>CM040919.1:30760600-33415600 GCA_023029165.1 Gobiocypris rarus | reverse complement strand
ATTTTTATATTTAATAATTAAGCCTATGAAGCGTATGATCACACCGGTTTGATTAAAATGTTCAGTACGTCACTTTATCAACTTCTAAATCCAAATCTGCATTTGCGCTTTAGCTGAGCCAGAGACAGATGCGCTCATCATATCACAACTGTTCAGTGTTTTCAAGCATATAATGTTGATTGTATGCTAGCAAAAAAACATTCATACACAGCATACACTGATGCCTATGGAAGTGCCAATAATCCTTTCAAAAAGCCTATAATTTGACGATGTTAACAAATTGTTACCATATTTTTACCATATTGTACACATTGCATAGGTAACTATAAAGTTTACTTTAACCTTAGAATATTGTAGGAGGTAGGCTGCAACATGAATAATGCCCCAAAGTTGTACAATTTCTTAGTTCTGAAGCTATGTCACACAGCCTGGCCCTTGGTGATTCGTGCAGAACCATCGATTTTCCAGTCCAAAATATTTTTAGCCTTCTGTTAAAATGACTTAATCTTTGTAGTGATCAACTGAATGCAGTGCATACTAGGTAATGGATGACGTTAGGTTTGCAGGACAAAAAGCACTGTACAACGCCGAGATAAGGTGCAGTTGTGATGTCAGTGCTTATATGCTTTAAAGAGATAGTTCACCCCAAAATGAAAATTCTGTCATTAATTACTCAACCTCATGTCGTTCTGTTCTGTATTAACTAAGTCAACAGCGTAGGAGATTGACACAGACATGAAGAAATTGTTGAATAAAGTCGTTATTTTTGTTACTCCGTCGCTTTATAACATTAAGGTTGAACCACTGGAGTCACATGGACTACTTTTGGGTGAACGAACCTTTTAAATTTGTTTGTTTCTATAAGCTACAAAATATGAGGAAAACTAAATCAATGCAGGACTTATAGTCCTAATATTGTTAATATTCTGGAATAGCGACAGTAAATGCATTAAAGTATGTTCTCGCTTCAATAATTCAGATAAATAATCGGATATGATGACATTGCAGTAATTATTAGTTTAGTAAAAACTAGAGTAAAGTTTTATTCTAATAATAGCTATTTTTTATTTTCTATATGAAACGCAAGCAGTTCTGTTGTCACCCTCCTAAAGAGTTCGCAATGTAAGAGTGAAATACACAGAGCTTAAATAGGCAAAAGAAGTAATCAGAACATGATTAGTCTAGGCAATGGATTATGGGAAATGTTAGCCTGGATGCCAGACGAATTTAGCCCCGCCCACAACATTTTTGCTTGGGGAATTTGGTCTGGACTCGATCCATTGAGGAGTAATTATGCCCGAACAGACACTGTTCGGACCAATGAAATTGTCAGGGCGGGCTTTAGACGATGATGGACAGATGATAAACAGTAACGTAATCATCCATGTCATCGAAGGCACTTGGGTTGAATTTGCTCTTATCCTTAACGGAGAACTTGTTCGTATATGCATTCACCTTCACTATTTCTCTCAGAAATGATGATCGTGTTGGTAAGTACTCTGTGTATCCTTAAATTCTTTTATTACAATACTGGCAAAGATTGTTTACACTCATCTTTTTCTTCTAACGTTACTTAATCCAGCGTGTGAAAAAAATAGTGTTTGGGGGGCAAAATATGTTATTTTGGCAAGGTTGCCTGCCAAAAATTCCTGGGTCTATATATCACATAATTGGGGTCGCTTCAACACACGGACATTGAGAACAACCCGCGGGAAAAACACGGACTTGGCAACACAGTGCAGTTGAGTTCTGTTGATGTTTGACAACTAACGTTACTTGTCGCTCCGTTGCTCTGATTGGTTGTAGGTCTATCCAATTGAGGTCTTTCCTGGTTCGGTTGAAACACACCCCATAATTACAGCCCAACGGAGCAGTATCAGACTCATATTCTGACTAGAATTGAGTATGACCACGTCAGGCTAGGGAAATGTAGTTCATGGTGAGAAAAAGATGAAAAAGGAGTGCCCTCTGGTGGGGATCATGGGCACTCCAGCTGGTGATTGTTTTTTGTCAGTGACATTTTGCATGCATGGTCTAACTTTTATGTTCTTCTTTCCAGAGGACCTTCCCCTTGAAGAAACATTAAACCAGTTGACCATTGAACTGCAGGTGTGGGAAACACTTTACTAATCTAGTAACAGTAACAATATTCAATTAGTGGCAATGATAGGTTCTTTAACACCATCACATGAATTGGTATTGTTCTGTGACTAAATACGTCTGACCTCTCTCTCTCTGTAGCTGCAGAGTGGCCATGAGAAGGTAGCCGAACTGATCAGTAAAGATCTGACGCAGCTCTGTGCTCAGCTGTCTGCACTTTGGAAACAGTTTTTGGAAGCCATGGTTCCTAATCCACATATCCGCTCATACCTGGCCCAGGAGCACCACACCCTCAGGGTAAGAGAGGCTGGTTTATGTTAGGCTGGGAAGTCCTGGACTACATCTTTTCTGCTTTGTATGACTGAGGATGAATATGGTTATCCTACTGCTCATAAAACATTCACTGCTAGGCTTAAGGGATATAACCAGTTTAGATGGAAAGGATGTTAGCTTTACTCATTATTACACACACATGTAAAATCGTTTCCTTGAAAATACATTCCAGCACAGCTACAACAACCATAATAAAATGAGCATTTGCAATAGATAATGCTTTACAACCAACTCTGTTAGAGAGCTACATATGGCAATTTATCTGTTCAATAAAATTGTCACTTACCTGTTGAGTAATAAAAACACCATCTCCGGTTGCTTTTACAACATTTCAAACCCCTCAGTTCTTGGCATCTCCAAAAATCCAAGCCAATGTTGATTCTTGTTTTATTACGAGCTCTGTCGCATTCTATTTTTGCCAGTAGACTCTCCTCTGTTCAGCATTTATTTTTTTATTTTTTTAACGGGTGATTCTCTGGTGCCATACAGGGTAAATTTAGAATGCGACAAGCCCATTTTTGCTTAATAAAATATATAAATTACAATGCAATACCTCACTCAATGATCCCAGCAACAAATTGGCATTATTCCCTGATTACTAACAGTAGAATTTGTCTCTAGTAAATTTGATTTATATTATTGTCAGATAAATCCTGGAATAAACTGCAGTTCTCAGACTCTTCCCAGCATCTCTCACAACTCTGATTTCTCATGAGCAATGTATTAGACATAGAAACTTCATCTCTTCTGATACATGCAGAAAATCCACCCACAGGACAGCTCAGCTTTTAATTACAGAACTGTGAGTTATTATAATGATGAAAAAGATGAAGAGATGAATCCAATTTTGCCTTCATTACTGGAGCGGTTTTATTTCTCTCTCGTACACGACGAGGTTCCTTTATAAAATATTTCTGCGACACCGTGGAGGACTTGTGTCTGATCTTAAAAAAGAAATATTGTAATGCATTCAAAATGTGCCTGCAAGACAAGTACAGACAGTAAAGTAGAAATTAATTGGATGCAGCAGGAATTATGTATAACTCACCATGATCTACCGTGACTTGTACAGTATACTTTTTTTTATAGGAATAATTTTGAAATGGGTGATTCTTCAATTAGGGGATTTTAAAGGAAATATTGTTGAAAAATAATTTTCTTTTTGGTTTTCACACAGGCTTTTTAACATTATTATTATTATTATTATTATTATATTACAGATTCTACTTTGCATGTTAAAAATACTATTATGTTCAATTTATTAGGTATGTATGTGTACAATTATTTGTGTACAAGTCGATTTGAATATTTTGTCCAAAGAGCCCCTGATTGAAAAATCTGAAAGAATGTGTCGTTGAGATCCGGTAGTGTTGTATGATTTGTGTACATATTAAATGTGTGTGTTTGTGCAGGTGAGGAGATTTTCTGAAGCGTATTTCTTCACGGAACATCCCAAAGAGTCCTCACTTACATTTCAGGAGGAGCTGTGAGTCTTCTATTATTGTCTTTCTCTTTCAGACGTATATCAAAACAGAGACATAACCTTGCTTGTTCTAAATAAAGCAAATTATTACTACTGATGACTCTTACAAAAAAGTACTGTGGCGATATCACTTTAATACCGTGGTGCCATGGTACCATATTCATACAGCATAGTTTTGCTTAATTTGTATTTCTGATATAAATAAGAATAATTGACATACATCAAGCCTGTAAATACACATGTGAACCAAGAAATACAGACTAAAACGGGTGTGTATCCCTCATGATAGTATCAACAGACACGCACAGGTGGCCACAGAGATGCGCAACTCTGATTACCTTCTCCGAATGCCTCCACTTCCTGTGGAATGCCTGGACATTGACGGAGACTGGAGCAGCCTGCCAATCATCTTCGAGGACAGATACGTGGACATGCCCTGTTTAGGTGACAGCCAACAGAGACCCTGTGTAAAATAGAACAAATTAATGAATACATGAATGGCCAAACTAATGAATGAACGCAAGATTGAGCATATGAACAAACAAGCTAATTAATAAATGAATGAATATGTTAACTTATTAATGAATTTATGACAAACAAAATAATTAACCAACAAACTAATAAATGAAAGAACATAATAATGAGATTTTGATTAACTATTAACTACATGGGGTATGTAATAGTGTAAGTATATATTTTTCTGTGCAACAATAATTCAGTCTCTGCGCATAAGTGCAATTCAACTTATTGCCACCTTATTCCATATATGTCTGATACACAATGATGAAGTGACGTTTCACTCATAGTCACCGCAGGCAGAAAACAAAAGAATAGGAAGAATCATCAGCAAAACTTGAAATGGCACAGCGATTTACTTCAGAGAAAGTACTGAACGCAATCAAATATTAGTGTCACTGTCACTGTCACTTGATGGTGGATCTGGTGAAGAAGGTGTCAGCGACCAAAATATTGATTTTAAAAATGACAATTTTGAGAATATGGTTAAGAATATGAGCTAGATGCTGAATGGACTGGGAAATAATGACGAGGACAGTGATCATAGTAAAAAGCATCTGCTCAAATTTAACCCTTTCAAGTTCAATAAGGTTACAAAATATGCTTCACTTCATTCCTTTGTAATTGTTATTTAAATATCAGGATAATCTTATACTATTGTGGCAGTTTGAAATCCATCGTGTTAGATTTAGATCTGGGTCGCTAAAGACCCGAATATGTAAGAATGATTGGTGAAACAGTCATGCAGTTAAGGTTTAACATGATGAGCTAACAAATGAATGAGTGAACTAAAGAATGTAAGAAATGAATGAGTAAATGAACAGAATAATTAATGAACAAATGAACAAATAAAATTAAAGAACAAGAGTGTGAATGAACGAGACGATAAACAAAATAATGGGGTTGAACAAATGTACATAAAGTTTCCTTAATTTTTTTTCTAATAACAAAACAAACAAAGTTGAACACTTTTCTGTTTCTCTCTTCTAGACTACAACCCTCATGAGCAAAATCAGACTGTCTTGAACTCTCAGCCATGTCCTGAGCCAATCAGAACTATCAGTCCAGTTGAAGGAACACCGGACACAGATTCATCAGCATCACCCCCTGAGAAACCACCCTGTGAAGACTGCGTGGATTTTCCAACGTACATGGCGCTGACTGGCCAGCAGGAGGATTGCATCACTGACTATAAAGAGACCAGACCTCAAGCAGAGACTCTGATTGACCGTGTGTGTGAGACAGATATTGACAGAAGCGAATGCATCATGACAAGCAGCGATTCAAGAATCGAGACTGTTGATGAAGCCACATGCCAATATGAAACTGAGGAAGGATTCGATGTCGACTGTAGGTCTGTAGACAGCGATGACACAATAGATACAGGTAACCTGGAGAAAACTAGTTGCCAAAAAGAAACAGCTGACTTTGATGAATCTGATGATGCAGGTCTAAAACAAACTAATATTACCCAAAGTACTGATTTTAGTAGCAGACAAGCATTGCTGCATGTTCCAACAGATGCTGCAGAACTTCCCAACCTCACCAGTCTTGACAGCTTTGAGTTCTTGCCCACTCATAACCATGACAACCATCTTCAAACACCAGGCAATGCTGGGAGTCTTGGCAACGAGGAACCACAGTCGGTATTAGATGACAGATACATTGAAGCACCTGCAAAGGATTATGGGAGCAAGGATACATCACCAGCTAATCTACTGAACACCAAGTCTCCTTTAGCCACGTCCCCTTCTCGTAACGTTCTACAACAGAACCGTCGCTTGTCAGAGAACCCGCCCAGGGGCATATTCTTGGGCGGGGTTAAGCTAATGAACCGCTCCTCCTCTGTGATCTCAGATTCCGGTATTGAGAGCGAGCCAAGCTCTGTGGTCTGGACCCTGGATGGTCGAGGAGTTGTCACAGGGGGTCGTGACATCTTGCAGAACTTGGCGCGTCGTCGGGCGGCGCATCAGAGCTCTCTGGAGGGCCTACAGACGGAAAGTCACGGCAGCCTGCCCAGTGCCACACAGGCCTCTTTGACCTCCATAAGCTCGCTACCGTACGAAGAGGAGGAGGAGAGGCAGCTCAACACTTTGACCAAATCCGCCTCAGCGCCGCAAATCAGCAGCCCTGACGACACAGAGGACGATCGTGAAACACCCAATCAGGTGGACTGTGTGGCCAATCAACTGAGGCTGAGTGAGGAAGCAGCCAGTGAGGTTGAGCGGAATCTTCAAGGCGTTATTAGGGAGGACAAAGTGGAAACAACCAATCAAGAGAAGAGCAATGGTTGTATGGCCAGTCAGCTGAGGCTGAGTGAGGAAGAATCCAACAAGGTGAAGCGGAATCTTCAAGGCATTACTAGGGAGGACAGAGAGGAATCGATCAGTCAG
Organism: Gobiocypris rarus; assembly: GCA_023029165.1. Taxonomy (NCBI): domain Eukaryota; kingdom Metazoa; phylum Chordata; class Actinopteri; order Cypriniformes; family Gobionidae; genus Gobiocypris; species Gobiocypris rarus. The sequence continues at coordinate 33,408,775 of CM040919.1, read as the reverse complement.
AAGGGGAATATTAGTGTGGCCAATCAGCTAAGGCAGAGTAGTGAAGCAGCCAATGAGGTAAAGTGGAATCTTCAAGGTGTTACTAGGGAGGATGGAAACAAAACAACCAATCAGGAGACTGACAAAGATGAGTCGTCCAATCAGGAAAAGGCAGAGCTTGCTTTTGTAAATGCAGAAATGTTACTATACCAGTATTTTTTGATGGATAATGGTGTTGAAAATGCCACAGTGGAGGAACTAACTGAAAACTCTGAGGAATGTCAAGGAAATGTTTCGCTTAATAAGTATTCTGGTGTAGTAGATGCCAACACAGAGATTTGTAGCTGTGAAAATGAATATTGCAAACACAAAGGGGTGCTAGATTCAAATGCATATCAAAAGGACCATGATGACATCAGTGTCTGCAAAATTCATTTGAATGAACTAGAGGAAGTAAGTATGGAGAACCTCCCAGATTTACCAACCAACGGCAAGAGCAGTCACGGAATTACGACCACTGAGAAAGAAAGGCCTGCAGATCTCATCAAGCTTCCAGCCAATGACAGAGAGCAGCAGGCACAAGAGGGGCAGAATAGAGTCAATAAAGTGCCAAGTACAGGTCTGGCATTTATGAATAAAAAGGTGGTGGAGGTTGTGAACCTGTCAGTTTCGTGCGCTCCCACATGTCTGCCCTTCTCGTCCGTACTTCGTGATTCACCGTCAGTCAGTGGGATCTCCACACGCCAAGCCACCTCCCCCATTACCCATCAACCCCTGGGCTCCTTCGGAATCATCTCCTCCAACACCTTCTTCGGTGATGACCAGGAAGTCAACGAGAGAATGATTAAGTAAGGTTTTCTTTGATTTAAAAAAGGGTGCATCTCAATCAGCTCCTACCAGTGCACAGAAACGTTCACTCCCTAAAAAGTCCCACAATGCACCGTGAAAACCAGGGAGCATCGATGTTCCCTTAATGGAAATTCTGAAGCATGAAGCATAAATTACATGAGCCAACTCACTACATATAATGACATGCTAGACAGGTAATGAACACAATATAGCTAACATTGATCATTTATTTACTAATATTTATTGTTGAACGTATACATAACGAAAGTATTTATCATAGTGTACTTTAAGGTGTTACTAGGGAGGACGGAAACGAAACAATCAATCATGAGGCATGGATGATTCATCCAATCAGGAAAAGGCAGATCTTTCTGATGGATAATGTTGTTGAAAATATCACAGTGGAGAAACTGACTGAACAAAAGATCATGTAGGCTACTTTAAATAACATTAACAAATTATGTCAGAAAGATATTCATTCTGTTGTTGTTCATAAATACCAGTAGTGATGTTGTACAAATGAGGACATTGTCATGACGCCAAAAATCATCCTTACTATCTTTATAGTGTCACTATTACTATTGCTCCTAGGTAGTACATTTTGCTTCACTATTTCTGCTAGGAACATGTAGGAATTTTCAAAAATGTCAATGTCCCTATCAAACAAATATTTTAAAACACCTTAGCAACTGCATAGCAACACCCTGTTACTATTTAAATACTACTTAAGTGCATTGTCCACATTTAAGTTCTTCGTTGTTGTCTTATAGCTTCTATAAGGCAAAGGAATCCCTGCTGTGTGAGCTGGTGTTCAGAGGCACTCTCTACAGTGATCTGCCTTACCTCGCCTCCGATCATCCATACTTCCCACCTGAGGAAGACGACACAGAGTTTGAGGATGGGATACACCTTGTGGTGTGTGTCCATGGACTTGATGGTAAAAGTTCCTACCTTAAAGCCATGCATTTAGATTTATAGAGGTTTACAAAACATTTAAGATGAAAAACAATATCTGTATCTATAATACATTTTTTTGTAATTGTTTTTTGTTGTTGTTGTTGTTTTTACAGGTAACAGTGCAGATCTACGGTTGGTCAAGACATTTATAGAGCTCGGGCTGCCAGGATCTAGACTGGACTTCCTCATGTCAGAACGCAACCAGGTAGAACATCAATCCAATCAGCACACTTGTTGAACTCCATTCAGCCAATCAAAGCACTCAGGACGTTAATGACATAATGACAATGATAAAAGTCAAGGGCTGAATCCGAAATCGCCCCCTAAACCCTCAATCACTATTCCCTACTTTAGTCCACTTATACAGTTCACTTGAAGGAGTGAATGAAATTCAGAAATTCGAATTCAGACAGCCTCTTAATTACATTGGCGGTACACTTGTTATTGCGGTGCAATGAGTGCACTCAATAATGCCCACTATGATTTCAGACACCGCTACAAATGGCTGTCTCCTCAAATAGTGCCCTTTTTAAGGGTATAGGGGGCGATTTTGGATTCAGCCAGGATTCAGATCAGAATCCATCTGCAGTTTAAGATCACAATTTCAGCAATATTTAAGGATATGACAGAACAACCTGGAGAATATGAGCCAGGAAGGCATAATAAAGCATTGGCAAGACTTTTGAAATTTAAACAGTAATTTTAAAAAAAAGCATTAACCAGGGTTTTTATCGAAATATGAGGGCATTTTGTTTTCTGCTCAGATCATGTGTTATGATCATGATCTATTTTTATTGGGAGTATTAGGCTCCTTTTATCATTATTGCTGATCACTGTTGTGCTATGATATTGTAATATGTATCATTATATAATCAGAAGAGTATAGAAAAGTTTATGAAAGTGTCACTCCACAATGCAATAGCAAATATATAAATATGTATAGTAGCTGGGAAGGAAGACATGAAAAATCATGAAGATTGGGCACTTCTGGAAAAGTTTTTGATTTTTGGCAGGGTGTTAGGTATGGGCCTAAGGTTTTTAAAAAACCATGGATACAAGTTGGGGTGGCCCTCTAGTAGCCGGTATCTATAAAAACCAGAATGGTGCCCGCATAAAAGAGAAAAGATTATATCTCAACTTCCTTTAGTCTTAAATTGTTGTACAATGACACTTTTTCTACTTGATATAATACAAGGACCATATGTGAGGTAAGTGTACAGTGATTTTACATATTTTAAGGGTACACTGACTTGCCCTGCCAAATTACTCTGAGTAGTTTGAATTCGCCAGGTTGATTCCTGAGCTTGCTAGCTCTTGTTAGAGACACCCTTTCCGCTCTATGTGGGACTGAAACTGCATAGAAATGATCGCAATAAAGGCATCATTAAGAAGTTCCATGCACTTGGCATGTCAGTATCTTATGAACGAGTCATACTGCTGCCATATCAAGCACAACCACAGATTTCACATCATTAAAACACAGCATGCCAGAGTGTTTGGAGAGAACACACAGATGGACTTAATGCCATACTTACACAGCCTGATGACTGACAAGACGACAAGAGTGGATGCAGTCTGGGACAAGTATATAGAGGCAAGTCTCAAATCCCAGACTCGTGTTAAGCGTGGTGGGACAGCAGGGTACAGAACACGAGTCTCCGCTAAGATACCTCTGCCAAAGGGAGCTCAATGGCAGAAGTTCCTCAAGGACAGTCAAAATAAAGATGAGCTGTTTCAGTCCATCAGTGACGAACTTCTGAAGACCACAGCTGGCTCAAAGTACCTCCTCCTCACAACAAAGGCTAACTTGGTCCTGAGCAACAAACCTACTGACCTAGAAGCACTGTCACCATGTCAGCAAGAGGAAGTAGACACACGAATGATGCTACATTTACGTCATGCTGCCGAACAGGGTCACACCAAGGCTTACCTAAGGACAGTAGATAGTGATGGGGTTGTGCTGGCCATCAATCTGTTCCAGGAGTTAGGCCTCTCAGAGCTGTGGATTGGATTTGGATCAGGGAAGGCATATACAGATATTCCAATCCACCACATCTCAGAAATGTTGGGATCTCATAAAATGCCCAGCACTGCCCCTCTTCCACGCGTTCACAGGATGATGTTGTATCAGCAATGTATGGAATTGGCAAAAAAACTGCATGGAATGCGTGGGCAGCTTACCCAGAAGTCACTGACACCCTTATTGTGATCACCCAAGACCCAACCAGCCTCACACTGGAATCAGTGCACATGCGAGTTCTCGAACGCTGGACTGTACTCATGTATAGTAAGAACTGCGGTGTCAAGTCAGTCAATGAAGCCCGGAAGCTTCTTTTCACTCATGGCCTCAAGTCCCTGGATTCAATCCCCCCGACCCAGCATGCCTTATTCCAGCATGGGAACCCTGCACACTGCAGCTTTTGTCTGGAAGCAGTCCCTCTCCAAAACTCTAGAGATTCCAGACCCCAGTGAGTGGGGTTGGGAATGGAATGACAGAACCAAAGTCTGGGTGCCATATTGGACAGATCTGGAAGATGTCAGCAAGGGATGCTCACTCCTCCTCAACTGTGGCTGTTTGGTTGTCTGTAAGAGCAACTGTAAGTGCCAACGAGCTGGACTTCGCTGTACCACATTGTGCAAGTGTGAGGGAGGCTGTACTAATAATGATGAAGAATAAATACATGATGTTTAAGTATGTATTGTTTTATTTTGTGTTATTTTACTAAAATGTAATATTGATCCTTAACATGGTGAGAAGCCTAATATAACTTTTCACTGTGGCATAGTTCTGAAGTTGTGTTAATTTAAAGCCTTAACAATGGTCCTTTTGGTCACAAGATGTGATTCTTGACACTATAGTGATAGTGATCTGTCCAATCAACAAAGAAAATCATACCTTGGAGGTAAAAATATGGGTCTAGGGCCCTGAGTAATATTTCAATGTGACTTTTTCAGAGATACTGACAGTTTATTTGAGCTAAATATGACTATGATAATAGATGTAACATGAAAATGGACTTAAAATAAGACAAATATATCAGAATTGAATTCCTTGTATCAAACAAAGCAGAAAAAAATGACATTATACAACAATTTAAGACTAAAGGAAGCTGAGATATAACCTTTTCTCTTTTCGGTAGGGGCCAATTTGGATTTTATGGATAACTGCCACTAGGGGGGTCACCCCAACTTGTATCCATGGATTTTTGAAAACCTTAGGCCCATACCTAACACCCTGCCAAAAATCAAAAACTTTTCCAGAAGTGCCCAATTTTCATGAATTGCATCCTAGCTAGTATAGTATTTTTATGGACCCATTGTGCGAGCTATCTCTTAAATACAGCGTGGTTTATTACAGCAATATACACTGGGCTGACATATTTGACACACCCACCGAACGAGAGAAAACGCATCTCAAACCCGTTGCACACCATTTCCAGGAAACATGACGCTCTAATGGAAACCGTAGAAAAACGTTGCACACCGGTTTGAGCTTTGAATGTGCCCCAGTTAACACCACAGCTGCGCACAGCAACCAATCAGAGAGCTCCAATGCCCCTCAACAACCAATCACTTTCATATAGCCCCCTGTATATGTCTGATCAGCTTTTTGTTGACATTCCCTCATTTTCTGTCTCCAGGTGGACACATTTGCAGATTTTGACACCATGACTGACAGACTTATGGATGAAATAATTCAGCACATCCAGCTGTATAACCTCACCATCAACCGAATCAGGTTCATAAACATATTACCCCAAACAACAGCAGAGTGCTCACCATCATATTGATATATATCATATCAGTGCAATCAAACCACAGCCAATTTCAACAGCATAGCATTAGAACTCAAATTATGTGTCTGAACTAATATAGGCATTGAATTTCATGCTCTTTGCATCTATTACAATGTCTACTAGCAAGGCCTAACTAGACCATGCCAACCAGTCAAGCAATGACACTATATACAATGACAATGACTTTTTAAAACCCTTTGATCCCACAACACAATGTTCACATAAACACAAATTTCAGACTAGTGTGCCCCCTTGTGGTTAGACATGTAGGTATTTCTACCACAACCACTTTACAGTAGTTAATCAAGTTTTAAGCCTCGTTGTTTTTGTATTTTCCTCTGGATATGTATGAACAATTTGACATTTTATTATATATTTATGTATTATGACATGTGTAATCTTCCGTGGTTGCTTGTTTTTCCCAAATGGTAAGATTTGCTTTTAAATGCCTGAACCAGATTAAGTGTAACATGAAGTATAAAGCTTCACTTTAAGAAAATGCTTTTAGTGTCTACAATACAAACAGTGTACACAGATATTAAAGTGTGATATTGGCTCTTGGATGGTACAGACCACTGATCCTACTGAACTGCATATGCTATACTTATTATTACCACAAGATGGCAGTAGAATAAAAGAAAGGTCATGTTTGGAATTCAGAAGCAATTAAATCTAAAAGTTTTTACACAATGCACTGGAAAATGGAACAAACGTTTCTCCTAGTTCTGTTTTAATCTTAATTTTACAGTCATTGAATGGTCTTTTAATATACCTCCCATTCTCTGTCCTCTCTTGTTTTGTTCCTACTCTAAAGACTCAAATGTCTTTGCTTTTTTTTAAATCAGATGTTAAAAAGAGTTTAATGAAAATCGTGAGAGACTTAATTAAAGCTGCAGCTAAAATTTTGAAATAATTTAAATAAGAAGAGACCTGCAAACTGAATCCTGGTTTTATTTTTGGAAACTTTGGTGCCTGACTTTTTTTCTTTTCTGCAGTTTTATCGGACACTCTTTGGGGAACGTCATCATTCGTTCTGTTCTGACCCGACCCAGATTTCGATGTTACCTCTGTAAACTCCACACATTCCTGTCCCTGTCTGGACCCCACCTGGGAACGCTGTATAACAACAGCACGCTGGTCAGCACAGGTACACACAGAAATACATACACATAGAAACCCTTCAAAAGTTTGAGGTCAGTACGATTTTTAAAAAAGAAATTAACACTTACATTCAGCAAGGAAGCATTACATTTATCAAAAGTGACAATAAAGACAATATTTTTCAAATAAATGCTTTACATTCTGTTCATCAAAGAATCCTGTAAAAATGTATCACGGTTTCCAGATGTCATTCTAAACACCTTAAAACTTCTTCAGGTCTATGGCTAATGCAAAAACTGAAGAAGTCCGGATCCCTACTTCAGCTTACGTTCAGGGACCACACTGACCCACGACAGACCTTCCTCTACACACTCAGCAAGAAGCCAGGTACAGACACATGGGCAAATAAGCAAGAAGGAACACCAACACAAATACATAAATACTTATGTTTTCTTACTTTCTTTGCCAAGGTCTCCAGTTTTTCAAGAACGTGGTGTTGGTGGCCTCCCCACAGGACCGATACGTGCCCTTCCACTCAGCCCGCATTGAGATGTGTCGGACAGCCCTTAAAGACAGAACCACAGGTCTGTTACCTCAACCTTCCTGTTCTATCCCAGAACTAATAAGAAAGAATATAGCAACCCCCATAGCAATCAACACAAACACCTCATATAAATATATATATATATTACTGACACGCACACACACACACACACCGATCAGGCATTATGTTATGACCACTGACAGGTGAAGTGAATAACACTGATCATCTCTTCATCACGGCACCTGTTAGTGGGTAGGATATATTAGGCAGCAAGTAAACATTTTGTACTCAAAGTTGATGTGTTAGAAGCAAGAAACATGGCCAAGCATAAGTATTTGAGCGATTTTGGAAAGGGCCAGATTGTGGGTCAGAAAATCTCAAAAACTGCAGCTCTTGTGGGGTGTTCCCGGTCTGCAGTCGTCAGTATCCATCAAAAGTGCTCCAAGGAAGTGCACCTGTCACAGTGGTGAACCAGGCGGCCAAGGCTCATTGATGCACGTGGGGAGCGAAGGCTGGCGCATGTGGTCCGATCAAACAGACTGTAGCTCAAATTGCTCAAGAAATTAATGCTGGTTCTGATAGAAATGTGTGTCTTCTGCTTGGAAACCTTGGGTCCTGCCATCAATGTGGATGTTACTTTAACATGTACAACCTTTCATGGAAACTGTATTCCCTGGTGGCTGTGGCCTCTTTCAGAAGGATAATGTGCCCTGCTACCAAGCAAAAATGGTTCAAGAATGGTTTGAGGAGCACAACAACGAGTTTGAGTTGTTGACTTGAACTCCAAATTCTCAAATCTCAATCCGATCGAGCATCTGTGGGATGTGCTGAACAAACAAGTCAGATCCAAGGAGGCCCCACTGCGCAACTTACAGGACTTAAAGGATCTGCTGCTAACATCTTAGTGCCAAGTACCACAGCACACCTTAAGGAATCTAGTGGAGTCCATGCCTTAACGGGTCAGGGCTGTTTTGGCAGCAAAAGGGGGACCAACACAAAATTAGGAAGGTGGTCATAATGTTATGCCTGAATATATATATATATATATAACATATATATTATATATAAACAAAAACTTTTATGTTAGATGTGATAAATCGCAATTAATCAATTTGACAGCATGAATGCATAGAGGACTGCTCGGAGCGGTGCGACTAGAAACGGAGGAGGTTACATTGGTGCCGTGACCCAGATGTGAGTGAGGTAAATGGAGCCCAGTTAGTAAAGAACTGTGCAGGTAAAACTCACTGCCCTGGCCTCAAAAGGCACACTAGCGACTGATTCTAGAGGCTGCTGTCTTTAATGTCCATGTTATCATGCCTACCTCCCATGTCTGTTCAAATCCTGCTCTGAGTGGTTTAAGTAGAACTGGAGGGGTTACATTGGTGCTGTGGCATGGATTGGAGTGAATGTAATGAAGGCCAGCTAGTAAAGAGCTGTACAGGTAAACCTCACTCCCCTGGCCTCAAGAGGCCCGCTCGGCGTGTTGTCAATGTAAACGGAGGAGGTTACATTGGTGCCGTGATGTAGGTGAAAGTGTGCGTATAATGGAGGCCAGCTAGTAAAGACCTCACTGTCCTGGCCTCAAGAGGCAAACTAGTGACTGACACTAGAGGCTGAGGTCATCAACGTCCTTGTTATCACGCCTGCCTCTCATGTCAGAAACGCTCAGTCCCACTCAGAATGGTGCTTGTAGAAACTTTCATTCTTACCTCTAAAAGGGTATCCCATTTCATCTGGATTTTATAGCTCTGTGGTTTTTACAGCAATAGACTGATCAGTGCTTTGACATTTTCAATGAAAATTCATAGATTGTGAGTGATGAACAGCATAATGTTAACCGTTCAAAGATGGCAGACACGTCAACGTGTCTGGAGTGGTTGAACCCCATCTACGTATACATACCTATGAAACTCCAGCAACCACATTCTAAAACACTCAAAACAACCTAGCAACATCTTAGTAATGCAACATCGCTACTTTTAGGATAATCTAGCAAGCACATAGTAACACCTTAGCAAGATCAATCACTTCAACAATTCTTTTAATTTTTACATATAAAATACAAATAAACCTGAGATGTTTCTGCACGCATACCACTGGCAGCTAATCACTCTGCTAGTGGTGTGAATCAAATTGAATGAAAAGAAAGCTGTGATAGGAAGTTAAAGAGAGAGCGAAAGGAAAGAACGTTCTTCATTTTATGAGACTGTCACCACTGAGAGTGGCGTGCGGCTCTTTGACAGGTATTTTTCTCTCGGTTTGAGAGACAGATTAGAGAATTCAGCCTCTCTGTGAGTGTCAGTGTGACAGACAGAGCTAAGGATACACACTCTGGGCTGTCACATACACACACACACACACACACACACAAGACTATGATCACATAGAACAATGGAGGATGCCTAGAAATAGAGACTTTGTTTGGATATGAATGTGCAGACTATGTCAATGCATTGCTAGCTGCAGACGGCAAAAATGGCAAGAGCTTTCGAAATATGACGAGTTCCAATCAGATTGGTAGGCTTTCCAAGAGTCTGTGGGCACAGGTTTTTATCAATCCACTGGGAAACAAAATAATGTTTACGAATTCTCAGGCCCTTCTGGAAAGAACTAGTCACTACATTTGCAGGGTTTGCAAGATTTATGCAAGACTGTTGCACGCCGTTGATTTGCAAATATAAATATTTTGACTCAGCCCAGTTTTTTTTTCTTTTTTTTCAAACAAGCAAAGATGGAAGTCTTTGGGGCGAGGCATTGCGCGAGGAAAAACTTTGCATTTATTCATGTATATTCTTTTAAAAGTTTGGAGTCAGTAATATTTTTACAAATGTTTTTGAAAGAAGTCTCTTATGCTCAAAAAGGATGCATTCATTAGATAAAAAATATAAAATATTATTACAGTTTGAAGCTGCAGCCCGCAAGTTTTGCCTGTTTGTCGCCATCTCTGTTTGAAACCTGCAATTGCAGTTATTTGCTAAATTAGCAGCATTACGTGGGTTGTGCATCGGCATGGCTCCTCAGCGCGGATGAATCTTATGTTTTGAGGAGTATGTGTGGCTGTCGTTCATTCACTGCTCCTGTGTGGAGACTGTACTTCGGAATCACAGATTCTACGTCTTAGTGTATGACCAAAATAAAAATGTTCCCAACATTTGAATCAAGTACGTAACATGTCTGCCACTTTTGCTCTGACAAACTGCGAAAAAAAGCATTACAATAAATCAGTTGTCCAATGGTGATTAAATCTAACGATTGCTTAGCTCATATCACATCAAACCGTGCAAATTACTGTTATTGTTAAAGGAACACTCCATGTTTTTAGAAATAGGGCTTATTCAAAATGCATTTTTGTCTCATTAGTTTGGCAGGGTCGCCGTTAGCTTAGCATAGCATAAAGAATGGAATCCTATGTTGCCAGCTAGGATATCCCGAGTAAAAGTGATCAAAAAAAAAAAAACCCACCTAATTACTTCTTGTGGCCTGTGTATTCACAATGAGTACAAATAGCGATGCAGATTAAGACTAGGTGATTTCCCAGGCAGATATTAACTTGGGTCTATATTATGGGGGAAGCGCAGGCGAAGCACTGCTAATTGTGCGCAGAGATATCACGCAACACATGCACAACATACGCCGGCAGGTTGACGGAAGTTTGCAGATTTCATGTGTTGCGTGATATCTCTACGCCCAAGAAGCAGTGCTTCGCCTGTGCTTCCCCATAATATAGTCCCAAGTCGATATATGCCTAGGAAATCGCCTAGTCTTAATTTGCATCGCTATTTGCATTCGTTGTGAATACGCAGGCCACAAGAAGTAATTAGGGTTTTAAAATTCTTTTGTATCACTTTTACTCGGGACATGCTAGCTGGCAACATAGGATTCCATTCATTATGCTAAGCTAAGCTAGAGGCGACCCTGCCAAACTAAAACAATGCATGCACTGAGACAAAAATGCATTTGCCCACATATAAATGTAGGAAAGAAGTTGAATAAGCCCTATTTTTAAAAATGGTGGAGTCTTCCTTTAAACATTTTTTTCTCAAATTGTTAATGTTAACAACATAAGCATTGTGAGACTATGTGTATTTAGTGTGTATTAGTGTTACCTGTAGACTTCAATTTCCATAAAGTCTAATCTTTTGCTTTCGACTATGGGTGGATCTCCAGTTGTCACTGATGATTGTCGTTTGGACCTTTCTGGATTACAATCCACCATCAAATTGACAAGTTTAATTATTCCATCAGCTGTGAGAAAAGGCTGATAAATGATCCGCCACCTGCAGCATCCTCACATGTGACATTACTACCAGCCGGACTCTTTCTTTATGTACACAGACGTGACGTAATAATGCAAAGACATGCTTGAATTTACAGCAGAAAGCTACCACTACCATGTACCACTCAAATTATAACACATTATTATAAGCTTACCGTTGTGAATCGGGATAGGGTAAGGAGATAACACAAGAGTTTTTAACACTGGCTGCTTTTTGGGATAATTTTTAATGTTACGGAATGCAGCTATAAAATTACTGTTTTATATATGAATATATTTTAAAATGTAATTTATTCCTGTAACAAATTATCAGCATCATTACTCCAGTCTTCAGTGTCTTCAATATAATTCAAAATCCATTAAAAAAAAATCATACTTACTCTAAACTTTTGAACGGTAGTGTATATTATGTACAGTATATAACATGTTGTATAATGTGTGTTTTATATATTTGCTCCCTAACAGGTCCAGTATATACAGAGATGATCAATAACTTACTCCAGCCATTACTGAGCGCTCCAAACTGTCGTTTGATCAGACAGAACGTGTTCCATGCGTTACCGAACACGGCCAACACGCTGATCGGACGCGCGGCTCACATCGCGGTGCTTGACTCTGAACTCTTCCTGGAGAAGTTTCTTCTGGTGGCCGGGCTCAACTACTTCAAATAGCCAAGCTTTAGAGATGATGCCTTGAGTTCTGTTGGAGAGCCAATCAGATTACACATCACATCAGCCAATCACATTTCATTTCAGAGTCATAATGAGCTCTGGAATTTTTTCAATAAGTTCAATCTATGGACGCAAAGAAAACAGAAATTGAAGATTCAGATTGTGAATCTGAATACATGTATGTAAAATCTGTACAGAAAGAACACTGTATACTAAGCAAATAGAGGAAACTAACAGCTGGAGGCCTACACACGCCTTAACGAAGCTTTGACGTAGTACTTTAACATTGAATAATCATAAGTGGAGAGTTAATCATTTGAATGTAAATTCGGTGTGTAGCTGGTGTTGTAACAACAGCCTTGGTTCTTCATTCCCTCCAGTCAGCGAACGCATATCTGCTGCGGCGTTTGTACCTTGAAGAGGTAGATATCACTGGAATTTAATACTTGAAGTGTAAATTCAGTCATTCACTTGGCGTTTGATTTGCGCGTTATGAGAACACTTCAGTTATTCTTTTATAGTTTGTGTGTTTGGACTGTCATGTTGTGAAGTGAGAATCTCACTGTGAAATAAGCCAAATCCATTGTTTTATGAATTGCGGTGGAATACATCTCCCTCTAACAGTATTCAATTGGTGAACAGAGATCATGATCTGAATGTGTTTACCATTCCAGCCTTAACTATCACAAAATGAGTATTCCTCAACATATATCAGTGTTTTTGTTGATTAATTTTAAATGGTTTGTTCAATACAATGAACATTTACACACCCTTCATGTCATTCCAAACCGGAGTTCTTCTTTCTTCCATGGAACAACAAAGGACAGTTGAGGTGTCATACTCCAAAAATGACAATATAGCCCTGTAAAACATGGGGGGGGGGGGATTTTAAAATGGCTTTTGAAAGACATTTTCAAATTAATTTCCTGCAGTTTAACTGTTAGAGTGAGAACTGTTAGAATACTTCAGCATTGGATTGGCTCAAATGTATGGGAAAGAGGTTTCGCCATCGCACTTAAAGGGATAGTTCACCCAAAAATGAAAATGACCCCATGATTTACTCACCCTCAAGCCATCCTATATGACATTCTTTTTTCAATGGGTTTGTGTAAGAAAAATATCCATAATTTATAAAGTAAAATATCTAGCTTCCAGCGGACCACCTTCCGTATTCAACTTACGAAAAAAGCGTAACTGGCATGACATTTTTAAATATAACTCGGATTGTATGCGTCTGAAAGAAGAATGTCATATACACCTAGGATGGCTTGAGGGTGAGTAAATTATGGGAAATTTTTTGGGTGAACTAAGTTATCCCTTTAACAGAAAATGTATTTCCTCATGTCATGCTTTTGTGAGATACTCTTCTGAGGGCGTATTACAGAAACGTTCTATCTTAGGTCTTAACTTTAGATATGATATGTTAATTTAGGATTTTTCACAATTTCGTATTACAGAAGCAAATCTTAACTTTATTTAGGATTCTTATCCTATCTTACAAAATCTCATCTTATCTGTATACAGAGTTGATAACTACTAATAGTTAGGAAATCTTAAACCGCTCCATTGAGTTTGGTAATCAACTGTGAGGTCTGTTACCAAGCAACCAACAATGCGCAAACTGCTTATGAGGTAAACCTAACATCAAAATGGAGACACAACGGTGTGCTTGTAATTCCAGTGCGTTGAAAAGTTAAAGCCTGTTTTATAAATTGCCTTTTGCAAAATAGTAGTCAATTGAAGAATGAACTGTTGGTTTAACGTTGGATGTTCGATATTCGCAAATTTAGGAACCGTCTCTAAAATTACATACAACATTGGTATACAGTTTTCTAACTTCAATAGCATTTGAACGGAATGACTTACAGTATCAAAACCAACTGTAAAGTGTTGATGCACACCTTCTATATATTCTGTTCAAATGCTATTGAAGTTAGAAATGTGTAGGTATACCAATGTCGCATGTAACTTTATATAACAAAATCATGTGTCGTGGGAGTCTGTAATTATTTACAAGCATTTTATCATCGAAGCACAGCACATCCTCTGGGTCCTCCAAAAGTATCTCCACCATCAAAACATTGCTGCTCTTCTTATATAATTAATAAATGTAACGCTCTCTCAAAAAATGTTTTTGTACTGTGATTTTTACCGCTGGATTTCAAAAAGGTTTGAAGTTAAGACACCAGTGGGGTTGTCCTAAAGTTAAGACAGCTTTTAGGATTTTTTTGTCGAGTTAGGATGCTTCTGTAATACCCGTTTCCATAGTTAATTATTCCAATATGCTGATTTGTTGTTCAAGAAACAATTTCTTGAAAAACAACCCTATTCTTTTGAACAGTTGTGTATCTAAAACTTCCACACCTTTATTTTCAGCACTGATATTCCCTTTTTTAGCTTTTTTCCATGAACATCTATAGTTTCACTTGCTCTGTTGTGTTATGTATTTTATAGTCTGTGTGCATTGTTTGGTTGTGGTGAGATGGGTGAAACTGTTTCAATTGCCATGTTGTTGTGTTAGCAAAACTGTATTTAGGTTCTTTCTGATCTATTTTACCACTGTACTCCATCCGTGAAGCTTATCTTATTTATTGCATTGTATCATACTGGAATGACCTCGATTTGATCTCTCGGAGGCCCCATAACAATGCACACGCTTATTTTACCCATAAAGGCTGTTCTTCAGCTGTCAGCTCCTCAAGGGTAACACTTAGAAACATCTCTCTGCAGCCACACCTCAGGTTTTTCACCTCGTTCAGCATCTTTAGCTCTTGTTTTCCATGAGTTCTTGGTCTCATTCAGCCGCTGTCAGCAGCGTGTGATTGGGTTTAGATCAGCGCCGCAGTGTCAGCAGACTTAGAAGATGCCCTTTCTGTCCACGCTGAGCTTTTATGTATACGCTGACTGACGCTTGATTAGTTGGTAAATACACTGTCACGGTGATTGACACTAATTTAACTCCGCCTCTTAGTACACGAGCGTGTCACATGACTCCACTGCTTTTGTTACCGCTGAAGGAGCCATCAGGCAAAATGCCCCATTACCCATCATGCTCTGCTGCACTGGGGTCTAGTGTGCTTGTTTGTTTGTTTGCCAGCTAATGTGGGCTGATGGCAGAGTTTGCTCACACAAGTCAAGCATATTAATTGCGGAAATAGAGCTGATCTGAAGTGCGAATACTGACCAAGGGCAAAAGCATGTGTAAAATACGTGCTGAAAAAAAACCCTTTATTCGTCTCATAGTTGTATTAACAGAAGCTATACGCTAAAAAAAAACCCTCTATCCCCTAGCAGTTGAACCCTTCAATAACCCAAAATTATTATCTTTCAGTGTTATCTATAAGAAAGAACAAAATAAAGTGTTGACATATTTCTTATTGAAACAGGAAACAGGTACATCATTTTATCATGTATAAAAACTAGTGCTGTTAAACCAATTCATCAGGATTAATCGCATCTGACTTAAAAGTTTGTTTATATAATGCGTGTGTATATATATATATATATATATATATATATATATATATATATATATATATATATGGAGACACTACATTTTATATTAGATGCAATTAATTGTGATTAATTGATTTGACAGCACTAATAAAAATATTTTTATATTATTATTCGCTTCCAAAATAAAAGTGTTTAAATAATGTCTTTGTAATATGTATAATTATGTATATAAAATTATGTTCACATATTTAAGAAACATTTATTATATGTATATAAAATATGTATAAACATGCAAATATTTCTTAAATATATACATGTATGTGCATATTCAAATATACATAATTATACATAGTACACAGACATAATATTTAAACAAAGTTTTATACACACACACACACACACACACACACACACACACACACACACACACACACACACACACACACACACACACACACACACACACACACACACACACACACACACACACTAATGATATTACATAAGAATAGGGATGCATATTTTATTATAGTATATAGATATTTTTTCCACGCATCTATTTCATGCTAAATTGGCAAAATATGTACAATATTATATTTGAGCTTAATATGTTATTTGCGAAATTTATTTGATCAGAAAACTTGGCTACTAATAACATCCATCCATGGATGCACATGCCTTTTGGGTCTATATATGCTGTAGTTATGACACTTTTAGGAGACCAGATTTCATGATCTAATCAATTCCCAAAAGATGAAGACCTGCCTTTACCTCATTGAACATCCTGTTGAACTTAGAAATATGTCACATAAGGGAAGTAAAATGGGATACAAACAATATTTCATGACTTTTTAAACATCTTTCCATTTACAATGTTACACCTTCCATCGTGGTGACAGATCCTTATGACACAAATAAGAATGTGTGAGCGTGAGTGTGTGTGTGTGTGTGTGTGTGTGTGTGTGTGTGTGTGTTTATAAAGAGGCAGCTCGTCTCTGTAAATGTTGGGTAAGTTGTTCTTCATTTAGAGCTATTTATTTCCAGCATACAGTTGTTGTTTTTTCATCCAGATCTGTGTATTAAGCCGTGAATGTGAAAACAGATGAAAATGTATTCACTGTGAGCCTGTAACGTGTTTATTTGAGTTAGTTTTTCCTCCAGTATGTATTTTTTCACATCTGTGCCAATGATATTCTGATGTTTTTTTCTATGTTTGCTTTAATTACTGTATGTGTCCCTTGTAGTAGCTTATGCCCAAATATATAAATAAGTATATATTCTGTGTACATTAAGAAATATTACATTATATTATGATCAAATGAAGTATTACAATAAATATTATTCTTCTTTCTTTGTTTATTGCTCATAATTTATGCTGTAACCTCACAATATCCACAAATAATGTCCCATTTAAAAATGTAGCAGCATAGTATAAAACAGATGGGCTGTATCGACCAATCAGAATCAATATGCAAATGAACCATTTCAACTACATTACTTGTGGCAAATATGCTACTCAATGCCAATGTTTTATGGTGATTTTGCGCCACTTAGATCGATTAAATGAGTGCTTTATTTTATATATCTATCTTTATGTGTACCTATACGCTGTTTAGTTGCTATTAGCATGTTCACCATATCGCTTGTTTAAGATTAGAGTTTAATAATGAAGTGAAGACCTCAATAACTTGACCTTGAATTGAAGGAGGATTACACATTTCAAAGCACGACAGTAAGTATGCAACATTCATTTCATCCCATAACAAATCCAGAGAGATTCCCAGGTATTAATGAGACAAAACCCGAAAGGCTCCTATCGCAAAACACTGTAAATCCTCTTAAAGGTCTTGTATGTTGTGAAACAACCCTTCTTGAGGACGCCGAAGCCATCAAACCAATCAAAGCCTGCCAAAATGCGACTCCCCTGGCTGCGAGGGACGTCCTCAGGAAATACATTCACGTCCTGGCACACGTTTAGAAGAGTCATTTTTCTTTTCTCTCAGCCTGTTTGTCATTTAACTCAAAGATTTGGCATAGCCTGCAAGGAGACTCGGCTCAGAATCGAATCAATAAAGCCGCTTCCTCCCACAACGGCATACGAACGGGGCCCTCAGACAGATGGCAGCCATTGAGATACGCACTGATACAATAAAGCTTTTCATTCATCACTTATCAACCGAAAACAAACACAAAATGAAATGAAACAAAGACAGCGAGCGCCATTTACCACCAGTGTTTGATCCGGGTCGCGTGGATTTCAAGTCCACTGGGACCAATGCGATCCGTGTTTCGTGCAGCATGTGGGTGAAAATGATTTTTGTCATTAAATCCATCACAGGCTCTGATTGAAAGAGTATTCATCAGTTTGTGCTGCAATGTGGGAAGCAGCTGGTCATTATTAGTCCCTCGACGAGCTTTTTCGAGGAAGCCATTGTCAATAAACGAGAACTCCGGCAGGAGTAATTAGCCTGCTATAAATCCGACTACGCGAACAGTACCGGCCTCTCACAAGGTCTCATTAGAGCACATGACACCAGTGGGGGAACGATAGCCAGATTAAACAGGACAAAAGGAGCCAGTAGCATTCTTACTGTACGATATGTTTTTGTGGAAAAGAAGGTGCGCTCCAGCCAGTTAGTATTAGCTGTTACAAAAGAAAATTCTGTCATTAATTACTTACACTCATGTCGTTCCAAACCCGTAAGACTTTCGTTTATCTTCAAAACACAAATGAAGATCTTTTTGATGAAATCTGAGAGCTTTCTGTCCCTCCATCGACAGCTACAGCTACCACTTTGACGCTTCAAAAAGTTCATCAAGAGATCGTAAATCTAATCCATATGAATTGAGCGCTTTAGTCCAAATTTTCTGAAGAGACTCGATCACTTTATATGATCAACAGATTGAATTTAGGCTTTAATTCACATAAACATACATCGTTCACTTGACATGTGAGAACCAATGAGGTTCATTCTCGTGTGTAACGCAGCACGTTTGAGCTTCTGCAAGAACCAATGAGGTTCATGCTCTTGTGTTACGCAGCACGCTTGAGCTTCTGGAACCAATGAGGTTCATGCTCTTGTGTTACGCAGCACGCTTGAGCTTCTGGAACCAATGAGGTTCATGCTCGTGTGTTACGCAGCACGCTTGAGCTTCTGGAACCAATGAGGATCATTCTCGTGTTATGCAGCAGGTTTGAGCATCCGCAAGAACCAATGAGGATCATTCTCGTGTGTTACGCATCAAGTTATAATATATATACATATAAATCATTTATAAGGGTGTATGACGCATCAGTATTTAAATTTACATGAATGTGAAAGAGGTTTGAAGTGAATAATGGCTTAAATTTCCTTCTGTTTCTCACAAAGAGGTATCATATGACTTCAGAAGAATTTAAATATAGTACATGAGTCTTAAAGACTTAAATAGTCTTTAAGTTTTATGGTGCCATTTCCCTTTTTTTGAGCGTCAAGCATGGTCACCATTCACTTTCATGAAAAAAGCAGCCTCAGCATCCTGCTAAGTTTCTCTTTTTATGTTCTACAGAAAAAAAGAAAATGGGTTTGAAATAACATGAGGGTGAGTAAACGGTGACTGAACTTTCATCTTTGGCTGAATTATTCTTTTGAATAAATGTTATACAGCCAAAGGTTCAAAATATTTTTGACAATATGTTTTCTGCAAGCAAAGAGATGAAGTCTGCAGGTATGACATGACTTAAAACAAAACACTTTCTGTTCCCTGACATTCCTTCACATAAGGCTACTCTTCAATTTGCACTCTCACAAGAGCTTGACATTCCAAACACCTACAAGACAGAAGTTTGACAAGAAGCTAAAGCCAGTGGAGAAATCAAGTGTCCATCACAGCACACATCCTTGTGAAAGTTGCATTGCCTTCTGCCATACTCTTTAGTTTTTAAGGGCTTGTTCTTGACTTAGGAGACAGCTGGAGATATACACTTATCAACTATGTATGTGGCCATCTGTGCTTTGCAAATGCGCTTGTCTTATGTGCACTGTTACAGAGTTAAAACAAAGTCTTGATGAGTGGTGTTTGCAAAGGCAAGAATCACTATTACTTTTGCTCATGCTAGAGATTTGAACACTGCTATGGATGTTAAAGGTCTCATCATGGAACCATCGATGCCTACAAATAACCTTTATTTTTAAGTTTAGCTGGTTTCTACCAAAAAAACAGATACCAGTTGACCATACCAGTTTAAAAGTGGTAAAGATGTATTTTTTAATGGTAAACGATGTAATTATTAGCTTGGACCAGCTTTACTCAACTCTTTCCTCGCCATTGACGGGAATTTCCATAATTTATGAGACGGCGCTTCCCTGTCACGGAATTTGAAGGAAATTTACGTCTTTCTGTGTTTTCACATATTTATGGCAGGGGGCGCTATGACACATCTTCTGAAAAAGTACAGTGTAAAAAAGGTTCTTTAGATTATTAAAATATTCTTCAAACTTAAAATGGTCCTTTTAAAGGGATAGTTCACTGGAAAATTAACATTCTGTCATTATTTACTCACCTCGTGTTAGTAACCAGATAGTTGACACTAGCCATTGCAAGCTGAGCTTGCACCATAGACTTCCATAGTATTATTATTTTCCTACTATGGAAGTCAATGGGGCCTATCAACTGTAACCAACATTCTTCAAAATATCTTCTTTTGTGTTCAACAGAAGAAAGAAACAGAG
Organism: Gobiocypris rarus; assembly: GCA_023029165.1. Classification (NCBI taxonomy): domain Eukaryota; kingdom Metazoa; phylum Chordata; class Actinopteri; order Cypriniformes; family Gobionidae; genus Gobiocypris; species Gobiocypris rarus. The sequence continues at coordinate 33,388,430 of CM040919.1, read as the reverse complement.
GTGGAACAACTTGAGGGTGAGTAAGTGGACAACATTACATTTTTTGGGTAAACTATCCCTTTAAGAACAGTTGTATCACTGCAAAACCCCTTTTGGAACCTTTATGTTTAATAGGGTAGAGAAGACCATCTAAAAATCCGCTCTAAAAAGTGTTAGATGGATTTTCCATCATGGTATTTAGAGACATGGGGCCGTATTCACAAAACATCTTAAGGCTAAAAGTAGCTCCTAACTGGCCAAATTATAAGAAACCATAAAAAATAACGGCCGTGTCTTCCAAATCACTAAACAGTCCTAATAGATGTTACCGCAATCCGCCCAAATGCACTATACAACATTGAGGCAATAGTGATAATTCTGGCGGAGGGATGCAGAAAAACTGTGGAGGTAACTAGGTGAGTCGGCTCTCGGCTGTGTATACCTCCTCTCACGCGGATTAGGTAGACAGTTTGAACGTGCTCCTCACGAACTTTGTTTATAAAACATCTTTTTCGCTTGAATTCTGCAATCTCTCGAGATAAAGACATGTTAGTATCTGATAATTAGTACACTAGTTTAGTGACACTTACTTAGCCTACTTTTTAACATCTTTATTTGAATATGACAACATTCTTATTGTAATATTTTATTTGAATATAGCAACATGAAACCTTGTTCAACAAAATATTTCTATAATTAAATCACTGGCAGAGACCCCTCCCCTATCAGCCAATCACTGTGGTCATAGTTAGTAAGCGTGTTGCTGTTGACATCATTTTTTTTAATACTTCTGACAACCAAGCAACCACCCAGGACAACCTAACCACCAAAAACATCCATGCATCAAGTTTTGCCCTGGCAAAACCCCTCTAATCTTTTTCTGAAGTTAGGTGTATTTACTCTTACCTCAGTCTTGTTCTCTCTCTTCAGTTTGTCTCGCTCCCAGACTGCTCTTAACAGGAAGTTAAGTCATCTGCCTCATTACCTGGAGAAAGCCGTTAAATGGCCCATCATCAAACGTGATAGCTGCTTTCCTGCAGGAAGAAAGACGTGGGCAGACGTTACTGGAGATCTGTGGTCTGTCTTTCGCCGAAATGAGATCACAGCTTTTCCATCATTAAAATAAAGGATTCTTCTACGTTCAACTTAAGCTCTATGATCACATACACACACCAGCATTCAAAAGTCAGTACTTTTATTTTATACTTTTATTAAGTAATGATGCATTCATTTGAAATTTAAGTCGCTTTTATAAACGCACCTTAGAAGAGAAAAAAAACATTATGCTACTATTGTGCATCTTGAGACAAAACAATGACTGACTTGTTTTAAGATATGTCAATGCAAGTTCATATAAGATTACCCAAACATGCAGCCTGGGACTAGCTTTAGCCTTGTATGTGAAACGGGGTACATAAGTTTATTTTCCGTTGTTTCTATCTTTGGGGGGGTTTATTACACTAAGGTCCCTAAGTGCGGAAAGAGCTAAACAGTTTAACGAGATCTTACATGTTTACAGGTCACATGATCTCACTTTCCCAGCAGCCTGTTCTCGGAGAAGCAACATGTTTATTGTGTTTTCCAACAGTCTGCCTGCACTTGTCACGTATGATGGATGCAGAAACATCCCAGACTGAAAGCGAGCTCCTGAGGGAGGACACAGACGGCCACGGAGCCGCGGTTCAGGGATATGACGGATCTGGAGGACTGAAGGAAACCACAGATCTGTCTCGAACGGGATAAGAGTTCGACAGTTAGAGCTGATGTTGAGTCATGTGAAAACTATTAATGGACATTAAATAGAGCATGGGAATCTGCTTTAGAATGCTTTTGTTTTTTTTAAATAAAATTTTAGTTTTTATGTTTTTCAAAACATTTTTGTTTTGTTAGTATTATAAATAAGTATTTTTCTGTCTTTATTTTTGAGAAATTTGCATGCTTTAGATTTAGAATGCTTTTTTATTTTAATAAAATGTGGGCATTTTTTATGTTTTTAATATTTAATCCCAGTTTGTTTGTTTATGTATTCATTAATTCAGTAGTTTTATTTCAATAATTACAATTATTTTTGAAGAATCTGTATGCTTTGGAATGCTTTTCTTTTTTTTTTTTTTTTTTGAATATGAGCATTTTAATGTTTTTTTAATACTTAATTCCAGTCTAGGTCTTTTTTGTTTTGTTGGTATTATAAATATAATTATTTCTCTCTTTTTTTGTTGAGAAATCTCAATTTTTTGAGACTTCTATTTTTTCTAGGCTTCAATTTTTTTATATGTTGCTAAGCGGTACCATGTTTTTCTGGGTGGTCTTTACATGGTTTTGTTAGGTGGCTTGAGTCAAAAGAGCCTATGACTAAGTCTAAAGCGATTTTGTGCTTGTTTTATCATTTGTCAGGTGAAATGAAAATCCATCAGGTAGAAAATGAAGAGCACAAAAATGATGTGGGAAGTCATATGTGAGTAATAATAATAGTGACATTTAAAATGGTCTGTTATCATGCAATTTTATTAGGGACTAAGCAATTTAGTTCTGATCACAGAATTTTTGAGAATGAGTATTCTGGGTTCAGACTTGTTTACATACCACTAGATGGCGCTCAGTACCTCTGTGCATGTTAAAGTCCAGGCAAAGGGCTCTGACCTCTGTCCACTAATATGATCTTGAAAAATACACATATTTACAAACATGAATAAATAGGCATTACAAATGTTACATGTTACGGGAAGTCTCCAAGTTATGAATTTTTTGCGCAAAAATAATTAATTAATAGCCACTGAGAGATTAAACGCATGTCATACAGGACAAGCCTCAGATTCTATTTAGTTTTCAGCAACTCTTATAGCCGGCATTGTGTACGCGAGTGGGCGCCAGTTTGACCTCTGGCTAGATAGGTCAGATCGCTGGTTTCTTTGCTGACATTCCTAATGAAAGCTGAGAGCTTTTCTACCCATCAGCGAGGAGGCAAGCGGACAAGGAATATCGATCTTCAGACATTTACCAATTTACCGTAGCTGCATGCCTCCCTCCGGCAGAGGTGCAAGGATGTTCCCTTTCCATTCCCACCTCCATACGGTAGAACAGGACAACTTTTGTAACCATGGAGATGTCTTCCATCGACTTCCATCCAGACAAAGAAAACAGAATTCATACTGTAGTCAAAAAACGAGTCAGTCGATATCCACTATCACATGAATAACACCAGATTGAATATTAATGTATACATATACTTAATATATGGTATTCAAGTTGTTAACCCAACAACCAACTGTGGGTTGGTATAGCAGTGGCAAAAAGTACCAGTCCGGTGCACTGCCTCAGCTATGAACAACTATCACGAATACAGTAAAACAGTAACGTAATGCTAGATAGTGATTTCAGACTAGGCCTAGTTAATGTAACGTTAGTTTATCATCGTAGTAAGGTTAAGTTACATCTCTAAACGGTTTCGCTAGTATAATGTTTTAAATAATTAACACTGCTAACGAGCTAACAGTGATGTTAGCTAGGATTCATTTACAATCGATAATGTACTTTTCCGGAGAGCATTTATAACTAAAGGCAACTTCGTTGTTATATATATAACGTTATATATATAATTTTAGTTTTACACTATATTCAACGTTTCAGTACACAATACTTAATTATAAGAGTTGTATAACTTACATAAAAAACGATATGACTTTTCATAATCTTCTTTCTGTTGACTGTTAAGTTACTCGACCGTTAAAATTTGAACGGTCGCTGCGGAAACCGAATTTAACCCAACAGCCTGGTTATTACAAAATATAACCCAACGATGTTAAAATGACCTAACATTTGTGGAAAATAACGTTGTATGGTTATTTAAAATAACAGAATTTAGGAACAGAACAGAATTGTAATGTTATTTAAAATAACCCTATAAAATGACCCAATATGTGTACATATTGATGACTTTAAATATATTTATAAATTAAATACATCAATTATACAAAAATGTATATATATAAATATTTAACAAATACTGTTTTTGAAAGTCTCTTCTGCTCTCCAAGGCACCAATAGATGAAAAATGCAGGAAATATTTTGTAGTAATACACGATCCTTCAGGAAATTATATGATGATTTGATTATATTGAAATTAAATTATATGATTTTGCTGCTCAAGAAACATTTCTTATTATTATTATCAATGTTGGAAACATTTGCCTAATATTTTTATGGAAACCATGATACATTTTTTCCACGATTTTTTTTGGATGAGCAGGAAGTTCAAAGGAACAGCATTTACTTTAAATATGTATGTAAAAGTATATGAAAAAGTCATTTTGATCAATAATGCATCCTTGTTGAAAAAAGTAAAAAATAAATTAAAAATAAAAACATACTAACCCTAAACTTTTGAACAATGTAATTTATATATTATTTTACAATTAATATTAAATAAATAAATCTCCAGTAATAAAACTAGTAATAGTGCAATGTAAAGCAAACCTTTCTTTCTTGTATTCACCATCAAAATAGCTCATAAACGATAAGCCAGATTTCTCTGCCTTAATTAGTCACTTCATGCAACACGTGTAATGTTCCTACATAAAAGTAGACAAAAATGTCCTTAAAATCAAGCATTTACATTTACTAATGTTAACAATGATTTAGCTAGCAAAATTGATGCGACCCTCACATTTTTATGCTTGCACCATATTATTTTGAACCTTTTGCTCATTGTTTTTAGTACGAGGACACCACAAATTGTCAATGTTGGCATCCGTCTAACTTAAAGGGATAGTTTACCCCAAAAGGATTTACTCAACCTCAAGCCATCCTAGGTGTACATGACATTCTTCTTTCAGATTAATACAATCGGAGTTATATAAAAAAATGTCCTGACTAAAGCTTTATAATGGCAGCCCAAAATTTGAAGCCCAAAACAGAGCATCCATCCATTATAGAAGTAATCCACACAGCTCTGGGGGGTTAATAAAGGCCTTCTGAAGCAAATCGAGGGGTTTGTGTAACAAAAATATCCATATTTAACATGTTATGAAGTAAAAATATCTAGCATCTGCCAGACTGCCTTCCATATTCAACTTAAAGAAAAAGCGTAACTGGTGCGAAGCAAGCGTTTTGAACTGCGAGAGGCGTTACACTTTCTTAGCTGAATACGGAAGTTTTAATTAAATATGAATATTTTTCTTACACAAAATTCTCTTCAGAACGCCTTTATTAACCTCCTGGAGTTTGATCCAAACTACTGTTTCGAAACAAAAGATTTGTAAACGTTTTGAAATTGCCCGTCACTAGGTTCATGCAGGAAGTGAGACTGGAATTACTGACTACTTGTTTCAGGCAGTTCAGAATCGGTTTTCTTTTGGAACACAATAACTCCATTTGTCGTGCACTTTTGATTTTTTTAAAACTGCTGACCTTTTACATTCACAAACAGCTATATTGCACACTACATGAAAGGCAATTTCTGATATAAATGGGGCACTTTAAAAGTTCTAAGCCTTTTTTTATGCTAAATCCTAACAATGCATGATCAGAACAGACCTTAAACCCATTTTACAGGCATGACTGACTGGCATAGATTGCATATGACAAGCACACATAGACAAAATGCCCATCTTCAACATAAAAAAAAAAAAACATTTCCATCCACATATTTAAGGCCCATGCAGTGTCTAAGATGGTCGTCCTCCCAGGGTGTTCTGCTGTAGAGCGTTTTCTGATTGTGAAAATGATCTTCTAAAGTGCTTCACGGTCAGGTCTGTCCATCTTGTCCATATTTTCAAGGTGAATTGGCCGGTCAGCGGGCAGTTTGGAGAAGCCACGAGCCCCTGCGTCTGCTGCACTTACACCCACCAATCAGCACTAAACATGCAGCAGCTCACCCATAATATTCCTCTCTTTTTGACTATGCAGTAGAGGTTAACATGTCCTCTTGTGTTCTCGGATGAGAGAAGATAGAGACAGAGGAATGGGGGGCGGGGCAAGAAAGAGCAAAATAGACAATGAAATGGAGTGTGAAAGAGATCGTTGCCCCAAAATCTTGACCCAAATATGAATTCGCCTTCACAGAAAGGATTTGAGACACACAGCAGTGATTTTAGCAGTGCTTTCACACCAGGCCATCCTGAAAGGCTTTTTAGCATGTGTGCAGGCATTGTATGAAAATGAAAAAGGATAAACGTGTGAATCTATCTTCTTATGAACATGAACCATCTGTCAGAAGGGCCACTGGTGCTCTTAATGCCAGCACAACAATTCATAATGCTGCTAATATTGCGTTCTGATCTTTATAGGTCATTTGCAGTACTTTCTGAACTCTTGCTCTAAATCAAAATATTTCAATAAAAGTGTATATAGGCTTTATTAAATATTAGGGGTGTGACGAGACACTTAGCTCACGAGATGAGACAAGTTTTTTTGCACAGCATTTTTAAGAAATCTTCAATGCCAAAATTCATGACTGGAAAAATAGCATTTTGAAATGTTTTAACTAATCATTGTAAGAAATGTCTTTTCAGTTCTACTTTACGAGTATGACTTATCATATGCATTGAAAGACAACACAAGCACTGCAACAAACAAATGCAACCGACTGGCTTCTCTCCTGTATGATTTCACACGTCTCTTCAAGTCAAGTCAAGTCAACTTTATTTATATAGTGCTTTTAACAATGCAGATCTTCACAGTGTTAAACAGAAAAATAATGCAACAGAATATATTTTGATTATCATACAGTAACAATGTGGGCTTTAGATCAGTAATTAGATCACTAATTTGGTCTATATGGTTAATTTAGTTTAATAATTAGATTTATTTTGAAATTTATTTGAAAAATTGTTTTTCCCCAACTGAGCAAGCCAAGCCAGAGGCGACAGTGGCAAGGAAACCAAAACCCCATCAGGAGACCTAATGGAGAAAAATAAACCTTGGGAGAAACCAGGCTCAGTCGGGGTGCCAGTTCTCCTCTGGCCAATTAACAAATAGCGTATTATTATTATTCTGGCAATTTTAAAGGTCAGAGGTCATAATAGATCTGAATATTCGAAAGATCTGAGGCAACACGCCGGAGACAGCTTTATTGAGGATGATGTATTGATTAAATAATTATTCAAAATAAATCATTTGAAATATCGGAGTCATTACGCCGGAGTTTTTATTGAGGATGCCGTATTGATTAAACAATTACTAAAGTGTAATATTCGAAAGATCGGCGGCAACACGCTGGAGACAGGTTGTTTTGAGGATGACATATCGATTTAAAGAATTATTAACTAGAAATATTCAAACAATCGGAGTCATCACGCCGGAGACAGGTTTATTGAGGATGCCGTGTCGGTGAGGCAGCTTAAGGGGGAGTCTAAATGACACGGTCTCTGCAGACACTTCAGGGTCATGTGTTGGTCACATCTGGGTGCTGGTCCACCGTCTGATCTGGGCCACCGTCGGTCTCTTCAGACCTTACTGTACATGAATTATGAGCTTCCAGAACTTCTGACTGAGGCTGTGTGTAAACTCCTAATTCAACTCCTTTCCACAAATTGAAAATAGAAACAAAAATAGCATAAATAACAAAAATATATAACAAGTGCAACCATAATCAAAGTACTCTCTCAATATTCAGTGCAAACAGAGACCAGAGCTAAGAGGTGGTTACAACTACACAGCTCAGCCTAAGATGGCTTAGATATTGGGAGTCAGGCTATTGTATGCTGACTAATTTGCGCACATCAGGGAGCATCGCATTAACTTTCACTTTGGATTTGCGATCGCACATACTCTGTGTATAGTTGGCTGTGCTAAGCGCATTCTACAAGATAAGATCACGTGATCAGTGAACTGTGATTCCTACTGTACCGTCTGTCCGTGCTGGATGAGCAGACGTTTACAATAGTTTACAACTGAAGCGACCATTATCCAACTGAATTCAATGTTTTTTATTTCGATAAAAAAAGCGAAACAACAGTGGAGGATGTAATGTAAACGTAACGGTGGCATATTCTATGCTAAATTCACCCTCACATTTGATATGCGATATCTCGAGACAGTTTTTAGCTCGACTAGAAATCTTGCCACATTTTAATCTTGCGAGATCTCATGGCATTAGATCTCGTCACACCCCAAAAAACTTGATTTAGGAAGAGAGAGAGAAAAAAACAGATGGCTGGCAGAATGAACATAAAAAGTTAGCCATGCTTTGTGATTTAGAGTTACTTTTTACATGATTATTAAGTCAAGTAATATTTTTGGTTAAAAATGATCCAAAATCAATTATTGAGCAATTACATAACCAAACAGTGTTCAAAACTATCTCCTTACTGTAGCCAGATTCACAACGGTAAGCTTGTAATAGTGTTTTATAATTTGAGGGGTCAGGGCAGTGCTGCCCCTCCCATCAGGCTCTGCGTGTGTATGGGGCAAGAAAGTTCTCTCTCCACCCCCACCCCCCGGTCAGCTCAACAAAGTCATGAACGCCGCCGCCGCCACGGGCATCATAAAGTAATTAAGCTTAGGGGATCAAGACGGCCGCGTGCGGGACTGGGTCAGGGTTTTTTCCCATGGGAAATACAAATTTTCTGCCATTTGTCTTTGCATCATAACGTCACCTCTGTATAGATAAAGAAGGAGTCAAGGCTAGTAGACTATATTGCGTGAATGTGGTTTGCAGCCTCTTCTACAGCAGCTGGAATGTAATTAAACTTGTCATTCTGGAGGTGGCTTGTAATCCAGAAAGTTCAAAACGACAATCATCATTGACAACTGGGAAATCACCAGTAGTGCTGGTGCACGGCCCATACATACACCTCAAAACATTACATTTATCAACGCTCAGGAGCCGATGCACAACCCACATAAAGAAGATAACTCCGCAAATAACTGCAATTTTAGGCTTCAAACAGAGATGCCGTCAAAGAGCTCGCGGACTGCAGCTTTAAGAAGTATCTTTTGAAATGTTAATCATACTGATTTCTGTCATTTTACTTAAGTTAATGAGAGAAACATACAAGTTGATGATAAAACACCACAGAATTAATCAAATGGCTTTGCTGTTCAAAAATTGTAATTTCCTGATGATGATGTCAAAAGTAAATTTGTTTTCAGCTTTTGCTAGTAATAGAGACAGAAAGTATGGAAAGTGATACTGAGGACATATTACCAGTTAAAACAGTACAAGGAAAAAGAATTTGTCTTCAATTGACAGTTGTTATTGCTTGCTAGTAGTTCATGTAGCACACAGAGATAGAGATAAAAATAAACATCCAATAAAGCCAATCAAGTAAAATGAAAGTACATTCACACGATGTTCAATTAATTGTGACATTGTGAAAAATTCCTATTTTCATCTTTTGAACACTATTTAAGGGGTAACTTTTAAAGACTCATGTAAGAAAGTAATACTTTTATTAAGAAAGGACACATCAACTGATCAAAAGTTTGTTTAAAAATCAAAGCAATGGCATTAATAATGTTTTCTATTTCAAATATAGGCCTATTCTTTTCTTTGGAACTTTTTTTAATAATCAAAAAATGTGTCAGTTTCCACACAAATATTAAGCAGCACAGACTGTTTACAACACTGATAATAAGTGTTTTTTGAGCAGCAAATCTGAATGTTAGAATGATTTCTGAAGGATCATGTGACACTGAAGACTGGAGCAATGATGCTGAAAATTCCAACATTCTCACTCCCAACTCGTCACATATTGACGCTTGGTCAGTATCCTCGGCGTCACTTTTTAACGCACAGGGTACCCCTTAAGCGTCATTTTTCGACGTTCAGGGGCACTCCACTGATTCCAAGGAGAAGCCTAGGGCGTCATATACAGACGTGTTGGGCACGTGAATGTTATCATCGTGATGAAATTATTTATTGGGTTATAATTTTTCCATTATGACATGTTGGAGTGTGATTCTCAATGTAATAAGCCAGCACACTTTTATTTAAATTTATTTACGCTATTCAGACACGTTTGAAACAGCCCAACCCCACCCCGCACTAAACCTGCCCATTTGCGTATTATATGATATAAAACACAGAATATAACAGACAGCAGACACACTTTATTGAAAAAGTCCGGCTATTGCAACTGTTCCGAGGCCAAACGATTGATTTCTGTGAAGAAAAGACCCAAAAGCAATCACCGTCTCCACGGTACCCCTCGGCGTCACGATATGGACGAAATGGGAACTCCATTGCTTTCAATGGGAAACCTTTGGCGTCAACAGAAGAGCGTTTGAAATCGCGCTGGCTGAAGAAGTGAAGTCTCATTCAGAACACATCGCGATGTTTGGCGTCAGTTCACGTGCCACATGTGGGTGAGTAGTCAAATATTATGTCCTGATGTTTGATATAAAGAATGTTCTGCTTGTCGCTATCTATCAGATTATGTTCAGTCACTGCATTATATCTGTCATCTCCACTGAGGATTTGCATTTCTTTGCTTTCTAAATCAACACATCTTGCTAATAGGGTGATTGCACACTGTCACGTGACATGCTATAGACCTTTAAACAGTTGTTCATATTTAATAATAACTACCAGTGTAGTTTCAACGTGGAATTTGTAGTAGAAGCACAATAAAAACAACACTTGCCACGCTTTTACCACAGTTACCTTAGTTTTAATGTGATAGGTGCAGTAAAAGGACAGTAACCTCAAATATTACCATGCTTTTACCACAGTAACCTTAGTTTTAATGTGATGTTTGTTGTAAATAGACAGTAACCACAACAATTACCATGCTTTAAATGCATTTTATGTAAATCCAAATATTTTAATGTAAATAGTACTTTTCCTGTATATAATGCAATATATTATATATTATGACTTTTGTTCTCTCTTTCTTTTTACCTGAAAAGACCAAAAGGGCCTTCGGACTCAGTCAGCCCATTCTTGTTTGTGGAGAAGTAACGGAGAAGACCAAAAGCTGCAACAGCAAATATTTGCAAAGGTATATATATATACATGTATGTGCTGGTTTGAGCCCTTTATCAAACATATTATTCAGCATTTGTTGTTACTTAAACTTATTCTTACAAATCCCATGGCTCAATCAGTAAGAACATATTCTCAAAGTCTCAATAATTCACAAGATTTAACAAGTAGTCAAATTCATATGATACTCGTACATAATCCTGCAGCTTTTACTATAACTCCTGCCATTGGCTACTGCCTCAATTCCTGTACATATTTATTGTTGTTCCCTTTCTTGGAAAGTAGTCAGATGTCCCACACACTGTCAGAAAGTTTATATTAAGTCCATTGTATTCTTTAAAATTATTTCAAATTGGGCTCTGTCTGTTCATGTAATGTTACATGTCTCTTCACACCTCATAACCTACCGCTGTTTGCAAGAGTGAAAATTCTTGCAAACACATGACATCAGATTTTCGATTATTTTGTCATACTCAGATCAGTTGCACTGTTGATAACGTCAACAAAAAATCAAGTGAATTATCAACATTTTTAAACACATTCATATGATATAGCTTGCTATTAAATATATACTTTTAATAATGGGCATGCACACATATTAGTGAACTTATTACATAAATGTATTTAACATTTAATTATCCAACGCTTTTTACAGAAAGAAATACTGCAGTTATGTATAAACTGACAACATCATCATCATGTCCTGCCCTGGGCACATCAGGCAACATGGGTCCTCCAACATATTCGATCTGTGGCCACGTTCTTCACATCTTCTCATTGAACACCAGCATTCAGGTCTTCGTGAAACATCTGTATCATATCTTCCTTGGTCTTCCCTTTCTCCTGCGTCCTCCTGGTGGTGTCCACTTCATAAGTGTTTTTGGGTGTTGTTGTTCGGGTATGCATAGGATATGTCCAATGAAGTGCCCTTTTTTCTGACACAGTTTCTCAAAGTCTTCACGTGGAGTCTGTGGAGTCTTATGATCTCTTCAATTTATGCAGAACCAATATTCATAAACTGTACTTGATGTCTCCCTATGCCTTTATCAAAAAAGCATTAGTTCTCATCAGGAGTTTTAGTGAAGGACATATCTATTGCAATCCACTAGTTCTATCCATGCAGCGACTTTATGATGCTATAGTCCAATGTATATCTCTGCATTTGTTGTTTGTTCAAACAAATGAAGATAGTGAGAGTGAATACCTTTTGAAATCAATATTTATTCATTAAACCTTTCATCCACCTCTATGGTATCATTAATAACTACATCTATGGTATCATTATCACTACCTTTTTAATGTAACTGTAACATGAATGTATTATATAGAAGCATTTTCTTCCTAAAAATGGTTGTCATTTATAATAATTTAATTAGACTTTCATTTAGTTGCAGTAAAGTGAACAATAATCACAAATATATTGTATTAAAGTTGAGAATGTAAAATGTTCTTCAGTTTTTGCCTATTTATTTTTTAATGGGAAGAAATATATTTTCAGAAAACAGAATTGCACCTCATCTCTTGGTTTGTACTTCATCATGGTAATATTTTTAAAAGTGTGTGTGTGTGTGTGTGTGTGTGTGTGTGTGTGTGTGTGTGTGTGTGTGTGTGTGTGTGTGTGTGTGTGTGTGTGTGTGTGTGTGTGTGTGTGTGTGTGTGTGTGTGTGTGTGTGTGTCTTTATCCTGGTGTGCATGTCTTTAAACTGTTTGACATTAAATATCGGAATATGCTTACAAAATTGTGTGCATTCTTAATGGTTTTGTTACATTTATTTTAATTCCAATAGTTCAGATGGTCAAGGGTGGCATAAAGAAGTTTAAAATGTATACCTATATTTATATACATACCTAAATATATATACACATAAACACACACTATAAATGTTACAAAAGATGCAAAACTACCAGTGCTGTTGTAGCTTGTAGGCCATTGCATAGAAAAAGAGGTTTCTCTTTCAAATATATTTATGCATCAGTTTAACCACACACATGAGTCTTTCGTTTTAAAATGTTAGTTTTATTATTTAATTAGAATAAATAAATATTTAGCTGCCTAAATATTAAATATTTAAGGATCCTTCAGTTGGAAAGAAATCCCGGATGAGATCTGTCATCATTTACCATAAATGGACAGGTAAGTGTGACGCCTCTGTTCAGCTGGATTGTCATTGGCTGTGACTTTATCGTAGGACTCACTGTGATTGGACAATCTTTTAACCCATATAAAACGGCGTTTCATGTTATAAAGTATGTATTAGTGTTATTATTATGTTAGTTATACGTTAAGTAAGCTATAAAGTGTCGGTATGTTGTGAGAAATTACTCCTTTACCGAGAACCCAACCTAACCCTAAGCATTGCTGCACACTTCAATGAACTACAGCGCCATATTTACCATTGCATTGATACAATGACAAAGATATATGGGTAATGTAGTTTAAAACGTTTAATAATGAAACAATAAATGTTAAGTAAATTACATCTTTAATGGACAACTGGATATCTAAATATGTGCATTGTGCAAACCTTTATGACATTATGAGGGGCAGGCTAAAATTTTATATTTTACTGTGAGCATTTTGAGAAAAACCTTTATGCCAGCTTTCCATATATGTCTGAAAACTGTGCCCAACATTATTTAGTAAACATAGCATAAGCAGTTGTCCTGCCGATTTTCTCTGTGATACGCTAACCAGACTTTGAGTAACAGCCATTTGAAATATGTTTTGTTTTGCTCTTCCAGGGGCCACTACTGGGTCCCTGGAGGTGGAAGGGCAGAACAACTTACACAGATCTATTCTCCTCATCACGGACAACAAACTTTGAGTCAGATTTAAAAATCTTTTAAATAAGTATTTTGTCTTTTCTATTCTAACATCATGCTTGCAGTATTTCTTGATGGGTATTGTGAGACCATCTGATGAAATACATAAATATTTGAAAGAGATGTTGTAAAATAAAAAAATATTAATATTTCGTTTTATGGATAGACACAAATAAATATAATGGATGAACCTGCAACAACTTGCCATTATCTAGTTTCCAGTGTAAACAAAAACTATTTATATATTTACACTTCACTATTACTATTAAATATAGGACAATGCACCGTTAAGTAAAATAACAAGAGACATTGCCAGAATTTCATCTTCACCCTGTCTCCACGTTCCTGACATCGGTAATGTGCATGCTTTAATTTTTATTGCAGTAGTAGATGTACCAGAATTATCAATATGGATCATCTTCAGTTAATCTTGAAGTGTTTGTAATCCTTCCCTTTATTTCACTGAAAACTAAAAGTATACACAACTTTTGGTGCATTGTTGTACCAGATATAACCAGACAAAAAATTTTTTACGTCTCAAGTAAAATAATCTTGGTAATTAATTAGATCACCTAAATAAACTTGTAAAATGTGTATTTACTGTACCAAACACCATACACAATATTCACCATACTTTATCGCTCAACACTTTATTGGAGGATACAGCATACAGTTGATAAAGTAGCATAAAGTCAAATGAGATTCAAGATAAATAAAAATGCGTCTTCAAAAATACATTAACATCATATTAATCCATTCACAGCTGCTGAAACCACACAAATGAGTTCCATATAATCCCATCCAGTGATACAGAAAACAGATTTGATATTGTGTTGGAAAATAATGATTCATTATCACAGCTAGACAGGTTTCTGGCTCTTTCCGGTTCATGGTCCATCATGTTCTTCTTCTTCTAAACCTCTTTGCCCATTTATACCCTACAGTATAACTGATGAACAGAGGATGTGGTCACTGATGTTGTGTAGCTTTTTCTCAACCAGAGGAAGAAGAACATTCCAGTGTCAGGAGTTCTCCAGTCCTGGTCTAAAAGTAAAACAAAAACACAATTCAAATTAAGTTTAATGTACAGTCAGGTTAGCCTATGTTCTGCATGATTTAAGCAGTGGTGGGTGACTCTGGCCCTAAGCACCCACTGTCCTGCATATTTAGCTCCAACCTCAAATCCACCTGTCTATAAGTAAACCTGAAGACTTTGGTTAAAAATTTCAGGTGTTCTCGATTAGGCTTGGAGGTAAACTCTTCACCTCCCCATTCTCATTTAAATTTACAAAGCTGCAGTCAGTACATTATATAATATACACATTGAAGCATTATGTATATAATATTGCAGCACATAATATTAGCCAAGTACTGGACAAAACTATTTTACCCATATCAACAGAAACATTTTAAACAGCATATCTTTTAGAGAGGCATGGTCTCTTCGGAGCTTTTATAATTGATGCTAGATTTCTTTAGTCACTTTCAAGAGCATCACTTGTGATAGCCTTAACAATGTACAAGTATTAAATACTGCAATACAAATTTCATGGTAAGGATTAAGAAATAGGTACCAAGGCACCAGACTTACCATGCTTATGAAGCACCCATGGCCATGCAGAGTTCTCAGAGAGTTTTTGCCTCTTGTATTCCTTCTTGGCAGCACATTTGTCTTTTCCTGTAGAATCTTCTGAAGTTTGTGCCTTCTCTTGCTATCCATCTGATAACACAAATAAAATGTGTTTTATTCAGTGGAGTATAAAGTCTTGTTTCAAGCCAAAGAACTAACCAGATATTTCACATAATTTAAAGAACATTTACTATTTGATTCCTAATATATATCACAACTCATTATCTTCCAAAGCTACCCAGAACCATCCATGGTCTACAAAACAATAGAGAAATAGCTGGAGTTTATAACAACTACATGTCTGCTTTTATCTAAGACAAACAGATAGTGATAAGAACTGAAGGCCAAAGTGTTTCAGCCTTTATGCTAAAAGGCAATAATTGTAATAATAATTGTATCAAAAGGGAAGAAAATATATATATATATATTTTCTCATGTTAGATAAATCCAAGAAACAGAACCTCATTTGCTCATTTTAGGAGTTATAAAAGATTTAGACATGAATATTGGTGTGTATTTTATCAGAATAGAAAGAATGATCGCTGCTGAAATGAATAGTTATTTTTAGAGATCAACATCAAATTCTTAACTACATATTACAGCATTGCTTCAATACAAGACATACCAGTGGACTTGCAAACTTTTCTGTCTTCTTCGGGCACAAGATTGCCATGTTCCTTCCTCACCCAAAATAAAGGACTTATTCGATTAGCTTGCTTCGATATACGGTCTGGTCTTTCTTCTCTGCTGTAAAACAAGAAATTCTCACTTACTCTTTGTGCAAATACTATTGTTTTTGAAACATCTAAAAAAAAGACAGTTACAATAAAGTTAATTTATCATATGATTCAGGAAGGCATTTGATGAGTAAATACTGATATACTAAAAATATTCTAGAAACTTTACCTGTGAAGGACTGATTACGCAAGATCGCTGCAAATCACTACTAGCTCGTGTGAGAGTTGACTCTTAAAAGTGCTGATGAGTTTGATATTGTAGAGATCTTAAAAAACAAAAAAGTAAAAGTAATCTGCAAGTAATCCTGCAAGACAGAAAGAAAGGGTATTTTATTACATTGCATGCAAGTTGTAAGTTTATACATAACTGCAGGATTTCTTTCTGTAAAAAGCGTTGCATAATTAAATGTTGAATACATTTATGTAATAAGTTCACTGATATGTGTGCATGCCCATTATTAAACGTATATATTTAATAGCAAGCTATATCATATGAATGTGTTTAAAAATGTTGATAATTCACTTGATTTTTTGTTGACGTTATCAACAGTGCAACTGATCTGAGTATGACAAAATAATCGAAAATCTGATGTCATGTGTTTGCAAGAATTTTCACTCTTGCAAACAGCGGTAGGTTATGAGGTGTGAAGAGACATGTAACATTACATGAACAGACAGAGCCCAATTTGAAATAATTTTAAAGAATACAATGGACTTAATATAAACTTTCTGACAGTGTGTGGGACATCTGACTACTTTCCAAGAAAGGAACAACAATAAATATGTACAGGAATTGAGGCAGTAGCCAATGGCAGGAGTTATAGTAAAAGCTGCAGGATTATGTACGAGTATCATATGAATTTGACTACTTGTTAAATCTTGTGAATTATTGAGACTTTGAGAATATGTTCTTACTGATTGAGCCATGGGATTTGTAAGAATAAGTTTAAGTAACAACAAATGCTGAATAATATGTTTGATAAAGGGCTCAAACCAGCACATACATGTATATATATATACCTTTGCAAATATTTGCTGTTGCAGCTTTTGGTCTTCTCCGTTACTTCTCCACAAACAAGAATGGGCTGACTGAGTCCGGAAGGCCCTTTTGGTCTTTTCAGGTAAAAAAAAGAAAGAGAACAAAAGTCATAATATATAATACATTGCATTATATACAGGAAAAAGTACTATTTACATTAAAATATTTGGATTTACATAAAATGCATTTAAAGCATGGTAATTGTTGTGGTTACTGTCTATTTACAACAAACATCACATTAAAACTAAGGTTACTGTGGTAAAAGCATGGTAATATTTGAGGTTACTGTCCTTTTACTGCACCTATCACATTAAAACTAAGGTAACTGTGGTAAAAGCGTGGCAAGTGTTGTTTTTATTGTGCTTCTACTACAAATTCCACGTTGAAACTACACTGGTAGTTATTATTAAATATGAACAACTGTTTAAAGGTCTATAGCATGTCACGTGACAGTGTGCAATCACCCTATTAGCAAGATGTGTTGATTTAGAAAGCAAAGAAATGCAAATCCTCAGTGGAGATGACAGATATAATGCAGTGACTGAACATAATCTGATAGATAGCGACAAGCAGAACATACTTTATATCAAACATCAGGACATAATATTTGACTACTCACCCACATGTGGCACACGTGAACTGACGCCAAACATCGCGATGTGTTCTGAATGAGACTTCACTTCTTCAGCGCGATTTCAAACGCGTCTTCTGTTGACGCCAAAGGTTTTCCCATTGAAAGCAATGGAGTTCCCATTTCGTCCATATCGTGACGCCGAGGGTACCGTGGAGACGGTGATTGCTTTTGGTCTTTTCTTCACAGAAATCAATCGTTTGGCCTCGGAACAGTTGCAATAGCCGGACTTTTCAATAAAGTGTGTCTGCTGTCTGTTATATTCTGTGTTTTATATCATATAATACGCAAATGGGCAGGTTTAGTGCGGGGTGGGGTTGGGCTGTTTCAAACGTGTCTGAATAGCGTAAATAAATTTAAATAAAAGTGTGCTGGCTTATTACATTGAGAATCACACTCCAACATGTCATAATGGAAAAATTATAACCCAATAAATAATTTCATCACGATGATAACATTCACGTGCCCAACACGTCTGTATATGACGCCCTAGGCTTCTCCTTGGAATCAGTGGAGTGCCCTGAACGTCGAAAAATGGCGGCTTAAGGGGTACCCTGTGCGTTAAAAAGTGGCGCCGAGGATACTGACCAAGCGTCAATATGTGACGAGTTGGGAGTGAGAATGTGTTGAAAATTCAGCTTTGATCACAGGAATACATTACATTTGAAAAAATATTAAAATAAAACACAGTTATTTTAAATGGATCAATTTTACAGCATTATATTTTTAACAAATAAATGCAACTGGTGAGCTTTTAAAAACATAAAAAAATTGAATCGACCACAAACTTTTGAATGATAGTGAATATCATGGGGACATGAAATGTATAATGCATTAGAAGGAATGGCTCCATTTTAAGATGGGTAAAAATAAGTATAGAACAACTTTGGTATCTGTTTAGAGTATGTGCAATTTTAAGATCTGTTCACACTGAACAAAGATGTCCTAAAGTGACATGGATGAAATGGGAGGAAAAATGATTAGTAATTAATCATGATTAAAAACATTGGCGTTTTTAATATTTTTTCACAGTTACTCTCCAAATTAGAATAGACTTAAAGACAGTATATATTTTAAATATTTGTTGTAATGGCGTCTTTTTATGAATGAGGACCAGTATCATTCACATTGTTTTAGTTTGGCAGGGTCACCGCTAGCTTAGCTTAGCATGATGAATGGAATCCTATGTTGCCAGCTAGCATGTCCCGCATGTTTTTTTTTTTTTGGATCACTTTTACTCGGGACCTGGTAGCTAGCAACATAGGATTCCATTCATTATGCTAAGCTAAGCTAGCGGCGACCCTGGCAAACTAAAACAATGCATGCACTGAGACAAAAATGCATTTGCCCACACATCTAAATGTAGGAAAGAAGTTGAATAAGCCCTATTTCTAAAAACGCTGGAGTGGATGACAGAGGATGACAGAAAAAAACGAATGCTGCATTAATTGCTGCATTATTTTTGATGTGTTAAACTGTAAAAAATCATCACATGCGTTCATGCGCTAATTTTGACTGCACTAAAAGTGTTCTCTCATAAATGTTTTGCATCCCCAAAGTAAAACGTAAGAAAATCCCCAATTGCAAAGTAAGAAACTTTGCATTTGCTTGCAAAATTTTTGTTCCCCCAAGAAACATTGCTTTCACTCACAAAGAACACAAACGTTTTGTGAGCAAATGCAAAAGTTTCTCCGGGGGGACGGAAAACTTTTGTGAGCGAAGGCAAAAGCATTGAAATGTATTTTTTATCTCCCATCTCATATTTGTTCCATCACCGTGTCTTTAGGGGTACATTTGTAGATTCTCACTGA
This sequence comes from Gobiocypris rarus, assembly GCA_023029165.1. Taxonomy (NCBI): domain Eukaryota; kingdom Metazoa; phylum Chordata; class Actinopteri; order Cypriniformes; family Gobionidae; genus Gobiocypris; species Gobiocypris rarus. Next base: position 33,368,856 of record CM040919.1, on the reverse strand, counting down.
GAGTTGATTTGAGTGTATGTGACCACAGCCATGATGCGAACAATAACAAAGTTCAGCTCCTTCAAAATTGGGATTGTGCATCTGTACTATTATATGTCTCTCATTATTGTGATACTGAGTGTGCAGATTGTTTGACGTATGTTACATCATCAAGATTATCTACTTTTTCTTGCCATTCTTCTCCTATCCAAAATACATCTATTTAGCCTACAATTGCAATGACATTAAAATTCATGCCTGTCACATCAAAGCAAGAATCTCTCTATTATACAAGTATACAAGTGAGTCTTAAATTGCGACGTTCGCAGTTGCATGTTGCATAAATTCCCAGGGCAGGTGATTATCAAATCTCGGGGTCTTTCTTTTGTTCTCCGGAATCTTTTATTCTGGATTTAAGGAAACTTCGGCAGTGATTTTAAATATGAAATCCCGTAATCTCAGATAATCCAGAGAGATCAGAGCAAAGGAAAGTAAGCTTAATGCTGTATAACGACTGCTGATCCTTGTAACGTTCTACACCACAACTTAAAACATAAACAGACTAAACATCGCATCTCCTCACCCTTAATGTTTTGCGACTGAATTGACAATATAATATGATGTACGGGGTCAAATCTTCAGTTTAATGTATAGCTGGTCTAACATGCCAAAGTTGTAGAAAATGTGATATTTTCATGCTAAGATTGTGTTTTATGACAGATTAACCTTGATCCAGGGCATTTGGAGATTATGTGCTTTGTGACCGATACATATGGTGCATTGCCGCATCTCATCTGTCCTAATATTAACTTTGAAATCTGACCAGCGGATAAAGCCGTAAGGCTCATCTGTGACGTCCTGTGTTCTTCTTGTCAGACGGGACAAGGTTTTGTCAGCTCCTCTCTTTGAACTCTGGAGGAGCTTCCCCAAACACATTTCCAACCCTCCACCATCCACTTTAGCACTCTTCAAAACTTACCGACAGTGACATGTTTTCCTGTCCTCCCTCCCATTCCTTCATTACGCTCGTCCCCTAGCGATTACCGTCACTCGTGTTTGGCTTTTCTATTCCAAAGTCAGCGATAAACCAACTGAAGCATGCCTTGCTAAAACACCTAGCGCTGAATCTGAATCGCCTTCTGCCTCAGACCCCTCAGGCGGCCCCCGGGCCTCTGCACGACTCCCACTATGAGGTCCGACTCAAATAATCCCAAGGATTTGTTTGAACATGATGGAAAAACCAGAAACGCCTGTATTTTTGGACCATTTCCTTGGTGTAACTTTAGGCTGGAATACATTACATGACTTTTTCAATCTTAACAGATTTTAAAACACTACTGCTGTCATGTAGTGTATTCCTACCTTTAGCGTCTATTTTTAAATAAGTATCACTGTAACTATTGTCCATACCTAAGACGTTTATACAACACTGTACACTACCGTTGAAAAATTATAATATGAATTTTAAAGGGGTCATGACACATTTTTAAAAATAAATTTAAAGGGTTAGTTGACCCAAAAATGAAAATTCTGTCATTAATTACTCACCCTCATGTCGTTCCCAACCTGTAAGACCTTTGTTCATCTTCGAAATGCAAATTTAGATATTTTAAGTGTGTGATACTTTAATATGCGTATTAAGATATTTTAACTGTGTGATATTTTAATATGTGTATTAAGATATTTTAAGTGCGTGGAGTGCTTCAGAAACTGAATGCTATATATATATATATATATATATATATATATATATATATATATATATATATATATATATATATATATATATGTATACTATATATCCAGTGTAGAAAGCGTCAGTGATTATAATGGTTTGCTTTTAAGGCAATGCTCACATCCGGTAAAGGCAAATGTCAGCCGTAAGCAACCGAACACTAGTGGGCGGGGCTTATGGTGTGATGATAACTATTTGTCGAGGTCTTGCTCTGAAGGAACTTGGAGCTTGATTAAATAAACAGTGTCTATTTACACTAAGTGCAAATAGCCCGCCTTGTTGGCAGAGGCTATTTACACTGACTCCGCCCACTGACGCCTGATTTGGCCCAAAAAAAGTATCAATGCTGGATTGTTAACAGTAGCAATAGTGTAGGGGTAAGGCACGGGGCAGAAAGTTTTGATGCAAATCGACCCGTGTTCGAATCCGCCTCTTGCCGAACTCGTTCTTCTCCCTTTTCCCATCACATATAAGATCGGAAAGGCATTTATTTTCAATAAAAAATTAAGAAATATTCGTGGAAATAAAGTGTCTAACGTGTGTTTAATAATAAAGTGTTCATAGTAGGTGTAGGGAGGGCTTTATTATCCCAATAAGGCAGCATTCACTTAATAATTTTTAATAAATCTAATACACTATGTTATTATTGCATGCCATTTAATGTACAACAACACTGAGGTGCAATAGTATCTGCCACTATTTAAAAGAATAAATACTATTAACACTTGTTGCAAGGAAGTACTGCTATTTTTAGTGTAAATATAATCTATTGCCATTTGCAAATAGCTGCTCTCTTAAATAAATGATTTGTTTATAATGAGGAGGACATTAGATTAGGAAATTAGATTTCTCACCCCTTTAATACCTCTTTAATTACCCCTTTAATATTCTTTTTCAGCAAGGATGCATTCAATTGATCAAAAGTGATAGTAAAGACATTGTATATCTTTAAATCAGTATATCATTTGATATTGTATATCATTGTATATTATTACAAAATGCTGTTCTGATGAACTTTCTATCCATCAAAGTGTCCTGAAAAAATGTTTCATTTTGAAATATTGCCATCAGAGGAGTTTTTATACATATTTAAATAAATAGTAATTATAAATTGTAATGTTTCGATTAGAACATTTTTAAAGACCTCAAACTTCTGAACAAACTTTTTTTTTTTTTGGCATAATTCACAATTACAACTTCCTATGATGAATATCATGTTGCTTCCTCCACAACTGACATTTGTGCTATGGACATGAATAAGAACTCACATATATTTTCTATTGAGTGATCAGACTAATGAATTCTGCCTGGCAGATGATAAAACAGACAAAAAAATCTCATAAATTTACATCAAATGAGGAACTCGAGCTATATTTAAGCAACCAGAATATCCTAGCAACCACCTTATTGGTTACTGAATAGAAAGCCCTGGAAAAGTTGATCTAGTTTATTTCAGTTGTTATTTATCTATTAATATTTATTAATATGGGAGAGAAATGATAAATAGGATCAGTTTGACATGCATTCCCCATGATATACCACAATATACCTGTAACAAATTTTCAAACAACCAGCGCCACAGCTCTGACATGATTTGATGTCTAATAGATATCTCTAATGAATTGCGTCCCTGTTGATTAAAACACAGAAAATGATTTTTTTTCTGCTCACTGTACACCTCAAAGTTAATTAACATGTTTAAAGATTAAAAAAACACTAAACCGCTCCCATCTAATTCGCTTGTTAATGAACAACAAAGAGGGCGCAGTTATTCCTGCACATGTGAGGCTCCCTGACCGACCCTGTTAATTAAACAGAACTTTAGTGAATTAATAAATTGATTTATTAAAAAGTGGGTTATTCATTTAGCGGCAAGATAGATTTAACTCTCAATTGACTGTGAAAAAATCCATAAAATAAGTCATTTGCATGTATCACTAACTTTTGAGTTAGAGCTGAATTAGAAAATCATCCATTCATGACCTCGTTTTTGACATTTCGCATTTGATTGAGTCGTATAATTATCAGTGCTTTATGCATTAATATTAAGTAGATAATTTATAGTCCATTTCAACTCTTAGTCAAACACGGCTCTTGGGTTCTGTGCAATTTATTGGGCCCAAAACCAAACGTGTTTGCTAATAATTAGTGTTGTTTGTTAAGTCAAGCATAATTATTATGTGTTCTTTGGTAGGGATTTGAACAAACCCCTGACACTAAGCAACTTTAATGCATAACTCGTCCCACAACGTTTGAGCTAGAGACATAAATGAGATCTTAATTAATGCAGTTTTTAAAGGAGGGGTGTGCTTTATTTCTTTTCTAGGTGACCAAATTTGCTATTTTCACCAAGAGGCCAAAAAATTTATGAAACAAATCTCACAGATAGGGACAAGTTATAGAGTAAAACAGTCAGGCTCTAGAAGTGAAAACATTCATTTTCTCCAAAAGGAAACCAATTTTTTTTTTTAAATAACCAAGGATCCTTATAAATTGTTTTCATTATTTCAACTTGTATTTAAAATAGTTGTGTTTAAAGGGATAGTTCACCCAAAACTGAAAATTCAGTCATTAATTACTTACCATCATGTTCTTCCAAACCCGTAAGACTGCGGAACAAAAATGTAGATTTTTTGATGAAATCTGAGCACTTTCTGTCCCTCCATTTAGCCCTTTCCCACCAGAATGAACTCGGTGCTATAGTTCAGAGCCAACCCGATCTCACGGCAATTAGTACATATTTTACGAGGTGGCTAATTTACAAATTTGTACGACCTCACTCATCGAATTCATACGATTTTTACTAAATCGTACATATTTGTGAGTTGGCAAATTCGTATGAATTCGCAGAATGACCTACCTCAACCCCGCCCTAAACCTACCCATCACTGGGGTTTAGGCAAAACGTCTGAATTAAATGCAGTGAGGTCGATACAACTTTGTATGCGAAATAGCCACCTCGTAAAATATGTACGAATTGGTCGTGAGATAGCGTTGTCAGAGCCAGTGCTAGTGCCGGTTCGGAGTTGGTTCGACTGACGAGCCCTTTAAAGCTACACTGTGTGATATTTTCCCCCATCTAGCGGTGAAAAGGTATATGAAAATCCAGTGAATATTGGTTTCTTTTCCTCTCAATTCCGTTTTAACTCCTACGGTGGCTGATTTACATGGCTTCCAGTTCGACCTCGTCCATGAGTGTTCCTTCAGGTGATGAGGTTACTTTAGAAAACTATTATAATTTGCAGTTATTTAATTTGTCAGTTAACATGTAGGTTATGACATCTATGTAAAATGAATAATATTTTACGTTTTTGTTATTTTTTTACCATTTCATTGCTAACATCAGCTATCAGGTTCCCAGACGAATGCAAGCTAATCTTAGTAACGTAACTTTTATCGGTGCTATGGTTATTCTGTTTATTGTACGACATCACTAGCGTAAGGCAAAGTTTACATTGTAGGCTATATCAGTCTCAAGCAATCCCCCTCTTCACATTCGACACAGTGCCATCGAGTGTTAAAAGCGCGAAGCTTGAATTTACGGGTATGTCCCTCTTTGGTTCATGTACTTACAAGATGGAGGGGCAACATGGCGACGCGCATTCGAACCCCTCACCCGTATGTATTTTCAATGGCATATTATAAACTTACGAAAATACTTTATTACTTGAAAGAAGTAAATATACATTAATGAGCACATATATTTTTGAAAGAACTAAATGTTTTTTGCTAAGAATAAACTAAAAAAGTTACACAGTGTACCTTTAAGAACTCGTTTGCCTTTCCACTGGCTAGAGAGCAACCACAGAGTCAGGTCTTACGTCACTGTATACGTCTCATCTTTCTTGGCAATAGCGAGGCAGCGGGAAACACAAACACACCAGGCTTGGAGGCAGCGGGAAACACAAACACACCAGGCTTGTTCGAGATGTATCGACGCTGCGCAGATATGATATCAAAATACAGCATGAGTGATTCAAAAGCATATGGAGTCGTATGCTCTCGTTTTACTTTGATGTCATGGCGATTGGTCTGGACAGCGCCGATGCATCTCGAACAAGCCTTCCATCAACAAGAGCAAAACTATTGATGCACATGGCTTTACGATCCTACATCGGCATCAAAACACTGCAAATCCAATGAGGTACAAGAACCAATGAGGTTCATTCTCGTGTTACGCATCATGTTTGAGCTTCTACAAGTCACCTTCAAGTCAAGTCAACTTTATTTATATAGCACTTTTTACAATGCCGATTGTTTCAAAGCAGCTTCACAGGAAAATAATGCAACAGTACAGCCGCTCTGGAGAAAACGGTGATGTTATCCAGCTCAGTTCAGTTATCATATAGTGACAATGCGGGCAGATCCCCCTGCTGCTGGGACAACGGCTACAATGACAGAACAATATAATTTAAAACAAGATCCAAAGCATTGTATCATTGTATCAACATTTATACATTTCTACAAACTGTCAGAGAAGTGATACTAGTAACACTTCCATGGATATTCCATATCATAGCAACCAAAGTGTCTCAACAAAAAAGAAAAAAAAATGCAGGGCTCGCAAACATTTGCAGCTGGCAAACGCTTTAGTTGACACATGGACTTAAAAGGTGCACTATGCAACTATTCCATCCGCTAGAGGTCTCCTATTCAAAACAAAGGCGTAGTTTGATGACGCCAAGTTTGAGCGGAGCATCTTGGTTCATGTGGTCTTCTTCTCACAGCCGGTGCAAAGAATCGAGACAGGACTCGGGCAGAAATCATGTTCATGGATGAGATTATTAACGTTACTGTAGTATGAAGCAGAGCAGAACCGAGTGTTGTGGAGCTAAGCAAGGCCACCGGAGCGATTGTTACTCAACACATTGCTCATGAGCAGTGGGACTTTTATTATGACGGTTATTATGACTTTTACACAGTTGCCGGTGCCATTTCTGCTTTTCCGGTCACGAGTATGAGGTAACGCAGCTCTGTTTGTCATATTAAATACATTTGAGTGTGTTTAAAATGATGTAATGACATTACTCTGTGTGTTTGCTCAGCGGCTGCTATGACACTTGGTGCACACTGCAGTGAGAGTAAAGCTTTTCTGACTAATCAAACCAGATATGACGCAATTGACAGGCGACTCCCTCACACGTCCCGGTTCCTTGGTTAAAATAGCAATTTTCTCACGATTTACAAATAGTTGGAAACATTTGGGATATTGTAAGTACTCAACTGAACAAAATATATAACACTGGCCTGGTGGTTTTTGGATATTTTACTGCAAAAATCCTGCATAGTGCACCTTTAAGCAAATGACCACCTAGCAACCACCCAGAACACCCTAGCAACCACTTACCACTCAGAAGATCTTAGCAACCGCATAGCAACTCCTGTGGTTGCATAGGCCTATCATTTCTTCATGTTTTCATGCTCTTCAGGAGATATATTAAAAAAAAAAAAAATGTCTCGTGGTCGAAGGCCTCCAACAAAGCACTGCTGTACAAAAGACACAGGAAGTCTAAAGAACAAAGAACACTGTGAACAGGTAGTAGAAATAAACCTGAATGATGAAAAGTGTCGAAACAGTCTGGGATCAGTGTCTCAATATCAACCGCAAAGCTGTCACATCTCACTTCATACTAGAAGATGCCACCAACCGTGCCAGCTTCTTCTTTCATATCTATAGAGATGTAGAACGTTGTGAGCCGGCGATATGTTGAAAACATGTGAAACGAGAATTTATTCAGGTAGAAGCATCAAAGCAGAATATAGGCTTTATTATTCCCCATTCATTTCATCCTGGAAATAAAGAGAAGGGGGAGAAAGGGAAGCAGAATTCCCACAAGGACAACTAACGAAGACTGAATTGAAGGAAGTGCCTGATGAAAAGGTTACAGCGGGTTCTGGATGGTGTGAGACGGGCAGGCAGTCCCGTTTAATCGTAGGGGAACGCTCAGTGGGTGGACGGAGGTACTGTGGGAGTCTTTGATCAGGAAGCTCAGGCGATTATGAATAAAACAAAGATGTACTTGTGCTGTGCACAGCGGACACGAATCAAAAAGACTCTGTGGTTTCTGGAGATTACACATCGCTCTGAATTTGCCACAGACTGATCTGTGGTAACGTCCCATAAAAGCTCACGCAGAATGATGGCGATGTGTTTATTCTGCATGCCAACTTTGATGTGGACGTTATGTTAAATGGCCTAATTCGACGAGGCAAAGTCCCTGACAGGCATGGACTTCCTGTGGGAGAAACAACAGGTTTGATTAGTGTGAGAAGGAATAGAGCAGATGTTTAGGACATATAGCAGACCCTGGTAAATCAACGCGCTGCAAGCAATTATCAACCACAGCAGTGAGAGAGAATTGATCATTAGCTGTGGTGTGTGATGTATTTTTAAAGAAAAACATGACGGAACATTGTAAAAATCCCTGTGACACACCATCAGAATTGTTTCACTTTCATGAGTATGAATTTAAATCGAATTGGCCACACCTTACATGAAGCTGAATTGGAATTTGGAATGGGATGACAGGAAACGGAATTTATTGAATTGTATACTTCAAATAAATGTAACAGGCATTGTGAGAAAAGTAGAGTTTGCTCCATATAATGCAAGTCAAATACAAAACAAATCATATGTATTAACCATATGAAATCATAAATCATACACTGTAAAAATTATCGAAATATTAATGGTAAAAGACTGTAAAAATGATATGGTAAAAATCTGTGACCGTTGGAAAACTGAGGATTCATCAAATGGCTTTTTCTTTACCACCTGTTAAGGTAGTTTTCAGTATGTTATAAAGGTATAAAGGTTTTCGTTTAATTTGGTATATTAACTATTTCAGTTAATTAAATATACACTTTTACTGTAAATTTAAGGTCGATGAAGATCACTCAATTGAACCATGTCAGTATAATTCAGACCTGCAGTACTGATGCGGCCAACTGAAACACAACGGATTAAATCAATTTATTACACTACGGCTGGACACAAACACACTTCATGCCCTCCAAGATTCATAGAGAGAAAGAGGGAGACGAGGACCCAACTAAAACCTTCCAAGACATCTAACATGTTCACAGAGAACAGCAGTGAGGAGGAAAAGGGAGAGCTTTAATTAGTGTTTGTGAGGGAAGAAAACCTGCAGCATATGGATAAGATTTCACAACCATATGTTTGTTTTTAGAAACAGCGATAAAAACAGATGTAGCTCATATCTCACTGCACAGAAAACGCCTCCGTGACACATGCCATTCTCTCCTCTCCAGTTCCAGGTTGTTCATGAGCTTCAATTTCTCCCCACCGCCCTCTTCAAGATAATGATCATGAGACCATGTCCATCAGGTGGTGTGTGTGAGCCACAGGAAAGGTTTCACACTCTTCCACAAGCTCTATTTTAGATTATAAAAATGTGACTTTTGACTCCAACCAGTAAGCAACCACAAAAAACATCCCAGTGACCATCTCGCAATGCCCCAATAAACCACCCAGAACACTATAGAGGCACAATGAAAACCATTCAAGACACTTTATAAACCACATAGTAAAGCCCAAGAAACAGCCACAGCTTCTTACCATTGTGATTGGGAGTTTTACACAGCAAAACATCACAAACACACACACACATATATATATATATATATATATATATATATATATATATATATATATATATATATATATATATATATATATATATATATATATATATATATATATATATATATATATATATACATCACACAATATCCAGCTATGTGGAACCAGATTTTCGATCAATGAGATCCCAATGAGGGTGGAGCTATCCAGTACAACACAACAAAGATTGGTTAAAGGTGCAATAGGTGATCTGAGAAATGCTTACCGTAGTTTGCTAACAATGAATATGTTTACTTGTACACCAATAATGCGACTATATCATCAGAGTGAGGTCTTAATCGCAGTAAGATGTCTACATGACATGAGCAGAACTCTTCACTCCATTTTACATGCTATTTTCATTATTCTGATTATTCAGTAATAAGTATGGTTATACCTCACTCAAATAGGCATACAGTATGCATGTTACTTGTTTTAATGTGTCGTTGTTCATTATAAATTTTTATGGACGTAGCTTATTGGATATTGTTCGGCGCCGTGATGAACATTGTCTAGATGGAGATACGGAGCACAGTGACTGCACAGTGAGATGTGTTGACAGAGTTTAGTGATTCGTAGAAGAGAAAACTTCTGAATAATGTCACAGAGTTTATTCATGAAGTTGTGTGAACAACACAAGTAATCCACACGGCTCCAGGGGGTTAATAAAGGCCTTCTGAAGCAAATCGATGGGTTTGTATAAGAAAAATATCAAAATGTAAAACTTTATAAAATATGTAGCTTCTGGCGGACCGCCTACCGCATTCAACTTACAAAAAAAGTGTAACTGGCATGACGATGACGTCGAATGTAGCAAATGGGTTTTGATTTTCTGCGTATGTTGAATACGGAAAGTGGTCTGGCGGAAGCTATTTTACTTTACAAAGTTTTAAATATGGATATTTTTCGTACAAAAACCCATCACTTCGTTTCAGAAGGCCTTTATTAACCACCCAGAGCAGTTTGGACTGTAGAGTATGTTTATGATGGATTGATGCATTTTTTGGGGGCTTCAGATCTTGGAATTATAAAACTTGGATTAGTCGAGACATTTTTTTATATAACTCTGAATGTCTGAAAGAAGAATGTCATATACACCTAGGATGGCTTGAGGGTGAGTAAATCATGGGGTAATTAAACATTTTGGATGAATTATCCCTTTATTATTTAATACACAGCTATTTTTGGCTGGTTTTTGGACCAATTATGTTCCATTAATATCCAGCAATGAGGAGAAATATGAGGGAAACAATTAGATTCCAGAATAGTGAAATGTAGCAAAGATTGGCAAAAGGAATGTGTCCGAAATTGACCGCTGGTAGGCCACATGATGAAGACAACATGGCAGATGTAGTATGTCCAGATTACATTCATACTACACACATTCATACTATATATACTTTTTTGACTGTCACAAAGTTCAAATTCAAATATAGTATCTACTATATTAGACAGTACGTTATTTAGGACACACCGATGGAAAAGCTGTTTAGAACATGATGTAAGGGTCCAATGAAAGCCATAAAGAAAAACTGATTCATACTACATGACATACTAATCATAAGGTTACTTATTTTTCACTTTCAAATACGGTAGATTTAACAGTATTCTACTGTAAAATGTGTACAATGTCCCATTAGATTCATTGCAGTTTTTAACCATAAACAGTAAGGGAACTTACCGTTAACCAATTAACAGATTTGTACAATCATTTACCATAAAAATTTCGACTAATGTTAAGCACTGAAAGCATTGTGCTGATGTGTTTTTATTTCTGTCTCCTAAGATCAAGGCACAGTAGAGATAAAGCTGTTTACTACACTTGCTTATTTTACCATCATAGACTCACCGGGTATGTTGGTGTAACCCTGTACAGATGAAAGAACTTCTGAGGAACAAGAAAAAAATGCCAGATATGGAACATTTCATTCTGAGCTCACAATGACAGCTCTGTCAATGAAGAAAAGGTATCTGTGAATGAAGAAAAAATCATTACCAAATGCTGTGAGCTGTCAGGTGAAATGTATGGTGGGTAATACTGTAGTGTGAACTTTCCACTGGCATTTAACTGAGTGAGTCTCACAGTGTGACGCTGCATGACTGTGTCATCCAGCAAAACTCTTTTTATAGGGACATAAAAGAACCAATGATGGGCCATTCAAAGCCTTTTTTTGCTCAAGGTGAAATGTTTAGCCTTTTTACGTGTATTTGCTGGAAACATTTTCCAGATATAATGTGGTTTTACTGTCTTTTGGGGATTTAAATAAATAAAGGTTTATATTTTTTTCAGTGAGCTCCGGTTTAGCTCTTTCATATATATGTTTTTGCTCATGAATAACTCACAATGAAGTTGTAGGTGTTCAATTTCTCATTAATGCAATTATCTAATCAACCAATCACTATGAATCAACACTATGGTTTTGGGCGACAGAGTCACCTTTCGTGCTCATAGAGTAAAAGAAAGATAGGAATCGAAAGCGAAGATTTCATACATAAAGTTCCTCAATCGAATGGCCTATATTTCCTATTTTAAACAGCGATATACAACATCACTCATACATACAATATGCAAATTAACCCTGTCAAAACAGAGCACTGTAAAATTAATTTCCTATTAATTAAACCGAAAGAGTTGTTGAGAGTCGAGTCAAAGGAAGCACAATTAACAAACATTTACGACGCCCAGCATTGGCAGGCAAATAAATACCAATTATACTAGCGTTAATTATTCATGGGTAGGAAATAATGCTGGAATTACCCTGCTTTAACCTGACTGCTGCTTAATTGTATTCCAAAAACCTCGTTATCTCCAAAGAGGTAAATAAGAATGTGATTACAACTCATCAGAACTGGTTTGTGTGGCCTCTCCAGGGCTGAGTGTCATCAATGTTTGTTAGGTAATGAGCAGTGATTGGTATGAAATTACTTCTTCACCTCGTCTGTCTTCTGCATGGTCCTTTGTTAATAAATACCGGCATATGACTGCCAGACAGCATCAGAGGAAGAATCAATGGCAATGTTTATAGAAAACTAGTGCACTGCTAACTGTTTAGTAGCCTATAGTAGTACACGCTATGCAATAGGCAAATTGTAGCAAGAAAACTGAGCACAATGACCTCATTATGGTCACTTTCACACTGCAGGTCTTGATGCCAAATTTCGATTTACATCTTACATCTTTTAAAAGTGATCCATATCCAATATCTGCAATTACATTATACACTAGTGAAACATCCCATGGTATAAGTACTGACCTGTAAAAGCTTATGCCAAAAAGGAAGTTAAAATGTGTGATTTGCAATGAACACAGACTAAATGATAAAAGAAGCTTCTGCTTTCCACACCATCTTAAAGGTCAGGAAAAACATTGGTCTCTTAAGTTAAGACGGAGCAGAAAAAAAGAGAAGAGCCCTTGTAGCCTGCCCGTAAAGAAAATATACCTCATGTATTTACCTAAATATAAATTATCAGTATATTAAATGATTTAACAGTATATCTGAAAATATAATATATTACAATATATTGAATAATACATAAAGAATTGCTGCTTTTTATATATTGAAAACTATGACAATATATTTACTAACATATCATGTAATTTTATATTCAGTAATACACTTTTTAATATTTAGATGTGCTAGTTAACAGTGCTTGTGCTTTTGTTAACTAGCTTGGAAATATGAAACATTTATAATGTAAATAATTCCAAAATATATTTCTCTATATATGTGTGTTTATACTGCATGTGTAATATATTGCAGATATATTTACTCATGCAGTATAAACACACATATATAGAGAAATATATAATGTAATATATTTCTTATATTTTGGGATTATTTACATTATAAATGTTTCATATTTCCAAGCTAGTTAACAAAAGCACAAGCACTGCATGTACTAAAGCCTTTAGCAAAGAGACTCTTGCTGTGCTAAAAAGGGCACATCCGTTACTTTTTAAATAAAGAAATGATATGAACGTCGGCATCCATGTGCTTTTTTTCCTGCTTACACGTTGATGGGTCATATCCGATCTGTGCCATGTGGGAGGAAAAAAATCTTGAACCACGTAATGCAAATGCGGCCTTTGTTGCATGTTTAATCCAAGGATGTCTACCTGAAGAAAGCTATCCATTAGAATTACCATCTATTGGCATCCCAGGAAGCAAGAGCCGGTCTTGGTTACCTATAGACCCGATATAGTCCAGCTATGAGTTACCCACTTTTGGCCAAAATAACCTTGAATTTGGTTACATGTCGTTTTTGCCAAAATAACTTTTGAGATGTATGATACTTTTAGCAAATGTAGTGTGTCATCAAGGTATCCCAGAGAGTTTGAACACTGTGCACAAAGGAGGATGGGAAAAACAATAGCTCCCGGTATACAGAGCTATAGTGCAGCTGGGAATGAAACAATATCCCTCACTAAACAGATGAGTCTTTAGTCTAAACTTAAACAAAGAGACTGTCTTAGGAGCCATGAAAGAAAATGCTCTTCCTACCCAAGTGGATTCAGATGTTTCTAGCACTATCAAAAGACAAGAAGTGCATTTACACCGGACGATCCCTTGTGCTGCACCTCCTGTCCTTTCACAAGCACACTTGAAGGAGTAATTCTGGACAAAAAGAAAAAAGTGGAGAACAAGCGTCTGAGAATCAGACTTCATATTGGATTGTTGTTTCATTCAACTGTGAATTCATCATTTAAGTGAATGAGCACAGATACACCACCTTTGATCTCACAAAGAGCGGCCTCATCAGGTAAATGGATTTCAGAGGGGAAGAGGTGTTGTTTTGGATTGTTTCAGGATGTGTGCATCTCTGCTCATTTTCAGAAGTGGCTCTTGTCCATGTGATGAGAGTGTTTTTAACATCATGTCTGACGTCCATATTCAATGAACACAGTGACCCCCTAAATTTGGTACAATCTAAGGTGCTTGAACTTTCAAACTAAATTAATTGTATAAAAACATACAGCGACTTTCTAAGCCAGATAATATATAACTAATGCCAACCTTGTGCAATAGGCCAGTGTACGAGTAACAAAAGTTCAAATCTGCAAAATGGTTTTAGACCCAACAAAGAATATACACTCACCAGCCACTTTATTAGGTACAGAGATTCAACAAGGTGCTGGAAACATTCCTCAGAGATTTTGGTCCATATTCTCATGACAGCATCATGCAGTTTCTGCAGATTTCTCAGCTAATGCCAATCCTCCATTCCACCACATCCCAATAGTCTAATCCAAAAATTGGATTGAGATCTGGCGACTGATGAAGCCATTTGAGTATAGTGAACTTATTGTAATTTTCAAGATACCAGTATGAGATGATTTGAGCTTTGTGACATGACATTATCCTGCTGCAAGTAGCCATCAGAAGATGATACACTGTGGTCATAAAGAGATGGTCAGCAACAATCATCAGGTAAACTGTGGTGTTTAAACGATGCTCAATTGCTCTTTCTATCAGCTCAAACCAGCTCTGGCCATTCTCTTCTGAGCATCAACAAGGCATTTCCGCTCACTGGATATTTACTCTTTTTCAGCCCATTCTCTGTAAACCCTAGAGATGGTTGTGCAGGAAAATGCTCAGACCAGCCCGTCTTGCACCAACAACCATGCCACGTTCAAAGTTACTTCTTTCTCATTCTGATGCTCAGTTTGAACTTCAGTAGATCGTCTTGACCATGTCTATATGGCCAAATGTGTTGAGTTGCTGTCATGCTTTAGATATTTTCTCTAACCAAGCAGTTGAAAAGGTATACCTTAAAAAGTGGCCGGTGAGTGTATATTCAATCAGATGATGTCACACTCTAGTAAATTATAAACAATCATAAAATATGACATAAAATATGACTGTTGTCTAATGCATTCAAGACGTGAAGGACTATAATGCGTTAAGAGCTCGCTCAAGTACTGGGGAGCTAAACCATTCAGTGCTTTCTATATTTCTATTTCTTCTTATTTAAAAAATTCTATTTACAACTGTTTTAATTATCCTGTTTTTTTTTTTAAATTCTGACACGAAGTATTCTTATTTCTTATCACTGTTTTAATTTCATTTTCTATGTAAAGCACTTTGAATTGCCATTGTGTATGAAATGTGCTATATAAATAAACTTGCCTTGCCTTGCCTTGCCTTTGTAAATAAGATTTTAAAATGTATACAATGTTTAATAGGGAGCCAATGCAGTGTTGACAGAACCGGGCTAAAACCAGGTCATACTTTCTGGTTCTAGTAATAACTTTTAGCTGCTGTGTTTGGGACCAGCTGAAGTTTGATTATTAAGCATGCAGGGCAACCACCTAGTAGACCATAACAATAATCTAGCCTATAATCTAAGTCATGTTTGGGTGTTCTGAATTTTGCATTGGGAGCATATGTCATAGATTTATTTTTAAGATGGAAGAATGGGGCTTTACAGATGCTAGAGACGTGGCTTTCAGAAGTATAATACGATAATAGAATGTGGCTTTTGTATCGGTCAGAGCTTGTTAAGCAGACTGATTCTATAGGATGTAGAGGGGAAGCTGTCAGATATCAGGTCCTGGAAGAGCAGACATAAGGTCAACGAGAAAATGTCAAATGTGTTTACCCTCAAGAACCTGTCAGTTTACTGCCAGTTCATCATAAACACCACAGATTTCCACAACATATTAAATTATGTCAGCCATTTTTTGTACTCTGTCACTAGACCAAATAGTATTAATACTAAATGGTATGTCGGCAGTATTTGTGTGTGAGGTGAATAGAAGAGTAGTTCCTCAAAAATAAAAAATATACAGTATAATGAGTAAATAATAATTTACTCACCTTTATGTCATGCATGTGATTTTATTTTGTAGAACACAAAGAGTGAATTGTTGAATATCACAGCCACTAAATAAGGACTGTGCTGTCAAGCTTTTAAAAAAAGACAAAAAGCACCATATAAGTACTCTTCCGAAGCCATTTGGTTCTTCAGAAGAGTACTTTTATGAAGCTTTGTGTGACATCTAACAAGTAGTGCTCTCATGAGAGGAGGTTGTTCAATTGGTAAACAAATTATTCTTTCCAGCTGAATATTTTCAATGATTTGCTTTATCCCGTTCAAAAAACCAGTCTGAATGATTTGTTCGGCAATACTCTCTAAAAAATGCTGGGTAAAAAACAACCCAATGTTGGGTCAAATATGGACTAACCCAGCGATTGGGTTGTTTTAACCCAGAGATTGGGTTGTTTTAAGCAAACATTTAACCCAACCGCTGGGTTAAAACAACCCAGCTGCTGGGTTAGTCCATATTTGACCCAACATTGGGTTGTTTTTTACCCAGCATTTTTTAGAGTGATGCGGTTTTTGAGCTCAAATGACTCCATTCATATGACTTGAGATGAGTTGAAACATATAGTTATATGAATTACTTTTATCATAATAGTTATTTTTTTACTAAACACTTCTCTCCAACAAAACACATGATTTGGCATCATTCGTGTCTCAGCTCAAATGGTGCAGGACGGATTACATGCTGATTTTTTTTGTAGTTATGGGTTAGTGGTTTGTTCAGATTTCTAACCCCAAGTACAGAGATAGTACGTACATAGCAAACACCATTAAAACAAGAGGGCAAAAGGCTAATTAATGGACAGATTTGGTTTGTTTATCTAAATTGGGTCTGAATGAACTTGGCACGGAGCCTGTAGATGAAAAACAACAAGCGAAGTCTCATTTAAATAATCTTCATTTCATTTTTTGATTTCTGAGGAAGAGAGAGATATAATGTTCTAAACTCTCAATCTGGAAATGTACTTGATGGAAGAGTTTATTTATTTTAGGACTTGGATTTTTTTTTTGCATTATGACATTTTTATTTTCATTAATTCACAATTTCTCCCAAATGATCTCATTGCTGTATTGCAAAAAAACTGTACTGTATTTTATTTTAACGATTTTAATGTAAAAATGACAGTATTTTAGAATCTAAAATCGACATTATAATCTATATTATAAATTATAATATATTACAGTATGTGCGTAAGATTCTTTATTGTGGTTCATTTTTCTCTTCTTTTTATTGCAGCATTTATTTATAAATATTGTGGAATATTATTTAAAATTAAAAAAAATTTTTTATAGATAGATAGATAGATAGATAGATAGATAGATAGATAGATAGATAGATAGATAGATAGATAGATAGATAGATAGATAGATAGATAGATAGATAGATAGATAGATAGATAGATAGATAGATAGATAGATAGATAGATAGATAGAAGCATTCCTTTCTTTACAAAAATAAAATACTTACCCCACTTTTAATACTGGACAGATGGACGGATGGATGGATAGATAGATGGATGAATGGACAGATGAATGGATGGATGGAGGGAGGGATAGATGGAAGGATGAATGGATGAGTCGATGGATGGATGGATGGATGGACGATTCTGGGACATGTTCTTGACAGGTTTACGAGAATCTGTCAAAAATTTCATCATACAATCTTTCAAGAGTTCAAGAGTTTTATTTGTCACATACACAGTTATATACAGAATATACAACTGGCAGTGAAATGTAAACAGGTCCGCTCTAAAGACAGTGCAAATAACAGTTACAAGAAAACACAAGGAGGAAATTAAAATAGAAATAGAATAAAAATAGAATAAAAAAGTACTAAACATATGTAGAGTTATAAATAATCAAGTAGGAGATAAAAATATATATATAAAGTATAATGTGCAAACAATAGGTATAATGTAATGTGCAAACAGAAGTATAATGTGCAATCTCACAGTGATTAAAAAAGAAAGCAAAAAGTGAGTTGATTCAAATACTGTTTACACATTAATGGCAGCAGTGAAGACTTTCGTGTTTTCTCGGGATGAAATCGATACAATAGTTTTTTGTTGTTGTCTCGATGACAAATGAAGCAGATATGAGCCGACTGAGTGAGATGAATCTGTGCGAGCCGAGCCAAGTTTCCTCCATGTGTGTGAGAATGTGACCATGCCGGACTCGCTTCGCTCCACCTTCGCATTCCGTCCAACAGATGAGAAATCCATAGCAGTGACCTCTGACCCCATCGGACATGGGCAGAATCAAGAGCCTCGTTTCTTATACCATGAAAAGTGGGGGCTTGGAGGAGAGCGCCACCTACGAGCAGCCCATTTATCACATGACTACAAGAGTTAAACGGCCAGCGATCAATAGGACAGGAGTTAAGAGCAAGCAGGGGGTGCTGAATGTCATCATTTTAATGAAATATAGATTTGGGTCTATTAAACAGCTTGCTGGTCGTGTATGAGAGAGTGGTGCTCTTTCTCGCGGCTAAATAAAGCCATCCATTAAAGACGAAAGAAATCGATTGCGGGTGAAACTAACACTCACCTCTCTGATGTGAGCACAGTTTTGCCCTGGTCTGGATAATAGATCAAGGTTAGGTAAGAAGCACAACGGCTGACATGGGTTTTGGCGAGACCGGTTTTATCGGACGCTAGGGTGAATCTGGTGTAGTCTTGTCTCGCCGGTTTTTCCACCTGTTCTGAAAATTCATGTTGGTTTGCTTTACCTACGCTACCTGTGTGCCTTTCTTTCATCCGTAGAACACAAAATATATATATTTTAAAGAACGCTGATGTCCAAAATTCATTGGACCCCATACATTTTTATGGTATCAAAAAAAATAAAAAATACTGACAAATTTATCAAAATACCTCCTTTTGTGTTCCACAGTATATAAGAATGTCATACTGGTTTGGAAACACATGAGGGCGAGTAAAAGATTTTCATTTTTAGATGAACTACACTACAAGTTTGGAATAATTATTAAATTAATTTTAATATTTAAAAAAAGTTTATGTTCACCAAGGCTGCATTTATTTAATGAAAAATAGAGTAAAAACTGTAAAATTGTGATATATAATAACAATTTAAATAAACAGTTTTTTTTTTATTTTTATGTATTTTTAAATAACAAAGCTGTATTTTCAGCATCATTCCTCCAGTCTTCAGTGTCACATGATCCTTCAGAAATCATTCTAATATGATGATTGGATGGACGGACGGACGGACGAAAGGATGGATGGATAGATTTTAATATGCTGATTTGCTGTTCAAAAAACAATGAAAGCTTGTTTCCGCTACAGAATAAAATAATTGAAATGATAATTGCGACTTTTTATTTAACTGTGAGTTTGTATCTTGCGATTCTGACTTTTTTCTAGCAAAGTTTTTCTCAATTCTGACTTTAAAATTCACAATTGTGAGTTTATGTCACCCAATTCTCAGGAAAGTCAGAATTGTGAGATAAAGTCGCAATTAACTTTTACATTTTTTATTAAAGCTGCTTTTTTTTTGCATGTTAGTTCAAGATTTACAAAAAGTATATAATGAGAATGTACAACATGAATCCATTTTCCAAACCATGTTTTTTTCTTACCCTGAATCATTATGGTACACTTATAATAAGTGTTTATATCGGGACTATTTCAGACCGGTCTGGTAGGAACCGCTGCGGAGGAGCACAGTCCCTGCGTGACTCGCCATAGACATAAACAGAGAAGTAGCTCCGGCTGCAAGGTTCTTCTGCAAGACGCATGCAGTTCTGTTTATTAACCGCTAGAGCGCAAAACGTTACGGACTGCAGCTTTAAGTAGTGGAAACAAGCTTGCATAAAATAAAATAAAAACAATTTCTTATTATTATCAATGTTGAAAACAGCTGTGTTGCTCCATATTTTTGTGGAAACCATAAGAAACTAATATGCAAACGTTTGGGGTAAGATAAAAAAAGAAAGAACATTTATTAATATTCTTTTATTCCGCAAGGACACATTCAATTGCAATTTCGCAATAACATTTAGCAATTCTGACTTTTTCCGCAATTGTGAGTTTATATCTTGCAATTCTGACTTCTTTTCTTAGAATCGTGAGATATAAACTCACAATTGTGAGTTATAAAGTACGGAAGCCCTGAACCGCAAAGTAAAAATATATATATATATGTAAAAAAAAAAAATCTAGAATTTCGAGAATAAAGTCGAAATATTTTGAGATTAAAGTCGAAATATTTCGAGATTAAAGTCGAAATATTTCAAGATTAAAGTCGAAATATAACGAGAATAAAGTCGAAATGTTTAGAGAATAAAGTCAAAACAGGAGTTTTCAAACTGCGAGCGCCTAGCGAGGCTCAAAATGAATGATTATAGGCCTAAACTGCTGTGATTGTGAATATGATTAAATAAACCCTTTTATCAATATTATTTTATAGCCTACATTAATAGGCTATCTGTCCTGAGAGCAGGGGGCAGGTGGATCATCCTGCTATATTGAATAAAAAGCAGAACATTTAGACTGAAACATGAGGACAGTTAACACACGATGTGATCATATATGGTTTATGTGTATTTTTCAAGCCATCTTGGGGTATTTCCATATTTATATGAATAATGCAGATATTGCCATAGCATCTCGTCGAAGAAAGATCTGCATCTGCTCCATAGCAATTCGTTTTCAGTCCCACTATCGGAACGGATCCTTCTAGGACAACCATCTCTATTCTTTACTGTCTCAATAAAATATGTTGCATGACTTTCGGGTCATTATTGGTGAAATACACTTTCAACCACATCACATTTCGTGAGAATCCGAGCAGAGGCCGTACGTTTAATCTTATCGTACGAGTCAACGTGCCACACAAAGTTTGGAACAGTTCGTCACCAGCGCAGTTCTTTAGCTACTATAAATATATAACGACTTTATTCTCGAAACGTTTCGACTTTATTCTCGAAACATTTCGACTTTAATCTCGAAACATTTCGACTTTAATCTCGAAACATTTCGACTTTAATCTCGAAACATTTCGACTTTATTCTCGAAATATTTCGACTTTATTCTCGAAATATTTCGACTTTAATCTCAAAATATTTCGACTTTAATCTCGAAATTCTAGATTTTTTTTTTTACAGATTTTTTTTTTTTTACTTTGCGGTTCAGGGCTTCCGTAATAAAGACAGTTTGTGAAGGGGAAAACGACTTTTTCTCAGAATTGCAAGTTTATATCTCACAATTCTGACGTTAACTCGCAATTGTGAGATAAAAAGTTGCAATTACCTTTTTATTCAGTAGTGGAAACAAGCTTCCATAGCTATCAGATGAGAGTCATGATTGGAAAAAAACAAACAGCTGAGTAGCAAATGATGTGTTGATGTTTAAAGCATGTTGACATTTATGTAAGAAATGAGAAATTACAGCAGAATTACCTTAGATTACCTCTGTGGGTTGCAGTTGGTAGATGATGATTATCATTAAAAAGCTTTAACATGCAGAATGCTTGTCTCTAGTCTAGGCAATGTCTTGTCTAGAGTGTCTTGAATTCATGAACCCATCATTTCCTGTGTCAATGGAACAAGCAGTTGGTGGTGATTTAATACAATGAGCGTTTCTTCAGACATCTTGTACCGATAGCGGCTCATTGATTAAGTGTTGTTGTTGACTATGAGCATCCCTTTGTGGTCATTTTGAAATGGACTCTTCCAGCATCATAAAGTAGCAGCATCATGAAGCACACATTGCTTTAGCGCACTGATCGCAGTCCAATATGCATTACAATAGGCATTAGCATTTTATAATTTCAGGAATCCAGGATACACAAATTAAATAAAATGACCTGGTGAATACAATGATGCTTGGCTATTGCATATTGTAAAACAACTGGAAATCAACAATTACAGTAATATTAGACCAGCAGTCAGTTTTTCTTTTAAAATCTTATTTACATAAAAAATCATTCATAAAAAGTATTGCTTTCACTCTGCAAACTTCTCAAGTTCTCAACTACTTTTACACCGTGTCCTAAGCAGACGCAATGGAATAATGCAGTGTTCCAGGCAACCAGGAAGTTTGGCTTGACATGAGACAAAATCAATCAAAACCCACAGCCAATCGGAACCGTGTGTGGGCGGGCTCTCGCGGCAAATGTACAGCAGATTAACCTTGATGGCACTCGCAAGGAAACAGATAAGTAGGCTACATAATAATGGATAAGTAGAATAAACTTGTTTGATCACAGTTTGAAAATTCTTGGCTAGTTTCCATTTGTTTAATTTGAAGATATGAAAGCTTTAGCGTAAGTTCTGCCAGGAAGACTTAATTATCACGTCACTGCAACTTCGTTTTTCATCCAATCACATTCTAATACTTGGGTATAATAGATGGGTACTTACTGAGTTCGCAGATGCTGACGCTCCAATGCACCGCCATCCTCCCCACCACCTCCAAGTCAAATCCTTCCCTACATCCACCCCACCACCACCAGGATGGTCCCTTCCATACCTCATCTATGTTAAATGGTCTGTTTTTGCAGTTGGTTTTTTGACATTTGGCCACTGTTTATCAGCAAATCAGCATATTAGAATGATTTCTGAAGGATCATGTGACACTGAAACTGCTTCAGCTTTGTCATTACAGGAATAAGTTGCATTTTCAAATACATTAAAATAGAAAACAGCTACTTTAATATTTCACAACATTACTGCTTCTACTGTATTTTTAATAAAAGAAATTCAGCCTTGGTGAGCAGAAGAGACTTCTTTCAAGAACGTAAAACTTACCAAAAGGGTAGTGTCATTTAAATATTCTGTACGTTTTCCATCCGATCTGAACTGCAAGCACAGCAGTTCGAGAAAACTATACCACTTCCATTACCGACACATGGAGTGGACAGTGATTATAACAGTGTCATTCAAACACAGAAGCAGCCTCTGGACAGTCTGTGGAAGTCTGATTGTACAGTATAGATGCTCCTAAGTGTTCTTACAAATGATAGGACTGAAAGCATGAAACAGTTGAGAAGGATCTTTCCAAAGGTTCAATCATACATGATAACATGTTAGGCACATCATGCAAGTCAGTGGTCATGTTTTGTGAATTGATTTTAAAGCCCATCGTCTGCTCTGTGAAAGCACACAGCCTGTGTTTAAGTGGAACAAATGGCTTTGTAAAAGCCATCCGGACAGATTACTTCAACATCTGTGTGACATGGGCACATTTTATATTTGATATCTCTTTTTTAGCACACACACGCTTGTTTTTATATCTTTACACAGACTTTCAAAGGACGTAATGTTTTTTTTAATACTGTACAAATGCTAACCATTCCCCTAAACCTACCCATCACTGAAAACTTTCTGCATTTTTACATTCCCCCCCCCCAAAAAACACCGGGTATGATTTATAAGATGTGTTCCTCATGGGGCCTGACCAAATGTCCCCACAATGTCAAATTGTCACATTTTACTATTTTTGTGGGGACATCTGATCCTCTCAATGTAGGTTTAACTACACTAAAGTACACACACACACACACACACACACACACACACACACACACACACACGTTGTGTTTCCATGTTTTATGGGGACATTCCATAGGCGTAATGCATTTTATACTGTACAAACCAAATTTTCTATCCCCCTACACTGCCCCTGCCCCTAAACCTACCCATCACAGGAGACATTCTGCATTTTTACATTTTCAAAAAACATCACTTAGTGTGATTTATAAGATGTTTTCCTCATGGGGACCAAAAATGTCCCCACAAGGACAAGGATTTTGGATATTGCCATCTTTGTGGGGACATTTTGTCCCCATACCGTAGGGATTACCAGTCCCCACACACACACACACACACACACACACACACACACACACACACACACACACATGTTGTGTTTCCATGTTTTGTGGGGACATTCCATAGGCGTAATGCATTTTATACTGTACAAACCGTATTTTCTATCCCCCTACACTGCCCCTGCCCCTAAACCTACCCATCACAGGAGACATGCTGCATTTTTACATTTTCAAAAAACATCACTTAGTGTGATTTATAAGATGTTTTCCTCATGGGGACCAAAAAATGTCCCCACAAGGACAAAAATTTGGATATTGCCATCTTTGTGGGGACATTTTGTCCCCATACCGTAGGGATTACCAGTCCACACACACACACACACACACACACACACACACACACACACACACACACACACACACACACACACACACACACACACACACACACACACCTCCCATATACATAATACATTTTTGAAACAATCTGACATAAAGTCACATTCAAAACACTGCCATTCAAAATGACACTACATGAGCTAATTGGCCAATACATGTGCCACCTGGCCTAACACTTCATCGGTTAATTGTTAACACTTCAGTCAGGATGTAAACACTATGAAAAGACCACAGATGAGCACTTTTTTTCACAACAACGGAAGACATTGCAGAGAGAGGAAGAGAAAGAGGGAGGATGCAATTTTCTTTTTCAGTTTACTGTTTTTTATGAGTATATTTTTGTCCAATGTGAATATATCTTGTTTGGTGAGAATTAAAAAATAAATGTTTCAACAGCATGTGTGTATTCTGTGCATGTAAACAATCTGAAGAACGTTCTACATATTTTAGTATTATGGTAAAGCATACATGTGTGGTTTTGTGAATTGCGTTAAGTGTTTTGATAAAACCAGCCTAGTTTGCAAAATTATTGAGATTAAAACACAATGCTGTCCCTTCGATATTGGATCCGACAGGAATGTTGCAACACACTGTACATGCTTTTTAGATGTGATAGTATTGCATTGTTACAGATTGTTTTGATTATGTGTACATGTCTAACTGAACATAACTTAGCACGCTGTCACAGGCTTTATTTCTTTCAAAACATCTCACTGAACTGAACATTTTGAGCAGTAGTATATACAGACATGCAATGCAGCTTTTACAACTTTTTAATGAGTAAAAAAGAAAAAAACTAATGCTAAAACCTAGAACTGACCTGCAAAATAGATAATTGTGCTGTGCAAATTGAATATTTAGATGTATTTGTGACTTTACCTGATTTGCATAATTAGTGAAGTGTGAGCTAAATAAAATGCTATCAGCGAGTGCAATCCCCCTTAGTCCTAACACACATAAACAGAAGTTTAAGTTGTTTTTTTGTTGTTGTTGGTTTTAAAGTCTTTGATGTTTAAGTATTAAGCTGCTTTAAACTATAAGTCCATCTAAACCCCTCTAGCTCACTTCATCACAAAATTGACATCCGTCTAGGAAGCCCTTGGGGAAAAGCCTCAGAATATGGCGGCTTATAAAAAGAAAGCATATGCCAACCATTACAAGTCATCCTGCGGCACTGTGCTATACGCTAGAGGCAACAATAGTGCAACAAGCCCAAAGCGGAACAAGAGTCGGTGTTGCACAGGTCAGCTAGGATTTGTTCATTACAACTGCATTATTTCTCATCGGAGCTTATCAAAACATAAAAATAATAAGCTTCTAAAAATAATAGCTGCTCATCATGACTAGAGACTGACATCGTTTGGTGACAGGTGACAGCGGCGGCTTCTTAATGACCCGCTCAGGAGGCGTTGACAGCGCCCTGCAGGAACACATTATCATGTAATTACCACCGAAAATAAGTACAAATGCTTCTCTTATAACATGCATTCGTAGTTATGCAGACACAACTTGAAATCTGTTACTGACTAATAGCTGAAGGATCTCATGTCAGAGGAGAGAACTGGCACGTGAGCTAATTTAACGAGCTGATCTGTTTGCCTGACAGCATGTGGCATATGGCAAATAAACAGCCGGGATATTTTTCACTTTTTTTTATTTTTTATGTCCAGACACCTGTCGACTGTTTCTTCACACAGCAGAGAACCAGCATCTGCGGACATGTTATCATCAGCGAGATCTGTTTAAAAGAAAAATCATCCTTTGGTATTGGTTCTTTTTAAATGATTCAGTTGAAGTGATCCGCTGATTGACTGATTTTTATTTTTTTGGCAACACTTTAAAATAAGGCTCAAATTGCTGACATCAGTTAATGCATCAGGTGTCATGAACTAACAATGACCAATAATGTATAGTTAGGCCTTGTACCGTGGGGGGACAGTCAATCGCGCTCGGGCACAGTACAAGGCAACCGTGCCTAGTGTGAGTAGACCCTATTAATGATCAATAGTATACTTTTAAATGAACACTCCCCCGCTGGCCTGCACTCACATTGCACTTACGCCCCATTCAGTAGGCGTAGGCGTTAACGCTTCTCATGTACTTAGAATGGGCATCATCCGGTACGGAGCACTCACACTAGTCAACCGAACCAGACTTTGGGGGTCAAATGTGCCCAGGCATGGTTCAGATCGCCTAGTGTGAGTACACCAAATCATGTTAATGTATAATACCTTAATTTTAATGCCAGTAAGATTTAATGTTTGAATCATTTTTTTTTATTAAATACGCCTCTTTTGTTCACCAACGCCGTGTTTATGTTACCAAAAATACAGCAAAGCTTTGAAATTGTGAAATATTATTATTTAAAATAACATTTAAATTGGCAAATGCTTAAGAGTCAATGATTGGATCATTATTGCAGTGATTATTATGTTTGTAGCATGTTATAGGCAACAGTACTTTTAACCCTAATTGATTCTACGGGGGTGCAAACGCCAGCAAAAGCACCCTCAGTTGATACTGTAATAATATATTGGCAAAACAGATGTGGCAGATTTTCTAATTTGTGTTTGTGCTCTGGAGAGCGTCAAATGCTTCTATTGCAATGTGTTTTTACAGCGTTTGAGTAATGTAGCCAATCACAGATATAACGTTAGTTGTGATCTCTCGAACGGGATGTCTAATCAGGTGTTTAACAAAGCAACAGCATTTTAGTGAGCGATCTCGGTTCGCTTTGGAGGCTACAGTCTATAAAATTCATTGAATAAAGCTATTGATTTTCATGCTGCTAAGAGGAGCGACGGCCAATTGCATGCTGCAAAGTTTTGGAAGTGACATATAAATGCTGGATTTACTCTGCACGAGACTAAAGATATCCTCCTGAGACCCAGAATCAATGTTTTGCCTCTGTAGAAGATATATTTTAGCGAATTTCTCTGACAGCATACACAGTTTTAAGTCTGGATATTCTTATGAATATTCCAATTTATTACTCTCATTATTACTCATCTTTTTACATATTGTTTTACATATTGTTACATACAGTGTATAGATACATTGCATTGAAAAAACATGTATGGCCATTTTCACATGTATATTGCATAAAGTAAAATGGTATATCAAATTATTCTGTTATATCTTCCATAATATAGTTGAGAATCATCTTTAAACTAAAACATCCCATTGTTTTTGCCTATTCCTGTCTTTTAATTTTCTCAATAAATGGGTTCTGGTGTCCAATACAGAGAGTGTAGCACATAACATAGTTATGTGTATACAGTGGGGCAAAAAAGTATTTAGTCAGCCACCAATTGTTCAAGTTCTCCTGCTTAAAAAGATGAGAGAGGCCTGTAATTCATCATAGGTACACTTCAACTATGAGAGACAGAAAAAGATTCCAGAAACCGTTTTCTGTAAGTCTCCACAAGGTTTTTACACACTGTTGCTGGTAGTTTGGTCCATTCCTCCATGCAGATCTCCTCTAAAGCAGTGATGTTTTGGGGCTGTCGCTGGGCAACATGGATTTTCAACTCCCTCCAAAGATTTTCTATATAGATCTGGCGACTGGCTAGGCCACTCCAGTACCTTAAAATGTTTCTTACGAAGCCACTCCTTCGTTGCCCGGGCGGTGTGTTTGGGATTATTATCATGCTGAAAGACCCAGCCATGTTTCACCTTCAATGCCCTTGCTGATGGAAGGAGGTTTTTACTCAAAATCTCACAATACATGGCCCCATTCCTTTACACGTCCTGGTCCCTTTGCAGAAAAACAGCCCTAAAGCATGATGTTTCCACCCCATGCTTCACAGTGGGTATGGTGTTCTTTGGATGCAACTCAGCATTCTTACTCCTCCAGACACGACAAGTTGAGTTTTTACCAAAAAGTTCTATTTTGGTTTCATCTGACCATATGACATTCTCCCAATCCTCTTCTGGATCATCCAAATGCTCTCTAGCAAATTTCAGACGGGCCCGGACATGTCCTGGCTTAAGCAGGGGGACACGTCTGGCACTGCAGGATTTGAGTCCCTAGCACCATAGTGTGTTACTGATGGTAGCCTTTGTTACTTTGGTCTGAGCTCTCTGCAGGTCATTCACTAGGTCCCTCCGTGAGGTTCTTGTGATAATTTTGACCCCACGGGGTGAGATCTTGCGTGGAGCCCCAGATCGAGGGAGATTACCAGTGGTCTTGTATGTCTTCCATTTTCTAATAATTGGAGTCTGACTGTTTGAGGTTGTGGACAGGTGTCTTTTATACTGATAACGAGTTCAAACAGGTGCTGTTAATACAGGTAACGAGTGGAGGACAGAGGAGCCTCTTAAAGAAGAAGTTACAGGTCTGTGAGAGCCAGAAATCTTGCTTTTTTGTAGGTGACCA
The DNA here is from genome assembly GCA_023029165.1 of Gobiocypris rarus. Lineage (NCBI taxonomy): Eukaryota > Metazoa > Chordata > Actinopteri > Cypriniformes > Gobionidae > Gobiocypris > Gobiocypris rarus. Next base: position 33,340,107 of record CM040919.1, on the reverse strand, counting down.
AATACTTATTTTCCACCATAATTTGCAAATCAATTCTTTAAAAATCAGACAATGATCAGACAATTTTTTTTCTCATTTTGTCTCTCATAGCTGAAGTGTACCTATGATAAAAATTACAGGCCTCTTTTTAAGTGGGAGAACTTGCACAATTGGTGGCTGACTAAACACTTTTTTGCCCCACTGTACCCACTGTATATATATATGTATATACACATTTGAATTTGAATTTACTGTAAACTAACAAATGCTGTAAAAGTTGTTACTGTTAGTGCATGACACCTAATGCATTATCTAACAAATGAACAAACGGAATGCTATTGCAATGAGCACCACACAATAAGATAAATGTGATGCATTAAGAATGTAGCAAAACATCCTATAAAATGTACCTTCAGTTTCTAATTACACATCAGCAGATTTGTCCTGTGTAGTGGTACAGATAGAAGTTGGTTTATTGCTTCTCGCATCTCACATTTGTACGTCCCTTTGGATAAAAATGTGACCGACATTAATGAATGCAAATGCAAGTTGTTACAGGAACATGGCTCACAGGTAAAAATGAAATATTGTGCATCAGAACATGCAAAACTAATTACAACACAGATTTTTGTATTACACCTTGTATTTGTTTGCGTCTTAAGTGGCCTTGGGGACAAATTTGTATGATTAACATAAAACATTTCTTTGGGCATATTCTCAAAGGTGAAAATGATGTATGAATCACGTTTATATTTTATAAGTAAAATGTGACTTTTGGCCATTTAGCAGTTAATAAACTTCGGTTTGGAAACAGGCTTTGGCTGTGTGGATGTATCTGGATATCCTATAGGCTTAAGAGTTATAACCAGTTTAGATGGAAAGGATCTCAAGCTGACTAGCTGAAAACGTTACTGTAGCTTTACCTATTAATACACATGGCACTGTCAGGGTTTGTGTTGGCCATGTGCTCCTCTGTTCTTACCTTGTTGTTTCCAATTACCACACCCTCTTGTTTAGTCATTGTTTAGTCCTCATTTGTCTGTGTGTGCTCACCTTTTCCTCATGTTCTCTGCTTCTCGTTTGTCTGAGTGTGTTCACATGTTTCTCATGTTTTCTGCTCCCTTTATAATGTCCGTTTCTCAATATGCGTTCTTGTCTGTACTTGTGTTCTCGTGGACTTGTGAATCGTCATCAGTCACTGCCCAAGTAGGCTACTGTTCCTATTCAAAGTTCACATCTAGCCAAGTACAGTTCAAATCCCCGGATGTATCCTTGATCTGACCCTTTTATTGAGGATGCATCGAGAGGTGTCTTGTGTGGACTTCAGACAGACAGGTATCCCGGAATGCATCTCACACCAACCAACAAGCTCATTAAACCGCCAAGAGCAGCCTTTCCTCGGCTAGACCTTCTGACGTCTGCCGCTGACTCTGATGTCTCTGTAGTGGTCAAACATGAGATATAATTTGTCTTGTGTATATCTAATGGAAGATCTTTGGTCTCATGAATCATTCATTTGTTCTCTGTGTCTATTCGTTTTGGCTGAGGGCAGAGTGAAGTTCCATTTATTTCTTTGATTGTTAAAACTGACATTTAACACAAAGAGACTGGGTTGTGTTTTATGTCATATTTAATTTTAATTACAGTGAAGATAATCATATATATATATGCACACTTATTGCGTGAACCACATAGTAATGTTATTTTTTTTTATTTTTATGTAGGCTAAATAAAAAAAGGCAAAGTAGTGTTTTATTATAAATGTATGCAGTGAAGATAATCAATGTAGGCCTACGCGTTGCCTGAACTACATTTGTGTGGCTATTAATATGTGTAATATTTTTTTTTTTATGAAAACGAGAGGCAGGGTGGTGTTTTATAACATATTTCATTTTATTGTAGCCTCAAATATACATACAGAGATAACCGTAGTGAGCGAGCTGAGTGACGCTATCAAGAAAGTTTGCAGAATTACGGGACGTCCTCTGGAGTTCGTTCTCCGGAACGAACATGGCAAGTCTGAACTAACAAGGACCGTTTGAGTACAAGGTTTTGAGAAACGACCAATGTGTGCTCTCTCCCTCATGTTTTGCCAGTTCATTCTTCATTGTGCTGTTACAGTTTGTTTGCTAGTAGTTGTTTGTCTAGTTACTGCCTAGAATTAGTTTCTGCCATCTGCCTTGTCTTGTGTATGTTGGGTCTCCTGTTTGTTCCAGTCATGCAAGCTGAGCATCTCTGGCTGGTTCCTTTCTCGGCCAAGCAGCAAGACTGGTGCTATGCCTGATCGTGCCCTGTGAGTCTATCCACGTGTGCTGTGTAATCCTGTCTGACTCTCGCTGCATCCATCGGCCTGGTGCTTCACTTCTACCACAGCACACCAGCCTGTTCACACCCTGGGCTGGTCTCAGCAGTCATTCCCTCAGCTTGCCTGTCATCGTGCCTTGTCCCTGCCTGTCGTTTGGTCTGTTATCAGCTCGTCTCCCTCAATCTCTTGTGGTGTCTGCTGTTTTGTCAATAAACCTGTTAACACTCTTTCTGCATTTGAGTCCTCTGTGAGATCCTGACAGGTTCTTCCTTGAAAAGAAATTCCAGCACAGCCTACAATAACCCTAATGAAATACCATAGTGAATCAGGGTAAGACAAAAAACCTGTTTTGGAAGAAGGGTTGATGATGCATTGACTCATTATTCAAATACTCATTTGAACAAAATAAAGTTACATAGAGTACCTTTAAGTAAAGTCAGGATAATTACTTTTCTTTTTTCCTCATTTAGAAATATTATTGAAATTTATCCAAGTAAATATCTATGTTTTGAGGATGTTTTGCTTGTGTGTGTTTCATTGAGATTACAGGTCCTACAGGTTTGGACTAAATGGCAAGTGCACAGACACACATGAAGAAACTCATTGCGCTGTGCTGATAACCTTTTAACTGCATGCTGTAATTAATTCACACAGCTGGAAGAGACTGTTTACTTACAGACGTGATCAAACAGGTCCATGTCAACAAAGCCTGCAGGTCACCGAGTGTCTGTGTGTTGTATAAAGGTCTCACCTCGTTGAAGCCTTCATTCAGTGAAGGGGCTTCCTATCGATGTTCTCCTTCAATTCGTCTGGAAAGCTCAGCTGGAGGGTAAGAGGTTCCCAGCGTGAGACTTGGGAAGGATTGTCCATGCGCTTCACTAATTCATATTGTGATCAGAGACATAGACTTGCATGTGAGGTTACCAGAGTGACGGAAAAATAATGAGAAAATCTGTTCTAGATCAGTGAACACAGACAGCATGAAAATTCATTAAACACTCGATTTGTTATGATATAGGTATGACCAAAGCTATGCTTAGACACAGGAGGGGGATGTCGCCCCATAAACAACTACAGACGAACAGATATACGGACAGGCAGACAGACAGACGGATGGATTATATACACAGATAGATTATAGACAGACAGGCGGATGGATAAATGAATGGATGGATGGATTATAGATATCTTATAGACGGACTGATAGATGGATAAATTATAGATAGATTATAGATGGACTGACGGATGGACTGACGGATGGATTATAGATAGATTATAGACGGATAGATGGATGGATTATAGACAGACTGACGGATGGATATATGGATGGATTATAGATAGATTATAGACAGACTGACGGATGGATATATGGATGGATTATAGAAATAGATGGATGGATAGATGAATGGATGGATTGATGGATGAATTATAGATAGATCGATTATAGATGGACGGATGCATAGATAGATGAATGGATGGATCGATGGATTATAGATAGATTATAGATGGATGGATAGATTATAGATACAGATTATAGACGAATGATAGATAAATAGAGATAGATAGACAAACGGATGGATTATAGATACAGATTATAGAAGGATGGATGGATGGATAGATTATAGAAACAGATTATAGACGAATGATAGATAAATAGATAGATAGATAGAAAAACGGATGGATTATAGATAGAGAGATAGATTGATAGATGAATGGACGATGGATTATAGATCGATAGATTATAGACAGACGGACAGATGGATAGATTATAGATAGATTATAGACCGATGAATGGATTATAGATAGATTATAGACAGATGGACAGATGGATGGATTATAGATAGATTATAGACAGATGAATGGATGCATTATAGATTATAGACGGATTGATGGATGGAGGGATTATAGATAGATTATAGATGGACAGATGGATGGATGGATTATAGACAGATGGACAGATGGATGGATTATAGATAGATTATAGACAGATGAATGGATGCATTATAGATTATAGACGGATTGATGGATGGATGGGATATAGATAGATTATAGATGGACAGATGGATGGATGGATTATAGACAGATGGATGGATAGATGAATGGATGGATGAATTATAGATAGATAGATCATAGATGGAGAGATGGATAAATAGATGAAAGAATGGATAGATGGATTATAGATAGATTATAGACAGACGGATGGATGAATTACATTATAGATAGATAGATAGATAGATACATTTTTATCCGTCATGGTTAATTTCATAAAAATTTGAATTTGATATATATTGTACATGTAGGCATAAAAAGCAGAGCATCTCTCTGGGGATACTTTCATCTCCATTTCATCCAGACAGAAAGTGACACTATAATAAACTTCATATATTTTCGTTTCATAGATTGCAAATTAGTACAGCAACCTTCTTTTCCCCCCTTCTTGCTTTAATGTCTATAGCTTTGTGATAGTTGCTCTTGCAGACTGTTAAAGTATAGCTCAATTCTCGAGGGACCAGAGTGGTTCCATACCAGTCGCGTAGCTAACAACCGTTCCAAATTTCCAGTGAAGAAACCTATTAAGGGCAAGTCATGCATAGTTGATTGAGCGTCTCGTGCGAGGGGCCGGTACGACGGTAGGATTGCTCGGAGGAACTGATACACTCCCGCGCAGTGGAGGAGTCTCGCTTGTTTCTGGGTCAGTCGGCGCACAGTTCACTCCTGTTAGTCATTTACAGAGGACGTGGGATACGGATCTGTAACATCTTTGTAGGGCAGGATGTCGGAACAAGTTGAATATACTGCCGGGAGAAAAATAAATGTTTTCCTTTTACTTCTATTCTTAAAATATATCATTGGGTTTATGATGGATGGGAGGGCGGACGGATGGGCAGGATAGACGGATGGATGAAGGGATAGATCAATTAATATATAGGCTGATGTAGAGATAGATAATCAAATGGAGAGGTGGAAGGTGGGTGGATAGATAGATGTATAGGTGGGAGAGATAAATTAATAAATGTATAGACAGAGGGAGAAAGAGATGGAGACGGATGGATAGATGGATGAATTATAGATAGATATATTATAGACAGACGGACTGTATATATATTGATAGACATACTATCTGTCAATCTACCACCAAATTCTGACCTTTGACACTTTCTTTTTCTTCACCAGCCTGCTTTTCCTCTTTCAGCTCCATTACTTTCTCCGTGAAGAGCTCTTATTTCACTGGCACGCGGGAGGCACTGCCAAGGACACCAGCTCGTGGGGTGGGCACGGCACCCGACTGCACAAACGCGCCGAAGCATGAAATCACCTCTCCTCACTTTAAAGGGCTAACATGGCTTTTTAATGACGAGCCAATATCTTTTATACACCAAATATGCTCAATGGCTCCATTCTTTTTAATGCATATTTAAAGATCGTAGGGAGTGCAGGCCCGTAACAAGATTAATGGCATGATCACACTGAGACGCTGAGTCTGGTCTCTGCTAGATTACATTTAAAGCCTTTTAAAGAGCTCGAGCCTTCTTAATAAAACCACTGCTTTTGATGAATCTTGGAATAAACAGTTTCTGCGCTTTACATTAGCCAGCCAGTTGGTTTTATTTATTCACGGTTTAGCGAATAGGACATCAGATCATTTAACCACAAAGTAAAGAATGTACTAACTCACAAAAGTACACGGGTATCTCCTTGGTTTTTGGACCTTACCATGACAGTAGTGGTCAGTCGATATTGGATGAATTAAGAATAAGTCTTCTAATGGTTTTAACCTGGGATTTTCACATAAAAGCCAGAATATTCATATTTGATTATGTTCCTTTTTCTCTCTCATAAACTCACAGCACAATAAGTGACCACTGAGGGAACGAGCCAATTAGACCAGCCCAACAGCCCATGGGGCGGAGCTGAATGACACAAACAATACATTCACATACCTGACAAAACCTGATGACTTCTGACTGTGCCGTAATGGATCTAATGGAGCTCCCCTGTTGCTCTCTGCCTCACTCTCTGAACGACACACATTTTGTCTGACAATACACGGACCGCTCGAGTGCAGGGGGTCTGTATGTGATCCTATGGATGGAGAACTATAGCTATGACTCAGAGCTGTAATTAAAAGCCCTTTTTCGAGACACCTGCTGGTGGTTTTTGATGGCGAGTCTAATAAGGTTCGATCGAGCACAACACAAATCACACATGCGTTTCCCACGCAAGACCACATTAGAACACCGACAGATTTTCTCGGTTCAGAAATTTCAGACAATACTAGAAAACTGATTCTTTTGTAATACAGACATAAACAATTTCTTTTGATTTGATCAATTCATCTATTTCCTGTAAGGGGTCATTGGTTCTGTATGGTGGGGTTACATGATTCATGTTCAGACAAGAAATCTGTACTGCAGTGCACAAAAATACATTAATCATCGGAAACACCCAGGACAAAAAACAAAAACAAAAAAACCATGAGAGTTAAAACTCCCCAAAAAGCATCTTCCTAGACTGGATTTGGAATTAAGTGTATGTACAGATTAGGGATGTTAATGCTTGATTGACCTATAGATCATCGATTAAGCAGGGTCATGCGCATACGTGCTGCTCCACTGTGAAACAGGCACGAGTTATGTTTGGGACCATCTTACAGCTGGAGTTACACCTTTACCATGACGCTCTCAGGAGCTCAGTGAACTCAAGCGTGGTGCCGTGATAGGTTGTCATCTGTGCAATAAGTCCCTTCCTGAAATTTCCTCACTACTAAATATTCATCGGTCAACTGTTAGTGGTATTATTACAAAGTGGAAGCAATTGGGAACCACAGCAACTCAGCCACGAAGTCGTAGGCAACGTAAAATCACAGCGCATTCTGTTATAGCTGCAAATGGTGGGCCAACTCTATATAAAACCCTACGGATTAAGAATGGGATGTCATTAAAGTTTGTAAAATGTGCATGTTAAGGCAGGCGTCCCAAAACCTTTGGCAATACAGTGTACATGGATTTGTCCATATTTGACCCAAATTTGGGTTAAAACAACCCAGCATTTTTTAGAGTGTAGTTGTCATTATTAGTTGTGCATTGCTGCATGCGCTGAAGCTGAAGATGATCACCGGCTTGCTTTACTACTGCTCTAATTCTTAACCAAATGCATATATGAGATGAATCTGTTGGGTTGAATTTTTAAATACAATTTAACCCAACGGTTGGGTTTGTCCATATTTGATTATTTTTTAACACATCTTTTTAAGACTGATTTGATCTAATACAGTTTTTTTTATTCGCTTTGGTACTATTATCGCATGTATGTGGTAAAACCTCACAACTGTTAGTACAAAACTCAAAGCAGATCATCAAAAAGTCTGTTTTTTCAAACATGTTATCACATGTTCAATTGACTAAGTACAACGCACAAAATTACACATTCACTTTTTCACCACACTTAATCAGTGTGTCATCAAGAATTACCTTTCATATGAAGTAATTGTCTTTCACAATGCAATGCTCACAATACTTTTGATATGCTTCTCATCTGATTTGTGTAAATACATTTGACCAACACTTAATCCAACTGATCTTAATGGTTAATCACTGAACCATTTGGTAAACCTATATATTTCCATTTCAGCAATACAGTATATGGATTGAGAACTACAGAAATAAAATATGTGTTTGTACAAACATAAAAATTAACCACACCTGATGAAAACTCGTTCTTGCTAATTGATTTCAGATGGGGTAACCACAATTGGACATTAGATATATATAAGTCTGGGTGTAAACACTGGCAATTTCTTTCAACATGGACCAGGATAGACAGCAAGGAATTGGAAGAGCTTGTGGACGAGGGATCCATCAGAGAGGTGGGCATGGGATACATCAGAGAGGTCAGAGAGGTGGTCATGGGGCCCATCAAAGGGTTGGTCATCGGAGAGGGGGAGGCAAAACTGTTGTCTCTAATGAAGTCCGGGCCATCATCGTTGATCATGTGGTGAACCGAGGCCTTACTATGGCAGAAGCTGCCACATTAGTTGTGCCAAATCTAAAAAGGTCAACTGTCAATTCTATCATCCGAACCTTTCGCCAAGAAAACCGGTAAGTGTGGAAGATGTATACTACTGTATTACATTCACAGTAAGTTGTAATGCATGTAAACATGTTACAGTATTTGTACAGCATGATCTATTGATAGTATTCTCTGTTCTATACTTAGAATTAACAGAAAACCCCATAGCGGTGGTCGTGGCCGTGTGCTGACCGACCAGCAAGAGTTGGCAGTGGTGGAAATGGTGAGGGCCAGGAATGATATACGGCTGTCAGAAATAAAGCAGGCAATTGAGGAGAACAATGACACCTTTGCCAATGTGGTATCCATCAGCCTACCAACAGTAGCCTTTAAAGCGGCATCAGGTATCAATGAAACACATTTACCTGGTGCCTTTTGAGAGAAACAATGACCGGGTGAAACAACTAAGGGCTGAGTATGTTCAGGTACAGCACCATACTGTATATTGTTTTACTGTTACTATTTGAAGCATCACATATTTGGAACAACACTGTAAAGAACTACTCAAAATGTATTTTTTAGAGGGTTATGGTGCTTGATGCTGATGTGAACCATCACAAGTACGTTTTTGTTGATGAAGCGGGCTTTAACCTTGCCAAAACTCGTCGCCGTGGACGTAACATTATTGGCCAACGGGCCACTGTCCAAGTGCCTGGACAACGCGGAGGAAACATCTCTATGTGCGCAGCTATCTCTGAAGATGGTGTCCTAGGACGTAGGCCATTACTTGGCTCCTACAATGCTGCACATCTTATTGAGTTTCTCAATGAAATTGAGCTAGCCTGTCAAGGTGAAGGGGTCACATATGTAATTGTGTGGGACAATGTCAGTTTTCACCACGCAGAGGTAGTTCAAGCATGGTTTCAGGCCCATCCTCGATTCATGACCCTCTACCTGCCTCCATACTCTCCTTTCCTCAACCCTATTGAGGAATTTTTTTCAGCATGGAGGTGGAAGGTCTATGATCGCCATCCCCTTGAGCGTGCCACCCTCCTTCAGGCCATGGATGATGCATGTGATGACATCAATGTAGACCAATGTCAAGCATGGATTTGTCATGCCAAAAGGTTTTTCCAAGGTGCTTGAACAATGAGAACATTCATTGTGATGTGGACGAAACATATTGCCAAATGCTCAAGACAGGCTTGATCCAAATTAATGTGTGCACTAATTGTTATGTTTTGTTCTCATTTAGTTACATTATAGAAAATAAACCTATGTTACAATTATATCTGAAAAATAAAAACTAATTTGCCCAAATGATTGTAGAGGATGTCTTCATTGATCCTTCACTTGATTACACATAGGATGGATATTTTGGAAATTATAGATTATGTAAATGTAAGTAATGTAAGCATATTGCCTAATGTCAAACTGTGTAATATGTATTTTATAGTACTATAGCATATTAATTTTAGCACTTCTAAGGCTGATTTGAAACGTGTATCTTGCATTGTTTGCTGTTGGATGAACTGATTGTTAAAAGTACTAAACTGAAACAAGATCATACTGTTGGGTTTCGGTGATTAAACCAAATGTTCTCATTACATATTCCAATAATCTTGTGTTTGAAACAATGATTATGTGGACTGAAATCATTACATCAGGTTTTTAAAGAATGACTAGCTGCGTTACAAGTGTGATCAGTTTGGATTTTTGTACTAAGAGTTTTGAAAATGTACACCTTACTTGTGAAAATTGTACCAAAGCGAATAAAAAAACCTGTAAATTAAGCAATGAACACTGTTCTCACACTCAGTATAAATACATAAATGCATAAATAAATACCTGGAATGCAAGGCGAATCTCTTTGGATAAAATATGTCATCCAAATGTATAAATACAAAAATAAATAGCTAGCTAGCTTTAGATTAGATGATAGATAGATAGATAGATAGATAGATAGATAGATAGATAGATAGATAGATAGATAGATAGATAGATAGATAGATGGATAGATGGATAGATGGATAGATGGATAGATGGATAGATGGATAGATGGATAGATAGATAGATAGATAGATAGATAGATGGATAGATGGATAGATGGATAGATGGATATAGATAGATAGATAGATAGATAGATAGATAGATAGATAGATAGATAGATAGATAGATAGATGGATAGATAGATAGATAGATAGATGGATAGGTGGATGGATGGATGGATGGATGGATAGATGGAACGGCAAATGAATGAATGGGATGATGGATGGATGGAACAACGGATAGATAGATAGATAGATAGATAGATAGATAGATAGATAGATAGATAGATAGATAGATAGATAGATAGATAGATAGATAGATAGACAGACAGACAGACAGACAGATAGATAGATAGAACAACAGACAGATGGATAAAAAGTATTCCCCTATTTTTTTTAATTTTAATAAATTAATTATGATTAACTTCAGGTAAATATTATTACATATTTAATATTTGTGCATAAATATATAAATACCTTGAATGCAATGTAAGTCTCTTTGGATAAAAAAGAAACTGTCCCCCAACTGTATAAATGCATAAATAAATAAATAAATAAATAAATATAGTTCTGTATTTGATAAAGCATGAGCTACTGTAGTTCTCTGACAGCAAATCTGAACACTCACCTCTTCTTTCCTTCACGCCGTATGATTAATTTACCCTCATGTAAAGCTGAACCTGAGGGTCAACACAGCTGAGAAGCAGATCCAGGTGCTTGTGGGGCAGAAGCTGCCATCTGAATGCAGCCATGGGAAATAATTGGTGCTTAAAAACCAGAGTAAAGGAAAGAGAAAGTGGGTTCATCAGGTTGTTGGTTAAATAAAGCGCAACATGTTTGAAATGGAATCTGAACGTTGAGAGATCCAATGAATCGCTCGTCCTGGGAAGCACTAATTGAAGCTGGCTGGGAACTTCACCTCTGTTCATTCCAATTCCAAGAATCAGACCGTCTTCTCGTCATCCCATAAGAACACTGTAAAATCACATATCTTATTGTTTTCTTTTATCATTCTTGTGCAGCCATAGAGTATAATTGGGTACGTTTGCCATCACTTAAACCTTGATTTTTATGGCAGGTTTTATTGTTCCTAATTAGGTGCTAAATAAATTGCAGTCAACATTCACGATTACAACTTAATTCAATAACAATTAGCTGTCACCGTGATAATTAATGTACAAGTCGCACAAAGAAATCTCAAGAAAATACAGACATGAAATTATGAAAACAAGTCTATTTTTATAAAAGTACAATTCCTGTAATCTATCTTTAAAGGTAGGAACAGACTATCCAATTATAGGCATTCATATGAATGCTTCAACGCATACTGTATGCCAAAGTTTGATGATAAACTTCATTTACAATCTGTAGAGAAATAACATCTAGAAAGATGCTGCCGACGGAGGAATGTTTGTCACGCAAAATGCAAAAGTAGCATCAAAATTAGGACAGCCGCAAACCCTGTTATGCATACCAAATATTGTCTGCCCTGCAATCTCTGCGTCTATTATTTTCTCACACTCCACAGAGTGCTGTCTGGATATTCAGTAATGTCAGATTTAGCTCAGGGTTAAGTGCTGCTATTCTGCCAATCTGTCCAGAAAAGCCTGTCTGCTTTCTGCATTAACAGCAAGAGCATGTATGAGAGAGCTAGAGCGAGAGAGAGCGAGAGAGCGAGAGAGAGAGAGAGAGAGAGAGAGAGAGAGAGAGAGAGAGAGAGAGAGAGAGAGAGAGAGAGAGAGCGAGAGAGAGAGAGAGAGAGAGAGAGAGAGAGAGAGTAGGGGGGGTCTTTAGTAGCCAAATGAGACGCTGTAAAACCGGAGCCATGTCTCCCATTAGACCTCTCTCTGTCTCACTCTCTCTCTTTCCGTCCGGTCCTGACAGAAAAAGTCCATTAAAACAGAGAAGTCGACAGATTATATTTCACTGTACAAACCAAAAAGACATTATTCCTGGATTACCGAATTGAATAAAGTCATTATGTGACCAAATGTTTAGATTTAGCAGGACATAAGATCACAAGAAATGGAATATTGCTCTCTGGCCTTCCTGGACATGTTGTGATATTAAAGCAGTCTACTGTGCTTACGTTCATGCTATGATCAAAGAGACAGATCTGAAAAAGTCACATCCACTTTGGGATCCATTCATTTTAGATCTATAGAGATGAAAATAAAATGTGCCCACTGTAGAATTGCTCAAATCAAAGAACAGATGTATAAATATGATCAATTGAATAGATATATAATACAACATATTGTGAAAAAGATACAACATATTTTTTTTCTGTTCAGCCCCGAGGAAGCTGCATAACTAATGTTCAACATATGATTTATAATATGTGACCCGTGCTGACAAAATGAGTCGCAATGAGCAAAATTTCAAAAATGTGCTATTGTTATTTTCACACAATGATGTTTGATTTGTTTGAATCGGACACTAAATGACTGAGCTACACCTGTTTGAAAATGATAGAGTCAGCATAGTCAATTTTGAGAAAAATCGAGTTCAAGTTTTCTGAAGGTTCCAAAACAAAATCATCTGGCAACCATACCTTAAAATCACTGGTATAACACAACATTTAACACACACCAAGTCAACACCAAATATCCATAGGAAAATTATATATTCAACTTGCTTTTCCATGATATCACAATTGTTTTGATTAATATTAATGAAACAGAATATTAAGATCTACTGTCCCGTACGGATCTAAAATAATCTAAAGGGAGGGGGGATGATTTGTGGTTCGTTTTTTTTTTTTTTGTATGGCCCTCTATGATGTCATTAAGGGGGGAATTCCTTGTATGGGCGCGTGATGATCGGGTGCACACATCAACCAAAGCGAGAGCAAGAGTACACCCATCAATGAGCTTCATTAGGTTACAGTAGCCGTTGGCACAATATCAACAATGTCACTAAAGAAGTGTGTTTTTGGTTGTGAGAGAAAGATGACCTTGTTCAGCTTACCAAAGAACCCAGCGTTAGGGAACAGAAGATGCAGTTTGTTTTCCCGGAGCAGCAACGGAGTCCTGCAAGTGTGTTTGTTCCCGGTCATGAGTCAAAACCGAAGGCGGTGTTTTGTTGGCAATTGGCGCGTAAGTGCATATAATGCAAACAAAACGAACGTATAGTGAATCAAAAGATAATGCCATGATGTATTGTGTGTGTGTGTGTGTGTGTGTGTGTGTGTGTGTGTGTGTGTGTGTGTGTGTGCGTGTGCGTGTGTGCGTGCTTGTGACTCTTTAGCTCTTGCCCATTGCACGCCTCCGTAAGTTCAGCTGTTTTCTGAAAGAATCAGTACAGCATTTCTGTCTTTTATAAATCTGATAAAAATAAAGACTTTATGAAGATATGAAGGATCCAATACTATAGGTACTCAAGATTAAAATGAGACTGCATTATGGGCAGGAATTGTACACATTTGAATTTGTGGAACGTAAAATATGGAAGTATTATTTTTTTTTTAACGGAAATTATAAACATGTTGTGGATTCTGCAAAAGGGTATGTGAATGTATGAGCAGGAAGATTTTATTTCACAGTGTCATTGTTAAATATATTACATGTAGTTACTATTGTAATAACTATAAATGATGCATAACTACATGCAACTTACCCTAAACCAACCCAAAACCTTATCCTAACACTATGCAGTTACTTAATATTACTCAGTACCTAAATGTATAATTACAATGTAACAAACACACCTTAAAACTGTGTGGTTGGTCCCTTCTTTTCCAAACAGCTTTCTTTTAAAACAAAAACACGCCTCTCCTTAAAGGTGCAGTGTGTAGTATTTATGAGGATCTATTGACAGAAATGCAATATAATATACAGAGTTTGGTGTATAAAGACTTTAAATAATGTACTATTATGTTTTTATGGCCTTAGAATGAGTCATTTCTATCTCCATACACCGCGGTGTCCCCTTACAGTGAAGTCCATTTTGCGCCGCCATGTTTCTACAGTAGCCCTAAACGGACAAACTGCCCTATAGAGCGATAGTCACTCTCTGCTCTCTCCGACGATAACATTTTTGTCCCGTGTCGGCCACCGTAGCTCCTCTATGTGCTTCGAAAGGGAGGGGTGAGCAGTGGGCGATTGCAATTCACCACCTCACCTCTAGATGCCACTAAAATGCACACACTGCACCTTTAATGATTTATGTCATCATCATTTAATGTATGTCCATAGCAGAAATTGTGGAGTGAGTTACATGCCAAATAATACTTGTGGTTGATTTGAACAAACCCCTTGCTAGTTTAATATTGATGCTTGGCCATGAGGAGACCTGAAAAGCATGAAAAACTGGATCCCCTCCCTCTATAATTATTTTCTGTCCTGCACTCTCAGCTAATTTCCAGTCTGTATTGTGAGGAAAATAAGTATTTCCAGTATTGTTGTGGTGCCATGTGACAATATAAATGCTGTCCTTCATTGTGCCAGCGAGATGAGTACGCTGATTTTATAGTCAAATTTTGTGCACAGAGGAGAGAGGAGCAAAATAAATCCAGAATGCATTGTAAGCACACTTCACAGACATAGTAATGATGCTTTTGAATGGAGAGAATTTAATGAAGAGTGCAGCGCTGTGCTATTACACACAAAAGCTCCACAACAACAACAGTTAAAATGAGACGTGGAAAAACACTCGAGTGCATGCGATTGTGCGATTGTGTTTTGTTTGACTCGTGACGTGATGTACGAGAAACAAGTGTTTTAACCTTGATTTAGATTCACACACACACTTACATCTAGCTATAGAGAGGAAAAACACGTTCATTGTCTTCCAAAAGAATGAGTGGATTGTGACTCACTCTCGCACACAAACCCAGAGGAAGATTTCATTGCTCAGAGGTTGCTATTTTTTAACTTAATGTATTTAAAAACTGTAAAAAAGAGAATCCCATTAAATATACAGTATAACAGTAAAACTTTTTATGTAAAATATAATCGTGTACTTCAGGGAATGTCCTTTTCCCCTGTAAATGATATGCTAACTTAGTTTTACAAAAAACATATATTTGACAGTATTTGACAGTATAATACATATAATGTGATTATGATTTCAAACCTTTACAATTATGTGTATGGTAACTCGTCTCATTTAATCACCTTAAAGTGCTCCATTATGCTTTTTCAGATATTACTTTTCATGCAATGTGTAATATTTGTGAATTTAAAAGGTCTGCAAAGATCAGATAAGTGTAATTTTCTCTCAAAAGTAAGAATTGATTCTGAACTGCCTGATACGTGTCGTCAGTAATTCCAGTCCAGATATGGAAATGGGCGTTTCATTTCCGATACACGCTGTCAGATGCGGACCAATCAAGAGATTAGCTCTCTGAAAGGAGGGGTTTAGAGAGGCCGACGCACTGTGAGAAAAGTGCTAATGCTGCAGTGTATATTATACAATTACCTAGGAACCTATAAAATAGCATAATAAAGCACTTTAACTTTTTCCCTGCCAGCATTAAAAAAAAAGCAACAACAACAACAAAAACAATTTCTAGACTTGAACTTGAACACTTGAATATGGATTTCATAAAAAAAGCTAAATTTTGAGCAAAAAGCTGAGAAAATCGTGTTTTTGTCAAAGACTACATCTGATCGATGATCAAACAAGTCCATTATCACCCCTAAAGCTTCGCAGTCCTTGAACTCAGCCTGGGTCAACATTTCATTCAGTAACATTAAGCCGTTTTGATTTACAGTCGTGGATCATCCAGGTAACAACACACAGTATTGTATGAGCTCTATTATTTAGCTCTATTATTTAGTTAAAATTATTCACATTTTCACAGATTCTGCAAGCGGTTCACATACTCTTATTTGCAACTGTATATGCTGTTTAATGTTTGATGATTACGTTATTTTACATGTAACGCCTCCTTGTTTGAGTGTCCGACTCTGACGGACCTGGGTTCGAGTCCCGCTTAGAGCGGGCCGGTTTGAACAGGAGGGTAACATTGGTTTAGGGGTAAAGTGAGGTTTAGGGGTGAGTCTAATGAAGGCCAGCTAGCTGTGCAGGTAAAGCTCACTCCTCTGATCTCAAGAGCCGCTCTAGCGACTGATGATAGTGGTCGCTGATCGGGCAGGTTCGAACAGGAGGGGTTACATTGGTGCCATGAGGTTTAGGGGTGAGTCTAACGAAGACCAGCTAGTATTTGCTGTGCGAGTACACCTTACTTCTCTGATCTCATGAGATGCTCAAGTGGTTGCATCCTTAAGCCTACTAGTTAGAGCGTCCGACTGTCATGCCGGCGGACTGGGGTTCGAGTCCCGCTTAGAGCGGGCAGGTTCGAACTGAAGAGTTTACATTTATGCATATGATTACATATAAGATTGCTTGTTTCTGCATCTTCTTCGCATGTGCTTTGATCAGGAAATTCTGTACTCCTTCATAAAATGTGTCATAGCGCCACCCTACCGTTTAACATTAAAAACACAGAAAGCCGGGAAATTCTGTGTTTGGTGGGGAAATAGTTAATGAAATCTTGAGATTTAATTTTGGTAACACTTAATTTTAATGTGTCGTAGTTACACATTTTTGCATGTACTCACTATAGTAATAAGAGTTAATTATGCATAATTACAAGTAACTAACCCAAACCCAAACCCTAACATAACTCTATAGTAAGTGCATGTAGTTAATTAATATTACTCAGTACTCAGTACTTTATTAAGTACTATTTATAAACCTATAAAATGAAATGCACTGATCTGACCTAAACTTCAGACTCAAGACATCTCCCGGTTCAGATCATTGTTTTTCTAGCAGATCAAAAGAAAATGGAGCCTGTGTTGCTTTCTACTGAGAGGTTTTGTGGCCAAAACAATGAAAACAGAGACATTCGCCTGAATGGAGCAGCGTCCAGTGAGCTGTGCTTTCAAATGTCCAATTAAAACCTTTAGCAGGGCACCATTCGAATGCGCAGCTGTATCTGATGGAAAGTACACTAGAATAAAAAGCATTTGTTCAAATTCACCTACCCCAGAAACGCTTGGTTAGATCAATCAGAAGTGTGCGTCACACAAAAACATGCCGCATTTCACTCCAAAAAGTGTTTTATAATATTTTTCATTAAGAAAATAAAAAATGGTTTAATCTTAACGGCAACTAAGTAAGTTTTCCCCTGAAATTCTCATTACTGTAATATGGAAGCTTGTTTCCGCCACAGAATAAAACATTTAAAAAGATAATTGCAACTTTTTATCTAACATTTATGAGTTTACACCTCGCAATTCAGACTTCTTTTCTCAGAATTGTGAGAAGTAAACTCGCAATTAAGAGTTATAAAGTCCAGTTCTGAGGGGAAAAAAAGACATTGCGAGTTTATATCTCGTAATTCTGACAGAAAACTCACAATTACGTGATTTTTTTTTTTTTTTTAATTTTTTCCCCAATAGTGATTATCATGAGTCATTACATTTAAAGATGCAGTAAGCAATTTCTGAGAAACACTGTTGATCACCAGAACAAACACGCCCCTATCCAAAAGGATCACACCCCAATCTTGATAGCTCCGCCCCCAAATTCTAAAACACACTATGCAACACAAGCACCTCCCCTCTCATGAGAGGACATGCCCCTTACTGCTAATTTACTACAAGTGCGTTTTGGTGCTCGGTCCGATCCACTTTCAACAGCATTTCTCAGATATCATTTACTGCACCTTTAAATCAACGTTAGTTAAAGTCTGCAAAACAAATATTACCATAAAGCATAAATACTCAATATTATTCTTCACATTACAGTATTTTTACACTATTGTCACAATGCAAATGTATAATAGCAAATACAACACAAAATAATTTCTTACCTCTTTCTTTAGATTCAGGGTTGAAATATGATCCAGGCATGTTCTTGACAGGTTTAGTGAGATTCACTCCTAACGGTGGATGAATGTCTTCATGCAGCAGACATCATTATTTACAGTCATACACCAAGAACAAAGTCAGCACAAACGCTTTCCGTTTCTCATCTGCAGACATGTACCTCTCCATCATGCTCGTGTGGCATGTCAAATTCAGGGTTTTATCTGTTTTGATGATCAGCGAAGCCCCTGTAAAGTCTCAGAGAACAAGCAAGTGAATGTTTCAGAGAACAAACAATTGTTCATATGAATTTATGTGTGGTCGATAAAGTTTTTTTTTTTTTAGTGCCTATCAAATAAGCATGTGCTAAAAAAAACACTTCACACCTATTAACAGTAATAATAAGATCACATATCACATGTAAATACTAATAAAACACTTCTACAGTGTGACTGACCATAAAACCATCTTATTACAAAACATCTATGTAAAGATGATGGCTTTTATAAACTCTGATCAAATCATAAATTAAATATTTCATATCTGCATCCGCAGCACAATACAAGCCAGCCTCCATATCTTGTTTTGGTACTCATTGTGCTGTGCTATTATATATCCTGATCATGCAAGATGATGTTAAAGGTTTATGTTCCTTTCAGAAAGCACTTCCCCAAAAGCAAACTGAGCGCTGTCGATTGCCGGTATTTAAGAGATCAGATATTTGTAGAAACATTTTATTTATGAGATATGAGATATGCCATTATTAATTCATTCACTTGTCCAGCTGCTCTGCGCTGGAGTCTCAGTTATCATTAAAGAGAGACAGGAAGGCAAAGACTCGTTCGTTTTTATATGATGTCGCTTTTATTTGCAGATACGTGCAATATGTGAAGATCTAATGCTTTCAAACTGATGTTCAAGCACAGCGGAACTCAAAGCAAAGCGTGTCTCGGGTGAACTTGCGAGGCTGGTGATGTAATGGCATTGAATCATAATGAATCATCTGTCTATGATGTCATAATGGCAGTGAATCATAATGAATCACCCGTCTATGATGTCATAATGCCGCTGATCTGTAATGAGAGCTTGAGTGTTGTCTGTGTGTATGGGGAAAACAGGACTTTTAAAGTCTTCCTTCTGTCCTCAAGGGAAAATTGTGGTCAGTTAGAGGGGAAGTTGTTGATAATAATCGCTCAGACTCTGAGGGAAATGGATGTTTAAAAAAAGAAGGGAAAAAAAGATAATTCCACTGTCTGTCCCGCAGCATGTAAAATGACACACACTCTTATTTCAGACAACAATTCATGAGATGCCATCCAGACGCTCAAAATGTTTTAGTATTATAAAAGAAAGCAATCCAAAGCACAACGTGTTCAGACAGTTTATGCGCTGAGGAAGTTTAAACGTACATTCAGAATAAAAAAATACCTTAAAACCACTCCAATGGGGATTCTACAGTCTGCTCTCTCCAACGACAACATTTTTGCCGTGTCGGCCCCGTAGCTTCTCTATTTGCGGTTTTCAGTGGTGTATAAAGACCTTACATAATGAACCGTTTTGTTTTTATTCCCTTAGAATGAGACATTTCTATCTCCATACACCGCGGGTCCCCTTATAGAGAAGTCGCCATTTTGCGCCCTCATGTTTCTACAGTAGCCCTAAACGGACAAACTGCTCTACAGAGCGCTAGCTACTCTCTGCTCTCTCCGACTATGACATCTTTGTCCTGTGTCGGCCACCATAGCTTCACTACATGCTTCGAAAGCGAGGGGTGAGCAGTTGGCGATTGCAATTCACAACCTCACCACTAGATGCCACTAAAATGCACACACTGCACCTTTAACAACCTAATGTTATAGGTATATTATATTATAGGGAATAATGTTAGCAGGGAAGCAGTGGCGAACTGTGATGTTGTTTTACTGATCTATTTAAGCTTATTATTATTATTATTATTCTTAGCAAAAATGTACAACCACCAAACTTTGATCAGACCTTCAGACTGTTCTGACTCATTGTGCTATATTTTTTCTAACTGATCCGACTTACGATTTTCATTTAGCATATGATCACTGCAAAAAGTCACAGACTTTCTTTGAGGGGGCTCAAAACTTTTGGTACAATAAGACTTATGGAGTATCACTAAAAAAGCTGAATGACTATCCTAGGACATGCTGAAACATGAATCATGTTAGAAACATGCTTCTCATTCAAACAATATGCTAGCAAACATGTTAAAGCATGCTAGAAACATAATGTGGTAATTCATGTTATAACATGCTAGAAATGTGCTAAATACTGCTAACAAATTGTTAAATCATGCTAGGCACATGCTAATTCATACTAGCAATGTGTTAAAACATGCTAGCAACATGCTATATCATGTCAGAAACATGCTAATCATGCTAACAATGTGCAAATCATTTGTTAACAGCATGCTAGCACTGTGCTAAATCACTACTTTCTATAGTTAATAATTGCCTGTCCTTTGAATGAGATGTTAAACCGAGGTCCTGACTCTCTGTGTTCACAAAAAATCCCAGGATGTCCTTCAGAAGAAGAGTCGGGATGTAACCCCGGCATCTTGGCCAAATTTACCCATTTTCCTCTGTCCATCATGGCATCCTAAAAATAAATATATATATATATATATGATTGACTTCATCACTCTGTCTCCTCTCCACCAATCAGCTGGTGTGTGTGGTGGGCGTTCTGGCGCAATATGGCTGCCGTCGCCTTATCCAGGTGGATGCTGCACATTGGTGGTGGTTGAGGTTATTTCCCCCTTCTATATGAAAAGCACTTTGAGTACCCAGAAAAGCGCTATATACATGTGATTAATAATAATAATTATTATTAATGAATTATTACTATTTAAAATAAAAAAGTAAAATCTAGCT
The DNA here is from genome assembly GCA_023029165.1 of Gobiocypris rarus. NCBI lineage: Eukaryota > Metazoa > Chordata > Actinopteri > Cypriniformes > Gobionidae > Gobiocypris > Gobiocypris rarus. Next base: position 33,319,046 of record CM040919.1, on the reverse strand, counting down.
TACATAAAACTTGGCATTGTGTACTATGAATATTGTTGGCTATAACGAAAGATTAATTGCCTTGTGTCGCTTTGGATAAAGGAATAAATGTAAATAAAACTAGTAGCTTCACTATATTGTTTTAGATATGTTTTGAATGCATTTATGAGGTTTTGTATCCTTGCCTCTGACGGACTGCCACTGCTGGGATTCAACCGCTACCTTTGTAAAAGCCGGTCAGCGTTCATCTGTGTGCGTTCAGTGGAATTGTTTGGCATAAAAACAATGATAGCAGAAAAACATTGCTGTCAGCAGTCCGGGTCAAAGACTTTCATACATACACTCTCACACACACTAGGGGTCTGAGTTCAATTGAAGAGTGGACAGATTCGATGGAAAGTAAATATTCGGCACAGTTTGTGGCCTAAAATGCACATTTCAGGCTTTTAAAAACAACACTTTTTGTCTTATTGTTGAGAGCTGACAGATGGTGTGTGTGTGTGTGTTGTAGATTCTCTTAAAGCTGCTGGTTGTTTCTCATCTAGCAGAGGTACAGTTTTTAGCTGAACTATACTTTTATATGCGCACAAACATTTGTTTACTAACAGCAGTCCTTATTCTGAAACTAATTTCCCCCATTCATTTCCTCCATTACGGAATCAGAGTCAGGAACCAAAACCAATTTGACGCAAAATAAAAAACATTAAAAATGAACATCAGGGGAAAAGACTAAGATACAAGACTCTTTGAGGGAATGGACGATCTCATGAAGCATTGCAAATGGCAAAAAAATAAAATAAATAAATAATACTAATAAAATTATATACAATATAAAACCTTTGATTTTAAGTGATTTGCTATAAATATAAATACAACGTAATTTAATCCTGTGATGTAAAGCTGTATTTTCATTCTTCCGTGTCACATGATCCTTCAGAAATCATTCTAATATGCTGATTTTATGCTCAAAAACATTTATAATTATCAATGTTGAAAATGTTTTTGTGTAAAAACTGTGATACATTTTTTTCAGGATGATGAATAGAACATTCAAAAGAACACTATTTATTTGAAATAGAATTTTTTTGTGACACTTTAAATGTCTTTACTGTCACTTTTGATCAGCTGAATGCCTCCTTTCTTAATAAAAGTATTCATTTTAATCCCAAATTTTTCAACAGTATTGTATGAATATAATGTCTTTACTGTAAACAAAGACACCTTTTTGTATTGTTTTTACAAACGGAGTGATGAGTGAAAGTATTGTCTTTATTAAATGTCACAGATGCTTTAAACAGAGCTTAATTTGTACTGGATCCACAGCATTCCTTTCACTTCAGAAACAGTTATTGCTAATGGTGTGAAGGTCTAGAAAGGTTGATTAAAGAACACTAGTCTCATGAATGAATTGTACTGACATTTGAAATTAAACTCTTACATTATTAAAATTATCCAAATTAAAGAAATGGTTAATTTATAAACAACTATATAGTTCAAATCCCCCTGTTCTGTTCATATTGGCACTTTATCATGAAAATAAGCTGCACATTTCTGCTTTTAAATCCTCTGGAATGTCTTTCCTCACTTCAATTGTGACTTCCAAATGCATTACTGTAAACATGATTATCTGCAAACTGAAGGAAAAGTCGAAATTATCAACAACCTGTTGTCAGCAGATATCAATAAGTTGTTTTGAACATGAACATTTATATTGAAAGTGCATTTCAATAGCATATAAATGTTACATTTGTCATGTGGTGCTGCCAATTTAACCATTCCCCCCTTTTGTGAGCATGAAATTCAGCATGAAAAGTGTTTACAGGAAGCTGTAAAGAGTAATTCAGCTCAAGGGTGTGAATAACAGCCTGCGCCCCATTCTGAAACACTTCTCTGCCGGTGATGCATGTACTGTAAGGCTTTAAGAAGTCATGATTTAAATTCAATGTTTCATATAGGTAATCTAGAATATTCACACGTACAGTGAATATGTCATTGTGGGGTCGCCTGTAAGGAACGAGCATCCTGGGAAATCCTTTTTCCTATTGTGCTAGCTTTTAGGAACCATGATCCATCTATGTGATCTCATTAGCATTCATATATATTTTTACATAAAATACATTTATATGTAAAGTGCATTACATCAGCAAACAGTAGAGCATGGTACTAACAAAGCCAAGGTCATGGGTTTGATTCCCAGGGAATGCACTGTATGCGTATTTATAAATGTAAGCCAGATGCGTGTACAGATACGTACAGTAGGAATGTTTGGATAAATGTGTGGGAATATATATGCACATATAAACACATACATACCTGTATACAGTATACAGATACAAAATGTTAAAATGTTTAGGTTAGCAATAATGAAGTAATCAAAGTTCCCTATTATGCTATTTTAAAGGTTCCTAGTTTTAAATGTCGATTACAATAGGCGTCCATCAAAACACACTTTTGTTTTTAACTTTTAAAAACATTATTTTCTCAAAGTATACATTGCACATGACCTCATTTCTCAAAGTCTGAAAACAGTTAATTCAAGTATTCAGTCTCGCTAAACCCCTCCTTTCTGTGACCGTACCCTACTCTGATTGGTCAGATGGCATTGTCTGTTGTGATTGGTCCAGCACATGTTGTAAATGAAACAGCCATTACCATATCTGAATTTTAGCTCCGGATCTTCCTCGGCACTTGATACACTGATACGAACAGTAATGATGGCATCCCTTTTCCCCAAATTAATTCAAGTGGATTCGCAGTGCTGAAAACGGTATCTTCTCAACATGTCGACAATACAAACCCTTATCCAAATACAAACTCTTAAACGGGCTACAGCTACAGTGTTTGAGGGCGGGTCAAATTAGTCGTTGTTAGCGGGCAGCCAATGCAGACCATAAGCTGGCATTATGCAAATGTGTTACATAGGTATTACAGACCTTTTACATTCATAGACAGCTATATATACACACTGCATAATGGGGCACAGAATTGACTGATTTTAATAATTTAAAAAAGTAGTAGCTGATATTGTCATATTTATGTAAATGTAAATAAAAAACAAAAACAAATAAATGGTGCTACAATCACACCTAACATACTTAATCATATGTTAGGTGTGATTGTAGCACATTTTATTCATTTATTTTGATTTGACGAATACTAATGAGATCACACTGGGTTCATAAACACTAGGCCAAAGAAAACACAGTTTAATGCTTCTCTCAAAGACATTTATAGAACGAACACTTTTGCGTGTGATATTACAGTTTAAAAAACTGCTAATTTACTAACCAACCACAGTATAACCAGGCACTAAATGCAGTTAATAGCAAAGCAATATCTGAACCTGCGCTGTGCAAATTAGACACACACCACATTTGAGCCTAATTTGCATAAAACTCTCATAAACGCATGCAAAACGCATTGGGCATAAGTCATTCTTAGGAAATTCACCCTATGAGAATGCACAATGTGTGGGCCCAACAAACCTGGATCTAAACCTGCGACCAATGAACTGTAAACCTCCCTTTATGCTACCAGGACAGGGCTAATGATTAAGATTTACCAGACAGCTTTGAAATGAGTGTTGAAGTAACAGATTCTGTAATTTTGTGAAACTGGTGTAGATAATATTATAGATCACTGTCAGCATATACAAAGACTCCAAAACAGCTTGTTTTGATGAACTGCTGTTCTTGCTGTCTCGTTGCCAGAAAGTGGGTTGTGACGGCAAAGAAATTCTCTCGCTCATGCACACAAACATACTGCCGCTTTCTTAGGCCTGCATTTCCTGACTGTCGCAGGGTAACACAGATGGATAATACGTATTTCTATCCAAATCTTCCTCACCAAAAATTCACATTGGTTTTTATTTATGAGAGTAATAACTGAACACAATGTTTGGAGCATTTGTAACAGGATTTCATTCAAAATGGATGAATTACAGAAGCAATATAGGCACAAGCAAGTAGGAAGGCAGGGGAGAAATATAAATTACTTTTTTTCCAATCTCCTATACCACATGTAGTTAAAAACACTATTAAATGGCCTGACACACACTGTTTTCTTTCCTGTGTTATTGTATTTCCTTTTAAAATAGGGGCAAAATCAAATGCCATTGTTGTTGTTTTTTTAAAGGTGTAATGAACTGTCTTTTTATATTTTTATACTGTTGTCTGAGGTCAACTTATGAGATTTGAGTGGTTTTTACATTCAAAAACATCATAATGAATGAGTAATAGGCTATTTTTCTACACTGGTTTTGAGCCTCTCTCTTGGAACGCTCATTTTTATGGGTGTGCCGCACTGAAGACTTGGAAGTAAATGCCCAGTGCTATGATTGGATAAGCTTTGCATATTATAATAAGCTTCGGCTCCACTGTGAGTACATGTGACGAATTGTTTTGAAAGCACGTGGGAAAACGGCAACCGGAATGATGATTCACCCACAGTGCTCGCAAAATGTCTTTATCAAACAAACACAATGATTTATCTCTCATCCAGCCGCAATTAATTGGAATGTTATTTTTTATTACTTGGCCCGCCTGATTGGGATATTACCGCAAACCGTGCATCACTTACACACATGTTCACACGCGCACAAGCCTCACTGAAGAGTCAGACAAATCAGCATGATCGGGGTGCTGAGAGAATTTTCTTGTGGTGCCCCCCTGAGCACTTGGTGCCCTATGCGCAAGTGTGTGATGCGTGTTATGGGAGCGGCAGCACTGAATAAAGTCTACTGTTTACAAACAAATCCATGGTGAAATTAAGGAACACACGCGCAATGTCTTACCCACGTGAGCTGGAACTTCATTAAAAATAAATTTCATCTATGCATTCATAATACTGGAATCTGAATGAAGCTTATGCAGCTTGTTTCTTGCTTGGAAGTTCGATCCGGTTTAGCTCCACGTAGGCCTATGGTATTTATTTATAACATGTCATGCACAAATCAGTGGGCAGGGCTACAGAATCAGGTGTTTGTCTTCTTCGACTTAAGGTGGTGTTTCACCACACTCTGACGTCACAGGAATGCACATTCCCAGATCAAGCGTTTGCTGAGCCAGGTGTCAATAAAAGCTTTTCTTTGACTAACAAGGCTGTTTTCAGCTCTGAAACTTACAGGATATTCTTATATTACCATGACCTTTTATATATCAAAAACTCAAGGGAAAGTTTCTCAAATCATGACCCCTTAAATAGCCAATAGTCTTTAGTTTATGTTACAGCAGTGAAACAAGATTGGCTTTTGTTATTACTATTAAGATGCAGCAAGCGGTTAAGATTTGACACATATTCTATCCGCTACCTGTAAACATACCCATCACAGAAAACATTTTTACATTTTCAAAATACATAATTTAGTTTTTTTTATAAGCTTTATGGATATTGTCATCATTGTTGGGACATTTTGACATTTGTTGAGACATTATGTAGGGTTTAACAGAACACACACACAGAGAGAAAGAGAGAGAGAGAGAGAGAGAGAGAGAGAGAGAGAGAGAGAGAGAGAGAGAGAGAGAGAGAGAGAGAGAGAGAGAGAGAGAGAGAGAGAGAGAGAGAGAGAGAGAGAGAGAGAGAGAGAGAGAGAGAGAGAGAGAGAGAGAGAGAGAGAGAGAGAGAGAGAGAGAGAGAACAGGCACTTTATTAATTATGCCTTGTACCAGCTTGGATCCCTTTTACCTTCAGAAATGCCTCAATTCTTCATGTCATAGATTCAACAAAGTGCTGGAAACCTCCTGTTATTTTGGTCAATTTTGATGCCAATCTCCCATTCCACCACATCCCAAAGGTGCTCTATTGGATTGAGATCTGGTGACTGTGGAGGCCATTTCAATATAGTGAACTCATTTTCATGTTCAAGAAACCAGTTTGAGATGATTTGCGCTTTGTGACAATCCACATTATCCTGCTGAAAATAGCCACCAGAAGAAGATGATACACTGTGGTCATAAAGGCTATGTTCAGAGTGCAGGTAAATGTGGCTCAGAACTGTTTTTTTTCTCATGACAGTGAGAACCGCACAAACCAGATGTAATCCGATCTTTTCAATTCTGATTTGGACCACTTCCATATGTCATCCTAAATACGATACAGGTCTCATGTTTTACAATTCGACGCAGTCTGAACAGTCAGATCGGAATTCATGTGACTTTTTCGTCACAGTTCTGAACTTATGGGAGTCTTTTAAAATATTTTACATACCCAAAGTTATCAAAACAGTTGCAAAAGATAGTCAGTGAAGGACAGTGATGCTCAGATATGCGCTTCTGCAAACCTTGTTACTTTTGCCTTTCTATCATCTCAAACTAGTCTGGACCTTTGCCCACAAAACTGCCTCTCACTGGATTTTTTTTTTTTTTTTTTTAGACCGTTGGATATTTTTCTCTGTAAACCATACAGATGGTTGTGCATGAAAATCCCAGTAGATCAGCTGTTTCTGAAATTCCCAAACCAAGCCAGTCTTGCACCAGCAACCATGCCACTTTCAAAGTCACTTAAATCACATTTCTTCCCCATTCTGATAAGCAGTTTAAACTTCAGCAGATTGTCTTGACCATGTCTATATGCCTAAATGCATTGAGTTCCTGCTACGTGATTGGCTGATTAGATATTTGCATTAATAAGCAGTTGAACAGGTGAACCTAATAAAGTGGCCGGTGAGTGTCAAGTTTATTAGTCTAACTACTACAGGCTGTTTACAGTTGCCAAGCCAAGGTAAATGTTATTAATATAGAATAAATATAAAATACAGCGATTGATATGTGCACATAAAAATGTATTTATAATCATTGAACTATGAATATGAATTTGACACATCAAATCAGAATCAGAGCCAGTAGTAGCATTTTCTTAAGAAATCAAATCAAGAAATCACTGAGAAATCTAATTTTCCATGAGTTTTTGACATGTAAGAGGTCATCATGCTATAAGAATATCCTGTACGTTTCAGAACTGAAAACTTCTTAGTTAGTCCAAAAACAGCTTGTATTGTAACCAAGCCCAGGGAACGATTATTCAGGAATGTTCCTAGATGAACGACAGCCTCTGCCGAAGAAAATCAACGCCTACTTCATCATTGCAAATTTGGCCCCTTTAATTTCAACAATGTGAAGTTAAGCATAATTTATTTGTATTTGGTGCATTTCACTGTGGATTCTTTGGTAAATCAGTCACAATGTCAGCACAGGTTTTGCAAACAGACTTTTACGATGACTTGACAATCATGCCACAAAATGCAAGTCACCGCATTAATGCCTGATCTGTGACCAGTAATATGTAATATGTAATTATCCATGTACAGTCAGATTTTTTTGGTCTATGTGTCAGCAAATCAAACCAGTGACTAAACAGCCAACTTAACATAGTTACGTTTAGTTTCTCTTAGTAGGATAAAATAATCTGTTATTAAAACTGTGATTAAATTATATATTGAAAGCAATCAAAGAATGCTACTTATACAATCTCTGGAGCTATCAATCAAACAGCACGAGTTTATCAGTGACTGAATCTGGACTCTCGCCAAAACTCACATTATAATCAACAAATATCTTATTTACATTGTTTGCTCTGTTATTTATGATGAAAACATTCGTTAGTGTGCAGAAATCCAGTTTCAGTTCCAGTGGGCGTTTACACTAAAGTCTCCCAGCAGCCAATCACAGCAGTGGGCGTTTACACTAAAGTCTCACAGCAGCCAATCACAGCAGTTGGCGTTTACACTAAAATCTCACAGCAGCCAATCACAGCAGTGGGCGTTTACACTAAAATCTCACAGCAGCCAATCACAGCAGTGGGCGTTTACACTTCAGTCTCACATTAGCCAATCACAGTAGTGGGCGTTTACACTTTAGTCTCACAGCAGCCAATCACAGCAGTGGGCGTTTACACTAAAGTCTCCCAGCAGCCAATCACAGCAGTGGGCATTTACACTAAAGTCTCACAGCAGCCAATCACAGCAGTGGGCATTTACACTAAAGCCACCCAGCAGCCAATCACAGCAGTGGGCGTTTACACTAAAGTCTCAGAGCAGCCAATCACAGCAGTGGACGCTACACTAAAGTCTCAGAGCAGCCAATCACAGCAGTGGGCAATCACACTAAAGTCTCACAGCAGCCAATCACAGCAGTGGGCGTTTACACTAAAGTCTTACAGCAGCCAATCACAGCAGTGGGCGTTTACACTTCAGTCTCACATTAGCCAATCACAGCAGTGGGCGTTTACACTTTAGTCTCACAGCAGCCAATCACAGCAGTGGGCGTTTACAGTAAAGTCACCCAGCAGCCAATCACAGCAGTGGGTGTCTACACTAAAGTCACCCAGCAGCCAATCACAGCAGTGAGCGTTTGCATTAAAGTCTCACAGCAGCCAATCACAGCAGTGGGCGTTTACACAAAGTCTCACAGCAGCCAATCACAGCAGTGGGCGTTTACACTTCAGTCTCACATTAGCCAATCACAGCAGTGGGCGTTTACACTTTAGTCTCACAGCAGCCAATCACAGCAGTGGGCGTTTACACTAAAGTCACCCAGCAGCCAATCACAGCAGTGGGCATTTACACTAAAGTCTCACAGCAGCCAATCACAGCAGTGGGCGTTTACACTAAAGTCTCAGAGCAGCCAATCACAGCAGTGGGCGTTTACACTTTAGTCTCACAGCAGCCAATCACAGCAGTGGGCAATTACACTAAAGTCTCACAGCAGCCAATCACAGCAGTGGGCGTTTACACTAAAGTCTTACAGCAGCCAATCACAGCAGTGGGCGTTTACACTTCAGTCTCACATTAGCCAATCACAGCAGTGGGCGTTTACACTTTAGTCTCACAGCAGCCAATCACAGCAGTGGGCGTTTACAGTAAAGTCACCCAGCAGCCAATCACAGCAGTGGGTGTCTACACTAAAGTCACCCAGCAGCCAATCACAGCAGTGAGCGTTTGCATTAAAGTCTCACAGCAGCCAATCACAGCAGTGGGCATTTACACTAAAGTCTCCCAGCAGCCAATCACAGCAGTGGGTGTCTACACTAAAGTCACCCAGCAGCCAATCACAGCAGTGGGTGTCTACACTAAAGTCACCCAGCAGCCAATCACAGCAGTGAGCGTTTGCATTAAAGTCACCCAGCAGCCAATCACAGCAGTGAGCGTTTGCATTAAAGTCACCCAGCAGCCAATCACAGCAGTGGGTGTTTACACTAAAGTCACCCAGCAGCCAATCACAGCAGTGGGCATTTACACTAAAGTCTCCCAGCAGCCAATCACAGCAGTGGGCGTTTGCATTAAAGTCAGAGGCTAAAATCAGGGAAGGAAAAATGTCTTTTATTTCTCAATTATGACATTTATTGTTGTAAAAATCATTCATTACTAGTGCACCCCAGGAAAAAATATATAAAACAGTAATACATAAATACATTATAAAATTGTAAATATGGTCAGTTTGATTTGATGTTATCTTTAAATCAAATAGAATAACAGGGTCTGAGAGAAAAGGCAGTTGAAGTCTTCGTTCACCTTTCTATATCCTTCCCTGCCAGTGGAGGGTGGAAGGTCATGCTCCACAAGAACAGTAAGATCTTAAGATTCGTCTTCGGTTTAGTGTCAGGCTCTGACTGATTCATCTGGACCTGTGGGTGGAGAGACAGATTCCCCTGCAAGCTGGTTATCTCTTTATCTCACGACATGGTGGATCTGTCTGATACAGTCGTTCGCGTTCATCAGCATGTGTCTGTCAGCGAGGGAAACAGCTTCTGGGATGGAGGCCCATCTCCCCGTAACAGAAGCAGAGTGCTTGTGAGAGTCCAATCAAATCAATGTCACCTTGGATGATCACTGGATATGATCTGCCTGGATCAGGCTTCAGGGGAAACAAAAGAAGAGGGAATAAATAAGACGAAGGAAGTTCGAGAACGACAGAGAGATCAGGCTTCAAAGAACGCAGGGAATCATGTTGGATTGGATAGAGCGAGCTGGAGACGAGCGTCGTTATCGTATCTCTCCTTTGAGAGGATGTCACCCCTGTTTTTCTTTCCTGCATGTCAGGATATTGATCAATCTGCGTCAGAGATGTAGACAAAATACTCCTTATCCGCAAAGAAAACCGCTCAAGGTGAAACCGAGTAACCGAGGACATTGTTCTCTAAGAAAATCCATCAACATTTTTTTTCCCCACAATCCTAAATTACCACGCAGACGTATTTTAATTTCATTCAGGCATTAAGAAAATGACTCTGGTAGCTGGTTTGATTCCTGAAGGGTCTCTAATGACATGATAGCATCTGTCAGAGTTGGGAGAGAGAGAGTCCCTGCGTACAGGAAAGCCCTGGTAGATGCAGATAATGAAATCTCTGTTATTAGCTCTGCTCAGCGTAATACCCCTAATGTGTAATTATGTGCAACAGATGTGTAGGTCCCTGCTTTGTTTACTTAGGAAGCCTATCGGAAGAGCCTATTATTGCATTTGAGGTCACAGGAAAGTGATCCGTCATTGTGAATTATGCATAATCAGAGTAATGCGAACATGAGAGAGAAGTCTGAACAAGTGCGCTGGAAGGTCTGAGCTGAAATGGTGGTCTCATTTTCTCACTCTTAGTCCCTAACGGCGCACTTGATGTGGATTCGCGAGTCCACGAGACTCCCTTTGGTCGTTTATATACAGAATGGTGACTCTTTTTCTGAGCTCACACTGCTTGAGGCTTTACAGTGGACTACAACACATTGGTTTATAGCAGAAGAGACAGCAGATTACAACCTGATAATTATAATCACACAAATATATCGGACGAGAGGAGCACCTGAGGTCAAAGGGGCGTATCATTCGAAAAAAAAAAAAACGCACAAGCACACTGGAATGTTGGATGTAGTCTCATTCTCATTCTGTTTGTTCTCATGAGCGCAACCCTGTCAAATCAGTCAAGTTCCCAAAGGACTTACTCTAACGAGTGATTCAAAAACAGAACACAACTAGAATATTACTTTTCTGGAACAAATCATTTTAATGAATTGGTTATTTTTAGTAAATCAAAGACATAAAGTGCAACTATTAGGGGTTAGTAGAATATGTTGACATGCAAACTTATAATCAGTTGAATGTCTGCTGGTGGAACATTCAAATAAATTGTTAGCAGATATCAGGCAGACAGTCTACTAATACTCTAATGACTGCCAGGCCCTGTTTACACCTGGTATTAAGATCCGTTTAGGTCAATCAGATCACAAGACGAGGGAGACACATAGCCGTTTACACCTTGTGTTTTGTCCACTTTTGACCACATTTGTCCTGGTTTCTTTGGAGGAGGGTCAATAGGTGGGTAAATGTATGGGCTTTTTTAGATCTTTTGATCTAATGGACAAAATAATCTCCCACGATTTACATATGAACATGCCTGGAGACGAAGAAAAACATTCAGAGAGGATCAGCTTTCGTTTCTGTTCTGACAGACGCAAGACCATGCCAACCGATTGTTAGAAATCAGGTATGGTGAGAGAAAATTGTGCTTGGTTCGTTTTCTCGTCTTCAAACCAAATTTGTGTCTTCAGTTGACAAAGTGTAAAGGGGTCATGAATTGAGAAATCAACTTTTCAAAACTTGAAAACTGAAAACTTTTATTGTTAGTCAAAGAAAAGCTTTTATTGACAGCAGACCCAGACACAGACTCTAAACCGGAGCTAAACTGATCACGCGACCAAGCAATAAACATGCCGAACATAGCAAGATAGCAATATTGCTCTGTGCCTGGTTGTGGAAGAACACAGTCGCTGCATAAGCTTCCTTCGGATTTTAATATTAGGAATGTGTGGTTGAACTTTATTTTTAATGAAGTTCCAGCTCACATGCGTAAGACATTGCACGTTTGTTCCTTCATTTCATCACGGAATCGTTTGGTGATGCGTGGTTCATGGATCTATCAACCGATCAGGCGGGCCAAGTAATAAAAAATAACATTTATATTAATTGCGGGTGGATAAGAGATAAATAATTGTGTTTGTTTGATAAAGACATTTTGCGAGCCCCATGGGCGGATTCCGTTTGCCGTTTCTCCACGTTGGAAGTTTTCAAAACAATTCTCCACATGTACTAACGGGGGAGCCGAAACTCATTCTTATGCAAAACTGTTATCCAATCAAAGCAGTGTGTGCTTCAAAGTCTTCAGTGCAGCACACCCATATAAACAAAGCGTTCCAGGAGAGAGGCTCAAAACCAGTGTAGAAAATAGCCTATTACTTATTCATTATGATGTTTTTGAATGTAAAAACCACACGAATGTCATAATTTGACCTCAGACAACAGTATACATAATTTTTTTAAAAGCCAGTTCATGACACCTTTAAGTCACGTCTGCTAAGCACGTTTCCCATGTTTATGCGTTAGATCAGTAGGCGGAGAGTAGCCGGTCTTTTGTGGCAGTTCGAATGCTTTCAACCATATGCTTTCGAGCAATTACACTACAAGAGCAATCTAGCTGAATGTGTTTTCGACAACATCTGGAAGTGGTCGAAAGTGGACAATCTCAAAACATTTTAGACCCCATTTACACCTAATGTACCCTTTAAATCACACAAAAAGGCACAGTTGCCTCAAAATAGCAATGCGCCTGAACACACCACATTTTCAGATCAGCACGTCTGTCGCCGCATTGCACCTTCATTATAGGACCAATGATTTGAAAACCAATAAGTGTTATCCGATTCCTAAATAAAGATTCTAATTAACCTGTACTTTTTAGTGAATCAAAAACTTTACCACATGGTAAAAAACTTTACCACATTTTTTGTTTAATACTATTATTTAAATACATAGGCCAAAAGTCTGTGTGGCATTACGTCACCGAAAATGTGGATTCGGTAGAGGACATCAAGGACTGAATGTGGCATTTGGGACAGGCCTATCTTTCTCTATCCTTCTCCCTCTCCCTCTCGCTCTCGCTCTCTCCTTATCTTGCCATTCCTCATCGCCTCCTTCTCCAGGTAGGCCTATATTTCACCGTGTACTTATCTGGGATGACTGATGCCTGCTGAAATGAAAAACCTGTGATTATAAAGACTTAGATTGATTTAATTAGATACTTGTTCGACCTAACCTGTGAACGCAGCTGGCTGACAACTCTACGAACATGTCCATATTCCCCCGACACCTGTCACCTCACTTAAAGAAATAATACATCTCTCACTCTTTTCTAAAAATACCTCCGGGAGAAAAACGTGTGAGGCTGAGAAATCTATAATTAATGTGGTCATATTTAGCAGCCATTGGAAATATGATGTGCTCTCCGCGCTTGTTCTCTCTTGCTCGTCTTCCCCCTGGTTTTGTTTCTTGCTTTCTCTTTCTCGACTTCTCTTTCAGGCGGGTTTATGGTCAGGAACCTGATAATCCCAGCGTGAATGAGGATAGGAGTGAATATAATCAAAGCATCTGAGACGTGTCTGCAATTCCATCATATGTTTGACAGCTGACTAGTGTAATTAGCAGCTGAAGCGTTTTCTAGCCTGATTGAGGGGGAGCACATGGGCCGAGGAAAGAGAAAGAGAGAGGCAACACAAAGATAGAGGACTACTGCTCATCAATAGTACAAAATGGTGACCTGTGAGATTAGTCTAGCCAATTTCTAGTCTGCAGCTTATTTTGGCTAAGAATCGCCCACTCAGACAGGGAGAAGCCACCTGACATACATGAAAATTGATCATCCACAGTTTGCTTTTACTCTCAGCATGCAACAAAGTGAGAGCTCTATCAAATTAATGGTGCAGGTGGTTCTGTGAACATTTCTAAAGATGAAGAATGTGGGAGTCTACAGTACAAACAAGTACATTATTTATAGTTAATCAAAAACATACTGTGCAGCTATAGTCTGATTCCTGAACGAACGTCTCCAATGAAATGGAGACGTTCGTTCAGGACTGTACTAGTACAGTCCGATTCCCAAACAAATGTCTCTAATGAGTTGATTCAGCACAACTGGTCTGATTCTAGTCTGAATGATATGAATGCGATGGCTCTTTTTAGTGAATCAAAACCAGACAGTGCAACTAGTATAGTCCGATTTCGGAACAAATAATTTTAATGAGTCGGTAATCTATAGTGAATTAAAAACATAAAGTGCGCCTAGTATATAGTCTGATTCCCGGACGAATGTCTCTAATGAATAGGTTGTGTTTAGTGAATCAAAACATATGTCAACTAGTACAGATTCCCAAACAAATGTCTCTAATGAGTTGATTCAGCACAACTGGTCTGATTCTAGTCCGAATGATTTGAATGAGATGGCTCTTTTTAGTGAATCAAAACCAGACCGTGCAACTAGTATTGTCCGATTCCTGAAAGAAAGTAGTAATGAGTCAATTGCGTTTAGTGAATCAAAACCATGCCGTGCAACTACAGTCCGATTTCAGAACAAATAATTTTAATGAGTCGGTAATGCATAGTGAATTAAAAACATAAAGTGGACCTAGTGTAGTCTGATTCCCGGACGAATGTCTCTAATGAATCGCTTGTGTTTGGTAAATCAAAACCATACAGTGCAACTAGTATAGTTCAATTCCTGAACAAATGTCTCTAATGAATCAATAATGCACTAGTATTGTCTGATTCTGGTCTGAATGATTTGAATGAGTTAGTTATTTATAGTGAATCAGACATATAGTGCAACTATAGTCTGATTCCTGAATGGGTGCCTCTAATGAATCGATTTGGTTTAGTGAATCGAAAACATACTGTGCAACTATAGTCTGATTCCACAACATATGTCTCTGATGAATCAATTCTGTTTAGTGAATCAAAACATACGACAACTGATTCCTGAACAAATGTCTCTGAGTCGATTCAGCACAACTAGTATAGCTTGATTCTGTTCTGAATGATATTAATGAGTTGCAAATATAGTACAATTTCGACGAACAAATGTCATTAATGAGTCGATTCTGTTCAGTGAGTCAAAAACTCTCTACACAATGACATCTGGATTTTGAACAGCCAATCAGATTAAAGCTTTTAATTTTGAGAAAGTGCTTATTTCTGTGCGCAATATTCAACAGGCAGTCTGTCAATGTGTTGTCTGAGGCTGACACTAGGGGAAGATGTTGTCACAACCTAAACTTTTACAATTTACGGAGCAATAAACACACCAAGTAATAGTGAAGTTTATAGTTCTCATATGCTGGCAGTGTTGAAGCTAATGGTGATTTTCTCTCCAGAAAAGGCAGACACAGCCGAGGTTATGATGGAGCGAGGTTATAGCTGTGGCTCGGTGCTTCCAAACCTCATTAATGCAGTTCACACAGGTTCTGCAGCAAATTTACCATGTGTGGTCATTAAAATACCCTTGACTTACCTCCGATTCTCTCTCGCCATCTTAATTTGCAACCTTTTCACCTGTAGGCTATAAACATATATATAAATATATATGCTGTAAATTGTGATATAAACAGAAATTTCATCACTTTAATGGGATATCATCTAATATGCTGTTTTAAACGAGGGCTCAGAGGGCAAACACATGCGTTCACACATCCTGGGGCATTTTCCCATGCATCTGTGTCTAATGTGCATGTGTGGTGTTGAATTCAGAGGTGCTCATTTCATTAGTCTGTTACTTACACAACCCTCAGACTCTATTACATACATGGGTCATCTAAAACGCAAACACACACATACACAACTACTCCTTGGGCTGTGACTATTTATTCCACGCATGTATAGATTGGTTGACATGTCGTCTTATGGGCAGTAATGAGTGTAAATGGTGTGTATTCTGATTGACTCTGGCAGTGGATATTCCTGGAAAAGTTTAACAGACACGGGCTGATGTGACCTGGCAGTGGGAAGCATTACAACTGGAGGTGAAATCTCCATTTGGCAGATCCCTCCTGCGGCACATGGCAATTAATAACTGACCTTTAATGTTTCCACATGTCTCAGCTGTTTGTCTCGAGACGGATGCAAGTTAACAACCGTCATATCAACAGAATGGCATAGCGCGTCATAGTTGCATGTATTTGAGCAAGAAAGGTGTAGATGTGCTCACAACCTGTCATGATAAAGGTGAGTTTGCAAATTGCAATCGCCCACCGCTCACCCCTCTCTGTAGGGCAGTTTGTCCGTTTAGGGCTACTGTAGAAACATGGCGGCGCAAATATGGTGACTTCATTGTGTATAGAGATAGAAATGGCTCATTCTAAGGTAATAGAAACAAAACGGTTCATTATGTAAGGCCATTATACACCACTGAAAACATAGTTATTATATTGCATTTCTGTTAATAGATCCTCACATATACTACACATAATTACTACACACTGTACCTTTAAAGAATCCTGATAATATGCATCATGGTTTCCACAAAAATATCAAGCAGCACATCCTTTTTTTCTCGTCATTAATAATAACCAGAAATGTTTCTTTAGCAGCAAATCATTATATTAGAATGATAAAAAATAAAATAAAATCATGTGACACTGAAGAGTAATGATGCTGAAAATTCAGCTTTGCATCACCGGAATTAAAATATATATCTTTTTTAAATATAGCTATTTTAAATTGTAATATTATTTCAGAAGATTTCAGTTTTTACTGTACTTTGATTGGATAAATGCAGCCTTGAGATTTCTTACAAAACCATTCAATCTTACCACCCACAAACTATTCAAATACCAACATGCAGAAATCATAGGACATCAGGTGACAGAGGTAAAAGCAAACCCTCGTGGTTTAAAGGTTCCTTCTGTGATCTTTCATGCTGATATTTTAAGCAGCTGTACCTTGAGCCATGTGTGGTTTCCCGCAGATGTATTAAGAAAAGAAATGCTCTTCTATAATGCATTGAGAGTATTGACTTCCCTTTGGTGCGCCATTTCCTTTTCCTGACAGGTAAGAGAGATCCACCCCCCTCCGGTCTTTAATGCACCTGTCAATCAGAGAACAAATTCAATTTAGGCTTGTTTGTGTGGACATAAAGAGGGCATAGCCAAGTCAAAAAAGTAAAAGAAAAAACGTATTAACCGCTATCACTTGGATAATAATGCATTTTAAAGAGCTTATTGTCAGTAAGAGGTTAGAGTGATCGGTCAGGGAGATTAGCCACTTTATACAGCACTCGTCCCCCAAGGCTTTATGAAATAAACTCATGTATTGTATTGTATTGGGCGATTGGGAGAGTTTCTTTAATCATTTATCACTGAATACTAAGAAACTGAATATAGGAGATAGCAAAATGGCAATGAAGAAAAGTAATAATCCCATGGCTTTACAACAGCAGCAATAATTTCTTTATTTAAAGGTGCTATATGTAAGAATTTTTATGTTTTACTCACATTTTAATTGACAATGTTAAACTTAAACCAAGGCCTTCCCTTACTTTCTAGGTTGTCAATGAAATCCTGCAGACTGATTTTCATGTGAAACACTCGGGACCTTCTCGGGACTCGGGACCTTTGCCGGGAAAATCAAAAGGATGTGAAGTTCACGTGCTCCCGGGAGCCTCTCTTCTGTTCAGGATTATACCAAATGAGCTATTCTGTACTGTATTGTCCATGTGTCATGCAAAGACAATTGATTAATTCAAACTATAACCTTAGAGTCTATCTGTAGTCTATAGTCTCAAATATACTTCATAATCAAACAGTCATAACAGTGTAATTTTAATGACCCCATCGGTCGACATGATACCTGTGAATTGCAGAGCTGGTGCAAACATATCCACATCGCTATGATCAGATGCTTTCTTAACTGCTGCTTTCTCACCGCTGTCATTTTTGTTGTGTTTATTTTGTTATTGAGGAATATCTCAACTAAATCGAAACACTCTCAACAGCATGGATGGCGTTTGGCTGTTCATTAACAGTATTGCTACAACAGTATTTCCAATTTCATTTAACTTCAAAATAAAGAAAGAAAAATAACTTCACGTTTAGTGTCTGGTACTTTACATGTACACGAGAGTGTGAGCACGAGCAATACGTTGCTGCAGTTCACTTAATGGCCACCGGTGTCACTAATAACATATTTTTCTGAATTTTACATGAAGCCCAAATAAAATGAGTATTATTGCAGAATATGAGCACAACTTAAGGTATATGAATTTTGAAGCTAAACATAGACCATATATATATATAAATGTATGGAAATATTCCTTACAAAAATGCATCCCTTCGCTTCAGAAGGCCTGGAGGCATATAGATTATTTTTATAATTGATCATATGGCTTGAGGGTGAATAAAATTATTATTGTGTGAACTAACCATTTAATTTAGGCATATAACCAAAAGCCCATTTTAAAAAAAATAAAACCATGACTTTAGGATAATGGAACCAGTAGTGCTAAAATGTTAACTCGTTTCCAGACAATTTTGACCTACAAAAATATGTGATTCCTGCAGAACTATAAATATATAAATGAATGAACAAATGCAATTATTTAATTCTAATTCTAGTGTACACACATATAGAGGTTCAGATTCCACAGGATCACATCTTACCAGCCCTTAGGCAAATCATTAAACATCATGTTACTGCCTGTAATATGTTCCCAGCCATTAACACACATTTACTGTAGGTGCAAAGGCTAACATCACAATTTAAGTTCAGCTCAGATGGGGCTTGAGTTTAAAAATCACCTTTAATTAAGATCATCACAAAACGTCTTCACTGCTGTCTCCACGCTAGACAGATTCCCTTTAAGAACTGTATGTTTGCCACAACCGTATGACAGGAAAGGAAGGAGGACACAAGAAAGCTTTCAGGGACCCAGAGACCCTGACAACAGAGGACAGCCACTATCCAAATGCAGAGAGACAAGTGCAAAAATCCCATTCAGACTCATTAGGCTGTGACATGTCATGGTGCTAAGACTGTTAACGTTACTCGCCTGGCATATGAATTTTTCAGCTTGTGGCTGTTTTATTCATGCCGACGTGTGGCAGAGACATGTTCCTCTCAGACACCTGTGATTGAGGTAAGCCAGGGGTCATCACCCGGAAAACACACCGTTCTGCATTCTGCACCTGCATGATGTGTTTCAGTCTTCAATAAATAGATACATCTTTAATTAAATGAAATGGCTGATGCTGTATTCCGGTTGTCTGTTCCTGTCGGTGGGAATTTCTCTGAAAGTGCTGATTGTAGATTTGAAAGGCATTTGGTTTTTGAAGAAACCACTTACCTTTAAGTGTCTAAGAATATTACTTTCTCAAGCCACACGATGAACAATTATTGGTGGATGCCAAAATGGGTGAAAAAAACCCTCAATCTTACAGTTAGGAGGGACTGGAATCATATCTAGAGACCAAAATGTTGCAGAGACTTGGGATATTTTTACTTAAAACAATGATCCAAGGGTGTGCTTCCCAGTACAATGATGTAACTCGCTGATGAACTACCATAGTATGATGCATCGTTGAAGAAATCAACTAACTAGTCACGTTTTCACGTTGGTTAATGATGTCGCACATGGTGGAGTAATAACTTCTTATAATTAATCCATTTAAGATCAAATTAATTCTAGATAATTTATTTTTTTTACTACAAATTACAGACATGGCATGGGGACTAATTCTTATTCTTATTTCCAGGTTCTTACGAAGGCTACTCTGTATGCACACCTCCAAAATGTTTGGGACTTTAGCTTATTCACCGAAACCTCCAGAGTTCGATAAGTCCATAAATTCCATTCTCACCTCCGCGCGTGCCATAACTCTGTCTGCACTCTAAAAAATGCTGGGTTGTTTTAACCCAATGTTGGGACAAATATGGACTAAATTTTAAACCCTAAAATTTAACCCAACTACTGGGTTAGTCCATTTGACCCAATATTGGGTTAAAACAACCCAGCATTTTTTAGAGTGTGACGCACCCATCGCTAGCCTAGCTGTGTATAGTTTATGTATAGTTACATTGTACACAAAGACCGACGGAAATGAAAAGTTGCGATTTTCTAGACCGATATGGCTAGGAAATACACTCTCATTCATGCGTAATAATCAAGGATAACTTTGCTACTGTACCACGGGTGCAGCGGCGCTATGATATTACGCAGTGCCTGGAAATAGCCCCCAGCACGCTCTCTGTGCAAGCAGGTTGTCATGTTGGTTATGTTGACGGAAGTTAGCCTATTTTCAGGCGCTGCGTAATATCATTGTGCCGCTGCACCCTAGCCATATCCGTCTAGAAAATCGCAAGTTTGAATTTTCTGTCGGTCTTAGTGCATGATGTAACTATACACATCACAAAATGATGTCTTATTAACAAATTTCGGGAGGAGCAGGTTCAGATAATTAAACCTATATTAAACAATGGAGCACGTCAGATAACATAACCTGTTTAAACAAGTGGAGCACGTTCAGATAATTAAACCTAATTAAACACGTGTGGATTCTGTATTCGGGCAAAAATTCAGAGCCTGGAGCCCTCATACATACAAAGGCCTACATAGGATTGAATCGTTTAAATGTGACGAAATCTCCAGCGTTTGCGCAAGCTCTTTACAAGCTTGTGTGTGCGTTGTTGGTATGAACGCAAAGAAAACTCTCTCAAAGAGCTCCCATACCATCTATTACAAAATGCTATAAAATCGCTTGCATGTTCAAATTTGCAAGGTTTAAAAATACGTGAGCAAGTGATTTCCATCAGCTGTCCAAAAACGAATGTGAAAATGTTGAATCTGAGCGCGCAGATTACTCTAGGTGCGATGTCTTTTAAAGCCAGAAGCAATTTGCTCATTTTGAGTGATAGAGAAGGGAGACGATCAATTTACTACTAAATATTTGTGGTATTTTCCACTTTGTAAACCCAAAACTTGCGATAATAAGTAAAATTATGCGCAATACCCGCACCAAAATCAGACCCTGTGTGGTATCGATTTAATATCGGTACTTCGGTATTAGATTGTGGTACCGTACCGAAGCCAAAATTGTGGTATCAACCCATCCAAGCCCGATCTCACGAAAATGCGTATCAATAGTACAAGTGTGCAATCTCGTAGAATGTATACGCCAAAATGAGTTTTGCTGTGCATTTGGTACGCCGTTTTTGGTGTGCATATGATACGCACTTTATGGCGTAATATACGCATCTGAACCCCCACACCCCCACCCTCACCCTACCCAAAAGCGTGTCATATACACGGCATAAAGTGCGTATCATATGCACGCGAAAAACTGCATAGCATGTGCACGCCAAAACTCATTTTGGCGTATACATTCTACGAGATTGCACACTCTTACTATTTATACGCATTGTCATGAGATCGTGTTGGCCATCCCTACTTCTGACCTATAATGCTGAATTTTGTAGCAACATTCTAAAAATAATTAACTTTGCAAGATGTACTAACTTGTTTGATGCAATGTACATTGCGCCTCACATTTTGTACTGAAGACCTCATTTGCACATATCTATCTCCAGCCAATCTGTGTGTTTTGGAGACCACATGAAGAGACTGGGAGGTAACAGAGAGTGAAACACTGCTTTAAATAAAGCCTGGCTTTCTGCTGGCAAAGACGTAGACAGATTTAGCATTCAGTACGAATATGAAGGACCCGGCTACGCAGAAATGATAGAGAAGAATGGTAATATAGCCTTTATGATTAGATAGGATCCCGAGGGAGGAGTCCAATGGTAGACGGACGAGAGATGTGCATTTACCTTGAACTGAAACACATTATTATTGATGAAATGACACTCCCCAGCACTCGATCCCCCCCTTCCCCATCCCCCTCTCTCTCTCTCTCTCTCTCTCTCTCTCTCTCTCTCTCTCTCTCTCTCTCACACACACACACACACACGCACACACACAGTTCACTGTTCATCGTTCTATATCAAGCTAGTTTAAACAGAATTAGGAACCTCAACCTATATTTATTAATTTATCAGACGATTATATTGAAATCAATTCACAAATGAAGAAAAACACAGGCAATTTATCATAAAGCAGCTACCCATGTTGTAATATAGAAAGTTTTGCTTTATGATCAGAAATAACGGTAACACTTTACAATAAGTTCTCATTCATTAACATTAGTTGTATTAAAGCATTAGTTCACTTGGAAATGAAAATTTCCTGATAATTTATGTCATCCAAGATGTTCATGTATTTCTTTTTTCAGTTGAAAAGAAATTACGGTTTTGAGGAAAACATTCCATGATTTTTCTCCATATAATGTATTTAATTTGCAACCAAGTACCAAGTGGAAGTACCGACCACTTCAAAAGGTATCATTTTGAAGTGAACTAATCCTTTAAAAGGGTACATGGCAAAATGGGCTTTCAATAAGACTTGTCTGCCTATGCAGTAGCAGTACCTGGCTAGAGAAATAACAACGAAAAAAGGCTGTTGTCTTCCCTTTAGTCCAAATAGGTAGGAAAACCTCATCACCCATGATGCACTGGGCATGTTGCCATCCAAAACCACTCCCACTAGTCTGCAATGGATACACAAAACCTCCTTGCTTTAGTAGGAAATAATTCTTAACACACATAATAACATACACATTTAAACATAATGGTGTCTACTAAGGCTGGGTAAAAAAATATTGATTTCTCGATTTTAATCGATTCTCATTTTTACAAACCGATATCAATTCTTAAAATCGATTAGTAATCCTGTTTTCAGTTGATGAATGAACGGGACATTGTAGAGCGCCTTCCTTCCAATATATTGCACTAATCTTTGTGCTTTGTTTCTATATAAGCTAGAAAATTTTGATAAATATATGCACCATTATTATAATTGTTAATGTTCTTCAATATTCAATGCATATTTGAATTAACATGGCAAGTTTTTATGACAGCCACCATTTAAATGTTTATATTTTATATAACTTTATTATTATACAAATATTAAGTGTATAGTTTAAGTGTTTGTATACAAATCAGTTAATTTTTCCTTTAACATTATAGTAGGCTATAGTACCAAATGACTCTCATAGTTTACAGCATTAAGAGATTTGTTTTCCTTGAGAAAATTTGCTGTTTTGTACCTGATATATATCCAAAATAATCAGTACTGCATCGAATCGGAATCGAAATCAAATCAAATTGCAATCTTGTGAATCGAAATCGAATTGTGAAATTTGTGTCAATACCCAGCCCTAGTCTCTACTATTGCTCAAGGCTGAACGAATTCAGAGTCTAAACGTTTCGCAGGACTGGAGTTAATTACATTTCTGTTTCCACTGAAGGATCCAGAACATTGTAGGCAGTAGCTAAAGGCAGCAAAGAATCGTGAATATGGAGAGAAAACCACAATGCTGAAAAACCTTAGTGTTTGCAGTCAACATTTCAAACGGGATGACCACAACACAGCATTTCATCCCAAACAGATGATGAATATACCCTTACAATCACTGTTAATAACCCTCTGTTGATCCGACTGTCCATGGGCAGGGATATAAAAATGCAGAAGTATAATTTGTAGTACAAGGTATACACAAAAGCCCTTGACCCGAATTTCTTGACCCAGGTAACACAGAGAAGGAGTAAACATTAACACTACTGACACTGTAACGATACAAAGAGAGAAAATTGTCAAACTTACACTTTAACTAACATGTGCTGACAATGAGCAATACATATGTCACAGTGCTCATTACTCTTTGTTAATGTTAGTTAATAAAAAATGTTGGCTCACAGTGCGTTAGTTAACAAATGAAACTTTAAATGGTTTAAATGGTACTTAAACAAATGAAACCTTATTAAGCAATACGGAAATAACAAATCATGTCAATTTATGTTATTTGCTGTTTGTCGACAATTACATGACTTGCCTATGCATAATTTCAATAATTAAACTCATGTTCTTTGAAGAAAACATGAAATGGCATTCACAACTCATTTAATTTACAGAATGTGACATTTCTGAGTGAAACTGTACATTCATTTGGAAATCATGTAGGATGGAACTTAATTTTATCCAATGGTATTTGATCACACAGAAAGCCTATGCTAGGCTGTCGTTAGTGGTTAATGTTAACCAAAGGTAGAGCCTGAGGAAATCATTTTAAAAAGAAAATAGAACAGTAAGGAATTCCACCTAATTCCGGTTCCATTTAAGATTCTTTTGGAATCATCAATGCAACCGAACATCATGAAAATGATCTGGGTCTGCTGTTTACGGGTTCAGTTGTGTGTGGGCCCAATATTTCTCTCAGCATGTCCGTCCCTGCAGAGGTGAAAATAAGGTATGATTCACTCGTTTTACACTGAGGAGAGGAATTTGTGTTGGCAAGGTCTCTGTGCACACACTGGTCAGCTGAAGAGACCGCTCAGGACCACAGACAGGGACCGACAAAACAAATCAAGAGCTCGCGTGCTGCAGGCATAGAACAGGAAGATAGTACAGCCGGCGGGTTACGAGAGACAGCCGCAGTCCTTCCAGCCTGGAACGTGTTAGAGAGGTAAAAAAATAAAAGTAAAAAGAGTACAATGTTGAGTCAGATTACCAGCTGCCTTTTGAATTTTTTGTCATGTTTACAGAGATTTAGCCTGAAATGTGCTTATGTTATGTTAAAATACCCCTAAAGTTTACAGCCCTGCATGATCTTGAGCAGACTTCAAGTACGCAACTTATTGGTAGTAAGAAATACTGTTTAAGCCCAATCATAAACCTTAGCTTTCCTGGGTAAGCTAGCACAACTTGCACAAAAAAATTATCTTTCAATTATCTTTCAAGTTAATTAGTAAGCCAGTGAATTTAGAAAATCAATTAACGTCTAACATCTTCTGAATCTGCACTATAATAAAATGGATATTTCAGCACTGCCAATACATAAATCTAAATCTTTTTTACAGATCATTGCTTGTTTGGGCCAAATAGTAATGAAAATGAAGAATGCCTTGGGAAAACATGATGCCAGTTTAATAGTCGATTCTCCATCAAATAATTTATAAGGATGAGAAATGCAATTCATTTAATGATTCTTTAACTGTGTTTTAACTAATTATCCTTCCTTAATACATCATTTAGTACTTTTAATAGACAAATTGTATTTCTCATTTCCTTTACAGTAGTCTGTTTTAGATTTCAGCAGAACAGATTTAAAATTACAAAATAAATGTTACCTTAAACAAAAGGTAATGGTAAATGTATTAAGGAGTACTTTTAAGAATTCACTCATCTTGGTTGAATATAATTTCTATAAACTTTTTCTATACAATTGTTTTAACCCAAATGTGGGTCAAATATGGACAAACCCAGCCGTTGGGTTAAATTGGGTTAAAACAACCCAGCATTTTTTGAGTGTATATACTAATACTTTTTTAACATTTCAATATTATTTTTATTTAACATTAAAGGGATGTCTAATGCTATTTCATGCATTCTTGCCCCCAGGTGGTTGGTCCCAGTATAGCTCATAAACCCTGCCCCCTCCATCTATTCTAATGGGACGTGATACAAATTAAACTAACAAATTACACTTCAAAAAAAATTTTTCAAAGATGTTTTTTGTCATTTTAGGTAGTTTTTAATCACCCTGATGTAAGTTCAAGTGTTCTTTTTGTGATAAGTTTCGTTTTAGTTATTTGATGCTATAAAAATGGGAGTGTGGCGTCATGATTGACAGCTTCTGTGACTTTTTCTTCAGGATTTTCGGGAGGAGATTGGAGCTTTCTAATTTCTACATTTCCATAACTGTTTATTTCACACCAACATAATGATTTATCCCGCGTGTACTACTGCGCAGACTCAGGTCCCAAATCAGCGCAAGATGTCAGCGTCATATTGAAAAATTGGCGGCTTCAATTTTCTTCAGCGGAAGAGAGTAAAGGCACGTCTTCCATCTTTTTTTACGGCCTATATCAAAGGGCAGAATTCCTTGTATGTGCACTTTTCCCGGATAAGCATGTGTGCACACCAACCGGAGCGAGAGCAAGAGTGCACCCATCAATGAGCTTTGTTCAGGTTACGGAAGCCGTCGGCAGCGCTGTCATTTTGTTTTTAGACCACAAAATCAACAATGTCACTAAAGAAGTGCGTTTCTGGTTGTGAGGGAAAGATAACCTTGTTCAGCTTCCCAAAGAATCCAGCATTAAGGGAACAGTGGATGCAGTTTGTTTTTCCAGAGCAGTGCAAGTGTCTGTTTGTTTGTTCCCTGCATTTCGGAGACAAATTTATTTTACAAATATTTTATAAACAAGGCCCAGTTCGACGCTAGATTTTCAGATCATTTGAAACTGAAAGATGGAGCGGTCCCAGTGTTAAAAGATCCCAGACATGAGTCGGAACCGCAGGCGGTAAGTAAAACGGCATCAAATATCTTGTTGGTGTAACCCTTCACCTCAGTTCCTACTCCACCCGCTCTGCGCAGGCCTTAAACCCGGGTCTCCGGTGTGAGAGTCAGACGGTCTAACAAGGAGGATAAAGGCTGTAACCCCCAGCATCAGTCGCTAGAGCGTCTCTTGAGATCAGAGGAGTGAGGTTTATTTGCACAGCAACTTCTAGCTGGCCTCCGTTACATTGGCAATACACATATACAGAACATATAATGAATCAAAAGTTATCCAGGGATAATGCCATGATGTATTTTGTGTGTTTGTGACTCTTTAGCTCTGCACACTGCACACCTCCACAAGCTAAGCTGTTTACGGAAAAAAGAATCAGTACAGCGTATCTGTCTTTTATAAATCTGATAAACTAAAGACTCTTCAGAGATATGAAGGATGCAGTACTACTCTTTAGGTACTCTAGACTGGGTAAATCCAGCCCGATCTGTCGGCGATTAGATTTCACGCTGCAGCTCAGGCTGGAAACCTGTACATTTTTCTACCCTGCTTCTGTTACACATTTGCGGGGACCAATCACAAACCAGCTTATCCACCTGGCACGCTATTCACAGTGTATAACACAATGACAAATAGAGAAGCGATGGAATGTTGGTCTGATTGGTTGAAGGACTATCCAATTGCATACAGTCGTTTGAACTATGCCCGTTGATCACGCCTCTTGTGCAGGAGAAAATACAGAGCAGACTCCCCAGACCATCTCTTAAAAGATTGAGCTTGGTCTGGTGATGATAGCCAGACAATATGTACTCAAGATTAACATGAGTATATGTGTGTTATGTACCCTTTAATGAACATGAATTGGCTATTCTATATTTTGAAATTAACAGTTAATGTTTGTGGTTTACTGTTGGTTCATGAGCATAAACCTGGAGCCAAAATAATATAAACAAAATTAACTTTACTATAATAATTTTACCACATATTTAATACAATTCTTGTGTGAAGGTGTGTTTGCAGAACAGAGGCTTATATGCAAGCCAATGTCTAAACTATTATTTAACTAAGTCTTTATTAAATTGATTTATTTGTATAACTTAGTATAATTATACATATAACAACAAAACTATATTTAACTACACAATGTGAAAATCATTCAGTTCCAGTGTTTCTTTGTTTTTTCTCTTAATGGAACAGTTCTATTTAAGAACCATCTCTTGGTTCCCAATCCTAATAATTTGACTAAACACTGCTTTTCTGGCAAATGATGAACTTACAGCCTGAAGAGCCGTGAAAGTCACCTCAGATGTGTTCTTGTCCGTGCTATTTTACTGATTTGAGTTCTACAGCAGCTGTGATTAGTTCATCCATCAGGTTGCCATGCATGAGTCAATAAGCTCAATCCAGACCATTTATGTTCTTGTCTAGTGACCTGAGAAAAAGTTATGATGATCCCTTTTCATCTGCAGCTTTTGGTGTGGAAGAAGTCTCGACTGGTCTCTCATAAGAATGACAAGGAATGAAGGAAAAAAACCCAACTGTGTAATTAGCCCGTCAGTGTTATCAATCCCTGTGTTGTGACAGGCTCATTTTTTATCATCAATTACCTTGCGAGCATTTGGACAATGATCAGACCCTGGCCGTCTTTCTCTAGCTGAGGGCTGTCAGCGGCGTTAATGGAATTTTAAATCTCCTCTGCGGGGATCCACTTAAAGAGCAAGTCCCAATTAGGGAGAGGGTAATACGGCTAATCTCACAGGAGACCACGATCAATATCCAAGCCGAAACATGGGCCCTGCCGCGGTGGAGAGTGATTTGCTCAATGGATGGATACCACCCTCAGATTCAACAGGTTTAGTTGGAAGTCTTGGTGAGTGCGTTTACTTGCACATTCTTAACCCGATTGCACTTAGGGGCCATTCACACAGAATGCTTCTTTCCATTCCAATGTGCTGCTTTTCCATTGTTTTTCTAAGTAAACACACGCTAGACGGACGTGTACGACCGCTCCCTCGCATCTTGCACATGAGCACCATGAATTGTAGAATTGCAGAATTTCAACTTATACATGCAGAGCCACTCATCAATGCCAGTTCCAAAACAGTGGACCAATCAGGAGGCAGGGCTAGGGTTGCAAGTATTTGTTTACAGTAGCAGTAGTTGATGGCAACATGGCGAAGGAAGCACTCTTAGTGGCTGATTTCTTCAAGTGATTATCACAACCTTATCACAAAAAAAGTTGTTTGGCTATTTCTGTTATTTCCGTTATTGCATCACGTCTTAAAAGTATGTTTTATTTATCAACTTGTGTGGGGGATGTACTGTAATTTCAAATTCAACACTTCCATCCCACATCAAATCTTCTCAATTATATTTGCAAAATGTCCAAAATGAATAAATAGCAGCAATGCTGTCAAGTATAACATCAAGGATTAGGGCTAAATCACATGGTAAGTTCTGTGGAAGTTTTGTGAGTCAGAGAAGAAGGCCAGTGGCTCAATATAGTTCGATCAAGGTGAGTGCAAGAGATGAGGTTGTTAAATATACATGCAAATACAAATTATCAATACATCACAGGCAAGCAGTTATGAATCTTTTATGGGCAAAGTATACACAATCATTTCAAACCAACTCATAAGTGTGTTTACACTAAACTGAAGACTTCATAAAGGTTTCAAAATGCACCATGCAACTTTTAGTATTGATGAGTGGGTCATAAATATTTAAATAGTTAAAAGAAACCCTAACTCTCTTGGTTTAAGGATCACTTTGCAATTGACTTGTTCTTTGCGGAGCACAATATCATATGCTTTGTCAAAGTCCATAAGGGGATCAGTTTAGACTCAGAAGGACAATCTGGGGACTGTTGAGAGACTGTTCTGTCAAGAAATATAAAAACAGCCCAAAATTAGCTCGCCTCAGCCATGAAAAAAGCCACAGATGGAATTATAATTCATTTATCCACTGACTCTCCTCTTCAATTTTAAATGAAACTTCGTTGACTTTCATGTTTGAGGAATCTTCTCTCCGCAGAGTGCAATCAATACTACCAGACAACAACATGAATTATTGATACGCATATCCATATTTCCTCTGTCTGTGCTGCCGCTGAGAGCTACGGCCTCATTATGAACAGACTAGCGTCTTTGCGATGAACGGTTCAGCGCTAGCAGGCTAAATGCAGCATCTTTCGATAGATTAAGCTCCATTAAAACTACTTCAGCGTGACATGCTCTTCAAGGTGCCATCTCACTGTCAAGGACATGGGCATAATGAGCCCAGACTTTATTTTCCCATTTAAAGAAGCCTGTAGACAGAATAAAGGTGAGGGACCATAGCCAGCCGTGTGGCAAAGTGCAGTTTAGCAGCACAACGAGGCCAGTCTGTCAGTCATAAGTTATGCTTGAGAAGATCGTTGTGTGTATTGACAAAGTCACTTACTGTCACCTAAATGTGTCTCGTTGAGATGCATGACAAAGGTTTGTCCTCAACAGCACTCGGTACGTGGATAAGCACATACACACTGACATACTCAAATCCTCCCAAAAGATGTCAAAACAAACATCACAAGCTTTAAATGCACATATTAGGAACATTTCAGTGTTTTCAAACAATGTTTCAATAACCAAAAAAGTTAGCTTTAGGGTGTTTTCACACTAGCACTTTTGGTGTGTTCGGTTAGTTTGGATGGTGATTTCCAGTCTTGGGTGAGCATCCACAAACCGTACCCAAGACTGCATAAAAAGGGTGGTCTGTGGTACGGTTCATGTAAAGTCAAGTACGGTTTCCTGCTGGTAATAGGGGCTGAAGTACCTGGATTTTGCTGTGTTTGCACCGCAGGAACTAGGAACGATTTTAGTTCTAGGAACTCCTTTTAGGGGAACTAATTTAGCCCCTACTTCAGCAGTAAAACACTGTCTACAGTAGATTCTATACATTTACTCCAGAAACTAACTCAACAATCATGGAAAACAGTGAAAGATGGACCTCTCAACCTTTACGACCTCTAAGAGAAAATCCAATGCAACTTTGAGGGGACCAAGCGAAACTTGATTATGTATTTCTGCTCAGCTAGCGACATCGGACATCAACCACACTGCAAACGCTAATACTTTTTCATATGCGGTCTGCTTTCTTTGTATAACAGATCCACTTAATGTATTAGACAGGATTGTTAAACAGATCTTAAACTAAGGGAGAATGTGAGAGCTGTGTGCTCAGACTCTGGCATTCTCAGCGCCGTCAAAATAAAGGTCTATCATGGCGTCAAAATAAAAGTCACAACAAGTGTGGCTTACGTCACTTCAGAGTTCCTACCGCCGGTGCGAATGCAACCTTGAAAATGGCCCTATATGAACTTTTAGTTCCCAGGGAACCACCCTAATGGCTAGTTCCTAGAACTAGAATGCAACTGTGCTAAATTACAGAAACCGTTATCAATTGATATGATGTTTGAAAAGTGTATTTGTGTGTGTTCTCACTCACTCTCCTGTTAAGCATGACTGACGCACTGCAAGCAGAGAGAATGAATATCTAATTTCTAAATTGAACTCTTTCTTTAGAACATTTGCAGTGCATTCACAGCATATAGACTCAAAGAGCTGACACTTTGGAAACAAAACTAAATGTTAAAAAATCTAAAAGATATATATAAATATAAAAGAAACGGGAGTAAACAGCTTCTGGTTTGATGATGGGACCCAAATAATATAGTCTGAACACTATCTAGTGGGCCAGGGGGAGGGGTGCAATCGAACCAAGTGTGAAAGCACCCTTAAGGCCCCGTTTTGCTCACAGCAAAGTTCTTTTTTGTTCTTCGTTTAGGGGTAAAACAAAGTTCGAATTAAGTGACCAGTGATATACTGTTATCGAACATCCGACGCCACTCACACTGCTGAGAGCGACGGTTAGATGAAGATGTAAATATGTGCTGCACGCTGTCCTCTCAAAAACAACAAAACACAACAAAATTGAGAAAATAGCAAGCATTTTAATAAAGCGTAAGAAAAGCATCTGTTCATAGCAACGTGGATATGTTTGCACAAGCTCTACTGCACTCCAGTGGTGATGTCACGTTTATTTATATATCACTTTATCCAATAGCTTCAAACAAAGCAGTCTCATTTCATCAGAAGTGAATGTCTGGTCTGACCTTGACTGACTGAACAGGCCAAAAAAACGAGAAAAGATTTTCATGCGAAAGGCCAGCCGAGAGGCTTTTTCTTGCGGTGCCAAGCGATGGTACTGGACGCTCGATCCTCCTCTGCCTCCTGGCGGCCAGCGATGGCTCCTCCAGCTGAGAGCAGTTGGCAGCAAGTCCCACGCTCCCTGCTCCTCCCCATCATGGTGGACGGCAGTAGGCTCTGGACCACAGGAAATGCAAGCAACTCCTCCGCTCCCTCACGGATGGCAGCCACCCCACCTCGACCCAGGAGCACGGCAGCACGCTCTCCATCCCACCAGGTCTATCAAAGCTCCAGCACCACCACCTGGAGGATTCGAGACCGGATACACGCAGCTCTTCAATCACGCACCGGCCATGCACCGCTCTCTCACGGCTCTCGCCTACCCTTCTTGTCACACTTATATTTTCAACTGTTTCCAAATACAATACGAGTTTAGCTACAGTGGATTATCATTAGGATTACAGAAGATACAAAAGAATGTATGCAAACACTGATCTGATGCGAATGAAATGTAGCTCTGCCACAACAGTAGTTGATCTGAAAGACAAAACTGACTGTAAAAGAAGACACATGTGGCGGAGCTGAGAAAACAAACTGCATGAATTATGCTCTGACAAATTTCACCCATGATTTTTATCTTTTTTTTTTTTTTTTTTTTTTTATCAAATTGCGTTGTTGACATGAAATTATGTCATGCCCAGCAGTGTGACATGCCATACTCCATAAAAACTATTTTAAACAGCGTTTTGCTAATTATTTTATAATTATTATGCATGCAGCTTTTATGAGCTCATATTATTTGAGAATCTACATGGAATATTTGTACTCATGTCACACTGCAGGACAATTTAAAATTAACTTGTGAAGGCAAAATGATGATTAAAACAGCTAAAAGCTACAGTACCTAAAATTACTTTAATTAAAATTTTAACCTAAAATCATGATGTTAGTTTTTTTTTAAAGTGCACATTACAACCAAAACTTCCGTATTAAAGTTTAGTTTTAGATTGTTTACTTAAAAAGAGTTAGCTAATTGTGTCAGGATGTTAAAAAAGACTTGCTGAGCATCAACAAATTTTGCTGCAGAAATTACCTAGCTTTAAAATGTTACACATGTACACACACAGTCTAGTGAGTGTTTATTCCCACTGTATTCTATCTGAAGCTCTCCATACACTGCTGGTCATTAGTAATTGTATTAATCAACACAATGTAATCAACTTTTTACTAATGATCGTTCCGTCTCGTTAAGAGCCTTCCTCATGTTTTATTGAACATCCAATTAGATGGAGCATTCAGCGGTTAATTAGCATGCCAGGGCTCATGTTGTTGTTGTGGGCTCCCACTGTGTGTCAAACAGAGATGTGAGAGGATTTACCAGGGGATGCTTCTAACCGCGCTACTGTATTTCAATGCCCTACTTCAACTTCAACATCTGTGCGATCACAAAACCACAGTAAGCT
This sequence comes from Gobiocypris rarus, assembly GCA_023029165.1. Taxonomy (NCBI): domain Eukaryota; kingdom Metazoa; phylum Chordata; class Actinopteri; order Cypriniformes; family Gobionidae; genus Gobiocypris; species Gobiocypris rarus. The sequence goes on along the minus strand of CM040919.1, from coordinate 33,286,220 downwards.
TATTGTGAGGCTCAACACAGTCTTTATAATAATTCTACTTGTACATTTTCTCTGTCCCAGCTCTGTGTATTACTTTCAATAATTTACATAGAATGTTTATGATCATTTTTAAAGTTATAAAGAGAAGAATTAGGATATTATAAATGGAATAAAGCATTTGAAAGCTGGCACTGCTAATTATGTTAGCACCTGTCTCACAAATTGCTTTCTCATCTGTCATGTTTCTGATTCAGTTTTTACTGACTGTACTGATGAGTGTTTTAGATGTGCTTTTTCATGTTTAATGTCAGAAGTGATCTCTACATGTCAATTGACGGTCATCTCACAGATGACCTGATGTCTGGCCAGTGACTGAGGATTAGAGACATAATATGATCACACAATAATGTGTCTGTTTTCATATCCGTCCAAACAGAACGTATTATTTTAAGCTCATATTATGAGTGGAAAAAGGGTCATGGCTTGTCCCACAAGATAAAACGCAACATGAAGAAATTGAATTTTCCTTCAGTTCCCTTTTGCATTGCTGTTTTTCAAAAACAACAACAACAAAAAAACATCAGAAAGCAAAAGGGCAAGGCAAGGAAAGGGGAAAATAAAAAGTAACAAAAATGCAAAAGAATGCATGAGGGTAAAAAACAACGGAAACAACAAGCAAAAGAAACAGTAATTTTTTTAATTGTCAAAAAGCATGAAAGAACAAAATGAATAAAAAAGCAAAACAAAGAGGGAAAAAAAAGAAATTAAAACAAACATCGAACAAGAAATCAAGAAAGAGCAAAAAACTAAACAAGAGAAATCAAGAAAAAGCTAAATAAAGAAAAAAGTGCAAAATAAACAAATCAAGAACGAGTATAATAAAGAAAGAATAAACAAATCGAAAAAATAAACAAATCAAGAACGATCAAAAGCAAGATCTAAAGAGAAATCTAGAAAGAGCAAAATAACCAAATCAATAAAGACCAATAGAAATATCAAAGGAAAAACCCAGAAAGATTCTGAAGAAAAATAAACAAATTCAGAACAAAAGAAAATAATACAAACATAATCAAGAATGTGTGGATGACAAATCAAGAAAGAGGAGAGGAGATCAAGAAAAAGAAAAGGAGAATCAAGAACGAGCAGAAGAGAATGCATTAAGAGATGAGAAAAAGCAAGAAAGAGTGGAAGACAAAGAAACAAGAAGGTGCAGAAGAGGAAAACAAATATATGAAAGAAACAGACTGCCCTCCAAAAAAAAGTCTCTAGGTCGTTTTTCAAGGGGTGCGTCTCAATCAGCTCCCTAGTTCAGTAATAAGGGCACTTATCAGGACATAAGTCAATGGGCTGACTCCCTGATCAGTGCCCTGACTACTGAACTAGGGATCATTTAAATGCAATGTGTGGACTTTTAACTACCATTTGCCTTTTTTTATTAACAACTACACCCACCACACCCCTAAACCTACCCAGTGATTTATAGTGCATATAAACTTTATGAGCACATGCGTTCTCTGGGATCGAACCCACAATTGCATTATCACATGATGCTGTATTTTGCAATGCTCTAACAACTGAGCTACGCAAAACCCTAAATCTGATGCAAATAAAAGGAAACAAAGCATTACAATTTATGTGTCATGTTGTCGATAGGGGCGCAACTTTAGGAAACACTCCTATGGGTCGTATTTCAGGGAAGTGACTAACGACCTATATAGGCGTATTGGTTGGAGAACATGTTGGAAAGAAATTAAAGCAAATGAAAGAAAAATAATCACAAAGTCCAAATGATTTAAAGTGGTGGTTGATTATGATTTCACTTTTGAAACTTTAGTTAGTGTGCAATGTTTCTGTTTGAGCAACATCTGCAAAGTTACGACACTCAAAGTTCAAAGCAAAGGAGACATTTTCTTTTAAAGAAATCACTTTTTAGGGACTATAACAAACGGCTGGTAGGGACTACATAAGCTTCCTCCCTGGTTGGTGACATCAAAAACCCTGAAATTTACATAAACTCTGCCCCGGGAACATGCAACAAAGGGGGTGAGGCCATGATGAGAATTTAAAGATTATAACTCCACATTAGCTAAATAATTTCCTCAATTAACCATTCAGGACCATCTTGTTGCATTCTACATGTTGTCACTTCTTCTTTAGTCTCTCCATCATTGTATGACTCCGGTTTGAACATAAAAGGCTGAACGGTTTCACTGCGTGTCTGCATGAGGTAATCAGAGCTGCTAACATGAGCTCTTGAAGCTCCGCCCGGTGAGCAGCAGCTCATTTGCATTTAAAGGGACACACAAAAACGGCCTGTTTTTGTCTCAAAAAGTGACAATTTTAACATGCTATAAAAAATTATCTGTGGTATTTTGAACTAAAACTTCACATACACACTCTACATCAGAGACTTATTTTACATCTAGTTAAAACAGGCAATAAACCACCCCTTTAAAGACTAAATGCAGAAGACAAACAGATGCATTTGCCGTCCGATTCAATACAGTCTTAGATTTTGACTTGTATTTATTCCCTTTATTCAAGCACAGAGGCACATGAAGTGTATGTACAAGTGCGGTCACAGATGGGCTCTGTCCACAGAAACCACCCCCCCTTCTCTTCGGAACCGTACCTTCAAAATGCAGGTCTCCAAAACAAAAGCATCAGCCATTAGTTTCACTCACTTTACACCTGACTGGCATGAGAAAAATGGGGTTTTCTATTTCATGTTGGACTTGTGCTTGAAAATAAGGGCAATGTTGAGTAGACAACAATTTCTGAGAGAGGAATATCGCCGGTCCTCTTCATTGGAGAAAGCGGCCTCTACCTGCATGGCTCATGATAAATGAGAGCAGTCCAGAGAAAACGGGAAATAAATGCTTCAGAAAATATTGCTTTACAGAGCTCAATGGGCTGACTTCTGAAATGATCGTTATTTATGAGCAAAGGGCCGGCCAGATGACACAGCAAATTATTTTTAGTATATTTCATGCAACGGGATAGCGGTCGAAACCAGAAGTGTACGGTCAGTTCGAGAGATGGCTGCATCAGAGGGAAGGGGTGAACAAAATTGGTCAGAGAGCAGTACAGGCGGAGAAAAAAATAGAAATCAATAACCAATTTACGGGAGAAAAAAAAGCAGCCCTCTGTGTATCGTACGGAGAGGTTATCATAGCAGCTCCTGTAAATGAAGAGTCCTTCAGAGCGAACGGCTACTCCAAGATCGTTTTCACGGGGTTAGCGGGGTCATGGAATGGACGTCGCCGTCTTTAGGCTGCATAGGATAATGTCTTTCGAGCTTCTATATGCTCACAACAGCAACCTGACAGCAAAAATATGTGTTAATGTTCTGACTGACAGCAACTGTTTCACCTCAGTGGAGCTATTGAACAGTTGGTAGATTAAACTAAACGCAGGAACTCTGTGCCTTTCAATGTTTTTTTGATATTAAACTTATCTTACCTGGAGCTATTATTTTAACATGTCTTCAAAATGTATTTTCAGAAAGTTCCACTATTCAATATTTTACAGATTACAAATGAAGAGTCGGGGGTGATCAATCCTCCATGAGTCAGAGAACATTTACTGTAGAATGATCAAAAATGATCCTACAAAACAAATCTGTTTACCTCTTTGTCGTTCACAAGCTCAATTTCTCCATTTCATTCATTCTCTGGTGTTACGCATCACGTTTGAGCTTCTACACAAACCAATGAGGTTCATTCTCTGGTGTTACGCATCACGTTTGAGCTTCCACACAAACCAATTGGGTTCATTCTCTGGTGTTACGCATCACGTTTGAGCTTCAGCAAGAACCAATGAGGTTAATTCTGGTGTTACGCATCACGTTTGAGCTTCTACAATAACCAATGAGGTTCATTCTCGTGTTACGCATCACGTTTGAGCTTCTACAATAACCAATGAGGTTCATTCTCTGGTGTTACGCATCACGTTTGAGCTTCTACAATAACCAATGAGGTTCATTCTCTGGTGTTACGCATCACGTTTGAGCTTCTACAATAACCAATGAGGTTCATTCTCTGGTGTTACGCATCACGTTTGAGCTTCAGCAAGAACCATTGAGGTTAATTCTGGTGTTACGCATTACGTTTGAGCTTCAGCAAGAACCAATGAGGTTCATTCTCTTCTGCAAGAACCAATGAGGTTCATTCTCTTCTGCAAGAACCAATGATATTAAAGCCCCAACTTTATATATCTCAAATATGACCTAATTTTATGCTAATGAACAAGAATGAATAATTGTCAAATGAATTATTCTCTGTCAGTAGTTATTTTTTATTGAACGCTGATGTCTTTCTTAGGCTTGTTGCTGTTGTTTTATAGAAGCAATAAGCCTTACAATAACCCTTAAGCATTGTAAAACTCATGGTTACACTCAGCTGGCTCATGTGATTTAGAGCTTGTGTTTAGACACATAAAGAATAACATTAATATGGCTGTAATATTCCCTTACACTCTTTTACCCCAGCTCACTGGAGTCAGTCTCGCCGGATGTGACCTCAACTGCCTATTGAAAGCTGGTCTGGATTCAATCCAGCCTTTCAACATTTATTTTCATGCAATCCGCTGGGTTTAGTGATGAAGACCTCACCACCTCGTGTGATCAAGAGCAGAGACAGAAGAAACAGCAGCTGCAAAATCCCCAGAGGAGACAGAGAGGAGAGAGGAGGTGTGAACAGCTCTGATGTCAGGAGCCACATGTGGGATCCTCAAAAAGTTGAATTTGGCACAAACGCTTCTTAAGGGAATATGCCAAAGCTTTTGGGAGAGACACTTCAGAAATGTGAGCTATAGTAAGAAACAAAAGGGTAAAAATATCGAAAAGATAAAAACAGGAAATAAATGGGAGTTTCGTGACTCCAAGTGAGATATGGCTTTAATTAAAGGAAACTATGAGGTTCTATAGAGTGAACTGCTTTAAAATATAAACACATATCAAAATCATTATGAAAAGAAAAGGAAATACATTTTATGGCTGTTCTGAGAATTAGAAAGTGTTTGATAAAGAGATACACTATAACACTCTAAAAAAATGCTGGGTAAAAACAACCAAATGTTGGGTCAAATATGGACTAACCCAGCAATTGGCTTGTTTTAAGCAAACATTTAACTCAACCGCAGCGTCTAAACAACCCAACTGCTGGGTTAATCCATATTTGACCCAACATTGAGTTAAAACAACCCAGCATATTTTAGAAGGCCCTTACAAACATTCCCATGGTAAGAAGTTTTCACACAAAAAAAAATATCACAGATACATAGATACTTTCAAAAGTTTGGGGTTAGTAAGGTTTTTTTGTTTTGTTTGAATAAATAAATCAATAAATAACTTTTTCAGCAAAAATCCATTAAAGACTTTTACATTGTTCAAAAAAATCTATTTCAATAAAATATATCTATGCGTCAAAAAAATCCTAAAAAATGTATCACACAAAAATATTAAGCCATTTTCAACATTGATCATAATAGGAAATGTTTCTCGAGCAGCAAATTATCATATTAGAAAGAATGATTTCTGGAGGATCATGTGACACTGAAGACTGGAGTAATGATGCTGAAAATTCAGCTTTGCCGTTAATAAACTACATTAAACAAAAAGTACATTAGTCAAATAGAAAACAATTCTTTTAAATAGTAATATTACTATAAGGCTGTATTTTTGAAATTCATGCATCCTTGGTGAAGAGACTCAAAAACATTAAAAAGAACCGTGTTAAATACTATTACATTACTATTACAATTCAAAAGGAATAAATAATAAAACAAAACAGGAGCTCTAATAATGACAAAAAGCACCATAACATCTTGCCTCCCATCACAGCTTTCAAACCACATTCATGTTGCATCTTTTTAAATGTCATGACACGTTGTGTAAGGCATGATGTCAATGATGATCAGCCGAAATCAGCCGGTACTTTTGATATGAACAAAAAACATTTTGATTGCTTTGGAAAAGCAAAACAGAAGTGTAGAAGCATCTGATGACAGATTCTAGGGACACCTGAGACTTATATTAAATCTTGTAAAAAGGAGCATGATGGTTCCCTTGAAAGTAAAACATGTCCAGACTATGTCTACTGGGAAAAACGAAGACAGAGTTTTTTGACTTTTACAACATGTCAAATTAGCAAATCGGTCTTTTGTAATTTTGTACTGAAATATTACATGTCAACCTTGATCAGTTTTAATATCTATGCTTAGTCAAGATATTGGTCCCATCTCAATACGTTAGGCTTTATAGGTAGGTTATGTAATTTCCTTTTCTTGACAGCAGCTTCATACTGATCTCATGAGTCCAGTATGAAGGAGCCAGAATATCAACGTTTATCTGTCTGATTCCAGATCAGTTTAGGCTGATGTTGTGGAGGTCTTTCCCGAAGGATAAATCACTGCAGCATGAAGAACAGAATTTCCAGCCCATTTCCTCCCTTTGATTGTGCCGTTATGTTCAGCCCCATAATAGATTGTTGTGTATCATAAATCTCTTCTTTTCCTCCCCCGTCTGAGATCCTTTACACAGTGTAGCTTATTGTATGGTATCTCAATATGTATATATTATTATTATACAGCATATGAACATGCATAGGGCTTTGTGGCATAGTCAGTCAAAAAAAAAACTGCCACGCAATCCTCCTAAACAAGGTCTAGAGTTTGCCAAAGCTTTATGAAATGCTCCGAAATGATGTCCAAAGTCAACTGGGGCTAAACAGAATGCTAGGAAATGATGTCCATAGATAACCATGGCTTTACAGAATGCTCCAAGATGAAGTCCAAAGATAACAGAGGCTTACAACAGCCACAGAGAAAGATTTCCTTGTGTATAGTCTCTGATATTGTTTGCACAGCTTAATATAACACTTTGTTATGCTTAGATGTCAAATTGTTTGCTACTTTCTACATAGAGTTAATCATAGCCTCTGGAATTCATGTAACTGTCAAGTTGAAAAGTCTTATTTCAGGCATTACTCAGATCTATACATTTGTAAGCATTCATGTTGCACAGGCTGCTGACAGGACATATCAAACAGCAAAAGATGTCAGATCATGTGAAGACATTACATGAAGCCTTGGGGTGAGTCTGACACTGACCTCTGACCTCTTTAAAGAGAATCTGAGGGTTGGCTCCCAGACAGAATGGCCCTGGAGGGAAGGGAGTCATTTTTATGATCTGCTGGAAGGCATCTCTCTCTCGCTCTCCATCTCATGCACGCCTTCAGGCAAGAAACACAACAAGAGCGATGGTATACAGGAGGCGGAGAGAGTTCTGTTCCTCTGTTACTTCTCTTTGAAAAACATTGAAATAATAGTCCTATATTTGGGTGCATCTAATTAATTAATTAAATAATAATAATAATAATAAATTAAAAGAATTAAAAGAATACGAAGAATATTTTCTTCATTTACTATTTATTTATCCACTAAATAAATGAATAAATACAAATAAATAACACTTTTGGACCCTTGTGAAAATGTGACAATATTTCCAGGAAAATTATAAAAAAGTGTATCTCTTTATCAAACACTTTCTAATTCTCAGAACAGCCATAAAATGTATTTCCTTTTCTTTTCATAATGATTTTGATATGTGTTTATATTTTAAAGCAGTTCACTCTATAGAACCTCATAGTTTCCTTTAATTAAAAAAATATATAATTACAATACATACACATACAGTGTTGAAGAAAGTTACTTTGAAAAGTAATGCATTACAATATTGTGTTACTCCCTCAAAAAGTAACTAATTGAGTTACTTAGTTACTTTTTAAGAAAAGTAATGTGTTGCGTTACTTAACTCAAGGTATTTCTAATGCATTACTCCCAACACTGTATATATTATTACAATATATTATCTTTATGCAAAATATTTATTTTTCCTTTTGGGAAATCTACAACTTATCCTCAAACTGTAAACTATTATTTTGTTGGAAAATTATGTTTAAATAAAATATACAATGTTCCATACGTATTTGTTTATTGCTTTAAAAGGCTAAAATCAAAAGTTAAAAGTTAAGAATTTGTTATGGCCCAGGTTTCCTCAAGAGGCAATTACGAAACAGGAACAGACACAGAAAACACCATGCACAGATAATAGCATCTCCTAAAGTTACAAAACAACTTATGTTCATGGAAGCACACAGAGTGAATCCATTTGAGACCACAGAGACAGGGAGCCAACCATCATCCTGGGAGAAAATAGCCCATCTCATTCACTCTTATAATAAATCAAATTCACAATGTTGTAAGCACCTCACGCTTGTTTTCTCTATCAGTGCCAACAATAACAGTACGACATGATAATGTGCCAAATAGGCTAGCTCAGGTAAACTAAATCTGATGCCATTTTAAAAGTTGCACATTTTTGCCATCTGCACTATACTTTGCATATGAATATTAGCAAAGATAACATTCCCATAAAACTCCCACATTCTGGCCACAGAGACAAGACACAACACAACAATACACAAAATTGAGCTGCGTATCAGAGCGCTTTTCATGAAGAACTGAATAGCAGGTATGAAATTGAGGGTGTGAACTCATTTTCAGATGCCGATGTCGCCGTTTGCCTGTGCGTGCAGCACACACTGTTTTTGCTCGGAGCCAGTCTTGGCGTGCACCATTATCCCGGACACCCTTCAGAGCTAAAGAGAGCCTCTCAAAAGAGCAGGGACTGCTGACGGCGAGACTTTTTACATGCTAGCGCAATTTCTCGACCACATGAGCACCAAAGGTGATGAAATGAGACTTAGTCAAATGTAATGATGGAGATGTCAGGCACGGCGGTTCATCGCTTTGCAAAACACAACATGCAGGGAATAATAATGAGACTTTGTTGTTGTTGGTAATTAGTGTGATGTGGCTATCTCTCGTTTAGAGGCGATGGTATCAGGCTACATTTCACTTAGCCTCCAATAGGCCTATAAATGAACATTTTTGATGCTTCACATTACAGTGTAACATGAAAATGTAATTATTTACAAGCTATTCCACCAAATAAATACAATTATAGTCACAGCTCTAAAACCACTGGCCAATAAACACACACCAGTAAAAAAAATGTCTATTGAATTTTATGCTAATATACCATCTTGCTAAAAGCCATTTAACCCTCTATGGTACGATGTTGCCTCAAGGCAACATAGTCTACGTTAGTTTATTTTTAATAAAATGAAACACCAATTTATTGGTCAAACCTACCTCAGGGAAGAAGAACTCAAATACTAATCAATGAAAGTGCGAAAAAGTGGTCACATGACCCACAGGGGTCCATTTTGTGTCCTGTTTCAGCACATGTGCACAGGTCACATGGCTCCTTATTTTCTCCAATGAAAAGTGCATTTGTCCAGTTAATCACTCACAAAAAATATGAGTCACCTTCACTGGTAAGTAAAGAAGTATTTTCAAGAACTTTACATTTTATATCATCAAATGTTTTAGAGGTCATAACAAAAAACTGTTGCCTCAAGGCAAAATTGATGGAATCGCATTAGGCCCAGACACACTAGTTTGGATACAAATATGGTATATTTGTAAGGAAAAGAGCTTTGATTACTTAAATATATTTGCATTATATTATGATTTTGTAATGCATTTATAAGAATAGTATTTCACATACTATAACTGCAAATAATATGATCTAAACATTTTCTAAAGCACTTAAAAAAGGTCTAAAACACAACTGCCAGTTGATGGAGGTGAGGATGAGGTGTCATACTGTAATGAGGAAGATGAGATCATAGTGACAATCCGGCAGGGAGAGAGTGAGGGTGAGATCGAAGATGGATTTATTTTTTATAAATATATAGATTTTTTCTTCATGAAAGTTTCAAATGTTTCAATTTGTAAAATTTTGGTACAAATTTGCCTTTAAGCAACAAACTAAAAAAATAATTAAAAAAAATAAATAAATAATAATAATAATTGATATTGTTATAGTGTTATAGTGTATGCAGGAAAAACACCACAAATATTTTTCCTCAGTGATTTCATATTGCGTACCATAGAGAGTTAAATAGTGTAATGAAATATTACTTGGAAGCACTGTAAGTTATTACATTATTAAAAACATATTTATTCGAATAAGGATGATCTTTATAGACAGACGGTCATTATTGTCATTATGCAAGAAGCAGTTACTGAGATAAGCGCACCAATGGCATAACATTTTGAATAATTATAATATTCTGTGTCTGGTTGCATATGCTACTCTTACAAGTTAATCATCTATTTTTTTTTTTATTTTTTTAAGTAGGTTACATAAAAAAGGTAGATTGGTCTAATTTAAATCCAAAAAGACAGAGAGACTGATTAGCCCTAACTAATTGCTAGTTGGTCAGACTAGTTCTTAGTTCTTTAAAGAAAAAAACAAAACAATTCTTTGACCTTTTTTTCCCCAAAGGATGGACAAATACAGTTATTTGGCATACAAAAAAAAAAACAACAACAGTATTTGAACATGATTTTCCTTTAACTAATGTATCTGCCAGGGGTGAAGCCAGATCATCACTCTTCACACACACACGACGCTCCTCCCACCTGGACTATTTACCTTTTTCCGGCTACAACTGAGTTCCCACGGGACATCAGCGCGAGACTACAGCTAGCCGTCTAAAACACTATTTAGGTGAATTTAAACAATGGCTAAGTTGCTAAACGCATCTCGTTGTCATGTAAGGGCCCTGTTCATGTTGGACAGACATTTTAATTGCATTTTGTGTCTGTTAAGAGGCACAAAGACACTCTTTATGTATATGCCCTCATAACTGCCGTTTTAGCTGAGTGGGAGCTCTGGGCATTAACTGTAACAGCTCCGTGTTGCAAACACCAATCCGGTTCAGTTTTTTTTTTCTACAGACAGTACTCACAAAGGTATAACAATCAAGATTAACTTAAACATTTCCCGGAGTTCCCCTTTAAGGTTAAATGCATAAATCTGGTGCACTTTGAGAGCTCAACATTAAGAGCTTTAACACATTTACAGTGTGCACATTGATCAAAGAAAAACCATGGACATGTATCTTGTATCTGGAAGATATTCACTGTAAAAAATTATTCACTGTAAAAAAAATTCAGGCCTCTCCAATGTAAAATTTTCTAGCGACTGGTCACATCTAAATATTTCAGTTGTCTAAATTGAACTTCAGTGCATTTACAATTTAATTAACAGAAACTCAATTTGGCCAACTAAAAAATGTTGATGTGACCAGTCACTAGAAATTTTAAAATTGGAGACCTGAAATGTTTTACAGTGTTGACACTGGTGTTTTAAGCTGCCAAACAATTATTACAATTATATAATAATTTATAGAATTATTCCTATGACAGTAATATCCATATATTGTAAAACAAACACACTGTAAATTAAATGAATTAATATTTCATAAGTATATTTTAGTACTTTACACTACAGTATGGACAATTGCAATATATTTATCCTAATTTCTTCACTTGCAAGAGATAAACCCTTGAGCTTTAATTTAGGAGAAAACACCAGATCAGCAGCTGAACGCGTGAGCAAAGTGTGTGCAGCACAAACAGACTCCAGGTGTAATCCACATTGGATCACTCTCCCACTCTTTATTGTAAATACAACTTACTGTATATTTATGCCACTTTAGCATAGCATTCACTTCGAGTTATCCTGCTAAAAACCCGTCAGTCATGACTGAGCGCATCTGCCTGCTGATCGCTGATTGGCTGGAAGTGCGTGCTCGTCGCCGACGTCAACACCAATGCCAGCTGACTCTGCGTATTTCTCTCAAACCATTGGTAGGCAAACTTATTCATGAACTTGAACGTGATATCAACACAGGTTTTTTTATGAATTTTTTTGCCAAATGCCACAGGCCGGAGATCTGGCACGGTGCCGGAATACTTTAAGCCCTGCAATATTGGGCTGGGAGATATATCGAATATTAGCGATAATATCGCAATAATTTTGACGACGATGTAAAATTTGAAAATATCGTGAATATCGAATATTTCAAATTCAAATTCAATATGTTTCAAAACACTAAACACAGGCAGACAACACAGTTGTTATCGTTTACACACAACGACTCAAATTTGTTCACACTTATTTCTAATGATATGACCAAACCAACGGTACATAATACAAGTTGGTTCAGAGTGCCAAAATTGACTCAAAATGTTGCATTTGCAGTTGTATGCAAGTGAAGACATAATATACAATATATACCATACTACTGTAAATTGTGATTACTATTCTCTTTTACATAATGGCAAAATCTGTTTACAATATTTTTTTTTGTAACTGCAAGCTTTGGATCCTGTGTTCCAAATGTTTTGGTGAAGTGTCTAATGAATGCTCTGTAGTGTTTCTAATATATGCTTGCAGAGATATTTTATCATAATTGCGTGTATGTCCATTCAAACATAAAGAGACACGAAAGGGGAAACAATTCAGTTTTATCTGAAACGCGCCTCTCTCTGGGTGTGTGCAGCTGTACGCGCACAACCAAGTTCTCTTTCGCCTCTTCTTGCACTTGAAAACGCTTGAATAGTAAATGGTCAAGAAAAAGCATGAGCAAAACTGCAAAATAATGATAAACTTTCACTCTATGATGGTTAAACTCAGCAATTCATCCGTGAATCACATGCATGCCGAAACGCGGGGCCTGGTCCGTACGGATCACGGATCAACTGCGAATGCAATCCGTTGAACCCCTAGTAACAACACTAGAGAAAAAAAACTTCTCACCATTAAAACTGGCATGATATTCTCTAAATGCATGTTATAGGTCTTATTGTGAACAATTCATCCTTGCATGTGTCAATCCATCCCGCGCTTTAAGTTTCAAGTCCACCGATGTTGATCTGCTAACTCTCTCATCAGGTTGTTTGTTGGACAAAATGGCAGATTCTGGATTATGATTGATCAGATCGCCTGTCAATCAAACTCCTGGCAAAAGGTGAATTCTGGGACGAGAGAGGTTTGTAATTGTGCCATGCCGTACCAAGTTCAAGTGGAAATATAACGGGAACTGTTCCTTACCATTCTTAGAACCATTCGGAGGAAAAGCGACTAAAATGTCATAACTACATTCATCTTACATTGAAACTGGAATTCTCTGTGGTGACATACAGTAGGCAGGACTTCTCCAATCATTCAGTCTGCAAATTCACATTAATCTGCCAGTGTCACCTCAACATCCAATCACTGATTAAGGTCCACGCCCAACATTTTTTAAAAATTCGATAATCCATTACACTATGATGATGAACATCAAATCACAAGAAAAAAAGTTGCTACTTCCATTTCATCATGACTTTAAACAATTGTTTTACACTTTGTTGTAAATTTTGCATTCTAACAAGGCAAGGCTATCTCTCTTCTTCCTGCCTGCATAAATGTTGGTCAGTGATATTTAAAACCAGAAACAGGAGAGAGAAGACAGGAAATGAGAGCAGAAGGAAATCAGCACATTGAACAGGTTTCAGGGAGCACTTTGGTGTGTGTGTGTGTACATGTTTTCCTTGGGTTTTCGAGTCCTTGGTCAAGGGTAATGTCAAACGTTCCTGTTTGTCATTGTTGACTCTCTATCATGGACAGCAAAGGCCGTGTAAGCAGTGGTCTCAACACGCTGAAATGCTGAGGCAGGATTGATAAGGTGCCAAAACTCACAGCGTGAAAAAAAAAAGCCTCACTGTTCCTCACATCTGCGACTAAAATAAACCCAGACGATCCTAACAATTACCTTAATGCATGACCAAAAGGACCAAACAGCAGACAAGAAACAACATGCCGCAAATATGAAAATCAAAGGAGCGTTATAATTTGATTTCTGTGCACGGCACAAAATTGCTGTATTTGAAAATCAACCTTGTATTCTCAAGTCCTGCAAATCCCATCTTGTTTTTCTTTCTTCCTAATTCAGCAGCCGAACGCTGCCTCCACATTTCTTCATTAACTCGGGTTCCTTCATTTAAAAATCACTCCCTCTTGCTTTTGAATTCAAATGACTTCCATTTGAAGGAGCCGTTTTCATTATAACTACTGACTGTCTCAATTGAGTATGGTTTTTGATAGCCATAATCCTTTTAAAACAGTATAATGGTCATATATGAGGGAAAAGTCTCAGAGGAACACAAATCAAGCCGGAATACAAATCAAGTCTTTCAATTTACATATTTCTAATTTATAAACTCGCCGTTTGACTGGCTATTTTGTGACCTACAGGCAGAGAGATAAGGAAAATGGATGAGGTTTTTTTCTGTTATCTTTTCATTGTTTTTTATTGTTTTTTCCTTTCTGTCTGTCTCCCTCTCTCTCTCCCGCTTTTACAGAATTGAAAACGCTTGTGCTTAATCTTCGAAGATGAAAGTTTGTTATGAAATTAAAAAAGCCTTCAGATGTTGTATCCTCTTCAACTCAACTCGTCTACTCTCTTCTAGCCTTGTTGTCTGTGGTTCTCCTATTCATTGACCTGTAAGTGTGTGTGGTGGCTGCAGCGGGTCCCTCGTTCCTCTGACAGGGCAGCTGCAGCAGGCCCCTCGTCCTCGGGCCCCAATTAGGCCGTGCCATCCAGGACGGTCTCCCCAGAGACGGCATCTCCCCCTCAGGATTGAAGCGAGCTGCCAGTCTCTGATGCTGATGAGGGGGAACAGTAGCTGAAGGGGAGGGCAGTAAAAGATGCAGCCTCTGCGGCCTTGCCAGCCATTTTTTTGAGAATAAATGCCACTCTCATTTTGTTTTTTTTGTTTTTTTGTGCCATAACAGCTCACAGCTTCTGGCAAAGTGAACTGGTCGAATCAAACTGGGGGTTTAATGAGTGACTTTTCCATCATTTTTTTTTACCCTGTCCCCTTCTATCCACTTTTTCCTAGTTTTGGTGGACAATAAAAACAAGTAGGCAAAAAAAGCTACTCAAGACATGTCTAGACACAAGAATATCATACAACTTTTGCCAGAATGTCATTTCAGGTTTTTCAGGTAGGTCTCAGTCTAACAGAAGTTTTCAGGTACAGAAACTGAATAAAGTGATCAAATGTAAAATAACAATGCAAATAATATTCACTGTATAAATTAAATAAAGATTAATCATTCAAGTTATAAAAGCTATTCAGTCAAGAGCAGTGAGTGATTTCCTTGTCTCTTGTTGTTTGATTAACATTAAAAACACAGACAGCAGAGTGAATGCACGGATCCAGTACATTGATACTGATACACATGCGTTGTCTTTCTTGACTGTTTATTTGCACTTAATACATAACCTAATATGTTTGCTAGGATACTCGCTAAGACAGGCGTGCTGTCTGAGATGCAGCTTTCTGTGTGTGTGCTTCGGATGAGTGCACACTCAAACTTTCCCACAGCGCACAAAGTTCTCTTTCGCTTGAAATGCTCTTGAATGTTTAAATTGGCAAGGAGTTTAGTTTAAATGCAGATAGCAACATGTGGTGTTCAGGTCTCGCGCTTTCAACACCCAGGTGATGGTGGCGTAAATGACAGGCCATAGAGCATACGACACTTGCACTGAACAAAGTTTAGGGGAAGCCAGAATGCGTTTTGAAACATACATTAGCCTAACTCTGTCTGTTTTACGCTTTATTTTCAACAAACCACATTACAGATGCATTAAGCTTGCTTTGTTAGTCTGTGTTGCTGGGGTTACCAGTGTCCTGCCTCAACACCAGTTACATCATTTGCCAACCACGGCATTTCAAAGCGAAATGTTTTGATGTTATGTTTTTCATTAAGAATGATTATGAACCCAACATTTAAGCAACTGCCGCCCCCAAACTGGCGCTAATTCTAAAGCGAAAGTAAAATGCGCACAGCCAGTGACTATTGTTGCGGAGCAGAGCGTGTGTTTCAGTTCATTTCTATGGAAGCTCAACTTCCACTTGGCTCTGCTCCGCACCTTTAAAAATACCTGTGTGGCCGAATTAATGATTTAAAAGCGAGGGCCAAAAGAGGGAAAACTCCAACGTCACCCCTCCCCCTCCCGGTGATACCGGTATTGTGACATGTCGATTAAATGGTGGGAAAATGTCCTCGCCGTCACATCCCGCATAAGTGTCGTCAGATTTGAGACGAACTGTGGGTGGAGAACGGAGAACCATTACATCCTTAATATATAGGGGCGTGTGGTCTATATAAGCTGTGAATGCTCTGCATACTCATACCCGTGTTTGAGATGTACCATAAAACTTACATAAGCTGTTAGTAATACGTATGTAACTCTCCATCATTTATTTATTTGCCAAACAAAGTTATTTTCTTCAGATCTGCCACTCACTGAGAGTTCTGTGTAAGTAATTCTACAGCAGCTTTGGCGCCTACGCTTTGTTGTTATGTATCGTCATCATTGTCCCGCATTCTCATTGGTTTTCTGGCATATGGGGGATTTCATGCACAGGGAAAGATGTTTTACGTTGTTATAAAAAATTCTATTTCAAATACTGTTTTTCTATTAATCAAAGAATCCTAAAAAAATATATGCAGAAACCATTTTCAACACTGATAATAAGAAACGTGTCTTGAACACCAAATCAGCATATTAGAATGATTTATGGAGTAACGGCTGCTGAAAATTCAGCTCTGGCATCACAGGAATAAACATAACTTTATTAGAATAGATAACTGTAATGATATTTAACAATTGTATTTTGATTAAACAAATGCAACCTTGATGAGCACAAGACTAAAAACATAAACTCTTTGAATATTAGTGTATATAAACTGAATGCAACATTTTTGCATTCAACAAGACTCATTTCTGCATCATCAAGAGCAGTCTGAAGGACCACCTCAAGGGTTGTCGCCACCAATTTTCTACAGTTTCACATTTTTTCTGCCTTTTTACATTTTCCAGTCATTACAGCCATTCTTTTAAGAAATCAGAATATCTGCCCAGCAATTCGCATTCCTGTGAGAGGTACAGACCATAACATTCAGAATGCATTCAAAACAAGATGGCATTTCTGACACATGGCACACAAACTGGCAGATCCTGAGTTTGAAGAAAACTGATATAGTCACTTAACACTTAACTATACACAGTACACAACAGACAGTTACTCTAATTACAGACTGAAGTCATCACTACTAAATATTACACGGTCAACTGTTAGTGGTATTATAACAAAGTGGAAGCAATTGGGAACAACAGTAACTCAGCCAGGAAGTGGTAGGCCACGTAAAATCACAGATCAGGGTCAGCGCATGCTGAGATGCACAGTGCGCAGAAGTCACCAACTTTCTGCAGAGTCAATAGCTACAGACCTCCAAACTTTGTGTGGCCTTCAGATTAGCTCAAGAACAGTGTGTAGAGAGCTTCATGGAATGGGTTTCCATGGCTGAGCAGCTCATCCAAGCCTTACATCACCAAGTGAAATGCAAAGCGTCGGATGCAGTGGTGTAAAGCACACCGCCACTGGACTCTAGAGCATTCGAGACGTTTTTCTGGAGTGTGAATCACGCTTCTCTGTCTGGCAATCCGATGGTCTGGGTTTGGCGGTTGCCAGGAAAATGGAAATTGCCTGACTGCATTGTGCCAAGTGTAAAGTTTGGTGGAGGGGGGGTTATGGTGTGGGGTTGTTTTTCAGGGGTTGGGCTTGGCCCCTTAGTTCCAGTGAAAGGAACTCTTAATGCTTCAGCTTATACCAAGACATTTTGGACAAGTTCATGCTCCCAACTTTGTGGGAACAGTTGGGGGAGGGCCTCTTCCTGTTCCAACTTAAATGCGCTGACACACTCCTGTGTGAATGTGCTGACACACATATTTAAACACACTCCTAAACCTTGTGGAAAGCCTTCCCAGAAGAGTTGAAGCTGTAAAACCTGCAAAGGGTGGACCAACTCTATATTAAACCCTACGGATTAATAATGGGATGTCATTACAGTTCATGTGCATGTAAAGACAGGCGTCCCGAAACTTTTGGCAATATAGTGTATCAGAAAACACAATTCTTTTAATATAGATCTAGATTTGATGCCACCTTGCAAAGTTTAAGGATTATTTAATACAAATATATTCTCGCTGGATCAACCCATTACCTTTTTCCCAGACAGACTGAACTGTTTTGTTTGTACTCAGTGGAAGCGTTGCGGTCTGCGAACCATAAAAGACAAGGAGGAGGAGACGTAAAGGCAACTTTTGTTGACGCAAACTAACCAGACGCAAATGAATTTCATATTGTGACGAAGGCAAAATCAGATGTTGGCCCTCCTCCCAATACCCCACAAACTAGTAGCTTACATACATATACAGTATTGTATATGTCTAAAATATGTCAGCTACTTTTCAGGAAATGAAAAAAAAACCACAGTTATTAAAATAAAAAAATATATAAATAAATCATAAATATTAAACTGTGTTGTCAAAGTTGATATTGTGGCTTTATATGTTCAGATGTTGCATGTGTCATAGTATTAACATTTTACCTAATTCAAGGTCAAATGGAGTTTGACATATGCGTGTTTTGACCGCCATTAAAATGGACACACCTAAAGAAATGTGTCCAAAATCTTAGTAGACTAAACCAGACTTCTCCACTCTTCAAATTCTTAAAACATTTGCCTTTATATAGAGAGAGTTTCTAGAGTAAAGAAAATGCTGTACTTGAACATCCAGTTATTTTTTCCCAAACAAGCAGAGACAATCCAAACTGTGTGTGGCACTTCATTCACGATAGAGGTGGGCGAACGTTATGAGGATTGACTGACCGTTTGAGGATCCAATGAGGTTTAGTCAAAAGCTCTTTTTAATGTTTTACTGGTTTTAACCAATTTAAAAATATTAGCGAAACCCACAGACTAAAGGTTGATCAAAAGTAATTATTTATGGGAGGAAAATAAAAATATATAGATACAAGGCTTCTCCACGGTATTTTACATTTTGTTAATTTAGATATTAATTTTCTTACATTGTTTTACCATTATGTGAAATAATAATAATAGTAATACAAAAACAATAATAATATATATTATACACAGCTGTCTGGATAGTTGTGTAATTTCAGCCCATCAGATTAGATTTTACTATGCTTTACTCAACATGAAATCAACTTTTAAGAAACCTACAAAATTACGTCTAAAACCGCTGGAAAAACGTATGGATAGAGGATGGAAACATCAGCTCAGATTTAAAACATTTCATGCTTCTGTCTTTTCTGCTGCATTATTCATCATATTATATATTTTCTCTGAGCAGATAAAATCTTCACAGTATGGACTGTCAGATTAACTGCATATCATATCAAAAACAGCTTTTTGGTGGTGTCAATGTCAGGTCATGAAATGTAAAAGTATAAATAATAAACCTTGGATGTCTTCTTCTATTCAAGGATATAGACTAAAGGGTTAGCTGACCCAAAAATGTTGAAAGTTTACTTACTCGTGTCGTGTGAAATATGAATGACTTAATCCGTGGGGCTGGAAATGATTAAACTGTCATTTTTCCCCACACAACGCAGGTGGGAGCAGACGAACAAAAAGCCTAAACATTACGGCTCTGTGCGCAATATTCAAAGTTATATGATAGCTTTGTGTGAGGAATAAGGAAATGTAACTTAAGATTCAGTGAAAAACTTCTTGTTATTTAAATCCGGCGCGTTTATGAATCTGAACTGTTGTGTTTGTTTTCAGCGGAAGCGTTGCGGTCTGCATACCATATAAGGACAAGAAGGAGGAGACATAACGGCATGAAAATGTAAAAATGCAGAATGTTTCCTGTTTTTTACAGTATAAAAAAAAACATTATATATATATAGACCTGATTTTAATTTGAAACTAAACTATAACCTACATTATCTCATGGTTTAAACCTGGTTCACAAGATCCAAAAGTGTATTTGTGCGTACAGGTGTTAGGGTGCGCCTCAATCAGCTCCCTAGTTCAGAAGTCAGGGCACTGATCAGGGAGACAGCCCATTGACTGGTTCCCTGATCAGTGCCCTGACTTCTGAACTAGGGAGATGATTGAGACACATCCCTATTCTCTGCTTTGTCTCCCTTAGTAGTTTCTCTGAGGTCTATTTGAATCATGCAGCATGGCTTAACGTGAGACCATTCATCTCTTTTTAAATGTAACCTCTTTACACAAGACCTGTGTCATCATCACCAAGAGCTTTAGATGACAAGATTGGAACGTGTTTATACTTGAGACAGAAAGTTCATGTCATTTCCTAACATAAGTTCATGGTGATGTTGTAAATCCTGGTAAACTGTGAAACAAACTTTGACTTCCCATCCTGTTTCTACCTTTCACCTCTCTTCTTTAGGATGAGAAGACAAACACAGAATGGTAGTAGTGGGAGAAATTAAATGTCAGTATGGCCATGTCTCTAAATCTGCTGTGACAAATGTCAAAGAATACGAGAAAGAGACAGACGGATTATCTAGCACTCGCTCCTGTCAATTTTCTGGTTTACTTTAAACGGTGTATTGTGACAGAGGACTGCATATGTGAACAGGAAAACTGAGCCCTTTGATTACAAATTATTCAAATGTTCTGATAGCAAAGCAGAGTTTACACTTTTACAGAAATCAACCTACCATTAACTTATAGTTGTCTATGTTTAAGCTGGGAAAGGAGAAAGTATTTTATAAAAACTTGACAAGACAGTTATTATATAAACATTATTATATATTTTATGATTGTAAACTACATCATGTCAAAAGTTTTAAACACCACAAGTTTATTATTTCTTCTTTTTGTATTGCATATTTATGAAAGATAAGGGAATACAAATGATCAAAGACAGAACGTTTTGAAGGCATTCTCTTTATTTTTTATATATATTTTATTGCATATGCAAAAAAATAATAACATCTATTCTGATGATATTTCAAACACTTTCATTCTTCTGATGAGTGAATGAGGAGCAGTAACTCATGAGGGACTGTCGGTCCATATGCTTCAAAATGATTCATTCTCTGAAGTTACACTTCAAGCTTGTTCGACTGTGATGAAGATGAACAAAGAGAGAGAACGGAAGACAGAAAGAGACCACCAGATGGACTTCTTTTACTTTAGTCTAAGAATCGAAGACACTGGGAGAAACTTCCTACACTGTAAAAATGAATCATGGGCCTTGTAATTTTCATTAAAAAAAATAACGTGATAATTAAATATAATGGGTACATTTCATTATTGAAATTGTGGTTTTGTGTTTGATAGAATATATTAAGAAGATTTCACTAATAAAACCAAGAGATACGTTTTCCTCTTTTATTTAAGAAAATGTGTGCAATTTTTAGGCTTAATTTGAGCAAAATAAACTAATAAAATGAAGAAAATATTTACCCATTTATTTTAAGAGAATTGGTTCAATTATGCGGTTGAGACACCATTTGAAAGTGAACGGCAGTGATCAGAAGACATTTTTGGCGGAGTGGTCGAACGTCAATCACATAAGAGGTAAGTTCTCATTATTTCTTAAAGCAGTTATGTCCACTCTTGTTCAGTAGCATCGCTGAGGTCGCAGATTTTAGTTGTGTCATGCCGATGCCTATAAGGCAAAATAGATGAGATGAGTTGTCTTAAATCAACGAAAACAAATTATATGACTAGCGAAACTGTGAACGATTGTCTTATCTCCAGTGTGTACAACACCACCACATGCTTGTGCTGTGGCTAGAATATTGATTGCTAAAATAAATCGTTGTCAATGTGCTAACGTTATATTCTCCATTGGCCATCGGTAAGCTTGATATTGGGAAGATTAATAGATGTAACTTTTTAAAACTTCAAATTACTTCTTTCTAAATATAATAATGTATGACAATTTAAAATTAATCTTCTAGAAAAGAGTAATAATAATACAAATGGCACGATGTAATATTGCGTTCATACTGAAGCCAGATGGCGCCCTCTCTTTCAGTAGCCTGTACGCGATGTCCCAACTCGTTCATAGAAGTAGACTCTCCCGCAAATATCGTTTAGAAATTCTCTGGCTGAAACGCTAAAACCATGACTAAAACATCCAGCAGTTGTGACCATGATCGTGAAGATATCTTTTTCTGCAAACCATCTCGGGTATGTTTATAAGAATATAGTGTATTTTAATGTAATGTTAAATTATGTAGTATATCATACCAGATTACAGAATATGTAACTGTGGAGCAAATTTAATCTGTAGCATTGCGATTTATAAATTAATGAATTTGAAATATAACTTTGTCAGACATGTTTTAGCTGCATTGTGTTTCTTAACCTCAACAAGGTCAATTTAATTTGGTTATTAAAAATACATTTTATGAAAAATAATTTCTAAAACATTTATAAGACAGCCTTAACTTTTTTTGTATTTATTTATGATTGTAATTACAAATTGAAGCAAACTGAAATGTTAAAATGAGACCACAATTAGCCTTCTAGCCCAAAGGCTTAATAAACTAACATATCTATTTTAATTTGGTATTCTATAAGTTTGTGTTAAAGGGTCAGGTTAACAGATTATTGTAATGATGTTTGACAATACTTATTTAATGTTTATTTTACAGTGTGACAATGGAGATATTCTGCAGCACATAATGAAAATTGCCATCTGCAATAGGGATTATCAGGAGGATTTCAGCATCATCTTGGAGGGGGTGCAAGTCATGGCTGGCTTGGAAAATCTGGCAAGAGCCTGTACTGTTCTTCTTGGACTCACATATGCACTTAACCTCACCTACCCGAAAGAACTTAGGCACACTTTTGAGGCCTTTCAGAAGCTCTTCTTGGAACTGGATGTTTGCAAGTTTTCACCAAAAATACTAACACTTAAAAACAAACTCATGACTTAGATTGAGACAATGCATGTTTTACAAAGTCTTGCTACAAGTTATTCTCAAGTTTTAGTCCATAATGTGACTTTTCTAACTGAAATATTTTTTTATACAAATTTGTATGCACAAGTTGTTTAACAAAATTATCTTTCTCATGGAAAATGTTGGCATTTTTTAATTTTATTTTCATATCTTAAAACTGCTGACTTACATTTTATACAGATTTTTTTTATTTGTGCAAAAAGAAAGATTAAAAGCATGTTTGATAACAAAAAGTGCATTATGTATTGATTATTATCTTAACCTGAAAAAAGCAGTAAATTTTATTAAGTAAATTTCATTCATACAAATGAGTAAATTCTGCTTGATTTATTTGTGAGACAACTTAAATTAAAAAAGCACGTTCCACTAATAATATTAAATTCATCATGTGCCATAGACTAAATAATTTAGGAATTTTTACTTAATTTATTTGGGTAAATTTCACTAATAAAAACAACCTTAAAATCTACTCAAATATAATACGTGTAATATTGTTACCATAATTTTTTTAAGCAGATAGCATGTAATATTTTTACAGTGTACAAAAACATAAAAATTTCACGAATGTTAGCTCAAACAGACAGCACATGACATAAAAATGACCTCCCAAGATGGATGGATGGATGGATGGACGGACAGACGGATGGATTGATGGGTGGATGATGAATGGATAGATAGATAGATAGGTTTAATCAAACTTGTTAAGTCATTAAAAACAAATACCTCCTCGCTTTTGGCCTCTGTGTTTATCTGTATAGTACACATGTGACTTGACCAAATGTCAACCCCTCAATAGGGCAACAAGTAAAAAAGAAGAAGAAGAATATCTAGGCTATAGGGGGGAAAGGTCTCTAACATGATTTAACAGAATTATGCAAATGATCATAATTATTCTTATGAAACCGGTCCCATCTCCATATTTGTCACAGACCTTGCGACACCTTTTAAAAGCTGTGTGTTTAGGCCTTACCAAACACAAGGCTAATTATGCAATGACTAAAACCAGCGGTATTACAGACGACGAGGCCATGATTCAGCCCTGATCCTGACCTCTGACTGAAACAGAGGACTGACCGCTGGCTAAATGTGCGCATGCACCACTGCGCCTGCCCTAAAACCCTGTGAAAAACAGCTTCTCTGCCAGGAATCCAACTTCAAACACTTGACTAAAGGTTTATTGATCTTTGCGGATTGCAGCCTCTTAGGAACACAAAGGAACTTTTAAGGTAATCACAGAGGTTTAATATAGAAGAAAAGGCAAGAAACACTTTGAGTTAATTATCAAATAAAAGTCAAGAGTGAGATGCATCAATGTAATGAAAAAAGCTGGCTATAGGTAATTAAAAAAGCCGTGCATACTATTGCATAGCATAGAAAAGGAATTTAGTTTTTCGTTTTTGAGATTTAAAGTTGTATTAGTGCCAAATGTACATGTAATGAACACATCCTGCACATAAGACCCCATTGCACTCCTTTAAGAATACAGTTTATTATTAGTTTTTTATTGCTAATGAAACTCCCCCTACTTCCTACACTATCAGATAAAAGGTACAAAAGCTGTCACTGGGATGATACCTTTTCATATTAGTTAAGAAAGTGAAAAAGTGAACATATTAGTTGAACATATTGCTAAAAGTGAACATATTAGTACCTAAATGGTACATATTAGAACCTTTTTGGAGGGTACCGTCCCAGTGACAGCTTTTATACCTAGAGTGTAGGTTGTCTTTGAAAACCTGGATGTTTTTGGGGAAATCAAAAGGATGTGATGATTAGGCTACTCCCAAGAGCATCTCTTCACTTCTATGACACATGAAATGAATGCTTATAACCCCATTGGTTCTAGCACCGCTCCGAGCGAGATTCGAACCGGTGTTTCCTGGCATGGGAGGCGGGTGTGATAGCAAGGACACTAAAGACTGTAACTACCAGCGTCAGTCATAGTGTTACTATTAAGGCCAGGGCAGTGAGGTTTACCTTCAGAGCCTATTACTAGCTGGCTATCATTACACTCCCGTCCGTGTCACGGCACCAATGTAAACCCTCCAGTTCTCTTTGCACCCTCCGAGCGGGATTTGAACTGGCATTTCCAGAATGGGAGGCTGGCACAATAGCAAGGACACTAAAGACTGCAGCCTCTAACGTCAGTAGCTAGTGCGCCTCTTGAGGCCAGGGCAGTAAGGTTTACCCTCTTGGTACTTCACTTTTTAATGTTTTATGAGACCACATAAAACCATTATCAGGTTGAGAGGTGTACACATCCACTGTATCTGTTCCAGAAGAAGTGAAGAACATCCACACTGATCAATGGAAACCAGAGGAAGAGTAAAACGAGCCTGTGTTTATGGTTATACGTGAACATGCAGTAACTGGTCCTACTCAATCCTCTCAGAGTGGGATTCGAACCTTCCATACTGGAATGTTGGCCCGGCTCTGAGCGGTGCAAGTAGAACCGGAGGGGTTACATTTATACTATGTTGAGGATAATGCTAAATACTCTGTACTGTAATGTTAATGTGTCATGCAGAGGGATTCATTCAAACTATAGTCTCACATAGCCAGATCTATTTATTCTATAATCTCAAATATATACTATCATAACAGTGTAATTTGAATTACCTTATCAATCAAATTGCTGCCGGTGAAATGCAGCGCTTGTGCAAACATATCCACATCACAATGACCAGATGCTTTCTTAACTGCTGCTTTCTCATCGCTGTAATTTTTGTTGTGTGTTTATTTAGTAATTGAAAGGAAAGCATGTAGTACTTATTTTGGAAGTATATTAGGGCATTGAAGCACGCTCAGTCTCTTGTACATTTTGTGTGCACAAGTGCGAGCACAAGCAATAAGTTGCTGCCTGCAGTTCACCTAATGGCCACCGGTGTTGCTAATAACAAGGGTTTCTACATATAGCCCCATAAAAAAACTCTCACTCCTCAGACAACAGTCTACATCTTCACTGAGGTTCAAGAACACCAGTGTGTATCTAGAATAGAATAGAATGAGATCTTCAGAGTTGTTATATTTGGTATATATAGGTAGCATGAATAAACCAATAAGATCTTATCCTCTCAAAGTCAGCATGAAACGGCATTTACAACCAATTTCACTTGCATAATGTAACATAATTCTAAATGAACCAAAACAATGAACTAGAAAATAAGTTGGGCTGGACTTGATTTTATCCATCGGCAACTGATTGGATGAATGTAGATAGTCGCTTTTGATTTCATGGTGATTGTATCTGCAGGATGTTATAGATACTGTATGTGGCCTGTTGGCATGTGTGCTCTGTGCACCCAGTGATTCTCAAATTCACTTTTTAATGTTTTATGAGACCACATAAAACCATTAACAGGTTGAGAGGTGTACACATCCACTGTATCTGTTCCAGAAGAAGTGAAGAACATCCACACTGATCAATGGAAACCAGAGGAAGAGTAAAACGAGCCTGTGTTTATGGTTAAACGTGAACATGCAGTAAAACATACTATAGATTCCCCATGTGATCATAGGCAACACCACTTAAGTGAATCTGATCAATATGATCATCATAGGGTGTACAGTATATGTTTCATATGGGCGTCCAATTCCAAACTAAAGAAAAAACTAATTTCTGAAGGATTCCATAACCTCAAATGGCCTAAAAAAACATCAAATAAATAAACTGTCATATACTTATATGATCCAGATATCATTAAAACAAAGATTTTACTATAAATACATTAAATTAGAATATATAATGTGTATAATATCATGACGATTCTATGAATATGCCCTTGAAGACTAAATTCCCGTCTTAATGTGTTAGCACATCACACTTTCCCTTATTACTCATAATGAATATGACTCACTAAAGAAATTCAGAAGTGTATATTTTATTTACAGTAAGCAAAAAATATAAAACAATTTCCCAACAGTAAATGAAATATAATCAGACTACAGGTATGGGTTACATTTACATTGTCAACAGTAATGACTTCAGGCCACTGAGCTGAAGATCGGCCGCTGTCCGTGGTTCTGAAAGACTTGAAAATAAGTTGGGCAGGACTTGATTTTATCCGGCAGTTACTGATTTGATGAAGAATGTGTATTTGATAGTAAATTTTGACTTTAACTGCAGAATGTTATAGATATGTGAGCTGTTGGCATGTAGATGTGTGCTCTTGGCACCCAACTATAAGAGTATGGGTATCCCCCCCCCAAAAAAAAACCCCCACCAAGGGTGCTTCTCAATACTTGAATTGATGCTTCCTTGTTTCCTCACTCCTCCATTCTTCAGCCTGTGACCCGGAAACCAATCGAAACTCAGGCGTCTTGTCGGGCCTCTCAATTCTCTAATTTCACCGTGAGGAATGAGGAGTGAGGAAGCTTCCTGAGGAGTCATGAGCGAGGATACACAGGTGTGTCCTTCCCTCGCATCCTAAGGGGTTGGAATTAAGACGCGATTAAAAGAAGCACCCCAAGATCAAACACAATCAATACCAGACAAAGGACTGGGACGAACAAAGGGCTGTGTATACACAGGTGAACATAAGTAATATGACAACCAATTAACACAGGAAACAGAAACAAGACAAATACATACCATAAGTCCATAGAAACATGACAGAAACAGTCCATGAAAGAATTTAACTTTGTTTTTATTTCTTTGCCTCACCAATTTACCTGGTTCGAAGTTCCACTAAACGTTAGTCACCAAACATGTACAAGGAATGATATAGCGGCAAATGTTCTTCTTGTAAAGGAAACAATTTATAAAAGGGCCAAATTGGTCAGTATCTATTAAAAGTGGTCCAAGGAAGGAATAGTGGTGAACCAGTGACAGGGTCATGGGTGGCCAAGGCTCATTGATGCACGTGGGGAGCGAAGGCTGTCCCATGTGGTCCGATCAAACAGGACCAGCCAGGGTGCCCATGCTGATCCCTGTGATAGTCATAATGTTATGCTTGATCAGTGTATATAAGGATGGATGGATGGAAACAGGATGACCGATGGAAGGAAGGATGGATGGATTGAGACCTTGAGACCGATGGATAGATAGTTTCCAGAAATGTATTTTATATATATATATATATATATATATATATATATATATATATATATATATATATATATATATATATATATATATATATATATATATATATATAATGATTATTTGTTTGTGGTGGGGACTGTAAAAATCGTAACTACAGCAAAAAAATTCCTTGTTGTTGAGCCAATATTACAAAATGATTACAATGATACTATATTAAGTTAATGGGAAGCCAGATGCTGAGTTTAAGGTCCCTTTATTAGGATGAATTTATTTGACATCCTCATAATGAACTTAACACATTCTCATTTCCCGTTTTTGTGTGATCAATGTAGCCTGCATAATCACTCTGCCTCTCCCATTCACATATCGCTGACTGTCTTGCTCTCTCTGGCTCCTGTGAGAAGACTAAATTCCTGTCTTAATGTGTTAGCACATGACACATGCCCCCATTATGCATAAGTCTGTCTGCAGACAGAAGTGGGTTCACCCTCAGTGCAGCCTGCTGCAAAATGCATGTAAGAGCGTATAGAGCGCCACTGAGCCAGCTGTGAAAGCACTATTTCCCCAGCACGGCCTCCCCTGAGGACCGGAGAGCACCATTTCCTGAGCGAGAGAAGGCTGGACCGCTCATCTGCCGGTTATTGGCACATAAACGCTCTTAGTGTGCCGCTTTGTGACCTTGTAGAGGTTTAGAAGCCTTTTCTGAAGTTCCAGTAGAAATTGAGTCCTCCCTGAGGAGTGTCATGCTCCTCTGTGGGCCACAAGGGACTTTTTAAGCTTGCTCATTGTGGTTTTCTTGGATCTCTATAGTAGTGTCCATGCAGTTTTAGTCTTCGCGATGCAGATGATGCAGCCAAACCTCCCTAAAATGAGAAAAACATGAAAAACATCAAAGTTGGATCAAACACACAAAATCAAATGGCAAATACACTCTTTAGCTTTCAGAGGGACATTAGAGAAATTCATGTTTCACAGATGTACTTTTATGCAATTTTAATCCCATCTGAATCTGCCAAGTTTGTTTTCCACACTCAACCTCAGTAAAAATCCCAGAGCAAATTATCCTACTACTATTTTTCATCAAACTCAACGGCCTTCTGAGAAATCTGATGTGTCCTGATGCTAATGTCTGTGATTGCGGATGTTGTGTGTCCTTGTGTGTTTTTTGACCCACCGAGCAACTGTTTGTGCACTGATCAGTGGCATGCTTTAAGTTTGTTTCAAAAATGGATGGGATCTGATGAAAAAATAACATTATGTATGTGTGAGTTGTAGCTTTTCACCAAGAATTTAGTAATTATTTAAAATTAAATAAATGAATTCCAATAAAATTAATTGTTGAATTCATTTTTATTGGAAATCATTTATTTAAAATTGTTTTACTAGAATTCATATCAAACAAAAAATATATATATGTAAAAATAAATAAATAGTTTTCAACAAAATGGTAAAACAGAAAAAAAAAACTATCACAAACATTAAAAAGGATTTACAAATATTACGAATAAAAAAAGGCAGCAGCTATTTACACTCAGTGAAAATAACATATTTTCTCAGCGATAGATGATATTTACACTAAGTGCAGATAGCTGTAGATGCGATTTACTAAGTTAAATAGCATACTTAGTTGATATATTCGATATAAGTTATTATAGTCAACACCATATAAAAGTAGCAGTTCTTTGCAATATGTGTAAATAGTAATTACATGTAATTTATAATTTTTGACAGATACATACTATTTTCACCTCGGTATTGTTGTACATTAAAAGGACGCAATAATAACATTGAGTGCAAATGATTATATTCATTAAAATTATCAAATGTATTCTGCCTGAATGGGACATAAAAACCCTCCCTACACCAACCCCTAACCCTACCCAATAAAGGCTTTATTATTATTAAACATTTCATTATTTCCACATGTAGAACATTGTCTTAATTTTTATTGAAAGTAAATGCATTTCTGGTGGGATTTGTGATGAAAAAAAGAGATAAGAACAAACTCTGCACAAGGCGGATTTGAACCCAGTCAATCGCGTCAAAATCAAGATGTTTAAGTCATACACTTTACTGAATAAGCCACTGAGGATGTTGAAATCTGAGCGCTTTTTTAAATCTTGTTTGGCCCAACCAGGCAATGGTAGGCGGAGCTATAGTGCGAATAGCATTTGCCAACAAGGCACGCTATTTGCACTTAGTGTGAATAGACACTCCGATAAAAAAATTTAATACAATTTAATATTAACACAAACCACTTTAATGCATTAAAGTCATCACTTTAATGCATAAAAGTTGATTTCAAAACAGTTAACAAACTGACTGAACTGACTGAACAAACGAAACAGCAGCACACACCATTGAGTAACACCCTCAGAGCTCACGGTAGGCCTGTCTTGAAAGGTTTACAATGCTAAAAATCTATTTCTTTATGGAGAAAATGTGTTTGGTTTTAAGCGTCTGCGTATGCCATCAAAAAGAGCATAGGTATTTTTCTCTTTTTTCTTTTTGTTTTGCTCATTTTTTGTGTACGTATGACCAGGATGTAATCTGGAAAAACCAATTTATGCAGCCGTCTCTCTGGTGTATCTAGGGAGGTTATAGGGAGATAAACACTGGCGTTTCATCATTTCTCTCGCATTTTACATTTGTGGTGGTGGGGCAAACAAAAATTGGGAACAAAAAAGTTTGGGAAACCTTTGAAAAACAACAACAACAACAAAATGTTCTTGATAAAAGAGTTATTTTCTGGAACTCTAAAGAGGCATACTTTTAGACAAAAGGAATAACATAAAATACCTTTAACTGACTAGCAGCTTTTCTGTTAACTTACTAAACAATCAATTTCAGCTGAAAATACATGCACCCATACTTGCATAGGCCAATGGATTAGTGCATCCAAAATCGCTGTATGTTGAAAATATGTATGAAGATGTACACTATATTAGCAAAAGTTTTGGGACGCCTGCCTTTACATGCACATGAACTTTAATGACATCCCATTCTTAATCCGTAGGGTTTAATATGGAGTCGACCCACCCTTTGCTATAACAGCTTCAACTCTTCTGGGAAGGCTTTCCACAAGGTTTAGGAGTGTGTTTATGGGAATTTTTGAACATTCTTTCTAGAAGCACAGGTCTTGTGAGGTCAGGCACTGATGTTGGACAAGAAGGCCTGGCTCGCAGTCTGCCGTCAGTCTGAAGGTCTGGCTACATGAGACTAGATCACGAATGGCAGGGCGTCAAGGCAGAGGGTGGCACTCAGTGCAGTAATCAGCCACGGAGAGCAGTCGCACTGATAGGATTACTTTAGGAGATCTCTACCCGTCTCTCCTCTCCCGACGGCTCAGCTCTTTATCCTCTCATGCCGTGGAAGCTCTTGTTTGACAGTCGCTGGAGGAAAGCATGTCTGCTCTCTCGAGGCAGGGATTTAACAGCAGACGCACTTAATAGAACTCTTGCTTTCCTCGTCACTGTCAGATGACTTCGGTTAGTTTACACATTAAAGCCCTAATTTGTGTTTAAAAGCCTCATAATATTACAATAATACTGGAGACCACCTAGAGAGTATTTTAAGAGGAGGAATAAGTGTTTGTGTTGCCTGAAAGCCAGCTGCAAGAGTGTGTCATTATTTATTGTAAGGGTGTTTACATAGATCTGTTTCCAACCCAGTACAGCAAGATTCCAAACAGCATCCTAACTGAAACGGTGCCTCATACAGGGACTGATCTGGATTAATTTATTGTTTTTATTTACTTACAAATGCTCTTTTATACCAGTGGCAATTAGGACATCAAATGGAATTAATTAATTGTAAGCATCTTAGGTGGTGTTTTAATTGTGTAACTTTTGTGTTTTATGAGAAGCCAAATTAAAATTTCTACATTTGTTGATAATAAAGTTAATCAGTCAAAGTAAATCTGTCAATGAATCTGTCAAAAAATTAAATATAAATAAATAATATATATTTAACAGTTTAAAAAGTACAGTTTAAAAAAGTACACACACACACACACACACACACACACACACACACACACACACACACACACACACACACACACACACACACACACACACACACACACATTGATTCACTATCTGGTGGGGACCCTCCATAGACGTAATGGTTTTTATACCGTACAAACTGTACATTCTATCCCCCTACACTGCCCCTGCCCCTAAACCTACCCATCACAGGAGACATGCTGCATTTTTACTTTCTCAAAAAAAAACTCATCCTGTGTGATTTATAAGCCTTTTGAAAAGCGGGGACCGCTGGCTGGTCTCCACAATATAGGTGATCTCAGGTTTTACTATCCTTATGGGGACATTTGGTCCCCACAATGTAATATAAACAAGGGCACACACACACACACACACACACACACACACACACACACACACACACACACACACACACACACACACACACACACACACACACACACACACACACACACACACACACACACACACACACACACATGACACACACACACACATGACTCTTCAAACTATATATATATGACAGTGACAGTCATATATCAATAAAACAAAATAAAATAATATAAAATAAAATAAATACATAATTTTGTAAACATTTCCACAACGGTGAAAGTCTAATCAATCAATCAATCAATCAATCAATCAATCAATCAATCAATCAATCAATCAATCAATCAATCAATCAATCAATCAATCAATCAATCAATCAATCAACCAACCACCCAATCAATCAATCAATCAATCAATCAATCAACCAACCAACCAACCACCCAATCAATCAATCAATCAATCAATCAATAAATCAATCAATCAATCAATCAATCAATCAATCAATCAACCAACCACCCAATCAATCAATCAATCAATCAATCAATCAATCAATCAATCAATCAATCAATCAATCAATCAATCAATCAATCAATCAATTCAACCACCAATCTCAATCAATCAATCAATCAATCAATCAATCAATCAATCAATCAATCAATCAATCAATCAATCAATCAATCAATCGATCAATCAATCAATCAATCAATCAATCAAATCAAGTCAAATAAATAAAGAAATAAGTGAAGTCAAATAATTACAAGAAATAAAACAAATCAATAAAATCATCAATATAAAAATCACAGTATATTTAAATTTAACAGTTTGAATAGAGATGCTCTCTCTCTGTTCTAAATATTGAATATGTATATATACTGTATACACACATTTCATTTATATTCATTTAACAGTTCAAGAATAATTTTTTTCTACAACATCAAGCTCACCCCAAACAATCTGAGAAGAGCATCAGTGGCGTTTCATGGATTCAGGCTCAGCTATCGCAATCTGAAAAAGAAAAGAGACATCTTAAAACTGAAGCTGTACTGATGAAAAAACTAAACCAAAAAGACACAAACAAACACAAATTTATCATAAATCTGCAATGGTTTACAAAGCTTATATCATGATAATATTAAACATTCATTTATTTAAAGCTATAGCACACATGAAAATATATAAGTTTAGCTCCTTCTTAAAAATAATTGGTGATAATAATAATTTGTTAAAGCAATATTACAACTATTTATTAATCTTTTTACAATTTTACTTCTAGTTTAAGCTCCTCAGCAAAACGTAAGCCAAGAAAAGCTTTAAATGAACAGGTTTGTTTTGTTTTATCCAGTTTAAGGGCTAGTTTAGATGAGATTAGATTGTGACGGGTTGTTTACCTTGTAGAACGAAGGCCTGTAAATACAGCTACCGCCATCCTCATCAGCTCTGAGGTCAGCTGGGGTCATTTAGAGGTCATGTGGGGGCGGGCTGTTTAGTGGACTATAGAGACGGTCATGTGACCAGAAGGGGGAAGAAAGAGCAAAAACAGCAAGCAGAAATCCCCAAAAAGAACCAAGTTCAAAAAGCCACTGCTTACATTATTGAATCTTAGAATATGAAAGACAATATGTGGAATTACTTTCCATGTGCAACATCTTACTGATGCAATAGTACCGTATTAAAGATATATTAGTGAATAATTAACTTCTGTGAGGAAGTTGCTTTCATATGCTTTACCACAGAAGAGTCTCATGTGTTTTCAAGTAGAAAGAATTATAACAGATAATAAGGTAGGTTTATAATTGCAAATTTATTTCAAGCTGCTGGGTACGGTATATTACAGATGAATTTAATTGTGCTGGTTGCAATTAAATTTAATTCTACAGAGAGAATTCTTGTCAAAATAGTTACATGCATCAGATTAATTTGGGGGGGATCGGTGCATCCCGAAAGTATGCACAGTGCTTCACTTTTGCCACATTTTGTTATGTTACAGCCTTATTCCAAAATGGATTTAATTCATTATTTTCCTCAAAATTCTACAAACAATAGACAACGTCAAAGAAGTGTATTACAAATGTATTACAGAAAAAAAGAGAATAATTCTAATGTACATAAGTATTCACAGCCTTTGCCATGACACTCAAAATTTTGCTCCTGTTTCCACTGATCATCCTTGAGATGTTTCTTCAACTTGATTGGAGTCCACCTGTGGTAAATTCAGGTGATTGGACATGATTTGGAAAGGCACACACCTGCCTATATAAGTCAGTTAAAAGTGCATGTCAGAGCACAAACCAAGCCATGAAGGAATGGTCTGTAGACCTCTGAGACAGGATTGTATCGAGGCACAGATCTGGGGAAGAGTACAGACATTTTTTTGCAGCATTAAAGGTCCCAATGAGCACAGTGGCCACATCATCCGTAAAGGAAAGAAGTTTGGAACCACCAGGACTCTTCCTAGAGTTGGCCGCCTCGCCAAACTAAGCAATTGGGGAGAAGGGCCTTAGTCAGGGAGGTGACCAAGAACCCGATGGTCACTCTGACAGCGCTCCAGAGTTTTTCTGTAGAGAGAGGAGAGACAGAAGAACAACCATCTCTGCAGCACTCCACCAATCAGATGGAAGCCACTCCTCAGTGAAAGGCACATGACAGCCCACCTGGAATTTGCCAAAACGCACCTGAAGGTAATGGCACCGCTCATTACCTGGCCAATACCATACCTACAGTGAAGCATGGTGGTGGCAGCATCATGCTGTGGGGATGTTTTTCAGCAGCAGGAACTGGGAGACTAGTCAGGATCAAGGGAAAGATGAATGCAGCAATATACAGAGACATTCTTGATGGAAACCTGTTCCAGAGCGCTCTAGACCTCAGACTGGGGCAAAGGTTCCTCTTCCAACAGGAAAACGGCCCTAAGCACACAGCCAAGATAACAAAGGAGAGCCCAGACTTGAACCTGATGAACATCTCTGGCGAGATCTGAAAATGGCTGTGCACCGACACTCCCCATCCAACCAGATGGAGCTTGAGAGATCCTGCAAAGAAGAATGGGAGAAACTGCCCAAAAATAGCTGTGCCAAGCTTGTAGCATCATAATCAAAAATACTTGAGTCTGTAATTGGTGCCACAGGTGCTTCAACAAAGTAATGAGCAAAGGCTGTGAATACTTAAGTACATGTGATTTTTATACGTTGTCATTATGGGATATTGTTTGTAGAATTGAGGAAAATAATGAATTTAATCCATTTCGAATAAGGTTGTACCATAACAAAATGTGGAAAGTGCTGTGAATACTTTCCGGATGCACTGTACTAAAAAGTCAGAAGGGAAAAGTAAACTTTTTGGTTTATTTTCACATTTATGTGAGTTTAAATGATTTTTTTTTGATGCTACACTTTTTATGATAATACACATCAGATGTTAGTTTAGATTATGAAGTTTTACCAAAGTAAACAAGGACAAAATGTGCTCTCAAACACAATGATAATTTTGCTTTCAAAAAGTTTATTTTATAATCAACTGAATTAAAGGGCTTACACAAGCTTACAAAGATTATAGCTCGTAACAGAAATGTATTAAACTGCCACCACCAGTACCACAATAATGTTTATTACTATCACCTTTTAAACTTCAGCATACATTTGATTAGACTTTAAGTAGTTTTATAAAACAATACTAGTTAAACTTTTGTCAACAGTATTTGGTTTAGAAATGACCAGTAACACTTTGCTGTGCACTTAAAATGCATTACAACAAGGTTTAAAGGATACACAATGTGCCAAAAACTGCTGGATTCTTCTCTGTCGTTTTTAACGCTCTGTCACTATTTTTAACCCATCCAGGCTATATAACATACTAATGGGCTAACCGACATTAGTTCCGTATAAAGGATTATATGTGCTATAATGGATTAGAATTGCACAGGAAAGTGTGCAGAAACGTCATTACCTTGATGCATTTCTTGAAGGAATCTATCATATATCAACTTCAATTGTGAAATTGAATTGGGGGATTTTAGCCACAATCATGTTACTGTGAATTTCAGTTGGATTAATAGTCAAAAACTGTCGATTTAGACGCTCATGAGAAGGTCTAAAAGTAGATCGCTCACTAGGAGAAAACACTTATCATCACAGAGCTCATTAAAGGGTTTAAACGCTTAACACAAAAACCAGACAAAACTACGCAGGCTTTTCTCATCGCAACTGAAACTGCACACTTTTTTTTTTTCTCGACATGCTCCTATAAGCCCTTTAACGCTGAAGAACTTTCCATTTAGAAAAGAGAAAAGAAGAAAAACAACAGGTGCACTGAGATTTTCTTTTACTTTTTTTCTACTTAATTTTCATTAAAGGTAAAATTTACAAGGGACACATTGAAGCTGATCACCAATTAAAAGAAAAAAAAAGTATCTACAAAAAAACCTGCTAAATCTAAACATCGTGCATCTCATATAACTCCGCCCCTAACTGCTAGTGCCCGCCTCCCTCCGATATAAGTGAGTTTATTTGAATTCCGATTGGTTCTCTGATTTAAACGACATAATCCAGTGATCCGTAATATTCCGTTTGTGGGGGTGGTCCATGTCAGTTCCACAGACTTAATTTTACCCATCAACTTCTTCAACTTTTTATTTTTGTCGTTTTGGTTGATTTTATTTGCAAAAAAGGAAATAGAGTCCATAGAAAATCCATTACTTGGGAGGGCACACGAAGGACTGTAGC
The DNA here is from genome assembly GCA_023029165.1 of Gobiocypris rarus. Lineage (NCBI taxonomy): Eukaryota > Metazoa > Chordata > Actinopteri > Cypriniformes > Gobionidae > Gobiocypris > Gobiocypris rarus. The sequence continues at coordinate 33,249,345 of CM040919.1, read as the reverse complement.
AGGTCAGAACCGGGAATACGGCTGCTCTCTGTACACTCCTTTGCTTGTTCTTGCTGGTGGCGCCTTGTTGCGGTTGTTTGCCCATTCCTCCGGGCCTGAAGAGGGAGACAAAGAGCATTCTGTAGTGAAACATGCTCATAAAACACTGAACTAAGACATGTTGCTGTTTGCGTCACAGTTCATACACAAATGTACTTTGGTGAATTAAATCACATAGTCAAATACAATATTGGTGCATCCCAATTTGCATACTATCCATCCTAAGTAGTATTTGAAAATAGTATTAGTATGTTCCAAATCGTATTATGTTGAAATAAGTAATCCAAAGATAGCCGGATGGTCTATTTCCGGTTAAAATTTGAAGTGCAGAGCGATGCGCACTCTAACGCACAACCTTCTGCCCATAACCCATTGCGAGTTGGACGAGGATTTGATTAGAACTACAAATGCAGATAAAAAAGTGTTAAAAAACTACAAACATGACGGATTTGCGAGTCGAAAATCGAAAATTGTTTGAGTGATTGTTTATCCATATTTAACCTTTAATATTATCCACATTATATTTCATCTGCAACAGCATTGTGAACTATTGTAATGATACGTTTGGCCATTAACTTTTAAATGCATCATATTTATTGAAATTGAAAACACACGAGGAGAGTCTCAGCATGAAAGACCCATGACTGGCAGATCAGCGTGCTACTACATTTCTCTCTATTACGGTAAAGTTAAATTAGATTGAATGTGGAGGATTTGAACTGTGACGATGATTGACAGGGCAGTTTAAACGGTGATGGGATGCACGTAACTAAGCGACAGAGCTGTCCGTTAAAGATGATGAAGTATTATGTCCCAAAGCTTGCATACTCTTCAGCTACACACTCAAAGAGCTCTTCTAAGAGCACATGTTAGGTTGTAGTATAAGTAGGCGAATTGGGACGCAGCATATGAAACATGCGTGTGCAGACAGAAAGCTAACAATGCTGACATGATAACACACATCAAAATTCATATATGACGTGATAAAACATCATTTTACAGTCATTTTAACGGACTACTTTGAATTTACCACAACTGACATAAAAAAAGTTTTTTTTTATCATTATTTTTTTACAACAAATAAGACTTATTGGTATTGTGATGCATTTTATTACAAAATATATATTGCAAAATGTTATAATTTCCTAATTTTAATTCCAAATTCTGTATTATAGGGATGAAAATAGGCTGATGGCAATTAAAATACAAATTATAATAAATATTACAATTTTAAATAAATTAACGAAAGAAATAATATATATATATATATATATATATATATATATATATATATATATATATATATATATATATATATATATATATATATATATATATATATATATATATATCCTAAAAATAAGCCCCAAAGCAGCATATTTTATGTTTAATTTTTCATTTATATAAAAAAACACATTTTTGGGGTGAACTGTGAGCTTGAGCATGTTTCTGTGAGATTCACCTGGACGCCAGTAAAGTGCCATTTCCGACTAGGACACTGACAGTGATTTGTTGTTTTGGAAAATGCAATCCAAACCACCTTCAAATACGACTTTTACACAACAACACCAATCTTTAAAGAAACAAATCCCAAGAGTCACGACACCATCCAGTATCTTCCTCTCTGAGCTCATGGCACCTCTGATAATTTAGCCCAACTAACACTGACAATCAGAGAGAAGCGTCCTTTGTCCTTCACCTCAGAAAGAACAAAACAACTTTAATTGCGCCAGAGGATCAAATAGCCACTTGAAAGGGGTTTAGTGGAGTGCCCTCAGGCGAGAGGTTACCGCCGCCATTAGCGTAACAGCAGAGCTCATTCATGAGCGTCCGCATCGATGAACGAGAGCGGTATCGACGGAAGCTTTTGTGTGATCGTGCTCGTTTTCAGCTCTTCTTAGGGACAGAAAGGCACAAAGGCCGTTTCTCTAAAGTCACTCGTTTTTTTCAGACTGGGAGCCATAGCCAATAATCTTTAATTAGAAAGCTGCCAATCTCAGGTTAGCCCGGGCTAGCTTCAAGGAAAGGGTTAGCACGCACCGTACTTATGTTTAGAAAGAACAAGGGTGTGTATCAGCCGGATAATAGAAAGTTCTCCTTTGAACTGTCAAGCTGTCTGTGTTTTGTACCACCTGGAAAGTGTTAACTTGAGTGTTATGTATTGCTTGTGTGTGTGTGTGTGTGTGTGTGTGTGTGTGTGTGTGTGTGTGTGGACTGGTAATCCCTACGTTATGGGGACAAAATGTCCCCACAAAGATGGCAATATCCAAATTTTTGTCCTTGTGGGGACATTTTTTTGGTCCCCATGAGGAAAACATCTTATAAATCACACTAAGTGATGTTTTTTGAAAAAGTAAAAATGCAGCATGTCTCCTGTGATGGGTAGGTTTAGGGGCAGGGGCAGTGTAGGGGGATAGAAAATACGGTTTGTACAGTATAAAATGCATTACGCCTATGGAATGTCCCCACAAAACATGGAAACACAACATGTGTGTGTGTGTGTGTGTGTGTGTGTGTGTGTGTGTGTGTGTGTGTGTGTGTGAGAGAGAGAGAGAATGGTCCAGGTAAACCCCATGCTATGAGAGCAAAATGTTCCCACAAAGATGGCAATATCCGAAATCCTTGTCCTTGTGGGTAAATGTTTTGGTCCCTATGAGGAAAACAGCTTATAAATCATATAGTGGTATTTTTGAGTTTTCTGTGATGGGAAGGTTTAGGGTTAGGATACTATATACAGTTTGTAAAGTATAGAAACCATTACATCTATGGAGAGTCCCCACAAAACATGAAAATACAACATTGTGTGTGCAGAATGTGGTTGCAAAGTGAAAAATTATTGCAAAAATGACGAATAGGATATGTGAAAGAGAAAAGATGACGACACTTCTAAGATGCAAGCACATAATCAATTTTAATTACATTATTATTTAAATTAATAATGTGTCTAATCTTTAAAAAAGGCATAACTATTACTATTGCAAGGTAATACTATATGCAGGTAATACTATTACCAAGATAGGTAATACATTTCTAATATTTAACTAACCAACTAACTTACTATATTAGGGCCAACATTGTGTAGGAACTGATGCTATCTATCTAAATCCATCCATCCATCCAGAGTCATCCATCTATCGATCCAGATCCATCAATCCATTCAGATCCATCCATCCATCCATCCATTCAGATCCATCCATCCATATATCAAGATCCATTCATCCATCCAGATCAACCCAGATCCATCCATCCATCCATCCATTCAGATTCATCCATCCATCTATCAAGATCCATTCATCCATCCAGATCCACCCAGATCCATCCATCCAGATCCATCCATCCATCCCGAATCCATCCATCATCTATCCAGATCCATTCATCCATCCATCCATCCATCCATCCATCCATCCATCCATCCATCCATCCATCCATCCATCCAGATCCATTCATCCAGATCCATCCATCCATCCATCCATCCATCCATCCATCCAGATCCATTCATCCAGATCCATCCATCCATCCATCCATCCATCCATCCATCCATCCATCCATCCATCCATCCATCCATCCATCCATCCATCCATCCATCCATCATCTATCCAGATCCATTCATCCATCCAGATCCACCCAAATCCATCCATCCATCCATCCATCCATCCATCCATCCATCATCTATCCAGATCCATTCATCCATCCAGATCCACCCAAATCCATCCATCCATCACGATCCATTCATCCAGATCCATCCATCCATCCATCCATCTATCCATCCATCCATCCATCCATCCATCCATCCATCCATCCATCCAGATCCATCCATCCAGATCCATCCATCCATCCATCCATCCATCCATCCATCCATCCATCCATCCAGATCCATTCATCCATCCAGATCCATTCATCCAGATCCATCCATCTATCCAGGTTCACCCAGATCAATCAATCAATCAATCAATCAATCAATCAATCAATCAATCAATCAATCAATCAATCAATCAATCAATCAATCAATCAATCAATCAATCAATCAATCAATCAATCAATCAATCAATCAATCAATCAATCAACCAACCAACCAACCAACCAACCAATCATTCTATCTATCTATCTATCTATCTATCTATCTATCTATCTATCTATCTATCTATCTATCTATCTATCTATCTATCTATCTATCTATCTATCTATCTATCTATCTATCTATCTATCTATCTATCTATCTATCTATCTATCTATCTATCTATCTAAAAACCATCCACATCCATCAAATGTATAACTACACCACACGTAAAGCCTTCTGACTTGAAGCTATGAAATTAAGGCTTTCTCAAACCAACATAAAGATTGTTTTGACAATCTTTTTTTTTTTCAAACATTTTTAATCTATTTTAAGATTGAAGTTCTGACTTAATTAAGTATCAAATACAAACAAAATCTATAAATAAAGGAATTTGGAAAGTAGCCAAAAGAAAAATTATGATACATGGTCACAGTGGAAACCTTTGAAGGTTTTAAAACAATATGCTAAACAAAACTAGCTTTTGATTCTGTTACAATATCTATTATAAATAATAGAATTGTAAACACACACAAATGCTTCAGTCTGCACAACTGCTCACCGATGCATCTGTATATACACACTAAAAAGCACACACACATTAATATTCTAGCTGCTGAGAAATATAATAAATATAATCTTATCTTTTTTGCTGGGACAATAAGCTTACAACAGCTACACCAACAATTTCAGAGCATTGCAATTCTTTTCTAGATATCTCTGCCATATTTATGCTGTTCTGTATATTGTTTGTAGCCGCAAACCTATTTGCCTTCCACAGAACGCTCGTCTGACAGCTTTCTGATTGTTTTGCTGCATTCAAACCCGTCTCCCCTTTACATTCATTGTAAATGTCTGTTCATGTAAATACAATGCTGTTCTATAGATACTACAACCAAAAGGATTGCAACGCCAGCAGTATTTATAACAACAGTTGTACAGCAGGAGCTGGGCGTGCTATAGGCAAAAGAGGAGAGTGACATGGATTTGGATGGATTTGCACTATTTATTGCACAAGACATGCTGACAAACTACTGCAGTAATTTCATTTTATTTTAAAACTGCATTGAACGGAGAGGAAAAAACAAACAAACACTTACCGTAAGAGTCATATGATTCTCCACTGATACCATGGCTGTATTCGTAATAATCATCTGAGCTGTGGAAAGAAATGAGAGACATTTATTGAGCAAAATAAAAGGAATGCTCTCCGACTGGCTGATACATTTTAATGATCCACTGTCCAAAAAAAAAAAAAACACGGTCTGTGATTTAATGTGCATTCATAGACAGAGATAACATAAGTGCATTTAAATAGTTTTATACCTACATGTTTATGTATTATGTTTGACACACAAAAGTAATTGTTCTTTTTTTGTGTGTGCTGCAATATCCTGCCTTGTCACACTTCAAATAAAACGAACTAACTAAAGAGAGAGTGGAAGTGAGAGAAAGGTGGTGTGAGTTCAAGGTATGTGTCTGCTTATTTGACATTGTTTGCTCCCTATTTAAATTGACAAAGCACATCTCAGCAGCCACATGAAGCAGAATAACCCATCGGAGAAGCTATTTTCCGAGCAGATTTGCGGTGCGCCAGCCTTTCATTGCTGCATCTCAGAAGTTTTGCTCCTGGGTCTCTGCTCCCCTTCTGCTTCCAAATTGAGTTTTTCTCCCATAGGCCCCTCAGCTGAGCTGTCCAGTGCCAATCACAGCTGACTGCTAACCATATCCTGATGTTCATGCTCCTATAATTCCACTGGCCGCCCATCAGTGCGGATGGCGCTACGAGAAATAGAAGTAGGGCTGCCAACAAATAAAGATTTTTCTAGTCGACCAGTAGTCGTTCATTTAAGCCATTAGTCGACTAATCGCATGTTTATATTAATTTAATTACCTAAATTTACTGGGGGGAACTCTCAACCATAATGAGCTTTTAATAGGCTGTATATAGGTGTAATATATAGCATACTGCATGCTCAAGCGCACACATAAAGCTAGCGGCAAAGCACCGGAAAAAGTAATGATTAAGAATGTGTTGGAAAAAAATAGCAAGGAGACATTAAAGCTGTAGTCTATAGCTTTTTTTGGTTAAAAAGGATCCAAAGTCAAATTTTGAGCAAGTACATAACCAGCCAGTGTTCAAAACTATCTCCTTACCTTAGCCCGATTTACAACGGTAAGCTTAAAAATAATGTGTCATAATTTGAGTGGTACTGGTAGCTTTCCTCTGGAAATTCAAGCTTCCGCCGTTCGTCTTTGCGTCATTACTAGGACTGGGTATTGACACACATTTCACAATTTTGATTCAGAAGCTTGCGATTAGATTAGATTTCGATTAGATTCAATATCGATTATTTTGGATATATATCAGGTACAAAACATGACAAATATTCTCAAGGAAAACAAATCTAATGCTAATCTAAAAACTAATGCTGTAAACAATGGGAGTCAGTTGTAGCCCACCAGACTACACAAGCTGTTATGTTGAAGGTAAACATTATTTTACAATTAATTCAATCATAATACATTTATAATATTAACTTTAAAATTACATAATCATACACTCTAAAAATGCTCGGTTGTTTTAACCCAATGTTGGGTCAAATATGGACTAACCCAGCAATTGGGTTGCTTTAACCCAGAGATTGGGTTACGGTTGGGTTAAATATTTGCTTAAGACAACCCAATCGCTGGGTTAAAACAACCCAATTGTTGAGTTGGTCCATATTTGACCCAACATTGGCTTGTTTTTTACCCAGAATTTTTTAGAGTGTATTACTACTAGTCGTTTGAAATATAAACATTTAAATGGTGGCTCTCATAAAAACTTGCCAGATTTATTTATACATACATGCATTAAATATTGTATTATAATGAATAGCCTACATAATATGGTGCATATAATTAGTAAAATGCTCCTCTGGAGTTCATTTTTCTAGCTGACTAACGGGTTTATGGACACTGGATATGGGTTTTCTGAAGTAAATGTGACATTACAGGACATTGTTTACAAGTCGTTTTACTACGTCTTTCCACTGTTAAAACACTGGTTGAGTGATTCCATGTGACATGATACGGATTTCGGTAAGATGTAATCTTTGAACACACTTTCAGATGCTCATTCATGTTGATTTCGCACTGTAACTGGTATTAAAGCGTATCTCTCACGTGAGCTGCGCGGTGCGCGCTGTCGCTTCTCTTGAACTGTGCCAGAACATTCTCAGTGGCGTTAGCGCCAAAACGGTATTTAAGTTTTTTTTAAATAAAATGGATGTAATTTGAAATCTGAGACTTTGTTTCATATCAATAGTAACAAAGCACAAATCTTATTGCGATTTTTTGGATGGGAATCGATTAAAATCGAGAAATTGATTATTTTTACCCAGCCCTAGTCATTATATCATGTCTGTATACATAAAGGAGTCCGGGCTAGGCTATATCACGTGTGTGGATACTGCAGGTGGCGGATCGTTTGCAGCCTCTTCTTACAGCAGCTGGAAAGTATTTAAACTTGTCATTTTGATGGCGGCTTGTAATCCAGTAAATTCAAAACGACAATCATCGTTGACAACTGGTGCGTTGATAGAAAAAGCACACATACACCTCAAAACATTAGATTATTCCACGCTGATGCACAACCCACGTAAAGAAGATAACAATTTCACAAAGAGGCGACAAAGAGGTAAAACTTACAGACTGCAGCTTTAATTATTTTGTTTTCTGAGGTAGTATCGGCTGCAAAGACTCTCATCTCCGCAGTATAGTGGATGCAAGAGAAACGCACCTTTCATACAGATTACATAATCAAAGAGAATTTGTTTTTTATTTGTTCTATAACACTTTAGTATGGTGGAACACATATTCACAATTACAGTTTTTCAGATCAGATCAGAATTGAAATTTTCTAAACTACCTGTTCAATCTTCACATCACTGTGTCACTTGTGTACATCAAAAAAGCAGTTTCTCATTTCTTTGAACAAGTTGCAAATGCTTTGGTACATCCATGCAAATGATTATGTACAAATCTCTGCTCTTTCCTACTTTATCATATGCTTATGTCATGTTGATCAAAATATATTATAATGGGTCTCTGTTGAGTATCAAACCCAAACATTTAGGCATTAGTTCATAGCATGAGGCTTTACATGCAAAATGTCCAGTAGCCTTTTTTTTACTTTTTTTAAGATATTCATTGTGATGTGGATGAGAATTTGTGGCCCAAAAGTCAGGAGGTGTAGGAAGACTGCACTGTAATTCCTAGAGCACTGCATGTACAGTTTTCCCTAAGGATATTGTTCTATTTTCACATTTCTACTTTTGTTTACTTTTGTTCTACTTTTTGTGCTATGCAGTGCTGTCTTTTCCTTTCTGTATCACAGATACATTGTACTATAATTTGTTGACAGACCAACAGTAAAAGTGTAAATGTGAATCTTGTCCAGTCTCTTGCTATCAAACTCCCACATACACTAAGGTGTAACCTACAATTTACAATAATTGTCATCAAAACTTTAGCCATTGTTTACATCAGGACATCGCTCCAGAGTACAGTTATATTGACAACATGACTAAGCAATTTGACTGTGTTATCCATACACAATGACACAAGGACTTGTCGTTCTGATGGCACTGACATGTTCATTGACACAGAAGGATTTTGAGCAAGAGACTGGCTTTTGCAGGAAATCCATTGTGTTTTGCTATTTGTACGAATTGTTTTGAGAAATGCACTTACTTGTTTTGCAAATGTCAAGGATGATTCAAGAAATGTACCAAAGTGACTGAGAAAAACGGTAACTGTGACTTTTGCCTCAATAAACTCATAATTTACTGCTTATTAATGGTTAGTATGGTAGTTTTTGCAGCATTTGAGTTTACGTATTAGGTAGGATTAAGGGATGTAGAATAAGGTCATGCAGAATAAAGCAAATAATATACTTTATAAGTACTAATAAACAGCCAATATCCTAGTAATATGCTAATAAGTAACTAGTTAATGGCGAGAATTAAACCCTAAAATAAAGTGTTACCATTTGTTCGTTTAACAAATTTAAGCTTTCTATAGATGTCTTTCTCATGTTTGTGAGGCAAGAGCTACGGTTCATTTTTGTGATGTGCTCCAGTTCTCTGAGACAGAGGCTCTGTCCCAAATGGCACTCTAAACACTCGTGGTCTTCCTACGAGTCTGCACTTTCGTGATGCAACTCTCTGTTGGGAAGAAGTCTGCTTTGGAGCTTGCTTCAGTGCAGGCTCTGCAAAAGTGTGCATCAAAGGTGCATATCGATCGCCAAAGGGGCACTCCCAAGCACCCTTCTGAAACCTAAAATGAAAAATTGGATGCTCTACGGTCTCATGGATTTAACGGACACGTGCATGCGGCAGCCCACAAGACCGAAAGTGCATATGAAGTGTGCCATTTGAGACGGGCCCGAGACGGCAGAGAGCGCATCCTGTTTTTTTTCTTTATTTTATAAAATCACATTTTGTTGTTATTGTGAGTTTACACAAATAAAAGTTTTGAATGATGTATTCAAATGATCGCGCCGGCTCCTCCCTGTTGTGCAGTAAAGTGCACTATACTTTAGATGACTTTCACACTCCACACTTGGATATGTGCCTAATAATAGAGCACATTTATCTAGGTTAACGTTAGAGTGAGTGGGAAAGTAAAGCTGTTTCAAATATGTTGCTACTACATGTTTTCAAGCCATATCTGAGGTCAATGGATGATGTTTGGATTTCCTGCCCAACATACTATAATTACCACAAGGTCCTGCCGTTAACAATTAGCCCCTCACTGACTGCGTGACCTGTGGAGTTTTTTTTTTCTGTGACTAACTGTCTAATAAGATTTTGGTCGACTGCGGCCCTGTCCCATATGGCACACTTCATATGCACTTTCAGTCTTGCGGACTTACAATGGCTGCTGTGTGCGCATATCCGTTAGTCCACAAGACCGTAGGGTGTCCCATCTGTCATTTTAGGTTTCAGAAGAGTGCTTCGCGGTCAATATGTGCCCTCAATGCACTGAAAAATGGTCGGAGCGCCTAATTTTGCCCTCAAAGTTCAGCCGGTTGATCTATTTAATTTCAATGTACAAAAATGCACAAATTGTAAAAAATTTGGGCCATCCGCATATTCTCACAAAATCCTGTAGGAAACACTGGTAACTGTTCCCAATTCCTACCCATACCTAATTCCAATCATAATAACATAACCCATAATAATTCAAATCATACTGTCGAACTATGACACTCCCCTTGATCCACTCGTAATATTATTAGCCCCTCCCCTCATTCCAATCATGACTCCTCCCCTCATTCACAAGAGATACTCACACATATAATCCACCCTCAGTGGCTGAGAAAACAGTGTCTTGGATTTTCATAAATTGTTATGCAGAGAGGAAATCCTGTGTCAAAGCTCATGCAGAGGTGTCTATCGCCAGCCCGCTGTTACTGCTACTTTCACGCTTAAAATGTGTCTGCACACCAGGGAGAAGAAGATAGGATGAGAAAGAGAGAGAGGGTTGTGCTGGGATTGCAGTGTAAAGACCTACGGTCACTATTCTCACACACACGCTCAGGAACCCAGTGGAGGCTGGGGCGAGGCTTTATATCATATGTGTGATGAAATTCCCCATTTCCACTGCACATGAAGGTGAAATTGAAGAGACCTAAAGCTTTTGTGTTCAGTAATGCATCAGTCAACTTCACAACCTGCTGCCAGATGCATCTCTCTCTGCTGTTTCACACCACAAAGAACCTCTTCTCCCCAATCTGAACACCAGCCTTGGTTCAAACCTAGTTAGACACCTTTAATTTCTTCCCTGACACATCGTCAATATTCTTTCTTCCCTTAATTCGGCTCTCTCCCTCTCCTCCAGTGCCGAGTTTGTTCTGTTCTACTCAATTACCCTGTTCAGCTCGCTCCAGTCGAGGTAGAGCGTTAGAAGAAATGATGATGCATTTAAGTCACACACAGTCCAATTCCTCCAATTAGCAACACACACGTGTAAACACTGCAAACATGCTGTCAAATGAACTACAATCACCCAGGGGAACATTTTACCCGTCTGAGGAGACTTAATGGAGTTATCAGGTGCGCTGCATATTAGAATTAACTTCAAGTATCAAAGTGCTTTGGAGGAATAAAAAAGTAATCTGAAAAAAGTAATATGATTACTCAAGTCACGTTACTTGAATGTGTTAACCACAACACTGGTCTTCAGTGTCACACGATCCTTCAGAAATCATTCTAATATGCTGATTTTCTGCTCAACAAGCATTTCTTATTATTAGGAATTAGTCGCTGTTTGGATTTAAATAGGCAAATGCTTAAGAGTCTATGATTGGATAATTATTGCTGTGATTACGATCTAGCATGTTCTTCTAACCCAATTGATGGAGTGTGTTGCTTTTCATTTCTTAACCACACATCATGGCCATATTCCAGGATGACAATGTCAAGATTCATCAGCTCAAACTGTGAAAGAATGGTTGTGAGGGAGCATGAAGAATCATTTCCACACATGAATTGGCACCTCTGAGTCCAGACCTTAAATTCATTGAAAGTCTTTTGGATGTGCTGGAGGAGACTTTACAGAGTGCTTAACTCTTGCATTAATACAATATCTTGACCAAAAATGTATGCACCTCTTGAGGAAAAATAAATGTAGTTGAGTCCAGCACTCTCTAAAGTCTCCTCCAGCACATCCCAAAGACTTTTGCACAGGTGTTTGCTGGGAGTTTTACTTCAAGTAAGAAAGCAGAAAATCTACTTAACTTGTTTACACAGGCAGATTACTAGCTTTCACTGTTGTTAGTTGCATTCAAATCATCCTTGTTCACATTACTTAAAAAAACACATGCAACTACATGAACTTAAATTTACTGAGTTGTTTCTACTAGAAATGAGTATTGACAGCTTTACTTAATAAGAGTTTGTTCGGTCAGCTTAACATTGCTGAGTGAAACAAACAAACTGGGCAGTGGATCTGCAGTTCCCAGCATGCTTTGCAAGGGACTGCATTAGGAGAGTAAATTTAGGGATTAAAGTGTTTTTGATGCATTTTTCAGTAAAGGGAAAGATGTTGTCAGTTTATAGTGTTTAATGTTCAGTTTTCCACTTAGATTTGTAGAGCAAATAGTTAATTGAATGAGGTAAATTACCATAATAAATGTTATGAATTTAACAAAACATTATTAAGTAAACTGCACATATAAAAATGATGTAACAGTGACAAATTCAAATGGTTTGTATTTACTCAAATAAATTGTCATCTTTTCTTGAATTTCTTTTGTTCATATAACTAAATTGTTATTTGTAAAAAATACTCAATATAGTAGTGTGGAACTTGACACTGCTTTTTAAGCAAATTCAATTCATTTTCAAGTCATTTTTTAGTGCATTGGTGTCCAGCCTACTAGCACAAATGCTTTGATTTAGAATTTTCTAAATTAATGCAAAAAAACTTTATTACAAATATTGTCAGCACAACATGGCACATAATCAATAATTTTTGCTTGACAGAAAGAAGTACTGTAGCTGACATGAACAAAACATGATGATCATACACTAAAAAAAAAGATTTACACAATTTAATTAATAGTAAAATTCCATCAAATTGAATTGAATAATCCTTACATATTTTAATTGAAGGATTATTCAATTCAAATTGATGGAATTTTACTATTAATTAAATTGCGTAATTAAAAAAAAAAAAAGTGGATGATTTGAGATGATTCAAATAACATCTTGCACTTCAGTGGAAGTAAGAACATTTGACCAACCAGCTTACTAGCTGAATTTTTTGTGAACAAGAAAAGAATATTTATTTCAATCATAATTTAAAGCAGATCCCAGAGGTTTGACAAAGTGAGAGTGTTTCCTCAGGATGGGCCCTCATTGACTTGACATTCATAAGAGCCTTGCTCTCTCACTCTCACATTCTCGTGTGGTTTAACAGATGGTGGGGTTAAATCTGAATGATGTACTACATGTCCCAGGTGATCTCTGTGTTTCCTCGTTCTCTCGTCTTGTTTTCACAGCTGGTAAATCAGCATTGGGGCGCCTGTGACGAGTCTCGCTGGTCTAATCTACTGTGAGAGGCTTATCACTAATCACTAATTACTGCTTCATTCTCTCGCACTCAAACAGAAAGAGTTTGGAAGAGGTTTGGAGGGCAGAAAGGTGAATAAACATCACACAGCGCTAATTGTGTTTTCCATACATGGGGCACAAAGTTTACTTAAAGGAACAGTTCAAATGGAAATAGAAAACACGCATGTAGAGCATGTTTTGAATGCTCATTCCAGACTGTGTCATTAAGGTTGTTCATTCAAGATGAGACTAAAATGAAATCAATTTGTACAGTCTAAAAATAGACCCAGTGGAAAACCACAGGTCTTTGTCATCTATTGAACCTCATGGACCAATTCAACGCTGGACTTATAGAGCATTCAATGTGCATTTATTATAGCTAGCGTGTTTTGTCCACACCATGTGCAAATATGTAAGCGTGTGCCCTATTTTATCCTCTCCTCATACAAATGGGAAAATGTCTATTCAAACAAGCTACAGGCAAAATCATGGTTCGCATATGCTTGTGGACTTTGCGACAGAAGCGGAAGAGACTTCACTGTGTACTTTTCTCAGATGTAAATGAATCTATTTTTAGCTTGTGACAGTCTTCTTGTCTTGCTAACAGAACTTAACAGAACCAAAGGTCCACAGAGACGGAAACAGAGACGAGAACGAAGACACCAAACCTCTAAAATAGAGCCGAAACAAGTTAAAAATATCAGCGCGTCTGTCTGAAGAAGCTCGGAGAAAGTGGGACAGGGGACAGAACGTGCGAGTAAAGGAACAGAGAGGAAGACAGGTGTAGAAGAGAGAGAAACCTGCTGAGTCTTTGAACGGAGGAGTAATCAATCGTGATAATCGCGACCTGCAGAGCTCAACTCTGCAATGTTCCTCTTCATCAGGTGTGGAACGGCTTTTTTTCTGTATTTACAGGATCAAAAGAACTGGAAAAACTAAGTAACAGAGTTAAGATCTAGATTTCTAGAGTTTTCCACTGATAAAAGAGCCTGCCATTATGGATAGCTAGAAGAATTAAAGGTGGGGTAAGTTCTTTCTTGTAATGGTTGAGGATATTTCAAAACACCAAAACAAACACGCCCCTACCCCAAAAGGGTCTCGCCCCTATTTTGATAGCTCCGCCTCACACATACGAAGCGACCGCAACGCAGACAAAGACTATGGCGGAATCTGCAGTGCCAGCCGGCTGGGGTACGATGTCATCAATAAGTGAAAGCAATGTGTGTTACTATGGTAATCCAGGTCAAATGTTTAATGAAAAAGTCATCCCTTACATCCCAAAAACACACACACACACAACTCGATAGCATGAGCACAAAACATTTACAATTATGTGAGATTAGAGGGTTATATCGATCACTAAAAGAGGAACCAGAGGAAACAAACATATATTAGGAGTATGGGTGTGACGAGACAATTACCTCACGAGACGAGACACGAGATTGGGTTCACGAAAACGAGACTAGATTTTTACATAGTATTTTTAAGAAATCTTCAATGAAATTCATGACTAGAAATTTTTTTTGCAGGTGCATTTGAAATGTTTTAACTCATCATCTTGTAATGAATGTAATTTCAGTTCTACTTTCTGAGTATGAATGATCATATGCAGTAATACGCTCCTGATCGATTGCTCCAGTCTACCTACTGCTGCTACTGCATGCGTCAGTGTTTGTAGCTCTGTATAGCTGCGTTTGAATCTCTATTTGATATATTTTCTTTGTTATCTATACTGCTAAAAAACTTACTCATCACCATATATTGTTTAATATAGCCTATCAAGTTAAATTTGACATCACTAGCTTTTAATCTAAATCACTACCACGTGTTAGCTTTTTTAGCCTGGTAGCTTTCCATCCGGCACCCGGGTCTCCTGTTTTCTGAGTTCATTAGACAACTGTGGTGAGTTGGATTATTAAATAGGCTCCATCAAACAAAGTAAGTGGAGTAAGTTGTGTGGTAAGTTTTGGATTCATCAACAAAACGGTAAGCCATGTCTTCTTCTCCTGTCATTGTCACTTGCACTGCATGCTACATGTTTAGCATATCTATCTCCGTTGGCGAACAGGGCTTCACATGTGTTAAATGTAAGGAATTAATCAGGCTGACGGAGAAGATTTCAGATTTAGAGACACGCATCCAGACTTTATGTGAGAGTAGTGAGAATGGTACAGCTTTAGATACTCTTTTGGATGCGACTAGCTTAGTGAACACTCATTGTTTGGTTCGGCTGAGCCCCGCAGCAGGGCAATTGGGTGACTGTGAGACAGCATAGTCGCGGATCTAAAAACCACTCTGCCGTTCGATTAGAACATCAAACAGGTTCTCCCCACTCAGTGATGCACCCACTGAGGATCCTGTTGAAAGTGCCCTAGTTATTGGCGATTCTATTAGCGGGCGTGAAAATAGAGAACACCAGCCACCATAGTCACATGTTTACCGGGAGCCAGGCGCCTGACATCAAAGCAAATTTAAAAGTGCTGGCTAAAGCTAATCGTAAATTCTCTAAGATTATTATTCACGTCGGCACTAATGATGTTCGACCGTCAGTCGGAGATCACCAAAATTAACATTAAAGAGGTGTGTAAACTCGCAATGCGATGTCACGGCAGTCTGTTTATCTGGCCCCCTCCCTGTTAAAAGGAGTGATGAAATAGTTAGCAGATTATCATCACTCAATGGCTGGTTGTCTAAGTGGTATCCATAAAATAACATAGGGTTCATAGACAATTGGAAAAGTTTTTGGGGCAGACCCAACCTGTTGAAGATAGACGGCATTCATCCTACCCGGGCTGGTGCTGCTCTTCTCTCTAGTAATTTGGCACATAATCTTAGAGCTAAACCTTGACTCACTGGGGCCCAGGTCAGGAAGCAGACAAACTGGCTAAACCAACCGTCTGCTAGCTGTCTCACGTCACCAGAGTCAGCTAAATCCCAGCACAGAGACGCTTTCACCTAGATATTATCACATAGAGACTGTGTCTGTTCCCGAATCAGTAAATACAAAAACCATCAAAACCATTCAACAGTAAAAATTTAATTGATGTCCAACAAATAAACAACAGATATAATACGGATGAACAATTGATACATCTCGGGTTGCTGAATATTCGATCCCTTTCGCCAAAAACGCTTATTGTTAATGATATGATTATAGATCATAACCTAGATGTGCTGTGTTTGACAGAAACCTGGCTAAAACCTGACGACTACATTACTTTAAATGAGTCCAATCCCCAAGATTATTGTTATAAACACGAGCCGCGTCTGAAAGGAAAAGGGGAGGTGTTGCTGTAATTTATAATGATAACTTCAGTATTACTCAGAAGTCTAGTTTCAAATATAATTCCTTTGAAGTTTTGGTGCTTTATGTAACATTGTGTAGTGTAAATGATAAATCCCGTTTGACATTTGTGTTGGCTACTGTATACAGGCCACCAGGGCACAATACAGACTTTATCAAAGAATTTGCTGGTTTTCTATCAGAGTTAGTACTGGCTGCAGATAAAGTACTAATTGTTGGTGATTTTAATATCCATGTTGACAATGAAAAAGACGCATTGGGATTGGCATTTAAAGACATTATAAACTCTATTGGAGTTAGACAACACGTATCTGGACCCACTCGTCGCCTTAATCATACTTTAGATCTAATACTGTCACATGGACTAAATGTTGATACCATTAAAATTCTGCAGCAGAGCGATGGCATCTCAGATCATTACCTAATATCATGTATACTTAATATAACTAAGGCTGCAAAGCCATCCCTCGCTTCAAATATGGCAGGACTATAACCGCTGCGACTAAAGATTGCTTTATACATAATCTTCCTCATCAGTTCCATCTCCTCAGAATTACAGATAGCCAAGAGGAACTTGATGTTGCAACAGAAACTACTGACTCTCTCTTTACTAGCACTTTAGACATAGTTGCTCCTCGGCGCTTAAAGAAGATTAAAGCAAATAATCCAACGCCTGTGGTACAACGAGCACACTGGCCCTTAAAACAGCAGCCAGAAAAATGGAGCGCAGCTGGAAGAAAACAAAACTGGAGGTTTTTCGCAATTTGTGGAAAGAGAGCATGATTGCATACAGAAAGGCCATAAAAACTGCTAGATCTGCTTATTTCTCAACTCTTTAGAAGAAAACAAACACAACCCTAGGTATTTATTCGATACAGTGGCTAAATTAACAAAGGATAAAGCTTCAACTTCTGACATTTGTAAACAACACAGCAGTAATGACTTTATGAACTTCTTTACTAGTAAGATTGATAACATTAGGAATAAAATTATAACCATGCAGCCGCCTACTACAGTATCACTTCAGACAGAACATTGTAGTCTCACTGAGGAAAAATTACACTCATTCACTGCTATAGGAGGAGAAGAATTGGCTAAACTTGTCAAATCATCAAAATCAACAACATGTATGCTTGACCCTATACCGACTAGGCTATTAAAAGAGATGCTTCCAGAGGTCATAGATCCTCTGCTTAATATTATTAATTCATCCTTGACATTAGGATATGTACCAAAAACTTTTAAGTTGGCTGTAATTAAACCACTTATTAAAAACACTTGATCCTAAAGAATTAGTCAATTACAGACCAATCTCAATCTACCGTTTCTATCAAAAATATTAGAAAAGGCAGTGTCTTCACAATTATGTTCCTTTTTAGAAAGAAATTGTATATGTGAGGATTTCCAGTCAGGATTTAGACCGTATCATAGTACTGAGACTGCTCTAATTAGAGTTACAAATGATTTACTCTTATCATCTGATCGTGGTTGTATCTCTCTATTAGTGTTACTCGATCTTAGCGCTGCATTCGATACTATCGATCACAATATTCTTTTGAACAGACTCGAAAATTATGTTGGCATTAGTGGAACTGCATTGGCATGGTTTAAATCTTACTTATCTGACCGTTATCAGTTTGTAGCAGTAAATGAAGAGATGTCACACCGATCACAAGTTCAGTATGGAGTACCGCAAGGCTCAGTGTTAGGACCGTTGCTTTTCACCCTGTATATGCTACCACTGGGAGATATCATTAGGAAGCATGGCGTTAGTTTTCATTGTTATGCTGATGATACTCAGCTCTATATTTCTTCACACCCTGACGAAACTTACCAATTCACTAGATTAACGGAATGCATAGCTGATATTAAAAATTGGATGAATAGTAATTTCCTGCAACTTAATTCAGATAAAACTGAATTTTTAATTATTGGACAGAAAAGCTCCACAAGTAGTGCCCTAGAATACTGTCTAACCCTCGATGGCTGCTCTGTCAAGTCCTCGTCAGTGAGGAACCTGGGTGTGCTCTTTGATACCAATCTTTCGCTTTGAAAGCCACGTTTCTAGCATCTGTAAAACTGCATTCTACCATCTTAAAAATATATCTAAATTACGTCACATGCTTTCAATG
The DNA here is from genome assembly GCA_023029165.1 of Gobiocypris rarus. Classification (NCBI taxonomy): domain Eukaryota; kingdom Metazoa; phylum Chordata; class Actinopteri; order Cypriniformes; family Gobionidae; genus Gobiocypris; species Gobiocypris rarus. The sequence goes on along the minus strand of CM040919.1, from coordinate 33,230,712 downwards.
CAAAATGCTGAACAATTAGTACATGCGTTCATGAGCTCAAGGCTAGATTATTGTAATGCTCTACTGGGTGGTTGCCCTGCCCGCCTAATAAATAAACTCCAGCTGGTCCAAAAGCAGCAGCTCGAGTTCTTACTAGAACCAGGAAGTACGATCATATTAGTCCAGTTCTGTCAACACTGCACTGGCTCCCTATTAAACATCGCATAAATTTTAAAATCTTGCTTATTACTTATAAAGCAATAAATGGTTTAGCTCCCAGTACTTAAGCGAGCTCTTAACGCATTATACTCCATCACGTCAATTGCGGTCTCTAAACTCTGGCCAGTTGAAAATACCTAGAATATCTAAATCAACTGCAGGCGGTCGATCCTTTTCCTATTTAGCACCTAAACTCTGGAACAGTCTTCCTAGCATTGTTCGGGAAGCAGACACACTCTGTCAGTTTAAATCTAGACTAAAAACACATCTCTTTACTATGGCATACACATAGAACATTTTTAACTTTCTTTATTCAAATCAAATGACTGATTGTTAGGCTGCATTAACTAGGTCAGCCGGAACCGGGAACACTTCCCATAACACCTGATGTACTCGTTACATCATAAAAAGTGGCATCCACACTAATGTTAGTCTCTCTGTTTATCCCGAGGTTTACTGCAGTCGGCCGGATCCAGGCCGTGTCCGGATCGGATGGTGGACCTGCATCTGGACATGACCAGCTCATCCTGGAGTGTCTGCTGAGACCGTGTCCATTAGTGTCTCCTCTGAATTCGCCTCACCGGAACGTCATCCTCAATTAACCCGTCTCCAGCGCAATAACTCCGATCTTTCAAGTATTCATATTCTTGTGTAATCGACGCGCCATCCTAAATGAGCCCGTCTGCAAGGCCATACCCAAAATTTCGAATATTCCTATCTAATATGATTTATGACCTGCAAGGTTGCCAGAGTAATAATTATACACTGTTAATAATAGGCCAGAGGAGAACTGGCACCCGACTGAGCCTGGTTTCTCCCAAGGTTTATTTTTCTCCATCATGCCCTGATGGAGTTTTGGTTCCTTGCCACTGTCGCCTTTGGCTTGGCTTGCTCAGTTGGGGACACTCAAATTATGATCCAAGTTACTCAACTAAATATACAAATAGAATTTATTAATTTGGTCATATATAATTCTATACACTATCCAAATTAAACTAGCCAAATCAAATTTTGTTGCAATGTTGTCCTGTTTAACACTGTGAAGCTGCTTTGAAACAATCGTCATTGTAAAAGCGCTATATAAATAAAGTTGATTGATTGATTGATTGATAATAGACAACAATACTCAAGCACTGTAAAGTTTTTAAAAACTCAACTGACTGGCTTCTTTCCTGTATGATTGTCTCTTCAGACCTTAGAACTGCACATGAGCTTCTTTTGGCCTCCTAACTGAACTCCCTCCCACAAATTGATCATGGATATTAACCCTCTGGCGTCTGAGCTCTTTGGGGGCCCTTCATGCTCTGACATTTGTGCTTTTTTGATTTGAATTATTTAAAACCTGACATTTCAAGGTTTCTTTAGACATATGTCTCATGTTTGTGTGATAAGTTTTCACTAAGTTAGAGATCATTTTCTGATGTCTTTGACAGAGAAGCTGCAGATCGCGCATCATGTTTGTTCTCTTTATTTTGCAAAAAGCACAACAATTTGTTTTTTATTCTAACTGTACACAAAAAAAATAAATAAAAAACTTAAAAGATTATAATGGTTTATAACACTTGCCTGAATGATAAAAATCAACAGGGTTATTTGAGTCTCTTTGGCACTGATTTAGAAAAAACGCGACCCTATCGCACTTTCAATTTTGCGATCGTGCGTAGCCTACTCTATGATGCTGAACGCGCATTTTAAAATACAAGACATTTGTCTGATGCTTCTGTTGCGCAACGAATCCTCCGCCACGGTCCAGTCCACTAACACTGACTAAATGTCAGTATTGATAAATACCGGAATATCAATATTTTTGACAACACTAAAATAAAAAAATACCATACATTTTAATTTACATGTTTGAACAATAAATGATAAATTAAGTAATAAAAAAGCAAAAAACAATGTGTTTTTTCCCAGCCTTGTGTGTTTGTTCGGACTGCCTGTCTGTGTTTTGACCTGCTTCCTGTTTATTACATGTCTGGATAGTCCCTTTAATAAAAGCTGCATTTGGATCTTCAGCCTTTGTGTCTCAGGTTGTTGCAGCTAGAATTCCAACATATCAAAAACAACACCATAAAGAATCCACACAAATCTTACTAGATTCCTATCAGATCCAAACCAGAACCCCGACAGATCGACATCAATGCTCACATTAATTCACACGCTATCAACATAGAGATATCAGAAGAAAAAAACATGTTAATTTACGTTATCTGCATTTTTAAGAACAATTCACACTGCACCTAGAGACATCGTTCAACAGCAACAGACATTTGTCTGGATTTGTTGGATCTTTCCGGAGATTTGTCGGAGTGTGCTTTCCGTCGCTTGTTTTCTCAGATTGAACATGTTGAATGAACGCTTTTCGGCTCGTGGAATGTCTGAGATGTGATGTGCCGCGATCTGTTGGTTGTCCGTGTTGGTCAGCATCTCTTGCTACAGTGTGAACTGACCATTACTTTTAGACGACTTTAGAAGATCTGACTTTTTTTTTATGGAACAGTTTACACTCACCTAAAGGATTATTAGGAACACCATACTAATACTGTGTTTGACCCCCTTTCGGCTTCAGAACTGCCTTAATTCTACGTGGCATTGATTCAACAAGGTGCTGAAAGCATTCTTTAGAAATGTTGGCCCATATTGATAGGATAGCATCTTGCAGTTGATGGAGATTTGTGAGATGCACATCCAGGGCACGAAGCTCCCGTTCCACCACATCCCAAAGATGCTCTATTGGGTTGAGATCTTGTGACTGTGGGAGACATTTTAGTACAGTGAACTCATTGTCATGTTCAAGAAACCAATTTGAAATGATTCAAGCTTTGTGACATGGTGCATTATCCTGCTGGAAGTAGCCATCAGAGGATGGGTACATGGTGGTCATAAAGGGATGGACATTGTCAGAAACAATGCTCAGGTAGGCCGTTGCATTTAAACAATGCCCAATTGGCACTAAGGGGCCTAAAGTGTGCCAGGAAAACATCCCCCACACCGTTACACCACCACCACCAGCCTGCACAGTGGTAACAAGGCATGATGGATCCATGTTCTCATTCTGTTTACACCAAATTCTGACTCTACCATCTGAATGTCTCAACAGAAATCAAGACTCATCAGACCAGGCAACATTTTTCCAGTCTTCAACTGTCCAATTTTGGTGAGTTCGTGCAAATTTTAGCCTCTTTTACCTATTTGTAGTGGAGATGAGTGGTACCCGGTGGGGCCTTCTGCTGTTGTAGCCCATCCGCCTCAAGGTTGTGCGTGTTGTGGCTTCACAAATGCTTTGCCGCATACCTCGGTTGTAACGAGTGGTTATTTCAGTCAAAGTTGCTCTTCTATCAGCTTGAATCAGTCGGCCCATTCTCCTCCGACCTCTAGCATCAACAAGGCATTTTCGCCCACAGGACTGCCGCATACTGGATGTGTTTCCCTTTTCATTCCATTCTTTGTAAACCCTAGAAATGGATGTGTGTGAAAATCCCAGTAACTGAGCAGATTGTGAAATATTCAGACCAGCCCGTCTGGCACCAACAACCATGCCATGCTCAAAATTGCTTGAATCCCCTTTCTTTCCCATTCTGAAATTGAGTTTGGAGTTCAGGAGATCGTCTTGACCAGGACCACACCCCTAAATGCATTGAAGCAACTGCCATGTGATTGGTTGATTAGATAATTGCATTAATGAGAAATTGAACAGGTGTTCCTAATAATCCTTTAAGTGAGTGTATTTCTTTAATTATTATTTGAATGAATACAAACTAGAAGTCTTTGTCTGGCTATCACCAGACCAAGCGCAATATTTTAAGATTGAACATTGGTCTGGGGAGTCTGCTCTGTATTTTCTCCTGCACAAGAGGCGTGATCAACGGGCATAGTTCAAATGACTCTGCACGCAACTTGATAGTCCTTCAACCAATCAGACCAATGATCGTGTTAAACCCGCCAATAGGTGGATAAGACGGTTTGTGATTGGTCCCCGCAAATGTGTAGCAGAAGCGGGATAGAAATATGTACAGTTTCCAGCCTGAGCTGCAGGGCGAAATCAAATCTCTGGGATATCGGGCTGGGTTTACCCAGTCTATAGAAGTCTGCCATTTCCAAGTCATATGAACGAGTTGCCAATATAGTGCACTCAAATTTCACTCAAATGATTCACTATCAAACAAATTTAAATAAAAAACGTGCATTACCATTAACAGACATTTGGTAGATTTTAAAACTTGCAAATAGTTGGTTAAAAACATAATTAATGCCCGAAGCTAATAATCTTAGGGTGTGTTCAGTTAGTTTGGTTCATTTGGTCTGGACCAAAAAAATAAACAAACTTACCATTCACATTGGCTTTTTTGACACTAAACCTAAAGGCATAGGGTTAGATTCACACATTCACCTGATTGGTTGGCTTTTATTACATATATTTTGTGACGGAACTTACCGAACACCCAAAACAATGCTAAATGCGCTCGTTGTGTGTGCGTAACCTACATATGATGGTATTTTGACCAGCTGAGAACTCGTGAAGCTCTTATCAAATGTGTAAAGGAGTCAACACACACGCAAACGAAGATCTGCTGCGAGGAGACATGGTTCTGACGCCTGTACCGAACTGTAATGGGCAACATCACGACTATGATGAGAAAAAACATGTATGCATGAGAATTTTGTCCTTTTTAGGGTTGCATCTTGTGACATCCTGTCCTGTTTTTGGTTAGTTTACATGTCTTTGGTCTGTGTTCCGTTATTATTTAATTTGAACCGCACCAGAGTTTGTTTGGAAGCGGACAGAGACCCATCTTTTCAGCGGTCTCGGTCCGCACCAGGGTTTGGAAGGAAGCATTCACACTTATTCAAATTAACCGCACTAACAATAGAGCAATCACACCAGGGTTCATTTTAATAGGATCAAACATGCTAAGTGTGAATACAACCATAAAGTGGTCCAATACTTGCCTAGCTGCCATCACTAGAATTCAATGAAATGTTTGCAAACATCAATTATTCAATTCGGTTTATTTGTACTGCGCATACCTTTCCAAACCCCCTAGAGATTAAGCCAGAGGCGACAGTGGCGAGGAAAACCTCCCAATCAATCAAACAATCAATCTCCTAAGAGGGAATTTCTAATCAGCTGCCGCTATAATTGCTCTTTTCCCCTCTAAATCTCAACTCTTAGAGTCTTGTCTGCTGAAGCAGTGCTAACCTTTGAAAAGCAGCAGTCTCTGAACTCACTGCACTGACATTTTCCAAAACAAACTGCTCTGCGGAGGCCTATAGCCGCTCTGACATTCAGTGTGTGTGTGTGTGTGTGTGTGTGTTATGTGGGCCATATGGCACTCTATAGCACTCTGAAGAAGGTGACTAGCAGTTTAAATGCTGTCAGACACACTCACGCACCCCTGAGCACTTCCTCAGGGAGCGCGACCACAACACGCCGAGTGCACACGCGTGGAGTATCCGAACGGTTCCACAAGAAGGTGACACACCTGGGAGAATCACACAGCAAAGGCTTTATCGCAAAAGTCATAACATTTGACCTCTGACCCTTTTAATGCTCCTGTGAGATAAGCCTGCCACTTTGTGGGCATTTTATCTCTGAGCTCTCCTCTTCCTCTAATGCGGGTAACGCCAGACTACTTCTGGCAACCTATTTTGAAATGCCATGATGACGACACATCTGACAAATTTCAAGTCACGGCGATTTAAAAAAAAGACTTTTGCGGCATCAGCCTATTTCACACGCCGCAGTTTCTCGGCCGTCACAGAGGATGCGTTAAAGCGGATATAAGGCTGTGATATTAGAGATATAATGCCCCAACATAAGCAATTTTTTTTTAATAATTCATGCACATCCATAAACACTCATTTTCTTCATAGTAAAATGGCAGTAACACACAAGGGAAATCTTGAGCATGGAAGAGCATGCGTTACAATCGAACCATTTTGCTTTGATCAACCCTTTTCATTAATAAATATACAAATTAAAGGATAGCGACCATTTTACTTTTACTAAAGAGGCAATCGTTTTTCAATAATAATGTCTTCATAGTTTTTATTTTTGTTAACCCCCTTAAAAAAAACAAAAAACATTGAAAATATTTTTTGTTATTAAAAAAGCTGAAATAAAATATTAACTTAAAACGAAACATATTTATATATATATATATATATATATATATATATATATATATATATATATATATATATATATATATACAAATATACAAAACAAAACAAACAAACAAACAAAAACTACTAAAATAACTTTTCGGTATATATATAAAAAAAGCTTTTCAAAACAGAACATAAACTTAAATGAAAATGACAAATGTTGCCTTGGCAACTAAGTGAACAAAAAAATGTATGCACTAAAATGACTTGAAATGAAAAAAAAAAGAAGGTATATTGAACTAATTTTAAAAATGACAAAAGCTGCCATGGTTAGGTCATAATAATAATTATACACTTTATAGATTAAAATTGACAGACTTCACATAGCTTATTCCCTAAGATTAGCCTTAAATGAGTATGTTCCTAATACTGATCTGAGACCTGGCCTACAGTGTCTTTGATATAGTTTAGGTATACACAGGATAAACCACCTCTGGATCGCTGTATATTCTATGATTAAAAGAAATGCTGGTTTACATATCCCTGGATTACATGTTACAAGATCAAAGACGCAGCAGGACGAGGTGTGAGGAAATCTACCATAGCTCGGTAACGCACAGACGATGTTTTATGAATCAAAGAACACAGAAACCTGCCGTATAATGAAGTACATGTAGGCTTGTCAAAAGAGTCCGCGTTAATTAGTAAAAATGAATCGGTTTAACTGTCGTTTGAGCTCCTGAAAAAGCGCTTGAGCTCGGGAAGAAGCCGTTGACTGATATAGATCCAGAACAGTGCTGGTGAGAGTGTGACGAGCTCCACCTGTCCTGAAGATTAATGTGACATGCCATCCTTGCCATAAATCCAGCATCATGTCTTTTTTTCGCTCTTATGAGTGAATCCAACTGCCAATTATTATTTTCTGCTCAATTCTATTTTTCCCCCCTTTTTTGTGAGGTTGTTCACGTGGCTTTTAAAAAGTGACCCATATCAAAAACACTGGTCAAAACTGATTATTCAATTAAACTCAATAATCAGAATTTAAAATGTAATTATTGTATAATTTATCCTTCATGATATATATATATATATATATATATATATATATATATATATATATATATATATATATATATATATATATATAATATTTGTTTTAATGAAATGTTTGATACATGCACATATTATATATATAAATTACATATAGTATGTATGTGTAATAAAAATATATGTATTGTTAAATAATTGTAGTTTATGCACGTATACTATAATATAGTATACATTTATTACAAAATCCTATAATATGAATGAAAAATATTACAATCGATTTAATATAGTATAATTTTATATATAATATATATATCTTTAAATTAATTGCTAATTATAAAATCCTTCTTTATTGTAATTATATCTAGCCCAATATATGTAATATATATATATATTTGAAGGACCCCATTCATGGTCATGTTACTGAAGCCCATGTCATGTGCACATGGTAAGATTTTGTTCAAATATTTCACTTTTTTGGAACCTGTTCATTTCTGTTGTCCTGTGGTGTGACACCCCTATATTCTTCATTCTTTCTATGTCACACCATAGGAAACATTTCAGTAAAATTGAAAAGTGAAAAGACTTGTCAAAGTTAGTGACCCCTTATATTTTCTCAAACATCAGACTTCTTACTACATAACAATATGCATTTTTTCTTATTTGTCATCTACCCATATATAATAACAAATCACTTTATAAATGTATACAGGGAACTCAAACCAATCTTAATTTAAGTGTTAAACTAGTTGAGACACAAATTCTGTTCTACTGCATTCTGACTAGCTGTTTTAGAAAACAAGAACATGTCACGTGTTAACATCTATTATTATGAGACAGAATGTCCTTCACAAGGCCTTCTCTGGTACACAGTGACAACTGACCCTGTCACACAACACTAAACGTTTCCTTGCAGAGAAAAAGGCAAGATAAAGGAGTGATTCATTAGCGAGACGACCCGCTTCTCTCTTTTGGACTTTCAGAGCTGCCCCCTACAGCCTCAATGATTTCCAATGCCGCAAAGTCCAACTCTGTGCGGACCTACACAAACCCTTTGGTTCGATACAGAGAGGTGAGCACTGACCTACATTGTGAATAAGCTCTCTCGTTCAGATAGACACACAAAGGCACTCTGAGAGATGCCCTTTACACTGACAGCAGACAAATCACACACACACACACACACTTACTTTTGTGCTTGATTGCTGTAGTTGTTGTCATACGAGTCATATCCCTGGTCATCGTAGGCCGTTCCATATCCATCATCGTATTCCTACGGGAAAGAAAAATATGCTGTAAATATTCAGATTTTTTTTGTTTTGTTTTTACAGTAGAAAACAAGAAAAGGTATAAAAAACAACTGTTTTTGAAAAAAAATCGGCTGTGAATGATCCAAAGTTTCACTCAAATTCTTCTGCTTGTTTCATTCCTGAATGATTCAGAGTTTTAGTTTAATCAGTTGAATACATTTTTTTATGATTCATTCAGAAATACAATGACTTCTTGTGTTCCTGAATAAATCAGTTTTTTAAAGGTGCAGTGTGTAGTATTTATGAAGATCTATTGACAGAAATGTAATATAATACATAAATATGTTTTTAGTATGTTTTTAGTATGAAGACCTTACATAATGAACCGTTATGTTTTTATTACCTTAGAATAAAGCCATTTATACACCGCGGGTCCTCTTACAGTGCAAACGCCATTTTGCGCCGCTATGTTTCTACGGCAGCCCTAAACGGACAAACTGCTCTACAGAGCACTAGCAACTCTCTGCTGTCTCAGACGACATCTTTGTCCTGTGTCGGCCACCGTAGCTCCTTTATGTGCTTTGAAAGAGAGGGGTGAGCGGTGGGCGGTAGCAGTTCACAACCTCACCACTAGATGCTGCTAAAATTCACACACTGCACCTTTAAATGAATTGGTTGAATGAATGATTCAAAGACTCACTCATAAAGTACTTTTTTGTTTTGTTTATTAATGAATCAGTGTTTTGAACACATTGGTTGATTAAAATGTTTTATGACTCACCCATAAATACAGAAAATGGTTTTATTTTGAACGAATCAGTTGGATGAAAAATTCAAAGACTCACTCATAAAGACACTCAATTGAATTAAAATCCTTTTTATTACTTTTGCATAAAATACACCAAAATTAGTACATTTTCTGAATGAATCAGTGTTTTGAAAGATCACTTAACTGAAAGATTTAAAGACTCACTCATTAAAAGAGTCACTTGTTTTGTTCATGAATGAATCAGTGTTTTGAACAAATCGGTTGATTAAATGATTCAATAAGTCACTTGTAAAGTCACTTATGCTAACAATGCATTTGTGTACATTTAAAAAATATATATTTTGACCATTTCTATGGAGTTTTAGTTAAAAAACAGTCTGGGGAGAGCTTTGTTTCGATAAAAATGATTTAGTGTTTTGAAAAATCAGTTGACTGAATGATTCAATAACTCACTCTTAAAGAATCATTTATGTTATCAATGTATTTTTGTAAAATAAAAATAAAATATTTTGACTTCATTTCTATGGAGTTTCAGTTCAGAATTGGTCTGGGGAGGGAGATTTGTATTGTGAAAGTTAGTTTGTCTACATAGTACATCAAACTCTTATTTTAAAAGAGCAAGAAAAATCCTGTTTTCCTTGATATGAACCCTTGAAGAGATAAATGCATGCATAATGCAGCACTACAGGCCGGAGTCTGGAGCAGCGGACAGTCTCCACAGGACATACTGCATTTCATCAGGGTCAAGAGATCTGCTCTAATGATGAAGCATTTCGAGCCGTCCTGGATCCACACACACACACTCACTCACACACTTCCAAACTCTGCTTAGAGGTTAATCTACTCAGCTGAACCCCGGTCGACATTAATACTCCATATATCTAGAGCAGAAATAGCATAAAGCCACGCATGAAAACTGAAAAGCAGCTCTTCACTTAAATGAAAGGTTGTGAAAGTGCTTCATTAATTCGAGGGCTGATATGATTTTGACACTGTAATTAACATCGCATAATAACCCTTTAAGAGTGGATAATGAAACTTCATGGGGGTTAATATCTAATGTAGCTATTATTGTGACATATCTCAGATTGCCTTATGACACATGTGGCTTTGTGGCCTGTTGTCAGACGTCGCAAAGCCCTGTTTGATATGTTTATGAAGACCCTAATAAAGCGCATGGAAAGGAGAGGTCATAAGAACAAGCTGGAACTTTTCACAAATGGAGATTTACATTTACCATACTGATTGTGGGGGGAAAAATGTGTTAAACAGAGCTGAGAGAACGCCATTATTAAGTGTTTAAACATAGACGAGCAAACACAATTAAGCTTAAATCATGTAAACTTTATCAGACACCTAGGCTGCATTTATCTGATCAAAAATTATATGTGAAAAATAATAACAATATTATTACAATTTAAAATAACTATTTTCTGTTCCAATATTTTAAACTGTAATGTATTCCAGTGATGGCAAAGCTGAATTTTCAGCATCATTACTCCAGTCTTACAGAGCGGCGGATTGGATCATCATTTCAGCGATTAAAACATTAAGATCAATTCTGTTCTTCACATGAAGATATCGTATGACTACAGAAGACTTGGAATGCAACATGAGTTAATACTTTTACTGTTTTGGTCAGTTTTTGCAATAAATACCTGTGACTGTACTTTTATTTGTCTGTTATGTGTTTTATTGTTGAGAAGTGGGTAGGTTTAGGGTAGGAGTGGGGTTAGTTGCTCCAAAATATAAAAGTAGCCTTTAAATATTCATAAAATCATGTCTACTTTTACAAATGCAAAGAATTAAATACATTTCAATAGGAATTAAAATGTAAGTTTTTCTTGAATTATGCAGGGAAACGTACCTGGAGGTACATATTTCAGGGTTTGCAAAAATGTAGGCAGAGTCACGTATTTCCAATGAGTCTGGGTTGTAATAACTTCTGCCTCTGAAACAAATGAGCTTTTGCAGATGATGTCATCAAGCCCCTCCCCTCTAACCACCTGCAGTTCTCACCATCCAATCAATTTCTGATGCCTAAAATCAAGTCCACATCAAATTTCTTCATAGCATAGAAATATGCCACATAGCAGATTACAAATGTTGACTTTAAGCAAAACTCAACGCACCTACATTGTCAAATTCTCTCAAAAATTCTCACAGAAGTCAAACATCAAAGCCTAGATCTGCTGTTCCCCTACTAATTTAGGATAAATGTCCTCCACAAAAAGGCTCTGACCCCTTGTGACTGCTCCAACATATCCGGGCCCAGCTCATTTCCAAATCCATCTGCCCTCAATTCACATGCGTAAAATCCTCCTCAACTATGAAAACAAAGACAAAAACCCTCTCATCACACACCCCGCAGTCTTAGAGCGGCATTACTGTCCGATCAGAGGCGCGCCACTGCCAAAGCACACTATTCACAGTTTCATCTTTAATCCACAAGCAAAGTGACATTTAAACTGAGTTTTATAATGAAGTTTACTTGGGAAAAAAAGAGAGAAGTTTTGCTGCTGATGGCATTAGCATTGGCAAAAAGTCTGCATTATCATAATAATTGACATTTATTTACACTTTTTAAATGTACAAATTTAAACAAATATTTAAGATACATTCTCTAAAACAATTTTTAATATTCTAAATAATACTAAATGATATACATTCTAATAATGTTTAATTATTAAATAGTTACATTTTTTTTAATATCTTAATATTAGATTTTCTTTTCAAGTAATAAAACACTGAATTAGCTCTGAATAAGCACACATGCTTATAATGCACACAGATATGATCATTCGGAGGTGCAATTTCGATCCCACCACCCTGTCAGGGGTTGCGGTAGTGAAATTCACAGAGGAAGAAGCGTGAAGAACAAAATAACTTTTAATAAACACTGGGAACACAGAAGCACTGCACACTTACAACATAACGTTATCACAGGACTTTTTACAAGATGTCATTTAAGTCTCAGGCGTCTGCAAAATGTGTCTGAAGTTTCAGCTCAAAATACCCCACAGATCATTTATTATACCACGTTTGAGTGGAAGGAAAAACATGCTGTTTTCGTGTATGTATCTTTAAATGCAAATGAGATGCTGCTCCCCTCCCCACTTTCCAGAAAAGGGGCGGAGCCTGTACAGCTTGTGCCTCGAATACTCTTGCAAAAACTAAAACATCTGTTTGCTTTTGATTATCATCTCTATCATGAAAGTGTATTATTTGTATGCGTTTTAAAGCCATATCAGTCTAATCTTCTGATATATGGTTTTCTGAGCGCACACGCCTGAAGCACGCACACGGAAAGCTGATGTCAGACAGCGCGCCCTGTGAGTATTAAACTAAGTACTCTTTCATGTCTTATTGTGATTAAACTGTCAAATACCAATAAAGGTTATATCAAAAACACAACATTCACATAAACACAGTCAGTTATGTCTGTGAAAGTAAATAAGCAAGTAAAGAAATCGCATGTGTATAGTAGAACTGTGTATTAAAGTAACATCAGTGTAATATAGGCTACAGTACCTACTGCTATATATGCTGTTAATATGAATCAAACAACAAAAGATAAACAGAAATCACTCACTGCTCTTGACTGAATAACTTTACTAGCTTTAATAAGAATATATTTCTTACTTGAATGCTGCTGTAAAATGCTCTGGCGAGGAGATAAACATGTAAAACTCACTCAGGGCGGAGTCTATGCTAATAGGGTGGAGTCCATCAGCAGTCATGGGCGGGGCCTAAGAACATTGCAAACAGCTTATTCTGAGACACTGCTTATGATTTATAGGGATTACAAAAATAGAAGTGAGTGGATTTTTATCATTATAGGGTGGTTGTGTACACACATTGCAGACACTCATTAATGTTCAAACACCATGTAAAAATGTATTTTGCATAATAGGTTTCCTTTTAAATACACAAGGAAGATCATTAACAGAACAGGGGACAGGTGTAACTCCATTAACAACCATAGAGTCTAACTAGCAAAGGAAACAGAATAAAACCAAACTAAAACACAATGACACCAAACATAACCCAGACACACCCTTCTCCTTCCACCAATAGTTTCTCGTCTACCAATAAAAACAGCCTCAACCCAAAAAATCAAATGAGGTCAAAATGGAAACTGTAAAATGAATTTGAAGAAAGGATACGAGAATTGATCCCCCTGGAAAACCTGGAGCTCCGCAATGTTTCACAGGGATTTCAATGCCTCTCCAGTTTAGGTCACCTCTGCCAGGCTGGAGTCTGGAGAACTGCTACTCTACAGATATTTGATGAGAAGCCAAACAGTTTAATTCCACTCTCTATCCAAAAGGAAAAGGGTTGAAATCAAAGCAAAATGGAGTTTTCAGCATTTGAACCTTCAACGGTGAGCAACTCATCTTCCTTCCGAGCTGAAACAAGACTAGACTCACTCAGCTATTTATAACTGAAGATATTTCCATTGTGCCGTCTTGGCTGACAGTGATCTCTATCTGCAGCACTATGAATATGTCATAAGGTAAAAACCTCTCGTATTCTGAAGAGCGAAACTCTGTTACCCTGGCGGATTAGTTATGCACAGCTTTGCGCACTGATCAAATAAATTAGTCTGGTTGAACGTGAAAACAAAACCAGGTCATGTATGAGAGAGAAAGCAAGACAGAAAATTAGACTTTCCTTGAAGAACGAAAAAACCCATTTCCAAGTTGCTGTAAAGAAGTTGAAAGCTGCTGACAGTCACTGTGCCATTTTGATCAGCTCAGGTTTGATCAGGTCTGTCAACGCTGCACAAGCCGCTGAAATTAGACATGTACACATCACACGCCAAGACGGGAGAAAACCAAATCTCTGTTCGCACGGGATGTCAAATCTTTTCAAATATGGTTGTACTTACAATGTTCGTCTTTGTATGAAAAAGTAAAGATGTCTGCTGGGATGAGAGACTGATGGCAGATTGTTTGGTAAACTTCTCGCTGAGCTGAAGCTGTCGTTAGCGAAGCAGCGAGTTTGTCACAATGGATAAAACTCATTTAACACATGTGCCACATGTGAAGCGAGGACTCCTTCAGGTTTGTGGTTTACTAAATCCCTACAATGTCTTTCACAGTGAAGAATGGCTGATTTCTCAATTAACCCTTAAATTCATTAATGTTTCACCAATCATTATTACATATTCTGGTCTTTAGCGACCCGGATCTATGTCTAACACAGATGGATCTCTACCTGTCACAATAATATAAAACTCTCCTGATATTAGAGTAACAAAATAAAGCATATTGTATTACCTTTTGGAGCTTAGAAGGGTTCAGTTTGAGCAGATGTTTTATACCATCATCACTGTCCTCGTCATTTCCCAATACATTCAGCATCTGGCTCATCGTCACGATCTCAAACATATTCTCAAAACGATCATTTTCAGCATTTTCAAAATCAATATTTTGGTTGCTCACAGCTTCTTCCCAAGATGCATCATCAAAAGATAATTGATTGCGTTCAGTACTTGCTCTGCATTAAATCCCTGAGCCATTTCAAGTTCTGCTGATGATTCTTCCTATTCTTTTGTTTTCTGCCTGCCGTGACTATGAGTGAAGCTTCATCATTGTGTATCAGACATTGCCACCTGATGGAATAAAGGTAAATTGCACTTAATCATTCATCAAAGATTCAATTATTGTTGAGCAGAAAAATGTATACTTAAACCATTTCATACCATATACCATTTTTCCTTGTTATATTGTTTATAATGAATTGAGGAATATTGATGTCTAACTGTAAAAAAATTATGAGGAGGAGGGTAGTGAATGACATTTCGGGTCACTAAAGACCCGAGGTATGCGTTTAAGGGTTAAACAAGCATTAAAGCAACATGAAACAACATGTATTTGCAATGCATTTAACTTAAGTAATGTGACATTTACAAGTGAAATTTTTATTCAGAAAATCCAGGAAACAGTATCTTTTGCTTCCGAAAGACAGTACTAAATGATTTATATATATATATACAAAATGAGAAACATTTGCACATCTTCATCCTGTTCGAAAGTTTTCTGTTTTCTATTTATCTAATACTGTCTAGATTTAATTTTTGACTTAAACATAAACAAATGCTCTCCTGCAGACCTGATCTCCAGATCAATCATAAAGACTGATTATCACAACATGCTAAATTATTCGGTAACACTTTATTTTAGGGTTCAGTTATTAACTAATAACTAGTTGCTTATTAGCATGCATTTAACTAGGATATTGGCTGTTTATTAGTACTTATAAAGCACATATTAATGAATTATTCTTTATGACCTTATTCTACTTCCCTTAATCCTACCCAATACCTAAACTTAAATGCTACAAAAACTACCTTACTAACAATTAATAAGCAGTAAATTAGGAGTTTATTGAGGCAAAAGTCATAGTTAATGGTTAATATATGTTTTCCCCGTTGTTACATCAGCAGAAAAGGTTTCAAAGGTTTCTGTAACAGAAGCGGATGACCTGTTTTTGATCTCACCTGCGCACGTTCTAATTTTGAGTATGCGATTGACATTGCGGCTGCGATCCATGGCCTGTGAGAGTATGGATCTTTATTCAAGCTGCCAGCTGGGGTCTCAGTGGTTAGTCTATCAGAGCAGTGTTGGCCGGAGCTCAGGTAAGCGGAGTGCTGGAGAGAGCTCTATTAGAGCGGAGTAAAGCCATGTAATCACATTACATTTGCCTCCTTCAGCCCGGTGCCAGAAACTCAAAGCCACATTAGAGACACGGAGAGACCCAGACAAACTCAATCATGTTTTGCCTCTCTCTCGCACACACAGACATGTTTACTTTGCCATCAATGAGGGTACAGACTTTTATTTGTAAGATATTAAAGATAATTATTATAACTACTAACCCAAAATAATGAAAGTTTCACAATAAAAAACTGAATTTTTACTGGAATTTTACAACAAGTTTGAGGTGTTGACTTGTCCTCCAAATTCCCCAGATCTCAATCCATGGAGGCCCATATATATACCTCAAACTTTTTGTGCTCCTCAAACCATTCCTGAAACATTTTTGCTTTGTGGACTCAAAGAACATCCTGCAACCACCAAAAACATGAAGTTTCTTGCCTCCACTATCACACAAAGTCCTTCAGACAGAAGCATGTTGACAAAAGCCATGTGTTCTGGAATAGACATTGCTGTGATAACTCACCATCTTCTGCGTCTTTGATCTCTCACTATCATCAGATTTGCAACAGTGTTTGAGAGTCACGAGAACACACACGTTACATCAGACATAATGAAAACATCGACACGCTGAAGAGACACACACACACACACACACACACACTACAGCATGAATGAGAGACAGACAGATCCCTAGGTGAGTGTTCAGGTACAATGGACACAATAGGCTGAAAGACAGCTTGTTAGAAGATAAGATCTGCCCATAGAGGCCACAAGACCTCACGCACACACTTTAATAAGTTATCTACATGAGGACATACAGACTTGTACTGCTTAAAATACAGCTAAACCAACAAAAACTATGTTTTTTTGTTTGTTTGTAATGTACACGAACATACCACAACACACATTACCTGAAGACGATCTAAAAACACACACAGACTGACACTCACGCATGGCTTGTCTGAGTAACTCCATCAAACTTGCTCATTTCTGCTCCAGTCGCTGGGTTTTCTGGAACATTTCTTAGTTTCACAGCTCAAAACAAGAGCTTTGCGACTGCCAAGATGCCTGAGCTGCTTCACTCTCCCAGAATACCGAACAGCTAACAAATATGAGCATGCAATTTACAGCACAACAACAGTATGAAGAGATATTTTTGCCTTGTTGCCATTTTTATCCATAGTATTGACAGAGAGAAATTGGGGGAAGAAAATAAAATGGTTATGCAAGTGACATGAGCCAGATTTGAAAGCCATTCCTATGAGTAAGTAAGACATGTTCTTGGTCAACATATTTTGTTGATCCTGGAACAACATTCCTGTCCAAAAAATGTGTCCTAACCATATCCCTTTCCCCTTAAACCTAATCCTACCCATAATTTATCTGTAAAATCAGAGGGAAATTATGGTGAATAACATTGATGCAGAAGAACCTAACCCTTGTATTAAGTCTAAACTTGACATATACTATTATGTTGTCCCTATATATATACAGTCCCTGACAAAAGTCTTGTCGCTTGTGTACAAATTGAACTGAAGTGCCGCTGAAATATATTTCTTATCAAGATTTTTTTACAAGAAATGGCTCATTTTAATCCCAACAGCTTTTGTAATAATGTTTCAGTGCAAAATGAAACTGTCAAAAAATATTCTAATATTCACAGCTTGGTAAAGCCCATTGAGTCAATTTTTGCAAAGACATAAGTGTTGTCGCCTTGTCATATGAGCTTCACCTGTGACTAATAATGGATCAATTAGATCTCAGGTGTGTACAAAAAGAACCCCAGTACACTAGACCTTCACATCAACTGCAACTAGACCTCTGCAAACATGCCTAAGATTCACCCTGAGACTAAAGTTTTGATTATCAAGAGGCTGAAGACCAGATCCACTGCTGATGTGGAAGACACCTTCAAAGTGTCTCAGCGTCAAGTACAGAGGATAAAAAAAAGATTTGAAGAGACTGGAGATGTTTATGACAAACCCAGGTCAGGCAGACCCTGCAAGACAACTGCTCGAGAGGAACGTTTGTTGGCTCGAAAATCCAAGGCCAGCCCATTTTCCACTGCAGCAGAGCTCCACGAGACCACTGAAGTCCCTGTGTCAACCAGAACAGTTTGTCGGATTCTGCCTTGAAATGGCCTCCATGGTCGAATCAGTGCCCAGAAGCCAGCACTAAACAAAATACAATTGAAAAACCATGTGGGATTTGCCAAAGCCCACAGCCTGCTAAAAGGATGGATTTTTCAGATGACTCTTCTGTTGAATTATACCACAATCGCTGCAAATATTGCAGGCCTACTGGAGCCCGCATGGATCCGAGATTCACCCAGAAAACAGTGAAGTTTGGTGGCGGAAAAATCATGGTCTTGGTTTACATCCAGTATGGGGGTGTGCTAGAGATCTGCAGGGTGGAAGGCAACTTCAATAGTCTAAAATACCAAGAAATCTTATGCCTCCTATATTCCCAACCATAAAAGAGGCCAAATCCTGCAGCAGGATGGTGCTCCATCACATTCTTCCATCTCCACATCAAAGTTCCTCAAGGCGAAGAAGATCAAGATGCTCCAGGATTGGCCAGCCCAGTCACCAGACATGAACATCATTGAGCATATGTGGGGTAGGATGAAAGAGGAAGCATGGAAGACGAAACCAAAGAATATTGATGAGCTCTGGGAGGCATGCAAGACTGCTTTCTTTGCTATTCCTGATGACTTCATCAATAAATTGTATGAGTCCTTGCCAAACCGCATGGATGCAGTCCTTCAAGCTCATGGAAGTCATACAAGATATTAAATTTGGATCTCACAGCCCCACTACTTAATTTGCTGACATATTTTTGTATTTGCAGTAAATTTGTTCAATTTCTCTATAGGCGACAAAACTTTTGTCTTGCCAAAATTTGACCTTTCTGTCTTGATTAAATGATAAATCTTTTTTCAGTGAAACAAATTTATTTCAGTGCATTAAACATCATTTGGGAGGGTTTTAGCTTTTCATATGAGCTATTTTCTGGATCAACGTTCCCCACCCCTGATTTAAGGTATACACACATACATGCATTTACAAAATTACACTGAAACTCAATTCACTGAGCTCTTAAAAAGATCAAACAATCTTTATTCTTTCATTATATGTATGGTGAAAAACCCGTTACACTATGAAAAAAAGGCTTTTTGTAGAAACAACAGCACTAATGACCTCAAAGATTGATGAGTGGTCTTCACTTAATCCGACACGCTTTTAAAACCATACATAAAACCCAAACTATTCAGGTGGTTTAAAGCAGCTCATGAAGTAGACAGATGCTGAAGAACTCAAGAACATCCTGCTCTGCTTGACTAATAAACTTGTGTTGGTCACACAGAACCAGACTATACTTGTGTCAACTGCAATTACCGCAAGGCTTCTGCCACGGTGATCAAACTGAGAGGATGGAAGTCATAAACGCTGAGCTATCATGGGGCTCTGGCCAAATTTGCATAAACAGAACTGATTTATGGGTATTCGGGTAGTCAGACTGAAACTATGAGGTGGAAGTGTGCATGACATTATCCATTTAATGGAATTTCATGCTCTGTCTCTCGCTTTTATATGATAAGAAATGTTTCTCTCATTAGATATAATGTTCACTATGAACATTCTGAAAGATTCAGAGGCAGGGACCAGAGGTTTGTGCACAAGCACCAACTACGCCAAATTGTGAAATAGATCGGCGCAAATGAACAAAAAAATGTAGTGATGGATAGATTTATGGAGACTGACCGACATGGATGGACAGATGGATGGATGGATGGATGGATGGATGGATGGATTTATGTAGACCGACCGACATGGATGGATGGATGGATGGATGGATGGATGGATGGATGGATTTATGGAGATCGACATGGATGGACAGATGGATGGACGGATGGATTTATGGAGATCGACCGACATGGATGGACAGATGGATGGATGGATGGATTTATGTAGACAGACAGACATGGATGGATGGATGGATGGATGGATGGATGGATGGATGGATGGATGGATGGATGGATGGACAGATGAATTTATGGAGACAGACCGACATGGATGGATGGACGGAGCCTGACCGACATGAATAGATGGATGGATGGATGGATGGATGGAGATTGACTGACATGAATGGATGGATGGATGGATTTATGGAGACCAACTGACATGGATGGATGGATAGATTGAGACTAACCGATAGATGGAGACTGGGAGACTGACAGATAGATAGATAGATAGATAGATAGATAGATAGATAGATAGATAGATAGATAGATAGATAGATAGATAGATAGATAGATAGATAGATAGATAGATAGATAGATAGATAGATAGATAGATAGATAGATAGATACATAGATACATAGATCATATTGTCACTCTCATTCAAAACCTATCTTGACTTCCTTTGATTGTCCCCTCTCACTACTTACAACCAAAAGTGTCAAACAACCCCTAAAAACAGAGACTTTTAAAGTCAAAACCAGAGGCTCAGGAATATGTTTTGAAGTGTCGGCACTTACTCAATACCAACTCTCACACGGGTCTGCATGTCACTAAAGTACTTCAGCGTGATAAAACGCAGCGTGGACAGAATGAAACGACTCAACAGAGGAATCTGAGGAGCCTAGAGGCGAGCCTATATGTCTCGCTGTACAGACCTATTGGGAAACAAACCCGTGATTTGTGTTGGTTCGAAAAACATCATACTGGACACAGGCATTCATAACACAACACTGGTGACAATGGAAATCATTTCAGCACTCGGCCAAAGGAGAGATAGCATCGCAGCCGGCTCAGTAATTATGAGGATAAACCAAAGTGACAAGCGGTTTTGATTGTGGAAACAGAGGGTCTGAGATACAGAGAGGGATAATACGTGGCATAATGGTATTATTGCAACCCTCCGCAGAGAGTGACTCAGGTATCAGAACGGCCCCTGAGAGGGAACCAACAGCCGATGCAATTACTTCATATTAATGACTTACACGGGGCGAGCAGATCCACCACCAAACATGCTTGGAATCAGATTCGGTGAATTTAAAATGTATTTTAGCTTCTTGATTTGCGATAATCTGATCAAAATGTTTTTAAATTGCATAAGAGACATATTCATGCTGACCTCAGTTCATTCCCAAAGCTTGGTAAAGATAAAAATATGTCACCACGTTTGGGTCAGATGTACTAATCACGCAGGCTTTTGATTTGATGCATCTTTTCTTTCCAGACTTGGGAAAGCGCAGGGCGTAGCCATCATTTTAAAAGTGAGGGGGACAGAATGTCAAGCGATATCAGTTTTTTCTGACTTTCGTCTAATTGACTGGTTTTATTTTTAATGTTATATCTTTTTGCTTAATTGGCTTAATATGCTATTTATGTTAAAGCAATAAGCCTCCTTCTACAACAGTCAACCCTAAGTCTGATGCTCTCTGTTCTGTCTATAAAAAATTACAAATTAGTCTGATTAGTAGCAGAAATATTTAAATGTACACTGTAAAAATAAAATTCAGGTCTCCAGTTGAAAATTTTCTAGTGAGCGATCACATCTAAATTTTCAGTTGGCCAAATTGAATTTCTGTGAATTGATGCAATTTAATTCAATTAAAATTCACATAAATTCAATTTGGCCAACTGAAAAATTTAATGTGATCGGTCACTAGAAAATTTTCAACTGGAGACCGGAATTTTTTTACAGTGTAGACATTGTTGCTAAATATTTTGTACATTCCATTCAGTTTGCAAATGCATACGATAAAAGGTACACAACAACAAAAGACCCATTTTTTGGTTCCCAAATCTAAGCCAAATCCTAAGAGACTTGATATTAGTTATAACTTTAGTAATAACTTTTCACAAACGGAGTAGTTACTTTGTTTTGCTTATGCAAGGCAGTGTAGACATAAAACACATAATGATTGTTTAATGGAAAAAAACTAAACTTATTCCATTAATTATCTTATTCCAGTCGTTTGTTTTTCCTCACCTCTGAAGCCTCCTCAAAACTTTCTGCCTCATCCTCTCTCAACTTTGAATTAACTTCTGGCTCTGTCTATTGACAATAAAGAAGTGTTTGAACTACGTACATACAGGGAATTATGACATACAGAAGAAATGATGTACACTGCTAGACAATAGCAAATCATTTGTATGCTAAATTATCTTTCCTATATTTTCCTAATGACAATTTTATGATTGGTCTATATGGTACTACAAATATTGGTTGAACATTAAGGATAGATGTATAGAAAAATTGTACAATGTATATAAAACATTTTTTAAAAGCCACTCTATCACTTCTCACCTGTGACGTTTCTTTTGTTTGTGTGTCATCCTGTTTCTGACCTGATAACCCTAAACTGCCTGTGTCTTGTTCAATCTTGACAACACAGAAAGAAAGTTAAATTACTTTCAAAATTGCATTTTAAACAATAAAAGAAAGAGAAAACTATAAATTAAGACCTATGTTAGAACGTTAATGCATACAATTGAATACTGCATTGCTAATGAATTGTATTATATAATAAAAATTATAAATAAAATAAAATATAAAAAAAAACCTGAATTCAACATTAAAAATCACATCTATATTCTAATTTTAAGAGCTTTGATAACATATATGTGAAAATAAAAGACGTTACAAAAGAAAATACACTGAAAATAAGTGCACGTTTGTGCGGAGAGCAAATATTTTCAATTTCCAGCAAAACCTGCTAACGTAATATTCAACAAGAGAAAGGGGCAGTTATTCATCGTTGTACAACACAATTCGGATACATGCCAACTTACTGTGCTTGATTTTTCGTAAAAAGGAGTGAATCGTTTTTTGCCGTTTTGAACTGATCGCGACCTCTATGAAAATGATGATACAGCGCGGGTGCGAGCATGGGCGTGCGGCGGCCGTGACACGTGAGGGACTGATTACCATGGAAACGTGAAAGGCACACGTATGTAGATAGATCGTCTCTTTGAATTTTTACTTTTAAATCTGGATTTATACACATTGCCTCGTGAAAACATCAACTGAACACAGTTTGCCGAATGCAAAAGTGAGGGGACGAATTTACATTTTATATAAAGTGGGGACACGTCCCCCGTCCCCACGTAATCTACGCCTATGGGAAAGCGAATATGATTAGTTGATTCAAACTCATATGCTGAGAGCGGATATGACTGGTTGATCCCTGTAAATCGGAATGGTAAGATTAGATGTGATTGGCTGATGAAATCCCACATGGGTTGGAGATGAAAACACAAACTGCAAGATAAGAAGTAGAAAAGTGCAAGTAAAAAATAGCAAGTTGGGAAAAATTTTGCGAAAAAAAGAAGAAGATAAATATGGAGACCATATGTGTCAATAGAGAAATAAATAAAGCAGTCTAAAAATTAAAAATGAATCAAATAATCAATAAATAAACATATCAACATGGGGGTTAAGAGAATTAAGAATTTGGTCATTTATAAATTAGTTCATAAAAATACTGAAAACACAATACTAAATTTAGCTATTTATATATTAAATGCACAAAAATAAAATATACAAAACCCACTAGAACAGTGTTATATATTTTGTTGACTAGTGCCCTTACATTATCCCAAATGTTACCAAGAATGTTTAAACCCACAGAAATAAGCAATTTTAGCCAGGACATGGGCCATGTCCGTGCGTCTATCAGTGACATCATACCTGCATTACCCTCGATTTCTGGTTTTATTTTGTAGAAACCATGGAAACACCAAAGAATGTTTGGATACATTCATCCACAGCAAACAAATTGTTATATAGCTCAACACAGTTAGGCCAAACCCATTTCTACACCTTAGCCCTTCCCTTTCCCCTACCCCTTTGTTTTGCGCTTTCACGTGAAGGGGTAGAATACCGTGCTGCTAGAATACGTGTAGTGATGTTGCCACTCGTAATCGATCACTTGTGTGTTGCCTGGATACCTGTTTCTCAGTAGCTTGCTAAACGCGTTATTTGAGTGATGTGAACACAAATTAATAATATAGTTCAAAGAAATATCTGGTCATCCTTCATAACGCAGTTGCTATTTACATCACGTATAGTCTGTAAACTCTTGCGTTACCGAGGCAACAACTGACTCGTTTGTATTACTTTGCAAAGAGCTCAGTTATCACAGCGCCACAGTAGACATCTAAACCATATCCGTACCGGCCGGCTTGTAATGTAACGGTTAACAAACAAAGAGAACAGTTTGACCCGATGGAAAAGCGGTGTGAGTCTTGTGTGTTCTGTTAGACTGGGTAAATCCAGCCCGATCTGCCGGCGATTTGATTTCGCTCTGCAGCTCAGGCTGGAAACCTGTACATTTTTCTATCCTGCTTCTGTTACACATATGCGGGGACCAATCACAAACCGGCTTATCCACCTGGCACGCTATTGGCGGGTTTAACACGATGATGGATAGAGAAGGGACCAATCGTTGGTCTGACTGGTTGAAGGACTATCCAGTTGCGTACATTTGAACTCATTTGAACTATGCCCGTTGATCACGCCTCTTGTGCAGGAGAAAATACAGAGCAGACTCCCCAGACAAATGTTCAATCTTAAAAGATTGAGCTTGGTCTGGTGATAGCCAGACAAATGTTCTGTATCATTCTGTATCGTCTTAGGAAACTCTAAGGCTCGTATGTTTTTGAACTGAAAACAAGCGCCATTTTTCTGAAGTCCAAATAAAGTGCAAAACAACGTTGGGAGTGAGTAATCTGTTAAACTTGCACCTGACATCTTGCCACTCTGTTTCAAGGGGCAAGGGGTATGAAATAGAATTGGGATTGGGCCTTAGTCTTATTATTTAAATCTCGTTTTTTTTGTTTTACCATGTTTAATATCGATCTAGCTTACTGCAGTGTGCAACAAGTGTCTCATAGTAGCTGCCGAGCGAACGCAACATTAGTACATCATTTTCGTGATTGAATCATGTTAAATAGAGCTATTTTTTTAGGCATTTTGAAAGCCAACAAAAATATGATCACATTGTAAGTCTTCAAGACACTCTTCTGTTCAACCCTGATAAACTGATGTCATCTAACAATATGGGTACTAAAAGACACTCTTGAGTCTAAAGCTGTCACAATATAAAAACCAATGACAACACCTTGGGCACAATGTGATCCACACAGCCAAAGCTCACATAAAAAATGGAGGCTTCTCAATAAAAGATCAGCAGATTAAGATATAGTTATTTTGATCCAAACCCCATGTTGTTATTTTTTTCCCATGGAACACATCTTGCATGTATATTTTACATTCAATGACAGTTCACTGTAAACACGTCGCTCAAGCACCAAAAAGGACAAACACACACTATAAAAATAGTTCATACAACTACAGATTCTTGTTAAATCTGATATTTGCCCAAGATCCTTCAAATCAAGACTGTAACCATGTCTTACGTTTGCATCACCCGATATTACTGTTGGTCGTTTTTATGTTAAAACAGTTGTCAAATATTGAATTCAAATTGAATTCAGAGACTTCAAATTCTCCTTTTGTACTACAAAAAATAGGATCATACTTGTTCGGAAAGGCATGAGGCCGAGGGTGAGAAGATAATGACAGCATTTTCATCTATCCATCACTATTCCTCTACAAAGATGTCTAGTTAATTTCTTATGACTGGTCAAAACTCTCAAAGACAGTCAAAAGATCTCTTTCCAGTTCGCTCCTGATGAGGAACATCCAAACACTGATTCAGAGTGACAGCTTCAGATTTATCATCCCACAGATGTTCGAATCGTTCCCAGTGTTTCAGGCTCCTGCACAGACGCATGTTTCGAGGCCGTGGAAACGATAGGGAACAGCTGGCGACTGAGTCGTTTCCTCTGACCCCAGCGCATTCGAACGGCGCCCCCTAAATAAACCTGTCAGATGTGGTTAGATTACGGGCATTGTGGGGCGGTGTGCCAACTCCACCCACCTCTCCGGGCCCGCCATCTGTTAAATATGCCACACGTGAGCCAGAAGACCTCTGAGACGCGCAACATAGAGAGGGGCTGGCCAACATTCAAATAAGCCCCAGTGTATTTGAACTGTTTTTTTTTTAAACTCTCTTTGATAAATTAAAACTCAAAGCAGAGGAAATCTATAATGGTGTCAGAAGCAGGCAAGCAAATAAGACAATTTTTCCACATAATCGCAAACAAAAACAAGTAAATCAAGCAGATGAAATGATTTAGGATGTCTCCGGTAGACGGCCGCACCATGTACTGTTCTATTACGACTGACAAATGAGATCAGTGTCGGAAAACATTCATTTCTGTGAGCTATTGAGTTTGTTTTATATAATTTATCGATATGAGAAATGTCAACAATAAAACACTTGCTATTATAGACATATATCATAGATCACACTTACTGTCTAGACAGAGGACTAAAATTACTGTAACGGCACAAATAGAGGAAGCAGCTCGCTTATTCAAGCTGAATTGTGTTGCTTCTGCACAAAAACAATTCCATATTCCAGTTTATATATATAAAGGTTCCATATATACCACTGTTCATAAGAACTAAAACAAATCACTTTTGTGAATTGAAATAAATCAGAATAAATAATAAATAAAGCTAAAACGAATTTATATATAAAATAAAAGTTACAATTGAAAGGAAAATGCTCAGTGAAAGTAATAATAATAATAATAATAATAAAAGTATATTATAATAAAATTATAATTAAATTAAACTATTATAATCAAATTATACATAAACTTAAAATTTAAATGAAAATGCTCAAACTGAAATAAAATAAATTAAACCTATATAATTTTTATATAATTCTCTCTCTCTCTCTCTCTCTCTCTCTCTCTCTCTCTCTCTCTCTCTCACTATATATATATATATATAGAGAGAGAGAAAGAAAATGTATATATATATATATATATATATATATATATATATACACTTTTCTATTTAGCTTTACATTATTTTCATTTCTATTTTAAGTTTTATGTATACTTTTATTATAATTATTTTTTGATTAAAATATTTATTTAATATAATATTATAATATGTATTATTAATACGTTGAGCATTTTCATTTCAATAGTATGTTTTCTATATACTTTTTTATGAATTACAATTAAATATATTAATTATTGAATGAATGTGAAACTCAGTTTTTAAATATTTTTTTAATATAATTTAAATCGATTTTACACACTTAATATCGTATTGCATATTGAATATCGCATTATCTAACAAGGTATTGCATATCACATTTTTCTTCAATATCGTACAGCCCTACTATATACTCCTTGTTAGAGTCTCTGAGGAGAGTGACGTCGGTAGTAATGGATGTTACAGATACTTACATATTCACCGTAGGTATCCTGCACGACCGGAGGGGGAGGTCTGTACCCAGGTGGGGGCGGAGCTCCTCGTGCTCTCTGTGAGGGAACGCCCCTTCCTCTGCTGGACGGAACCCTGCTGGGCGGAGCTCCTCTGGGCGCCACCCCCCGCGGAACTGCAGCCTGAGGCGGAGGAACGCCCCCTCTACATCTGAACACACAAAAAGGTAATATTAATTGACGTACATTTTAAACACAGTATTGTCCATATTGTTTGCTCTATTTGCAAATAAATAAATTCAACGAAAGCCACAGCAGATCTGTGAATCTGCGACTTTAAATGAATCGGGAGTTAATGATTCAACGACCCATTCATAAATACAGCCACTTGCCTCGTTGCTGAATGAATGACTCGCTCATTTAATGCCCGGTACACATTGTATGATTTTGGGCTGTCCCAGATGAAAGGGGACCAATCATGGCGATTTCTGTAGTCAAAGATTTATACTAAGGGCATTCTCAAAGACTACCATTTGTCAAGAATTTTTTTTTTTTTATGTTGATTTGGAGTGTCTGTTTTTTAATTAATTTGACTATAGTCAAACCTGAAAGCAGAGGAGGACATTTTGTTACACATTACATCAAAATTCAATAATTAAAAAAAGAAAAATGAATAGGTATGCTTTATCACAGCATAATCAATCTGGGTCTGATCTGATTTCAACCTCTTATGTACATTTTATTTTATTTTTTTAACCATAGTACAGCCACACCCGTTTATTTGTGTGTGTGTGTGTGTGTGTGTGTGTGTGTATAGTGTGTTGTGTGTATGTGTTTGAGTGGGTGTGTCTGTTTTGTACTCTTCCTTGCAGTTTTTTGTTTTGTTTTGTTTTTTGTATGCATTGTGGCTGAATTGCTGATTTTATTTAACACATTATATATACATAATTCATATATACGGTATACTGTATGTGTTGGGAAGGGGGTGGTCTATTTTGCACTCTTGACATTTTAGAGTGTCACCCCTTCATTGCTGTGCAATTTTTTTTTCTGCACAGTGGCTGATTTGTAGTTTGTACCACAAAAAAGATTCTCTGAGTTTTCATATTTTTTTCTATTTCCCATTAATTTCCTATGTCGGACTGCGAAGTGTGACTTTTTTTCCGACCCTTTAACATATCCGAATCATGTCCATGATTTTTTTGTGGTTGTTCACATAGCTAGTGTCAACCCATTCCAATGAAGCAAAACAATTTCAAATTTCAAAATGTTCATTTTTTCAGGCCTAGGGGGTTTAAAGTATCACTTTGTTTTTTTTCCATCATTTAAGGTCTCAATTGAAACAAAATGTATTCAAAAAAATATCTCATAACATTATTTATGCCATTGTAATTGCATTCACACCAACTCAGGGCAGCATTAAACACTTATTAAAGGGGAAGAAAACGCACCAGAAAATCAATTTAAGCTGGAGAATATTGTCCCTTAATGAAAAAGGTGTGACTGCAGTGTGAGTGGAAGAGAGGGGGTACGCAGAAGGATGTTAAATGCCTCTCTAAAAAGTTTGGAAACCACTGCTCTAACGGAAGATTACTTTAATGGTTTGATTGAATTTTCCTCTCCAACTATGATGAAAATGAGAATGATTTGAGGAAATGACTTTAGCGTCAGTCCATGTGAGAATAGATCTGCCAGCTATGCCACACTAAACACTCAGTGGAGTTTAAAATTATTTTCTCAATAAACAGAAGAAAAAAATGGAATGAACTGAGAATGTGAATGTGCCTTGTTTACATGTTTTCCTGGTGTTTTGAAGTTTATACGCTAAATGTTCTCAGTAGCTATGTTTTCATCCAAACTTGTGAATTTAACATGCGCAGAACTGGAATGTTTACAAATTGGAATCCTTTTATTTTTAATACTTAAAAATATTTGTGTGCTGCTGCACGACCCTGTGTGTGTAATAAGCAGTGTACTGTGCACCCGCGTATACTGTATAACACGTCCTTTAAATAACACAAAAAATACTGCGCTATTGACTTTAGACAAGGTATATTTGTTGGTCAATAGCGCAGTAATTTTCAGTTGCCTCAGAATGGCAACCCTCCAACAATGTGCCTGAACACACCTCGTTTGCAGACCAGCACTCCCATGGGCGAACAGACGAGCGCAGGTGCAAAAACATGGCTCAAGACGTTAAAATTATAACTGCGTCAGGCTGAAAAATAGCAAAAAACACATCCGTCGCTCCTGGTGTCGCATTGCGCAGGGTGTATGATAGAGCTCCTTGACTCAGGCATTTCAGAACGACCAAACCATCATTTAAGATGCTGTGCGATGAAATTGGTAAGCTATCCAATCACATCCGGCAAAGGGATTTAATCTGTAAATGCGTTTCGATCGTAGTTTATGTGCATGTCTAGCCTGGATGCCAGATGAATTTAGCCCCGCCCACAACATTTGAGGACTTGATCCGTTCGGACCAATCAAATTGTCAGGGTGGGCTTTATATGATGATGGACAGATGATCAACAGTAACGTCACCAAAGAGTTCTAATCCTAAATGGAGAACTTGTTCGTATATGCATTCACCATTACTATTTCTCTCAAAAATGATGATCGTGTTGGACAGTACTCTGTGTATCCTTAAATTCTTTTACAACACCGGCAAAGATAGTTTACTCTTATCTTCTACTTCTTCCAGCGTGCGTGCACGTGCAGTCAACTATAGTCAACTATGCATCGCTCAAGACAACATACGTCACTTACTCCGTTGCTCTGATTGGTTATGTCTATCCAACTGATGGTTCGGTTGAAACGCCCCATAATCACAGCCCAATGGAGCAGTATCAGATTCGTATTCTGACAAGAATCTGAGTGTGACGATATCAGGCTAGCACATGTCTTCTTATCGGATAAAAAACATATCCACCTCATTTGAGCGCATTCTTTTTTATGCACATTTTTAGAATTTATGCACATCTTAGAGATTCCATTCAGTGTTTTTTATGCAATATCCCAAAATGCGCATAAAAATAGGTGGATGGAAACAGAGCAAGTGATCACAGCACAATGAAACCTGATCGTATGCAGCCGTACCTGTGCGGTCCCGGCGCTGGTGTTGCTCTTCCTCGTGTGCTGGTTTTGCCTCTCGTCGCCGGGACTTTCGCATCCTCCGAGCCGCCGTTCAGGTAGGTCAGCTCCTGTAGCTGAGCCTGTCTGATCTCATCATTATAGTCCTGTACGACACACACACATATGGGCGCCGGTTAATGAGCTGTAACGTGCAATAATGGTCCACTTGTTTTTCAAGGGGAAATAAATGCCCCCTGCAACCCCAAACACGCACAAACATGTGTTTTTCAACAAGAGGAAGCATTCTGTATATTAATAGCAACATTTCATCAAGATTTTCATTAGCATAACAGATGTGTCTATGAGATATTATATACATAAAGTCAATGCTGTGCACATGTGTACATATGCATAGTGTCTGAATTTGCAAAGCATTTTACTTCTCTACATTGTAAAAAAATATCACCTTGGGTTTGCTCAAAAAAATTGAGGTAACTATTTGCATCAGACTTCTAAATATTTTGAATTTATCTCATTTGTGTTTGACAAAATAGACATGTCTTCAACATGCACCCATAAGTAATTTTAACTTAACGTAAACACAACTCCAATTAAATCCCATGCAAAGCATTCTGGGAACTAGTAGATTGTACACAATACAATTAAGGAAATGACAAAACAAAAAAATCCACGACTTTCCAAACATGGAAATAAATAAAGACAAGAGTACAGCAAGATGCGAGCAGCACATCACGACGCATCAAAAGCAAGAAACACTGTTATAAAATGATACCCTAAAATATGAAATATGCTAGATTTATGTTGCAATATGGAAACATACGTCGTCATCGTGTGAAAAGTGTCCATTGCATCAGTCAAATCCAGCAGTAAACATTTTAAGTAAATGTAACTTAAATAGTATGTTGGAAATGCACATGTCTACAAAGTCTTGTCTAGATAAAAAGTGTGATTATATAATTATACAAAATGTTTTTGCTACAAATCCAAATTAAGTGAGCTACTCAAATTATCCAAGTAAAGTAACAAACAATTTGTAAAAGATTAAGATTTTTTATGTTACACTTACAGCCTCAACGATTCATTTTTATTCGTGGAATATTTCTAACTAAAATAGGATTTTCCAAAAAAAAAAAAAAACTGTACTGTTCCCACTCAAACACTCATTTACACACACAAACACGCACAACACACTATTATACACACACAAATAAACTGGTGTGGCTGTAACAATATGGTCAATCAGGTAACAGCAAACATGATGCTGATTCTCAGCTTTCGTCCAGCAGATCGCACTCACACCTGTATACACACGTACCGGAATAAGGAATTTTTTGATCTCCTCCAGGGCGTGACCCATTCTCGCATACGCTTCGGCAGGGGGAGCGAACACCTCGATCAGCACGTGAAGATCTTCGTTAAGGTGATGATACTTGGCCTCTCCACTCTTCCGCAGTTCTTCTTCCTGTTAATGTAAATGTACAAAAAAAGAAGCATTTATGCATTTGCACCATCCCCTGCTACAGGAACTACAAATAGTGTAAATTAACTGTCAACTTTTTTTTTCATATCAAATAAAAATACATTTAAAAAGTACAGTAGCAAAAACAGTCTGTTTAAAAGAAAGTAATAATTTTACTCAAAGACACATTAAATTGAACAAAAGTGACAGTAAAGGCATTTATTATTTCTATTTCAAATAAATGCTATTCTTTTTAACTTTCTATTGATCAAAGAATCCATCAAAAAGTTTAAATAAAAACTATAATGTAAATAATAATTTTTAAATAAAAGATGCAGGAAGGAAAGACCCTTTTTCCACCTTTGAAATGTCAGCTCCTGGATATTGAGGATGTAAATAAATAAATAAGCAAAATTAATAAACTGCTGTAATTATGCCATGCATATTCAATTCAATTAAAATGGAAATTCCATATGCAAATCCATTAACACTGGGCAGCGAGTGTGTGTGTGTTGGGGGGTGGGGGGTTGTTTCCAGCACTGTGAGCTGGCGCAAAGCAAAAGAGCAATTTAACAGGAACCGTGAGACAAAAACATGGCACAGAATTACATCAGCCCACCCTTCAGATGCACAGATGACACTGCTTTATTTCAAAAGCAGGATGAGATTCCTTCATCCAACATGGTTTTTTGTTGGAGAGCAAACCGTGCTGTGAAGTGTGTGTACGTGTGTGTGTGTGTGTGTGTGTGTCTCCTGTGCTTCCTGTGATGTCATGCAGTTAATCAGATCTCTTTAAGACAGTTGCTGTTATGCAAATGATATGCTAATTTCCTCCACAAATCTGCTGTTTACTGAAAGAGGTCAGCCTTATGCGCAGATATGGCGAGGTAACAGAGCGTGTGTGTGTGTGTGTGCAATTCCAGTAGGGATGGGTCATGATTTTAGACTAGTCAACTAGTTCTTTAAAGCATTTGCACTTTAATCACACTTTAAGGAGCATCTGGCATATTAAAAAAAAAAGCTTTAATGCATTTTGCATTAAAAAAATATTTAAACATTTATTTATTAAATGTTTATTTCAGAGGTGGGGCTGTCACATTTTATTCCAGGGATGAACAAGTTGAAAAAAAAATTTAAATAAAAAAAAAATCACAACAAACACAAGTGAAACAGTGTGCCAATACCGGACAATAACCGTGAGAAACAGAGGGACTTAAAGGTATAGTTCACCCTAAAATGAAAATTCTGTCATCATTTACTCACCCTCACCTGTATGAATTTCTTTCTTCTGCTGAACACAAAATATATTTTGAAGAATATGGGTAACCAAACAGTTGATGGACCCCACATATAGTTCATTTACCGACATTCTTCAAAATATCTTCTTTTTTGTTTAGCAGAAGAAAGAAATGTACAGTTTCAGACACCACTACAAATGGCTGTCCCCTCAAATAGTGCCCTGTTTAAGGGTATAGGGGGCGATCTCGGACACAGCGTGATAGTGGCGGGAAACTAGAACAAAGGAAATTGAAGAGAAACAAACCAAAAGTCTATGAACATGAAATCAATACAGGAGCAAGTTGTTACTTTGAATAATATGCACTTTTTTTTTTTTTTTCAAAATAAGACCAGGGACCTGTATTAAAGATAAAGTAAGGGATTTATGAGAAACGCTGTTGAAAGTGGATCGGACCGAGAAGCACAGGAACCGTGAACCGAGAAGCACTGGAGAGCTTTCCAGATCCAAACCACCCAATTTGCACAGCACACTTGTAGCCAATCAGCAGTAGGGGGCGTGTCCACTCATGAAAGGGGAGGAGAGAGTGAGCCAATCAGCAGTAGGGGGCGTGTCCACTCATGACGGGGGAGGAGAGAGAGTGAGCAAGAGGGAGATTTGAAGAAAGACTGTAGAAAGAGAGATGGCTGAGAGACATTATAAAAGAGAAAAGGTCAGAGGAATATCACAGGGAAAAGAACGGTTATGATCAGGCAAGAGCTTTAGGACCTGCAGTACTATTAGAAAAGCTTCCCAGCGCTGGAGATTTAAGCAGGAAGGCCTGAGAACGGACGCTGAGGCAACATATTGTTTCACAGAACCAATATATGCTGCTGTTGTAATGTTCGCTACAGTAAAAAAGCCAGTTTTGAGTGTCATTGCTTGTCTGGAGTTGTTGGCGACTAACAACCAACTCTTGCTTTTATATACTCTTGTGTACTGTATGCTAATTTTTTGTTCTTCCTTGTCGTTTGTCATCTCTTTACTTTATATTTAACTAAGCATCATTTTGCTTAATTTCAGCTATGATAAAGAGACATCCATTCTTGCATTGCGTGTTGGTGCATTTTGGGGGCAGAGCAAAGAAGGGACGGGTGTGTGTGTTTGGGTTGATTTCTCAGAAATCGCTTACTGCACCTTTAAGGACATAAAAGTATCAGTTTTGATTATAAAATAATATGGTCCCACTTTATATTAGGTGGCTTTAACTACTATGTACTTACAAAAAATAAGTATATTGTACTCATCGTGTTCATATTGTATTGCAAAACACTTTTGCTGATATTGAGGTGGGCTACTATGGGTAAAGTTAGGGGCAGGTGTTGGTATGTGAAAGTTTAAGGGTAGGGTTAGGTGTAAGGGAAGGGTCAACAGTGTAATTATAAATGTAACGACAGAAATCAATTACAGATATAATTACATGCAGGAAGTACAATGTAAAAACCTGTATTTACACAATACGTTCATTGTATCAAAAGATTAGTTAAAATGTTAGTACATAGTAGTTAAGGCCACCTAATACAAAGTGGGTCCAATAACTATATTTACATGGTCTTTGAGAAAAGTGTTTGCAAGAGCATATTTTCCATATTTATCAGTGAACACACACATACAGTATATGTATAAGTTTTCTAAACTGCTTCCAAAAAACTCCTCTTGTGGGGTTTGGGGTGTGTATGTTTACTATCAACATCGTTTGGTAAATTCTGTGAAATTCGTTTCTGCGAATTCTAGAACATCAAAGAGAGTTATGAGCTTTAAGCAAATCTCTCCTCTCTGCTGTGGGACGGCACTGCAGGAGAATCTCCAAACGGCTTAAAACCGTGCAGGTGAGCGTTCCAGATCCAAACGCCCAATTTGCGCCGCACAATTCTCCCTCTCTCGCATTTCTCCATGGAGAGCTTGTTCACCAAAATCTGACAGGACCGGAGGAGTGCAGCAGTCAATAACAACACGCCCAATTAGTAGATAAAACCTTCCAGAACACCCTGAGCTCTGTAACAGCTGTCTGAAGGGAGAAGATTGCTCGTGTGAACGGGGAATGTAATTGCGAGCACGCTTATACATGCATACATCAAAATCACCTGTGGTTGAGCTGTTCAGAAATGGCCCAATACCAACATGACACGTACACAAATCGGTGAGAAATATGCTGGGGGAAATGTCAATAATTTAAAGGATACATGTCATGGATTTTCCAGACTCTTTTGATATGAAAAAAGTTAGACAATTATACACTCTAAAAAATGCTGGGTAAAAAACAACCCAATGTTGGGTCAAATATGGACAAACCCAGCAATTGGTTAGTCCATATTTGGTTAAAACAACCCTGCATTTTTTAGAGTGTAGCATAGGCATTTTAGAACAGTCTTAAAGGTACAGTCTTGTTATAAAAGTTTATGGTGTGAAAGATTTAAAAAGGTAGGCAGCAAATCATCATATTAGAATGATTTCTGAAGGATCATGACACTGAAGACTGGAGTAATGATGCTTAAAATTCATCTTTGTATCACATGAATAAATATATTATAATATAGAAAACAGTTATTTTAAGCTTAGGGCCCTATTTTAATGATCTGAGTGCATGGCGTAGGTGCACTTTGGGCGTGTCTGAATCCACTTTTTGCTAGTGTGTTTTGGCGTAACAATAAAACAATCAGAATCTCCCATTCCCTTTAAAAGCCAGTTGTGCAGCAAAACCATGGCAGATTTGCTATTCACATGGCGGAACTTGCAAGTGGAAAGACTGAACGCTTCTCCAAAGAGGAATCCTGTTATTTTTAATATTGAAGCTGAATATTGAATACTGAAAGTAGCCTGGCGTCACATTGCACCGGGTGTATGATAGGACCCTTAAACAACAACATTCAAAAAAATAATAATCTTACCAACCCTTTTGAAAAGTAGCATGTTTTCACTTTATTCTCTATGGGAGCTGAGAGAGGGGATTGTGGGATTGACAGTGAAGCATCAAAAACTTTATGCAAATAAGAAGTGCAAAAATGCAGGACGGCAGCCAATCACTGCAGGGTGAATGCAGTGATGTCATAAGACTTTCATTATCTGCCAACATTTCCTGATACTTAAAGCACATCATTACTTAATATTTTATTGAAGTCATATTTCAAATGCAGTTTACACCCTAAAGTGTTTTAAGCCATAAAAATGTTAAATAAGCACAAATGTCAGGGCATGTCAAAAAGCCTCCAGGGCCCACAAAACACCTTAGACCACACAGGGTTCAAATCTAGGGACCTATTTTAATGATCTGAGCGCATGGTCTGAAGCGCATGCCGCAGGTGCACTTAGGGTGTGTCCGAATCCACTTTTGCTCGTTTAATGACGGAAAAAAATATCAGTGTGCCAGGTGGATGGTCTAAAAGGGTTGTAGTCTCTTAATTTATGCAACATGTGTGTAACATGGCCAAATGCCATTCCCATTCTAGGCATTGCATCTAATTTGTATCTAATTTGCATATTAATGTGTTTTGGGACAATATGTTATGTAAAAAGAAGTGTAATAATATTTTCATAAGAATGTCTTATATGTCCAGACTTAAAACTGTGTATGTTGTCAGAGAAATTTGCTAAAATATATTGTCCTCTACAGAGGCAAAACTTCTATTCTGGGTCTCAGGAGGATATTTCTGTCTCGTGCAGAGTGGCATTTATATTTAGATGTCTATTTCGAAACTTTGCAGCATGCAATTGGCCGTCGGTCCTCTTAGCAACAATAATTTTTCAATAAATGTTATAGACTGTAGCCTCGAAAGTGAGCTAAGATGGCTATATGATCACTAAAATGCTGTTGCTTTGTCAGTTCATCGCAATCTTACAATGTTCCGTTACAAAAATATCAACAATAAATCTCTTACTTACATCGTGTCTTGACTTTGTTAATGAGAGGTTTCGCAAGCCTGCATTAACTCAACACTGAATAGCCTAAAAACTCTGGCGTTTAGAGCGGTGAGATTCTGATTCCGTTCGAGAGATCAACAACTACCTGTGATTGGCTACATCACTCACCGCTGCAAAAACACACTGTTAAC
Organism: Gobiocypris rarus; assembly: GCA_023029165.1. Lineage (NCBI taxonomy): Eukaryota > Metazoa > Chordata > Actinopteri > Cypriniformes > Gobionidae > Gobiocypris > Gobiocypris rarus. The sequence continues at coordinate 33,193,474 of CM040919.1, read as the reverse complement.
AGATGCCTTTGACGCTCTCCAGAGCTCGGGTACAAATGAGCAAATCTGCCAAATCTGTTTCGCCAATATATTTATAGTATCAACTGAGGGTGCTTTGGATGGGGCATGGATGGGGCCTTTATAATTTGGACATTAGAAAATCCAATTTTCAAACTATATCTATCTGTGTAGATTCAGCTTGTATTGAAAACAATTATAGACCTGAACTGAACGGATCAAGTAAAATTAAATTAAACCTGTTTTTAAACCTGTCTTTGTATGCAAAAAAAACTAAGTTGTACAAAAATGACTTCTTTCAATAGACAAATGCTTCTTGAATGCTACTTGAACAGGCAAAGTCACTTAAATGAAGTGCTGGAAGAACTAATCTGCTACTTGCCAATAACCCCAAAAACTTGTCAGATTATATCTCTCTGTCCCTTTGTCTCGTGTGTTCTTTCTCTCTCTGACAGGATGCTGAGGTTAGCATTTCTTTATGACATCGTATCCCTCTTTCCAGGTGAGGTGGGGTGGGGTGGATGGCCCATCAGCAACTATCGATCGATTCAATCAGCGGCGCAGCACACAGAAAAGCGACACACGCAGTCGAGATCGTTCAGAACGCTTCTCACCCGTGACAGCGGAGACAATGAGAGGATGCAGTGAAAGACGGGACAAAAACGCCAGTTCTTTCCTCGTACACTCTGATTAACTGCCCAGAGGAAAAACACTGATAATAAGAAAATAAAGAATACCTTTTCTTTGTCTCTCATGGATCCCTTGCCGAGGATGGACATCTTGGTCAGTGTGTCCTCTTGCAGTCTCTTTAATGAGTTCCCTCGAGGGCCCAGGAGTTTACCCACAAAATTAAACTAATAAAGAGGAAGAAAAAAAGAGAGAGAGACAGAGAGCTTTACTTACACTTCATAGCAATTACCATTCCTTACTATATATCAGTTATGCAGAATTACATGCTAAATATTTCCTCTGCAAAAGTATTTAAACATTTATCAAACCCACACACTGGTATGTTAAAGATGTCCCCCACATCAACCAATTAAACGGCACCACTTTCCTTTCGAGTATTTTTATTTTTTTTACTGGTTATGCATGCTTTAATGATCAAATATTTATGCAAGGCACTGTACTTGCTTTTTTGTTCAAAATTTAATTATTCATTTGAGTTTTTAATGAGTAAAAGAGACACATACACGTTTTTAGTAAAACCCTTTATTTCACAGTGTCATTGTTACATATGTTACATGTAGTTACTATAGAAATAACTATAAATTATGCATAATTACATGCAAATAACCCTCAACCAAAACCAAATCCTACCCCTAACCCTATAGTAAGTACATGTAGTTACTTAAAGTGTGAACCTTTTTTATATATATAATAGAGGACATTTTTTTATTGATATTGTGTTACCATATTCATGATATTACATTATTATTTATTTATTGTTGCTATTTCAAGTAATTATTTTTGTAATAATTTTTGGTTTCGTTAACAGATAGAATTCATATAAAAATACTACAATACAATAACAATAATACATACAATATATTTGTAATTATATATATATATATACACTCACCTAAAGGGTTATTAGGAACACCATACTAATATTGTGTTTGACCCCCTTTCGCCTTCAGAACTGCCTTAATTCTACATGGCATTGATTCAACAAGGTGCTGAAAGCATTCTTTAGAAATGTTGGCCCATATTGATAGGATAGCATCTTGCAGTTGATGGAGATTTGAGGATGCACATCCAGGGCACGGCTCCCGTTCCACCACATCCCAAAGATGCTCTATTGGGTTGAGATCTGGTGACTGTGGGGGCCATTTTAGTACAGTGAACTCATCGTCATGTTCAAGAAATCAATTTGAAATGATTCGAGCTTTGTGACATGGTGCATTATCCTGCTGGAAGTAGCCATCAGAGGATGGGTACGTGGTGGTCATAAAGGGATGGACATGGTCAGAAACAATGCTCAGGTAGGCCGTGGCATTTAAACGATGCCCAATTGGCACTAAGGGGCCTAAAGTGTGCCAAGAAAACATCCCCCACACCGTTACACCACCACCACCAGCCTGCACAGTGGTAACAAGGCATGATGGATCAAGTTCTAACTCTGTTTATATATATATATATATATATATATATATATATATATATATATATATATACAGTCAAAACTTTACAACCACATACACACACCTTGATTTATTTATAATTATTTTATTAAAGATATTAAATGATTCCGAGACAGAAAGTGGCTTTAAAAGGCATGATTTTTGGTTTTATTTCCATATTGCTGAATATAATCAAATGGCTGAGGTCTCAAACTATGGAAGGTGGAACTTCAAATTGCTTCAAAAGTAGAAAAATATTATGCATTATGTACGAGTTGTTTTATAATCAATAGTGTCAAATTACAGTGCTACATTTCCAGTGTTTTGTGCTTGCGAGGGGACAAAACCACCAAGTTTCTCATGACTTCATCTGTATAAGATGTTTTACTAAATCAAAAGAGACTCAAGATCTAAAATACACACACTTTTGTGTCCCATTCAGATGGAAACAGGTGGCAAGGATCAAAGAAATAAGAGAGAAGAAAGCGAAAGAAAGGAAGAAGAAGAGTCCCAGAGAGACCAAAGGATGACAAAAGAAAGAGGAAGCATATAGGCAGAGGAAGTGAGACGGTTTCTCTGCTGTTCTTGTTAAACCGCGTCACCTGTGCCTGCTGTCTAGGCTTGTTAGCGATCTCACTGCTGAACCCAGTGGAAGATCAAACCCTGCCACCCATGAAGACCTCAGAAAAGTCTGGTGACATGTTCTGAAACTAACAGCAACACAAAGGCTTGACTGAATCTAAATTTAAAAAGTAAAATTAAAATCCCAGAATTAGCAGGAAGAGCAGAGCGGCTGTACCTCTACTACACACTAAAAGCATGGGAAAGTACACACTTTTGAGTTTATAGTCAGTACACATGTAAATGCAAGCATCTACTTTTATTAAAATGCATTGTTTCATGAACTATGGTGCATACAACTGCTGTGGAAGAATGGATGCATATTTTGAAATTCCAACAGAAAAACTTTACTATCTGAGCATCTCTGACATAATACTTTCCACCCAGAAGAAAGGTTTACCGCTCAGAGTTCACTCTTTCATTTAAGTTTCTGAAGAGATTAAAATAGACACAAAAGAGACAACTGTTGACATACTTTACAGTACAGAACTATTCAATAAATTAAGGATGCACCGAATTTCCGGCCGTCTGAAATAAATGGCCGAAATTGCATTATCTTTTTTTGGCCGAAAGAGAAAAGGCTGAAAATATAAGCCGCAGTGTTCAATGAAGAATAATATTGATATATAATATTAGTTTAATATCTTTTCTTACTAAAAAAAACAGCTAATGTTAATACAATTATACAATAAAAATAAAAAAACTCATTTTAAATAAGAATTTAAATAAATAAATAATGCTGTTTTCGGTTACCTCAGTTTAAAAAGCATTGTTTGTAGATTATTTTGTCAATATTCAACATATTTTTTTACTGTTTTCTTTAAATTTAACCAGTGATCCTTAAAAGCTTTTATTATGTACAAAATGAAATGCCATGGGTCTGCGGAATTTGCATAGCGTAGCTTGGCTTCACCCTGTGGGTATATAAGGAAGTACGCTGGCAATCTCGCATTATGTTTCTGCTCCTGCTCTAGGTCAGACACATACTGGTCCATTCACATATCACGGCGACAGTAGCGTACAACAACCGATAAAGTGGTCTGCGCTCCTACCTCTTATGGAGTCTGAAGCATCTGAGGTCGAGTCGTGCAGCCAACGAGCTTTCACGAGTTCAGAACCTTCCGGAGGAATGGTGACTCCATCCCCAAACGGCAGCTGATTTGGGAACAGTTCATCGACAAACAGGTAATTCTGTATGCCTCCCACAACTCTTCGCATTGTCTACTAGGCTCAGCTGGCCACAGGGCTGGTCACATTGAACTTATGGTTCAGGGTATGCCCTGCCCCTAGGGTCAGGGCACACTCCACTGGAGTGTTGCCTCCTCTTGGGCTTAGCACATGGCTCCTCGCTAACAGACATTAGAGCTGCAGGCTGGGCGACACCCAAAACATTTTTGGGTGCATTTACTTAGCTTTTACTTTACAAAGCATTTACTTAGCACATAAGTGGAGTCCTTCGTCCGTGCTAGTCTCACAACAGGGAGCTCACACTTTCACAGGGCACTGGAAGACAGCTGAGTGGCGTGATTAGATTGGACCCCCATTGTTGCTGAACAAAAGGGAGCATCTTAGTTATATATGTAACACTCGTTCCCTGAGGAGGGAACAGAGAGGTTATGTGCCTCTGCCCCTTCCGCTGTACCGCTGGAACAGCCAAGAGTTCACTCTCGGCTTCTCAGCAGGTAACATAATGCGAGATTGCCAGCGTACTTCCTTATTTGCCCACAGGGCGGGGCGGAGCAATGCTATGCAAATTCCGCAGACCCATGGCATTTCATTGCCATTGGCTCATTTTGTAATAACTTGAAGGTGATAGGCTTCTAAGCGAAACCCCCATTCGTCAGTCACTGACATAACGTCTCCGTTCCCTACTCAGGGAATGACATACATCTCTTCTGAAACTCTAAAGCAAAAACTTTCCATGAAACTTTCATTTGCCATGAATATAATCTCATGCTCTCTAGAAGAAACAATTGAGATGTTAAAGAGATCTCATTTGTGATTTTTCATTCCAATGGGAACACACTATGATTTGAGATCTGCTAATCCTCATACTTTGGGATTATAATCTCACATACTTTGTAGTCCTGATAGTATGCAAATTAGTGGAGCTGATGATTATGATGTCACTGGGGACACTGTAAAGAGGTCATGACCTTTAATTCAAACCACTACCGAATCTATGAAGCTAACAAGATCTTTTGCATATGCCATATATTCATGTACCATATATTCATATATATTCATATATTCAGAAACATTGAACTAAATGTGCAGTACCACCGCTGGCCGTCTTGATGCCCTACGCGGAATTACATTATGATGTAGAAAATGATGCTGAGAGAATTTTCTTGTGGTGCCCCCCTCAGCACTTGGTGCCCTACGCTGTTGGGAGCGGTGGCACTGTATATGTGTAATCTATATCAAACATAAGACACATTTCTGCTTTATACTTCCATTAAGTGTCAGTAAGTGTCCCTGCGGTGTGGGATTTTGAGTGCGCGGTTTGTTCTGGTGCTGATGGCTGTTTGTGTAGATGCTTTCATTAGATGCCTGTTATTTACTGAAGGTTTTGTTTGGCTGCTCTTTAATGGTGTAATCTGATGATATTAAGGTTTGTAAATGACAGCGTGGGCCTTAATCTGGACATTAAACACAACACAAAGCTGCGTGAGGATTTACGGAAAGCTCTAAACCTCTTAAACGCACACACACATTAAAACACACATGCTGGCCTCTCCTCAAAATGCACAAATATAGAAATGCTCAAATTGACATGACGTGTTTACCATATATCTTATAAAAGACAATAAATACATAAACATTTTCTATTTAAAGGGACTCTATTATGCCCATAAGTCTCAGGTGTCCCCAGGATGTCTGTGAAGTTTCAGCTCAAAACACCCCACAGATACCCCACAGATCATTTACTATAGCTTGTCAAATTTCCCCCTTTTTGGATATGAGCAAAAACAATTTTTATAATTGTATTTTTTCTATTTTTAATGAAATTGTTTTTGGAAATTTTTAAATTGTATTTTCCTTTAAATTAATATCTTAAGTTATGTGCCTCAATTTGGGAATTTAGACTGAATCAGGGGGAATCAGAATGCCAAATCCTGACTGACGAGAGGAGGAGCTGGGAATGGAGGAGGGAAATTAGCTGCAGAGAAACACGATAGCAGCTGATAATACTGAAGGAGCTTATATACACTCACCTAAAGGATTATTAGGAACACCTGTTAAATTTCTCATTAATGCAATTATCTAATCAACCAATCACATGGCAGTTGCTTCAATGCATTTAGGGGTGTGGTCCTGGTCAAGACAATCTCCTGAACTCCAAACTGATAATATTATTTTGTGTCTCATTTACTTGAGACAAGTAGCTGTGTAATAAGCGGGATAATGTACATTATCCCTTACATATTTCATGACTTTTGCCACTAGATGGCCTTTTAGCTCTATATGGAGCAAACAAGCTGTTCCTCTGGGTCCTAAAGTCAGTTCTTGAGTTTGTCTCTTCAGTATGCATTCAGATACACATGTAGACATTATAAAATAATTTTTTGGTAAAGTTTAGTTTCAATTTTGAGTGTGGTACCATGCATACTGAAGCATTAAATTGTGTTAAATGCAAAGAAGCTGCTGCTCCGGCCCCCTTTTCCAGAAGAGGACGGAGCCTGTCCAGCTTTTGCTTCGGACACTCTAGCAACAACAAAACTGGAGAATCTCACGTAGCCAAAATGTCAGAAATTGTTCCGCCTTACATTTTCAAACCAGACAGTGATGGAAGGACCAATTACAACAAGTTACGCATGTACTCGCATGTTAATCTAAAAATCTTTTAGAAAGAACTTTTGTGCAAATCCAGTGTTGAACTGACCCTCGTTTGTGAAGCAGTTGAGCATAAAAAAATATGCGGAAATATATTTTATATATTTTAAACACTTTAACGACTTTCTTCGGCACACTTCCATGAAAGTGATGCTTGGCTTGGCAAGTTTTATTAGTTTTCATCTGCACAGCTTCTTGAATATATTACCATATCATGACAAAAAACTAGGGAGGATAATAACCGTTATCTGATATAAATGCGCAAAATGTGTAGGCTTATAGGAAAGGCACAGGCAAAATGGGGTAATTGCTCACAGGCCAAATTTTGATATCCCACCATGACATTCATTATGAATTCATTTTAATTGCAGATTACATCAGGTAATGAGGGCAATTTACAGATCGTTCAGCTGATAGTGTCCTGACGCAGATGCTGAATCACATTTTTCTCAGACGCTTGCAAAGAGATCCATGTGTCACTTATTAAGCTTGGTTTATTTTTTATGGAAATATCTGTCAATGACACGACTGAAAAGAAACCCACATTCTCTGTTTCAGATAAAACATCTGACACACTTTGGGTATAACTAAACAGCCTTCACAAAGAGACGGACCTCAGAGACATGAAAAGGCAAAAACAGGGATAATTACCCTAAAAATGAAAATATTGTCATTATTTACTCATGTCATTCTGAACCCGTATTCTGTTATTTTATCCATAGAATGCAAACGAAAAAAAGCATTTCTGAAGAAAATGCAGGTCTTTTTATACAAAGACACCATGAAAGTAGGGGTGTAATGATTTTCAAACCGAACCGAAAAATCACGGTACTCTCATGGTTTACCGAATGACCCCCGTCCCCTGCTGCCCGAGCCCTGGCCCATTGTTGAGGTTGACCTCACTTTCTGCAGTAAAGTTGGGCATTTTATCATAGGAGGTCTATAGGATTGACTCCCTTTTGGAGACTTGTCTCTAGTGGCCAGTAGATTAATTTAAGTCGGCAGCGTGGAGTGCGAGTGAACGCGATCATCCCTTCCTCTTCAGTACTAGTTACAGAAAAAACATGAATGAACATCTGAAGTTGACTAGTGTAAGCACTGTGGCACTGTCAAAACATTTGACAAGCATTTCAGCTCAATCAGTAGCATGAGTTGGGGCAGGGCTATCTGTTTGACTCACCAATGGCAGACAGTTTGGGAAAACAATGACAAATCCTTGATTGGTGGCACAGAAAATGCTTCACCTTTAACAAACATTATGCATATTTCTTGCTCTCTAATATAAGACCAATAATCAGCTACCCTGACCTGACAAGATGAAATTAGCCAAGAAAGTGTCCCTGTCTTGTAAACACGTGCAACATAAATGAGGCTAGAGGTGACGTCTGGAGGAAAACTGTTCCAATCAGATTCATCACACTCACCCTTCAAGCGCTCTCTCTTTCTCTGCATCCACCTGTCAGACTGGACAAATTGAATTTGTCTTCCTCCAGTAGCTCTCTGAAGCTCTAAACAGCGCATTAGTGTCTACAGTCATCAGAGCTGTCAAAGGCAATCTGTTTAGTGTGACGCGGGTGACGTGAATAGCTGTGCCGTATGACATTACACTGGCGCTCTCGCTCCGTCGCTGATAATTGCTTTATTTGAAGTGGCCGATCATTACTGCTCTAACGCTGAGGGCTCACATACCCTGACATTCCTTTTAGCTCTGAGAAGAAGTTTCATTTACAGGACCTGACGTCCAGATCTGTTTTCTTCCCAACAGTTGTCCAATAATACATTGCTATGACAAACTTGACGTTGACAGTAACCACACTGAATGGTAGTGCTCAGGTTTGAGTCTGACCCATTGCCCAATTCTACAGTATTTATATGGTACTCCAATGTACTTCCAAGAATACCATAGCTTTACCTTGGCACATGTCTGAAAACCATTGTAGTATATAATGTACAATGGTATTTTTTGATAAATATATTGAGCGAGTACATTTACAAAAAGTATGGTACAACCATGTTTTTAGGACATGGTACCGTGGTATTTTGGACATTTACCTTGGTAGTAGCACATAAAAACCATGATCATGAATTTCAGTACTGTGGTACTATGCATTTTAAAGTACCACTGTATTAGCCACTGATACCATTATATGTTATCGCCATACTTTTTGTAATGTTAAACATATTTAAAGACCATGGTATTTGTATAGTTCTCTAAGGTACCTTAAAGAACACCATGCTTTTACCATGGTCCATGTCTAAAAACCATGGCAATACCATGGTACTTCTAGGCAAATGTAATTAATTATTATAATTATAAAATGTATGTTACTACTATGGTATTTTGGACATTGACCCTGGTGGCAATATACAAAACTATGGCACATAGTATATTTCAAAGCACCATCTGATGCCATGGTAATATGTTACTACCAGAGTACTTCTGTCAGGATCACTATCCTCAAAGTGATAGACAATTAGCATGTAGTTTAGATTGGCCGTATGGTTCTGTTCTGGGCAAGAACTCCCTGCGCATCCATGCAGCCTAGCATGGATAATAGCATGGAGAGCAGCGATAAACCCCTCTTAGGGTAAACAGAACAGAATCCACAATGTATTGAAGATAATATTACTTATTAAAATGTACAACCTAATTTGGGAATTTTGACTGAATCAGGGGGAATCAGAATGCCAAATCCTGACTGACGAGAGGAGGAGCTGGGGATGGAGGAGGGAAATTAGCTGCAGAGAAACACGATAGCAGCTGATAATACTGAAGGAGCTTATATACACTCACCTAAAGGATTATTAGGAACACCTGTTCGATTTCTCATTAATGCAATTATCTAATCAACCAATCACATGGCAGTTGCTTCAATGCGTTTAGGGGTGTGGTCCTGAACTCCAAACTTAATGTCAGAATGGGAAAGAAAGGTGATTTAAGCAATTTTGAGCGTGGCATGGTTGTTGGTGCCAGACGGGCCGGTCTGAGTATTTCACAATCTGCTCAGTTACTGGGATTTTCACACACAACCATTTCTAGGGTTTACAAAGAATGGTGTGAAAAGGGAAAAACATCCAGTATGCGGCAGTCCTGTGGGCGAAAATGCCTTGTTGATGCTAGAGGTCAGAGGAGAATGGGCCGACTGATTCAAGCTGATAGAAGAGCAACTTTGACTGAAATAACCACTCGTTACAAACGAGGTATGCAGCAAAGCATTTGTGAAGCCACAACACGCACAACCTTGAGGCGGATGGGCTACAACAGCAGAAGACGCCACCGGGTACCACTCATCTCCACAACAAATAGGAAAAAAGGCTACAATTTGCACAAGCTCACCAAAATTGGACAGTTGAAGACTGGAAAAATGTTGCCTGGTCTGATGGGTCTCGATTTCTGTTGAGACATTCAGATGGTACGTAAGTCAGAATTTGGCGTATATAGAATGAGAACATGGATCCATCATGCCTTGTTACCACTGTGCAGGCTGGTGGTGGTGGTGTAATGGTGTGGGGGATGTTTTCTTGGCACACTTTAGGCCCCTTAGCGCCAATTGGACATCATTTAAATGCCACGGCCTACCTGAGCATTGTTTCTGACCATGTCCATCCCTTTCTGACCACCATGTACCTATCCTCTGATGGCTAATTCCAGCAGGATAATGCACCATGTCACAATGCTTGAATAATTTCAAAATGGTTTCTTGAACATGACAATGAGTTCACTGTACTAAAATGGCCCCCACAGTCACCAGAACTCAACGCAATAGAGCATCTTTGGGACGTGGTGGAACGGGAGCTTCGTGCCCTGGATGTGCATCCAACAAATCTCCATCAACTGCAAGATGCTATCCTATCAATACGGCCCAACATTTCTAAAGAATGCTTTCAGCACCTTGATGAATCAATGCCACATATAATTAAGGCAGTTCTGAAGGCAAAAGGGGGTCAAAAACAGCATTAGTATGGTGTTCCTAATAATCCTTTAGGTGAGTGTATATGCATGCTGTAATAGGCATCGTATTCCTATAGGTAGATGTGATCAGCTGACAGTCAGCTATGCTAACTTACCAGAACTAATGCTGTACGCTGGATTTATTAAGGCTAATCATATTCAAATACCATGGTAGTTTTATGGTACCCTGAGGAACTTTAAAGAATAACATCATTTTTACCATGGTACATGTCTAAAAATCCATGCTAATACTATGGTATACTTTTGAGTAAATGTGCTGAATTATTACACTTACAAAGAGTTTGGTATTACCACGTTTTTTTCGAACATGGTACCATGGTATTTTGGAAATGTGAGCACCATGCACAGCTCCAACGCTCTGATATTTTGAGTATTGTTTCTGAAGATTGTAATCTACCCACAGGTCACTCAAAGTAATTTTTTTTTTTTTGGGGGTGCAATACCGCCGGTGCACAAGATGTACAGTGGGAAGAATTTGTTTGAGTTTGCCAGGCACTCTACTATTGTCTGTGATTAAAGTAATCAGCTGATCATCCAGTGAAAGCGAGAGACTCCAGAACAGAAGACAATTATATTCACGACACTGCAGCGTGGAAACGCATCATACAACTAGATCATTCGACTCACTGCACTGTGACAAATTTCATACTGGATAGATAATAATGTCATTATAAGGTCCAGCTATAATGGAACCACAGAGCCAACTTACTCCATGATCATGATCCACAAACATCTCTGGGCAACTGGGGGCTCCTGTGGGTGGCGGTGTCACAAGTAAAGCTGGGATTGTGTTTAATAACACAAGCTGAACTTTGTGTTTGATTAACATTTAGACAGTGTAGTGGTCTGGATGGAGACTCAATTGAAGCACAATGCTACGGTAAACAATACCCAGTGACCTTACAAAACCCATGAGAACAAAAAAGAAAAGAAATTAAACTGTAATGTAATATATATTTAATAGAAATAGTAAAATAAAATAAAATAAAATAAAAAGGCTTAAAGGATTAGTTCACTTTTAAATAAACTTTTGCTGATAATTTACTCACCCCCATGTCATCCAAGATGTCCATGTCTTTCTTTCTTCAGTCAAAGATAAATTAAGGTTTTTGATGAAAACATTACAGGATTTTTCTCCTTATAATAGACTCAATGGAACCCATGGAACCCAAGACCGATCGTTTCGTTAGATAAGACCCTTATTCATCGTCTGGTGTGGTTTAAAGTCCTTTGAAGCTGCACCGAAACTGTCATTTGGACCTTGAACCGTTTGGGGTCCATTGAGTCTATTATAAGGACTGTTTCTACTGAAGAAAGAAAGACATGGACACTTGGATGACATGGGTGTGTGTAAATTATCAGCAAAAGTTTTTTAAAAGTAAACTAATCCTTTAAGGCCTGTTCATACCAATGACAATACCTAAAGATAACGATAAAGATATAGTTCTAAAAATAGTTCTCAATATTAAAGAATAGCAGAGTCCACACCACAGCTATAACAATAACAGCAAAGAAGTTATATTGTTGGAATCACTTTCAGAACGACTTTATCCAGCGGATGAACAATAAAAACACTGACAGCCAATCAGAATCCATCCTGCTGTAACAAGCTCGAGCATTTAAAGGACAGACAAGCACATACTTAGAATAAACAGAACGATATCTTCCGCTGATGTGGACGTTATCTTTACTGTTATCGTTCTTGGTGTGAACGGTTAGGATTAGTGAAATGAACCAGATTTGAAGGTGGATTGACACTTGAAGACACCTGAGATTTCCTTCAAACAAACATAAAAACAGAGCAAACCCAGATGCACGAATTGAGCTCTGTCTCAGACATAAAGCAATAGGTCAGGTTAGGTACCAGACCTCTGGTGCATGTTCAAAAATAAATGTGTGTGTTTGTGTGTGTGTGTGTGAGAGAGAGATGTGTTACCCTTCGCAGCACACTCCCTCTGGGATCCCAGAGCCCATTTACAAACCCTCTTCAAAAAATAGCTCACACACACATTGTCACTCTCTGAATATATGTGCACACACATGGCACATATATTCTGCTTGAATACCACATATATATGCGCACAAATGTATGTAGCTTCCAAAAGCCCATCTGCTCTCTCATGTTAAGCATGAGTTATTCATCTGTCCAGGGTCCATTTGTCATGAAAAGAGGCCAATTCACTTATTGAAGTAGGTTTTGATTGCTTGCGTTTAACCAGTACATACCAGTGCAGTCCAATCATTCCAATCCTGATCTGGTGCTTTTTTTTCAGCAAGGATGCATTAATTTTATCAAAAGGGACAGTAAAGACATTTGTAGTGTTACAAAAGATTTCAATTTCAAGTAAATGCTGTTCTTTTGAACCTTATATTGATCAAAATGATTTCTGAAGGATCATGTGACACTGAAGACTGGAGTAATGATGCTGAAAATTCAGCTTTGATCACAGGATACATACTGTTCTTTGAAAATGCATTCATATTTTACAATATTACTGTTCTTATTTACATGAAGCCTTGGCGAGCATAAGAGACTTCTTTCAAAAATGATTCCAAACTAATATATACATATTTATAATAATAAAAGTGAATGGAAAGTGTGTGACTATGATAAACAAAGAAACATGAGCACATGCTATTCTCCTTTCATATTTCCTGTTCATTTACTCCTCTTTCTTCACTAAAACGCCTCCTCAAACACTCACATAAACACGCTGTTCTAATTATCATCTTTCTTAAAACCCTTCCACTGCCCTAAAAGAGAAAGTCAGACATCTACACCTGCTGCTTCCATTTCTCTAGTTCTCTCTATTCTCCTGCTATGTGTCGCTCTTTCACCCTCTCAAGATGGAACGGTGCGAATTAAAAACCAGGCAAACAAAGAAGCCCATTAAATGATGTTTGGAGAACTACGAAAGCACAGACTTAATGAGGTACAGAACGGATTGGTCCTCGTGTGAATACAGCGCACACGTCACATGAACACACACACACTCACACACTCAGTGGTATGATAATGTGATAGTCTGCCGTCAAGGTCACGATCACCTTTATGTCTGTGAAGGAGGGGAAAAATCATCAAATAACACACTCAACAGCAACAATATGGAAATTAGGCCCATTTGCTGGAATCGCCCCATGCGTGCTTCAATATCTAACTCGTGTTCATATTAACAAGTGCTTTTCATCCTTAGAAATGACTGTGGTCTGTATATCTAGTGAAGTGAAAGGTTATCAGCTGCGGAAAAGGCATGTTGAACGTCAAGGATTTCTGCCATCGGATTTAAATACAACATCTAATTATTCTACACTATAGCTAATAACTTATATAAAGTGCCTTTAAAAGAAGATTTCTCAAAGCGCTGTACAGAAAAACATCAATAATAACCACAAATGAAATAAAACATCCACAATACACATACACAAAACTTTTTCACCGCCAGCATTTTTGATCATTTTCACAAAAGTTACATGGCCCTGAGAATCTGAACATGCAATATGTCAAAAGAAAGAAAAGAGCCTCTGCCTTTAAACCAAAAACAGTTGTATTCTAGCTAAATGAATCCCTTTTGTAACAACATTTGAATATGGGTATGTTTCATAAAGAAAAAAATACATATATTTTTTACGATGATTAAAAGAATGATGATCAAAACATAGATGGGGTATATTAAGTCCATCAACACCCTCAAAGCTTCACAGTCCTATAGCTCATCCTGGATCGACAGTAACATTATGCAGTTTTGATTTATATGCTGTTTAATGTTGCGTTATTTTACATATGCATCTGCTTACTATTGTTTGCTTCTGCTTCTTTTTCGCCTGTGTTTTAATCAGGAGATTTTGTACTCTTTCAGAAGATGTGTCATAGCAACTTACGTATTGCCAAGTTTTGCATACATTGTAATTTATTGAGAGTTGATTTTGAATTTTACTAGAAGCGTATTACAATAGTCAACAACAGGAGATTATTCATTTTTCTGTGGTAGTAAAAGACAAAACATGCAATATTTCTGAGATAAAAATTTTATAAATGTTTCAAAATATTTCTGTTTCAAATAAATGCTGTTCTGTTTAACGTTCTATTAATCAAAGAAATGCAAAAAAGTCTAAAAAATTTACTCATCCAAAAATATTGTATCGCAATGTATTGTTGTATTGTAACGTTTTTAACGTTGATAGAAATGCAAATGTTTCTTGAGAAGAAAATCAGCATATTAGAATGATTTCTGAAGGATCATGTGACACCAATGATGCTGAAAATTAAGTTTTTCCATCACAGGAATAAATTACATTTTAAAATATATTAACATACAAAACAGTTATTTTAAATTATAATGCTTTTTCAAAATATTACTGTTTATTTCAGTATTTTTGATCACATAAATGCAGCCTTGGTGACACTTACCGCAAAAAGTCTTACCGCAAACTTGAACATTAGTGTCAGTGTAACCTCCCATATGATACAACACATAAAAAAAATGCTTTTTCGTACTCACTTTGGGAAACTGTTTCACAGGGATCAAAATCTTCTGTCCCAGTTTCATGTTCTTGTTGATGACCACATCGATGAACTTCTCATCCTCTTTGTCTTCATCTTTCTGAATCTTTTCGATTTCTGTCGAGAGAGAGAGATAGGGAGAGTTAGTCAAATCATTATCTAGGTAGAATAAAGGTTTATCAGAGTGAATCTCAGGTTCAGATAAGCCCGGATAACAGTCTTGCCATTTGCCCGATGTCATTTGTACCAAGCGTATTTTGACTGATCAGTGGACTGTGAAATAGCTTCCATTGACCATGCTGTAATTCAATTGGATGTGCTTATAATCATATCTGATAGACATTTCTTCTGTGATTGGAGGATATTTCTGTCGGTGTGGCAAGCGTCGTCTGATTAGACATTAAAGTGTGTAAATGAGCTCTTCGAGCGCACAGAAGTCTTTGTTGTTGTGGGACACAGTGGGGTGCTGAGATATTAGTCACATTAATGAGTTCTTGTATGTGTGTGGGTCGTAGTATCACTGTGGGTGATATGTTGCATTATTGAAACAGAGTTGGTTCATTGATGTACTTAGCAGAAAACAATATGGAAAAGGTTGTTTTAGAGGTGGCGACTAGCAGATAGCAAAAATCAAAACAAAAAAAGCTCACATAATCTGGACAGTACATTGGTTAAAATGTTCAATCAACTGCAAGATGTATCTTATGCAACAATTTTGCTCATCCTATTTTTAAACATGATTTCATATCGAATTTGGGTAACACTTTATCTAAAGGTGACGTAGTTAAGTGTTAGTACTAGTGCTGTCAAATCGATTAATAGTGATTAATCGCATCCAAAATAAAAGTTTGTGCTTAAAATAATATATGTGTGTGTGTCCTAATTATTTTGTATAAATACATACACATGCATGTTTACATTTAAGAAAAATGTGTTATATTTATATATAAAATATGTACATATAATATATATATATATATATATATATATATATATATATATATATATATATAATTTATATTATATGTACATATTTTATTTATATATATATATAATTTATATTATATGTACATATTTTATTTATATATATATATATATATATATATATAATTTATATTATATGTACATATTTTATTTATATATATATATATATATATATATATATATATATATATATATATATATATATATATATATATATATATATATAATTTATATTATATGTACATATTTTATATATAAATATAACACATTTTTCTTAAATGTAAACATGCATGTGTATGTATTTATACAAAATAATTAGGACACACACACATATATTATTTTAAGCACAAACTTTTATTTTGGATGCGATTAATCACTATTAATCGATTTGACAGCACTAGTACTAACACTTAACTACTAACACTTAACTACGTCATATATATATATATATATATATATATATATATATATATATATATATATATATATATATATATATATATATATATATACATGCAACATTTCTTAAATATATACATGCATTTTATACTATATATATATATATATATTTATATATATATATATACACACACACATATAATAATTATACACAGTACACACACATATATTATGTAAACACAAACTTTTATTTTAGATGCGATTAATCGCAATTAATCGGCACTAGTTACTACATGTACTTTCTACAGCAATGACAGTAAATAATGCAAAATTACAAGTAACTAACCCTAAACCAAACACTAACCCTAACCGCCCATCCACTGTATCAACGGCCTTGGTTCTGAAAGTATTTTAATTTTTCCCATAGGGAATGTCTTCATTTAAGATTTATAAGGCATGAACCAAACTGGTGAATTGTTATGTTACAAACTTTGATTCAAAGCAAAAAAGTATTTGGAAATTGTACAAAAAGTCAAAAGTACAAGACTGTGTACTTAGCGGCTTTAATGAGGGAAAGAACCATGAAGCATTTTGAAGTACATAATCAAATTAAACACGATGGAGAATTTAAAAACTATTGTTTTAAAGATGGGGAATTTGTGTGTGTGTGTGTGTGTGTGTGTGTGTGTGTGTGTGTGTGTGTGTGTGTGTGTGTGTGTGTGTGTGTGTGTGTGTGTGTGTGTACAGACTCTTTACATACATATATACATACATATAACTTGATGAACATTCCCAAAAACAGTAAGGTTTAAAAACAGTAAACCTTGGCCATTAACTCTTAATGATATTTAGAGCACTTCAAAGCTGTTTAAATATGAAAATCACTTTTAATGTTCTTTTCTACAGTCTGTCATTTTGTGACGGTTATTGAGCTTTAATATTTAACACTCTTTTCCATTATTTGTGCTTTGGTGAGGACAGTTTATGCAAAATGAAGACATCATCCAATCCCTCGACTAATCAGGAAAGCATTTCTACTCAAACTGTAACGAAGAGTCATCAAAAATAAAGCCACCAACTATTCTGTTTACACCATAAATCTGAGGCCTATATGTGCCATTTATACAAACTAAACTGTACTGCAACAATATGCTTTAGAACGGCTTAAAATGAACACTCAGATAATATACTGAGCTCTCTTTCACGTCGTCTTGCACTTACGTGGACAAATTCATGCAAAATTGTCATAAAATAGGGAGTATCCTAGTGAACATAGTCGTTTGTCTTAAGTGAACATACACAGTTGAGAAAGTATATTGGATCAGTGTGTTTGCTCTTAAAGTGACGGCAGCCTAATATTCCTGTTGCTGTCTGTGTTTTTAATGTTAAATCAAACCACAAAGGACAACATTTGTCTTTAATAATGTTTACAATTTATGTTAGTTAGGCTAGTAGTTGTAGCTATACGGCATCAAAACGTGAAAAAAATGGCTGGTAAAAAATATTTATGGCCGGTACATTTTCTTAAGTCACCGGCCATTGGCAGGTGTGGCAAAAAGTTAGTTTTAGGCCCTGTCCTTTAGTATGTCATGACATTGCAATTACTTAACATTTTAATGGCATGCCTTACTTAAATCAGGTAAGACTTAATAAGATCACCCAATATGAACCATGAACCATTTTTTTAATGTATTCCTTTAAATATGCAAGCATGATCGTAATCTATTTCCTTTCAAGATTACTCCTTTCATATTTATGAATAAACTTTCATAAATATTCATCAGTGTATACACATGCTAGCATCGCATAGCATTAACATCTACTATTTGGTTTCTAGGCGACATTAGCCCTACTCTGACGGCAATTGTTTCTCATGTGGATGTCCTTAAAAATAAATTTGCATGGCAGCTCAGTGATAAAACTCATGCATTCGGATGAAGATTTATTCACGTGGAGGACCGAGTTTTGTGATCCTATCAACCTGTGAACGCGCTGCTGACGTGATCAGTCGCATGAATAATAAAATAATAATATTCTGATTATTATTTAAATAAATAGCAAGATATAGCCGCATTAGAGTTAAAATGCTTTTCTGTCTTGTATTTGATCTCAAAATAATGGATGTAATTTAAAAAATGTGGAAACGAGCGGAAATAAGTGAATACAGCCTCTTATTTACTCGAGGTAAACATAATGCTGCTTGGTTATTTTAACGTATAGAATTGGTGCCGTAATAACGTCCCATTTCAAATGTTTACATGCTTTCCTTCGCTTTCTCATTGGAGCGGCGATGAAATATTATTGTAATAAAAGAGTAGGCTAGATCTTTAAAATGCATTCAAATTATAGCGAAGCACAACCGTACGGTGCCCCGCAGTGGTCAAAAAGGATATAAACAGTGAATTTTGAAGTCATCTCTTCTTGATGTGAATTCGGACGGCAATTTAATTACCACACGACATTGGTGTTTGTCAAAAAACAATAGGTAATTCGGCGGGGGAATTTTACACGGGTGGTGGGAGAAAAACTCTGACATTCTGGATTCGGACGACAATAAAATCACAGACTAGCCCCTTTAAATGATGAAAATACCCCATGAGAAACAATTACCGTCTGAATAGGGCTTCTGATGTCAATCAAACAACTGTAAAGCTATAGTTAGTCGCTAACTCCCACATACGACTTGTCTGGGATTTTAACATTTGGAATGAAATTTTCTACTACTTGATGCTGGAGATGCTTGTTGCCTAGTTGTCATGTCTCATCTGGATCTGTTTCATACTTTTTTTATTTAATAAAATATCAAATTAATGTAGATGTATAGCTATGCCCAGAGCGGGTAAGAGAACAAATGTTGCCTTGCACTCTGTTTTCCAGGTCCACAGAGACAGAGGATTCAGTGGGCTGTGGTTCATCTCATTGTTTTGTGTCATTATTCCTGTAGTCGAGGGGCACAAAACACACTCGAGAGAATACTTGAAAAATATAAATTTCCCCTCCTTAGATAACCAACAGCCTTTACAGCAGAATCTCCATTCAGAAGAGTGTGACCTACCAACAAATCTAAGCTCTCTAACAATATTTGTATTGGATCATAGAACATAACCTGCACTTTATAGTATATTGGAAACTCATATATAACAAAGGAAAAAGTTTGCACCTGTTTAAACTAGATTGCGGGTGGTTGGTGAATAAGATTCTGGGGTTTGCGCTGAAATACGAAGTTATGAAGTGGCGCAGCTGTTTATTGCTTTGAGAAGATGGGGTCTTTCCTTTTGTCTTTAGCATGTCAGGATAATCTTATTTACGTCCAAAGCTTCAAGCCATATGAACTGTGTGTAGGGCAGCACAGAATTGGAGCTCAGGTGGGGCAAAATTAATAGTACAAAGAAAAGAAATTTGGGCTTTTCAATTTAAAAATCATAAGCTGTTATGATTTGTGGAATTAGGGACGAACTCCCTCTTAAGACTCCAGCAGAGGAGAGCCAGAAACGGTCCATTAAATCCTCAGATTTAAATTCCTGCTTAAAAAAATACAAAAATAAAAAAATAAAGTGGCAGAAAGAGGAGAATGGTAAAAACGTCTCAAAGAGAAGCTTTGGGAGATTTGAAAATGCTATTCAATACACAACCGGTAAGAATGGACTTTTCATATACATATGAATATAATGGTCTTGAAGGCAAGACATGTCTGTTTAGTCTCCTAAAGGTAGCATGTGTCAGCTGTAAATTACAAAAATCTTTATTTTAAACCATTTATTTTTACACACAATATATGGCAGTTGGAAACGAATCTGCTGTCATATCACTTATTAAAACTTAAAAAAAAAAAAAAAGGTCTGTGCGCAGGCTAACCTAAAAAAAGCTTGAAGGAACAATAACACACACACAAGCGCACAACATAAGAAAAAAAACAACAAAGGCATTTTCAGAGGTCTAGAATACAAAGCTATACTTCTCATGACAAAAGATGTGTCAAACATCCAAACTAATACTGGTCATACTTGACAGAACAGCTGACAAATGTTGAACATTACACGCTCAAGTACAAACATTTCTCCACCCTTCTCTGTGTTTTCTTTGCCATTCATCTGCGGTTTTTGTAGTCTTGCCCTGTAGAAATCCAAACAGAGCACGAGCACGACCAAATGTGAACCTTTGTGATGGCAAACCATGTCAAAGTGCACAGAATTCAGGTGTCAAACTGCGGCATTCAGCTGCTGAATTCAGCCCGTGTTGCTTAAATAAAGCTCACAAACAATGTCTTGTGCTTCTTGAAACAGTCACCAACCACAGAGTGCTTTAGAATGAAACCAGGCAGAACAAAAAAGACTGCTTCTTTAAGAGTAATAAGATATAAGGTGCTTCAAGCTTCTCAGGTGTGGACCTAAATCCCATTTCTACCATTTGGCAGAAGTGCTGGTTAAAGAGCTGGGCTTCTAACCAAAAAAGCTTTAGGTTTAAACCTTGCAAGGGGCAAACTATAGACTCATATCATTATAATTCATTAAGCAGATTTTTTTTTGTTCAAAGAGACTTACAAATGAGAAAAGCTGCAACAGAAGTGACTGTTCTTGCTGTATGGGAGCGCGGGGCACAACCTAACGCGGGGTTTTAACACGCATGGTTTAACACTTTCCACACATTTTATTAATTATTTTGAGAAATCATGAGAAAAGGGTGAATAATGACTGAGAGTCAATGTTCAGAAATGATTCATTATTGTTATGTTTTGTACTATGCTGTACAGCTGTATTTAGCGATGTTTGTTTGTGTATATTTTTAATGATTAAAAAATGCCATTATTTTATTTTAGTTAATAAATGTATTTTATTGACAACATATTTTAGCTTGTCTTGTCTTGTCTTGTCTTTTTTCATGTATTATTATTATATCAGATAACATTTTAATCTGTCATTTGGTCGTGTTACAATGTACCCCACCTATGGGGCATGTTGTCACATTTCACTTCCATTCTTTCGGGGTAAATCAAGAAACAAGTATACACTGTATTAATGAAACAAAACCACATAATTGTACTAGACATGTGGGAAATGAATGTGGGAAATAATAAATACTCTGAACCCTAAGTGGATTGGCACAAACTGAGACAGTCAAAAAGCGTTAGGTTGTGCCCCGCTCTCCCCTACATAAGAGATGTTGGCTGTTGAATTGTGTTTTACACTATGCAATTTTAAGATGGTTTGTCAAGGTAAAAATGTAGGAAATGTACCTGTTAGGGTTATGTTTAAGTCTGTTTGGTTTCATTGTGTTTTGGTTTTGTTTTCCCTGTCCCTGTGTGCTCCAGATTCCATTATTATTTTACATTGTTACTCATTAGTTCCTCACCTGTTTCTAGTTCTGTTGATTGCTCTGTCTGTGTATTTAAACCCTTAGTTTCTGTTCATTGTTCCGTGTCGTTGTTTTACGTGGTCGTGCTGTATTATTATTCCTGTTATCTCCTGTTCCTATTGGATGTATTTAAGATTTATTTATGTTTTTGTTGTATTTCCTGTGTTGTGTGCTTTCTACTGCCACCTTACAGTTCATGAAACTACCTTGAACGCAATGTAAATATCTTTGGATAAAAACATATGCAAAGTATGTAAATGTTAACTTTTTCAAATGAGTATTTCAACAGTATTTCACAAAATATCTAGCCTGACGTGGTCATACTCAATTCTAGTCAGAATATGAGTCTGATACTGCTCCGTTGGGCTGTAATTATGGGGTGTGTTTCAACCGAACCAGGAAAGAACTCAATTGGATAGACCTACAACCAATCAGAGCAACGGAGCGACAAGTAACGTTGTCAAACATCAACAGAACTCAACTGCACTGTGTTGCCAAGTCCGTGTTTTTCCCGCGGGTTGTTCTCAATGTCCGTGTGTTGAAGCGACCCCAATTATGTGATGTATAGACCCAGGAATGCGAATTTTAGCAGGCAACCATGCCAAAATAACATATTTTGCCCCCCAAACGCCATTTTTTCCAGAGAACTGGAATATACTGTATATATATATATATATATATATATATATATATATATATATATATATATATATATATATATATATATGATAAAAGTGAAATGGCAAGACAGTTTTTTTATTTTTAATTAGTGACAAACAAGTAATTTTGTCAGCAACAGCACCATTTTCAAGATGAGTCAGTCAAACAGAGAAAGCCGGAGTGATAAAGATGTTTATATTTTCATTTTGGTGGTAAGAATATTGCACATGATGCCACCACATTCTCAAAGAAAAAACAAACAAACTATAGGCATCCAAGATAAACGATAAACCAAAAATGGGTAGAATACAAATTCCGATAGCCATGTGTTATGTTGCAATTATTAAAACCAACTGGTGAGTAACGCCAGCCATTTTTGAAAGTGCATTTGGTGCTTGGCGAGAATTCGTTTTGAACCCTGCCAGTATCTCATGCCGGCAACCAGCATCTAAAACATAACTCTGCTCTGAGAGGAGCGGAAGGCACTTTTAAAAGGGCAAAATGTACCTCTAAAACAAAGAGACAAAGCTTGCTTAGCTCCATGTTGATATTTATCGGCTGAAAGAAGCATGCAGAAAATTTTTGGTCTAGTTATTGATTTCCATATATTTCTGAAATCTCCAGTTCCTCTGTTTTTACGGTTGCATGCAGTCCAGTTTGGTCCCGTAGAGTGCCGGCGTAACAGAATAGTAGCTGAAAATGAAAAATAAGATACGTGTTGTGAAACACTTTAGTGCGCTTTTTCAAGAGTGGGCTGCCGTGACAGATCGCAGATCAATACCAGCGGCTGCCCGCTGTCATCGCCCCGTGTCACCCTGCCCACATCTCATTCCTGCAACCCTCCCCCTGGACTCAGCCCCACTCAACGCTGAGAGAGAAAGAAAAATGGCTATAGATTTCCATGACAACCAACACATTTCTTTTTTTCCCCCACGGGAAAAGCATGTTGCGATGTGATGTGTTAAAGCTGCAGACTGGAGTGACAGAGAGTGTGCCCTCCGAGGCTCACACACACACTTTCTCTGTGCGTTTTTTATGTGCCACTATTTCAGCGGGGCCTGACGAACATGAATATCTATCCGTCTGCATTTTTAACTAACTCGGTACAATCTTCAGGGCGTTTTTTATGTCATAATCTCTCACTGGTGTCTCTCTCTCACACCCCACCGCATCCCCACAACGCACTCGGATTGTAAAGCAAATGAACATGAAGCAGAGGGAAAATATATTTCTTCATTAGGAAACAATTCTGTCTACAGGCAAAGCTGTAATGAAAAGCAGATAAGTTACAGGGAGATGGTGACGGCGGCGCAGCGGGAGGTCTCACTCACCAGCCCGTACTCTGATCTACTTTCTAGGAATTTAGATATTTCTGTAGCTGCTTTCTAATAAAAAGACCATGAATCAGTTTGCACAAAAACAATCCATCCTAAATAATAAGACAATGCAGGGTTTTATAGTACTTATGCAATAGGGGTGGATGGCATGACCAAATTCTTTTATCACAGTAATATTGCATTGTGGTAAATGTACATATCACACTGTAGATATTTTTACTGGAAATTCAATGCAGGAAATAGCTTTTACAATAAACATACTGGTCGACCGATATATTGCCAAGGCCGATATATATCGGCCAATCCTTGGATATCCTATGAATATTGGTTTCTCTGATTGGCCGATGTTTTGGCAGAGGGACTTTTATTTTGACGGCACTGAGAATGTCAGCGCCTGAGGACACAGCGCTCCAATTCTTCATCTTCATTCAAGACGCACGTGGAAATTTGTCTGATCTTTGACGAGATCGCAAAGTTGATTCTGCGCTAATTTGATCTAATATTTGATGTTTTTTAAAACATACACAGTTGAAGATTTAAGTAGCAAGTGAGAATCAATACAATTAACGTTTATATTTTGAGACAAATGTCTTAATGATTTTGTTCAAGGTTAATAAAGCAACAATAAAGGAAAAATATGTAAAATGATGCTATTTGGGCTAAAAGGCGCGCCTGCTGTTGGGTGTCCACCTTAGATATAATTACCATATTTATAATGAAATAATCATGCTTAAAAATATTATATTAATCATCTCTTATAATAAAATATAATTTATTGTTACTAGTGTAAATATATATTTTTCAGTGCTTTTAGAATCTCTTTAAAAAAGTTTTGTTTATGTATTAAAATATATATTTGACATTAACATTATTTTAGCTAAATTATTTGTATCAATACTGTGTGCCTTTTGCTCACTCGCCATTTATAAAAAAAATTATCGCGTTTAAGATTTATTTTCACACAAAATCTGTTGCTCCGTCAATGTTCAATACAAACATATATTTTTTCTGCGATCATAAATCTTTGGGAATAGTGAAAAGGTGTGCCTTTAGCCCCGTTGTACCCTACTGTACATTAGATCATCTTACTCTGGTTAGAGGCATTGAAAGAAACTTCAATAACCTGAGATCTCTGCTTAGTGAAAGTTCTTCAGGAAAGTTTCATTTTCATAAGAATCCTTTGGCGTGCTGTGCAACCACATTCAAATTCCCAGCACGTGCGGACCACTGGGATGTCATTAAGTGGGGTCAGGCTGCCCTTTTATACTAACCACTTAATGGGTTTGTACAGTAGTGTACTCTACATGATAAATGAACTCAACTGTAGAGATTACTAAAGAATGTTTAGGGAAATCCTGGAGCCGTGAACACAGTTGTAGAACAGCTGTTCTGTATGTTTATGCTTCTAGAATTACTTAGCATTAGCATCTTAATGATAAAAATTTCTACAATTGTTCATCATTAACATTTAGTAGGGCTGTCAATCAAGTCAAACTTTTAATTAACTGCATTATATGCCAATTAATAAATTATATCATTATTGTACAAGACAACAACATCATTGAGTAGACTTCACTTCACCACCATTCATTAAACAAATGCTCATTACTGACCGACAGCACATAGCCATTCATTAAGCAACTGAGTCTGTCAATCTGTCCGATGTAGAGTTAGGATCTGTTCATGCAGAGTTGCACGAAAACCACATGCACATGCTAATCAAAATATTAATAAATCAATATGTAAATAACATTTGGTAACACTTTATTTTAAGGTGACGTAGATACACGTTACTACACATACTTATATACTAACAGTAAATTGCATAATTACAAGTAACTACAGTAAACCTAAACCAAACCCTAACTCTATAGTACTTGCAGTTAACAGTGTTGGGGAAAGTTCCTTTTAAAAGTAATGCATTGCAATAAAGTAACTAATTGCATTACTTAGTTACTTTTTATGGAAAGTAATGTGTTGCATTAGGATGCAGAAGAAAAAAAGTCCAACACACTTACTTCAGCAACAAAACAAATTTAAAATATGAAACACAAATGTGATGTTGTTAAGTCTTTTTTGCTTATTTGGTTTAAGTGGATCAGTGAAGGTCAGCAACAAAGGCATTGGTTAATAAAGTTAGATTAAATACATAACTTATGTTAGTGTAATTTAATATATTTTTATTTTTTATTACTGCAGGTTTGTGTAATATTCTGAGATACATTTATTCTTAAACTACAATAAGCATCATTGTAACAAAGTTTGTAATAAGGAAGAAGGAGGCGGGAACCGATGAAGGTTAAAAAACTTTAATCAAATAAATAAACAAACTGAAAATATAACGCTGGCAGCCCCTCACGGACGACTGCCACGCACACCCATAATAAAAGATAAACAAAACATAACATAAAATCCAGGTCTGGTCCTCTCTCATCCTTCCCTGGTGTTGCTCGTCCTTATATGCCTCCGAGCTCCCTCATGAGAGGACTCGAGACCTGTGGCTCGCAGGTGACACTCATTCTCAATCACACACCGGTCTCGCTCGCTCCTCCCACGTCTCTACCTCGCCACAATCATGTTCACAAAGCGCACACAACACCTCTGTACTAACTCCCGATTTCTCCCAACATAGGGACAGAAGAGCTGTCAGTCAATAATGGAAAAACAAAGTAACTTGCATTACTTATTTGAAAAAGTAACTCAGTAAAAAGTAATCTGATTACTTAACATGTGTTACCCCACAACACTGCTAGTTAATTCATATTACTCAGTACTTATTTGAGTAAGTACAATATAACTAAGTCACCTTAAAATAAAGTGTAACCTAATATTTAAAGGTGCATTGTGAATATTTATTTAATCTCCTTACACGGAGGGTCCTCTTACAGTAAAAAATCATAATTTTGCGCCACCATGTTTCTACAGTAGCCCTAAACGGACAAACTAGCCACTCGTCTATCTTTGTCCTGTGTCGGCCACCGTAGCTTCTCTTCGAAAAGGAGGGGTGAGTGGTGGGAATTCGAAACATCACCTCTAGATGTTAAAGTTTACACATGGCAGGTAAGTGGTCAAATATTTCGATCTAATGGACAGAATTAGCTCATGCAATTTACCACATGACCAGAGACGACGTAAAAAAAACACGGAGAGCATCAGCTTTGTTTCTGCTCTGATAGCCACAATGCCACGCCAAGCGCGGTGAGTGTGTGTTAGAAATCAGGAATGGTGAGAGAACACTGTGCTTGGTTTGTTTTTCATCTTCAAACCAAACTCGGGTCTCAGCAGACAAAGTTTAAATCCTCGCTGGCTAGCGCGCTTCCTGTAATGTTTACGCATTAGGTCAGTAGGCGGAGAGTAGCCGGTCTTTTGTGGCTGTTCAAACGCTCCCAACCACATCTATCCAACAAAAATCTGTTTTCGGTTATACATCTGGAAGTGGTCGAAATTGGACAAAATGTTTTAGACCCTGTTTAAACATGTATTAAGCCAACTGACCTGTTAATCAAATGAAAACCTTCTCATTTGACATGTGACTGAAGTGAACTCTTAATGGTGTATGTCTCTGTCAACAAATATTTTCATAAATGTCCATTGACATTTATAGCATTGACATAACCACTACGGATACATTTCATACCGGTTATTTAGATCTAATCTGTACAATCCAACCTGTTCTTGTCTCCGTGATTGATTAGAGTGTAACATATTTGCTCTGACCTTGTGCAACTTGCATTTCTAGTCTGATCTTCAGCCTTGGCAAGATTAAGCCCCACGTCTTTAGCATCTGACAGACATCCCATTCAGAGCCCGAATAAAGAGGCCAAGGGAGAAGTCTGAGACGCTCGGGCCGTAATCTCGCCTTCCCACCGCTTCCCGGATCAGCGCAGCTCATCAGAACAGAACTGAGGGAAAAACTCAGTCGGCCAAAAGCTTGTCTGTCCTTTGAAGGTTATTTACGCCACAGAAGAATCAGTGAACAATTCCACCCGTGACTCTTAAGAGATGACAGGAATCGGACGTGTTAATAAGATGGAATGTGAGACAATGTCCTCTGTGGGAATTTGAGAAATGCTAATTATTTGGAACACAAACATTAACACGCCATTCGCTCATGAATAATATTATAATGCCGCAGGCATCCGGTTGCAAAAAAATTATCCGGCATTATAATGTATAACATTCCCTTCTTTATGCTGTCGGGGCAAAAAAGCTCTTATTATTTGATGCTTTCTGGTTTATCATTAAGGGCTTAAGTTCTTTCAAAGACTAGTGAAATATATCAAATGTATCTCGACAACAAAACAAAAGGGACCCCAAATTTTGTGGCTAATAATATTCTTTCATCCCTTCTTTGAAGTGATTCATGAAATGTTAATCAACAAGAATGTGCTAAAAATCACATTTAATCACACTAATTGCAGTCAGTGTAATAAAGAAATACACTGCAGATTTTCTTTTCTTATTTTCCAGCAAAAAAAAAAAAATCAAGGTATCTGCAGGTTTCACCAAGTCCAAACCTTTAGTCACTTTAATCAGGGCATGCTAGCTGGAAACATAGGATTCCATTCATTATGCTAAGCTAAGCTAGCGGCGACCCTGCCAAACTAAAACAATGCATGCACTGAGACAAAAATGCATTTGCCCACATATCTAAATGTAGGAAAGAAGTTGAATAAGCCCTATTTCTAAAAATGGTGGAGTGTTCCTTTAAAAGGTTAGTTCGCCCTAAAATGAAACTCACCCTGGTGTTGTTCTAATGCAATACGCCGTTCTTTCTTTTTCGGACCACAAAACCTTATATTCTAAGTGTTCTACGTGTATCCGATAGGGTCTGGTAAAAACAAACAGAAATTGTATGTATTATTTAACAAAAATCCTGAGCTTGGCCGTTGGTCTTCTGTGCACAGCTATGCAAGGTACACATCCGTGGTTCACTCCAACTCACAGATATCTATTTGGGATTTCTAGGTACTGTATTTCATCACATTTGTATTAATCTTGATTTCTCACAACCTGTGTGCTTTTTCCTGGTGAGTCGGAGTGAACCGCATCGCCAAGAGTCTCATGAATGCAGAGAAAATCAGCATTAAAGGTCAGGATTGTCATTACATTACATTTCGTTTTTTTTTTTTTTTTACCAGACTGTATCATATACCAACAGAACACATGACGCATGGGATCATTCTGTGATACTTTTGCATCTTTCTTTAAAGCTTCATGCTATTCACTGCCATATGGACGAGTACGAGCGGGACATTAAGAGTTCTCCTTTTCCAAAAAAAGAAAGAACGGCACACTGCATTAGAACAACACCAAGGGGAGTAAATGATGACTTCATTTTCATTTTAAAGTGAACTGTCCCTTTAAATTTTTTTTTTTTTTTTTGTACATTAGGAAATGAAATAGCATAACATAAAAAAACCAACAACAAAAAAACAGCAACACTTAAAAACAACTATTAGAGCTGAAAGAATGAGATTGTTTAGCATTGCAGTACATTTCATGAAAATCATATTGAACAAGTCTTGTCTTGTTTAGCAGATGTGGTGTTTTGGTTCATTTCTGTGTCATGTGCGTTCCTGTCTTCTGTCTTGGCCCCACCCCTCTTGTTATCTGATTATTGTTTTATTGGTCCCACCTGTTCCCCTCTTGATTTGTTCCCTTTATAGTCTCCTTGTGTCTGCAGACCTGTGTTGGATCGTTGTCTTGTTGGATGTCGTCTGCTCCTGTTGTGTTTCCGGTTTGCCTTCCCCTGGTATTTAAGTTTATTTCAGTTTGGTTTTCCCCTCGTGGGTGTTTTGTTTATGTTGTGTTTATTTTTACACTAAATCTACCCTTCCTGCAAATGAGTCCTCGCCTCCTTTTCGACCCGGCTTTGATTGACCAGGGCCTGTACCATGAAGCTGGTTTAGCTGGCTAACCAGATATGTTTGAGCTTAGTTTGTGCCATTCCTGGGTTTATGTACCATTAAAGTGGTTTGGCTTTTAGCAGTGTTCATCTCCATAATAACTTACACTCCAGGGATAACCTGCTCCAGGGAAGGTTATGTTCTGGATAAGAGATTGCAAACTGAAATTGGATCAATCAGCTGTGAGAAAAGTGACACACCTCTGAAGCAATTGAGTCACTAGTCCACTTTCTACTCCAAATTAAAGGTCACTACATAGCAAATGCTTATTTATAAAAAAATATATAATTTTGAATGATTTCGATATCATTTATGTAATTATTATACCCTTAATCAATTACACATATCTCTTGAGTTAATCAATCATTCATAGGAACTTAGTTAAAATGAATATAACTAGCTAATGTAAAGGTCATACAAATAAGCTTTAAAATCAATAAATAAACTTATACAAATTACTACGTGTGAGGTTAAATGTTCAATTCTCTCTACATATTATCAACTAAACTAACTTCATAACTTTTACTTGCATTGACGTGTAAGATTTCTCTTTGAGTTGTCATCTTTTATAGACAGCTCTCGCGAGAAGTGAATCTCAGTTTGTGCATGTGATTGGCTGTTCACTACTGATGTCACAGCTTAACGTCTAAACACAGGATCAAAGCCTGAGTTGACAGAGAAAGCTGATGATCAGTGTCATGGAACCAACAAAGCTTGAATATATGCAAAACTAATCCTGTAACCCTGAGTTTGTTAAACTACCATCATGGTACAGGCCCCTGATGGCCCAGTCTGTTGTGATTGGTCTAGTGCTTACAGCGTGTCGGAAGCTACCGCCCATTAGCATAACTGTACTTCGATGACGTTGATTTTACCATATCAATCCGAGCGCGAGTCCGATGACGAAACATTGGAAGAACTAGTTATTCAACCCGAACCTCCATCGCAACAACATCTTGAGCAGGACGTTTCTCATTTTGAGCTACATTATGAGATGTCACAACTGTAATTCCTCACCTTCAGCATTAACAAGTATGTCCATCAACACACCCGTGTGTGTATTTCTAATTTATTGTAATGCACATGCGGGAACTGTCTCAATAACAGCAAATACGTTAGCCGAGCACTAACGTGAATGACTGAAGTAACAGTTATTAAAAAAAGTTACTACTACTTTACACAAAGTAGTAAGGACAACGTACAACAGGCGGGCATTATGCAAATATCTTATCTAGTGACAAAGAACGCAGTAGGATTCGAAATGCAATCGACTTGTATAGGCGGTTCAGAGTCTATTCTTTCTTTTGGGAGACAATACCTTTATTTATTGTGCACTTTCAACTTTAATTCACAAACAGCTTTATTACACACTGCATGAAAGGGAATATTTCAAAAACTATAATAGGGGCACTTTAATGTTCCTAAAAATAGGCTGCAATAACATTTCTTCATGAGATTCACCTAGCTTTCCAGTTAATTAGACTATATTATTTGCATATTTAATAGGTATCCCACACAAGTTTGTGTGTGTGTGTGTGTGTATGTGTGTGTGTGGACTGGTAATCCCTACGTTATGGGGACAAAATGTCCCCACAAAAATGGCAATATCCAAAATCCTTGTCCTTGTGTGGACATTTTTGGGTCCCCATGAGGAAAACATCTTATAAATCACACTAAGTGATGTTTTTTGAAAATGTAAAAATGCAGCATGTCTCCTGTGATGGGTAGGTTTAGGGGCAGGGGCAGTGTAGGGGGATAGAAAATACAGTTTGTACAGTATAAAATGCATTACGCCTATGGAATGTCCCCATAGAACATGGAAACACAAAACACAACGTGTGTGTGTGTGTGTGTGTGTGTGTGTGTGTGTGTGTGTGTGTGTGTGTGTGTGTGTGTGTGTGTGTGTGTGTGTGTGTGTGTGTGTGTGTGTGTGTGTGTGTGTGTGTCTGTGTGTGTGTGTGTCTGTGTGTGTGTGTGTGTGTGTGTGTGTGTGTGTGTGTGTGTGTGTGTGTGTGTGTGTGTGTGTGTGTGTGTGTGTGTGTGTGTGTGTGTGTGTGTGTGTGTGTGTGTGTGTGTCTGTGTGTGTGTGTGTGTCTGTGTGTGTGTGTGTGTCTGTGTGTGTGTGTGTCTGTGTGTGTGTCTGTGTCTGTGTCTGTGTCTGTGTCTGTGTCTGTGTCTGTGTCTGTGTCTGTGTCTGTGTCTGTGTGCTCCAGCTAAACCTGACGTTATGAAGACAAAATGTCCCCACAAAGATGGCAATAGCTGAAATCCTCGTCTGTGGAAACATGTTTTGGCCCTTATGAGGAAAACAGCTTATATATCAAACTAAATTATGTTTTTGAAAGCAGAAAGTTTTGTGTGATCGGTAGGTTTAGGGTTAGTGCAAGAGGATAGAATATACAGTTTGTACAGTATAAAAATAATTTATGGAAAGTCCTCAGAAATGGAAAATGTGTGTGTATGCACATGAGACATGTTATATAAGCAAAAGAGAATTCCCTATGCATTATTAAAGTCTGTCTCTTTATCAAATATTCCCTTTTCCGCAACAAAACATAAAATGAGCAAAGACAGACGCACAATCCCACAGGCACACATACTATATCTGCACAATTTAGTACTTCATTACCGACCGGCATTATGTATATGTGTGTGTTTAAATGTTAAACCAGGGTTTAACATCTATCCTGGTTACTTCTCATTTCCATTTGACCTGCTCCGTCTATGTGTGCGCGCTTGTTAAAAATGCAGGTGGAGAGACAGACGGAGAGATAGAGAGAGAGAGCGACAGATCCAGATGAGATAGGGCATCTGTTCTGCTCTCCACCAGACGTCGGCCTCTTCTGTCTGTCATATCATATTTCATAACTCTTATCTTTCTGGGGCTTGCAAAAAATACATATTTTGCATAAGAATCTCTGTCTCTCTTTTTCTAATTATCTTTAGAGGTGGATTGTGTACAACAGATATGAGCAAACTAACGGCCCAATCAAACTGAAGGATTGCTGTATGATTCATTTTTTGTAGTTTGAATGTCATTGTCAATTTCGAATGGGCATCAATTATGATACAGTTATTGTATATAGCAAGATCTAAGCAGTCAAACCTTGACCAACGTCAGCCAGCCTTTCAGCAAATCAGTTATGGCGAACCTCACATAACGTAATTAATATTCATGACCTACGCCGCGACAGGCACAGTTTGAGTTGACAGAAAGTAAACATCCTGTAGAGAGATGAGCAAAACACAGAAAAGAGAAGTCATCTTAGACATAGATTGTGCATTTTATATTCATATAGTTGTCAAACATTTTTCAGGTCCAAATATTAAACATTTATGGTCGCCGTTTCTGAAAGTTTCGTTCGTAAGCTTACAAAAGGTCTGTCATATGAGATTGTCAGTGGCAATTAGCCACTGAAAACCATGTCACGGTTATGAAGAGAAGCTGATGAGTTATAACGCACACACCTACTTCTTTTCAATCATTCCTATGCACCTCAAAATATTCATCTGGAGCATCGTTTCAAATGCTAATCGAAGTGTTGCAAACTGGTGCATGTCTTTACATGAATATAAAGTTGGTCGCCTGAAGTGACCTCCTTAAAGTATTTGGACATAGAAAATATTTAACCAAATGGCATCTTCAAAAAATATGCTGTGGGATCTTTTCTAAGAAATAACTTTTTTAATGCTTTTATTCAGGAAGGATGCACTTAATCAAAAGTGACAACCTATATACATATTTTACGAGGTGGCTAATTGCATTTAATTTGTACGACCTCACTCAGATTTAATTCATACGATTTTTACTAAATCGTACATATTTGACGAGTTGGCAAATTCGTATGAATTCATACGAATGACCTACCTCAACCCCGCCCCTAAACCTACCCATCACTGGGGTTTAGGCAAACGCATAAATTCGAGTGAGGTCGCATAAAATTTGTACGAAATAGCCACCTCGTAAAATATGTACGAATTGGTCGTGAGATAGCGTTGAAAGTGACAACAAAGACATTCATAATGTTACAAAATATTTATATTTGAAATAAATGTTGATCCTTTGTACTTTCTAGTCATCAAAAAAAAAAAATAATAATTCAGCTTTGCATCACAGGAATAAATTACATTTTAAAAATGCAAATAAATGTTTTATAAATAAATCATTGGTGAGCATGAGAGACTTATTTATTAAATATATTTAAAAAATACTGACTGCAAACTTTTTAGCGGTAGTGTACAGTATTGACTTTTTATGAAATGCTTTCCTTTGTCTTTCTGTAAAGCTGCAGTCCTCTGTGTCACCATCTCTGTTTGAAACCTGCAATTGCAGTTATTTGAGGAATTATCATCTTTACGTGGGCTGTGCACCGGCATGTATGAATCTAATATTTTGAGGAGTATGTGTGGCTGTCGTTCATTCAGTGCTCCGGTGTGGATACTGTACTTCAGATTCTACGTCTTGGAGTATAACCTAAATAAGAAATTTCACTGAAAAAAAAAAATCATTACAATAAATCGCGCTACCAATGGATTAAATCTAACGATCACCTAGCTCATATCAGCTCATATCATATCAAGCCATGCAAATTAATATTATTTATAGCTCTCAAATGGTTAGTTAACAACATCAGCATTGCGTGACTGTGTATTTATTAGTGTTCCCTGTTGACTACAGGTGAATCTTCAGTTGTCACTGATGATTGTCGTTTGGACCTTTCTGGATTAAACTGGATTAAGTTTAATTATTCCAGCGGCTGTGAGAAAAGGCTGATAAATGATCCGCCACCTGCAGCATCCTCACATGTGATACTACTACTAACTGGACTCCGGCTTTATGTGACGCAAAGACGACAGCATGCTCGAATTCACCACGGAAAGCCTTTTTTGTTACAGGATAGAATAGAGTGGACAGGAAGCAAGGTGTGTGTGTGTGTGTGGGGTAGGTCCACGAGCCAACACAAGTGTATGTCCATTAGGCTATCAGCGCCGACATTCACTCATTTTTAACCGTGACTTAAGTCTTCAAACACATTTGAGGCCACTAAGATTACTAGAAGAAAATTAAAGCATTCTAAAAAAGAGTGTCATCCTGAAAGAGGGAGGTCACGGGTAAGGTTTTGGTTGGGATGAACCCATCTAAACACGCTTAGTAACTTACTATTTGAAAATAGAATGTGTCTTCCATCAGTTAGTTGAGGACTGACTGACCTTCTAGGGTCAGTTTGGGATGAAAGAGTGCATTAATGCGGTTTTATGGGAGGGGCTTATGTTTTCACCTGACCTATAAACCCCACCCACCAACGCACCTGTACTCTTTTAAAAGAAAAAAACCTTTTTAATCCAGTGAGGACCTCTGAAGGAGAAATGGAGGAGAATGAGACAGCAGAAAACTCTGGCTGAGCGACAGCAATCCAAATGTTTATAATCATCTGTTACGAATGAAATTTCATACTCTCCAGTTCATCAGGGCCGAGCTCTCCAGCCTAGGGCTCTGACTCACAATGCAAGCAGAAGCGTGGAGAAGGAAGTGTGAAGTATGAACTTTTGTGAGACGAAAAACGGCAATATATATTTTAATGACTCTTGAAATATGCTGAGTAACAAAAATGTAACACCATCCATTATAAGAAAAATTAAAATGCTAACCCTAAAATGCTCACTTAATGCAGTTGTTTGAAATTAATATGAATACTAACATTATCCTTCAAATGTATTTATTTATTTGAAATGGCAGCTAATACCAAATTATCAGTTTTATTAAAGTAACTTTTATTGCAACAACTATTGTACTTTGGAAGAAACGTCTCGGTTACGTATGTAACCCTCGTTCCCTGAGGAGGGAACGGAGACGTAATGTCAGTGACTGGCGAATGGGGGGTTTCGCACAAAATAATTAAAAAAAGTTTAAAAGTTACGTCACCAGTAAAAGCAAACAAATCTAAAGTCATTTTTTTTCTTATGGTTTAACTGTGTTGAATGACAGCAGCAAGACAATAAAGTCAATAAAGTCTGATTAAATGCATCAAAATATTATTGAATTATTGAAGGTTTGCATATTCTGATTTTGGATTTGACTGATTTCATTCATTTTGAGGAATACTGAATCTTTTTTTGTGCAAGTGAGATGAGTAAATGCATGCTCACATTTAGCCCAGGACTATAATAACCATCATGTTTACACACAATGTCTCTGCACTTACTCACGATTTCTCTGAAAAGTAATGCGTTACTTTACTAGTTACTTGAAAAAGTAATCTGATTACGTAACTCAAGTTAGTTGTAATGCATTACCCCCAACAATGGTTGCCACTGTAATTTTTGCATGCATTGGGAGAAAATACTTAATCAAAAAAATAAATGAAAGAAAAAAATAGATTTTTTTAAGTGAAAGTAAAAAACATAATTCTGCACAAATATCTGCTCTTTTCTATACAATGAAAATGGTCGTGGAAAAATAAAGCACCATAAAACTTGTTTCCTACTATTGTTGTTGTTAATTGCTAATAAAAATTAAGACTATTAAAAATGTTTCATCATTTAAAAGTGTGCTGAAATAAAAATGTAATATTAGCTGAAATTAAACTTAAAAAGCAAATGACTGAAATAAATTTAAGTTTAAAACTGTAGTAAAATAATAAAAATGACAAAAGCATATGCAATTACTAAAATTAAAATGAAAACTGAAAGCTAATTCAAAATATAAATTAATCAATAAATAATATGGGTTTGAAAGAACCTGGGCGGTTGGGATGTTGAGGGAAAGTAAATGACTATTTGTATAAACTATTCCTTTTAGTATTTTTTCAGGGCTTTTACAAAATGGTTTTGTGTGGGCCGAAGCTCGCAGTCAAATGATGCTGTGTTCTCCAAACATCTGTCATCCTCTCGCCCTCATGTTTCACGCTTTTCTCTGAGCGCTACAGCCGATCTTCCCCATGTACTGTTCGGAGTGCAGACAGAAATCTGTCTAACTACATGACGCAGTAAACACTCTAAGCAATAAAGACTATCCAAAACATCTCTGTGCTTGTACAAGCTTCATCTTTTAGGCACTGGAATGAAAGTTATAGAACGTGGTTTTAAGAACAGGGAGAGGAGCCAGGCTAGCTCACTGTGTAGGCTTGAGTTTCAGGGAGACCGTCCTGCTCCTGCCGCGCTCCATTATTTAGTGCTACGGGACCTTTGAGATGAGAGCACCAGAGAAAGAAAGAGAGAGGAGGTAAAACACGGGTCACAGAGGTGCAGTACCCTTCCTAGGTGTATGTGAGCAAGATACCGTCGTCCTGTCAGGGTACAGCTGCCACTCCAGACAGAGAGACAGACGGAAAGAGGCAGGCTTTTCACGCCAAGGTCAGAGCTCAACCCGCATGGCGCACGGTGTCGCCTGACACCGACTGACAGGCGGCTTTTGTTCTCCTCACTAATAATTAAAGGTAAAGCTCAAAATTCACAAAGGAGATATCTTTAATAGCTCAGCTGTTTCTTCTTTACAAGTTTAAATGAAAATCAAATGCAGTTTTGCTAAAGTCTGAGATATTTCTTCTGGGAACGAGACCTTAGTAACCTCGCATCTCCTTTAGCTTCAGAAGCGATCGCAACAACATCATAAACCTTTCTAAGAAACCAAAAAACAACCCAACCAACATGTCCATGTGGGGCCCGCATGGGTCTTTATATGGGCGTCAGCTGGGCATGGGGTCAGAGTGGGCCCCAGTTAGGTTGCCCATTATTGTTTATTTGAGGGTCCCATATGGGCCACATCCGGGCCATATTAGGCCATATTTATAATATTTATAAAATATATTTATATTTTTTTTTTTTTTACAGCTGATTTGGTTTATAAACTGTAAAAAAGTTATATATATATATATATATATATATATATATATATATATATATATATATATATATATATATATATATATATATATATACACACACAAATATGGCAATTTATTCATTTGATAAAATTTTAAGTATTTCAAATGAATGCCAGATTTTGACTGTAAGTTACAGACATGGCATCTGAGAACTGCTTCTTTTGCTTCTTTGGCTTAATTTCCAGATCAGGCTCCTTCTTATGTACTAGAGCACATACGCACATGCACTCTTAAAAAATAGAGCTTTAAATCTCTGAATGAAATTTGTATATATTCTAAATGAAAGATATACTGTAGATTGTGCTGAATGTCAGCTTGCTTTTTGCTCAAGATAAGGACAGATTGGGCTTGACATTAACTTCTTTGCTCAGCAGCCACTGTGGCTAGTGGTTTTCTAAAGTTACTAGCCACTCAGCATTTTCACTGGCCACAATTTTGACATCGATTCCATGGGGAAAAATAGATATTTTTATCTCATTATTTGTATATAAGGCTGCACTTTAAGAGGCACAAATCCATGACACTGTTAACCTTACTGTAAACATTATTGTATGTATGCGAATATTCACCAAGACCACATTTTGACATTATTTTGTGTGTATTTGACTGTTTAAGCACATTTTTTTGGGCGTAACATGCAATAAACCAATCAGAGTCTCATCTCCCATTCCCTTTAAAAGCCAATTGGATTCACTATTTACATGTGGAATTTGCGAGCAAAAAACGCTTCTCCAGAGAGGAATCCTTTTATTTTTAATATTTAAAAATGTTTGTGTGCTGCTGCGCGTCCCTGTGTGTGTAATAAGCAGAGTGTACATGCATTATTACGTATGCATATTACTAACGCGCCCTTTAAAAAAACACACAAATACTTATTGACTTTAGACCAGGTTTTTGTTGGTCATGTCACAGTCGAATTCAGTTCCTCAAAATTGTAACTCACCAACAATGCGCCTGAACACACCTTGTTTTCAGACCAACACGCCCATGGGCGCACAGATGAGTGAGTGCATTTAAACAACGTGGCACTGGATAGGAAAATGATAAGTCTGGCTAAACTAGCAAAAAAACACTTGCATCGCATTGCGCCGAGTGTATGATAGGGAGTTTTTTTTAACTTCGCAGACCTTTTCATGCTCAAACAGCAACATCACACACTAAAGAAAGTCGAAATTGTAAAACAACATAATGGTCTTACTCTCACATTTGACTTGCTTAGTTCGGGTTTAAAAGGCACTAAATGTTCAGTAATAGTATCGATTTGACTGCACTGACACTATCGGATAAGAACAAAACTTTAACAGAAAAAAAATATTTTGTCTCCTATCTGATGAAGTTTGCATCATCGATTCTGTTATTCTCCTGTGTACGTATAACTGTGAAGCTGCTTTGAAACAATCTGTATTGTATAAAGCACGAAATAAAGGTGACTTTATTTGACTACTGTATCAACAGTTGTCATGTGTCTATTTTTAGACATTTAAAGCATGACAAAGTTAATACTTCAGTAAAACATATCTGAGATATCAAATAAGTCTCCTGAGCGAAGAAAGTGAAGCCAATAAAAATTTCCTCTGGGATCCTGAATCGCTGAGCCAGGGGCATCAGAGCTTCCAAAATCACCTTGTCTTTGGAGCTACGTGACAACATGAAGGATACGACAGCATTGTTATTCATTAAAAGCCTTTGCTGTTGACATGCTGTAATAGCCTGCCAGTTGTCGTGATTACAGGAGGCAATTTTAAGGTCTGGTGTAGGGTGAAGTGAGGCCTGTGTAAACCAAATCACACAAATGCAGATCCTTTTTATTCACTGTCTTTGTGGAAAGTGTTAGATATGCACAAAATGTGTGCTTAAATTCCTTTACATTTTTAAATTGATGAAAGTGATCATGAATGTTTAATCCATAAAAGTAGCTTAGCTTAAAAAAAAAACTTTTTTCTTGAGTTTATGACGCAAAGCTTCCTCACCAGTTCATTCCAAAAGATTTTTCAAAAATTGTGAAAAACAGCAAACGTTCATCTTGAGCCCCGTTTCCACCGAAATGACCCAGAACAATTTGTACCAGGAAATTATTTTACAGGAACTTTTTTCCCCCCAGACCTGCTACTGTTTGCGTTTCCACCGCGGTCTAAAGTGAGCCCGATCTCACGGAAAAAAAAAAAATCAATAGTACGAGTGTGCAATCTCGTAGAATGTATACGCCAAAATGAGTTTATGGCGTATTATACGTAAGAACCCCCCACACCCCCACCCTCACCCTACCCAAAAGCGTGTCATATACACGCCATAAACTGCATAGCATATGCACGCCAAAACTAATTTTGGCGTATACATTCTACGAGATTGCACACTCGTACTATTTATACGCATTGTCATGAGATCGTGTTGGACGGACAGTAATAATTTTTTGCGTGACACTGTATGCAACAATAACAAGTATGAAGGAGATTCAAGCAGCGCTGCTTTTGCTGGTTATGTACTGGTTTACTAAAGAGGTAACTTAGCCTAGTTAATAAAACGACGGAGAAGAGAGCACTGACACTAAAGC
The DNA here is from genome assembly GCA_023029165.1 of Gobiocypris rarus. Lineage (NCBI taxonomy): Eukaryota > Metazoa > Chordata > Actinopteri > Cypriniformes > Gobionidae > Gobiocypris > Gobiocypris rarus. The sequence goes on along the minus strand of CM040919.1, from coordinate 33,153,347 downwards.
GTATTCTGCTTTAAGTGTGCAAAGCTAGATTTAAAATAAGACAACGTATGTTATTATCAGCTATGGACATTGACCGTGAGATGTTGAGACGAACGTGCGCCACCGGACAGAAAGAGCAATACTTTTAAAGAGCAAGATACTTTAAAAAAAATGAAATAAAATGCTGCGTGAACTCAACCAATCAGCATGTTCAGCAGCCAAGTTCCACCCCCCGAAAGTTCCTGAACTTTGAAAAAGTACCACCTCGCGAGCAGGGACTATCGGAGGGGGAAATATTTACCCGGAACTTCATTTAGACCCTGTTTCCTGCGGTCGAAACACACCGAGTACCACCTCAAAGTTCCTAGTTCCTGGGGAAAGTTCCTGCGGTGGAAACGCGGCTTTGCTCTGATCTGCGATGTGCCATGCATTACGTCATCACATTTGAAAGGTCACGAATGATGTAGGCGGTAATACCGCGGTAGGGCGAAAAAACCCTTTTCTCCTCACTTTTAATGCCCCGACATCGTTGCTTTACTTCTGTTTTTTTTTGTGAAGGGCGTTTGACTTAGTCTTTGCACAATCTTTCTGTAAACACTTGATCGTTACTTTTGACCTTTCCAACGTGATGACATAATGCGTGGCGCATCGGAGATCAGAGCAAGAAGAGTATTTGTGGTTAAAAAGTATAAGACCTTTATTTCTCGTCTGGGACCGTGTAGAGCTCTTTGAAGCAGCATTGAGACCTTCAAACCGTTTTACCCCATTGAAGTCCACTATATGGAGAAAAATCCTAAAATGTTTTCAAAAATCTTAATTCTAAATTGAACTACTCGTTTAACATTTAACTGCCTATATATATACATCAAGACATCAAATCACATATGTGACCCTGGACCACAAAAACAAACTCTGGAATCTGAGGGAGAAAATCACCTTTAAAGTTGTCCAAATGAAGTCCATAGCAATGCATATTACAACTAATAATACATTTTTATATACACTTACGGTAGGACATTTACAAAATATCTTTATGGAATATGATCTTTACTTAATATTCTAATGATTTTTGCCATAAAAGAAAAATCTACAATTTTGACCCATACAATGTATTGGCTATTGCATGCCACAAATATACCCGTGCGACTGGTTTTGTGGTCCAGGGTCACATATGTAAACTTCAGATATTCAAATTTCTCCCCATATTTTCATATCAACAATCAATATTCAGCAACTTGACCCAAAAATATTTTTAGGATTCTAAATTGATATATTTCTAAACAATTACTATATCAATAGTAATGAATTAGCAAATACTACCAATTGAAGTACTCCTGAAATAGCAGAACTATGTCAAAGTTAATGGCAAATGCTTGTCAGAACATACAAGACATGCATTCATAACGTCAAGATTTTATTATCACAATGCACTTTGTGGATTCCCCAATGTCTCAATAATTAAGCTGCTGCTTGTTCAAAATGCAGCCATCAGAGCTATAACCGGAAAGTATGATTGTATCAATCCTATCTTATTATACTATATGATTGTCCAATCCTATTATCATCACTACACTGGTTATCTGTCTGTATGAATTATAAAATGCTTCTACTTATAAAGCACTTAATGGTCTACAGATCACCATATTACCTCTTATGCCAGTTCAGGTTCCTTTAAAACATCTCATCTGAGTGCCAAGAACATCTACATGTGGAGAGAAGGAAGAGCATTTATATCCGTGGCTCCTTAGACTCAGACAGTCTTGTTGTTTAAGTCTAGACTGAACGCTCACATGTTTTGACAGGCATATAGTTAAATCCCATAGCGAATTAAATTCCCAATGCTATAGCCATAAACAGTGTGTTGTACGCTGACAGCATCACTATATGCATAATGCATATCAAATTGATTTGTGTTAAAAGTCCTTAAAATCTTTATAATTAATTAAACATCAAATTAGTCTTATAATTAATATTATGTGGCAGGTTTACATTTGTTCAAATTAACATTCGTCTTTGCATGCATAGCATTAATTATATATATATTTTTTTTTAATTGCTCACTGGGAATTGATTTAACCATAATCATAAATCAATATACACTGATCAGGCATAACATTATGACACCCAAATATTGTGTTGGTCCCTCTTTTAATGCCAAAACAGCCCTGGCCCATCAAGGCATGGACTCCACCCTGAAGGAGTGCTGTGGGATCTGGCACCAGGATGTTAGAAGCAGATCCTTTAAGTCCTGTAAGTTGTGAGGTGGGGCCTCCATGGATCTGAATTGTTTGTTCAGCACATCGAACAGATGCTCGATTGTATTGAGATCTGGGGAATTTGTAGGACAAGCCAACACCTCAAACTCGTTGTTGTGCTCCTCAAACCATTCCTGAACCGTTTTTGTGGCAGGACACATTATCCTGCTGAAAGAGCCACAGCCACCAGGGAATACCGTTTCCATGAAAGGGTGTACATGGTCTGCAACAATAATTAGGTAGGTGGTACGTGTCAAAATATCATCCACATGGATGGCAGGACCCAAGGTTTCCCAGCAGAACATTGCCCAAAGCATCACACTGTCTCTGCCGGCTTGCTTTTCTCCCATAGTGCATCCTGGTGCCATGTGTTCCCCAGGCAAGCGTCACACACGCACCCGGCCATCCATGGGATGTAAACGAAAACGTGATTCATTAGACCAGGCCACTTTCTTCCATTGCTCCGTGGTCAAGTTCTAATGCTCACATGCCCACTATTGGTGCTTTCAGCGGTGGACAGGGGTCAGCAAGGGCACCCTGACTGTCTACGGCTAAGTAACCCCTTTATGCAACAAACTGCGATACACAGTGTATTCTGACACCTTTCTATCAGAACCAGCATTAACTTCTCATCTGTTTGATCGGAACACACAGGCCAGCCTTCGAACCCCACGTGCATCAATGAGCCTTGGTCACCCATGACCCTGTCGCCGGTTTACCACTGTTCCTTCCTTGGAGCACTTTTGATAGATACTGACCTCTGCAGACCGGGAACACCCCACAAGAGCTGCAGTTTTAGAGATGCTCTGACCCACAATCTGGCCCTTGTCAAACTCGCTCAAATCCTTATACTTGGCCATTTTTCCTGCTTCTAACACATCAACTGTTATTCACTTCAAATGTGTGTAAAAATCAAAGTAGAATTTATAAAATGTATAATTTCATTTATCAAATATATTGAATGTATATATCAATCAAATGTTATAAATATTTTTGTATTAACAATATTTGCTAAACAATATAAAAATGATATGCAAATAAAAATTGTAAGCTAGACATTCAAATGTTGTGTGAATTTTGCTTGGCAATTATAATATTCTATTTAAAAAAAGGTTGACAATTAATATTAACATTGGCAGTTAAATAGTTCACTTTACTGACCGTTTGAGACTCTATTTTGTACCCCATTCATGAAAAGTATTTAATCAGCTGCATTGTCGTTCATATCTCCGAGGTTCATTCCCTCCTGTCCCTTTTGTGTCAAGTAATCATTCTATCGATGCATAACGTCATTTCACCTGAGGATACACAGCTAACTTCAAAGTGCACTTATTATAGGAATGCCGTCCCAGCCGTCTCCGCTGTGATACGCTGACACAATACATCATAATTAATATGGATTCTGTATGCGCATATCCTTTTCCTATCTAGCTATACCTGATTAATTATTCATATTCGCTAATAGACTGCGACTGCTCGACGCTGGTCCTGTAAGACAGCGGCAAAGAAAGCTGGTGTTGGATCTATTCGATTACACAAAGCGCTGAGAACGAGAAAAAACAAGGATCGATAGTCTAAATGAAGGGAAGAGTGGTGGCTGGCTGGTGATAACACACTTGTATGAGACGCATAACGCAGCTGGACAGAGACAGAGGACCTGTAGTCGGTCTTTCAACAAAATGGGCACCTTATTGTGCCTCATACATGGTCCCTGTCCCTGTCATACATGGTTTCCCAGTTTGTGAAACGCTGTGGGCAAAGTACACTGAGAAAGAAAAAAAAAGTTGCTGCCTTAAATTAAGTACAATCAACTTGGATGCTTAAGTAATTTCAACTTAAATTGCATTAAACTAACTTTTTAAAAATGAGTTGAAACAATAATGTTTTAACTAATTGTCATAGTTCTCATATGACAATAAATGTCACTTAAAGGGAAAGTTCATTTATTTATTAATTACCCTATGATTTACTCACCCTCAAGCCATCCTTGGTGTATATGACTTTCTTCTTTTAGACGAATACAATCAAAGTTATATTAAAAAATGTCCTAGCTCTTCCAAGCTTTATAATGGCAGTGAATGGCAGCCCATCCATTATAAAAGTACTCCACATGTCTCTGGGGGTTAATAAAGGATTTCTGAAGCGAATCGATGGGTTTTTGTAAGAAAAATATCCATATTTAATAAAGCTTAACTGGCGTGATGATGAAGTCGGATGTAGCGTAAGCATTTTGAACTGCGAGATGTGTTACACTTTCTGTCTAAGTTGAATATGGTAGGCGGTCCACCATAAGCTAGATATTTTACTCCATAACATGTTAAATATGGATATTTTTCTTACAAAACCCACTTAATCACTTCAGAAGGCCTTTATTAAGCCCCCATGTGTATTTTTAGTATGGATGGATGCACTTTTTTGGGCTTCAAATTTTGGACTCCCATTCAATGCCATTATAAGGCTTGGAAGAGCCAAGACATTTTTTTTTTTAATATAACTCCTTTTTGTTTTCATCTAAGAATGTCATATACACCTATAGGATGGCTTGCGGGTGAGTAAACCATGGGGTGATTTTCATTTTTGGGTGAACTATCCCTTTAAGGTATTACAATTAGTGATAGACTTTAAAATAATAAGTAATAATTAATTAGGCTATTTTGCTCAATATATTTGTGGAAACCATAATACATTATTTTCAGGACTATTTGATGAATAGAAAGTTTTAAAAGTAAACACATTTATAAATGTATTTACTGTTTATTTAGATGCATCCATTAATGCATCCTTGCTGAATAAAATTATTCATTTCTTTTAAATAAAAAATCCCACTCCAAGATTTTCTTTATATAATCTATGAAAACCGAACTGTAATACAAACCGTTGAACCCCTAGTTGTAATGTCTACATTAAAGTTTTACATTTATTTTTCATAAGAGCAAGGAAAATCCCGTTTTGTTTCATATGGCCCCCTTTGAAAACATCAGCGTTTCTGAGTATCATTCTGCTCTAAAATTACAGCTTGACCTTGAGTATATGAACAAGCGAGATGTGTCTCATACATCTAAACGAAAACCAGACACTGTGTGTGAAGCTTAATCTTTTTCATCTCTCACTGAAAACAACTCGACTCAAAATGAACACTACACACGACAGGCCTCACACATGGGATAAAGAACAAAAAAATATACAATACTGACTATAAAGTGCATTTGGCCGAAGCGCGTACGACCGTCCGTTCCGCACAAAAAGCTGCAGTTTTAAACGACACAAGTGAAACAAGAAATCTAATTTCTCAGCAGACATCGCTGTCTTGAGCTTCAGATGTGCTGGTACCAGGTAAAACCACGGTAAAGATGCTCGGGTGACCTGGTCTTCTGACACTGATTGGAGATATGAGGTGGAAAATACCTCGTGTATATTCACCCTCAGAGCACTTTCTCTCTCAAATACACTCATACCTACATAAAGGTCCAGCATAGCAATTGGCTTTTTGCCGATTTCCACCATAAAGGCTTACTGAGAAAAACACTAAAATACTGTAGGTTATTTGATTTGGAGCGACTGGACTGAACTAAAGCAGCAAGGTCTTTCCTTACTTCTTAAATGAGACTCTCTGTGACAATTGGAGGAGAGATGGCAAGGAAAATATTACAATACGGATGATTGCTAAGCCGAGCAGATGAACTTTTGATGAGAAAACGCTCATTAGGTCTTTCCGCTTATCCACATGCATGAAGGCGGTCGAACCAGGCTAATGAACAAAAGGAATCGCTGTTGAGTCAAGAGAGGGTGAGGACGGCACGTCCTCTGTATCGACAGGACTCATTATCAAAGTTAATGATGACACAGCTATACGATGTCTGTGGTTTCCATTTGAAAGAACTGAATTCTAAGTTAAGCTGCTGCATATATGTTTATTTTTTATTTTTTATAGCAGCTCGGCTCTTTGTTTCTGGATATGCTTATTATATTTATGAGTAATAATTTCTTGCATCCGCTGATTCACCAATTAGAAGGCTGAAAGAGAGTATGTTTAGGTCGCATTTCTATGGAAATGTGTTTCTGCTTCAGAAAAAAAAACAAAAAGTCTCAAATAAAAAATAAGTGTCACACTGTGAGATATAAAGTCACAATTATGAGAAGCAGAGTTGCATTTGTGTAATATAAAGTCAAATTGCAAGATATAAAGTCAATTAAGGGACTATATTGTAAGTCACAATTACCTTTTAATGTCTAACTCAGGAAGAAAAAAGGCTTACAAACATTTCAACCAAGAAAACTAAAGAATGTGCACTACAGAATTCATTCAAAGTGGAGCAGCACGATTCTGGATAAACTGAGAATCTCGATTCTGAACAGACAACTAAAAAAAAAGTTACATGTAATTTACTAGAGGTTTGACAAAATGTTAATTGCTACAGTCTAAAAATGCTTAATTAATTTGAATGAATAATACAAATAAAGATCAGTTTGAATGAATGATTCAGTGACTCACTCATAAATACTACTGGATAAACCAGTGCTTTTGAACAAATCTCTTGAGTGAATGATTCAATGACGAACTCATTTTTTAATAGTCCCTTATCGCCACCTAGTGGTGTAACTGATACAGTCGTTATATGAAACTGTTCTCTCTGGGTCAGCGGCAGCGTGAATGCAGATTTGAATGTTCCGGTGTGATTTCGTTAAAGGCAAATCGTGATTGTTTAGAAATAATGATGTGTGCGGTTTTGAATCAAAATCTTTTAACCATCCTTCCCTCAGGTCATTTTTTTAATTGAGTGTTCATTATGGTGGCCCAAGATCCTAGAATTTGTGTCGCACTTGAACCACAAATACACACACACACACACACAAATGGATTCAATGAGTTTTGTTGTTGAGTTTTTCTTTTCTTTTTTTATCCCTAAGAAAATATATGCTATGTTATGTAACACTTGTGTAAATAGAATCTAGTAGCACACTTGGTGTTTGCCCTTAGTGCAAATTGCCGCTGCCAAACTTTTATAATGTCTACATGCGTATCTGAATGCATTCTGAAGAGAAACTGACTTTAGGACCCAGCAGAACAACACATTTGCTCCATACAGAGCGAAGGCTATTTAGTGGCTTGAGTCATGAAATATAATGTTATATTATCTTTTTACCCCACAAGAGATCGGCAAAGACACCCAATGTAAGATATTTTGAGCTGAATTAAAAGGGCTATGCATTCAATTGTGAGTTAAAGGGTTAGTTCACCCAAAAATGAAAATTCTGTCATTAATGACCCATAATGTCGTTCCACACCCGTAAGACCTCCGTTCATCTCCGGAACACAGTTTATGATATTTTAGATTTAGTCTGAGAGCCTTCTGTCCATCCATTGAAAGTTTATGCACACTCTACAGTCCGTGTCCGGAAAGGTAAGAAGAAAGGTATGAACGTGGATTCAAACAAACACGGAAGAGAAGACGATGCTGAATAAAGGCGTAGTTTTTGTTATTTTTGGATCAAAATGTATTGCCGATGCTTCAAAAGAGTTTAACTAACCCACTGATGTCACATGGACTACTTTGATGATGTTTTTCATACCTTTCTTTTTTTGTATACACTTTCAATTGAAGGACAGAAAGCTCTCGGACTAAATCTGAAATATCATAAACTGTGTTCCGGAGATGAATGGAGGTCTTACGGGTTTGGAACGACATTAGGGTGAGTCATTAATGACAGAATTTTTGAGGGAACTAACCCTTAAAGTTGAAAAAATTGCCTAAAAGTATTTTTATTTATTATGTATTGGTAAATAAAAACATATATATATATATATATATATATATATATATATATATATATATATATATATATATATATATATATATATATATATATATATATATATATATATATATGTTAAGTAAAATATATATTAAGTAAAATACTAGGGCTTCAGGTCATGTTGACCCATTTGTTACAAAGTGTGAGGGAAGGATGAGGGTTAATCGTGCAACTCTAATTCCTAAAAAAAAAAAATTGGGAGAAAATGTTTATTTCTGAATTTCCCTTTGTTGTGAGGTAGATGAGCGAGAGACATGGGAGGAGTGAGCGAGTCCTCTCATGAGGGAGCTCGAATGCATTTAAGGACGAGCGACACCAGTAAAGGGGGAGAGAGGACCAGGCCTGGATTTTATGTAATGTTTTATTTTTGTTTTATTATGTGTGTGCATGGCAGTCGTCCGTGAGGGGCTGCCCGTGTTACTTTTCGTTTATTTGTTTATTAAAATCTTTTAAATGTGCGACGGTTCCTGCCTCCTTCTTACTTATTACGTGTTAAACCCATATTCATATAAAAGGCAAAATTCTAGTGAGTAAATTAAAACTATATCCCAGCTCAACCAATCAGCATGTTCAACGCCAAAGTCCCTCACCCCAAGTTCCTGAACATTGAAAAAGTACTAACTCTCGAGCAGGGACATTTTGAAGGGGACATTTTTACCCGGAACTTCATTTAGACCCTGGTTCCTGTGGTCCAAACAGTGAGAGTTTTTTAAAAACTGTGGAGTTCCTGCGTCTTATATCTGTATCAATCTGTGCAGATGATTAAAATGAAGAAAATGGAATTTCAAAACAGTTCTCATATGACAATAAATGTCACTTACGGTATTACAATTAGTCATAGAATTGTAATATATATAGGCCAATATATTTGGCTATTTTCAGTTTCAGATTATGCCCCCCTTGGTTGATTTAACCAATATCAGTTCTAACATTTGGATAATGCACATTTTTCTCTTTTAAATATTTTAAATAGATTTTTAAAACGGTTTCTCCAAGTGATCCATTTCAAAGATAAATAAATCATAATTTATTGAGCTGCACTTTTGCAAAATTCAGGAAAGACAAGCAACATGTGCCCCAGGGGTTTCAGAGTCAAAAAACAAAAACCAGGAAACTGTGACACTAAAATAAGGAATTAGAGTTACATTGTGAGATATAAAAGCACACTTTCAAGAAACAAGTCGCAATTGTGACATATAAAGTTGCTATTAAGGGATTAAAACTCACAATTACCTTTTTATTGTTTTACTCTCTGAAAAACAAAACAAAACAAAAAACAAGCTTCCAGATATTTCACCCAAAACATTAAAGAAAGAAAAGCGGGCATAAATAATACAAAATATATTTCTAGGAACATCGTAAACTATTTTTAATTGTGATATTTTTTACTTTTTAATAGTTTAACTTTTGGGTTGTTTTTGTAATTCCATATAAAAGTACACTCTTCCAATCTTCAAATCTATTGATAATATAGAAAAGTGCTGGCAAGAACTAAGGACTTGTCTGCAGGTTCAAATAGAGCAAAAAGAACATGAGAAATGAAGAAGAGAATGAGAGAAAGAAGCGATTGAGAGCACAATGCCATATGTTCGCATCTTAAAACAGAAGCCCAGAGCTACAGCAAGACATCTTGATTAAGTGGGGGTCAGACATCTGAAATGTAGCCAGAGACATCAGGGCGTTTTGCTTGGGGAGCGGAGCACGACTGACACAACGTGTGCAGCGTTAGAAATAGAAGCGAAAGGCAAGAGAGCTCGCTCTGTTCCTACTGTCTCACTAATGCAATTAGCTCAACAGATGCTGCTTCAACCCACAGCTTTTATACAAGCGATGTGAAATATGATTTGTAATATAACATCAAAGGCTAGAACACATCACAAATGAGACCTCTTGAATGTCACAATGGATTATCCAAACCACCAATTAAAGAAATAGTTCATTGGGAAATGAATATATTGTCATCATTTATTCACCCTCATGTCATTTCAAACCTGTATGACTTTCTTTCTTTTTTTCTAGCGTGATTAGCTTTTTCCATACTTCGAATGAAAATGGTGATCAATGTCCGCGAAAGTGAGCCTGACAAGACGGACCCACATCGAGATGTTGGGTCTGGGAACACACCATTGGCAGGGCTCAATCCGAGGGGTGGGATAAGCGGTTGTCTTTCAAATTCCATCAGCACGCAATAGGATAGCGCTACAACCAACCAGAGCAAGGAAGAAGGTGAAGCGGAGCTAGTTGATAGATTAAACTTTTGCCGCATACGTTCGGCAAAACTACAAACACATCATCCTTCAATGACTTCAGTGCCATTCTTTGTTCTTTTCTCGAAGAAAAGCTTGAATATCCAAGTCTTCCAGAGTCGCAGCCAAAGCCGATTCGAAAGAGCGCTGTTCGCCAAACCTCTTTGTTTTCATGTAACACGCAGAACCGTCACAACTCTGCCGTCATTATGTTAACCCGCTCACCGAGACTGACTAGAGTTTGGTTTTTCCAGCTCGCAAGCCAACGGAGAGTTGCTAGACGCCCTGACTGCAAATTACATTTGCTGCCGCTAGGGTGCGTCTAGATTTCTAGGCTACGGTAAAGTTACTAAGGTGTTACAATATTGCATTACTCCCTAAAAAAAGTAACTTTTTCAAAAATATTTTAAAAAATCATGCCTTAAAATAGTTTGAATGTAACTCTACTCCCTTGCTTCGTTTAGAATACGAGGATCCTTGAATACGCAAATTAGTCACATTGGCACCCTTTGTTTAGGTGTAAAATGATGGCGATATGCGCAATTATTTTTTTATATCAACAGAAAAATATAGCAGTATGGCTTCTCTTGAGACTAATGATGATATGCTGAGACGTGATTGGACACAAGGTAGTTTGTGGCGTCAGAAACACGATTTCAAACTAAGTTTTTGAGACTGTTTGGTTCACAAGGAGAAAATACTCAGCAATGGTGTTGACGTGAATTTGCACATCTGAAAGCATATTCACTTTAAAAGTAATACCCGTTACTTGGAAAAAAGTAATCTTATTACGTAACTCAAGTTACTTGTAATACGTTGCCCCTTACCCTGACAGTGACCACAGCTGCCATGCAAAAAATTTAGGACAAATTCACTGGTCCTTACCATAGACTGTAAAAAAATATGGACGTAGTGTCCGCCACGTCACCCATAGGATTCTGAAGAGCAGCTGGCCGTTGCCATCTTAGCAGCGCATCATCGTGCGCCACTCCCGGATAACAGAAAATGGGCAAAGAGGCCAGACGTGGGCGGAGCTGAGGTGACACGATGACTAACAGACCGCAGATAAATGGCTACCCACCCTTAATTATGCAGAACTTTAATTAATTAATTAATTAATTTGTTACATTTATATATTGATTTTCAAGGCACTCAAAGCGCTTTACATATAGAAGGGGGAAATCTCCTCAACCACCACCAATGTGCAGCATCCACCTGGATGATGCGACGGCAGCCATATAAGCCATATTTAAGGTGTTATATAATGTAAACGAATGAGTTATAAAAAATGCACCCCCTTCAAAGTCGGCATGAAGGGCAAAATTATCCATTTGGACCAAAACTAGAATTTTTTTACCAGGCTGTAAACATGTTTGTTTCTGCTGTAAAGTTGGGCATTTTAACATGGGGATCAATGAGATTCTAGCGGCCAGTCAATGAACTGCAGTTTAAGTCACTTCCTTATTGGCTTCAAGAGACCACGGAGGTTGCCGTTTGTTCCTTACATAAAACTACTGTATGACTATAACGTCTAAGTCAGGGGTGGGCAATTCCAGTCCTGGAGGGCAACTGTTCTGCAGAGTTTAGCTCCAACCCTAATCAAACACACCTGAACCAGCTAATCAATATCTTCAGGATTACTAGAAGGCTAGAGGCAGAGCCCTCCAAGCCTGGAATTGCCCACCCCTGGTCTAAGTCATATGGATAACATTTAACAGTGTCTTTTGTCATATTTGGAACTATAGCCTATAGTCACAATTCACTTTTCATTTAATAAATAAGATCAATATGAACATTCTTCAAAACTAATTTTTTTATTCTCCTTTTTTATTTTTGGGGTGAACTGTTGCTTTAAATAGGAAACAAAAATCTTTTCTTAATCTAAAAGATAAAACTAGAAGCGCACTACGCAATAAAGAACAAGTCAATGGAGAACATTTCAGATATTTCATCTGTATCAATTTAGTAATATGAAGAAAGCTGAATTTCAAAATAATTATATTATTTATAAATGTCACAAAATATAATTAAATGTCAATCAATGCATGAGAATGTGTGATGATAGACCTAAAAAATAATGAGGCCATTAATTTGGCTATTTTAGATTATCGTTCCCCTTTGGTTGATTAACGGAAATGTCGGCTCATAAGTTTGGTTAATACATATTTTCTGTTCTAAATATTTTTAATACATTTTTAATACAGTTTGTGCAAGTGATAACTTTCAGGGATAAATAGGCCATAAGATATTGACTTAAACTTTACTTTTCAAATGTGAAATGCAGCAAATACAAACAACATATTCTCAATGGGGTTTAGTGCATACTTTGAATTTATTCTGCACTGCAATCTTTTCAAATGAAAAACTTTCAACAAGCAACTTCAAAACATTTCAAAGAATCAATAACAACTTCACCATATTTTTAATATATAAAGAAATACATGCAAGAAAGAGCATGCAAGACACGTTTTAAGAAGAAAACATTATATAAGACATTATATAGGATTAATACAATTTTTAAAAATAAATGTTAATCAGAAAACCAAAGACTTGCTGAAAGTACCTATGGACTATCTTCAGATTTCTATTCCAGGATGTCTCTAATGAGCTGTCAGAAATGTAATTAGTATACGAGATGAATATAATCAAATATTTATGGGAAGAGGAGGAAGATCTCACAGGCTTCATGCCTCTCTGAAAGTATGGTTGTCATGGAGATCCGTCCCAGGTTCCTCCTGTCTAAAGACACTTGACCCGTTTAAAATCAAGTTTCACTGCCAGAGCAGGACTTTTCATTAGTGGTCAAAATCAGATTGAGGGTGCACTATGTCATATTCTATACAAGATATAGCCTACTGTCTGTGCTGAGTTAGAATAACAAGTGCTCTTCAAAAACAGCAGAAGCAGAACAATCATATCTGCAGCATTTGGTTTGGTAAAATAATTATATCTATGTTTGAGAGGAGTCAGTGAGGAACAGACTATAGAATGTCCAAGAATCCTCTCATTTCTGAGAGCAGCTGTACTTGAGTTCATGTGTTCAGTGTCAGAGATTTGTTTTCATGATTAAATCAAGTCTAGGATTAAAGTATAGTAGAGCCTAAATTGCATTCTCGACAGCAACCTTGATAAATTCTATTGTGAAACAACAAACCAAGGCACATCCGAACGCCGAAGACATTCTGCATCGGCATCCAAAACTAAATGAGACTTGAAATATATACAATCTTCCCAAAGAGACCATTATTTTTCACAAATAAAACACCAATGAGATCGAGAGTTATGATCTCAATGAAGTCTCAAACTGTGCTTGGGCAACAAAGTCTGCTATCAAAAGTCAGAGCTCTCTAAAGCTCCTTACACAATGCCAGCGACATGATCTCGTTCATTTTTAATGAGAGCTGGCGACATTCAGTGACACAAACGGCAGCGACAAGACAAAGTTGAGGAAAGTTTTACTTTATGCAAATGAGCAGTAACTTTGGGGATTGACTACCAGCAGAAATAAGTGCACATGCTCTGTCGCCTGGAAGACATTGCAGTGGAGTGTGAGCAAGTTGGGGAAGTTAATCCTATCAGGTAACGTTAAAAAATAAGCTGAAATCAAGACTATACTCACCATAAACAAATTGTCAGTCGTTTGTAAAAGGGATATGGCTCTGTATTTGTATTCTCCTTTATCTCCAGCATAAAGTACCGCTGGAAACCTCATCCCTGCCAGTGGTACTTGCCTTATTGGCTACAAGCCTGAATGGTCTCATGGACCAACCCAGATAGGCTGTGGGTTGCGCTTTCACTGCACATTGATAGCCGCAATAACAAAGAGTGTGTGAATCAATTTATTTACAGTATATTCCCTTAAGAATTTTTATTTGTAGAGGGAAAAACTGATTTGATGTCAATAACATGAGAAGACATCCACTTATGTAATTCACAAGCATTATAACCAATGCTATATCAACGCATCTTTCAGAGACCAGGGGCTGAATGGGGCTTAAAGGGATAGTTCACCCAAAATATAATGATTCTGTCATCATTTACTCACCCTCGAGTTCCCCTAAACCTGTATAAGTTTATTTCTTCTGTTGAAGAAACAAAACAAGATATTATGAAGAATGTTTGTAACCAAACAGTTTCTAGTCCCCAATGACTTCCATAGTATTTTCATGGAAATCAATAGGGACCAGCCACTGTTTGGTTACCAACATTTGTCAGAATCATTTCTTTTTTGTTCCCTATCCCTTTAATACTGCAATTTTTTTAATATGTATATCTGCTGGAAAACTTTTAAAGGATTAGTTCACTTCAAAATAAAACCCCATTTTACCCACCCCCATCCCATCCAAGGTGTCCTCAATTTTTTTTGAGAAAAACATTCCAGGATTTTTCTCCACATCATAGACTTCAATGCAAACCAAAAGGTTTAAGTTCCAAATCAATGAAGTTTCCAAAGGCTTTGACTTATCTAGCAAAACCATTGGTCATTTAAAAAAAAAGGTATACACTTTTTAACCTAAATTGCTCATCTTGTGCTGCTCTGTGGCTCGCCACAGCTTGCGTTATCATGTCGGAAAGGTCACGCTAGACGTAGGCAGAAGTACCGCCCCAAGCAAACGTGAGATGACCAATACCAAAAACACTTATTCTCCAACTTCAAAATCGTCCGACATTATGTCACCATTTTTTTGCTAAAAAGGCCTTCACATGTGTTCTTTGTAAATACTTCTGCCTACGTCTTGTGTAACCTTTCCATCTTGGCATGTTGTAGAGCAGCGCAAGATGAGCAATTTAAGTTAAAAAGTATATATATATATATATATATATATATATATATATATATATATATATATATATATATATATATATATATATATGTATATATATATATATATATATATATATATATATATATATATGTATATATATATATATATATATGTATATATATATATATATATATATATATATATATATATATATATATATATATATATATATATATATATATATATATATATATATATATATATATATGACCAATCATTTCACTAGATAAGACCCTATTCCTCAGCTGGGATCGTGCAGAGCCTCTGAAGCCCTTTGAATCGCTTTGAAACTGCATTGATTTGGAGATTTTGGACCTTCAACATTTTGGTTGCCTTTGAAGTCTATGATGTAAAGAAAAATCCTGGAATGTTTTCCTCAAAAAACTTTCTTTTCAACTGAAGAAAGAAAGACATGAACATCTTGGATGAGATGGGGGTGGGTAAAATATCAGGAAATGTTAATTTTTAAGTAAATAATCCTTTAAGGAGTGCACTATTAACTGTTTCCCAACTACTCACAGAATTTTTTTTTCTGGCTTTCCGATTTTTTTCCCCACCGTTATAAGGTAGGGGATGCTATTAAGCATCTTCTGAAAGAGTGCAGAATCTCATGAAATACATAAGAAGATGCAGAAACAAGCAATATCATTTGTAATTATATATATATATATATATATATATATATATATATATATATATATATATATATATATATATATATATATATATATATATATATATATATATATATATATATATATATATATATATATATATATATATACAACCCCAAATCAGAAAAAGTTGGGACAGTGTGGAAAACGCAAAAAAAGAAAAAAAGAAGTGATTTCTAAATTTACTTTGACATGTATTTCATTGCAGACAATATGAACAAAAATATTTCATGTTTTGTCTGGTCAACTTCATGTCATTTGTAAATCTGCATCCTTTCCTGTCATTCAGACCTGCAACACATTTAAAAAAAGTTGGGACAGTAAAGCATTTACCACTTTGTAATGTTGCCATTCCTTTTCACAACACTTAAAAGACGTTTTGGGACTGAAGACACCAAGTGATGAAGTGTTTCAGGTGTAATTTTGTCCCATTCTTCCTGCAAACAAGTCTTAAGGTGGGCAACAGTACGGGGTCTTCATTGTTGCATTTTGCGCTTCAAAATGCGCCACACATTCTCTATTGGAGACAGGTCAGGACTGCAGGCAGGCCAGTCAAGTACCCGTACCCTCTTCCTCCGCAGCCAGGACTTTGTAATGTGTGAAGAATAGGGTTTTGCATTGTCTTGTTGAAATATGCATGGACGTCCCTGGAAAAGATGTCTTCTTGAAGGCAGCATATTATGCTCCAAAATCTCCACAGAAGTGCAAGTTACCTTTGCCAAGGGCACTGATACAACCCCATACCATGACAGACCCTGGCTTTTGGACTTGTTGCTGGTAACAGTCTGGATGATCCTTTTCTTCTTTGGTCCGGAGCACACGGCGTCCATTCCTCCCAAAAAATACCTGAAATACTGATTCATCTGACCACAGTACACATTTCCACTGTGTGATGGTCCATCCCAGATGCCTCCGAGCCCAGAGAAGTCGACGGCGCTTCTGGACACTGTTAACATAGGGCTTCCTTTTGGCACAGTACAGTTTTAACTGGCATGTGTGGATGTAACTACGTATTGTGGTACTTGACAAAGGTTTGCCAAAGTAGTCCTGAGCCCATGTGGTGATATCGCTTATAGATGATTGACGATTCTTGATGCAGTGCCGCCTGAGGGATCGGAGATCACGGTTGTTCAGCTTAGGCTTGCGCCCTTGTCCTTAACGCATTGAAATTCCTCCAGATTCCCTGAATCTTTTAATTATGTTATGCACTGTTGAATGTGAAATATCCAAATCTCTTCCTATCTTTCATTGAGGAACATTGTTTTTAAACATTTCAATAATTTTCTCACATATTTGTTGGCAAACTGGTCCTCTGCCCATCTTTGCTCCTAAAGGATTAGACCTTTCTTGGATGCTGCTTTTGTACCAAATCATAATTACAATCACCTGTTGACATCACCTGTTTCAAATCACATCATTAATAGCCCTAAATTGCTCCTGTCCCAACTTTTTTTAAAATGTGTTGCAGGTCTGAATGACAGGAAAGGATGGATATTTACAAATGACATGAAGTTGACCAGACAAAACATTAAATATTTTGTGTTCATATTGTCTGCAATGAAATACAAGTAAAAGTAAATTTAGAAATCACTACTTTCTTTTTTTATTTGTATTTGTATTTGTATTTTCCATACTGTCCCAACTTTTTCTGATTTAGGGTTGTATATGCAGGGAAAGAGTTAAATACTATTACAATTTAAATAAATGCAGTCATTCAGAACTTTCTATTCATCAAAGAATCCCGGAAAAAATATATCATGGTTTCCACAAAAACATTAAGCGCCACAACTCTTCTTAACTTACAATAGCAGTAATAAATGTTTCTTGAGCAGCAAATCATCATATTAGAATGATTTCTTGATGCTGAAAATTCAGCTTTGATCACAGGAAAAAATTACATTTTGACATATGTATTTCAAATTGTAATAATATTACACAGTATAACTGTTTTTTACACTTCAATAAATGTAGCCTTGGTGAGCATAAGAGACTTCTTTCAAAATCATTGAAAAAAACCTATGACCCAAAACTTTAGAACGATACTGTAGATGACCACAAAACTAAAAGGCCTGGATGAAAACTGTAATTTTAAGTCTTTAAAGCATAAGACAGTGACAGAATAAAAAAGAGCATTTGCAGTGAAACTCATACAATACTTACAAATCTAAAATGAAGGAAATGTTTCAGAAAACATGTTTAATTTTTTCCAGACAGAGCCACCACATCAGGGCCTGGATTACTCACTCTTGTCATTACAGCTGAACGTTTGACAGATGTGGGTGTTCTCCAACAGAATGATGAATAATAGACTGATGAGGTGAACATTTCCTCTGGCTCGATCCCCGTTCTGATCTGGCTCTGATAAGCCGGCTCAAGGACCACTAACTGCAGATCTTCTTACAGAAACCGATCAGTCTCAGTAGATGCACCAACTCTCATCACAGGAATCAGATCCACTAATAGCGATCTGACTCACTCGCTCGCTCTCTCCCTTTTCACTTTTCTAATGAGAAACGGGACAAATGACTCTAAATATAGAGCCGAATGCATTGAGGAACAGGACACAGCTCATGTTTAATGAGGCACAGACTGTAAATGCCCCCGTGTCCAGGAAACTGAGCCAATATAGACATTTAGCAAACTGACTCTCGCTGATTATGCATTCACAAGCACGGGATGTGGCTCATTTATCTCCTGACTAACCGTTTGTCAGGTGAAAGACAAAAACATTGTCTCCAATATAATTCTGGCCTCAACCTACAGGGATTTTTTGATTAGTTTTTTTCCTCTACATGTTACCTAGTGAGAAAGGAACAAATCAACTTGTTCATCTCTTAACTGTTAGTCCTAGACGGCAAAAAGTTTGGTAGCGCTTTATTTTAGTCTTGTTCCCGTGTACATACTAGGGATGCTTTAATCAGGATTTTTGCATCCGATACTGATTACCGATTTTTTTGTCATCCTGAGTGGCTGACACTGACCATGATCATTCAACCCTTATATGAGTAATAATTAAGCTCTGTGAAATATGTGTGGTTTTTTTTCCACAGACATTATTTACAGTAATGGCAGTGATTGTTGTTTTAAATGAGAATCAAATAAATAAGCACAACAAATATTAACTTGACAAAGAACATTTTAATAGGCCTTTAAAAACAGGGCTCATGCAAAACACTTAAGATACTCTTGCTTATTAAAGAACCTACAAGACTTAATGTCAAACTGAACATAATTACAGCCCATATGGTACTATTAAACATTGTCCAATATGTAACAGGACAAAAAAACAACTCCAAAAAAGAACAAAATGAGTCGTCTGATCAGGAATATTATTCCGCAAGTGCTGAGTATTTGTGTCCTTCCTTCCTACGTCCTACTTAAAGGGTTAGTCCACCCAAAAATTCTGTCATTGATTACTCGCTACGGCTGTCACTTTTGTGACTTTTGTCGATTTTTGAGACATAAGTGTTCATTGAATCAATTGTAAAAATGATTTTCCATGTCTAAAGACGTTTCCATTTTCACCGCCAAATACAGGCCAATCCAAGGACAACTAACAAGCATTGGGACGAATGTAAAGCGGGCGCTTGAGACGCACAAGTCAGCAATATTTCTGATGAGTTATTGGTGTAAAGTTTCGTGCACAATGACAAGCAGGAGTGCAACATTCTCGAAAAACAATAAGCAGAGTGGACTGCCATAACTTCAATGAAAAACATTACGGAAGTCTTCAACATGGCTGTTTATGATTAGAAATGCCAAACATCTCACCTACAAAGGCGATTGTAGCCCATGAAAATTCACTGAAGGACTAGCCTACATTGAGCGTGAAGGTGGGGGTATTTTAGCTTTCACAACGCCTACTCCACTTTCGGAATTCTTTTTCTGCTTGTTTGTGAGTTTTGTTACATCTATCTTTTTTATTTGTTTAATTCATTTAAAATTAATAGTGTACATTTTTGGTAAAAAAAAAAAATTGTTTTTGAAACTTGTGTTGGTTGGTCCGATCGATTGTGCAATCGATTTTCAAACGTAAAGTGACAGCCCTATAACTCACCCTCATGTCGTTCCAAACCTGCAAGACCTTCTTTCATCTTTAGAACACAAATTAAGAAATCTGAGAGCTGTCTGACCCCACCCTAGACATCAACACAATGACAATTTTCAAGGCCCAGAAAGGTAGTAAAGAGATCGTTAAAGTAGTTTACGTGACTATAGTGGTTCAACCTTAATGTTATGAAGCAGGGAGAATACTTGTTTTGTGCGCAGAAAAATAAACAAAAATAATGACTTTATTCAGCAATGTCTTCTCTCCCTTTTACTCTTATACGCTTTTCATGTAGTTGGGCTATTCACACAATGCATCGCTTCCTGGTTAGCATTAGGCTCCTTTGGAAGGTAATGTTACTTTTAGTCCTGTGATCCTGTATAGCTCTTCACTCCTCGTCATCTCACTAACACACCAGTGGGCGGGGCCAAATTTGCAATGATAAAGTAGGCGTTGATTTTCTTTTGCAGAGGCGGTCATTCCTCTATAGGGAACATGCCACTGTTTTTGGCTTAACAAGTTTTCAGAAAAGTGTTCTAACGCTTAAGGAAAACTTGACTTATCAATTCATGACCGCTTTAAAATTGCAAATATGGAAAGAAGCTTACTGAAAAATAAAGAGCAATCAGCAGATTACGGTCTTTCTAAGATCATGCCTGATTTTCTGAACTAGTAAGAACGTTTTGAGAAAATCCTAATAGATGTATTAAAATAAATAATAAAGGCTTCATCAGTGATTACTCATTAATTTCTTTCATTTCATCTCTGGGAATCTCTTAGCTCATGTTTTACCAACTAGAGTATGAGAGCGGTGTGGCGTGTGAAACTGTGCGGCTGCCTAGAGCAAGGAGTGTTTTGAAAGTCAGAGTTTCTCTGTTCTCTCTAACCTCAAGATTGCTTCATTTCCACTCAGCCAATAACGCAATTGCATTTCAAAAATAAACCATGTTAAATACAGTCTTCATATGACAGGGAAAGAAAGGATAAGAAAAGAAAAAAAAAAGTGAACCTGACACTCCACCTGTGTCGTAGCTCACCTCTGCTTCTGCTGCGGGTTTTGATGAATAGCTGAACATGAAGGTTACTGACACCAGCGGGGAGGATTAGAAAGAGGACTAATGAACGGATGGATGAAGAATGAGGAAAGATGAGACAGAAAGATGAGAGTAAAAGAGCGAAGGTGAAATCTGAGAGAAGGCTAAATGAAATGCTCTTATATGTGTAGCAGCCACAGCCATATCTTTTTTTGATCATATGAGCTCTGCTCCAATCCTACTGAGATGCCTTGTTGTCTGCCTACATAGGATATGTCCTAAATGGCACGCTAAGCCCTCCTCCAAGTCCAGCGGAAACCTATCATGACAAATGGATCACCCTAAAGTTTCATAGTCGTCACATTTATTTATATAGTGCTTTAATACAAATTTACATAACAGTTTACATAAACGTCAATAACTTGTCCGATTCATGCTTAAAACTAGTTATATTATGCTAAAATATATTCTCTGAAAACAAGTTATATTATGCTGGTATGGTGCTATTAAGTTAGTTCTCACAACTTACAACTCACAATTTTCTTATTTTAAAAGATTTGTATATATTTTTACTGGAAAACAGAACAAATGTACTCATTAGAAAATCATTTTTTGCAGTGCATGTTTTGGGAAAAAAACCTTCCAGCCCAACGACGGCCATCCCTACTGCATCTCTACCACTAACAAATGCAGCAGCAGAAAAATCATTCTGTAGGCCACACCATCCCGTCAGCCATTGATCGGCTGCCCACTAATTATGAGGAGCGATGGCGGTATTGTTTTCATATATTTTTATTTTCGTTTCCTCCTCTGCCGCACCGCCTACATGGGCCATTACTCTCCAAGACCGCAGAGAGGGAGGGTGGAACGTTCTGCAAGATGGGATTTGACATCTGGGCAACGCAAGGGTGGCTAGAGATCAGGAGATCAAATCGATGAGGGTATCAGACTAATACTAGCCCATATGGGACTTGACAAATCATATGATTTTTATTGTAACATCTATATAATCAATAAGCCGAATCACTGAATCATTTTGGCTATAAGACCTCCAACTTTAATATGTCATTTGTGTGTAAGTATTAACTTCTTACATCCATATACTCTAGATTTCTCTTGCTCCTTGCCACCTGAAATATTTAGGAGATCTTAAGACCTTCTGTTCTTTACACTGGTTCTTTATAGTGAGGATGGATGGTGTTTGAGATGCCAGTTCTCATCAGTGTCCGACCACGGTTAAAACACGACCCAGACATCCTCTCCATAAATCTAGAAACATTCCTGTAAAAATGCTTGTCACACACAAACATATAATTGCAATGATTGTAAGCCACGGTTCACAAAAGAAGCCATGCAGCATCTGTGCAATCACAGAATTCTGTCACATTCAGTTGATATAGTTCAAACACAGACGACAAAAGCACAAAAAAAAGTTTGGAGTGTCTATGTACACTAAAGTGCAAATAGCCTGCCTTGTTGGCAAATACTACTTGCACTAACTCCGCCCACTGACGTCTGGTTGGTCCAGACAAAAGGACGCAAGACACTAGTTTGAGTACAGCAGTATTAGTATAGGGGTAAAGCGCGGCAGACAGTTTTGACATAAAATGACCCGAGGTTCAACTCCGCCCTTTGCCGAACTCACTCTAATCCCTTTTCCGATCACATATCAGAATCAATTTATTTGAAGAAAATATTTGAAAATTGGAAACCTGTGTTTATTGTGTTTATCAGTTAAGGGTAGGTTTAGGCCTCCTTTATTGTCCCAATAAGGTGGCATTCATTTAATAATTTTAACATATATAATAGTTTAAACATCATTATAAGTATACAAATCATCTATTTGTTGTGTTATTTAAATGGCGCGTTAGTAAAAGGCACCTATAGGTGTGTGCACAACGCGCGTACACTCTGCTTATTATACACACAGGGATGCTCAGCAGGACACACACATTTTTAAATATTAAAAACAAAAGGATGGAGAACCGTTCAGTCTTTCTGCTTGCAAACTCCTCCATGTAAATAGCGAATCCGCCGTGGTGCAAGTGCAACTGGCTTTTAAAGGGAATGGGAGATGAGTCTCTGATACGCCCAAAACACACCCATGCCTCATTAAGAGACTAGGTACAACCCTTTTAGACCATACACCTGGCATGCCAACTGTTTTTGGTGTCTTTAAACTTGCAAAAGTGGATTCGGACACGCCCTAAGTGCACCTGCGCCATGTGCTTCAGATCATTAAAATCTGGGCACTCGATGTTCATTTAAGACTTTATTTAACTCATTTGAGATTTGCATTCGAGGATACAAGACAAAACAGGAATTTTGGCACAATGTGTGCTATGCGTGTGCCACAGACTTGCTGCCTATGGAGGCGTTCCCGATCAGTCACTGATTCTATCCAGTTAGGATGTTGCCATTTACCATTTATTTGAAGACAATACAACAATCATATGAATTCTGACACTCCGCCTAGAACACGAGGTAGAGAGAAGTGTACCACTCCAACGGAAGAGTGAAGAGTGTAGAGTTCAGAAAGCTACTGCCAAAAAACAAATTAACAAAAGAGGATGTTTTAGAAACTGTATCCTTTCCAATCGTTCGGTCGTCTGTCCGTATACAGTGCTTTTAGTAGCTTATCTTTTGTAAAAATGCACTGCCCATAAAAACGAGATTTGAAAAGGCAAGGACATCCGATACGCCAAAGCGAGCCGGAGTCACGGTGCCTTTCCAAGAACACTCAAATTCCTCTTGGGTTCATCTTGTCTAATCTATTAGAGGGAGGAAAGAAACTACAGATTTTTTTTTTATGAACAGGGCTCACCTGTGGGCCCCTGTTCCCCCACCATGCATCTGTGAGTGGTTAAATTAGCACCGAGGTGCTAAGAAATGGAGACTGTCAAGACTGCTGCATTGGAACATGAACACACACACACACACACAGACACACAGTGTGCATTCAATTCCCTAGAAGCCGCCACTAACCAGGGACACCAGTGAGACACGAGCAGGAATCCTGCCAATGACAAAATCAACGGGGATAAAAGGAAAGTGACTGTAGCTCTGTTCTAAACCTAGCGAGCAGCCTGGCACGTTACATGAAAATGGCACAGTGTCTTATTACTCGTTTCTACAGCATTAGAGACACAAACTGCTTGTTTTATTGCAAAAAACATTTAAGCATGTTATTGTCTAGGATTAAATTAGTCTAGCATGAAAAGATACACCTTAAAATTGTGATTTTAGCCCGTCTCATCTCCCTTGCATTCCCTAAATTAAAACTAAACAATGCAATAATTCTGTCAATCTATTGTAATTGTAAAATTTAATTGCAATAAAACATAAACGAGTTAATTAAAATGTGCCTTAACTGTTTAGCATTTTTAATTAACTAATTTTAATCACAGAAAATATAATATTAGCAGTGTCCCATTTTGTAGTGTCCCATTTCTAAGGCAGCATTGCTTTCTGTATGAAGGAAACATTCAATCCCAGAATGCACTACAATGATCAGAGTGGGGAAAAAATATAACTCATATCAAGTTGGCAAACAATGTTAGAGAACTGCTGATGTTAAATATAATTATAATTCATTCATACTAAAAAGTGTGAATAAAATATAATAACTATTAGTGCTGTCAATAGATAAAAAAACAACAACTAATTAACCACATATATTTTCTGTAGTTAATCACACCTAACATTAAAGTTTTTCATATATTTTTATATTGTAATAATTTAATAATGAATCTCATTTAATCAAATTAATATCAAATTTTAAATATATGTTCTAACAGGAAGGACATATACAGAAATTGAATAAAGTTATCAAACACTTCCTTATTAAAACTACTAAAGTTCAGTCAGGAGCAGTGAGTGATTTTCTCTTTGTCCACTGTTCTTTGATATACATTCATTCATGAGTCCTGTGTGTGTCTGTCATTACTCACACTCATGTCTTTCCAAACCCGTAAGACCTTCGTATGTGATTGCACTACTGCTATTGTAAATAGTACTACTAGGCTATAGGTACTTAATTTAATTCATAAAAATAACCATATTCATATATTTTTTTCTTTTTAATATAATTTCTGTGAAAAGATTTCTGTGAAAATGTTGTGTATTTTCTGGTAATCAAATGAAGACATGAAGATATTTAATTAAATGTATCTTTTAATTTAATTAAACTAACTTTTTTATCAAACAAAGTGGAGCACAGTGACATTTGTGCATTTATGTTCTCATATGAGATGGAAGAGATAGAAACATGCGACCGTCACGCGCGTGCGTGTGTGTGTGTGTGTGTGTTACAGAGGTACATTAAACCACGCGTCTGCGCCATTCTTTCACACAGAGACATACAGGATTCATATTTAAATAGTCTTTTTGCGGTTTAATATTCACATACACTAGTCTATATCACCAGGTGCATTCTCAGGTACCGAAACTTGGTACTGATTGATTTAACTTGAATCTGTACTCGGTAGTACCGACATAATTCGTCCGGTGCCCTTAAAAGTACCCAGTTCAGTACCCAACACTACAGCCCTATATAATATAATAATATAATGCTTATAACAGCACTGTATCACTAGCTTAGCACCAAACTCTGTTGATATGAACTGATTGTGAGTCAAAGCCTTCGTCATGTACCTTCAAGGCAAGTCAGTTCACTCAGCGGCCATGTAGATAACAACCCACGACAGCTTTTCTATGTAAGACAGTGGCTATATTGGTATAGCAGATAATTACTTGAGAAACGAAAGACCAAAATCTCAGTTTTACGTCAATACTACGCTTTCTAATCAACAACTAAATCAGACAAAAATGTATCATAATTGGGCTTCTTTAGCTCAAATCCTGGAGTGTTTTACACTATTTGTGGCTTTGCTTGCGGATGAAGTTGCTGCCTATGTAGAGCGTTCCAAATTGGTCAGTTTTATTCGTTTGCAGTTCAGTAAGGATGCTGCCTTTGAAGACAGCTGCCCTCTGTATAGCCAAATGGAGTTTGGAACAGAGCCTGTGTGTGTGTGTGTGTGTGTGTGTGTGTGTGTGTGTGTGTGTGTGTGTGTGTGTGTGTGTGTGTGTGTGTGTGTGTGTGTGTGTGTGTGTGTGTGTGTGTGTGTGTGTGTGTGTGTGTGTGCGTGTGTGTGTGTGGACTGGTAATCCCTTTGTTATGGGGACAAATGTCCCCACAAAGATGGCAAAATCCAAAATCCTTGTCCTTGTGGGGACATTTTTTGGTCCCCATGAGGAAAACATCTTATAAATCACAATAAGTGATGTTTTTTGAAAATGTAAAAATGCAGCATGTCTCCTGTGATGGGTAGGTTTAGGGGCAGGGGCAGTGTAGGGGGATAGAAAATACGGTTTGTACAGTATAAAATGCATTACGCCTATGGAATGTCCCCATAAAACATGGAAACACAACATGTGTGTGTGTGTGTGTGTGTGTGTGTGTGTGTGTGTGTGTGTGTGTGTGTGTGTGTGTGTGTGTGTGTGTGTGTGTGTGTGTGTGTGTGTGTGTGTTTGCTGGAACAAAGACGGACGTGGACAATATGCCTCTGTATGCCGGCATTGTGCCACGCTGTAAAAAGCCTAACCTGCGGCTCTATCGCTCTCTCTTTCTGTCTGCTGCGGGGGCCTCCAATTACACAGGCTTAAGATTTGCCATATCACAAAGTAATTAACTGATTTCAGCCCAAATCCTGGGGAAGCTGCTTAGCTCGGCATCTTTTATTGGAGATCTTACGTTACGGGAGCCATGTTTAATTTGGAGAGGGAGATCTCCTTTCCTAACCCTGACTGGAGCTGGTGAGAGGGGACATGTACCCAGGCAGCGGATGATCTCTCTCCGGATAATGAGGCATTGTGCTGAGATCCCTGGAGGAGCCAGAGGAGAGCAGGATATTGAGATGAAAGCTGGATCATCCAGCCAGCTGGGCTGATGTAGAGACGTCCTTATTGACCACACGCTGGTGACTGAAGAGGTTCACAGAAACACACACACTCTGGGATGTACTCAACAACCCCTAAGTGTGGAGACAAAGTCAACATTAAATCAAAACTGACCATATTTACTTGAATGCAAGTTCCTGATCTTACAAATGATTCACTAATCAAATAGCTATTTAGACGTAATGTAGTTTGTAGAAAACTCGCATTTATTTTGGCACAATTCAATCAGTTCCCGATTAATCAAATCAAGTCCTGTCCTACCATATTTCTCATTGTAAAATCCTGTTTCACTCAATGCGTCACATAGCTGATTTCATCTGCAATGTCCTAAAAATTACCTTTGAAGAGAGGTGCATTGAAATTCAAAGCAAGTCTGTGAATGCTTGTTTGTGTGTGTGCCGTTGTCATGATACACACAGACTGGCAGATAGAAAATTGAAGTGTCATATTAATGGTGTAAACCCATCTCGACATCGCATTGTCATACAGGAGTGTTTGCTCTTTAACTCAGTCGCTTGCGCACAGCGGGATGTTTTAAGCTGTATATGAGCTTCAGGCGCATTCGTTTTTTGATTAAAATGTATGCCTCTGTTCCAAATCTCAGTGACATAGGTAACATTGTTTGGCATCAAATTTGCTCCTTATGTTGTTCTAAAATGTAGACAACATATTTATGCTTCTAAGTGACCTCATTTTGGCTAAATTATATTGTTAGAATGAATTTAATTTGTGTGGGTTTGGTTGATTTGTTGTTGCGCTATTTGTAGGTTTGATTGGTGATCCGGGCGTGACCTGAGAACACCTGAAACCTGTCTTGGCTCCCATTTAAAGGATTAGTTCACTCAAAAATGAAAATTCTGTCATTAATTAGTAATTACTCACCCTCATGTCATTCCAAACACGTAAGACATTTGTTCATCTTTGGAACACAAATTAAGATATTTCTGATGTGAGCTTTCAAGGCCGAGAAAGGTAGTAAAGTTTCTTCAACAATCTCTTCTCTTCAGCATCATTCTCCTACACTATTCACATAGTAAACACAGTGCAGCACTTACAGGTTCTACATCAGAACGTTGGCTCATTATTGGCTAGGTTATTATTGGCTATCAAACCCATGGGTCGTGATGCTCACATGAACAGCGTCGGCCAATAATGAGCCAACATTCTGAAGTAGAACCTGGAAACTCTGCACTTTGTTTATCTTAAATCTCTTATCTTATCTCAAAGTCTTCATTTGTGTTCTGAAGATTAATAAAGGCCTTACGGACATGAGGGTGAGTAATTAATGACATCATTTTCCTTTTTGGGTGAACTAACCCTTTATGCAACGCACGGTGGCTGTTGCTTGAGCAGTTTGCCAGATCTGCGATTCTTCAGTTTTGAGAATGTTATTTTTATTTCCCAACCGTTAATTTAGATGTAATAAATGACATATGGGGCTCATCAGGGATCTGAACCCAGGACATGGTACCATAGTAAGCCAATGTTGTTTTAGAAACGAACCAAGGTATTAGTACCTAGAATGTAAATATCATGGTAAATTAATATGGTATTCAATAAGTGCAGTGCTATATATGAAGGTAATTTGGGTATTAGTATTATCATCTGATATCATCGAAGTACTTTATTTTGGTAAAGCATATTTGTTCTTGAGTGTTTGCTTGCGTGACTCGGCGGCTGTAAATCAACTGAATCCTAACAGTTAAGATGACAGTTAAGATTTTTAAATTGATACAAAATATTTCAATTTAAAAATGCTGTTCTTTGAATCCTGAAAATTTTTATGTATATATATATATATATATATATATACATATATATATATATATAATTTTACACAAAATATCAAACAGTGATAATTGTAAGAAACGTTTCTTAAGCAGCAAATGTGTTACTGTTTGACTGCAATTTTGATCAAATAAATTATGCCTTAGACTTTTTTCAAAAACATGAATAAATCTACCAACCCAAAACTTTTGAATGATAGTGTATATTATTATAAATATGCTTCAATGAATTGTATAAATGCAAGTAATGGAAGTTTAAAATGGATAAATATGATTTTTACAAAATTGTGTGCATTTTTATGCACAAATGTACTGTAGAAAGTAGCCAGCAAGGTAGCTCAATAGGTTTCAGGAAAGAGCAAAACACTTGTACCCTAACAATATCCTCAAACCCACACAAGAACAAACTGAAATATTTATTCTGCATGATATTAGGAAACCCACTGAGATGTGTTTTCGGGAGATTGGATCCAAAATAAGACTTTTTAATATATTTTATCATCAGATCTACAGTCAATACCCATGAGCTGACAGTTTTTTCTCCTGCTGGGTTTCCTGACATGTCTCCTGTGTGGAACTGGCAGTCAAAGAGAAAATCACCAAAAACTGCTAGAAATAGACGTGTGGCTAATACCCACCTACAATACACTGCTTAATCTGCCAAAAGCCAAATTCAACTTCACTAAAAGGTACCACAAACTGTGCTGTAGACAACCTGAGACAACACAACACACACGCACACAAAAAAAACCTTTGTTTGATGAAAAGTTTGATTTTTTTGTTGTTGTTTCTATCCAACCAAAAATCTAGCTAGTTGTCAAAACAAACATTTAATCTTTGTTTTTATTAACGGCAGAAAACTGTAGACTCACTCAGTCGCTAAACCATGAGCTAAATGTTTTATCCAACTCAGAAATGCCCCAATCCTGTTATTACCGGATTCTGTTTAAGAAACTAGCCGACACAACAGAGCTGTCACTGCTAATCTGAACCATCAAACTGGCACTTATCTTCCAGTGAAATCAGCGGGATTTATTTCTGACAATGAACACAAAAAAGAGATTCTCAATCTTTCAGTTTCATTACACGGGTCTATAGTGGCGTTGACGTGAATTAGATCACAGAGGGGAAGTCTAAGTGTCAGGCTAAGCCATGTTAGATCTGTTGATACAACAGTCTCTCACTTTGGACACGACGCAACATAGCTTTCAATTGCTACACTCATTTAGTCAATCTGTCTAAACATATTTGTGTGTGAGTCATGATGAAAACTATGAGACAGTCAAGGATTTTTGAAAAGAGAGTTAACTGTTACGATAGGCACATGCATATTGCTTTGATGAATAAAACAACCAGCCAGTTCCTTAAAACTTAAACTATTATAACAACAAATGAACAACATGTATATTCAAATACATTTAATTAACGATTTTAATAGTAGTTAAGTTTTTACTAATACAATATACCAAATATATTGTATTGTATTGTATGTAGACATGGTACCATATGTTGTTTTAGACACGTACCAAGGTATTAGTACCTAGAACTTTGTAAATACCATGGTAAAATAACATGGTAATCAATAAGTGCAGTGCTATTTATGAAGGTAATTCGGGTATTAGTATTATCATCTGACATCATCGAAGTGCTTTTTTTTTTGGTAAAGCATATTTGTTCTTGAGTGTTTGCTTGCGTGACTCGGTGGCTGTAAATCTCTCATGTAAAATTAAATTAAGTAGATCAAATGAATTATGGATTGAGACGCCCACTTTATTTCTGTGAGACTGCGTAGGACGCTCCAATGATATATTTAGATCCATTTAGATGTGTCTGAGGTAAGTTTGACTGTGTGTTACAATGGTTAATCAAAATGCTAAAAGCAGCCGATACATTCATGTCAATCACTAAAAAGCTTTAATATCCAAAAGTGCTTAAGGTCTGTGATGAGAAAACATAGATAAGATTCAAACAAATTCATCCGCAGTCATGAGATCACTTTGATTTTGCCAAGTAAGACAACATATTTTGTTGATTCTAGAACAGCATTCCTGTCAGAAAACTAGATCCCTAAACTTAACCCTACCCATAATTTATCCCGAACATCAGAGGGAAATGAGGGTGAATAACACTGATGTAACCTTTGTATTAAGTCTAAACTTGGCATAAACTGTAAAGTTTCCTCTTAAATCTGATTAGTTGATTGGAATGTTAATCCAGGAACATGTACTTGGTGAAATAACATTCACCACAGTCATGATGAGGGGAAATCCTTATATAGCAGTATAGAAATCCCATTAATTTCTTTTATCCTTTCATGTTGCCCGTTTACATGAATTAATCTTACTTTTGAGGTGTGAATGGTCAGGTTTTAAGTAACCGTATCTCTCTTACAAGGCTCAATCACAGTAAGATGGCTCAGAGCTGCTTGATTCACTCTCGTAGTATTTTTTTTCTGCCAATCTGGGGAGTTAAACCCACAGGCCTCTGGGCACTGGAACAGCTTTCTAACTGTGAGGCAAAGCGCCTGCCAAGCGAGTAATGTGTTTAAAGAACAGCACTGGAACATCGCAGGTTTTATGTCCCATTTATCTCTCTGTCCCTCTGTTTTATATCCTCTTATTTTAACACACTGTATCTGTAAAACATAAGGTAGTGGTTCACAACTGTTGGGATGTGGCCCAAAAATGGGTTGCTGGTTCTGATAGGGTCGCTGACAATGGGGGAAAGTGATGTTCTAATAATAAAATGAGCAGAAAAGCAATTTTTACATTGCCATTTTTAGCAACATGTCATGGTCTGGTTTTAAGGATTTGTGACACTGAAGACTGGAGTAATGATGCTGAAACACTTATTCTGAGACTCTGGCTGAAATTATATACGTTTTTAAGGGATCTGTTTTTTTCCTAATGCCACTGCCTAGTATCAACGCTCACTAGCCAATTGCACATGAGTATGTTTTTTAAAAACATTACCCATATAAAACGTAATTTATAAACAAAACATCATGAAATCGTTTACTTTTGGATTGCTTAACTACTGTCAGATCCAATACAGTTGGCTGCTTCATCTGTCAACAAAAGTTTCTTTGCGAACTCTCCATTACACTGTGCCTCGTTTACAAAATCTGCAGTCAAATTCTCTGAACAAACATAATCCTCTGACGCAATCTGTGACACCATTACAAATAAACCATACACTAGTTCCTGATGGTATCCATCAGAAATTAGCAAATGAGCTGTTTAAACTGGATGCATCAAAGCAAACATTCTTTCGCTTTTCCATTTGACCTGTTGTCGGTAGACTCAAACATGTAGAGCGTGCATCAGAAACTGAACGCACATCTGTATACTGTATCCAGTGTAGAAAGCGTCAGTGATTTTAATGGGTTCCATTTGCATTTGATGCGAAGCGACACTCAGGTTGTGTTGCATCACCCACTGCTCACCCCTCCCTTTCGGAGCACATAAAGAGAAGCTACAGGGGGCGACATGGAACAAAAATGTCGTTGTCGGAGAGAGCAGAGAGTGACTAGCTCTCTGTAGAGAAGTTTGTCCGTTTAGGGCTACTGTAGAAACACATAATGGGGGAAATGCCGATTTCACTGCGGTGTATGTAGATAGAAATGTCTCATTATAAGGGAATAAAAACATAACGGTTTATTTTTAAGGTCTTTATACACCATTGACAAAATAATTATGTATATAAATATTACACATTGCACCTTTAAGTTATGAAACTTGCAGGATGGTACAAAGACCTCTTACATGTTAACAAATCAAGGCAAATTTGATTTCCATGTCACAACCCCTTTACATTATAATAATCTTTTTTTTTATATAGCTGTTTTGACTGTATTTTTGCAACTCATGAAGCTTTGCTAAATGTGCTTGGTATTCTTTTAAACGTTTCTCTGATAAAGGAATGACCAAATGTTCAGGTGGCGATGGAATCTCATGAGTTAATAATAGATGCTGTTCTAATAAAAGAAGAGGAACTTCTCGACTGTAGACGGCACCCGTGTCATGCCAAACACTGCACACACTCTTCTACAAAGTAAACCCTCACATCCCTGGGACATCAACAACTCAAATCTCACACCATCTGACAAGACCTGTCTGTTCACAAGAATTCAAATAATTAAGGGGCTTATTTATGATGCGCTAAAATATAATGTATATAATAAAATGTTGCACTATTTTCATGAAACAATGTGTAGTATATAGTATGTGGCTCTCTGGAATACTTCATTTTGATTGGACAATCACAGCAATGTGTGTCAAAAAAATTCCAGAATATTCTCGTTATACTGGAGAACGAAACAAATTTCTTCTTTTATTCATTAGATGTGTACCAGAGACTGTGGGAGGCAATGTAATAATTTTAACCTAAAAGCTCAAATGCAAGGGTAATCCAAGCCACTCATCAATATCATGCTTTTAGTGAAATACAGCCAAGAGCAAAGCTGTAGCGTTTGATCCACTTTAAAATCCACTAGAATCCCATAGTAGTATTTCTGCGACAGATGTTGGTTCTATAGTGACTACAATGGTGAGAGTGAACTTAAAGTGAACTGAAATGAAAAGCTGTACCCTGTTCAGTCCATTTTAAATCTGTGCAGGATTCGCTTACAACATGCATTCTGAATGCAAAGCGTTCCATGTT
Organism: Gobiocypris rarus; assembly: GCA_023029165.1. NCBI lineage: Eukaryota > Metazoa > Chordata > Actinopteri > Cypriniformes > Gobionidae > Gobiocypris > Gobiocypris rarus. The sequence goes on along the minus strand of CM040919.1, from coordinate 33,120,064 downwards.
CAATTTATACTTTACCCTACAAAGACCAATGTTAAATCAAAGGTAATTGCATTGCATTGATTTGAATAGAAAAAGGAATTAGACCCTACTTGCAAGGCCAGGGATAGTATGATTGTAAAGACCCAAATGTCCCAAATGGAACACTAAGCCCTAACAGTCTTCCCTTTTAGTCCATACTTAAGTGAATTAACGGCACTTCGACTGCCAGGTAGAAATCTGCTGAAGAGCTCACCCCGTGAAGGCTCGCCAAGTGTGAGAATCTAGGGCGCATAACGGCCCTAAAGGGGGGCGCTCACGAGCACCCTTCTGAAACCTAAAATTACAAATGGGACATCCTATGGTCTCATGGACTTACAATCCCACACATACTGTGCCCATTGTAAGTCCACAAGATCGTAAGTGCAAATGAAATGTGTCATTTGGGACAGGGCCACTTAGTCTTTTTTCACTCACTTCATTTTCCCCTTCACTAACTTGAGTATGGTTCTTGTAGAGGTGGGTAGAGTATCCAAAAACTACCTCCAAAAAGTACTTATAGAAATATTTCTTCAAAGTAAAAGTACTAATCTGAATAGTTACTTGAGTAAGAGTAAAAAAAGTATCCAAAGAAAAACTCAAGTAGCTAGTTACTAGTTACTTCGGATCATATATAGTACTGTTCAGCCACTCTAGAGATTAACTCTGGGTTAGTTGGTGGGTCAAGTCATTGTCCAAAAGACCCGTGTTCACAGAGTTTGGTCATTCATATTGCGCAGTAAACCAACAGAAGAACATCATTGTCCCGACTCTTTATTTGTGTTATTAAAACACATAAAGAACCAAAGTCTTCACATGTGCTCACACTCATAACTGCTACTGAATATCTGAACACAAACAATGATCAAATACACATTGACAGTTCTTTCATCTGTTCTCAAAAATGTAATCAAATGTATTGTTCTGCAGGTGCGTGTAAACTAGTTAACTGTCTAAGCAAAGACATCATTGTCAAGATGAATAGATCACCGACACTGCGGGTTGCCAGGTATTCATTCATCTAATGTATAAATTGAGGTATATGTCTAAATATAACTTGTAATGTCATACTTTGTTAGAAGTGGTATCGTGGCATAATAATATGTTTGGTTGTAAAAATGTATTACCTTAATGACTTGAAATTGAAGGTAGCTTGTTCACAATAAAGATGTTCTTCATTGGTTATCAATAGGATGCATTTGCAGATTTGCTTTCAATTGACTGTAATGTTAGGTCCACGACCACTAAATCCATGTTCTTAAAGCTCATGTTACGACTCTGAGTGAGAAACCGCTTCAGATGATTCAGTGCGCGCAGGAAACTGAACAAATCATTCAAACCGATTTGAGAACCAATTCAGAAAGTTTTGCCAACTTGTTTGATCAAGTCTTTGAACAGAATCGGCTCAAAAGACTGATTCATTTGTGAACGGGGCATCGCTCATGTCCCAGAAAAAAGAGACAGCGTGCGCTTGGAATAACTTTACGTATTTCTTAACATGTATTGCATTAAACTAGTAACAAGAGGAACATCGGCCAGTGTAATGAAGTAAAAGTACAGGTTTTTTTTCATTAGAAATGTACTCAAATTAAAGTAAAAGTAACCACATTTGCATCCACTCTTAAAAGTACAAATTTACCACACAAAAAAAAACAAGTAACTGTAACAAATTGTGTTACTACCCACCTCTGTGTCTGTGTACACTTTAAAACTTTTGACATCCTCAAATCCAAACCAAACAGGTCACTCTTGCCTATTGACGAGCTGTTCAGATTGGTGATTGATTTCCACAAAGACAACAATGCTTTTCCCTTTGTGCAAACTACAGGAATGTCACCATAAATTCACCTGAGACGAATCAATAGCTCAGACGAGGTAGGAAGAGAATCCCACCCAACTGCTCTTTCACTCAATACTGCCTCACAAAGACAGACCGCTTTTCCGCTGATGGATCGTCCTCCCTTTCACAGCTGGGTGGCGGCCATATCGGAAATGCTCCAGACAGTGACATACAGTCAGTTGTGTTGGTAATGTCACTGTTTAATAGCATGTGTCTTGCTCAAAGCCCAGGGCTACTTTCCTGCTACTGGAAAAAAACGATCAGCATTAGTTAAACATAGTAATGACTATAATACTGGAGAGATAATGGCTCTCGGAATGCAACCTTAAGTGCTACTCAGTTAACAAATATGTTCTAAGAACGTTTCACTAACGTTCCCATTAAGTTATGAAAACGTTATTTCTGAATGTTCATTTCTTTTTAAATGTTTTCACAAAACATCAAGGGAACATTCCATTTTATCAATTTTCAAATATGTGAATATTATCTTTGAATGTTCTCTGAATGTTCTGAAACCTGTAGCATTTAAAAAATATATTTATATATTTTATAAAATATATATAGAATATTTTGGATAAATATATCTAAATATGCTAGCCTGGCAACAGTAACGTCACCAAAGAGCGTTTGGATTGAATTTGTTCTAATCCTAAACGGAGGACTTGTTGTATATGATTATTGTGTTGGTAAGTACTCTATGTATCCTTAAATTCTTTTTACAATACCGGCAAAGATCTCTGTTGCTCTGATTGGTTGTAAGTTTATCCAATTGAGTTCAAAGGCATTTTCTTTCCTGGTTCGGTTGAAACACCCCATAATCACAGCCCAATGGAGCAGTATCAGACTCATATTCTGACTAGAATCTGAGTATGACAAAGTCAGGCAATAAACATGCAATATATCAAAAGAAAGCTTTTCTTTAAAAAAACATAATAATAATAATAAATGTGACTACAACATGTGCATAAGCAATTCTTCTATTACTTTTTTCTGCTTCTTTTTCAATGTGTTTAGCCGAAACTAGCCTATACTTCGTTTTTTTATGCCTATGCAAGTGTATGCGCACAGTTGAATGCACAGCCTTGCAAAGTATACTTTTTTTGACTCGTACGCATACACAGGCGTCCAACGTGTCTCTTACAACCCATGTAATACTGCAAAAAAATGTATGCGAATGTGCAACCTACACAGTCCGGCAGAGCGCGTTTAGTATGTGTGAACTCTTCTGATTATGAAATTCACATCACGTGCACTGTTAGCTGACCCTCGAGTATGCATAAAAAGTAAAGTATGCATTGATCCTTTTGATTTAGAGATTCTGTACTCATTCAAAAGATTCTTACTAGCGTTCTTACTATTCTTATAACAGTGAAAACATGGATTGCTGGAAAAGTTTGTCAGTGGCGGGGAAGCATTGTGTCATAAATGACAGAAATATTCCATCAGTAGAAAGAGTTAAAGACCAGATAACTTTGAGCAAACATTCCATTAACATTACTGTAGGAACGTTTGTTATACATAACTTTGGGAGAATGCTAGCCAAATTTCTGAGAATGTTCCCTGTTAGCTGGGTGGTCACTGATCCTTTATCAAAAAATAATATCCTTAATCTATCAGAGAGTCAAGTGCAAGACGGATATGCTTCTATCTCTGAGCGGTGCAAAACATACAAGCACATACACGAATGCAAATTCACAAACCCCTGTGTGTTTCCTTTCTTCTCAAATCTCCACACACTTAGACACATCATCTGTGCATCAAATACCCATCCGATCAGAATCAGGGCTCTTTATTACAGAGCTCACGGGGTCACAAGACACCATAAATATGATAATTCAGCCGTCTATGGGGATGGGTGTTTGTTATTTGTGTGTGGTTGACAGAGCTGTACCCAGCTGTTTCAAAGCATGCCAATTTAAATTAGACCAAGACAGGAGTGCAGCACGCTGATCTAAACTACACAAGAGCAAAGCCGCACCGTGAGGCTGTGCAAGTCTGTTAATTCTGTGGATGTGCATGCGTGTTTGTTTGCATCTCATCTCTGTGTGTGTTTGTCATTAATTAATCAGTGCTTGTTTATTCTAGGCGGGGAAAGCCTGGATAAACAGCTTGGGTAATATTTGCCGAACGACAGCAAGGTTTGTTTGATGGACGCCGCTGGGATTCCGGTTGAACGTCTTCTTGCTACACACGAGGAAATAGTAGTCCTGCTAGAGCTGCAGCTGTGTGCATTCTGGAGGTGCCTGCACTCCCCTGCTGCGAATGCACAAATACAGCACAAGTGAATGCGGGGAATCTTAAGAAAGTCAACAGCCTGAAAACGCTTTCCGGATGAGTTCCGAGGGAGTTGGGTGGATTATCTAGAACTTGGGATGCAGTCAGTCTTTATTTAGTCAGTGTAGCAGTTCATGCGTTACAGTTCAAGTGTAATGGACGTAGGCCAGTAGGAGCTTGCGTGAAAATCACAATCCTCTGGCACGCTAACGAACAATGCTAGAGGTGTCAGTCTTTAGCGTCCTTGTTAGAACAGCCTCCGTCATCGCCGGAGACGAATTTCGCTCGGAGAGGGTCGAGTTTGGTGCCGTGACCCCGATGGGAGTGAGGTTTAGGGGGGTAGTGTAATGGACATAGTTCAGTAAGAGCTGTGTGTGTAAACCTCACTCCTCTGGCCTCAAGAAGAGTGCTAGAGGCTGCGGCCTGCCTCCTGAGCCAGAGACGCCTGTTCGAATCCTGGTCCGAGCGGTTCGAGTAGGACCGGTCACAGTTGGTGCCGTGACCCAGATGGGAGTGAGGGTGAGCGTAACGGCCAAAGGCCAGTAAGAACCGTGCACTTAAACCTCAGGCCCCTGGCCTCAAATGGCACGCTAGCGAACAATGCTAATGGCTTTAGTCTTTAGCGTCCTTGTTAAAGCGCACTCCTCCCACGTCGGAGACGAATTCCGCTCGGAGAGGGTCGAGTTTGGTGCCGTGACCCCGATGGGAGTGAGGTTTAGGGGGGTAAGTGTAATGGACATAGTTCAGTAAGAGCTGTGTGTGTAAACCTCACTCCTCTGGCCTCAAGAGGAGTGCTAGAGGCTGCGGCCTGGCTCCTGAGCCAGAGACGCCTGTTCGAATCCTAGTCCGAGCGGTTCGAGTAGGACCGGTTACATTTGGTGCCGTGACCCAGATGGGAGTGAGGGTGAGCGTAATGGCCATAGGCCAGTAAGAACCGTGCACATAAACCTCAGGCTCCTGGCCTTGAAAGGCGCGCTAGCGACCGATGCTAATGGCTTCAGTCTTTAACGTCCTTGTTTAAGCCCACTCCTCCCACGACGGAGAGACGAATTCCGCTGAGAGCGGGTCAAGTTTGGTGTCGTGACCCGGATAGGAGTGAGGTTTATGGGGTTGAGTGTAACGAACATAGGCCAGTAAGAGCTGTGCGTATAAACGTCCCTCCCCTGGCCTCAAGAGGCGTTCTAGTGACCGATGCTAGAGGCTTCAGTCTTTAGTGTCCTTGTTAGCTCGCCCACCTCCCAAGCCATAGACAAATCCCGCTCGAACCGGGTCGAGTAGGCCCGGATACACAAGCATTTCACACTGAGTTTGATTGCATGATCTTTTTCTTGTCATAAAATTGTGCTTTAAAATGCAGTACTTTTGCACCATCAATATAAGTACAACTAGTGGAAACTGTGGATCAACCAGAGCGCCACATGATTCTTCAGAACTCCTTCCAATATGCTTTTATTTCTGAAGAAACCATGATACATTTTGTCCAGAATTGTTTGATTCTTTTGTAACATTATACATGTCTTAATCACTTTTGAACTATTTAATGCATCTTTGCTGAATTTCAGTATTAATCTATCTAAAAAATAATAATCTTACTGACCCCATCATTTTTAATGGTAGTGTATCAAAACATAAGGAAAATCATACAGTACATAAAAACGGAAGAAACAAAACACCCTTGTTTTCCAGCATTCCTTGCATATGCAAATACGGATTACATTTGCTCAGAAATGCCTTTACACCGCAGTGAATCAGTGACTGACCACGTCTCAAAAGAGCTTTTCATCTACACTGCATTGAAAACAATGACTAATAATCCATACAGCTAAAAACATTCATTCTTTATAGCATTAGCCTACATTGTGTTTTAAAGGGACTGTGGCACCCCGTCGCTGGACTCTAAGTGTTATTTTGCAAAGAACAGACTATTAGGGTGCAACATAAACACTCTCTCACTCGCACACACCTCTCATTACAGCATTATCCCAGTGGGTTGTTGTCCTGTTTATAGGCGTCAGAGTTTGATAAAAGAGCATTTCTGTGCCTCGTTGATTTCTCATAATGAGTTCACCCGTGGAGCTGATTTGTCATTTTTTTCCCCTTTTCGTCCTTCTTTTTCCTTCAATCTCTCACAGCTACAAGACAACGTTCATGCTCATCCGTCTGGCCCTCGTTTCTTTCTCTCTGTCTGAGATGCGGGACTGATTCTTTGATCCGTTCTTCGGCTGAGGCCGGACACTCAATCTTCCTGAGTGTTTGTGTCTCGCTGCGGATTGGGCTCATGTGTCTGGATGTGTAAAATGAGCTCGAATGGCTTTTGTATCTCCTCTCTGAAACCCTTATCTGATTCTACTGAAGGGAGAACAAAGACAACACACACACACACTTTCTCCGTTTCCTATCGCAGCCATCTCCTGTTTCCATCAGCATCTAACACAGAGAACATTTGATATAACTACCATCTTGCAAACTAAACAAGTAACTATACACACACCCAACACTCAATATGTTGCCAACCGCAGAAGGGTGGTGTACTGCGCTTGGTGTTAAATGTAAATTATTGATACATTTTATGGCCATATATACCCTCAATATTTATGCATTTACTCAATTCAGAAAGTTTGTCCATCATTTCAACCTCTGTTGCCAATTAGAATCACAGGTTCAAAAAATCTAGTTAATAATAAGGCACATTCCACACTTTGCTACTGTGTGTTAATTAAATATAACAATAAAAGGAAATAAACAGCAGTTTAATCAAATTAAACTGAAAAGCACCACACAGAGTTTTAAACTTTTCTGGGTAATGAAGCAAATTAATCGTTGAATCAGTGCTACTTAAGTTTAATTCCAGCAAGATGCTTTTAAAACATCTGTCTAAAAATTCTCATATTTGCCAGTTGTGAGACAAGGAAGGACCATGAGATTAGTCAAATGAAATGTTAATTAATAAAGCACATTAAAATCATCAATGTGCATGCTTAATTTTATTTATAGCCCTCACTATGGTTGGGAGGATGAGTACCAACTTTTCCTGCATTTTTATGTGTTTATCTTTTTTTCTATTGTCTAAATACTTCCTCTTCTCTCCTCTACCTCAGCAACGTAAAATCACACCTCCGCTGCAATTAGAACCAGTGTCTCAACACCTCTAAACCACAGATCTATAACCAGGACGGCATCTATCTCCCTTATCTCAGCAACCTCTCACTTACATCGCTCTCACAGGAGCTTTGGTCTGCGTGTATGTACTGCAGCGTCTGCAGGATAATCATAATCATGTCTCCAGAGAGAGAGATGCGACACTTCAAGCCTAAATCAATGGAAATTCTCAGTTCTTTTCTAATCACAGCTTGAAAAGCTTGGAGCGAACACAACTTATCAATAAACCAATGTTATAAAGAAATGATCATTTCAGCAATGTCTTCATTTACTAGAGTAAATGACAGTTTGAGATGGTGTTAAACTATTAGAAATCAGGGTTTATTAATGAAAACTGAAAATATAAAAATGAAATCCTTTTTGTGAGGATACAAATGTTAAAAAACATCCCCCAATTCCCCATAGACTGATGAGCCAAACCATCAGTCACAGGTGACGAATCTTAGATCATCTCCTAACAAGCCACATATTGGCCGTTTCTCAATGCCAAGTACGCAAACTTCTGACTTGCATCCTTGGTAGTTCAGACTCGCCAAGTTCGACTCAGGAGAACAAACTCCAGAGGATGGGAAGACACAAGTCCATAAATTCTGGTAATGGAATAGCAGCGTTCTTGATAACGTCCCTCAGCTCGCTCACTCGGGTTATCTCTGTATGTATATTTTAGGCTACTTTAAAACGAAATATGTCATAAAACACCAGTCTCTTTTTCCATTTAAAAAAAGGGTAGATTCGATGGTAAGCAGACAATGGCTGTGTCCTGAGATACCTTCATCTGATGGATTTTAGAAGGCAGCATAGATGTATCCTTCGCTGCCTTTGATATCCCACAATCCCAGGTGTTCCATTCGGTGACAGTTGAGCTAGAAAAAAAAGATGGCACCTGAAATTTGCGGTTGCTGGTTTGTGTGTAAACATGCATTTTTGACCAATCTTTAAACCACTTATGATGTAATTTCTAGTGAGAAATTACTACTGTTATAATAAATATTTGTTTAGTTCTCACCAAAACTCGCTTAATTTAGCTGTAGATCATTCAACTGTAACACTGCCTCAGAAGTCTGACCGAAATCAGTTTTGTGAGGTGCTGCCTGGAGAGTCATTGCCTGATAAGGCAGCCAGGCAACAAGTCAGCTTCCTACATTATTAGACGCAGCCAATCCATTCTGATAATAAACATGTTGGATGCAAGACAAATGGGTAGGGATAATATTCTGAGATGGCATACCAACAGTGTCCGAGGAGGGACAAAAACCTGGCGACAGGGTGTTGGGCACCCAAGGCTCGTTGATCCACTAGGCCAAAACAGGCTATCCTGTCTGGTCCAAACCAACAGAAGGTCTATTGTGGCACAATTCACAAAAAAATGTAATGATGGTTATGGGAGGAATGTGACACAACAAAAGTCTATGCGTATGGGGCTGCGTATACGCAGACCAATCAGAGTGCCTATGATGAACCCTGTCCACCATCGAAAGCACCTACAATGGGCATGTGAGCATCAGAACTGGACCTTGGAGGAGTGAAAGAAGGTCGCCTGGCCGATGAGTCCCGTTTTCTTCTACATCACGTGGACAGCCATGTGCAGAGTTTATCTGGGGAAGTGATTAGCCTGGATGCCAGCCGAATTTAGCCCCGCCCACAACATTTGAGGTCGGGCAATTCGGTCTGGTCTTGATCCGTTGTGGTGTAACTATGCCCGAACAGAAGCTGTTCGGACCAATCAAATTGTCAAGGCGGGCTTTATACGATGATGGACAGATAACGTAACCTTCCACGTCACCAAAGAGCGCTTGGGTTGAATTTGTTCTAATCCTAAACGGAGAACTTGTTCATTTGTGCATTCACCTTTACAATTTTGCTAAAAAATTATGATTGTGTTAGTAAATACTCTGTGTATCCATAAATTATTTTTTACAACATCGGCAAAGATAGTTTACACTCATCTTCTTTTACTTCTTCCAGCGTGAGTGCAGTTGAGTTCTGTTAACAAATTTTCAATTGGGTTTAGATCAGGACTTCTTACTAATTTCATGAATTCAATGTTCTCACATTCAAGGAACTGCTTTACCCGTTTTTCAGTGTGACATGGAGCATTGTCTTACATGAAAATTGCGGGCTGAATGGCAGATGCTCGCAGTGAAGGAACCACATGTTGCCGAAGGAGGTTCTGATAAACATTTGCATTCACCCTGCCATGTAGCTGTACAATAGGCCCAACTCCTGCTGCAGAATCCATCTCCCAAACCAATACACTTCCTCCTCCAGCTTTCACTGACTTCTTTATGCACTTTGGGTTGAATCTTTCGCCAGTTTGACGCCAAACATAATGTTTCCCATCTGACCCAAAAAAATTAAACTTGCTTTCATCACTAAAGTGAAATTTGGACATGTTCACACAAAATGCTCCTCAGCAAAGGGTAGTCTAGCCTTTTGATTCTTTCTGCTGATGAGAGGCTTGGTAACTGCAGAGTGAGCTTTCAGACCGGATTCTCTTAAACGACAAGACACTGTATGCCGAGACAGATCCTTACTGTGTTCAGCTCTAAACTGGTGAGTAATTCCAGCTGCAGTGTTGAACCCATTTCCCATTCAAAGTCTCTGCATTGTCCTTTGGTGATTTGAATGTGTCTTTATGTGATTAGTGTCTTTGTAAAGCTTCAATATTACAGATTACAGATTTGGAACAACCAACTTCTGTTGCAATAGCTGAAAGGGTCATCCCTGTGGCCTTCATCCGGACAACCAGATGTCACAGGGTTTCAGTCACCTTAGAGTGGCTTGCCATCTTGCAAAGTTAGTGAAAATGCTGGAAGTAAAACAGGGTTTGCCAGATAATTAAGGAAATTAGCACCAGGCGCAAGATTAACACCCAAAGGTATCTGAAAGTGTTCTCTAATTTTGACCAGTTTTATTTTTCAATTATGTTGTTTAAGTTTTATATACTGTACTTCAGAATATATTTAACTTGTGAAATATGCTTTAAAAAACTGTCCTTCTGCTCCTGTTAGAATTATTTCAAATAGGACCAAGCAGGAAATTGTATGTTTTATATATATACACTCACCTAAAGAATTATTAGGAACACCATACTAATACTGTGTTTGATCCCCTTTTGCCTTCAGAACTGCCTTAATTCTACCTGGCATTGATTCAACAAGGTGCTGAAAGCACTCTTTAGAAATGTTGGCCCATATTGATAGGATAGCATCTTGCAGTTGATGGAGATTTGTGGAATGCACATCCAGGGCACGAAGCTCCCGTTCCACCACATCCCAAAGATGCTCTATTGGGTTGAGATCTGGTGACTGTGGGGGCCATTTTAGTACAGTGAACTCATTGTCATGTTCAAGAAACAAGGCATGATGGATCTATGTTCTCATTCTGTTTACGCCAAATTCTGACTCCACCATCTGAATGTCTCAACAGAAATCGAGACTCATCAGACAAGGCAACATTTTTCCAGTCTTCAACTGTCCAATTTTGGTGAGCTTGTGCAAATTGTAGCCTCTTTTACCTATTTGTAGTGGAGATGAGTGGTACCCGGTGGCGTCTTCTGCTGTTGTAGCCCATCCGCCTCAAGGTTGTGCGTGTTGTGGCTTCACAAATTTTTTGCCGCATACCTCGGTTGTAACGAGCGATTATTTCAGTCAAAGTTGCTCTTCTATCAGCTTGAATCAGTCGGCCCATTCTCCTCTGACCTCTAGCATCAACAAGGCATTTTCGCCCAAAGGACTGCCGCATACTGGATGTTTTTCCCTTTTCACTCCATTCTTTGTAAACCCTAGAAATGGTAGTGCGTGAAAATCCCAGTAACTGAGCAGATTGTGAAATACTCAGACCGGCCCGTCTGGCACCAACAAACATGCCACGCTCAAAATTGCCTAAATCACCTTTCTTTCCCATTCTGACATTGAGTTCGGAGTTCAGGAGATTGTCTTGACCAGGACCACACCCCTAAATGCATTGAAGCAACTGCCATGTGATTGGTTGATTAGATAATTGCATTAATGAGAAATTGAACAGGTGTTCCTAATAATCATGTAGTGTGTATGTATGTATGTATGTATGTATATATATATATATATATATATATATATATATATATATATATATATATATATATATACATACATGCACTAATAGCTGCATTATAGCTGATATCGCCTATTGAAAATCCCACAATGGTGATTAACTGGCATATTTTAATAATTCTTTTTTTTTTTCACATTGAGCATAATTGTAGGTCTGCTTCTTTTTCAGGTAGTTCTAATTCACCTCAACTCAGCAACCCATCTAAAAACCCTTGCTGGCTTCAGCACCACCAAGACATCTTAGCTAATGGGCTTTCAGACAAAAGCAGGGAGAAAGAGTGTGCAAAGAACAGACTGCATGCAGTGAAAAGTTTCCAGGCACGGAAAGCAAACCGACGAGGGGAAGAGGGGGGTGCGTGAGCGTGTACCGCTGTCTTTAATGAGCTACACCGCTCAAACCTGCTCATGGGTCAGAGATGTAACAAGCCAAAAGACCCGATGCTTGTGCCAACCTTAACGAGCACCAGCAGGTCAGGACTCAAATAGCTTGAATGGAGAACAATAGTAAACAGCATGAGGAACAAGAAGAGTTTCATTAAAAAGAGAGAAGGAGAGGGAGAGAGAAAGGAAGAGAAAATGAACCTGCAGAGCCAGGCAGGGCTGTAAAGACAGAAACAGTCTCGCTAAATGGAAGACAGCTATACACGCCATAAAATATCGCTGAAGACCCAGTGGGCGAATACGAATAAAACACAATCGGCTGCTCCAATAATACCGGAGCTGCTGTTTAGTATGTTCTGTGACCTTTAAGACAAAATGATCATCTGTCTGCTGGTTATGTCAACTGATATAAGAGACCTTTCTCTCTGTATCTCCCACAGTGAAAAAGACTGGTGAGCTTTCACTGCCAAGTTGTACATGGTATTACAGACAAAGAGTACAGGAGAATACAGTAGTAGGAATGGATCAATACCAAAAATTCTGCATGGTATACAAGCCTCTGATACTTCAGTATTGACACTAAATGTACACCTTAGTCCAATGGCTTCCAAAATAATTGTAAAGCATTAGATCAAACATGATTATTTTACAGCCATAGTTTATGATAGCTAGAAATAGAAACAAAAGTGCATAGTATTGTGAGGAAAAACTATTTATTTCTAAGTGCTCTTACTTTCAAGTCCTTACATACCTTTATTTGTGATCTTTCTACTCACCACTGTCGCCTTTAGCTCGCTCTGGGGGGTTGTGAGGCACAATCCACTGTAAGGCTGCTTTAAAACAATATTTATGGTGGAAATCTGGATTGAACTGAAAAGGTTTCTTTGCAGGCTTATACATCTAACATTCATCTAATAATGGGTGGGTAAAAAATATACAGTATCAATTTAATAAAAAGAATTAAGCATTAGTATTAAAAGGATCGTATCATGTAAAACAGGATATCTCTTACTCTTTTAAAATAAGAGTCTGATATGCTATGTAGAAATAGGGTGAATTCCAATCAGAAGTGAGCATCCCAATGCCCTACTTACTCTGAAGGCCAGAGCCCTTGAAGTGGGGACTTTGGAGGGAGCAGGGCACTTGTGTGTCATAATGCAGCTGATTGGAACGCACTTGGCAAAGGGAGCAATTAAAGAAAATCGCTGCATCCAAAATCGCATACTCTCTGAGAAAGTGCTACAGTGACCGTTAAAAAAAGTATGCTCTATATAGGTTAAATATTGGTAGAATAAATGAAATTTGGATGTAGCTTACTTCATTCACCATGTTGCTACTGTCACAAGACCACAAGACAAAAGTGCAGCGTCCATCTCCTCATAAGCTGTTCTTACAACAGGAATTTTATTATAATTGGTGTTTATATTACTATATGTACATTGTGTGTGTGTGTGTGTGTGTGTGTGTGTGTGTGTGTGTGTGTGTGTGTGTGTGTGTGTGTGTGTGTGTGTGTGTGTGTGTGTGTGTGTGTGTGTGTGTGTGTGTGTGTGTGTGTGTGTGTGTGTGTGTGGACTGGTAATCCCCTACGGTATGGGGACAAAATGTCCCCACAAAGATGGCAATATCCAAATTTTTGTCCTTGTGGGGACATTTTTTTGGTCCCCATGAGGAAAACATCTTATAAATCACACTAAGTGATGTTTTTGAAAAGTAAAAATGCAGCATGTCTCCTGTGATGGGTAGGTTTAGGGGCAGGGGCAGTGTAGGGGGATAGAAAATACGGTTTGTACAGTATAAAATGCATTACGCCTATGGAATGTCCCCATAAAACATGGAAACACAACATGTGTGTGTGTGTGTGTGTGTGTGTCCTGGTAATCCCTACAGTATGGGGACAAAATGTCCCCACAAAGATGGCAATATCCGAAATAGAAGAGCAGAAAGACTGAGAAGACTAAATTTAAAGACTGAGAAAATGCACACACCCAAGATGGCCTGTATCCGGATTACCCATGATTCATTAGCATTCAAAAGTGTCACATCAGCACCAAGCCCAACAATTCAAGTGTATAATTGTTGCAATAATTATTTTGGATTTTATTGACCATGTTATAAAGAGGAAAAATGCCCTGTAATCATGTTTTTACGGCAGAGAAAACCAGACCCCAAGGAGCCATTTGAAATGGACAGAGGAAGCTCCCCTTCTCTTTGCATCCCTGTATAAAAAGTAAATAAATAAATAACAGCATAAAGCTTCTCTCGCAGAGCTTTTAGACCCTCATCCACAAGAGGAACGACATCACACACACGCACACACACACCGTTATAGGGTATAATGGGGAAAAGTGAGGATCTCGCCGGGTTATGGAGGGGCATAAATCTTTAATAGCACAGAGGCGAAGAAACAGGATATCAGTAAATGAAACTTAAGTGGATTTTCAGGCTTTTGTAGAAAGAGAAGTTATTCGGTAATGTGCTGAGAGTAGCGTATGAAACAGACAGACAGAGAGGCTTGACTTTTCAAGGCCCTTCCTTGACCACTACAAGCGTTATCTCATCCTCACATGCTCTTTCCTCATCTGATTAGGCACAAGTTTTAAAAAAAGTTCACACTTTCATAGCCTTCATTATTAGAATATATTCGATTCCCTGAGCAGAACATCATATTGCACTTTCACTGAAAAAGAAAAAATGGTATTAATCAGTATGTGTCTTTTGCAGTACAAATATTTTTTAAACATAAAACATTTTTGAAACAATCAATCTACTTGACTTCAGAGAATATATTTAGAATAAATTATACCCCACTGGTAAATACATTTTTGTTATTCTTGTATTAACCCCAAGCTTAAAATTTAGCTAGATTTGTGCTTAAAACAATAAAAATATATATATAAAATGTACAAGTATTACTTTTAGTTTAAATAAATTTGAATTCAAAATGAATATCATAAATAGAGATTCACTATGACATATTTAAGCCATCTGTATTCAGCAAAAACTGAAAATCCGCCTACAACACACACACACAGTAGTGATGGTTCATCCCTGAATGAATCAATGACTTATTTAAGGAGAGCCTTTATTTCCTTTTTAAACAAATAATTTGAAATGAATGACTGATACAGTACCTATGGGGGCTTGAGCCCCTGCCCCTTTAATTGTGAAAGTCCCCTTTTCAATCGCACCGCAGTGCCCCCGCAAATGCAATTTCTAAATTCTACCAGAGCTCATTTAACCAACACCCCTGCAACCGCATGTGGAGGGAAGACAGGACACAACAGGGAAGTAGAGAAAGAATTTACAATTGTTATGATCCAGATTCAAACTCACCTACAAATATTTTAAAGGTCCTTTCACATTGAGTAGACTTCCAATGTACTTTGATCACAGAACTCAAACTTTCAGACATCGTTCAAGATCTTCCCTCTGTTGTTCTGCTTCTGAATAAAACAATCTTCTAAACAGGAATCAACGTCAGCCGCAGTGTCCATGTAATACACACTATTTATGTCAACACACAAATACACTTACAATCACACTCCTACTGTGAGTACTGTAGGAGATTTGAGCTTCCTAGTGAAAGCATCTGGATTTGAGAAACACCCTGCGTTGTGAAAAGAGACAAAAACACCTTTTGATGTGTGAAGATCACACTGAAATCACACTCGTGCGTGTCCCGCCTTCCAGTGATACCCAGTGAGTCCGATGACTCCGGACCCATTGCCAGCTATCCTCCCTCTGAAGAGTCTGCCACACCGTCTGTATCCGGGAGCCATCTTCAGACACACAGCAATCACAAGCACCAGGAAGAGCCTTCTTATTTACATACTATCATATTCTATTTCTCATCTCTCCTTCATTCTAGCTTTATTTGTTTCCTATCTGTCCTGCTTGTTTTCCCTCCTCCAATTTTTTCACCCATTACAGTTCCAATTTCATCCTGTATTCCGTTTTCCTATTGCTTTCTCCCTGCCTTTTGAAATTTAATTTGGTGGCAGTCCTTCATAAATAACTTCCTCCCTACGGAGGAGTGCGGCCTTATTCAAACTGTAGCCCGGAGCACAAAGACATACTGATTAACAGAGTCTCTCTCTCACTCAGTGTCTCTCTAATCCTCTGTTATCCAGGGCTGCTGTTGTACTGTCCCTTGCTCTTCTGAGCGAGGCATTAACATCCTGCAGCAGTAAAAGATTAATACTGTATAAATGAGGAGGGGAGCACCACAGGGGTGGATTGGTGGCCTAGATTAACATTACAGTGCAGTGAAGGTTTGCCAGAGAGCCTCACCGTGAGCTCCCTAATGTAAGTACCGAACACTCCTGAGCACAGATTGGGATCGTTTAGCTGTGTCGAACCCATGTCAGGTTCATCCTAAAGCAAAGCGGCCATAAATTATTTAAAGGAACAGTTCCCCAAAATACAAAATTGTATCATCACTTAACAGAATTAAGACTTCTGACGTTGTAAGCCAACCCAGACTGGATTTTGGGGGTAAATTTGCAGAATGGATTTAAACATGGTTAAAAGTATAAAATCACCAAATGTCATTGTTTTTCATGTCTCAGAATTGATACTGACACGCCAAATTCCTATCCTGTGCATATGAAATTTGAGAGATAAAGTGTTGTAATGAATTTAAAATAAATCAAAATTAGTGGGGTTTTTTTTCTTCCCCCAGTTTAAAACGTAAAAATACTTTTAATTTTTATAATCCGTTTTTCTGTCATCTTTTGGCCAGCATGATCACGTTTTATTTCAGCAAATGCTCTTAAACCATAAGAGCGCAACAAGACAAAGAGAACGTGCTGTCTGTGAATGTCCTGACACACACGACACACATAAAGACATGCCAGAATCGAGTTCTCTTCCACGCTTCAACAAACAGTAACACACAGAATTATGCCAAAATGCCAGTTTTGTCGAGTATTCTCATAAGAGCAGTCTTAAATAAGTTAAATCAGGGCTTTTCAAACTGGGGTCTGGGGACTCCCAGGGGTCCTCCAGAGGGTTCTGATGGGTCCCCAGAAAATTTCAAAGAATTAAAAGACA
The DNA here is from genome assembly GCA_023029165.1 of Gobiocypris rarus. NCBI lineage: Eukaryota > Metazoa > Chordata > Actinopteri > Cypriniformes > Gobionidae > Gobiocypris > Gobiocypris rarus. The sequence goes on along the minus strand of CM040919.1, from coordinate 33,103,249 downwards.
AAGCAAAAATGGATAAAATCTGCCGAACTTTTCTAAATGTTTCTCTCCTTTACTGCCATATACATATTTTCCAGAATTGTTGTATATGTTTGCTTTGTATCTTTCTAGTGAGTTTTTCTCACTAATGCTTGCATACATTTATTGTGAAAGTTGCTTACACAAATCATTTTTCATTCTTCAGGTTTATACATCCAACATTAAGTATATTATTACAATATAAAATAACTATAAATGTAATATCATTTTTTCTGTGATGGCAAAGCTGAATTTTCAGCATCATTTCAGTATTCATTTCTTTCAGAGAAAAAAAAAGTCTTACTGGCCCCTTTTGAACACTGATGTATAGCCACAATAAGGGTTGGCCTGGAAAACAACTTTGACGAATCTTCAAAATGCATTTATCAAACTGCATAAGAGCTTCTAAATGAAGACGATTTCTCTCTCAGCATCCTATGGAAATATTGCAGTCGAGGGGGATTATTGGTCACCACAGGTTCAGAAAGGCCGCTACATATCACGTTACAGATTTCCAGTTCTCAAGGGCAAGGAGGAGAGGAAGGGAGGGGGAACGGAGTGCCTCTTTTGCTCAAAATCACAGAGACAGTATTTCACAGCTACACGCTCCGGCTCATTATCCCTGACCTGTTGTGTCGAATCAGAGCTCGGCGTCTGAGAATCCAGGCTCATTTGTTTTTGGGCTGACCTGAGAAAGCCCCCTGCACAGAAACTGCTGAGACTGACAAACGCAAACACAAAACCGCCGCTTTTTTCTATACCTTCAAACAGAAAATGAGAAGCGTGGCATGTTTTCCACATTGCTGCATTTTATGGGGGATGAGAATGCTTTAAAATCACCCATCCCATCACGCAAGGGCCACTGGAGATGATTATACCCGTAGACGAGCCGCGAAACGACTGTGGCTTGAGATCGGGAAGGAGTAATCCGAGGTGACACACAAACATTTATTGCATTTTAGTAAATACGGACGTAAAAATAGATTCTGAAAACAATGTCACACCTGACACGCACGGACTACTCCCTCTAATAAAAGTCCTGTAAACCTGATTCATGATACTTGAACTGATTTATTTGAGCGTTAGGGTGAAGTGTGCCAGACTAGCAGCACATGCAATCTGTTTGTTTGAGGAGATAGTAACTGGCTCAACCAATGCCATGAGTTTGGAGTGGGACTAAGTAAAGGAAAAGAAGCTTTATTTGTGTTTCTGCTTGGTTCTACTAATGGTGCAAGAAATTACATCACCTCTAAAGTCTCCATGAAATCAAAATTGAAGTTGCCTTTTGAGGGAACTCGCACTGTGTCATGACGACACGATGGGGAACCACCCTAGCGTAGCGCATCTGAAGCATGAATGAAATCTGTCCATACCTGATTGGTGCTACATGATGTAGCACGTAGTAGGCACATAGCAAACACAGCTCTTTCGCGATGAAGCTGGCGCTCTGGCGAGACGAGGTGTGGTGACGAGACGCAGTGTCTCATTCCCTTCTAAGGGGACATGGGTTACAGTCATAACCCGAGATGTTTTTTGGCTTTTAGTATGTTAGCCTTTAATATGTTAGCCTTACTGTTATCTATAAGCTAGTGTGCTCCAAAACAATGACAAAATGCACATTTGGAAGATATAAGTGGCACTTTATATTAGGTGGCCTTAACTACTATGTACTGACGTTGAAATTAATCATTTGATACAATGCGCTTATTATACATGTTTTTACATTGTACTTACACTTGCATGTAATCACAATTTCTGTCGTTACATTTATAATTACTCTGTTGACCCTTCCCTTACACCTAACCCTACCCTTAAACTTACACATACCAACACCTGTCCCAAACTTTACCCGTATCCCACCTCAATATCAGCAAAAGTGTTTTGCAATACAATACAAACACAATAAGTACACAAATACTTTTTTATGAAAGTACATAGTAGTTAAAGGTTCAGCGTGTAGTATGAGGATCTATTGACAGAAATGCAATATAATATACATAACTATGTTTTCAGTGGTGTATTAAGACCTTACATAATGAACCATTGTGTTTTTATTACCATAGAATGAGCCATTTCTGTCTCTATACACTGCGGGTCCCCTTACAGTGAAATCACAATTTTGTGCCGCCATGTTTCTACAGTAACCCTAAAAGGACAAACTGCGCTACTCACTCTCTGCTTTCTCAGACGACAACATTTTTGTCCTGTGTCGTCCACCGTAGCTTCTCTATGTGCTCCGAAAGGGAGGGGTGAGCGGTGGGGGGTGCAATTCACAACCTCACCAGTAGATGCTGCTAAGATTCAGACACTGCACCTTTAAGGGCACCTAATATAAAGTGTGACCACATAAGCATTCAAAACTTTAAGTCTTCTGCCAATATGGATCAATCAGATTTTGTCCAATCAAATGCTCTCTAGATCTAAAGGGTCCCGCCAAATATACTATAAATAGACATTGAAGCTGTGGCTAAAATCAGTCACTTGTTCACACATTTACTATTTTCTACATGGTGAATGGCATATAGTGCACTATATAGTAGATAGGGAGCAAATCAGACAGTGTAAATATGCTTCCCATTGTGGCGAATGAAGTTACGTTACACTGCATTCACACGGAGCTTCGGCGTTAACGCTTGACGGAGGGCGTGGCTGAAGCTTGGCCGTTATAGTGACAACAGCCAATCACGCGCCTGCTCTAGGATTGCATGAACGCACCGGCTAGCGCCTGCTCTAGGGTATTTGCATAGGGCGATCTGATTGGATGACGCCTCCGTTGGCACTTGAAAAGTTGAAAAATCTTCAACTTCTGCCGCTTGCAACGCGAATGAAGCAACGCGACGGAACCCACAATTCAGTTCGGCAACGGATGATGTCACCCATTCAAAGTAAATGAGAAGCGTTGACGCCTACGCCCCGTGTGAATGGGGCGTTAGTGTCAACTGGACTTTTCCAGTCCAGAGATAAGATAGCACAGAGCGGATTGTATGCGCAAATTGGTGAATGCTATTTTAAAGTGATATTGGGGAGATTAGGAGGAGAAACTGCCAGGAAACTGCGGCTTTACCAAGCTCAATGGCTCTGGCTGAGCAGTGATATAAACCTAATGTTATTGGCTATTTTTAAAAAGGGGAGGAGGTGCTCCCACCCTGTCTCATGTTTCAGTGGTAATTACGTCAACACATTGAATAATACTGCACGTTTCAAGGCACTGCAGTGGGCCTTTAAATATCATTCTTCCCTTGGAGATGATTACCCAGAACAACACTTAGACATAAACCAGTAAATTACACCGGCTAGTCATTTCTTTGACATAACCAGGAACCTTAATCAGATGTTAAGGGTAAAATCAATATGTGTTGACTGCAGTTAATGAGCAGTCATTAGATTTTATGAGGAACAATTCAAGTCTCTCAGGAAACGGTTCTCGCTTCACGAGGCAAATCAAGCCTCTAATGTCTAAAATCCTTTCAGTCAAAGGCATCCTGCAAAATAAGTACAAACTTGTCATTAGCCGCCTAAGTTGGATCAAGTAGTGACAGAGCAAAAGCAGATAAATAAAAAGGATAGCATGAGATTGCAAAGAAAAAATGTATCTTTTTAATGTCGATTTCTGGCAACTCGTTCCAAGGATTTGAATAACTGAGGAACAGAGTCATAGACGGAAAACACTAAAGCATGCCACTGTCCTATTGCATTTAGTTTGCATTCATGTACAAACACTATTGTTTTATCCCTCTGACGAATGCAATAAATTCACAGATAAAACCTTTTTTTTTACTTCAAAATAAGGATAAAAACCACTCCCAATCTTTAGAAGAAAAAAAAAACATTCATTTCGAGATAGCAGCACACCTGTCCACTGCAATAAAAGAGAGCAGTAAATATTCAAGAGATACTTGATGCATTTCCAAGTTGAACTCATGGAAAAAATCCAGTGACATAAGGTCATTCATATAGAATTAAAGAGATGTAACAACACCCTAAATTGTTAAAAAAAACCCAGCTTGTAAGGATCTGTTCATGCCTGTGAGCATCTATACTCATGAGAACTGACCCTAGATCAGTTTTCCTAATCCTATTCTCTCCAGTACTGTGATATTAGCGAGAACCGACCTGATCACAGATCAGTAGCTCACAGCGACAGCTATTCACGTACACACATGATAATATATTAGCGCTGCCTGGGGGCGTCTGAGAGACAGTGATGATTATCTCAATCAAGTGCCATTCTCCTTGCAATTTATCTCTCTAACTGTCTCTATCTATCTCCGTTCACAAGGCATTTGATGCACTGCCAGGCGCTGTTTCTGTTTGCTGGTGGGTGGTTTTGTAAGCCGGCATATAGCCACAGACCAGAGGGCAAATACATTTTTTTTTTTTTTTACAGATCTCTGTATCGTATCAGGAATCAATGTCTCTTCCTAAATCTTAAATGTATCATATAGACCATCTTATACAGCACATGCTGTGCTTTGGGATTTTGCACAAGCATTTGTTTATTCTTCAACCAGGGATGCAGCACACATGGGCAAAATGATTTCCTCTTTTTCTCATCACTCGCTCTGTTCTCCTTCCTCTGGGTAAGTGTTGGTTTGGATATGATATAGACATGGTAAAACCAAGACGGTTTATAATACCTGGAGAAAGTGTTCCTGCCCTTGATTTCAGATGGTGCATTGAGACCACCACAAATAATCTTCTACTGATAAAACATCTACTATTATATAATGAAATCCAGTTATGCTAACCAGCTAAATATTGATTGCTGGGTAAAGCACAGCTAAAGATGTGACAAAGCTAAACATTTGTCCATGCAAATTGCTGCTGACTGTTTTTCCTCACAAAATTGCATCAATCATTGTATCAATACAGAAGTTAAATTACTGTAGAAGCAAGCTGTCTAATGCGGAAGCTCTAAAATTAAAAAAATTGTAACATGAACGCCTCTAGAAGTTGCCGTGCTCAAGTACTGTACAAAAAGTGAAGCAAACATGTGACTAGGGCAGGGTTTCATTCAAACATTTCAAATAACGTTACAGATACCGATACATTGACTTCAATACCGGTCCCTGAACGATACTTTTTTCTATATCAATTTTATTTTTCCGTTTTAACCTAGTGTTTTCTGAGTCTGTGTTGACGATGCTGACTCGACATCTCTGCAGTAGTGAACATGCGCGCCTATAGAAGGAAATGCACCTTTCATTTGGATTACATAATCAAAGTATTTGTTTTCGGTTTGTTTAAAAGTAGACATTTCAAGCTTTCTATAGGCGTATTTGCCTTGTCTGTGAAGCAAGCAGCCGATATGCCGAGTTTCGGGTTCATTTATGTGATCCGCTGCCATTCTTCTTGCAGTCGAATCCGAGCAACTTTCTGCTCTTAAGTTTAAGTTATTCTGTGCACTGTCAAGTGCAATTATCTTGTCGCAAATATTGCAACACGCGCTATTGGCCTGGTGAGATGTAGATACACTTTTCCACATCTTTTACATTTATGTGGGTTGGGACGCTTACCCCTATTTACACTGCACGAGTCTGCAGCACATCACACCTCGACACGGCCACTGGAGGTGATCGCCACTCTAGACTAGAGGACACAAGGACGGAACAAAACCTTGTCACTTTTGATCACCTCCAGTGGCCGTGTCAGAGCCATAATACCCCGCAGACGGGGTTACACACAGATTGCTCACGGTTCGGTTTGTATCAAGGTTTTAGGTTCACGGTTTAGGTACAGTTCGGTATTTGCTCAGTGAAATAGGGCTACTGTCTAATAAAAATAAAGAAAATAAGAACAAATCATTTAAATATAAGCAGCAGCACACATAAATACAATAGAGCAAAGATATTAATAAAATAAACAGTGCTTTATAGGTTCACCTGAACATTCGTTTTCAGGTGCAGAAATTCTCGACTGTATAAAGTTCACTTAAGGCATATACAGACTATGTCTGCTTGGATACTCATCAAGATGGACATGTGAGTTTGTTCGTCCAAGCTCAAGACTTGAAAGACAACTCAACATTTGCGTCATCTGGCTTTTGATTTTTTTAATTGGCAAGGCTTAAATGAGTTTAGTTTAAACACACATTGCAACGTGTGCTGTTCAGGTCTAACCTGCGCTGTCATATTCGAACATACGGCGCACTCGCATGCATTGAACAAAGTTTACAAAGAGTGACCGTTTTGACCATGTTTTTTTTATTATCACTGTTGTAATGTATTATTAGGGAGCCAGCACGTGTATCTATTGACAGAAACATTCATTAGCGGAACTGTCTGTTTTACATTAATTTCAAAAAAACGTATTTTAGATGCGTTGTCAGATTTGAGATGAACCGTAAGTGTGTGCCGAACTGTGGGTGGAGAACGGTATGGTTCGATTTTTTACTGAGAACCATTAAACCCCTTCACACTACAGCCTCAGGTGTGAGTCGCTTCTCTGGGCGTAACCGGAGCGTGTTTTTCCGCCATAGTCAATCATGCTGCATGCTTATTGGCTCAGTGACGTTGACGAAATTAACCCCTTAGGTAACAAAATTTGGTATCGAACGACAAGACCTTTTACGATACTCAGTCGGTATCGAGGCATTTCAGTCGGTGCTTAAAAAGTATCGAACTCAATACTCAGCCCTATGTGCAACACTGGATCTTTCTCATGCATTTGGTGATGTTTGGTGACATTTGGTAGCAATTCAACAATCGTACATTTGGCATACGATTTGTATTTAACCATGATGTACATCACATGATACCCAGACTTACAATACTGTACATGCACATCCATCTTCAGAAATACATATACTTCCTAGCATACATATACACATTCCTACTAAATGTAAGCACAGGTATGTGGTCTTAGACTTTACTGGAACATTACATTTTTCTTTTCTGAGGCCCAATTATGGATCCGTTTTCAATTTAATGGAGTGTAATTACAGTAAATGCCTAATTAGCACGTCACATGTTCTTAAGAAAGGCATTTCTAAAGTAATTAAGTAAAAAGATTGTGTGGGATTTGGGAGTTTGGTGACTGTTGGTGTGCGCTGGTTTAATAAAACTCCCACTGCATCTGTTTCCAGCCAGTTAAGAATTGTTTAGCGGCCTGTGTAGCATTGCAAACAGTGTAAATGCATGCGCGGATGTGTATTTGTAAGTCGCTTTTCTTTGTGTTCCTCTTCTCCTGCCAATTACATAATTTAGTTAAGGATTCTAAGATGAGAGCTACTCGACATGACATCATGAGCCATCTGTAGTATACTGGAGATAAGAGCGCAAGTTTTTCTCAAGATTTGGCAGCCACGCAAACATCTCCAAACCCCAGGACGCCTATGCTGATTTCTGCCAATAAAACATTGAGAGATGTTAGCTAATTACTTGCAAATTGCATCTTTCTTAATAAACGAGCAAATACACTTATGAAGCAGTCTCTTTCTTCCTGGCTTGCTCAATTTCTCTCTCTCTTTCTCTCTCTCTCTCTTCTCGTTTTCATTTCTTTGTAAGTGAAACTGTCCAGGAACTGAAAAGAGGTTTAAACTCTGTCCTTCTGTCATCATTGCTCTCACTACAAAATATCATCCTGCTAAAAGGCCTTGCAATTTCTTAAAGAGAAAGGAAGCGAGATGGAGTGATAAGGAAGAAAAGTGCTATCCGCTACACCGGTCATACCCCCAGCTCTTCGCTATAACAGAAGCGCTGTCCTTCTCACGCCAAACCCTAGCGGTCTCTGCAGAAATCTCAGTTGCTGGCGACAGAACTCGTCTGAATATCTTCCACCCTGGCATGTTGATGTGGCTTTGAGACAGAGATAGAGAGACTGCACAGCTTTTGCTAAGAAATGAAACAGGTTTGATGTCTGATGACATCTGCATTTGGCCACAACCCCACTCTCTGAGCTGCAAAGCTTGACTGGAATGACCCTTTAAAAGACATTTTTTGGATACTGAATACAGGAGAAAACATCAAAAATCATCACTCCGTTTACAAAAAGGGGAAACTTTGTACTCTCTTTAATTTAAGACAATTCTGATTTGATTTTACACGGATTCCCTGCACATACTCTCTGTCTTTGTTCACACAAAATTTACCACACAGTTACAAAACCCATTATTGTTATTATTCTGTGGAACAAAGCGGATGAGTTATGGTGATTTATTTATTTATTGTTGTTTTTTGGAGCTTGACAAAAAAAAAAAGAACAGCATAAAAATAAAATAGGTTTTGGGACAGCGTAAATAATGACTTAATTTTATCTGTACTATTACTTAATTTGGCTGTATTATGTCTCAATCCCATACCCCATTAATATATGAATAGTTGCACAGAAAGAACATGTTCCACTTTATGCTGACTCTGCAGCTTATTATCAAACCTCATATGCCTTTGTGTTAGAGCTCCTAGACCTTCAGTCACCCCCTTGGGCAAAGTGAAACCAAGAGTAACAGCCAGGGAACACATTCTATTGCGTAAGTGCAGCTTTAATTGAAGAATGGCTGCATCATGCCTAAAGCTCCAAACGGACTCTCTTACGCACTGGTACACCAGATTTAAAGCTCTGTGGTTTTAGTTGGAGACCCTACAGCCGATTCTGCCCGGTGAATCGCATGGAATTTTTCAGGGGATCGCATGATGAGGAACATCTCTCAACAACAGCATCAAATTGTTTCATGAGTAAATAACTTTGACAAATTACTTGTGCAACACTGCAACAGAGCGCATTCGATGAGATGGCACGCACATCTATGACAGCTATATGCGAGGGAGCACCCCGAGCCAAAGTTTTTTAACTGATGGGATAAAGAAAGATATAGAAATAGTTATTGCCTACATTGCCAGACTTACTTTCATGCAACAGCTTCCATTAAAACACCAACATTTTATGTTCACGGTCTTTGTTTTAAATATGAATGTTCCCACCAACTGCCAAACCAAACCTTCAACCTTTTCTTTAAGCTGCTCATAAAGATAAGTAGACAGGATGGATGTTTATGTTTTAAAAACAAATCATTTGAATGCAAAGCACAAATATCGGGATGGAACGCTCTGGTGTTTAAACACACTTTCCATTCAGTGTTGATTTCCCTGAGAGCACCAAATCCAGAGACGTGAATATCTGCACCTGCTTCATTCGTTATCAATGATATTGGTCCTGTACAGCGCTCTTAAAACAGATTAATTCATGTGTCTGCACTCTCTCTCTAGACTCAAATCTGCTCTTGCTCATGCTCTTAAGGAATGGCCATGCTTAATTCTTTACTGAGAACAGAATAAAAAATATAAAACCCTTAGGTTTTATATCCTTAGGTTACTGCATAGCCACTTACATTTACTCATTAGCATATCCAAAGTTACTTACAAATAAGTTTAAAAAGCAAATCGAGTATTGGAGGATTTGTAAAGGAAACTAATTTAGGATGAAGTTGAGAACTTTCTGGCAGACACCATTTCACCTAATTCCAATTATACAGAATACTCAAATTACAAAATAATTTAATAATTATCCATAATGTATCTAAAACCGTTTATACATTACTAATACTTGTTATTGACAGGTAAGTAATCCAATAGTGACTAGTTTCACAAGTAAGTTAGTAGATACTAATACAGTACGTATTCCCACTAGTAAATATTCAATTAGTCACTAGTAACATAACACTGAGTATGTGTCTAGTATGAGACAGTAGACCCTAATCAATTGACACTGTAATATTTCATATGTATATTTTATATGTAATAATTAGTAAGAATGGAAACTTTGCAGTTCAATTAAAAAAAATAAGTCAAGTAAGATTAAAAATATTAACAATGTGAACACACTATCTTAAGTTGTATAATGTCAATGCAATTAGTAACTAGACAATATTGAAAGAAAATGTGTTTGTCACTATTGTGACTAAAACAAAGGAACAACTACCAGTATGCAATGGATAAGTTGTTGCGATTCAACAACTAAAAATTTAATAGACAGAATAATTATTTCCTATTATTGTACTACTAAGGAAGCGATACTAGTGAAACAGAAAAGAAAAAAAAATACTAGTAGCTATTACTCTAATAAAAAAGGTAAATTAAAATGAATTCGTGCTGAAACGGCTTGACACAATGCAAGTGCATTTATAGTATAGGACAACAAAATAAACGGTTCATCATAATCATCATCTTAGTATTTGAAGCAGCGATCGCGCAGAACGCACAGAACATCGCGTAAAGGAATGCAAGAGATGTGACGCGAATAGTTTGACAGGAGACAGCGGGACTTACCTTGATCAAGAAGACGCAACGAGTGCTGGAAGGAAGGGTCCAGGGAATCCTTCTCCGCCATCAGTTCTGGCAAGTACTTTTCGTTATCCATCTTGCCCAGTGAGTTTGGTCCGACAAAAAGCTTGTCAGTTGTAAGAGAATGTAAGATCCTGCTGTTGTCCTAAAGCAACCCAGCCAAGATGCGCACCAGTCGTATAAGGAAAGGACCCCAGTGATTCTATTAGCGGCCGATAAGCATCTACAACATAACCTGGAGTTGTCTTTTTTCTTTAGTTGTGCTGAAGGTAACTACTGTCCATGCACTTCCCAGATGGTTCGTCTTTAGCCCATCTGCAGGTAATCTGCCGATGCCTCCTTCCAGTCAGAGTCCTCCAGTCAGACTGCCGCTCTCAACTGTAAACAACCGCTTTGAAGCTCCCCCTGTTGTATCCACGGGCAACGACTGCAAGTCCCAGATCCTCCGTTGATTGGATGTAGCTGGTGCCGCTCGGTGAGATATCGGATACCCAGATGTCAATCATTCCCTGAGGGCGGGGCGGGTGTGGAATTGTCCGAGGTGCTGCAGTTTCTCGCGAAATGTGGTGAGAGATGCAAATCTGACGTAAAGTGATTTTGGATCGTAATCATCTTTAGCACTCCGCGTCCTTACTTGTTCCATTTAGCCTACTGTTTGTTCATTTGGAGAGAAAAAATATATAGGCTACATATTTGTTTTTGCATTTGCAATTATTTCTTGCATTACATTAAAAATGTCTTAAACAGAACAGGCTACAAATAAAAAATACATTATTTCTAAAGGTGTGTAGCCTACATAAGATGTGACTAACGCAATCTAATGATTGTTTTTTCAGTAGGCTATAACATTTTTCAAATGAATATTTCATTCATTTTATAGAATAATTACTAGCGATTACAACAAAACGTGTCCATACAATCTTTAACCGCGCGTTTCTATATGATAAATCAGTCAACTCGACAAGATACAATAGCTTCACGAGCCTTATGAGCAACATAAGTTCTCGGTTTGGATATGACAAAAGTAACAACTTTTAACGGTTCCGTCACCGAGTCAACACCGGGTGGTGATTTTAATGGATTAAAAAGCACCGGCTCATCATTATTCTTCGTGTCATCTGTTCTGGATTTTGGACAACAGCGGTCACGCTGTGTGGATTCAGGTAATCTGATTGTAGCACTGTATGGTTTTGATCTAGGTGTAGCCTATGTCATTCTTCTTGGTTAATAAAGGCCTTCTGAAGCAAAGTGATGTGTTTGTGTAAGAAAATATCCATATTTAACATGTTATAAAGTCAAATATAGTTTCCTCCAGACTGCCTTCCATATTCAATTTACAATAACTAGCGCAACGTATATGATGTAGATATTTTACTTTATAAAGTTTTAATAGCCTATAGATATTTTTCTTACACAACCCCATTGAGTCACTTCGGCAGGACTTTATTAACCTACTGGAGCAGTGTGGATTATTTTTATAATGGATGGATGCACTTTTTTTGGGCCTGCCATTTACTGCCAGTATAACGCTTGCATTACCCAGGACATTTTTATATATATCTCTGATTGTATTCGTCTGAAAGAGGAATGTCGAATGCACCTAGGATGGCTTGAGGGTGAGTAAATTATTAAGTAATTTTAATTTTTTGGGTGAACTATCCCATTAAACGTCCTGAAAATCATGGATGTTTTAAATGATACATAATCTTTTAAATGGAATAGGATCTGAATAAGAATTAATACAAATAAATAAAAAAATAATGAATAGCTAATATAACCAGAATAAGTGGTGATGTTTGCAATATGGTGGGAAGAGACCTTTCTAAAAGACCTTGGGCTGATTTGGTAGATTGTAACATGAGTCTCTGTTGTTGATCCTAGCTGTTCGAGAAAGAATTTGGAAAATTCTAAGACATTTTTGTGTTACTGTGAAACTACTATAGAGCAAAACAGGACTTCAGCATCTCTCCCTGCAGGTAAACAGACAAAGAGAACTTGTGAGCCAAAAGGCAACATATATCTACACCATATAAAATATAACAAAATGCATAGGCCTATAGGCTATTCAGAAAAACATGGACATCTGTGTAACCCACAACATTCATCCCATCCCAAAGTAAGGTCAAAGTGCTCTCATGGCTGCAGGCTTACCGACCGCAGAGTTACTCTGCCTCCATGTCAAAATGCAGTATTAGATGCCAGTCAAAACTGATGTGTGTTGCCATGAGGGACATGGCACAAGCACTGCCGGTAGCTGCAAGAGAATGCCCAAATTAAGATTTTTCAAATGAACAGCTGAAATGTCAAAAATAGGAATGTGAGCTATTTTACTGTAAATCCAGATCTCTACAGATAGCCTGGGGAAGGCTAAACTTAACTCAAGAGGGAGTCATGTATCTGTAAAATACTAGCTCAGATCTTACTGATGAGGTCATGCATGTGTAATACGAGAGATTGAACACAGGAAAGAGATGCTGCCAGTATTTCACTGGGGAGCGATCGGCCCGCTTATTGAATTATTGTGTTTGGTAGCACCGTGTATGTGGTACTTCACCATGTTTGCTCCTTTCATTGTCTCCCGGATCCAGTCATTGAAAAATGGATTATTTTGGCAAAATCGCTCTCAGATTACTTTCTCTAGAGGGACACAGCCAAATGAAGAGGAAAAAATCCATTCTCTGCAGAGCCATTTTTCCTGTTTTGAGGAGAAGTGTGGGTAAAGAGGTTAAAGGTCACTCAAGGAGCATCTCATACACAGTCAATCAAAAATTAATTTTAAGAAATGTTTCTTAGTTACCTTTTTTTCAAATCCTGCATCTCCTTCAGTGAGCAGAGCTATGCAGCAATCCAGAATATTTGTGTAGAAATGTATTCAGGAACATCTGGACATGTTCTAAAGTAATGCAGTAATGTTATGCTGTCTTAACTGATTTGCATTGCATTGGATTACATTACATTATATTAAGCACATCCTATCTATCTATCTATCTATCTATCTATCTATCTATCTATCTATCTATCTATCTATCTATCTATCTATCTATCTATCTATCTATCTATCTGTCTGTCTGTCTGTCTGTCTGTCTGTCTGTCTGTCTGTCTGTCTGTCTGTCTGTCTGTCTGTCTGTCTGTCTGTCTGTATATCTGTCTATCTATCTATCTATCTATCTATCTATCTATCTATCTATCTATCTATCTATCTATCTATCTATCTATCTATCTATCTATCTGTCTGTCTGTCTGTCTGTCTGTCTGTCTGTATATCTGTCTCTATCTATCTATCTATCTATCTATCTATCTATCTATCTATCTATCTATCTATCTATCTATCTATCTATCTATCTATCTATCTATCTATCTATCTGTCTGTCTGTCTGTCTGTCTGTCTGTCTGTCTGTCTGTCTGTCTGTCTGTCTATCTGTCTGTTATCTATCAATTTATAGTATCTATCTTTCTATATGTCTATCTGTACAAAAATACACATCACATCAAGGCCGTAACCATGTATTAGACATTGTGGGGACCAACGTTTTTTTCCGGGGTGGGGGTGGGGGTACTAGTCTTATTGGGTTATTTAAAGGAATTCAGTCATTAAAGTATTAAAAGGGATTTAAGGAAATAAAGAAAAAGAAATTAGAATGGTAAAAGTTTCAGTTCTATTGTAGTTATGAAGTGAACTATTTGCAAATAATTTTTTTTTTTTTAAATATGCACACATTTACTTTTATTTTCATCTGCCTAATGTGTAAAAATGCAATACGTTTCTTGTCATGTCAAATTCAGTTATGATTTACATAATGTCATATTTTCAGTTCAAAATGGTGAAATTTCATAGAAAACGTCAATTCGTTTGCATCACTCGATATTACATCTTACCACTAACATCTTATGAAAAACTCTTTCACTATAACTAAAGTGTTTCGTTGGTATTTGCACTTTGATTTGATTGGCCATCTCACTAATTTTGACTCTGTTAGACCACTGAGGCAGACCCACCCAAAAATGTAACATTTTACTTTTGTCATCCTAGCAACAAATAGAGCAGTGCGTAATGGAGTACAGTAGAGCAGCATCAAGAATATCAAATATTAGGGGGGGGACAATTTGGCCATTTCTAATTATTCTGGGGCTTGTCCCCTTACTGTCTCTGGTGGTTACACCCCTGCCCATTCATTCAAGAGACGGCATTACAATTAACTGGCCATGTATTAAGTTTGGTACAGGACTTCACTGGACTCCTTGTGATGAGAGTGTCCAATCCTTTGCACCATGTGGTGTGTGTGTGATTAATCAGATCCCATCTTCTGTTAAATGCTCACACTCTCAGCAGGTTCTTTCTCCTCACTACTAATGACCAAACTCAAGAGTCACCACAAAGGAAAACTGCGGAGAGCATTCAGGTCACAGAGCCTTTTTTTTCAAGGCTAATTTCTGTTACCATCTGTGATGATTTATATACGTTTGTCAACAGACCCCCCCACAAAAAAAAAGAAAAGAAAAAAAAGTGAGGCTGAAGAGCCGAATGAGGAAAAATCGTCCAGAAGTGAAGTGGGCTGTCTCATTATACCAGTCAGGGGTAGTTCTCAACTCTTCAGTTGTCAGAAATTGAAAAATAAAAAGGTGGAGGCTCAGGTGGGCGTATTGGACTGTAGGCTGCGGAAACAAGTTGCATAACTCAGAATGTCAGAGTTCTGATGAGCCAAACCCACTCTATCTTCACAAACCCTGATCCAGGGTTCTGAAACTGAGAAAGAAAAAAAAAACTTTCTATGTATATCAGCACTTTTATGTTCATCCACATCAAACTTCGAGGTTACGCTCTGTATGTTTACTGTGTGGACGGGAAGCTTCAAGCAATCGATGAAATGTTTATTTATAGGTAGCAGTGGGTTGAGTATATGGAGAGGTTAGCTCTGGAAACAGCTAAAGTTAGAGATAGGAGACAGTTAGCTGCTATTGTATAAACTATGCAAACTTAGGGATTAAATAAAGGTTAGGACTATCCATCCTTACCTTAAAAAAGCCTTAGGCTGGTGCAATCAAAGTTATACAAAATTACTTGAACACCATAACACTACAAACCTTGCAGCTTTTTAAATATGACCTCTTAAAACAGCCAGGAGGTCAATCTGTGATATTTACGTACATCCCCTACTGGTCGAATAAACTAGTTTACAAGACTTAAACTTTAGACTGCTTTCAGACAAAGAAACTTATTTACTTGTGCTTGTTTTATGGTCTAGCGCTCATACATTTAAGAGAGAAAGAAAGTACCAAATGAAGGTACCTGTTAACACATGTTTGCCTCTTAAAAAAAAAAGTTACTGCAAAGCTTAAGAGTCAATGTTTTAATCTCTGCAAGAAACCATTAAAAACAAGCTCAAAAGCACTAATCTCCTTCTCTGAAACATGACTTATTTATAGATATGGTTGCCATCTGGTACTGTTCTTCTCCAACGTTTCGGCACAAGATAAATCTGCTCCATTAATATGCTCTTGTCTTAGCATCCCGCTCCTAATTGCAATATATCACACCATAAAACGATAAATAAACTTTGCTGAGGGGTTTTGTTGGTTATGATACGCTGGTTGTTTCTCGACGAGCAGCCAAACAATTGTGTCCCAGTGGTCGTTATTGTGACAGAGAGTGGTTTTAATCATAGCGGAGGGAGGTTACCTGCTTGACAGCGCTGCCGGGAGACTCTCCATTTAATATTTGTCTCATAAATACCACGTTAATTACACAGCCAAGGGGAAATGACTGACACCTTTGGGTGATGTTATTCTTTTTGTCCTCACAAGAAGAAGCCAAACATCTGCAGGCATTTGTATTCACTATAAAACCATTAGAGTATAACTGTGTACTGTAGGCTATATGTGTTTTGAGGTAAAAAACAAAGTCACAATTTTAAACCCAAATATGTAGTAATTTCAACTTTATCACTTTAGTTCGTTTTGTGAACATATATTTTTAGTAGCCTAATGATGTTAAGTTTAAACCGTTAGTAGGCTATAGCCTATGCTGTAACAACATGAGAATACATCTCATGACAAGCTTCCATCTCACCTCAGGAATGAAGAGTGCTGACATACATTTAGAGGTTCATTTTAAAGTTGTACAACTGTCACGGGGCGGGTCTTATAGCCTGCGTGCCTTTCACTGGTATCTCACCCCTAACGAGAAGAAACCACACGACGCCCTCTAAAACATGACACGCGCACGTCTTGTGGAGCACGTGAAAAGGCGCGAGTTCTGAGAGAAACGTGAGCCTTAATTTGAAGTGGCAACACTGGCTCCGTGTGGCCAAAACAAGTACTTCCCTTTGTTCAGGAATGACTTGGTGAGTCAAGCTCATTTAAAGCTCAGTTTAAACCTTAATTCTAACCTCATTGGGTAATTATTTGTTATCCAAGCTTCATTTAAGTCATGAAAGCCACAAACAATTTACATTTTCTTTGTGCTTGAGGACGTGTCAGTCATGAGAAGAAATAGTGTTGAAGTTTTGTGAATGTTGACTTCTGAATTATGTGTAGGCTACTGTTGATGAAGAATAACTTCCAAGGAAAAGCATTTATAGGGCAGACAACTTGTATGGGAACTCACATCGTGGTCTGGTTTCATAGGCCTAGATATTTATTATTTTCTGTGAGGACAAGAAGATAATTTGAATAGTTTTGAGCATTTTCTAAAAGAAAAACAATACCATAAGCGAACAGATGGAGATATTTTATTTATTGACTATTTGATTATTTCCCAAATGGTTACACTTTTTTTCTGCTAACTCTAAGTATCTTTGCAACTTCATGTTCATTAGAGCAGTGTTACCCAACCACGATCCTGGAGGCACACCAAGACTGCACATTTTGCATGTGTCCCTATAATCAAACACACCTGATTCAAATGATCATCTTATTAGTGGAGACATTGGTGTGGTAAATAAAAGAGACATGCAAAATGTGCAGTGTTGGTGTGCCTCCAGGATCTTGGTTGGGAAACTGCATTAGAGTATTAGTAGAGTATCAGTAGACTGTCTGCTTAATATTTGCTAATGCTTTATTTCGATGGTCTTTAGACTGTAAGTAAGGAACTTTGCAACATGTCTCAACTTATTCAACTAACCCAAACCCATAACACCTAACCCTATAACAGTCTACTAACAGTCTAATGAGAGTAAGTGGACATGTTGCAAAGTAATTACAGTTTGTTGAATGTCTAAAGTAGACCATCAAAATAAATGGGAGTTAATAATAATTAATATTAATACATTGATGAAGGTTACAGTTGGATGTGCCCAAACTTTCTTCAGTTAAACAAAGAAAAAACAGAAGCCATTGCATTTGGAAACAAAGGTGGTTCACAAGGTGAATGCATACCTTGAGGCTAGGGGTCAAACAACTTAAAATCAAGTCAGTAATTGTAATGGACTCCTCACTGGCCTTCCCAAAAAGACCATTAGACATCTGCAGCTCATACAGAATGGATTCAGGATTCAGAGCAAAAGATCAGATGTGCTCCAACAGTAGCCACTTTCAAATCCAGACTTAAAACACATCTGTTTATTCTGCTTTTACTAAATGAGCTCTGTTCTTAGATGGAATTGCTTGCAATTTGTTTTGACTTTCAATTTGTCTGTGGCAATTTGCTTTGTTTTATATGTTTCGATTTATCTTTGTTTTTATATTTGGGTACAATTTTATTTATTTATGAAGAAAAAGGGGGGTGGGTGGTGCTTAGTAACGTAGCGTGGTTAATAAGTTTTGGAAAGAGAAATTGAGATCACATGGGTAAATGCAGCGCAGTTAAGAAGTTTCTGGAAGAGAAATTGAAACTGCATGGGTGATTAATTGGAGTGTGGACTGATATGGTCCAGCTCTGCCTGGTTGTTTTTAAAGATCGGATCTGCTGGAGACACTTGACAAATTATTTAGGCGCCCCGAAAGAAATCCACTGAGAAAGAGATGACCAGTATGGGGAAGTCCCAGAGCAAGTGCGTAACATAAATTATTCTGAAATAGTTTACCAGATGAGAAGTATCATCGTTGTATCTCTTTTAATTCCTTTTATAACTGTTTTAATTTTCCTTACTTTCATTTTGTGATTATTTTAATTCTCTTTTCTGTGTAAAGCACTTTGAATTACCATAGTGTATGAAATGCTATATAAATAAACTTGCCTTGCCTATATTCATAATATAAAATGAATATAAATGATAATTAAAATACCTCATTGATACACCCCGTTGCCTGTGAAGTTACCATAGACCAAACTGACACAATACAGAAACTTGGTAGCTGTATGAGTAACTTAAAAAGGACCTTTGTGACACACACACACACACACACACACACACACACACACACACACACACACACACACACACACACATTCAAACAGAGTGATCTTGCAAGCCCTGATCCATCACATGAATTGATCTCCCTTCCTCCCTTTCTCTCTCTCTCTCTCTCTCTCTCTCTCTCTCTCTCTCTCTCTCTCTCTCTCTCTCTCTCTCTCTCTCTCTCTCTCTCTCTCTCTCTCTCTCTCTCTCTCTCTCTCTCTCTCTCTCTCTCTCTCTCTCTCTCTCTCTCTCTCTCTCTCTCTCTCTCTCTCTCTCTCTCTCTCTCTCTCTCTCTCTCTCTCTCTCTCTCTCTCATTCTCTAAAGGAAATCGTAATGAGGAGCTGTCAGCTAAATCCAGGTAAACAAATCAATGGCACCTAGACTGGAAGCGCTCACAAGGTCAACTGTCTTTCTCACCCTCTCTCTGTGTTTATGATCTATTTCTTTCACACATTCTCTCCACCTTTCTATTTTCCCCTTTGTGACTGTGTTCCGGCTTGCACAGGGAACTAACCTGACCTCTCCTCTTCTCTGCATCTCAGACAGGAAGACCTGTCAGCTGTCTGTTAATTTATGTCTCCATTTGCTATTGCATATGATAATTTCATATGCATTTGAAATTACCATTTTGCCTTGAAGGATGATAATTTTGAAACATAATTTGATATGCTTCATATGGAGTGTACAAACTCTTAAGATGCCAGAGTGTCACAAGAAAAATGATAATCCCATAATGCTCTGCATACTTCACACAGCGTACACCCACCTGCTTGAGTCTGGCAGGATTGGGGTTTTCATATTGCTTTTGCTTGGCTTCTACTTCTGAATTGTTCTTGAGTTCTGAATTGGTTTCTAAGAGAGCCTGGTGATTTCAGCCAAAAATGTACTGTTACAGAGACTATTTGATAAAAGATTATGAAGACAAACATTTTAATGCTCTTTTTTTTAGATGACACAAACCAGATCAGGCTTTCTCTCACTATAAAAATGCAATACCACAATCCCAACCTATTTCAAAAAGATTTTTTTAACAACTTATGCTGTATAATTAAATACAAAAAAGAAAAAAACTCTCCTCATATATTCAGCTGATCTGAGAAACATTTGACTTAATTAAATTACACAAACCGAGGTCTCTTCCAGGAGCATAAACGTCAAAAACTTAAGCTGTCATAAGTCAATCTAACCAGAGATGACTCAAAAATGCAATTAACATATTTTTTCTCATTGTAAGCATTGAATGGAAGCTAGAGGGGACACCTGCATGTCTTGGCCTGTCAGAATTTTAGCGCTATAGAATAAAGCCTGTGAAATCCACACGTCCATCAAACCATGTAGGAGGAGGGTGTGTGTGTGTGTGTGTGTGGGTGGGGTACCAGGAAGAGAAAAGTGAAGGGAGAGTGTGAGGAGAGACGTGGAGAATGAGAAAAAGTGGAAGGAGAGTGAGATTTGGTGGCTGTCAAAGATTCCTGTCAGGCAGCAGAAGGTGAGATGGTTCGTTCCCATGGATTCCTGTGATTATGGAGAGAAATCTGTGAGGAACATGCAGTCACAGGTAACAAATGAACGTGACTGCTGTGATGGACACTCATAAAAATGCCTCCCAGAATCAGTGTTCTTCTGTTGTTGTTGTTGTTGTTGTTGTGAGCTCCAAGATTGCTTGTGCAAATTTTTGGTGGCTAAAATTTACACAAGGTTTTATAATTTTGAGGCCTTTCAGCCATGATTTTAGGTTGTCAGCTATGTGACAACTAGTTAAAAACTGCCAAATATGACTGAACTAATATTAGTCATTACGGACCACTTGCAATGCAAGTAATAATCTTTTGTGTCATCAGAAATGAGAATCTGTCTCAGCATTTTGACTCGAATCTACACTAATAGGGTGCGTCAGTTTCTGCAAAGAAACGAAAATAGCAGAAAATGACTGAAATAATTCAACTTCAAAGCCTTTTCGAGGGGGTGCGCAGTCATTGATTGGATTGGAGTGGTTCAAAATTGGTTGAAAACAGCTACAAAGTTTGAAGCAATTATAAATACATAGGACATACTCAACATTGCTTTTGCTTTCAGTACAAAAGCACTTGAAATTCTCCTTAAGAAAACATCAGCTCATGGATTTTTTTCTGTACATTCTACAATTTCTCAAGAAGCATATTGAATAACTGCATGAGGCAGCCAGGAGTAGGATGTATAAAATCTTAAAATAGTCATGATGGTCCGCTTGAGAGGGTTATTAGCAGAGTTTAGAAAGAAGGAGAATTCAGGTTGGAGTGCTTCCTCCTCCAGATCTTCAGGAACCGCTCACTGTGTGGGAAGCAGGTAGGAGGGAGGACCTGCTCCTCTGCCTCAACTCCTTATTCTCTCTCTCTCTCTCTCTCTCTGAGGAGTCTACCAGCGTTAGTATGGGGGTGTATTGATAGATGCTGAGAGTAAGAAGTAATACTGCATTTTTACTTGGTTCTTCTAACAGTTTTTGCCTCTCTCTGAGGGCAGTACTCTCTTAAATAAAGTAAATAATGTATTTTTATAAAAAAAGTATGTCATACTTTTAGACATGCTTTTGGTCAAGCTCCAGCACACATTTTTAGTTATAACTTTATTACCGGCAAATTAATTGCTTTTCCGTGGAATTCGCCATTTTGATTCAAAATATGGCATTTGTGTAGAACCTGTCATGATTCCAGCCTGTATTTCCCTGTCTTGTGAGGACTCTTTTGTTAGTTCCTCTTTTGTAGTCTTTTGTAGTTTTTCATGTTGATTAGTTATCCCGGGTGTTTCCCATTTAGCCACTCCCTCTTATTGTTAACCTTGTTTCCTTGTGTGTATATATACCTCTGTGCTTCAGCTGTTGTTTGTCAGTTGATGTCCTCCTGTATGCGTGTTCCTGTTGTTCCTGCCTGGTTCTGTATACCATTGTCCTTGGATTTACTTCAATGTCCACTATCCAGTGGGCTAACCTCTGCTTGGAGACAGCCTTTCCCTTCTGCTGGCCTCCGTGACAGATGAAGAGCTGCTGTGAGGATCTGAAGCTCTGAGTCCGGTCAACGTAAGCGTGAAGAGCGCGGACGGGACATAACAAAGCTAGGGCTGGGTCTGCCTCCTCCGAAGGCAGCGCTTGCAGGTTCACCACCTGGTCCGGAAAGGGCGTGGTGGGAACCTTGGGCACGTATCCAGGCCGGGTCTCAGGACAACGTGAGAGTTGGCCGGCCCGAACTCTAGGCACGATTCATCGACCGAAAGTGCATGCAGGTCCCCTACCCTCTTGATTGAAGCCAATGCAATCAGGAGAACTGTCTTCATAGACAGAATATTCAACTCCACGGACTGCAAAGGCTCGAATGGAGGACCCTGAAGTGCTCTGAGCACCAGGGATAAGTCCCAAGAGGGTATCGAGGTAGGACGAGGAGGATTTAGTCTCCTCGCACCTCTGAGGAACCTGACGATTAAGTCGTGCTTACCTAGGGATTTACCATCAACTGCATCGTGATACGCCGCTATTGCTGCGACGTATACTTTGAGGGTGGAAGGAGACAGCCTTCGATCCAACCCATCCTGCAGGAAGGAAAGCACAACGTTAACCGAACACCTCCAGGGGTCTTCAGTGTTGCTGAACAAAGTGGTCCTCAGTGTCTTTTTTGTTGTTGTTGTTGTTGTTGTTGTTTTCAGGGGAGTCGCATTTACCTCAGAAAAGCTATTTAATAACCACAAACTTGTTAGATGGCTAGAAAAATTAACTTGGAAAGGAGCATTTTGCTAAATCAAGTAACCTATACAAATTAATACATTTTAACCTTTAATGTTATAATGACGTACCAACTGTGGTTCCCTGCATTTATAATTATTTCAGCATTATATTATATAGAATTAGTTGAGAGCCATTCTTTGCCATCCCAAATTAATTAATAATAAATCTAAATTAAAGGAGACATATTTCACCCCTTTTCAAAAGATGTAATATAAATCTCTGGTGTCCCCAGAATGTCTCTGTGAAGTTTCACAAAATACCCCCCTGATAATTTATTGTAGCTAGTCAAATTTGCCCCTATTTGGGTGTGGGCAAACACGTGCTGTTTTTGTGTGTGTCACTTTAAATGTAAATGAACTGCAGGTCCCCGCCCCCTTTTCAGAAGAGCTTGGATCCTTTACATGAGCTTTGGATACTCCGTCAACAACAAAACAGGCAAATCTCACTCAGTCAAAATGTCAGAAATAACCAGTTGTGGAGTTCCTTACATGTCTGAGCCGGAGTCGGGAAACAGATGGAGAAAGGAAGAGGTTGCAACTTTTAGACTGCACCTGGACATTTCTAAATGGTTAGTGGATACATTTATGTAACTTTAGTTGTTGTGGAGTTACGTTTATTCAACTCATCGACTAGCATGTATTGCCATGTTAATCTATAAATTGTTGTATAGGTGCTCGTGTGGGAATGTAAAAAAAGTCCATCATTTGCGTAATGTGTATTTATGAATTACACATTCGGTAAGCGTTTTCGGGATAAAACTAACAATATAGCTCTAGTCTCTGTGAATACAGTCAGAGACTAACTTTAGCCATTTTAGTGGTACAGATTTCTAGAAAGCTCATTCAGAAAGGAACATTCACAAAATATGAAGTGCCATCCTTGTTCTGGATATGAAGTTTGGTATTGACTCATCAACTTTTTTGCAAATCCATCTTTGTACTGACCCTCGTTGGTGAAGCAGTAAAATGATGTGTGCAAATATACAACCTTTTACCGGCATTCTTCGGCACATTTCCTTAAAAATGTTATTCAACCATGGTGTCCTCAGTGGCTCGGATGCTGGGAGTCTATGGATACTTTTATGTTCTTTGCTACATTCAACAACAGAACAATTGTAATGTTTTTTAGCGCAGACATTGTAATACTCTAGTATTACAATGTCAACAGAAATGGCATTCTCTGTGCTTCTCACTCAGGGGTGTGTCTATGCTAAAAGGGCAGATCATCAACAGCCGTGGGCGGGGTTTCCCTACTCTTACCTAGGAGTAGAGGGAAATATGAAACATCGTGTTAAGAGAGATCGATAATGATTGATGGGGATTAAAAAAAAAGTATTGGGTGGATTTTCACCATTATAGGCTGGTTGTTTACACAATGTGGACACACATCTGTGTTCAAACAGCTTAATTTAGCTTAATAAGCCCCCCTTTAATCAAATGTTTTAGAATGACACAAACTGAATAGCACCATATCACACAAATCACCAATACTTCCAAAATATTGCCACTTTCTGAAAGATGATGTCCTTGTGGAACTGCTTTTGTTTATTAAAGAGATTCTGCAAATGACTAAAAGTCATGAGTTATACTGAGGACACAGGAAAACCAGTTACTATTAACAATATTCTCAAGAGAGCATGTTTTGAACCATTTTTATTATAGACACTAAATTAACAGATTTTCATGTGGCACCCAGAGACATGACAAAAGCATCCACTCAAACCAAAGAAGTGTAATGATTTAAAACTAAATGATAAACTAAATACTAACATTTCCTAAATATTATATACTAAATATTGGGGTTAAAAATAAGTAAGACATAATGGGGATGTTGGAAGGACCCAGCAATGCATCACTTTAATGGAGTCTGAAATGCTTGATGTTGTAACTTTAGAATTGGCTACATACTCAAACAAACAAAAGGTTATTTATCTCTCAGAGCCAAGTTAAAAAAAAAGAAATGTAAAGATGAGGAGAGAGATGCAGTGCGAAACAAAGCAATGCTAACAACATTCATTCAACACAAATTATCAGGCTATTCCCACTCCTTGCATCTTCTCTCTCTCCTGTTTTTCATTCAGAGCCACCTCTGCTTTGTCAAACTTTTCAAATTTCTTTGTCATATTTATCTTTTAAAAACCTGAAACATTGTATACGTACCTTGTCCCGAGAGGTGTCACTCGATAACACAATCTTGTGTTCTTCTAAAGCGTCCTATCTGTAGAGACAGCACTTCAGAGCTTCAGAGAAGATAAAACAGGTTTACGTTAAACACGCATCCTGAAAGACCTGATAAACGGAACAAGCTTATCTGTATTCTGTGGGATGTTACACATTTTTCTTAATCTCTCACATTCTCTCTCTTACAGCCCCCCAATCTACACTGAGAGTGAACGACACAACGTGACAAAAATAGATTGTTCCCATTACAATCAACGAAACTGTCTACACTACTCAGCATCATTGATTATAATGGGAGCAACCTCCGAAATCAACCCCTTACCCTATATATAATGAGTGTCAGACATTTTGTAGGGGTGTCCGAAACTATAGTGGAGAATATAAAGTGCAGTCTTTTAATCCCATAATGCACAAAGTACATAATAAGAAGTACATAAATAGACCATAGTCGGGGTAGTTGCCATGCTGAATTGAATGTGGATGAAATTGAGAGTGTGAGGGATTTATATGGCATGTAACAAGATGACATTTTCAAAAATCCCTTTTTTTTCTGTCTAATGGAAGTTCTTTTAAGTACAATCCATTGGACATATGTAATTCTCTTCCTCACAGCCTTTTTATTCCTGTCAAAAATTAAATAGTGTGCTTGTGCTACCATGAGGTCTACGACGAGAATACGCATAATTCTATCATCTCGTTTGCAGATGGATCATAGATGCTGTAACTACACACTGTACGGTCAAACAGCAGACATATTTTGCAAGAAAAATATATATCGATAACAGTGGTGTAAAGTATTTGACTAAATGTAATTAGTTACTGTACTTAATTATCTTTTGGCTACTTTGTAGTTGTACCGAGTATCAAAAATATTAGCAACTCTCTACTTGACTACATTTTTGAACAAGTAAATGTACTTTTTACTCCAGTACATTTGTGTTGAGTAATGCAATTACACATTACATTTTGCATGGCAACCTTTTCTTCAGCCGTTTGTTTCTGCTATAAAGAAGCGATATCGCCATCTAAGGGCACTGAAGGTACTTTATCTTGTGCGTTTTGCCTTTACTCACCCAAACATGTCAACAAGGCTACTTTACATGAATGCGAGTGCATTAGCAGGGAGTTGATGAATCTACTCCAAGACCTAAAGCACTATCAATGTAGAATTCAACAGCTTAGATACAGCGCGTCTTCCTCTGCTTGTAAACAAAGTTCCTCGCTTCCGGATATTCTCGCGCATGCGTCGTGGTGCTTGTGAGTTCATGTCAGAAGCCCAAAGCGGAAGACAAGAACTTGACGAATAAAGCCGTTATTTAGTTTTTGTGCACAAAAACTATTGTCGTCGTTCCATAAAATTATTGGAGAACCATTGGAGCGAGATGGACTTCTTAACAACGTCTTTAGTGCCTTTTATGGGTCTTGAGAGAGGAAATGTCATTGCTGTCAATGGAGGCCTTTCTCAGCCATCGGATTTCAACAAAAATATCTTAATTTGTGTTCCAAAGATGAACAAAGGTCTTACGGGTGTCGGACGACATGAGGGTGAGTAACTAATGACATAATTATCATTTTTAGGTGAACTAACCCTTTAACTGAGACTTGAGAGTTTGTAGATGGTTTAGAGGCTGTGTCAACCTTGATTTATTGTAGTAATGAGGTGTTCAGTTTTATTTTATTTTTTTTTAGAAAATAAACATGATTTCTCATCTTACAAATCAATTGTTTCTTATTTTCACTGGTATGTCTCTCAGGTGTCGAGGACTAGTGCATCATTGTGCCTATATTTAGTATGAGTAAAATACTTAAGTACTGTTAAAATCAGACTTTTACTCAAATTGTATTGGAATTGGTGACTTGGATGTGTAATGGAGTCATTTTCGCTGTAAGGAATCTGTACTTTTGTGGATGGTTTTCAGGTACTCTTAACACCTCTGATCGATAATATCAAGTTACAACTCTAGTGATTTGTATTTGTATTTTTTTAAATGGTTCCCATGGGTAAAAATGGTGGAATTTAATGCACATACCTTCTAATGGCTTTCTCCAGCTATTATAGAACTCGTTGGATACTGCAGTTCTGCTGTGAAGAGAAACACCTACTAGAAACCTACGGGACAAAAAACTCCTGCAATTTCACGAGTTCGCACTTACATATAATTTTATGGAGAGTAAGTTTAAATGCGTTTTTGGCGTATGTAAGTAATTAGAACTAAAAGAGAAGACGTGGAGAAAGGGTGGTGGAGGGATGCTGGTAAACTGTCAATGAAACAGAGGTAAGACTGCTGCGTATATATACATCTCTTAATGCTGAATAGCTGAGTGCTCTCCACCTGTATCAATTATCTGAACGAGCTTCTCCTGAAACTTGTATATAAAACATTAATTAATTGTGGTCAGTGGGAATGTACCTGCCACCATTCTGTTTAGTTTTGTTCATGTTTTGACTTTTAGTGTGTGTTTTCATATGTCACAGGTTTCTTTGTTCAGTTTCCCACCACTCGTCTGTCTCCCTGGTTACCGTCATGAGTTCATTTAGTTCAGATGTGTCTGTTTAATCATCTTGTTTGTGTTCATTATTTAAGTTGTTTCGTTCCTTCTCGTGCCCTCCTTGTCTGGTCACCGTTATGTTAAGTTGTTGCGCTATTGCCTGCCTTTAAAGTATTTGTAATTATAACCATGGTTGGGAACTGTAATTATCTGTCTTCGTCTTCCTGCCGGCGCACAGCCATGACAGTACTATGCTTGACACTGTGTTACCCAGCAACAACTGAACTTTTACATTAACAAAACGTGCTTACTTAGACACACTGTATCAAGAAAATGGTATATAAATAAAGGTCTCTGGGTCAGTATGGTTTCAGTATCTTATTATTTATTGTGCCATGTCTTAAGTCCTAGTCAGACAGGATTAGTTTTACAAGGGTTGATGGAGTAATGTAATTTTACATATATTAATGGACAATTTGCATAGGGTAAGAAATCTCAGGAAAAGAAGCAGAAGTAGGAGGGGTAACTTGCATTCATGCAGCAGCTCTTCTGCCATTCCAACCCGATCTCACGGCAATTCGTACATATTTTACGAGGTGGCTAATTAAATTTAATTTGTACGACCTCACTCGTACATATTCATACGATTTTTACTAAATCGTACATATTTGTGAGTTGGCAAATTCGTATGAATTCATCTGAATGACCTACCTCAACCCCGCCCTAAACCTACCCATCACTGGGGTTTAGGCAAAACGTCTAATTCGTGCGAGTGAGGTCGTACAAATTTGTACCAAATAGCCACCTCGTAAAATATGTACGAATTTGTCGTGAGATGCCATTCAGTCTGGCTGAGGGGCGTGTTCTATTGGGAAAGTGACGTCAGCGCATACCCTCTAGTAATTTTTTCAGACCTTTTTACAAAAGGTAAAAGTTGCAGTAATCTTTATTGACATTGTCCGTAATGATTACTGAGATGGCACATTTGGACTAAATTCACTGAGAAGCTCTGGTAATAATTACTTTACCCCACCTCTCCATGTTAAACTAATCCCATCCGAATAGTGCTTTACTTCAACTGAAATGTAAAAGAAAAAGAGAGAAAACATAATTTGGAAAACTTAGATCAGACTGAAATTTATATTTATATAGACACCAACTAAAACCCACTGGCTTAAAAGTGAAGATTTTATCTCTTAATATGTAGGAAAAAGGATGAAGTAGCCCTCACATTTACCTCAATTTAGTGGAGAGGAGAAAAAATTGAATCATATTAAATGCAGATTATGCGTGTGAAGTGTAAAAGGGAAAGAATACACAATGGCCCTTTATGAAATGCATAGTCATGTCATGAGACAAAGTCACAATATAAACATTTATTAAGACTCTCTTTTTTAATGTTGTTTATTTGTCTATGTGATCTGTTTTAAATATGCTTTAAGACAAAATGTGCAAATTTATAAGTCAACATCATTGCTGAGTATTTTCTCCTTAAAAGTCCAGTGAACCAAAGACAGTCTCAAAAATGCTGTGTTTCTGACATCACAAACTACCTTGTATCCAATCACATCAACGTGCGGGCGGTCTTTAGCATATCATCATCATTACTATGCTGCAAAGTAGAGGAGTCTCAAGAGAAGCCAGGTTATCCCGGTATATTTTTCTGTTGATATGAATCTGGTACATTTAGCAATATAGCAGGTGAATTATGTATGTATATTACGATGTTGTGATGAACTTTATGCCTTTCTCCACATTCTATGATGTTCAAAGCATTTCTAAAGATACTGACTTTTAGAAGGCAGACTGAGATGACGAATGGGAACATGGTTTGTGTTACATTAGAAACACATTATTAGCTGTTTGAGAACAGTCAAGCAAAAGGCTAATCATATATGAATTAGTGTTACGTGTCCGACGTTATAAAGAGCGATACCTTTGTGCAGCGTTTACTACAGTAACTTGAGTAAAGTTGAGTGGATCTCTGAGCTGGTGTGAGTGAGTGGAGGTGGGGCTAATTTGCATATTCAAGAATTCGAGTATACTAAATGAAGCAAGGGTGTAGAGTTACATTCTCCAGATATATGGATGGATGGATTGACTTTTAAGTTGATGGCTAAAGTTTTTAAGTTCAGTTCAACTTCAGACATCTTCACATTCTAGGAGTCTTGAGTTAGTAACCGACAGGGAGACAGTAATATGCTGGCCATTTCACTGTGTGTGTGTGTGTGTGTGTGTGTGTGTGTGTGTGTGTGTGTGTGTGTGTGCGTGTGCGTGTGCGTGTGCGTGTGCGTGTGCGTGTGCGTGTGCGTGTGCGTGTGCTGCGTGTGCGTGTGCGTGCGTGTGTGTACGCACTCAGGTCAGATGAATGAAACAGCCACTACAGACCAAATATATCGATCTGACCTTTGACTTTTCTCTCTGTGCTGCTGAGTGAAATTCATCAGTAATGAGAAGCTGTGATTTCAACTGCTGAGCAGACCAGTGAGAGTAAGACAGACTGACAGAGAGAGAGAAAGGGAGGGAGGAGGAGAGAGGGATGGAGAAAGGGAGGGAGGGGAGAAAGGAGGAGAGGGAGGGAGGAGAAAGGGAGGGAGGAGAGGAGAAAGGGAGGGAGGGAGAAAGGAGAAAGGGAGGAGGGAGAAAGGGGAGGAGGGGGAGGGAGGGAGGGAGGAGGGAGGAGAGAGGGAGGAGGGAGGGAGGGGAGGGAGGGGAGGAGGAGGGAGGGGAGGAGAGAGGAGGGAGGAGGGAGAGGAGGAGAGAGAGGGAGGGAGGAGGGAGAGAGGGAGGGAGGGAGGAGAGAGGGAGGAGGAGAGAGAGGAGGGAGAGGGAGGAGAGAGGGAGGGAGGAGAGAGAGAGGGAGGAGAGAGAGGGAGGAGAGAGGGAGGGGAGAGAGGAGGGGAGAGGAGGAGGAGGAGGAGGGAGGAGGAGGGAGGAGGAGGAGAGGGAGGGAGAGAGGGGAGAGAGAGAGGAGAGAGGGAGGAGAGAGGGAGAGGAGAAAGGGAGGGAGGGAGGAGAGAGGGAGGAGAGGAGAGGGAGGAGGGAGGGAGAGGGAGGAGAGAGGAGGAGAGGAGGGAGGAGGGAGGGAGAGAAGGAGGGAGGAGGAGAGAGAAAAGGAGGGAGGGAGGGAGGGAGAAAGGGGAGGGAGGAGGGAGAGATGGGGGTGAGAGTGAGATGTTAGAACACTTTAAAATTAACAACAATTTTCACTCAGAAATAGCTAGATAAATTCACAAATAATTATAAAGACAGCTAGAATTAAACATAACATTTTGAAGTAGTATTTTTCTTTTTTTTACAGTGATGAGTAATACTAATTGTAACTAGAAAAGGAAGTGAACTAACTGGCCATAGTCCACAGGATTGGAATCTGAATTAGAAATACAATTGCAGTAAATCCACCCATCCATCTATAAACATTTTTCAAACTTTCTAACAAGGCTTTGTTTGAAGCCAACATTCAGAGTTTATCTTGACAAACTTTGCATTTCTAGTTAAAATGTACAGTTATTTGAATTCCTTGTGGTGAAGAAGCTGCCAACGACCAAAATATTGATTTTGAAGATATTGAAAATGATAGTTTTGAGAATATGTTTGAGATCGTGACGATGAGCCAGATGCTGAATGTACTGGGAAATGAGCTCTGACGAGGACAGTGATGATGGTATAAAACATCTGCTCAAACTTTTGGAAGCTCCAAAAGGCAACAAACTATGCTTTATGTTATCAGGAGAGTTTTATATTATGGTGGCAGGATAGAGATCCGTGTTAGATATAGATCTGGGTTGCTAAAGACCCGAATATGTAAGAAATATTGGCAAAACAGTCATGCATTTAAGGGTTAAGTAAAATTAACAAAGAAAATAATAGCCAGTAAAAGGTTGAGCAATTTCTACTTAGTTGAAGTTTCCTTTGCAATACTATCAAACACTATAACCATACTATCTAAGTAAATAACACAAAAGATATGCGTAGACACTTATCCAGGCACAATCACACGGCTCAGGTTGCGCTAACAAGAGACAGAAACAAAGTTAAATGCAATACAAATGAGAGAGCCACATTTATTAATGTCATAGGGTCAGTTACATAGCGGCTGTTTGGTCACAGTGGATAACGGATAGTGTCACACATCGTAATTCCCATTTGCTATTTCAATAGCCTTTTGTATCTTGGAAAAAGACAATTCCTGCAATGTCCTCACAGTTAACCAAGTTCACTGAGGTTCGCTTTAAATGTGATGTTCACTGAAGGGTTTAAAATAATTGAAGAATAAAATAAATCCAGTCACTCTGTCTCTCCGTCCATTTAAAACATTCACATTTAGAAAACACATACATCATTTACATACCAGATGTGAGCGGCTCTCAATATCTGCTCAGGCACTGAAGCCATCTCCCACTATTAATTAAAAGAAGGAGAATATAGTCAAATTTGCATTTGATTTCAATATTAAAGTCTCACAGTACAAGTTGCCAGTGTTCTTCCTGACCTTAGATTTTTTTTGGCAGGAAGCAGAAGACTTAGGAGATGCCATATACAAAGTGTGCCTCAATTGCTTCCAGATGCATGCTGGGTAAGTACTAGCAGGGTTGACGAACAGAGGTCATGGGGTGAAGAGTATGACGCATAGACGTAAAAGGCAGGTGGATTTATAAATCCACACACTCATACACACACAATTCTGTCTCAGTTGGAGGTAAGGTACCAGGCGTAATCACACACTCAAGACACAAACTACACACTTTAATGTACAATAATGACACTCCACAAAGACTAATGTATTCAGTATTCCTGATTGAACATTTGAGAATGAATGAAGCAACACAACGGAACAATAATCCACATGTAATTGTGAAAAAGAGGGGGAAATTATCAATGAAATACATGCCACATTTGATTCTGAAGTTAAATAAAGAAATCCAGGAAGCAAAGATGGTAGCTAGAATGTACATTTGCTAAAGAAAATGTGAGTGGTGCTTTCCGTGGCAAAACTCGGCACTGGGCAGATGTGAGTGTTCTGCATGATTGCAAGAGAGCCAAACACCATGTCTGTATGATGTTGTGGAGCTGAGATATGGCTTCTTTATGTTGCAATACGGTTACTAGGGTGCTCTAAACGGTTGCTAGGGTGTAGCTACCGTTATTATATTTACAGATGTGTTTCTCCCCCAAAACAAAAGAGCCCATCCCAATGTCTGTTCTGGTGCTGAAATACGGCTCATTCAAAAGTTAAACGATTGCTAGGGTGCTCTAAATGGTGACTGCATATCTGCTCAAATCAAAAGAGCCAAAATCACGTGTCTCTATGATGCTCTGATTCATTTATATTCTTTTTATAATTCACTTTTTTGTTTGTGTTTTAAAAACATCTATATAATGTTTTTATAATTTTGTATTTCTGTTTTAGTTAATATATCAGGTTAAGCTATAGCTTTAAATAAGTAACTTTTATTACTTTTTTAGTATATTGTTAGTATGAT
This sequence comes from Gobiocypris rarus, assembly GCA_023029165.1. NCBI lineage: Eukaryota > Metazoa > Chordata > Actinopteri > Cypriniformes > Gobionidae > Gobiocypris > Gobiocypris rarus. The sequence goes on along the minus strand of CM040919.1, from coordinate 33,070,719 downwards.
TTTTATATCATAAAATGTCATAATTTAGAAATAAAAAGGCTATCCTGCTATTTTTCTATCCTGATTTTAGCCCTCTGGCTTGAATGCTCTGTTTGAAGGGGCGTGTCTGCTGTAAGACTTAAGAGTAACACCCACTGTTACATTTGAAATGCGTAGACTGGGTAAATCCAGCCTGATCTGCTGACAATTTGCTTTTGCCCTGCAGCTCAATCTGGAAACCTGTACATTCATTTCTACTGCTTCTGTTACACTTTTGCTGGAACCGATCACAGACTGGCTTATCCACCTGGCGCGCTATTTGTGGGTTTAACACGATGACGTACAGAGAACTGATGGATCGATACCCGTTGATCACACCTCTTGTGGTCTGATTGGTTGAAGGACTATCCAATTGCGTGCAGAGTCATTTGAACAATGCTTGTTGATCTCGCCTCTTGTGCAGGGGAAAATACAGAGCAGACTCCCCAGACCAATGTTCAATCTTAAAGGAACACTCCACCATTTTTAGAAATAGGGCTTATTCAACTTCTTTCCTACATTTAGATATGTGGGCAAATGCATTTTTGTCTCAGAGCATGCTTTGGTTTAGTTTGGCAGGGTCGCCGCTAGATTAGCTTAGCATAATGAATGGAATCCTATGTTGCCAGCTAGCATGTCCCGAGTAAAAGTGATAAAAAAAACACCTAATTACTTCTTGTGGCCTGCGTATTCACAACGAGGACAAATAGCGATGCAGATTAAGACTAGGCGATTTCCTAGGCAGATATCGACTTGGGACTATATTATGGGAAGCACAGGCGAAGCACTGCTTCTTGGGCGCAGAGATATCATGCAACAAATGAAATCCCACAACTTTCGTCAGCATACCAGCGTGAATAGGGGATATCTCTGCGCCCAAGTAGCAGTGCTTCACCTGTGCTCCACCCTAATTACTGTGGATAGAGCAGAGCAGGTTACCCAAGGCTTGGGTTACACCTATCTCAATGTCTAGCCACTGGGGGGACCATAAACAGGCCAGGGGAACTCATATTAATGTTAAAAAAACTCATAAAGTGAAGATTTTTAGATGTCCTGCTAAATTAATTTTAAGTAGGACACTGTAAATCTGGCAATTAGATGTTTTAGTAACGTAAATTATCTATATAAAAAAATCTGGAGCTCAGACTTGACTTTTGACCCCTGTTTTGAAGTTACTGTACTCTGCTTTTGTATTGTCCGCAAAAAGTGAGAAGTCACACCAAGGCCATCCTTAAAAGCTATTAGTAAAAACAACCACTCAACTATATATTTTACCTACACTTTTATTCAGGTATCGTGTCAGAAGTGCTTCAGTGACAGATGTTTGACAAAGGCTACACCGTAATTTAAACACAGCAAACTTTAATGGACATTAAAACAAAGGCAGAATACCATAACTCCAGGCTGACACAGTAACTTCTAAATAACGGCTAAACAATATCAGAGTACCGTAACTCAATTTAAGCTTTCTAAAACAAAGGCAAAGAACAGTAACTGGTGTTACCGTGTTCTGCCGTGGTTTCTCCTGGTTTTTGGAAGTTACTGTTAAGACAACACATTTTCTCGATAAAACAACAGAATCAAGTTAAGATACTTATCCACATGATAAAGGAGGTCTTGAATGTCCCCAAATATTTTTTTCTAGGTGCAATGCCGAAAGGTTGCTGTGTGGCGTTCTGCACCTCTAATAAGGTACATATGAAGTTTTATACTGCCGAATAACAGACAGAGCCTTTAGTCAGTTCCGAAAGCCTGTGCAATACATCGATTATAAATAACATTTGCATTACATGATTATGTATTATTGTAAAAATGAAATCAAAAGAGATTTCATTACTGCAATCGTGAAAGTTTGCAAAAACACCAATATAGTCATAAGTTTGTCACGGGACTCGAACTGCGTGAAAAAGCATTCAACTTAAAGCTGTTTTCACGCAAAGCTATCACATAATGTGTGAGGCTATTAACGTACAAAACATTGAAAAGTCTTCTTTATTTCAGTAAGGGAAGGGCTTGGCTCATGTTTGTGCTTCAAGCATAAAAAAGCTGATAAAGTCACATTACATTTTCTTGTCAGAATCAACTGTAAAAAAACAATATGGACATAGTGTCCGTGACGTCACCCATGGGATTCTAAAGAGCAGTTTTGAAGCGTAAAGTAAGGTTGAGCTGGCATTTCATACATTTCAAACATTTCATAGCACAAGACAAGTTTTATGATCATTTTAAAACGTTAGATGTATGTAATTCATGCTCTAAATCCATTACATTCAGGAACACTGAATAAACGTCTTCATCGAAAGTAGGCAAGTAATTAAGTGGGAGCAGCATGCATTTTGACGAGAAAATGACATCTCTGGCCATTGCGTTGGGTCATTTGTCCAGTCACAGATACTGTACGGGCAATTATCCGACCCAATACAGCTTAGTTTTTCTATGCATCTTGCTCTGTCGAGCGGCAGAAGCGATTCTAAATAAATAGGATATACTGGATTAACGGCATGCATTTCCAGTGTGGGGGAATGGACTGTTTCCCCCAGCAGACTCGACTAAATGTGCGCTCTACGTCTGAAGCTCCAACAGCGCCGTGTTTTCCCGCGGTTAAATCTGCACGTTACAATTCAAATGTGCGCATCTATCAGTACTCTCTGGATCTCTTCCCTAATCGCCCCTCCCTTACATTTTCTTCTCGTTTTTATCCATTGATGAAAATGACAGTAGACACTAGACTTTTTGTCATCGTCTCGGAGTTACGTGCCATTGTTTTGTCCAGAAGAGCAGAAGAAGTACCTATGCAAGTGAATAGTGATGCTTTGCCTATGGCTCCATGTTCTCAAAGACAGATAATGTTAAATAGAAAATAATGTAAACTTATCAAAGATTAACCAAACTAGTTGTATTTAAGTTGTCTTAACATCATTAAACAGTATTATAAAATCTTTTTCTGAGAATATCGAACTATTCCAAAATCTAGTAAGGTTGCAAAAGGTAATATTTTCTTGAAATAACCTTTTTTTGTGTGAGTCTTCTTTTGTGCAATAGAAATGTTTCATGGATGATAAAAAGTTCTTCATGGAACCAATAAAGAACCTGTACTTTTAAGAGTGAAGGTTTGTAGAAGAAACTGATCAAAGACGAACTAAAGAAATGAAATAGAGTTTGTGAAATATGACAAACAAAACTTTTTTATCTTAATAGGTCTTGACATTTTGTCCTTTAGCAGACAAACCAATTAACTTAAAGTGTTGGTAAATTAAAGAACTGGTAATATGACATTTAACGCAAAAGCAATTAACCGTCATTTAACGTGATGTGTGATTATTTCATCAATGTGCGGTGAAAATCCATCTGGAAAAGGTGATCACATAGTTTGGCTCCAGGCTGAAAATATCTCATTAAACGTGTGCATCTGAAATGGAATCTGTCAAATCAATGTCATGTTATGACAGCAATAGAAAAATCATTACTGGTGATGGTCTGAACGCGATAGAAAGCGCACGTGCGACCACACACTCTGAAAGACATGCAAACGTGTTTATACTTTGGTTGAATGTATGTGTTAAAGTGTGTTTCTTCTTTGTATGGTAAGTGGACACAAGTGGGAGAGAATTTTTCTGCAGATAACAGTATTCTCGTAGCGGCGAATAACCGGAGGATGTGATTAAAATCAGACCGCAGGGGCTCCAACAACCTGTCCATGCACAAGGTTAAAGGGATCTCTACAGTGGTTCCTGTCACGCACACACTCACCGCGAGAGTAGGTTGCTGAGAAGGAGTGCAGTAGATATTGATTGGTGATATGGATCATCTCTCTGCACCCCTGCGTGACTCCTGCTCTCTTTCTACACTCAGTCTATCATAACTCAGCATGTCTCCATCAAAATGTTGCTTTCTGTCTGCCGACAACACCCGGAACTCTCAATCTCGGCCCTGAGCGTGCAGAGGTTATCCGAACAGAAGCCCACACCTTTAGCTTGGGACCTCCCTGAATGAAGCCCACTGCAAGATATTATTTTATTAATCGATACTTTTGTCCTAAACTAAACATCCTTAAAATAAGACAACTTCAGAAGCAAAGTTGTCTGGAATATTTTTTGTGGGTCTGTCTACTGCCTACTAAGTACAACTCAGATAGAGCACAACGCAGACTCGTCAACTGACTCCAATAGATGTTGGTGTTAGCATGTTAAGGCCCTTTCACACTGAGCGAGATGCAATAAAGTGAAGGGAGCTGCCAATGAACGGGGCTTTCACATCGAACGCAAAATGATTGATCGCCTTTGGCTAATTCACAACTGCATGATAGGTGGCACTGATCCGTAAGGCACTTTACACCTGCACACTAGGTGGTGACAACCCACTGTTCAGCCGATCGGCCTACTGTCTTTGACCACTAAGAAGAAGAATCACCACTGCACAACATATTACTGTAAATTAAGGCCCCGTACACACGGAGCTGTACACATGTTTAGCTGTATGCGTAAAAATGTAAAAATGTTGGCATTTCGTCCAGACGTTTGTGGTTCTCGTTCCAGTTTTGGTAGACTGATTTTTTTTTTAAAATCCCAGAGTGGATAAATCTGAAAACGACACCCTTGCGTTTTCGTGTGTATCCGTATAATCCGTATATTTTGTGAAACGATGATGTCATCACCCCACACCGCGTGCGCATGCTCCAATGCTGCGTCCCAATTCGCCTACTTATACTACGACCTAAAAGTATGTACTCTGTTTGTGAAGAAAAAGAACATACTTTTGTGTGTGTAGCAGAAGAAAATGCAAGCTTTGGGACATACTACTTCGTCTCTGTTGCTTAGTTACGTGCATCCTGTCACTGTTTAAACCGCCCTGTCTATCATAGTCACAATTCAAATATTTATCAATATTCGATGGGCATCGATTACCCAATATCAAAACTATGCTCTTCTCAGACATGATAACAAAAACTCAACATCAATTCTCTTTTCTCTTCCGAAATACTTAACACTTTCTATGAAGACCATTCTTATAATGAATTATAGCTCCATTTATACTTATTTATAAGTATTACTGTATTATTTGTATATTTATAAGACTGCATTTTAAGAACAGTTATAGTTACATTTAAATTATTTTTATAATTATTAAAGTCATGCATTTGCTTTTTCATTGTGCAAGTGAAATAATGAACGATGAATCGTGCCCGGTGCGAATAGCTCCATAGGGATCTATTGTTTCGATTCAAGAGCGTCATTGCGTCATACATTCACGTCGCTTAATCTCGCTCAGTGTCAAAGGCCTTTAAGCCTGTCAGGCACAAATTGGAGCACCTTTCTGGAATTTCCATGATGTCCTTAAATAATTCAACGCAATTACAAAGGATTTTTGGTTACACTTTATTTTAAGGTGTCCATGTTACAGCATATGCATTTATTAAAGTGATTATTTATGTTAAAAAATAAAAATCTAACCTGCATACACCACATACACACAATGGTTTAATCTATCTGGAGCATGTGTGCTAATCACTAAATCAATCATCTCATATTCTGTATTAGAACATATTTTAAACCGCTTCAACATTGTGTGGCAATGTTTCGGAAGCATTAACTTCATGATTGCAATGATATGCAGCAAACTGTGTTTGTGTACATGTGTGTATTCTGCACGATGCAGCTTGAAGTTGCAGGTTATAAATGCCAAGGCTTCCCTCACTGACAGATCCCACGCAATGACCTTTTGCCAGACTTACACAACAACTCGAGAGCCTGTTATTCCTCATGTATACACAACCACACATATAGACAGAGGCGGTTTGGATGTTAGAACAGCACTCGAGTCGCTGAAGACTTCACTGGGCATAAGCGTCAACTCTAATAGAGGTCGCGGCTTCACTTTGGTGCTGGCAGAAACCTGCAAACTCCATTATTATTGAGGCCTTTCATCGTGGCCATGGTGAACAATTCTGAGAGTGAAAAGGCAGAGAACACTAACCTGCTTATTTGCCCCGGTGTCTTTTCTATCCTCCTAGCCTCGTGTAGCCAGACCTTCTGACTGACAGCAGAAGTTCTGGGCTCCATAGCAGCTTTTAATGATCAGGGACCGCCCAAGAGGACGTCTGACAGACATGTAATGCAACCAATCACAATTTGTTTTGTTCAGCATCAATGATGCACTATTCAAATATATTGTGAAAATATAAAGTCGCCCCTACAATAATAGGCCGGTGTGTAAAACCCTGGGATGTGTGTTAAAGAGTCTATGTTGTGAACTTCACATACTTCAGATTCTTTTGAAAATCCAGCATTTAGTTCTCCTTGTCAAAGTAAACACCACATCTTTCGTCTTCCATGAGGGGATTTGATGTCACAACGGCTTGGTTTCAAAAGCGCATCGTTTAGAAAGTAACACATGTGTCACGACCATCAGTGGCTGGTTGCACAAAACTGGTTTCAGTTGCTAACCAGGTAAGTTCAAGATAAGTTTGAGTAAACTCTGTTTTTTTGGGGTTTAAGAAGGTGGATTGATTTTTAGCGGTGTTCATCACCATAGTAACTTACATTACATGGCTAACCTGCTCTGGAGCAGGTTTTATTCTGGGTTTGAGATCGCAAACCCAAACTGGACATATCAGCTGCAAGTAAAGACGCAATAAAGCCACACCCCCTGTATCTCTCATTCCAAATTTGCAGTTTATAGTGAAAAAAAAACATTAGAGACACAACTGCTCATCCTTTGGTGCTAATTATTTATTATTTTTAGATGATATGAATTATAATTATTTTTAATGAATATATATTCATATAATTATTATATAAATTGACAAGTAGCCAAATATTATTATAAATATAAAACATGCATTAATAATTCTTTTAAACGTGTATTCATTTGAGCTCTTTGTGAAGCTTAGTGAATTGCACCATCTCTCTTGTGAGAAGTGAATCAAACGGACACTGTGATTGGCTGTTTGCCGCACGTGTCACGCTTTCAGGTGCACGCGCTTCAGAGTTAATCGCAAACTCTGGATTAAACCTGAGTTGACAGAGAAAGTTTATACCAAGCTTTGAGAAACCATTGAACTTGAGGTGACCAGGTTGGATTTATCTGGATTTTTCAACTCTAAACCTACTCTGAAACTCATAGTTTGTTCAGCTAGCTTCATGCAACAGGCCTCATGTTTCCACCTACACTACACACATCATGGACTTTCTCACAGTGCTTTGTCTGTTATCTGTGTAATCATGTGCAGCTGTTTCCCATCACCTCATTGCCCCTGTGTCTCTCTCCCCATATAACCCTGGTCAGTTGTTTGTCTCATTGCGAAGTCTTGTCTGTACAGCATTACTGAGGGTTCCGCATGTTTTCCATGTTCCTGGTTTTTGATATCTGCCCGTGTCCTGGTTTTCTTGTTCCTGTCTCACCCTCTGGATTTGTTTGTTTGATTGGACTGAACTTTTGCCTGTTTAATGGACTACGCCTTTGGATTGTCATACCAATAAACTGTATTTGGATCTTCTATCGTTGTCGCTCAGTGCTTGCAACAACTAACACCAGCAACACGTCACAACACGTCTCCCCAAAAAAACATGTAGAATTCAACCAATCAGATGACGACTTTGAAGTGTTTCCAATTTTGTGTGCCATATGCATCAGACCTACAGCCAACGGTCTGTGGGTGTGATGTCTGAGGTTGAGACTACTATCTCTTCTCATTCCCACATCGTCCACTAGAGGCTAGACTAAAGTTGGGGAACACGGTATGATTTCTTCTGTTGAATGAGCAGGTGACTTTTTCCTTTTCTCTGGAGAAATTGTGTGATCGTTGATGTTTGAATGGTTGCGGCTCACATTGTGTGGGAGGAATTACATGCCGAGCCGAGTACCTTACAAGAGCCTCTCGACCTCCTCATGATTTAAATTTTTTTTAAACAAAATATTTGGGGAGCCTGCCTGGTTTTGACCAGTCCCTTATAGTGGATATATTGCCAAATCATACACAACCAAGTCATATAATCTATATACAGTCTTTCTCAAAAGTTTACACACCTCCTGCAGAATCTGTTAAAATGTGAATAATTGTAACAAAATAAGATATCATAAAAAAAAAAAAATGTTATTTAGTACAGTCCTCAATAAGATATTTTACATAAAAGCTGTGTACATCAAAAGTGTTGTTAACATATTTAAAATAGCTGAATTTATAAAAATGACCCGTTCAAAAGTTTGCATACCCTTGATTCTTAATACTGTGTGTATCCATCTGGATCCATGGCTGTTTTGTGATGGAAGTTCTTGAGTGTCTTGTTTGTCCTAAAAAGTTAAACTGTACAATGCTCTTCAGACACATCCGCCAGGTCCCAAAAATTCTTCAGTTTTCCAGCATCTTTTGCACATTTGGATGTTTGAACCTTTTTTAATAGTTGTGTTTGAGTCCTTCAATTGTCCTCAGTGTGAAAAGGTGGATCTCAAAATCATACAGTCACTGCTTTAAAGGGTTAAAATATGAAAAATATGCTGGAAAACGAAAGAATTTGCAGGACCTGGAGGATTTTTCTGAAGAACATTGGGCAGTTTAACTGCTCAGGACAAACAAGAGACTCGTGAACAGCCATCACAAAACACAAAAACAGCCATGGATCATCCAGGGAACGACACACAGTATTAAGAATCAAAGATTTGAACACTTTTGAACAGGGTCATTTTTATAAATTCAGCTATAAATCCATGTAAACATCTTTAATGTAAAATATCTCATTTAGGACAGTACTAAATAAAAAGAGCATGCCTTTTGTATGATCCCTCTTATTTTGTTAAAATGCAGAATCTGCAAGGGGTATATTATTATAGCCCAGTGGCTCCAACCCTAAAGTGTGTACATACACACACACACATTGTTGTTTTTGTCGAAGGGAACGGCTGTGCTGTTTCACCAAATCATTTGCACACTAGTCTTTTTATTGTCTTTCTTTTTTCTATCCAAACCTATAGCAGCAACATTGAAATCTCAAGTCTCTGTTTAGTGCAAAGGCTCATGCGATTGTCGCAGACTCGCCGTGCAGTACAGATGTGCTGTGCACCAGCTGCTTTGACATGATTATCAGGTTAACTGACTCATAACGTGTGCAATGGCTCACGACCTCCCGAGTGTCTGAACTTGCAGTGTACGCCCGCCTTAACAGACACTCATAAGATGCAATATGGGCCAGAGTTTACAAAAATCTGACTATGCAAGTCAATGGAAACAAAGTCTGTGAGCATACACCGTGAGTCCTCTCCTACTGTCTCTGTAACTCCCCTCTGTTCCCTCCCTCCGTTCGATGGGCATCGATTACCCAGAGCCTGACGCCCGGGTCTCATCGAGGAGTAAGTGGATACAGCTCTTTACCTCCTACAAGCTTGCATGCGCCCCTGCAGGGACAGGTCGAGGTAAATGAATAGTGTTCTCGCACGTAGTAGATTTCACTAATGTATCTGCTATTGATAGAGTGAGACAACATGAGTAGCTTCGCCTTTACTTAATACAAAACATAAATCTGGCAGGACAGTGCCAAGGAGCTCAGGCAGAGGGCGGGACGTCTCGGGCAAAGTTGCTAGATTGTAGCAGAAGGTGATCCAAAAAAATACTTTAACATATATACTATATATACTGAAAGCCCAAAATGTTGTTAATGGTATAGTGAGATGAGCTCTGTGTGGTTGGACACTTGCTTATGACTTATTTTCTTGCCAAATGCCCATTACATTTTTCAACGACATTGAGTGTACTTGAATGACAACAGAATATGACAAAGAATTGATTTTGTGTTCCTGTAGCTCAACCGCAGCATGGCATTCATAATGCCAAGGTCATGAGCTTGATTCCCTGCACAGGGACTGAATGCACTATTAGTCCTTTAAAAGAATCCAAACGCATGAATGAATAATTTCAGTAAATGAGTCAGATCTATTTTGAGATGGAAATTGCTGTCTTTCACATCTCAATACTAACCAGTGCCATGCACCTTTTTTCAAATATCAAACAAGTAGAAGATTGTGTGAAAGACTAATTTTAATTTCATTCAGAAATGGCAGAATATGTGATTTACATGGCTCTTTTGGGGAAAGCAAGAACTGATTAAATATATAAAAAAAGCGTCTGCCAAATGCATAAATGTAAATGCAATATAGTGGTGTAGGGATGCTGTCAAACCCCAGAAGATCCGCCTGTGGTTCCCTCGATTTTTTTATGATGGGGTTTTTCAATTTATCTGTACAATAAGGTCTGTCCTTTATAGGGTTGGGAACCGAGAACCGGTTCTTATGCAGAACCGATACTTATTTTTGAAAAATACCGGAATCGCGCAAAATTCCTGAGTTTCAGTTCCGAAAACGGTTCTGGTGCAATGTGTGTGCGAAGCGCTGGGAGCGTATCCTTTAATAGCGGGCGACAGCTAACCTCATCATGACTATTAATTACGTTGCCTGCCGCTTCCAGAAGTGCAAACAATTAACTAGTGGTGGGTCATTATCGGCGATAACGTGCTGCGTTAACGTGAGATTCTTTTCGGCGATAAAAACATATCGCCGTTAATCTATTCTCAAAGTTGGGTTGGGAGCTGGGTCTATACTACGCAAGCTATGATGACTTTCACAATGATATTTTAGCGGATGTATAGCTACCTAGCCGAATTGCACCGTAGGAGAACGAGTCTTGAACCTGCGTGTATGCTGTGAAATTACCACATCAAGCGTGAATGCTGTCTTCCGAACTCGGAGCGCGCACTCGCCAACCGTTCTCGAGTCCTGATGAGCGTGACTGACATACTGCAAGCAGAGAGCTGTACATATCATTTCTGCTCGTCGTCAGCATTCTTTAGAGTATTTGCAGTACATCCGTGGCAGATAGACGCAAGTGCCTTTACGTAGTGAAGCTTTGGTAACAAAACTAACGGTTCAAAAACAAAAATATAAACGTTAGGTGAACAACGCTATTCATTCTCCCACCTCCTCGCTCGACGTCGTTACCAGGTAACGGGGTAAACAGCTGCTGCTTTGATGACACAAACGCACCTCGGTTTCGGACCGAAAATATAATATGAACACGGTCCAGCAGGGGGGAGCAATCGAACTCGGGTTCGAACCAAGTATGAAAGCACCAGTCATTATTTGGGTAGCACACATATTCTGAATGCCTTCGGCAGAATTCAAATGAGCCATTTTAATCTAGATTAATGCTGAATTACCATTTATTATTTACAAGTTCACTGAATAACTGAATTTCTATTAAATTAATATACAAATAACTAATAAATATAACTAATATATATATATAATATTTTTGCAAGAATGCTTTTAATACTGTAATATATGTACAGTACAGGACTTTTTTGACATTGCCAACCTGTAAATGAATCAGAGATCATGTAATAAACACAAAAAGGATTGTTTGAGTTGCGTATTATGCCTTTTTCCTTTACCACTATTTGTTTAATAATTTTAATGGAACCAGAATCGGAACCGGAATCATTAGGCGGAATCGGAACCAGAACCGGAACCGGAAAATTTCTCACGATTCCCAACCCTAGTCCTTTACAAAAATTAAGTAAACTTAAAGTATATTTTTAAATATACTTGATGTAGTAAGTGTATTGTTTCAATACTTCTAGGGACTAAATTGACCCACTTTTTAGTGTATAAATAATCAAAACCGCTCACATAATGTTTCTCTTCTTTGATTGAAACATTATGATTGAAGGTATCTGATATTTGAAAATGAACAAAGGCATTTGCTGTATTGTTTCAGCCCCCATCTCTCTTACCAGAAGGGCCATTTGGAATTCCTAAAGACAAAGAAACGCTGGTGTGTGTCACACCTTTAGTACAGTGGGGGAAGTTGTACTTACCTGGTCTCACGTTTGGGTTTCAGTCACATGGTCAAGGAAAGGTTAAAAGAAGAGTGTAACTGTTGCTCTGTCTCTTGATTCTCTGGCTCTCTCTTCTTGGGGCCTGCTCTCTGGCTCTTTCTTTTGCTAGCTTCTTTGCTCTGGCTCTTTCTCTCTTCTCTTTTCTAAAACCTCTCTCTCCCTAGACTAGTTTTGATTCTGTATTGACTTTGAAGTGCTACCTATTGCAATACAATATAGTCACATTATAGCAACGCTCTCCCACATATTTTGCTATTGTAACAGTGCTTATTTCCGTCGTTGGTATAACGTTTCTTTAGTCTTTCAGCAACCCTGCAGCCTGAACCAATGTAGGAGATCCACCCTTACAACTTTAAAAGTAACAGTACCAAACTTTGAGTACACAACTAGTTTACAACAAAGTTTTTTGTTTGTACTGCAACTACAATAAGAAAACTTAAAGCTGAGAACATCACATGTTTGTTAAAGACTACATCCGGATGGGATGTAAAACGCTGATCAAAATGCAGATGGAGTAGATCGAGTCCATCAACACCCCCAAAGCTTCACAGTTGTTAACCATTCCTGGGTTGACATTTAATTTGGTAACGTTAGGCAGGTTTGATATGCTTTTTGCTGTTTAATGTTTGATGATCTATATATTTTACCTTTGTGTATCACTTGTTTCTGCTTCTTATTCGTGTTTTGATCCAGGGATTCTGTACTCTTTCAGAAGATGTGTAATAGTGCCCCCTACCGTATAACAGTGAAAACACGGATAGACTGAAAATTCAGTCAATGCCAGGGAAAGAGTAAAGTAGGTTTGGCAGCAGTGGCTCAATGGTTCATGTAGCTTGTCTACAAACCAGAAGGTTGGTGGTTCGTTCCCCGGTTCCACCTGACCAAGTGTCGAGGTGTCCATGAGCAAGACACATAACCCCAGCTGCTCCACACGAGTCGGTGTATGAATGAGAGAGTGAATGTGAGGCGCTTTGGATGGCCATGGGTCTGTTAAAAGCGCTGTATAAATGCAGTCCATTTTACCATTTATATTTGCAGTGAATTCACCTCCACTGGACTAGCCTACACAAAAATCCAGATACTCAGAATTAGGAACATATCTGTTTTCTTTATTAATCAATATTTTCAAACAATGAAAGTTTATAAGACAGTATGTAATACTATGTGAAAATGTATTTAATAGGCTACTCAATCAAAAGAGTAAACACTTCAAGCTTTAAATAGCTTGAAAATACTTTAAATATATCTCAATCAAAAAATTTGTACAAGTGTAGGCCAAATATACATAGATTTTTTGTCAATATAAGTATACTTAAAGGTGCACTATTTAGGATTTTTGAAGTAAAAAATATCCAAAAACCACCAGGCCAGTGTTATATATTTTTTTCAGTGGAGTTATTACAATATCCCAAATGTTTCCAACTATTTGTAAATTGTGAGAAAATTGCTATTTTAACCAAGGAACCGGGATGTGTGAGGAAGTCGGCTGTCAATTGTGTCATTTCTACGTTACCCTCGTTTTTGTGTGTGTGTGTGTGGCATAAATGCTTCACTCTTACTGCAGTGTGCAACAAGTGTCACAGCAGCCGCCGAGCAAACGCACAGAGTAACGTCATATCATTTTAAACGCACTTAAATGTATCTAATATGATAAACAGAGCTGCGTAACCTCATACTCATGACCGGAAAAGCGGAAATGGTGCAGGCGACTGTGTCCCGTCAGACCGTCATAATAAAAGTCCCGCTGCTCGTGAGCCCCGTGTTGCGTAACAATCGCTCCAGCGGCCTTGCTCAGCTCCCTCAGCACTCGCCCCTGCTCTGCTTCATACTACAGTAACGTTAATAATCGCATCCATGAACATGATTTCTGCCCGAGTCCTATCCCGATTCTTCCCCATCGACTTTGAGGTGAAGACCACATGTCCCAAGATTCTGCGCTCAACATTGGCGTCATCAAACAACTCCTTTGTTTTGAATAGGAGACCTCTAGTGGATGGAAAAGTTGCATAGTGCAATTTTAAGTATGTTTCCGAGAAGTACATAAAAAGACTCAAGTGAATCTCAATCTCATATCTCAAGGGAATCAGTGGTGAATTAGTCTTCTGGGTATTTCCTGCACCACCCTCATTTCATTCAATGCTGGTATTTTGTCTGTGGAACATAAAATGAGAATTTCAAAATATAAATAAATACCACAAAAAAAATACAAATAAATAAAGAAATCACAAAAATCAAGCACAGCTTTAGTTCAACCAGGTCACGTAGACATAGTGCTGCTGACACGGTCAGCTGTCAAATTGTTCCAATCACTACCATTCTCCTATTAGACCGGGGATATATATATACACACACATGTGGCATTTCCACTCGGGAAGTACACTTAAACTGCTCTCAATCCTCCCTCCCTCCCCACTGTAAGTATCAGCATATTACTGTCCACCTTTTGGCTGCCGTTTTCTTCTCTTTTTTTCAGATTACCAAGGCTTCACGTCCTAGCTGTTATGGACCTCGCTGCTGAGACACTAAACCTCACAGCTTAACAGTAGACGTCCCAGGATTCACTGCACGACACATTACCACTGTTCCACTTAGAGACATTACTAAAGTGTCTTAAATCATCTGTATATCATTCGAGCTGATGGTTCCATGGGGGTTAATGTATGTTCTTAATCATGGAACAAGGAACTTACATAATAACAGTTGTCTGAATGACACGAAGGGGAAACATAATGGCCAAATGTTCATGAGTGATCCATTCTTCTCATATACTCTTAGTACATTTTTACAAAACTCTGACTCTGAGTACCATGTTTGGATTAACTCTTACAAAAAGCTGTGAAATATAATAATTGCCTCAGTTTAGTGCAACAGTTTCAGCATTTCGACCTGCTAAACAAGCAGGAAAATGCTTTTTTTTTTTGTCAGGCTCATATCTCACCTGTAGCGACAATTCCAGCTTTAAACGAGAATAAAGGGAGCGTTATACACACACATACACAGACAGACACACACAAAACGGTTCTCACTCAACGGCCAGGAAAATTACTGACCACCACAAAATGGCAATAAAATCAATCTCAAGGTTTCACTCCATTACATTTCAAATTGATCTCTTTTCAGATATTTTCTCTCTCCTCACCTTCCCTTCCCTCCCTTTTTCACGTCTTGTGATACATGCTATAATGACATATAAAATGGCCTCACACCAGATTGACAAATAACCGAATAAAGAAAAAATGGCAGACTTTTACTATTTTCACACTATTCTTCACAATCTTCATTATTATTTTTAAATAAATATTTTCCTGATGTCTACAATAGCATTCATATAATGTAATATTAATCTCACCTTGACAAGCTTCACACAAATACAAAAATAGAAATGACTAACCTATTCCTTGGTGAGCTACATGATTGGCCAAGTTTCCGTATGGAAGCTATTGTTTTTTCAAAATCACACTTCTCAATTTAGGGGTCGGAATATATGAATGGCCACCGCAGGATAAGAAAGCATGCGATTACCGTCAATTTATGTGGCAGTTTCAGACTTCACAAAAATGTCTATAGTGTTTTGATCAAAGGAGACTTATTCGGTTACACATGTGGAGGCAGATGGATTGTATTATCGGAAACTCTCAACAAGATAGAAACTCAAATCCACGTTGAACGGTTTCCTTTTCAATAATGCACGCGTTACCCCTCAGAGATGTCATCAGATTGTGCGCTGGTAGATGTCAGGGTCATTTTTTTGCTGTCATGGTATTCTTCCTCCAATAGTGTCTGTCTGCAGTAATCAAAGAAGAGAAACATTATGTGAGCGGTTTTGACAAGCACAGGAGTCATGTCTTGTTTTGGCGCCACATTGCCCTGTGCTTCAGCAAGAAGAGACAGTCTTCTTCGCTAGTTTGTTACCTTATTTTCAACTGTAATTTGCATTACAGCTGTATTTGTAATTCACAGTTTTGGCTCAAAGTAACAAATAAGATCAAAAATGTTTATTTACATGCAAATTAAATACTAACAATCCAATTTAAATTCAATCCAAGTGACCACCCACTTTGTCCGTTTGGTTCCAGAAGTATTGTTCTTATTCATTTGTTCCTTAGAGATCTAAAAAAAAATCAATTAACAGGTCTAAGCCATGAAGCAAAGCAACCAGAGATGAATCATAACATTATAAACACTGATCTAAAGCAAAAATATATGAATATCTGGGGAAAAAGAGTGCAGGATAATTAATGTCTTTGAAGAGAGAAAGAAAATAATAACCTAATCAAATTAAAATACAATACTTTACAATTCATTTGTAGATTTTAGGTAGTATAGTTCTGCATAAAGGCCAATTAAAACTGCACAGACAGACGCCAACCTACACTGGCAATCACCAGATTACAGTAGCTACTGTACGTCACTTCTCAGACATTCACGACCTGGCAAAAATGACGAATTTCAATCAATGACCTGTTTTTTAATAACAAAAAAGTCAAAGTCTCCTGTGGCCCCCGTTGGTTCTGTCCAGCTCAAAGTCTCCTGTACCCCAGCCAGTTCCTCGGCCAGCCTCCACTGGTTCCCTTCAGCCCCTCTACTCCTCCTCTGACGCCACTGGATTGTGTGGATTTCCCTCGGGTCTTCTCTCTAGCTCCACCCAAACAAGAGGATCCCTGGCTCCGCATTCAGCCGCTAATCCCTTCACTCCACCTTGGCCTTGTCGACCTGTTGGAGGGCTCCTCCCTCCCTTGGCTCCACCAGGGACCATCATCCTTACGGCTCCACCATTTTTACAGTTCCTCCTGAACCAAAAGAACGACCTTATGCTGCATTCACGCCACGTCTTACCCATAATTACGAGACGGCAACCTGTGATGTTCTACCTGGAGCTGTTCACGTCCTCAGACTCAGATTTATGCATTTCTATGTCAACACTGTCAACACCAAAATGAATCTGCAGCAGTCAAGTGGTACAAGTAAGATCTCTCTAAGTTGTTTATGTTCATTATTATTGTAATTTCATGCGCTTTGAGACATGAGCTCATTTAACATCATCTATCATGACCCGACGGTTCATGTGTTTTTAAGGAGGCATGGCTTTGGAGAGGTCTCATGTTTTCAAGGCTAACTTGCTATTGCTAGCCTATCTGCAATTGCCTACCCTAACTTTAAATCTCATATAATATCTCATCATTGCGACATCAAATTAAAGTCACCATGAAATCTAAATTGACCATTCTTATTTTTTTATGGAATTGCAGTATTTATTTTAAATTATTTATCCGTGCACATCATTATTTTTTTAATCCACGTGCCTCGTAATCTTTAATCAAAAGAACTTCCCCTCCCATCTTTTCCCTTCTCTGATGAGGTGTTGGCGACAACCTGTCACCCACATGAGATCCACCAATAGCAAAACACAACTATCCAACTAGTTCCCCATGGACAAAATCAAGTCCTGCCCTAGATTTTTCCTGTGTGTTTCACTTGGATATTTGTCACAACAGGGTAAAATATATTGCAGCTTTAATTTCATGCAAAGTTTCTGTGAGATGCTGCCGGCTAAGTGACATAAGTAACCCCAGCTCAGATGAAGACAGAAATCTCCATAATGTATATTCCTATCAACCCATCTCAAGGAGAGTGTGAACACCTGCATCTAAACAACAACAAGACAGCAAACAGATAAAGAGTGCAATTTACATAGCAATTAAATACAGCTGTTGGAAGTTATGCATAAGAGTGTAGGTCTATACATGTTTTAAATATAAAAACATGTATTTTCACTTTGCATTTAAATGTGAGGCAAAGACAACAGCTGTTGTTTTATGTCATCTTTGTTAAACGATGATCAAATTTTTAATTTAAATGTCTAATACCACAATAAAAAAAAGTCTGAGTCTAATTTATTCTCCTGTGTGTATTCCACTAGCCAACTGAAATTTTAGTTGTGGATGTCAAGGCTGTACTAACTGCTTTTGCCCACTATGGAGGTCTGTCAGTCAGAATGACAGAGAAATGACATATTGTAATAAACATCTGCCTCTGACAATTTCCACACATTGCCACATGAGCTCATCAAAATAAGAACAGCAACACAACTACATACACAAACTGTCGTAAAACAGGCTGAATTTAATAATAATAATAATAATAATAATAACTTTACACTGTGAATGTGTGTGATGTGTATTGGTCCCCGTTGCTCTAGAAAGTACATCTGTGTTCAGGCAGCATCCTATTCAAAACTCTACTGCTAGTAATACACCGAAAACATTTAATGCATGCTTCAAAACCTAGTTATTGTGTAATAAATTAGAAAGGGTTTTTGTCATTGTGTGAGAAATGTTTAGACGTTTTTTCACCATGGAAATATTTGTTATATTTAAATTTCGTTTTTTTATTGACATTGACTGCTTTCTATAATATAATGTCAGTTCTGTCTTTAGCTGAATGCTCTTACGTATCTAACTGAACTTTTGGATACAGATTTCAAAAATAGGAAACAAATGTTTATACAGTACTGCTGTTTGTGGCTTTCCTCCATGTTCAAAAATGGTAGTGATTGTGCTGCAGGGCAAACTCCATATGTATGCTTCCAAACTTGATTGGATGAGTCATAAGATTGTGATTCCTATTCCATTACAATTTGCCAATTTAGCAGACATTATAAACATTCCATGACATAGGACATAGGTATTTATGAAATATACATGCATGTCTGGCAGATTTTGATAACCGAATAGATCATTTTGCATTTGATGGCTCACATGACGAAAGAATATTTAGAAGTTTTAAAGAGAAGAGATTCAGTTCCACTGGGAGTCAGCTCATCAATTTTGATCAACAAGCCATGTCCATTTAGTTTTTGTGCAAATTGTAGATGGTTGAACTTACTATTTTGCACATCCAAAACACATGCAATTTGCTTAAATCAATAAGAAATTCAAATCTGAGGTGGTAAAGTTTTGGATAAGAAAAAAGTCCCTCTCACTGCAGTGAAGGTGAAATGCTCAGCGGACTAATGCTGCTCTCTATAGGCACTGAATGGCATAGGTGGAGTTTCCCTTTTGTGCTGGTTATTAATCATTATTAATAATAATAATTAAAATATTAAACGAAATTTAAGGGAATAAATAAATAAGAATAGTAAAATAAGTTCTACTTCTAATTGTAGTTATGAAGCTATCCATTTAAAGTATTTGCAAATAATATTTTACCTTTAAAAAAGTGCACATATTCACTTTTATTCGCATTTCTAATACGTCAAAAACGCAAACGTTGTATTCATATTCTGGACTCATCTGCTTTTCTGTACATATTATGCATTATTAGTATGGTGTTTACTGATGTTGGTCTTTTAATAACTCTTTCTTAGTAGGCCTACATTACGCCACGTTAAATGTTTTAGAGTGTGGTTCATAAATCTTTCAGGTTTCATAAAAATATCTTCATTTGTGTTCAGAGGTTTGAAACGAAATGGAGGTGGGTAGCCTGATGACAGAATGTACATTTTTGGGTGAATTATAGTCTACTTTATAAATACAGTAGGCTAAGCAGAGTCTATCGTGAATCATGATATAACGATGGATCATTACACCCCTAGTAGTCTAGTTTTCCACCTCTACACAATCTCATAAGCAAACCTTCTTTGATGATACAAAATGTTAATCATCTGCTGGCCTGCCCTGAACCTCTTTCACTCGCTCAGGAACTAGATGCTGCATAAATTTAGGAGAAGCAGGGCTCTGAGAACTACATTTTATGCAAATATAAAATTCTTAAGCGATGCCAAGAATAGATCTTGTACTTTGACTGATCTGAACGTTGTGAGACACTAAACACACTGTGCTTTGGTGTCGTGCTGTCCTCATGAATGGGAAAGCGGGTGCTGCCATCTAGTGGATTCACAATCACATTGTTCTCTGTTAGCACTGTGATCAGACAGATAAACCATTTAAAAAAGAGAAAAAGAGCAGGACCAAATTAATCAGAAATAAGGAACAACTTTCATATATCCACACATTACAAATAATATGAATAAATAAATAAGACAATTTAGTCAAGAAGACTACATTTTTCTCGAGGAACTAATCAGCATATTAGAATGAAGGAACGATCATGTGACACTGAAAAATATATTTAAAAACAATAAAAACAGAAAACAGTTTAAATTATATACATATATTACTGCATCTGAAATCGCATACTTCCCTATAGTAGGCGAAAAACAAAAGAAGTATGTCTGAATTCACAGTATGCAGGCAAAAAGTACCCGGATGACCTACTACCAGCTAAATTCTTAAGTTTGCATAGGATAGACACTTTACTATCCCATGAGGCCACGTGAGAGGATTTATGAGTGGCAGTGAAGCAACGCAACTGATGCAGGTAGGTCACATGATAATGGCAGCATGATGAATGTAGCATGGCCATACTACATTCATTCTACGCACATTATAGAACATACTTTTTTAAGTTATTATTCAAAATAAGTACCTGCGCAAAACAGTATGCGATTTCGGACACAGACTTTGGCTGTCCCATTTGTCATTTTAGGTTTAGAAGGGTGCTAGCGAGTGCCTCCATCGCGGCAGATAAACGAGCGCTCGGTGCGCACTTTTGCAGAGCCTGCAAAATCAGCAGAAGACTTCTACCTGACAGTCAAAGCGGCATTGCGTGACGAAAGTGCACGGATGAAGACAAAGACTTTATATATAGGAAGACAGTGCACTCTGATTACTTATGAATGGGAGAAAGTGCAACGCACAATATGGCGAATAAGCCCCGCCTTCTAAATGAGCCAATTAGTAAAGTCATCACTCGCGTTTAGGATTGCGTATGCACTTTAGCTTTGTCCAGGCTGAAAAATGCAGTTTTTGTCATGATTCAAGCGTTTAGAAACCACATTTATGAGACAGCTGTTGTCAGATTTCATTGGTGATTTCAATTTAATAATAAACTGCGAACAGTTTTGGAGAATTCGAGAGTCTGATGTCGAAATTAGCACTGTGCACTGTATACTGACCCTCGCATATGCGCAAAAAGTGCATTGGCCTTTAGGGTTCCATTTGGGACAGGAACATCATTGTCAGTGAGCAGAAACTAAAGTTGAAGTGGACATGCAGAGAGAGGAGGAGATGAAACAAACTAAACACATATAATGACTTATGCCTTCAGAATCACAGATGAGAGAGGCAAGCATGCAATAACGTGTGTAATATAGGTGGGTAGACTTTTTATTTGATCTATTATCAAAAACAACAACAACAATAATCGAGTGCAGGGGGGTATTCCAGAAAGCAGGTTATGTGACATTCCTGGGTAGGTTTAAGGGTAAGTTTGCGGATAACCTCAATTTTCAGGGTATGTAAATTGCCATAGCAAATCACTCTCTGAACGTAACCTGCATTTTTTTATTTTTTTATAAAGCATAAAGCAACCGAACAGTGAATTAAATTCTAGGTCTAATTCTAGTTGGGAAATAATCCTTTTGGAACTATTTGCAAACAATATTTGCGTCAAATATATTATTAGTCCCCAGATTCTTCACACTAGTGAATAAATACATAGATCTGCTGCAGACACACTTGACTTCTCTAGTGGTCTGGTGGCAGAAATTTTGTAAACCGTATCAAAGGTTCCGGGTTCTAATCCGCCCTCATATATATTTCTTTTTTTCTTCTTCTTCATTAAAATCAAACATTTTCATCAGTGATTGTAAATTAAGAGCAGGGACACGTTTGTGTGCAGTTTGTTTTGTGCTTTCACTGGAAAGAATAGGGTCTCTCTCCACAACAGCATTAAGCGATAGATTGATGCGCTTGTCTGTGTGTGAAGACTGTGCACAAGCCAAAAGAGAACGTAAACCCCGCCTACTTTGATTTGATTGGCCATCTCAATCATTTTGACATTGACGAGTGCCATTAGACCTAAGGCAGACCAGACTAAAAATATAACTTTTAAACCTTTTTGTCATCCTAACATACAGAGCGCTGCGTAATGAAGTGCAGGAGAGCAGTACAAGAATTTCACATTTTGGGGGGGACAATTTGGCCATTACTAATTATTCGGGGGGGACTTGTCTCCCTCAGTGTCTATGGTGGTTACGGCCCTGGCTTAAGATGTATTCAGATGTGTGTTATATTGTTTTTGCAATCAGCACACCTCAAGTAAGCAAAATGTTGGTAAGTTAACCTTTCTTTCTGGAATACCCCCCAGGAGTTTAAACATATCTAATAATAATAATAACAATAACAATAATAATAATTTGTTACATTTATTTAGCGCTTTTCTGGTCACTCAAAGTGCTTTACATATAGAAGGAGGGAATCTCCTTAACCACCAATGTGCAGCATCCACCTGGATAAGGCGATGGCAGCCATATTGCACCAGAACGCCCACCACACACCAGCTTATGGTGGAGAGGAGACGGGGATGATTAGGCGGCCATAATGGACAGAGGCCAATGGGCAAATTCGGCCAGAATGCCTGGGTTACACCACTACTCTTTTTTCTTCACAGAACATCCTGGGATTTTTTTAATGACCACAGAGAGTCAGGACCTCGGTTTAACTTGCACTTTCATGTGGATATCAATAGCTTATTTATTAGTAAAGTGGTTGCATAGCAGATATTAAACCAACTGCAATGGCTGCATTCCTGTATTGCTACACCAAAGATGTATTCAAGGGCTCACACCTCATTCCATTACATGCAATGGAAATCACCAGGAAGCTTGTAATCTCTGTAATCAGACACACCCATCATGTTTTCTAGACACAAACCGATATACTGTTTGTGACACTTGCTGCATTGCTCCTCCAAAAGCTCAAACAATGTGGACAAACCTGAATAGTCATCGACACTGTTTTAATATTTTTTTTTGTTGCAAATTTTGCCATTTCAAATAAGGAACTAAAGTTTAGGTATGTGGTTAAAATGTTGTCATTACATGTCATATATATTGTTAGTGGCCACCAGGGCCGGAGTGGGGCCCATTTCTAATTTGAATGGCCAAAACTCATGTTTTAAGAGGAATATACATATAAATAACCAATAACATACTAAACTCTTTAAGTTTCCTTAGTTTGCAGAAGCACTTGGGTAGACTTGGATTTGTTTCATATACAGGTCCTTCTCAAAAATTAGCATATTGTGATAAAAGTTCATTATTTTCCATAATGTAATGATAAAATTAAACTTTCATATATTTTAGATTCATTGCACACCAACTGAAATATTTCAGGTCTTTTATTGTTTTAATACTGATGATTTTGGCATACAGCTCATGAAAACCCCAAATTCCTATCTCAAAAAATTAGCATATTTCATCCGACCAATAAAAGAAAATTGTTTTTAATACAAAAAAAGTCAACCTTCAAATAATTATGTTCAGTTATGCACTCAATACTTGGTGGGGAATCCTTTTGCAGAAATGACTGCTTCAATGCGGTGTGGCATGGAGGCAATCAGCCTGTGGCACTGCTGAGGTGTTATGGAGGCCCAGGATGCTTCGATAGCGGCCTTAAGCTCATCCAGAGTGTTGGGTCTTGTGTCTCTCAACTTTCTCTTCACAATATCCCACAGATTCTCTATGGGGTTCAGGTCAGGAGAGTTGGCAGGCCAATTGAGCACAGTAATACCATGGTCAGTAAACCATTTACCAGTGGTTTTGACACTGTGAGCAGGTGCCAGGTCGTGCTGAAAAACGAAATCTTCATCTCCATAAAGCTTTTCAGCAGATGGAAGCATGAAGTGCTCCAAAATCTCCTGATAGCTAGCTGCATTGACCCTGCCCTTGATAAAACACAGTGGACCAACACCAGCAGCTGACATGGCACCCCAGACCATCACTGACTGTGGGTACTTGACATTTCCTTCTCCCCAGTCTTCCTCCAGACTCTGGCACCTTGATTTCCGAATGACATGCAAAATTTGAGCAACAGTCCAGTGCTGCTTCTCTGTAGCCCAGGTCAGGCGCTTCTGCCGCTGTTTCTGGTTCAAAAGTGGCTTGACCTGGGGAATGCGGCACCTGTAGCCCATTTCCTGCACACGCCTGTGCACGGTGGCTCTGGATGTTTCTACTCCAGACTCAGTCCACTGCTTCCGCAGGTCCCCCAAGGTCTGGAATCGGTCCTTCTCCACAATCTTCCTCAGGGTCTAGTCACCTTTTCTCGTTGTGCAGCGTTTTTTGCCACACTTTTTCCTTCCCACAGACTTCCCACTGAGGTGCCTTGATACAGCACTCTGGGAACAGCCTATTCGTTCAGAAATGTCTTTCTGTGTCTTACCCTCTCGACTTGAGGGTGTTAATGATGGCCTTCTGGACAGCAGTCAGGTCAGTCTTATCCATGATTGCGGTTTGAGTAATGAACCAGGCTGGGAGTTTTTAAAAGCCTCAGGAATCTTTTGCAGGTGTTTAGAGTTAATTAGTTGATTCAGATGATTAGGTTAATAGCTCGTTTAGAGAACCTTTTCATGATATGCTAATTTTTTTAGATTTTTGGGTTTTCATGAGCTGTATGCCAAAATCATCAGTATTAAAACAATAAAAGACCTGAAATATTTCAGTTGGTGTGCAATGAATCTAAAATATATGAAAGTTTAATTTTATCATTACATTATGGAAAATAATGAACTTTTATCACAAAATGCTAATTTTTTGAGAAGGACCTGTATACATTTCCAAAATTTTACAAATGCATGTTATTGTACTTTAAATATATTTTAATGATTTTCTTAATGATGAATTATGCATGTGATAACAATATAGTAGCTAATATAACCGTGATTCATTTCCAAAGAAGATGACTTCCCAAGATGGTGCTAATAAATATCCCTGTACACCAGACAAAATAGATAGTTTTATTTTGCACTTTGTTTTGAACATGACAGTGTAAATTTAATTTTATTATATTTTTTAGAGGAAATGTTTCAGTTGCAAAGGCTAGTATCACTGTGATTTTAAGTGGCCTACCACTTTGTGTGCTGTTGTTCCCAATTGCTTCCACTTTGTTATAATACCACTAACAGTTGACTGTGGAATATTTAAAAGTGAGGAAATTTCACGAATGCCACAGGTGACAACCTATCACAGTACCACGCTTGAATTCACTGAACTCCTGAGAGCGACCCATTCTTTCACAAATATTTGTAGAAGCATCTGCATGCCTAGGTGCTTGATTTTATACACATTTGTCCATGGAAGTGACTGGAATAACTGAATTCAATGATTTGGAGGTGTCCCAATATTTTTGGCAATATAGTGCATATATTAGGGTGGCCCTTATTTGGGGATAATTTTTTTTGTGTGTGGAAATGTTAACCTCTCACCCCCTCATTTGTTTCTCCATTAGAAGTATGTAATGTATGCAAAATACCCCTAAATGCTCACCTACCACCACAGCATAATGCCCACTGTAAATTCCGCCGGCCCGGGTGTATGAGTCCACGGTTTGCTGTGTGTGTTCACTACTCACTACTCTGCGTGTGCACTAACTTGGATAGGTTAAATGCAGAGCTCAAATTCTGAGTATGGTTTACCATACTTGGCCTTCACATGTCACTTTCCCATTCACTTTCATTGACAATGTTCTTTGAGTTCTGTGTTCTCGTTTTTAACCTAATTCACAATTTACTAAGGGTCTTGTATACTTATTAATTGTGTGTTATTACTGTTGAACTTGACATTATGACTGTAATGACTGTTATGATCATTAAGACAAAATTTCAATTTTGTTGAGCGCATCCCAAATGTAGTCCAAACTCAGCTAAATTTGGTTATATATATATATATGTGTGTGTGTGTGTGTGTGTGTGTGTGTATATGTATGTGTGTGTGTCCATAAGGATAGTAAAACCTGAGATCACCTATATTGTGGGGACCAGTCAGTAGTCCCCGCTTTTCAAAAGGCTTATAAATCACACAGGATGAGTTTTTTTGAGAAAGTAAAAATGCAGAATGTTTCCTGTGATGGGTAGGTTTAGGGGCAGGGGCAGTGTAGGGGGATAGAATGTACAGTTTGTACAGTATAAAAACTGTGTGTGTATTTCTGACCTGCTCTTAAAAATAAAGCAATAAACACATTTCTCACCTATGACCATCTCAATCTGCCTGCACATTACCATTCTCACCCTCCTTTCACATATATCTCTACTCAAGCCCTACACTGAACCTTTTTCTCCCTACACAAGATCTGGTGGTGATGAGGTACCTCCTACTCCAGAGCTCGTCGAGGAGGACTACCAAACTATTGGGTCCGATCCATCATCAACTCACGACGATGAGGGGCACAACTGGAGTACCTCATTGACTGGGAGGGGTACGGTCCAGAGGAACGATCCTGGGTGAGTCGCGGTGTCATTTTCGATCCCACACTGCTAAACCAATTCCATAAGGAAGACCCGGATCATCCTGGTCCTAGAAGCAGGGGTCACCCCGTCGTTGTCTCCGGATGTCAGGAGCCGCCTGTGGAGGAGGGGGAACTGTCACAGTGCAAGACACGCCCCCTCTGCAGCCATCAGTACCAGATCCACCCGCTCTTTCCTTATCACTGGAATTCTGATCGCCTACACCTGATATCACTCATCAGTTCACCTTTAATAGCCACCATCTCTTTTCACTCCCTTTCTGGTCTCGTCTACAGACACTCTGCACTCACCTAAGTTACCTACCTGTTGCCGATCCGTCATCTGTCTTCTATACGGATATCCTGTTCGTCCACATCTGTTCCCATCACCCAGCCATCTGGATGCCGGCATCCGCACTGACCAGCCAGTCTTCTGATTTCCTGTAACATACACAAGGACTGTGATCACCAGATAAGCTTCATTCCTTCCGCTATTCAACTTTTTCACTCACCTCTCTGGATCCCCATTCCCCTTACTCTGCGCATTAAATAAAGTTGTGTTGATCTTACTATCCTTTGTCCTTTTCTGTTTATGACACACATTACACGTAGTATAAAAGCTCACAAAGACGAGGAGGAAAAGAAAATAGGATATTTAATAACAAAACTCACAGAATTCATATCAAACACATATTATCATCCACAAAGACGGACAAACACTGAGGGAGAACTGAAGACTTAAGTACACAGAGTGAATGGGGTGATTAACGAGGTACAGGTGAAAAACATGACTAATTAGACTGACTGGGGAAAACTAGGACACAGGAACTTAATGAAAAACACAATGAATACAACAGACATGTGACAAAAGGATATATAAATATGTGTGACAATGCATGTCTTCACTGTTAATTTTGACCATTAATGAGCATCCTATTAGAAGTATTAACTTTTTTTTAAGTGAGTCAACACTTTTGAGCGGTATCACAATATATGATAAATACAAGTGAATTTGATTAAATGATCGTTTAATTGAAACTCCTCAATTAAACGATGTATATATCATATGTCTATACACCCAGTGTATAGACTGATCAGCTTCCTTTCCTGAAGTTTTAAGATGGTCTGGTGCTCAATCCCTCCACTGTGTTTACCAGTGCTTTTGAATCTCTTGGGCATTTTTTCAAAATAGTGGTGCCAAGTGCCTTTACTGTTTGCGCCAAAGCCAAACACACTGACCTAAGCACAAAAAAACACATCAGCAAAAGTACCTGACATTAGTGCAGATCACACAAACCATAGACAGTAAGCCACACATGCTCTGTGATCGCCAAAAGCTTACCTCATCACAGATGTGCAGTGCGAACATCAACACAAGGAAACCCGTGGATGGGTAAGATCTTGGAGACTTAATGTGGAGCCAATTAGTGTGCACATAACACATGAAAGCAGGGTGTACAACCATCACCTGGAGGAACAGGAGGACAATTAACAAAAACAAAAAAATAACTTTGGTGTAAGTTAATTGCAGCCTTTACAAGCCACTTCAGAATCTACACTGGGATGTAAAAGTCTCTCAAGATCTGGGACTCAAAACCTGATAGTAAACAAATAATTTTCAAACCTAAACCAAGATCCAAAAAAACACAGGGCAACACACTCATTATACAGACACATGAATATTAAAATATGACCATGGAGACACCCACTAACCCCCACAAAAAAATTAATTTGAGGGCACCTTGATGCATTTTAAAGTGACCGTATTATGATTTTTTTAATTACCTTTCATGTAGTGTGTAACATAGTTCTAAGTGAATCAAAGCATCATGCAACGTTTTAAATCTGAAAGTGCACCGCATATAAAGTTATTGCCTCCCAAATGCGGCAACAGGATGTACATCTCCGTTCCCTCCTTCAGGGAAAGGGGTTACATACTGACCCTTTCAGTTAGTCACGTTCAATATACATCAACGATGAATTGGGATCCCTATGGAAAATGCCACTTCTAGTGCCCTGTACAAGCCTCTCAGGCCCCCATACTAGGGCAGAAGACTTGTGCAGAGAGCAATTACTGCGTTCCACATGACACACTCAGTGACTAAGGTGATGGCATCCAATATCCAGTGGGTCATCCTCTGCTTGGAGACAGCCTTTCCCTTCAACTGGCCTCCATAGCAGATGAAGAGCTGTTCTGAGGTCCCGAAGCAATGCGTTCTGTTCACGTATAACCAGAGTGCGGATGGGACAGAGAAAAGCCAGGGCTGGGTCTGCATTTTCCAAGGGCAGCGCTTGCAGGTTCACCAACTGGTTAGGTTGACCGAATCCAACTCCGTACAGAGAAAATAAATCCTCTGCACAAGGGAGAGGTTGCTATTTTCCCAGTTGACCCGAAACCCTGTGTTCGCACAACTGCTCCCTCGACTGGGCTAGTATGAGCCAGTCGTCGAGATAGTTGAGGATGCGAACACCAGGCTCCCTTATAGGAGTAATGACTGCCTCTACGACTTTCATGAAGACGCGAGGCGACAAGGACAACCCGAAGGGCAGGATCCTGTACTGATAAGCCCTTCCCTCAAGTGCAAAGTGCAGGAATGGTCTGTGTCGGGGGAGAATCGAGACATGAAAGTATGCGTCCTTCAAGACGATCACTGCAAAAAAATGCCTTTCTGGGTCAACATCTTGAATGGCAGCCTGTGCAGGGGTCAATTCAAGACTCGCAGGTCCAACCCACAGCCTTAGCTCATGCCTCAAATGCACCTGTCAAGCCAGGAGCTATATTCTGTTTCGCAATCTATTTCACATTAGGTACCAATAATATGCTTTTTTGTTTTTGTTTGTTTGTTTGTTTGTTTGTTTCTTTCTTTCTTTCTTTCTTTCTTTCTTTCTTTCTTTCTTTCTTTCTTTCTTTCTTTGCTAGAAAGACTTCAGATAATAGGTTTTGATTTAAAGTGGGATGAATCTGGTGTTGATGGACAATCCAGAATGCCAGAATAGGATGATTAGCATCTTTCAGTGTTCTATAAAAACTCACATGACATGGTCTTACAAAATGCTTAATAAAATGCGTTATAAATCCGGATATATCATCCTCAGATTTGAAATGAAGCATGACCACACTTGTGGCCTATCTCCAGTAGTGGTTATAAGCTGTTATTGTCACAATTCACGAGTGAGAGTGCCCCTGATTACCACCAGAGAGGACTCCACCCCCGGACTATCACTCCATCTAGGACTACATCTCCCATAATCCTTTGCACGGACTCATCAGCACTCATTGATTACATCCACCTGCACCCCATTACCTTGTTAGCTCACACTATATAAGCCAGGTCATGTCCATCATTCATTGCAAAGTCTTGTTTGTTGTTAACGGCATTTCTGAGGGTTTCCCTGGTTTCGGATTACTTGCCTGTTCCTTGGTTTACCCTTTGCCTGTCTCTCCTGTCTTGATTGCCTTTTTGGACTGCTTGCATGTGTATGACCTTCTGCCTGTTTTTGGACGATGATTGTGGATTACCCTTCATTAAAGCTGCATTTGGATTCTCAACCTTTGTCTCTCGGAGCAGTTACGTTACAGTTATACTACATTTACATAATGTTTTTATACATTTAAAATTATATACTTGTTGTGCAGCACTTTGTTTGACAAAGATTTTTAAAAGTTTAATTAAATTCAACGATAAAATATTAAATTAATGTTTTATGTCTTAATTTGATTTCCAGAAAATACACAACACAATTTGTCGGAAATCTTTTAATAGAAATTGAATTAAAAAAAGAATAATATGTTTTTTATGAATTCAATTAATTAAGTAGCTAGTAGCCTACAATTTACTGGTAAAAATTACAGTAAACAAACATCACAGACAATGGCAGACAGCGACCAAGGCAGCTCTGGTATAATGTCAATAAACTTCTATAAATAATTTACATTTTATTTCTAGTAAATATGTAAACATCCCTAAATTACTGAAAAAAGGTACCGTTGGGTACCAGTACCAGTTAAAATGTGAATGGTACCCAACCCTAGCAGGGACCCAACTCGGACGGCATAGCGGAGTCTGAGTGCGCGGTGCAACACTTACCTGCTTCACCTAAAGGGTAGAGAGGAGGCCTCTCGAGTGTGTCCTGGACACTCCTGCTGCCCTTCACTGGCGAAAGGAGAGGAACCTGAGGGTCTCTCTTGGGACCCATTGATATAGAAAACTGCTCTTTTATTGAAAATTTGGGAACAAAAGTTAAAAAGGATTTTCCACCTGGCCCGCCTCTGGGGGAGGGAGTGGTGCCTTCACCATGCCTCCATCTGCTTCTGGGCGGCTTAGAACTACTGGGCAAAGCTCACAACCACGTCGCCTAAAATCCCAGCCTGGGAGTCACAGGGGAGTCCAGGAACCAATACTTATCGGCCTCCTTCATGTCTGCCAGGTTGAGCCAGACATAGCGCTCCTGAACAACTAATGTGGACATCGCCTGACTGACTCATTGTGCTGTGATTTCCGTCACCCGAAGAGCAAGTCCAATCATCCAACCTAGAAGGTTCAGGACATAAACTATCCACAAATGCTGCCCCAGCTTGCTAAATGCCCAAACACGTTTCATACCCGCGCCACTCTTTTATGGAAATAAACCCTTTTTAAAGGTAAAAAACCTGACAAATGTCTTGAAATGCATCATCTGAACAATGTTTTGAGGTGTAGTAACCCTAGTATAAGCAGAAGTATTGACTCCGGGCCTTTGAATTATTGAAAAATAATGCACATCCAAGGTTGTGCCACCTTGGGTGTGCATTATTTTTCTTATAATTCAACAGTCTGTCGTCAATTATTCTTTACTTATTGTTAACACAAAAATAATGAATGACCTTACTTTGTCCTTGGTGGCTTGTAGCTTGTCTATAACCTTAAACCGTGTTCTGTTGAGTAATACAGAAAGAGAAAAAAGGGTCAAAACATTCCAATAAATGATGACAAAATAAATGTACATATGTCATTCAAGATATAAAGACTAACCAATGCCCCAGTCATAGTTCACCTCCAAATCAAAAGACAGACATATGATATATACACTATATTGCCAAAAGTTTTAGGAGGCCTGCCTTTACATGCACACTTTAAAGACATCCCATTCTTAATTCGCAGGGTTTAATATGGAGTTGGCCCATCCTTTGCAGCTATAATAGCATCAACTTTTCTGGGAAGGCTTTTCAGGGTTTAAGAAATTTTTGACCATTATTCTAGAAGCACATTTGTGAGTTCATGCACTGGTGTTGGATGAGAAGGCCTGGCTCACAGTCTCCGCTATAATTCATCCCAAAGGTGTTCTATCAGGTTAAGGACAGGACTCCACACCAAACTTCCACACCAAACACCAATACGTTTTTATGGACCTTCTTTTGTGCACTGGTGCGCAGTTATGTTGGAACAGGAAGGGGTCATCCCCAAACTGTTCCCACAAAGTTGGGATCATGAAATTGTCCAAATTGTCTTTGTATGCTCAAGCATTATGAGTTCACTGGAACTAAGGGGTCAAGCCCAACCCCACAAAAAAAACCAAAAAAAAACCCCACCATAATCCCCCCTCCACCAAACTTTACACTTGGCACAATGCAGCCAGGCAAGTACCGTTCTCCTGGTAACCGCCAAACCCAGACTTAAGAAAAGAGAGCATGCAAAATACGCATAATCTTTACTCTATTTAATTTAATATAAGTGTGAACTCGTGAATATAGCATATGTGTGTACGTTAAACTGCAATGAAAAAAACATAATTATCAGCTTCATTTTCTTTATGCAAAGTAAATGTAATATGATTTCATTTTCTTCCCTTTTGTGATTAAATGTGACCTTGTTTTCGTGATATTTAACCATTATCTCACCGTTTAACCATTATCTCACCGTTTAATAGTTCCATCAGTTAGAGCACTGGTGACCCACTGGATATCCAGTGTTTTGAAGGGCAACAGCACGAGATGGGTGGTATTGTCCAGATGGGTGGCACTTTCTGGGTACATGAAGCGGTGGGTCGTCCTGGATCCCACATCTTTTTCATAACCCTCAACTGGTGCCTTATTCATTCTGTGGGAGGCAGAAATATAATATTAAGGTATCTATCATAATTACAAAAAATGTATGCTTTCATGCTTGATTCCATATTTGACAGTTGCAGCACCTCTCTTCCCAGGCTGTCAGTAACGCTTTAGTTCCTGTCTCTACAAAGCACAATGTGCTCTGATTGGTTTTCACCTTAAACCAGTGTGTTGTAATTGGTCAACCACTTTGAATGTGTTTGGGAAATGACATGCCCCTTGCCATAAGCATTAGTTTCAACACACTACTAACGCAACTCAATCAGGCATTGTCCCCCACCTATTTTTTTTTCTTCTTTGTTTTTTTTTTTTCGTACTATATGCGTTTGGCAGGATATATTTAAATGAGGAATATTGTGAGACGTGTATAAAACTCAGGACTACAATGGAGGCGTTTCAGGGAGTTTGTGTTAAAACAGCAACATTGCACACTAAAGTGTAAAATGTAAAAAAGCATAATAGAAAAAAAAAATCGTTTACCTCATTACAAAATCATGACTGTCTATAAGAGGACCATAGAATGATCTTTCAAGGTTCCCAGAGTTCCCCACCACAGCACAGGTTCGGCAGCGAGATGGACCAGCGTCTCTGTAGTGTCCCTCTCCAGGAATGACAGAGAACAGCTCCTGAATCACTTGAGAATAACTAGCGTTGCTCTTAGTAGCCTGTAGAGACTGTGGATGGACAATGATGCAGGAAAGTGCACTCTACAATCAGCATGAATTTAAAATCAAATAGAAATCAGCATGAAGACAATTAGATTTGAAAATTATTAACAGTTTATACTATCACTAATGACATTAAAAATGCTCATTGGTTAAAAGACATTAAAACCATAGAGAGATTCCACAAAAATATTAACCAACACAACTATTTAGTATGGTTACACTGTTACAAACTGCTTTTAAAGAAAATCAACATTTTAAAGTATGTAATAGTTGTAATAGTATAGTATTAGAATGCAATGAGGAATTGGACATCTATGAGGTGAAGAATGGAGACCAGACCTCGTTGAAGATATCGAGTTTAGATTTTACAGATGCTGTAAGTTTTTATCATATTGCAATGTGTTGTTAAGCGATTGAACCAAAGGTTTATTGATAACTTTGTTTGTCTTTCAAGTTAATATATATATAGACCACAACTGCTGGGATATTACTAAATTGCTGGTGCATTGTCTGATTTATTTATTAACATCATTAATGAGATTGGATGTAAAAACATAGTACTGATTAAGTACATGAGTACATAGTATGTGATATAATTAAGTAATATCACAAGAACAAGAGGGCTGTTCTCACAAATTTTAGGAAATAAAAAATCATTTATGTATTTGTAATTTACCAATTCAGATGCATCTTCTTTACCTCCTCTACAATGCAAAGATTTTTTTTAATTTTTTTTTTCATATGTGTCATTTCATTTTATGTCATATTTGTTCCTTTGTTTGAGTTTCCCGCCACTCATCATCAGTTTCCATGGCCAGTTTGGACACTAATCTTCATCACAGCTGTTTGTCTGCATGCACCTGACTAACAATGGTAGAAATATTTATATTATTTTTGTTACCAGGATGCATCTTCAAAGATTTGTCTATAAATGGTAGATTCTTAATATTTCATTGTTTCATCATTAATTTTCCATGTCTAGCCATAGAGAATTAAAGTTAGAGTTCCAGTGTAAAATATTTGTTAACTGTTGAGAGAGAAAATAAAAATGGAAATTTGGGGCCCCAAGTCTACCATATTGCTTTGGTTTCTGAAAGGTGGATAGTTTCAAGGCTTGTTATAAAATTGAATAATTAAACCATCAAAAGAGGGAAACCAACCTTGTGGAGGAGTCAGAAATCATGGAAAAAGGTAATTCACTTAATTCACCCGAAAAATATTTATTTTGATGGTTGATATACGGCCTTTTAAGGAACTAGGCAGTTTGTTCCATCTATCAAGGTTGTTTTTTATTTGTTTCAAGTGAAGGGGGTGGATTCTGGAATCCATTGCCGCTTTAATATATATCCTAATGAGTGATTTATAATCAAGTTCTTATCCTTCTAAAATATGAAATGATTTGAATGACTTCTTCAGGCTTAAGATATGTACTTGGCTATAGAATTATATATAATGTGATCTCCTCCTTGTTAAAACATATACTCTTCTAGCTGACCAAGACAGCCAAGTCAGCCTATCATCATGACCACTTTAAGGCGTACTAGAGAACAATGATGAATACTGTCTGAACCTCTCACTGAGAGAAAGAACATGCTATCACTATGTTTTGGGAAAGTTTCCTGTTTAGAGCAAGAGCTCGACCAACTCCAACCCTGAAGAAGCTGTGTATCTGTGTGTGCTAATATTCTGTGTTACGGATTGGTGGGTTGAACAACTGGCACCTTAGGGAGACAGAATGACTCGTTTTTCCGGACAAGCCGGCACCTAAAAAAAACAGGGTCTGAGTGTCACCCTTATAATCAATGGAGATATGCTCCTGCATCAGTCCATGTGAGGAAAATTTCTGTTTATCTATTTCTTAGCCAATCAGAATCATTCAACCTGAAGTAATGACGTAGATGGTGTTATTGTGGTGGAAAACTGAATGTGTGCAGAGCTTGTTGTGAGTGTTCAAGCTGAATTATGCTGATGAAACTTCTTCACTAAAATTTTCTTCTGTCAATTTAACCTCAACTTCAGGTCTTCATTCATCATATCTGGTCCTTGGGTCTTTAACTGTAAAATCCCCTACATGAGAGGTACATGATTGAGATTTAACAGGTTGTTTATATCAGATGAAATATGAATTTCAAGGTATTTGAGCATTTATGTTATGTGCCCTAAATGGATAGTTCCTGACCTCAACATCCCAATCTAAAATATAGTGATAGGTAGAATCTCAGACTTTTAACAATTTATGTAGTAGAACATACCAGTGGTTAATGAGACTGTATACTGATAGGAGGCAAAAGTATGGGTTTGTAATATATAAAATAATGTTGTTGGCATATAGGCTTATTTTATTAATCTATTCCAGAAATATTATGGAACTGCCTGATTGCCGCTGCCTCAATAAAAAGTGCAAATAATAAAGGAGACAGGCATCCTTGACGAGTACCTCTTTTCAAGCGAAATAGCTTTGGTTAAAATGCTTCTATTGGTTTCAACAGAGGCTACAGGGGATTTATAAAATGGGTTTCAAAATGAGGAGAAGAGAAATGACCATTCCACTCTTTGTCGAATGCAATTAAGAAAGGAGGTTTGTTTTCTGCCATGAAGTTATTATAAAAAGTAATTACATTTGTTAACCTTCTTTTATTTTCTAAAGGATAAATCCAGTCTGGTCATTGTGTATTAAAGGTGTGATTACAGTTTTTAGTCTGACAGACAGTGCTTTTCTTATCAGTTTTATATCTACATTGATGAGTGAAATTGGCAGATAGTTGACACATTGTGTCTTTATTAGGTTTTGGAATGAGAACGATATAAGCAGTGTTCATATGATATGGTATGTTTCCAGTGTCGTAGATTTAGCCTAAAGAAGAGAGGGGACAGAAAAGGCCATAAAAATAAAAAAAAATAAAAGTCAGCAGTGTAACCATATGGACCAGGAGATTTTGTTTGGCATGTGTTGGAATGCTTTGTTAATTTCATCTGTCAGAGGGTTTTCCAGCATTTCTGTCTTATTTAGACTACTTTTGGTCTTTACTTTTGGTATAAAGGTTTAAATAACAAGATCTAAATATTTCATGTATTAATTCTGGTTCCTGAATTATGCTTCCTGTCGGGGCACTGGTTGATGTTTGTGGTTTTAGTTGGTTTGCTGGATACTTGCTTGTTTTCTCTCCATATTAAAAATGTTGTTGTCTTAATTTGAATAAGGTTTGTTCAGTGTTTCAAAATATCATTAAGTTAATTTTTATTTACTCAGAAGTTGCAATTGATGGGAGTTGGCCCTCGAGAGGCTAAAAGGTCTGATGTCTTCACCTCACCCTACAGGTACTTTTCTCTTGATAACCACTCTTTAGTTTTGTATGCGCAATAAGATATTATTTTTCCTCACATAACTGTGTTTTCAGTCTCCCGTAATATACATGCTGAGATCCCCTCTGTTGTATTAGTCTCAATAAAGGATGCTCATTGTTCTTTAAGAAATTAATAAAATCATAATTGTTATTCCTCTATGCGTTCGCTCGGCTGGTGAGACTTGTTGCACATTGCAGTAAGCTAGATCAGTGGTTCCCAACCACATGCCTGGAGGCCCACCAACAGTGCATTTTATGTATGTCTCCTTTCTCTGACACACCCACATCAGATTTTGGAGTCACTACTGATGAGATGATGACTTGAATCAGGTGTGTTTGATTGAGGAGGAGCCATACAAAATGTGCATTGTTGGTGGGCCTCCAGGAACGTGGTTGGGAACCACTAAGCTAGATGATATTAGAATATCATATTAATAAAAGCTGGATGACTTGCTAAATAGCATGCAATTGATTTTTAAATATATTGTATGGCGGAGAAAATGCTGTACAATACAGCTGTGTTAATACAAATAAAGCTCTTTATGGTTATGCTATTAGTCACTTGACAAAAAAACGTTGGCTGCGTCCGAAAACCTATAGGCAGATGACTTGTTGCCTCGCTGCCTTATCAGACAACGGCTTGTAAGGCAGGGTTTGTGCATGAAGGCACCTCACGAAACTAATTTCAGACAGACTTCTTAGGCATTGTAACTGTTTAAAGGTCTACAGCAAAAAAGATAGAGCATTGGTGAGAACTATACAAATATTGAATTACTACATTATTCATTTCTCGCTAGAAATGACATCAGAAGTGGAAAATGTTGGTAAAAAAAACTTACCAGCAAACATAACTTTCGGACACCATCTTTTTTTCCCAGCTCAACTGTCACAGAATGTAAAGCCCAGGATTGTGGGATATCAAAGGCAGCGAAGGATACATAACAGCTGCCTTCGAAAATCGATCACATGAAGGCCTCTCAAGAGACAGGAAATTAAGCTAACAATAGATTTGGACGTTCCTTGATGTCTTCCTGCATTTTGCAGGTTTCAGACGCAGCCATTGTCTCTGAGGCACATGCGTTAAATTAAGAGATTTAAAAAATTGTTGAGTATATAACAATGATAATTTGTCTGTCAATAAATGATTAGCTCAATTGTTTAATAAAACACAGAATATATTACAGTATCTTTGGTGTTTCTGAGGTTTCTATGGAAATTAAATAGAGAGTAAGGTGGATATGACATCATTGACAGGCGACTCAATGTTACACTGGTTAGGAGCAAGGATGTTCTGCAAAGAGAGATGGAGGTAGTAAATAAATCATTTTGCAATGTTCTGCTGTTGCGGCTGGTTAAGCTAATGTTGTGCTTTGTTTCTGTCCTGTATCTTGCTCTCTTATTGGCTGTAGGTCATCGCCGATGTAATTTTCAGTCAGAACACATTTCACACATTAGGATTTAGAGTCGACAGGTACAGGAACAACATTAGGGTGAGTCATTAATGACAGAATTTTCATTTTGGGTTGAACTAACCCTTTAAGGCCCGATATTCACTCTCTGAAAGGTTTTGCAAAATCGCAGACAAATGCTCAAAATCATAAGCAAAGCGGAGCTCGTTCACATGAGTGACAATCACAAAATTATGTTTTTATTAACAAAGTTCGGGAGGAACACATTCAAATTATCTATCCAATTGTCATGTCAACACAATCAACTCAAGGGAAGGACTACCCAGTCAACTCACCAAGTTCTTTGACAGTTTCCCAGCATCCCTCCACCAACCCATCTTCCTCACACTCACCTGGTTACTTCCTAACCAGAGATAGAGGTGTGCGATACCGCTAGATTTGGTATCGATCCGATACCAAGTAAATACAGGGCCAGTATCGCCGATACCGATACCAATATCGATACTTTTTAATAATTAAGGTGGATGCGTCTTCAACCTAAATCTAAATGAATTTTCATAACTTGTAATTTGTTTTTGTGATTTGCATTTTGGGTTATTAATCAGTACTGCAAAAGCTTTTGTTCAGAAACAACTTTGAGACACTCCTCGCTGCAGCCTGAAGCACGATGACGTAGCTGGATCAGATCCAATACGTACTGGATGATGGTTCGTTATGGCGAGTGCGTATAGTTATAATGCGAGTGCGAGTCTAGTTATGAAGTGAGTGCGAGTCTTGACATGTCACTTAAGACCAGCGTATACACATTATAACTACAGGTTAGAACATTATAACTACACAGGTTAGAACATCATCTATATACAATATTGACCATATGTATGGTCAATATTGAATTGATGTTCTAACCTGTGTAGTAGTAGTACTGATAAATAATACGTAATTATTTATGAATAAGTCATTGTGATGCTGAAGTTATCCTAGTTTCTCTCTACATACATGCAAAACAGTTAAAAGTGTAACATATTCTGGTCATGCAGTTGAGTGGAAGCAAAATGAGTCAAGTAGCCTAAATATCTGTAATTTTAATCCTCAAGGTACAACTGGTACACATTCAAGGGAAAATGCAAAACGTGTGTCCTGATTTCGTGAGCATGTTATTAATAATTGTTTTTGCGCGAGCGGTTTGAGTATTTATCCAGTTCACAAATCTCTCAACTGCGCGTGTGCATGTGACGTCATCAAAATGTGAACCACGAAACCACTGCGCATGCGTGTCCAGTACGTGATGGATCTGATCCAGCTACGTCATCGTGCTTCAGGCTGCAGCGACGACTTCTTGGATCTATCGTACAGTGCGAATGCTACCCCAGACAGTAGTTCAGTGTAAAAAGAACAGCGGTCTGACTACTTTGAAAATCGTGTAGTGTGAACTCGGTGAAGGTGTTTTGATTAGATACACATTTTTAACACTAAGGACAGAATTGAATACCTGCCACCAGGCATAGACGTTGTCGGGAAGCAGGCTGTTATTGAGAGAGAGCAGTGGTGGGACATCTGGACTGAAACGTTCGGTAAACCACTCGTCGTCACTTGCAGCCAAACACCGCTCCTTACAGGCACAGGGTTCTTCATGAAACAACCGCTCCACCATGCTTTTGTTCATCAAATTTTTGAACTGATCATAAGGAACTTTATTTATGGTCACAGTGCTAATGATGGCACTCAACAGAACCACGAGGAAGACTTTCGTGTGTTTACAAAGCCGCATTTTGAATGCTGAAGGGCTTCTATTCTCTGATGTTGGGTTGGTTTAGATGGAGGTTTAGGTGATTCCTCTGGCTCCTTTCTTCACCTTAACATGAGACTAGCTGTAAGAACCTGAGCAATAAATGACAGTAAAAAGAAATGATTAATGAATTTAAAAGGCATTATGTGTGGAAATAAAGGGTTGGAGTGAGAGTAGAGGCTTTAAATGCATTTTAATTGCTTTTCTACTCACTTAAAAATGTTGGGTTAAAAATAACCCAACAAGTAACCCAACTGTGGGTTGGTATAGCACCTTCCCAACGTTGGGTTATTTTAACCCAATGCATTGGGTTCCAAAACAGTTGGGTTAAAAGTAACCCAACAGTTGAGTTAACATTTTATTTTTATTCATGTCAAATAAAATACATTTTGTTTTCAAATACAGATGGTTTATTTGTATAAAACAATACATATGTTTTTTATATATATATATATATATATATATATATATATATATATATATATATATATATACATATTTCTTAGAGTCTAGCATTTAATGTAAATATACATAAATGTGTACATATTAAATTTAAAATACAAAGCAAAACCTATATTTAAAACCTACACAAAAAATGTACAGAGTAAATACACATACAATGTGTACAGATGACAACAATTAAAAATTAACACAAATTGTAAAACTACACAAAAGTGTACAGTAATATTAAATTCAAAACCTATACAACAGAATAGACAAATTCATCATATTAAATCCTTCCAGAAATAAACAACTTTATTTAAAAATCTACAAGCATTGATGTGTTGTAAATATACCTTAAGTAGCAAAACAAATACAAATGATGATGATCAAAGCTCTTAATGAAGCAGCATTGTGTTGAAGGAACTTTGGATATATTCAAGTTTGTGTGCTGCAAAAACTCCCAAATGGGGGCAGAGGTCTTTGGATAGTTTATGTCATAGATGTATAAAAAATTCTGAAACATACATCCAGTGCTTGAAATAAGGTCTTCTGTTCAACTGCCTCCACACTGAAAATGAAAAAAAAACCTGCGAGTTCTCTTTGTCCTCAAAACATCGTCATGTGGATCCTGGCTTGTCTCACTGTTTAGCTAATGCACCATGTTAGTCCAACCTTAAAAAATAAATAAAGTTCAGTTGGCATGCAATATGACAACAGTGGTGTTAAACGTTTACATAAAAGTTACAATAAAGCAGTGTTGTACTGAATTAAAAAATTGTCACTCTAATTAGTCATTTCTATCCCTTAACCATAATTTACCACTTTATTTACAAAATATTATTAATCTCAACGCATGTTCACGAGAGCACCTTGACGCATGCGTGTTGTGTTGATGAGAGAGCAGATGTTGTTGTGTCATTTTTGTTTTTGTTTTGCATAAAGCACTTATGTCGCTTCATAAAATTGAACCAAAACACTTGAGTTCCATTAATTACTTTAATGATGTCTATTCTGGGCCTTGTTGAAATTGGTAATTGCATAGGCCGGCAATAGAGGGACAGAAAGTTCTCATACTTATTTTCAAAAATGAAAATTAGCCCATAATTTACTCACCTTCATGCCATGCTAGGTGTATATGACATTGTTCTTTCAGACAAATTCAATCTGAGTTATATTAATAAATGTCCTGGCTCCTCAAGGCTTTATAATGGCAGTGAATGGAAGCCCAAAATTTGAAGCCCAAAAAAGTGCATCCATTCATTATAAAATTAATCCACACGGCTCCAGGGGTTAATAAGAACCCATTGAAGTGAAGCGATGGGTTTGTGTAAGAAAAATA
The DNA here is from genome assembly GCA_023029165.1 of Gobiocypris rarus. Classification (NCBI taxonomy): domain Eukaryota; kingdom Metazoa; phylum Chordata; class Actinopteri; order Cypriniformes; family Gobionidae; genus Gobiocypris; species Gobiocypris rarus. The sequence continues at coordinate 33,029,402 of CM040919.1, read as the reverse complement.
TTTATATTTAACACGTTATAAAGTAAAATATCTAGCTTCCAGTGGACCGCCTTCCATATTCAACTTTCTAAAAAAACGTAACTGGCATGTGATGGCGTCCGGCGTAGCGAAAGGCGTGGCGTAAAATAGCGTAACTTGCGTGGCGATGGCGTCGGACTTAGCGAAAGCGTTTTGACGTTTTGACACTTTCTTTGTAAGTTGAATACCGGCTGTCTTTTAGTTTTAAATGTGGATATTTTTCTTACACAAACCCATCGATTCGCTCAGAAGGCCTTTATTAACCCCTGGAGCTGTGTGGATTACTTTATAATGGACAAATGCACTTTCTTTGGGCTTCAAATTTTGGGCTCCCATTCACTGCCATTATAAAGCTTGGAAGAACCAGGACATTTATTCATATACAGTAGCTCTGATTGTATTCATCTGAAAGAAGAAAGTCATATATGACTAGGATGACTTGAGGGTAAATTGAGTAAATTATAAGATCATTTTTGGATGAACTGTACCTTTAATGACATAATTTTACTTATTTGGGTGAACTAACCCATTTACAAGCAGAATCACTAAAGGAAATAATAAATTAATACATATGAGCCACAGAGCAGTGTACTTTATCAAAGCTAATTTGATAGTGTTGTTTTTACTTACAGGCTGAATGTCATTAAGCTTCTCTTTTCAGCATATGTTGGACACACCGTTTTTTCCATTTGTGTGGTATGCCGATGGCAGGATGGCAGGAAGGGTTTTAAAGGCAATTCTCCATAATCACCTTTTGAAAGACAAGTTTACAGAAAAATAAAAAAACAAATTTTCACTTACCAAATGTTCGGGCCTAATTTCACATGCACAGACACAACCAAAACAATTTTTCCAAAATAAGACATGCCTTCCCTATAATGAACATCATTAAACTCACCGTCCCAGGATAGTCGTGAAGTCATGCATGTTCTACTTATTTTATTCCAGAGGATCAAATCCATTTAATCAGTCAATCATCAGACAACTCATACTCTATTGAAATTAAAAACATATTATATGAAAATGAGGGAAGACAGCTGAAAAAACAAACAAACATACATAAGTAATAAACAGGTTGTTACCCAAACAACATGGTTCTGTAGTAGCCACAGCACTGCACATTTGGGCTCTCTAATCATTATTAAACTTACCAGCTTGTTAGTAGAGACTCCAAGAACGGAAATGTGCATCAGATAAGGAAGACGTCCAAATTGTGTATTGGGGATACTCCAGGACTAGAGTCGAGAAACACTGTCATCAAGCAGCATAAATTCACTCCTTCCTCTGCATTAGAATGAATCACAACAACAAAAAATCTGAAAAGCAAACTAGTCTTTAAAAAAAAAAAACCTTTTGTGTACAACTTATTTCACTACTCACCTTTACTCAACTTTAATTAAATCGAAGAGGTTCAATTGTTGTCTTTACTTCACAAATGAATCCATTTGTCTAAAACAGATATAACACATTTAGAACACATTTAAAATAAAGGCAAAAACTGTCCTACCTTCATAAGAAAATATACTATAATTGGACGCTTTAGCTACTCTTGTAATACATTTAATAGTAACATGCATGACTATATTCATATGACAACCTTCATTCATTATGTATTTCTGCCAAAATACCATAGTTGTTTGTAGTTGTGTTACTACAGTAACTTACGTCTGGTAATTTGTGGGTTGGAAACTAATAGTTCATTGTTTGCACAATATTTATCCTGTTTTCTACGTCAATGTTGTTTTAATGTCAATGTTGTTGGGAATATCTGCACAGTTTTATCTTACAACAGAGATTTCGAAGAATTCAAACGGATTCCCTGGATCTCATAGTATTGTTGTGGTGTCGTGTGACCGCGTCTGAGCTTGATGTGCGGGCTGAGCTGATAATGCTACGCGCAGCATCCAGACTAGGCCTAACGTTACTTACTTTATCACCGTATTAAGTTTCTAACCAGTTTCGCTAGAATAATATTTTAATTAACGTTACTTTATTACTGCTAGTGAGCTAACGTTAACTGGAATAGCTAGGGTTTAACGTAAAGGGAACTGTTTTAAAAAATATATAAAATTCAGTTTTGGAGTATTCAACGTTTCAGTACAATACATAATGTTATAAGAGTTGTATACATAAAAAAAATCGATATGACTTACCTTTCATCTCATAACCAGGCTGCAGCAGCTTCTTCTGTTGACTGTCGACTGGACCGTCCGTTAAAATTTGAACTGTCGCTGGGGAAACCGTATTTAACCCAATGGCAGGGTTATTGCTAAAAATAACCCAACGATGTTAAAATGACCCAACATTTTCGTTAAATAACCCAACATATTGACCCAATATGTGTAACCCAACGGTTGGGTTAAATAAATAACCCAACGTTTTTTTCTTTTCTTTTTTTTTCTCAATGTAACAATGTTTTAATTCTACTTTTAAAAAAACTTGTCTCTCTCTAAATCTCTCTAAGCCCTTTTTTCATTCTACTGATCTGTGTTGCATTTAACAGCAAAAAACTCATTCTGACAAATCACGAATTGACTAACTAGTCAGATACATTTACCAAAAATCACACAAATTCGTACGAAGTATGAACAAATTCGCAAGTGCTATGCTAATGCTACCAAAGCAATGTGTAACCCATTAGCAAGGTGGTATTTCTTGAATTAACTAGTTTCCACTACAAAAAATGTGAGATTACATAATATTTTTAAGTTAAATGTACGAATAAACTTACTCAGATATTTCCAATTTAGAGCAATTAAAATGTATGATTACAAAATAAAAATCTCTGTTTTTGCCAAATTATTCAGGTTAACAGTGTAATATAAAATAAATATTTCGAGATAATATTTTCTTAAATTTGCTTTGACTTAGTAGGCTACAGAGGTAAAATAAAAGCCAAATATTCAATGTAAAAAAATAAAGAGCAGTTCAACCGGATTTGTAAGTCAACATTCTTAAATGTCTATTAACACATCAGAAAGCAGATATACACAAAGTAGAACTGGCTTTCGTGTTTGATATCCTGATAAAGCCTGGACACAAAGCTTCTGTTATCTCTCTTACCGTTTCATGGACCTATAGCCTATAATGTTCTGCGGTGTTCTGAATGGCTGTTTCTGAATGGGGGGTCAAATATGGACAAAACATTGGTTTAAATTAAACAATTTAACCTAAAGGTTCATTTGAACCAACGCTTCGGTTTGTTTGACCCAACAAACAACCCAGAGTTTTTAAGTTGTTTTGGATATGCTGATGCTGATCTGATAATCTTCTGGTTTTTCTTTGGTTTGTTTGTTTCTGACGCAAACAAATGTAAATAATATGACTCCGTTTTCAGTCGAGGCTGAATTAAGGTGTTATGGTCTCTGAGGTAATATAACAGATGATCTAAAATTACAACCGCGAACATATGTAACAGACAGGAGTAAAGTCTTGAATTACTGCGTTTAAGAAAAGAATAACCTTGAAAAATGTAGCTAATGGAAATAAAACATTTACTCACTTTCTTGCCTTTAAAAAAAACTGCCCAATTTTGAATCCAGCGTCGTTTGCATCTCTATTAAATCTGGTTGTCAGGATTGTGTAAGGGGGTGTAGCCTATAAATGCACTGGGAGAGCGACTGACTGGTTGTCACACAAACAGGTCACTCACTCAATCACTGCACTTCACAGTCCACAAGAAAATGAATGATAGCATTTTGATTCCTAATCATTATCATTATTATTTTTAAATAATTCACAGATAAACAAATTGTGTGTCCACAAAGTCCACAATTGAACTTATTACCCCGTTTGAGCTGTTTATTTTAAAATAGAATAGGCTACTATAAATAAATTAGGCCTACTTTAATTTGGATTTTAAATAATGTCACTTTCTGCAGTTTCAAAAAAAAAATCGCAAATGCACGTTCCATATCTGTGCGAAAATAAGTTTTAAACGCCCATTCTTGTGCTTGACGGGTTGGCGTCACACATCATCACCCCCTCCCTACCCCTTATTGTGTAACACTAAATTATGCATACCTAATGCAAAAGTTTAAAAACAGGAACATTTGCCCTCAAAACAGTTTTAAAGCGCTTATCAGTTCTCGTCAGCACAGTTTATCTTTTCGGGCTACATTTGTCAAATTATTTATTCCAAGCAGCAGAATTTTCTTGGCTATTGGCCTTTTATTTCTGAGATCCAATACGTCTAATACCCTTGGTAACGGTGCGATTTTGCAGGTATGATCAGGTAAAACCAGTCCCACTAGTTGGACAAGCATGAAATCCTCTTTGGTTTGGGGAGACGTGATTCTTTGAGCACTCAGATGCTTTGATGATTGAGGTGACAAGAAAAAAACACACATTTCGCTAAGTATTGCATGTATTTTTTTCCCTTAATATATCTATAGGCCTACAGAATTTAATAAATTAGTTGTTTGCTATAAGATAAACGAGAAACCTGTCAGCCCGACCTTACAATTTGGTAAGTTTCACCTTTTATATACCCTTCTGCGATTAATTGAATTGTCTTATGTACTAGGCAGTTTGCACTTAAATTTGATTAGTATAATTAACTTAATGTCTTTGACTGAAATGTAACGTTTATAAAATATCATTATAGGCTAGAGGACTGAATTAAACAATAATTCCGACAAACCTTTTGTTCCGTGTCAAGCAGTCCCGTATATGGACATTTCTAATGTGATATATCAGAAACAATTTAATTAATTAAGTTGATTCATAATTGAGGCTATAAAATAATGAAGTAAAATCGTATTCATGTCAAAATTATTCACGTATTCGTGTTATTTTTCAATTCTTTTTCAATTAATGATGCGTGTTTTTAATTTTTTAATTTTAATTTTTTAATTTTATTAAGTAGCCTACAGCCAAAGTGGTGTCGAAAAGTTGTAGTATCTCTATTGGCCGACTCTAATTTGAATTAGTCTTTAAAGTGAGAATTAATTAAGAAAGGACAGACAGAAATGACCGTGAAAAGTTATAGCCTACATGATTATGATAATTATATTTTTACAGTCCGGTGTTTTGAACTTTGTTAAAAATAAATAAATAAAAAAAACATATAATGCCACTATAATGTAGTAAATTATGTATAATGTTTATTTGATTTATTTTGTCTTTTTAGTAACAATACTTTATTCGTCCAGACAGAAGATGAAAGCCTTCAACAGATTGACTCATCGCTACATCAGCTTGTCTTTAAGCTTTATGACCATCTTTCTACTGTACACTCAAAACGCCCCAATGGACGATACCATAGACTCATTTGATGATCTGATCTTCGAACCTTCATGCTCTTGTAAAACTTGCGTCATGGGATTTATGGACGATGACTGGTTCATTTATCATTACAACCCCACCATTCCAGCTCTGCTCAACAGAAAAAACAGCGTGTTACGTGGAGACGCGTACAAATGGTGGAGGGTGAGACTTTAACTTAAAGGCGGGGTCCTATCCCTGTGCGTGTGTGTGTGTGTGTGTGTGTGTGTGTGTGTGTGTGTGTGTGTGTGTGTGTGTGTGTGTGTGTGTGGACTGGTAATCCCTACGGTATGGGGACAAAATCCAATATCCAAATTTTTGTCCTTGTGGGGACATTTTTGGTCCCCATGAGGAAAACATCTTATAAATCACACTAAGTGATGTTTTTTGAAAAAGTAAAAATGCAGCATGTCTCCTGTGATGGGTAGGTTTAGGGGCAGGGGCAGTGTAGGGGGATAGAAAATACGGTTTGTACAGTATAAAATGCATTACGCCTATGGAATGTCCCCATAAAACATGGAAACACAACATGTGTGTGTGTGTGTGTGTGTGTGTGTGTGTGTGTGTGTGTGTGTGTGTGTGTGTGGGCATGTTTTTGTGAAATATCAGGACACAAATGTGTATAATGACATGGGTATGACATAGGTATTACAAAAAGAGGGTGAAATATGAGGACGTTCCCCATGTCCTCACTTTTCAAAATGCTTATAAATCACACAGGATGAGGGTTTTTTCACAGAAAGTAAACTGCACAGTCTCCTGTGATGGGTAGGTTTAGGGGCAGGGGCAGTGTAGGGGGATAGAAAATACGGTTTGTACAGTATAAAATGCATTACGCCTATGGAATGTCCCCACATTTCACAAAAACAAACTGTAAAACATGATAGCCCCACTAAGAGATACATTTCTTATTCCAACTGCCAAGGTTTGAATATTTTACAACCAGTTTTCTATTTAGTAACTTAATAATTATTTTATTAATTTTATTAAATCATTTCTGCATATACATTCTGATGACATCAGGTAGTTCAGCTTACTAAAATTTGTCATGCATGCCGGCGGAACGTTAAAATGAAAATAAAATCATAATAGCCTTATATTTATGATCGTTGCATGATAGATTGAACAAGATTGTTGTCTTTATGCTAATTTTGATATTTTTAAATATTTGTACAGGGTCTACAACCGTCAAAATTAAGAGTCAACTACACAGATGTGGTGGACCAGCTGTTTTCTCTCTTCCCTGATGAAGAACACTACTCAGACGCTGGTCCAGATCGCTGCAGAACCTGTGCTGTGGTGGGAAACTCTGGGAACCTCCTGAGATCCAACTATGGTCAACTAATAGACAGCCATGACTTTGTCATTAGGTATTAGATTAATAAAGCTGATAAATGTTCTCTACAGCAGTGGTTCTCAATCCTGTTCATGGTATATCTTCAGGTAGCCACTCAGCACCTCTTACCTGTTTTTCTCTCAGGATAAATAAAGGCCCAACAAAAGGTTATGAGAAGGATGTGGGATCTAAGACCACTCACCGGATTCTGTATCCTGAGAGCGCTGTGGACTTGGACGAAAACACCCATCTGGTGCTTTTTCCCTTTAAGATTCGTGACATGCAGTGGCTCATAAGCACCTTCACCACTAGACACATCACACGGTGAGCACTGTTTAATAAAACAGTTAAATAATTATGAAAGCCACTAAATGATGAGTTAATGTATATCTTTATCATATTGTTCCTCAGCACCTACACACGAGTCAAATCTTCAATCAATGCAGACATGAACAAGGTGAGTGTCCATGTCATTAAATCAATGTAAATGAAACTCATTATTGAGAAATTGATTGTTAATATTTTGTTTTTTGTAGGTGATGATCCTCCATCCTGCATTCATAAAATACACTTACGAGAAATGGCTGCAGAAAAATGGCAAATATCCTTCTACTGGCTTCATTACAGTAGTATTTGCCCTGCACATCTGTGATCAGGTAAAACTGCTTTTTTTACATCATGATGATATCAACAACATTGGGGGGGTAAACAGGGAGAAAAAAATAACTGGCCCTAAAATAATTTACACGTGCAAATTTTAAAGTTCAATTTAAAGTGTAGGCCTATTGTGGATGTATTTTCTAAAAAGGTATTTTTAAATAGCCTTAAACTAATAAAATTAGTGCTGGGCAAATGATTAATCGCAATTAATTGCATTTGAAAAGTTTTACATAATATATGTGTGTGTACTGTGTTTTGTATATTTGTATAATTTTTTATGTATATATAAATACACACACATACATTTATATATTAAAAAATGCATGTATATAATGTGTATATATTTATATATTTGATCTTATATATAAATATAAATATTTTATATAAAAATATAAAAATGTTCTTCATATGCATGCATGTGTGTGTATTTATATACACATAATAATTATACACCGTGCACACACATATATTATGTTAATTTAACACAAACTTTTATTTTGGATGTGATTAATCGATTGCCCAGCTCTAAATAAAACAGTATGCAATAATAACATATTAATTAAATTAAATAAATAACTCATTGAACAAACTCAATTTAATTGAGGGCCTCAAATAAACAAATTAATGTAACAAAATATAATTGAGTTGGTCCAACTCAATTTTATCAAATACAGTTCAAATGAAATTGATACATTTATACAAGGACTTTTTAATGCTTGTTAAACTTAAATTAAAACATTTGATTGGAAAATCAATTATAAGCAAAGCAGTTACTCTTCTGGTAACCACAAAACTTCAAAAACATTACAAAAACTTCAACATAACTGAACATTAAACACTAACATTAACTAACAACATCAAAAACACATAAAATAACACTTTAATCCCTAAATGTACTCTCCTGATGCAGTCCTTGCAAAGCATGCTGGGAACTACGGATCCACTGTGCAGTTAGTTATGTTAACAAAAAATATTCACATTGTTTTAACACAAATGAATGAAGTAAACTTCAGTTTTAAACAAATAAGATTGATTGAACACAAATAAATTAAGCTGTGACAAAATGTTAAAAAAAGGTTTGTTACTTTAGCTCATTTTAATTAATTAAACTGAACAATAGGCAAAAATAATAATTTTGAGTGTTGTATATGATTATATTTATTTAAGTCATAAATGTATGCTGCTTTATTGGGACATTACTTGTACATGACATTACACCCCCTTTATTTCCACAATGAAATACACTTTAGGCACTTTATTTCCACTTTTCTTAATTTTTATTTAAAATAAAGGCGACTGATCAACACCTTTGTCGATTATGGAATAACACTCCAATCAACCAGTCACATTTGAAGGTCAAGTTTTCAGTTTATGTCAAGTTTACACTTAATACAAGGGTTAAAGGCTTCTGCTTTTTAGCTCAAAATTCATATTCAGAGTAGTAAAGGTGCTCTTTTTTGCATTAAGCTATTTATCTTAAGTATACACATTTTTTCTATTTACCAATTTATTTTGGGGTAAAACTTTTTATTGTGAAAGATGGAAAATACTGAATGCACTATCAAGAAATGTATGTAGAAATGTACCGTTAAATTATATGAAATTATATTTGAATAGCTTTTAACACAGTTTAAAACCCAGTGTCATATTGCCACCATCTAGAACACCCTGATGTTGCAAAACCCTGACAGCTCTGTCTTTTACACAGGTGAATGTCTTTGGCTTTGGAGCTACAAGTAATGGAACCTGGCATCATTACTTTGACAAAACTCGCACTCACTATAAAGGCGGCCCACATAAAGGAGACATTGAAAACAAAACGATGCATCAACTTCAGCACAGAAACAAGATTTCAATATATAAAGGGAATTGATGAAGAAAACAGTTCTGACATTTAATGAAGGATTTTAATTTGGAAAAAGTATTGAGATTGATATAAAAATTCATACAAAATGGATAGCAGATAAATGGCAATGTTTTTTAATATAAATGTTCTGGGAGCTGTGCAAATGCTGAATAATGTCCTATTCTTTTCTCTATTTATAATGCCTTACTGTACACATGTTGTTCATGTACTAAACTACTAATACATAAGACATCTGGGGTGTTAAAGTTTAAATGGATTTCAATCTTGTGTTGTAAAAAATAAATAAATATATTGTAAAAATAAATAAAAATTTACTCAAAATTTCTGTTCCAATAAGAAATGTAAACCAAAAAACAGTTTAGCCATTAATTGCTACTCTAACCATAATTTAACAGTATTTGTGGTCAAACTAATTCACACTTCAACAACCCATAAAGAAATGATCCTTCACAATAGATAATGCTTTGAACTCTGTTAGAGGTATGCCTAAACACAGGCGCAACTCTACTGCATAATAGTGACAACATCAAAAACACATAAAATAACACTTTTATCCCTAAATTTACTCTCCTAATACAGTCCCTTGCAAAGCATGATGGGAACTACAGATCCACTGCGCAGTTAGTTGTCAACAAAAATGATTCAAGTTCTTTTAACACAAATGAATGAAGTAAACTTCAGTTTTAAATATATTATTTTGATTGAACACAATTAAATTAAGCTGTGACAAAATGTTAAGAAATCGTGTTACTTTAGCACATTTTAATTAATTAAACTGAACAACAGGCAAAAAAATATTTTTTGAGTGTTGTATATGATTATATTTATTTAAGTCATAAATGTATGCTGCTTTGGGATATTACTTGTACTTGAAATTACCTCCCCACTTTATTTCTACAATTAAATACACTTTAGGCACTTTATTTCAAATAAAGGCTACTGTCTATACCCATTATTAGACACGGTATACTTCCTTTAGAATAAATTCCAGTCACGCTTCAACAACCACAAAGAAATTATCCTTCACAATAGATAATGCTTTGAACTCAACATAAACTGAACAAAACATTGACAGCATAAATGTATTGAACAGATAACAGATAATCTGTGTTATTCACTATACCTTTCAGTGGTCATAATGTTATGCCTGATCGGTGCATATATAGAACTTAAATTACATCCCGTTTATTAGCAATACAGTGCACAAGTGAGAATCCCACAATATCAGCCTTTGATCTTGTAGGTGTCTGATCCACTACGCCTTACATCAGTGACATGGTGTGGACGCTGTCTCAAGCCAGACAAAATTTCTAACCGGCATGCACTGCTTTCCACCGCTCAAAGTCGAACAAGCCTTTTATTTCAGGCGAGGCAAAGCTTATCTCAAACATAACACATGAGAGTATAGAACCACAAGACAGTATCACATGACGGGATAAGGGAATATGACAAAACCAAGAAACAAAGGAACCATGACTACCAAAAAAAAGACAAACCACACCAACCCAAAACAGACGTGATATAGAGAGCTACATATGCAATTTGTCTGTTCAGTCAATTATCTTAATCACCTCTTGAGTAAAAAAAAGCACTATTTTGCAATTTGAAACCTTTAATTTTTTGGGGGATGTCCGTGTTACCAAGTCAGGTAAATCATTAAGTGCAGACCTTTTAATGGACAAAATAACAGATAAGAACATTTGTTTTATACGCTCACAGCTGTCACTTTCCTTAAAGGGACAGTTCACCCGAAAATGACCATTACCCCATGATTTACACACCCTCAAGTCATCCTTGGTGTATATGACATTCTTCTTTCAGACGAATACAATCAGAGTTATATAAAAAAATGCCCTGGGTAATCCAAGCATTATAATGTCAGTGAAAGGGAGCCCAAAATTTGAAGCCCAAAAAAGTGCATTCATCCAGTATAAAAGTACTCCACAAGGCTGGGTTTTTGTAAGGGGGTTAATAAAGGCCTTCTGAAGTAAATCAATGGGTTTTTTGTTAGAAAAATATCCATATTTAACACATTATAAAGTAAATAACACATTATAATTATTATTATTTTTGCAAATTAGCACCCCATCTCTACCCACTGGGTTAATTCTCGCTCAAAGCTGAACTCAAAAGTTCTATAGCCCTGCATTAAATAACCACAATTTTCAGGATCCACTTATCTGAATAACGCAAGGTTTGTGCTCCAATAAACGATTTACACAGGCCTAATAAAACGTGTAAACAGCTGTCTGACCTATGAAACGATGCAATGCAAATGAAATAAAACAGGAGCAAAGGTCGGTTAAGAGGAACTTTAGGTGGGGTTCTCTCCAGCCATCTCTCAAGCCATCACAGCAGACAAGACAACTCAACAGGTCTCTCCATTCAGCAGGTATGTTCAAATTCAACGACAACGGTTTTTAGCCCTTTTATAAAGCATATTGGTGAATCTGTAGGCACAAAGAGTTTAGCTAGTCCTAGTCCTAAAGTGACAACTGCATTCCACAAATGGAATTCATCCATCTTGAATTTAGACTCCATGTATTCTGTAGGCAACAAACACAAAAAGGGTTAATTTACAGTTTCAGTCTTGCAAAAATAACGAAAGAAAAAAGTTACCATAAGCCCACATATGATTTCATATGTGTCTTGTTGGCCTCGATTCCTCTTATCTATTCTTTTATGTGCATTTTATTGTGGCTTTTAACCATTCAAGAAGATCTGCCCGATGTTTTCTGTGCCGCAAGCACGCTCTGATTTAATGTGATTTTAAAGCTTAAAAAAACAAAGTGTTTCACTGAAATATCTAACCAGTAACAATCAAGCTGCCCCAGGCTCCAAGTCAAATCTGTATTTCCCCAACTGCATGCTATCATGACATCTACTATCATGCCCAACTTTACAGGAGAGAAAGATATGTTTACAGGCTGGTACAAAAAGTGGTTTTGATCTATACAGGTAATTTTTTCCCTTCATGACAACTGTGAGGGGGGTGATTTTTGGTTGTTGCATTTTTTCATAACTTATCCATTATTTTAAAGGGGGCATAACATATACAGTTTCCATCTCATGTTAATCTTGAGTACCTATAGAGTAGTATTGCATCCTTCATATGTCCGAAGAGTCTTTAGTTTTAATCATATTTATATGAACTCGAGCCGCCGTGCAGTGTTCGGAGCTAAAGAATCTCAAGCACACATACGCCCTAGATAACTTTCGATTCAGTATACGTCCATGCTGTTGACATAATTTACACTCATTTCCACCGATTGCCAACAAAACACAGACATTTGATAGAGTTTCACTCACCGCCTGCGGTTTCATCTCATGTCCCGGAACAAACAAACACACTTGCAGAACTCAGTTGTTGCTCCGGAACTGAAACTACATCCACTGTTTCCTTAACGCGAAGTTATTTGGGAAGCTGAACATGGTTATCTTTCTCTCACAACCAGAAACACAGTTCTATCAGGACCACTATCATCAAAGATGATTGACTATTAGCATACAGTTTGGATTGGTGGTATGGTTCTGTTCTGGGCAAGAACTCCCTGTGTATCCATGCAGCTTAGCATGGATAAGTGCAGGGACAGCCGCAATAACCCCCCTTAGGTAAACAGAACAGAACCAATATAATGTATTGCAGATATCATCAATGTCGATATTTAAAAGTACAAAATTATTTGGGAATTTTGCCTGATTCAAGGGGAATCAGAATGCTGACTGACAAAAGGAGGAGCTGGGGATGGAGGAGGGTAAATGAGCTCCGGGGAAACACGACAGCTGCTGATAGTACTGAAGGAGCTTATATGCTGTGATAGACGTCGTATTCCTATAGGTAGACGTGATCAGCTGACAGTCAGCTGATGCGAGCTTGACTAACGTGACCTGCCAGAACCAATGCTGCACTTCATTTCTTTGGTGACATTGTTGACTTGCTCTGGTTGATGTGCACACGTGCTCATCCGGGAGAAGTGCCCATACAAAGAATTCTGCCCTTTATGATGTCATACAGGGCCATACTAAAAAAAAACTTTCCCAAAATTGTTAAAATGTGTGAGTGTATTTGGCACAGACATACTCCAGACATACTTGTTTGTTTGTTTTTTGTCCATGTTTAGCATGAGATACCAACTCTTTAACAGTGTAAGTCAGAACGCATGAAATAGCATTAGAACCCCACACACACACACACACACACACACACACACACACACACACACACACACACCTCCCCCCTTAAGCCTTAAAGTTCTGCATAATTAAGGGTGTGGCCACTTAAATGACAAGTGGATTGCCACTATGTAGGTGGACGTGGTTTCAGCCACCAGTTGTAATTTGAAAATGTTTTTTATTTATGTTTTTGACTTTTTTCAGGCTAGTTAAATTCATTTTGGGCTACCAAAATCTGAAGAGAGTCGAAGGGCTACCATGGATTTTGTGAGCCCTGCTATGCCATGCAACCCACAAAAATACCTCTTTTTTTTCTCCAGCAGGAGAGTAGAGGAGCAAAGATGAGGGTGTTATGGCATTATAGGGGTTCCAATATGACAGCTGTCATATGTGTGATCATAATCTGCATGCTTCTGGTGTTCCAAACCCCGTGGATGAAGGCATTTGTGCGTGTCAAGACTGTGTCAGAGAGCAGACTTACAGTGTTTGGTTCAATGAACTCTATGATCTCTCCATACAACCACTGCTCAGCCGGGAAAATTACAAGCTCAGTGGAGATATCTACAAATATTGGACGGTATGGATCTTGCATTTCTTTAAGCCTTGGGCAGTGATGAAACTGTAAAATGACGTTGACTCTTTTCCAAAAACTAGTGAGATGCTATGTAGGCAGCATTTTAAGACCTCAAAGCCTGTTCCAAAATGTGGGCAGTATGATTATGTTGTCTTTTTTTGCTCTCATTCTTGCATTGGATGTCCCAGAATGCATTATAATGAGCTCAATGAAAGAAGTCCATGGAAGATGGTGGACTAATCTGTTTTGTTGGCCAACAAGTTTTACCCAATATTTATGTGTGCTATGTTTTTTAGTCTCATGAGTATCATGTCATTACCTTGGAAACATGTTCACGGCAAACTTCATTTTTTAAGTCGAGTTTCCCATGCACTTCAGTTCACTGGGTTTTGGAACAGAAGTTCAATGCAAGTATGTCATCATTTTGTTGATTTAGTTTTTCTGTCAACCTCAAAATGCTAAAACCTCTCTTTTACATGACGTTCCAGGGTCTTCAGAAAAACCAGAAAGAAAGCAACTACACAGTAGTGGTGGAGAAGATGTTTTCTCTCTTCCCAGATAAAACACGATACTTTGATGCTAGTCCAAAACGCTGCAGGACTTGTGCTGTGGTTGGAAACTCAGGAAACCTTAAAGGATCCCATTATGGACATCTTATAGATCTTCATGACTTTGTCATTAGGTAAAGAATGAGATATAACATAATATGTCTGACCAACCCGATCTCACGGCAATTCGTACATATTTTACGAGGTGGCTAATTGCATTTAATTTGTACGACCTCACTCAGCATTTAATTCATACGATTTTTACTAAATCGTACATATTTGATTTAGTTGGCAAATTCGTATGAATTCATACGAATGACCTACTCAACCCCGCCCTAAACCTACCCATCACTGGGGTTTAGGCAAAACGCATAAATTCCAGATGAGTGAGGTCGCATAAATTTGTACGAAATAGCCACCTCGTAAAATATGTACAAATTGGTCGTGAGATAGCGTTGGTCTGACCGGTTTCGTGAGACTCCTCACCACTTGATTTCCAAAACATAATAAAAACTGTGTGTTTTGGTTCAGTGTCACTATTAGCCATAGAGTCTTTGTAGGCTTGGCAGTCTACTGTAATTTTTTCCCCAACAAATCTTCTCTTCATAAGCTAAAAAACCCCACCACCATTAAAATGTGGTTTACAATGTAGTAATTTTTCACATGATGATCTGTTACATGTTTCTTGACCCAGTCATGCTTTGTTAAGCCAGGATAAATATGGGCCCAACAAAAGGTTATGAGAAGGATGTGGGTTCTAAGACCACTCACCGGTTTATCTATCCCGAGAGCGCTGTAGATGTTGGCAACTCAACTTACCTGGTGCTTTCCCCCTTCAAGATTCTGGACATGGAGTGGCTCATCAGTGTCTTCACCACTAAAAACATCACACGGTGAGAAACAGATAATTGAGCAATGTTTCTCAATCTCAAACGGCTGATCTACACTCTTACAAATAAAAGTTCTTTGTTGGCATCTATAGTTCCATTAAGAACATTCATGGAATATTTCTATTTCCCAATAGGTTCTTTAGGGGAAAAGGGTTTCTCAGATCATTAAAATGTTCTTCACCCTGTTTACCGAAAGGTTCTTTTAGGAACTCAAAATGGTTCTTTATCATTGCTACAAAAACATTTAGAACCTTTAATTTTAGGAGAGTAATTGAGTTCTACTTGTATTGATACCCCAAAAGTAAAAGGGTTAGTTCACCCAAAAATTTTAATGATCTTATAATTTGCTTACCCTCAAGCCATCAGGTGAATATGACTTTCTTCTTTCAGTCACACACAATCAGAGTTATTTTAAAAGATATCCTTGCTCTTCCATGCGTTATAATGAGAGATTTTGAAGACCATAGAAGCACTACTATAGCTTCCGGGTAACAGCCGTTTGCGCATTCATGAAAGAGTCAAGTTCTGCCATTTGACGTAGGTGTAGCGTAAGTTTAGGTGAGAGTAGACACCTCACGCGGTAAAAAACAAACTAAAGATCCTCCGATATTTCTCTTTAAATATTCTCGGTTTAGACTTCTAATTCGTGACCAGTGTTTTGGTCACTCTTCCAGCCTGAACTACAACCGGAAACCAGTGATTATAGTTTATGAGTTATAAATATTTTTCTTACAAAAATGCATCGCTTCTCTTTATTCTCTTTAAGGCCTTTATTAACCCCCTGGATCTGTATGGGTTATTTTTATGATGGATGTATGCGCTTTTTGGGCTTCAAAATATTTTTTAATATAACTCTGATTGTGTTTGGCTAAAAGAAGAATCTCATATACACCTAGGATGGCTTGACGTTGAGTAAATTATGGGATTATATTCATTTTTGGGTGAACTAACCCTTGAAGTACAACATGTTCTTGGATCTACAAACTTGCTGGTCCTGGAACAACATTTCAGCCAACCAATCATATTTTAGTGTTTGGGACTTGACATTTAATCAATCTTTGTTTCCTACTGATGCTAGTTAAAATTAGTGTGTATATACTGTATATGCACCACCAATGGAGTGTGTTTGGGGCGGGATTACATGTTAACTGGGATAACTGAGGTCTACAATTCATCTTTAGCATTCCCATTCATCTCTATGGCAGTGGCCTGACCGGTGTGGGAACCCCCCGGAATGCTAACAGATAGCTTTCTTCAGGTATTATAAACCTCCTTGATTTGAACAACAGCAGTTTTTGGACCTTGTTTGAAAAAAGTCCGTATTTTTGCTATTGTAAGGCTGCTTTTGGTGCAGAAATTACAAATTTAGAGTTATGCGTTGGAGATAAAGTTAGAACTATGTTTATTTGATATGTTGTACCAGGACAGCAAAAGACAAATCCATAATTTTTTGATTATATGGTACCTTATTATTTATATTATGTCTTCATTTTGCCCTTTTCTTGTCTTTAATAGCACTTACAAAAAAGTAAGGCCGAGCATAAATGCCAACAGACATAAGGTGAGTGAGGGTTTAACATTTTTTGCATGCTGAGAGTCTCAGATTACTGGTGTTGTTCATGTGAAACATTTGCAAATACCAGCCAAACCCATTTTCCTTGTCAGTTGGAGTGTAGAATCTGAATGGCGTCTTTTTGTCATCTAAATAAAGGAGACAGTGCAGGGGAGATGAGTTGCGTCAAATAACTTTTGGTATTTAGCGGAGCAAAGCATGTTTCACATTTTTACAAAACTGGTTTAGAAACAATATGTGCAAAGGTCTGCAAATGACTAGTGTTGTATAAATCACGTTGTGTTGTGACAGCCGTGGCTTCCCTTACGAAAAATAAGTATACTTCAAATTAATTTTAAGTATACTTAAATTCACTTATATTTTCAAGCATATTTTACTTAGTAAGTATAGTGATATCAATGTACTAGAAGTATACTTGTAAGTGTACTGTTTTAATGCTATTTGGTACTAAATTGGGCCACTTTAAGTATAAAAGTGTACTTTTAAGTAAGTTTTCGTTTGTACTGCAACTAGTCAAATAGTTTATGAAAAGTATTATCTCAGTAAACTACTAGTTTATTAGTTTTATTATGCAAGTATACATACGTTTTCTTTAAGTGAACATAACATCATAGTTATATTATTTTTGCTCTTTAAGTATATTACTATAATTTTTTATACTTGAAATATACCTTTAACTGTCTTCCCATTTTAAAAACATTTTAGTTTAGCTTTGTGCAACCTTTTTTATCAACACTTGAATATGGTTAAGTTTCATTAAAAAAAAACATTTTAAACAAAAAGCTGAGATATCGCATTTTTGTCAAAGACAACGTCCGGATGGGATTCAGAACGATGATCAAAACACAGATGGAGTAGATCGAGTCCATTAACACCCCCAAAGCTTCACAGTCATTAACCCTTCCTGGGTCGACATTTCATTTGATAACATTAGGCTGTTTTGAATTTATATGCTGTTTAATGTTTGATGATTGCATTATTTTAAATTTGCTTAAGCAATGCTTCTATCACTTGTGTCTGCTTCGTCTTCACCTGTGTTTTGATCTGGAGATTCTGTACTCTTTCAGAAAATGCTTAATAGCGCCCCCTACCGAATAATAGTAAAAACATGGAAATTCCAACAGTGGCGAAGAGTAGCCTGACGTCGTCATACTCTATTCTAGTCAGAATATAAGTCTGATACTGCTCCATTGTGCTGTGATTATGGGTTTTTCAACCGTGTTTCAACCGAACCAGGAAAGACCTCAATTGGATAGACCTACAACCAATCAGAGCAACAGAGCAACGCATAGTTGTCATTCATTGACGCAAAGAACTCAACTGCACGCACACTGGAAGAAGTAGAAGAAGATGAGTGTAAACTATCTTTGCCAGTGTTGTAAAAATAATTTAAGGATACACAGAGTACTTACCAACATGATCATCATTTTTGAGAGAAATAGTAAAGGTGAATGCATATACGGCAAGTTCTCCATTTAGGATTAGAACGAATTCAACCCAAGTGCTCTTTGGTGATGTGGATGATTACGTTACTGTTGATCATCTGTCCATCATCGTCTAAAGCCTGCCCTGACAATTTCATTGGTCTGAACAACTCCTGTTCAAGCATAGTTGCTCCGCAACGGATCAAGTCCAGACCAAATTTCCCGAACTCAAATATTGTGGGCGGGGCTAAATTCAGCTGGCATACAGGTTACGGAAAGAGTAAAGTAGATTTGAAGTAAATTCCTATGTACACTACCAGTGGACAAGGCTTGTAACGTCAAATACACTGTAAAACAAACAGTAAACCCTGTTACCTTTCTGAATGCATAATTCAATCCCAAGATATATTAATTTTGTTAGTTTACCTCCCTTGAATTTGTTAACGCATTATTTGTCTGATAAAATGTTTTTTTTTAATCTAAGTAGAAGGATTACTTTGAAAAGAATGACACATTATTTAAATGGTCACACTTAACTTAAGTATGCAGCAAACATTCTTATTCAGTGGGGGAAAATCCACATTCAATCATTATTTTAAATTGAGCATGACAATAAACATTGAATTGAACAACGTCAGGATTTTGTTGATGATCAAAAATGCAGATTAACATTTAGCATAACAAAAATATCTTTAGGCTAACCCTGCATTTAACAATGGAATGTATTCATCTGTCAGTCTGGGAGTGATTTTGTGGGAGGATGCACCCACTGTATCGTCTGCATTTGAAATACCTGCACCTTTGTGCTGTCATAATAATCCCCTGTGTTTTATGATCGTTTTAGGGCAGAGAAGCTGTGTTTGAAGTAACATTCTATAGGCCTATAACATTTAGTTCTGGGACTGGTTTCTTAACAATCTTAACTGTGATTTTCTTATTTTCTAACTTAAATAAAAAATGTTGTATTCTACCAAAATCATTTCTTAAGAATGTTCTAATCTATTTTCTTAATATTTCTTAAGAATTTGAATTCCTGAAAGGAATGTTCTTAAAGATCATCGTTAATAACCTTCAACTTAAATCCAAGAAGGTAATATGCTTTTAATGGATTTATTGTTTAGTTTAGTTTTTTCTTAAAATATAAAACATTGCAACATAACATTAGCTACATATAATGCTAGAGTTTCATATATATATAGCATGACATTTATATATATATATATATATATATATATATATATATATATATATATATATATATATATATATATATATATATATATATATATATTTACATTCTATATATAACTGATCAGGCATAACATTATGACCAGCTTCCTAATATTGTGTTGGTCCCCTTTTGCTGCCAAAACAGCCCTGACCCGTCGAGGTATGGACTCCACTAGACCCCTAAAGGAGTGCTGTGGGATCTGGCACCAATATGTTATCAGCAGATCCTTTAAGTCCTGTAAGTTGTGAGGTGGGGCCTCCATGGATCTGAATTGTTTGTTCAGCACATCCCACAGATGCTCGATTGGATTGAGGTCTGGGAATTTGGAGGCCAAGTCAACACCTCAAACTCGTTGTTGTGCTCCTCAAACCATTCCTGAACCATTTTTGTTGCAGGGCCACAGCCACCAGGGAAAACGTTTCCATGAAAGGGTGTACATGGTCTGCAACAATGCTTAGTTGGTACATGTCAAAATAACATCCACATGGATGGCAGGACCCAAGTTTTCCTGCAGAACATTGCCCAAAGCATCACACTGTCTCTGCCGGTTTGCCTTCTTCCCATAGTGTATCCTGGTGCCAAGTGTTCCCCAGGTAAGCACACATGCACCCAGCCATTCATGTGATGTAAAAGAAAATGTGATTCATCAGACCAGGCCACCTTCTTCCATTGCTCGTGGTCCAGTTCTGATGCTAGACGACTGTGACTCGCTCTAAACATTACGCTACGCCTCTTTTTCCTGCTTCTAACACATCAACTTTGAGGACAAAATGTTCACATGCTGCCTGGTATATCCCACCCACTAACAGGTGCCGTGATGAAGAGATAATCAGTGTTATTCACTTCACCTGTCAGTGGTCATAATGTTATGCCTTATCAGTGTGTTATGTCTAATACTATATGACCTCTGAACTGAAACAGAACGATATTGTCCGCTGGTATGGACGCCAATATAGTTCTCTTCAGGGTGCGATTTGCCGATAGGGGGCAGGGGAATTCTATAAATGTTGTAACAGTGTAATTAATACCCATGGTTCATGATTTATTTTCATGAATACAATTTTTTATTATCATTATTGTTCTTGATGTGAATGGGCAGTTAGGCTGCATTGAGTTCATCTGCAGTCTTTGGAAAGGACACATTCAAATAATACAAAGCCTGTCGTCGGAATAAAATGTTCTTAAGATAACATTTGAGAAAAACTCTTCTTCTTTTTTTGTTTTGGAGAACACAGCACATTTCAAATCTCTCAAATTGTTCCATATTGGTACTGTTCATTTGTGTAGCAATTTGTTCTGTAAAAACAAACATTGTAACATTTTTCCTTCCTTCAATCAATGACAGTTAAGAACCTGCACAGTGAGCTTAACAATTTATAATGCCTAATAATAGATAATAGATCACAAAAAGCGGCTGTGAAAATTAATTTGCATCGTTTCTCCTTTTGATCTTTTATTGAAAAAGAAATCACAAAATTCATTGAAGTAAAACAATTGAAAGTGGGGCCCACAATTTGGCCACAATTCTTGGCACTGAATTAGTCTTCTTCTTCTTGGAGAACACCTGACAAGATATCAGATACCATTCCTCCACACAGAATCTCTCCAGATCCGTCAGATTCTTAGCTCTTCTCTTCAGTTCATCCTCTCATTTTCTCTAGGGTTCAGGTCAGGGGACTGGGACGGCTGTATAGCCGAAACTTAATTTTGTGCTCAGTGACACATTTGTGTGTTGATTTTATGTTTGTTTTGGCTCATTTTCCTGATGGAAGATACAACTACAGCCCATTGTAAGATTTCTAGCATAGGCCGTTAGATTTTGAATTTTTATCTGCTGGTATTTGCTAGAATCCATTATACCATATATATCCATATGAACAAGATGTCCATGGACCTCCACCAAAATAGACCCACAACATTAAAGATCCAGCTGTATTTTTGGGCATGGGGTATTTTTTATCTATCTATCTTATGTTTGATACATTTTCAACAATCAATTCAACTAATCTCTGCAATTCTCGAGAGTCTTTGTCCACTCAAACTCTCCTCCTGATCGTGCATTCGGACGATATAGACACATGTCCTCTTCCAGGCAGATTTGTAACATCTTTAGTTGATTGGAACTTCTTAATTATTTCCCTGATGGTGGGAATTTTCTTATATCCACTATTTTGTGAAGCTCAACAATCTTCAGAATCAGAACTATATTCTTTGGTTTTACTCTTTGGTCCCTTATTCATTGTGATAAATCATTAAGGGAATTTGGCCTTTGTGTTTCCTCATATGTATACTCCTGTGGAACAGGAAGTCATGGCTGGACAATTTCATGCTTGTTATAAGCAATTTCATGAATGGGTATATACTTCAGAGCTATTTTACTCATAAGAATTTTTTAGGGTTGCCATTAATTGTGGCTAACATACACTCAATGCTATTTGTTATTTCTAAGAATAGTACCGCCTATACATTTTTTAATTGTAGTCTTTCAAAAAGGCAATTGAAATAATAAACTATTGATTGACTATTGGTCAAAAATATAGATTTTTGATACATATCAATACTGAAATATCTGAAACTCTTCCAATACAAATTTTCCGATAGATACAGGATACCAGCTGCGCTTTCTTGCTCTCTCATCTTTCCGACAGTGAGTTGACAAACAAACCTGCCTCCGTTCACACTCATTTCATTTGCTCCGGATGAATATTGTTGGTGTTACAGGGCTTGAATTTCAGGATTGCGCATATTGCACATAATTTTAATAATTCCTGCAGATTTTCTGCTCACACCCAAAGTGCATGCATACAATCGCTCAGTACAAAATAGAGTTTTTATTCGCTGCTTATCGCGCTTAAGCAGTCAAACGCACACAGATGAATGTCAAAATGCAGTGTTTCCGAGTATTCACGTAAACAGTCGAACAGCACCTATTTAGAGCGGTTTAAGTTCTGGTGATTATTTCATTTTATGAGATGCCAACTTGTCGCTTGTCTGTGTTGTGAGTGCAGTGTGGAGTTTTGTGGCTTTATTTTTATCATTGGATTTGATCTGAACAGAATTCTTACGTGACTATATGCATGACATTCCACAAAGCTTAACATGAAAGCAGTCTGGTGTCGTGTCTTTGAACAGGTGTGTGAACAGACAGCAGCTTGTTGAGTATAATGGTGGTGAATGAAGTAAAGTCGTCTATTCTAGTTCATCATTCAAATCTATTTTAACAATCATCTTGACTGAGGAGGCAGGATAGTCCCCAGCAAACACACACACACACACCACACCACACCCTGTGTGTGCGTTTTGTTAATTCTGAGGAAGGAAAATGGTTATATTGTTACAAACCGAGCACAAGTGAACAGCGCCTACTTAGATTGAAGTTTTTGCTCAATCTTGGTGAAATCGCTGTATTGTATAAAATTGAACCAATTAAATATATAAGTGACTGAAATGACATGAAACTTCTTAGTGTACATATTGGTGATTATTGTGTTTTTCTCGTAGGTGATGATTCTACATCCTGCCTTTATTAAATATGTCCATGAGATATGGTTGCTGAAAAGCGGCAAATATCCATCCACTGGCTTCCTTGCTATTATATTTGCCCTGCACATTTGTGACAAGGTAAATCCCGCTCACTCGCTCGCTTTCTTTTTTTTCTTTTTTTTTTTTTTTTTACATTTTATTATTGTAGACTATTGTCATTTTAGCCATCTCTTTTGTCCAGGTTTCTACATTTGGGTTTGGTGCTGACCAATATGGAAACTGGTACCACTACTTTGAGAAAACCTCACGAAACCTCCGTACCGGCGCTCATAAAGGCGGCTTTGAGTTCGACACAATGATGCAACTGTACTTGGAAAACAAAATTCAAGTTTTCAGAGGGAAATGACGAGGTATTCAAGTTTGTTGCGCAAAGCTTTTGCAAATGGCACAAAGACTAAATGCAATAGAGTGGTGAAGGTATAAGACAGAAAAAGTACTAATTTTAGCGCATTGGTGACATTGAGACCGTGGTGTAGTTCGATTTATAGCCTACCTTTAGCGTTTTACTTCTGCATTAAGGCTTCATTTAGGAATTCATAAAAGTTGCATTCTTAATGGACAAAACATGTAAGTAGGCTATCATAAACTTTTGTTGATCACAGAGCTTGTTTTTTGCGATAAACCAAAAGCCTATGGGAAAATCCTATTGTTATATATTGGTTTGTAGAGGGAACCAGTTTGATTCTAACTGCCTTTAGGGCTGCACGATTAATTGCTATTAACCCGTAATTATGCTTAAACCATTTTGACTTGTCAGTGAAGCACAGCTCTGTGATCAGCAGTAAATTCTGCTCCATCTGAAACACATTCTTAACAAAAGCATTCAAAGGTTGCCTAGCAGTAGAGTTTGTGGTGGTATGACAGTGAGGTATGTGCTTTCATAATGACAATATAGAGTGGTGCAGGTATGATGTCACTTTGTATAGGGCTTTATATATTGGTTCCCTCTACAAACCAATATATAAAACTTGAATTTTTCTATTGACTATAAGTAGCATTTCACCTACAGGTCCACTAAATATCATTAGAGCATTAGTAGAGTTTCAGTAGACTGGTAGGGTTAGGTTTAGAATAAGTTGACATGTAGTTGCAAAGTTACTAATAGTCAGTAGAATGTCTGTTAAAAGACCATAAGAATAAAATGTTAGCAGATATTAAGCAGACAGTCTACTAATACTCTAATGAGAGTTAGTTGACATGTAGGTGCAACGTTATAGTCAACATGTTTTTACTCCAAACTCATTTCATAATGTCAATTGAGTGTTTGAAAACATCTGTGAGAGGATGTGGCTTCTTACACAGAATAAGGCACACCAGGCTTTACCATATATTATCGTAGTCGTGTGTTTATTAGTCATGTTTAATCAAAGTGTTTCAATCTTCTGTTTATTCAGCTACAGCGATATAGTGTTGCGTAGCCAGAGCTTCAGACTGGCGGCAGAAGGTCTGGACTCCATCGCAGATTTCATTGGTCAAGGACTCCCCAAGAGGACATTTGACTGACATGTAACACAACCAACACAACCACAGTTAGTTTTGTTCTGCGTCATGTTTAGGAGCGTGAAAATGTAAAGTCAATATCCCTGTAATAACAGACCGGTGTGCGTCTTTAAATTATTCATTCAAGAACGATGTGCAAGTTTACTGCAACAATGGAGCCACGAACCTTACATACTTTTGAAAATCCAGCGTTTAGTTAATCCTGGTAAGCGCTCATTGTCACAGTTGTAAGCACGACAGCATTCTTCTTCCACAAGGGACTTCCTCGCGGACATCCTGTAGAATTCAACCAATCAGATGACGACTTTGAAACTCCTGAAGGGTTTCTAGATAAGTGTGCCATATGCATCAGACGTTCAGCCAACGGTCCATTGCACTGACAAACTGCGCATAAAATAATTGCACCCTTTGCCAAATCGCTTGCAGTTTAATTACAAATAACCGTGCAGCCCTATACAAAGTGACATCATACCTGCACCACTCTATATTGTCATTATGAAAGCACATACCTCACTGTCATCCCACCACAAACTCTACTGCTAGGCAACCTTTGAATGTTTAATTACAATGTTTGGTCCTTACGCATTGTCATGAGATCGTGTTGGATAATCATGAGTTAATGTATGACTCAAGAAGAACTAAACCATGTATGAATAATTACTGCATCAGCAACTAATGAACATTCTATATGATTAATAGATTAAGTAAAATAACAACCATGTGCCTTAACAAGTCATAAACTAATTATACCTTTGCAAATCATTTGCTAGCAGACAACTTAGATTCATTAAAGCAGACAACTGGAAGTTGAAATGCATGGCTTTGACCCATTGTGGTAATTAACCCATGAATTTACACTATTAGTTAATACTATATGTTATTAGGGAATTAATACATTATGTCATATTTAATTAATAGTAATGTATTGATTACTTCATCTATTAATCATATAGAATGTTCATTAGTTGCTGATGCAGTAATCACTAATAAATGGTGTAGTTCTTCATGAGTCATACATTCTCATGATTATCTGTGCATAGGAATTAATGCATATTAGTGCACCTGTATTGTAAAGTGTTCCAAAAGCATGCAAGCCTAAGGGCATTTCAACAAAACATCTTGAAACTGGCTTTGGTTGCTTCTAGTGAAATTGCAATGAAGTGATTTAGAAGATTTGAGCAATGTCTACATTGTCTATATCGAAGACCTGTTTCAAATAATGTATTCATCACTGTAGATCATGCATGACTTGATGGATCTTCATGAATGTACAGCTCAACAATGTCCCGAGTTTTGATTAATATGTTCATGAAAATTGTGCCAAATTATGGTTTATGGATTTTATATATTTTTTAGAAACTGGAATAATGGAAACCATTTCAGATTATACACTATAAATATAAATAATATATTTACATTTGTAACTTTTTATAAACATTTTTGTTTTAGCAATCCAATGATTTGAACAGAATTCTTGCGTGACTATGCATGAGATCCCACAAAGCTTAAAATGAAAGCAGTCTGGAATGTAATGTGAGTCAGCTTGTTGAGTATAATGGTGGTGGATAAAGTACAGGGATGTGCTGTTGGACTTAAATATTTAAAGTGACTGATGCATACAGAGTGAAGGTACGAGTTTGTGCGACTGGACACTTTTTGTTCAGTGTTCATGTGAGAGTCTCCGAAATTATTTTAAGAACGGAACTTCAAAGTTACTTTATAAAATAATTTTATAAAATACAGTTTTTTTTAAAAAAATACAAACAAATAAACGTTCCTCAAATGCCTGATGTATCATATTAGATACTCACATTTAACATGATAAAAAAAAAAAAAGTAAAATCAAGAAAACTGAAAAGATTTGAAATGATAAAGTAGACTGTTCTGTTTTTTTTTTTGTATTATTTATTTCACAGGAATGCTATACAGTCATTTGAAAATGTTAGGACACCCTATTGAATATTGTTTTCTGTATCAGGACATTGTATGTATGTGTCATTTATTTAGTAAAAATAAAGTCAAGATGTAAAAGCCATTGGTGACAAAGTTAGGACACCCTATCATTCAATTGCCTGTAGATCCACTTTTAGCAGCAATAACTTCAAGTAATCATTTTCTGCATGATTTATCAGTCTCTCACATCATTCTGGAGGTATTTTGGCCCACTCTTTTTTATAATGTTGCTTCGGTTTGTTGAGGTGTGTGGGCATTTGTTAACGCACAGCTCTTGCCATAGCATTTCAGTCAGGATTAGGTCTGGACTTCTACTAGGCCATTGCAACAACTTCTTCTTTTTCCCCAGCCATTCTGTTGTATTTACTGGTGATCTTTGGATAATTTTTCCGGTTGCATGACCCTGTAGGATTGAAAATAATCAAAGATATTTGTTATTTGAGATTGAACAAAGACATTTGCTTTACTGTTTTCACACCCCCTCTCTTATCAGAAGGGCCATTTGAAATTCCTTAAGACAAAGAGATTCTGGAGGCCTGCAGGCCAAATGTGTGTCACACCTGCATACAGTGGGGGAGGTTTGATCTGATTGGTCAGTTTGAATGTCTCACATTTGGGTTTCAGTCACATGGTCAAGAAAAAGGATAAAAGAAGATTGTTGTTGCTTTGTCTCTTTTCATTCTCTGGCTTTCTCTGCTTAGGGCCGGCTCTTTGGCTCTCTCTTTGTCTCTCTCTCTCTCTCTCTCTCTCTCTCTCTCTCTCTCTCTCTCTCTCTCTCTCTCTCTCTCTCTCTCTCTCTCTCTCTCTCTCTCTCTCTCTCTCTCTCTCTCTCTCGCTCTCTCTCTCTCTTTCTCTCTCTCTCTCTCTCTCTCTCTCTCTCTCTCTCTCTCTCTCTCTCTCTCTCTCTCTCTCTCTCTCTCTCTCTGGTAACATTCATGCTGGGTATGATTAATGGTTAAAAGTTTTTATCATCTCATCTATTTTGTAACTATTTTAAGTGTAACCATAACCAGATTTTGTCATTAAATTCTTTCAATTACAAATGATGTGCTAACAAGTTTTGATTCTGTATTGACTTTGAAGTGCTACCTATTGCAATACAATACAGTCACATATAGCAACGCTCTCCCACATATTTAGCTATTGTAACTGCGCTTATTTCCGTCGTTGGTATAAGTAGCAGTGGGTGGTTATAAACAAGAAATGTAGAGTTTTCTACCATCTTGCTGATAAAGTTTCTTTAGTCTTTCGGCAACCCTGCAGCCTGAACCACTGTAGGCGACCCACTCTTACAACCCAATTTTGGCCAGGCTTTAGCTGTCAGACAGATGGTCTCACATTTGGCTTGGTATTGGAGTTCATGGTCACCTCAATGTGAGGTGCTCCGGTCCTGTGGCTACAAAACAAGCCTAAAATCATCACCACCAGCATGCTTGACTTTTTGTATGAGGTGTTTGTGCCGATATGCTCTTTTGGTTTTCACCAAACTTAGCCCAGTGCATTATGGCCAAACATCTCTACTTTGGTCTCGTCATGCTGCAATGTTTTTTTTTAGAGAGAAGAGGCTTTCTTCTGGAAACCCTTCCAAAAATGCCATACTTGGCCCATCTTTTCCTAATTGTACTGTCATGAACTTTAACATTTAATATGTTAACTGAGGCCTAGCGTGTGAGGTGTAGTTCTTGGGTTGTCTGCAGTTCTTACACAGTCTGATCTTGGGGTGAATTTGCCGGGGTGTTCACTCATGGGAAGATTGGTGTCTTTTTTGAATGTCTTCCACTTGTGAATAATCTTCCTCACTGATGGATTTCAAATTGTTTGGAAATGGACTTGTAACCCTTCTCAGATAGATGGTAGCAACAATTGCTTTTCTAAGATCATTTGCTGATGTCTTTCCTCCTTGGCATTGTGTTAACAAACACCTGGAGGCTCCAGACCAGCAAAACATTTGATTAGTAGTGCCTGACCATTACTTACCCTTTTAACTCCTATGGAAACAGTAAGGGTGTCCTAACTTTGTCACCCATGGCTTTTGCATTTTGGCTATTTTTGTAATGACACAGTGTGATATGGCATGTGCTGTTGTTGGGTTTTTTTTTTTCCAAATTTAGACCAGATAATTGTTTTTATTATGTCCTGATACAGAAAGCCATGGAATTCAATAGGGTGTCCTGACATTTTCACATGACTATTTGTTAAACTCTAACTATCACCTTTAAAAAAGGGAATGGAATATGTTGCTTGCCAATAAATAAACAGCTGTCAAATCATACTGTCTCATCTCTTCATTTCTAAAATGCATTGTTGTTAAAATAGCTAACCCCATTGGTTCTATTTGAAGCCTTTCATTTATCATGTATTATTCAGAGGAGAACCATCTGAATATTTACAAACTTATAAATAATAGTTTAAAAAGTTTAAAAAGTCATCAGTCCTAATGTTATTTTTGGATTTCTTAAATTGACAATAAACATATACATCTTTTTGAGGAAATGAACCCTTAAAATATTAAAATCACTTTCCCGGTCTGATTCCAGGTGATCGCTTATATCAATGTTTTACCACTGAAAAAAAGGTGTGTTGTATTTTCATGATTTAACATATACATCAGTTCCACATGAATAAATTAAGTTAAACGAACATAATCTGTACACATAATTTCAACATCATGGAATTAAGTCATTTTTAAGTAACTGAACTGAGTATTCTCACAATTTTTGATATGGCTTATAGGTGCAGAACACCACACAGCAGCTTTTCAGCATTACACCAAGCAAAAATCAATTGTAATCATTACAAAGAGTAAAGTTTTAAGACTCACTCAAATCAAAATGATTGTAGCTGTTTGCACAGTTTATTTAGATAAAAGCTGAAACAACACAAATATTTAGTTTTTTACTTAATTGCCATTTTATTACGTTAAATGAAATGAAATTTGTAAACTGTTTAGTTAACCTAAACCATTTGTGTTGGGACTACATGAATCATTTATGTTGCACTGACTGAACTGGGCAGTGTATTTCTAGTTCCCAGCATGCTTTGCACAGGGATGTATCAGGAGAGTAAATGTTGAAATGAAGTGCTGTTTAATGTGTTTTTTAGTTAAAGGAAAGACCTGTTCAAGTTTGATGTTATATTTAACAGTTTTAAAAGACATTTAAAAGTTGTGTTAAGTTGTGTCGATTTTTTACTAAATTAACTTCTTGACTAAATTAAAGTTCATACAACATATAATTTCAAACAATTTGATTTTGTTGGAAAAATGTAATTCAATTGTGTGGAAAAGTTTTCCTTCATTTTTATAATATAATATAATTGAATTGAATTAAGTTCATTCAACAACTGAATTTTTTTTTAGTGTTCTGCTTCTCGTCGTGATCGCATTACCACTTCGGGTGTGCATTATTTTTTTAATAATTCAACGGCCCATCGTCAATTATTCCTTGATTTAGAAGAACGGTTGTCATTAAACCGACCATCAGTAGCGCACATCTCTCGCACGAACACATGGTTAGCGCTGTTGGACTCGGCATCAATTCCTCGAGTCCGCGTGTTCGTTGAATGAGGAGAGCAGGAACAAAATATAGTTTAACTCTTTTAATGATTAAGTAAGTCAGATGAAGAAGCATTCAGAGCTCTGGGTCACAACTGTCCCTGATTTACACAATGCTTATGCAAGGTTTGTCCAGGCAGTCTGCGACAAACTTGCCTTTCCCTGACCCAATATTTATACACAAAAAATACATAAGTTGTCTTTCTTTGGGAGTCAGATGATTTTCTGGTCAGCTCTGCTTCGTTTGCAACATCACCCCTCCAATTCCTGGACCCAAGACTGCTTCTTTGTTAACAGACACAAAGGCACTCTGAAAGCATAGCAAAATGCATAGCAAAACACTTTCTCATATGGATCTGTTATACCTAACACAACCTCTGGCTGTTGCTCTGGTGACCCTTATGTCCAACAGAAAGTACATACAGTCTTAAAGCAAAATCATTTCATAAGCTAACATTATCTTAAATTTACTATTGTTAATGATTAATTTCTACAAGCGTTGTTAGCAATAATACACAAACAAATATTTTATTCTCAACAGCGCCAAAGTTTGAAGAATATGCTATAATTCAGTCTGAACAATAAATCACTCTGTTCTTCAAAGAAGAAAAAATATTGCACGTCGTATTTCTGTTTAAACAGAATTGAGTTCATCTCGTGATACTTAAAGAAGGCCCACTGAAAGTAAACTGTGGTGACAGGTGGTAAGCAGGTAAAACATTGCACATTTAAGTGGTGACTCAAGATAAATATTTAAAATCAGATAAAAATGTATGGTTAACATTTACAGAAGAACATTTGACATATGCCAGGGCGAGAATGTGCCACATAGCCTATGAGATAGGCCTAACATCTGTGCCTGAGAATTTCTTTGGACTTTATTGACCACCATATCATTCAGCACCTTTAACTTTTATAAGCCAGAGTTTTATAAGCAGTTAAAGAAGCCTTTGAACAATGGGCAATTTAAATAGTTTTCTTGAGGAGTTTCCCAAAGTGTCAAAACATCTGGAATATGTGTGTTTATAACAGTTGGAATACTGAACAATGACACATAGGCAAACACAATAATACAGAAACTCACACATGCAGACACAAAGGTCGTTTACTTCAGTTAACAGGCAATTTTACCCAAAACCATTTTTTTTATACATTTGTTTCACTAAAACACTTCTTCATTTAAGGTTCACCAAAGCAGTCACACCAATGATATTATAAAAAGTAAATCCTGAAATTTGTCTTGACCGTGTTTTGTATCCGTCAGTCATTAAAATGAGAAACACATTTACATTTAAACAATGCAATCGAAGCATATCGGTGTATTCTTACTATATTGTTTATGGAGGCATTCTAAATCCCTGCTAATGCGGTGCAATGATGTACAAGGTTCAGAATACATGTGAGGAAGACAGATTCTATGGTAATCACAACAATACAAAAATGCACAGATCCTTTATGTTCAAAAGCCAGTATGACAGCACAAAGAGGCTTTAGGAGCAGCCTGACAAAAAGATCGAGTACGAATAGAAGCTAGACGTTAACGCATACGTGGCATTCATCGTAGCTGAGGCACATACAATGTCTTTTAATAGTTAGAAAGACAATGCAAAAGGCAAACACAGAGTTATGCCCAAGGATTTAACTGTAATATAGTATTTTCTAATACCATTTTGTCCAGGTTTAGCATCTACAGGTGGGTGATTATATTACCCATAATTATTATACCCATAATTGTTTCTTGTACACACAAAAAAAAAACACTAATATTTCTCCAGTGAGAAGGGGGTAATACAGGTAATTTAATAATAAATAAATATTCAAATAAATAATTCTGCATGCTTTTTTGAAAAGGTATAATTTACCAAAGATGTAATACTGAGGAAAGGTCATCATTACAACCCTTTATGCATAGAAATCTTGTTCATCAGCAGCAGCTCATTTATGGTTTTATTTTCATAATCTCCACCGTGACTGCCTCTGCTGAAGTGAGTCAAGCTTCTGTCAAAATAGTGATGCCAGTGCCCGTCACTTTTAGCTCCAAAGCCGAAAACATTGACCTGGGTGAGAGATTGAAAAATTGGGACATCAGTGTTTGCAAAGCATTTTATCAAACCAAAAGTAAAAAATTAAACCAGTTTGTGCACATGCTTAGTGCAGCTCATACAGGGCAGATAAGCAAACAATCACTAACCATGACAAACTCACATCCTTAACACTTGCTGCAGTTATCTTATTGATGACAATGAAGAGCAAATAATTATGCCCTGGGATCATTTTGGGGGGTTTTGAACCTGGATTTGGCCTACCCAAATTGAAAAGCTTCCTATACATATATATACATATAGCTTCCTATACATATAAAGCTTCCTATATATACAATTTTGGTGTAATTTTACAGGAAACCCTTTGAAGTTACATAAACCACTGCTTAGTGATAAACAAGCAAGTATATGGTTGTCTGAGCTGTAATAACCGCGCTGAAAGAGGCGTTGATAGTGTATAACTGTATGTGCTCTAGCACCCTGCAGATAGTTTTGGCTGTTTCATTAGAAGATTCAAGAAAATACTGGAAAAAATAAATTTTGTCTGTATTATGTTGTATGCAAGATTTATTCAAATGGATCTGAATGGAGGATTACCACCTTTATGTGATTATCGCTATTTACGCAAATGATGTTTCACATATTTCTGGATCTGGATCTTTTTTTTTGCAAATAACTAGGGATGGGACAATATATTGATGGAGCAATATATCGTTGTCCTTCTCCATGCGATACGAGGAATGATATGCTGGCGCCAAACATTGATATTTTAATTCATAAAATAAACCGCTCTAAATAGATTTCTCTGCTCCCAGCATCGCCAATTCATGGCTCCTTGAGGTGGCGCTCAACACATGAATGAGGGAAAAACATAACTAGCCTAAGAAAAAGAGGTTTTTAACGGGATGGTGGACAACAGTGTGAGTAAAATAATAAATGAGTGAAATAGGATAATGAAATAATGAATAGAAATAATGAATGACATGATTTATAGACAGCGGCTGTAGTTGGCATAATGGATTTCAGATTCCCCCGCCTCTAAATGTCGTGTAAAACCAAAACGACGTTGGTCCTTTTATGTGTCAATCAGATGGTGCACTATGCCGATAGACAAACATTGGAGAATTAAAATCATAGATAAAACTCTTACCTGATCACAGATGTGCAGGGCAAATATCAATGTAATGAAGCCAGTAGAAGGATAGTTGCCATGTTTCTGCAGCCAGCTCTCATAGATGTATTTTATGAATGCAGGGTGGATGATCATCACCTTAAAGAACAATCAAAATAATCATACAATACACTCGTAAAAACAAAGGTTGTTTATTGGCTTTGATGGTTCCATAAAGAACATTCCCATTGCACAAAAGGTTCTTTATAGTGGAAAATGGTTCTTCAGATTTTAACACTAGAGGCCTGTTCACACCAAGGACGATAACTATAACGATAGATATCATTCTAAAAATTGTTCTAACCAGAGTTCACACCACAGCTATAGCCATAACCGCACAAGAAACAATATCGTTGGAATCACATTCAGAACTATTTTTTTTAGCTGATGAACCATAAAAACATTTGCCAGCCTGCTTTAAAGAGCTCAACCATTTAAAGCTGCAGAAGACAAAACTGCAGTGCAATATTGTCCGTTGGTGTGGATGCTGATACAGTTATCTTTATAGCTGCAAAACCCCTCTTTTCGAACATTTATTCTTAAGAGTGTACTCTTCTGGTGATTCTGACTTAATGACATTTGTTCAGAAAAACAAAACAAAAAAACGTGAAAGTCAAACGTGAAAGATTGATAGATATGATTCTCACCTTGTCTCTGTCTGCATTTACTGTAGGTCTCACTCTAATATAAGTGCTGAGGAAAAGAAAGATTCATTACGTTAAGATAACTGCCATGAAATGTCTGAAGGCTCTTAAATAATTCAGTGAGCGTGTACTGAGGAAATAATGTACTGTGAGATGTGTCTAGTGGTGAAGACACTGATGAGCCAGCGCATGTCTTTAATCTTAAAGGGTAGAAGCACCAGATGGGTGGAGCGGTCCAAATCTACAGCGCTCTCGGGATACACAATCCGGTGAGTGGTCTTAGATCCCACATCCTCCTCAAAACCTTTTGTCGGAGCTTTATTTATCCTGAGGTAAGAGAATGAAGATGCGTTTTCAACAGTCATTTTTGGTTGTATGCATTGCCAAGACTCAAGACTTCAAAATAGAAAATAACACCTTATGACAAAGTCGTGGCTGTCTATTAGTTGACCATAGTGGGATGTCAGGAGGTTCCCAGAGTTTCCCACCACAGCACAGGTTCTGCAGCGATCTGGACCAGCGTCTGAGTAGTGTTCTTCATCAGGGAAGAGAGAAAACAATGTGTCCACCACATCTGTGTAGTTAGCTTCGGTGGATTCATACTGTAGACCCTATACAAACGTTAAGACATTTGTTTTCTTTTTGGGAATGTGTTCCTTGAGGTTCAATGATGATAGCAAAGTTTTTTGCACAAAAAAACTAACTTTTTTATTATTTTCAACCTTCATTCTGATCCTCTGTCTGAAATCATATGTTTTTAAGGGGCTGCTCCTTTAAGGCCCCTGCTGGTTGAATATCTGATGGCACACTTTAGGATTTAAAGTCATCATCTAATTGGATGAATTCTAAAGGATTTCCAGGAGATGTGTGTGTTGCAGTCTTTAACAGTCCACCTGGAAACAAAGTAAAGTTTGCAACATAAACTCTAAAATACGTCCAAGTGTTTTACCTATCAGTCTGTTATGTAGGGAGATCGTTGTTACATTTTCATGTCCGTAACCATGATGTGGAACAAAATGAACTGTGATTGGTTGCTTTACATGACAGTCAGACGACCTCTAGGCGGTCCTTGACCAATAAAACCTGAGTCCAGACCTTCTGCCATCAATAAAGGCCACTGTTTATGGCTAGCGTATGAAACTGCATATGAAAACAGTATCATTGCCCACGCACTACTGCACGTGAGAAGTGTTTTGAAAACATTTTTCATATAAAACTGTCATTTACAGACAAAACATTATGAGATCATTGCAGTGGCTGTCAGATTCAGTGCAGTAGGCCGTTTCATTTGCTAACAAAAAGTTTCTTTGCAAACTCTACAATGTGCCTCATTTACAAAACAAAATGCTCTGAACAAACATATAATCCGATCCGGGTCACATTAAAATAAACTATGTTTCCTACGCTTTTATGAGAGACTATTGTAAAAATATTTTTTCTCAGCTTAGATCCTTTCTATGAGGTGTCCAGAACAACATACTAAAAGTCCTAGGAAATCCTAGTTGAGGAAATATGTTAAATTCTCATCAATCCGAGATGTGTGCCAATAAGGCCAGACAACAATACACTCCAATGGGGCTATTTTTTTCCTTTACTCCTATCAAAATGAAACTTTGCACAATGAAAGTACCCATGAAAAGTAATTTTTTTGTATTACAAAGCTTCTTTTTAAATTAATTTGAATATGTACATGAGCTCCACATGTAATGAATATGTCCTAATTTGCATAGTAGGCAGAACTGTTGGGCCAATCTTCATCCAATCATCCGACTGCCAATGGGTGATGGCAATGCTGCTTTTAGACAGGCCTCTGACCGGAAAACTGCCTGGCTTGGTAGTACCTGCCAGGTGTATAACCCCCACCGTTATAGTCTTCAGGGTCACAGGGGCACATAAGCCTCCCCACCATGACAAGGTAGCAACAACTACTTCCACGTTGAGCACTGGCGCAAACCTGGTCTGAAATACTTGCTAACTACAAAAAGAGAAGCAGTTTTGGTTTCTGGCAAAATTATTTAAAAGAGCTTGAATGTCTGGAAAGTGTGTCTATTAGTTTTTTCATCTGTCTTCTGTGTGAGAGTGAATCATTTAGTTGGTAAGAATGACTTCTGCCTGTAATCTCGTAATTTTACCAACAATACCAATAATTAGTAAATCTACCAGCCCAAAATTTCATCTCACCACGCTACTAATGACTAAAATGGCTATTCTGACTTTCTTCTGATGTTATCTGTGGAGGAATATCATTAGGTAAGGCTTGTTTGCAAATAAAAAAGAATTTAGAAAGCAACTGGAGACAAGATTGTGCGATCAGTTCATAATGTCAGTATAAGTCTTTCGTGGCAAGTGACTTTAAATGTATTTTTCCAAGAAACTTTTACAACAAAAATGTTACTTGTCATGTATACTTTCACTGTGAGAGGTTTGATTTTGATAGGAGTAAAGGGAAAAAGCCCATTATGTATTTTGGGCATATTCGATAAGTATATTGCTCATTTGCATATTCAAATCATTTTTCAAAGAAACTTGTAATACAAAAAAAAAAATACTTTTCATGGATACTTTTATTGTATAAAGTCTTTTGATAGGAGTAAAGGAAAAAACTACAAGCTATAAAACTTGCAGGATGTTTTAATGGTACAAAGACCACTCATGTTAACAGATCGAGTCAATGTTAACCAATTTTTATTTTGGCATGTCACGACCCCTTTAAAATAAAATGATGTCAATGATAACAAATTGCATTAAACTGAGTTGGGCCTTTAAAGCCCAATAGACATATTATTGAGCTATTTTATAAAGAATCAGAAATGCACTTTTCAGAAAGGTGATAAATTAACTGCTCATTTTAATTACTTCTATATTTTATTGATTCAAAGTGTTATTATGTGTCACTCTATAAAGGACATATTGTTGAACAACACACACACGTTGGTCTGTGCTACCACCATGTGTTCAACAATCAGAACCTCCGCTTCTGGGAAATTCTTGCATTGGTATGTAAATAATGAAAGAGTCGAGATATTTTAATAAGAACATCTCTTAAAATAAGTTAAAGTATAGGTTGAAGTTTGGGTTTGAACTTTTTATTATTATTGGCTTAATTTTATTATTGACCTAACTTATTAACTTAAAATCTAAGGTCTTACTTCAAGTAAATACATTAGGGCAAAGAGGTTCAGTTGACAACAATGTTGGGAATCCCTGCATTGCTGGTAAATATAAAATGACTGATTAAAAAATACATTTAATGTCAGAATAGTTTCTAATTTTTTTGATTCATGACGGATGTTGTTGTTATTCACTTGTGTAATGGAGTTTATTATTAATTACTAATACAAATATGATACAGAGATAAATCTGAACCACTTTCACCACTCTTTTATCATTTTATCCCTTTTAAAATAATTTAAACGGCCAGTGCCGAGACTTTACTTTTGCCTGGGGTCATGACTCTTCACTATATTGCCAAAAGTTTTGGGACGCCTGCCTTAACATGGCCATGAACTTTAATGACATCCCAATCTAAATCTGTAGGGTTTAGCCCACCCTTTGTAGCTATAATAGCTTCAACTCTTCTGGGAAGGCTTTCCACAAGGTTTAGGATTATAATTTTTGACCATTCTTCTAGAAGCGCATTTGTGAGGTCAGACACTGATGTTGGACAAGAAGGTCTGGCTCGCAGTCTTCGCTCTAATTCATCCCAAAAGTGTTCTATCTGGTTAAGGTCAGGACTCTGTGCAGGCCAGTCAAGTTCCTTCACACCAAAATCACTCATCCATGTCTTTATGGACCTTGCTTTGTGCACTGGTGTGCAGTCATGTTGGAACAGGAAGAGGTTTGTTCCCACAAAGTTGGGAGCATACAATTGACCAAAATGTCTTGGTGTGCTGAAGCATTAAGAGTTCCTTTCACTGGAACTAAGGGGCCAAGCCTGACCCCTGAAAAACAACCCCACACCATAATCCCCCCTTCACCAAACTTTATACTTGGCACAAGGCAGTCAGGCAAGTACCTTTCTCCTGGCAAACGCCAAACCCAGACTCGTCCATCATATTGCCAGACAGAGAAGCAGGATTTGTCACTCCAGGTCTGTGGCTACTGACTCTGCAGAAAGTAGGTGACTTCTGCACACCTCAGCATGGGCTGACCCCGCTCTGTGATTTTACGTGGCTGAGTTGCTGTTGTTCCCAATTGCTTCCACTTTGTTCTAATAGTAACAGCAACACTAACAGTTGACCGTGGAATATTTAGTAGTGAGGAAATTTCACAAATGGACTTATTGCACAGGTGGCAACGTAGCACAGTACTGCTCTTGAATTCACTGAGCTCCTGAGAGCGACCCATTCTTTCACAAATGTGCTTGATTTTATACACCTGCTGTGACCATGGAAGTGATTGGAACACCTGAATATTTTCATATATATTCATTAGAAATTATTTTTTAAACATAATTCCTATCAATAGTCAAGAACTGGACTGCATTGTATTATGGATTGTGTTGATGTCTAATAAGAGTTTATTAAATCAAAGTGAGGAGATGGTGTGGTGGAGGGAAGCTAAAAAACTGTCAACAAATGGAGGTAAATGCTGTATACACACTGTTACGTGTATCTGTGTTTATACCGTTTTGAGTCCATAGGGGGCGGGGGAATCCCCCCAACTTGTGACAAAGACATGACGTCACCCGGGATACCGGATAAAACGGCGTTAGCGGCGACATGGAATCTCTCTCATCTCGTGTCCTGTTGACATCACGGCTGCCGCTCTGCTCGCCTCTTAGGAGCATTTTCGTTCTCCTTTCGTTGTTTGGTTAATTGGTGTTTCTTTGGGGTTTTGTTGAGTATAACTATTTGTTTAGATCTAGCATTATCTACTCACTTTTCCTTAAGTTCGGTAACTGGTAGGAATAGTTCACTTTATGATTATTTAGAAAGAGTATGGAGGTAAGCAGGTCCCGGAAGATTCACTTGTCTTTGTTTTGTCGGAAGCCAGGTAAGAACTGCTGAGTACAGGCGTAGGCAGGTTTTCTCTGATTGCTTTCCTAGTTGCCCTACCAGTTTACTGTTGTTTATTATTTGCTTGAGTTATGTTTGTTAATAGTTTATGACCTGTTTTGTGTTCTTGTCTTTGGGTTGTGTAAATACTTTTTTCCTGGTTTATGTGTGTAGTAAAAGAAGGCGTACATGGCGTCTTGAAGCGTTACTTTGTGTCTTTGATTGACTTATGTGTTCGGTCCGAATCAGCTGTTTAAGTTAATTTGATTAATGAGCCTTATTTGCTGGTTATGGCCGTAACACACACACACACCTCTTATCGTTCATTAAATTGATTAACTGAATGTGCTCAATAGGTTTAATTATCTGAACATGCTCCTGCATGTCATATTAACCGTGATCAAACCAACCCCAGTCATTTTTTCAGACCTCCAGAAAGAAGTTACATACCTTCCACCATCTGTAGACGTCTGTCTGTAACTCACTGTTCCTTTCGAGAGTACTCAGATATGCGTTTGCTAACGCCACGGGAATTCCTTTCCTCGAGATATTGAAGCAAAATTTTTATCCTAAAATTACCATATAACACGCAGTGCAGCTGCACAGCTCTCAGCAGGAAGCTGCTGCGTTGATTGGCTGTGCCGCTGCAACTGCAGCAACCTATGGCGAGACCGCTGGGCGGACGGACCAATCGGGTCCTCTATATTCCCGCCACAAGGGGCAACAGAATTTGCATAGCCAAGGGTACATAATTCCCTGTCTCGCTAGGTTAGTCAGATTAATTCTTCTTCAGCGACTCACCTCGCTGAGCTCTGGATTGAAGCCTGCCGTCGACACGCACTCCAGCGGAACTCTGCAGCCTGAGGACGCCGGAATCTCCGCCTTCAGCCTGCCTTCCAGCCGCGCCATCCGGCATATATCCTTTTACAATTACTATGTCTCATTCTTGTGCCTCGCAGAGGTTTTCTTGCGGACGAGGATCGACACATCATCTGCGCATCATGTCTCGGACGAGACCACGCGCAGGCTGCACTCAACCAGGGCGGCTGCCCGGAGGCGACGAACTGGCGCTGCAGACCCTTCGGCTCGCTCGCCAGTTTCACCAGAATCCCGCCCCTTGCTCTCAGCCTCTCGAGCCACGGAAAAGAAACGCCGCGACCAGAGGCCCCGGAGCGCTCTGGCGAGCACACGCCGGTCATTTCCTCGCGTGCCTCGCCATCGCCTGTCATGTTCGCCGAGGAACAGCACAGCTCCCCTCGCTTGGCGGCTGCTGTTTCTTCGCGGACCGGAGGAGGAAGAGGAGGATGACAGCCTTTCTCTTGCTGCATCCGGAAGCGGTGGTCGGATACCGCTCGAGCACGCACTTCGACGCGACTGCCAGCGCGTAAAACTCTCGTGGACGCTGAGCTCATACGCCTGCTCACCAAGGCCGTGGGACGACCTCGGCATTGACTGGTCTCAACCCGAGGAGCCCACGAGAAGCAGACTTGACGAGTGGTTTTTCGAGAACCGCCGCCAACCAACCGCTCAAAACCCGCCTCTTCTTTCCGAAGTCCACGAGGAACTAACCAAGTCGTGGAAGGCGCCATTTTCTTCTCGCGCCAAGTCCTCCTTTTCTTCAGCGCTCGGTGGTCGATGGCGCCAGAAAAGAGGATATCAAGCCCTTCCTCCTCGAGGAAGCCGCCGCACACCTTGCCCGCCCTCCGCCAGAGGATGGCAGTCTAAGGCTGTGCACCCTTCCAAAGCCTGCCGTGACTACTTTCCAACCTCGCCGGTCGAGCATACGCCTCCGCCGCCCAGGCGGCTTCAGCACTTCACTCTATGGCGGTGCTTCAAGTCTTCCAGGCCAAACTCCTCCGCCTTGGATGAGTCTGTCCCGGATAACGAGGTTCTGAGGATCTGCGCGCGCCACTGACTTGGCCCTGCGTACCACAAAGGCCAACGCCCAGGCGATCGGCAGATGTATGGCCAACTTGACGGTATTGGAGCGCCATCTGTGGCTTAACCTAACCGAGATGAAGGACTCGGACAAGACTGCCTTCCTGGACGCCCATGTCGCCTTCAGGACTATTCGGTCCCTCCGTGGTTGGATTCACGGAACGCTTCACTGAGGCACAAAAGGCTTCACAGGCAATGCGACATTTCCTGCCCAAGCGTTCCAGCTCCTCTACTAGCCGCCATGCTAAAGCTGGACCGGCCCAGCCCACCAGCGGCGCAGCCAGCTCAACAGCCTCGCGGGCTTCAAGCCCAGACAGCGCTCCCGCTCTACGAGCCGCAGCAAACCTCCGGAGCGTCGAGGTCCCCGACCCAGCAATGTGTCGAAACCTGAGCCGCCGGGCCGCCCCAGCCAGAGGCACGAAGAGAGGTTGGATAATGCCCGCCCGCCGGTTTACCACCTCGCCTTCTCTTCAAAAACGCTTCCCTAGCTCCCTTCAATCAGGTGGCTGGGAACATCACATACACAGTCAACGAGCCCGCAAGCAAACGCGCCGCCTGTACACAAACGCTGCTTTTACGGCGACCCATATGGGTCACTTAAAAGAGTTTTTTCTCTGTAGGCAGTGTGCCAGCAAAAAAGCATGTACCCCTACACTCAATCACTCCCCCATGTTCCCCAGCTCCCTGCACTCAGGTGGCTGGAAACACTATCCCCACAGACAACGAGCCCGTGCTCAAACGCCGCCTGTACACAAGCACCTATATTCTATGTCCCCAGCCCCTGTACTCAGGCGGGAAACAATTCCTCATAAGTGCCACTCTAACGCAACATTATCGGGCCACCGAGTCCCTGTTACTCAGCGATTCGACCCACAAATTAATCCAGCCCCTGGCTTCGAAGGCCGAGGCCTGGCAGGCCATCCCGGCATTTCAAAATGGGTGTTGAACATAATAAAACAAGGTTACTCGCTACAGTTTGCCAGAGACCACCAAGGCTACTGCGGAGGAGACAACGGTGAG
Source organism: Gobiocypris rarus (assembly GCA_023029165.1). Lineage (NCBI taxonomy): Eukaryota > Metazoa > Chordata > Actinopteri > Cypriniformes > Gobionidae > Gobiocypris > Gobiocypris rarus. The sequence continues at coordinate 32,987,482 of CM040919.1, read as the reverse complement.
AAGCGACACAAGTCACGTGCTTCAACCGAGATATCAAAACTGTTAATAAAAGGGGCGGTGGAAGCCGTGCACCCCTCACAGAGCGAGTCGGGCTTTTACAGTCGCTACTTCCTTGTACCAAAAAAGGACGGTGGTCTCAGACCCATCCTAGACCTCAGACACCTGAACAAAGCCCTTATGAAGCGCCTGCTCAGAATGTTGAGAACAAAACAAATCCTCGCGCACGCTCGCCGGGAGATTGGTTTTTCACTGTGGATCTAGAGGATGCCTATTTCCACATACAGATAGCCCTCATCACAGGCCATTCTTGAGATTCGCCGAGGAAAGTATACCAATACAGGGTGCTACCCTTTGGTCTATCTCTGGCCCCGCACGCCATTTAAGTGCATGGAAGCGCGCTAACCCCGCTGAGGCTTCGGGGAATGAGAATTCTCAACTATCTCGACGACTGGCTCATAATAGCTCAGTCAGAGATACAGTTATTAAACCACAGATCTTGGCTTCTCAACCATTTGAAATGTTTGGGCCTCAGAATCAACGTGGCAAAGAGCTCATTGTCTCCCACACAGAACATTTCGTTTCTGGGAACAGTATTGACTCACTGCAGATGAACGCGCTGACGCCACAGCGCCTCTGTTCAGAACCGAGTGGTTTCTCAGGTCCGGTGCACTCACCCTCTCAAACACTTTCAGAGGATGTTGGGTCTCATGGCCTCGGCGGCCCCAGTTCTCAGACTTGGTCTGTTACACATGCGCCCATTACAGCGCTGGCTGAATCGCCGCGTTCCAGCTCACGCATGGCTCTCGGGCCGATTACGAATCAAGGTAGATCACAGCTGTGTTTTGGCTCTGGCTCCTTGGAAAATCCTGTCTGGTATCAGACGGAGTGAGCTTGGGCACTGTTACGAAGTGGAAGGTTATCTCGACAGATGCATCCAACCTAGGTTGGGGAGCCCTTCACGAGGGCAGGCCAGTCTCCGGTCTCTGGTCAGACTCGGAAAAGAGCCTTCACATAAACTGTCTAGAGATGAAAGCGGTCACGTTATCGCTAAGAGCTTTCCTTCCAGACATAAAGCACCACCACGCCCTAGTCCGAACGGACAGCAGGTCGGTGGTAGCTTATATAAATCGCCAGGGCGGTCTAAGATCTTTCAATCTGCACGCAATGGCGGAAAAACTCCTAATATGGGCAGAGCGCAACCTGAGTTCGCTGAGGGCGACTCATGTGCCAGGCATTCTGAATTTGGGTCCGGACATGCTGTCCAGGGACAAAGTGTCCCCAGCAGAGTGGTCTCTTCACCCACACACAATTCAGACAATTTGGGGCAGGTTTGGAGAGGCAAAAGTGGATCTTTTCGCCTCACAAGACAATGCTCAATGCCTAACATATTTCTCCAAGCACAGGATGCGTTGGCCCACGAATGGCCCAATCTTCCTCTTTATGCTTTTCCCCCAGTCTCAATGTTACATCAGGTTATAGAGAGGATCTGGGAGAGCAACTGCGCTGTGCTTTTAATAGCCCCGCTTTGGAGAAATCAACCATGGTTCTCACTGCTAAGTCAGATGTCAGATACTGCTCCGTGGCCGATTCCGCTGAGGAGAGACCTCCTCATGCAGGCGAAACGGCAGATCTGGCATCCCCGCCCCGATCTATGGGCGCTTCATGTCTGGCCCATCAACGGGTACATGAGAACCTCTCTGAAAATGTATTAAACACTATTGCTGAAGCTAGAGCCCCGCGACCAGGCGGCTCTATTCAGGCAAATGGGCAGTCTTTTCAGACTGGTGTAAAACACGGACCCTGACCCCACACAATTGTGAAGTGTCAGAGGTGCTCATTTTTTACAAGAGCTGTTGGACGCGGTCGCTCTCCACGCCAAAGTGTATGTGGCCGCTATAGCAGCGCACCACATTCAAGTGAACGGACTGTCACTGGGAAAGAACGATCTTATCGCGGCGCTTCCTTAAAGGGGCTAGAAGGCTTCACCCACCTCGCCCCTTCAGTTCCTATATGGGACTTGTCTACAGTCCTGGATGCCATGAAAGGTTCTAAATTCGAGCCTCTGCATTCGGTGAGCTTAAAGCTCACTAAAGACCGCTTTTCTGCTGGCGATTGCATCAGTTAAGCGGTGGGTGATCTGCACGCGCTCTGTGAGCGCCTCTTGTCTGGAATTTGGGCCAAACGATTCTAAAGTCGTCCTCAAACCAAGGCATGGATACGCACCTAAAGTGCTTTCAACTCCGCTTCAGAGCACAGGTCATTTCACTTTCAGCACTTTCATCATCGTAGATGAAGAGGATGCTAATTTGCTCTGTCCTGTCAGAGCGCTGAGAATTTACATAGAGCGTTCTGCTGTTTTCAGGCACACTGAACAGCTCTTTGTGTGCTTTGGCGCGACCGCCGGGTGCGCGGTTTCAAAGCAGACCTTGTCACGTTGGATAGTGGATGCTATCTCACTGGCTTATGAGTCTAAAAATCTCAGCTGCCCTTTAGGCGCCAAAGCCCATTCGACTAGAGGCATGGCCTCTTCGTGGGCTTGGTCTACTGGCATTTCTTTGAATGATATCTGTGCGCGGCAGGCTGGGCCTCACCGCCCACTTTTATCAGGTTTTATAATTTAGAGGTTCCTGCCCTACAGGCTGGGCTTCTTGCTGTGTAAATACATCTGACCCATTAAGGCTCGGTATTCTGGCCTGGGTAAAGTATTTGTATAAGTCATAAGCACTTATATGACTCAGTTATCTGGTCATTCACTATTCATGACCTGACTATGTCTGGTCTACTCATAGATATATATATATATATATATATATATATAAATATATATTGTATCTTATGTGTTACTTCATTAAATGGCCCGACTCAGGTCTGGCTTATATTGGACTTCATGATACCATGTTACGCCCACTTAGGTCGGCTGGGGTATGGTGTCTCCGGGCTTCAGAGCCGTTAAGCAAGCACGGCGTTTTGCATTGGTTCCCCGTAGCGTTAGCAAACGCACACGAGTACTCTCGAAAGGGAACGCTCGGTTACTAACGTAACCTCGGTTCCCTGAGAAGAGGGAACGAGTATTGCGTTTGCTTGCCGTGCTTTGCTTTCTCAGGAGTCGCTTCAGTCGATTAACCTGACTAACCTAGCGAGACAGGGAGTTATGTACCCTTGGCTATGCAAATTCTGTTGCCCCTTGTGGCGGGAATATAGAGGGACCCGATTGGTCCGTCCGCCCAGCGGTCTCGCCATAGGTTGCTGCAGTTGCAGCGGCACAGTTAATCAGCACGCAGCAGCTTCCTGCTGAGAGCTGTGCAGCTGCACTGCGTGTTATATGGTAATTTTTAGGATAAAAATTTTGCTTCAATATCTCGAGGAAAGGAATTCCCCCGTAGCGTTAGCAAACGCAATACTCGTTCCTCTTCTCAGGGAACCGAGGTTACGTTAGTAACCAAGCGTTTCTCCTGTTCAGCAGAGGTGGGACTGTGGGGTTGAACCGCATGAAGAACCAGTCAGCATCGTTCAGATCCATGACACATTTATCACAAGCGCACAAACCTCCTTTGGTGGAATCATCAGATGTCTTGAGGAAAGTATAGATCACCGTGTTTTGGAAATACATAAAAAGAACGAAGATGCTAAAAGTGAAGAGTGCTGTGATGTACGGAGATCTCCGTGTAGTGAAGGGAACCATTATTTTCAACTGGTTGAAGAGGGTTTAAAAATCAGCTGAGAAGAGAAAAATACATTAATGTTCTATGTATGATTAGGCATAGGCTATACTCTTAAAGATTACATAAAATGGGACACAATGTAGACTGTATTAATATAGCCTAAAGTAATTTTCCGTGTTTCTATAGCCTCGTTCAGTCTGTTGGTCCAAATCCGATCTAATCTAATGTTTGACTGGCCACACTGTGTATCGCAACTGTTGATCCATGCCGCTCGTTCATTTTCTGGAATATCTGCAATGGTTTCTATGGTTTCTGCATTTATACTGGTCCTCACTATACAAGTACACACACACACACACACGTGATAGAAACACACATTTATAAGCTTGTTTCCTTTAGGGCACCTCAATTTAGTTCCCCACAGTGACTCAAGTCCCCACGAGTCTGACCGCATTCAGGTTGCAAGCACACACACAACTGAGGAAAACTGCACTATAACTGAAGAGTCATTCTGCAGTGTGTAACAAAGACGGCAACTGATATTAATTAAAAAATAAATAATGTTAACCTACCTGATATCTGAAGATGAAAAATAATCATCTGGAACAGTAGCAGTAAACCTGAAGAATGGGTGTCAGATGTGTGAATCTAGTGGTAGATGATCAGGTTAAATATTAGAGATGAAACTAAGAAGGAGGGTATTTTCTTGTGCACACCTCCTGATCATTACAACACTAATTTGCATTCACTTGCATCATTTGCATTCACTTCTCTCTGATATTTCACATCCAGAGACAAATGCAGTCACTGTTCTGAAGAATTTTGGTGGATCCAGTTTGGGCATCATTGGAGATGAATATTAAAGACTACAGAGTATTTGACATTTCTATGCCACCAAAAGCTTATTGATTCATACATTTATAATGGAATTTTAAAATTGTGATTGGACCCCATTGACTTTCAATGTGTGGGAGGGGAAAACTTAAAAATATGTAGAAAAAAATATTTCTGTGTATTTTTGGGTGAACTATCTCTTTAAGAAGAAGGATATGCTAAAAACCAACAGAGGCACCTTTATGTACTTTTATCCGATCTTAAATAATTTTATATTTACTTTAGTAAAGACAGCAGTATTTACATGCATTTATTTACTTAGTACATTAAAGAATGTGTTTAGCCTAAAAAGAGTTTACTACAGAGTGCTTGAACTTTAGAAAAAAAACCTAACCAGTCTGCCCATTATGCTATAAATGAAGGCAAAACAGCCCAATGAAACGTGTAACGTCAGAGGTAAGGAAGATTTCGACAGTAGCTTAGATTACATTTGGATGTTTCATGTGAAATAAAAATCAGCATTAACAATGGAAATATAATTTAACAATACTTTACAGAAACGCATAACTTCACAGAATCAAAATTAAAGGACGTACACATAAAACCATTGTGTTAAATACATTCATGAATCGACATTAATACATGCATTTACCTTCTGATGTAATATATTGTATTTATTTTTATTTGTCTCTAATGGAGGACAATATGCTCTGGCCAGGACATTGACAAGAAACTTGTTCTTAATTGATACGCCTGACGGGTAGATTTGTCTGCAAGGGTAATATATTTTAATATTAGTAAAAATCGCAAACCTGACTTTCCATTTTCTAGGGATGATTCAGGTTATATTTTTATTTCTTATGGACATTAATTCCTTTTCTATATAAATAAACTTGCCTTGCCTGGTTAAATACATACAGGTAATTTAGTAATAAATAAATATTCACATTAATAATTTTTTAGTTTTTCAGTAATTTCAGTAATCAGTAATGTTTTGAAAATGCAGGCTTTTTGAAAAGGTATCATTTACCAAAGATGTAATACTGAGGAAAAGGTCATCATTACCACCCTTTATGCATAGAAATCTTGTTCATCAGCAGCAGCTCATTTATGGTTTTATTTTCATAATCTCCACCGTGACTGCCTCTGCTGAAGTGAGTCAAGCTTCTGTCAAAATAGTGATGCCAGTGCCCGTCACTTTTAGCTCCAAAGCCGAAAACATTGACCTGGGTGAGAGATTGAAAAATTGGGACATCAGTGTTTGCAAAGCATTTTATCAAACCAAAAGTTAAAAATGAAACCAGTTTGTGCACATGCTTAGTGCAGCTCATACAGGGCAGATAAGCAAACAATCACTAACCATGACATGTCCGGCTCTGCAGAAATACAGCACTGATAACAATCAGGGCACATTCGATGGAACTCATTTTCTATCTGCATTTTTTTTTTTTTTTACAAATGACACCTCCTTTAAACCATAAATCTTTGACAGAACAGTCTCAGATAGCACGTCTACTGTACGTTGGGCACATCATTTTCATTGACCGTCTGTTGGATTATGCACACTAAGCATCTGAATATTTACACTACCATTCTGAAGTTTGGAGTCAGTAAGATATGAATACTTTTATTCAGCAAGGATGCATTACATGTATCAAGTGAAAGTAAAGAGAATTATTTTTATATATTATTATGTGTCAAATAAATCTTCTTATTTTTATTCATTTGCGCATTTGACATGGCATAATGGATTTCGTACCTGTAAAACCAAAGCTAACTGTGGCTTGTCCTTTTATGTGTCAATCAAATCAGAGACAAACATTGGAGGAATTAAAATCATAGATCAAACTCTTACCTGATCACAGATGTGCAGGGCGAATATCAATGTAATGAAGCCAGTAGAAGGATATTTGCCATGTTTCTGCAGCCAGCTCTCATAGATGTATTTTATGAATGCAGGGTGGATGATCATCACCTTAAAGAACAATCAAAATAATCATACAATACACTCGTAAAAACAAAGGTTGTTTATTGGCTTTGATGGTTCCATAAAGAACATTCCCATTGCACAAAAGGTTCTTTATAGTGGAAAATGGTTCTTCAGATTTTAACACTAGAGGCCTGTTCACACCAAGGACGATAACTATAACGATAGATATCATTCTAAAAATTGTTCTAACCAGAGTTCACACCACAGCTATAGCCATAACCGCACAAGAAACAATATCGTTGGAATCACATTCAGAACTATTTTTTTTAGCTGATGAACCATAAAAACATTTGACAGCCTGCTTTAAAGAGCTCAACCATTTAAAGCTGCAGAAGACAAAACTGCAGTGCAATATTGTCCGTTGGTGTGGATGCTGATACAGTTATCTTTATAGCTGCAAAACCCTCTTTTCGAACATTTATTCTTAAGAGTGTACTCTTCTGGTGATTCTGACTTAATGACATTTGTTCAGAAAAACAAAACAAAAAAACGTGAAAGTCAAACGTGAAAGATTGATAGATATGATTCTCACCTTGTCTCTGTCTGCATTTACTGTAGGTCTCACTCTAATATAAGTGCTGAGGAAAACAGATTCATTACGTTAAGATAACTGCCATGAAATGTCTGAAGGCTCTTAAATAATTCAGTGAGCGTGTACTGAGGAAATAATGTACTGTGAGATGTGTCTAGTGGTGAAGACACTGATGAGCCAGCGCATGTCTTTAATCTTAAAGGGTAGAAGCACCAGATGGGTGGAGCGGTCCAAATCTACAGCGCCTCGGGATACACAATCCGGTGAGTGGTCTTAGATCCACATCCTCCTCAAAACCTTTTGTCGGAGGTAAGAGAATGAAGATGCGTTTTCAACAGTCATTTTTGGTTGTATGCATTGCCAAGACTCAAGACTTCAAAATAGAAAATAACACCTTATGACAAAGTCGTGGCTGTCTATTAGTTGACCATAGTGGGATGTCAGGAGGTTCCCAGAGTTTCCCACCACAGCACAGGTTCTGCAGCGATCTGGACCAGCGTCTGAGTAGTGTTCTTCATCAGGAAGAGAAAACAATGTGTCCACCACATCTGTGTAGTTAGCTTCGGTGGATTCATACTGTAGACCCTATACAAACGTTAAGACATTTGTTTTCTTTTTGGGAATGTGTTCCTTGAGGTTCAATGATGATAGCAAAGTTTTTTGCACAAAAAAACTAACTTTTTTATTTTCAACCTTCATTCTGATCCTCTGTCTGAAATCATATGTTTTTAAGGGGCTGCTCCTTTAAGGCCCCTGCTGGTTGAATATCTGATGGCACACTTTAGGATTTAAAGTCATCATCTAATTGGATGAATTCTAAAGGATTTCCAGGAGATGTGTGTGTTGCAGTCTTTAACAGCCCACCTGGAAACAAAGTAAAGTTTGCAACATAAACTCTAAAATACGTCCAAGTGTTTTACCTATCAGTCTGTTATGTAGGGAGATCGTTGTTACATTTTCATGTCCGTAACCATGATGTGGAACAAAATGAACTGTGATTGGTTGCTTTACATGACAGTCAGACAACCTCTAGGCGGTCATTGACCAATAAAAGCTGAGTCCAGACCTTCTGCCATCAATAAAGGCCACTGTTTATGGCTAGCGTATGAAACTGCATATGAAAACAGTATCATTGCCCACGCACTACTGCACGTGAGAAGTGTTTTGAAAACATTTTTCATATAAAACTGTCATTTACAGACAAAACATTATGAGATCATTGCAGTGGCTGTCAGATTCAGTGCAGTAGGCCGTTTCATTTGCTAACAAAAAGTTTCTTTGCAAACTCTACAATGTGCCTCATTTACAAAACAAAATGCTCTGAACAAACATATAATCCGATCCGGGTCACATTAAAATAAACTATGTTTCCTACGCTTTTATGAGAGACTATTGTAAAAATATTTTTTCTCAGCTTAGATCCTTTCTATGAGGTGTCCAGAACAACATACTAAAAGTCCTAGGAAATCCTAGTTGAGGAAATATGTTAAATTCTCATCAATCCGAGATGTGTGCCAATAAGGCCAGACAACAATACAGTCCAATGGGGCTATTTTTTCCTTTACTCCTATCAAAATGAAACTTTGCACAATGAAAGTACCCATGAAAAGTATTTTTTTGTATTACAAAGCTTCTTTTAAATTAATTTGAATATGTACATGAGCTCCACACGTACTGAATATGTCCTAATTTGCATAGTAGGCAGAACTGTTGGGCCAATCTTCATCCAATCATCCGACTGCCAATGGGTGATGGCAATGCTGCTTTTAGACAGGCCTCTGACCGGAAAACTGCCTGGCTTGGTAGTACCTGCCAGGTGTATAACCCCACTGTTATAGTCTTCAGGGTCACAGGGGCACATAAGCCTCCCCACCATGACAAGGTAGCAACAACTACTTCCACGTTGAGCACTGGCGCAAACCTGGTCTGAAATACTTGCTAACTACAAAAGAGAAGCAGTTTTGGTTTCTGGCAAAATTATTTAAAAGAGCTTGAATGTCTGGAAAGTGTGTCTATTAGTTTTTTCATCTGTCTTCTGTGTGAGAGTGAATCATTTAGTTGGTAACATTTACTTCTGCCTGTAATCTCGTAATCTTACCAACAATACCAATAATTTGTAAATCTACCAGCCCAAAATTTAATCTCACCACGCTACTAATGACTAAAATGGCTATTCTGACTTTCTTCTAATGTGATCTGTGGGGGAATGTCATTAGGTAAGGCTTGTTTGCAAATAAAAAAGAATTTAGAAAGCAACTGGAGACAAGATTGTGCGATCAGTTCCTAATGTCAATATAAGTCTTTCTGGCAAGTGACTTTTTCAAGAAACTTGTAAAACAAAAATGTTACTTGTCATGTATACTTTCACTGTGAGAGGTTTGATTTTGATAGGAGTAAAGGAAAAAGCCCATTTTGGGCATATTCGATAAGTATATTGCTCATTTGCATATTCAAATCATTTTTCAAAGAAACTTGTAATACAAAAAAATACTTTTCATGGACACTTTTATTGTATAAAGTCTTTTGATAGGAGTAAAGGAAAAAACTACAAGCTATAAAACTTGCAGGATGTTTTAATGGTACAAAGACCATTAAATATGTTAAATTCTCATCAATCCGAGATGTGTGCCAATAAGGCCAGACAACAATACACTCCAATCGGTTAACATTGACTCGATCTTTATGTTAACAGATCGAGTCAATGTTAACCAATTTTTATTTTGGCATGTCACGACCCATTTAAAATAAAATGATGTCAATGATAACAAATTGCATTAAACTTAAATTGGCCTTTAAAGCCCAATAGACATATTATTGAGCTATTTTATAAAGAATCAGAAATGCACTTTTCAGAAAGGAGATAAATTAACTGCTCATTTTAATTACTTCTATATTTTATTGATTCAAAGTGTTATTATGTGTCACTCTATAAAGGACATATTGTTGAACAACACACACACGTTGGTCTGTGCTACCACCATGTGTTCAACAATCAGAACCTCCGCTTCTGGGAAATTCTTGCATTGGTATGTAAATAATGAAAGAGTCGAGATATTTTAATAAGAACATCTCTTAAAATAAGTTAAAGTATAGGTTGAAGTTTGGGTTTGAACTTTTTATTATTATTTGCTTAATTTTATTATTGACCTAACTTATTAACTTAAAATCTAAGGTCTTACTTCAAGTAAATACATTAGGGCAAAGAGGTTCAGTTGACAACAATGTTGGGAATCCCTGCATTGCATGTAAATATAAAATGACCTTGACATTATAATGCGTTTGAAAGACAAAAGCCTTCCAGAGACTCAATACTTTGTGCATATAATATGCCATAAAGTGCGTATCATTTGCACGTGAAAAACTGCGTACCATATGCATTGTGAGAACAACATGTAATATAATCTAATTACAACACTTAGTTTTTGGAATCTGATTACATAATCCAGATTACATGTAATCAGATACCCAGGATTGTGTAGGGCAGTTTTCATTATTTGTTGCAAATTGATGGTGGAACAAATGTAAGATGTAAATAAAAGCTGATTAAAAAAATACATTTAATGTCAGAATAGTTTCTAATTTTTTTGATTCATGACGGATGTTGTTGTTATTCACTTGTGTAATGGAGTTTATTATTAATTACTAATACAAATATGATACAGAGATAAATCTGAACCACTTTCACCACTCTTTTATCATTTTATCCCTTTTAAAATAATTTAAACGGCCAGTGCCGAGACTTTACTTTTGCCTGGGGTCATGACTCTTCACTATATTGCCAAAAGTTTTGGGACGCCTGCCTTAACATGGCCATGAACTTTAATGACATCCCAATCTAAATCTGTAGGGTTTAGCCCACCCTTTGTAGCTATAATAGCTTCAACTCTTCTGGGAAGGCTTTCCACAAGGTTTAGGATTATAATTTTTGACCATTCTTCTAGAAAGCGCATTTGTGAGGTCAGGCACTGATGTTGGGCGAGAAGGTCTGGCTGCAGTCTCCGCTCTAATTCATCCCAAAGGGGTTCTATCAGGTTAAGGTCAGGACTCTGTGCAAAGTCATGTTGGAACAGGAAGAGGTTTGTTCCCACAAAGTTGGGGAGCATACAATTGACCAAAATGTCTTGGTGTGCTGAAGCATTAAGAGTTCCTTTCACTGGAACTAAGGGGCCACGCCTGACCCTGAAAAAAAAAACTCACACCATAATCCCCTCCACAAAACTTTACACTTGGCACAAGGCAGTCAGGCAAGTACTGCTCTCCTGGCAAACGCCAAACCCAGACTCGCCCATCATATTGCCAGACAGAGAAGCAGGATTCACTCCAGAAACACTCCAGAAACCCATTCCATGAAGCTCTCTACACACTGTTCTTGAGCTAATCTGAAGGCCACATGAAGTTTGGAAGTCTGTGGCTACTGACTCTGCAGAAAGTAGGTGACTTCTGCACACCTCAGCATGGGCTGACCCGCTCTGTGATTTTACGTGGCTGAGTTGCTGTTTTTCCCAATTGCTTCCACTTTGTTCTAATAGTAACAGCAACACTAACAGTTGACCGTGGAATATTTAGTAGTGAGGAAATTTCACAAATGGACTTATTGCACAGGTGGCAACGTAGCACAGTACTGCTCTTGAATTCACTGAGCTCCTGAGAGCGACCCATTCTTTCACAAATGTGCTTGATTTTATACACCTGCTGTGACCATGGAAGTGATTGGAACACCTGAATATTTTCATATATATTCATTAGAAATTATTTTTTAAACATAATTCCTATCAATAGTCAAGAACTGGACTGCATTGTATTATGGATTGTGTTGATGTCTAATAAGAGTTTATTAAATCAAAGTGAGGAGATGGTGTGGTGGAGGGAAGCTAAAAAACTGTCAACAAATGGAGGTAAATGCTGTATATACACACGGTTACGTGTATCTGTGTTTATACCGTTTTGAGTCCATAGGGGCGGGGAATCCCCCCAACTTGTGACAAAGACATGACGTCACCCGGGATACCGGATAAAAAGGCGTTGGCGGCGACATGGAATCTCTCTCTCATCTCGTGTCCTGTTGACATCACGGCTGCCGCTCTGCTCGCCTCTTAGGAGCATTTTCGTTCTCCTTTCGTTGTTTGGTTAATTGGTGTTTCTTTGGGGTTTTGTTGAGTATAACTATTTGTTTAGATCTAGCATTATCTACTCACTTTTCCTTAAGTTCGGTAACTGGTAGGAATAGTTCACTTTATGATTATTTAGAAAGAGTATGGAGGTAAGCAGGTCCCGGAAGATTCACTTGTCTTTGTTTTGTCGGAAGCCAGGTAAGAACTGCTGAGTACAGGCGTAGGCAGGTTTTCTCTGATTGCTTTCCTAGTTGCCCTACCAGTTTACTGTTGTTTATTATTTGCTTGAGTTATGTTTGTTAATAGTTTATGACCTGTTTTGTGTTCTTGTCTTTGGGTTGTGTAAATACTTTTTTCCTGGTTTATGTGTGTAGTAAAAGAAGGCGTACATGGCGTCTTGAAGCGTTACTTTGTGTCTGTGATTGACTTAGGCCTATGTGTTCGGTCCGAATCAGCTGTTTAAGTTAATTTGATTAATGAGCCTTATTTGCTGGTTATGGCCGTTACACACACACACACACACACACACACCACACACACACACCACACACACACACACACCTCTTATCGTTCGTTAAATTGATTAACTGAATGTGCTCAATAGGTTTAATTATCTGAACATGCTCCTGCATGTCATATTAACCGTGATCAAACCAACCCCAGTCATTTTTTTTCAGACCTCCAGAAAGAAGTTACATACCTTCCACCATCTGTAGACGTCTGTCTGTAACTCACTGTTTCTCCTGTTCAGCAGAGGTGGGACTGTGGGGTTGAACCGCATGAAGAACCAGTCAGCATCGTTCAGATCCATGACACATTTATCACAAGCGCACAAACCTCCTTTGGTGGAATCATCAGATGTCTTGAGGAAAGTATAGATCACAGTGTTTTGGAAATACATAAAAAGAACGAAGATGCTAAAAGTGAAGAGTGCTGTGATGTACGGAGATCTCCGTGTAGTGAAGGGAACCATTATTTTCAACTGGTTGAAGAGGGTTTAAAAATCAGCTGAGAAGAGAAAAATACATTAATGTTCTATGTATGATTAGGCATACACTCTTAAAGATTACATAAAATGGGACACAATGTAGACTGTATTAATATAGCCTAAAGTAATTTTCCGTGTATCTATAGCCTCGTTCAGTCTGTCGGTCCAAATCCGATCTAATCTAATGTTTGACTGGCCACACTGTGTATCGCAACTGTTGATCCATGCCGCTCTTTCATTTTCTGGAATATCTGCAATGGTTTCTATGGTTTCTGCATTTATACTGGTCCTCACTATACAAGTACACACACACACACACGTGATAGAAACACACATTTATAAGCTTGTTTCCTCAGGGGCACCTCAATTTAGTTCCCCACAGTGACTCAAGTCCCCACGAGTCTGACCGCATTCAGGTTGCAAGCACACACACAACTGAGGAAAACTGCATTATAACTGAAGAGTCATTCTGCAGTGTGTAACAAAGAGGGCAACTGATATTAATTAAAAAATAAATAATGTTAACCTACCTGATATCTGAAGATGAAAAATAATCATCTGGAACAATAGCAGTAAACCTGAAGAATGGGTGTCAGATGTGTGAATCTAATGGTAGATGATCAGGTTAAATATTAGAGATGAAACTAAGAAGGAGGGTATTTTCTTGTGCACACCTCCTGATCATTACAACACTAATTTGCATTCACTTGCATCATTTGCATTCACTTCTCTCTGATATTTCACATCCAGAGACAAATGCAGTCACTGTTCTGAAGAATTTTGGTGGATCCAGTTTGGGCATCATTGGAGATGAATATTAAAGACTACAGAGTATTTGACATTTCTATGCCACCAAAAGCTTATTGATTCATACATTTATAATGGAATTTTAAAATTGTGATTGGACCCCATTGACTTTCAATGTGTGGAGGGGAAAACTTAAAAATATGTAGAAAAAAATATTTCTGTGTATTTTTGGGTGAACTATCTCTTTAAGAAGAAGGATATGCTAAAAACCAACAGAGGCACCTTTATGTACTTTTATCCGATCTTAAATAATTTTATATTTACTTTAGTAAAGACAGCAGTATTTACATGCATTTATTTACTTAGTACATTAAAGAATGTGTTTAGCCTAAAAAGATTTTGCTTGAACTTTAAAAAAACCTAACCAGTCTGCCCATTATGCTATAAATGAAGGCAAAACAGCCCAATGAAACGTGTAACGTCAGAGGTAAGGAAGATTTCGACAGTAGCTTAGATTACATTTGGATGTTTCATGTGAAATAAAAATCAGCATTAACAATGGAAATATAATTTAACAATACTTTACAGAAACGCATAACTTCACAGAATCAAAATTAAAGGACGTACATAAAACCATTGTGTTAAATACATTCATGAATCGACATTAATACATGCATTTACCTTCTGATGTAATATATTGTATTTATTTTTATTTGTCTCTAATGGAGGACAATATGCTCTGGCCAGGACATTGACAAGAAACTTGTTCTTAATTGATACGCCTGACGGGTAGATTTGTCTGCAAGGGTAATATATTTTAATATTAGTAAAAATCGCAAACCTGACTTTCCATTTTCTAGGGATGATTCAGGTTATATTTTTATTTCTTATGGACATTAATTCCTTTTCTATATAAATAAACTTGCCTTGCCTGGTTAAATACATACAGGTAATTTAGTAATAAATAAATATTCACATTAATAATTTTTTAGTTTTTCAGTAATTTCAGTAATCAGTAATGTTTTGAAAATGCAGGCTTTTTGAAAAGGTATCATTTACCAAAGATGTAATACTGAGGAAAAGGTCATCATTACCACCCTTTATGCATAGAAATCTTGTTCATCAGCAGCAGCTCATTTATGGTTTTATTTTCATAATCTCCACCGTGACTGCCTCTGCTGAAGTGAGTCAAGCTTCTGTCAAAATAGTGATGCCAGTGCCCGTCACTTTTAGCTCCAAAGCCGAAAACATTGACCTGGGTGAGAGATTGAAAAATTGGGACATCAGTGTTTGCAAAGCATTTTATCAAACCAAAAGTTAAAAATGAAACCAGTTTGTGCACATGCTTAGTGCAGCTCATACAGGGCAGATAAGCAAACAATCACTAACCATGACATGTCCGGCTCTGCAGAAATACAGCACTGATAACAATCAGGGCACATTCGATGGAACTCATTTTCTATCTGCATTTTTTTTTTTTTTTACAAATGACACCTTTAAACCATAAATCTTTGACAGAACAGTCTCAGATAGCACGTCTACTGTACGTTGGGCACATCATTTTCATTGACCGTCTGTTGGATTATGCACACTAAGCATCTGAATATTTACACTACCATTCTGAAGTTTGGAGTCAGTAAGATATGAATACTTTTATTCAGCAAGGATGCATTACATGTATCAAGTGAAAGTAAAGAGAATTATTTTTATATATTATGTGTCAAATAAATCTTCTTATTTTTATTCATTTGCGCATTTGACATGGCATAATGGATTTACCTGTAAAACCAAAGCTAACTGTGGCTTGTCCTTTTATGTGTCAATCAAATCAGAGACAAACATTGGAGGAATTAAAATCATAGATCAAACTCTTACCTGATCACAGATGTGCAGGGCGAATATCAATGTAATGAAGCCAGTAGAAGGATATTTGCCATGTTTCTGCAGCCAGCTCTCATAGATGTATTTTATGAATGCAGGGTGGATGATCATCACCTTAAAGAACAATCAAAATAATCATACAATACACTCGTAAAAACAAAGGTTGTTTATTGGCTTTGATGGTTCCATAAAGAACATTCCCATTGCACAAAAGGTTCTTTATAGTGGAAAATGGTTCTTCAGATTTTAACACTAGAGGCCTGTTCACACCAAGGACGATAACTATAACGATAGATATCATTCTAAAAATTGTTCTAACCAGAGTTCACACCACAGCTATAGCCATAACCGCACAAGAAACAATATCGTTGGAATCACATTCAGAACTATTTTTTTTAGCTGATGAACCATAAAAACATTTGACAGCCTGCTTTAAAGAGCTCAACCATTTAAAGCTGCAGAAGACAAAACTGCAGTGCAATATTGTCCGTTGGTGTGGATGCTGATACAGTTATCTTTATAGCTGCAAAACCCCTCTTTTCGAACATTTATTCTTAAGAGTGTACTCTTCTGGTGATTCTGACTTAATGACATTTGTTCAGAAAAACAAAACAAAAAAACGTGAAAGTCAAACGTGAAAGATTGATAGATATGATTCTCACCTTGTCTCTGTCTGCATTTACTGTAGGTCTCACTCTAATATAAGTGCTGAGGAAAACAAAGATTCATTACGTTAAGATAACTGCCATGAAATGTCTGAAGGCTCTTAAATAATTCAGTGAGCGTGTACTGAGGAAATAATGTACTGTGAGATGTGTCTAGTGGTGAAGACACTGATGAGCCAGCGCATGTCTTTAATCTTAAAGGGTAGAAGCACCAGATGGGTGGAGCTGTCCAAATCTACAGCGCTCTCGGGATACACAATCCGGTGAGTGGTCTTAGATCCCACATCCTCCTCAAAACCTTTTGTCGGAGCTTTATTTATCCTGAGGTAAGAGAATGAAGATGCGTTTTCAACAGTCATTTTTGGTTGTATGCATTGCCAAGACTCAAGACTTCAAAATAGAAAATAACACCTTATGACAAAGTCGTGGCTGTCTATTAGTTGACCATAGTGGGATGTCAGGAGGTTCCCAGAGTTTCCCACCACAGCACAGGTTCTGCAGCGATCTGGACCAGCGTCTGAGTAGTGTTCTTCATCAGGGAAGAGAGAAAACAATGTGTCCACCACATCTGTGTAGTTAGCTTCGGTGGATTCATACTGTAGACCCTATACGAATGTTAAGACATGAAGTTTAAGATGTTATAAAACCATTGGGGACTTTAATTCCACTTTTCACATATATTCTTTATATTTATTGAAAATAAATGTCTTTCCAATCTCATGGGTTAAGTGAGAAGAACGAGTTTGGCAAAAGGTGGATTCGAAATCTGGGGTCGATTGCGTCAAAAGTATCGCTACGCACATTGCTCCCTACGCAAGGCGGATTACAAGTTTCAGATGTTTTCTGTACTTTTGTCTGGTCCAAACAGCCATTGGTGGGCAGCGTTAGTGTAAATATCAATTTCAACCAGATGATCCCACAGTTGGGGTTCGGATCGCTGCCTGCCTGACAGACATTTCTGCCTGGATGAAGGAACAACACCTTCAACTCAATCTGGCAAAGACAGAACTGCTTGTGGTCTCAGCCAACCCAGCACTTCAACATACTCTCTCCATTCAGCTCGGTTCATCAACCATAACTCCGTCCGGGACAGCCAGGAACCTTGGAGTTGTGATTGATGATCAGCTAAAATTCACTGACCACACTACTGCAACAACCCGGTCCTGCAGATTTGCGCTATACAACATTAGGAAGATTAGACCCTTCCTATCAGAGCAGGCCACTCAACTCCTGGTCCAAGCTCTCGTACTCTCCAGACTGGACTACTGTAATTCTCTTCTAGCGGGCCTTCCAGCATCCACAGTTAAACCCTTGCAGCTGATCCAGAATGCAGCGGCGAGAGTGGTCTTCAACGAGCCGAAGAGAGCACACGTCACGCCTCTCTTCATCTCACTGGCTGCCGATAGCCGCGCGAATCAAATTCAAGGCTCTGGTGCTCGCCTACAAAGCAACCGCAGGCTCTGCACCAGTATACCTAAACTCACTTGCTCAGACTTACACACCCTCCAGAAGCTTGTGTTCTGCAAGTGAACGACGCCTAGTGGTGCCATCTCAAAGAGGCATGAACTCTCTCACTAGGACCTTTTCTTGGACCGTTCCCACCTGGTGGAATGAACTGCCTGTCTCAGTTCGAGCAGCCGAGTCTGTAGCCATTTTCAAAAAACATCTCAAGACACTTCTTTTCCAGCAGCACTTGACCAATAAAGAATAGCACTTATCACTCTATTCGTTTCTGTTTGCTATGTAATTTTAAAAAAAAAACTGTCCTATGTGTTTTGTGTTTCTTGAGACTTGTTACAGAGCTTGCATATTGTTACCCTTGACTGGTGTTGGTTGCTTCTATTACTCTCATTTGTAAGTCGCTTTGGATAAAAGTGTCTGCTAAATGATGTAAATGTAAATGTAAATAGCTTCTACCAACAAGGCAGGCTATTTGCACTTAGTGTAAATAGACACTCTGTTAAAGGCAACCATCCACTTGTTTCTGATGCTGGGTTCTTTCTGAAGTCTGTACAGAGAGGCAAACCTGTTTAAACTGGATGCGTCAAAGTGAACGTTCTTTCACTTTTCCATGTCCTGTTGTCGGCAGGCTCGAGTGCGTCAGAAACTGAATGTGCATCTGTATACTGTATCTAGTGCAGACTGTGTCAGTAGCCGTTTCAATTGAGTCAGATACATTTATTAATCGATAAGAAACACATTTAGCAAATAAATTAATTAATGCACATGGACTTTTTTTCCAATGGAACGGCATAACTGGACCAACCAGTGGACCGATATCTTTTTTTTTTACATATCTTTCTGATACTTAGCAACAGTTTATAAGGAAGTGATGATTTTGTTTTTTTACTTCACTGCATGGAAAAGCTGCTTTATTCACAAATGTTTTATGCGTTATTTCAATTTTATGTACAAGTTAAATTTATTTGAATGGGCTCTATTTAATTTTTTTTACACATGTCGCTCATATCTGATCAAGGCAAATGTCAGCCATTAAGTGACCAAATGCCAATGGGTGGGGCCTATGGTGTGATGATGTATAACTATTTGGCTTGCTCTGGAAGCAGGCATATGCAAATGTGTTTTCTCGTGTGACATCAAATATCCCACATCAAAACGTGCCATTTTTGGAGCTTGATTAAATAAGTGCTTTGTTTATAATGAGGATGATGTTTTTAGAATTTGCAGGATGATTTAATACCAATTCAATTATTTATATAGCACTCTATAACAGGAAAATCAGTGACGCATCCCCATTGCTTTCCATAGCATGGAGAGGAAAAAAATAGTATAGTAGTCTGACGACTCCCCTTTTGAGTGGGGTTTCCCCAGGCTCAGGTGGATGATTGGCTGGCTCCGCCCTTTCAAGTGGTTATTCCGTACACCTGTGGTGGACTTCCTGTCAAGTGTGTTGAAAAGGACCATGAGGAAAAGGCCAAGGAGGGCGACAGACTGGACATGATTTTCATTAACGTTTAGGTTCCTTTAAAGTTGTTTTTCCTTTGACACATCCAACACTAGCAACAGCACATTACCTTTCCATGCATACATTACAATACACCACTGATTCCTGATTGTTACATTTATACTGTTTTCTTTCTGTATAGGTCTATTTTTGTTAATAAATTTGGGTGTTTTTCGGCTTTCTTGTGTCCCTCTTTTTGTTGCGTCCCTTTTTGAGCTACGGGACGTAACAAGTAGTAAGTCAGTGGGAACAGAAACTGTTTGGTTATACCAATTCTTCAAAATATCTTCTTTTGTGTTCAACAGAAGAAACAAACTTTGGAACAAATTTCAAATTGTACAAGCATTTTTTTCTCTCTCTCATTGAATGTGAACCAATTATGACCTTTATCAACCACGATCAAACCAACCCCAGTCCCTTAATTTTCAGACCTCCAGAAAGAAGTTACATACCTTCCACCATCTGTAGACGTCTGTCTGTAACTCACTGTTTCTCCTGTTCAGCAGAGGTGGGACTGTGGGGTTGAACCGCATGAAGAACCAGTCAGCATCGTTCAGATCCATGACACATTTATCACAAGCGCACAAACCTCCTTTGGTGGAATCATCAGATGTCTTGAGGAAAGTATAGATCACCGTGTTTTGGAAATACATTAAAAGAATGAAGATGCTAAAAGTGAAGAGTGCTGTGATGTACAGAGATCCCTGGGGAGTGAAGGGAACCATATTTTCATCTAGTTGAAGAGGGTTTAAAATCCTTCAGCTGAAAAGAGAAAAATACAATGTTCAGATTCCTCTGATCAGTCTAAAATCATTGGTTGTTATCTTGTTATAGAGGATCAATTTTTACTTCTGATGTAATTTTAGCACCGTCAGAAGATTTGACTCATTTGTGAAGGCGACTGTCAAATTGTCTTCGTTTTTCAAGATAAGCCTTGACCAAAATTAACATTAGCGATTTCTTTGTAGCCATAATTCCAATCCTGTGTGTAATGCAGCTCACTGTAATTGATTGATGATGTAAAACTCTGGATTGCTTTTCATGTGTGTGTCTGTTTTTAAAGTGCCTTGACTTTCGTACAATCTGACATTAAAAACAACTGAAATCTAACATGACATAGCTGGTTTACAGTGATGACCACATTAATGCAGTTTAACAAACAACAATTGCTAAGCAAAGGGCTATTAAACAAATTTCAAAATGACTAACTCCTTTCAAAACTTTTAGAAACACACAATTCAGTAGTTTATCATAGAAAACTCCCAACAACAGGAAATAATATGTTTTCACATACCGTATTTTCCGCACTTTAAGGCGCACTTAAAAGCCTTTCATTTTTTCAAAAAACGACAGTGCGCCTTATAATCCGAAGAGCCTTATATATGGATCAAGGCGCTCTGTCAAAATGTTTCAGTATGAAAAACCAATAAAAACAATTTAATAATAATAAAATGTTTCAGTACGACTGGTAAACTACAAAGCCGCACCGCTTGCAGCATTACGGCTACCGTAGTCAGTAAACACCGGTACTGTGCTTTCGGATAATGATGAGAGGGAGCCGGGCAGGTTGGATGCCGTAGGCTTCGGACACTGAAGAAGAAGAATTCGAGGGATTCGTGGACGGGGAATGAACTGAAAAAGTGCGCTTAACGTGTTATACGTAACTGAACAATGTGGAGTTATGCACTAACGTTTGATTTAGTGGTATCCGTTTCTTTTACTAGGCTATGTGTTTACTGAATTAAGGAAAAGTTCCCCTCCACATTTGGGAGAAAAATGAGCAAGGCTGGGAGATATTGTTTATATGCACATCAACATTTGAACAATGTTACCATGGGAGTGAACGGAGTTGTCAGAACGCTTAATAAAGTTGGACTTTATCTGACTGTTTTGTTGACATTCCCTTTAGCACAGAGCTCCATCTAGTGGATGCATAACGCAAACATTTGACTGCAGTATCTTCTAGATGCGCCTTATAATCCGGTGCGCCCTAAATATGAAAACAGTTCTAAAATAGGGCATTCATTGAAGGTGCGCCTTATAATCCGGTGCGCCTTATAGTGCAGAAGATACGGTATATATTTCACATATTTATGGTTTATTCTTAATACATGGCTGCAGAAAACATGCAACATGAGAGGACTGACTTATTGACAACTTCAATCTTTTCTGGAGTCAAAAACAACTGCTAACATCAGACACCCTCTACCCAAACAACTTGGTGCAAGAGTGCTAAAGGATGATTTCTACTTCTACCTCCATCATCCTGTAGCACTTCACTCATCCAAAATCACACACACACACATCTGGAGAGTGTCTGAATGACCACGGGACTTACAAGGACAATGATATCACCAAGCAGCCACAACAACCACTGCTCAAGATCACAATATCAGCTGAGTCCAGCCTACAAAGCTCACTACAGAGAGACTGTGATGAACCACAACTGCTTTAAGGACACCCAAGGACGATCTCCTGGGGAAAAAGCGAGGGAAGCCTGGATAACATATTTCAGCTTCCGATAACACCAGAGCCCCTCTCACCAGACATGTCATCCCTAGCTCTCCAGCATCTCATCTGCGCTTCTCAGAAAACTGAATTACTTTTGTATGCCAGAACAAAGCTCACCCACTCTATTGCCCCCAGATATAAACCAAAACGCGGAAAGCCCCGCAACCACCAAAGCCTGGGGGCCCAGCTTGCCCTTCACTTGTGAAAGCTCGTCGGCCTCAGCCACAACGCCAGGGCCCACACCCTCCTCCATCTGCTGTAGGTCAAAAACTAAGACCTCATAACAGCTCTCAGTGATGTGTGCCGGGTCCCAGCTATGATAACAGTAACTGTCTCATATGTTTACAGAGCAAGCGGGAACCCAGTGTGCCTGTACTGTAGCTTTCTATCTGTTCTGTTAAGTGATAGAAAGTCTAAAGCCTTCTCAAATCATACAATTCATTTAAAGCTGTGTTTCCATCGCAGGAAATTCCCCGGGGAATTCGTAGGTGCATGTCCACTGAGAGATACATAATCTAAAAGAAAAAATACAGAAATCACTATTTATTTGTATGATACAGCTGCAAATAAGTATTTGAACACCTGTCTATCAGCTAGAATTCTGACCCTCAAAGACCTGTTAGTCTGCCTTAAAAATAACCACCTCCACTCCACTTATTATCCTAAATTAGATGTACCTGTTTGAGGTCGTTAGCTGCATAAAGACTCCTGTCCACCCCATACAATCAGTAAGAATCCAACTACTAACAAGGCCAAGATCAAAGAGCTGTCCAAAGACACTAGAGACAAAATTGTACACCTCCACAAGGCTGGAAAGGGCTACGGAGAAATTGCCAAGCAGCTTGGTGAAAAAAGGTCCACTGTTGGAGCAATCATTAGAAAATGAAAGAAGCTAAACATGACTGTCAATCTCCCTCGCACTGGGGCTCCATGCAAGATCTCACCTCGTGGGGTCTCAATTATCCTAAGAAAGGTAAGACATCAGCCCAGAACTACACGGGAGGAGCTGGTCAATGACCTGAAAAGAGCTGGGACAACCGTTTCCAAGGTTACTGTTGGTAATACACTAAGACGTCATGGTTTGAAAGCATGCATGGCACGGAAGGTTCCCCTGCTTAAACCAGCACATGTCCAGGCCCGTCTTAAGTTTGCCAATGACCATTTGGATGATCCAGAGGAGTCATGGGAGAAAGGCATGTGGTCAGATGAGACCAAAATAGAACTTTTTGGTCATAATTCCACTAAACGTGTTTGGAGGAATAAGAATGATGAGTACCATCCCAAGAACACCATCCCTACTGTGAAGCATGGGGGTGGTAGCATCATGCTTTTGGGGTGTTTTTCTGCACATGGGACAGGGCGACTGCACTGTATTAAGGAGAGGATGACCGGGGCCATGTATTGTGAGAGTTTGGGGAACAACCTCCTTCCCTCAGTTAGAACATTGAAGATGGGTCGAGGCTGGGTCTTCCAACATGACAATGACCCGAAGCACACAGCCAGGATAACCAAGGGTGGCTCTGTAAGAAGCATATCAAGGTTCTGGCGTGGCCTAGCCAGTCTCCAGACCTAAACCCAATAGAGAATCTTTCGAGGGGCCAGAAACCTGACTGATCTAGAGAAGATCTGTGTGGAGGAGTGGGCCAAAATCCCTCCTGCAATGTGTGCAAACCTGGTGAAAAACTACAGGAAACGTTTGACCTCTGTAATTGCAAACAAAGGCCCTGCAAGTATCAGGCTATTACTGAAGTTTCCATCAAAAATAAAAAGCTATTGGAGTTTGCATTCACTTAAACAACATGGATTCTTTTACAGAACACACAGAATGTATTACAGCAGCACAAGTTCCTTCATTTTGAAGCTATTTGGCTGATGTTATGAACTCACATTGAAACATTTGGACTGAAATTTACACTTGTTTCAAAGGCCACTGTGGTGTAAAACTATCTTGTTGGAAGGTCTGAGTAAAAAACAAAACAAGAACAAGCGTTCATCTTCCATTAAATGTCACATCACGACAAAAAGCGCAAGTTATTTGCTTACACTTAATAGAGCAAAAGAGTATCTGACCACCTAATCCCTTTTTTTGTGCTAATCAAGTGGTCAAGGCTTAGCCACTCTGTTGAAAAACCATAGAATGCTGGTTGGGTATGTTTGAAGCATGGCAGCTGGTTTGAGCTGGTCCTTAGCTGGTCATGAGCTGGTTTAAGCAGGTCAAGTGCTGGTCCCAAGCAAATAGCTCCAGCTCAGGACCAGCTCAGGACCAGCTTAAACCAGCATAAACCAGAAAATCAGCACAGAATATGACATTTATGGAATTAGCTTTAACATGGTAGAACTGTTATTATGTGCTGACCTGATTCTGGATCAGTATGCGCATTTGTGTGGCTGGACATCTGATGAACCCAGATGGTTGGGCACACCTCACCTCTCCCTTTATACCAATCACAGCAATTTAGTAATGATTGCTAGCAGCTGTTCATGTGAAGTTGCGTATGACAATGGTTGCATCCAAAATAGGGTACTCTCTTTAATAGTATTTTGAATAAATAATTACTTCATGACCGCTTTAAAAAAAAATTTTTTTAAAAAGTATGTTCTAGTATGAATGTGTGTATGAATGTAATCCGGATTTATAGCCAACTACATCCCACATGTTCACTGCCATTCATAAATCCTCTCCCGTTGCCTCATGGGATAGTAAGTGTCCATCGTAGCCTATGCACACTTCAGAATTTAGCTGGAGGCGGGTAGGCTACTCTTTAATGAGTAGGCCTGTGAATTCGGACATTCTTTTGTCATACTATTTTTAGCCTACATAGTAGGGAACTAGGCCAATGCGATTTCTGATACAGGCATTGCTTTTCCACACACACACACACACACACACACACACACACACACACACACACACACACACACACACACACACATGTTGTATTTCCATGTTTTGTGGGGACATTCCATAGGCGTAATGCATTTTATACTGTACAAACCGTATTTTCTATCCCCCTACACTGCCCCTGCCCCTAAACCTACCCATCACAGGAGACATGCTGCATTTTTACATTTTCAAAAAACATCACTTAGTGTGATTTATGTTTTCCTCATGGGGACAAGGATTTTGGATATTGCCATCTTTGTGGGGACATTTTGTCCCCATACCGTAGGGATTACCAGTCCACACACACACACACACAAACACACACACACACACACACACACACACACACACACACACACACACACACACACACACACACACACACACACACACACACAAATTCTGAAAAATATTTTTTTTATGTCAAATGAAGTAGCGTTTCATATTGTGCATTAATTCTAGGCCACAAAGCACCCACATGAAAAAATACTCTAATATACTACAGTATAGTATAGTATAGTAAAATTACAGTAAAACTACTCTAGTAAATACTACAGTGTTTTTGAACCATACTATAGTAAAGATACTACAGTAAATTGTAGTATATTGTAGTAGCCTATATTATATCATCTACTACACTTTGTTAATTTACTGTAGTATATTTTCTATAGTATGGTTCAAAACACTATAGTATTTACTAGAGTAATTTTACTATAATATACTACAGTATTTTTTCATGTGGGCAACTAATAAAATCAAGTACTGTTCAGGTGATTATTTCTTACTTTGAAGCTCGATGCTCTTTGGATCATTCTAAAATTATTCCAGAGAGCATGATCTTCAGGTTTTTCACCTCTAGCGCTGATGCAGTGAAGTAAAGAGACAAACCAAAGCGAGAAAATAAGACTGGAGTTCACATGACCAGTGTGTGTGTGACCACTAGAGAGCAGTGTGAGCTTAGTGGTACATAATGTAGTTTTACTTTCTTGAAGTGACAGGGAAAGTGGAAGCCTGCTCCCATTCGTTTTATGGGGAACTATTAACTTTTATAAACGTTTTATTGAATTCTTTCCGCAGTTGAAACACTAATTAATCGATCAGATCAGAATTTTAAAATCTAGAACAAAAATATGAACATTGGCTGGTCAAGTTCAAAATTCTTGTTTTAAGAATATAGTCACCGGACAGACACCCCGACCATCGTGTGTATTTGAATGACAAAAATGTGGTATTTCGAGTCATTGACGCCTGCCGACCAGCAACGGTAAGTTACATTGCAAAATTAACAATAGGTTATGATTGCCCTCATTTAATTAAAAACTGGGTCAATGACACAACCAAATGGCCGGAGGTGTTGTTTCCAGACATTTTGTTATCTGGTTTAATCTCCAGGTACGTAACTTATGCTTCACTCCAAACTATTAATCCTTTTGTAAATCGGCGATTAGTAGTACAAAGTTGCCGAGGGACTGTGCTGACAGTTATCCCTAACTCACAGACTGCAGTTTGTATTGAGTGTAGGCTAGACCTCGAACTCCATTAAAGGATTAGTTCACTTTAAATACAATTTTGCTGATAATTTACTCACCCCAATGTCATCCAAGATGTCCATGTCTTTCTTTCTTCAGTCAAAAATAAATTAAGGTTTTTGCTGAAAACATTCCAGGATTTTTCTCTTTATAATAGACTCAATGGACCCCAAACGGTTCAAGGTCCAAATGACAGTTTCAGTGCAGCTTCAAAGGGCTTTAAACAATACCAGACGATGAATAAGGGTCTTATCTAACGAAACGATCGGTCATTTAAAAAAAAATAAGCACAAATGTTCGCCTTGCTCCGTTCTGTTATATGTGTACGTGATGTCATGTAATACGCAATTACGTTGAAAAGGTCACGCTTGTCGTAGGCGGAAATTCAGAACGTGCACATACTAAGTCAAACGCCGTTTACAAAAAAGGGAGTTAAAAGGTAAAACAACGATGTCGGACGATTTGTAAACACTGACTCGGTACTTCCGCCTACGATAAGCATGACCTTTTTTTGTGATATGTGCACGTCACGTACACATATCACAGAACGGAGCAAGGCGAACATTTGTGCTTATAAAACTTAAACTTTTTTTATTTTTTATTTAAATGACCGATCGTTTTGCTAGATAAGACCCTTATTCATCGTCTGGTGTGGTTTAAAGTCCTTTGAAGCTGCACTGAAACTGTCATTCGGACCTGTAACCGTTTGGGGTCCATTGAGTCCATTATAAGAAGGAAAATCCTGGAATGTTTTCATCAAAAACTTTAATGTATTTTAGACTGAAGAAAGAAAGACATGGTGAAGGGAGGAGTCTGAAATCCCCTGCCGCTTCATTATACCTGTAAATATCTTAATCAGATTCATGATCAAAGCCTTAATTCATATTTATCCTCCTATTTCTAATGATTAATTCCAGTTGATTTTACTCAATAGAACTACTGATTGTTTGTTCTTCTTTTATGTTTTCTAAAGTTGGTATTTGGTCTTTGAGTGGCGTCTGGCCTAGGGCTGTGTGATGTGTCACTAAACACTTTATAGTTGTGTGTTTGGATTTTGGAGGTATCACACACCTCTAACATGCTGGGAGTGCAGTAACAGTGTTTGCTTACTTAGCCCAGCTTCCAGAGATTAAATATGAATTTGTCTTTCATTTTTATTATATTTTATACATTTTATATTTCCTTTTAGTGAAACACTAAAGAATCAAGATGAATATTGCCTGTACTACTGTCTGTACCTCTGACTGAGAGAAAGCACATGTTATCAGTATGTTTTGGTTAAGTGCTTTGTTGATATGTAGTTAAGACTCTCCAACCTTGAGAGAGCTGTGATGCTGGGGAGCTCTTGTGTGTGTGCGTTGCATGATCTGTGCAGGCCCAATATTGAAGATGGACATTTTCTGCACACAACACCAGACGTGAAGATGCCTTTCTGCAACCTCCGAGGTCAACAATGATCTAAATCTAGTCATGGGGCGACAACTAGTCTACCTAGTTTAGTGATATGCTCTGCTATCTATCCTTGTGTGGAAAATTACCATGACTGTGCATTTTCTCTGAGCCAATCAGAATCATACACCTTGAAGTAATGACGTGGTTAGACCTTGAAAACAGTATAACTGTTGGGACAATTATATGTACGGTACGACGAGACCGGTAGAGAGGAAGCGCGGCCTACGAACTCCTTGTGAGACTTGAAGCTGGCTTCTGCTGATGAAACTGCAAACTATTCTTAAGTAAAAATTTTCTTTAATTAATTGCACTCCTGACTCTTGGTCTTCATTCTTCACTACTGGTCTCTGGGTCTAAACTGTGTAACCCCTAACAATGGACATCTTGGATGACATGGGGGTGAGTAAATTATCAGCAAAAGTTTATTTAAAACTAATCCTTTAAGTTCACGGCTCGCGTCATTACGTAGCGATTGGCCTATCAAGCGCTAATGTGAATGAGGCATCCCTTATGAAAAACAACTATAGAATCTTCTAGTATTTTGGGACAAAATATTATAGTAATCCTATAGGAATGCTATAGTATTTTGGGACATACTATAGAAATAGCCTACAAGTCCCATTTATTCATACAATTCAAAATACTGCAATATGTTCCTATTCTGTGATTGTTTACTCCAACTATACCTACTGTGACCATATACTTTTTTCATATTTTTATTATTAGAATTTGTATTATGTTTCTTGTTGTATTGTATTTGTATATGTGCACTGGAAGCTTCAGCACCAGGGAAAAAATCCTTGTGTGTGCAAGCAAACTTTGCAGTAAAGCTCTTTCTGATTCTGAAATTACAGAAAATGACTGATATTACAGAGGTATTACGGAAAATCAGAAGTATTATACACTACTATAGAAATCCTATAGGATTGCTATAGTTCTTTTTCGTAAAGGATGTAGACAGATCTGGCCCTGTGCCTGAGTTTAACACCCTATATGTAGGGAAGTCCCTGGAGGCTCAAACTACATTGTAGAACTTAAATTCATAATTTGTTTGTTTATTGGCGATTCAGAAAACGACACAGCAACTATTCGGAATGATTGTCCCATGTATTTCAATTAGCGCCAAGGCAATGTTTTCCCCCACGGGCTAAATTCACATCACGTGATGGGGCGTTCCCAGGGGCGTTCCCAGACCAACCGTCTGTATGTATTGTGCAAAAATCACTTTTACATGGTTTTTTTAACTTAAATGTCTGCGTACAGAACTACCCTATAGTCAAAATCCACCCACTTTTCATTTTAATCTTCATAAAACCTCAACAGTCTCACAGAAAAATGCATTTACATTTTCTGAGCAATGCTCATGTGGCAGGGCTGCTAATGGACTCTGGCCTATAGCATAGCATTAGCATATAGTTTGTGAGCGACATGGTCCATCATTTTCTCCAGTCCGCCATTTTCTCCAGGCCTGTAGTGACAGAATGTCTTGTAAGCAACTCGGGTGTTTTGTTGTTAGATGTAGTGAACATCATAGTCTTCATGTACTCCCACATGAAAAAATACTATAGTATATTATAGTAAAATTACTCTAGTAAATACTATAGTGTTTTTGAACCATACTATAGTAAATATACTACAGTATTGTAGTATATTATATTATCTACTACACTTTGTTAATTTACTCTAGTATTTTTACTATAGAATGGTTCAAAAACACTATAGTATTTACAAGAGTCGTTTTACTATAATATGCTATAGTATTTTTTCATGTGGGCTCCTGACATCATTTTGAGGATTCATTTTATTTTTGAAGGTAATGTGCCTGTAGGCATCTTACAACAGTTCCCGAAATCATCAGTTAACAATTCAGAAATGTCCTGTTGCATTCTACATGTCACTTCTTCTTGAGTCTCTCCAACCGTGTGACTACAGTTTGAAAATATAAATCACCATTACAAAACTGTGCCAAATGACAAATTCAAAAGGCTGGAGTTGGTGACGGCAACATGATTTAGTTTCTGTTGTGCCATGACTGAAGGATGTGTTTTGTATGTGGGTTTGAGAAACACACTAACAGACATGCCTTTGACTGGACAGGGGTACTTTTTGTGACTCTGTCACAACTGGCAGTCTGCTCTCTACACAGCGTCAATTGGCACAATGTTCTGATGTTTGAGCAATCTTGAGATCAGATTGAAATCATCATCATCATCATCATCATTACAGAGTTTCTGACAGCATCTAATTATAGAAACATACTTGAGTGACGCACACACAGTCAAAGAGACTTAATGTTCCAGGTTTGAGCAATCAATGCACCTCTCAGCTTTTATGAATTCATTTTATTTCCAGGTAAGATTCTTAAACCAACTAAGACAAAAGAGACTGAATGTTCCAGGTTTGAGCAATCTTACATGTCAATACCGTAAAAATTTTTTAGCACTAATTCTTTGTAAACTACAAAAATGTGAATTTGTGAAAACGTTGACGTCATGTGCATGAGCATTACATGTTCAGGTGCATAGTGTTCCTTTACAAAGTGACATCGCCAACTATTGGCCTGGCAGCATAATACAGTGTTTTTAATTTTTTTTTTTACTCTTTTAAACTTTTTTGAAAACATTGTCATCTGTGCATGAAAAAATCAAATATAAACTTTTTCAGTTTTTAGTACATTGTTGTCGTGTAAACGCCCTAAGTCTTTGGCTGAATCCGAAATCGCCCCTAAACCCTCTTTCTCTATTCCCTATGTTAGTCCACTTGAAGGAGTGAATGAAAACGAGTGCGTAAAGTGGGACAGCCGTTGAGTGTGCATTGGCTGAAGTATCTGTTCCCTCAAATAGTGCCCTATTGAGGGTATAGGGGCGATTTCGGATTCAGCCACTGTTTGTCGGTCGATGTCTTTAAACCCGACCCCATTGTAAAATGTATCTGTGACTGTTGCATGTCTTATTTTCCATGCGTCTTCCTTACTGGATTTATGGATTTGTGTTTTTCATTGTCATTCTATTTACCGGTTGTGTTTATCTTTGTTTTGTGTGTTTTGTTAATAATGCTTGTGCTTAGATCCATGCTTTTCCTCTTCTTTGCATCCACCATGACATCTGCAAGAAATTACCTTATTTACACATTAAATGGGACATAGAAAGACATAAATACCAATGTATTTCACATTACCAATATTCAAATCAAATGCATGAGCTGCAAAATGTGTTTGCAATTTGGCCAGATTGCATTGAGTATTTTATTTACTTTGAGAAGAACTTTGAGATTTGAGAGAAAGGTTAATATTAGTGGATTAAATTATGCATCCAAATATACATCAAATGTTCTGCTGTCTCCCTACAAATGGCTCTTTGTAAGGCATTACAAAACCGGTTTAGTCTCTCTACAGTTCTCTTGAATTTATCTGTGACTGATATTAATGTGCCTCCCGGTGCTGTGTGTGTACACATACCGGTTTGTGATGATTATTGCACATGTCGCATTCACATTTAACAATGAGACACTTCATAAACTTGAAATAGATTTGATTGAGAACATGTATGATACGTTAATCCTCAAAACGTCATGCTCAGAAAATGTGGAATGTCTATACACAATCAAACAATAAAAAGACGTCTGTTTCTTGTGTGTAACAATGAACTGCACCAAGGAAACATAGCAGCATCTGGGTAGGCTTACAATGTTTCTTGATAAGGCAACAGACCAAAAAATCCTGTTATTACTATTTTTTCATGTATACACCGATACCATCTAAGGAAAGTGATTATCTATAAAAGTTTCTATATTTCTGAAGAAACCTTAAAAATATAGGGCCGCACGATCTGAGCGCATGTTCCGAATCGACTTTTGCTAGTTTAATGACGGAAAAAACGGTCAAGCGCATGGCCCAAAAGGGTTGTACCTAGTCTCTTAAAGGATTAGTTAACTTTTAAAAAACTTTTGCTGATAATTTACTCACCCCCATGTCATCCAAGATGTCCATGTCTTTCTTTCTTCAGTCAAAAATAAATTAAGGTTTTTGATGAAAACATTCCAGGATTTTTCTCCTTATAATAGACTCAATGGACCCCAAACGGTTCAAGGTCCGAATGACAGTTTCGGTGCAGCTTCAAAGGGCTTTAAACAATACCAGACGATGAATAAGGGTCTTATCTAACGAAACGATCGGTCATTTAAAACAAAAAAATCAAAAGTTTAAGTTTTATAAGCACAAATGTTCACCTTGCTCCGTTCTGTGATATGTGTACGTGATGTCACGTAATTCGCAGTTTCGTTGAAAAGGTCACGCTTGTCATAGGGGGAAGTTCCGAGTCAGGGGTCTGTCCTCAACCACCACCAGCGACAGGGTTGGCAACTCTTACGCATTTGGTGTGAGCCGCACGCTTTCAGGCTCTGTCTCACGCTCTCACATTGGCCAAGTAAATCTCACACCAAATTACCAAACCTGCTTTTGATATGAAACAAAGTCTAAGCTATTAATTTAATAAAAGGTTTTAATATGAAATTCTAACAATAAATAGCGTTTTGGCGTAACAGTTACAGCCAGTGTCCTGACATGCGTTCATCTCGCGGCGTCGCACGCGGTCACGTGGATCATGGCGCTCTCTATATTTCCAAACAAACCGGCGCTGTCAATACATTTGAATAGACAACAGCTTCACTGTTGAAAGCAAGGAGAGTGATGGAGATGCAACATTGTTAACATTACTGTTATGGGGTTTTTTGTATTTAGCCCTCAGGTATTCCTTACTAATTGGTCATACTCATATACATTGACTATACACCTTAACTATTTTTCAATTAAATAAATGTTTTATGTTTTAGTTATATATTTAACTAATAATATTTATTGAATATTTTGAGGAGATCTTTTGGTACTAAATACTATTTGTACAATACTTATTGTCCATTAATGACCACTTCATTTTTTTGTGTTGTATTATTTATATTACAATTAGTGAGTGTAGTAATTAAGGTTAAAATAGATTAACACCTGCCACCTGAGCAAATACATTATTTTTATTAATCTTTTGAATAGTAAAACACACTGAAATATTTCTATTTTCAAGAAAGGCATTTGATACAGTATAGAAGGTGAAGTGAGAAGTTTGATCAATGAAATGAGGTTTGATTAGAACTGGTTGAATAGATAGTCGTCGGTAATTATAATAAAGACAAAAGAAGAACAATTAGAACCATAACCAGGCAGGAGAAGTATGAATTTGTGCTGGGGAGACTGTAACTGAATGGGCAGTTTGCACCACGAAACAATAGAGGCAAAACTGAACGGATGCTTAGAAGATGGCAATAAACTTCAGTTAACAATAACATTAGAGTCTTCTCAAAATAAAATCACATGACATGATCTTGAAAAACAGTTCATAAAATCTTTTTTAGACGTATATGTTCAGATTTGAAATATAACATGTCAGACCTGTGGCTTTAGCTCTAGTGCATATCTAGATTGCTACAAGGCCAGCTTCAATTTTATTTTCATAAAGATAGTTTATATAAATACATTTCTAATAACTTTGCAAAACTTTGAAGCTTTATTATAGAATTATAATTTTTACTTAAATTTACAGTAAACTGCCATGTGTCTGCTTTCAAATGAGACCATACTTATGCTTTTAAAGCAAAGTGTTGTGTACTTTATAAGTGGATGATTGATCTTATCTCTTAAATATTAAACTGTGACAGATAAATCTTTCCATGTCATCGACCAAACTTTATCTGCCTCTTAATATGTCAAAAACATGCGCTCCACTAAACATTTAAACATGAGAAACATCTGACATCACATGAACTGCATTAGAGGAACAGGAACTTTCTGAGAACAAATGATTTGCAACTGAATGCAACTACAAAAAAAAAAAAATCTGAAAGTTGTTTGTTCTCTTCCCTCAGGTAACAAAGAAAAGCCTTTGTCCAGTTTATTGGTCTTGGTGGAGGAATTTGCGTCCACTATTTTCGCCACATCAGCAAAGGTGACCTTTGGCAGGTTTAAAAGGCTCAGAGAAAACACTTTGCCGGTATACATTTTGCCGGTATACATTTTGCCGAGTATAAGCGCGAAGCGGAAGAACGCTTGCGCGTCAATGACCTATTTCCGTTTTTTGTGAAAAAGGTCTATACTTGTTAAGTAAAATATTCACATGAAAGATAAGCCGAAACCTGAGATTGTGGATTCTCTTCCTTGTTTTTACTATGGCTAAGTTCACACAAGTGATCTGACACTTTTCAGAACCTTTTTTTTATGTTTATTTGCTTTTTAGGAGTAAAATATACAGTTGCACTGATTTACAAAGGAAAAACTAAGTCAATGGGTTTTTTTAATAGGGGTTCTGGTTAAATGGCTGAAATAAGGGCTGTGATGAACACAAGCTCAAGACACTTTCATGTTTTATTCTATGACATAAAATACATCAGTATTAACCCACTTGTGATAGTTATGTGTCTTGAAGAAGGCAGTTGCTAACAAGTGGCTAAATGGGACTACAGAGATAAACTCGTGTTTACATTTCCATCTGAAATTCATTGACCTTGTATATGACCTTGCTGCATTTTTCTTGCTCTGACGAAAGTGACTTGTACGTGACGTCATAAAAACTTCCCAACTCTTAAATACAAACTTCCCTAGAGGACTCGAACACACCATAACATATGAGCACATGAAACTTTTTTATTTTGCCAAGCAAGACAGGTTCGTGGGTCAACATATTTTTCTGATACTGGAACGACATTCCTGTCTGAACCTAGACCTATCCATAAGTTATCCCTAAAACCAGAGGGAAATGATGGTGAATAACGTAGAAGCACCTAACCCTTGTTGTAAGCTTAAACTTGACAAACTGTAAACTTGTCTCTCAAATCAAATCTGATTGGTTGACTGGAATGTTGTTCCAGGATCAAAAAAATATGTTAATCCAGGAACATGTTGTATTTGGTGAAATTATGTTCACCCAACATCTGTTGGCGTCAACAGACGCTCTGGATCATGTGCTGGGACTATATTATTACTAACTACAAAATAACAGCTCTTGATTCTACTTTGTATTTTGCCCTCATGATAAATAACAATGAGAAAAATATCCATACTTTGTTAACCATGCATGGCTCCTCACTACCCTGGAGGCATCCTGGTGTAGAAAACACACATTGTTAAATTAATTAAGTAAGACAATAGCCTATACATTTATAAACTATAAATACAAATAAAAACATTTAGAAATAGGTGGGGCTGCTTTTCACTCTATAATATGACACTTACGTCTTAGAGTTGGCACATAACTCACTTCACTAAATCAACCGTCTGCTAGCTGTCTCAGCCTTAGAGCCCAGTGGGGGAAAAAATGGGATGAAAAATCAGATCTCTCTAGAGATGTCAAAAGATGTCTCAAGCGAGAGGGTAAGACACAGAAAGAAATTTCCAAACGAATAGGCTGTTCCCAGTGTGCTGTATCAAGGCACCTCAGTGGGAAGTCTGTGGGAAGGAAAAAGTGTGACAAAAAGAGAAGCTGGGCTACAGAGAAGCAGCACTGGACTGTCGCTTAAATTTTGCATGTCATTCGGAAATCAAGGTGCCAGAGTCTGGAGGAAGACTGGAGAGAAGGAAATGCCAAAATGCCTGAAGTCCAGTGTCAAGTACCCACAGTCAGTGATGGTCTGGGGTGCCATGTCAGCTGCTGGTGTTGGTCCACTGTGTTTTATCAAGGGCAGGGTCAATGCAGCTAGCTATCAGGAGATCTTGGAGCACTTCATGCTTCCATCTGCTGAAAAGCTTTATGGAGATGATTTCGTTTTTCAGCACGACCTGGCACCTGCTCACAGTGCCAAAACCACTGGTAAATGGTTTACTGACCATGGTATTACTGTGCTCAATTGGCCTGCCAACTCTCCTGACCTGAACCCCATAGAGAATCTGTGGGATATTGTGAAGAGAAAGTTGAGAGACGCAAGACCCAACACTCTGGATGAGCTTAAGGCCGCTATCGAAGCATCCTGGGCCTCCATAACACCTCAGCAGTGCCACAGGCTGATTGCCTCCATGCCACACCGCATTGAAGCAGTCATTTCTGCAAAAGGATTCCCCACCAAGTATTGAGTGCATAACTGAACATTGAAGGTTGACTTTTTTAATTAAAAACACTTTTATTGGTCGGATGAAATATGCTAATTCTTTTAGATTTTCATGATGGGTTTTCATGAGCTGTTTGCCAAAATCATCAGTATTAAAACAATAAAAGACCTGAAATATTTCAGTTGGTGTGCAATGAATCTAAAATATATGAAAGTTTAATTTTTATCATTACATTATGGAAAATAATGAACTATTATCACAATATGCTAATTTTTTTAGAAGGACCTGTAAGCTAATGCAGCCACGGCCAAACTATTTAATGACGTCTGTTCCCTGGAAAGATTAGTAACCTTACACCTCTCCTGTCTTCGGGTTGGAGTCATTAGTTTCGTCATCAGTGTCTGCATGCAGTCCCGAAAACAAAACTGATTAGTTCAGCTCTCGAGTCTCCGGGTTCCAGTCATTCGTTCTCACAGCCCCATCGGCTGATTGCAGAAGATCCTGTACAGAACCGATGGCCTGTAGCGCATGCACGGTCAACACACAATGAACAAAACCGCTCTCTGAGAAACCTTGAGTCGTATTTAAGATTAGTTCAAAAAGAATGAATCGTTCATGAATGACGCATCACTAACTCAACGACAGATCTCAACTGCACGCACGCTGGAAGAAGAAAAGTGTAAACTGTCTTTGCTGGTGTCGTAAAAAAAAATTGAAGGATACACTGAGTATTTACTGACACAATCATCATTTTTGAGGGAAAAAGTTCTCAGTTTAGGATTGGAACGAATTCAACCCAGTGCCTTTGATGACGTACTGTTTATCCAGAGCCAATAAAAAAATCTTAAAGCAACAGTCTGAACACAAAGGGGTCTGAGACCACATTCCTACTAAAGTGGACCAAAAAAGGATCTGAGTCCTCTTTCAGGCACAGGGATAGTACTGTATGAACGTAAAGAGAACTGGGTCCTTTTTCACTTGGGTTCATCTTTTGGTCCACTTAAAGGAGACTGAGTTTGGTTCTTTAAAAGAGGACCCAAGAGTGAAAACAGCCTCTAACATGCAAGGTTATTCTGAGTGTACTGGAAGTAGATATATAGTGTATGTTATGTAAATATGTAAAGCATCTATTTGTTTTGTGTTTAATTAAGGGATACAAATAGAGAAAGGGGGGTCCAGAAAATATGGTTTGAACTAATTTCTACTCCTTTTTGAGCATGGGAAATTGTTTTTATTTTATTTTTGAACTACTTACAGTTATTTACAATAATGTTGGAAGCTTGTACTAAGTCCATGTTCTTAATATGTTATTTTATTTGTATTGTATTTATGTATGTATGTATGCTTTAGGTATATTTGCTTTTTATTTTATTAACATGTTCAAATAACTAACTAACTAACTGAGTCCGAAGTAAATTAACTTGTAGAAGGGTTTCACCGAGCCCATATGGCATCCCTCAGTGCATCGGTGCCGTGGATTGGACCCATGTGGAAATCAGGCAGCCAATCATAGCGTGTTTTTGCGTTATCATGTGGACATTGATTATTTTTTTTTTAAACCGTGCTTGTGTGGACGCGATTGTTTTTTAAAACGGAGGAGGAATGCTGTTATAAAAATACCTGTGTACGTGTGGACTAGGCCTATGTCATGTGCCGTAACCAAACCCCCAGCAGGCGCGTAACCAGAGTTACCAGGGATGGGATGGAGTCACACACACAAGCCCCACCCATAAAACGAAGCAAAATACACTACTCTAACTCCACACACACCTTCAGCAGTCTTACCATGCGCGTTACGACATTTAAACCAACATTTGACAGAGCACCTGGTTGAGGAGCCTGTGAAATACATTACCAAAGTAGGTAAGTCAGTTTTTTTTTTATTCTTAGGAAAAGTTTAATGAATTAATTATGCATGAGTGCGTTTCAAATGTGGTCACACGACACTACCTATGTATTCACGTGCTACAAAACCTGCTTCCTAACAAAAAGTATCAGTACTATTTTACAGTAACAAATGTATAGTTGTAGGCTGTGGATGCTTTGATAAATACCATAAATACCATGCTTGCACGGTACAACCATGTAGGCTACAGCCTTTTTGTAAACATATTTTAATATGCTATAGACCTTAAGTAAAAAAATAGACTCTCAAATTTAAATATTATACACACACACATATGTATATAATTATACATATACATTAAAATATATTTATCTCATTCTCACTTGATTATTACACTATAAAATCTGGCGAAATACAATACTCTTTTTTACAATTAGCTTATAGCCTAGTCATTTTTAATAGGATGGACAGTTGAAGGAACCCAACCTCGTTATACTTAATAAATCTGCTTCTTCTTAGCATACTAAAGTGTTCAAGTCAACTTCAGTATTCTCTGTCTAAAGCACACAAATGCATGAGCGTGTATGGAAACCTGATCTTGTATTTTGGGTTAAGCTGCGTTGGTTTGACATTGTGGAAAATAGAATAATAGAAACACATTTTTAGGGATGTGACGGTGAGGGAAGTCACATGACATGTTTGGGGGTGGGTTGCTTGAATTGTGGGTTTATTAGCCTATTAATTTAATGAAAAATACAACAACAAAACAGTATGTTACAAACTCACTTTAACATTTCACTTTGAAACCAAAACTTCTGTGATCATCTTGTCAGATGGGGGCGATGCCAGAGTGATATTTCATATTTCATCAGTACTACAATTTCTTTATGGCTGGGGGATCATAGTAGACTGGGTAAATCCAGCCTGATCTGCCGGGGATTTGATTTTGCCCTGCAATTCAGTCTGGAAACCCGTACATTCATTTCTACTGCTTCTGTTACACTTTTGCGGGAACCAATCACAGACTGGCTTATCCACCTGGCATGCTATTGGCGGGTTTAACACGATGACGGATAGAGAAACGATGGGTCGTTGCCTGTTGATCACGCCTCTTGTGGTCTGATTGGTTGAATGACTATCCAATTGCATACAGAGTCATTTGAAATATGCCCATTGATCACGCATCTTGTGCAGGAGAAAATACAGAGCAGACTCCCCACCAGACCAATGTTCAATCTTAAATTGAGCTTGGTCTGGTGATAGCCAGACAAGTATCATAGATCAAGTAGTTGTCTTCTGTCACACAAGAATAGCCTATCAAGCCAAGCTCCTCCTAAAACAAAATTACTATCCAATCACAATTCGTTATTGATTAACTTGCAGCTAGTGAAGGCAGGATATCAGAGAGCGCGCAGGAAATCAACTTAGGTGCGAAGATGTCAAAAAAATGTGTGTATACATTTATTAAGGATCTTCAAAAAGAGTTTATCAAGTTATAATGCAGTAAGTAGAATGACACACCAGAAGCGTTCTCTCAGACAGTGAACAGTTGCAAAATCAGTTTTGTTTGCACCTGAATGATGATCAAATACACTTATTCAAATGCCCATCGTGTGGAGTAGTGTTGGT
Source organism: Gobiocypris rarus (assembly GCA_023029165.1). Lineage (NCBI taxonomy): Eukaryota > Metazoa > Chordata > Actinopteri > Cypriniformes > Gobionidae > Gobiocypris > Gobiocypris rarus. The sequence continues at coordinate 32,948,170 of CM040919.1, read as the reverse complement.
TGGGTCTTTCCCATATTCCACCATGAGAAATCTGGTCACTCTAGTTATGAAGTCATAATTGCGAAATATGAAGTCATAATTGCAACATGAACTAAATGTAAACTCACCAACAGAGAACAAAGCTAGGCAAAGGAACAATGAGGGCTTGTACACATGGGGTAAATGGCTCTCCAGCCATGGGGCAAAGGCAAAAACTTTAGCAAAGGAATATGTTTTGAATAAAATCCAGGTTAATACTTGTTCAAAACAACTACTTTAGCAGAGTTTGTAAAATTTTCTGTTTATTTTTATAAATAAAATATTTTATTTTTGTTCTTTTTTATTATTAGGCTGAAATTATATTAACGGTGGCAAACTGTACAAATATTTATGACAGAACGCCTTATTCTGCGGCATCTTTTCTGGACACCAGGCGTTTGGTTAATGGCGAAATATGACCTGTTTGGCTATCCATACGGTGCTCCTTTAGCCCCGTTGTGTACGTCTCATTTCTAATTCAATATAAATCTCTCTTTCCTTCTGTAGGTCTATTATATTTCCGTTTGAACTGAAGTGACAAATCCTCAAACATCATCGATGACTGTACTGAAGCGTCACCGCTGCATCACCGCGCTCCTGAGCTCCACGACCATCATGTTGTTCCTGTACTTTCAAAACTCAGTAATGATTTTGACGTACAGTTCTTACAGTTTTGTCTCTGGGCGCGCTCTGTGCGCGTGCCATATCTGTGTGGCAGACCAAGGAAATAGTAACTTGTTCAGTGAACGTTACAAACCCACCGTCCCTCTTCTGCTCAACAGCACCAACAGTGTTTTACATGCAAATGTCTCCAGGTGGTGGAAGGTAAGAAAGTTTGCTTCAAAATAAAGATCCGTTTACTTAGTATATGCCTACCCCTAAAGATTTTGGTATTTTGTTATGTTTTTGAAAGAAGTCTCTTAGGCTCCAAATTATTAGCCTGAATGCCAGCCGTATTAAGCCCCGCCCACAACATTTGAGGTCAGGAATATTCTGACTAGAATCTGAGTATGACGACGTCAGGCTGCAAAATTATGAAAATACAGTAAAAAATAAAGTAATATTGTGGAATATTTTAAATAAAGCCCGCCCACACGTTGCATGATTGGATACAAGGTAGTTTATGACACCAGAGATTTCAAACCGCGTTTTTGGTTTACTTGACTTTTAAGGAGAAAACACTCATCAATTCTGTTGATTTTGCACATGGTTTGTCTGAAAGCGTATTAAGAACACCACATAGACATTTAAACAACATTTAAAAACTTGAGTTTCACCACAGGGGGTCTTTAAAATAGTACAGTCCGATAAACACTTTTACAAGAGTGAATAATATAGTTCATTCCGGTCCTGACTGGTTAAATAATGTCATACAGGAGCTTCAAGATGTACCAAATGTCAGCAACTACACAGAGGTGGTGGACCAGCTGTTTTCTCTCTTCCCTGATGAAGAACACTACTCAGACGCTGGTCCAGATCGCTGCAGAACCTGTGCTGTGGTGGGAAACTCTGGGAACCTCCTGGGATCCAACTATGGGCCTCTCATAGATTTCCATGACTTTGTCTTAAGGTATTTATTAGATAATGTCAGGCTGACGATTCTTTATCAGCATTGATGGTCCCATAAAGAACCTATAGCATTCCATTACACATAAGGTTCTTTATAGTGGAAAATGTTTTGTCAGATTATTAAAATGTTCTTGGAAAGTTTTTTGAAAAACATTTTAATAATCTAAAAAGCCTGTTTCAACTATAAAGAACCTTTTGTCCAATGAAAACATTCTATGGATGTTTCTTCATGGAACAAACGATGGCAACTAATCTTTATTTTTAAGAGTGTACAAAACTCTTCTTTTTGGAATCTTTACATCTAAGAGTGAATAATGAAGCTTTCAACCGTCAGAATCGATGGAACAGATGTGCATCTAATGACAGAGGCGGTTGTTGTGTGATTCCAGAAACGAATAAGATGTTACCTACACTACTTTCAAAAGATGCCTTATGAATACCTCAATCTTCTGTGTGTTTTTCTCTTAGGATGAATAAAGGCCCGACAGAAGGTTATGAGAAGGATGTGGGATCAAAGACCACTCACCGGATTCTGTATCCCGAGAGTGCTGTGGACTTGGACGAAAACACCCATCTGGTGTTTTTTCCCTTTAAGGTTCTGGACATGCAGTGGCTTATCAGTGCTTTCACCTCTAAGAACATCACAGAGTAAGAATTAAACCAGAGATGGTCTTATGATTAAGAGATACCAGGGTCCGTGGCTCTACCACTGGAGACAGCTTGATGGACAACTTGAATCACAAGTCTTGATAACCAATCACATTACAGCCTTGACATCATTGAATTTCTTTTCGAGATGTGCGACAGTCAATGGGAAAATTCCAATTGCAGTTTTTGCACCATTTAAGGGCACATTGGGAAGGGGACTCCATTTGTACACTCATAGGGATGCTCACGTCCGGTTGAAATTTGCCAGATGACGGCAGACACACATCCAAAGTAGCACGTACGAGAAATAGTATGAGTAGTATGCTAGTATTAGCATCAGATGTCAAGCTTAAAGCGTCATGGCAGAGCATTAAAGTCAACTATTCTGTGCAACCCCTAGCTAATATGCTGTTGTGAATTCAGCAAGCTTTTTCGGTTATGTTTGAATAAAAAAAAACCCAGAATGAGCCGGTTCTAACTGTTCTAAATCAGAGCTGTCTCATTCTCTAAGGTTTCTGCGGTTATCCTCAGCTCATTCGATTAGTTTTGATTTGTTAGTTTCAAACCGGTTCTTTGGTTCAATAACACGTCTGGACGCGTATTGGCTCATTCTGGCCTATATTGGTGTTTATTGAAGGGTGAAGAAATACCAAAATGTCAATATAGTAGCATTCATATCATAAATGTTTTTGGTCTGCTCTATATTTAATATCCCTCACACGCTATGCTCACACGTCCTGGTTCATTGGTAAAAATAGTGATTTTCTCACAATTTACAAATTGTTGGAAACATTTGGGATATTGTAAGAACTCAACAGAACAAAATATACAGGTCCTTTCTAAAATAATTAGCATATTGTGATAAAAGTTCATTATTTTCCATAATGTAATGATAAAAATTAAACTTTCATATATTTTAGATTCATTGCACACCAACTGAAATATTTCAGGTCTTTTGTTGTTTTAATACTGATGATTTTGGCATACAGGTCATGAAAACCCTAAATTCCTATCTAAAATAATTAGCATATTTCATCCGACCAATAAAAGAAAAGTGTTTTTAATACAAAAAAAGTCAACCTTCAAATAATTATGTTCAGTTATGCACTCAATACTTGGTGGGGAATCCGTTTGCAGAAATGACTGCTTCAATGCGGCGTGGCATGGAGGCAATCAGCCTGTGGCACTGCTGAGGTGTTATGGAGGCCCAGGATGCTTCGATAGCGGCTTTAAGCTCATCCAGAGTGTTGGGTCTTATGCCTCTCAACTTTCTCTTCACAATATCCCACAGATTCTCTATGGGGTTCAGGTCAGGAGAGTTGGCAGGCCAATTGAGCACAGTAATACCATGGTCAGTAAACCATTTACCAGTGGTTTTGGCACTGTGAGCAGGTGCCAGGTCGTGCTGAAAACAAAATCTTCATCTCCATAAAGCTTTTCAGCAGATGGAAGCATAAGGTGCTCCAAAATCTCCTGATAGCTAGCTGCATTGACCCTGCCCTTGATAAAACACAGTGGACCAACACCAGCAGCTGACATGGCACCCCAGACCATCACTGACTGTGGGTACTTGACACTGGACTTCAGGCATTTTGGCATTTCCTTCTCCCCAGTCTTTCTCCAAACTCTGGCACCTTGATTTCCGAATGACATGCAAAATTTGAGCGACAGTCCAGTGCTGCTTCTCTGTAGCCCAGGTCAGGCGCTTCTGCCGCTGTTTCTGGTCCAAAAGTGGCTGGACCTGTGGAATGCGGCACCTGTAGCCCATTTCCTGCACACGCCTGTGCACGGTGGCTCTGGATGTTTCTACTCCAGACTCAGTCCAGACTCAATTTTTGAGAAGGACCTGTCTAACACTGGCCTGGTGGTTTTTGGATATTTGACTGCAAAAATCCTACATAGTGTACCTTTAAATTATTTTTTAAACCTGAATTTTGATCAACATTTATTTGTTTACTCAGAACATACACAGAAGTTCCATCTACAATCAAAGCAAATAAGGACAAGGTGAATAACACAAACCACAGAGTTTTGAGTTTTTATTAGCATTACCTGAATGAAATCTGTCTATTGCAGAATCAGAACATCATAAATGCATGTTTCATAAGTGTCCCGTTTTATTTCTGCTGTTGTTTTTAGGTGATGATCCTCCACCCTGAATTCATTAAATACGTGCATGATAACTGGGCAGAAGGTCATGGCAGATATCCATCCACTGGTTTCTTAACGCTGATATTCGCTCTTCACATCTGTGACGAGGTAAAAACTTCCATTCTGTCTCAAGCGGTGTGTGGTGCAACTCCAGCGTGGCGTTGTTGTTTTTGAGAGCGTGTCAGTTTATACAAGGATCTAAAAGTGATCGTGAATGAGCCCAGTGCAACGTTTGAACAAAAACAAAGGTCATTTCTGGAAAGTGTTAGTATTGAAGCGCTGAACCGTGGCATTAGTGGTTAGCATTGTATGTGCGCTGGATCGGTCTGAAAGTAGATCTGTGATATAAAGTTTGAAATTAAATTCACAGTTTTATTGTTGTGAAATTTAAAGTTGCATTGTGCAAATAAAAAAAAAACCCTATATGAGTAGAGTTGCTATTATGTGAAATAAATGTACATTGTTAGATATTTAAAATCACTTTTTAAACAAATGATCAAACTGGCTTCCATATTTTTGCGCAATAAAAATAGAAAAATGAATGAAAATTTGAGTACATTTTACATTTTCATGAATGATAAAGCTTTTCTTTACAATGAATCTATTAACACTCTTTCTCTTACAGGTGAAGATTTTTGGGTTTGGAGCTACGAGTGACAGAAAATGGCATCATTATTTTGATGAAACATTGGCTTCATTTGAAAGCACCATTCATGGTGCAGACTTTGAAAATAAAACAATCAATTGGCTCCAACAGGAAAACAAGATTATGATGTACAAGGGATGGACATGAAGCAGGTTCTTGGGGAAACACTAACTTTGTACTGCACAATATTGCATTGCAATAGCAAATATAGAATTTTGCAGATTTGTGCAGCAGAGACTTTCGGTTCAGATTCATCTGCAAGAGATGAACTTTTCTAAAGTGTTTAAGCAGCACTAACTGAAACTGTGGCATTAGCTGATTCATTTTTATATAAAGTGCCTTTACTATGTACTAACATTTAAATTAATAATTGTTTACACACATGTTTTTACGTCGGAGCTATTATATTTAAAAACCCATTCATTAATTTAATTATTATTATTATTATTATTTGTGTGTGTGTGTGTGTGTGTGTGTAGAACTTAAAGACACTAAATATAAAGTGTGACCCATTTTCTGGGAAATTGACCCACAAATGTCTTATATTAACCTGGAGTAGCAGGGCTCCAGACTAACATTTGAGACCAGTAGCACTAGTACCAGTTGTACAGATGTTGGCGCCAGCATCTGATTTGGTAGAGCCTCTATAGTGTCATACTAAACTGACCAACAGCTTCAGTGATTATAAAAGGAGCGCTCTTTACTTGCTTTCTGTGTAATTCACTTAAGAATTAATTTTTTGTTTGTTTGTTTTTCATGAGAGGTTGTGACTACATAAAGTTCAAAACTTTGTCACAAATTGATTTCTTGACGACTTGATATTTTATAATATTGATTTCATAATGTCTAAATGTAAATTATAAAAACAATGTGTGAATAAAATTATATGTATATGTATATGTATATATATATATATATATATATATATATATATATGTGTGTGTGTGTGTATGTCAAGTATCGGTGACAAACATCTTAAGGATAGTCCAGTTGAAAGGCGCTCTTGAAGAAACTCCAGTACTGAACTGACCGGGCAGTCGGCTGGGTTAAGATGCCTTTGCTCACACCATGATGAGAATAGACTGCAGTTAAGGGCATACAGCTTTCTAGTAAAAAGACCCCTAGTGTTGAGAATGTGAAACATCGGTTGAGAGAGTAGAATCTATGAGCTGTACCCCTCAAGGGCCAGACCCACAGTTTCCAAATCTCCGGTCAGGGGTGAAAGACTGTCCCCTGACTGGGACAAAAGGTCCCTCCTGGTCAGAATCTCCCAAGGAGAGCCTGAGGAGAAACCAGAACTGGGCTACTTATATTAGCCGCAACCCCTCCTGATGGACCCTCGCCAGAATTCCCGGGAGCAAGCCTCAGCCACGTCTGTACTATGGCATCCAGCCCCAGATGAGCTGGAGGATTGAGGCAAAACCAAATGGGACAATGTGCTGACTTCTCTGAGACAAACAAGTCCACTTCTGCCCTGTCAAACTTCTCCACTATTTGAGAATGGAGTCGACAATCCCCAGGCGTCAGGTGTGCTGCAACAACCTGAACACGGGATGCGAACGCAATCTGCCCTGTTGATATATATATATATAGGTTCCCCCCTCCCTCCCTCTTGGAGCTAGGCATAGGACGGGAAGTCGAAGGGCCAGCCTGTTATGGGATAAACTGCTGGAATGCCTCAGATAGATTCTTCACCACGACTGTACCAACAGCATTTCAAACAGGCCAGACAGCGAAACTAGAGTGGAAAAGCTTTCTCCTTTTCTTTAATCCGCGAAAGATTGAGCCACAGAAAAACGGCTGATGACATGGGAGACAAATCTGTGACCCTGTGGAGTTTTTTCACCCGTTCAGGGCTTAATCCCTCGCAGATGTCAAGTTCTTCAAGATCAGCCTGTTAGGCCTGTAATACCATGGTGTGCGGGGACCCACCAGTCTGACCTGCTGCCTCGTATGCCTTGCCAGCTCGTGATGTGATTCTGCACGGTCTAAAAGGAAAGGCCAGCCTCTGTAATGATGATGCCGATGCAGGAGAGCGATAGCCCGCAATCATCTCATCTACTCGAGGCATCGACTTTTACCTGTGCTATTCAACTACCCACGGTAGTCAAATAATGCAATGTCGCAGGATTATGAACACAGGCAGAATATAGGGCTTTCCACAACTTTGAGATCTCGTTATGAAGATCTTCCAAATCCAGTGCGGGACCCTCTGAGTTTGTAGGTAGAGCGATAGTAAGGGTGGTACCCTTCTCGTGTTGGTAACACTTTACAATAAGGCTCATTAGTTAACTGCATTAGTTAACATAAACTAATAATGAACTGCACTTTTAAAGCATTTATTCATCTTTGTTAATGTTAATTTCAATTTACTAATGCATTATTAAAATCTTGTTAACATGAGTTAATGCACTGTGAACTAACATGAACAAACCATGAACAGCTGTATTTATATTAACTAACGTTAACAAAGGTGAAATAATGCTGAAGGTGTTGCTGATGGTTAGTTCATAGGTGTTGCTGATGGTTAGTTCATGTTAACTAATGTTAACTAATACCTTATTGTAAAGTGTTACCCTTGTGTCTAACGGCTCCATCTGCGAGCCTGGCAGATGTGGGACCCAAACCACAGGGTGCAGACAACATTTCTCATCAAAGAGGGCGTGGTGAGAGCAGAGCTTCCTCACAGTAAAACGCTCACAGTGAGGGAAGTCAGTTCCCAAAGAACACAACTAACTACACGTGACTACACCATTCCCATAGTGTCATCACCATGATGGGCCGTTTGTGTTTCCACAAAAGGGAACTGAGTAAATCCGTTGCCTCAAATTATTTAAGTCATCTCTGATAAGACTAGGTTAGGTCTGAAACATTTTAAAGTGAGAGAATCAATATTGGTTTTGTCTACTAGACTATTCGAAAATTTTACACATTCCCATGAGTCTCTGTGCTTTAATATTGCTACTTCAAATCTGTGCTAATACTATTTAATACTGAGTATTTATTGTACTATTTCAACAGTACTGTGTAAAAATATTCCAGGAAACATTGTCACATAATGATGTCAAGCGTACGTGCAAACAGACAAACGGTCCTATAATGACTCATCATAACTGTGCTACTCTCATCACATCAAACAAATGACATCATGCTTGTGAATGTTGTGATTTAATCTGTACATTTACATCTGGGTAAAGTTCATCTAAAAATAAAGATTACAATCGGAATGTCATGTAGTTTTTGAACGGGTCCCATTAGCAAAGACTGTTTTGGCTGAGAAGCCATCGTAGCATTTCAAGTAAATTCACAAAAGTAATGGAAGTAATTCTTTTCACTAGAGCAAATGCCAATAACAGCACATTTCTTTTCATGCAATGTAAATTGCAATGCACTGATCTTGTTTTTCTTATGCATTGTAGTATCAGATGAGCATTTGACCCTTGTGTACACTGTATTGGGTCTAAAATTACTGAAAGAATAGGTAAACGCCTGTTTTATTAGGTGAACAATGTACCTTTCTAGGTTACTGAGTTTAGTTTTCATCCCATATACTATCACCCATGTGTGTAAACTACATAACAGCCAAAGAAATGCAATGACACGCAAAACGTGCAGTACATAATATCAATGTCTTTGGCTTGTTTTGAACTGCATGAAGAATAAGCGTTGATAAGAGGCTGTTATGAGCATACTAAATCTTTGTTCAATATGTATCTTTTTTATGAGACAGATATTCATATAACAAAATATTCTGGAAGCCATGACATTTTTGTAAAATATTATCAAAAATGCTGACAGTGGCTGGACACTTAAAAAAAAAAAAAAGAAAGCGCTGGTGGGGAAATAGTTAACTAATTTAACGTTCCTGTAAACCATCTGCCTTAAATTCAATATGCTAACAAAATATAGCAAAAGTTTGGGGGTGGTACATTTAAAAACAAATAATAATAAAAATGATCCTGTGATCAAAGCTGAATTTTCAGCATCATTACTCCAGTCTTCAGTCACATGATCCTTCAGAAATCATTCTGATTTGCTGCTTACATTCATATTATCATCAATATTGGAAACACCTTAATATTTTTGTGAAAACCGTAATGCAATTTTTCAGGATTCTTTGATTAATATAAAAGAACAGCATTTATCTGAAATAGAAATAATGTCAAACATATTTACAGTCACTTTTGATTTAATGCTTCCTTGTTGAATAAAAGTATCACTTCCTTAAATCCCACTGTCCGCCTTTTGAACACACACATACACCAATCAGGCATAACATTGTGACATATCCTGATATTGTGTTGGTCCCCTTTTTGTTGCGAAAAAAGCCCTGAAGGTGAGCTATGCTATATGGAGCCAAGATGTTAGCAGCAGATCCTTTAAGTTCTATAAGTTGTTAGGTGGGGCCTCCATGGATCGTGGGGCCTCCATGGACTTGTTTGTTCAGCACATCCCACAAATGCTCGAGATCTGGGGAATTTGGAGGCCAGGTCAACAACTCAAACCATTACTGAACTTTTTTTTTTGTGGTAGGGTGCAGCCTTCGCTCCCCACGTGCATCAATGAACCTTGGCCGCCCATGACCCTGTGGCCGGTTCTTCACTGTTCCTTCCTTGGAGCACTTTTGATAGATCCTGACCACTGCAGACCGGGAACACCCCACAAGAGCTGCAGTTTTGGAGATGTTCTGACCCAGTCGTCTAGCCATCACAATCTGGCCCTTGTCAAACTCGCTCAAATCCTTGTATATAAGGATACAATGATGTGTTTGTCTTTTCAATCCTTTTTCATTCTTTTACTTCATTTGTCATCACACACACATTAGTTTACCCGTGATCTCGGTTTCATATTACTAGCACAAATACAGGCATATCAGTTCTCACGTACTCACTGTTATGATTCGAGTCAAAAGAGTTCATTGTCTCAATGGTATCATCATATAAACTCCAATGGCACCATGACATTGTTAGTCTGCATGAGTCAACACATTTATAATTAGATTGGGGAATTCAATAAGAGTTTTTACTGCCCTCTTCTGAAGAAGAGTCATCACTATAGTAACCATTAATTAGTAAGTATTATTAGATTTATTTGCAGTATCAATTACCAATTTTGTAGATCAATTCAAAAACAAGATTATAGTCTCTGAACCTCCACGTCAACAACAGCAACTCACTGTTGAATAGTTTTGAGGGACAAACACAAGTACAAACAATAACAGAAAAGTTCACACAGCTCTTAATAATATATAGTTATATATTTATTCATACTGCCATATCCATTTATATTGGTTAATTGTAAAAAAAAAAAAAGAAGTACAGTCTCTGTGAAGGTTTCAATCCCCAAGGACCAAAATGTAACGTCCACGTCGCCCTCATTTTAAGTCTTAAACCGTGACCCCTAGATTGTAAATGTGTCTGTGTATCCCAAGATCAGAGCCCAAAAACTCCACAAGATATACACACTCATTGATAACAAGGTAACTGTTGATTGAGAGGGTGTGTGTGTGTGTGTGTGTGTGTGCGTGTAACAGACAGATAGAAAGAGAAACAGACAGATGTTGTTAGACATCCACAATGAGGTAAAATCGAACAAAATAGGAACAAGGGGCAGAATATTATGTAAAAATAACTTAAAAATAAAGAAATTAATAAAGTCAATGTTTTGTGGCCTTTCCAGTATAGTAAACTAGTTTCTATTAAGTCAACTCGATGTCTGCAATACTACTTAAAAATGGCAATACTTGTATTATGGAGTTAGATACATGCACATCAGTTATAATGTGTCGTAGTGCAACTGTTCTTGGTTCATTTTCTCAATGAACTGTTCATCTTAATAAAGGACAAATGTAAAGAAGAGACGCAGACATCGAACACTATCGTATTGTCCAAATGCATTATGGCGACAGGTTTCAGAAAAGAAGAATAAAACTTGCCGCAGTGCTAAACGTTGTTATACGATCCTGTTTTAGCAACACACTGAACAATATTTGTTGGCTCGCAAGCTTCCCTTACGGCATTCCTTAAAGCAAAACTTGACATTCCATGTGAAAGAAACAAGTCACATTTCACCCCAAAATCAACAGATGAAAATGATTTGTTTTGTTTTATTTACAAGAAAGCAATTCTAGTACCATTTAGATATTTTGTATTGTGACATTTTCATATTAATGAACCAGTTAATTGTATTAAATATATACAGCAGTAGGTATACATGCATTTTATAATATATAATATATGAGGTTACAGTTATAATTCATTCTGCTACTCTCACACACACATACGTTCTCCTTTCACATATATTTCCAAGGACAATGTAAGTGTGTGGGAGTACCAGAATGAATTATGGCTTGTAATGCCCTCATAATAATACGTTAGATGTATATTTATATATTATTGCTGTCAAACGATTAATCATATAAACAATACACATATTGTGTTTACATAATATATGTGTGTGTACTGTGTATAATTATTATGTATATATTTAAGAAATATTTGCAAGTATATATATATATATATATATATATATATATATATATATATATATATATATATATATATATATATATATATACAAACATATATTTTTATATATATAATTTAAATGATATAAATATTTTATATATAAAAAAATCTTAAATATATACATGAATGAATGTGTATTTATATATACACATATTAATTATACACAGTACACACACTTTTGGTTGCAATTAATCGGGATTAATTGCAACTATATATATATATATATATATATATATATATATATATATATATATATATATATATATATATATATATATATATATATATATATATATATATATATATATATATATATATATATATATAGTGTGTGTGTATGTATAAATGTTTACATATGTATATACACCACACACCCACATGTAAATGTACACACACATGCTTCCTTAATTATATAGAATTGATGTAATAATGTCACACTGCAAAAATCTTAATTGTCTTAAAATAGGCTTAATTTCTCTATGAAAATTATATTATTTTTTGAGGGTTCAAACATGACTTAGCCATCTTATTGACTGATTCCATCAATTATATAGTCAATTTAGCATTGACAATACTTTTCACTCAGAATCCCAGAAGGAAGTGTCCTCATTTCTCTAGGATGGCTCAGATATCGTTTCATGTTAATACTTTCAGTTCTAGCATGCCTGAAAAAAAAGCAGAGGAACATGTTCGACGGCATAAACTGCTGATGCAGTCCATAAGTATTAGTCTCTAGACAGAGTGTCGTATCATGTGAATCACATTGTGGCTTCGCTCTGAGAGCATCTCTCGTCTCAAACCTGCTGAAATTGCTCTCATACCATCAGACATACTGTGAACTACACTGAAAAACAGTTAGGATAACTCACATATGCATAAAATCTAAAGAATCTCATGTGCTACAAAAGAGATCACAGAATGCTTAGTGTTTCCCTAATACACAAAAGTCTCACAATGATCTCATACACGGCTGAAAACGATCGTCTCCAGGTCTAAATACACACATATCTCTGATTGCAACAAAGGACGAGTCAAAATTAAACTAAGACAAAAAAAATAAACTTCACCGAAAAAAAGACAAAGCACCTGAAACATCTATGAGTCTCATGCTATCACAACATTTAGAAAACCTACTTCAAAATACAGCTTCTTATTGCATATATGATTCTGATCAGCTGAAATACTTTTCTCTAAAGAGTGACGGAAATCAAACGCGTTCAGTGTGTTAATCCCAGCCGTGGTCCTCTCTGTCTAAAGTGTAAAAGTGTGAGTACGTTTTGGAACAACTGAATAGAAATTCCATTAAAAGTGGTTTATTATGATCATTTTCATCAAGTATCATTCTCTGAAACATAATGAAGTTTTTATGCCACAGAAAAGGCATACATAAGAACACCACATCCATAATCTTTCCCTATCAAAATATTCTACATATATAGCAACTCATTATCTAATGCTTACCTATGGAAGATCACAAGAAGAAGAACAGACGCTGAGTGACCTCGTGTGACTCACAACAGAGCCTGAACTGAAGAGAGCACAATCATGACGGAAACGAGTGCAAACAAACAAAACATTCTAAAACAAACGCTTTTGATTGTTTTCATAACCGGAGTACATGAGCTCAGAAATCAGTGTGTTTGTGTGCTTTATAAGCCAGCGGATGATTGATTGTAAAGTACATGGTGACGTTGATTTATCCGCAGAACAATCAGCACAAGCACTGCTAAAACACACCAGGCCTCATTCATGAAACACAAGAACAAATTCATTACTGTGGAAATAGTCGTTGAAACTTTATCATCATGTCTTACCTTTATTTGATTTTTCAGATGTCTTTTATGTAAATATTCTGTTGTTTTACCTTTATCCTAGACCCATACTTTCAATCTTAAATTGTGAAAATCCATCATAAAAATATTATTAAGTTTTTAAAAATATGATCTAACCATAAACCACTTCAATATTTGCATTCATCTGAGTGTCAGTGACAATGCTTGAGACAACATATAATAATAAAATGCTAGCAAATGTATATATATAAAAAACTAATTATTTATAAAATTATATATATATATATATATATATATATATATATATATATATATATATATATATATATACACACTTTTTTAAATATACATTTGCTATAATTATATGTTATATATATATATATACACACACACACACACACACACACACATACATAAAGTGCATGTTATTAGTTTATTTTGAGAGAGTTTGTGTGTGTGCATGTGAGTGTTTGTGTGTGTGCACGCATTTGTGTTTGAGAGAGTTTGCATGTGTGTATGTGTAAGTGTGTGTGTGTGTGTGTGTGTGTATGTGCTTATGTGTGTTTGAGGGAGAGTTTGTGTATGTGTGAGTGAGAGAGAGTGTGTGTGTGTGTGTGTGTGTGTGTGTGTGTGTGTGTGTGTGTGTGTGTGTGTGTGTGTGTGTGTGTGTGTGTGTGTGTGTGTGTGTGTGTGTGTGTGTGTGAGAGAGAGAGAGTTTGCGCGAACGTACATAGGTGTGTGTGTGTGTGTCTGTGTATGTTTGTGGTCCAGGTACATCATGAGGACAAAGATGCCATTATCCAAAAACCTTGTCCTTGTGGGAAAATGTTTTGGTCCCCATGAGGAAAACAGCGTATAAATCAAACTAAATAAACAAAAAATGTAATATATAAATGCATAAAGTTTTCTGTGATTGGGTATTAGGGTTAGGGCACACAATATACAGTTTGTACAGTATAAAAATCATAATATATTTGCGTGTGTGTGTGATTTGAACTGTAATTTTTCTGAATCAAGATCATTTCCACCACATCTCAAAGTATGTATTTGCTATGTATGTATTTTCTTAAGGAGCACAGGCAAAGGTGAAGTAATGGATTTATGAGAGAAATTCATTCTGCTTGTTTCATGAATGAAGCCCACTGCCGTTCTCTCCGTCATTACGAATGACAGATTTTCACACGCACACACACTTCAGTGCTGCATGCAAGACGCTCGCTCATCCGCCGAATACGGTTCGCACTTTTCCACTTGCCTTATTTACGTACAGCCTAAATCTGCCCCTGGATCTCGATTGTAACTCTGACATCTTTTGAATAAATCTCCAGGTGAAGACTAGGAAGATAATCGTGCTTAAAAAATATTCAGTCTCTGCTCTAAGTTTAACAAAGTCACTGAGAGCAACACAAACAGAGAGAAAGAGAGAATCCGTGTGTATGTATATGTGAGAGGTGTGTTTGAGTGTGTGTTCTTAGGGGCTCACAGGTTAAAGACCACCATTACTGTGTGTTTAGGGGCAAGAAAGATGAGCTGGTTACCTTGTGATCGTCTCCTGTTTCTACCATGATCTCGTATCAAATCGAGGTGGTCCATCCAATAACGAATGGCCATATATTTTTCATAAAGCCCCCATTGTTCTCTTCTCCAAATAGTTTGCAATGAACAAAGTAGCACATTCCCCCAATTCGTCCACTGTAATTACCCTATAAGAGTCTTGTATAAAGCCATTGAATGGACTGTAGTGTTGATTAAAGCTCATGACTGGGTGTGGAGTACTGTATGTCTCTCGGTCACTGCTGTCCGCTCTGACAGGGGACCCACCAGCACGTGCTCTAGGTGGATCAGGGGGTGAGAGGTCAAGATGCACAGTCCGCTTTACATCATAGAAGGATACAGCAGCGACAGAATCTCTGGCGGCTACCGCCCACCGACGGAGGCGGAGTCACGGGTGCAAAGTAGGCGTGAACTTTGATGTTGGGCAAGTGAGTCTAAAGAGGAAGATGGAAAAAAGGAAACAACGTTAGGGAAAGAAGTAGATAAAACAGGAAGCTCGCTAACATATGACACCGCTTCTGCCCTATCATACTGATTACTCACAAAAATCACAATATTATAAATAAACATGTACACAAGCAGTTGAAACAGATACTTTTCAGCATCCATCAATGCCATGTGAGATGATCTCCACAGGTTGATGTGTTGTGTGAGCTCCCTCTAGTGTTCATTCCAAAATCTACAGACAGCCTTTTCAATGCTGTTCTGTTGTCGAATATGTTTTATTGATTTTAATAACTGTATATTGTTTAAAATACAACTGTATAAAAAACTATCCTTTTAAATTATAAAATGTGTGCAAATGTATTTGTTATAATAACGCATGCATGCGCACACACATATATATATATACACACACACACACACTCACCTGAAGGATTATTAGGAACACCTGTTTAATTTCTCATTAATCCAATTATCTAATCAACCAATCACATGGCAGTTGCTTCAATGCATTTAGGGGTGTGGTCCTGGTCAAGACAATCTCCTGAACTCCACCTTTCTTTCCCATTCTGACATTCAGTTTGATTTAAGCAATTTTGAGCGTGGCGTGGTTGTTGATGCCAGACGGGCCAGTCTGAGTATTTCACAATCTGCTCAGTTACTGGGATTTTCACACACAACAATTTCTAGGGTTTACAAAGAATGGTGTGAAAAGGGAAAAACATCCAGTATCACGGCAGTCCTGTGGCGAAAAATGCCTTGTTGATGCTAGAGGTCAGAGGAGAATGGACCGACTGATTCAAGCTGATAGAAGAGCAACTTTGACTGAAATAACCACTCGTTACAACCAAGGTATGCAGCAAAGCATTTGTGAAGCCACAACACGCACAACCTTGAGGCGGATGGGCTACAACAGCAGAAGACCCCACCAAGTACCACTTATCTCCACTACAAATAGGAAAAAGAGGCTACAATTTGCACGAGCTCACCAAAATTGGACAGTTCAAGACTGGAAAAATGTTGCCTGGTCTGATGAGTCTCGATTTCTGTTGAGACATTCAGACGGTAGAGTCAGAATTTGGCGTAAACAGAATGAGAACATGGATCCATCATGCCTAGTTACCACTGTGCAGGCTGGTGGTGGTGGTGTAACGGTGTGGGGGATGCCCAATTGGCACACTTTAGGCCCCTTAGTGCCAATTGGGCACTTTAAATGCCACGGCCTACCTGAGCATTGTTTCTGACAATGTCCATCCCTTTATGACCATCATGTACCCATCCTCTGATGGCTACTTCCAGCAGGATAATGCACCATGTCACAAAGCTCGAATCATTTCAAATTGGTTTCTTGAACATGACGATGAGTTCACTGTACTAAAATGGCCCCCACAGTCACCAGATCTCAACCCAATAGAGCATCTTTGGGATGTGGTGGAACGGGAGCTTCGTGCCCTGGATGTGCATCCCACGAATCCCACAAATCTCCATCAACTGCAAGATGCTATCCTATCAATATGGGCCAACATTTCTAAAGAATGCTTTCAGCACCTTGATGAATCAATGCCACGTAGAATTAAGGCAGTTCTGAAGGCGAAAGGGGGTCAAAAACAGTATTAGTATGGTGTTCCTAATAATCCTTTAGGTGAGTGTGTGTGTGTATATTATATATATATATATATATATATATATATATATATATATATATATATATATATATATATATATATATATATATATATATATATATATATATATATATATATATATATATATATATATATATATATATATATATATATATTACAATTAAATGTATGCATTTGGCAGACAATTTATCCAAGGCAATTAAAAGAAAAAATTCAGTACAAATTTTTTAAACTTTTATTCAGTAAGGATGCATTACATTGATCGAAACTGACTGTAAAGACATTTAACTAAATATTTCTATTGAAAATAAATGCTGTTCTGGTCAATTCTATTAAAATAATCCTGGAAAAAGAAAACATGGTTTCCACTTAAAAAAAAAAAATGCAGCATTGGAATAATATAACAGTTTTTCCAGACTTCTTATGAACCAAAACTACAGTGAATGGAACTTAATTTCAGATTTTACAATGTGTCACATCATCTATGTAAAATCAAATCAGAACAACTATTTACACTTGTAATGTATTTTTATATATATATACCAAAAAGGTTTATTTTTAGTATTCATAGGATAAGAAACAACAAACCACAATGTTTTACCTCTCTGTGCATAAGCAAAAAAAAGGCTTACCCTCAAACGCTTGATGCCGGCGCGGGTGATCTGTTGACAGTCATACAGCTCGATGCGGTCCAGGCTGTGACAGGTTTTCAGATGCTCTAATGAAGCGTCTGTAATGAGCGGGCAGTTGTCGAGCTCGATCACCTCCAGTCGGTCATGAGCACAGGGTCCGCTGCCCAGCTGCCTGATGCCATCATCAGTAATCAGCTCACAGTGGGACAAACTCTAAAAGATGAATGAGAACAAGAGGCTTTTCTAATCGAAATACATAAACAGGAGAATTATTAGTATTAATTACATATTCTGACTAATTGCAATTCATCACATATATATTAGCTGAGAAAAGCCCTCAAAAAGACATTGTGCAGATTGCAATTTTTTTTTTTCATTAATAAAATCACACCAAAGTAACACATTAAATTGACACCCCTAAAATACAAATGAATGTTTTTTTTATTGTACACTTTGTCTCAAAATCCTTACCAGAACCTGGAGTCGAGGGCAGTGTATAGATAGCTGGATGAGCGTTCCATCTGTAATCTATCCAGAAATAGTTTACATATTAATCATGCTTTTTATATACATTTCATAGAGCGTTTATAGAGCACTTTACATGCATTAATAAGAAAAATACAATTATAGTAACTGCATTCATTGATAATCAACAAAACAGGAAATTCCATTAGGTACCATATTCTATTTAATTCCAAAGAAGACAAATAATTGCAAAAAAAAAGAAGAAAAAATATATTTTGGGTTCTAGTGGGTCCTCTAGTGATAATAAATGCTCTAACAAAATGTTTTTTTTTTAAATAACTCCCGTTACAAACAATGATTTTAAAGACTAAATTGTATAATTAGAAGATAATTTCAGGCTTACAATTTAACCTTAAACCAAAACGCCTACTCTGTTCTGATTGGTCAGAAAATCCAGTATCTTGTGATTAGTTCACTGTTTACACCACGTTAAATATATCTGAATTTCAGCTCCGGATCCTCCTCAGCACTTGATACAGAGTGGCTGCATCCAAAATCGAATACGAAAAACAGTATGTGACAAAAAAGTCAGTCAAAATTCATAGTACTCATAACAGAGTAGGCAAAAAGTACCTGGATGACCTACATCTTCCAGCGAGATTCTGAAGTGTGCATTTGATGGACACTTTACTATCCTGTACTAGCAATGTCGTATGTAGGCCACAGGAGAGGATTTATGAAGGGCAGTGAAGCAACATTCTTTTGAATAGACTCGAAAATAATATTGGCATTAATGCATTGGCATGGTTCATATCATACTTATCTGACCGTTACCAATTTGTAGCAATAAATGAAGAAGTGTCATATCGATCACAACTTCAGTATGGAGTACAGTAAGGCTCAGTTCTAGGACCGTTGCTTTTCACCCTGTACATGCTACCCTTGGGAGATATCATTAGGAAGCATTGCGTTTTCACTGTTACGCTGATGATACTCAGCTCTATATTTCTTCACGCCCCTGACGAAACATACCACAAAACATAATTCACAAATGCACAGTTAATATAAAAATAATCTAAATTTAATTACTGGACCAAAAACCTCAGCACGTAATAACCTAGAATACTGTTCCTGATGGCTGCTCTGTCAAGTCTTCACTGTCAGTTAGGAACCTGGGTGTGTTCTTTGATACCAATTTGTACCATCTGTAAAACCGAATTTTTCCATCTTAAAATTATATCTAAATGACGCTTAATGAGATGCTCTCAATGACAAATGCAGAAAAGTTAGTTCATCACCTCAAGGCTAGATTATTGTAATGTTCTACTGGGTGGTTGCCCTGCTCGCTTAATAAACAAACTCCAGCTGATCCAAAACACAGCAGCTATAGTTCTTACTGGAACCAGGAAGTAAGACTATATTAGCCCTGTTCTGTCAACACTGCACTGGCTCCCTATTAAACATCACATATATTTAACATTTTTGCTAATTACTTCAAAGCACTAAATGGTTTAGCTCTTTAGTACTTGAGCGAGCTCATAATGCATTATAGTCCATGTCAATTGCGATCTCAAAATGATAGTTGATAATATCTAGAATATCAAAATCAACTGCAGGCGGTAAATCCTTTTCGTATTTAGCACCCAAACTCTGGAACATTCCTCCTAGCCTTCTTCGGGAAGCAGACAACACATAATCAATTTCTATTATTCAAATCAGTAAAATTATTGTTAGTCTGCATAAATTGGGTCAACCTGAACCAGGAACCTAACAATACCCTATAACACCCAATGTACTTGTTACATCGTAAGAAGAATGGCATCTACACTAATATTAGTCTGTCTGTCTCATCCTTATCCCGAGGTTACCGTAGTCAGCAGGATCCGGTCCGTATCCAGATCAGATGGTGGACCTGCACCTAGACACGACCAAAACGCAGCCCTGAATGTCAGCAGAGACCGTGTCTACTAGAGGCCTCATCGACATGACAGTCATCGGCACAGATCCTCAGCAAAGACCACAAGAACCAGACAGGTCCTATGGCCAGCTTCGGCTTCATGATGAATCCGATCTTAAAGCAAAAGGAACTGGATGAATATTTGAATGCTACCTATCTCGATCTGAATTCTGACTTGTGATGCAGTCTGAATCATAATCACACGGAGTTCGTTCGTTCGTTGGCCAGAGGAGAACCGGCCCCCCGACTGAGCCTGGTTTCTCCCAAGGTTTTGCTCTCCATTCTATCAGCTGATGGAGTTTGGGTTTCTTGCCACTGTCGCCTCGGACTTACTTAGTTGGGGACACTTAATATTCAACAATAGTATTGCTCTGACTGCACTGACGCTGTTGTATGAGAACTGAAATTAGCTGGATGACAATTTTTTGCAGAACTGCTATATAGATGTAATCAACTCATTTAATAATTGATGATCTTTATAAATGGAACTGAATCAACAACTGAACAACAGCTGAAATGCATAATTTTCCTATCATCACTGTAAAGTTGCTTTGAGACAATCTGTATTGTATAAAGCGCTATATAAATGTGTATATTTATATAGTACCTATAAATAGGTGCCTTGACTTGATACGAACAGTAATGATGGCGTCAGTTTTAAGCTTGAGTCCTCATGATTTGGAAGTGCAGGCAAAGTGATTATGCTCTCGCACATGCAAACTCTTCCAAACTTTTCCAGGCCTCAGCTACAACTACAGTGTTTGAGGGTGGGTCGAAGCAGACGCCATTCGCAGGCAGCCAATGAAAACCATAGGCTGGCATAATGCAAATGTGTTACAAACCTATGTAGGTTGAAGAAGGAAGACAGACTGGAATTACCAAACTGATTGTTTCATTTGGGAGACATTAACTCATGTACTTTGATCTTTGAAACTTGCAGACTTTTTACATTCACAAACAGCTTTTCTGCACACTACACAAAAAAAGCATAATAGGGCCACTTTTAAGAGTCTCCATAGCAATTTCACAGACTTGTTTCAGAATTATCATCAGAAAAAAAGTGACTTCAATGGACAATAAAAAAAAAAACAGATTTCATTTGAGGGTTATCAAATGTAATTTCTTAATGTAGAATTAATAACATTTAAAGGGGACCTATTATGCCCCTTTTTATAAGATGTAAAATCGCAGGCGTCCCCAGAATGTGTCTGTGAAGTTTCATCTTAAAATACCCCACATATCATTTATTATAACCTGTTGTAAATGCACAGGGAAAGGGAAAAACATGCTGTTTTTGTGCATGTATCTTTAAATGCAAATGAGCTGCTGCTCTCCGCCCAGCTTTTATGAAGAGGGCGGAGTCTGTAGAGCTCGTGCCTCGTATAATCTGCCAAAAACTAAAACATCTGTTTGGTTTTGATGATCATCTCCATCGCGCTCATGCTTACGTGACATTGTAATTCTTCCTAATCATGAAAGTTTATTATCAGCATGCATATTAAAGCCATATCAGTCTAAACTTCAGGTTTTCTGAGCGCACACACCCGAAGCACGCACACATAAAGCAAAATCTGGATGTCAGGCGGCACGTCCCGTGAGTATAAAGCCAAGTTCTCTTTCACGTCTTATTACGCTTAAACTGTCAAATACAAGGTCATTTCAAACAAAGTTCACATAAACACAGTCGGTTATGTCTGTGAAAACGAACAGAAGGGAAAGAAATCGCATGTGTATTGGATCTGTGTGTTAGAGTGAAAGCAGTGTAATATACAGGACCTACTGCTATATATGCTGTTAATATGAATCAAACAAAAGTAGAAAATCACTCACTGCTCTTGACTGAATGAACTTTAGTAGCTTTATTAAGAACACATTTCTTTTTTTTTACACATTTCTTACTTGAACGCTGCTGTTAAATGCTCTGGCTAGAGATAAACATGGCAGACTGTGTACAGCTCATTCAGGCGGGGCCAGTGCAATGTGACATCACATTGCATAGAAACTGCAAATGGCTTGTTCTGAAACTCTGCTTATGATTAATTGGGATTAAAAAAAGGAATGGGTGGATTTATACCATTATAGGGTAATTGTGTACACACTGCCAACACACATTTATGTGCAAACTCCATGTAAAAGTGAATTTTGCATAATAGGTCCCCTTTAAATGCTGTATAACAACATTTAAACATTTTGTTGTGTTAGTATTTTCATGCCAACCCATTTTGACTCACCTGTACACACTCTTCTAAATCCATCTTTTCTAGTTCATGACAATTCTGTAAAATAAGAGGAAATGATGCATTTGATTTGTGTTGTTAGAAGCTCTGGAGGTTCAGCACAGATGGAGGTTTGTGTTTGTCGGACTGTTTACTCACCCGTGCTAGTGAGGTGAAGCCTACATCTGTAAGCTGAGAGCAGCGAGCCACCTCTAATATTCTACAGAGACAAAAAGATCAATGGTTCAAAGTTTAAAAGAGGAAAAAATTGGGTAATGGGTTATTGCTTGCAAATGCATCAGTGGCTATGTGTGTTATGTACCTGAGACGGGGGCAGTTTTGGCCCAAGGCATTGAGAATAGCATCTGTGATGTTTGCACAGCCAGACACACACAAAGACTGCAGCCGATGGCACCCGCGACAGATGGTTATAAGACCTTCATCTGTGATCTGCTGCTCGATTCACACACAGAGACATACCTAGATGAGGAACCCATCCGCTGGACATATTCACACCCATCCCGTGTATGAGAGAATGAGAATGTGTGCGTCTTACTGAACACGTCTGCAAATTGAGTGTGACCAGCTCTGGACAATGTGCTCCAATATGCTTAAGTGCTTCATCCTCCAACTATAAAAAGAGAAAACATAAAAGTGATAATGTGCTACTAAATGATTGGTTGGATTTAAAGAGACAGTACACCAAAAAAAAAAACTTCCGTCATAATTTATTCATCCTCATGTTGTAAGTCAAACCAATATATTTTTACATACAATACAAAATGAAGTTATTCAATGAAAATCAAATGACAATGAAGAATCAATAAAAACAATTACCATAAAGTATATATAAAGTCTTATAGATATATGATAACATATGGACTGTTTATCAGGATATTTTTGCATGAAAAAGGTTTCGATGTGGATAACCATAGTTAATCTAGATGTTAAAACATGAATCATATTTTAAGGTTAGTTTATTAATAATTTTTTCATATCTCTAAACACTGTGGCCCGTTTGCTTAACTCAAAGCCATGAGTTTTGGTCGGGACTATAGTAGTCTATTTATTAATATTTTGAAGGTTTAGTTTTTATATTTTCACTTTCACTTTCAATTTAATTTTAATTATTTTGTTATGTGCTTTTGTTATTTTTATTAGTTTTTTTTTTATTAAATATTTATACACAGCTCTTTTATATCATTTTTATTTCAGTTTTAGTGATTTCAGTTATTCTATTTTAAAAACTACAAGTTTTTAATTTGAATTTATTTTTATATTTTCAGTTCATGTGCATTTTAATTTAAATAATTTAGCTTTTAGTAATTTTAGTATGCCCATTTGTTGTTTTTATTCGGTTTTAAATATTTGCATATAGCTTTAATTATTTTATTTTTACAGTTTTAGTTATTTAATAATTTAATTTAATAATTTTTATATTTACTAATGAGTTAAAATCAAAAGATGTATTTTTTAACATTAGTTAATGCACTGTGAATTAACATAAACAATGAACAAATATATTTTTACTAACAAAAATAAATGGATCATTATTAATTCATGACAGCTAATGCGTTAACTAAAAAAAACTATTGTTAAGTGCTACTGTTATATTTTATATTAGCTGTGTTTCAATTCAAAATGCTACAAGTGGGTTTAAATAACACAACAAAAGGAGAAGAACAGTAAAGAGGATGTGAAAATCCAGAATCACCTGTGTGCAGCCCTTGAGGAACAGGCCTTTGAGTCCTGGACAACATCTCACAAGCGCTTGTATGCCGTCTTTGGTCACCTGATCACACCACGAGATGTTCAACTGCTCTAGCAAAGGACAGCCCTCGCTAAAATGAAACGGAGAGAGCTATTTAGCCTTAGAGAAGCATTCTGCATAACCAGCAAGTATGGTTAAGTAACCTGCGACCTCTGACCTCAGAGCTTTGAGGGACAGGTTCGTGATTGAGGTGCAGGAGGCAAGATCCAAGTGCTTCAGTTTGGGACAAAATTTACTCAAGCTGTTACAGGTACTGCGAAAATAAAGACAGACGTTTTCACTTTTCCCACACATGCAAGCACACACGCGCACACACACGCACGTGTTGGGTTTTCATGTTTTATGGGGACATTCCAAAGGCGTAATGCATTTTATACTGTACAAATCGTATTTTCTATCCCCCTACACTGCCCCTGCCCCTAAACCTACCCATCACAGGAGACATGCTGCATTTTTACTTTTTCAAAAAATATCACAGTGTGATTTATGACCTGTTTTCCTCATGGGGACCAAAAAATGACCCCACAAGGACTAGGATTTTGGATATTGCCATTTTATGGGGACATTTTGTCCCCATACCGTAGGGATTACCAGGACACACACACACACACACACACACACACACACACACGACACACCCACCTGTCAGTGATCTTGGTGCAGCCATTGAGGCTGAGCAGCTCAATATTTCTGCAGTTCTGGGCAAACGTTCTACGAGAGATAGAGCAAATGATACATTATTAAACTTTAAACAATGCTTGAATTTCCCTCCAAGTCACAATAATGTCTTTAGTCAAAATTTAATGTCCTTCAGAATGGAAAGCATTACTAAATGCATGTATGAATATTACAGCGGCCATCTACTTTCTTGACAGATCTTAAAGTTGACACGAAATGGCATGAATGTTGCGGTAGTCTTTTCTTCCTTATTGTGACGTATTTCTGAGTGAAATGGCATTTCATACTAGAAAACATGTAATCAACCCAGTAAACACGTCATCAGAGAAGAGAAGTCGCTGAAAGAGGAAGGGGAAGTTATTTTGATTAAAGATTACATGGGTACATGATAATGTAATGATTCTAAATCAAAATTTTGGAGTAAAATAGAGATTGTGATTCTCCCACGATTCTGAAAAGACAACTACTAAACAAAATAGGTTTTGACAAAATGTTAATTGCTGCAGTCTATTTTATTTTTTATTAATTTGAATTAAAGCTGCATTCAGTAAGCTTGTCGCCATCTCTGTTTGAAACCTGCAATTGCCGTTATTTGTGGAATTATCATTACTAACAATCTAATCCTTAGCTTTCGACTATGGGTGAATCTCCAGTTGTCACTGATGATTGTCGTTTGGACCTTTCTGGATTACAATCCGACATCAAAATGACAAGTTTAATTATTACAGAGGCTGTGAGAAAAGGCTGATAAATGATCCGCCACCCGCAGCATCCTCACATGCGACATTACCACTAGCCGGACTCCTAATGACTCAAAGACATGCTCGAATTTCCCACCAAAAGCTACCAGTCCCACTCAAATGATCACACATTATTACAAGCTTAACGTTGCAGAATTGGGCTACGGTAAGGAGAAGTTTTGAACACTGGCTGGTTATGTACAGTACTTGCTCAAAAAAAAGTTACGTTTGCAGCGAATGAATCATTCAATGACTCACTTGTTTAATTACTTGATGAATCAGCATTTATAATGAATCTCTTGAATGATTCAATGACAAACACATTTTTTTAATTCACTTGTCGCAGCCTACAGGTGTAACAGTGTAATTGATACAATCTTTGTATCAATATTATGAATATTTTAAGCATTATTTTATATTATAACAATTTCACATCTAATCCAAATTAATGTAGAAACAACAAAGACAGAAGCCTATATGTTGAATATTTGTTAAATGGCATCTTTTTATGAAAGAAGGCATCACCGATACCAATACTGCTACTGATGTCTCTATGAAACTGATTATCTTAATTTTAGCAATTATAGCCCTTCAGCATTACAGTATAATTAAAATCTATACATTTTTACATTAGGCTTTTAAAAAATATAACTTTTAATTTAATTTAGAACTTAAAACAATCTTTACATAAACCCAATATAATAAATGTCACAGATTTTTTTCTGTTGGTTCACATTTTTACTTGCCCTGTCAAAAAGCACAAAACGTTATTATTTTCATGTTTTTGACCCTTGTAAACAGTGCTTTAGGTCTAACAGACAGCAGCAGGTTTATTAGGCAGCTATCACTTTAAGACTTGCCACACATGACGCAAATTTGATCTCATTTTCTCACAACTCTTTACGTCCATTTAAGACTTAATCTAACTTAAGACTGTGCTTGCAAGAATACTCAAAAAAATGGGCCTTTTGGCATAATGTTTGTTTTTGTCAATTCAAGCACTGCCTGAAGTGGCTTTCTGTGCGTGTGTGTCTCACACAGACAGGAGATTCACAGACCCTCTTTCTTACCTGAGTGCACTATCTCCGACTCCGAGACATCCTCTAAGACTCAACTTCCTTAGGAAGCCTCCACACCGCTTTGAGATGTTCTCCACCACGCGACCCTGTACATGAAGAGATTTTTATGATCTGTTATCCACCGTCATATACATCTTAACATCTGAAATTCCTTGTATTTTAATAGTTAAAAGAAAATGTTGACTTGACCTTTTTTGAAAAAAACAACAACAACTGTCTACTGACCTCAATGTCTCTCTGGAAGTCAAAGAGGTCAATGCGCTGCCAGTTACTGCCATCCAGGGCTAACAGGTTCCATGACTGAGACAAAGAGAGCAAGTGAGAAACAGAAAGTAATCCACTATCAATAGATATACACTAAAAAATATTATTCTTGAAGAACTCCTTCCTATGGAGCCCCGCACATGACATATATTTGTTTTTAATGACTCGACAAGTTCAATTAAACCATCAAAATATGAGGGAAATATTATCACAGGAAAAGCAAACACTGGATTGAACATAATCAGTTATTCATATTTTGTTGTTTCTCTCCTGTTTTTTCATGTGTTCATAATATCTTTGTACGACAGCCTGGCCAAAAATTATTTACGCACAATGTGGTATGTTTCATTGCATTTTCACAAATAAAACAACTGACTCTGAGCTAAACAGGCCGGAAATCACTTTTGGCCACTACTGTATATATCGTGGCCAAGAATTAAGAATTAATTCCCTCATTTTAGTAAATCATGATCACATTGTAATAATTCATTCTCTCGTTTTGATTTAACTCAAACAAAGGAACAAATGATTACACTGTGGCTGTTAATTAGTAAAACAAGGGAATTAATTAATAAAACAAGGGTTATTAATTCTTAATTCATATATCATATTATACATATATACACCAATCAGGCATAACATTATGACATTATGACAGGTGAAGTGAAACACTGATTATCTCTTCATCATGGCATCTGTTAGTGGGTGGGATATATTAGGCAGCAAGTGAACATTTTGTCCTAAAAGTTGATGTGCTAGAAGCAGGAAAAAACAGGCAAGTGTAAGGACTAGAGCGAGTTTGACAAGGGCCAAATTGTGATGGCTAGACGATTGGGACAGAGCATCTCCAAAACTGCAGCTCTAGTGGGGCGTTCCCGATCTGCAGTGGTCAGTATCTATCAAAAGTGCTTCAAGGAAGGAACAGTGGTGAACCGGCAACAGGGTCATGGGCGGCCGAGGCTAATTGATGCACGTGGGGAGCAAAGGCTGGCCCGTGTGGGCCGATCAAACAGACGAGCTACTGTAGCTCAAATTGCTCAAGAAGTTAATGCTGGTTCTGATAGAAAGGTGTCAGAATACACAGTGCATTACAGTTTGTTGTGTATGGGGCTGCATAGCTACAGACCAGTCAGGGCGCCCATGCTGACCCCTGTCCACCGCCGAAAGCACCAACAGTGGGCACGTGAGCTTCAGAACTGGAACACAGATCAATGGAAGAAGGTGGCCTGGTCTGATTAATCACATTTTCTTTTGCATCACGTGGATGGCCGGGTGCAGGTGCGTCGCTAACCTGGGGAACACATGGCACCAGGATGCACTATGGGAAGAAGGCAAGCCGGCAGAGACAGTGTGATGTTTTGGGCAATGTTCTGCTGGGAAACCTCAGATCCTGCCATTGGGATGTTACTTTGACATGTACCACCTACCTAAGCATTGTTGCAGACCATGTACACCCTTTCATGGAAACGGTATTCCCTGGTGGCTGTGGCTCTTTCAGCAGGATAATGCACCCTGCTACAAAGAAAAATGGTTCAGGAATGCTTTGAGGAGCACACCAACGAGTTTGAGGTTTTCCCAGTCCGAATTCCCCAGATCTCAATCCAATCGAGCATCTGTGGGATTTGCTGAACAAACAAGTCCGATCCATGGAGGCCCCACCTCACAACTTACAGGTCTAGTGGAGTCCATGCCTTGACAGGTCAGGTCTGTTTTGGCAGCAAAAGGGGGACCAACACAATATTAGTGATAATGTTATGCCTGATCTGTGTATATAGTCATGTTAAAAAGAAAGGACACCCTTTAGAATTGTATGGTTTTACGTATCAGAACATAATGAAAATCATCTGGTCATTAGCAGGTCTTAAAATTAGGTAAATACAACAACAACAAATGACACTGTGTCATCATTTATTTAACCAAAATAAAGCCAAAATGGAAAAGCCATGGGTGACAAACTAAGTACACCCTATGATTCAACTGCTTGTGGAGACACTTTTAGAAACAATTGCTTTCTGTATGACAGCATCAGTTTTTTGCATCGTTCTGGAGGAATTTTTGCCTGCTCTTTACAACGTTGCTTTAGTTCATTGAGGTTTGTGGAATCTGCTGATGCACGGCTCTCTTAAGGCCCACAGATTTTTTATCTGGTTAATGTCTGGACTTTGACTGGGCCAGTGCAAACACCTTGATTCTATTCTTTTCAGCCGTTCTGTTGTAGATCTGCTTGACCCCTTGTGATCGTTGTCCTGTTGCATGACACAATTTCAGCCAAGCTTTAGCTGTCTTGACAGATGGCCTCATACTTGACTCTAGAATACTTTGGTATACAGAGGAGTTCATGGTCAGCTCAATGACTGCTCGCTGCTCATGTCCTGTGGCTACAAAACAAGCTCAAATCATCACCACTTCACCACAGAACTTGACAGGTGGTATGAAGCGTTTGTGCAGATATGCAGATATGTTTGGTTTTCGCCAAATGTGGCGCTGTGCATTATGGCCAAACATCTCATCTTTGGTCTTATCTGTCCAAAGGACTTTGTTCCTAAAGTCTTGAGGTTTGTTCAGATGCAACTTTGCAAACCTAAGCCATAGGAAGAAGCAGCTTTCTCCTGGCAAACCTTCCAAACGTGCCATCCGTTTTCAAATTGTACTGCCATGTACTTTGAAATTCAACATGTTAACTGAGGCCTGTAGAGTCTGAGGTGTAGTTCTTGGGTGTTTTGTGATTTCTCTGAGCATTGCAAGGTCTGACCTTGGGGTGAATTTGCTGGGACGTCCACTTCTGGGAAGATTGCCAACTGTCTTGAATGTTTTCCACTTGTGGATAATCTTCCTTAATGTAAAATAATGGATTCAAATGGTTTGGAAATGGCCTTATAACCCTTCTCAGATAGATGGCAGCAACAATTGCTTCTCTAAGATCATTTCTGATGTCTTTCCTCTTTGGCATTGTGTTAACACACACCTGAATGCTCCAGACCAGAAAACTGCCAAAACTTGCTACTTACCCTCTTAATTCCTGTGGAAGTACCCAGTAAGGGTGTACTTTCATTAAAAGGGTGATCCTTTCTTTTTTTTACATGACTGTATATACACTGTATGTATTTATCTTTTCCCAAAAGTCAGAGCTCCGGAGCTCCGTACCTTCCATTGAAACCACACCACACCATCCCTGTAACCTCTGTTTTTGTAAGAAATGTCAAAATAGACACTTAATGTGCCACAAAACACCAGTCTATAAATCTATAAAGTCCCTAAACTAAATCACACTTACTCGTGAGACTTGTGCGCAGCGGCAAAGTGTGACTACATCCAGAAATGAGAAGATTCTGTGGGGAAAAAAAAGAGAACATCAAAACCATTAGCAAACATCATTATTAAATATCTGCGATAGGCAAACAGCAAAGATAAGGAAAGAAATAAAGAAATGAAGTAGGATGAAAAAGAAAAACTGAGTGGGTTTCACACCAACCGTAACAGCAGTTCCTTCGGCAGCTTCTTGTTGATAACAGCCTCGTCGTTATTGGAGAACATCTGAGGAGAGAGAAAGACATTCATTTATAAAACTGTGCATCTTGTGATTTCAAAGGTCAATATCGTTTATAGGGTCTTGCCGCAAATCACAGACTTTTAACAAAAAAACAAGGCGAGAATATTTGGAATCACAAAACAACAGAACAAATAGTGGTTGATTTCTGTCTGTGTTTTGTTGAAAATGGTATAGTATAATTGAAAGCTATCAATTTTAACATTTATTAGGCTTTAAAAAATTACTTTTAATTTAAGTGACCTTAATAAAATGACCTTAATAAATAATAAAATTTACCAGTGCCCTTCCTACCTGTTAGACATATACAGAAATTGAATATATCTTAACCGCATAAATTATCAAATAAATATAGATTAATCTTTATTAAAGCTACAATTTTCTGTTACCTTTGTTGTTTGATTAACATTAATGACAGACATCACAGCAACTGGTTTATTAGGCTGCTGTTACGCTGCCGAACATGACGCGGATCTAATTTTCTCACAACTCTTAAAGTTTATTTAAGACATTATTTAACTTATTTAAAGTTCTTATGAGAATACTGGACTAAACGGCATAATTGTGTGTGTTATTGTTTGTTCGAGCGAAAGAGAACTCGATTCTGGTGCGCTGTCTGTGTGCGCGATACTGGCGGGCGTCTTTTTCTGTGTGTGTCAGGACAGGACGTTCTCTTTTGTTTTGTGGCGCTTGAATGGTTTAAAAGCAGTTGCATGAACAAGAGCTTGATCAAAATGTAAAGCTAGGCAAAGGATGATAGAAAAACGGATGCTGCATTAATTGCGTTAAATATTTTTAATTTGTTTAACTGAAGAAGAAAAAAAGTGCATGCATTAACACACTAATTTTGACAGCACTGCCACGTACACTTTGCATTTCTGTCTCGGTACGCACACAGAAAGCCACCTGGTGAACAAGTATCAAGCACATCCTCAGGTTTAGCAACAGTAGACTGCATTTTACAACACTCTCTTATTTGGCTGATTTGGTTGTTTGAAAAAGTGCAGGCTTTTAGCGAGGAATGAAAGCGGACCGCTGTGAAGGAAAGGAACACAAATAATTGTTTTTCCTCGATTATCTTGTTTTCATAATTGTTGGAAGCACAGCCCTAATTTAAATTACTGAAAATAACTTTTAATAGTTTTAGTTGTGAGATGACAAAAATCTATCACACACTCCAACCTCAAAATGTACTATATTTGACCATATATTTCCCCTTTAAAGATAACCTTATAAGGTTAGTTAAGGTTTATTGCACTCTCTCTGACTCTCTCTGACCTTTAGAATTGTAACGATCTCTTGCAAAGTTTGTTTGCGCTTCCTCAATCCCACACAATGTCTTCACATTCTCCTTTCTAGCTCATGGTAACTAACAGCAGGAGGAATTTCTGCAGTCCCTGTTTATCTAGACATAATGTTTTCACTGCACTCTAAGACAAGTCTGTAAAAATAGGACCCCAGCTTGTACTGTGTTAACATAAAGGAATTTTCAGTATCTTCTCACATGGGTTCCACACATATTTTACACATTGCATTGCATTGTGTTGTAGGGTTAAGGATGTCCTGGCAAAAAAACTACCAATACCTTTTTTTAAGGAACTTTTTTGTGGGAATTACACTAAAGAACCTTGGGTTATTTTTTCTACCCAAATCCTGGGTTGAGCCTTGAGGGGTTATTATATTTTCAGTATTTTGGACGTTTTTGCTTTACCCAGCTCCTTGGTCAGATGTAAAAACCCAGTGTTTGTTTGGGTAGTTTTTGTGTTACCCAGATCCGTGTCAGACATAACAACCCAGGGGTTAAGTTATTTATTGCATTTTTTGGCGCCCTCTTCAGGAGAGAGCACTGCAGCTTCGTCAAATTGGTGCATGTCTTTGGTAAAATACAGGTTTATGTACATTTTATTTGATCTATAAATTCATTATTGTGCTATATTGTTTAATTTTATGCAAAGCAACATACAGAGGCGCGATGTGAGTTGCCTATACAGTGTCACGTGACTCGCGTCGGCCTGTTCGTGTTATGCAAACGCCTGATGCTGATGCCTTGTATAAAATGTTATGTTTTTATTTAAAAAGATACAAGATATAAATACTTAGGATGTTAAAATATGTCCCCAGACTCGTTTACTGTTTATTTATGGGCAGGTTATGGAGCCTGTCACCGCATATTTTGGATACGAGTAAAGCGCAGGATGGCGGTCTAAAGTTAGAAGTTCCCCCGCTGAACATGACACAAGCTCCGGCATGAGATCCAGCACCGTTATGGTAGAGACTGACAGAGACTGGTCGGTTACACTTGAATTAAGTACTTCAAAATGTTACATTTTTACTTTAACCATTTTTTTTAAACCACGAGTTTAAACGTAGGCAATTTGCATTAAATATATATAAAATATGCTATATTGTAAAATATGATAGAAAATAAAGGAATTCTCATGCAAACCAGTGGCTGTGTGGAGTATTTAAAAATACATTAAAACATAAATGCATGTATGAAGTAAAATAATAAGCTATTGTTATAGTAAAAATGAATCAACCCAGGCAGGGTTAAATTAACAACCTTGTTGGGTAAAATTAACCCAACATGTGTTCTGTCCACTGATCTATATAAATTAATAAATTTAAAAAATAAACAAAAGTCATTTATATAGATCAGTGGTTCTGTCCTATATTTACCCAGCCCTTGGGTTGTTTTTCTCCCAGTGTTTTTTTTTTTTTTTTTTTTTGAGTGTAGGCAATGCACAGCACCGGTTTTCTTTAATTCTGTCACTCTCTGTAAATTACCGGTAGAACTGAATGTATTAACATTGATAAAACAAACTAAATTATTCTGAAAAAAAAAAAATAAATCCCAAATTCTACTTTTTTGCCATTAAAATGTAGGCTACTTTGAGCCAAACATACTTCATGAAATTAACACCAGAGGTCTAATCTTGGTTTCATCAAACCACAAAACCTTTTTTCCATGTGGTAACAAGAGAAACAGATTGTCTTGCTGAATAATTCAGACCAGACCGGATGTTCCTTTTTTTTTGAGAAGTGACGTCCTCACATCCAAGAATAGTGGAGTGCACATAAATAGTTCTGTGTGCATTGGACAGTCCTTTGTAAAAAAAAAAAAAAAAAAAATGAAAACACTATTTTCTTTTTGTAACCCTGTCTTGATCTGAACAAGAATTTGATCCCAGCAGTCTGGGATCAAATTTATTCACTAATCAACAAAGAAAACCAACAAGAAAACCAGTGTCTAATCCCATAAAAATCACCTCGGTTAATCCCAGTTTGGGCGCTCAAAATCATTCACAGGGTCTTAAAAAAAAAGAGTCTTAAATTGGAGCAGAATGTTTTGTATTCATGGCATTAAATTAGGGCCCTATGATTTCTGTGATGCAGAAAACATGGACGAAATTGCAGAACGCACTAATAAAAATGGAATTTACTGTATAATGCAGAATGTCATGGAATTTGTCAAATTTAGAATGAATAAATCAAAAGTAGGTCAGTACACTTAAAGGGATACTCCACCCAAAATTCTGTCATAATTTTCTCACCCTAATGTCGTTCCGAAACCATAAGACTTTTATTCATCATATGAAGTGATCGAGTCTCTTCAGAAAACTTGGAATGAACCCATATGAACCCTTGATTCATATAAACTAGTTTAACAATCTCTTTGTGAACTTTATGAGGTGTCAAAGTGGTAGTTGCTTAGACTGTCAATGGAGGGACAGAAATCTCTCAGATTTAATTATAAAGATCTCCATTTGTGTTCCGAAGATGAATGAAAGTCAGTAAAATTGAATCCATTAAAGCAGAGTCCAGAAAATTTTAAAACAAAAAATGTAATGAAACATTTCATGGGGCCCTACATTTTATTGCAAAATTAAATTGTATACACTGCAAAAAAAAATGTTTTCCAGTACAAATTCTAAACGTCCTTAAATCAGGATACATTTACTTGACACGCTAAATGAAGAAATTAAGTCTTGCTTTCTGAGAAATAAAAAAAAATTAAATGAGTTTATGCTTAAAACAAGAAAAAATATCTGTCATTGGATTAATACCATTTCAAATGACTTACTTTTAAATTAAGTTGATGTTTATGAACTCATTGCAGATGAGATTTGTTCTTGTTTTAATCATAAAATCACTTTCATAAGATCACAAGATTTCTTATCACAAACTTTGAACTACTTTTTGTAAAATGTATTAAAATGTTATGTATATCTGTTGGAAATTGTATTTTCTAACTTTGAAGTGTCACTAATACAACTCATTGTGTGCTTAGACATTTACATTTAGAGAACATATTGGCGTTATGTTCCCTTCAATTTATTCCTTCAATTTTCTTTAATTGGTCTTAAATTTAACTTCGTAAAACCTGCAGAAATCCTGCATTCAATTCAAAAGTTATTATTTCTTGCTCCTTTTCTTCTTCTAAAAAAAAGTTGAAATGTTTTTCACTATTTTCACTAAATGTTTAGTACTATTGCAAATATGATCAATAAACACCATAAAAGTACACAGTATGACAAAGATCCACTCACATGATAATAACTATAACAATAACTGATGTTTAAATAAGAGATCTCACTACAGATGACAACACGGAGGAACTACCCCGTTGGAATAACTCTCAGAACAATCAAAACATTCACAGCCAATCAGAGTCCATCTTGCATTAAAGAGATAACGCATTTAAAGTGACAGATGACAACTGTGCGTGCTTGTAATAAACAGAATGTTATCATCCATTGGTGTGGACACCAATATAATGAGGCATATCAACACCGACCCCAAAAAAACCTGTTCATTATAAAGGGAGTGATTTACACATTCTGTTAAACATCTTCAATTGTGTTGCACAGAAAGAAAGTCATATACTGTAGGTTTGGAACGGCATAAGGGCCTGTAAATGATGCCTTTCACGGTCTTTAAAGCACGACTCAGCTGAGACAAACACACAATATGAGATAGCTTACAGCTATTCTTCATCATGAACTCTCAGTGGTGTTGTTCCTCTTTGTTTTCACCCATCCATTCTATATGGGGTGACTTTCCATTTGTTTGTTTGTTTAAGGATGAACCATGTGAGGCCTGAATGCAGACTGTTACAAACCAGGAATGATTCATCACCTGTTTCCAGCTCATCAGAAACACTCTATATCGTCAGGTGACTTTTCTCATGACCAGCTCTCTTTTACATCTGAATGTCTCCTGTAATTGTTTTTATATGAATGAAGCACACAAAGAAGTGTGTGGGTCTTAACCAAAAAAGAGAGAGAAGAAAATAGTGCTGTCAAATTGATTAATCGCATCCAAAAAACAAAATAATGTGCATGTTTTTGTTTTTTTACATAATATGTGTGTGCACTGTGTATAATTATTATGTATATTTAAATGCACACACATGCATGTATATATTTAAGAAAACATGTTTTATATTTAAATATTCAAGACAGGGTTGTATATATATAAATTATATAGATATGTACAGTATATACATGCAAATATGTCTAATATATGTGTATTCAAATATACATAATTATACACAGTACACACATATGTAAACATTACTTTTACACGTAGCCTATCGTATGTGTGTGGAGATGACAGACAGACAGACAGACAGACAGACAGACAGACAGACAGACAGACAGACAGACAGACAGACAGACAGACAGACAGACAGACAGACAGACAGACAGACAGACAGACAGACAGACAGATAGATAGATAGATAGATAGATAGATAGATAGATAGATAGATAGATAGATAGATAGATAGATAGATAGATAGATAGATAGATAGATAGATAGATAGATAGATAGATAGATAGATAGATAGATAGAAAACCATTATTTTAAATTGTAATATTTCACAATATTACAGTTTTTTCTGTATTTTTTAATCAGGCTTGGTGAGCATAACAGTCTTCTTTGAAAAACATAAAAATAGTTATGTTCCCAAACTTTTGAATCAGTACAGTATATATCACTTTTAATATACTAACTACACCATAATTAGTTAATATTTAATTGATTCTCTCTTCATAATTCACATCACAGCTTGGACAATGCTTGTCGCACAATTTGCCATGTTTCATTGCGTTATCACAAATAAAACAACTCACTCAAAGCACAATCTGCACAAAATATGCTTCAATCGATATGACTACAGTACACTGCTACTGACTACAACTACTGCACGACAATTCTTGTTATATCATCTTCTCGTGACAAAAGTCATTTCCTGGTTTACATGTAATTCAATACAGTTTCTTGCTCTCTGATTCGCTGGCTATACATTCTGTTGACACATAAACAACCCCATTTCCACAGTAATATTTAGGTCAACACTGACTGAGTAGCCAGGTTACAACTGGCACAATAGTGAAATTGTAATATGGCTGTGCTCTTTTTCACTCTTTTTGCCAAATGCAACTACACATGCGTGTATGTAAAGGCAACATGGCAAAAACATACACACACCAACTAAATCAGTCCACCAGCTGACACTATATCCCTGTTTTCTGACAATATTTTTACAATCAAGCAGCCATGAATAATATGAGCTGTCAGTTATTTGTAAAGATAACTCATGCTGCTGCCTCCAAAACAATGTCCAGATAATCACTCTGATTCTAAAAAAAGAAACAGGCTTAAGCTGGCAACAATGCATTGCTTCTTAAATACTGATTACATTCAAGCCTTTGCAATAGAAATACTGTGATTATGCCTTTACAAACGTACCACGGTTATCACAGTTCACACTTAAATGGCATGATTACAGTTGTAAAGCCATACTCATAATGAAGTATTGTCTTCAGCATACTTCTAGCATTACTTAGTAGCTAGAATACTAAGTAATGCATGAATTATTGCATTACAAAGGAATACAAAACTAATGTTTATTTTATCGTTCACATTACTTTTGCTATAGAAGAGACACTCGTTGCATTGCTGTTTATACACTAAAAAATGCTGGGCTGTTTCAATCCAAATTTAGGTCAAATATGGACAAACCTAAATGTTGGGTTAAATTTTTCAAATACGGACAAACCCAACTGTTGAGTTAAAATTTTCAAATATGAATAAAAAAAAAATAATAATAAAAGTAACCCAACAGTTTGTTTTGTCCATATTTGACCCAAATTTTTTAAACAAGTAAGTGAAGTAATTGTGGCAATGTGGTGGTACTAGACACCATGTTAAATTTCAGTTTGGATAGTCTTATTAGGGTAGAGCAACATTGTTTGTGGTATTATATAACAAATTAATCTTTAGTAACTGGCCTATGATGTTTCACTTTGACCGGACTGCCCAGAGTGCATGCGTGTGTGATCTTTAAGAGCAACTTTAGACATACCCCCCAAAAGCATATACATCAATGCCATATGTCTCAACATTACGGCTGTGTTTCAAAATTCTAGTGAGCCCCCTATCTAGACAGTATCACAGGCGCACAAAACTGAAACACGCGCCTATAAAGCCCCAAAAATGCAGTCTAGGTAGTCAGCTTACTAAGTTTTGAAACACACCCGATGTTAAAGAAGTTATAACTTGTTTAAACACGGCTGATCGTGCGGTTTCATGGGGAACAACTAACTAAATGTTTGCGTAACCCGGCCCAACTGTTTTCTTTGGTGATGAGTTGTGATGCGATGTGTTTTTACGCGTAAAGGCCCGTATATATATCCAGCTTTTGTTTTGGCCGGCTGTTTTCCCCCACTTCAGCCTGTGGGCCTACCACCATTATCCGTCTCCTATAATCTCAGCTAACCAGTTTAATTCATAAAAAACATCGAAGCGTAGATCACAACCTACTGTTGCTTCGCGTAAATAAGCGAGAAATATTAAAGCACCTTTTGTGACACACTAAGCTTTGAACAATGGTTGTGTTTATACAATTCGACACAAATAACAGTTCACAAGAAATAATATATAGCGACTTTAAAGGGACATAATGATGGATTTGGTGCTGCCTTCGGTCAACATATATTAATGAATATGTTTTATAGACTGACAAGTGATTAGAAGAGCTGAACTCATATGATTGCGGAAGCTCGGCCTCTTCTACTGCAACAACACTTATAATCCTCCATTATTTAAGGCGTTTAGGAATAAAAACACAAGACTATTTACATCGACATGTCAATCTGGAAATAAACAGTGGCTACTCGCCTCAAAGCGACTCCGAGAGACGCCGTTCACCTCCTTACCCATCCCGAACACTATAAAGTCGGTAAACCGGACAGGAAACGCGCGTCCGGTTATTAAAAGGACGCAGATGTGTCAGTGCCGCTGGTTTCCGTCGAGCTCATGTCGTGTTTTCACTTCATTTCGTCGCGTTTGTGTATGGCGAGGATGCAGAAGAGCCCCAGTGGTTGAAGAATGAACAAATCAAGCTTATCTCCTGTTGTGTTGCGGATCACCCCCTCCCCTTTACCATGACTAGATCTCAGACAGTTTCCCCATCTGTAAACTACTATTTACTTATTGTTCATAAATATTGCATTCGTGTCTGTCCATAAGAATCTGTCAGACTGCATTAATATTTAAAACTTTAAAGCTAATGATGTGGTAACCGTGGTAATAGCCTAAGTAATTGTCTGTTGACAATGCTCATAGTCTTTAAGGTCGAATACAACTACTTTAGGATATCATATTACAATTGTTTTGGTTGTCACACTACCAAACTGGCAATAGTATCTATTTTATAAAATATATGTGAGCTACATTTCGGATTAATACAATGTATTATTTATAGTACACAGAAAGTTAGTTTGTTTGGCGTTCTGAGGAAATGAAAACATTTATGCGGATCAATGTGTGAAAACTACTTGAGAAAAGTGCAATAGTTTGGCGTAATGTTGTATGGAAAGTGTCCAGACTGTAAATCATTTGTTTTCGTGTTATTGTTATGCTCGTTTCCGGGTTTGGTGCGTCAGCTCCTCTTTCAGTGGTTTTAGCCAATAAAAACTCATAGACGGTCTTTGTCATTTGACGTAATCGTGGTGGTAACACGAGGCAGCGTTTTCCCAAAACAAATGAAACAGAGTGGTTGAGCACTGCGGTTTAAGGGAAATAAATACATTTAACATATAGATTTATTATTAATATTATTATACTCAGATTTATCTTTGCCCACTCCTTTACCATTTAGTTATTTCGCAGAACTGTTTAATACTATATATGGTCAAATGGAATGCTCTATTAAACTGTAATCTCGCACATCTCCTACATTTTATTTTAGACTCGTTTGTTTCCCATTTGGACTGCTACAACTCAAAGTCACTAATATTTGATACTTTGTTTAAACAAATCAACGAGAAATACTACCAATAAAGATTTTAAGGTACTAAAAGTTTTGGCAAAAGAGTTACGGCACTTCTGTTAAACAATTATAAATGTCATAATTTACAAAACTAAGCAAATTATTAATATCAGGGAAACTATTAATACAAATTCTGATTATTAGATGTTCGCAATTTAAGATTTAAACCTCTTCAGATAACAAACAAGCATTAGGCTCATTGCTAAACACAATAAATCAAAGCTGCATACACTGAAAGATAAAGTCACCAACACACACACACACACACACACACACACACACACACACACACACACACACACACACACACACACACACACACACACACACACACACACACACACACACACACACAGGGTTTCCATCTGGTTTACTATCTTTGTAGGGACTCTCCAAACACTTGATGTTTTTATACAGTACAGACTGTATATTCTATACCCTTACACTAACCTTACCCATCACACAAAACTTTCTGCATTCTGTATGATTTATGATTCCCCACAGGGATAGAAACACACACACACACACACACACACACACACACACACACACACACACACACGTTTTATGGGGAAATTACATTTTCAAAAAAACAAGCCGTTTTCCTCATGGGGACCAAAAAATGTCCCCACATGATCAAAGCTTTCTGATATTGTGCCATCCTTGAACTCACACAGACAGAGAGATAAGACACACACAGGCCTATATATAATTACTTACAAATAATATGTATAATATAGGCAATGTAATATGTTCCAATGTATGAAGGGATCTTTATCACATCAGATTTAGCTTTATAATTGTATCAGCCTTTAAAACAGTCTAAAAATCACTAAAAACTTAAGACATTTCTCAACCCAGGATGTTGAGTCGTGGACGCGCAACTTTGACGTCATCTATGCGCGACGTTAACATGTGAAAATACCTTGCTTTATGGAAGATATACGGATATCTACATCAAATTATTCTACTATTATTCAACTACAAAGCCGCAACTGCAAACTCGGCATACATTCGCCGTTGATGAATGCTTACCCAGGTGAAA
Organism: Gobiocypris rarus; assembly: GCA_023029165.1. Taxonomy (NCBI): domain Eukaryota; kingdom Metazoa; phylum Chordata; class Actinopteri; order Cypriniformes; family Gobionidae; genus Gobiocypris; species Gobiocypris rarus. The sequence continues at coordinate 32,907,440 of CM040919.1, read as the reverse complement.
TTATACTGCACTTCATGTATTTGTTACACAAGGCAAATATAACCAATATAAGTTGTTGCAAAATGACATTTTGTGTAAACAATTTAGTTCTTTATATGATCGACTGATGTGATATTATGAACATTTTATGTACTGTTATTGTCATTTAAATGACTATTCGTACGTGGAAATTATTTAACAGGTTTGTTTGGAAATCATGATTGTTTACGAAGGGATAGTCTGTAACTTTACACGTGCTACAATAAAATAATAGTGTCAGTAACGTTTTGTTATTTTGTCATATATAATTATTCAAATTATTGCATTAATTTATATTGAATACAATTATATTTAATACACATTTAAACTTGAGGAATCAAAGTGAGCAAAGTCCAGCTCAAGCGACGCGCGATTGAAGGCGAGATGCCGTTCCCTCTTTTCATTGGCTGTTGCCCAGTAACCATTATGATTGACAGCGATCTTATTCTACAGAAGCAGGGTAAAACAGGCGGTTTTATAAGTTAATAAACTTCCTGCCTCGTTTTCACTATTTACCTACGAAATAAAAAAGTATTTTTGTGAATTTGCGTTACTAAGGTAAAAATAAACAATATATTCTGTTCTAAACGGTGTAGCCTGTGGTACTTCCTTTTCCGTGGGATGGGCTTAAACCGCGCATGCGCAGAAGAGGCTTCACATAATTTTGGCTGTAATGGATGAAGTGAATTCTCTCTGAATTAAGGGCCGTGGAGGGTTTTATATCCACGAACATCGCCCAATTTCTAGGTCTGGTCTCTTCCCAGAGCCGCTTAAGTGAACTGGAATCAATTTTAACACATAAATATGTGATCATTTGCGATGAATATGAAACTACAGAGAGTTTACACTGAACATTAAAGCGAATATGTGAACAAGAAGCAAGCGGGTCAAGTTTTATTTTCAGTTATGTGGGACAATATCCCTACACAGCGAGCTTTACTGCTTCAAAGCTCAGAAACCGTGTGCAAGGAGAGCTAAACATCTGTTTAGGCTTTGATATCGAACAAGGATAAACAATCTAAAACAAGGACATCCTGTATTTTTCTTCTTTCTTTTTTGTCTTTTCGAGGGACGCTAGCTTAGCTAAAGCTAGCCGAGAGGCGCGAGCGCAATGCGCTGCTTGAGGCACCCTGGAAACGACCAGTGATGCCATCGTGAAAGACATATCGTTAAAAGAAATCGTTTTTTGTTGTTGTTGTTGGATTTATACTCTTGGATTGGATATATTTTGACGAGATTCAAAGACGCCACGGGACCGGGGATGAGTTGTGGATAACCTATGCGCACTAAATCGCGTGCGCATCTTTGTTTTGCTACTCTCGGACACATTCCTCTGGCAAGATTTCACACTTTTACCCAATACTGAGCGATTTCTTCTGTTCATGTGCTGTCTTGACCACATAGGTCCGCGTCTCCGGAGGACAGAGGTATGCCTGGATCAGACCGCCTGCATGGGACCAAGAGGAAGGCTGAATCGCTGTATCATCAACAGCTGCAGGCGGCCACCAAAGACGGTCAGCCTTTGCACGCGGGCCCCGCTCGACATCCCACCAAGTCGACGAGTTCGTCCACTTCTTCCAAGCACAAGCGAAACAAGTCCAAACACGAGGCCGAAACCGGCTCCGTGTGCGTTGCCGCCGCGCCTCCAGCAGTGGGCGCCATCAAGCCTCTGGTGGAGTACGACGACATCAGCTCCGACTCGGACACGTTCCTGGACTCCCCCGCCACCGGGAAACCGGCGCAGAGCGGAGACGCCGAACGCCTAGAGCTGTCGGACTACGGCGAGGCGGGGGTTGCCAAAGAGAACAGGACTCATAAACACAAGCGCTCCCGGAAAAAGTCCAAAGACCCAAATCGGGTCAGGGATTCTGCGGAGAGGGTTGAAGCCGGAAAGAAAAGCATTAAGGACCGGGAGAGAACGAGCAAAGAGATCCGGAAGAAGGCCAAGGAGAAGACTAGCTCAGTCGCGTGCCTTGCTTCCACATCCAGTCGCTCAGGTGAGTCCGGTAGTAAGCGGTCCGGCGACTCTCTCTCATCCGCTGCGGTGCAGTCGTCTGTCAGTCTAGGGAGCAGCGCGTCCTCCGCCTCCTCCTCCATCAGCAAGGAAAGCGGCCGGTCATCAAAGTCTCGTAAAGACAAGCGGAGGAGCGAGGAGTATGAGGAGGACCGCAGCCATCGCAAAGCCGCAAAGAGCCACAAGTCGAGCCCTAAAGGAAAGGGCCAGTCCAGAAGAAGTGGAGCGGACAGTCCTTCCACTGCGGAACACGATAACAGCTATTCCTCCAGGCGCAGGGCTGCGAGTCCGAGTCCGTACAGGGAGCCGCCCAGGCGGAGTAGACAGAGGTCTGAGAGCCCCTATGGAAGGCGGAGGTCTTCAAGCGCCGAGAAGGATGGGAGTCCGTATGTAAGCAGAAAACACTCACCTGGAAGTCCCTACGGCAACCGACGCTCATCCAGCACCAGCCCAGTGTCCAGGTGAGTGACCACACAAAAACACTTTTTAATTCTGACATTGGAAACGTCTAACTCACTGAGGTTAACTTAAAAAAAAAAGGATGCTCCTGACTAGATTTCATGCATGTGCTGAAATCACTTGTTTGCAAAAGCTACAAAAGCAAAGGTGACCTCAGTGTCCAAGTAATAATAATAATATTTACATCATACTATCAGGTTGACAGGTAAGTTGAAGTTAATTTATACATTGTGCTAAAAGATCGCCACACATTTTCTGTTTTGATTCTTGTTTCTGTTTATCTTTAAAGATAAAAGTATTTTGTCTTCATTTGATTATTAGCATACTAATTATTCCTTAGACCTTAAACTGTTTATCTGTGTGTCATATCCTAATTGGATTTTCGCCTAATGGATAAAATACACTAGGACTGTGTGTGTGTATATATGAAACATATCTTCATATGAAAACTCCTGTGCATTTATGTAAATTTAACAGTGTTAAAAGTTGCATAGTTGAGTGAGCATGAAAAATGCTGTTGCTCATTACTCTGATTGAGATCTCATGCTAATGTCTACAGGCCATAATTCCTGTGTTGCAGGTCTATGTTTAGCTGCCCTTGCAGGATTTAATTTACTGATAACCACTATCACTGAAGCACAGAACTGCACCTACTCTTTGTCAGGTCGGGTTCTGTGCATGGTGGAAAATATGGGCGTTTCAATTTAAAGTGTAAAAATGACCGCATATGAACAGCAGCTTGTTAGATACTCAAACATTTGGTTAGTTTTTCTCTGTAATAGAATTCAAATGTTTACAGTTAGGGTTTGGTTACTGTCATTTTGCAGTTTTTATTATGGTAACATATTGTCTGCTTCTGAGCCCATTCAAATGAGCAGCGCATTAAAATGGTGCGCTTATGAAGCATATTTTTCCAAGGGCAACATTTGTAGCACCACAAGAAACGCCAAAAGTGACAGCATGTCTCATTAACTAAAAGCTGTTGTTGTGCGTGGGCTGTTTCTTTGTTCAAAAAGCAAAATTGTTTACTTGGGATGTGCAAAAACACATTTGTCTGAACAGCTGGTAAATCAATATTAATTATTTAATTATAAAAAACAAAAAAGACCTGGTAATGTTTAATAAAATGTCATCACTGAATCTTCTCTCTGGTGATATGCAGATCTTCTCCAATCATTTGAAATCTCACTTCTGAAAGCTCATGTTCATCTGCCTCCACTTTTGAGTACACCGACTATATCTCTCATTCCAATCATCAAACCCATGCATACGACCAATTAGGGATGCACCGATAACAATACGTTTTTTAGGGCCTTTAGAAATTAAAATGTGTGTATTTTAAATGTATAGCACAGATTTTTAGTGAAGCAACAGCACATTATAGGTACGACAGAACAAGAAAGGCTATTAAAGGGATAGTTCACTTTGAAATTAAATTTCGATATGTTTTAGCTTACCTCATGGGCATCCGAGATGTAGGAGTATTTGTTTCCCCAGTAGTTTCAATTTTGATCATTTTAGGTCAAACCGTTCTTGTCTGTGCCTCACATAATGCAGGTCTATGGTCACCACCTCAAAGAGCATACACAGACAAGTCCAAATTAAACAATCCCCCATCGTAAGTACACACTGATGGCCTCAGACACGAAACGAGCGGTTTGTGTGAGAAAACGAACAGTATTTATATAGTTTTTACCTCTTGTACACCACTATGTCCGACTGATCCGAGGGCGCTCGTGCGTGTTTCCTGTTGTGACATTCGCGCGTTCTGGCTTTAGTTTGTTCGTTTTCTTACACAAACCACTCGTTTCGTGTCTTAGGCCATCAGTGTGTACTTACGATGGGGGATTGTTTAATTTGGACTTGTCTGTGTATGCTCTTTGAGGTGGTGACCATAGACCTGCATTATGTGAGGCACAGACAAGAACGGTTTGACCTAAAATGATCAAAATTGAAACTACTGGGGAAACAAATACTCCTACATCTCGGATGCGCATGAGGTAAGCTAAAACATATCAGAATTTAATTTCAAAGTGAACTGTCCCCTTTAATAATCTTTCTTTGCGCAAAAGTATTACAATACGAAAGGCTCCAATACAGAGTGACACAAATCGTGTATGCACATCTCAGTTTCTGTGCATGTAAAGAACAACACAATCTCTGGTCCAGTCTTGTGATCTAACAGACACCCGGTAGAAAGTAACACATTTTAGAGACCGCAATAAACTCCAGCAAGATAAAGTCATGTTGTGCAAAACCATAGAGCATTATCTGGAGACTGACAGCTGAAGCGGAGGGAAGCATTCATGTGAACTTGAATTTAATGTCTTAAATATTCATCTGTACCTCACATTAAACTATGGAATGGCTTCAGAACACTTAATATAGTGCATGAAAAAGAGCTTTATAGCTTTATAATGTTGTTGTGCCCTTTGTGGGGCACTGGGGCTTAACAATAACACAATATAGACCTACAAATGCCAACAGAACTCAACTGCACGGTGTTGTCAAGTCCGTGTTTTTCCCGCGGGTTGTTCTCAATGTCCGTGGGTTGAAGTGACCCCATTTATGTGATATATAGACCCAGGAATGCCAATTTTAGCAGGCAACCTTGCCAAAATAACACATTTTACCCCCCAAATGACTTTTTTTTCCCCCTGGAGAACCCACCCCGGAAAGCTATTGGGATTGTTTTGGGCTATAGTTTTGAGTAGCAATTGTGGGACATTGCAAAAAAAACTTGGCAACCCTGTCTGCACACACGCTGGATTAAGTAACGTTAGAAGAAAAAGATGAGTGTAAACGATCTTTGCCAGTGCAAAAATTTAAGGATACACAGAGTACTTACCAACACGATCATCATTTCTGAGAAAAATAGTGAAGGTGAATGCATATACGAACAAGTTCTTCGTTTAGGATCAGAGCAAAATCAACCCAAGCGCCTTTGATGACGTGGATGATTACGTTACTGTTGATCATCTGTCCATCATCGTCTAAAGTCTGCCCTGACAATTTCACTGGTCCGAACAGTTTCTGTTCGGGAATAATTACTCCTCTATGGAGCGAGTCCAGACCGAATTGCCCGAGCAAAAATGTTGTGGGCGGGGCTACATTTGGCTGGCATCCAGGCTAGCGCATCCCTTTAATATCAACTTTTTAATTAAAAAAAATTATACTACAGTTTATTGGTGAAATATAAAAACATTTAAACGACACTATACTGTAAAAACTTATTTTCATGAGAGATTTATTCAAACATGCATGAAATAATAGACTTCACTTACAGGTTAAGGGAAATATAATGATGCAAAATGCAGTTATTTGTTCTAGCTAACTAATGAGTTTATGGACATTTGAAAAGCTTTCTTGAGGTAAATGTAAGTAAAGAGAAATTGAGCATAGCCTACAAGTGGTTTTATTGACGCCCTTCCCCGGTTGAAACACTGACAACATTTACATGTGCACCAATAATGCGACTGTTTATAATAATCAGAGTAAGGTCTTAATCGCAGTAAGATGTTTACATGCAATTTTCATTATTCTGATTATTAGTTGAAGGTGCCCTGCCACACGTATTTCATTATTTTTGTGGTAATGTCTTAAGTTCTAAAAAAAATTTGTGGAAAAAATGCCTTGGTTACCTTGTTTTAAGCCATTCTATCGTGGAAAAACCTGCAGGAAATAAGAGCCTGGCTATCAGCATCCTTCATCCAGCGCAAAAAGTAGAGGTATATATATATATATATATATATATATATATATATATATATATATATATATATATATATATATATATATATATATATATATATATATATATATATATAATATTAGGGCTGGGACTTTAATGTGTTAATTAAGATTAATTAACTACGGGACTTTAAAGCGTTAATTAAGATTAATTACGCAAAAAAAAAAGTTTAACCACACTTATTTTTGCACCGCGGAACATTTGTCAATGAATGAGTTTCGACAGACCGATTATACTGGAGCACCAATTTGCGTATCACCGCAGCACATCGAGCCTCAAATATCACCTCAACGCAAAACACATAGGAGTTAGCGTGGACGTTAGCTCGACTCACACCCAACCCACACTCCACCAGATGACTGGTTTCAGGACCAGGGTAACTAATAGTCAGGGATAAATAAACAACATTTTGTTGATTAAGCTTATGTATTCAGTCATTATTCAATGGTATACTAAAAATCCATGTGAAAAAAAAATTACTTCTCACTGTTCTCAGGTCAAATATTTATATTCAATTAAAATGCGATTAATTTCGATTAATTAATTAAAAAGCCTCTAATTAATTAGATTAATTTTTTTATCCGTCCTAATATTATATATATATATATATATATATATATATATATATATATATATATATATATATATATATATATATATATATATATATAATATGACGTTCAGCCATCCTTCCTGTATACGAAAACGGCTAAGAAAACATTGCTGTGTTGAACATCGCAGTGCTGAGTTTGCCTGCTGTTGTTGCGTTCTTTGCGCCCTCTGGCTGAAGTTACAGAGCAGAGACTGCGCAGTGAGATGTGTTGACAGAGTTTAGTGATTTGGAGAAGAGAAAACTTCAGAATAATGTCACAGTTCATTCATGAAGTTGTGTGAACAACACACGGTATCCGTGTATGTTCGCGCCCTCTGGTCAGAATGTTAATAATGCGATTAAGGCGTTCACGTGCCTGTTTATTGCGTTTAAAATCAGCGTACGCCACCTAGTTTAATGTGACTATTTCTATGGTTACTACGATTATGAGCTTAATCGCATTGCTTTGATCGAAGTATTGCATCTACATGAGGTAAAGTTTAATCGCAATATTGTCAAATTTCCATTATAATCGTAAATGAACTGACTGAGCATGTTTACATGCAGACCAGTACGCTGATAACTCACAAAATATGCTTATTTAAATAACCTGTTGTCCAGGATTACATGCAAACCAATAACCCAAGTATACCACGTTTACAAGACTTAATCAATAAATCAGGTAAATTCTTGGTAGTGACGTCAAAACGTAATAATTTGCGTGTCTGACTTCGAGTATTTAATTTATGTTAGTTAGGATGTTAAATAAGGCATTAAAAACCGATGAAGAGTATTGCAGCATGTCAGCATGAAGCTTACGAAAATCCTCATGCAGTTACAGATAAATCATTTTGACTGTACCACTTCTGCTGCTGCACGAGATGAGAACACTTATATTATTTTTTGGGTTAAGAAAGAGTTTGTGATTATATTTTTTATTATCTCTTACTGCAAAACGCTCGCTCTGTCTGAATGTGCTTAAATCCTTATTCCTGTTACATATCACTAGGGTTGGGTACCGTTCACATTTTTGCCGGTAACATTACCTAAAATTCGGTGCCGGTACTTAACGGTCTGTTGTGCATGAACACAGCTGATCCTCAATTTGTGAGTTTCCCATTTGAATGGTCAGCGTGTGAGGCGGCTGCTGCTTGCACTGGAACCTATAGGCTTTAACTTCAATTTCTCTAATCGGTTGCATATTATGCCATGGAAATATCCCTCGAATGCATACTGCAGTCTCTTTTGTCTTGCTCTCAGATTTTTGACCTGTTCTTTAAAAATGACTAATTATCTCCTTGGGAATGTCTGACACCGGCGCATACATACTGTAATAGACGGGCCAGGCGCGAAAGCTTGACAGGCGTAGCAACAGTAACTAAGGAGGGCGGGGCTTAGCGAAGGGTCAATTACACAAACTTTTTTTGTCAAACAAAGTGCTGCACAACTGAAAATTAAACAAAATTAAAACATGGAAGTAAAGTTGTGATTATTACTTAAAGTTTTGATCATTTATATTATTACATTACTGTTAGTTTTACAATTACACTGAGACGTATCTAAATTCTACTGTACAACAGTAATATATTTGTCAAGTTAAACCAAACTTTTATTTTGACGAGTTGCCGTGAAGAGCTTTGCGTCTCTGTGTGTTTATGATATGACAGTAGTTTATCAAAAATAAAACATTGCATTGACGCACTTATTAAGCATAATCGGGTTAAAATAATTTATTTAAACACTCACCGATTAAGCAATTTCATTTTGGGAAATTGTAATGTATCTTTCAGCATACCTTCTGCTGTTCATTTATGTTTATTCCTTTGCTGAGATGATCGGTTCACGTCCCGCTTGATTTTATACTTTGTATAAAAGAGTGCCAAAACAGCATTTATTGTTTGAAATTTGTAATAAAATTGACCAAATTTTAACATTGAGACTTCATATTAAATTTTGTTTACGCATCAAAAGAGAACAATATAGACTGAAAGATATCATATTTAAGAAACCAGATCATTTACAATTTAAATCAGGAAATACTGCAAAAGCATTTCGGCCTGAAACTGACCCATTTTGCCTGATTTTGCATCCCTTGGATATATGGAAAAAGATCTGTTGCTACTTCTGTTTACACCCTGTGTAATTATACTGGTTGAGGGTCATGCTTTAAAAGAGATGAATTTAGAGATGTTTGCTTTCTGACTGCATTATTTCCTTTTTTGGACAAAGTTTGCATTTATTGCCTGTCCTCATGAAGTTGATTTGAACAAGCTCACGTGTCTGATTTTAAAAACTTTTCTCTTGTTTCTCCTCCCCAGGCCTTCTCTGCGTTCCCGGAGCCGTTCTCCTCACTACTCCTCCTCTCGCCGCTCCTCTTCCCGTTCTCGCACTAAGAAACATTCTTTATATTCGGGAGGAGCTGGCGGAGGCTCCTCCCACAGCGGTCACCCAGGTAGCCGTTCCCCTTCGTCTTCACGTTTGCCGATCACGTCCAGCCTTGGAGCAGAGCTGACGCGAAGAAAGAAAGAGCGCCAGGCGGCCGCCGCCAAGAACTCGCCCTCCCTCCGTCTGAACACGTCTAATGTGGCAAATGCACCGGTGAAAAACACTGAGCCACCACTAGAGACGGCCCCGCCCCCTGAGCCTCAAAGACCACCCTCCCCACCTCCGAACACTGTTACGGTGGAGGAGCCCGCTGCGGTTCCTCCACCACCTCTCCCGTTATCCAGTCCTCCTCCGCTGCCCCTCTCATCTCCTCCGCCTCTCCCGGCGAACTCTCCTCCTCCTCTTCCTCTCTCATCCCCTCCGCCTCTTCCTCTCAACAGCCCTCCGCCAGCTCCTCCACCCTCAGCGCCTGTGATGCCTGTTTCTCGCTCGAAAAGCCCCTCACAGAAATCTACACAAAGTCCTGCACATGTGATGAAGACATCCACGCTTCCACCTCTTCCCCTGCCGCCGGTTCTTCTTGGAGACTGCAGGGACAGGTGAGTCCTGCGAATGCAGACACTTTGCAGACGCTCTTGCATTGCTCTTTGGAAACAAACTTCAGTGCTCAAGAGGGTGGTAGACAAGCTTGTCATTAAACCCCATTTTGTAATTTAGGTAAATTAGCTGTACACATGAAAACTTTTAACATGGGCATGAAATACAAATCCACCCCATATAAATGCATCGTATTGAGAATGAATCCGTGTTTCATTTTTAAACTTTGTTTTGGCCTTGACTTTTTAATCAAAATATCATAACTCAATGTTCAGTTGAAATATCATGAGATAGCTATTTTTGTTATTTTATTTAAGTTATTAAAAATAAAAAAGTAAATAATACAAACAATTACAATCTATAAATTAAACAACTTTTCCGGTACTATAGTTTTGTTTTAGGCTTGCACGATATTGGAAAATTTAGTTTTTCTGTGATTTGTGTATTGCGATATGAAAACAATTTCACCAGATGATTTAAATAGCAATATGGAATAACTAGCCGACGAGTCGATTAAATAATGCTGCTGCTAGTCAACTTGGAAATAGTAGTAGTTTAATTTGACAATTTTAACTTTTTAAAAAAAAAAATATTACAAAGGCTATGTCTAAATTACCGTCATGGTAATGTTACATCTTAAAATTAATATTTTATTTTGAAAAGTGTATATCTGAAGCAGAAAACAATCATTTCATTTTACCTCAGATTTTGCATGTTGGTTTTCTCTGTGGTGCTTGCGGCGGGTAGGCTTGCTATGATAGTCGGTGTTCAGACTCAACACCGGTTACATCACTCTGCCCAATGTGGTACTGCCCCCACCGTCATTTAGATTTTTTTATAGTAGTAAAATAATTTAGTTAAATTAGAAAACAGACAATACAAATAGAAACTGAACGTGTCTGCTTAATAAAGCATGATCCACAGCACAGACCAGCAGCAGGAGCAGTTCATTTATCATGAGAGCGAGGAGCGTGGAAAAATTGTTTTTTATAGTGAAATGTAAACGTGCCTATATAAGGGAGTTTGTCATCGTACTGTTTTGTTGTGCTTTTCATTAAGAACCCACAATTCAAGCAACCCGCCCCCGAATTGGTGCTAATTCTAAACCGAAATTAAAATGTGCACGACCGAACTGTCATTCACGGTGTGTGTGCACTGGCATGTTTTCAGTTCATTGCGATGGAAGCTTAACTTTCATAGGAATTAATTGAAACCACTCACTTTACTCCGCTCCGTTATGAATGCAGAGCGTACGTGTGTGTTTTACTTTCGGTTTATATAGAATTAGTGATTTAAAAGCCCTAGTCGGTGATACCGGTATTACCGGTGGGAAAATGTCTTCACCGTCACATCCCTAGCGGTGGGTTCAGAGAAATCTCCCATCAGAAGCCAATACTTTAAAAAAATAAGGCCACAAAATGACATTGGATGACTTTAAAGAATGGCCTTTTATTTAAAAAATCTTTAAATTGTATACTAAATATTTTAGAACTCATCGCGTTCTTGATTCCATGGCCTTCTTGATTGCTTGATTTTTTTTTAATCAAGAAGCCATGCTTCTCACGTATCACACAATAGTGCTGTATCGGTTTTATTTTCGTTTTTTTATTTTTTATTCAAAATATTCACTTGTTAACTATCTGATATTCTGATTTTCAAATATGTGTAAGTGAATGTGTGTTGGTAGATCTATAATGCTCGATGGGCGCCGCCATTTTAGTGTGCACAGCAATTCAGAGAATCGGATCTGTCGGATTTATATCACGTAAATGTATCCATGTCTCACCAAATACATGAACGTAAATGACCGGTGAACTGATCAGATCAAATCCTTTAATTCAAATACTATTAAAAAACTAAATCTTTAATATTTGGCCACTTCTTTACGATAGAAATGCTAAAGGCCACTGTAATTTATAAAACAAGAATATGTGGACATAAAAACATGCAAACTCAGAGTGAGGGTTTTAACTTTTATTTTGAAATTGCGATTAACATTTCACATATTTAGAAACATGTTAGTGTGTTCTCCTGTGTTGGCGTAGGTTTATAAATTATTTACCTTTCAATTGCTCTATGCCATAGTATTGTATGATTTTAATACATTTTGCAGCCTACTAATGTGGTTCAGAGATTCTCGTCCATGGAATGTATTTTTCCGGTTCCTCGGCATGGCCAAATTGTAATCAAGCATTTTTTTTTTAATCGAGTGCTCGAATTTAATGTATGCTTTATGTAGTAGTGCTCCATGAATGCTCTCGTACAAATGATCAAAGTATGTTTTTGCCATTTGTGTGTTTTTCCCAGATGCACGTGGGCATGTTTGTGCTGTAGAGAGTGTAAGCTGAGAACAAACTGTTATTTTCTGCCGGTGTCTGTTTACACTGAATGCAAATAGCTTTGTTGACAAAGGTTGGCGTCGCCAAACACACCCACCATTGCACAGACCAGCAATCGTAGCTTATTACTTCTATTTACATGTGGTGAATATAATGTAGCAGAACTTGCCCTTTGTATACAAGGTGCTAGTTATTACTATTTATATTTGTTCAAACTGTATCTACTATTATCTGTTTCTACCATTATTCTTTTATTATACATACCTATAGGCAATATGCAATAATTATTATCACTTTTTTCCATATCATTCGATATAAATATTTATTTACCGTTAATGGGGAAGGAAATGCTTTCCATATTTTTTTTTTTAGAGATTTTTGAATTAATGTAAACTTGCTTGTTCACATATAAACTCCACAGAGTAGCTATCTTATAATTTAGGGCCGGATGAAATCAATTAAATTTTTTCCAAAATATTGTTAACAAACTTTAACAATTTGAGCAACTTCAACTTTTAAAATGTAATTTACAACAAAACATGGCATTTTTATTTTCATGTAGTATTTCGGGCTGTAAAATCATTAGTTATTAATGTTGGGTGATGCACAATATTGGATTTTTGCCAATTTTTCCCTTTGTTTGGAAACTACACCATTTTGAGCAAAACATTTTTTATTTTTTATTCTGGTTTCAGAGTTCTGAGGTCTCCTTACCAAAAGGACGCTTGTTAAAGATACATGTTAATAAAGTTCTTTCTATAATAAGAGTACATTAAAAGTTCTGAAAATAACAAGTCTCATTTTTCCCCCCAGACAGATGCAGTTGTCTGAATATTTTATTGATTTAATTGTCATTTGTAGATGATCTAGAGAACAATAGAGTCTCGAACATATGAAGTGTGGGTGGCATGACTTCAGTTGTTGCTGTCTTCAGCTTCAAATACAAATTCTACAATTATTTTAGCTATTAGACATTATTCAAGATATTTTCATCATCCATTTGAAATATTACAGATGAATAAACTATATAAAATTATTTAATTTACAAGTTTCATTCTTGTGATTTATGACATAAATTACTGCTTTATTTATTCAGAAACAGAAGTAACTTCAAGTTAGTGTATTGTACTTTTCATTTTATTAGCATCATAAACAGCGCCCACACTAAATGAATATAAACGTTCTCCTGGGCGGGCACTAGGACCTGGAGCAGGCTTCTGCTGCTGTGGAGGCTGCAGGGGCATATCAACAAGTTATCATATCGTCATGGGATATCGGCATATTTTTTTCATATCAGCCAATGCCTATTTTTATATTTAAAGTGTTTATCGGCTGATGTTGAATCAATAATATAGTGTATCCCTAAAAATATTGTTCAGTTATCTATACAGCAGCTCTAGAGAGAACAGTGATGTCATCGTCCAGCTCAGTTCTCATACAATTGTGTCAATGCGGTCACATCAAAAATATACTGAATATTTTAGCATACTATTTCAGTTTTATGAATGTTTACTTAATGAACTTACATTTTTATTTACAACGTACTGAATATTTCCTGAATATGATTTTTATCTACATTTTGTCAACAATCTACATTTTTAGTTAAGTGTTCAGTTACAGAATATGCACTTCATACATTTCAGCCTCCTCACTGTTTAGTGACACTTTGCAAATGCAATATCTTTGCTAATAAATCGGAATGGAAGTTTTTATTTGTCAATTAGTTATCAATATAATGTGATACAGATACCAGAATACCATGGTACACAGCAAGTCGAATTCTATTTTTATTTTTAAAAAAGTATTGCAATATGTGTCGTATCACAATATATCGTGACCCGTGTATCGTATTGTGAGGCCCTTGCCAATATCCAGCCCTAGTATTGAGACGGCTGATGCTGAAAACTGAGTGTTGTGTGTGTGTGAGTTTGTGTATCAGATGAAACCGCACTGTTCATTCACACAGAGACGCACATAAATCATGTATTGGCGACTGACTGGCTGTTGTCGAGTTAATTTCTGCTGTGATTGGCTGTTAGATTAATCCATATAGAGTAAAAATGTCCTGAGCTTATCGTTGTTATCGATACAAATGTTATCTCAATTATGATCTTGTTTATTCACCCAGCCCTATCATTATTTAGTGAGTTTGAGTTGCTTATAACATTCATCTGGGAACACAATGTGCGCCATTTCATCAGATGAGTTATGTGATGTGAGAAGTGCTGATCCATGCAGAATGCACTACTATTTTGGCTCAGGACATTTCCCATGTCTATAAATTGGAGTCTAGATTTAAATCCCTAACGCTTGTTTGAGTTATGAGTTATAAATATGGTTATATAGATCATATACACGATCTAGTTTAGGTCAAAAGTTGTGGCAAAATGTGTAGTTAGTGTAGATAGATAATGCATTTTACAGAAATATTTAATGAAATATCCATTTTAGTTGATTGAAGGTATTTTCTGACATTTACTACTATAGTGTTATTCCACATTTATCTCTTACTTTCACAATTACTTTTAGCTACAGCTATGTGGCAAGAAAGTCAATTTTGGGCCCTTAAATTTTAACATGGTTTCTTATGAAAATTATCTAAATAATCTATAGTTTCCCCCTTAGAAATTAATGGTACCTAGTAGGGGTCGGCAACATGACCCAAATCTTGTCACAATATTGTTATTTTTGCTTTAAATACATTTTTTTTTAATCTTCAATTTTGATAATATTGAAATTTCATAATTACTAGCCTATGTAAAAAAAATAAAAATTCAAAAACTCAAGACTACTGAAGAAAAGTGAACAGTCAGTGATAAAATAAGAACAAAGCAATAGATCTACCTGAAAAACTTCCAGCAATAGAAATAAGAAATACTAGCCTACATACATTTTAATCAGATGTATGATGAAAACACTGCATATCTTCACTGTGTAAATTAAATATGCATTTATTCATATAAAAATGAGACGACAGGTGATTCAGTCATGAGCAATGACAGACGGTTGTTTGATTAACATTAATGACACAGATGATCGCAGGTTTATTATGCCACTGGCACTTTAAGACTGGATGCACGGTTCCAATATATTCTATTACACATGCGTTTTCTTTCTCAACTGTTTATGTTCACTTAAAGGGTTACTTCAGCGATTAGCATTAAGCTTTGTATCAGTAGAAACCCGGGAGTATATTAAAATTATCGTACTTTCTAGGGTTGGGCGATGTCCCCTAAATTGGCAGTTGACGATGTTTACAGTAAAACATCGCGATGGACGATGATATCGTCGTTTAATATAATTTATTATATCTGTATTTTACTATCTCTTTACATGAATACTATTTTCTATTTCGTTATTTTGCAAACCCAAATAAGGACTCACCCGCGCTAGGTTGCACGTGAGGGGAAACAAAGTTGTGCACTTTTTATTACCTCCTTACATAAATACTATTTTCTATTTAAAACTATAATTTCGTTATTATCCCCTGTTTTGTATGTGAATGCTGTTTTACGTGAATATATTACCACAGGACAGAAGCACAAAGAATTGTTTTCAAAGGAAATACATTTGCAGTTACATCGCAGCCATGAAAACATATGGATTCATGCCGAATGAGAGAGGGAGGCTGAGCCCAATTAAAGATTTGCCAGCTTTTCAAATATGTTTGTACCCGATTTTACGATTTCCGCGAACTTTAACAATAGACATAACCAAAAGGCTTACAGTTAGTCCATTTTATCCCACTGGACATCACGTTTCTTTTCATAAATCTTCACTCGCGTCACACTCATTTTCGCAGGGAATTGTAAACGTTTCTTCCTTTCGTTTGCTTATAATTAAGTCTATTATAGCCTACCCATTCACATGCTTTACTGTGGTGAAGTAGAAAAAAACAATGTAGGACGAATGCCTTTTTACTTCCAATTTTATTTAAGTTTGTTCTTATTAGACTTGGCGCGTCAAGTTTATTTGAATAGCTCAATTCACGCACACACAACGCTGATTTTAATTTAGTTTTCTCTGGCAGTGCATAATCAAACAGCCTAAACTCTTCAGATGTTTTACAACACGTGTTGCTTTGCAACATTAGGAGAAAACATTAAGACAAAGATATTCGAGAAGGTGTCTCCAGCTCGTGTCCCACGTTCGTGTCCCACGTTCATCTCAATGCTGATGCATCTTTGTGGGGAAATACATTTTTTTTTTTTAACTAATATTTAATTGGCTTAATCTTTGTTACCGTTATTAACTGATAATGGTTTAAATGTTTTATAGGCTGTAGTGTGTTGTTTCACTGACAGAAGTGCTAAAATAAACACGCATGCTTATGAAATGGATTATTTAAAAATGTAGGCTATATATCTGGCATAGACTACAGTATTTAAAATAGCATATATGCTTTAGTTATACTCTCAATTTAATTTACAGAGCAATCCCTGCAAAGTTTTTAGTTTAACTATAGAACAGGATTAGTGTGTCGCACTCGCAATGGGGGGCGTGGCATCACGATGGTGGCGCTCCATCGTGATGTTGGTCAGCATCGTCCATCGGCACAACCCTAGTACTTTCTGTCATGCGAACTGCCGCAAATGAAACCTAAATGTTCAGTGTCGTATCCTGAAGCTCAACACACAGTTGTCTTCATTTAAAAATAGCGAGACTAAATATTAGCAGTGCTGATGCCAATTTCTCTCGCATTGCGGTCTTTGATCTCCACATGAGCTGAAAACGAAAGTTAAAGAGCTACACATTCATTGCGTTTTACCGTGAAATGAGTTCCGCATCTTAATTAAAATCAACACATTAATGATTTCTCTCATCCACCCGCAATTTTTGGGATGTTTAGTTGAACCTGAATCGACCTGAACCGCGGATTTAACCGCAATCCGTGCATAGAAAAAAAAAATATTTCTGCAACATCCGTGTGTAGTTAAATGAACTAAACGAAGCGTCGAGGCAGATGATTTTGCCTCGAGGATTTTTTCAATTCGAGTAACTCAAGTTACTCGAGGAATCGTTTCAGCCCTAAAAAGAACTGAGAAAATCTCTCTAGACAGCGCACACATATAGCAAAATTTGTCCTCATTCACTGCTTATTGCTTTTCAGAAGTTTAATAACACTTGTTTTTAAATTGGAATGAATTAGTAACAACAGACAAATGTGATTTTGTTTTGGCTGGTGTTTTATTTTTCTCCCCCCCTTTTTTTTCCAGTCCAAAGAAGAGCAGTCTTTCCCATAGGTCATCACGAAGGGACAGGGAGAAGGAGAAAGAAAAGGAAAAAGAAGTCAGGACACGCCTTCTCAGTGAGTTGCCTCTCCCTCCGGTTCTTTCTGGAGGAGACCCCTCCCCTCCGCAGTCTCCTGCTCGAGTTTCCCCACCGCTGCTGCAGCCAAGCTTCAAGAAGAGACCAAAGTAAGTGTCACTGTTCATCATTCATTCAGGGCATTGGGTGAAATTTATATTCAGATACTCTACCGTTCAAAAGTTTGGGGTCTGTAAGATTTTGATGTTGTCTTATGCTCATGAAGGCAGCATTTATTTAATTAAAAATACAGTAACAAAAAATATATTGTGAAATATTATTACAATTTAATTAAAATAACTGTTTACAATATATTTTATCTGAATATACACTGCTCAAAAAAATTTAAGAAACACTTTGAAAACACATCAGCTCTCAATGGGGAAAAATATCATTCTGGATATCTACGTATACTAATATAGACTAATGTGTAATATAGGTCATGTGTTATGAAGGAAAGGATGCCACATCGTTTAATGGAAATGAAAATGATCAACCTACAGAGGACTGAATTCTAAGACACCCTGAAAATCAAAATGGAAAAATTATGCAGCAGGCTAGTCTATTTTGCTGAAATTTCATTGCAGCAACTCATAATGGTACTCAGTAGTTTGTATGGCCCCCACTTGCTTGTATGCATGCCTGACAACTTCGGGGCACGCTCCTAATGAGACAACGGATGGTGTCCTGGGGTATTTCCTCCCAGATCTGGACATGGGCATCACTGAGCTCCTGGACAGTCTGAGATGCAACCTAGCGCCGTCGGATGGACAGGAACACAATGTCCCAGAGGTGTTCTTTTGGATTTAGGTCAGGTGAGCGTAGTGACCATTCAATGTTATCAATTCCTTAATCCTCCTGGTACTGCTCGCATACTCTCGCCACATGAGGCCGGGCATTGTTGTGCACCAGAAGGAACCCAGGACCCACTGCACCAGCATAGGGTTTGACAATGGGTCCAAGGATTTCATCCCGATACCTAATGGCTGTCCAGGGTGCCATTGTCTAGCCTGTAGAGGTCTGTGCATCCCTCCATGGATATGCTTCCCCAGACCATCACTGACCCACCACCAAACCAGTCATGCTGAACGATGTTACAGGCAGCATAACTCCACGGATTCTCCAGACCCTTTCACGACTGTCACGTGTGCTCAGGGTGAACCTGCTCTCATCTGTGAAAAGCACAGAGCACCAGTGGCAGACCTGCCAATTCTGGTGTTCAATGGCAAATGCCAATCAAGCTCCACCATTCCGGGCAGTGAGCACAGGGCCCACTAGAGGACGTCGGGCCCTCAGGCCACCCTCATGAAGTCTGTTTCTGATTGTTTGGTCAGAGACATTCACACCAGTGGCCTGCTGGAGGTCATTTTGTAGGGCTTTAGCAGTACTCATCCTGTTCCTCCTTGCACAAAGGAGCAGATACTGGTCCTGCTGATGGGCTAAGGACCTTCTACAGCCCTGTCCAGCTCTCCTAGAGTAACTGTCTGTCTCCTGGAATCTCCTCCATGCTCTTGAGGCTGTGCTGGGAGACACAGCAAACCTTCTAATAATGGCACGTATTGACGTGCCATCCTGGAGGAATTGGACTGCCTGTGAAACCTCTGTAGGATCCAGGTATCGCCTCATGCTACCAGTAGTGACACTGTTCCTAGCCAAATGCAAGAAAACAGTCAGGAAAGATGAGTTGGGGAAAAAGATGTCAGTGGCCTCCACCTGTAAAACCATTCCTGTTTTGGTGGTCATCTCATTGTTGCCCATCTAGTGCACCTGTTTTTAGTTTCATTAACACCAAAGCAGCTGAAACTGATTAACAACCCCCTCTGCTACTTAACTGACCAGATCAATATACCGGGAGTTCAACTGACTTGATGCTATTCTCTGATTAAAAAGTTTTCCTTTAATTTTTTTGAGTAGTGTATTTTAAAATGTAATTCATTCCTGTAATGGCAAAGCTGAATTTTCTGCATCGTTACTCCAATCTTCAGTGTCACATGATCCTTTAGAAATCATTCTAATATGTAGATTTGCTTAAGAAACAATATTTTTGTCTTAACTATTATATATATAAAAATATAAGACCGGGACACAAAAGGTGTGTTACAGGGTTTTTAACAGTGCAATCTTGCTGAATAAAGTATTAATGTCTTCAAAAAGCAAAAAAATCTTACTGACGTGAGTGGAATGAGAGAAAGTGGTTAGAGGAGGTCTTTTTCAAGTGTCTGTGAAATGTGTGCAGGATTTGCTGTCCGAGATATGGAGAGAGAAAGCAGACTCAAACTGACTGGGGAAAGCGCTGTGTGGATAAGTTTGACATCATCGGCATCATTGGAGAAGGAACCTACGGTCAGGTGTACAAAGCAAAAGACAAAGACACAGGTGTGTTGTTCATCTGTAGCTCGGCTTATCTTGGCCCTCCCAGTCATTACACCAATATTTTTTCCATGACAAAAATGCTTGTCTTTGTTTTAAACGAGAATGCCTAAATCAACTCTCACTTTCTGTCACGGTGATTGAAAAGAGATGATGTGCTGACAGCCTGCTGTTATGTTTTGTTTTCTAAAGGAGAGCTGGTGGCATTGAAGAAGGTGCGATTAGATAATGAAAAGGAGGGTTTCCCCATCACTGCCATCAGAGAGATCAAGATCCTGAGACAGCTCAACCATCGCAGCGTCGTCAACATGAAAGAGATCGTCACTGATAAACAAGACGCTCTTGACTTCAAAAAGGACAAAGGTCTGTTTATATGCGGTTTGCATTTTTACACATTTTTGTGTTTTAGTAGGAACATGGGACATGTTTCATAATAAGCCATTCTCCTCCTCTTAAAATTTGTGGCACAAAGGACCTGTTTACTCCTGGCTTAAGATTGGTTTTGGTCGATCGGATCACAAGTAGACAATGGCACCTGCTTTACGCCTGGTGTTTTAATCCGTCTCTTTTGTCCACTTTCAACCACTTCTGTCCTGATTTCTTCGAGGGGAGGGTCTGTGGGCAGGTAAATGGCTAGGTTCTTTAGATCTTTCGATCTAATAGGCAAAATAAGCTTGCACAATTTAAATATGAACATGCCCGGTCTAATGTGTTTTCGAGTAACTCTAGATCAATGTGGTCGCGGGTCCTTAAAAAGTATTCAAATGTCTCAGATTCGATGGGTCTTAAATATTTTTGGGTCACGTTATTGCTAAAATGTCTCCAGTCTGATGGACCCAATGTCTGTTCATCATCATCGGAGGCTGACATGTCGGAGATGTTTTAAACTCTAGTGTACAATGGGCATCAAGGTGGTGGGATCACACATTAACGCCAGTCTACAAGTGGAGTCTTTTTTTGAAGGGGCAAGTGAAAGAGAATTTGACTTGCCTGACTAGACGAATAGCCTGATTTAAAACTTACCAGAAAATAACCAGTGAAGCATCGAAACATGAAAATGATTCTGATTGTGATTTACATTCAACATGAACAGCGATTGATAATGGATAGTGTATTTCTGCTAACGCTGTTGAGGCTCGCGCTACCCGTCTCTTTGTGAGACTTTTAGTGGAGAAATCAAAACAAACGAGCGTAACAACACATAAAGAAACTCACATAGGAAACGTAATGAGGCACAAATTCAAAATGTTTTATATATATATATATATATATATATATATATATATATGATAGTTAAGTAACAACATGACAAGGGAGCAATTTTGCTGAATATTCTCAAGATTGCAAATGTAATATTTGATTTTAGTTCAGTAAACAAGTAGTTACTTACATTTTAGACACAATATTGACTTGTTTTGTTCAAAAAAAGATTTCAAAACACTGGCGTTTTACTGAATGATTCAGTGTTTTGAATGAATTCAACCAATGACACACCTTTAAGGTGACTTACTGCCACCTGCTGGCGGTTACTTTCTTGTTTAAAAGTATGCATTTTTTCTCCTATATTTCTTGTTTGTATATTCAAAAATTAAATTACAATATTTATCTAATAACATTTATTTATTGCAGTTGTAATTTAGCAGTGTAAATTATTTAAATTAATTGGTAACAGCCCTATAGTGCATATTAAATTAATTAATCAAATTTAAGAATTTTACATGAAAGATGACATACATTAAATAAGGTTAAAAAGAATTGGCCTTTATAAAGGTACAGAATGTCCTGGGGTGAATATAACACAAAAAAGCAGATCTAAGTATGTAAAAGTTGAAAAGTAAAAGAACACTGATCTTGGTGATGCGGTGCTTTTGTGGGGATTTTTGAGTATGGGATATTGTCTGCTGATATGAAAACTTCACTGTATATCATAATACATAGCATTTATGACCGTGATGGTATATTGTTTTCTTTTTACAGTAAATGCATTAAATATTACATATACGCATATAATTTGTATTTCCATCACAGGTTTGGTCTTCAATTTCTTACAATAGCTATGTTTCCATCCACCTATTTTTATGCGTATTTTGGTATATTGCATCAACAACTGCTGACTGGAAACGCCAAGATGCGCATTAATTCTAAACATGCGCATAAAAAAATGTATGCGCTTGTTTGAGTTGGATACATTTTCTATCTGATACGAAAACATGCGCATAATCTACGATTGCAATGCATTTACTGAATAAAATCCTCGATGCGCATAAAAAAAATTATGTGATTGATATCAGGCAACAGCATAACTACTAACCAGCGGGAAAATCTTGTTGCAAAGCATCTGAAATGCTGTTTTGGTCATTCAGAAGTCTGCTGTCAAAGATTCTCGGGAATATTTATAAATAGTGGGTTCTCCAATGTTTCTTGGTGTTTTTAGTGGCAGTTTATCAGGAAGTGACGATTATGTTCTCTTAGACTCACTGGATGGAAACGATGCTTAATTCCTAAATGTTTTATGCTATATTGCAATTTTTAAAAGTTAAATTCGCAACTTTGGATGGAAACATAGCTAGTGTGGTATTAAAAAGATCATAAGTCTTAAATTTAACTTGTTTTTATCTGTAGACACCCTAATAGAAGTGGTTGAAAGTGGACAAGCTCAACTTTATAGACCCCGTTTACACCTGTATTTAGCGTCGACCAAAATGCATCTTAATACCAGATGTAAAAGGGACCATTTCATTTTTATATAGGCGATAGGAATCATCTGTTCAGAATTTCCAGAAACATCCCCTGCATAAATATAATTTTCTAAGCTTTTAACCTGTATGTATTGTTGTGCATTAGGTGCGTTTTACCTGGTGTTTGAGTACATGGACCATGACCTGATGGGGCTGCTGGAATCAGGACTGGTGTCTTTCTCCCATGAGCATGTGCAGAGTTTCATGCGTCAGCTGATGGAGGGATTAGATTATTGCCACAAGAAGAACTTTCTACACAGAGACATCAAGTGTTCCAATATCCTGCTAAACAACAGGTACTAGCCTATGTTTTTAAACATGGCATGAAGACGGTCTGTCATCAGTGTCGTAGTGATTTACATGTTCTTTGTTCATTGTGCTACTGTTCAAAAGTTTGGTGTTAGTAAGATTTCTTTTTTTAAGAAATTAATACTTTTGTTTAGTCAGGATGCATTAAATTGGTCAAAAGTGACAGTTACAACATATCTCGAAAGATTTATATATATATATATATTTTTTTATTGAAGAATTTTGAAAAATGTATCCACAAAAACACGAAGCAGCACAACTGTTTTCAACATTGATAATAATACAAAATGTTTCTTGAGTAGCAAATCATATCAGAATGATTTCTGAAGGATCATGTGACACTGAAGACTGGAGTAATGATGCTGCAAATACAGCTTTAATCACAGGAATAAATTACATTTTAAAATATATTCAAATAGAAAGCAGTAATTGTAGTAACATTTCACAATATTACTGCTTTTATTGTATTTTTGATCAAATAAATGCAGCCTTAAGCCCAATTTATACTTCTGCGTCTAGTGTACGCCGTAGCTACGCCGTAGGCTGTGTGAGACGCGCGTACCCTACGACATACCCCGACGCGCACCTCTCCAAAAATGTAACAATGCGTCAATTCTACGCGGACCGCAAGCTCTGTGATTGGTCTGCCAGAACCCCATTCCCCCCACCATCCTCAGGTCAATAAATAAGTAATAAAATCTGCGATAGTAGTGTGTGTCCAGAAATGGGATGAAAGTTTCATTCTTACATCTGCTATATAACACAATATTTTGTAGTGCAGAGATTCTTTATGTTAGTGAATAAAAACATAGAGCCACTGTGTATAGTTTATTTATTTTCTCATTAAAACCAAAGATGTTAATCAGTGATTGTATATCAAGAACAGGGACCCATTAGGGTGCATTTGCGTTTTGTGATTTCTACAGAATGAATAGTCTCCACAACAGCAATCGATTGAAGCGCTATAGCATGTGCAGAAGCTACCGATACTGAAAACAGCGCCACAAGCTCTGCATGATTTCACAAACGCATTCCAGCACCAGATCGCCTCTTATGTAACTCTACTAACCAACTAGAGATGCGTAATTTGTATTACATACAACAACTCAAGCTGCAAGAAAAGCCGCTATCTGACGCCATGACGGCTGCTGGTACTCAGACAATGTAAACAAGCCGCTTCTTCTGCTTTTGCCTTGATACTGCGGGTTACCATCAACATGCCCGTGGACACTGCCAACTAGCGGTCTGCATTTTGAATTGCATATTGACGCGGACATCAACACAGAAGTACTTGCGCCGTAGAGGATACGGCGTAGGTCCGACGCAGAAGTATAAATTGGCCTTCAGTGAGCATGATAGACTTTTCAAAAAACAGAACAAAATCTTATGGACCTCAAAACGGTAATATGAACAGTAATATGCATTTGAACGGTAATATGCATATGAGTTTTGCATCAATTTTGCTTTCTTACCTAACTTGCACTCTCTGAAATAAACTCACAAGTAGTGAATATCCTTCAATTAACTTTATCATGTTTTTTCATAAATTATTTTGCAATAAATTTGTAAATGTCAGTGAACTGCCATTTAAGCAATACTTGCAAATACCGGCATCTCGCAATATTTTAAATTTTTACTTAAAATCAGGCATGATATTGTGTTGGTCCCCTTTTTGCGCCAAACCATCCCTGACCCGTTGAGGCATGGACTCCACTAGATCCCTGAAGGTGTGCTGTGGTATGTGGCACCAAGATGTTAGCAGCAGATCCTTTAAGTCCTGTAAGTTGCGAGTTGCGAGTCCGTGGATCGGACTTGTTTGTTTAGCACATCCTCAACTGGAATGAGATCTGGGGAATTTGGAGGCCAAGTCAACACCTTAAACTCGTTGTTGTGCTCCTCAAACCATTCCTGAACCATTTTTGCTTTGTGTCAGGACACATTATCCTGCTGAAAGAGCCACAGCCACCAGGGAATACCAATATCTGCGGCTATGCAGCCCCATAGGCAACAAACTGTGATGCACTGTGTATTCTGACACCTTTCTATCAGAACCGGCATTAACTTCTTGAGCAATTTGAGCTACAGTAGCTCGTCTGTTTGATCGGCCCACGTGCATCAATGAGCCTCGGCGCCCATGACCCTGTCACCGGTTCACAGGGGCGGCGCTAGAGAATTTTGAACGCAGGTGCTGAGGGGCGCTAGATCATTGACAGGGGGAGCTACGCACGCAATTATATATTTATAAATAGGCCTACTATTAATAAATATGAGCAAAACTTGGCCACTCAATTTTTAACATTCAATTATTTTATTTATCACAGTTTAAGTTTTAACGGTATTAAATTGAACAAGAACAAAATTCATTATACAATCAAATTCTTAAAATTAATTGAACAAAAATTCAGTTTAGGACAATAGGCTTTGCCATCAAAAAGCACCCATAGCACCGGGGAAATATCAGTATACTGTATTCACCAAATTGGCGACACTTACGCCCGTTTCACACGCGGTGCGTATTTTTGTCCGTACCCATGTTAACGGATTACAGCTTTCACACTGCACGCGGATGCTGTCCATCAGTCCGTTCCAGGTGCGGTGCGTATACAGCAGTGCGGCGATCGTTTCCGTACCGAGTCTATTTTTTGCTGTGCTGCACTGCTGCATTAAAGTGACAGGACATTGTTCGCATTACTAGATTTTCACGTCAGTACATGTATATTTTAATTTCAACACAGATATGGGCCTATAATTTAAAATATACTCTTGTTTCAAAGTCAACACATGGCTTTTTTTATTTTTCTCGGGTTAAGCATGGAAACGACACCTTACCTGGCATTTAGGCAAAAAAAAAAAAAGTGACATAATGGATAGCACTCGTCCTTTCTTAGTGGTGGAATAATAAAGTTATTCATGACCTGCAGGATTTCTTTTAAAAGGGTTTAAAAGCGAAAGAAAAACGAGTCGGCTGTTTTTGAATAGCCTAAGTTTCTAATTTAAAATGTTTGTGATTTTAGGCTTGCCTGACCTGTTTAAATGTTTTGCCACTTGTGTGAGCTAAATCTAAAGTAAAGGCTATATAAATATGAATTAATGGATTGAATAAAACGTTGTTTAAATGTAGTACGTTTTAACCTGACATCTATGAAAGTGTAAACGAAGAGAATTGCAATTCTGACGAGCCATGTTCAGTAACAACTTTTGGATTGGATTTAAAAAAAAAAAAATGAATAAAAGCTGTGTTTGTGGTATAGGCTACAGCAGCAGATCAGTTGCGCAAACGCAGCATATGTGAAAGCACAGAGGGTGTGCGGCTCCAGCACCGCATACGCACCGCAACACGCTGTGACTGAGGGAAAATACATGAAACTCTGTTTCAGCGGCAAACGCGTCAGCGGACTCCTCCGTATCAGACTCCTTAAAATCATCTGAACCGTTCTCAACCTCTAGCTGAGACAAATTTATTTTCTCGTTTTTACTAGGATCTAAATTTGAATCACGAGACCGCTTACTTCGCAGAAGGAACCGCTCCATTTTTTTTGTGAATGAAATGCGCAACAGCGTAGCTATAATCCACGTGACACCATATGTTGCACACGCTTAATGAGTAAAATGTTTTTTATACTTTTTTATTTTTTTATTTGTTGTTTTAAATTATTTACTTATGTATTAATTAGAATACAGCCTGTATATAATTACTTCCAGCAAAAATATTTGGGGTGCTATGGGGTGCTTTGGTCCTTCTTGAGGGTGCTGAAGCACCTGCTAGCCCTCCCTAGCGCCGCCCATGCCGGTTCACCACTGTTTCTTCCTTGGAGCACTTTTGATTGATACTGACCACTGCAGACCTGTAACACCCCACAAGAGCTGCAGTTTTGGAGATGCTCTGACCCAGTCGTCCAGCCATTACAATTTGGCCCTTGTCAAACTAGCTCTAATCCTTACGCGTGCCCATTTTTCCTGCTTCTAACACATCAACTTTGAGGACAAAATGTTCACTTGCTGCCTAATATATCCCACCCACTAACAGGTGCCGTAATGAAGAGATGATCAGTGTTATTCACTTCACCTGTATTAATGCTATAGGTCATAATGTTATGCCTGATCGGTGTATATTGTACAAATCTTAGGGCTTTTAGAAATTTGATCCATTCATCTTACATCAATTTTTTCCCCCACAGTGGTCAGATCAAGCTTGCAGATTTTGGTTTGGCTCGTCTCTATAACTCTGAGGAAAGGTACGTGTATGTTCGGGGTTTCTTTCATATCTTACTGCAGGTTGTGCTAAACAGAACTTCAGCTTTAAAGTTTCACGAGATTTCAAAAACAGTAAACATATAATTGATACTGAATAGCTCTGATGAATAATTCAAATTTTATGGTCATTCCTAGTCGGCCATACACTAATAAGGTGATCACACTGTGGTACCGCCCACCTGAGCTGCTATTGGGGGAGGAGAGATACTCGCCTGCTATTGATGTCTGGAGTTGCGGGTAAGATGTCCTGTCTGTTTTCCATCTCACTTCATTTACACACCAACTTCTGTCAATGTAATAATGTCGTTTTGATTTGTTTTTGTTGTTGTATATAGGTGTATTTTGGGAGAACTCTTCACTAAGAAACCGATTTTCCAGGCCAACCAAGAGCTTCTACAGCTTGAGCTGATCAGGTATGCTGCTCACAATCTCTGAATGTATGTGTAGTGTATCTCTAATGCTGAAGGAGGGGGAATGCTGTTATACTCCAGTGTTGTCTTTTGTTTTGGTCAGTCGTTTGTGTGGTAGTCCGTGTCCTGCTGCTTGGCCAGATGTCATTAAGCTGCCGTACTTCAATACCATGAGACCCAAGAAACAGTACAGACGACGCTTACGAGAGGAATTTGCCTTGTAAGTTCAACCTGATTCCTAAAGCACTTCCATTTATTCTCTGACAGTTATTAATGTTTTTCACTCTCATTCTCACCAAGGCTGCATTTATATGATAAAAAATATGGTAAAAACTGTAACATTGTAATGTATATTATTACCATTTGAAATAACATTTTAAAATGTAAATTATTCCTGTGATCAAAGCTGAATTTTCAGCAGCATTAACTCTCTTCAGTGACACATATGATCCTTCAGAAATCATTCTGATAATCAGTGTTGAAAACAGTTGTGCTGCTTCATATTTTTGTTGAAAGTTTAATAATTTTTTTTTGATGAATTAACAAGAATTTATTTTAAAAAGTAAACACATTCATGTTACAAATATATACTGGTCCTTCTAAAACAATTAGCATATTGTGATAAAAGTTCATTATTTTCCATAATGTAATGATAAAATTTAAATTTCATATATTTTAGATTCATTGCACACCAACTGAAATATTTCAGGTCTTTTATTGTTTTAATACTGATGATTTTGTACGAGCTATTAACCTAATCGTCTGAATCAACTAATTAACTCTAAACACCTGCAAAAGATTCCTGAGGCTTTTAAAAACTCCCAGCCTGGTTCATTACTCAAAACCGCAATCATGGGTAAGACTGCCGACCTGACTGCTGTCCAGAAGGCCATCATTAACACCCTCAAGCGAGAGGGTAAGACACAGAAAGAAATTTCTGAATGAATAGGCTGTTCCCAGAGTGCTGTATCAAGGCACCTCAGTGGGAAGTCTGTGGGAAGGAAAAAGTGTGGCAAAAAACGCTGCACAACGAGAGGTGACTGGACCCTGAGGAAGATTGTGGAGAAGGACCGATTCCAGACCTTGGGGGACCTGCGGAAGCAGTGGACTGAGTCTGGAGTAGAAACATCCAGAGCCACCGTGCACAGGCGTGTGCAGGAAATGGGCTACAGGTGCCGCATTCCCCAGGTCAAGCCACTTTTGAACCAGAAACAGCGGCAGAAGCGCCTGACCTGGGCTACAGAGAAGCAGCACTGGACTGTCGCTCAAAATGTGCATGACATTCGGAAATCAAGGTGCCAGAGTCTGGAGGAAGACTGGGGAGAAGGAAATTCCAAAATGCCTGAAGTCCAGTGTCAAGTACCCACAGTCAGTGATGGTCTGGGGTGCCATGTCAGCTGCTGGTGTTGGTCCACTGTGTTTTATCAAGGGCAGGGTCAATGCAGCTAGCTATCAGGAGATTTTGGAGCACTTCATGCTTCCATCTGCTGAAAAGCTTTATGGAGATGAAGATTCCGTTTTTCAGCACGACCTGGCACCTGCTCACAGTGCCAAAACCACTGGTAAATAGTTTACTGACCATGGTATTACTGTGCTCAATTGGCCTGCCAACTCTCCTGACCTGAACCCCATAGAGAATCTGTGGGATATTGTGAAGAGAAAGTTGAGAGACGCAAGACCCAACACTCTGGATGAGCTTAAGGCCGCTATCGAAGCATCCTGGGCCTCCATAACACCTCAGCAGTGCCACAGGCTGATTGCCTCCATGCCACGCCGCATTGAAGCAGTCATTTCTGCAAAAGGATTCCAGACCAAGTATTGAGTGCATAACTGAACATAATTATTTGAAGGTTGACTTTTTTTGTATTAAAAACACTTTTCTTTTATTGGTCGGATGAAATATGCAAATTTTTTGAGGTTTTCATGAGCTGTATGCCAAAATCATCAGTATTAAAACAGTAAAAGACCTGAAATATTTCAGTTGGTGTGCATTGAATCTAAAATATATGAAATTTTAATTTAATCATTACATTATGGAAAATAATGAACTTTTATCACAATATGTTAATTTTTGAGAAGGACCTGTATATATAAAATGTGTATATATATATTTATATATTTATTATTATTTTACTTTATTTTATTTTTTCATTTTTGCTTAATAAAAGTTTAATTTCTTGGAAACTATGGACCCCAAACTTTTGTGTGTGTGTGTGTGATGCTGTTATTGTGCTCCTGAATGTTAAAATGTATACCTCTAATGACAGGTTAACATGAAATGATACCGGTATCATTTTACAAAACTTTGAATCCCGTTTTCAAAAGCTTGGGTTTTCAGGCCCCAAAAACGTTGTTGTGTTGTGTAAATGATTCTCAAAACTCATTTAGGGTGTACTCACACAAGGCACGGTTGCCTTGTACCGAGCGCGATTGGTCCCGTCCCCACACCCGCTGGCCTGTACTCACACTTGCACTTAACGTACCGGGCCGAAGCACGCTTACGTCATTCATGATACAACTTTAGCTAATAGACTGCCTAATAGATTTATCATTTATGCCACGCAGCGATTTTCACTTGACTGCACTGCACTTATCAAAATATTATTACGGAGGCAGCTGACTTTGATCGCGGAATTTGCAGCTTTACTCGCATACTACAATTCATGTTCATCAATGAGGTGAGAACCAGGACTGTTATAAACCCAAATATACTTGATTTAATTGAAAACTGTATCCAAGTAGTAATCCAAGTAGTAATAGTTTGGTGTTTGCTGTCATAATAGGGCATAGTAGTACACAGCTGTTCTGTGCTCCGGCACGGTTAGCGCTCACACTGCATGCAAACGCGCTCAAGCCCAAACAAACGCGCCCAGGCACGGAACGCTTACACTTGTCAAACGAACCGGGCTTTGGGGGTCAAACACTCTCGGGCACGGTTCAGAGCGCCTAGTGTGAGTACACCCTAAAAAAGGTCTCTTTGAAAAAAACATCTGCCAAATGCATAAATGAGTGTCATCTTTTTTTTGTTGTAAATTGTCTCTTTATAGTTTGCCCTCCTCTGCTCTTGAACTGCTGGACCACATGTTGACGCTGGACCCCTCGAGACGCTGCACGGCCGAACAGGCCTTGGCCAGCCAGTTTCTGTGTGATGTGGAGCCCAACAAGATGCCGCCACCAGAGTCAGTGCACACATATGTTACTTTATGTTAAAGGGATAGTTCACCCAAAAATGAAAATTGTCATAATTTACTCACCCTCAAGTTCTTCAAAAACCTGTATAAATTTAATTTGCTGTGTTAGTGAGACCAGCAGGGGCGCTCACCCTGTGGTCTGTGTGAGTCCTAACGCCCCAGTATAGTGATGGGGACACTATACTGTCAAAGAGCACCGTCCTTCAGATGAGACATTAAACCAAGGTCCTGACTCTGTGGTCATTAAAAAATCCCAGAATTTCCTTCGATAAAGAGTAGGGGTGTAACCCCGGCATCCTGGCCAATTTTGCCCATTGGCCTCTGTCCATCATGGCCTCCTAATCGGCTTCATTACTCTGTCTCCTCTCAACCACTGCTGCCACATTGGTGGTGGTGGAGGAGATTACCTCATGCATACATGTAAATGAAAATTCAACACAACAAAGAAATGCATACAAGTTTTGAGCAACTTAAGGGTGAGTAAATGATGATATAGGGTGAACTATCCCTTTAATGACACTTTATTTATGGAACACATTATGGACACAAAAGAGCTGAGCTTTGTTTTAATGCTGTTGCAATTAAATGTAGGCTATTTAATATAATGTGTCTTGTCAATGTAATAATGACTGGCTGTTTGTATAAGAGTTTGTACTTGCACTTGCACATTCGTAACAGTGTTTTGTAATTTTCTGGCCTTTCTTTTAGTTTGCCTCATTGGCAAGACTGTCATGAGCTCTGGAGCAAGAAGCGGCGGAGACAGAGGCAAAGCGGAGTGTCTGAGGATATCCCTGTTGCCAAAGTTCCCCGAAAGGAACCCGCAGGAGCTTCAGGAGGGGAGAACAGCCGCCCACCACCAAGCCCACCCCCACCTCCACCCCCATCTGCCCATCCTGCACCGGCGAACATCACAGCCAATGAGCTGGAAGGTGGGCCATGAGTTGACAGCAACCTTTGAGTTCTCTGAAAATTACAGGCAGGTAGTTAGAGGAGCTAAACTACTCGGGTAGGTAGATCTCTAGGAGCAGGACTGAGTGACCTGGTTTAAACTTCAATCAGACATGGTCATACAACAAAATTAAGTGTTTTCTAAGTTGAATACGGCTTAGTGGAGGAGCTTGCCCTCAATGCATATTTCAGTGGTTTTCAGTCCTGTTCTTAGCTCTCACCTCATGAGCTTATGATCTGAATAATAAAGACGATATACAAAATATGACCCAGGACCTGGACTAAAAACCTCTGAATAATGAAGCGCTACTTAATGTAACTTTTCAGTTAACTGATTGTCAATCAAGATTTCTTGAACCAGAGTAGTCGATGAATTTTACAGTCTTACTAACACTTTTTGTTACTTTACCCATTTTTTAATAAAAGCCTCTTTGCAAAGCCTGCAGTAGATGGACCCTTTTCACAGACTGATGACTCGCCTCAGTTATTAACATGGTAAATTTGACTATATATATTCATAAATCAACAGCTTTTCCTTTGCTATTGGGGCAAATGGGAAAGCAAGAAAAATATTTTTGTGGTTTACCTTCACAACTATAGAAGTTAACCCAACTATGACGACTTCTGCTTCCGAGAACCCGGAAGTGTGAACAGTGTCCATTTGTGACTGGTTCAATATCCTTTTCTGGTGTTTTTGGAATAATGCTCTCTCTCCAGCTTCCTCAATTGCTTCAAACCTGGGCAGGCCAAGTTGCTGAATACTGCGATATGTAAAGGAAAGGCGAAGAACATTCTGTTTTCCATAAATGGCAATCAAATGTAACTGTTTCTATGCACAGGTTTGGGAGCCGCAGCGGAGCAGTTGAACCAGACTGAGCTGGCAGTGCTGCTGAATCTGCTCCAGGGCCAAACAGACAATCTAACCATCCCACAGATGGCGGAGTATCTCCGCAGCACCTCCACTGAAGCCTCCACGTCAGTGCTCTCCAGCACGCCCGCCGCCCCCTCCACCCCTGAACCGGACGCCGCGCAGCAGCTCGAACTGCTTAGCCAGCTCTCCACCCTTATCCAGTCCTCTAGTGTCCCGCAACCGTCAGAAGCCCCGCAGGAAGACCAGACCGGCCTGCTCGCGCTCCTTTTAGAGCAGCTGATAAAGGCCCCGGCGACAGGGGCGGAGCGGGCAGACGAAAGCAACGGGGTCCGGTCGGATGAGGGCGCGTCGCGAGGCGGCTCCGCTTCTGTCATGGGCGGCGATCGCGAGGGCAAGTGTTAGTTAAGTTTATGGGGGCGGGGCCTGAGTAGTCGAATGCTGTGATTGGCCACAGCTAAAAAGACGTGGCGTGGAATGTCTCAATAGCGTGCTGGTTATGTGGGACCCACCCACATCAAAGAAACGCTACGCTTTTCTTGCAGAGATGTCTCTCTCTCTTTTTTTTTTGTTGTTGTTGTTGTTTTCTTCCTCAAATCTTACATTTAATTAGTTGGAAGACTGCAAGCTAACGAATAGAGAAATAAATTGTCATGCTTTTTTGAAAATCCAGATGTTTATTTTCTGTTTTCGTGAACTTCCTCTGAGTTTTACAGTCCTGCAGTATTTAGCTTTATTTTCATAGGAACAAAATCCCCAGAGCACCGTCTGCGTGTCATTCATTCACACTGCGTCGGTGCCCAGCGGACTTTTTGTGTGTGAAAATATTCTCACAGACAGAATGTAGGAGTTCTTCATCTATTGGCTCACACACCGCAAGTCCTTGTTACAGTGTTTGCGTTAAATTGTCACTTTTAAATCCAGATAAAAACAGTCCTGAAATAAAGAGCCGTTTTGGACACATCTCTACTTATGTGTCTCTGTTAGTACACTCAGAAAACAACACTTAACTGAAGTAAGCGAAGCTACATTTTCGACCACTGACTTGCATACACCATTATACCTCTCATAATGAATTGGTTTAACACAGTTGAGTCAGTCTTAAAATCCTGTCAAGAACTTGCCTGTCATATTTCACCCTAAAATTTAACATTTATATTTTGCATAAATGAGAGAAAATTTTGCGTTGACATTTTCATGACAATTCCGAGCATGAAGAACCCATTCATTTTAAATTACTATAAAAGAAAAAAAATCTCATTACTGTAATGCAAATATATAATACAAATTATAATAAAATAAAAACATTTAATTAGTAATAACAAGTATAATAAAATATACAATAAAAATGTATTCAATAAAATTTCAATATCTTACGTTTTATAAAAATTATGTATAAAAATTATTATATTTGTTTTTATCAAATATTGATTTATACTATATAATTATGTATATGTGTGTCTGCGTTCTGGCGAATCGATTAATTGCATCTAACATAAACGTTTTACACAGTACATGTGTGTATATTCATATAATATATATGTGTGTGTGTGTGTATATAATATATGTACTGTATGTAAACACACGTGTGTGTGTGTGTATTTACACAGATACGTGCACACACATAGATGTATACATGCATACCCACACTCAACAAACATTGTTAGATGTGATTAATCATGATTAATTGATTCGACAGCATTAAATATATAAACCCATCTAATGCATGTATATTGAGAAAAATGTACATGACAAAAAAGGGAAATGTCTTGATGTGTTGTAGTAATGAGAGGCATGTAGTAATTAAATTCATATTTTTTTATATTAATTAAATTTATTTGAATTTATGATGATCTCATCACAGGCAATAAATATTGCAAGTCTTTTTTTTTTTTCATGCAAAATATAATGAATTTCTTTGTTGATTATTTGGGTGAAATATGAAGCAAACACATTCTTGGCACATTTTATAAGAGGCATCCATTTATTTGTGAAGGACACTGGTTCTCATCTAAGAGAGAGGTCTGCCTTTGCCGGTGTAATCCGGCTTAATGAAGTCTAGTTAAGATCGGCTGACCTTGTCCTGCAACATGAAACCCTCCAGCTCACGCTTTTTGTCTTCACTCTCAGTTCCTCATTGGTCATTTTTTCTCTCTCTCTCTCTGCCCTCTTCCTCTATCACATGGTCTTTGGGTTTTAATCTGTGAATACACAGGAATACACACTGTAATAAAAGCCTTATTGTGAGATGAGTGTCAAATAAATTATAGCTATACTGCATATTTTGTCCTCACCCTTATCAGTCCTGTTTTCTTTATAGAGAAAGAGAATTGTTTTGGGAGTTTATTTTGAGCTTCTGTATCAGATCAGATCGCTCCAGAAAATTGGTGCGTTGATGAAAGTCTCCAGAATATTGTAGTGACTGTATGTATGAATGTAATGCTCACTGGTGCAGAGGGAACACATGTAGTATGGCAGTTTGTAGTGTAATAATTATAGACAAATTTTTTTTTTTTTCAGTTTTATTAAATTACATAACATTTTTTCAAACGTTGTTAAAGGGCATTTTGCATAAACTAATCCACTTCCACAAGCCCATATGCGTCTAGAGAATCTAACGTCATGCATCTATAGCTTTAAACTCCCCTATCGTGATTTCATAGGTTTCTCCTCTCGCCTCGACCGAACATATTCATTTCAGGTGGCTGGGATTTGGTTAATTCAGTGTCGTATTGGAACACAGAGGTCTCGGTCTTCTAAGTATAATTTTTTTAAATATTTTTGTCATAGCCAGTAAATAGCCTTTTTAAAAAACATCACAAATAAAGAGTGATGGCCCCTTTATCTTTTTAGATTAACAACTTAAAAAGTGTCACCACCTTCTACAGTCCGTCTATTCTGACTCTTAAAATATACTTTTACCCTGGATCTTTAAAGGGATAGTTCACCTAAAAAGTCATCATTTACTCACCCTGACATCGTTCCAGACCTGTATGAGTTTCTTTCTTCTGTTGAACACAAAAGAAGATATCTTGAGGAATGTTGCTATTGGTATTTGTTCCCTATGGAAGTCAATGGCTGCCATCAATTGTCTGGTTGTGTTCAACAGAAGAAAGAACTCGTACAGGTTTGGAACAACTTGAAGGTGAGAAAATGACAATTTTCATTTTTGGGTGAACCGTCCCTTTAAGTCTAAGAAAACTAAATTAGCAAAGTCGAAAATTAGAATAGAATTATAAAATTAGAATTATAATATTTCCCACTTGGTTAAAACTGTAAAAACCGTTTGTTAGATCAGAATTTAACTATTTAAATATATGGATTATAATAAGATTATTAATACAACAGTGGTTTCAGAACCAGAATATGAAAGAATTTTGAACATTTGTGAATGAGACATGTAGATGTCCCATAAACAAATCCACAAGGAAAAACAAAAGAAATACAATCTGACCATAAGTTTCGGACTGTGCTGCAAATGAAGTTCCCCATTCTTGTGAATGTACAATCATCATCATTAGGGATATTTAAATGCAATGCAGGAATTCCTGCATTATTATTTGGCAAATTATCTGAAATATGCAGTGTATTTTGTAAAAATGTGTTTAATCGGTCAATGCGTTTACATTTAAAGCAGTGTGGAGGAGGTTTATCCCGCAACTCCTGAAGAACTGCCTCGGTGCATTTTAGGATGATTTCTCTATTAGCCTCGAGACAGTTCAACTGCTTAAAGCGTTTAGCCGTACAGACGTGGGTGCTTGCTCATCGTCGAAACTGTGATTCAGCTGGAGGTCACTGAAAGAGGACTATTTTCTAATGCAGATCAGAACTCGGCTTTACTCCGGGAATGATAAATCATGAATGCCTTACTGACTGATAGAAGCAAATGACATCCATTTTATTAGCGGACACAGACATCACAACCCCTGTATTAGGTAAAACTACTAAAGCATTAGATTTATCATCCGGTCAGGAGCTGCATTATATAAATCTAACAATGCTGTGTTCATCTTTGAATAGCAAAAAAGTAGTAATTATGAGAAATGTTAGGAATTCACTGATCATAATACTGTTGTGTATTAGCTAAACTAGCCAACTATCAATACCCAACTATTTCAGAGCATCAATATCAATCATTTTAATTAATTAATATTACTAGTGATATACTTTTTTAAATGAAAAAGGGGGTCTGTATGTTTTTCAATTTGACCAAAATAAAAAAAAACTATAAAAATGTTTTTAACGGAATTTCATCAAATAAAAGAGTGAATAAAGCTGATATTTGCTTGTGAATGAAGAATAATTCCTCCATGCAGATTAATATTTTAATAAGTATGTTTAATACTGCGCCAGTATTAGATTCATTTTTTTACATATAACAGAGTCGTGGCCAAAAGTATTGGCAGTGACAAATTTTGTTTTCCAAAGTTTGCTGCTTCAGTATTTGTACCTTTTTCACATGTTTCTATGATATGCTGGAAAACAATCAGCATTTTATGTTTCAGTCAAGACAAACAAAATATGCAAAGAGCGAATATTTTTACAGTGTTGACCCTTCTTCATAACCTCTGCAGTTCACTCTGACATGCTGGATATCGGCGTCTGGGCCAAATCCTGACCGATGGTGATCCATTCTTGTCTCAACAGTGCTCGGAGTTGCTTGTCCACTCGCCTTTTGAGGACTGACCACAGGTTCTTTATGGGATGAAGATCAGGGGAGTTGCCTGGGCACGGATCCAAAATGTAAAATCTCTGAGCCACTTCATTATCACTCTTGCCTTGTGTCGTGATGCTCAATCATGCTGGAAAATGCACAGATCACCATCAAATTGCTCCTGAATTGTTGAGAGATGTTTTGACCCCATTCTCTACCATGACCATGTTTTGGGGCAGAATTGCGAGAGAGCCCGCTCAGGATGAAAAGCAACCCCACACATGAATGGTCTCAGGATGCTTTACTGTTGGCACGACACAGGACTCATGGTAGCGTTCCCCTTTTCTTCTTCGGACAATCGATTTTACAGATGTCCCAAACGGTCAGAAGCTGGCTTCATCAGAGAGAATACCTTTGCATCGGTCTTCTTCTGTCCAATCCTTGTACCTGCTGCAGAATTTCAGTCCTATCATTGCTGTTTTTCTTGGAGAGAAGTGGCTTCTTTGCTTCCCTTCTTGACATTCCCTTCCGTTGTCCAAAAGATTCACTCACACCCACCTTCTGCCAGTATTGGCAGGAGATGTTCCTGGCACTTGCTAGACACTCTGGGACGTCCTGACGCCGTCTTCACTGCA
Source organism: Gobiocypris rarus (assembly GCA_023029165.1). Lineage (NCBI taxonomy): Eukaryota > Metazoa > Chordata > Actinopteri > Cypriniformes > Gobionidae > Gobiocypris > Gobiocypris rarus. The sequence goes on along the minus strand of CM040919.1, from coordinate 32,869,601 downwards.
GTTGAAGTTCTTGACCCAGAAAAGTTATACTTCTTCCCTCCTTTTTAGCAATCAGTCTGCTCTTATGATCCGAGGAGTGAATTAATCTGACTAGATCCCATGTCCTGATGTTGTGATTAGTGAAATGATGTTAGCTGAACAACAAACAGTGAAACTTGGGTTTTTGTAATTTAAAGTTCTTGTTTTTGGGAGCCAGTGAAGCGATTTGCAATTATTTTAAAATAGGGCTGTATTATTAACACGTTAACACATGCATTTTTTTTTTTAAATGGTTAAACTATTTAGAGCAATTAACACAGCATCCCTTTTTTCCTGATATCCTTTAGCTAGAGTTACATTATATGATCACGCTCTTATTCATGCAAATGCTTTTAAACCATTCAAGCGCGACAAGACAAACTCTGAATCTCCCACACACAACTCGTGTGCACAAAACCCGCTTCAGACAGCACGTCAGCGCCGCATTCTCTCTTGTGCCTTAAGCGGACAAAACCACACAATTCTCATAATGCCCTTTTTTGAGTATCCTCATAAGCACAGTCTTAAATTAGTTAAATTAAGTCTTAAAGGGACAGTTCACCCAAACATTTAAATTACCCCATGATATCAGAGTTATATAAAAATGTCCTGGCTAAGCCAAGCTTAGAATGGGAGTCCAAAAAAGTGCATCCATCCTTTATAAAAGAAATCCACACAGCTCCAGGGTTTTTGTTGTTGTTGTTTTTTAATGTAAAACTTCATAAAGTAAAATATCTAGCTTCAGCCAAAATCCTTTTTGTATTCAACTTAAGAAAAAAGCGTAACTGTGTGGAGCTGTGTGGACGCGTATAATGTCGGAAGTAACTGCAGGAGGCCTTACACTTTCCTCGTTTAATTTGAATACATGGGGTAATTTTCATTTTTGGGTGAACTATCCCTTGAAATGGACATTATGAGTTATGAAAATGGGATGCGTGTGAGATCCGCGGCAGGTCTTAAAGCGACAGCAGCCTAATAAACCCGCTCCTGTCTGTCATTAATGTTAATCAAAGAACAAGAGAAAAAGAAAATCACTCACTGCTCTTGACTGAATCACTTTTTTTGTGTAATTTATCATTTATGCAGTGTTTTAACTATTCAATTTTCTTCCTGTTAGATCAAATATTTAAAATACACTGTCATTGTTGTTTCCACATTCATTTGGAGATTGAATGTGAAATTATTACAATATAAAAATATATTAAAAACTAATGTTAGATGCTATTAATTTTTTTACTATTACTACTATCATGCTACTATTTATTTTTTCATCGATTGACAGCTGTTTTTTGCATCTGATCACTGCACAACAATCTAGAAACCGTGTGAATCAACAGCACAACAACTGAAGCAGTCACTGCCAATACTTTTGGCCACAGCGGTATATATTTTAGTCCTTTTAAAAGTTAATAGTAAAAATCTTTAGTTGTTTATCAATCAAATGGTATGATTTTTGCTTACTCAATCTTCAGTTTCAAGTTAAGTGTAATTAACCCTCTTGAATAGTTCAAAGTCTAAAGTTCTAGTTAATATTAGAGCAGTGGTTTTCAACCTGTGGGCCGCGGCCCCCCGGTTGAACACGACGGTATTGCGAGGGCCGCTATTTACTATTAATAAAAATGATAATTTTGTTGATATATGTAAAAATGGCTAATCAAATATAATAATTCAGTATATAATGAAAAAACAAGAGAATATTAAACTGTTACTGTGTATTCATTATTTAAACTCGCTGTTCAGTTGTGTTTAGAATAAACCATACTGTTACTGTAGGAAACAACGGATTTAAGCATAGATACATGGATATCAACAGGGTCTCTGAAAAAGGACAAATGCAGATGTCTCTTTATCTACAAGTAAGGATAAATCTTCAGAAATGCCTGGTTTAAAAAGACTAAAAATAAAGCTAAACGAAGAAAATGCAGAAGTGACTACATAGCGCTAGTCTTCACATGTGTAGGAGAACAAGCAGATACCGCTCTTTGTTGGTGAAATTAAGCTCTACATGTAGTCTATTTGAGCATTATTTTACATGTTTTTAAGAATAGGATTTTAACTCCAGTGCAAATTTTGTTGTGCTCTGGAGAGCGTCAAATGTTTCTATTTACAACGTCTTTGCATGGTGTTGTGCGATGTCAATCACAGACATATGCTGATTCTGTGAAACAAAGAGGCCAATCAGAGGTGTTTAAGTTAGTCAGAATCCACTCACCACACAAAGCCGGAGTTTTCGTTCAGTGTAGACACAATGTAAAGAGATTTATTGTGCAGTGTAGACTGCTTCATTGATTAACGGCCATACACACTCTGGAAATGTGGAATTCACTCTCCAAATGGCAATGATCGACGTGACCATAGCAATGGAAGGAACAAAAGTATGTAGTGCATTAAAGGGATAGTTCACCCAAAAATGGAAATTCTGTCATCATTTACTCGCCCTCAAGTTGTTTTAAACCTGTATGTGTTTCTTTGCTCTGCTGAACACAAAAGATGATATTTTGAAATGTTTGTAACCAAGCAGATAGAGCAACCATTGACTACCATAGTATTTTTTTCCCTACTATGGTAGTCAATGGTTGCTCTATCTGCTTGGTTACAAACATTTCAAAATATCATCTTTTGTGTTCAGCAGAGCAAAGAAACACATACAGGTTTGAAACAACTTGAGGGCGAGTAAATGATGACACAATTTCCAGTTTTGGCTGAACTATCCTTTTAAGGATAGAGCATTTGATTTGATTCTGGAACCGGGTCTGGGCTCAGTAACCCATTATCTGCATTTTCTTTTCACGGTCAGTTTATTCAATATAACAATCTGCATTAAGTCCTCGCGACAAATAGTCGGATCCTTTAAAATTCTTGCATTGGGCCTCAGAAACGTATGCGTTTGGTTGTGTGGGCCGCAATTTGGAAAAGGTTGGGAACCACTGTATTAGAGAAAAACTTAAACAAAACAAATGTAATATTTGAGTTAGGGCTGCTCGATTATGGAAAAAATCATAATCACGATTATTTTGGTCAATATTGAAATCACGATTTTCACATGACTTTGGGAATGTGTTTCATTTATTAAAAAGACACATTTCAAGAATTCTTAAATTGAAATTGTAACATTTGTTGTACTTTTTGAACTATTAAAATAAATAATAACATATATTCAAATAAAAGTATTCAAGTAAAAATGATAACCACAAATAAATAAGATCAACAATAAAGTGCACTTCCACAATCTCTTGAAAACAAATAGGCAACATTTTGGCAAAAATATATTCAACAAATTCCAGCTAGTAACTCGTAGTGTTGTCAAAAGTACCGACCTCGATACCAAATACTGAAGTTTTAAAAATGTGCTGCTTTGCGCGCTGTAATCGTAAACACCTCTGACTGGCCATTGTGCTCACGTGCTCATCGGATGTGCCTGTGATTGGCTACAATGATCAGCGCACGGCAGCGCTTGAAAGCACACGGAAGTGTTTGAAAATGTTTTGATAGCGGGAGCGTTTGAAAACACAAGCAGGCATCGGCCAGCGGACCGGTAGGCTGATAGACGCCTGCATTCAAACGCTCCGTGTGTATCTGTGCAAGCACTCCGTGAAAAGCGTCATTGATGTATATTTATAACATGTTTGTGAAGCGCTGATCATTGTAGCCAATCACAGACGTGTTTGATGAGCGTGTGAGCGCGATGGCCAGTCAGGTGTTTAAGAATGCACTTAAAGCGTCACATTTTTAAAACTTCAGTACCGATTTGGTATCGAAGTCGGTATTTTTGACAACACTAGTAATCCAGTTCGCATGCTTCTGCTCGTCGTCTGTTTCCTCGAAGCCAAAATGTTCCCAGACAACGGAGTTGGTTTTGCCTTTTTTGCTCACCAAACGCTGCTGTAACTGCCCTCCTTCTGCCATCTTTACTCGCGCGAGTTTTTAAATTCCAGCGGATGATATACACACCTGAGAGTGTGTGGCGAGGGGCGGATGTGCGCGTTTCATTCAGAACGCAAGACAAAATAAGAGTGTACTTGCAAAACAGAACATGGCAAAATAATCGTTTTTTCTCGATTGTACTATTTTGGTGATCGTTGGGAGCCGAAATCGAAATTCAATTAATTGCACAGCCTTACTTCGGGTCCTATCATACACTGGGCGGAAAGTGACGGAAAGGGTTTTTTGCTAGTTCAGCCCGGCGGAGTTACCATTTTCACATCCAGTGCCACGTTTTTTAAATAGCAAATGATAGCACGTTGCTATTTAAAGGGCAACGTAAAACGACTGCCGACTGCGCCATTGAGCAACAAAAACCTAGTTTAGTCAATGGCGCAATATTTTTTTGTGTGTCATTTAAAGGGTGCATTAGTAATATGCGCCTATAGTCGGGTACACTCTACTTATTACACACACACAAACACACACAGAGCTATGTATGTAGCAGCACATTTTTAAATCATTTTTTTTTTAAATATTAAAAATAAAAGGATTCCTCTCTGGAGAAGCGTTCAGTCTTCCTGTTTGCAAATTCCACCATGTAAATAGCGAATCCGCCATGGTGCAAGCACAACTGGCTTTTAAAGGGAATGGGAGATGAGACTCTGATTGGTTTATTGCACATTATGCCCAGAACACACCTATGACTCATTAAGAGACTAGATACAACCCTTTTGGACCATGCGCCTGTTGTCATGATTTTTCCGTCATTAAACTAGCAAAAGTGGATTCGGACAAGCCCTAAGTGCACCTGTGCCATGCACTGAGATCGTTAAAATAGGGCTCTTAAGGTTTACAGTTTACTAATATTCTTTATGTGTTGCTTAATAGTACTATTAATATTTATGTACTTATTGCTGAAGCTTGTGCGTCTGTGCTTGAAATGCTGTGAATTCTTTGATTGACGATAAAATTGACTTGTCTAACTTTTTTTTTTAGATGCTGCAAAACACGCTCACGGTGTTACTTCAGACGTAGCGGCGACCCTTCTCCAGCTCATCTCCCAGCAGACCTCGGACAGCAGACGTCCTCCTGCAGGCCTGCGTCCCTCCTCTCCTCTGAGCGCGACCCCACCGCCCGCTTCCTCTTGCGCCTCCTCGCCCGCCGCAGGCCTGGCAACCGCTGCTACGGAAACTCAGTTCACCCAGGACCAAGACATGCGGTACACCCTGGGGGGAGCCGCTGGCCCTTCTTGAACCCTTGCTCTGAACTTTATCTTTTGGTTGTTGTCCTTTTTTTTTCTTAATGTGCTTTACCCGTTAAACTTCCGTTTACTACTCATTAATGTATTTTTTTTCTTCCGTTAAAGGAAAAAGTGAATGTTAAAGGAACTATTCTTGAATGCGAATGGATGATGTTCATCCCTCCCAGCGATGTACAGCATATTTCACAGGGCCGTCTTTTCCCGCGTCTCTGACTGCAACAGTCTGTGAGTTTTAGCCATGTGTGATTTCCTTTAGGGCTGCGTAAGTGTGTCTAAATCAAGCTACTTTCTCTGAAAGACAATTCTTCCTTTAGTGCTGATATGAAGCAAGGGCCTGATCCGGCTTGTGCTACTTCGTCCTTTCTGATTCAGTGCAAAGGCAGAAGGAGAATTTGCGGTAATTTGCGGTACTTGAGTGAGGCCTTTGTTTTCAACTGTTCATATAAGCTTGTGCAAAAGACGTGTTTTTATTTTTATTTTTGGTGGGGGGAAATGTGTGTGTCCTTATCCAAATATTGTTGTCAGGACCACATGGTTGAGCAAAGTTCATTTAATTCAAAGGCATCTTCAGAACACTGAACTGAATAAAATTTTAGCAACAGAAATGCCATTTTGATTTGACACCGCCAAATGTACATGTTGTAAAATTATAATAAATGAAAAATGTGGCTGAGTAAAATGTGCCTGCTACATTTTATGTGTGTTATAAATATATGCATGCCAGTTTTGTCGTTCACATTCATATGCAGACTTTGAACACTTGTACTTGTACAATAGGCACATTTCTGAAGTACATGTGGCAAAACATGTTGCCATAATACTTGCCATAAGACATGGTATGAAGCACAGCCTAAAGAAACATTTAAGGTAAGTTTTAAGATTTTTTTGTTTGTTTGTTTTGTAGTTTCTAAGTTAATCTAACAGCAGGTAAATAAAAATACACTATATTGGCAAAAGTTTTGGGACTCCTGCCTTTACATGCACATGAACATTAATGACATCCCATTCTTAATCCGTAGGGTTTAATATGGAGTTGGTCCACCCTTTGCAGCTATAACAGCTTCAACTCTTCTCTTTCCACAAGGTTTAGGAGTGTGTTTATGGGAATTTTTGACCATTCTTCTAAAAGCACATTTGTGAGGTCAGGCACTGATGTTGGACGAGAAGGCCTGGCTCGCAGTCTCCGCTCTAATTCATCCCAAAGGGGTTTTATCAGGTTGAGGTCAGGACTCTGTGCAGGCCAGTCAAGTTCCTCCACACCAAACTCGCTCATCCATGTCTTTATGGACCTTGCTTTGTGCACTGGAGCGCTGTCATGTTGGACCAAGAAAGGGGCCGTCCCCAAACTGTTCCCACAAAGTTGGGAGCATAAAATTATCCAAAATGTCTTGATATGCTGAAGCATTAAGAGTTCCTTTCACTGGAACTAAAGGGCCAAGAAAAACCCTGAAAAACAACCCTACACCATAATCCCCCCTCCACCAAACTTTACACTTGGCGTAATGCAGTCAGGCAAGTAGCGTTCTACTGGCAACCGCCAAACCCAGACTCGTCCATCGGATTACCAGACAGAGAAGCGTGATTCGTCACTCCAGGGAACACGTCTCCACTGCTCTAGAGTCCAGTGGCAACGTGCTTTACATGCTTTGCATTGCACTTGGAGATGTAAGGCTTGGATGCAGCTGCTCGGTCAATCCCGTGAAGCTCTCTACACACAGTTCTTGAGCTAACCTGAAGGCCACATGAAGTTTAGAGGTCTGTGGCTATTGACTGAAAGTTGGCGACTTCTGCGCATTGTGCATGTTTGTATGCGATGACCCCGCTCAATGATTTGGAGGGGTGTCCTAATACTTTTGCCAATATCTAACAAAGTAAATCTAACGTATGAATTTTTTATACTAAAGTAACTTTTTTTTTTTTACCCCAATGCATTGTTTATACTAAATGTTTATACTAAACAAGCGAAACAATTTATATTATTTTAAATCTTAGATCTAAGGAGCTGTTTTAATCAAAAAGGTTGTTTTCCTGTTCTTTCAGGCTGTTTCCTGTGGATACCAAATGGAGATTTAGGACGTTGGCATTGAGTGCATGGCTCAAATCTGGCCGAGGGGATTTGGGAAGGTCGAGATGTGCACTTGTCAGATTTCATCTGTGAGCTAATGCTGCATAAATATGTGAGTGAGAAAATTTGAGTGTTAAACCATCTGCAGGATGTGGCATTTAAAAAATAAAAAATAAACTAGCTGAGCGATCCACAGCTGCTGACATGGTCATTAGATACTGAATTTTTGGCTTTGTTCCCACTGGAATTCAGGATTTGGGGTAGGTAGGTAGAGGAGCACGGGACATGTAGCATATTTTATATTTTTTAAGTATTTGGTCTGAATGTGGAGTGAAAAGCTTTGAAATGTATTCTGTATTTTTTGGTGGTTTGTAAGATTCTTTGTAATTCTCTTCGCTCACCAAGGATGCTTTTATTTATTTATTCATTTAATTCATTCCTGTGGATTTTCAGCATCATTACTCCAGTCTTCAGTGTCACATGATCCTATGCTGATTTGATGCTCTAAAAACATTTTATTATTGGTGTTTTTTAAACTTGGTGTTTAATAAGTTTGTGGAAACATACATTTTGTTTCAGGATTCTTTGATGAATGGAAAGTTTTTGGACCAAAAAAAGGTTTTGCCACTTGCTTTGTGAACGAAAAAAAATAAAAAATCATGTACATCGAAAGGGTTAAATGGCCCTGGTCACACTTGGTCAAAAATGACAGCATTGGAATTGAATAGGAAATTAATTTCATAGTGGAAACATTTGGTAATGCACCCAAACTAAATCTTACTGAAAGCTAATTTTTTTATATCAACCTCAAATTTGGAACACTTTTTTATGACTTTGATTTTCAAACATATGTTTGTGCATTTTTCATAACAATAAACCTGACATTTTTATTAAATTATTATTTTTTTTAAGTTCAAAATTTATGACAGAATAAGTAAGAAACTTCATTTTCAGGTCTATGCTCAGAAAAGTGAGTAAATGGATTATAACTACTGCATAAATATAATTTAGTGCCATAAAATCCCCTAAAAATACAAAATATTAAATACAAAACATTTTCAAACTAAAATATATTACATTCATGTAATTTAAATAAAACTTTAAAACTCACTTTTGACCAATTCAGTGCATCCTTGCTGAATATATAATATAATTTTCATACTGACCCAATATGAACAGTATGTTATTTATTATAAAGTAACATTGATTGTCAAGTATTTACTAATTCTATAACTATAGTATATACATTTTAACCATCAGACACCAGCCCTGCACTTATATTATTTTATAGCAACAGTATTTACACATTTCTCAAAAGTACTTCCAAGAATACGATGACAGTACCATGGTTTTATGTTTTAGATGTTCCAGAAGGAGGTTCTTTGCTGAAGATAAACATTAGGGATTGTGATCATATTAAACAGCTTCAAAAGGTAAATAGAAACACTTTAAAAAAATCTGGTATATATAAATTGTATATTATTTCATTCCGAATTTTCAGTTTGTTACAAATGCTTTTTATTTTAGCAGAAATCTCAAACTGGATCCATCTGAAGCTTAAGTGTTTGTCTAATGTATAGAGACACCTCATATGCAGTTAGTGAGATTCTCTGATAAACCCCTGACTGAAATGTTGTAGCAGTGCTTGAGTTTCACTCATATCTTTGGTCTCAGAAAAGAGAGATTTGAAGCAGGTCTAAAGTTGCGATGACAGTTTGATTAAAGCCATTTTTAGTCACTATTTTTGGTGCTCCAGGTAAATTTCAACTCTCAGCATGGCTGTTCTTTTGAGATAAACCAGACGAGCAAAATCATAAAATGGTCTAAAAGCTTGTTTATAGAGTGGAACATTTTCAAATTTATTTGATCAGTGTCTGAGGACAAGTCTAATGTTATTTGCTGTCTAAATGTTTCATTATTTAGTCCATCTGTGGTTGTACTCTGAAGTGAACGTGTTTTTATCCACTAGGTGTCGCTGGTGAGTCTTCTGTGCGGTGTTTGTCATTGCAGTGTTGGGAGAGGATCGTTCGCAGGAGGGTTTGTATAACGTTTGGACATATGAGTTGCAAAGGATTGTTTTTCAAATGTTGTTTAAGAAGAAATACTTTTGGAACAGGCTACATAAACTGCTCGATAAGTTAGTCATCTATTTTTTCTTAAAGACTGTTCTTAACTTTTGGTCAGTTACATAAAATGTAGATTTGATACCTTAAAGACAGAACTTTTTGGTATCAAATTTCACTTTTTATTAAAGCTAGCTAACTGCTAGTTGGTTGAACTAGAGACACAGTCTTAAAGGTGCAGTACGCAATTACACTGTTGATATTTGAAATCAACCCAAACAGACACACCCCTCCTTTCATTGCTCTGCCACCCAAAATGCACAAATACACAATAGCTGAAGCGAAAAATAAAGCAAAGACGACGAACAAATGACAAGATAAAAAAATGAGCATACAGTAAACAAGAGAATATACGAACATGAGTTGGTTGTTAGTCACCAACAAATAAACAATGACACTCAAATCTGGATTATTACTAAAGCTAACATTACAACAACAGCATATATTGGTTCTGTGAAACAGCAAACCCAATGTTACTCACGTATGGAGCAGAAATGACACAACCTCGGCATCTGTTTTCAGGTTTTCCCAGTCTCTCCAGTGCTGGGAAGCTTTTTTTAATTTTAACACAGGTCCAAAAGCTCTTGCCCGATCATAACCCTTGATATTCTTCTGACCTTTTCTCTTTTGTAATGTCGCTCAGCCATCTGTCTTTTTACAATCCTTCTTTAAAGGGTAACTAAACCCTAGAACAACTTTTTTTAGTTGATGATATGCAAGACTGGGGCTTTATTAGTGCTGTTCTTTGATTCAAGTAAGAGTTTTGACATTTGAGTATAAAGTGCTGCCCTCTTAAGGTTGAACGATGGCTACTGCAGTTGAATTTTCCTATTAGACGTTGTGGTACATCGTGACGTAGGATGGTTCTTCCAACGGCTCACTACCACGCCCCTGGCACGAGCTCACCACACCCTTGGCTCAGCTCCTCGCTAGTATCGTCGGCATCAGGAGTTAACGCAGTTTGAGGCAGTGGCTCGAGTCGATAAGGCTCTGGCCCTGTGTTACAGACAATTCACCCTCCTCCACGGCGGAGAAAAGTCCTCTACTTCAAATGGCCGCTCTGTTGCAAAACTACTGGTGTCACTCCAGTCATTCTCCATCTTTTCGAGTCTGACAGCTGTTAATCAATCCGTCACTGCGGGTCTCAGGTGCAGGCCCCCCGCTCAGCCCCGCCCTCGGTTCGCCCCTTCTGTCTCCGCTGGGCTCTGCCCACATTTCCAGCATTTTTCAAATATTACCAGTGGGTGGAGTTAGGCTGTGAACAGGGGTTTAGTTACCCTTTAAATCTCCCTCTTGCTCACTCTCTCTCCTCCCCCATTGTGAGTGGACACGCCCCCTACTGCTGATTGGCTACAAGTGTGTTGTGCTGCTCGGTCCAATCCACATTCAACAGCTTTTCTCAGAAATCGCTTACTGCACCTTTAATGTCTGTATTTATGCAGCTGGCACAAGGTGTGCATCTCCATCACTAATCATTCATGCGTTGCTTCAGATGCTTGATGTCCTGTTATTTTAGTGCTATTTATAGATGATTATAGTATTTATTTATTTTCTTTGAATTTCAAGTTCATTTAAATTTTGTAAGGTTTTGCTTTTGTAATTTATCAGCTTTTGTTTTCGATGCATACGTGTATTTTATTTTTTGCTACAAGTTAAGCTTATTAATTAGTTGGGGGGTTTTGGGGGTTTTTTTACCTAAGATTTCCATATAATATTTTATTTTAGTTATCAATAGCATTTCTTTTTTTCTTTTTTTCTTTTTTGTTAACTCTTTCCCGCCAGGTTTTTTTATTTAATTAATTAATTTATATATATATATATATATATATATATATATAGTTGCCAGCCACCGCCAGAGTTTTTGATAATTTTAAAAAAAAGTTTCATGCCCCCCAAAATATTTTGTTGTATGAATATCTGAACATGCAACATAAAAAGAAAGAAACCCTCTGTTTCATTCTAGTTTCATGCATTCTTTTTTTATCATGTGGGCAAGTTTCATAAAAAAAGCAACATTTTGAGCAAAAAAACTTCAGAACGATGATTTCAAAACAGATGGAGTGGATCGAGTCCATCAACACTCCTAATTCTTGCACAGGCCTATAGCTTGTCCTGGGTCCACATTAGGCAGTTTTGATTTATATGCTGTTTAATCGCTTATATGCTTGATCACTGCACGTTATTTTATATATGCATATGATTACATATGATATTGTTTGTTCCTGCTGCTTCTTTGACTGTGTTTTGATCAGGAGATGCTGTACTCTTTCAGAAGATGTATAATAGCGCCTCCTACCATATAATGGTGAATTCAGTCAATGACGGGGAAGAGTTAACAATAACAACACTGAATGTCCCCTGATCTTTGACCATTGTATTATTTAAAATGTTTACATACTGTGGACCCAAAAAGTATATAAACACATAACATCATATTAGATAAACCAAGTTATCTTCATGAAGAAAGAAAGTCATACAGGTTTGGAAAGACATGAGGGTAAATAAATAATGACAGGGTTTTTTATTTTTGGGTGAACTGTCCCTTTAATTTGGGGCCACTGTAGTTGTTGTGTTTGGCCCTGTTTACACCTGGCATTAAGATGTGCTTTGGTCGATCGGATCACAAGTGGACGGCGCTAAATACAGGTGTAAACTGAGTCTTAAACTGTTTGAGTTTGTCCACTTTCGACCACTTCCAGAGTTAGTCGAAAGCGCATTCAACCGGATTGCTTTCGTAGTGTAAACGCTCATGTGGTCGAAAGCATTCCAACAGCCACAAAAAAACCGACTACTCTCCGCCTACCTAATGATGAGTAAACATTATGAGAAGCGCACTAGCCAGACGAGATTTAAACTTTGTCGGCTGAAGACCCGAGTTTGGTTTGAAGACGAAAAACGAACCAAGCACAATGTTCTCTCACCATTCCTGATTTCTAACACACACTCACCGCGCTGTGGCTTTCTAAGCCTCTAGTGCTTTACTAAGCTTCAAATGAGTGTCACTCCTGATTATGTTCGACATCAACACAGCTATTTAGATGAGTAAAACTGAAGTATGCATTGAAATTGGTTGCTGACATGAATTATTGCCCTCTCTCTATATTTCTCTCGCTCTCTATTAATCTCCTATTCACAAATAGAGGCCAAAAGAGGCTCAGCCAGCTGGATGAGATTATCTTTTTTTTCTGATTAGAAATCAACGTCAGCACACCCCCCTAAAACACGCAAGTGTACCATCCTCTCTCTGAGCTCCGCCTCTCTCTCCCTCCCCACGGCTGATATAAAGACGCCCACACCGACTCCAAACACTCTGAGAGGGAGAAAACCAGAGGTCACACTGATAAGAGAAGGCAAAAAAGAGGACGCCGGCACATCTGAGAGGCTTAACAGAGAGACAAATCAGAGAAGACGACTTTCAGAGTCAAGGAGAGAGGAGACAACACCACGAGCATTGAAGAAAGCTGCCTGGAGGACGCCACGTGTGTGTGTGTGTGTGTGTGGGAGAGAGCATATGTATGTTGAGACAGGCATAGGTAGATTCCAGGGATATTTGTGAGACTGACAGAGGACGAAAGCAGATCATGGATCCCTCTAGTCCCTCAGAGGGTCCCGTGGAACCCAAAGAAAGAAGAAAAATTCAGTTCGCCGTCCCAACAACGGAACCGACCCAGCTGGACCCTCGGCAGGTTGAGATGGTACGACTTACTTTCTCTCACACACACACACACACACACACACACACACACACACACAGAGATGCTGACTGGTAGCAAAGACCCTTCTGAGCTACTTTATCCTGTTGACGCTGTTTAAAGTGACTTTGAAGTGTTTGTTTGTTTGATGGAGACTTATTATTGAATCTCAGCAACATGTCTGGGTCATATTTCAAGCCAAAATCAGATGAAAAAATGTTGCTTAAAAAAAAAGAAGCTTATTTTTAGTATATCTAAGTTTTTTTGTATGCATTGTGGTGTTAGTTTGCTTACTCTCATGGCATTCATGCAAAAAACATTGCATTTACATGTTTTCTGCTGTAATCTGTTTTATATTATTTATCATTTTAAATAGATAACTTAGATTTCAGTGTTTGTTGTACTGCTTTTTTATTATGCCATTTAAATAAAAAAGTACAAAAACTAAAATGTAAAAAAATTGTTAACATTATATAATAAAACTATTTTGATAGTTGATAGAATAATACAGAAGAGTAACTTTATGTATTTTTAAAAAAAATATTAAAATAAAAAATGTTACAGGAATCTAATGAGAATAACAGAAATTAACAAAAAAGTAACGCATGAAGAATTCTGGAGGAAATGTGTTTACCATTAAAATGTCCAAAATCAATCTTAATGGTCCATAAAATAGGCTTCGTTTTTTTATGTAAATTATAATTTCAAATTTTTCTTTTAATTTTGCGGTCAAATGTGACCTGGAGACATGTTTGCCCTACACACTCGCTGAGCACGCTCATAAAATGTGAAGTTTTAAGGCTATAAATCTGTCCTGCAAATGGTAAACGGTGTGTGACCTGGACTGGGGTGAGTTGATGTTCTGGATACCAGGACGTGGTTTTATTGCCTCTGCTCGCAGTGGTTAAATTGCACTGTGATCATGTGCATGTTTCTAAGTCCGCTATTGATTTTTGCCTTTAGTTGCGTTGCACATACTTCTTTTTTTTAGATAAAGAGGTGAACCGACGGCTGTGAATTTGTCTCTTTTCTGGATCTCTGAGAGTGCAGATGCAAGAGTGTGTGTGCGTGCGTATGTGCGTGTGCGTGCGTATGTGCGTGTGTGTGTGTGTGTGTGTGTGTGTGTGTGTGTGTGTGTGTGTGTGTGTGTGTGTGTGTGTGTGTGTGTGTGTGTGTGTGTGTGTCGTCCTGGACCAGTTCCCCGTCCTGTTGGTGTTGTAATTTTAGTCTTAACAAAGTGGGTCGGGGAGCTGTTCTGTACTGCGCTGCTGCAGAGATAGGCCAGCGACTCTTCCTCAGGAGACATGAGTTAAAAAGGTGAGAGGAAGAGAAAGGCTGATGCGTCTGAGCTTCATAGCTGTTCACAAACATATGAACATGTTTAGATGGCAAAGGATGAAATAATTTGACTTTCTGCTTTCTGTTGAACACATAAAAAGAAAATGTCCTGGCCATTTCTGTCTCTGATCTACTCCAAAATGTCAAAAAAGTATTTTAAAAGTAGTACAACTGTACAAAAAACAACAGTTGTGCTATATTCAAAGTATTCTTCAGCAAAACAGACAAGTTGCCACTTAAAGGGATAGTTCACCCAAAAATGAAAATCATCCAATGATTTACTCACCCTCAAGCTATCCTAGGTGTACATGACATTCTTCTTTCAGACGGATACAATCAGAGTTATGTTCAAATATGTCCTGGCTCTTCTCAGCTTTATAATGGCAGTCCAGAATTTGAAGACCAAAAAAGTGCATCCATCCATTATAAAAGTGCTCCACACAGCTCCGGGGTTAATAAAGTCCTTCTAATGCGAAGCGATACGTTTGTGATACGGAAAGGTGGTGCCCCGGAAGCTGGATATTTTACTTTATAAAGTTTTACATATGGATATTTTTCATACAAAAATGCATCACTTCGCCTTTATTATCAATCCGGAGCGGTATGCAGTATGTTTATAATGGATGGATGCACTTTTTGGGGCTGGATTAGCAAGGACATTTTTTAATATAACTGAAAGAATGTCATATACACCTAGGATGGCTTGAGGGTGAGTAAATCATGAGGGTTATTTTCATTTTTGGGTGAACTATCCCTGAATACTGTTCTTTTGAGTCAAGTCTATTGAATTGTTCTTTTGAGTCTGTTGATCATTTTCTCAAAATTGACCTGAATGATTTGTTTACCAGCTGAGCAATTTTGAAACAGATGAGTAAATGATGACAGAATTCACATTTTGGCATGAATCATTTCTTTATTATTTCCTCTGCCTCTTCCTGAGATGAAAGGAAGTTTTGGCCTCCTATAATAGGTTTACATGCAAGGTCAAAAATTACTTTAATTTTCTCATGATATGCAGCATCATATCTTTTCTCACAGTGTCTGAAATAGTTGAACAAAGGATTCGGTCTCTAAACCCCTCCTTTCCCTAAGCTACTCTGCTCTGATTGGTCAGACGGCCCAGTCTGTTGTGATTGGTCCACGGCTTTACAGCATGTGTCAGAAACGAAAGCCCCTTAACCATATCTGAATTTCACCTCTGGATCTTCCTCAGCACTTGATACGCAGTGATGATAACAGTAACGATGGCGTCTGTTTTACTGTACCAATTGGAGCTCAAGTCCTCATCCTTTGGAAGTGCATCAAAGTGGATTTTCTTTTCGCAGTGCAGAAAACAGAGTCTTCTTGATATGTTGGCAACACGAACCAAACTCTTCCAGGCCTCAGCTACAATACAGTGTTTGAGGGTCAAAGTAGACGCTGTTCGTGATGAAGACCACAGCCTGCCGTTATCACCGAGGAAGTGAGAGTGGAATCACTGACTTGTTTTGGCAGTTCAGAATCGATTTTTTCTTTTAAGAGATAATAACTCCATTTATTGTCCTCTTTGACACTTTGTATATCTTTTAGATTCACAAACAGCTATATTAGCTATATTAGTCAGTAGCCATATCACCCTGTAGCCCAAGACTGGTTTCCCACTGAAGCTAAGCAGGGCTGAGCCTGGTCAGTAGCTGGATGGGAGTCCAACTGGGAAAACTAGGTCCCTGCTGGTAGAGGTGTTAGTGAGGCCAGCAGGGGGCGCTCACCATGTGGTCTGTGTGGGTCCTAACACCCCAGTATAGGGATGGGGACACTATACTGTCAAAGAGCACCGTCCTTCAGATGAGACGTTAAACCGGTCCTGACTCTCTGTGGTCAATAAAAATCCCATTCGATAAAGAGAAGGGGTGTACCCCCGGCATCCTGGCCAAATTTGCCCATTGGCCTATGTCCATCATGGCCTCCTAATCATCCCCATATATATATATGATTGGCTTCATCACTCTGTCTCCTCTCCACCATAAGCTGGTGTGTGGTGGGCGTTCTGGCTCAATATGGCTGCCATCGCCTTATCCAGGTGGATACTGCACATTGGTGGTGGTTGAGGAGATTCCCCCTTCTATATGTAAAGCACTTTGAGTGCCTTGAAAAGCGCTATTTAAATGTGAAACAAATTATTATTTTTATTATTATTATTATTTGAAAAGCAATATTTGAAAAAAGCATAATGGGGCACTTGATCTGGGCAAGTTGGTGTCAGATTGAATGGATGGATTGCATTTGGTTCTAGTCCTGGCAGGATACAGATCCATCTGATCATTTTGTCTTCTGATTTTTTAATCATATTTTGTAGCGAATGGAAACAGCCTAGCAGCGTCTGTGGAACAGCTTGAGCTGAATGGGGGTTTGTTTTCTGGCTCTCTTCTAACTGAATCTTCTGGAAATGTTTCAAAATTTGGCATGCAGATAAGTAATTAATCAGATGTTCGCTATATTTTCGTTTTTTTTTTATCAAAAGTTATTCCAAGTCAATCAAAAGCGACAGTTAAGGACATTGATAAAAAAAGTTTTCTATTTCAAATAAATGCTGTACTTTTGAGGAATCTTGAAAAAATGCATCAAGGTTTCCACAAAAATATTAAGCAGCAGAACTGTTTTCAGCATGATTAATAATAAGAAATGTTTCTTGAGCATCACATCATATCAGAATGATCTGTGAATTATCATATGACACTGAAGACTGGAGTAATGATGCTGAAAATTCAGCTTTGATCACAGGAATAACTGACATTTTAAAATATATTTAATCATTTTAAATTGTATTACTGTTTTTACTGTATTCTGATCAAATACATGCAGAATGTTTTTCAAAAACGCATACACACATATAAATATATACTGTACCATTAAAAGTTTGGAAACATTAAGGTTTTTTTGCGTTTTTGAAAGCAGTCTCCTTAAGGGTGCATTTATTTGATCAAAAATACAGTAAAAACACTAGTATTGTGTAATATTATAATTTAAATGAATTGGTTATAATATATTTTAAAATGTAATTTATTCTTGTGTTGCAAAGCTGAATTTTCAGCCTCATCACTAAGATAATTTCTTATTATTATCAATGTTGAAAACAGTTAGTGGCTTAATCCCCCCTTAATGAACTATATGCCGTTTTCCACTCACATTTTATGATGTTTAAACGTGTTTCCAAGAATGACTGAGATGGCGAACCGGTCTTGTGTAGCAACAGATTATTAGCTGTTTGATAATGTATAGATTATGTGTCCGTAGCTGTAGAGAGTGACACCTTTGTGCAGCGTTTACTACAGTAACTTGAGTAAAGTTGAGCGAGTGGATCTCTGAGCTGGTGTGAGTGAGTGGAGGCGGGGCTGATTTGCATATTCATGAGTCCATGTATACTAAATGAAGCAAGGGTGTAGAGTTACGTTCAAGCTATTTTAAGGCATGAACATTTTTTTAAATATGTATTTTTTTGTGATCAAAGATATTTTAAGTGATAAAATGATTGACTACAGGATTCAGGAAAACGGTTGGTATCCACCTGAGTTGACGTCATTCGCCACCAGCGCCTTTTCAGTGACGTATCTCTCGCATTGACAGGAATATCTGATCTGTCTGCTTGCGTGGCAGACGCAAATGCACATGAATTTCCATGAATGACTGAGCCTGAAACTGATCTGAGGAGATCAGAATCCATGTGCTTTTTTCCTGCTTACACGTTTGTGGGTCACATGGGAGGAAAGAAATCAGAACTGGGTCGCTTGAACCATGTAATATAAATGCAGCCTATGTGAACACCACAAAGCAGGGAAGGGCAGGGTTGCGTGCCACTTCTTAACTTCGTATATTAACAGAAATCAGGGTTGCTACTTTGCGTCCTAGTTTTTCATAATTGCCTTTGAAGCTTCAGCTAGTTTTGTAATAAGGACCTCTAAAGAACAGAGATCATTGAAGACATCAGGATGAACTTTTGGCCCGTGTCAGTACTTTATGAACACCTGCAGTTACATTTACCTTTATCTTTACCAAGATACACATCAGCTGAAGTAGACCTGATGCTGATCCAAACTATGGCCTCTATACACGACAGCACAGTTTAACTTTAGACGTCCCAAAGGGGATAAAACACCCAGGGATCTTCATCAACCTAGATCTGAATTTCATTATGAGGCTGAAATGAACCTCTGTTACACAAGATGAAAAACATTTGGATAAAAGGAAAAATTAACACCTAGTTTAGAGTAACATTAGTGTAAAAATGGATATTGCGTCCTAATTCAATGATGCCTTGAGGACCACTACTGTTTTTTCTTTGTTTTGTGTTTTTGTGTGATGGGGAGACCAGCGCTGATTGTCACATGGGGAATTGTCATATAACAACCTAACTTATATACTGTGACAACATGCCCCGCTATTGGGTTTAACATGTTTAATGAACTGCTTTGCCTGGTCAATAATCGTAAAAATGTTCAATTGTAATAAAGTCTTTGTCTCGATTTAGAAACTGACTTAAAAAGTGTGACAACTAGACCCAGTCTCCCCTATAAGAAGCAATGTGAAGTATATATGAATGAATTAACATTCATAAATGAGTTTAATCGCGTCTCAGGTTACAGTCATCTGGGCCAAAATATGCATAAAAGCACTTCATCGCATAATAGAAATAGGCTAGATTAAGTAAACAGGACAAAACAGTTGAGTGAATCCCTAAGTGATTTATATAAGAGAGATTTAGCTCTAAAAATGGTAAGACCATAAAGAGACATCCGCAAATTAATTTATTGCTATTTTCCATCTTATGAGGACAGAAATAATACAATTTTATGATTTAAAAAAAAAAAAATTGTATCCCCCAAGATACCTTGCCCATTTGGGGGTATAAATTCACTGAAAAAAAGTGCTTGTCTGGCAATGCTTTACAAAATGTTAGCCAAATTTTTAAATCATGTATTCTTTCATAACTTAAACATTCTTTCTCAAATTCTGTTAAACAATAAGTATAATGCCTATTTATGAATTATACTACTGTATAATATAAAATAATAATACACAAATTTCTCATGAATAGAAACCACACAGTTACACACACCGTTAGATTCACTGCTGAAGATACAGGAGTATGTGTACGTCCAGAATAGCTGTATTTTTATTAACTAACGTTAACAGAGATGAACAAATACAGTAATAACACATATACTGCTCATGATTAGTTCATGTTAGTTATTAACTTATGTTAACAAATTAAACCTTATTGTAAAGTGGCCTCTTATTTTATCATATTTTATACACACTTGTGTGTATATATAGCCTCCACAACCCACGTGCATCAATGAGCCTTGGCCGCCCATGACCCTGTCGCCGGTTATCCGCTGTTTCTTCCTTGGAGCACTTTTGATAGATCCTGACCACTGCAGACCGGGAACACCCCACAAGAGCTGCAGTTTTGGAGATGCTCTGACCCAGTCGTCCAGCCATTACAATTTGGCCCTTGTCAAACTCGCTCAAATCCTTACGCTCGCCCATTTTTCCTGCTTCTAACACATCAACTTTGAGGACAAAATGTTCACTTGCTGCCTAATATATCCCACCCACTAACAGGAGCCGTGATGAAGAGATAATCAGTGTAATTCACTTGATTGGTGTGTGTATATAAATATATACAGTATATTGTGTTGATAGAAATTGCCATGGATAAAAAAAACATGTATTGTTGACCTAAAACTGCATTTAATATCGCTAACTAAATGATTAATGACTAAATGATTGGATATAATTTTACATAGTGATTTTCTAAAACAGGCAACAAAGTATAAAGTCTAGACCACAGAGTCTATTTTTAGTGTAGACAGTCTGCATGACAAACACTGCTCCAGGCAACATCTATACAGACAGAAAAACTATAAATGTATACAAATATTAAACTTTGGTCATTTTTAACTACAGAATATACTTCCATTATGTTTTAATGTTTTTGAAAGAAGTCTCATGTTCACCAAAGCTCCAGTAAATGCTGTAATATTGTGAAATATTATTATAATTTAAAATTTCTATTTTAATATAACTGCTCTTGGTTTCACAGACAAGGCTTAAGCTAGTCCCAGACTAAAATGCATGTTTGAGCTGTTTTAACTCAAAGCAACTAGCACCGAAAGATCTTAAATATGCCAAAGTCATTGTTTTGTCTCAAGATGCAAACCAGTAATGTCTTTTTCTAGGGCAAGTTTATAAAAGCTACTTAAATGCTCTAATTGAACTAATGCCTAATCCTGGTTTAGTCTAAGCTCTGACTGTGAAACCGGGCCCTGAAGATGTAAATTATTCCTCAAATCTGAATTTTCCGCATCATTTTTCCAGTCTTCAGTGTCACATGATCCTTCAGAAATTGTTCTCATTTGATGATTTGATGCTCAAGAAACGTTTATGATTATTAAAGCTGAAAACAGTTTGTGCTGCTTAATATTTGTAGGAGTACCATGAGATCCTTGGCTTAATACACACACACACACACACACACACACACAGTATAAGCCAAGGATTCTAGAAAGAATGACCATGAGATTATCGTTTCTCTTGTGATTAATCTCTCCAAAGGTAAATGTCACTATATCTTTGTGTGATGAAGACAGGCTGCTCTCTAATCCTGTGCTTCAAAATAAAGAGATGTAGTGTACAGTAGACACTTGCATCATGGGATACATCTGCGATGGATTTAGTGTGTGTGATACACTATTGTCAATTCCCACAGGGGACTATAGATTGCCGTCTGACATTCATCTGATTGTGAAAAGTTTTGTTCACAGGAGAAGAGTATTTATAATTACCTAATTATGTGAACATAAGGGACGCTTGGGGATTTATTGACCGCTGGCTCTTTACCTATGACCTGACATCACCAGAGCCACTAGACCAGCTTATATATTTGAAGGACACTGAGGTATTGATCGAGGAATGTTCTGGATTCAGTACTTAAGCTCAGTTGACAGAATCTGTGACATGTTGTTGAGTTATTTCATTTTTAGACCGTTGCAATCAGAGTTGGATGGAACTAGCTACTAAGTAATTATTTAATTATTTTACCCTTGAAACGTAAAGTAAGGGATTACTCTTATTATTTGATTAAAATTACTTTCTAAAGTTATTTAACTAAATACTGTGTATAGATTTTAAAACAATTATATATAATACAATAGTGGAATTATACATCAAAGGGAAGTTTTATTTTATGTATTTGAATTAATTAAAAGAGCAATGCTGATATAGGATTTAGAAAGTAATTAGTAATAAGTAATTAAAAACTTTTTGAATAGAGTAATTTGTACAGTCATTGAATTACACTATTGAAGATGTAATTAGTAACTAGTAATTGATTACTTTTTTAGAGTAACTTACCCCACACTGGTTGCAATGCACGCATGTAGATGCTTTTTACATTTTATTCATTTGTTTATTTAGTTAGTTTTGAGTTGTTTTGATCTCTGTAAGAACAAACCCTTGACCTCAGGTCGCTCCAGCGGGATTCTCCCTATAATAGCTGGAATGCAAGCAAGCGTCTGCAAATTGAGTAAACCTCTCAGAGAAAACAGCTTGTGCCCACAAAATACACAAGACTAAAACATTTTTTTTTTTAAATAGACTGGATATATAGATTTTATTGTATTTTATAATATACTGAATATAGATTTTGTTAAGGATTGTATAATAGATCATAATATATTATCTTAATTTATAATAGAATGGATGAAGATATTAATGTAGTTTTGACTGAATGTATATTTTATAATAGTTATATTATCTAAACGTATAGTAGAATGGATGTACATTTTAATGTCGTTTTCATATGTATATTTCATAGTTTATTTTATAATATATATTATAATAGATCTAGATTTGTTTCTTAGATTGTATAAATCATAAAATATTATCTTAATTTATAATAGAATGAAGATTTTATTTTTAGATTGTATAATAAATTATAATATATTTAAATTTATAGTAGAGTGAAGATAGTAGCTTTGACAATGTATATTTTATTTTATAATAGATTATTTTCTTAATTTGTAGTAGAATTGATGTGGATTTTTATTACAGACTGAATGTAGATTTTATTTTCAATTCTATAATAGATTAAAATATTATTATTTTAATTTATATTAGAATCGATGAAGATTTTATTCTTTGAATTTGAAAGAGAGAATTGACGAGAAATGCATTTTCTCTTTTTGCATGACAGCAGCACTGGAGTACAAAATGATCTGAGAATGATACGAAGATCATATTAGTGACCTAGAAATAGTTCAGACATATTATTTTTTCATTTTTATAAATGAGTTGTTGTTGTTTTTTTCCTCCAGTAACCTGCAGTTACTTCCGGATTTAAATCTCAGATTTCCAGCACGGTCTCAAACCCTAAATACAGTTTGAAACTAAAAGCAGAAAAGGCACATAATATATTACATAAGACATGGCGGCCGCTTGTATTATAAAGAGGTGATGACAGCGTCAGAGATTGAGATTATGTAATTTGAGCAGCCAGAATCTGTCATTGAACTCTCACAATGGTCAAGCTATACGCTTCAGAGCCACTGGCTGGAAATCTGCTGAAGGATACCATAAAAATATGGCCTTCTGGGACACGGGTGTAAAACGTGGCGTAAAAAGTTGCAAGACGCTGGATTTTACAGTTAATCCTCTATCTACACACGCACAGACCCAGTGACGTCGCAAGGTGACCTTTGGTGCGCTGCATGTTTGTGGGTAAACAGAAAAGAACAAGGATTGTGATTTTTATACACGCAGTTACACACACCATCAGATTCACTGCTGAAGATACAAGAGTATGTGTACGTCCAGGTTCATTTAGCAGAACCCTTCAAAAACTACTATGGTGCTTTTGTGGTATTTTGCTATATATACTTCATACAATGGCAATCAATTATTAGTATGTTTTGTTAGTGAAGAACTAAAGGGGAATGTTATGAGAGTAATTTAATAAAACCAGCCGCCAGGTCTTACTTGTCAATTGCAGTAAATTGAGGCACATATTTTTTTGGAATTGTATGACAAAAAGTTCCCAATTTACATGTATTTTTGTTTTAAATGGGTGGTTTTCACTTTTTTAACTTAAGTGTGTAATGTTGCAGTTTGAGCATAAACAACATCTGCAAAGTTACGACATTCAAAGTTCAATGCAAAGGGAGATTTTCTTTTAAAGAAAGGACTATAACGAACGGCTGGTAGGGACTACAGTGAGCTTATTCATGGGTTAGTGACATCACTGACCCTAAATGTACATCAACCATGCCTCCGGAAACATAACCACATTGAAGGGGACAAGTCCCCCAAATAATTACAAATGGCCAAATTGTCCCCACAATATTTGAAATTCTTGTACTGCTCTCCTGCACTTCATTACGCAGCGCTCTGTATGTTAGGATGACAAAAAAGTTTAAAAGTAATGTTTTTAGTCCGGTCTGCCTCAGGTCTAACAGCGCTCGTCAATGTCAAAATGATTGAGATAGCCAATCAAATCTTCACACAAACGAGCGCGTCAATCTATTGCTTAATGCCGTTGCAATCACAAAACAAAGTGCACACAAACATGTCCCTGCTCTTAATATACAATCATTGATTAACATAAAAATAAAAAATATATATATAGGCGGATATTAGAACCTGGAGCCTTTGACACTGTTTACAAAAATTCTGCCACCAGACCACAGGAAATCCAAATGTAAACAGCCGATCTATGCATTTATTCACTAATGTGAAGAATCTTGGGCCTAACAATATATTTGACTGGCTCTGAAGGCATTTTATAACAGTTCCCACATGGGCGATTTATAGATTATCCTGACAGAATATGCTAATCAATGACTTGAAGACAGTTAACTCCACATCAGCTACATAAATCAGCTAACCATTCAGAAACGTCCTGTTGCATTCTACATGTTGTCACTAATTCTTGAGTCTCTCCATCTTTGTCTGACACCGGTTTGAACATAAAAGGCTGAACAGTTTCAGACATTTTCGGTGTGTGTCTGAGGTAATCTGAGCTGCTAACATGAGCTCTTGAAGCCCGCCCTATATATGAAAGGGGCTGGAGCAGCAGCTAATTTGCATTTAAAGGGACACACAAAACCATTTTTGCTTACCTCAATTTTTTTTTTTTACAATTTTAACATGCTATAAAAATTATCTGCGGGGTGTTTTGAGCTAAAACTTCACATACACACTCTGGGGACATCAGAGTTATTTTACATCTTGTAAAAACGGGCATAATAGGACCTCTTTAACCCCGGCAGCATTTAAAAAAAATAGAGTTGCCAGCCACCGCCAGTGCTTTTGATCATATTATATCTGAACATGCTATATATAAAAGGAAAGAACATAACCTCTGCTTTTAAACAAACCCTTCTTATTCTAGCTTCATGCACTTGAATGTGGGTAAGGTTCAAAAAAAAAAAAACATTTTGAGCAAAAACCTGAGAAAATCCCGTTTTTGTCAAAGACTACATCCGAATGGGATTCAGAACGATGATCAAACCACAGATGGGGTAGATCGAGTTCAACAACACCCCTAATGCTTGAACAGTCCTATAGCTCGTCCTGGGTCGATATTTCATTTATTAACATTAGTAACGGTTTTGATATATGCTGTTTAATATTGGTTATCGCGTTATTTTACATATGCATTTGATCTTGCTTGTTTCTGCATCTTCTTCGCATGTGTTTTGTTATAGCACCCCCTACTATATAACACTGAAAACACAGACGGACAGAAAATTCCATCAGTGCCGGGAAAGCACTTTCTCACAAATTACAGAAATTTCCATTAATGGCAGGGAAACAGTTAATAAATGTGTGGCTTAATGTATTGTAATCCTTATGTACATCACGAGCAGCTGGGTTGTTGCTTGCTTTTGGTTTCCTAAAATCTACCTATAAACCATGAGCGTTTCTAGCCTGCAATGCAAAAAAAATGTTGGAACTGTTTATGTAAAACATAAAACACAGGGAAAAGAGGGACTCGTAATATCATAAAAGCAAGTACATCTGGGGAACAGGACTTTCTGCTTGCGTAGATAATGCCACTAACCTGTCAGTATCACAACTGTTTTGATACAAATGTAATGCGTCTTACCAAAAACAGGAAGATTATGTAGTGCTCCAATTCTTTTATGAGTACAAAGATGTGGCCGATATTGTCCTTTTGGGTGTTTTCTGTGTTTTCTTTAGTATAATGATGTCTTGTGACTTCCCAAATAAGTTCTGCATCACCCCCAAAACAGCTGTTGAGTTTACAGACAAAACATCAACTGTCAGCCATCAAACGCCAGACAAAACATCAGGAGTTCAAAGAATCATATGATCTAGAGGTTTGTTGTGAATGGTTGCCACTTTGTTACTATGCAGTCGCTTCATTCTGTGTGATTTTTAATATGTTGCAATGTGGTTTATATATGTGCTAAGGCATTGCTTACTGACCTTATTCTGTTAGTAGTTGTATTTTTCTAAGGACACATGAAAACAGCTGATGCACATTAGGTTGTTACAAAAAATACTAAATCATGAATATCGACTCAAATAAAACTTTTGCAAATCCAGTGATTATTTCTTCCTCCAAAGTGCTTGTTTTATCAACCCAGGAGCTTATGACCTAAACATGACCTTGCCTCCAGGCAAACTGATACACTTGGAATTCGTGTAAAGTCACCCGGCCTGATTAGAATTTAGTCTGTAATATGCAATAGACAGTCAATGAACAGACAGACTGTGGGCTGTGTCATCTGAGGCTGAGACTACAGGAACTATTGAATATTGCAGCAGGGACACATGCAAGCCAGTTTGGTTAAGAGAGCATAATACCGACACAGCCAATTAGGTCAAATGATGGAAAGAGATGGAAAAGTTTCCAAATTGCACAACTTATTTTTCAGTGTGAGATAGGAGACAGGATCTTTTATGTTGGTAGATAGGAGATAGGATCTTTTATGTTGGTTGGCAACAGTATTGGGAAAAGGTACTTCCCCTTTTTGTTTACTTCTTTAAAAAATTACTTGGATACATTTTATGGAAAGTAATGGATTACATTAGTTTGGCATTACTTTTTCTCATCTGGGTTGGACTTGCTTGTTTTTTGTTTGTTTTTTAACAAAAAGAGTTCTATTTTTGGTAAATGTAAAGGACCTTTCACACCAAGGGCACTGTTAACGTTTTAAGCGCATGGTCTGAAGCTTATGGCGCAGGTGCACTTAGGGCGTGTCCAAATCAACTTTTCTCAGAATAACGACGGAAAAAAATGGTCGACGTGCCAGGCGCATGGTCCAAAAGGGTTGTATCTAGTCTCTTAATGAATCATGGGTGTGTTTGGGTATAATGTGCCTATCAGAATGTCATCTCCCATTCCCTTTAAAAGCCAGTTGCGCTTGCACCATGGCAGATTCGCTAATAACATGGCGGAATATAGTCACCCTCAACCAGAGGAGTCAGTTTAAATACGTGTGTATTGCCACAGTAGTTTTAATAAGTAGCCAATTTCAATCATCATTACTGCAAATCGGTAATTTTGATACATATGTGTTCACAGTAATAATCTTATACATTGTAATCCTTTTATTTTTAATATTTGGCATGTTTGTGTGCTGCTATGCATTGTGCACCCGCCTATAGGTGCATATTACTAACATGCCCTTTAAATAACACAAAAAATACTGCGCTATTGACTTTAGACCAGGCTTTTGTTGGTCAATGGCGCAGCTGTTTTGTGCGTGAACACACCTCATTTTCACACCAGCACGCCCATGGGCGAACAGATGGGCGCGAGGGCATTTGCTATTTAAAGAAACGTGGCACTGGATGTGAAAATGATAACTGCGTTGCGTTGAAACTAGCAAAAAAAAAACACTTGTGTCACGTCCGGCTTTGCATTGCGCCG
The DNA here is from genome assembly GCA_023029165.1 of Gobiocypris rarus. Lineage (NCBI taxonomy): Eukaryota > Metazoa > Chordata > Actinopteri > Cypriniformes > Gobionidae > Gobiocypris > Gobiocypris rarus. The sequence continues at coordinate 32,842,243 of CM040919.1, read as the reverse complement.
AGTGTATGATAGGGCCCCAAAAGTGAAATGAATAAGCCTGCAAATGCAAATTCACATCTGTACAGCAGAGGGCGCAAAACAAACATTCCAACTGCACTGCTTTTTACTAGATCGCAGAAGAATAGGACACAGGAGGAGAAAGTTCAGCGCTATTACTTCAGCAATAAAAAAAGAAACACAAATGTGATGTTGTTTATCTAAAGTCATTTTTGCTTACTAGTATGGTTGAAGTGGATCATCCAAGGTCAGTAACAAAGACATAGGTTAATAAAGTGAGATTAAATACATAAAGGTTAATTTTACATCATTATTGCAAGTTTCATAATATTAAGAGTTTGCATTTCACTTTTTTTATTCATTTTGATGAATACTGCCAGTGAGATGAGTAAATGCATGCTCACATTTAGTCTAGAACTACAATAACCATCATGTTTACACAGCGCACACAACACTTCTGTCTTTTACTCCCATTTTCTCTCCACATTAGGACTAGGAGAGCTTTCAGTCAATACATGGGATGAAATTTTGTTTTACTTGCATTACTATTAAAAATAGTTGAAATTTAAAAGTAATGCATTACTTTACTAGTTAACTCGTGTTACTTGTAATACCCTCAACACTGGTTGGCAATTATATGCTGGGATATGTAATGGAAGAGCAGGGTAACAAAAGTGCTATGGTGTAAAATGTAACTTTATTTAAACTGCATACAGTTTTGAGAAAAACTTTAAGATATTATCTGGATTTCTGCATGATTGGCTTCAAAAATCTGCTTTTCATCAAAGTTAGCTGTAGCAAACAACACAAAAGCCTTTTGATAGTGTTTCTGTTTCACCCCTACAGTGTCACACCTCACTGAACAAATGTTAATTTTGTGAAGGCCGTCAAGCTTCACGTTGCAGAGGAAGATTTGCCACGGAACACTTTGTTTTCTCTAGAGCACTGTGTAAACTCTGCTTCAGTGCTATTGTAGAACATCCAGGTGGTCTTTTGAAAAGTTCAAATGGATGGCGATTCTTTCTTGTCTTTTATTTGGAGAGCTTGTTGGTAACATTCAAAACTTTACTCTTATTCTGAGTTTTTCATTATGTAGACTGTATTAACATACATGTAGTGCAAAATAAACCAGTAGAACATTAGATGTCTCTACACTCTTAAAAATAAAGGTTCCAATTAGAACCAAGAAAAAGGCAAAGTTCTACGGGATAACCTTTTTTAATGTCTACAAATAACTTTTTATTCTTTAGTTCTTCAGAAACCATTCATGTCATGCATTCTTCACGGAAAGTTTTTTTTGGGGAATTCAGAATGGTTCTCTTCTATGGCATTGCTGTGTAAACCCCAAGCCAAGAAATTAAGTTATTGAAAATAATCACTGAATCTCTTTTTTTTTAGGTTCAAAGTTTGCACTAATCTCAAGCCCAGGTATACTTAATTTTTCGCATTCTGGAAAGAACGGCGAGCCGGGCCATCAGTAACTCCCCAACTAGACCTCACCGGACAATGGAACCTTTTTAGACAATGGAACCCCCTTCTACCCTATGAGTCCTGGGACACCCCCATTGCTTAGAACACAGCGATAGAGTAAAACGCTGCCCTGGGACAACTCGTGGGGTATTCCCGCTTATATTGTTGAGCAGAGATTCAAACTCCAGGCTGCTCTCTCATGGAGCATATTTATTTAAATAGGAATTTTTATTTATATAAAATATTTAATAACTTTATTTTGGATCATCTAGAAATGTTTACTTTACAAACTTTTATTTTGAAATGCAAGTCAACTGGCTGAAGTCAGACCCAATGGTGAGAGTCTTTGTATGTGGAGACCCCACCCCCTTTTGGAGTCTCCTTCCACTTTTGGAGTTCACGCCCATATTTTGGAGATCTCCGCAGACCCTCCTGATGTCATAAATTGCATCAATCAGTCTGGGACCATCGAGGAACGCGATTGGTGGAAGTATACTTTGGGCTCCAGAGTTTAGCTCCAACCTTGATCTAACTCACCTTGTAACTTTCTAGTAATCCTGAAAGGCTTGATTTGATTGTTCAGGTGTGATTGATTGAGGTTGGAGCTAAACTTTAGCTGTCTCATTTCAAAGGCTGTGCCCTCCGGAGATCGCATTGGTTGGCAACATACGTCATCAAGGATGTCTCATTCCAGAAAAGTAGCCATTATAAAACTGACCGTTATTCCTTGTCAGGTTTAAATAGTTGAAATGTCTTTGACTTTGGAATGTAATTGCCTCAATGACGTATGCGGCTGACGAATGTGCCCTCCGGAGGACACAGCCTTACAAATGAGAGACGGCTTCTGAAGGAAAGTGAACATTGAGGACCAGAGTTGAGAACCTCTGGGTTAAAGGAAACCCTTGTGTAATCCTTTCAAGCTTCTGTTCTCCTTGGAAGGTTGCTCTGAAATCGAATCAGGTGTTCTTTTGTGAATGACGTTCACTTTTGATCAGTGCTTTTCACATGGGTTTTGTTTGGGGTCAAATGCACTGAATCCAGTTATCTTATTTTCGTCAGACTGACTTTGACTGTTTAAATTGGTTCGTGAAATTCCAATTATCTATAGTTAAACTGAATATGAATCACTTAATTGTCCATAAAGGACATTTTCATTGGACTACATAAACTACTCTCTTGTTCTCTTTTGGTGAACTATTGCTTATAATTTAAGTAGGGAACGGGAAGGTTTCAGTCAAGATTGTACCATGATGTTTACCTGGCAGAGCTCCTAGAAGACTAGGATCATCAGTCAGTCAGTTCTCTGTGTACTTTTGAGTTTTGTTGTACTGTAGAGTCACTTTTTCCATTTGTGTCCTGCAGTATTTGGCAGATTTGTGTGAATGTTCTTCGTTCAGGGAGTGTTGGGTAGAGGAAATCGAAAGGGTGTGAGTGGAGGGAGGCAGCAGATGCAGTTCTCTGATTCTCATTTTTGGCCATGTCACACATGCAATGACATATATTCAAAATGTCCTCATTAAAATCGACATCTAGAACAGGGTTTCCCAAATGGGGATATTGCAAGGATTTGTGATAGACTGTGAATTTATTTGTAACATGATTAGACGGATAGCAAAACATATATATATATATATATATATATATATATATATATATATATATATATATATATATATATATATATATATATATATATATATATATATATATCAAGTTAATATGAATTGATGTTGTGAAATTAATTATGATGTAACGGAGGCTGGCCCCATTGTAATTTTATTGTTGATCACTGACACTGTGGATAAAACTGTCAGCTATACTCACTCGTGCAAAATGTTATGGTGACCCTGTTTAATTTTCTATTTTTCTTTTACAATTCTCTTTCAGATTCGCAGACGAAGACCCACACCTGCCACGTTGTTCAAAGTTGCAGACCAAACATCTCCTGAGGATGACATCTCCACCCATCAGGTACCACAGTGCCACCTCAGTTCTGGAGGTTAAACTGCATTCATAACATTTGCATGGAAAAGGCAATGCATTGAATAAAAATGCTGAATATAGTTTTGTTGTATGCATAAGACTTCCCAAATACTTTGTCTAAGTGATGTTATAGGGATGATATTGTATTAATACAGTGGTATCTCCATTGAATGATAAAAAATACCATTGCAAAAATATGGAGCCCCTAAAAGCACACAGTGATGGAATGCTTTTGCGCTTGCTCACAAAGAACGCAAAAGTTTTGCAAGCAAATTCAAAGAACACAAAACATTTGCGAAAGAACATGTAACCATTGACATATTTTTCTCCGTCACCATATCTCTTTGAGGCTCTGTATAAAAAACGTTGTATTATTAAAGCTGCAGTCAATAACTTTTTTTGGTTAAAAATTATCCAAAATCAATTTTGAGCAAGTACATAACCAGCCAGCTCCTTACATTAGCCCAATCGACAACGGTAAGCTTGTAATAATGTTATAATTTGAGTGTACTGGTGGATTTCCGCGGGAAATTTGAGCATGCCACTGTGTCATGTCTGTATACATAAAGGAGGAGTCTGGATAGCAGGCTTTATTGCATGTGAGGATGCTGCGGGTGGCGGATCATTTATCAGCCTTTTCTCACAGCAGCTGGAATAATTAAACTTAATCCAGAAAGGTTCAAACGACAATCATCAGTGACAACTGGAGATTCACCCGTAGTCAAAAGCAAAAGATTAGACTGTACAGAAATTGAAACCTACACTAAATACGCATAGTCACGCAATGCTGATGTTGTTAACATTAACAATTTGAGAACAAAGAATAACTAATAATAATTTGCACGGTTTAATGTGATATGAGTTAAGCGAGCGTTAGCTTCAATCGCTGTTGGTAGCTCAGTTTCTTGTAATGCTTTTTTTCTCAGTCGGTCAGAACAAAAGTGGCAGATATGTTACTTGCTTTTTCAGGTGACATTTTCCGGTGAAATTTATTATTTTGGTCATACTCCAAGACGTAGTATCTGTAATTCCGCAGTACAGTATCCACACCGGTGCGGTGACAGCCTAGACATATTACTCCACAAAACATTAGATTCATCCGCGTTGAGGAGCTGCCGATGCACAACCCATGTAATAATTACGCAACTAACTGCAATTGCAGGTTTCAAACAAAGATGGCGACAAAGAGGCAAAACTTACGGACTGCAGCTTTAAGAAACAAAAGAATTGTTTAGGAGATTTATTCTTGCTGTTGTTTATGCATTTTCAATATACACAATAAATATTTAAATGTTCATCTTCAGCTTGATAAGAATTAACAATCATTTTATTCAAAAGATGAATAATTATAGCACATATAATATTCTATATATAAACACTTTATTATATATCATAATAATAATTATATAAAAGCAATTTATTTATGATTTTGCATATTTTTTGACCTTCACTCCAAAAAAATGTTATCCCTATTTTTAAGATATACACATTTTATGGAATAATCCTTACATATCTGAATTTAGTAATTGAACAATCCTTAATCAATTATTGAATTAAAATATGTAAGGGTTATTCAATTTAATTTGACAGAATTTTACTATTCATTGAAAAAAGGCTTTAACTTTTTTGGAGCGTATGTACTTTATTGTAAAATTAATACATTTTAGTATTTGAGTTTATATATTTTTTATTTTAAGGATATTTTTGTTTACTTTTGTTATAATGAATAATTTTGTAGGTTATTTAACATGTGTTCTTATATATGTGTTGATACTGTAATTTTCTGACATTAAAACCATCTTCAGTGGGTTGTAGGAGAAAATGGAGTCCTCAAGCCAAAACGAATCAACCCAAACATCTACCAGCCACCGTCATTAAAAGGTAAAAGCCTGTCGTTTTCCCTGTGATATGTGACCTGTGTCTGCTGTATTGTGTATACTCCACTGGTATATATATTGTTTTCGAAGACTTTCCTGCACTGTGCCGACCCTTGGTTTAAAAACTCTCCCAAGCTGCAAGTCTGTTTTTCCCATTTTACCATGTGTGTGTAAGATTAGAGATGGTGACAGCTGTGATGGGTGTGAGTCTGTGCTGCTCTGGATCATCCTGGATTACAGCAGATAGCATACAGCTGCAAACACACACACAGTTTTAGAGGACAAACGTCCATCAGAAACATTCGCCATCAGATCAGTGCACTACAAAGATTGTGACCCACTGAGGACAATCTCGATTACTAGATTGTGTCAACATAGCGGTGCTGCTGTTTTCGTCTTTGGCTTAGTTTAGAACTGTTTTCATTGACGTAGCAACAATAAAATAACTGCGTATTTTGTATAAATTGTCAGTTAGCAATATGAACTTGCAAAATCCATTTGAAATTTAAGGTAAAGTTAAGTTTGACAGCACTCCTTGTCTAATATTGCTTAAAGGCACAATATGTAAGATTTTTGGATTAAAAATATCCAAAAAAACACAAGAACTGTGTTATATATTTGTTGACTACTGTAATTACATTATCAATTACATATTAAGTTATGTTTAAATCCAGAGAAATAAGCTATTTTAACCAAGACACGGACTGTGTCCGTGCGTCGCCTATCAGTGACATCATACCCGCGTTACCCTCGATTTCTGGTTTTTATTTTGTAGAAACCATGGACACACCAAAGATGCTTTAATATATGATGTGTTTTATTAGACAGGTGAGCAACTGTTTGGAGACATTAGACAAAAAACGAATCATTGTCATATAGCTCAACACAGTTAGTCTTATTGTTTAAATCTCGTTGTCATGATTTACAGTAAGTACCATGGTTTACCATGCCTAATATTTTGCCTAAACAAGTCTTTATAGTCGCCGCCAAGTGAACGCAGAGAGTTGCATTATAACTTAACTTTCAACACTCTCAAATCTAATATGATAAAACAGTGTTGCGTTAACCCACATGAGTGGAAGAAGCGGAAGCGGACGTCTGCGGCATAATAAAAGCTCTGCTACGCCTTTGTTTTGAATAAGCGACCTCTAGCGGCGAAAAAAAATTACATATTGTGCCTTTAATTATCTCATTTGATCCTATATTCATTAAAATTTTGAGAATTTTAGGAAACACATCAAAAGTTTTAAAACGTAAACAAACTTAAACAAAAAAAGAGTGAAGAGTTTGTTCTATTCATATTGTATTGAATAAAGGGAAGCGAAGATAGCTCTGCATTACTGTAATATTGTCTCTGAATGTGCGTTTTGTCTGTTTTGTGAATCGTCTATTTGCAGAAACACAGGCAGGTGGGTTATCCCTGTCTATACATGTCCTGTCAGTGCAGCATAAATAAAGCCCGTTCCAGTCGGCATGGTGCAGAAGTCTTGTTAAAATAATAAACACACCCTTCCCTCTTTACCTGTGTGTGTTTGTGTATGTTCCTGTGTTTTCCTGCCGTGATTTGGTGATCCCTGTTTTGTGTGTATCCACCTGTATGTGTGTCTGTGGTCGTGTGTTTATAGCCGTGCAGCAGATGGCTGAAGCTCAAATGCAGAAATTAGGTGTGTATCCTCATGTAGAGGAGGAAGGGGAGGAGCCTGTTCAGAGAGGGGGGGAGGAGCTATCCTCATCCTGCACACCTGGTAATCTTAATATCACATCACTCCACATGTGCATGTGGTCTAAGGTCATTATCATCAGGAAATATAGGCCATCCTCATGGAACAATGACATTTGTGATCAATTTTTTTATTTTTTTACTATTACTATATATTTACTATTGGGTCATTCTGTCAACTCAACCAGCGGTCCACCAGCTAAATATTTTAATTATTTAAAGTGATAGAAATACATAAATAATTTTTTTAAAATACGAAGTAAATACTGAAGAAAGTCAAATCATCAAATGTAGTGGCTGTATCTTTACTGAGTAATCAACTATTTTGTATTAGTTAAATCTGTTTACTTGAGTAATCTTTGTTGCATTATATGCCAACAGTGAAAGTTCAAAAATGTGGAAAAACACTTTTGCTCCAAGTTTGAATGCGTGTAACTCAAGAATTATTAAAGATACCTTAATATTTTAGATTCTGTTTTTTTAACAAACATTTGTTTTGATACAATCCCAGAGATATGGATATCTCCATGAGTAAATTGGTCAATTATAGTTTTCAGTGGTCAAACCAAATGTTGAAACTAGAAATGTATCAACACAATTCCATAGAATGCACCTGTCTGAGTGCCATAAATATTATTTTTCCAAAGTTTGCATGCCTGTACCTCTAAAAGTATTCAATATATTTTAATATCTTTCTAAATTCTAATTCTTGATAAACTTTTCATTTGGAATCTTAATTGCAGACTGTTATAAAAAGAAGAGGGGATGACACACAGTGAAATTTAAAATCAACTTATATTTCCCTTAAAATGAAACATTTTCTCAGTTTAAACATTTGATATGTCATCTATGTTGTATTTTGAATAAAATATTGAAATTTGAAACTTCCACATCATTGCATTCTGTTTTTATTCACAATTTGTACAGTGTCCCAACTTTTTTGGAATCAGGTTTGTTCTATAATTAATAAAGCAAATACAAAAGTAATTTTGAGAGCAAGTTAATGTGCCTCAACTTAAGCATTGGATTTTTGGCACTCTGTGAGGTGTGTTAGGGAAACGAGTGACATTTCTAGTTTCAACATTATTTATTCTTCAGACACTCCCTTTTAATACAATAAGCTGTGTGCAAAGTGAACCACATTTGGTTTTTGACCATTGAAAATGGGTAAGATACAACAACTGAAGCAGCATTGAGTTCCCCATGTCTATGGGACTGATCCATATAGAGCCTTGAAAATGAAGATCAAGATTCAAGAGAAAAGTTTGTTTAGAACCAGAATCTTAAAGCATATTGAGATATCTCTTAAATACTTTTTGAGGTATTACATGTATATTACAGGCTATGCAATTGTATTATTTGTTATTAAGATATTTCTCTTTAAAATAATAAAGTAACAGCTGTATGCAAAGTGACCCACATTTGTTTTTTGACCATTGAAAATGTGTTGAACACTTCACTCATGGAGCCGCATTAATGCCGTCTTCACGTGCTATCGGAAGTTTGATAATTCCCACTTCTGAAGTCGTGATTATGAGCTCATCGCATTCACATTTTGAAATAGGAGGCCGTTCATGTGCAATTTTTACCTAGGAAACTTATATTTATGATAATTCCGATAGCAAGTGAAGGCAGCATAAGATCTCCATATCTCTGGGATTTAACCATATGGGGCCTTTAAAATTAATATACCTGAAGAAAAATTTGTTATAAACCAAAATATAAAAGGAAATTAAGATATCTTTAAAAAAAATTTAGTTACAGGCATACAAACTTGGGGCAAAAAACACAAGTACTGACACTGTTGGCATATAATGCAAGAAAGATTACTCAAGTAAACAGATTTAACTAATAGACCTACTAATCTCTGTCTAAAAATAAAATAATGAAGTCATTTTACCCCCCTGTAAATTGGCTCCAAATCTCAGGTAAAATTGGTCATTTTGAACCAATTAAACTATTCCTTTTAACATTTTGGCTTTCATCACTATTTATCTTTGTTTTTCTTCAGAAAAAATATGAACAAAAGCAAAAGTTTGAGCCAGGGAAGTTTCCAAAATGTGGTTGAGTCGACACGGAATGACCCTATTACTAATACTATAACTATTATTTTTAAAGGGGGAAATGTAAGTGTGTGTATGTATATGTGTTTGCTTATGTTGAACTACTCTCTCATATCAGTTCTAAAATATTAAAAAATCCAGATTAAAAAGTCATCAAACATGGTCACATTTGCATGTCTCTTCGCTAGCGTTCAACCAGATGATTTACCAAACAGAGATTTGATTATATGTTGTAGTTTTTTTACTGTTCTTTTTTTTTTTTTAAATAAATATTCCTTTTTAAGATTCACAGGAGCAAAGGGGCATGGCAGTAAACCAGCCTGGAATAAGAAAAGCAGGAGCCACAGCACCTACTGATGAAGAAGAGGAGGAGGAGGAGGAAGAGGAGGATGTAGAAGCAGCAGACAATATGGCAGTGGAAGAGAGCAGAAATGTGGACTGATAGAGCAAAACTTTTAGAGATTTTTTTTTTCACAATGCAGAATTTTATTTTGAAATCAGAATTATTGTTTATTGATAGTCAATGATTCCATAATTTGATAACAGCTATCTGTTTGTATTTTGAGAGAAAAAACTCTGAAAGACTGACATTTTGGAGTGGTAAAACAACCTCACCTCGCCACACTCACCATACATATAAGGTAAAATCAATCAGCAGTCATTATTATATCATGTATGCATTTCATACATTCAAACAAACAGGTGAAGTACAAATGTTTAGTTTTGTGAGCAGCGTGGTATGAATGTAAAGTGTCCAGATGTGTCAGTGTTCATTTCCTGTTCATGTCATGTTTTATGCTCATTATGTGTGTGTGTTTGAGTTGCAGTGTGTTTTGCGATTGGTGCATTTTTTTGTGGATATACATTGCCATCTAGTGTACAGACAATTGTTATACTGAATCCCATTAAAATAATTTGCCAAGAACAATAATCCTGGAGCACATGGCAAGGCTCACTAAGTATTTAGCAGCATTGTTGTTTAGTGTTATTTGTTAAATCACTACCAACATCCTGGCAGTTGGGCTGCATATGCAGTAAATTTAGCAGTTACAAAACAGCCGAATATTATTTTCATAATGTAATGATAAAAATTAAACTTTCATATATTTTAGATTCATTGCACACCAACTGAAATATTTCAGGTCTTTTATTGTTTTAATACTGATGATTTTGGCATACAGCTCATGGAAACCCAAAATTCCTCGAAAAAATCTAAAAAAATTAGCATATCATGAAAAGGTTCTCTAAACGAGCTATTAACCTAATCATCTGAATCAACTAATTAACTCTAAACACCTGCAAAAGATTCCTGAGGCTTTTAAAAACTCCCAGCCTGGTTCATTACTCAAAACCGCAATCATGGGTAAGACTGCCGACCTGACTGCTGTCCAGAAGGCCATCATTGACACCCTCAAGCGAGAGGGTAAGACACAGAAAGACATTTCTGAACGAATAGGCTGTTCCCAGAGTGCTGTATCAAGGCACCTCAGTGGGAAGTCTGTGGGAAGGAAAAAGTGTGGCAAAAAACGCTGCACAAACAAGAAGAGGTGACCGGACCCTGTAAACCATTTACCAGTGGTTTTGGCACTGTGAGCAGGTGCCAGGTCGTGCTGAAAAACGAAATTTTCATCTCCATAAAGCTTTTCAGCAGATGGAAGCATGAAGTGCCCCAAAATATCCTGATAGCTAGCTGCATTGACCCTGACCTTGATAAAACACAGTGGACCAACACCAGCAGCTGACATGGCAGCAGACCATCACTGACTGTGGGTACTTGACACTGGACTTCAGGCATTTTGGCATTTCCTTCTCCCCAGTCTTCCTCCAGACTCTGGCACCTTGATTTCCAAATGACATGCAAAATTTGAGCAACAGTCCAGTGCTGCTTCTCTGTAGCCCAGGTCAGGCGCTTCGGCCGCTGTTTCTGGTTCAAAAGTGGCTTGACCTGGGGAATGCGGCACCTGTAGCCCATTTCCTGCACACGCCTGTGCACGGTGGCTCTGGATGTTTCTACTCCAGACTCAGTCCACTGCTTCCGCAGGTCCCCCAAGGTCTGGAATCGGTCCTTCTCCACAATCTTCCTCAGGGTCCGGTCACCTCTTCTCATTGTGCAGCGTTTTTTGCCACACTTTTTCCTTCCCACAGACTTCCCACTGAGGTGCCTTGATACAGCACTCTGGGAACAGCCTATTCGTTCAGAAATGTCTTTCTGTGTCTTACCCTCTCGCTTGAGGGTGTCAATGATGGCCTTCTGGACAGCAGTCAGGTCGGCAGTCTTACCCATGATTGCGGTTTTGAGTAATGAACCAGGCTGGGAGTTTTTAAAAGCCTCAGGAATCTTTTGCAGGTGTTTAGAGTTAATTAGTTGATTCAGATGATTGAGTTAATAGCTCGTTTAGAGAAACTTTTCATGCTAATTTTTTGAGATAGGAATGTTGGGTTTTCATGAGCTGTATGCCAAAATCATCAGTATTAAAACAATAAAAGACCTGAAATATTTCAGTTGGTGTGCAATGAATCTTAAATATACGAAATTTTAATTTTATCATTAAATTATGGAAAATAATGAACTTTTATCACAATATGCAAATTTTTTGAGAAGGACCTGTAGTAGGCTTTATCTCAGTACCTCCACTGCTGTGGGGGAAATGAATCATGACTGACTGTGAATAATGCTTTCCTACAGTGTTGTCTTTGTGATTCATTTGTGGTTTGTCAATGACATCGTGATCAAAGCTGCTATAAACATCATATTTGCATACTTAATAGAATTTGCATCTCTTGATATGACTGTATTTGGTTACAGATAACAAAATTCTCCAAATTAAGTGCCTCGGGGCGAGAGCACAGTGCTAATTATATCAGAAACATATGCAAATCATTTTTATTAGTTTACTGTAGTTTACAACTTGCATTAATATTAGCTGGATAACTTATAACTTAGTTTTTCTTAAGTTTATTCCTTAGCAAAGTATTTTAAGGGAGAACTGTTGAACTATTTTTAACAATGATTAGTAATGATTTAAAATGATAAACCAAGAGCCATGTATAGCTTTTTTAAAGAAATGATACTGCTTTATATTGATTATAATCATATTTGTATGCATATATAATCCTCCAAAGCTCATGCAGGTACATGTTGATTTTGATTATCGTAGTGAATCTGAGAAAATGTACTGAATAAGTAAATACATCCATACTAGGAGCTATGAAAATGTTTTAGGTTAAAGTCTCTTTATCAATAAATATATTTGCACTGAATTAGTGTTAAGGAATCTTTTCTTTGTCATATTTTGGGATCATAACTGTTCAACAAAAAAAAAAAACTTGGACTACATTAAATTGACTTTTAAAAAAAGAGTTACATCTTCTATAACTTATTATTTTTTACAGTATTATTATTCCTCTTTTAAAAGAGGGTGATTCTTCTTTGATAGATAATTATAGACCTATATCTAAACTTTGTATTATCTTGAAACTTCTGGAAAATCTAGTTAGCGAACAATTGACAGGGTACCTAGATAGTCATAATACCTATTAACAGGGTCCTTAGATGATACACAAGCTTGTCTCCTTATTGATTTATCAAAAGCTTTTGTAACTGTGGACCATGACATTAAATAGGCTTAGATATGTAGGACTATCAGAAAATGTAATTATGTGGTTCATTGCTTATTTAAAGGGACAAATCCAATGTGAAAGGATCAGTCAGATAGTCAGATTATATGGAGGTTGTTAAGGAAGTCCCTCAAGGATCAGTGTTGGGGCCACTATTATTCAATATATATATATATATATATATATATATATATATATATATATATATATATATATATATACACACGATCAGGCATAATAATATGACAAGGGAAGTGAATAACACTCATTATCTCATTACCGCACCTGTTAGTGGGTGGGATATATTCGCCAGCAAGTAAATATTCTGTCCTCAAAGTTGATGTGTTAGAAGCAGGAAAAATAGGCAACTGTAAGGATTTGAGCGAATTTGACAAGGGCCAGATTGTGATGGCTAGACGACTGGGTCAGAACATCTCCAAAACTGCAGCTCTTGTGGGGTGTTCCCGGTCTGCAGTGGTCAGGATCAATCAAAAGTGCTCCAAGGAAGGAACAGTGGTGAACCAGCGACAGGGTCATGGGCGGCCGAGGCTCATTGATGCACGTGGGCAGCGAAGGCTGGCCTGTGTGTTCCAATCAAACAGACGAGCTACTGTAGCTTAAATTGCTCAAGAAGTTAATGCTGGTTCTGATAGAAAAGTGTCAGAATACACAGAGGATCACAGTTTGTTGTGTATGGGGCTGCATAGCCACAGACCAGTCAGGGTGCCCATGCTGACCTTTGTCCCCCGCTGAAAGCACCAACAGCATCAGAACTGGACCACGGAGCAATGGAAGAAGGTGGCCTGGTCTGATGAATCACGTTTTCTTTTATTTCACGTGGATGGCCGAGAACACATGCCACCAGTTTGCACTATGGGAAGAAGGCAAGCCGGCAGAGACAGTGTGATGCTTTGGGCAATGTTCTGCAGGGAAACCTTGGGTCCTGCCATCTATGTGGATGTTACTTTGACATGTATCACCTACCTAAGCATTGTTGCAGACCATGTAAACCCTTTCATGGAAACGGTATTCCCTGGTGGCTGTGGCTCTTTCAGCAGGATAATGCACCCTGCTACAAAGCAAAAATGGTTCAAGAATGGTGTGAGGAGCACAACAACGAGTTTGAGGTGTTGACTTGGCCTCCAAATTCCCCAGATCTCAATCCAAACGAGCATCTGTGGGATGTGCTGAACAAACAAGTCAGATCCATGGAGGCCCCACCTCACAACTTACAGGACTTAAAGGATCTGCTGCTAACATCTTGGTGCCAGATACCACAGCACACCTTCAGGGATCTAGTAGACTCCATGCCTCAACGGGCCAGGGCTGTTTTGATAGCAAAAGGGGACCAACACAATATTAGGAATGTCATCATATTCGTCATGTCATAATGTTATGCCTAATCAGTGTAAATTGTCTTGACTTTAATATTGATAATACAAGGTTTTATTTTTATGCAGATGATTCTATTATTTATTGTCCAGCTCCCTCTAAGCAGCGATCAGTCTCCTTTTGATATCATCCCAAATAACTTGACACTGGACAAAGTTTTGTGCACTAGAGCTGGTCTTAAATGTTGAAAATACTAATTCTAAACTCTAAAATTTCTCCAAACATTCCATCGCTCTTTGGACTTCTCAGGGAGTCAGATTCCATCAGTTTCAGAGAACAAATACCTTAATATTATCTATAAAACCTTAGGTTTTGGATCATCAACCAGGTATATTTCAGTTTGATGCCACCAAGGCGAGCAAGCACAGGCAGTTTTGGCATCGATGTTGAACAGATGGCGGCACAGTGGTTCTCTATCCCATATCTTAAATGTTTCAGCCTCTGATGCTTTTAAAATCTGGGCTGAAACTGATCTGGCTTGGATTCCCATAAGAGGGGGTCCATATTTTAGTGGAAAAAATTCCAGTGATTTATCAGCTACTGCCTTAACCATCACAGCACTAGAAGAATCCAGGATTAGGAAACGTCCCTATGTTCACCATTGATCAGGAGACCCACTTCACACAATATAGGGATCTGTGTTTTATGAGTAACGGGAGCATGTGGCAGGCAGAGGAAGTGAAACCCAGTGTGTGGTGCTCTGACACTGCAACTAACAGTGGGAAATTCTAAAACTAGATCAGACCAATTACATATTTAAGAGGAAAAAAACCCACAAAGCTTATACAGACACCGCCTCATGTTGTGGTGGTGGGAAATGAGGCTATCAATTCAGCAGAAATCATAATCGAGAGAACTGAAACTGAAAGTACAAATGTCTTACACTTTTTGAACTTGTTATACCCAATAAAATGTCTTATTCATTATCATTTATTTAATGTGTGTGTGTATGTGTATTATATCTCATATATTATATAATGAAGCAAATATATACATATTTAAAAAGCTATATGTATATAATATAATAAATATGTATATAAAATACTGCATCCCAACTGCTTCACACTTCTCCCACGAGCGCGTTTGAGTGCCGATCAGCTGGCGGATGTGACGTTCTCTCACATCCGGTTGTTATCGCGGAAGAGCAGCGGGCTGATAATGAGAGTGATGCGCTGATTTCGGTGAGTTTCGGCTTCACTTCGCCTCTCTCGGTTGATTTTTGATAAACGGCTGTTTTGGTGCTTATAAATGACTTATAAACAACTTTTTTCAACTGTTAACTAAACGCCGAGTTGCTTTAGAGGTCGTGTTTAAGTTTAGAGCTATAAGCTTGTCTATGCTGCGATATGCCTGCTGTATATACTCATGAATATTAATCGGTTATTTATTAACAAATGGTTGTTTATTAGGCAGATTTTGCTGTAAAATTTGTTTTAAAGCTTGTTCCCATTGGCACACACGGAGGAACTTCATTCGTGTTGACAGTACAGAATAAACAACTGCATGATGCTTTTGCTTCCCAAATATGTGTTCTCTGCCCTGTTTATGGCATAAGATTTAATTCTTTAGACAAAGATAGTGCTATCTAGTAGTGAAAGTTTAAATGTCTCTGTAATCACCTTTACTTGCTGTCATAATGCACATTTCATAAGTACTTGAGAGATTTTAATGATTTATAGTTATGTTTAGAGTAATGGCAACATTTTCACTTACTTTACCACAAATATTTTTTTGTAAGTTTAAACGATTAATAAAATTGCGTAATATAAAATTTGATTGATGCAGAAATGCAAAATGTAAGCATGTAGTACATTTACAGTTTAAAGGGACAGTTCACCCGGAAATGAAAATTAGCCCATGATTTACTCCCCCTTAAGCCATCCTAGTGTATATGACTTTGTTCTTTCAGACGAATGCAATCAGAGTTATATTAAAAAAAGTCCTGACTCGTGGCTCTCCCAAGCTTTATAATGGCAGTGAATGGCTGTTTCTGTTTTGAAGTCCATAAAAGTGCATCTATCCATTATAAAAGTGCTCCATGGGCTTAATAAAGACCTTTTGAAGTAAAGCGATGGGTTTGCGTAAGTAAAATATCCAGATTTACGAGAGACTGGCCTTTATTAACAACCTGGAGCTTTTTTATGATGAATAGATGCACTTTTAAAAGTCAGATTATATCCGTCAGAAAGAACAAAGTCATATACACCAAGGATGGCTTGAGGGGGAGTAAATCATGGGCTAATTTTCATTTTTGCTTGAACTATCCCTTTAAATACACAGTTAGATACAGTACATAGAGCAACTTGTCCCTTGTCATAGTTTGTGACTTTAGACCAGCTCTAAAGGTGGTCAAAGGCTGATTGATTAGATCATGTTTTCCTGCATGTTGCATTGATCCCTCTTTTTCAGTTTGTTTATAATGGTAGTATGTTGTTGCATGAAAGCCAGATAAAGCATGTATCTTTGGCTACGTTCAGACCGCAGGTAAATGTGGCCCAAGTCCAAATTGTTTTGCTCGCGTGACTCAGATCTGTTGTTTGACTGTTGGTTCATCTTTTCTTCTCTGGTTCAGGTGATGCGCTCCAACTGCATGTAGGTATGCAGAGCGGCGTGAACTACAGCGAGTTGGAGAGAAGTCTTCCAGCCATTGCTTCTTTGAACGCCTCGTATTCCCAGACGTCCCACTCCCTTCCCTCCCCTTACTACCCGCCGGTGCCCCCGGGCGAGAGGAAAGCCTTCTCAGACGTCCGCCGAACCTTCTGCCTCTTTGTTACGTTTGACCTCCTCTTCATCACTCTGCTCTGGATCATTGAATTAAATGTACGTTTTTATTTTCTGTTTCCAAACTCCCTTCTTGCCCAGTGCTAAATGCTTTTCTCTGTCCTGCAGTTTGTACTTCCTTTTTTACTCCATCTATTGGGATGGGTTCATATTTACAGTTGATTGTACTTGCCTTTTTCACTTCCTCTGATGAAGAAAATTTGTATATTGTAATTTGCATATTATTTTTAACCATATTTAAGTAAAATAGATAAGTAAATTGAGATGTGTAAAATATATGAAACTATTTATTTCAATATTTTATGGAATACTGATTTTAAGTGTGTCTTTGGCTTGTGATATGTATATTTTATTTGAACATGGTAAGTTTGATCTGTCTTTCTCTCTGCATCTCTCAGATCAGTAAAAGCATATGGACCAGTCTTGAGAATGAGGTCGTTCACTACAACTTCAAGTCATCTTTCTTTGATATATTTGTAAGTATGAAAAAGCAAATCCTCTTTTACTTAGTAAGCCATAATAAAGTAGGGTATGTTTTTGTAATGCTTTAAACTGAGTTCACTGATGATCTGATATGATATCTCACTCGTTCATGCTATTCATTTCAGTCTAACATTAACACACAAACACAGACTCGACTTAATAAAATGTGTTAATCATTAAACTGTTCCTTTTGTATTTTTAGTAAAGCACTAGTCTGTTTATTTAAAGCTTACGGAGCATGAGGTGTGAGAAATTGAGATGAACACAGTTGTCACTTTCTTTAGCATGTGACATCGATAGAAAAAAGAAGAAGAAAAAGTGCTCGTCCCCTAAGCATGTACAAATGAGTTTTGGGTGGATTTGGGGTACTTAGAATTCCTGTTTAAGCATCCTAGAAACATGTCAAATCTGACATTTACTACCTTTCTTAAGGATCACCAAACAGTCACTGTTAAATCCTTAGTTATTACTTTATAAGCTATAATCTCTCTCTTTTTCTCCCTTGCTTGTTCCCGCTCAGCTTTTAGCTGTGTTTAGATTTCTGTGTTTGCAGCTTGGTTATGCTGCATTTCGATTGAGACACTGGTGGGTGATTGCGGTAAGAAAGTGTTTGCATTTTTTTTTTAAATGTAATATAATATATTTATTAAATATTTGATATGTATATAATTAGCCATTTATTCATATATAAATCACAGTACCTTAGACTAAAAGTATATATACAAATATTTTACACATTATAAAATAATTTATTATTATTTTATAATGTGTAAAATATTTGTATATATACTTTTAGTCTAAGGTACTGTGATTTATCATGCAATGTTGGCATATAAGTCGTGTGTGTGTGTGCATATATACATAATACATAAAAAAAATTAGCATATTGTGATAAAAGTTCATTATTTTCCATAATGTAATGATAAAAATTAAACTTTCATATATTTTAGATTCATTGCACACCAACTGAAATATTTCAGGTCTTTTATTGTTTTAATACTGATGATTTTGGCATACAGCTCATGAAAACCCCAAATTCCTATCTCAAAACATTTGCATATTTCAATAACCAATAAAAGAAAAGTGTTTTTAATACAAAAAAGTCAACCTTCAAATAATTATGTTCAGTTATGCACTCAATACTTGGTGGGTAATCCTTTTGCAGAAATGACTGCTTCAATGCGGCGTGGCATGGAGGCAATCAGCCTGTGGCACTGCTGAGGTGTTATGGAGGCCCAGGATGCTTCGATAGCGGCCTTAAGCTCATCCAGAGTGTTGGGTCTTGCGTCTCTCAACTTTCTCTTCACAATATCCCACAGATTCTCTATGGGGTTCAGGTCAGGAGAGTTGGCAGGCCAATTGAGCACAGTAATACCATGGTCAGTAAACCATTTACCAGTGGTTTTGACACTGTGAGCAGGTGCCAGGTCGTGCTGAAAACGAAATCATCTCCATAAAGCTTTTCAGCAGATGGAAGCATGAAGTGCTCCAAAATCTCCTGATAGCTAGCTGCATTGACCCTGACCTTGATAAAACACAGTGGACCAACAGCAGCAGCTGACATGGCACCCCAGACCATCACTGACTGTGGGTACTTGACACTGGACTTTAGGCATTTTGGCATTTCCTTCTCCCCAGTCTTCCTCCAGACTCTGGCACCTTGATTTCCGAATGACATGCAAAATTTGAGCGACAGTCCAGTGCTGCTTCTCTGTAGCCCAGGTCAGGCGCTTCTGCCGCTGTTTCTGGTTCAAAAGTGGCTTGACCTGGGGAATGCGGCACCTGTAGCCCATTTCCTGCACACGCCTGTGCACGGTGGCTCTGGATGTTTCTACTCCAGACTCAGTCCACTGCTGCAGGTCCCCAAGGTCTGGAATCGGTCCTTCTCCACAATCTTCCTCAGGGTCCGGTCACCTCTTCTCGTTGTGCAGCGTTTTTTATTCATTCAGAAATGTCTTTCTGTGTCTTACCCTCTCGCTTGAGGGTGTCAATGATGGCCTTCTGGACAGCAGTCAGGTCGGCAGTCTTACCCATGATTGCGGTTTTGAGTAATGAACCAGGCTGGGAGTTTTTAAAAGCCTCAGGAATCTTTTGCAGGTGTTTAGAGTTAATTAGTTGATTCAGATGATTAGGTTAATAGCTCGTTTAGAGAACCTTTTCATGATATGCTAATTTTTGGAGATAGGAATTTTGGGTTTTCATGAGCTGTATGCCAAAATCATCAGTATTAAAACAATAAAAGACCTGAAATATTTCAATTGGTGTGCAATGAATCTTAAATATATGAAAGTTTAATTTGTATCATTACATTATGGAAAATGCTGAACTTTTATCACAATATGCTAATATTTTGAGAAGGACCTGTGTATATATATATAGACATTTTAAACTTTAAAAGTTTAGATATGATCATTGTCTTTTTGTTCTTTCATTATTTCACATTCTTTCATCTCAGATCACTACTCTGGTGACCAGCGCCTTCCTCATTGCCAAAGTCATCATATCAGATGTAAGATAGTTAATGTTTTATCTTCCTAACCAATCTCTTTCGATTCTTAAATTATTTGAAGTGGTCACATTGTCTTCTTGTTTTACAAATGAACTGCTAACAGCTCTCTGAATTCTTTATATGTTTTATTACATTGCTGTGTTAATAGAAATCGGTGCAAGAGGTCATAGTCGTCTCTTGTTTTCTCAGTTGTTTAGTCAGAATGCTTTTGGCTATGTTGTTCCCATCACCTCGTTTGTGGTGGCATGGTTGGAAACCTGGTTCCTGGATTTCAAAGTGCTCACACAGGAAGCAGAGGATGAGAGAGGTGAGGGAATTATTAATAAAAAAAATTCAGGGCTGGATTGAATTGACACAAAATAAAAACAAAAGCCTTTGTTTATTCATGTTTTATAGAAGTTTATGTTGAGTGAATGATTTAATGACTTGCTCATAAATACGCTTGATTCATTGCTGGATAAATCAGTGTTTTTGAGTTTTTAAGTCACTTGTCGCCACCATGGTCGCCACCTACTGGTGTAACAATGTAATGATACAATCGTTATTTGAAGCGCCAAGTTACTTTCAAAAGGTGATTTGCTCTATTTCGGTCACTACCGTAGACATCAGTGTTTATATTCAAACTATAAACTTTTATCCTTTACCAGGTCAGCCATTGTTTTTGAATTAGTAAAAACATCCAAAACATGTTATAATACTGAACTTTATTGTTATGAAAAGCCAATTTGGCTTATTGGTTGTGGTGGACTGGGGAACTTTGCATTGTGAGATAAAAAAGGCCTTTAGTGCAATGCCTTTCAAAAGAGGAAGAAAAAAAAAACGTTTTCTGTGATGTGTCATTTTAACAGTCATGTGGTCAGGTAAACAGTCACATTACTTCAAGATTTGGGAAGGGAAACATGCCTCTACTTTGTTCTAGAGATGCACACTAAGACTGTCACTGATGATTGGGAAAGTCCTTGTAGGATAGGTAGGGCACTACATTGATGATCTGTCATTTCTTCGTCTCCTGCAGTGTATCTGGCAGCAGTAAATGCGGCGTGTGAGCCGGCCCTCTGTCCTAGAGCCGTCTCTGATGGACAGTTTTACTCCCCGCCGGAGTCCTTGGAAGGTAACGCCATTCTCTTTCATTCTAATGCAGCACAATGTCTGTTTTTGCTTTATTTCCTGACTAATGTTTGTGTTTGTCCTGTAGGTTCTGAGGACGAACTTGATGAAGAGGGTCTTGGCAGGAGAGCAGTAACAGAACAAGTATACACATGATTGTTTTATTTCTCTTCCTTATGTTTGCATGGAAGAATTATCAGAACATTTCTGTCTAAAAGTAATAAGAACCACTTATTTCATAAAAAGTAAAGATGGTGTGCATTTCCTGAAAGCTTCGCTAGCCAACTATAGTGGCAAGTTCCGTCGGTATCAACATAATTTAAAGATTTGGCATTTCCGGAAACCATAGTTCCAGCGAACATTCACGATCAGTGCCGCAACTACTTGCATGGTTGGAACTACAGCTCTCAAGCTGTGGTTAGAAGCATAGTTTCTTGTTAAATGACAAAAGCAG
Organism: Gobiocypris rarus; assembly: GCA_023029165.1. Classification (NCBI taxonomy): domain Eukaryota; kingdom Metazoa; phylum Chordata; class Actinopteri; order Cypriniformes; family Gobionidae; genus Gobiocypris; species Gobiocypris rarus. The sequence goes on along the minus strand of CM040919.1, from coordinate 32,820,789 downwards.
TGAGGTAGTTATTAGGTGCCATGTTTTTTACAGTAGCATCTCTGAGACCTGAAGTTATTACTCCACCTGTGTGTGATAACATTAAAGGGTTAGTTCACACAAAGATTCTGTCATTAATTACTCACCCTCATGTCATTCTAAACCCATAAGACCTTCATTCATCTTCACAACACAAATTAAGATATTCATGTCTTTCAATGTCTTTACTACCTTTCTGGACCTTGAAACTGTTCATTATATTGCTGTCTATGGAGGGGTCAGAGAGCTCTCGCATTTCATCAAAAATATCTTCATTTGTGTTCTGAAGATGAACGAAGGTCTTACCGGTTGGAAACGACATGAAGGTGAGTAATTAATGACAGAATTAAAATTTTTGGGTGAACTAACCCTTTAACGACAGTCCTATTTTGTTGAACCAATGTGGCTTCGACCATGTTACTACAGATTCGGAAAACAGTTCAGTTGGTTAGTTTCTCCAACGATGCATCACATTATGGTAGTTAACCAGTGAATATACATCATTGTATGGGAAACACACCCCAGATCATTCTGTATTCATTTGTTTTTAGGACAAGGAGTTTGTACGACAGGGACGGGAGGCCATGGCAGTGGTGGAACAGATAATGACACAAGAGGAAAACTGGAAGTTTGAGAAGACTAATGTATGTGCACATCCAGGCTTGCAGTATTTCTTTCTTTATGGTTTTGTGATTGGTTTAATATGAAACTCCATTCTTAGGAGGTGGGAGATGCAGTATATACACTTGAAATCCCATTCCATGGGAAGACGTTTATTTTAAAGGTATGATCCTTATGTGTTATAAGCCTTCTTACTCCATGCACTATATTGCCAAAAGTAATGGGACACCCCTCCAAACCATTGAATTCAGGTGGTCCAGTCACTTCCATGGCCACAGGTGTATAAAACCAAGCACTAGGCATGCAGACGCTTCTACAAACATTTGTGAAAGAATGGGTCACTCTCAGGAGCTCAGTGAATTTAAGCGTGGTACTGTGATAGGTTGTCACCTGTGCAAGTCTATTCGGGAATAAACCTTGTGGAAAGCTCCTAAACCCTTCCCAGAAGAGTTGAAGCTGTTATAGCTGCAAAGGGTGGGCCAACTCCATATTAAACCCTACGGATTAAGAATGAAATGTCATTGAAGTTCATGTGCATGGAAAGGCAGGAGTCCCAAAACTTTTGGCATATAGTGTATATACAGAATCAGTAACTTGTGTTTTGCGTGTTTTAGGCGCTCTTGCAGTGTTCTGCAGAGCTGGTGTATCAGGAGGTTATTTTGCAGCCGGAGAAGATGGTGCAGTGGAACAGAACAGTGTCTGTTTGTCAGGTACACATTCACTCACAGCCACCTCAGAAATCATTTTAATGCTGCAGAAAGCCCAAAAAAAACAGCTTTTATTTAAAAAAATAATAATTTTGTGACACTATAAATGTCTTTACTGTCACTTCTGATCCATTTAATGCATCCTTGCTGAATAAAAGTATTAATTTATTTTAATATATATATATAATTATAATAAATTATAAAGACAAAACAAGCTACAAAAATAAAAATGTTTATGTTGAATGTTTTTGAATTTGAGATTACAGCATTCTCTCCTCCTCCGATCTGCCCATAGATTTTACAGAGAGTGGATGACAACACAATGGTGTCATATGATGTATCTGCAGGAGCTGCTGGAGGTGTCGTGTCTCCCAGGTGAGAGGAAAAAACAGACTGTTTATGACTTATTAGCAATAAGTATCAGCTTTCAGCCCCACCCTGCTTCATACTAAAGTAACCTTAATAAATCTTTAATACATTAGCTCATCCATGAATCTGATTTCGGTCCTGTCTGATTTTTTTGAGGTGAAGACAAGTTCTCCCATGATTCTGTGAAATCAAGGCATGATCAAGCGATGTTGTTGTTTTCAATAAGTGACGTTGAGCAGTGAAAATTACATATTACATAAAACAGGCTGCAGTATTCACACTGCGATGTAGAGTTTCATTTTAGAACATATATATTTTCCATACCTATTCATGTAACACTGTCTCTCTCATTTTTGACATCCAGGGACTTTGTGAATGTGCGTCGGGTGGAGCGCAGGCGCGACTGCTACATTTCTGCAGGAATGGCGACCAATTACATGAACAAAGCCCCTCAGAGTCGCTACGTCAGGTCTGTGGTGTCCTCAGCCAATTAAAATACAGAACATATTTTAGCTGTAAACTGAACACTCTCTCTCTCTGTCTCTCAGAGGGGAAAATGGTCCTGGTGGATTTGTGGTGTTGAAATCCAACAGTAATCCTTCAGTTTGCACCTTCATCTGGGTTCTCAATACAGACCTTAAGGTAAGATCTTCATGTGCCACCATTTTGTACATTTAAGCCATTTAAACGTATTCAAATATTGAGTGTTTAATGTGTTTGCAAATGCAAGCATCACTATTAGTATTGTGCATATTTGATGTTATGGGGTTGTTCTCCAAGCCCAGGTATTTAACGTCATTGTGCAACTCATCCTGCACAATTTTTTGTTACGGACATGAATTATGCCTCAAATTATGCAACTTGATGGGGACTATAATATTTTGACGCATTCAGATTTATCACAGATGTTAAAATACTATTATTTTTATTAAATGTGGCCCAGGTAGAAACCCCCTAGCAACCCCTATATTTTTTTTATAAAAAGAGAAATATATTTGATATAACACATTTGTCATCAATGTATATTCTTCTTACAGGGTCGCCTCCCACGTTACCTCATCCACCAGTCACTGGCCGCCACCATGTTTGAGTTCATGTCTCATCTCAGGCAGCGTATAAAAGAAGTCCACGTCTCCTACCGGTGATCTCCGGCTTTATCCAGCCACAGTTTTCGACGTGGTAACTTCAAATTACACTGTGCATTATTCATTCTCCTGTAAACTACAGTTGTCATGAGGAGATACAGCATTGCATCTGACTGGCGGAAGGTTGTTACGGCTGTCTGAATGTTTGGCTGCACTTTATACTGAAGGTGATATCGATGTACTACTGCAGCACATCAGGTCAGAACTCATACTGTCAAATCACACAAGAGCTGGAAACATGCACAGGAAGTTATCAGAGAGCAGCTTGTGGTGTGTGAGGGGAAATGGACGTGTTATTCAGCTGTGCCTAAAACCACTGATGTCCCCTTAGTGAAATTGACTGAAAGCTAAGATGGTTTCTATACAATATTCTGAGCCAAATCCACTGCGGTCTCATTCTGCTTTTACTTGTGCCTTAATCATTCATGCACACACATTCATACTAATATTAATTATTGTTTGCGTTTTTATTATGTTTTGTAATTGGCTCTTGTGGCCAAACATTGCTGCGTTAGATTATTAAAAGTAAATGTATTTATCTGTAGTGTAGATCAGTGCTCGGCCATGTATATGGTCATTTTGTCTAATAATGCATATGGTTAAGAGTTTGATTATGCAATTATGTCTTAAATCAAGATAACCAGTTAAGAAGTACCACACGTGTTGTAGCATGCATAAAACATACTGCAACAACAAATATTGAAGCAAACATTCTTGGTTTTATTCTATAAAATCAGCCTGAAATGGTCAATATAATGGTTGTTTTATTGAAATGTGCATTTATTTTTCTCTTTTTTTTGTATTGCATGTCAGTTTGTTTTCACAGAGAGCATTACTGTCAGCGTTTTATTGCTTATAAACTAATGTTTACCACATTTATACAAGGCATAGCATTTTAAAAACGAAGATTTGAAACTAAGACCATCAACAGTCGTTTGGTTAGTATTGGCACTAATGAAAAATGCCGCTAATAAAATGTGAATGTGACCTTCATGAATAGTTGCCTTGAAGCAAGCAAAATACTTTTTGCTTTTAACGGAGAGAAACGACAGTTTTACAGGGTATTGGGCTTCCATTTAAGGGATGGCACGTTTAGTTGATGTTGATTTTGTGCTTGTTTTGCAACCATGTTGGTTTGTACTTGTGTGCCTTTGTTACCGTTCCCCTCACTGAAATCACATGTCCAGGATTGCTTGCGTTGTATTTTGTATCTCTACACGTTTTTTGGCCTCTGTGGACCACATTTCTTTGCAGAGCCTTTTGTGGTTCACTTGAATTCACTTGTGATTCAGGTTCTTTGTGAATGTTATTTTTATACTGATTTACAGTAATATGAAGCTATACAGAATTTTGTCATCTAATTCTAAAATCAAAATTTCTGCTGCATTCAAGAATTATCATTTAATAAAACTAACAAACAGTTTATACATGATGTCTGTTATTTGTTTCAGATTTAGAAGTAATAAAACCCCCAAATTGTGACATTGATTTCATGACATTTCAAATAAACTATATATATATATATATATATAATATAAAAAAAATATTTCTTTAAAAACACCCTGACATAATCACAAGGATGATTATGTGTATTCTGTGTCTTCAGTCAACAGCCTCTGGCAGAGTAAGTTGTGCTCCGTCCACCATGTGATAGGACACAGCCTATGAGCCTCTCACATGAGTATCACACATCAAACACTTCTCTATTTCCCTCTCATAAATTCAAAGCAAACTGGGATTTCGTTTATTCATGTGATCCTTGTACACATTTGCAAGATTGTCACACTTGGAATTTGACAATTATCTGCATTTGAGAAGAAAACTTTTTTAGCGGGCCGCACTGATCTAACCAAAAAGATGCGATAGGGAAAGTGAAGTGTTTGAAAGTCCTCGAGGGCTGTAAAATTAAATTACACATCTTGAACATGCATAGCAAAATGCATAAATGTCAGTTTAGTTCTGGATTTTTGTACAAACCTGCAACTGAAATTCCCAGCCTTTTTATGATGCATGACTGCTGTCAAAAAGAATTTGTGCGTTTAGTATTTTGTCGAAGAGACATCATACACCTGCTAAAAATGCAGTATGTATGAATGTGTTTTTTTGGGGGGTTTTTCCAGTTGAACATGTTAAAAATATTTAACGCAGCATCTGTTTTTTTTATCTGTCACCCTTTGGCTTTGCTACAGTATATTATCACCCTATCATTCATTCAAGCGCTATTAACTAAGTGTGATAAGATAACTCAAATCCATAACTGGCACGGTCTGTGAAGCGCCTCTCTGTGAACAAACACCCGAAATGTGCTCACAGAAAGCCCCTTCAAACAGCGGGCCAGCGCCACATTGAGTTCTCTTTGCACTTGAATGGACAAAAACACACAAAATGATGTCAAATTTCCCTTTTTATCAAGTATCCTCGAAAGCTGATTCTAACTAGATCGACTTCTACGTATGCCAGGTGACCCGTAAATGTGAAAAAACTGTTTCCATTGCAGTTTTGCGAAATATTCCTTTTTTGAATTGCCTGAAAAACCACTTCATGCGAGTGTAAAAACTTTTTTGCGATATATGGTAGTTTTATTATTTATTAGTATTTTCAATTCACAATTTGTGCAATTTGAAAGGTAATGGAAACACAGCTAGCAATACTAGCCTTCATACATGTTCACATGATAAGTAAAAATATGCCAACTGCCTTTATGTTGTTTCTACATTATTTTGAAGATTTAATGTGAAAGTATTACAATATAAAAATTTATTCAAAACTTTAATGTTAGGTGCGATTAATTGTGATTAATTACAGAAATGTAATCGATTGACAGCACTATAAAAAATTATAATAAATATTAGATTTTAAAAAAATATTAAATTGTAAGAAAAATGTGAAATGTTGCCTTGGCAACTAACTGAAATAAGTCCAAGTAAAGCACTAAAATGACTTACTGAAAAGAATTCAAAACTAAAACTGAAAAATAAATATATTTACAAAATATCTATTTTTTTAAATAAAATTTAAAATAAAAAAATTGACAAAAGCACCTCAAATTACTAAATGAAAATGAAATGAAAGCTTCAAAATAGTAATAAAAGCTGTAATTAGTTTATAAATGTACACCGACCTGTTGTTATGTGCTTCTTAAGTCTGGTATTTACTGGTTTGATTATTTTGCCAGTGAGCACATGCCAGTGAGTTTTTCCATTAAATCTGAGCAGGAGTTTTAGGATTATTGGTTTTCATAATAATTTGGAGCAACTGTGTTATGTAGGCTAATCACTATTTTTCCTTCAAACCTGCTTCATTTTTACTAAAACAGTTTTAAAATCTTATGAAGTGCTGGATATGCAATCCGAAACTGTTGAAAACGTTCCCAGAGGTAAAAGTACATTTGTGTTTTGGGGCTGTAGGACGAGTGGCTTTATTTAGAGGTCTGTGATGGCCTCAGGTTACACGGCTCAGACTCATGACTCTAAACTGTGATGCTATTCATTCTAGAGAGACGCTGCAATGTTTTAGTTGCTCTCTGCATGGGCCCCAAAAGATGCTTCGCTTCTGAATAAGAGAAAATTGCGTTTAGGCTTGAATTGATGGATTCAGCACTTTGCCAGCAGTTTCTTGGGTAAGTTACATCAAAACAATACATTAGACAATTTTCATCTGAAGGGACTCGACAAATGAAACTCTGAGGGACGAGGTTCATCCTGAAGAGCCCGGAGAACTACAAATGACGTTGACAGCTTGAACAAAGGCAAACACGCTTCTGTCTTTATGTTCATGTTCTTCAGAAATCTCACTTTTATTCTCTTGGAGGGGCAGTCGCTGTTTTACACTCATCTCTTGAACTTCAACTTTTTCTTTCCCAATCTTCAAGCTTTGTATTTTGAGGATGGGTGCCGCCTTCAAGAGGTTCTGTGTGCGATTCTGCTGCTGCTGCTGCTGTGAGGATGATGATGATGATGAAAAGACACCTTTACTTAGGTATTTAAGGGGATGTGGGGTCGGTTTATTTTTAAATCATGCCCGTCTGACCAGTTCAGACAAGCTTTCTGTCTAAAAATTGTTTTAATTATTTTAAATAATAATAATTATACTACTACTATAATTATGTTTTTAATAGAAATATCTAATAGCAAATGACTTTGGTTCAAACTGTGCTAAACATTTAAACATTTTCTCAAAAGTTTTTTCATTCAGATTAGAACAGCTAATGCTACTCTTCAATTTATAACGTGGATTTTTTAAAAATTTAAATAAATGTTTAATTCATAACTCACAGTCCAACGTTCTTCTGCTTTCCCTTTGTTCCGACCGACAGTTGCCTGACAGAATGAAGAATCCGGTTTTATTGCTAATTACAAAATAATATCAAACACTCAAATATTCACACTAAAATGTCTTCATATGGTGAAAGTATTTGTACTTTTTGTGTGTGTGTGTGTGTGTGTTTGTGTTAGTCATGACACATTAGAATATTTCGACCGTGAGGCAAAAAGAAGGCGGGACCAGGAGACCAACTTGTGGAGTGAACCAGGAGACCCCTCCCACTCTGAGAGAGATGACGACCGCACGCTCTACAACCTGCTGCAGACCAGAGCCCAAACACAACGAGGCTCTCATGTATGACGTGTAAAGCTAATTTGCATTTATATACAAGACGTGACTAATGCTGCGTTCACACCATTTCATAATTTCTGTGAATTTTGATGTCATACACCGATCGGTCAGCACAGCGCCGCTTCAAGTCGAACACACCTTCAAGGGATATTTCCTCCAAAAATGTAAATTCTGTCATCCTTCACTCACCATCATGTCGTTCCAAACCTGTTTGACTTTCGTTCATCTTCGGAACACAAATGGAGATCTTTTTGATGAAATCTGAGAGCTTTCTGTCCCTTCATAGACAGCTATGCAACTAACACTTTGACGCTTCAAAAAGTCAAGAGATCGTAAAACGAATCCATATGAATTGAGCGGTTTAATCCAGCATTTCTGAAGAGACTCGATGGCTTAATATAATGAACAAATTGAATTTAGGCTTTTATTCATATATAAACATTGATCAGCGGACATAAACAGAAGCTCAACCGAACATGCTTCAGGAGAATGAACCTCATTGGTTCTTATTAAAGCTCAAACTGGCTGCGTAACACGAGAATGAACCTCATTGGTTCTTGCGTAACACGAGAATGAACCTCATTGGTTCTTGCGTAACACGAGAATGAACCTCATTGGTTCTTGCTGAAGCTCAAACGTGCCGCGTAACACGAGAATGAACCTCATTGGTTCTTGCGTAACACGAGAATGAACCTCATTGGTTCTTAATAAAGCTCAAACGTGCTGCGTAACACCAGAATCAACCTCATTGGTTCTTGCTGAAGCTCAAACGTGCTGCGTAACACGAGAATGAACCTCATTGGTTCTTGCGTAACACGAGAATTAACCTCATTTGTTCTTGCGTAACACGAGAATTAACCTCATTGGTTCTTGCTGAAGCTCAAATGTGCTGCGTAACACAAGAATGAACCTCATTGGTTCTTGCGTAACACGAGAATGAACCTCATTGGTTCTTGCTGAAGCTCAAACGTGCTGCATAACACAAGTATGAACCTCATTGGTTCTTGCATAACACGAGAATGAACCTCATTGGTTCTTGCATAACACGAGTATGAACCTCATTGGTTTTCGCACATCAAACGAACATGCTTGACTTTCCATTTGTCTCAACAGATGTGTGAGTTGATTAATGTTAATGTGCATAATAGCCAAAACATTGGGCTAAACTGCTCAATTCATATGGATTAGTTTTATGATCTCTTTATGAACTCAAATGTCAAAGTGTCAGTTGCATAGCTGTCAATGGAGGGACAGAAAGCTCTCCGAATCATTACGGTAATTACGACATGGTTTGAAATCACTTTAAACAGATGTGATAGTCTTTTGAAGTGTATAGGCCATGTCTCAAAAAATTAATCGGCACATGCTTTGATTACACATTATCAACACGCTACATGTGTAGAGATGACGTCTGAGATGACCATATACAGTATAATTGTAAAAAATGAAGCCATTTTACTATATTGCCTTCTATCCCAACATAGTATGTAGGGACAACTAAAGTCAAGTATTTGTATGTGTGATTCTTGAACTTGATGGTTGACTTGAGTCCTGTCATGTGTTCTGTCCTGTAGGGCTACCGGCGTTTGAGCATCGACATCGAGGCCATGAGAGACATGAGAAGAGAGGTGCGAGATAAATGGAAGATGATCTTAGAGAATCTGGGTAAGAGATTGTGTGAGAAATTCTGTTCGGATGATTTGCTATCAGGGACAGTCTGTCACTGAGATGTTTGGTTTCTTCTCTCAGGGTTCATGGCCGAAGCGGAGTCTCTGTTGACGGTGTCTGCCAGCGCCTCAATGGACCGCATGAGAAACGCAGCGACCGCCCGCTCCCTTCTACAGACCCTCCACAACGAAACATCCCTGTTCAACAGCAGAGAGTCTCCACCCGAGAGATACCTCTTCATCCTGGTGAGCATTTCACTGAAACTCACTTCAAGTGTGAACAACCAATGACAGTTCAAAGCATAAGTAAATATTGCTGCATTTCAATGCAGTTGATGTCTATTTAAAGGGAGGTGCTTCAGGCATAAATGAAGGTGAATATAATTTTTTATTTTATATATATATATATATATATGTATGTATGTATGTATGTATATATATATATATATGTATATATATATATATGCTGAATATAATTCTAAAATGTATAATATATTTGAATTTAAAGTAAAATCATATATAAATATTTTATATTTTAAGAACATTTTATGTAATATAGAATTAGAATAATCTAATCTCGTGTCTTGTTGGCAAATGCTATTCACTAGCTCCGCCTAACAATGCCTGGTTGGGCCAAACAAGATTTTAAAATTGTATGTATTTCAACGTCTTCAGTGGTGCAATCAGTAACGCTTAAGGATCTTGGTTTCGACGCGATCGCCCTGGGTTCAAATCCGCCTTTTGCAGAGCTCGCTCTTCTCCCTTTTCCCATCACACATCACATCGGAAAGGCATTTACTTTGGAAATAAAGTGTCTAACGAAATGTTTAATAATAATAAAAGCCTTTATTGGATAGGGTTAGGTGTAGGGAGGGCTTTTATTGTCCCATTAAGGCAGCATCCATTTAATCATTTTAATAAATATAATCATTTACACAGTTATTATTGCATCCTCTTAATGTACAACCATACTGAGGTGCAAATAGTATGTATCTGTCAATAGTATAAAAGTATAAATTGCATGTCATTACTATTTACACATATTGCAGAGAACTGCATCTTTTAGATGGTGTAGATAGAATATATAACTATTTTTACTTAGTAAATATCATCTTCAGTGCAAATACTTTTCACTTAGCGCAAATAGCCGCTGTCATTTTAAATGATGTGAAATTATAAATCACTGGTCATTTGCTTTTGAAGCATTTTATCTTTAAAGTGGGCTTGAATTGTAAGCTACTAATTTACATGAACAAAATGTTTTAATAATTTAAAATTAAATAAATAAATTACCCTTAGATTGTAGGATTAATTAATTAAACATTAGGATTAATAAATGCTTTAAAAGTATTTTACTGTTAATAAATGGAAGCTTATTGTAACTAAAAAGGATAATTTTTTAATAATATTCAAATGTGATATTGATAAGAATATTTTTGAACCCTCTCATACTCTTTTTTGTTTTGACCGTACAAAGTGTACTTTTTTTACTTTATCGGAATGGTACGAAACTTGATAAAGGTTTTGGCACTTGCTGTGAACACACACACACAGACACGTTTGTTTTTGTGAAAGGTGGGGACATTCCATAGGCGTAATGCATTTTATACTGTACAAACCGTATTTTCTATCCCCCTACACTGCCCCTGCCCCTAAACCTACCCATCATAGGAGATTGTGCAGTTTACTTTCTGTGAAAAAAACCTCATCTTGTTTGATTTATAAGTATTTTGAAAAGTGAGGACATGGGGAACGTCCTCATATTTCACCCTCTTTTTGTAATACCTATGTCATACCCATGTCATTATACACATTTGTGTCCTGATATTTCACAAAAACATGCCCACAGAAATCATGGACATGATTCAAAAAGGTTAAAGGGTCCTGAAAACACACTTGTGCTCCTCGAGGTCAAAAAGGACTGCATTGGAAATTACTGAAAGATATTTTTTTGAGATATCCACTTTAAATTTGTAACACAAATTGTTTGGATTTGTTTAGATTGGTTTTGATTTTCTCACAGTTTTAGAGTAAAGCATGTTTAGGAAAATATATATGAAATAAAAATAAAATAAAATAACAATAAACCTAAACTTCTATAACATGTTTTTCACTTCAGCAATAATCTGCCAAGTGTCGTCTTAAATCTCACGTCTTCAAAGCATTCAGTTGGCAGTTTCATTTTCAGGTCTATGCTCAAAAAGTGGTTAATAGATAACAAATGGATTATAAAATATAATTTAATACCATAAAATCCTCTAAAAATACAAAATATTAAATAAAAAACAAATAAAAAATAAAATCCTTTAAAGAAGAACATTGTTTTGGTTTATAGGTTATTGGTAAGAATTATTATTTTTTTTTTTTTCAGAAAATGTTTAGTAAATGTCATGTAAATCTTTAGTACCTCCCCCCAAATAATCTCATATTGTAAAATTTCAAACATGTTCCCCAATAGTGCTGTCTGGTTAGGAAGCATATCACAAGGGTTTGAGACAGCCATGAACATCTATCAAATGAACATGCTTTAGTTTAGACAGACGACCCTCTTCTTCCTCACTTATATATTCATGTTTCACTCAGGACCGGCTCATTTATCTTGACGCTGCTGAGGATTTTGTGGCCAAGGCTCGTCGCTTCTATCCTCCTAAAGATGATGATGATGAAGATGAGAACCCCCTTGCAATAAATCTGCCTCTGTTGCTGTCCCGTATGAATCAGAACATCTCTGGAGGAGAGGATGAGGATGAGGATGAGGATGGGGGCGAGACCACCGGACCAGAGGACTGACACTGAGAGGATTTCATAATCAGTTAGAAAAGTTTCTGGAGGTGCAACCCTGTTTACAGAAAAGTCGGGACATTTTGTAAAATGCAATAAAATCAAGTATGTGATTCATTAATTCTCTTTAACCTTTATTTAAAGGTGCAGTGTATAGTATTTATGAGGATCTATTGACAGAAATGCAATACAATATACATAACTATGTTTTCAGTGGTGTATTAAGACCTTACATAATGAACCGTTGTGTTTTTATTACCTTAGAAGGAGCCATTTTTGTCTCCATACACCGCGGGTCCCCTTACAGTGAATCGCCATTTTGCACCGTCATGTTTCTACAGTAGCCCTAAACGGACAAACTAGCTACTCTCTACTGTCTCAGATGACATCTTTGTCCTGTGTGGACCACCGTAGCTTCTCTATGTGCTTCGAAAGAAAGGGTGAGCAATTCACAACCTCACCGCTAGATGCCACTAAAACTTACACACTGCGCCTTTAACTGACAAAAGTACAAAGAAAAATGTCCATGCTTTCACTGACAAACTTAATCGTTTTTTTATATATATATAAACTAAGTTTGATTTTGTTGGCTGCAACACACTCCAAAAAAGTGGGGACAGAGGCCAAATAAAAGTGAAACGATTATAAATTATCCAAATTGAACTGTTTTGAAAAAGTCCATGATTAGCAGGTGAACTGGTAATAGGTGAGGGCATCATGACTGGGTATAAAAGGGGCATCCATCAAAGACTGAGGGTATGTTAAACGACAACTATGTACTAAAAACAGACAACAACCTTGTCAAAATGATCTCCGTTCACATGGCTCTACTAAAATGACTAATACGACCTAATGTACTAATGTACCAGTAGTTGCAAGAAAAGATGGGTCATGGTTCACCACTGCCAAATTTCATGAGAGAATTTTTAAACAATTCAAAAATCACATTTCTTAATGCAAGATTACAACCAATTTATTTCTTTCACCATCTACATAATATTGTGAAAAGGGGAATCCAGCGAAATCTCATTCAATGTAAGGCAAGGCAGGAAACCTCTGTTGACTCTGTGTGACCTTCGAGCCCTCAGATGGCATCGCATGAGAAACCGTCATGCTACTGTGTTAAATATAGCCAGATGGGAGTACTGTGGGAAACTGTTGTCACTTAAAGGGATAGTTCACCCAAAAATGAAATTTAGCCCATGATTTACTCAACCTCAAGCCATCCTAGGTGTACATGACTTTCTTCTTTCAGACGGATACAATCAGTTATATTCAAATATATCCTGGCTCTTCCAAGCTTTATAAAGGCAGCGAATAGAGGACATGATTTTATGCCATGACCCAAAAAGTGCATCCATCCATCATAAAAAATATCCTTACAATCTCTGAAGGTTTAATAAAGGCCTTCTGAAGCAGAACGATGCGTTTGTGTAGGAGAAATATCCATATTTAAAGCGCTATAACTAAAACAACTAGCTTTCGACAGACGGCTTTACACGTCGATTTACAGCGAAAGAGTGACCTCTGACCTGTCGCATGATAAACACAGAAGCTCGGAGGATAGAGCAAAACAAAACACTGGTCATGAATTAGAAGTCTAAAATGAGAATTTTTAAAGAGAAATTCCAGAGGATATGATCTATTTCGATATAAGAGAAGAAGAGCTTGAGTTTGTTGCCCTATTAGTTTGAACCGTGAGACGCTACTCCTACATCACATCAGGGTTACTCTTTTAGCATAAGTCGACTTGTGTAGGCCGTTTGCAAAGACACATCGTTTCACTTCGGAAGGCTTTTATTAACCCTCCGGAGCTGCATGGATATCTTTTATGATGGATGGATGCACTTTTTGGGCTTCAAAATCATGTCCTCCTGAAGAAGTCATATACACCTAGGATGGCTTAAGGGGGAGTAAATCATGGGGTAATTTTCATTTCTGGGTGAACTAACCCTTTAACAGTCTGCCATTGCATCAAGAAATGCAACCTGAATCTCTGTTACACGAGGAGAAAGCTATACATCAGTTCTGTGCAGAGATGCCGGCAAGTTCTCTGGGCCCGAGCTCATCTCAGATGATCCAAAACACGGTGGAAATGTGTGCTGTGGTCAGATGAGCCCACGTTTCAGCTTGTTTTTGGAAAAAACAGTCATCAAGTTCTCAGTCCCAAAGATAAAAAAAAAGGCATTATCCAGATTTTCATAAGCAACATGTGCAAAAGCAAACTTCTGTCATGGCATAGGGGTGCAAACGGCATGGGTGACTTGCATATATGTGAAGATACCATTGACGTGGAGGCGTATATTGGGATTGTACAGACATTCTGCCATCAAGATTACATGTTTTCTTGGGAAGTCCATGGTTATTAGGGCAAGACAATGCCAGGACATGTGCTACATCAGATTGGTTCCATAGACACTCTACTCCTGCAGTCCAGATCTGTCTCCTATTGAAAATGTATGGCCCATCATGAAAAGGAGAATGGACGATGTCCACGGACTGCTGAGCAGTTGTCTTGTATCAGGCGAGATTGAGCAAACTTTCACTTGCAAAAATGCAGTTTCCTCAATTCCAATTAAAATTCAGAATTAGTTGGCGTGTGTTGCAGCCATCAAAATCAAAATTTGTTTACATTTACAAAATACAATTAAGTTGGTCAGAGAATTAATGAATCATATTCTAGTTTTTATTGCACTTTACAAAATGTTAAAAATGGCGTTATAAATGGATTTGGACTGATATTCACTCGGGTCAAGGTGGATGGGAATGTAGAAAGATTAAATGGCACAAGTTAAATAATTAGAAAAATGCTTTTGTGAGAAAGTGGAGACTATTTTCAGAATCATTGAAATAGCTGGAGAACTCACAACTTGTGTAACTATGAAGATCAGCAGGAGATTCAGGATTACTGAGGCATGTTTATATTGTAAGTGTTTGATGGTAAAGTCAATTTGAATAAATAGAAAGCAAACTTTTTCTCTTGAAATTTGTGTCTGTGTTCTTTATATTGAATGCGAATGTATGGCTTGAGTCCATCAAACTGTTTTCAACAAAATGCTAGGATAACGGCCACACACCTCTTATGAGGGCAAGAAGACTTCTCATTGGTCCACATGCAGTTTCTGCCTTTAGACCATCTTGAGACTAATCCCTGGCCTGAGGTTTAGGCCTAAACCACCATAAAAATCCCTTTGGTGGTGAATAAATAATATAAATATAGCAGTAGTGGCTGAAACGAGGGGCCTCACGAATCAATTCAAGCCCATTCATAACTATGTTTGGAAACCTTAAAGGGTTAGTTCACCCAAAAATGAAATCATTTACTCACCCTCATGTCATTCCAAACCCGTAAGACGTTCGTTCATCTTCGGAACACAAATGAAGATCTGAGACTTCTGATGAAATCTGAGAGCTTTCTGTCCTTCCATTGACAGCTACGCAACTACCACTTTGACGCTTCAAAAAGTTCATGAAGGGATTGTAAAACTAATCCATATGAATTGAGCAGTTTAGTCCAAACTTTTTTTGAAGATACACAATCTTATATGATGAACAGACTGAATTTAGGTTTCTTCCGAAAATTTGCACCAAACCGCTCAATTCATATGGATTAGTTTTATGATCTCTTTATGAACTTTTGAAGTGTCAAAGTGGTAGCTGCGCAGCTGTCAGTGGAAGGACAGAAAGCTCTCAGATTTCAGCTCTCAGATTTCATCAAAAAGATCTCCATTTGTGTTCGAAGATGAACAAACGTCTTACGGGTTAGGAACAACATGAGGGTGTGTAAATGATAACAGAATTTTTTGGTGATCTAACCCTTTAAAACTAATGTAAACTACAGCACATTGGAGAAGCACCAAATTGCAATCTCCTCCTCGTTGGAAATGGATAAAAGTACTTTTTCAACAGACAGTCCTTGTTCAGTCTCCCGTCTAGTGAGACAATAGCAGATACATTGTCTGAGTCTCCGGTCTGTTCAGAGAGGTTGTAACAGATAAAACCAACTTCTGAGTCTCCAGCCACACGAGGAAAGAGACATTAACAGATACAATGCTCTGAGTCTCCGGCCTGTGAAGGAGGAGACAACAGATTCATGAGTCGCCAGCTTGTGAGGCAGCAACAGATACGACCTTGTTCTGAGTCTCCAGTGTGAGGATAAAGACATTAACCAACACCACGTTCAGTCTTCGTCCAACGAGACAAATGCAGCATATCCTCCATGCCAGATAGACAGAAGTGGTGACCAAGTTCTGTCTAGCGGCACATTTGCAATAAGAATGCTATCAACGCTAGGTACCTTCGCCTGCATGTTCCAGACTGTTAAAGACCTTCTACACTTAAATCAGGGCCTCATCTGCATATTCCAGATTTAAGGAGATCAGCATCCCACAGATCTTCATGTTCAAGACTGTTGAAACGGATTCAGACTCCTTTCCCCACTGCATAACCAGTGGAAGACGTCACCATGTGGAACGTGAATATCACTTCACCAAACGTCTCTCTAGAGACCTTGGCATTGATGTATATTATCAGTATATGATTTCCTAATTGACATTACCTATGAATTTGCGGCAGCTATATAACATCTAATCTTTCTTTTATTCGTTTGATGCATAATAAGGTTCTCCCCTTCATTAGTTTCAGGGAAATAACACCATTAAGATAATGTAATTCTGCCATAGCAGCACAAACTCAATCACATAGCAACATAACCACTGGCATTTAATGCGTCTTATGCACTTTATTCATTCATAGTCATGGTGTTCATTTAGAAGTTGTGTTGATTTACTCGTTTATCTTTTATTACACTTGTGTATTCCTTGTGCTGATAATACAGTGAGAGGCTCTACAAGTAATCCGATATCTCACCAATCCTTCAGATTGATCAGATGACAACAAATAATTATGTAAATGAAAGGGTCTTTCTAATTTTAATCTTCATTTCAAGATTTGATTGTTCTCTAATGTCATGGTGAAATTCATGGAAGGTCATCTGATACCAAAACAACATTTGGTGCAATTTTTGAATTAAGATTTCTTTTGAAGCAAAGATTTCATATCGTTCCAAATAATAAAATGAAAAAGAATCATAATATTCTTGGCTTATTGCTTCTTTTTTCACAAACATAATTGTAATTTGCTTAACTTGAGGGCGGCAGTGGCTCAGTGGTTCATGTAGATTGTCTGCAAACCGGAAGGTGGTGGTTCGATCCCCGGTTCCACCTGACCAAGTGTCGAGGTGTCCATGAGCAAGACACCTAACCCCAGCTGCTCCCGACGAGCTGGATGGCGCCTTGCATGGCTGACACCGCCGTCGGTGTATGAATGAGTGAATGGGTGAATGTGAGGCAATATGTAAAGCGCTTTGGATGGCCATTGGTCTATTAAAAGCGCTATATAAATGCAGTCCATTTACCATTTAACTGATGGCTCCAGAGAGAAATACATGCACTCACACTTTAATGACCGCCTGAATTTGAACACCCTGTAGCTTTAGTGGTTGGCAAAGCAGAAAAGTACACAACTACAAAATGATTAAAAGAAACCGAAACCTTTTTATTGAACATTTTTATTGAGGTCCCAAAAACCATCATCAACAATATTATGTAAACAATATTAATTAGGAAAATAATAAAAAACAACAGCTCATATCCACAGCCCCCAGGGTTGAGCGGACAGTACGAGGGTGTGGATTCAAGCTAAGACGAGATATCATGTGCAATCAGGAATGTAGACATGGTGTGCGGCGCTCTGAGGACTGGAGTCTGCTGAGGGTTACTGCTGGACCTGCCAACATCACCACAGAGAAATACGTTAACAAGACAGCAAAGCCCAACGACAACTGAAAGGGAAAAACTGGAGCGTCTGCAGCCCTGCATGATGTCTATTTGAATGTACAGGCTTTTGATGACTATAATGTATAAAGTGCCTAAAACATTGATGACGTGAATTTGTAGTAATTTTGTTTTGGAGATGGTATACTTTTTCTGTACTTATGTCAGTCTAACGTTTATTTAAAAAGGTAGACATGGCACAGAGCTAAATTTAGACAACCTATGGTTTAATGAAAAAAGACTCCTGTGGTTTCACAGTGGATAAGGGACATGACCTAATGTTTTACTTGGAAAAACTAACTTAACATGTAAATTAGGTTGTGTTTTCAATGGTCAATTTAGAAAGTGAAAAATTTCTTGGAAAACCTTAGCGGTAACATTTTTGCAGACTTAATATGTAACAGTGTATGGCTGACTGAACAAGGTAATAGCCTTGTATGAATATATACTGGATTTATCATTTGATTAATTATTTTATAAGTTATTATATACATATAAGTTATTTATTTATTTATTTTTTAAATCTAATCTTTCTTAATTTAATTGTATTTGTCTATAGATATCAGATTTACGTATAGATCAGGGGTCAGGTTAACTGAAAATATGAGCCGTTGGTCATTTTGACAGATTATCTGAAGGTGATTATTGTAATCTGTAACTGTAATTCTCACCTCTGTCCACTTGGTGGCAAATGCGCTCTTGCTGACTATCAAGGTCAGCGAATGGCTTTTCAGAGTTACATTAAATTGTTTAATAGTGTTTTATTGACATCTTGAAACACTGTTGGAGCGATTAACATGAGACGAATTTCAGTAAATTGGATTACATCTTTCAACATGTTGTGTGATGTTCATTTATGTTTATTTCGTTCTGTAACGTTCTGCTTCGCTTGAACTCAGGCGCTACAGTGATCTCTTGTGCCACATTACTTCCAAAACGGTATTTATTGTTTGAATTGTGATAAAATGGACAGAATTTGAAAGCTGAACCTGTTTCATATATCAACAGTAACAAAGCTTATCGAGATTTAATGGAAAAACATTCATGATGAAACCACAAGTGGCCCAGAATTTCTGTTCATAAATACATTAATGCATAATCTAGCCAATGCGCTTGTCTGTAAATTTGTGAATAAAAATGAAAATATGAACAAACGCAGGGCCTATTAAATAGCTTATTATTATTGTTAAAATATGAAAATTCAAATGACTGGTAATAATAGATTATAATGGAAATTTTACAACCCTGTTTGTCAAAATGACAGACATTACAGAAGTCTAAAGGTCCTTTCACACTGGATGCAATTTTGACACGTGAATAATTCACGCAATGGATTTATTTTTTGATCAGCTGTTTGTGTAATGAGTGCTTCCACACCAAAGCTTATAGAGTTGTCTCTTTTTCCGTTTCAATGATGATTTTTTAAAATTACTTTATTTCCCTGTTTGTGATTGGTTGAAGCCAAAGGCAATTAAATGTCCAGATGATGTCACTAGCTATTCAATCAACATTAACCTTTGCCGGGTATAGCTTTTCTCACGAGATTACAGCTCCTGTGGAAGTACATGCAATTCGCTGTAGGCTACAGAAAACGATAACATAACCTTTTGAGTTCTAAAGCTAATTGTGTCCGCTATGGAAAGCGAATGTGTTTCCGTCAGTACGACTGTGGCACTTAAATATTTACATTGTGACTAAACTGGAAACATAGCTGATCCGGATCGATTGGTTCCCTGAAGTTTGTGGTCTCATCAGATGCGGTGCTACTGTCTCTGGAGGAGCTCCTCAAAAAGTGCGGAAGCGTCCATGATAAAGTTTTAGCTCCTGTCCAAGATTAGCAGTTTTCCCTTCAGACTCTCTGTTCTTTAAAGACTGGGTGCACCAAAACTTTTCGGTCTTTTAAAGAAAATGAAAAGCTTGCCTTCACTGGATGAAGTGTTCATGTTTTCTCAGCTGTCGGTGTGAATGTTTTGGATAGTTGGAGCGCTGAAACATCACAGACGTTGCAAATTTGCATTGCGGCTGTGAATGGTTGACGCGAACTATTCGTACGTGAAATATTAGCTTTTTCGTTAAGCGTGCGTTGTGAAAGGGCATTAATGCAACCTCAGAGATAAATAGATGCATCATACAGCTTGCTAACAAGTACAATTTTCAAAATACTAATGTACACTATTAAAAATATATAGCTTAAATCATATCAGCACAGGTAGGTGTTGACATACCTGCTGAGACTGTGTGTCTGGTCCTCTGCTGGCCAAACGGCTGAGAATGTTTCTTTCAGACATCTGCAGCCTCACGGCGACGGGCGGTATCCTGGCGATGGTCGCTGGGAGACGGGTGACATCTGCTTTCATGTCACTTAGCAACTCCTCCAGCTGTTTTAGTACTATCAGTAACAATACAGAAAGATAGTGAGTGTCTCTTCTAATGCATCACACAATCACAAATTAAAATAACATATGAAGCTCATATGAAGCACCTTTATGTAGGACGGCGTTGGCAGGTTTGTTTCCGGACATGGATTCCTTGCTCAGGTGCTGGTGTGATTCGGCCAGACACTCCACTTCACTGAAGCGTGTGTTGAGAGCCATGGAAGGGTGAGAGGGGTCTTCAGTCATGTTCAAATACGCAGCTCTGCGCAGCTGTTCTTCAATCACCAGAGCCTGCTCAAGTAACTACAGGAGACATCAAAACATTTTTACTAATCGTGCATTCAGGCCATGTCAGAATTACCATAATTATGAGATCCCAACTTGTAAAAAGTAGGGATATCCCGAGCCGATCTCGGTATTGGTGCCAATTAAGTTTTTTTTACTGATCGGTATCGTCCATCCTAAGCCTGATCCTTTATTTTTTTGTCATCTGTCACGCAGGTGTCATTTTGGTTTGCCTTCAAATTTGTTTGCTAACCGCCATTAAAAGGAAAAGAAGCTCAAATGGTTGTGCGTGAACAAATGAGGTCCATTCTATTTTTTCCACACATATTTGAGCTTTCCTGTTTGGCCTATTTGATGCACACTTTTGCAAGGGACCACTCAAAAGTCATTTACGGTTTATTTTTATCTGCGGTCAGAGACTTTTTAAGACATCTTCGCCAGGTGCTTCCGAACCAGCTCAAATCTACTCAAAAGCACACCTTTTTGGTGCAATTATTTTACATCTAAAATACAAGCAGTTTATATCAGTAGTTCCATATTCCTAATTGTGAACTCAAGTACTTAAGTAATTAAGGGCCTATAAACATAACCAAGCACTACGAAAATACAAGTATCAGATCGGGACTCTGTATCAACAGATAATCTATATTCAATTACTCGGATCGGAGCACAAAAAACTTTAAATAAATGTTGAGTTTTCCAAGAGCTCTGACTTGTACCACATGAGGCATTGATTGCATTGCCATAGAAACACATAATTCCGAGTCAGAGGATATGAACGCAATATCACAAGTTCTCATAACTACGATATATATATAACTCATCAATAACTCATAACTCTCATATAACTTAAATTGTACGAAACAACAACAAAAAAAGATTGTTTGATTATTTTTATAATACCTTGAACCTCCGAGCCAAAAATTTGTTCTTGATCTCCAGGAAGTTTCCTCTGTTGATCTCTCCTTTGAAGGGTTCGTTAAGAATGGCGAATCTGACGTCATTCTGAATATCTTGCCAGCGAGCGTAACCATGTCTGAGTCGATGAGTTAAAGGTAGATTTCATATTGAGTGTTTCATTGAACACACCCACACACAGACACATGTGTACACATACACTGAAAGCAGCGATTTTTTAAGGATACTGTATGATGCCAGCAAGTAGCCAGTAGTCATGGCGACGATGCCAGATCTCGTTGGTCTTTTTGGTGACTGTAGCGGCTCGCTCCTCATTCTGCCACAAGGAGTGTAATTCTGTGAGAAACAAAGAGAAGAGAACTTAGTTTACTAATTTAATTAATTTTAGCAAACACTGAAAAATATGACCAATTTAATTCTGCAAATTTTTTTTTAGCAATTTTAGCAAACGTTTCATTCTTGGAGAATAAACATTCTTAAAATATATTGGTAAAAAAAAATTAAATTGAGCTCAGTATATTTTTGTTACAACAAAAAAGCAGATATTATCCATTAGAAATATAATTTTTTTATTATGTAAATAAATAAAAATACATACGAATAAAGTATGAATATTAATAATTATTAATGACAAGTGAAATTAAAATTAAAACAGATGTTAATAAATAAATTAGTTAAAATAAAAACATTCTCTACAGCATCTTTCAATATTGTCCATTAGATATATTACGTATCTTCAAAATTATATAAATTATATAAATTTAATTTAAATAAGATAAGAATATGAATAGTGAATAATGACTAGTAAAAATTTATTAAAAATAATAATAATTAGGGTTAAAATAAATAAATAGGGAGTTAAAAAAACACTAGTACTTTAAAAAAAAAAAACAAGAAAAAGCGACTCTATAGTGCTGTCACAGCAGAAAAAATAAAATGTATTACCCCAAAGCAAACTTACTTAAGTCATTAATTTGTATTTTATTTTAAGTCTTCAGAGCTTGTCGAGTCTGCACGTTTTTTGGGTCATAATGGCTTATGCCTTAAAACTAGTAAAAACTAGGAGAAGATTTTCTGAAATAAACAACCCAGGACAAGCATTAGAGGTGTTGATGGACTCGATCTACTCCATCTGCGTTTGATCATCACTCTGAATCTAATCTGGATGTAGTCTTTCACAAAAATGTGATTTTCTCTTTTTGTTCAAAATGTTGCTTTTTTATGAAACTTATATTTGTATACCCATATTCTAGTGTTGATAAAAAAAAGAATGCATGAAGCTAGAATAAAACGTTTTTTGTTTAAAGGAAGAGGGTCAGCTATTCAGGTCAGATATTCATAAAACAAAATATTCTGTGCTATTAAATTTTGGTGAACATGGTAAAAAAAACCTGGCGGTGCCTGGCAACTTTTTTTAAAATCGCTGACAAGGAAAGAGTTAACAGGAGATCTTACCGGTAAACCCTCCATCTGCAATGTTGAACATGAAACGTGTTTTGGCTTTCTTCCTCTCTTCAGCTCCTGCTGCCGCTGCACTGTCTTTGGCACTTTCTCCGTTCTGCAGTTTTCCCGGTTCCTCCGTCTTAGCAGATTCCTTCTCGTCCTTCTGACCTGGAGAGAAACGAACGACACGAGTTAGTGAAGTTAGATCCAGAAACTACATAAACATGTCAAATCCTATCAGGTGGTACAGACCTTTCTTTTCATCTGTAACAGGGGTAGTGTCCATCTTCTCAGGTTCATCATCCTTCTTTTCTCCTGAAATATAAACAGAAATTAGCCACTGTATATTTGAAATTTTAGATTTGATCCAGTTCAACCATGAAACTCCACATTATTAAAGTGTAATGGCTTGTTAATGCCATTTTTGGTTACCTTTGTTGTCTGAAGATTCCTTCTCAGCCTCAGATCCTTTGGGCTTGGTGTCTTGCCTTCTCATCAGTGTCTTCAGACTTCCCCTTCTCCTCTTCTTTCTCAACTTGATCCCCATCAGCCTTATCTGCCTCTGAAGAGGATTCAGACGTCTTGTCCTTCTCCTCTTTGTCTTTTCCTTTCTCTTCAGAAGCCAAGGAACCTTCATCTTCTTCATCCGGAATGGCAATGACCTTTTGATGAAGAAATAGAAATCACCTCATTAACAACCATAATCATCTAAACTCCAGACAGTTTGCTGTATAAGCTGATACTCACTTCAGTGTCTTTATTTTCACTGGCCTCCTTCTCACCGTCTCCATTTTTCACCTTCTCCTTTTCAGCGTCTTTTCCACCATCTTCTGCTTTGGAAACACTTTCTGTAGAACAAATACACAAAAAGGTTTAAGGCTCCAAGAAACAATAAAGAACATACATAAAGTTGGAATCTCGCCTTTCAGCAGAAACGTATACATGAGTCTAGTCTAGATTGTCCTAAACACCTGTTGGACTCGTTCATTTCAAACGAGAATAAATTAGAACAGCTCACACATCTGTGAGAAATCTAAGGCATGTAGTACCTGGAGCAGGAGTGTTGGGCTGAGTGTCCGCTGGAGTGCCAGTAGAGGGTGTTTTGCTGGGTGAGTCAGGCTGGCTGCCGGCGGTAGACACAGGTTTATTCTCGTTCAACTCCATCATCCAGGGCATGGACCACTGACCGTTTACATGCTCAAACTCTTGCACCTGAAAACAGACGTTATGCAAATGCCCACAATTAGAGACAAAACTGCAAAAATTGATTATGCCTTCACGCATCTTGGTATTTTTCATAGAACCGGTTTATGTAAACACATCGGCTTTTGTATTGCGTTTTAACTACGATAACCGATTACTAATTTACCTTCTTTCGGATTAACGACATCACACCAATACGAGTAAGGACATGTTGCCGTGAGAGTCCCTCCCGAGGAACGCCATCGGCAAAGCTTTCAGCCCCATCTGCACCAGGCTCACATAAGTGCCGCATAAACAGAGAGACGTAAGCCCTGAGAGAAAGCAGAAACCGGTTTACAGATCCTGATACACCAAAGGTATGAATCTTTATTTGGGGCTACATGGTAGCAACCCCAAATCAATATTCAGCTTTTTTCTGTTTATGAAACATTTGTAAACCAGTTGTTAATTAGACTAAAACCACTTTATTTTAGGGTTCAATTCTCACTATTAACTAGCTGCTTATTAGCATAAATATTACTAGAATATAGGCTGTTTATTAGTACTTATAGAGAACATATTAATGCCTTATTCTGCATTACATCCCGTAATCCAATTTAACTACCTCACTAACTATTAATAAGCAGTAAATTAGGAGTTTATTGAGGCGAAAAGTCATAGTTAATAGTGAATGGGTGTTCCCCATACTAAAAACCACTAAATGAGCCAAAACTCACTTGAACTCCTTCTCTGATTTGCCACGCAAGTCTCTGACCAGCCACTGGGTTGTGAAGGCATCCTGAGGCGGCATCCCATAACGCATCACTGCATTCAGGAAGGCCTTCCTCTGACGAGCGTTGAAACCTAACACCTGTCAAATCAAAACAGTGTTTTAGTAGGTGTAACTCAAAATACATGCATTTAAGAAAACAAAAAACCTATTTCATCCTACACTCACTTCAATGTTGCCGCTCACTCTGGCCAGCAGGGGGGGCAGGGGTTTGTCTTTGTCGTTTCTAAGGCCTTTCCTGTTGGGTCGCCGTGAATTGGCTGCAAGCAGACAGCAAAATTGTGCTCAGAAAAAGGGTATAAACATCTTATGCATTTCTAAATTCCTATTTGTGATGTGTCATGCTCGTCTCACCTTCTGTTCGTTCATCAAAGTCCTCATCTCCTTCCTCTGAAGCGACGGAATAATCTGATTGGCCATCGGATTGATCATCCTGCCAGTCTGTAACAGAGCAAGAAAGATGATTAATATATACACTTAAAATAACATTTTACAATTACTTACAATAGTTTATAATAATATTTTAAAGTATATTTTTGATAAAGAGTTATAGTTGATTTTCCTTACGTCTCTTACCTCGATCCTCCTGAGAACCGTCGTTGTAGTTGACCTGTTTGCGGATTCGTTTGCCCTTGCCCAGATTACGAGCCAAATCCTCCTGCTGCTGCTCGTAATGGTGTCGGAGCAGCTTCTCCCAGTAATCTGGATCCACACTTTCCTCCTGCTTAATGATCTCCCTCTGAACTTCCTCTTCCTGAGGGAGAAGACAGGAAACAGTGAATAAGAGCAAAAAATGCCAAGTGATGCACATAAACATATTATTGGAGATATTTGCAAATTAGTCAGAATGGGACATGACTAAACCACAGCTTGATGTGGCATAACTTGTGTGTTGGTCACTTATGGCTGCACGATTTGGTGAAAAAATGTCTGGTAAAAATTGTGAATGGCATGTTAAATGTGATTAAAAAAAGTTGTTATTATTACTAAATAAAAATAAATGAGTGTAATATTACTACCTTTAAGATAAGGTAATATGTAAAAGTATTTAAATACATTTTACCAGTATAACAAATTAGAAAACGAATATTTAAGGCGGGTTTCAAACATTAAACCAAGTAATATTACTATTGTAATATTTCACTGAATAAATAACAGTGCATTTAAAATATAAGAATTATTATTACTTCTAAATAAAAAATAACATATTACTACTGTAATATTATTGCTTTTTTACCTTTAAATAATATTAATATTGTAATTTTTTTATATTGTAATAAATTTATATCATTAAAAAAGTATTTAAGATTTTTTTACTGTATTAACCAATTAAAAATGTATACATATTTCTGGCCGTTTTTAAATGTTAAACCAAGGTATATTACAATTCACTGTATAATAAAAAAAGGTAGTAATAAAAATTAAGAATTTATTTTTTGAAGTATAACTGTAAAATTACAATACAAATACAACTGTCTTGAATAATTTCCTTGTTAAACCATGCCCTATTTATTTTGTTCTTAAACAGCAGGAGACCTTTAGCTTCTCTTTTGGTTGACAAAGTTTATAATCTCTTTTCATCACAAGTTTGCGAAGACGGTCGCCACATATTGTGTTTCTAAATGCAGGTTCCTAAGCGACACACCATGATTTTGGTTTTATTTTGGTTTCACAGGCCACATAGCTCTTTAGCGGCACTCACCGCTTCCTCCTCGTCCTTGACCACATACTGAGCCACTTTGAAGGAGCTGAGATACTCGTTCATGCTCTGGATCTCCGTGTCATCTGTGGCGTCCTGGTTGCGATCCAGCAGCCGATCGATGGCTTTGTCATCATAGTGAATCACGCTGCTATCATCTTCTTTGTTCTCTCCTTGACAGACAAACACAACCAGTTTCACACATCTCAGTTCCTTAAGTGAGAAGTCGAACAGGTATAAAAGTAAAGAGGTTTGTGATTCCAGTCACACCTTCTCCCTCGTCCTTGAAGAGCTCCTCTGTACCAAATTTGAGAATGTCATCCAGCTCCTGTTTGGACATTGAACCGGTCTTTGAGCCCAATCCAGGACGCACAACCAAGTGAGTCAACATCATCTTCTTCTTGGCCACCTTAAGATTAAACACAAAAACACCAATCAGTTTACATTGAAAAAACAGTGTTACCACAAAAAAAAAACATTTCACTTCCCAGAAAGGTAGGGTGTACCTGAGTAATTCTTTCTTCTACAGAGGCTTTGGTCACAAAGCGGTAGATCATCACCTTCTTGTTTTGACCAATCCTGTGAGCTCTGCTAAAGGCCTACAAAGAGAAAACATCAGGCAAAGTGAAATGAGGCTAACAACTCATTATTTTTTGAAGATATTCCTGATCCAAACATCAAATAGAGTCTTTTGCTGATGCATGATCTCACCTGAATGTCATTGTGAGGGTTCCAGTCCGAGTCGTAGATGATGACGGTGTCTGCGGTTGCCAGGTTGATACCCAGACCACCGGCTCTGGTCGACAGCAGGAAAGCAAACTGAGGAGCACCAGGAGCTAAAGCGAAAAATCAATTCATTATGACACTTAATTTCAGAGTTTATACAGAGCAACAGAGAACAAATGTATGGACCATATTAGTTACACATCAAACATCTGGTCTTACCGTTAAAGCGGTCAATGGCTTCCTGTCTCATGCCTCCTGTGATACTTCCATCAATACGCTCATATTTGTAGCCCTCATTCTCCAGGAAGTCTTCCAGCAGGTCTAACATTTTGGTCATCTAGAGAAGACGGACAAAGCATCTCAAGCTCCTGCCGTTCATCATAGGTGTTTCTGTCATTTTACACTGTTTATATTTTTACACCATTCAAAAGATTTTAAGACTTATTATTTTATACTTTTAGATCAATTTAATGTGTTCCTTGCTGAACAAAAGTATTAATTTTCCAAAAACTTTAGAACAGAAGTGTAAATAATTAATAATTAATATTTATTATTATTGATAATGCATTCCTAATAGAGAGAAAGAATACAAAAAAAGGTTTGATGTTGATTTGTGAGGGGAATAAAGAGCTTTGCCTCAGATAAAAAGGAATATGATTTTAATTAAATGCTTGTTTACCTGAGAGAAGATGAGCACTCTGTGTCCACCATCCTTGAGTTTCCGCATCATCTTCTGCAGTAGCAGCAGTTTGCCAGCAGCTTTAGTCAGGGCACTGCCCTCGTACATCCCATTGGGCAACTTGGCAGCTTCCTGTTTCACACAGCCAATTCGAGAGCAGTGCGTTTTCAATTTGCTTGCATCCTCAAAAATCACATAATAGAATCTGTGTTATTGGTCTATTATCAAGAGCAAAAAGTAGAGCGTACCATAGCAGCAACTGGGAAGAGATAAGGATGATTACAGCACTTTTTGAGGTCCATGACGACGTTTAACAGAGAAACCTGGTTTCCTCCACCGCGAGTGTTCAGAGCCTCAAAATTGCGGGTCAGGATGAACTTGTAATATTTCCTGGATTAACACACAAGATGTAAAAAAACCTCTGGCCTCTACCAATCCTGTAACCTAATTCTCAGTCCCTTCCTAATCACATACTCACTTTTGCATGGGGCTGAGCTCGACTCGGACGATGAGCTCTGTTTTGGAAGGCATGTGCTTGAACACGTCTGCTTTGAGTCTCCTGAGCATGTGTGGTCCCAGCATGTCGTGAAGCTTTTTGATCTGGTCCTCCTTGGCGATATCGGCAAACTCCTCCAAGAAACCCTCGAGATTACTGCAGTGAGAGATAGAGCGTTTTTATGCCTGCAGAATCCCAAGGGGCCACCAGGGGGTGCCAAAGGGGTTCATTTGAAAAAAAAAAATTCAAAAAAGATATGCATTCATTTATGCTTCCTTAAAATGTACGAACGTTCATCCATTTTCACTGTTGTCTTGCTCAGTGGTTGTGACAAATGACAAAGCTGATTTGTTTGTGAAGTGCGAATACAAATGTGTATAAATTGAAAAATTCTCTAATACTATTTTTGTAAATAAAAAGTATAATAATAATAATAGTTTTAATTAATAAAAAAATCTAAATATTTTAATGTTTTAAATATTTTGAAGTGCATTCAGAGTCTACTATATGGTTAACTAATTGAATTTAAAAAACAAAAGAAACCATACATTTTTGTAATAATGATTAATTAAAATAAAAAAATCTAATAAATACATAAAAAAATAAAAATCACAAGATTCTTTAAAGATCTTTTGGTTTGAAATTAAAGCAGAAAAAAACAACGTTTGACAAACATACCTGAATCTCTCTGGTGTGAGGAAGTTGAGCAGATGGAAAAGCTCTTCTAAGTTGTTCTGTAGCGGAGTTCCAGTCAACAACAACTTATGCTGCAGTGGGTAATTGTTCAGCACCCTGAAAAACTGTATAACAAACACCACAGCACAACATTAAAACATCAAACCATCATAAAAATGTACAGTGTAATAAATGAGTCATTTTAACCAGTTTTAACCACATAACTTTAGCCAAATTACAGCATAAAATGAACATCCTTGTGTTACCTTTGACTGGTTATTCTTCAGTCTGTGGGCCTCGTCAACTACCAAACAAGCCCAGTCGATGGAGCCCAGGACGGCCGTGTCAATAGTGATCAACTCATAGGAGGTCAACAGTACATGGAACTTTACAGAGGAATCTTTCTGCATGATCATAAAGGAAACAATCATTGGGATATATGGATTCATGCGTCTTATGATTCTTTAATGGAAAGCAGAGTTGTCCAACTAACCTTCATCTTAGAGGGTTTCTTGCCACCACGGATGGCGTTGTTCTCAAAAGAGAACTCGTTTTCTCTGATGACAGCCCTGCTGTCCTTGTCACCGACGTATGTGACAACGTACATGTCCGGGGCCCACATCTCAAACTCTCGCTCCCAATTAATGATGGTGGACAAGGGGGCACTCACCAGGAACGGACCCTTAGAATGACCCTGGAGAAAGAGCACATCAGCGTTTTAAAACAGAAAAATCACTGAAACATTGAATGTTACTAAATTTCTCTATGCTTACAAAACACAAAATATACCATTTCAAGACAGCATTGTGTGAAAATGTATGCTACCGTTCAAATTTGGGGCCAGTAAGATTTGTTTTTTAAAGAAATTAATACCTTTAATTCAACTTTCTACTTATCTATACTTAGATAATGCATCGGTTTCACCTTTGACATCACAGGAATAAATTAAATTTTAAAATATATACCAATATAATTCACAAGTGTATTTTACTGTATTTTAGATCAAATAAATGTGGCTTTGGTGAGCATGAGAGATGTCACCAAAATAATAATTTCATCAAAAACAAAACAAAAAAATCTTACCCACTCCAAACTTTTGAATGGTAGTGTAGTTCTTCATGGATTACAAGATTAATAATGCATAATGCATGTTAATTCTTCGTTCACTTCATCACGTCATAACTCTTGGACTCAAGGAAATAAAATAATATATATATATATATAAAATAACAAAAAAACAGGGCACCTCTTTATACAGTGAATAGAGGAAAACAGCAGTCTGCACAGTTTTTCCCAGACCCATCTCATCTGCCAGGATGGTGTCGGTTCCCTGAGCCCAGGAGAAGCGGAGCCAGTTAAGCCCCTCCAACTGGTATGGATGCAACGTTCCACCTGTACTGTCCAGATACTCTGGCTGACGGTCAAACTTAATAGTGGGCTACAGGAGAGTAAAGAAATTGGGTTTTAGCCAGATGATCAAGTGAATGGTGCAGCTGGGTCTAATAGGTGCTGCCATTAGTGTGTAGGAGCAGCACAATGAAGCTCACTTACATCTACCACAGGGTTCTCTGGAGGCCGGTCCAGTTTTCGCACCTTTCCTTTGATCTTCAACTTCTTTCCTGGTTTACCTTCATCACCCATCATCAACTCCCTTCAGAAAAGAAAAACGGATGACTATGATGAGTGTGTGCGTCAGTACATGTGTTTTCTTGCACTTTCAGGTCTATGAACAAGAATATTTATTCTACCCCTTAGCCCAATAGAATTGGGATTGGGCCTTATACTTATCCTAAAATCTAAATTTATTTCTTTAAATACTTTTCACTTTCACTGCCATTAAATAAAAAAAAAAACACTTTTCTTTGATGCTGATGTGAGAAAGACATGACTTTTGTTATTTGAAATGTATGTATTTGAAAGCTGAAAAAATGTAAAAACATATTTCAGATAGTTGCCATTTCCAATATCTGTTTAGTTTAAGTTGAAGCCCTAAAATTAATTGGAAATAAATCAGCTAAAACAGAACAAAAAAAATTAATAAAACCCTAAATAATAATATTAAAAAAATAATACAAATTACAAAAACAAAAATTATTAAATTAAAAATAAAAACTGAAAATACAAAAATATAAGCCAATTCAAAATAATACTAAATATAACTGTCTGGAGTTAAAAAAATATTATCAAATAATATCAAATGTCATGACCTAGATTTATCCTGCCTATTTTCACTATATAATGGATGTTAAACGCATTGGAAAGGCTATTCCTGTTCACACGTATACCTGTGGTTCCAGTACTGCAGTTTGTAGGCATCAAACTCTGGTATATCCATATCCTCAGACTCCCAGGTAGACTGATCATATGTTACGTCCCTCCACTTGATAAGATAGTGACAGTTATTCTTTTTATCCACACTAAAAGGAATAAAACAACAGGTCCGGCATGAGAAATGGATGAAACTGATCCAGTGATTCAACCCAAAATTCTTGAGCTCATCTCACCTATGGTTCAGGACACGGTGAATCATCATCCACTCCATCTTGATGCCGAAGCGGTAGTACTTCTCCTCCATCCGAGCGTAGGTGGGGTCTTTCTTCTTTCTCTTGTCACTCTTGTCCTCATCTCCCTCAACGCCGAAGTCTATGGGCGGGGGCTCGTCCATGTCGTTCTTGCGCTGGTAGTTTCTGAACATCACCTGGCAGTGCATCTCCAGCTAGAGAGAGATGTTGTGAGCCAAAGTTAGAACCAAATCAACTACAAAGTGTGAGTTCAGCCTAAATCTGGACTCAAAATGACACATAAGCCATCGTCTGGATTCACAGATAGTAGATCAAACCCTGAAAGTTTGTAATAATAATAATAATAATAATAATAAATAATAATAAATAATAATATACACATTATTTGCTCTGAATTTTGTATTTTCCTCTCAAATAAATAACCTATAATAAATTAAAACATATTATTTTAAAATATTAAGATGACACTAGTTTCCATCCAAATGTAACTTTTGTGCAAAATTGGAATATTGCATAAAACATTTGCAAATAAGGCAGTTTCCATCCAGTGAGCCGGAGAGAACAAAATCACTTCCAGATAAAGTGGCGCTGAATATCGCTACAAATAGAGGAATTTATTCTGTAAATTTGTTTCCATCGTAGTTTATGGAAGTTCTTATCGAATAAAAAGTTCATCCAACTTAATTGAGATAATTTTTAGAATTTATGTGCATTTTGCCATTTCCATCCAGCATTTTATGTGATATCCCAAAATGCGCATAAAAATAAGTGGATGGAAACGTAGTACTTCAAGACCAAAATAAGACCCAGTGACATACCTGTAGCTCGGAAACCCAGGAGCAATGCCAATAAGACATATTCTGCCATTTAACAAAGAACTCCCTCTCAGGGCGACCAGCCAATGGCATGGGGTCAGGCGCATCAGCTGGGAGATCAGTGGGCCGGATCACAGGGGTCGGGGGAGGAGGTTCACTCCAACGCCAGGTCAGAATCTTCTGCACCTTTCCTTTCATAGTAGGACACTAGAGGGAGAGCAGGAGAAAAAAGTAGGTAATTTAGGTAGGTTAAACGTAGGCTATTTGTATGTTATCTGTTGTCACATTAATAACAAATCAAATAAGACATTTCCAGGTGTGACCCCTGACCTTTAAGCCCATTTATACATTCTAACACGGTTGACTCACAGTGCAGCGAGGGCAGATCCACTCTCCGTTGGGTATCTCGGGCAGGGGTGGGTTAAGGCAGTGAATGTGGTATGACGAGGGGCAGGAGTCACAGCACAGCAGCTCTCCGCCATCTTTACACACTCTGCAGAACTCCATGTGATGGTCATCCTCTTCTGCCTCACCTCCCACCTCGTTATCCTCCTCGACGTCTGATACGTCCTCACGAGCCTCCCACTGAATCCCCATCTTCTCCTGAAAGAAGAAATAGTTTAATTATGCAGAGTCACATCAGGGCTTGACGATGCTCACATCCTTTGAATTTAATTCATGCAGAGATTTAAAGTTGGTTTACTCACACAATGTGGGCAGCTCCAGGTGCCCTCCGGTGCCTTCTCCATATCAGGGTCCAAGCAGACCATGTGATAGGCTCGTGGACAGGTGTCACAGAGAATGATCTCTCCTCCCTGCTGACAGACCTCGCAGTAATCCTGATGATCCGTCTCATAGCCATCACCATCATCATCTCCTAGGAGAGAGAGAGAATAGATGAATGACTGATAGTATGGCCCTGTGATTACCACAATGCGGGGGAAAAAAGGCTCAACATATTATTCTCTCTAATAAAGGCAGGAATCTCGAGAAGTGGCACGTCTTACACGGGCAGGGCTTATATGCTCCAAGAATGGACACTGCACTAGTGATACAAAACACACAGGTGTATCACCCAGTAACAAGCTCCTATATTTCGCAGTGGATTCATTTAGAGTGAAAATAAAGGGTAATAGGCTTGCTGCGATAATCGGTGTTACTGGTGTTCAAGCATAACACATGTTACATCACTTGCCCACCGCGGCACTGCGCCCACCGTCGTTTGGATATTTTATTCGAAAAAAATTATTTAGTTCAGTTAGAAAACAGATTAACTAGCCTACAATTAAAAAACGAACGTGAGTCGCAGCACACCAGCAGCAGTCATCAGAGTTCATTCATCACAAGAGTGAGGAGCTGATTGACAAGCGAGTTTGTCATTGTACTGTTTTGTTTTTCATTAAGAATAATAGGCCAATGAACCCACCATTCAAGCAACCCGTCCCCAAATTGGCACCAATTCTAAACCAAAAGTATAAAATGCACACAGCCGCACAGAAACTCCCTCACGGGTAAAAGGATAATACATTTTGATTCTATTATTCTATTTTCCACAATGTCAAACCAACGCAGCTTAACCCAAAATGCAAGCTCAGGCATGCGCTTCTTCCATACAAGCTCATGCAGTTGTGCGCTCTAGACAGAGAATACTGCAGTTGCAGCCTTGCAGGGAACACTGAGGCTAAGAAGAAGCAAATATATTAAGTATAACGAGGTTGGGTTCCTCAACTGTTCATCCTATTAAAAACGGTCTATAAAGATAATTGTAAAAAAAAAACAACAAACAAAAAAAACTATTCACCCTTCGCCAGGAGTTTGATTGACAGGCAATCTGACCATAATCCGCCGAATCCACCATTTTTGTGTGACAAAGCAGTCAAGAGAGTTTGTAGATTAAAGTCGGTGGACTTGAAATTGAAAAGCGGTGTGTACTGACGTCTTTCCGCAGTTGAAACAACATTCTTTCTGAAGTTCATTCATGTTTATTTGATGCTATACATTAACTAGAAGGAAGAGATGATCGGTTCATGAGCAGCTTTAACTGAGGTGCTACAGCGACCTGTCAGGCTGTCACCACACATTAAAGAGCCACAAAACGGTATTTATAGTTTACATTTCTTTTAAAAAAATTTTTTAGATTTGAGACTTTGTTTTATATTAAAAGTAACCTGCTCTGTCTAGTCTGTCAGTGTGTTGTCAGTATCTCTTTGCTCTGCGATGTGTTTTTCACTGCGTGAACATAGCAACAGTAAGTAAAGGGTCTTTGTGAATGGTCAATTATTTTGCCAGATTTTGATGTAAACATTCAAGCACGAATGAGAACTGTTTCGAGGGGGATGCCAGGTGTGCGCGGTAAAAAAACATGAATATTCGAATACTACAAATTTTAAAATCGAATACCAACCCACCGAACAAATATTTGAATATTCTGGTCCAGCCCTAATATACATGCAAATATTTCTTAAAAATATACACATGTATGTGTGTATTCAAATATACATAATTATACACAGCACACACATATCTCATGTAAACAAACTTTTATATAATCACGTCACGATTAATCCTCTGACAGCCCTAACACACACACTGGACTTGGGACTGGTGGTGGTGCTTAAAATATTGTTGGTCATTCAGTGTTTCTGTAAAAAAATATATATATAATAGTAATAGATAATAGTAATTATTAATAAGATAATACTACTATTAATAACAACATAAGCTAAGGATTGATGAGCTGCTGGGCTCATGAATATTAATCACGTTGTCTGCGTTCACCCAAACTGATTTCCTGAAATTAAAACGGACGGTAATAGCAAAGCCGTATAAAAAGATCTGTGGCTGTGGGTAATAGAGGAGCGCCAGCCAATGAGATTACCGTGTGCGCATTAGTCCCGCCCACTACCAGAGAGACCGCTTATCTTCTGCTTGTTCTTAAAATCTGAATAATTCCAAATGAATGCCATCATTTTGACAGTAAAAATACAACAAAGCATATTGTTTAAATGTAGCATGTGGTGTTTAAGACTCTCTCTCTCTCTCTCTCTCTCTCTCTCTCTCCGTGCGTGTTTGTGTGAGAGAAACACAGTGCTCTCAGCAAAGCAACGGCGAGTTGTGTGCCTTCACACTAGAGTTTACAGTACGTCAAATACAGGTACGCTGCACATCCGTTGAACTGAACTGAAATAGAACTGAACGTTTCGCTCTCCGTCAAGCGATCTGTCTGAGTGTTCAGCAAGTGAAAATATATGCTAGACCTATTCTTAGCCTCTAACACACACACTGGCGAGTAAAATCTAAGCATTTAAGCCAATGGCTAATGATAGATATTTAGTCGCCCAGAGTTAAGATTTACTTGCATATGCCAGTGATTTACTCATATTGTAGAGGGTTGGAAAGAGTGTTTTAATAGGACTGATTAAGCCTAAAACGTTCACAAGCACCAAGACAGAGAATAAGATCCTCACCCTTTTTAGTCTTCTTTTTGGGCTTCTTTTTCGCACTGCTGCGACTACTGCGGCTATTTGATCCATTCGAAACGGACACACTGTTCATACTGCCATCGTCAAAGTCACTATCCACATCAACATCGTCCTCTTCACTCTAAAAAGGGTTTGAAATATAAAGAAATAGAAGCAGAGATAAATATACTGCAATTCTGTACTTCAGTCCATAAATGACCAGAAAAATACTTGGATGCCATTAGAGAGACGTTTCATTTACATCTAAAATTAGAGCCAGGAAGGGAAAAAAATGAGTGCAGAAATGATGGAAAAAAAGTAGAACTGGGTGACTTACAGATGAGCGTTTCCTCTTGCTGTTGAAGCCTCCAAGTTTGATCTTCAGAGGAGCAACCTTTTTGGTCTTCACCTTCTTCTCCTGAGGTTTGGGAGCAGGTTTGGACTTCTTGCGTGCATTGGGACCTGAAATGCGCAGGAATTAGCATAATTTTTCCTTGATTCAAGCAAAACATTAGTGGCTAAGAACATACATCATAAATAAACCATGCTAGCATCTGGAAATCATCTGAAAAGCATCTTGTTTTACTTGAAGCAGTAAAATTGTGTATAAGCAATATCTAACATACACTACTATTCTAAAGTTTGGGGTCAATAGAAATGTAAGGAAATTAATAGTTTGAATTAAAATAATTATTCATTTATTAAACGTGGTGGAAATCTTGTGTTGCATTGTAGAAGTCTTTACTATTTCAAGTAAATGCTGTTCTTTTGAACTTTCTATTCATCAAAAAAAGTATGAGTTTCCACAAAAATGTTAAGCAGCAAAACTGTTTTCAACATTGAAATGTTTCCTGAGCAACAAATCAGCATATTAGAATGATTTACAAAAGATCATGTGACTATGAAGACTACATTTGTCCAGTATTTTTGATCAAACAAATGCAACCGTGGTAAGTTTCTGCACAAAAGGCATTAAGCAACCTCATTTAGCAAGTGAAATGAGCAACAGCGGTTTGCTGTCGGGTCGAATAAGTCTGAACTGCCCCATTCTTCAAGGTTCTAAGAAACCATTAAAATGTGATCATCACAATTTAAAAACAATCTACGGTGAAACAAGCTCCGAAGTACAATGAACAATGCAAATATCAAGGAAACCATTATTCCTCAACACCGCAAAAAAAACAACTGCTGAATGTTTAGAATAAGAACACAGTCAAGATGAAAATGCACAAATCAAATAAACATCTCAGCTGTTGTAGCAGGCTTTCTCTCACATGCCAGAAGAACAATCATACTTAGACAAACATATAAAAATGTAAAAAAAAAGAATGAAAATCTCGCACTCACCCTTGCCCTCTTTTGTCTTGGCCTTGCGTATGGGAACTGCTGGTGTGGACTCGACACTGACTTGGGCTGCAGGTGCAGCGGCTGGAGTTTCTGCTGCCGTTTCAACAGATGCTGCGGCACTAGCGGCCGCCAGGGCCGTGGTGGCAGCAGCCGAGCCCCGCAGTGGATTGTTAGTGCTGAACTCCCGCCACTTTGCTCCCAGAACCATCATCATCTTGGAAACGGCGATTTTGGGGTTCTTGGCAGCAATCAGAGGCCTGTGAGATTGCAGGGGTTGCACTGTTGTTAAAATTTGGGGGAAAACTCTTTATATACTGATGATTTTGCTGCCGTCATTACTTTGTTGGTGTAAAGCCAACATGCTCCCGACCTGAAGCTTATTAACAGTGACCGCAGCTTAACATTTACCATTATTCAACAAATTTTTGCAGGCAAAATCCGGTAATTTCAATAGGAATCCATGTGATCTGACAATTTGAGTGAGGGCGAAAGATTGACGTATCATGTTTAAGTTGGGTATGCAAATTCTTAATGATGACCGACAGAAAGCTGCTTGGTTTGAAAGAGAACTATGTGTGATCAGTGCCTGATTCATTGCTACACTAGTAATGGATGATGGACCTTTTTAAAATCAGTTAAACTTTTTTTTTTAAATGCGTTGAGAGCTAGCGTTTTTTCCCCATATTCCACTGCCCACGTCTCGTTCTGGGTGAACGATCCCTTAAAATTTACAGTGAAGTGACATACTGCCAGATTCAAACGCGCTTTTAGTGCTTTGGTTGGCGCTGAACCAGAGACAGACGCGCTCAGCGCTTATCACAACTATTCAGTGTTTTCAACCACATGATGTTTATTTTAGGTTTCAGACATTTAAATACACATAAGTACTAGCAAAACAATGCATTTAGAGTATAAAATACACACTGGTGTCTATGGAAGCAGCAATAATCCATTCAAATATAATTTGCCGGCATGCTTTATTCATATCAGATACACATAGTGTGATTAACTATAAAGTTTACTCTATTCTTCTCCCAGTTCACCAGCTACTTATGGCGCTTTTCCACTACACAGTACCAGCTCGACTCGACTCTGTTTGCTTTTCCACAGTGTAAAAGTTATACCTGTACCTGATTCCAGGTACTTTTTTTCGTATCACCTCCGGTGAGGTGCTGAGCGAGCTGAGGTGATACTAAAATGTGACATGAAAACACTGCAGACTGCTGATTGTTCAGAGAGAATCGTCACTATTCACTGCGTCATCATTGCACGCGCCAGACAGAGTATCCTGAATAACCACGCCACTTTTAAATAGTTTGGCCAGAAATTGTGTGATATACCATAGACAGTAAAGGTGATATACCCATTACTATTATGGCAACTCGGAAGAATACGCCGTGGTCAAACGAGGAGGTGCTGATTTTCCTTTGTTTGGTTAGCGGGTGTTGGCAGATAATCGTTTTACCTCGATTATCTTGTTTTCATAATCAATGGAAGCCAATATCGAAATGCCATTAATCGCACAGCCCTTATTTATTATGATCATATGTTCTAAGTCAGGAGATAACACTAATTTGTCAGCAAATTAAAAAGCAGCAGTTAAAGCATGAAACAGATATGGCGATTGTCTTTTCTTTCCTATTGTTACATATTTTTGATTGAAACGACTTTTTGAATGTGATCAAATGTAAGGCAGGACTTTATCCATTGGGTTGTCCAATCAAGAATGTTCCATTTTGAGTTCACTTTATTTGATGTCACGTCCCACCATACCCGCGATCCATTAGTTGAACTTTCAAATTACGTAAGAAAACAAGTGTCGTGATCACGACACGTTTGGATCCCGGAAGTCCTATAGCTTTAGCAATGCTGTACATCCTCGTCATGTCACTCTGTGATGATTTTCTCAAGATCTACACATCAGGTGATGTTGTGTGTGGGATCGTTTGAATTGAGACAAACTGCTCTAAATAAAGAGGTGGGATTTACTATGGTTTACTGTTTACAAGCTTGTCGGCAGCCACTTTTGGCAGTTTAACCTCATAAAATTGCGATCGGTTTGTGAGATCAACCAAATTCAGAGACTCCCAATTGAGTTATAGAATTGTGATTATGGCCTGATCGATCAGAGCATCCCTACTCGCATGACATCACAGCAATAGCAAAGCACAACAATCCAGACAGTTCCTGATGGACAAAATCTAATCCCCAGAATTTTTCCTTATTTGAGAAGCCGATTCATTGGATAAGCGTCACAAGAAAAGACCATCGCAACTTCCATTTCAACCCATCTGTAAGATAAAGATTCACATGCAATGATTTTTCTCATGTTAGTAATCTAGGTAATGCACTCATACCTGACGAACTGGCTGAAGGCTTTGTAGTTGGTCAGAGTTCTATAGTCTTCCTCAGAGAAGACATGATCGATGTCCTCCATACCCCAGGTATCCAAAAGCTGAGAGGAACTTTTTGGCTCCTTAAAATCAGTTCAGAACTTATGAGCGATTTGATTTATATTTACTTTATCACACTGTTAATTTATCTCTCAAGTCTCATAGGAACTCACAGAATCATCATCATCCTCGTCTTCCTCTTCCTCAGGTTCCCTCCGTTTGGAAGCTGCTGAGTTTCTGTCAGCAACAGAGCTGCTTCTTTTCTTCTCCTTTGTGGTGCTGGCTCTTTTCTTCTTTTTCTTGCCTGGTGTGTAGTCACTACCCTCGCTTTCGGACCGGTCTTCTTCACCATCATCCAGATCTGGCCCTTCCCCTGGCTCCGGAGAACTGATGCCAATATCCTGGAGGACATATAGGACATATTTTGATCACTTCTGGAGCCAGGTAAAATGATCTATAGTTTTTCAATTACCAAAACAAGATTTTAGGATACATTTGATATAAACGTACAATAATGTTTGGGGCAAGTAAAGATAGTTTATTGATCAAAATAAACTATTTTCTAAAGTGTTATGTTTTCAATGAATCCTGAAAAAAAAAACATTCATCATGGTGTCTGAACGATCACATGACACTGAGGAAAAAAATCAGCTTTAACATCACAGGATTACATTGCATTTTAAAATATATTAAAATAGAAAACAGTTGTTTCAAATTATTATTTTTCACAATATTACAGTTTTGACTGTATTTTTTTATCAAATAAATGTAGCCTTGCTGAAAATAAGAGACTTCTTTAAAAAACATTTAACAAAATCTTACCGAACCAAACTTTTGAATGGTAGTGAAGGGAGAAATCACCATTTGTAAACCACTTTGTTTTTAGTTTATGTAAAATAATCCTGCAATTTAAATTTCTAAATATACATATATCCCATGTACATAAACATTAATATGATTTTTAATAATGCATAATAGTTAAAAAAGAATTAGCAAAATGCTTTACTAATAGTTTTAAACTGAATATTAACATGCTATACTGCAGCAAATATCAACTACCCCAACAAATAATCGAAATATTGTTTTTATTTGGGGGGGAAATAAACAAAGGTACCATTCAAGTTGTGCATTAGCTTGCTTTTATTTACAGTGCTTTTAATGACCACTTACAACGTTGCAAAAATCGGTTCGCGATCTTTAAATTGAATGTCTTGTCTTACAAGATAAACTCAATTACTTTATATTGTGTTCAGTATTTTTGACCAGTTAGACTAGAATCAGATTCTGTCATGTCTGTGTTCCTACAAAATCACTGAGTTTTTTAAAAACAGCAGGTGAAGTTATTATTGAAGCAGTCGGATCGGGATTCGGTAGCTTTAAAAAATTGAATTATGTACCTTTGATATTACCAGTCATTAGGACATGTTATCCCATTTGCGACGGCAGCTGAATTGCTCTGTTTCTCATTAAGACACTGTGGGGGAGGTTTCTAATCCATAACATAAGGAAAGTGAATACTGCATTCTCCAAAGGATATTGTACACAAACAATAACCACACACACACACACACACACACACACACACACACACACACAAAAAGGCTATTACCTCTCTGCGTGAACGATTTCTCTTGCTGCCTTTGCTCTCACGGCTTTTTTTGGCTTTCTTCTTCTTTTTCACCTTTGGGGCATCATTCTCTGACAACTCCTCGTCCAGGTCATCCTCGTCTGTGGAACAAACACATCAAATCAAATTGCCATCAAAAAAATCTGCAATATCTACTCAATTTAATAGCTTAGACTCAAATGTTTAAGTCTGTATATTTAGTTGAAAATTTAGCCTGCATATTAAATATGTATATTTTCATTATAAAAATGTCCACAACTATTGGATTTTCCTCATTTTCAGGCCTGGAAATTACCATTTAAAAAATGTAAAATAAAATCCATGAGCTTGTGAACTCTGTCGTCAGACAAAGGGCTGCTCAGATTAATCAATACAATCATTAATGCTGTGCAATGACATTCACATTTAATCTAATGATAGGATAGCAATAGATAAGTCATTTACAAATCTATTTTAGTCATTTGATCTTTGCTGGTTAAAAACCATCTGGGGCACTATATGTTGAGACACACTGTCAATTAAAAGCTCATTACAGTTTCAGTAACACCATGAGCTGAACATTTTATCAGATACAATATAGGTTATTTTTGGTAAAGATTGCAAATACTAATTCTGAGGAAATGTTT
This sequence comes from Gobiocypris rarus, assembly GCA_023029165.1. Classification (NCBI taxonomy): domain Eukaryota; kingdom Metazoa; phylum Chordata; class Actinopteri; order Cypriniformes; family Gobionidae; genus Gobiocypris; species Gobiocypris rarus. Next base: position 32,778,974 of record CM040919.1, on the reverse strand, counting down.
GTGTCACTTCTTACAGTTAACGTTAAGCATGGCACTTATTTTATCTCGGTTCAGAGAAGTCACATAGCACTGTTGCTATGATTATTATTCTGTCAGTCCTTGACTTAGTTTCCCCATGGATGACAGTAATATAAGATCTTAATGGACTTGCCTCATATTTCACTTTGAAAAACAATATACTTGATTTACTTTAGACTAAGAGCAGTAAACATAAATTATGCACTCACAACATTTTAAAAATGATAATTTCCTTTATGAAGTTGTCAAATTAATCTTACATTGTGTCTATGGCTAGTAAAGCAAAAGAAAAAAAACACAAGAGTATTTTGCTCCATTCAAAACATTGAATACCCGGGCAAAGCCCCCCTTCAACCATTTCCCTGAAAAACTAGCGTCACATCCGATTCCTGCACACACTTATGTACAAAATCAAAATATTACACGGAAAATCGATATTTATAGTTATTTCACGGGTAAAAAAAACAAACAAATTTTTGCGATTGAAAACTACAGGCCGACAGCGCGCGAACACTAAGCGCGAGGACACTGAAAATCCTCACGCGTCAAACTCACACGCGACTGTTACCGGTAGGCCGCGAAGCACCGATACCGGTACAGCAACAACATAGCACATCAAATATTACTATAAACACATCACTACTGCTCAATAAGACCCCAAGATGCTCAAATGAACGTAATGTGTCATGTTTGACTAATACGAAGGTGTATTCCTTGAGCGTGTAGGAAAAAATAACAGGCAAGTCGACGGCTAGCCGCGTAAAAAAACCCGGCAACACAAAGCCTTGAGCGCTGACTAAAAAAACTGCAAGGAGGTGATAAAATGCAAAAGGTATCCAAACAAATAAGGCGATTTACTCGTTTAAATGATACATATACAGTCAAATGCTTTAAAAGAAATTAAATCCAGAAAAATATCAGCCCCGCTTGTTGTTTCGTTAGCCGATTAGCCACTAGTTCATCGAATAAATGAAGTTTCGCACCAATAAACTCAAACTAAGAACATAAAATACGTCACAAATAATCTGTTTAAACATTCAATGTATCTAACTTTCATCCACATATGCAATAAACAAAACCAACACCGACCAAACTAGAGTTGACCCGCGTCAGTAACTGTAAATATTTTTACCTTGTATCATAGACCGAGGTTCAAAATCGTCTCTGTCGTCTTCACTGCCGGACATATTGTTGATAACACCAGCTAGAGAGGATTGCGAACACTTGTATGCCGATTTTCGCCTCCTCTCGTGCCTTCCTGAAGCCGGGGGAGGCAGAAAATAAAAGAACAATACAAACGGAAGTTAATACTCACGGTAGCATGCTGATCGTAGTGGACACTCCATGCCAGAAAAAAATAAAGCATGCAAATATATATATTAATGTTGGACAAATACCATTTTGTTTTTGTGCAAGTGGGGAAAAAAGCGTCAATAAACTTTTTAAATGCGCGGTTAAAACAAGTTATGGACATTTAATAGGCAAATGGGGCATGATGTGTGAGGCATTAGCTAAGCAGGCTAGGGATGCTAACCTACAAAGTCTCCATAACTTTTAAGGCTCCTTTAATTTTACATACATTGAAAGATATCAAAAAATAGTATTATATATAAAAACCCATTATTAGATTATAATTTTAGAAAGTATACTCACAACTTGACCTGTTCCCTTTTTCAAACAAACAGCTAATGCAATTTAAGATGTCCCCACGTTGTATTGGCTCCTTTTCATCAACATTTAAATACAATTTGTAATATCCCTAATGAATAAGTAGTAAAACTGTATCCAGATTATTATTTTTTCTCAGCTGTAGGATGCACACAACGTCGCAGTTTCTCCTTCTGCCACTTACACCCTTTGCATAGACACAAAGAGATCAGGGGCCAGACATCCCATAATAATCTCCCTCCCCATATTCACACATACACATACATACAGACATTCACCCTTCCCCCCACCGCATAGTTACCTTGCAACATACAGACCATAATAACCCCCAACAACTAAAGACAGACCCTCTCTTCCCCATTCCACCATGCCCTTAGCAACAGTTGCCATGGAGACAGCCACCCCCTCCCGCCCAGTTAACATCCCATAATAATAAACATAGTCACTGACATCCCACAATAACCATAACTCCGAAAAAAGAATGAACGGGAACTGAACCGGAAGAGAGAGAGAGAGACAGAGAGAAAAAGTCTATTAGAAACTCCTCGCCAGCCTGCTTCCTTATTGCACTTCTGTATATACAGTATATGTACAGTACACATTTGTGAGCGTATAAAATGCCACATATAATCAAAACTTAAAGTTAGTGCTCTTCAGGCCAATGGCGTTTTAGAACACAATACCCTACCACATGTCACTAACTTTAGTTTGGGGTCCCAAAATTAGCCCAAATAGCGGATAATAGTTCAGATTTTGGATTTTTAGGTTCAAGGTTCACACATGCTCTACCTCTCAAGTTCACTATCACATTGATAAAGCAGCTTTAAAGGCTAAAAATGAAATTGTCACTAGGCCTTCAGAAGTGATAGTGTCTTAATGGGACGTTGGGATGTTTTGTAGTTTGACCTCCTCTTGGCTTCAGCACAGGCTACCTTTTTCCATTTTCACCCCATTATCATCCACCTGGATTGAAGTAAAATGATAAAAACTGACAGCTCTTGACACACATATCTAGTCCATCACATGTGTATGTACACATGTACATATATAGAAACAAATGTCATTTCTTAGGGGGGATGGGGAGTGGTAGGCACCATATAGCATAATTACATATCAAAGAAATATAGAGGTGGTTGTCATGACAACCCACTCAGGCGCACCCCTCCTCCACACTCCAAAGCACCAAATATCCAGTAATAATGTCTCAGCCAAAAGAAAACACAGACCATAATATTCTTCATGTGCTGGCAGTTGTCATGGCAATGTGCAAGAAAGAGGTGTTTCTGTGCATGTCTGTCGTTTGGGGGTATAACGGGAGGTTTCAGATTACCATGCATGCTAAAATGAATGCCATAATACTCTTTTTACTCTCTCTGCTAGTCCCCTCCTCCCCCCACACCCTCAGCGTACTGAACGTGACTCCATAACTGGGTGAAAGAGCCACATATGGACACCATCAGAGATGTCTACTGATAAACTCTTAAGACATAAGCGTTGGATGTGGCCAAAAAAAAAACCAATAGGCCACGATTTCAATTGGATCGTTTTAACTTTGCTTGTGCGACTTTCAAAAGCACAGATTTAATGTAGGCTTTGTTGCTCAGTACACTAAATGTGATATTTATGAATGTGAAAAAATATATTTTTAGGGGTTTTAGGGCTACACCAAATTAAGAACGTGCACAGATATATACAAAAAAATCTTCGTTTCGTGAGGTAGAAATGGGAAAAGCAGTCTCTCACAGGTGAAGGTGAATCTTCTACCGCACAGCCGAATAAAAGCCCCCAAAATAAAGAGACCAAAATGAACAGTCCAGAGTGTGATATTCACTCTCTTTCCTCCCCCTTTAAACCCGGCCCCCACCCTCCCCTCCCTAATGGCCCAGACATCCCATAATATGCCCGACGACTACCCCCCCTCCCCACACCTTTAATCTCAACCCCATACTAAATCATGCAAAACTGTTCATAAACTGATTTCAGCTCGCTTGTATTATCTACTAAAGCTTTGCAGTTTCATATTTGTGACATTAGACGTTATCCTTCAGTTTGCTGTTCGTACACATATTTATGTGTCCATTGTAAACATTAAGAAAAGAGAAGTAATCGGGTCAAAGGCACCCAGTTTGACTATATGAGACATTCAATATACATTATCAAATAATGGCCGTACCTTTTCCATGACCTCATATTCCCCACCCCATCATATTCCGGAGCATTGTGATTGATTAATTTGATCACATGAACCTATTGTGCTTCATTAAGTAAACAAAGGATGTTTGTTATAATGCATTAGCTTCAGGGCCACGAGTGCAGCATATGAAATACAGCACACACAATACCGTGTGTAGTTTAGGCGTGCAAATCTTTCATTCGAATGAAAAAAAAAATGTTGCATGAGATGAGATGCAAGATGGAAATGCAAGAGATCATGTGTAATCTTCCCCAACACCAACCGTTACCAATGGAAACATTCGAAATCAGGTCAAATGCACACTCTTTATTAATTAATAATGCTTATAGGCGCACTGTTTTTATATTTTTATGGAGCACAGAGAAATACATATATTTAGCAATATATATATATTCTGAATAAATAAATATGCATGATTAAATAGAAGAAGCACTATCATCTGCAACTGACCACATAAGTGTGTAGACTTCTCCATTCTTAAAGCGTTCAGATTTAGTCATATAGAGTGTCTGGAGTGGATATGTTCAACACAGTCTATACCCTGAAAATATAAGATCACTTCAATAGCCGTGACTCTCTTCCAGATGTGCTTAAGAACTATGCGCTATTTTCAGCCAACCAACATAAGGCCATCAGTTATGAATGCGACTTCTAACACAGCAGTGAATGGTTAGGATCTGTGCAGAGTGTTTATTCAGTTAGAAACTCAATCCATAATTCAACTACAGTAAATCTGCCTGGAGAATAAAACATCATAAATCCTGGAAATTGCAAGCAAAAAAAAAAAAAAACACACAAGGAGTCCTAGGAGAAGACTAGGAAACACTTTTGTAAGATTGTTAACTGGCTGCTAAAGTAAGTGTATTTAGTTGAGTAAGAATACTGAAGGAGTCATTGATATACATTGGTAGTCATTAATAACAAATAACAACAAAATACATAATATAAATTCAATATTGACAAATTATGAGAATTACATGACATTGACAGTTTAAGTTCTTTCATAAAAACAAGAGAGGTTTAGCATTTTAGATATGTAAATGTGGAACAAGATCAGAGTAATTACATAAAATGTACCTTTTTTATTTTGATCATAATCAACAAAGCCTAGTACACATCCTTCCAATACAACACACATTCATTAAACATTTCATTCATAATAAATCCTGAAACATCTTGCCAGAACATTTGAGTAAAGGTACAATACCAAAAAAGATGAAGAACAATTCAGAGTTGTCACAGAAAGAGCAACTGGAGGAAATATCCATTTTGAACATTTTAAGCAGTGGTTTGCAGGGTAGTACTTATGAATCATTTAAAAAGAAATGCATTTTTAGTCATTGTGACACAATCAGGAACGTGATGATGGTGACCTCTAGTGATTGACTGTGGAAATCTTAGACAGGAATATAATATAGCTCCCCCTAGTGACCAGGCGCAATATATCCACAACCTGCAGACACATTATTTAGTTTTAATACACATCTTAATTTGTATTGTTTGTAATGTCTGGTTCAGTTCTGGGTAAAATTACAAGAAAAGAGTGATTTGTGGTATTTGAATCCATTAAAATTATCTTATTGTGTTATATATAAATATACACTACCATTTAAAAGTGTGAGTTCAGTTAAAGCTGTAGTCCGTAACTGTTTGCGCTCTAGCGGTCAATAAGCAGAACTGCATGCCTCTTGCAGAAGAACATTGCAGCCGGAGCTACTTCTCTCTGCTTATGTCTATGGCGAGTCACGCAGGGACTGTGCTCCTCCGCAGCGGTTCCTACCAGACCGGTCTGAAATAGTCCAGATATAAACAATTATTTAATATAATTCGAGGTTGCATTAAATTGATCAAAAGTGACAGTAAGGCCGTGTGTCCACCAAAGCATTTGTGGCGTTTTCTGAAAACGCATCGCTGTGCAACAAAGCGTTTTTTTTTTTTTTTCAGTTGAGACTCTTTGCTTGTTATGATACGGAATATCTGCATAAGTGTTACTAGTATCTCTTGTCACAGATAGTTTGTTTCTGTATTGATTCTATATAAAAATTCAGATACAATGTAAAATATTTGCTCTGGCTCTTGTTTTAAATGATATTGTTCCGTTATTATGCTGCTTGTTTTCATCTGTGGATGTTGTACAAGCAGACTGTTGTGTTTGTCCCGCCCCTCCTTCACTGTGATTGGATGGCTGGTGAAAAGTGAACATTCTTCAACTCATCGGCGACCAGTAAAAAACGCTGAGCACTCAGGCTTGAGCGTGAAATAGCTACTCGCTCAGCGTTACGCTCATGGTGCTCTAAAAACGCGGCGCTCCCATTGAAAACAATTGAATACGCCAGTCAGCTGCGTGAAAAAACGCTTTTGTGGATACACGGCTAGCTATCTACTACTACTACTAGTCTACTACTAGAATATCTTCTATTTCAAATAAATGCTGTTCTTTTGAACTTTCTATTCATAAAATAATCCTGAAATTTTTCTATCACAGTTTCACAAAAACATTAGCCAGCCTAACTGTTTTAAACATTGATAATAAGAAATGTTTCTTGATTTCTGAAGGAAATTTGACCTGAAGACTGGAGTAATGGCTGCTGAAAATGCCATACTATCTGAAGAGCTTCTACAGATAGGTAGACTGCACTTGTGAGTACTAAATAAAAATACACATTCATTCATCATATAATTGTACATATGTTATATTGATAGAATCGAGTAGTTTTATGAGGTGTAACATCGAGATATAAACAGTGTCTTAAGATGCACACTGATGAATATTCTCTGCTAAAGAAATGCAAAACAAAATATGACAGTCTGTACAGTGACCTGTTTGCTAAAGGGAATTTGACACATGCTGGGAAGCCACGCATGACTCAACAGAATACACACCGCAGGTTTATTCAGCCAGCTCTGATGTCAACACAATGATAAGATCTTTCTTTAAAAGTGGCATTTCAGAAGGGACAGAGAGACACTGCTGATCTTATTTTTCCTTGAATCCTGTTGGCAGGTTATATACTGTGTCTATGTTTATTCAACACAATAGTTTCAGGTCAGGGTTTTCTCACTTTGCTCAAGCCAAAACAAACAAATTTCCAAAGTTTTGGATTATTGGTTATTGGTACCTTTATTTGGTATTTAAATTTATTTTCTGTATAATGTATTTAAATTATAATCTTAAAATTAATTTTGTGGACAGATTGCAGGAGTCAAAAATACGGTTCACTTAAGGAAATTGCTAATATCTAATCCAAGAGGCCCAATGATTATTTAACTTAACACATTATTTTGTGTGTAGTGTTTTATTGCAAATTTGAATATATTTTTCCACTTTACTTTTGCGAATTTAAGAACAAATGTGTCAGGTTAGAGATACTGGCCCAAACACACACATCCACACACCACAAGACATGATGATGTCACACTTTTAGTTTAAAATCTATTTCTTGTAAAAATATATATCGTGTCACAATATATCTCAAAACAAAAATGCAACAATATGTATCATGGATAGTGACAATATGTATTGTGAATTTTAAAAAAAATCAAGTTTACAGAGTTTTAGTGTCAGTAAACTACTATATAATATTGAATATAATGTATAATATCGCAACCTGGGAATATTTGTGGGTCCTGATGCCAAATGTTACCAGTATAAAGTGTCCTACATTATTTTAAATATATCTAGTCAGTGACAGAGTGCAAGCATATTTGTCTACAATAATTCTGTATTTTCAACTTAAGTTAAGTAAAATTATTACCATATGTCTTGGTGTATTGAAATAATATCGTATCGTGATATGTATCGAATAGTAACATAAGGGTATCGTTACACCCTTACTATTTTGTGTTAGTGAAACCATCTCTGCTACAGGCTGTGTAGAAGGAACATTATTCTCTAATAACACATGAAATATTAAACATTAATCACACTCAGAACACAGAAGCACCAAAAATGATGTAATTGTGACTGGCCAAGAGGTTTGTATAGCCTGTTATTTTCAAAATAATACACTCTTTATCTCAGTATGAATGTATGTAGTTTCAAGATCAGTGACCCAATTCCCTGAAAAAATAATCTCATTAAAATAAACGGTGTAATCACAGATTATCTTTCACTCACCTTTATGTGCTGATCTCATAATAGACTTTTCACACTTGAACACAAACAAGCACAATATAAATCAATAAAATCAATTTTCTGTATCGATACAATAATATCTGTCATTCAGCATATGTTTATTCCAAATGCATACAATACATATGACATTTGTCCAGTTGTCTTAAAAAATATAGAAAAAAAATGTAAATTATTTTTTAATTTCCTTAATGAGTCACATTTCTGTGTAAATCTCAATAAAGAAGGAAATGTTGGACTGAACTTGATTTTTGGGAATTTGTAAAATTTGTGGGTCCAAAATCGATTTAAATGTGATTTTACTAAAACAATGCTTATTAGTTATTTAGTTATTTGTTAACAAATAGGCCACAGCCAAAGTGTCCTTAGTGACATTAGCAGAGAAGGAAAGTGGTTAAAACTGAATTATAAAACATGCATTTCTATTTCTTATTCATTTAAGAATTTTTCTTTAAATCCTAAAACATTATTTATTCACAAAAATCTAGTTCTATTGGCTCAAATATAGGCTGCATAAATAAGAATAATGTGTAATGTGCTGGAACCTAATGTGTCTGCAAGAGGGAGTGGAAGTTATTTTGATTAAAGTTTACGACATGAATTAAATAACTCAGTTATAATAAATACTTGCATTTTCCATAAACATTAAAACAGGAGATTTTGATGGTGACTTTAATAGGCCTATACACTTCGCATTCCCTACCAACACTGGAAGATTCTAGTCTTGATTCTTTCTACCCAGTTCCTCCATCTATTTTTACCAGCAGTGAGCAGTCACAGAGGAACATTGCAGTACCCTGTGTTTGTTGTTTCCCCTCCTCTTCCCGGGTCCCTTGTTCCCGCTTATTAATCAGTCGCCTTGACCTACTCATCCTCCTCTTTCTCTCCTCCTCTCCTCTCTAATTCTCAGCATCTTCCTCTGAGTCATCTTTTCATCCCCTCCCCCTTCTTGTTTCTCCTCTCCTCTCGCTCTCATTCTGGTTTCCACCCACCCACCCTCGCTCTGTTTTCCTCTCTCTTCCGCAGTTCGACACTTCCAGGCTTGCCTCTCGCAAGGCTCCGCGCACTGACGGCAGGTAATCATCGCATGAGAGCCTCGTTTCTTTTTTGCACCTGCTCCTTTGCATCATTAATGCATGAGTTGCGGGGTCATTAAAATGCGTTGGCTTGACCATGAATAATGCTATTGAATGGGTTCGGCTTTGTGAATGTTGCATTAAGAATGAATTGTTATATTAAGGCATCGCATGGTGTTGGGCATGTCTCTGCGGACAGTGATGCTGGATGTGAATTCGGGTGGCAGTGTTTTCTGGTGCCCGCTGATGAGGGGTCGGGCAGATGGATGCTTTACTGTTTCTATGTTATCAGTGTGTGTCCAACCTGTTCTCATTGGTGCAATTTTATTGAATGTATCTTTGAATCTTGTTGAGTAAATTCTTTAATCAAATTCGTTCATTTGAGCAATTGCCGCCTTTGCATTTTGTTTTCTATTAAAAGAAGCAATTAATGAAGTAAAGTATGTGAAACAGGAATAATTAGTTCACTTCGCGAGTTCCGAGTCTTGCGTATATTTGTCACGTGACCAACGCAAAAAGAACGAATCGCTCGTGAACGTCCCATCGCTGGTTCTTATTTCTGGTCTCCACTACTCGCTTCGATGCTCCAGAAAGCTCTTATTTTCGCCAAAGGGATGTTAAATTATTTATCTTTTTCTTGCCCCATCACGCCACTTTCTGCGGTATATCCACCCCACCCCTCGGTTGATCGCCCCCTCCCCCCGTAGGGTATATCTGCTGACAGCACGGTTGCTGCAGTACCACACTGGCACGGGCACGGCGTAAATTAGCAGCGGCATCCGGATTTGGATGCACGATCATGAGCTGGTCGCACAGTGTGGCAGTGGCACCTGCGGGCATACATGCCCGTGTTGTCATTATAAATAAAGTCCCTCCTCCTCCCCCAGTCTAAATCCTGGTGGTCGGTGCTACGAGACACGCATTCCATTAGCAAGGTGACATGTGTGCCCATGTCGGTCGTGGCATATTTAGAATGCAATTGGCATGTTCTGGCTTTTTATTGGCTGCCAGCGTGGCATGTCCCTGTCGATGCTTGAGCTATATCTCTCATTGGTAAGAAGCACAGAACTGAATGTTCCAGAAATACAGTCCCATTTCAAAGAAATCAGATTGATTGCCACTCCTGATGTATTTGCATATTAAGGGTTAAAGTCAAAATGGATGCTGTTCACCTTATGCACGTTCCTGGTCTTATTTTGAACGATTAATCAGTGCACATTATCCTAAATGTTTCATTTCTTAATCTTAAATCAAAACTGAATAACTGCGCTATAAAAGATTGTAAATATATGTACTGATAGCCAAATATTAATTGTTTTAGCCATCTTATAGATGAGATTAATAATGTGTAAAGGGAATTATGGCAGATGCAGGTTGAAAAAAACAGGGTTTGACGTACTGGAAGACTTGCTCACTGGAAGATTTTTATCTTTCTCATTCAAAGTCAATCAAATTGATGCCATGCACACAGAGTTTCTAAACATCACGAGCAATGATGGCAGTGATCGCTCATGCTTTTGTTCCCTCTCTGTCTTTAAGGATGTCCATTGTGAGCATCATTGCCAGGGAAATCCTGGACTCTCGGGGAAACCCTACAGTGGAGGTGGACCTGAGAACTGATAAAGGTGAATCAATAAAGCAGTCTAAAAAAGAGAACTGAGCATCCTGGATTTTAAAAGCAAAGGAAAATGTGGAATGTGTGTTATCTACTGTAAATTGAGTTCCTGGATGAATGTCCATTAAAAATAAGGCATCTTCCAGGATGCAAAGGCTATCTTGTAAAATACAATCTATAATATATATAATAAAAAACTAAATATTATCAAAATTATGTGTTATTATGTCCACATGCAAGTTACTTTTAAGAGACAAATTTAAATGCATGTAAATTTGGTTATGTTGACGCAGATCCATCAGTAAGATATAGATGCACTATGTAATAATCACCGATATAAATGAACGACAAATTTGAAGTGTCAGTGTGTGTTCAGGTCTGTTCAGGGCTGCGGTGCCCAGCGGAGCGTCGACAGGCATCTATGAGGCCCTGGAACTCAGAGATGGAGACAAGAGCCGTTACAAGGGCAAAGGTGAGTGATCAACGATGGTCCTTCTTAACAATGGCACTATTAATAATCATTATATATAACTAATTAGATTGTTTAAAGTGCCTCTGTTATGCTTTTTTGAATATTACCTGTATGTACCTAGCTGTTTGTGAATTTAAAATGTCTGCAAAGTTTTAAAGATCCACAACATAACAAATTTACATAATGCCATCCTATGGTCTTCATAGGCTGCCTGCAAACTATGCCTACTTTGACCCACCCTCAAACACTGTAGTTGTAGCTGAGGCTTAGAAGAGTTTGGTTCATGTTGTTGACATGTCGAGAAGACGCTGTTTTCAGCGCTGCAAATCCACTTTTCATGCACTTCAAACAGATGAAGACTTGAATTGATACAGTAACCGACACCATCATTACTGTTCGTATTGCTGTGTATCAAGTGCTGAGGAGATCCGGAGCTGAAATTCAGTAATGGCCGTTTTGTTTCCGACACACACTGTAAGTGGTGGACCGATCACAACAGACTGGGCCAATCAGAGCAGGCTAGGGTCATGGAAGAAGGGTTTAGAAAGACCGGATCCTTGATCAAACCATTTCAGACTCTTAAAAAAATGAGGTCATGTACAATCACGGGCGCCTTAACCATTGTGTGTGGGTGGGACAAGACCCACCCACTTTTTACGACAAATTATATTGGACCCACTTACTTTTATCGTCTCTAATGTAGCACATGTCTGTTTACCTGCCCCTAACCGATAAACACTTATTATTAAACACATGTTAGACGCTTTATTTCCACTTGTCTAATATTTTCTTTCCGATCTGATATGTGATGGGGAAGTTCCACATTTTATTTGCTTCCGACGCCCATGTGCACAATGTATATTAAAGGGTCATGTTTGACATATAAGAGGTCTTAATACTATAAGAATATCCTGTAAGTTTCAGAACTAAAACAAGGTAGGTGTGAATACGCCCTTAATCCAAAACAGCTTTTATTGAAACCAAGCTCAGAAAACGACTCGTTTGGGAATGCACTTATTTATGATGTCATAGATAGGTGAAAGACCGCCTCTGCAGAAGAAGATCAACGCTTACGTCTACATCATTACCACTGTAGTCCTGCCCATTGATTCACGCATGACAAGTAGTAGATAAATAACATACATGACGCTAACACTGGATTGAGCAACTAAGATATAAACAGGCTTTCGAATAGTTGTGGAAAAAGCACATTCAGTGCATATTTGCAGAGACTTAAAAAAATAAAAAAAACTATGCCGTGCCTTCTATATTGAATCTGACAGGAATGGCGCAACACACTAATGTGTGTAAAAAAGTTTTTACTATGTGTCACTAGATCGTTTGATATGTACTGATTATGTGTACGTCTAAGCAAAATCACTGCATGATTCATGTACACAGATGTTCTTTGTCTTTAAATCGTTATTGCTGTTTATGTGTCAGTAAATCAAACCAGTGACTAATGGTCAACTTCACAGTGTTTCTCTTAGTAGGATGAAATTAATCTGTTATTTAAACTGTGATTAAATTATATACAGAAAGCGAATGCTCCCTTTACAATCACTGGAGATGTCAATCAAACAGCATGAGTTTATCAGTGACAGAGTCCTGGATTCTTGCCAAAACTCCCATTATAATCAACAAATCTCTTATTTGCATTGTCTTTGCACTGTTATTTATGATGAAAGTATTCATTAGTGTGCAGAAATCCAGTTTCAATGACAAGATGACTGCATTCATGCACTCAACATGTCTGTGAATGGCTACAGTGCTCATCACTGCAACCTTTCATGCCACGATCATAGACCGTAAAAAAATATGGACGACTTCTGAAGAAAAGTGAAGCCGCCAGTGGTCCGAATATGGCGCTGACATTTTGCGCAGATTTGGGACAGAGTCTGCGCAGGAGATAGCAGGAAGTAGAGCCGCGATATCAAAAGCCCACCCACACTCCCGCAGCTTAAATGTTTATAGCATCAGATAACTAACTAAAACCAAAATTATTTAAAAAACAAACAGTTTAAATCAAATCAGCGTGATAAAAACTGATAAAAATGACAAAAACAACTTTGGGGAAAAATTATATGAAGTGCAATTTAATTTTTTAGTTTGTCTTGCGTCCATTAGAATACATGGAGGGGCGGGGATTATGGCCTATACTGGGACCAACCAGCTGGGGGCGATCGAGACGTTTTGGCTTCAGTTTTTAACACGAGTGCGGCAAGCTTGGCCACGATCTAAATTAGGGGTTGCATCGACTAATCGACTAGTCGACTTTAATGCTCTGCCGTGACGCTTTAAGCTTGACGTCGACTAGTTGCTGGCCTATAGAGGGCGCAACAGGATAAACAATTTCCTGACACACAGGCTCTGTTTTAAACCGTTAAAAATGACAAATAAATGCATACTCTGAGAGCTCTCCACAAGACATGTTTAACCACGCGCGCCTCACACAAAACCATTCAGTAGCTGAATGAAACTGAAAAGTTCTAGCATATATTTCTTGATAACTAAAACTCACAGCTTCACTATTAGTAGAGAGACGCTGGCAGGTATAATTAATTCACACGCAATCACTCACTAATGCATTCATACATGCAGTCTTTATTGTGCTACTTTATCTGTATCTTATTCAGAACGAGAAGAAATCTGTGAGAAATATAGGCTAATGACCATAAGACAGAAGACCTGATACAAAAGCTGTTATGTAGGACCAAACCTTATGGGCAGTGCTATGTCTGTCCTGTGCACAATAAAATCCGTGTCCGCGTCTCAGCTCAAGGTTCAGGCTTATTTGTTCATGAATGACGTCATCAGCGAGTAGTCAACGTCGACTCGACTTTCATCACATAAATGTCGACTTTAAAAAATCGGAAGTCGTTCAACCCCTAATCTAAATATAATGATCTAAATATAATGCCACAATCAACACTTTTCACGATTAGTAAACCCTGAGAACTGTAATAGTAAAAATGTGCTAAAAGTGTTCGACGGAGTTGCACATGTAATACTTAGCTATTTCATAAGCAAAGATGTCAGCCAATCACATCAGTGGGCGTTTACGCAGTAGACACGCCCCTTCAAGCAGAGCGCTAAAATCAGGGTAGGAAAGATGACTTTTATTTATAAATTATGACCATTTTTGATGTAAAAATCATACTAACATTATAAGTGCACCCCAGGAAACATTACAAAATAATAAAATAACGCAGTTCATAACCCCTTTAAGAAATAATTAAAGTGTTTTTGACCTTAGATACATGTAAACCTATTGTTGGCAAAATTGCATAATAGGGGCACTTTAAAACAAATTGGGTGATTCTTTTTGAAGCCTCCTGCTATAGTTTTGTTTATTTGATCTATTCTTGTGAATGTCTTGTGTTTTAAGGTGTACTGAAGGCTGTTGGTCACATAAATGACACTCTTGGACCAGCCATCATTGCATCTGTAAGTGGAAAAAATGGTCTCGTTTAATTAACCTTCTTTTTATAACAAATAACCAAACTATTTGTTTTCAACCAATTTGAGAAGGATTATAAACTGCAATCTGTGGATATTTGCTAACTTCTGGAAAAGACTATCTAAATGAACCTGAGACTCATTTCTGCAAGAAGAAAAATATATAAATCATTTGCAGCTTATATTCAAAATATACTTGGCTTTAATGGGGGCACAGCTTGAGTTTAAACCTACAATATTCCTTTAAAATGAACATGACTACATTTTTTTTCACTATGATTTACATTCTTTTACAGCCTCCTAATTTTTTTTTCATTCCATACATGTTTTTCTTCAGACGTTTGTCGGCACTTTCCTAAAAAAAAAAAAAATCTGATTTTTTCACAGTTTATTTTTAAGCAATTGTTAATTTAATTATTTGGTATTTGTTTGTTTGTTTGTTTTACAGATCAGATTCCGATCAGATGGGATCAGAATCAGATCCCACCCCTGCACTCTTTTTTTAATCATTTTTCTTCTCATATTTTATACCCGTTCACTTGTAACAGGAGATTTTAAAACAGGTCCAACAAATCTACCAAAGGCAGAGACACAAAATCTCCTATTATCCAGGTCTTAATTTTCATTCTGATCTACACATTCCATTCTTCCGTTTTCATGTCTTTTTTTACTTCCATGTCTACAATGCGAAGGCAAATACACTCAAATGCTGCAAGAATACTTTTAGACTGACTTGACTTTGATGATGAGTTTTAATTTCACAGCAACAGGGCTAATGATTAGACAACATTTTCATTAAGCAACAATCAAGCGCTGTGTTTTATTAATCTGGAGGGGTTTATCTTCACAATGTGAACTTTAGGAGATCAGTGTGGTGGAACAGGAGAAACTAGACAACATGATGATTGAAATGGACGGCACAGAGAACAAATGTGAGTTATAATCTTATAACATAATCGTATTTTATAGACATAGTTAACCAAAATGGAAATTCTGGCATCATTTACTCACCCTTGTGTTTTTCCAAATCTGTATGACTTTCTTTCTTCTGTGGAGCACAAAACAAGATGCTATCCTTAAAGCATCCTTAATATATATATATATATATATATATATATATATATATATATATATATATATATATATATATATATATATATATATATCCTACTGACCCCAAAGTTTCAAACTAATATCTAAAAAAAAGAAATTGTAATCATTTTAGCACGTATTCCAATAATGTTTCAATTGTTACAATGCATATGGATTTTTACTACCACATAAAGAATAATGATAATTGCTATCTGTTCATCATATCTACAGCCCAGTTTGGTGCTAATGCCATCCTGGGAGTGTCTCTGGCCATATGCAAGGCTGGTGCGGCAGAGAAAGGCGTCCCTCTGTATCGTCATATTGCTGATCTGGCAGGAAACACAGAGCTAGTGCTGCCAGTTCCTGTAAGAAAACTCATTACTCAATTGCACGACTTTAGTATGCAACATAATAATTCACATCTGTATGTACTTTCTTTTGATTATCAAGGGAAATAGACTGACTAAGCACATTTTCTCTGCCCGTTTGTCAGGCCTTTAATGTAATCAACGGAGGCTCCCATGCTGGAAACAAGCTCGCCATGCAGGAATTCATGGTACTTCCTGTGGGGGCGGAGTCATTCCGTGACGCGCTGCGCGTCGGAGCCGAGCTCTACCAGACGCTGAAGGGTGTCATCAAGGAGAAGTATGGCCAAGACGCCACCAACGTCGGTGACGAGGGAGGCTTTGCTCCAAACATCCTGGAGAACAGTGAAGGTGTGTTTATCAGTCTGTCTGAGTGTGTGATCCAATTTAATCATAATGGATTTATCCACTGGTCTCTATCACGTCTCCACAGCACTTGAGTTGATAAAGACAGCCATAGACAAGGCCGGGTTCACAGATAAAGTTGTGATCGGGATGGATGTAGCCGCTTCCGAGTTCTACCGCGACGGGAAGTACGACCTTGACTTCAAGTCCCCTCCAAACCCAGACAGACACATCACCGGTGATGAGCTGTTAGAGATCTACCAGACGTTTGTCAACGATTATCCAGGTAAATTGTGAATAATAAATGTAAATATGTAAATAAATATTAGCCCAGAACATATATCATGTTTTTGTCCCTGTCATCATTGACAGTGGTGTCCATTGAGGACCCGTTTGATCAGGATGACTGGGCCGCTTGGACTAACATGACGGGTTCAGTGGGGATCCAGATTGTGGGTGACGACCTGACCGTGACAAACCCAAAGAGGATAGAGAAGGCTGCGGAAGACCGCGCATGCAACTGTCTGCTCCTGAAGGTCAACCAGATCGGCACCGTCACAGAGGCCATCCAGGCGTGAGTGACTCTAAACTATGTCTAATATACCAGAATTTTCTAGCTCATCATCTTCCTTTTCTGAACTGTGTATCCCTTAGATGTAAGCTCGCTCAGGCTAACGGATGGGGCGTGATGGTCAGCCATCGCTCGGGAGAGACAGAAGACACTTTCATCGCTGATCTAGTGGTGGGACTCTGCACTGGACAGGTACGCACACTTACACAAACGTAACCATTATGTATAGAGGTGATATGGTTCATATATGGTTCATATAATTGACAAACTTTCACTCTTTCTCTCTTATCTTTCAGATAAAAACAGGAGCTCCATGTAGATCTGAGCGCCTCGCCAAATACAACCAACTTATGAGGTAAGAGTGCACTCAAGCACACTATTTTTAGCAATGTAGTATTACATCCATTCAAATCCCTAAAACAATGTCCAAATAATTGCAGCATGCTTTTTTGCCTCGATTAATACTTTCCCCGCCATTGACAGAAATTTCTGTCATTAATGAAACAACACTTCCCCACCTTCAAGTACTTTTCCAGCTTTCTGTGTTTTCACTGTTATGTGGTAGGGTACGCTATAACACATCTTCTGAAAGAGCACTGAATCTCTGAATCAAAAGACATGTGAAGAAGATGCAGAAACAAGCGATAGCATATGTAAGCAGATGCATATGTAAAATAACGCAATCATTTCTTCTGGTCATTTTGACCCGAAATAAAAAAAATTGATTGTTCATCGGAGTGGTCCAAGACCAAGACCAAAAAATGACTGTTTATGTGGTTGAAATGATAAAAAAGTAACAAATCCTTCTTGTGGGTCAATATGACCCCCCATAGGAATGAAAGGAATGTGAGGAATTTTTTTTGTCAAAAATATTAAAAAATCTGGCAAAATCCAGAACAAACACACACACACAAATGAAGGCATGCGACTATAGAACATTCCCAATGTTTTCACAAACACACACACACACACACACCTAGGAATTCCCATTCTAATGATTTGCAATTTTTTAAAATGCTGGCGGCGAAAGAGTTAAACAGGCTGTTGCTAAAATCAAAACTACTATTTTAGCAATGCATCTCCAAAGTGGTACTTATTTTGCTTGATTGATTTGTAAAATATACTTAAGTGATACTGTTTTTATTGTTCATAATTATGTTTATGTATCTAACACTAAGTAGCCTACTGAACATCTTGCCGAACTCATCTATCATTGGTTGTAGCTTGTTTCCGCCACAGAATAAAAAAAAGGTAATTGCAACAAGTCCAATTCTTAGAAAACAAAGTTGGCTAACAATTGATATTTTCTCACAATTGCAAGCTTATATCTCACAATTCTGACTTCATAACTGTGAGTAAAAAAAAGTCCAAGTGAGATTAAAAATGTGCGATTACAATTGTATGTAATTTTTATTTAGTGGCAGAAACAAGCTTTCATAGCAAAAATCTAATTTTCTTCCATTTAGTACATTGCTAGTTGGTTGCCCATTGGCTAGTAAGCATCCACCTAGCAACCACTCAAAGTACCATAGCAACACCCTGGCAACAAGCCTAACATTGTAGTGCCACTACTGTAGTGGAAACACCATGCATATTGTCTTCAGAAAATCTTTCATTTCTATTGTGAATCAGCACGTACAAGTGACTCAACTTGCATAATATATACATAACACATAATACATAACTGTTGTACTTAAAAAACCCCAGTCTCTAAAATAACAGTGGCCACAAAAAGAACCAATATAATTACTTTGATTAACATGGCTGATTACAGGCTTCTAGCTCTTTCTCCGTCACCTCCTGTTCCCATATAATTAATCCATGTCCATCTCTGCCAATCTGTCTCTTTTTTCTGCCTCACAGGATTGAAGAAGAATTGGGTGATCAGGCTCGTTTCGCCGGGCACAATTTCAGAAACCCAAGCGCTCTGTGATACTGACATCACCGCACCGAAATCACACGAAAAAACAACTGACAAACAGAGTATGTACTGCACTGAACCGACTGACTACCCCGACATCCCCTAAAATCATTCAAAACAGCACTATTTGCACTGAGATACTAAAAATGACTTACTCAGACACTCAAATATATATATATTTAAACTGAACTGGACTGCGGACAGGCTTTGATAGACCAAATGTTATGCACAGCGGATCCTGGACAGACCAACATTATGCACAAGTGATACTGAGGTACTTGGCGGGCAAAACATGTGCACAGGGTGGACGTGCATGCGTATGATACAGAAAATGGACCTTGAATTGAACAAGGCAAAGACTTTGTTGTCTAAAAAGGATTTAACTCAGATGGAATAAAAGTAGAGTTTATTTGTAATCTTTAAATTTAAGCTTCAATTTAGATGTGAAATATATGTAAATACATTTAAAAAACGGTCTAGATCGACTTGCCACACTAAAGAAATCAAATGTAATTTTTATGGTTCATTGCATGAGAACTAGGCAAAAATAATAGATTTTGGAAAATGGTAGAAAAATAAAATATTTATGCAGCAGTGGGATTTCCAATGGGAGGATTGACATTGACAGTGAAGTATTCAGATGTATAAGGGACCAGACAGTTTACTGAGTAGTTTGCCCAGGGCATTAGATGCTTTTTATCAAACAATACTCTCTTTCTCAGATGCAGTTTTATATCTCTGACCCAAAAGCATGCTAAAGAAAAAGACAAACAAAAGAAAACACCAAATCAGAAAATAAAATATGGTGCTTGAATCTCTGACTTAAATAAAAAGAAAATAATTTTAGTATATTAAAAATTCTAAATAATGTGTGTAGAATATATCTCTTTTCATAAAGATGCTTCGCTATTTAAAACAGCATAAGGTGCATTGTAAGTTCATTAGTTTATGTACATCGTTGTCATTGAGTTGAGAGGTCTAAAATATGTCCTCGTGTGATTGTTATTGTAGTCTGATGCCTCCCTACATAGATCAACACAGCCAAACACACATTGAACGTAAAGTTCACGCCAAATCTTCATACGTCTGCCAGATTTTCTCATGCAATGACTCTTAAAATGTACTTTCGCATTTTCTTTCAACCTGGATCTTGAAGGGGAAGTTATTTTTTTTAAAGGGACAGTTCACCATAAAATGAAAATTCACACATTTGACCATAGTTGGAAAACAAATAGTATGGAAGTCTAGGGACCCTATCATACACTTGGCGCAATACAGCAAATAAGTGTTTTTTGCTGGTTTCATCCCGACACAGTTATCATTTTCACGTCCTGCGCCACGTTGTTTAAATATCAAATGTATTTGCACCCATTTGTGCGCCATGGGTGTGCTGTTCTGAAAATAAGGTGTGTTCAGGGCAGGCGCATCGCAATTTTGAGGCAAGTGAAAACAACTTTGCTACTGACCAACAAAAACTTAGTCAATAGTCAGTATTTTTCATGTTATTTAAAGAGCGCATTAGTAATATAGGCGGGTACAACTGGCTTTTAAAGGGAATGGGAGATGAGACTCTGATTGGTTTATTGCACGTTACGCCCAAAACACACCCATTACTCAGTAAGATAATATGTACAACCCTTTTAGACCATGTGCCATGGCGCGCCAACCATTTTTCCCGTCTTTAAACTAGCAAAAGTGGATTTGGACTAAGCGGCAACTTCCCCCAGTTTCTCTTGAAGCCAATATGGCAGTGACTTAAACTGCAGTTCATCGACTGGCCACTAGGGACAGGCTCCAGAAGGGAGCAGAATCTCATTGAGCCCCATGTTAAAATGCCCAACTTTACTGCCGGAAAAAAACATGTTTACAGCCTGGTACAAATTGTGGTTTTGGTCTATATACGTCTAATTTTGCCCTTCATGACAATTGTGAGGGGGGTGAATTTTTATGTAACTCATTTGTTTACATTATACAAAGCTTTAAAGTTCTGCGTAATTAAGGGCGTGGTCACTTTGACTGACAAAATTTTCATTTTCCGCTGAACTCTCCCTTTAAATGGGTAAAACACTTTCTCCTAAGTGAGATATTCGTAGGTAGATTTTCTTGAAGATTGTAAATACTGTTGATCTGTGGCACAGATTTCTGGCTCAGCCAATGACGTGTGTTTGGGGCAGAGCTACCTTCGTCCAAATCATAGGAGACGGGGCGGAGAGAGCAGTAGAAATGACACGCTTCTCCTTCCTTAATCCAGCAGTGAACAAAAGAGAAACATAATCACAATGACAGATCTAATTCAAGAACTCGACCGACAAGACGCGCTTACACGAATAGAGACACACACATTCACTCGCTCGCTCACATTTGTCTGCAAAGTCTCACACGATTCCTTATTTCCCTGCCACCTTGGACTTGCAGTCTGTGTTTCTTCCTTTCTGGTTGTTTCATCTGTACCCTCCACCCCCTTTCCCTCCTTGTGGTTACGACTTGGCTTGTTCTCCCCCGTACCTGAAATCTTTTTCCTCCTTGATGACTTGTCTTTTCATTATTTTGTGGGATTATCGTGGTGAAAGAAGGAAAAGAAAGCAAGATGGAGAGAAAAAAAAAACTGACAAGCCTGTCAAAGAATAATGTAATGGAATATTAAAGCTGTCATTACTTTCGTCACCCTTGAGTGTCTAAGTGTGTTTTCTTCTCTTCTTTAAAAGCAGAGGAGGACGTTTCAATGGCTTTACACCATTTAGATGCTCAATTATGAAACATTAAAACTAAAGATGTGAATGTTTTTATGGGTTTTAAAAATTGCACTTCTTGTCATCTACAATAGAAACGTTCATAACTGAAAACTTTTATACTTTTATTTAAGAAGGATGCTTTAAATTGATCAACAGTGACAGTAAAGATATTTATAATATTACAAAAGATTTCTATTACAAATGCTGTTCTTTTTTTAAATCAAAGAATCCTGAAAAAAATATAGGTTATAAAAAATATTAAGCAGCACTGTTTCCAACATCGATAAATCATTTTAGAATGATTTCTGAAGGATCACGTGACACTGAAGACTAGAGTAATGGCTGATGAAAATTCAGCTTGGCATCACAGAATAAATTATATTTTAAAGCATATTAAAATAGAAAACCATTGTTTTAAATTGTAATAATATTTCACAATATTAGTTTTTTATCAAATAAATGCAAGCCTTATTGAGCATAAGATACTGCTTTCAAAAACAATAAAAACAGTAATGTTTCCAAACTTTTGACTGGTACTACATGTGTGTGTGTGTGTCAGTGATAAAAGCAGAAAAACAATCTTTAGACCAAGTTAAGACGCCATGAGAAGTCAAGATAAGTACTTTTTTATTTTCTACCGAGGTAGTCATTTCTACAGAGGATAAAGTGCTCTTAAAGTCACTAGAAACTTCACCGCTGGTCTTGTAAGTTAATCAGTGTGGAGTATACAGTGCGTTAGACTTCAAGTAGTGTGCTCTGCAAGTGCATAGACAATACAGTAGTTTACTCAAGCGCAGCAGCAAATAAGCAACTAACATGCCCAAGCTCTCTTGTACCTTTATATTACCACATTTTTAGTAGGAAGGGAGTTAATATTAATATTGTAGCCCAATAACCAAACTCAACCATTTAACAAGCAGGCGAGTTAAAGCAATACAACCACAAATAAACTTTCAGACCTGCTGGAATGACATGAAGCTGGTATATACGGATTAGGCAGTGCAGCAGTTTGGACCGTCAAAATGGCTGAGCATCTCTATGAGCGGGCATTTATGATATCAACAAACTCTGGCTTCAGCGAAGCACCTCCAACCAGGAAACCATCAACGTCAGCCTGGGACGCAAGCTCTTTGCAGTTTCCCCCAGTAACAGAGCCTGTGAAACGAGAGAAGAACATGAAAGCAATCCAAGTAACAACAAATCATAATTCGGTTTTTCTAATAAATATAATATGTTTTAAATACAATACAGATAATGGTTAAAACAGCTCAAACATGCATTTTAGTCTGGGATTAGGCTTAATGGGTTAGTTCACCCAAAAATGAACATTCTGTCATTAATCACTTACCCTCATGTCGTTCGACACCCGCAACATCTTCGGAACACAAATGAAGATTTTTTGTTGATATCCGATGGCTCAGAAAGGCTTCCATTGACAATAATGACATTTCCTCTCTCAAGACCCATAAAGGGTATTAAAGATGTCGTTACAAAGTCCATCTCACTACAGTGGTTCTAATAGGTTTGTGCGAGACTTATATAGTGATGGCCGATTTCAATACAGCTTCCAGAAGCTTCGGAGCGTTATGAATCAGCGTATCCAATCATGATTCGGATCAAACCGCCAAACTGCTGAAATCACTTGACTTTGGCGCTCTGAACCACTGATTCAATATCAATACGCTGATTAATAAAGCTCCTAAGCTTCATAAAGCAGTGTTTTGAAATCAGCCATAACTATATGTTGTTATTTCAGGGGGGTTTTGCGCACAAAAACAATTCTTGTTGCTTCATAAAATTATTGTAGAACCACTGTAGTGAGATGGACTTTGTAACAACGTCTTTAGTGCCTTTTATGGGTCTTGAGAGAGGAAATGTCAGTGCTGCCAATGGAGGCCTTTCTGAGCCATCGGATTTCAACAAAAATATCTTCATTTGTGTTCTGAAGATGAACAAAGGTCTTACGGGTGTCGAATGACATGAGGGTGAGTAACTAATGACAGTGTAATTCAGGAAGCTTGGAACGGCAAGGATATTTTTTTATATAACTCTTGACTGTATACGTCTGAAATAAGATAATTAAATATACCTAGGATAGCTTGAGGGGAGTAAATCATGGGCTAATTTTTATTTTTGGGTGAACTATCCCTTTAAGGCCACTCAGAACAGAACAGACGGGATGTTCTGAACACTGCAGACTCACCTCCGTAGATGATGCGCAAAGAGTCGGCTACTGCATCCGACACATTCGCTCTCAGCCATCCTCTCAGCTTCTCGTGCACCTCCTGAGCCTGCAGCACACAATTGACAGCACATACAAGACCTTGAAGACTTCTTGTACACCGATTAAAATACATGATCATGAACTGAATGACTGAAGTGCCCCTGTTTTGCTTTTTTGAATATTGGCTGCATCTGAAAACGTGTTGCCTTGCTGCCCTATCAAGCAATGACTTTGCAGGCAGCGTTTGTGCGTGAAGGCACCTCATGAAACTGATTTCAGACAGACTTCTGAGGCAGCGTAACAGTTTAATGATCAACAGCAAAATAGAGCGAGCTTTGGTGAAAACTAAGTGAATATTTAACTAACTACAATAGTCATACTCAAAGTTTCATAAAAATTGATAAATTGACTTACATCAAAAACGTACTTACACACAAACTGACCACCAACCACAACTTTCAGACGCCATCTTTCTTTTTTTAGCTCAACTGTCACGAAATGGAACACACAGGATTGTGGGATATCAAAGGTAGTGAAGGATACATCTATGCTGCCTTCAAAAATCAATGAGATGAAGGTATATCAGGAGACAGGAAGAGAAGCATTGGATTGGATTTGGGCGGGCCTTGATGCCTTACGACCTTGGAACGCGTCAACCGAAGGCAGCATTTTTAATATTTCAGATTTAATATTAAAAATGGAATGACACACTTGCAAGCTTCCATGTTTACCATGTGATTTGCTCAATTAATAAAGGCCTAAATTAAAACTGTTCATCATCTTTTCCCAAGACTTGGATTAAAGTGCTTTCATTCATATGGATTTATTTCATGATGGCTTTAAGTTTTTGTTGGTGAGACTTTTAATGAAGGGACAGAAACCTCAGGATGCATTAAAAATATACTAAATTGTTTTGTTTTTTTAGATGTTTCAAACAACATGAGGGAATAATAAAACACAATATTTAAATCTTTGGGTGAACTATCCCTTTCAGCAACAGTGCATCCGCTTAGTATTCACAGTGCTTCACTTTTTCCACATTGTTACGTTACAGCCTTATTCCTAAATGGAGTAAATTCATAATTTTTTTCCTCAATTCTACAAACAATACCCCATAATGCCAACGTGAAAGAAGTTTGTTTGAAATCATGTACATAAGTATTCACAGCCTTTGCTCAATAATTTGTTGAAGCACCTGTGGCACCAAATGCAGACTCAAGTATTTTTGAGTATGATGCTACAAGCGTGGCACAGCTATTTTTGGGAAGTTTTTTCCATTCTTCTTTGCAGGACCTCTCAAGCTCAAGCAGGTTGGATGGGGAGCGTCGGTGCACAGCAATTTTCAGATCTTGCCAGAGATGTTCATTCAGGTTCAAGTCTGGGCTCTCCTTTGTTATCTTGGCTGTGTGCTTAGGGTCGTTGTCCTGTTGGAAGAGGAACCTTTGCCCCAGCCTGAGGTCCAGAGCGCTCTGGAGCAGGTTTTCATCAAGGATGTCTCTGTATATTGCTGCATTCATCTTTCCCTTGATCCTGACTAGTCTCCCAGTTCCTGCTGCTGAAAAACATCCCCACAGCATTATGCTGCCACCACCATGCTTCACTGTAGGGATGGTATTAGCCAGGTGATGAGCGGTGTCATGGTCTCAAGCGTCCTTCAGGTGCGATTTGGCAAACTCCAGGCAGACCACCATGTGCCGTCTGACCACTCTACCAAACAGGCCTGATTGGTGGAGTGCTATAGAGATGGTTGTTCTCCTCTCCACAGAGAAACGGTGAAGCGCTGTCAGAATGACCATCAGGTTCTTGGTCACCTCCCTGACTAAGGCACTTCTCCCCCGATCGCTCAGTTTGGCCGGGCGGGAAACTCTAGGAAGAGTCCTGGTGGTTCCAAACTTCTTCCATTTACAGATGATGGAGGCCACTGTGCTCATTGGGACCTTCAATGCTGAGGAAATGTCTCTGTACTCTTCCCCAGATCTGTGCCTTGATACAATACTGTCTCAGAGGTCTACAAACATGTCCAATCACCTGAATTTACCACAGGTGGACTTCAATTAAGTTGTAGAAACATCTCAAGGATAATCAGTGGAAACAGGATGCACCTGAGCTCAATTTTGAATATCATGGCAAAGGCTGTGAATAATGTACGTGATTTTGTTCGTTTTGTTATTTTTTTTATTTTTATAAATTTGCAAAGATTTCAAACAAACTTCTTTCACGTTGTCATTATGGGGTATTGTTTGTAGAATTGAGGGGGAAAATAATACATTTAGTTCATTTTGGAAGAAGGCAGTAACATAACAAAATGTGGAAAAAGTGAATACTGTGCTGTGAATACTTTCCGGATGTATTGTGTTATTACTCCTGCTTTAGTGCATATGCATTTCATAAATACAAAATGGCAGCTATAAAACATGGATTTGAAACATGATATGATAACATTATGATCAATGGACTTTGTGAATACAGGTTTACCTGATCAGGAGTGGCAGTTTTTCCAGTGCCAATCGCCCACACTGGTTCATACGCTAAAACCACACGAGCCCAGTCCTTCACATTGTCTATAAAATATAAATATGAATCATGGTATTTAGTGTTTTAAAGGTAATATGTATATAATCATGAACAAGGTCCTAGAACATAAAAAAATTGACTGTTTGAAAGACCCATGTTCAGCACAACCGACCTAATAATTGATAATTTCATATTAACCATCAAAATAAATATTCCTAATAAGACAGCTCAGCATATTTGCTGACAATCCATGTCATCAGTGCTTAAATGACATACATTTGTTTTTTAAAATGACCTGCAATAACTTTGGTCTGTTCGAACACCACGTCCTCAGTGGTTCCAGCTTCTCTCTCTTCTAGTTTCTCCCCAATGCAGGCGATCACACCCAAATCATTCTCTAGGCAATGGGCCACTTTCTGGCCAATCAGCTGCAAAGGAAATCACAGCCAATCAGAGTGAAACAGGGCTGAATATGCATCACTATGATGCCTGAATTGCATCATACAGAAATCCAAAGACATAAAAGGTTTTGCTCATTTTAATTTTAAAATAAAATTCCTTCTCAACCTCATCACTCTCGCCAAACACATGACGCCTCTCAGAATGACCCAGAATCACCCAGTCGATGCCGCAGTCTTTAATCATCGCTGGGCTAGAGCCGAGAGAACAATAAATATGGTTTTAGAGTTTGGACAGTGATAAATGGTTGTTCATAAATGCTATAAAAGATACCAATGAGCATGTATACCTGATCTCCCCGGTGAAGGCTCCTTTGGGTACCTTATAGCAGTTCTGGGCGGCCACACCGATCCTCTGGTCCAGCTTAGACCTCACATAATCGAGATAAATGGACGGTGCTCCACACACCACCTCTAAACAATGAAGACAAAGCCACTGTTATGATGATATATGATCACGAAAGCCAGCATGACTACTTCTAAAGGGATATTTCCCCAGAAACATTAAACATCTGTTATCATTTACAACTGTTTTTGTGTGAAATACAACACATTTTTAAATATTATTTTGTTTACTACCTCTGACTTTATTAGGTAATTTCCATCAGATTATTTATTCCCCCAATTTTTTTAATATAAAAACTGAATTTTTTATGCATTTGGGACACATATGTGGTGGGACAAATATGGAGTCAAAAATTGTACATTAAAGTGATCGTTCACCCAAAAATGAAAATTCTGTCATAATTTACTCACCCTCAAGTTGTTCCAACCCTGTATGTTTTTTTTTGTTTGACAAAAAAGATGATATTTTGAAGAATATGGATAGCCAAACAGTTGGTGGCACCATTGACTTCCATAGTATGGAAACATCCTATGGAAGTCAATGGGGTCCATCAACTGTTTGGTTAACAACACTCTTCAAAATATCTTCCCTTGTGTTCACCAGAACAAAGACATTTTTGGAACAACTTAAGGTTGAGAAAATTATTACAGAATTTAATTTTTTGGGTGAACTATCCCTTTAATGATGATGTTTTCTACATCATGTCTATGCAAAATTTTCAGCGTTTTTTATGAAAAAATAACATATGACTGTGACGACGTGCAATCATATAAGACGAATCAAATCAATATCAATATTAACTAGTTTATGAAGAAGTTAATACGTTTTTTCAATTTAAAAACACGTCCACACGAGCCTCCATCTATTTAACGTATCACGTGACGTCATGTATAACGTCTCTAATGCGTCTAAACAATCTCCATTATATCAATATACATCAGACTAATTGGCTTAAATGAAAAACTAAAATACTTTCTGCTTAATATGATCTCAGGTACACAACATAACATCCAATGAATGCCATGGACCTGCTTCATCGTTGAGACTGGCCGTGTTCAAGGTCATTATGAGCTCGCCCAGAGTCTCTTTATCGCCGTTCATTTTCCAGTTTCCCCCGACGAAGAATTTTCTTGAGGACATTTTTGCGTGACAAACAAAACAAACGGATCAAGCACACCTACTGCGGTATAATCGCTCCCGTGCTTACAAACTTACGAATCCTACTATGGCGAAGGCGTGGTCGTAAATATTCAGGAGGCAGTCATTTGGCATTGGAAGGTCGCAACAAACGTCACGAGTTACGAAAACCTAATTAATATTCAAATGAGGTGGGGCGATATTCAATAATTATTATTATTATTCACAACAAGCTAAACCTTTGTAATACTGAGCAGCCTCATTTCCTAAACTCTTTTTAGCTGGGTGCTGCATAGAAGATCTCAGTGGATTTTAAAATAATATATTTGAACCCCAATGAGATCACTAATGAAATTGCATCTATTTTACACTCTGTACTTTCCCAAAATCAAATTACATTATCTATCCAGGATGGTTTTGGGGATGTTCCAAAGAGCATCTTGTGCTTGAATTGATTGGAAGAAAGTAATCTATATAAAAGAGTTCACATACCATTTGTAGAATGGTCTTCATTTATTAGTTTGTTTACATTTTTAATGTCACTTCACACTCCTTTCCCTAGATGTGTTCATTCTGTGTAATCATTTTTAATATTAGTTATTATTAATTATTACTTACAATGTAAAGTGTTTTAATGCCTGTTAATGTTTTAATTCCGAATACTGTTGCATCCATGTGTGCTTTTTCTTACAATGCATTTAGTCTTTTTCTCATTTCGCAGCCAAGGCTTGATCATCTCAGCCTTGCACCATGGACTTCATCAAGAATAGGAACTTTAGTCAATTACTATAGTCTTCGTGTTTGCGGGTGCTTGCTGACGTTTCTCTGGGAAAAGCTCTATTGAAAGTGGATTAGAGTAAGTCTCTTGTCCTCCTTCTTAAGTGAAAGAAAAAACAACTGCCTGATCTACTTTCTCAAGGGGACTGAGATGGCAGTAGGTGATAAAATATACTTAAAGGAATTAGGTTTACTTAGGTTGTGACCTCATTATAGAAGTGAAAGCCTATAGTTAGTAAATACAAAGTTCTGTCATGAAATTCTAGATGGCACATGCTCATAAATCACACCATATTCTATCTATAAGGCATAGCTGATTGGTTCCCGCTGTATTGATAGCCAACACTCAAATTATTGCCTAGTGTTTGCTGTAGCAGTTTGCAGCGCATTTCAGATACCCTCCACTTTCCCCAGCTCCACTTGCATTGATGTCTTGTATTGATCATTTGGGGGTGATGTCAGCATGTCTTACTTGCTCACAGTAGCATGTTGTGTGTATTGGCCAACCTGGTCTCATAGGAAAAGGTCCCTCTGCACACTTTTTTTGCCACGCCACAAATATGTACCACCAGGTACGTATTGCTACAGTTCTGAAACAAAAACGTCCACTGGGGTCGCTAAAGAGAAGGACATGTGACAATTTCGTTCGACAGTCAGAGGTATGTATATTACAGCATATCCAATTATCCTAAAAGTATGTTATTTTAGTGATAAATGTTAAGTGATATGTGTTGTTTTTTCAAAGTTCAGGAACATTCGGGGGCGGGACTTGGGCGTTGAACATGCTGATTGGCTGACTCCACGAAGCATTTTATTTTAACCACCATTTTAAAAGTCTGTTGTAAGAGTTGTTTGCTATTGGAATCAACAATGGCATTAAAAAAATATGACCGACGGACCAACGACGAGGTTCAGGCTTTATTAAGCTTGCATGCAGAGGATGAAATCCAGCAGGAACTGGAAAGTCGCGCGCAGTTCTACGTCACCGGACTAATTTGCGTAATCTTCTTGGAAATGCAAACAGCAACAGGTCTGGGGGAAAAAAGTTCCTGGGACAAATTGTTTAGGTAATTTAGGAGGAAATGTGGTTAAAGTAATGCATTAATATTGTTACTTCCTAAAAAAAGTAACTTATTGCATTACTTAGTTACTTTGTATGGAAAGTAATGCATTACATTACTAAGTAACTTTTGCGTTACTTTTTCTCACCTGGGCTGGGCTTGCTTGTTTGTTTTTTAATAACAAAAAAGTTCTATTTTTGGCAAGTGTAAAGGCCCTTTCACACCAAAAGTGCAAATTCAAAAGGAAATGCAAATTATAATCTGTACAGTAGAGGGCGCAGCTTGAACAATACTTTTAGATGTGCTGCTGTTCTAAAATAGATTGCAGAAGAATAGGAAAAAGGAACAGAAAGTTCAACACTTCAGCAATAAAAACAAAACAAAAATGAAACAAATGTGATGTTAAGTTTATGAGATTAATGTAGTTATATATATTTAAGCGGCAGTGGATTCCAGAATCCGACCCTTCAAATTAGATTGTCGAAGGTCAGTAGTAAAGACATGAGTTAATAAAAGTGAGATTAAATACATAAAGTATTTTTGTGTCATTTAATTGCATGCTCACATTAAGTCTAGAACTACAATAACTATCATGGGTATTAGGGGACTAGGAGAGCTGTCAGTCAGTACATGGGAAAACAAGGTAACTTGGATTACTAGTTTGGAAAAGTAACTCTTGTTACTCTTTGTTGTAAATTTAAAAGTAATCTGATTAAGAAACTACGTAATCTGGTTACATGAGAATACGTTACCCAACACTGTCTGTCACAGATTCTTTAATAAGTGCCCAATGGAAAGTTTTCACAATAAAGTAATTTAAATAAAATTAAACACAGTAACGGTGCAAAGATCAACATTTTTTTAAATTAGGCTATTAATTACTTAAAATGCCCAAAAATCATAAAACACTTATTTTATTGAACATAACATCTTGAAAGACACACACAGCACACACCAAAATATTGTTTAATGCAGAATACTATGTTTATTAGAAAGGTATTCAAGTAACCACTGCAACATTTAAGAGGAACTGTCTTTTTTGTAAAAGTCCTACAAAAAGATAAAAGAAGTAAATACAGAAATTTGATCTTTTTGCATAATGTGTAGTTTAGAGGACTTCAGGAACTGTATTCCAGGTTAAATTGGCCAACAGCATCAAAGAGCCATATATCAGATCTCAGACAGTGAGAAAAGTCACTGTACAGTTTCTTCTGCATTCTATCATTTCTAATACATAAAAATAGTCATGCAAACTTCCATCTAATGATGAGGATTTGTAACAGACAAAAATATGTAATACTAGATTTTTAATTCTTTAATGATTATTCATTTTCCTCCTTTTTAAGACGTCAAAAACACTATCATTCCAAGTCAAAGTATTGCTGTCATGAGATTGTCATGTTGTGATTACATTAATGCAAACTGTGTTCCTGTGTTTGTTGTAACTTACATTTTTACAATTAAATATTCCATTTAATTATTCTAATAAAATCAGTCATCCAGAAACCCCACACATACAGATGGACCTTGTGTGTTTGTGTGTGTGAGAGAGATTCTCTGTTGCTTAGCATTTCTCATTTCTCATCTTCTCTCTCAACCTTTACTCATCCTTTCTTTGTCATCCTCTTCTCATCTTGTTTCAGGGTCCAGCTCAGTTCCAAATCTTCAAGAAGCTGTCCCATGAGCCAGTGCAAACGCACATGCCATCTAATGGTACTCCGGTGCAGCTCACCCTGTTGTCATGGCCAGACAACACACCTACAAGAGAGAACGGAAGAAATAAAGGAAGGAAGTGAGAATATGAATTTGAGCAGATCATTAGCTTTCAGCATTGGGTTTTAAGCAGACTAAATGATTGGAGAAGTCTGGTATACGTCAGCAGAGAGAAGTATGTCATTTCAACGGAAGATCCATAACAAAAAACACACTACAAAAAAAGTAACATATGCATGGATGAATTTTTCACAATAAAATCTATAACATGAAAATAGATAAGGTGAATTTTCATGTCACGCTGACTTTAGTACACTGTAGTACAACTCTTTCAAGCGAAATCGAAGAACGAACTGATCTGTCATTTCGATCAAAATCAAGCCAAAATGTTTGGAGTTCGTTTCGGGTGTTAATTTTCTGGAAAGGTGCACTCCGGCTGGTAAACACCTTCGAATTACTATTGGACTATTAACTGCTTAATTAATCAGCACTAATGATTCACTCCATCCGCTTCTCCTTTCTTTAAACTTACCCACTTTCTCGCCCTTTAGTGAGTCCCAAATATTGCAGTTGAAGTCATCATAGCCAGCAAAGATGAGGCGGCCAGACATGGACAGAGCCAGTGATGTAACGCCGCTGTTCAGGGAGGCATCCTGGTAGCAAATCACTTCTTGATCAGCGCGAATATCATACATCTTGCATGTGCAGTCATCCGAGCCTGTGATAAATGCGTTGCCACTGGGGAAGTACTGAAGAGGTAGACACAGTTTGATGAATCCATTTATGTGATTTTATCTTACCAATTGGAAAAACTCAAATCTTTGAAACTGGTACAAGGTTAGAATCATCAATGAAGAAGGAAATTACTGGCTATGAATAACTAGTGATGCCGTTTCTCGCTAGCGCATCAAATATTTCGTGCAAACTCACTGAAATGGCGTTGATGTCACTCGTGTGACCCTGGAAGGTTTGCTTGCACTGGCCATCCCTGATGTCCCACAGCTTGGCCAGAGAGTCGCAAGCACCTGAAACAAAGGTTTTGTTGTCCGGGGACAGAGCCAGACACATGCAGTCCCCGACATGGTTCAGGAAAACTGTCGTCTGCTTTCCAGTCTCCAAATCCCACAGTGCACTGGAAGAAAAAAATGGGGTAAAATTAAAATAATAATAATAGAAACGAAAAAAAAAAAAAAAAAAGCTTATTGCATTGTCGAAGATGTGCGTGGTGCTTTCTGGTTGGTTGTTAGGTGGTTGCTATGACGTTCTGGTCTCTAGATATCATTGAGAGCAAGTATTGTACGTTTATGGGATTTAAAAAAAAACTTTATTCTAGGCTGTAAGTAACTTAGTGTAAAGTAAAAGCACACCTCTCCCGTGTGAGCATATTGAAATAAAAATAAAAAATGACAGAAAATGGAGATAGACCACTGGAAATAGATAATCAAATCGAGTGTAGTTTATGTGGGACAGTTTTTTATTATTATTATTTTTATGTAGTATGTTCTGTTGTATAGCCTATTGCATGTTTTGGAATATATAGTATGCATACTATATACCATTAGCAGCATGTTCCAGTGTTTGAGCAACAATGTAGGCCTAATGCTTTTTTGGGTTAGTTTGCCCAAAAGTGAAAATCATTTACTCTCCCTTATGTCAATTAAAAAATTCTTTCTTCCATGAAACACAGCATTTGAATCATGTTGGCTTCTATTTCCATGCAATTACTATGCAATGAATGGGGACAGAATCGAGTCAGTGAGTTAAACTCACCATTTTCATGAACAATAAAGGGTCTGTTCATGATTTAAAGTGGCTGTATGTAAGAATTTTCATTTATTAATTTATTACCAATGAGTGAAAAACGAGGCCTTCCCCGATTTCCTGGGTGTTCTATGAAAGCCTGTTGACTGATTTTCACAACATGTCCTCCAACCAATATGCCTATATCGTTTGTCACTTCCTTGAAATACGATCCATAAGAGCGATTTCTAAAGTTGTGCTCTTAATGACAACAGGACACTTTCATTTTAAAGCATTTTCCCTTTTATCTGCATAATATTTCAGGTTTTGCATAGCTCAATTGGTAAACCATTGCAATAAACAACATGTGATTATGCAATCGTGAGTTTGATCCCAGGAAACACATGTGCTCATAAAGTGTATATGCACTATAAATCACTGGGTAGGTTTAGGGATGGGGTGGGTATACAACCCCAAATCAGAAAAAGTTGGGACAGTATGGAAAACGCAAATAAAAAAAAAGAAGTGATTTCTAAATTTACTTTGACTTGTATTTCATTGCAGACAATATGAAAAACATGTTTCATGTTTTGTCTGGTCAACTACATGTCATTTGTAAATCTGCATCCTTTCCTGTCATTCAGACCTGCAACACATTTAAAAAAAAGTTGGGACAGTAAAGCATTTACCACTTTGTAATGTTGCCATTCCTTTTCACAACACTTAAAAGACGTTTAGGGACTGAAGACACCAAGTGATGAAGTGTTTCAGGTGAATTCCCATTCTTCCTGCAAACAAGTCTTAAGGTGGGCAACAGTACGGGGTCTTCGTTGCCGCATTTTGCGCTTCAAAATGCGCCACACATTCTCTATTGGAGATAGGTCGGGACTGCAGGCAGGCCAGTCAAGTACCCGTACCCTCTTCCTCCGCAGCCAGGACTTTGTAATGTGTGCAGAATGTGGTTTTGCATTGTCTTGTTGAAATATGCATGGACGTCCCTGGAAAAGATGTCTTCTTGAAGGCAGCATATTATGCTCCAAAATCTCTATGTACTTTTCAGCATTAATAGTGTCTTCAAAGAAATGCAAGTTACCTTTGCCAAGGGCACTGATACAACCCCATACCATGACAGACCCTGGCTTTTGGACTTGTTGCTGGTAACAGTCTGGATGATCATTTTCTTCTTTGGTCCGCACTCGGCGACCATTCCTCCCAAAAAATACCTGAAATACTGATTCATCTGACCACAGTACACGTTTCCACTGTGTGATGGTCCATCCCAGATCCCTCCGAGCCCAGAGAAGTCGACTGCGCTTCTGGACACTGTTAACATAGGGCTTCCTTTTGGCACAGTACAGTTTTAACTGGAATTTGTGGATGTAACTACGTATTGTGGTACTTGACAAAGATTTACCAAAGTAGTCCTGAGCCCATGTGGTGATATCGCTTATAGATGATTGACGATTCTTGATGCAGTGCCGCCTGAGGGATCGGAGATCACGGTTGTTCAGCTTAGGCTTGCGCCCTTGTCTTTTACGCACTGAAATTCCTCCAGATTCCTTGAATCTTTTAATTATGTTATGCACTGTTGAATGTGAAATATCCAAATCTCTTTCTTTGAGGAACATTGTTTTTAAACATTTCAATAATTTTCTCACGTATTTGTTGGCAAACTGGCGATCCTCGGTCCATCTTTGCTCCTAAAGGATTAGACCTTTCTTGGATGCTGCTTTTGTACCAAATCATAATTACAATCACCTGTTGACATCACCTGTTTCAAATCACATAATTATTTAACCATTTTACCTAATTTCTAGTCCTAAATTGCTCCTGTCCCAACTTTTTTTGAAATGTGTTGCAGGTCTGAATGACAGGAAAGGATGGATATTTACAAATGAAATGAAGTTGACCAGACAAAACATGAAATATTTTGTGTTCATATTGTCTGCAATGAAATACAAGTGAAAGTAAATTTAGAAATCACTACTTTCTTTTTTTAATTGTACTTTTTATTTGCTCACTTTTTCTGATTTGGGGTTGTAGTTGTAAATAAAAAAAATATTTATCCTAAATGGAAATATGACAAATGGTGGTAAAACGTCCACACATTGCATTAAAATGAACACGCATTTTGATTGGTAACGACAGTCATGACGTCAGACGTAACACGACACTGTCATTATTTTTACGCCAGCTAGAGGGTGCATGACTTTAAAACGTAAACAAAGTTACTTCTGGATGTTTAGTATGTCACTATAAAGGCATTTCCAACTTCTTTATACTTCTAAGCAAAGAACGTCGCCACGAGTATACCAAGGCTTTGAATCACGCTCAGTCTCTTTTACGTTATGTGTGCACAAGTGCGAGTACGAGCAATAATTTGCTGATCACTGCAGTTCACTTAACAGCCACCGGTGTCACTAATAACAAGGGTTTCTACATTTAGCCCCTTTAAAAAAATATGTCCCTCGATACTGATACAAAAATGTAACTGAACTATCCCTTTAAATGTAAAAGCGACATGCACAAACCATGTGGTATCACCAGAGGCAGTGAGAATCTCCGTGTCACTGAGGAAGCGTGCGCAGGACAAGTAACCTATAGAAAATAGAGAGAGACACAGTTACCTAACAGACACAAGTATGCAAGAAAGAAAAGTCTCGACTAACTTGTTTACATTACCTGTGTGAGCATCCAATTCTTTCACAGTCTTGATTACGGGTGTCTTCAGGTTGTAGACAGTACACATGTTGTCGAGACCACCGCTGGCCACAAGGTTTCCAGAAGGAGCATACGCACAGGTCATCACCCACGAGGATTTGAGGGGAACAGCATTGATCTAAAGGAAGAGGCAAATATTAAATCTTTCCCATGAACGTATTCTGATTTGCACCATCACATGTAATTGCAAAATAATCACTGTTCTCAAATGTGACCCTGGACCACAAAACCAGTCATACGTTGCACGGGTATATTTGTGGCAATAGCCAACAATACATTGGATGGGTCAAAATGATCGATTTTTCTTTTATGCCAAAAATCACGAGGATATTAAGTAAAGATCATGTTCCAAGAAGATATTTTGTAAATTTACGACCATAAATACATCAAAAATGTATTATTATTAGTAATATGCATTGCTAAGGACTCCATTTGGACAACTTTAAAGGTGATTTTCTCAATATTTAGATGTTTTGCACCCTCAGATTCCACATTTTCAAATAGTAGTATCTCTACCAAATAATCCAGGGTGACAAATATGTTTTACAGGTTTTGTTGCTTAAGCAGATCCTGTCCTGCCAGAAACTGTTAAAAACAAAAGAATTCCTAAAGTACCACATTCACTAACCATGTGAAAGCATAAATTAGTGCGTAATATGTCATGATTCATCAATAACTTTTGTACTTAAATGTAAACAAATTTTAGGACAACCAAACCACACCTACGCAAAAATCACATACTCTGTTTTTGCACATAAGTTTAAATAGGAGAGAGTATTTTCACAACAAAAATCGCCAAAACTTCACCTTTAAATAAACTGGACGTTTTTATCTTGACGTGTTAAGTTGACTAGGGTACATTTACAAGACAGCAATCAACTAAAAATGGAAAAGCTTTTCCTTTTGTGTTGACAAAAATGTTGTCAAATGATCCCCTTTCACTCGGATCCACGAAAACTACTAAAAGCACTGTATTATTCATGCCAGACCAGTAGTTGGCGTTGTCACTTTGAAAAGAAACACTACGCGCATATAGACCGTTTTCACTCATTTTACACAGAGACAATTACGGTATAATTTTCAAAAATGTGCACTTTGAAACCCATTTTCAGGCCCCCAAAATGAATAAATGTAAATGAATGGTCATAACACATAAAAAGTTTGAAACGGTTGAAAACTGTGATGGTTACAATACCTGTGTATTATTTGAAAATTTTTAACTCAAATGGCCCATTCAAGAAACTTAAAATACATAGCATTAATTCATTAAGCTGAGAACAAAATACTAGGTGACATTATGATGTATAGGCCAAAATATTAATAGCTAGCTAGCTGATATATACTATAGCTTAAATATATGATACTCCATCTTCTCTTGAAAGTGTATCAGACGCACCTTATTTCCAGAGTGAGAATCCCAGATAAGAAGTTTGCCATCCTGTGATGCACTGACCATTAGCCTGAAGACACCAGTGAAAGAAAGCGCAAAGAAAGGGTGGTAAGACAACGGGATGAAAGGATATAGTTCATATATCCATCTGATACTCCATTGCTCATTATATATATATATTTTTTTATTTGAAATCTCACAAACATACTGATTTAATGATAAAATAATGTTTCGCTGTCAGTGCAGTTTAACCCTAGACATGGTCGAGTACCTTCTTGAATACACTTAGACTTAAGTCTGTTCCAGGCCACTGACCCTGATAATTGATCTAACTAAGAATTAGCTAAGTCAAGGTGACCACAAGACGCAGTTGAATTCCATGTGAGAGCTGTTAACCTGCTTGAGCAGATCATGTGACAAGCAAGGGCAACAGATTCATCTAATATATTTCACTTTAATATACTTTTGGGGGCCAAATTGATAAACACGGTGCAGTATAACCCATCATAGCTCATTTTATACTTTGATTTGATCTGTAATAACATTCCCACCTGTTGTCTGTACTCCAATGCATGGCATAGATTTTGGCCAGGTGGCCTTTGAGGGTCCTCCTGGTCTTGAGTTGGACCCGAGGGGCCGGAGCCACCCCAGAAGCGGCCGAGGCCATGTCTGTGTCATTGACTGCTTTGCGAGCCGCCTAGAAGGGGGATATTAGTATTTCATTATTAATCGTATGAATAGAAATTGAACAGCTAGTCATTGCATTAGCGGTCATTTGTCCAGCAGCAAAGATCTTATAACTGTGTACTTCATCAAATATCATATTCTCACCTCGATCTGTGTCTTCAGGCCTTCAGCCTCCTTTTTCATCTGGTCCATTTCACCCATAGCTGCTGTTGATCGGGGTGCTTACCAACACAAGCTAAAAGCAATCAGAAATTAAAAGTAAATAATAATAAATTATCTATAAATAAATAAAACTAGACCTGAACTAGGCCTTGTGTGTAACTGTCACCATCAGACATGTAGGAGCCATTTTAATAGTATTGAAAATGTACGATTTGACCTATTGATGAAACCTGACTTTCATTTCATACAAAACCTTTCTGTCAGACGTAAAACATCTCACCGGAGACCAACTAAGTCTGAACTTTTCATGTAATATCTCAAAAAGGAAGTTCTTCCTATTGCTTAGTAGACAACATTGAATACAGATTTGCAAAAGCTGAGGAACAACAATATTGTCTGTCATAGGCAGTTAGATAAGCCAAATCCAATTGAATGTGCCGTAATGTTAGCTAAATGCTAAGAATAACATAAATAACAGTGCTGTTGCGTATTTCATTAATTTAGTGTCTTTTACTGTCATAGATACTGAGAATCTGTTATTTAAAATTCTATAAATTCTATTAAAAAAAGCGCCAAAGTGAAAAATCAACCTTTCAAAACTGAAACTTTTGTTTTTATTTTAAAATATATATGCAATTTGTGAAACAATGCAAATAAAATTGTTTAAAAAACAAGCAAAAAAAACTAAGTAAAGATGTAGAGCCAAAATCAAATCTAATATTACCCCTAAACATATCTTGAGGCTTGTCATTGACTTGTTAATTCTGCATCTGACCAATGAGAATGTCTAGATTTTAAACGTCCGAGTCTAATCAATTTGAGATCTGTAATTCTGCAAAAAAATATTTCAAATGTTTTATGCGGATGTACATCAAATAAGTTGCAACTTACTGTAAAATTATTTAGTTGCTAGTCTACCGGCATATGAATTTTGGTGGGAGGCCAGAAGAGATGATGAGGAATTATCAGCTTTGTTGTGCTACGGAGATACTGATGAAATTAATTGATGGTTAAGAAGTAGAGCCTACTGCTCTGTAGAAAATGTGATCTGCAGAATTGAGCTGTGCATTGTACAGCCAGTGATCAAATTATGATATGTTATAATAGTTACAAGATTACTATGTGATGTCTATTCAGCTCTTGCTGAGAGCTGCTGTTTTATTGATGTTGAGGAAGGCTAGAAGAAAGGTTTAAGCCTTTGCAGGAACTTTTGGGGGTGGCTTATCAAATCTCCTGTCATCCGATTACCGACTGCTCTTTACTACGGGATCAGGTGGGACCTGAGGTGGGGAGATCAGAGACAAAACACAGGGAAAAGGGCAAGAAAAGACTTGGGGCTATGTGATAGGTAAGAAAGTTCATCCAGATAAAATGAGACCTGATGAATCTCAAGATTTCCAAGGTGAATTTGATTATTCCCTCAAGAGCAGATTTAGCATTAGGCTAATCCTACAAAGAAACAAATGTGCAAACTTTGCCAGTTGCGACAACATTATGATCCGCTTAGAAATGGAACGCCACATGAATGCAGCAGCTAACAAACTTTTCTACAACCTTAAATTCCTCCTGAAAATGCTGGATGGTTGAAATACCAACATTAACATTCCAATGTCATTTTAAGCATCATAAAAGTTGCAGATTAACCTTTCGTGATAGCGTGTTCTGGGAACTACTTTTAGGATATCAGAAACAAAAATTGCACTACGATAAACCTGAAGTTTATTTTTAATCTATGTGTGCAAAATGCATGATCGTGCACAGATAAGGCATTTACTCATACATTTCCATGCATTCTGCATGCATGCCAAATAAAAAACTTCATGTTAGGCATATGACTTAAATTTATCGCAATACACAAGGTTTTATATTTGTTCGCTATTCGCTGTGCATTGCATCACTGCACAATTTTCTTACACGCACTAATTAATGACTAAACTAAACTAAACACAAACTCACCTGTCTACCCAAAAAGCTTCTTCCCCTTCTCCTCAATAACTCCAAAGCCTCTCTCTCTCTGTATCAGTCTCTATTTTGCCTAGTCCACAAGACAGCTCTTCAATCGTCTTTCTCTCTCTGTGCCTCCCACAGGTTCCCCAACAGACTGGATGCAACTTACCTGTGGAAAAACTCTCTCTTCTCCTTCTGTGAGAGAGGAACAGATGAGGATTGGAGGGGATGAAGGAGATCAGGGATGAAAGGATAAGCCCAAAGATGGGCAGAGAAAGGGTAAGGGAGAGAGAAAGAGAGAAGAAAAGGGGAGGGCAAGGAACAGGTATACTGATTGGAATGGAAAATCAGGTTATGGGGTCGATAGACAAGGCAAGAGTGAGTGCAGAAAGCAGAGGACAGAAGAAGTGGTGGATAGTGTGTGGCATGAACAAAAATATGGTTGATTCCTGAAGAACTAAGTTCTCAGCATTGGTTCTACCACCTAGCTAACAATCATTTTCGAGTAATATTGGCTTTAACATCATATTTAAAGCATTTCGCACTTGTTTTATTACATTTGAGCAAGTTTAACACATGATGTGTCATTTCTAAAACGGTCAATGGTGGTTTGATGAACACATAATGGGAGGGGGCCTGTTCTTTGGCTTTAGGGTTGAGGGGTTTGAATTGGTTTGTCAGAGCTAATGAGTTGAGCTCGCCTAATCAGGTTCTAAGTGGATATCCGGGGAATCTGCAATCC
This sequence comes from Gobiocypris rarus, assembly GCA_023029165.1. Taxonomy (NCBI): domain Eukaryota; kingdom Metazoa; phylum Chordata; class Actinopteri; order Cypriniformes; family Gobionidae; genus Gobiocypris; species Gobiocypris rarus. Next base: position 32,737,695 of record CM040919.1, on the reverse strand, counting down.
CGTTAAGGAATTAGAGCAGGTGAATCCGTGGAGCAGACGTCACAGGTGACACAAAGAGCAACGCAAGAAGGAAAGTGAGGAAACTGATGAAAGTTTTGATGATAAGGTGGTGCTGCTCTCATGACCATTTTGATTTGATATTTGATCTTAACTCTGATCCAGATCTGGGAGAGTCAAATGCAGTAGAAAATAATAATGACTGAGTGTTTTCGTATTTGGCTCCTAGTCTTCCTGATCATGTTCGAGACTCAGACACTCTCCCCGTTTAAATCTAAAGACAGGTCTTTAGCCAAGCAAAATGCACCTCATAGCCTTGTACTCCAGTAGTATCAGATGAAATGCTCATGATCATCTTTTGCTTGAAATGTATTGAACAGAATTATTTTCCATTTGCTTTTCTGTCTCTACCTCGCGATGCCCATCCAGCTCCAATTTGGATGCAGCTTCCTACAGAGATTTCAGATGCCAGATACCTGTGAAGCGATGACGCCAACCCCTACGAGGACATTAGATGACGCTAACTCTGAATCAACATGCACCATGATTGTCATTTTAGGTTTCAGAAGGGTGCTTGCGAGCACCTCCTTTGCAGTCGGCATGCGCCCTCAATGTACAATTTTGGAGGTACATATTTAGACAGTTTGTGAACTGTGAACAGTTTTGTTTTCAGACAGTTTAATATATATTTCAAAAAAGTCTAGTACAAATGTTCCTGTCACTCATCAACGACAGCTGTTGCAGTTTATATGACAAGACCAATCCTCCATAGGCTAGACCGTCCCATTTACCAACACTCAGTCTGACCATCGCTGCCTTCGAAGGCATGGCCTTTAAAGTCTGAGTCCTTCGAAGGATGCAGCCTTTGAATTGGTGGCACAGCCAACGTTTCATCTGCACTCTGCAAATCATTTATGACGTAGGAAAAAAAGTGGCTTCCACGATTGCTGCAACTTCCATTTTTATTTTAGATATGTCACACCAATTTCCCAGGAAGTGACATTTTTTGCTCTCTTGAATGCATGGGATGGAAACATTTATTCGCAAAATGTTTTATGCAATATTCTAATTTTGTGCATAAGTTAAATTCAAAACTTTGGATGCAAACAAAGCTTATGATCTTTGTGAAGTTGAATTCTTAGATCAGTGCAGATTCGGGAGCATTGATTCACAGTACACCAGTTAACCTACTTTTTGAGACCCATTGCTAAATTATAAAGTTAAATAGAATAAAATATAAGATTTTTCGGATATGGTAAATGTGCCAAATGAACCCTGAAGCAATGACACAAGTTCACTGGGTTTTGAACATTTTCAATATACTATAATACAATTTGCAACAACTTACATTTGCAACAACCAATATACTGTACTAAAGTTTGCACAATAAATCCTTTCAGAACCATTCTCTGAAGAGCTAATGGGTCTAATTTACAAGGTAAACATGCCAAGAAGGGCTTATCTACTCAAGCCGTGTTGTATGTAACTGCCAGTCTATGGCCCTGAGGGCAACCTTCCCTCAAGTTCATTTGAGGCAGTGTTAAAGCATATGACAAAGAAACAAAACAAAAAAAACATTGTTGTGTGGATTATTTTGGATAGTGTAGGAAGAGTAGAACATCATAGTTTCATTGAAAGATTATTGGTTGTGTTTGCTCTGGCTAGCACACATAGACTATTGATGGTTCCATCAAGAACCTTTAACGTACATGGAACCTTTCCATTGCACAAAAGGTTCTTTATAGTGAACAAAAGGTTCCTTGGATTATTCAAATATTCTTTGCACAAATAAAAAAAATGGTTATTTTAAGAACTGATCACTTAAAGGTTCTTTGGGGAGCCCAAAGTTATTCTTCTATAGCATTAAAACCTTTATTTTAAAGAGAATACTTAGGGTTAGACTTTTCAAACCCTACGTATTAAAAATACAGGGCATGGGCAATGAATGAAAACCTCAAATCATGAAGAGAAGAGCGTCTTATTGCCTTTTAAAGACACATTTTATTCAGTTTGGGTGTTTTATGCAAAAAAAGTATGAAAATATTATTATTAATTATGTGTATTTAGCATGTATGAAATTAGCTTTACCACATAAATATTTAATATTATAAATGCTATGTCCACCATTTGATGTTATCAAACATGATGCATTTAAAAAAATACAAAATACATAATTCTACTTGTGGTTGTTATAAAATAAATAAATAAATAATATTGAGAAACTGTGTCTGAAGAGTTTATTTTCCACAGTTAACGAAACACCAGTAAATAAAATGATGCAAACTAAATGGCCTCATAACTGTAACTGCAGCCTGATTGAGGCCACTTGAGAAAGATTTACCAGCTTTAATTAGTGACCTTCCTGTGCTTCCTGATCACACGCTTATTTTCTGAAAGGTATGAACTCATGACGCTCCTGGAAACTGTGTCAGGGATGGTGGTGAACAACTCAAGTACACCCCTTGGAACTGCTGTTCATACTAGTTAGTAATTTAGTAAAAAAATTTTGTTGTTGTTGCCCAAAGTGATTTACAGTATTGCAGTTCATATGGAGAAACCTGACATTATCATGAAACATTTTCATTAAACTCCCTCTCTGGGATTTAAGCTGCCAACCTTCAAATTACTGGATCTTTAACCACTAGGTCACACCACCCACAAAAGGTCTCCTATGACTGTTCCATTGTAGGCTGCATCAATAATAAAGATGAGTCAGACAACAGGAAGTAGGTGGAGAACTTTACCATTGGGTTGGATACAACTATCTTCAAATGAACAACACATCACACTGCAGTACTGGTTGCCAATGAAATGTGCTATGCATTTGCCATTTCTGCTTAATTTATTAGAATAATAACCATCACTCTTGGCATTTATGATTTCTCAACATGATTAATAATATTATTTGCTAAATGAAGGTAATTCATATTCTGTAGTGTATGTGATGGATCTGATAATATCTTTTTTCAATTTCCTGTATAAGCTGTCAGAATGGATGTAATGGACAGAGAGACCTCTGGTGGAGAACTGAGGAATTTTCAGGCATTGATGTGACAGCATTTGTCATTCAGTCATTTTGTTTACTTTGACATTAAGTTTAATTTGGGTTCTGCACTTTGTGGAGGGGTCTTTGCCACAATTAAAATGTATTTGAGTCAGCCTGTCTTGGCAGGAGTGACTGATTTGTAGGTTACACTACAATTTATTTCAATAGTCAACTAGACATTCGGACCCACTTTATATTAGGTGTCCTTAACTACTATGTACTAACATTTTAATTAATAATTTGATACATTGCACTTATTGTGTACATACATGTTTTTACATTGTACTTACATTTTTAAAAATACCTTAATGTAATTACATCTGTAATTAATTTCTGTAGTTACACAGTTGACACTTCCCTTACACCTAACCCTACCCTTAAACTTACCCATCCCACCACACCTGTCCCTAACCCTACCCATATCCCACCTCAATATCAGCAAAGGTGTTTTGCAATACAATATGAACACATTAAGTACATTGTACTTAATTTTTGATGTAAGTACATAGTAGTTAAGGCCACCTAATATAAAGTGGGGCCAGACATGCTTGTAACTATAAGTAACTTTGTAACTACATGTCAATTAACTCTCATTAGAGTATTAGTAGACTGGAAGGTTAGGGTTAGTAGAATAAGTTGACATTTACTTGCAAAGTTACTTTAGTCTGTAGAATGTTGTGGAGCATCAAAATAGAGTGTTAGCAGATATTAAGTAGTCTACTAATACTCTAATGAGAGTTTTTGACATGAAGTTGCTTATGTCTTAAGTGGACCATTGAAATAAAGTGTTACTTCAAGACTTTCTCTGCTATGGGTGGTTGACCATGTTAGTAGCCTATATTTAGGTGGCTATATATACACTATATTGCCAAAAGTCTTGGGACGCCTGCCTTAACATGCACATGAACTTTAATGACATATTAAAGACCATTCTTAATACAAGGGTTGAATATGGAGTTGGAACATGGTGTCCAACAGTCATGTTGGAACAGGAAGGGGCCATCCCCAAACTGTTCCCACAAAGTTGGGAGCATGAAATTGTCCAATTTCATTAATAGTTGCTTTCACTGGAACTAAGGGGCCAAGCCCAACCCCTGAAAAGCAACCCCACACCATAGGCCCCCCTCCACCAAACATTACACTTGGCACACTGCAATGCTCTAGAGTCCAGTGGTGGCGTGCTTTACACGCTTTGCATTGCACTTGGTGATGTAAAGCTTGGATGCAGCTGCTTGGCCATGGAAACCCATTCCATTAAGGTCTCTACGCAGTTCTTGAGCTAATCTGAAGAGCACATGAAGTTTGGAGGTCCTTAGCTATTGACTCTGTAGAAAGTTGGTGACTTCTGCGCACTGTGCGTCTAAACATGTGCTGACCCCGCTTTGTGATTTTACGTGGCTGAGTTGCTGTGGTTCCCACTTTTTTTCTTTTTTTTTATAATACCACTAACAGCTTACCGTAGAATATTTAGTAGTGAGGAAATTTCACAAATGGACTTATTGCACAGGTGGCACCCTATCACGGTATTATTTAGAGGGGGTGTCCCAATACTTTTGGCAAATGTTTTATGGGCCTATAGATATAATGCATACTCATAATGCACTCGTAAGTTTCCATGGTCATTAATATTAATATAAATTAATATAATGGCACTATATCTGCGAACACTTTTTTTGAAAGGTCCTCCAACAGACATTTTACTGACTATAAGCAAAGAATAACAAAGAGTGTTCACTCCATAGGAGGTGACTGAATCCACCAACTGAATCCTGTGCTGCCTTTGGGTCTCCTTCATATGAGACCATTCCTGTAATGGATGAAACTCAGGGGCATTCCCCCTTCTCGGTCTGCCTTCCGTCTGTTAAATGTGTCGTGCAGTTGCCTTTGTGCTCTCTGGAGGTGGAAATACACCCTCTTTTTGCTTCAAGGGGTCAAGATGGACATGATCTGATGTCGCCAGGTTGTCATGACGGATGCCTCTTTGACTGGTTGGGGTGTGGTCTTCGAAGGCAGACCGACTTTTGGTGTTTGGACTGGCAAGCTTCTCTCGTGGCATATAAACTGCCTGGAGTTGCGAGCCATCTCTCTGGCCACGGATCACTTTTTTCTGGCCCTGATGGGATGGCCTCTTATTGTCAGGATTAACAACATGGGAGTGGTGTCCCACATAAATAACCAGGGAGGCTCACGGTCGCACACCCTGCACATGCACTCTTTCGCTGAGAGCAATTAACGTTCTAGGGGACTTGAACATCGCAGCGGACCTCCTGTTGAGACAGAAGCGCAGGTTGGGGGAGTGGATGTTGCACCGCCAAACAGTGGCTCAAATTTGGAGTGTGTTCGACGAAGGTGGACCTCTCTGCGTCGCAGGACTCGATGCTGTGTCTCATCCATGAATGCTTCTATCGCTTATTTCTGCTTCTTAGTCATCTGCGTTTTGATCCAGAGATTTTGTAGCCTACTCGTTCAAAGGATGCATGATAGCGCCATAATATTGTATCACAGTGACAACACGGAAACCTGGAAAATTCTGTCAATGTCGGGGAAAGAATTAGCACTAAATCTATCATGCTTGGTCACCTTGGTAAACAACACCACAAACAATAAGCCCAAGTTAAAACAAAACAAGCTTTTTTTCTGTACAGGATAAATTTGCAGCAAATTATATTCCTTAGAGATATAATCAATTAATATTAATGTGAGAAGAAGTAGTGATTTAGTGCAGAGTGAATCCGAGGCTGAGGCCAACTTCATTAGACCAACACATCCCCGTCAATTCACTTTGATAATAGCATTCCAATTTCCTTTGCATTCTTATCAAAACGATCCCTGTTCACAGATCCACGAAAATGACTAAAAATGCTGTATTATGCTGCCAGACCAATAGTTGTAAAGAAACACTACGCGCCTATAGACTGAACATGTAAAACGCATATGCATGATGCCACTGTGTTTTTGTAGTTTACGCAGAGACAATAACGGTATAGTTTGCAAAAACTTGCACTTTGAAACACGTTTTGAAAAGTTACAAAACGCTGTTGTTGTGTAAAGGAATAGACAAAACGCATAACTATATTTTTGTTTTTAGTTGAAAACTTTTTAAATGGCCCCAGAAATAGCTGCCCGAGAGCCGTTTCAAAATGGCTACCAAGTGAAATAACTTGCCTTAAAGAGACTTTGCTATTTATAACTTTTCAAATCAAATTATTGTAGGGTTACTAACCCTAACTTAACAGTCTACTAATACTCTGATAGTTAGCTGACTTGTAGTTGCCATGTTACTTATAGTTAGTAGAATGTCGAAAGTGGACTAACGAAATAAAGTATACCTGCATAAGGTACAAATAAAGTCACACAGAGAACACAAAAAAGCTATATTTGAAAGGCTCAAGGCAGAATATTTTGGGGTTACGTTCAGAGGTTCCATAAGAACAATGGTAAGCGGATAAAAAAGTGCTTCAGCTATAGCAGAATTATAGGCACAACATTATTATTTAGCAAGTACCAACAACTAAAGGCATTATCCTCCAGAGAAAAAAAGACAGCAGAGAGCAGCTGATCATACATTACACTGATAAAAATCACTAAAAAAATGTAGTCTGTTGTGCACTGTGAATAATCGTGCAGATCTTGCAATGAGTTGTAACCATGAGTGCGGACTGAATGTCAACTGCAGCCATAAATCAAACAACAGTCTCTAGTTCTCTGTAAAACCAATCAATAGACAATCACTTTTCCAAATTCACTTTTATTTAAAACCTCTAAGACATGTCAGCATTTCTAGATGTATAAGCATTTTAACGTGAACAGCTCTCTAATTTTGCCACAGGGAAAAGGTTTAGGACTAAATATATTTGTACTGAACATTTGGTTACGAGGTAGTCGTTATTCTGGTTCATATTTTAGTTTTAAATTGTTAAAATGGTAATGTTCACAAATGTGTGTGTTTGTTACTCTTAATTGGAATGGGTCTAACCCACATATTATGCTCATAATTAATTATATCCAGAAAAGGCTGTGGGATAAACAGAACTGCAGAATGTAATGGCTGCTGGTTACGTAATCATGGTTTGCTGTAAAACTATAAGCTGCAGAAACGAACAAGAGTTATTATGATATTTAAAATGCCAATGTGTACAAATGTTTTAATCCAGTGGTGTACAATGACAGATGGCAATACCGTAGTACACTGATATATACAATGTACGAATGTAAATTAATTAAGCAAATGTAAATTGTGCCTATAGCCATATATTAATTTATAGGATTATTTATAATTATTACAGAATTAATCGTGACCAGCTCATTCAAGTTGAGACCATTTTTCCATGGTCATAGTCAGGACTTGGCCTAGACTCAACCCTCTTCTGGCCTAGGTCTTGACTACAGCACAGCATTGATTACCTTGTATTCATTTGAATGACTTGACTGGATACTGAGACAATTAATGAAACCAGATGGTTTAGGCCTCTAAATACTCTAATTTTTAAAATAAATATTAACTTTAAAACATGTGGCACTCATGTCAGTGTGGTTTTACTGTGTACCCAGCAGATACCACAAAAATATTGTTTAGAGCAGGGGGTTTCCATATTTAAGATTCCACAGACCCCCGAAATATCATCCTCATGTGAGGGAGTATATTATAATATGTGTGTGTTAAATTATTATAATATTCTAATCATAGTAATGTACTGTTAAATGTTTTATTTATTTTTAATTTATATTAATCATACATTTTATTAATTTATTTAAGTATATTATTTATTTACTCTTTTTTTGTGTAGTTTTCCTCAAGACTTTTGCATGGACCCCCATCACTCCCTGAAAAAAAAACTTTATTATAAGGGTTAATTGGGTGTTTAAAACATGCAACTAATAGTCTACTATTTGTGTACTTGATTTTTGGTCGAACACTGACATACATTCCTTGTGACAATTAGCCAATGGACTTAAAAGAATACCATGGACCTGTAATGCTGCATGTGCACCAATGTTAATTGTTGTCTCGTGGTATTTCCAATGGAAGGACAAAAAGTTGCAGACGCTACCTAAATAGCTTTACGCAAACATCTGCTGTGTGATTTTAGTTCAAAATGTAGGTCCACGGTGCAATGAACAATGTTTACTTCCAACGCAAACAGACGGAGAATGAGCGCAGAGTGACGCGGTGGAGCACATCCGCAGCTCGCCATAGCCATTCAGCCCGCAGCAGGAAGTGTGCTGAATACACCGAGAAAAAGACGGTGGAGCCGCCCGCTGAAGAAAAAAATAGTTAAAATAATTATGGCGAGCGACTGACCATGCCATTTACTCTCTGCGCAATCAAAATGAGCATAAACCCCATCCTTGACCATTGTGCACGTCTGTAAGTCGGGTAAGTGGTTGCAGCTTGAAGGTGTTTGTTTAATTGCACACAATGGCCACATTCATTGAATCAGAGCTCGCGAGCCTCCGGATCTTTGTGTCGCTAGGCTGTTAGCCGACTAGCACTGACCTTACGGCTAAAAGCAGAAAACCGTTTCACAGTATATTCCGGGCGTGTATCGATTCAGTCAAATCCTTACGAGTATTATTTTAGCTACACGACTGCTATTTCAAATTCACGGCGTCAAGACGGTTGTTTTTTTTACGAGACCGCACCGTGTGCTCTTATTTCGCGCTAGTTTTGCGAGGGGAGGCTAGCGCGTTAGCAGCGGGGGGGTTGGCGCTGTCAGACAGACCGACACATTAAAATAATCGATGGGATCGCGTAAGAGCCCTGGATGTTTTCGCGCATTCGAATCCACACATGAGGTTGACTAAAAACGAGCACGAATATTTCGTCTAAAGCGTTTGACGCTTCGAAAATCGTTTTTTTTCCTCTCCCCTCACAGTCGATCTAGCTGCTTTAGCCCACCAGCTAATATTTGCACACAGCGACGCGCATCCTGTGAAAAACATACGGGTCGGGATGTAAATTTTGTTCTCCCTCACAACGACGCGCACACGTATTTGTCTACAGAAATGCACGTGTATTGAGGCTAAGTGGATATACGGTAATTTATATCTTAATTCGGGGTTGACGTCTTAATGTGGTGAGTCTGGGGAGGGAAAATGACACGGAATGTCGGGCATCTGCTTTTGTCCGGATAAAAAGCGGGTGTGGGAGCGTCAGGCCAAGGTCATAGCTAAGCATTAACCGCTTACATTTGATATAAAACAGGGTTTGTTCTAGACAACGAAAATGTATGATTATTATTCGCTTTTTGTTGAGGGTCCATATACGTGTTGGGCCCACCCCGTTTCTTTCTTTGTGAGCTGCGCCATTGCAAATACAAAAAATATAATGAATAACATTTTTCCACTGTAACAGTGTTTTGGGGGCTCAGTTTACATATTTAGATGCCAAGTTACTACAAATGATTGTGTTTTTTTATGTACCGAGGTGTTTTACCGCTATATTCTAGTTTTCATAAGTATTTACATATGTATAGGGTTCCCGTGGTCATCAGGGTATTTTAAAAATAACGTTTTCCAGGCTTAAAATCTTAAACATCATGGAAATATATTAGTGAATATATATGTATTTTTTTTCTAGTTAGGAAATATCGAAATAAAATTCATAACATGTTTAAGCTTTATTACATATACGTATTTATTAGAGGAAAAATTAATGAACATTTCTGTTTTTACGCATCCATTTATGCACTTCTCACAAAGCCTCCATATAGTCTTTATAACAATTTTTTTTCTAGTTTTGTTCTGAATATCTACTAGCTTTTGTGTGGAGTAAAACTTTCTTGGAAGCCATTGTGATGTTTGATTTGTAAAGTTTTTTTTTGTTGTCAAATTTCCAAACACAATATGGTCTGATTGATTCATTATTCATTTAAATCTCCTTATCAGTTTATCACTGTTTATGCAGTATGTGAGTTATAGATTTAGATGGTTAATCCACTAATATACAGGTCCTTCTAAAAAAATTAGCATATTGTGATAAAAGTTCATTATTTTCCATAATGTAATGATAAAAATTAAACTTCCATATATTTTAGATTCATTGCACACAAACTGAAATATTTCATGTCTTTTATTGTTTTAATACTGATGATTTTGGCATACAGCTCATGAAAACCTAAAATTCCTATCTCAAAAAATTAGCATATTTCATCTAACCAATATAAGAAAAGTGTTTTTAATACAAAAGAAGTCAACCTTCAAATAATTATGTTAATAATTATATATAATAATTATGGTCGGGAATCCTTTTGCAGAAATGACTGCTTTAATGCGGTGTGGCATGGAGGCAATCAGCCTGTGGCACTGCTGAGGTGTTATGGAGGCCCAGGATGCTTCGATAGCGGCTTTAAGCTCATCCAGAGTGTTGGGTCTTGCGTCTCTCAACTTTCTCTTCACAATATCCCACAGATTCTCTATGGGGTTCAGGTCAGGAGAGTTGGCAGGCCAATTGAGCACAGTAATACCATGGTCAGTAAACCATTTACCAGTGGTTTTGGCACTGTGAGCAGGTGCCAGGTCGTGCTGAAAAACGAAATCTTCATCTCCAATAAAGCTTTTCAGCAGATGGAAGCATGAAGTGCTCCAAAATCTCCTGATAGCTAGCTGCATTGACCCTGCCCTTGATAAAACACAGTGGACCAACACCAGCAGCTGACATGGCACCCCAGACCATCACTGACTGTGGGTACTTGACACTGGACTTTAGGCATTTTGGCATTTCCTTCTCCCCAGTCTTCCTCCAGACTCTGGCACCTTGATTTCCGAATGACATGCAAAATTTGAGCGACAGTCCAGTTCTGCTTCTCTGTAGCCCAGGTCAGGCGCTTCTGCCGCTGTTTCTGTTTCTGGTTTCAAAGTGGCTTGACCTGGGGAATGCGGCACCTGTAGCCCATTTCCTGCACACACCTGTGCACGGTGGCTCTGGATGTTTCTACTCCAGACTCAGTCCACTGCTTCCGCAGGTCCCCCGAGGTCTGGAATCGGTCCTTCTCCACAATCTTCCTCAGGGTCTGGTCACCTCTTCTCATTGTGCAGCGTTTTTTGCCACACTTTTTCCTTCCCACTGAGGTGCCTTGATACAGCACTCTGGGAACAGCCTATTCGTTCAGAAATGTCTTTCTGTGTCTTACCCTCTCGCTTGAGGGTGTCAATGATGGCCTTCTGGACAGCAGTCAGGTCGGCAGTCTTACCCATGATTGCGGTTTTGAGTAATGAACCAGGCTGGGAGTTTTTAAAAGCCCTGAAAGTTTAATTTTTATCATTACAATATGGAAAATAATGAACTTTTATCACAATATGCAAATTTTTTGAGAAGGACCTGTATACATATATTACCATGTTTTTTGGACATGTTACCATGATAATGCCATGTTTTTGGGGGGTATGTCAAATGCTAATTAATTAAAGTTTAGGGTTGGGTATGGCTTGAATTTTTGCAATTCCGATTCTGTTTATTGATTTCGATTCCAGCAAGATAAAATATTTAGTCAATCATTTATATCACACATATTTTTTGCAAAATGTTATGTTGCAGCTTTGTTGCGAAGAACACTTTTAACATGTTCCTATGGTTTTAAGAAAAATAGCACAGCAAAAACAACTGGACTAACTAATATAAATTTCAAACATTATTAAAGACAAGTAAAATGTAATAAAATAAAAATTAATTAGCAACAGCTCAAATAAATACAACTGAAAGTTGTAAAGCTGTCCAAAATTCTGGTACAGCAATTGTAATCAAATATTAAATAACACTAGATAGTGTTCTTTTAATAAATTAAATGTAGATTATTAATCCTTAAAGTTTCAAAAATTATTCAGTCAAGATCACGAGTCACTTTAAGACCTCATGCAGGATCCAATATAATGTTACACATGCGGTTTCTTTCTCAACGGTTTACGTTCACTTAAGACAAAACAACTGTGTACGAAGATATTTTTGCGTTCAAGCGCAAGAAGATGCATACGAGAACTGAATTCAGTATCGCGCTCTCTGTGCTTTGGATGTGTGTGCAAAGAAAACAGTGTGCAGTGCGAATTGAGTTCTTTCACTTTGTCTTGTGCTTGAAAATGGTTTTGCAATCACATTAAAATGCGCACACAGGAATCGATAAACAGAATAAATTTTTTTATTTTATTACAAGTATCCAAGTCCTGACCTTAAGTATCTGATTCCAGAATTGGAATACATTTTCGATACCCAAGCCTATTACAGTTAAATTTCATGGTTGCACTTTTTTACAGTACGTGCACTTACTTTGTACTTACAGTGTACTAACCTAAGAATCTACTGGGTAATATAAGGTAACTACATGGGTTAAAGGGTTAGTTCACCCAAAAATGAAAATTATTCCACGATCTACTCACCCTAAAATCATCTTAGGTGTATATGACATTCTTCTTTCAGACGAATAAAATCGGAGTTATATTAAAAATGTCCTGGCTCTTCCAAGCTTGACTGTTGGGTAATTTGTGAAGTCCATAAAAGTGCTAGCCTGACAAGCCAGACCCACATCAAGATGTTTGGTCTGGAAACTCACCGTTGGCAGGGCTCAATCCGAGGGGCGGGATAAACGGTTGTCTTTCAAATTCCCCACGCAATTGGATAGCGCTACAACCAACCAGAGCAACGTGAAGCGGAGCTAGTTGATAGATTAAACTTTTGCCGTATCCAGTCGGCAAAACTCAGAACAAATCTCCCCTTCTTAAGTTAAGAATGATTTCAGTGCCATTCTTTGTTCTTTTCTCAAAGAAAAGCTTAACTCCAAGACCGCTGTTCACCTGCTTCTTTGTTTTCAAGTAGCACACGGAACCTCCTCTGCCGTCATTATGTTAAGCCCGCCCACCGACTCTATACACGATGTGATTGGCCTGACCAGAGTTTGGTTTTTACAGCTCAGAAGGGTATTGAGAGTTGCTATACGATACTCGCGGCAGATTAGATTTGCTGCCGCTAGGGTGCGTCTAGATTTCTAGGCTATAAAAGTGCATCTGTCCATAATAAAAATTTTCCACATGGCTCCGGGTTGTTGATAAAGGCCTTCTGATGCGAAGCATTGTGTAAGAAAAATATCCATATTTAAAACTTTATAAAGTAAATTATTTAGCTTCTGCCGAATCCCCTTCCGTGTTAGGTGTATATGACATTCTTCTTTCAGACGAACACAGTCAGTTATATTAAACTGAAATCGCCTTCCGTATTCAACTTGCGGAAAAGGTGTAGCGCCCGCGCCTTTCGCAGTCCAAAATGGTTATGCTATGTCTGATGACATTGCACACCAGTTACGCTCGTCAGATGTAGCATAACCATTTTCATTGTGAACTTTAAGGTTAGGTTTAGGGGTAGTTCAGGTACCTAGTTATTACCCAGTTATTGCAAATGCTATAATAAGTACATAGTAATGTACTTGATGAGGGATAGGACTGTAAAATAAAATGTTACCAATATCATGTATGTGAATCATTCAGTATCACGTGTATTATTATATTACAGATTAACAGATTCTAGTATAGTTTGTGTACTGATTGCCCTTCAAATGAGCAAACATAGAGGAAATATGGTTTCTGTGTATTTGTATATTATTGTATTCATGCTATTCTGTAAAGCTGGACCCATATGGCATTTTGCAGTATGGATTTTGACAGCATTGATGGAGCTTAAGCATCCAGATGGTCTTGAGTCAGAGACCACTGGTCAGGTTATATACCCTAAGGGTGTGCGATCCTAACTGAGATCACAGATGCTGTGAGATGACTAGACTCATTCCACATACAGCAGACTGCGCTATGCATGAGTGATGATCACATCATAAACACTTCATAGAGTCATTGCAACTTGTAGCACAAAATATAAGAAACAGTCTATGTACAATTGGTCCCAACAGTTTATATTGTTTGGTTGTTGGGCATTTATTAATTTTTGTTATTGAAAATATTAATCAATAAACATGCTTTATTGTGTGTTCTGTAAATTGCATTAAGTAATGCAAAAAAAAAGTAAAATCACCTCAGCCATGTACATAAGCCTTTAAGAAATATTATTCTTTCAATAAATTTCCCTCAATATTTGAAATAAATAATTAAAGTAATACCTTTGTTGATACTGGACTTACCTGATCATCGTGAATGGATAGATTTGATCAGTTATAGTTAGTTGATGGAATGTGATGATTTTTATGAACTATTGATTTGAAATGACAGGAGATCTCTATATAAAATGCATGGATATGGATATCACAGTTTTCCAACAACTTGGTCACATAAAAGTATTGTCTCATTTAGAGCTGCTCTGAAACTATACTTATGACCAATTTGAAGTAATAGGATACATTTTTACCTAAACTACTATTTCAAATTATTCTTTAAACCTAGTTGCCGTGTAAACAAGACTGTGTTTGCCATGCTGGGCCCTCTTTTTCTGCCTAATCACTTCACATTGAAAGGTTTTGATATCAGTCCCACATTGTCTGAACATAGGGTTATTGTTTAGGTGACTATTGAAGTTATTGTACTGACAATGAAATAATGCCATACAGTAGGCTTGAGAGAGGCAGGAAAATAATCCAGTTGAGATTTCTAGTGTTTCAGTTTTTTTAATGGCTATTGTGTGTGGTAAAGGAACACTGTTTCTTTCATTCCAGTTTGTGGTAAGATGAGTTGTTCCCCCGTGGGGTCTAATTGAAGTGAATTGTGGTCATGCATTTTATTTAGTTCTCTTAGAGCAAATTCCATTTGAATAATACTGTGAGATTTATGTTTTATCGTGAATACAAAGTGCACTAATTACTGACGGCAAACACACTGAACCCTTTTATTGAACTCCCAGCTACGAATGTTAGATTTGTATCAAACAGGTTTTGTATTTAGGTTGGAGTACAAGTAGCCAAATTTCACTTGCTTTAGTGATGCCCATGGCAGTAGGTTGAGTTTATATATAGTGCTGGCACCAGTGTTAATTTGGACAGCAATTTTTGATTTAGTTTTAGTCATAGTCTTTTGACTAAAATGCCATTTAGTTTGAGTCATATTTTAGTCACCTGAATTGTTTTTAGTTTTAGTGAAACTTGAACTGACATTGTGACATCATTGTGTTTTTGACATTAAAAATACACCAAAGAGAGCTCAGTTCACTTTTTGTTAGTTTAAAAAAAAACCATCTATATTTTTTTACAACATTGTATTTCTGTTTTAGTTAGTATATCAGGTTAAGCTAAAGCTTCAAGTTTGTTTATTTATTTAAGTAATGGAGATTTTTGTAATGGTTTTATGTAACTATTATAACCCTGATACTGAATATGTGTCAAATACTGGTCTTTCCTCCTGACTATAAATTAAATGGGAGTGAAATTAAATATGACTTCTAATTATAAACAAGCTCTGAATACACCAGGACTCTTATTTTGAAACGCCTTATTAATGTAGTTGCAGCTGCTTTTTCAAGTTCAGACGAGGGAGATGAACTATGCAATGTTACAACCGTCTAAAACATATTACTATGTATACATCGTAAAGTAAACATTGTCCTTATTCATCAGCATTAATTCATAAACAATTGCCTGTTATAAATGTGTGCTATTCATTGATTGAGCCGCTCTGAAGTGCTGTATTGGAAATGAGCCTGGAGAAGCTCAACAGCGCCGTGTTTTCCAGCTGTTAGATCCGCACGTTACAATCATAGACTGTATAAGGTTACAACTCAAATGTGATTTATATAATCTGTTTTTATTTAGTTATCGTCTCGTTTTCGTCAGTGAAAAAAGGTCGTTGACGAAAATAATGACAAAAATTATTTGTCAACGAAGTTAACACTGGCTGGCACTTAGTGACCCCTAGAAGCAACAGAAAGTAACGGTTTTAGTCACAATATTAATGTAAATGTGGCTTCAAATTAAAATTTCCTCATAAACCAACTGTCATTGCCATTACATTTGTCAAAGAGTATATTGTCTATAGTTGTGAATCTGAACATGAATGTGGTACATGGGACACAGACTTACTTTGGGAGATTAGCTAAAGGGGTGCCAAGGGGACGAGAAGGCAATGAAGTCATGATTGTTTGTATACCTAATTGCTGTATTTAGTTACATTAGGGAGCAGAAAACAAACTTCACCATCTGCATTCTCAATTGTATTCACTGCATTTGATTGCTGCACATTTGCATAAAGTTTAGTTTAGTTAAACTTTGTTGCCAGATCATTTCCATAATGACCAACACAATCTACCAATAAATATTCAAGACATGCTTTTTGGGGCATAAATAATGATGCAAATACCAGTAAATTGTCTAGCACAAACCTTAGTAAATCATGTTTCTTGATTCATTTAAATAGTTGCTATAAATTTTGTGTCTGAAAGGGATGCATATGCATATCCTACAAATCCATATGCAATAAGGTCAGCCAGCCGCAAAAAAAACAACCATCCATGCCTTTTTAGTGCTAATTGTTCACTGCGTGTCTTTAGTAAATCCTGACAGTAGTTTTTTTTTGCACTGACACCAGCTGTTGGTACTGTCCCTTAACGTCTTTGTTGAATAAAATAAGTTAGAACCGGTTTTGTTAAATTATAGATTAGCTTGACAATTAGAATAAACTTTACCTACACTATGTACTGGCAGCCTAATTTTAGGCTTACATTTACTGAATCTACTGCTAATTTGTTTACACTTCGTAAAGTTTTGTCCTATGATCTAAATGTAAGCTCAAATGTATCAATGCTATTATCACATTATGTGGCGACGTCTATATGTTTTTGTCAAAGGCACTTGGTTCCCCTTAATGTACAGCTTTTATAACCTGTTTTGCTTGCTATGCATTTGTTTTTAAGGTTTTAATCTAGCATTTAGATTTATACAACTGTCATTTAAGTGTATTTATTTTCACCACTACATACAATTGTGAATATAATTAAATTGTTAAATTAAATTAATGTTGCTTCTATTTTGTATCTTCTCAGCTTTCCTCTGATGCCCCACAACTGTCCAGACCCTCTCTGAACTGCTGCGATCGAGTGGAATTGAAAGGCTGATTGGAGAGAATATCTGTCACCCAGGTAAAATGGCTGATACTACAGAAGCAGAGAGCTGAACATCACACATTGCCCCCTTTTCTTCTTTGTTCGAGGATCATTTTATGTGGACATTTCCCCCTTCCATTTCAATTTTCTCATCATGGCTATGCATGATATGAATCGTGCCAAGGGTTTCCCTTGCAAAGAATGCGACATCATTTGCCCAAGTACACCTAGCCTACTGGAGCACATGAAAGCACACTATCATCAAGAAGAGAATGGCAGATTTGAATGTGAGCAGTGTGGACGCATTTTTAAGCATGCCAGTAGCTTGGCTTCTCACAAAAAAACTCATGAGATGGGCTCCTTCCAGTGCCCAGTCTGCACCAGAACGTTGCCCAATGCAATGGCGCTAAAAAACCACCTCCGTGTCCACACCCTGTCTCCAAGTGCCCAAGCAGAAGAAGAGAATGATGACAATGGTGATGAAGACAGGGATTATAATCTAGCACAAGATCTGTCGGAAGCAGCTTTCAGGAGTCACATAAACAACAGTGGAATAATGCCTGGCCATGACCATGACAAACAGAAATCTCCAGGATCTGAAGATGCCTGGGACAGACCATTTAAATGTGACCAATGTGACAGGACATATCGTCATCATGGCAGCTTGGTTAACCATAAGAAGTCTCATCAAGAGGGCATGTATAAGTGCAATGTCTGTTACAAACAGTTCAATAATCTTGCAGCTCTTAATGCTCACGAACGCACTCATTCAAAATTTAAGCCCCCTGGAATGTCCATGGGGGCTCTTGTGTCTGAAGCACAATCTGACCCTCGCCCCCTTGGCCTCCAGAATGATGACCCAGCACCCAGCTTTTGCCATCTTTGTCAAGTGGTTTTACCTAATAAGAATGACTTTCAAGAGCACCTTTTGCTACATAATGCTGCATCATCTTCGTTGGGGCTAACACGTAGTTTCCCAGGGATAGTGCCTCATAATCTTAGTTCTGTTCGGTCCCCAGCTGTCAATCCTTATACACCTGCACTGGGTGACTCTCTTCCACTACCTCCATTACCCGACAAGCGTTATGACCCAATGTTAGGCCCTCCTGCTAATAACCCCATATATACCTGTGCATATTGTGGAGCGGGACATCCTGACTTAGAGAGTCTCAAAATTCATTACCTTACTCACGACCCTCATAACACAACCCATGCTCAAAATAGTCCTGCTATTTTAAATTCTGATGGACTGGCTTCAAACTCTCAACCGTCAATATCATCATCCAGTGGTGGGACAAGGTCTCAGCAGCAGTCTACAATTGATGATGCTGAACGCAGATTTAAGTGCCAAGAGTGCGGGAAAAGCTATCGACATGCTGGGAGTCTAGTTAATCATAAACGCTCCCATCAAACCGGTCATTATCAGTGCACTGTTTGCTGTAAGCAGTATCCACACTTAGCAGCCCTTCATAGTCACCTCCGTAGCCACAAAACTCGGCCAAATTCACAATCGATGGGTACAGAGGGAGATTGGCTTTCCTCTGAGCCACTGACAGGGCTAGACTCTCAACAAGGCTTTGTACATTCTCAGGATCAGGGGAGTGGTGCAGCAACCCCAATTTCACTGCCTGGTAATCTTGGTGATGCAGCACACTTTGTCCCAGACGGTTCCCATAACAGTGGCCTGGATTCACTGGAATTCCATGACCGATTTGATGGCTCTCTCGCTCAAAGCAGTTCTGGTCACTCACCTCTTCCACAAAACCATCGTCAACAAAATAGTGTCAACCAAGGCGGTATGACCAATGGTTACTTGGGTAACATAAGCTTCCATAGTTCTAGTGGTGCCTCCCTGCCAGGCAGTGGCAACCTCAAAGAAAGTACTCGTCAGAGACGTGGTAACAACCAGATGCAGTTTGGAGCACCTCAAGACAACTCCCAGGGCAACAGTAAGAGAATGGATAACAAAGATGATGATGACGGAGAGGTTTATCAGTGCACAGTCTGTGGAAACCATTATGCCAGCCTAAGGGCACTTCGTAGCCACTTACGAAGCCATGGGGTTAACCAGGGGGCAGGACCCTCCTCCGCCCTCTCTCCAATTGGTGAGCAAGAGTGGAGGAGGCGACAAGAGGGTAATACAACCAGTCTTTTGATCTGTAGCACCTGTGGACAGAGCTTCAGCAGAAAGCAGGACTTGCTTAACCACCAGCTAGCTCATGGACCTCCCCGGCCAGATGGATCTACACATGGCTTGGGAGGCACTAGCTCTAATTCTAATGGCAAAATGGATGGAAGGAACCACATTTGCGTTGACTGTGGCATGTTCTTTGCAGATCGCCATCATCTGATCACTCACCTGTGTCCAGGCAAGGCGAGAGCAGGGGCTTTGAACAAGGGTATGAATGGAGCTAAAGGGATGACGGGTGGTGCTGGTACCAGTGGCAGCGGGGGCCCTGTAAACCCTCAGCAGATGCGAGACTCTGATGATCGACCCCACAGGTGCGACCAGTGTGGAAGGGGTTACAGACATCCCTGCTCCCTGCTCAACCATAAGAAATCTCACAAGACTGGGGTCTTCCGCTGCCTTGTCTGCCAAAAACGCTACTACAACCTACTGGCTCTCAAGAACCACCAGAGGACTCATTTTGACTTAAAGAGGTTAGCCAGCATTGCATGTGCCCTATTATATTCTAACTGTTTAGTTCTCTTTGCATACTTTGAATGCTTATGTATTATCATGAGTACCCCACTCATGTGATTACCCAGGTCATCAATGAATTAATAGATTGTAATGAAATTTAGAGTGTCAAGGCAGTGTGCTTTGGTGATTTTCCCAGGGCAACATAACTCATACTGATGTACACACATACACGCAGATGAGTCTGAATTTCATAATGTCTGTGCCCCATTTGAGCATTGTGTAGTCATCTTTGTATTTGTAAGGGGACCTTCCCTCTTTATGTTTCTTTCATTTTTTTAGAAGTGCATTTTAACACTGCTTTCTTATCTGTTTGTTTTTGTGTGTTTTGTCTTCACAGGCACAAGTGTGAGGAGTGTGGGAAAGCCTTCAAAATTCAGAAGCAGTTGATAAATCATCTACGGCTGCACGAAGAGCACAGAGCTAAGACTGGCAATCAAGACCAACGTGTTCAAAGCATGTCTCATCCCAATGGTGGCCGCTATGAGGGAGGCCCATCACAGCTTCAAGCTATGAGGATGGGTGATCCCAAAATTCAGAATCCTCCTGTGAACACCAATTATGGTCAACCTCAAGGTTTCAAGAAACCGTATGCGGGGGCTAGGGCCCAGCAAGTGGATGATGGCAGTGGCCGCCGCCCCTTTGCTTGCGATCAGTGCGGACGTACTTACCGTCATGCTGGCAGTCTGGCCAATCATAAGAACTTGCATAAGATTGGTGAATACCACTGCAACGTGTGCAACTCCACTTATCCTAATCGACTGGCAATGAAGAACCACCTCCGAATGCATTTCGCTCTGAAAAAATATACCTGCTCTGATTGTGGTAGGGGCTTCAGGAATCAGAGGCAGCTTGAAACACACACCAGCAACCAGCTCTGCAAAGATCTTCCTGGTCCCCTTCCTGGTCCCAGCGTGCAGACTGCTCCTCCTCCAAACGAATATGAATGCGATGGGTGCTCTCAAGTTTTTACTACAACCACAGATCTGGCCTCGCATAACTGCAGTGCCCAGCTTCCTTCTTCCTCTGCCTCTCTCAACAGCTCTAATATGAGCATGGAGACAGGTGATCTGGGGTCTCCAGAGCGTGAAGAACGCCCTTTTAGCTGTGACCTTTGTGGCTGCTCTTACAAGCATGCTAGTAGCCTGCTCAACCACAAAAACACACACAAAATTGGCAACTTCAGCTGCTCATATTGTGACAAGCCGTACTCCAACTATATGGCCCTACGAAACCACATGCGTATCCACACGCAGAAGAAGCGACATATCTGCTCAACCTGTGGCAAGGCTTTCCGGCTGGCACGCTTCCTTCGGAACCACCAGAGAGTCCATGAGGAAGGCCACACCCGTTTTGGCTGCCCCACCTGCGGGAAGAGCTTCCAGGGTCGTTCTGGGTTGGCCAGACACCGCTGCGGGGACAACCAGGTAGGCAAGGAGGGCGTGAGGAAGGCCACTTCAAGCACAAGAGAGGGAGAGGAATACCGGTTCACGTGAGTTTACGTCTGTTGTTCGTGTTTTTTGAAGTGAACTAGTAAAGATCACAGGTTTCTACATGTCTATTACAGGTATATGATCTCCAATCCGGCTTCCTCGGGACCATACGCGTGCCGGAATTCGGATTTTTCTGAAGTTTGGACAGTATGATTAGTGGAGACCAGATAAGTTACCCCCCTTTGCTTTCAGTTAGCAATATGCTCTAGATTGTTAGGATGTCTTGATATAATAGGTACATTTTGATGTACTTAATAGGTAGATTTGTGTGTATTGTACTAAATATAGCCAAATCATCTATTCCCTCCTTTTATTAATTTATCTTATTGATAATATTCTAGAATGTATGGTGTAGTTTATACTGTTGTTACCATTTGAACATTCAGTTGTCATAAGTATTCATACTGAACATTTTATATCCGCTTTAGTGTTTCCAGGAATAAATACTGATCTAGGCCCAACAGCACTCATTAATAAAATGCATGTTTCTTAAATACTATAAATATAGCTTAATTTGATATTGTGGTGAAACACAAAAATCTGTTTCATTTGCTGTCAATAAAATGAAAGGGAAAAAAAGGAAGAAACTATTTTTTTTTAAATGTGTCAACATACTAACAAAGAACTTCCATACTAACAAATTACATACATGATCAGAACAAAAAATCTTAGAAAAGTCAAATTCTGAAAGAAGAAAGGCAACACACTGCTTGACCACATGTGCTTAGTGCTTGGGGAAACAAGTTGACCACACTTGTTATGCTTGATTCCGATCAGAAATCCGATCAAATCCCAAAATCTTATTTGCTGTGCAATTATGTGAAGGCATTCATGGTAACACTATTACCATTTTAAAACATCAAATCTTTAAGTATGAATACTATGAGTTTGAAAACCGTTATTTGCAGTAAAGTTATATCATTTATTTGTGATGATTAGGCTTGTCCTATGGGCTGTTACAAAGTTGCATCTACAGTTCATATATTACCACCAGAGCATGGGAGCGGAGCGGGGAGCGGAGTGGTAATATTTCCTCCAGAGCTGAGTGCGCCTTTCTGAAGATCCCGCTCCGCTCGCTCATTCCGCTCACCGCCGCACGCTCAACCCAGAATTACCTTTGTGATGCTGGTTTGAAAATATGTAAAATTAGTAGGGCTGCCCTTGACTTAAGTTTTTTTCTACTGGACTAGTAGTTGTTCATTTAAGCCATTAGGTAACGACTAAGTAGGCAACACATTTATATTAGGCTAATTTAATTTCTTAAATATATACTGGAGAGAATTCTAAACGAGTGTTTATGTTATACATAAGCCTATTCGCACTCAAGCGCACGCATAAAGCTTGCCACAAAGAACAGCAAAAGTAGTAATTATGAATGTCTCAGAAATAGCAAGACTTTAATGGTTTATTAATAAACTTGGCTTTATCTTTGTCATCTGCAAAGATAAAGTTGACGATCCTGACTTGCTATCTCCGGTGTAGTGGACGCACCAAGAGAAAAATGCATGTCATACAGATACTATTTCTTTTTGTTTTTAATTGTTTGTTTAAAAGTAGATTTTTCAAGCCGTCTATAAACCATATTTCTTGAGTTTCAGTTCATTTATTAGATGCTCTTTAGTCCACGATTAGCGCCATGACTATATTGTCTGCTGTATTTGCATATTTTTATTAAATCTAGGCAATTGGTTGTTGAAAAATTGATCTAAATTAAGATGCAATTTATACAAAACAAAATTCACTTCAAAGAAAGGCTTTCTACAAAACAAAACTTGTGAAGAAGTGGTCAAAATATTTTCTGATCCACCATGTCTTCCAACATATTGTGCATTGTGTCTTATACTCATGCTTTTAACTTTTCATATCAACAGATCAAATTATATATAAAAATATAATATTTAAAGGCCTATTTTAGTGCAATACAGGGAATCAAATTTCATGTCGGAGCGGGATTTGAGCGAACATCGTTTTACCGTTGGACGTGAGTGGTTCATGAGTGGAGCGTTCGCTTGGGCTGTGAGCGATTGAGTGGAGCGCGCTGGCATAGAGTGGAAAATTTCGCTCACATGCTCTGATTACCACAATAAATTATATAGATTATTATACCACTGACTTCATTTCAACACCAAACAGAATTGGTTGATACTTTTATCATGCATATTGAATGTATTAACTGCTTTAATAGGCAGTGCTATTCAAGTTACCCTGTCCAAGCTGGGACAGTTTTTTTCTGAGTTTTGGCAGCTGGATTCAAGATCATATACCTGTACTTGTGTATCCGTCAATGCTGTTATCATAGAAGTCATCAGCCTACCGTCTAGGTTACTTTCAGACTAATCTAGGTTACTAACTATAGAGGGGTTAAAAGGACAATGAGCAGGTGAGATTTATTTTCTCCTCTGGTTCTTTCTTCACAGATGTGACCAGTGTGGCCGTTCTTACCGGCATGCCAGCTCACTCCTTAATCACAAAAACACCCACACCGTCGGCATCTACCACTGTGCTGTGTGCCTCAAGACCTACTCTAACCTGCTCGCACTCAAGAACCACCGTCGCATTCATTCTGAAACTCGACGGCATCACTGTCCAGAATGTGGAAAGGCTTTCCGCGTCTCTTCTCAGCTACAAAATCACCGGCGTGTGCACCAAAAGGAGCGGGAGTTTGCCTGCACTCTGTGCCAGCGGAGCTTCCCTACCCAGGCTAGCTTCCGGCTCCACTTGGAAATGCAACATGGCCGTGCCCCTAAAACATCGCAACAACCTGAGGTTTCGTCCAGTGGCTCTGATTTGGGTTGGGGCTCTGGGCTTGACCTTACGCTGATGCAGGCCCAGGGATTGGATCCTAATGGGCTCCCAAAGCTTAACCCATCACACCATGGCCCCAGTGGCAGCAGCTCATCTGGGCAACAACAACAACAGCAGTTACAGCAGAGTCGCAATGAGGCAGGGTGTAAGTCGCATGTCTGTGATCAGTGCGGCCGTGGTTACCGGCACGCCAGCTCACTTCTGAATCACAAGAACAGCCACAAGATGGGCACCTATTTCTGCAACTCCTGTCAGAAGGAATTCTCCAACCTGATGGCACTCAAAAACCACAAACGCATCCACACAGAACCCAAGCGTTACCAGTGCCCGGATTGCGGCAAGGCTTTCCGTGTCTCCACCCAGCTCATCTGTCATCGCCGCATCCACACCAAGGAGAAGCCTTTCTCGTGTCAACAGTGTGATAAGCGCTTCTCCAGCAAATCCAACTTAAGACACCATCAGAAGATCCACTGGAACAGTTCTGCACCTTCTACTGGTCTGAACATGAGTACCACCAACTTTTTGGGTATGCCCTCTGGGCCCTTTTTATAGTGGGTTAATTTTGAGAAGAAGAACTTGCGGTTTGTTATGGAGATCCATGCCAAGGCTTTTGGAGGTGCCAAAACCCCCTTTTCCTCTCACTCACCTTCATTTCTAGTGCTTAAGGTGTGGCTGTGAGGCTTTTGTTGAACAGGTTGTTGTTTAGGTTAACAGAACTGTCCCTGCATGTACCCTGACACAGTGGATAAAACAATGACTGTTAGTTTTAGGTCATAGTGACATTTTCCCACCCTTACCCTCATCCTAAACACCACAGGTGACCTTATTTGCATTTTCATAGTTCCCTTTGGGGGTGGGGGACGTTGAGGGCCACTGCCTTCATTTCTGATACCAGCCTTTCGGAGAAGTGCAAACTAGCTGGCGTCTTGTTTTAATTCTTGAAAACGAATTGCTTTCGGATGAGGCATTTCCATATATGTTGTGTATAAAACAGCACATTTCCCACCATGGTACTGTTACATCAGTATAATTTTTGTGATGTCACATTGGGAAGGTTAAACTGTAGCCACATTTGGTTAAAAATGGACGTGTATCCCTACGTTCAGGGTAATGCCACAAGAAACAAGCATATGAAAGCGTACATTTCATCCCATGCCCAGCTACCCCTTTGATGACTGCCTTGAAAGCATTCACACATTTCAATCCTAGACAATACAAAGAAAACATGTTGACTGTCTGATGAATTCCGAGACATGTCGAGCAACTTGTATGTTTAACAAGTAGAAGTAACTATGTTTAACAGTGTATAGAGCGTAATTGAAATGTCTTCAGTTTTTGGAGGCAACACATTTCTGTGTTGTGTAGGACTGTCAACGTTTTTTTTTGTATTCCTCCCCATTTCTTTTGATGTTCTAACTTTTCTAACTTGTGTGTTCCTTACAGCACGAAGATGAGCTTCAAACATTATTATTCAGCAGATGACAGCATTGTGCTTATTGGGTTCATTTCTTAGTGGCATCATTCGTTCGTTCTCCCTTTTAATTTTATGATGTTGCTCAGAACCCATATTTTAAAACTGCAACTAACTTGCTAGTGTATAGAAACGATAGGTTGTGCTAAGAAAAAAAAGGAGAAAAGCGAAAGGGGGGAAAAATGTATATTGATAGGCTTGTAATGGCATTTGGTTTTACCTTGTATTGTATTGTACCTCTGACTGTATTATTTACAGGAAAACTTTTATAAAAAATCACTGTAGTATGCATTTTATTTATATTAACACTTGTAACTGAAAATGCTAGTTTTAGAACTCCCAGCTTTAGGATTTCTCGTTTCAACCCCTCCATTATCCAGAGGCTATTGGACACGGAGTCAGGAATGGCAGGACTCCTAAAGAACACTTGTTATAGTGACCGTAATCTCCTATTTTGTTGCCATTATTTGTTATGCTTTTAAATGAACATTTCTGTCCCTTGTGCAATAAACAGGGAACTGTAATAATGTGTGTTTTGTTTGCAGTACAACGTGTAAACATATCACTGTATTATTATTGCCTTTCTCACGTGATGTCATGTCCCCTCCATGCTCATGTCAAGATTGGATGTGCCTGTTTCACTCTTTAAGCTCACACGTTAAAGAATGATTTTGTGATCATTACAATCAGCAAGGCAATCTTATTTTAACTCATCAGTTACACCTTTATGTAACCCATGTATTTATTTGTTTTGGGCTTTTACTTATTTAATTACATTTTACTATTTTGAGCTTGTTTTCAACCTATATTACCTGGGAGCACTGGTGCTAAGTCGATGTATTTTGAGTGAAAATGAAGTTGTGTGCGCTGTGATCAGAGCATAGGAAGACAAAATTTACATACCTATGCCCTTGCAAATTTTACACAATTGGATAAAAGGAAATTCTTCCCAGGTGCACAGTTGGTAGTTTGATTCCAAATATAAATTATACAAGTTTTAATATTTTTTCCTTGTATATATATATATATATATATATATATATATATATATATATATATATATATATATATATATATATATATATGTATGTGACTGTATACTTTTTTAAAACTACATTTGAATAATTCATTTCCTAAAAGAACATGTTTGAATTATAACCTCGGTGCTCTCAAATAATACAAATAAATAGCTGGAAAATTTATGTAACTTTCACTTCAAATTTATGTGTGATTTTAAAGTTTGTCACTCATGGCTGGTGTTCTGAAAGAGTCGCTATCCACCGTTTGGTTTCAATGTCATGGTGTCTTTGTTAAAGTCTGTTTATTATGGATGTTTCCATTAATGGGTTTAATGCACCTGACAGCTGGGGTAAGCAGTTTGTTTACTGTGGTCAGTAAGAGCTTAGATAGTGAGAACGTGACATATTCCTTACTGTTACTTGTTTAATAAACCACAGGATTTTGCTCTTGATGATTGATTTTCTCGCATAAGAAGAATCAAACTCCCATCAGATTTACACTACCTCCTTGTTCAGACTCACAGCTGAGTTATATGATCTATTGTTGCTCAATCTAGGTATCCATCTTAACTAATGAGAATTCCCCACTTTTGATAAATACACTATTACATAATATCCCTATACTATATTTTATGAATGTGTAAAACTTATTTTACTGATGAACTGAATTCAAAATGAGGCATAACTAATGAATGGTGTCAGTGGTTTCTCTTTACATTTAGCATATTATTTTAATTATGCATTTTCCCCATTTAGTTTTAGGCTAGTTTATACAGGAAAGTGGGGGTGAGGTGGGGATTGCAATTGGGACATGTCCTATTCAGACGAAATTGCTCAGTGTGTCCTTCATTTTTTTTTTATATCTAAATAGTGCAAAAGTGTATGCCACTATTAAATAGATATGAATCGGCTCAAAATCAGAACCAGAGCTAATCAAAATTTAAAAGACTTTAATTAAATAACATAAAATAGGGCCAAAAAACGTATCACAGGCCAGTTAAATGCTATCTGCATTTGTCTATAAATGGGCATGCATGACCATTATTGCGGCAACAGTGACCACTACATGAAATGACCACGCGTGACATCACAAGAAAAGCGCGCCATTTCTTTACCTGTTAACGAGCAGGTAACAGGTAAAGACGAATCACATACCTCGCATATTCCAAAGGTAACGAATCGTACATTTCTTTAAACATTAATAGAATGGACATTTCGATTTGGAGGAATCTTCACTCATAGTAACAACGTCCGTCGTTGACACCAAAAAGCACCATAACAGTTTCAAAAAGAGGTCAATATGACTTGAGATTGTATCCCATGTGTGTGTTTTTAGTTTTGTGTGAAGAATAGACAAAAAATGAAGCCATTTATTCACAATTTTTGCCCACAAAACGAAGCTGACATCAAGCGCGCTTTTGCGTCCAGAAATGGCGCGTTGACGTATTGACGTCATAACGATGGCTGCCTGCGGTGAAAATTATAATTGAATAATTGCTTAAATTGCAGTCATTTCCCCACATAAATCTATCAAGACTTATAGCCTAACACACGAGTCGATTTGACTTATAATAATCAGGATTTTTTTTATGAAGGTAACTATATCTTATTCACAAATGATTACAACTTCTTTATAATTACATTGCTTTTGGGATACTGAGCATGTTAAAATACCAAGTTTGGATGTAAATTCGTCAGATTTTTTAGGTGCTGGGTAGTCTATGAATGTGGTTGATTGAGGTTTTGGAGTGTCCACTAGATGGTGAAAGATCCTTAAGGTAAGTTTTCACCTTCAACCATACTTGTCTGTTTGGCAAATGCTCTGAAACCACTAAAGCTATAATAGCCTAGACATGTTTCATTAATTTAATTTCAAAGCAACAGTGTAAGAGAATGCATGCAGTTTCTTAATTCAGAAAAGTAATTTACATGTGGGAGTCCATTCAGGTCCAGCGCATACAATTTTATTGACAACTTATACCTGTTTTGGGGCTGTGATTATCTATATTTTGGGCCTTGAAAATTTTTTTCTGAGGGTGAGGAGTGAAAATTGCATGTTTTTACACCTATAGAAACTCCATGCATAATTCATGTTTGGTCTGAATTGAGATATATATATATCAAAAACATTAACACACAAAGCTTGTAGCTCAGTGACTGAATTATTTTTAAACAAAAATGTACTGTCTGTTGCTTAGCAACTGGAAAACCAGCCTTTCATACCTGCCAACTTTGGCAAGTTTTCACTGAAAGGACTAAATTAATTAATTTAGAGTAATGATAAGCACTTGTTGGTCTTGCACAGCTCCCAGGGCATCTTCTGGTGCAATCAATAACAACGTAATTGAGCAAAACCCCATTATCTTTCTAAATAACTTTATCTACTTTGCACACAGGGGTCTAGGGTGAATGTGGCTGGCTTAATAGTTAATTGAAAGTGTGTCCAACGCTTTACAGTGGATGAAACATCTTTAGCTTGCTAAATAGCATCTGCGTTACAATTACTAGGAGGACATCTTATTTCATGACTGATTTAGATGTGACTACTGTCATTTTGTCTATTGTTATAAATTTACATTTGCACAAGTTACAACATTTTATGTACATAATTAAGGTGAGGATGAAACCTGATACTGCCACCACAGTGGCTATTCTGATCAAAATCTTTATTGATTTTTTTTATTTTCGGATGGAATGCCAGCATACTGAGTAGTTTGTTGGAGTAGGCTTGACAAGAAAATACTATTTTAGTCTTTACTTAAAAATTTCACATTTAATTCAGTATTACTTGCAGTTTCTTTGTTAGCTATTTTTGAGTGAAAATTATGTCTTTAGCCATTTTTTCTCAGTGCAGGCAGTACTTGAAACTCCAACTGTTTTTATTTTACACAGAAAGTTGGCAAAAACCTCTAAATCCAGAATGATGGTGCAAGCACAGTAAAACAAAAGTCAATATAAATGTTTGAAGCATATACAAGCTTCTTTGTCACATTATTGACTTCCTCCAACACTGCCCATGATATGAGAAACGAGTAAAAATAGGGAAGACAACTACAGCAGTTATACACTGGACAATCGTTTTTCTTTATTTTTTGTTTCAGTTCATAATATCTGTTTGTTGGGGTTTTTCTTTTTTCATTTTTCATTTCAACTTAAAATTTTGACACACTTATAAAAGACAGCATCTGCATAGAGTTCTCATCTTAAAGATCCATGGAGAAAAGAGGGAGAGAGAGAGAGAGAGAGAGGGAGAGAGAGAGAGAGAGAGAGAGAGAGGGAGAGAGAGAGATTGTGAGAGAAGGGAGGAAGATAGCAAAGGGTTTAGGCTTGGAGAGGGATACTGGTACGCCACACTAACCAAACAGAACAGCAAACAGTATTACAAGAGAGAGGGGAGAGAGAGGGACAGTTAGGTTGTTTGTTTGTATCTTTTTGCCTTTTTTTTACAATACAGTACACACATACACACAGAAAATAAAAGACAGAAGTTGCAATTCCAGTCAAAGTTGCAGAAATCGATTTAATTTCTTCCTTCCCATCCTTGGTGCCCATCTCATTGAGGTTTCTGCCCTGAATGCATGTTCAACTTAGATCGTAGTGGGGTGAGAAGACAGTTGGCGACACATAAAACGACGACTGGAACCACGGTTAGTGGCTGCTGTTTCCCTCAACTCCCACAATAATATTGAAGTCGGCGTTCTTCAGTGCTTTCAAATGTGTGTGTGAGAAAGCCCTTTTCTTTTTTATTGCGCAGATGAGTGTGTTTCTGTTTGCGTCGAGCATTATTGTTTTAAAGAAAACTTCCAAATCCCAAGAACTGCGTTCTCTGTATAAGACCAGAGCTCATCCTGTGTTACGTTTAGCTTTTGAGCTTCAGCCATGCTACAGTCTATGCACGCAAGGTTTTCTAACTGACACAAACATATACCACTAAACATATGCCACTATTTGTTCTAAATTTGACATTGCCAATATGGTGGACCTCTGCAAGAAAAGCAGTCAAGCTGCATGGAAGCTACAGATGGTGTGCATTTGACCTGTAGACCAATCAATGGTGTACATGGAGGGAAGCACTTTTTTCCCCCAGAGCTGAACCGCTAACGGCTCTCTGAGGTAACGCAACATATTGTATTGATTCTGATGTTAAAGCATTATTCCACTTTTCTTCATTATAGAGCACCCTTGACATCACTGCTTTAAGACAAGCGAGCAGTCAGCAGCAAAGCGCTGTGACCAGGGCAAAGAACAAGAAAATCAATCAACCTCACAACTTTGACAGGAACTATTTTAGTAGTTTTATACATGGACATGCAAATCATTTTTTCTCTCTTTGAAATATTTACAATAATTACAAGACAAGATTCAGTTCAGATTGACAAAATCGCGAGCATTCAATATTACTACTAATATAACACAACTTCTCGGGATTTTTAAATCATCGTAGTTATATAATTCATCACATTTGATAATGGTATAATTCAATTATGTCATCCTTATCCAGTCATCTTCCCGTTCTAATTAGAATAGTGTTTTCATCACATCATTACAGGCCATCCTCTGTAATTGATGATCATTTTGCTGAAATCACAGTTTGAGCACCATCTCCACAAACCGTTTCCTCGTTCTAAATCTAACACTGAAACAAGAATACTGGTATAAAGTTTAATGGGAATATACATCAAAGGAATGACACAAAAGGGGATGAAATTAAGGAGGATCATGGCTGGGGCTGTTGAGAAAAATCACGATCGCAGGTCTTGGGTGCGAGAAGTCATATCCGTTAACGTCAAAGTCTTTGAGAGCTGTCAGTCAGGTGCGATGCATCTCCTAGACAGCTAAAGCACACGTGGAAACTAAGCAGCGAGCATTACAATACACAAAGCAGTCTACGGAGCTGAGACGGATTCGTTGATCATGGCGGGAGCGTTCTAGCTTTGCTGCATCGCCGCTCGCTCGCCCGCCCGCCGTGCAGATTGGGCGTAAGGGTTTTTTCTTCACCTGCAGTGATGAGGCACTCAACAACCCCAACCAAAAAGACTATTATGCAGTTAAACTCTAAAAGGTACATTGTATTTTTTTTATTTTTTATATATATAAGTAGTTTGTAATTTTCACTCATTTACAAAATGCCTTCTCAATGTGCTGTGTTATGCCAGTGCTGTCTGGTCATATCAGTGTCTGTGTGACGAACATCCAAAAACAGTGTTGAAAAATGAAAATAAGACAACTGAGAAAACTTTCATCCAGATCTGTGCCCATGTTAGTATACAGTTTTTTTTTTTATTATTTCATTTTCTTTTAACCAGAGCTGATCTAATGTCTACGTCTAATGTATTGCCAGCACAGAGGAAGCAATGCAAGTGAGCTGAACAAGGGGTAAATGGCAACATAAACAGCATCATTGAGGGGAGAAAGAAAAAACAACATACAGTACACACAACAGATTTGTTTTGTACGTAGCTGTTTTTGGAGAAAGTGCTTTAAAAGGAACAAGCTTGTGTAGTATACATTATACATATTGTTCAGAATGAATATAAATAAATAAATAAATAAACCTTTATATCGAGAACATTGTCGCTTGAAAGAAGTGGAACTGAAAACAGTAAATGTATACGCAAGATAGTTCACAAGATTACGGACGGGGAGGACTACACAATACAGTTGACTGTAACATTGTGCTCTGTACTCGCATAACGCTTTGGCTTTTTAGTCTTATTACTTTTCTTAACATTTGAATGAATTCGGCACAAAACTGGAGCGCTAGAGCTGCATACCATAGACCTGCAGACCAGAGAAGCCCCTTGCGCCCGACGCCGGTTAGCGTTGCGGTGCGCCCGAGGGCTCCAACAGCAAACGAGCACACACACACATCCACACACACAAATGCTCATGCTCACTTATACAGCAACTTGTACGTAAAAAAGGAAAAAATGCCGAAGGGACAGGGCACGCATACATGGCCTTTTGAGTTGCACAATTCGACACCGCAGCACACGACTCACAATAAAGAATAGTCTTACGAAAGAATTCACATATCATCACCAGTTAAGCACAACAATCAAGTTTGGGAATACATCAGGGGAAAGGGAAATGAACAAGATGCGCAAAAATGATTCGTACCCAGAGTGTTTCCAGAGGGCGAGGAGGGGGGGAAATACGTTGTTTTACACTATGGACGTGGTTTAGGAACAAAATACCTGACAACAAACAGATTTTGTATTCATGTGCACATCCACAGGGAACACATTCATGGGGACCACGTTAAAACTCCAGCATCGTCAGGGTCATGATAAAATCGGCAGGAGAAATATTAAATGAAGTCAATCCCCCCCCATCCAACCCTTTGAGTTTCATAATAAATAATCATAAATAAAAAACAAAAACAAATAAACATATTAACAAAACGGTACAACCCAAAAAAAATGTGGCGGCATAAGACATTGTTTTCTTTGATTGTAAAGTGCACACATGATCGAGAGCCATGCAAACTAACAAAGCGAAAGTTGCATGCGTTAACAAATAAGGGCCTTCCAGCTATATCGTCTACTAAAAAACAACACCGACATACATATTTACCTCATTTTACCATACATGTAAGTGATTCGACACTAAATACACAGAAGTTTCAAAGAAAACATGCTGGACGTTACTGGAATGATTAAAGCAAAATAGTCCCGGCCCTCTGCCTCAGGCTTTCTAAAAAGTATACAGTATATATCCCCAAAATCTTTCCTGTTCCCTACTACTTCACTTTAGGTAGGTAAAGGAGTGGCGGGACGGGGTGGGGGCTCCTGTTATATATTCTATGAAAAGCAGTACATGGAAAATGAAGTCCGTATTGAGAAAAGGAGTGCACTTTCAGAGTTGGTACATGTTCTGTAACGTCATGAACATGAGGGTGAGGGCGTTCTAAGAGTGCGACCAATCTGAATCAAGCCAAGAGGGATTCTGTATCAACAAAAGCAAAAAACAGAGCTAAAGTTTGGTTTTAAATTTTAGCCCTTGAATTTAAAACGAGCAGTACATAATTAACCAAGCTGGCACTTTCTGTCCGCAAAGAAAAGGATGCAACGAATTAATGATACAGCTGTTTCAAAAAAATCTTATTCTAAGCTAGCGTTATCTTGACAAGATGCTGTCTCTCCGGGCGTTCAGAGCTGGATTTTAGATGTTTCATATAAAGTTCGTGAAAATTAGTCACTGCATAATAAGTGTTCTACAAGTTTCTTCGACTGAACTGAAGAATGGATCTGCTTGTAAATATTTAGTTAGATAGCTCATCAAGAGCTCGTCTCGTCTCAGATATGTAGAATTTAATAAGATCCAACTATCATGTCCTAGTAGTTAAATTTTTTATTAGTCTCTTTTCTTTAACTAGCACCAAGGTGAAAAACGTCAAACTCCCAAATCGATCCTTCAAAACCAAAAACGGTCCTGTTCAAGCCTATTATATAATAACATAAAATATATATGCAATTCATTAAACAAGGCAAATAAAAAATGCAAAACTAACGATTAACTGAAAAATAAGGAATAATAATTTCAGCAGACCTAACCACCCTCCAAAAGATAATATTTAGGCTAGGTGTTGCTTCAAGTATTGACGTTTTCTTTTCTCAACGAAGAAATCTTCGGCGTAGACAAATAAATTTAGTCTCTTTCAGAATCATTCCATAGGTTGCCATGAATTAATTAAAAAAACAGGGGGAATCAAAACTGCATAGTTCAACAGTTTGTGCAATGCCACCCTATCGATCCCAGCTTTCTATATGTTGAATGAAATGTCCGTTCCTTCACTGCCTACCTTCTACAGTACAGCAAAAGTCAAAAGAAAATCATCTTTATGTACAAACGTGGTGATATCACTTCCTATCACAATTCGCAATGATGTGTGCTTCTTTTTTTTCTACAGTTGTTTATGGTTGGTAAAACTATTAAGACAGAAATTCATCTATGAGGTTGACAGTGCTTTTAATCTACAGCACTCCATCGGTAATGAGCTAATAAGGTAATAAATGAGATTTCATCTGAATGCAAGCAACCACTCGGAACGTTAGGCCATTGAAATCGGACTGTACTACTGTCTATAACATCTATGTTCAGTTGGTTAGTATTTGTAATGCTATTATGGTTTGCCAAACACCGTGTTCTGCCGGAACTTAAAACAATTTAGCAGTTGCTGGCACTGTCCTGGAGGCCCCCCCAAAAATAAAAGCAACGCTAAAAAAATAAAATAAAAACAAAAGTTGAGTTTTATTCCTTTACAGGTAGTAACCCATGTGCTGCTTTTATGTTCAATACATTTACATGTACAGATTGTAAATATTATGTGTATTTGAACCCACTTTTGTATATATTTAAATCAGCTAGTACGTAACATCTCCTTTTATTTATTTATTTTTTTGATTGTTTGATTTTTGAATATTTGATTTTTAACCCTACCCAACCCCCATTTTATGACAGTTTCCTTATCTCGTGTTTAAGTGGATAAAACACTCAGCTTTCCAAGTGTTTGTCTTTCTTCATGTCGTTTAGAAGCCTAGGGTTCCTCCGATAGTGGACGCCAAAACCACTCCCAAAATTACACAGCAGATGATGATCATGATCTTCTTCTGCAGAGGGCGAAAAAAGAAGGAGAAAGAAAGAAAGAAAGATGTGTAATTAAACAGCCAACAGATCAGCAATCGTTTGGTTTGTTCATCTAGCTACTCTATTACTCGATTGCACAGTAGTACACAGTCAGCTAATCTAAGTAGCATCACCTCATCTTAACCACACTTTAAATCATTAAATGAAACCATGAACAATTAAACCATTACCAAAGTAAATCATTAAATTAATTAAAAGTTAATTCAATTATTGATGAAAGGACCCACTCTGGGACATTGGCCCTTTTGAATGCTGAATGTTTTAAACATTAACTGGATTTGAGAAGGTGGTGATTAGATATCGCGTAACTGTAAAGGCTAAATACAGTATTAACATCATTCTAAACTTTGGAATCTCCAAAGGAAACGTGTACTGAATGTGATAATGTCATAAAGGGAAGCTTTAAATATTTTATTGTGCCAAGGGAGTAATGCCAAACAGAATTAACTAAATGGAAATGCTGTTGCTTGGTGGGACAACTTTGAAGATAAATTTACTTTGCAGCTTTTTCTGGTGATCAACTGACTGACATGTAAAGGGACCAAGCAATCTTTGTTTATTTATTTCTTTAGCTACATTTAGAGAATGTAGTTGTTTAAAGCTGTGGTTTATTGATAAAGGGGGCGCCTACTTGACAATTTTATCTGGCATTTGTGAGATCCAGGCGATCAGCGGTCGCTCAGCGCTCGTTAACCCCGCCGAGAGCAGCCTTTCCTCGGCTAGTCCTTCTGACGTCTGCCACGGGCTCTGAAGTCTCTGAGATATAATTCGTCTTGTGTAGATCTAACGGCCGATCTTTGGTCTCATGAATCTATAATTTGTTCCCTGGCAAATCGTTTTGGCTGAGGGCAAAGTGATGTTTCATAACTTTATATTTTTAGGATATTTTACTTTACAGAGTTGTAGCCTACTAGCTCTGATTTTGTACTATGTTTGACTGAATTGTTTGCTTTATTTATTGTATAGCTTCTTATACTTTACTTTTATGATGGCTAATATTGACACAAACTGATATTTAACAAAAAGAGACTAGGTTCTGTTTAATGTCATTAAAATGTCAGAGACTGGTGTTTTATGACATATTTCGTTTTATTTTATAGCCTAAAATATAGCTACATATAGAGATAACGGGAATGAGAGCGAGCTGAGTGACGTTATCAAGAACGCTGCTGTTCCATTAGCTGAGTACCGGACTTGTGTCCTCCCGTCATCGACTCAGGAGTCGAACTTGGCAAGTTTGAACTACCAAGGACGCAAGTCACAAGTTTGCATACTTGGTATTGAGAAACAGACAGTATTTCTGGATGAGAGGCGTGCTAACCTGGTTTGATGAAATTCATGGACTTTCAAAAAAAAAAAAGTACTTGCTCTTACTCAATCAAATTTGTCTTTCAGTCGCTGGCTGAGGATTTGTGGACCCTTGTCTTATAAGTTTCTCTTTTATATTATCATTGAAAGCTGGTTTAAACTGAATGATCATTTATTTAATTTGATTATTAGCTGCAAATAACTAGATCAATCACGGACAATTTTAATTCTGACATTTCTGAAGCTCTGGTAAGTGAATAAATGTAAAGATTATGTTTCAGTAGATCTGCAATTTGACTCATCAGAAAGCATAGAAGTAGGTGGCATACCACCAAGAGTCTGTGGCCTTTAGACCACTGCAATGGACGTTAGCCAGCAAAAACTGCAGCAAAAAAAGCTGTGAGAAGACAGCATCTGTTGAAAAAGCAATGAGCGCCAGAGGAGAAATATAGTTTTTCTTTGGATGGTTTAAGTGGTTTAGGAATAATTTCAAAATTATTTCAAACTGCTCTTCTATTGCTTGTTTTTGCTCATTTTTGTACATGACAGCTTAGGACTGAGTCCTGTTCTCTAGAAAGTGTGAATCATTGTACACAAAGGGCATATTATTGAAAGACGTCAGGTGTAACAGCTGATAGTGTTTTACCTTGCGTGCCTGACTCTGGTATTTGACAGCCTTCTTGGTGTCAGAAACTGCTCTCTCTACATAGTCCACAGAGTGTTCCACGTTATACTCAATTCTGTCAATCATTTCTCCCTGTGAAAGACAAAAAATAGGCACTTCAAACAAACAACTTCTTCACAATATCAACATGTACACACATGACAATCACAGTATCAAATGCAAAGACTTGAGAGTTAAGATTCGCTTAAATGCTTCATGCAGCCTCATTTCGAACCCAGCAAGTGGAGATGCCTGAGTTCATCTCTTTTCCCTTGAGCAAAGGCCCTAGGTTGATCCATGGGGACTGTCCTTGTACCTTAACATGATGGCCTTTAATAGCAATGTCTACAAAATTTCCACTGTCCTTGGTTGTGTGGGAATATATAAATTGCTTTCTGTGAATTACTGTTAAAAGTAAGCATCACTTTGGAGCACAAAGCACTTGAAGTCTAGTTGTATCAGTGATTGGCCAAGCCTGACAGATGTGGCCACTATGAATTGTACGATTAAAAATAGTTTTTGTTAACTGAAATAAAACTGATAAAATATAAATATTTGATGGAAAATTCAAATTCATACCTTGGCAACTAACTGACATCAATACAATATAAATAAAATAAAAAGACACTGCATACATGGAACGACTTAAGGGTTAACAAAGATGTGGGTTGTACCTGACTCTCCACCAGCATGGCCATGTCCACAAACATGTCGTGCAGCTCACGGATGCTGTTCTCCAGCTTAATGATCTCAGTGTGTCGGGTCTCAATCTCATTTAGTGCCTGCTTGGTCATCTGGGAGTCCATTTTGATCTGTTAAATAGAGAATATGAGGAAAAAGTTCATAACAGCAGGTGGTCAAGTTACTATTATTAAACATACATTTTCACATATAGATATTTTGCACATAGATTGGGTGAAATAGTCAACAAAATACTTGGATATGCTTCGATGTAAAACCAAATTCATAGTTTCTGTCCCAAAGAGCACACTTGATGTGGACTCCCTAGAACCTCTGGGAAGTGTATTAGTAGGGCAGTGGTGAGGCCAGAAATTTGCTGCCCATAACTGCTGGACTAGGATCAGTTTTCTACGTAATAGTATATTGACAAATGATACAGTGCATATTTGTGTTTGCACTATGGAGAGTGTCTAAGGTTTCTATTTACAACATGTTTGGGCAGCGTTGAGCAATGCAGCCAATCATAGACATATCTGTTGATTTCTTAAACGCAATGGCCAATCAGAGCTAGTTAGAATCCACTCACCGCTCAAAGGCAGAGTTTTTATCCAGTGCTGATTTCTGCACGTTCACAAATCCGTCATTATAACAAACAAAGTGTGGTAAACATTATGTAAATGAGAGATTCATTATTGTGCAGTCAGTGTAGACTGCTTCATTGATTATAACAGAAATTTGTGAGATTTCATCCTCGTGATGAACTAAGAGTGACAGCTTTAAGGGACCGCTCTTTGCATGCTTACAAGGTGATATATAATTAGTTCAGAATGGGATTTAAACTTTTGTTTTTCATGCTTAGCAAACGGCCATGTACAAGCTGCAGAGTTTCGGGAGTGACATCCGCTAAATTCATGTATTTGATGCAACATTATTGTCATATGTATGCATGATTTTTTGTCCTATTTCTCTACAAATATTATTTTGTGTCTCATTTGATTGGATGGACCAGCCATCGATCTGAGTGTGTCAGTGCCACCCTTTTCATGGAAACCAGAGTCATAGTTTTCAGAAGGCAAGCATCTCGTTTAGGTCTTCTGCAAAGCACACTTTAAAGTGGACTATTACCCAACAATTAATGCGGCAAAAGTGTACATTCAGAAGATTACCATAAGGGCTGCTATTTGTGACTGAACCTTAGTAAAATTACATTTTAAAGCAGAAGTGCTTAAATTTGACCAAAAATTATGACATTTGCTTTCATGGAAACCAGAGTCATAGTAAAATTAGTTTGTCATTGATTGACTATTAAACTTACATCATCAGTGAAGATAGCAAGTTTCCCGCTCTCCAACATGTCTTCCAGCTCCTCATTGGTAGTTGTTCTGCCAGCTAATTAAAGATATTAGAAGTACATGGTATCATTATGGTGCATACTGGGTATTCCCGTATTAGTTCAACTGGTAGAATATGGCACACAGGTCATGGTTTTGATCCAGTAACATGTTGCATAGCTTTAATGAACAGTTTGTAGCTTAAGTTAGTAAGATTTGTAGTTCAAATGTAACTGTGCACTCCAGTATTGAGGAGGATGCTTCTCAGCTTTTGCGTGGGGGTGTATCCGTGTGCATGCTAGCAGAACTCACTAATTTCCAGTTGTCTCTGAATGCGGTCCTTGCAGCGGTCCCTGTATTTGGACTGCGTAGTGTTGTACTCCGTCATCACCTCCACAAACTTGCGCGACAGCGTGGAATGCTGTGGGATACAGATAGAGATGTGGAGGTTGCACATCAGGATGTGAATATGCTCACTGACAGTAAGCAGCTCAGGATAATAATATTGTGTGCCAAGTGTGATCGTTGTGAAATCGGCCCCTGCTTTTGCTGCAGTTTGAGAGATTACTGCACACATTCTGTTTCTGTACAGCAGATGGCGCCAATGAGGGTGTTTGACAGAGCTACTCAGTGGGAGGGCAGAGGTCACAGGAAGTATGTCAGTCTCTGAGCACACTGGACACGCTGAAGGTCAGATTTGTTACTATCTTCCTGAATATTGCTTCCATTTTAGTGAAACTATTTTATATAAAAAAGTATTTTGAAATATCCCCGAGCACTTCATATGACATTATTCCCAAGTGAAAGACACAATGCATTTATTTGTATACATGCATATGTGGAACTTGATGGACATTATTCATCTGAGCACCAATCTGAAATCAGTGCAAAAATGTCTTGTAACAAATTAAAAAAATGTTAAATGGTAAAAGTAATATTCTAAGATTATTTATTAATTGAATATTGAATATAATAATGAGGAAGTTGTGATGTTTTTGACAATGGAAAACTAAACCAAGTTCTTCCTTGTCTTTACAAGTATTTTACACGTTACATTGATTTGACTGAATAGATTGACAATGATTATTGTTAGGAGAATAAAGATTGTAAATAATGTTTTGACAAGCATTTAGAATATTACAATGGTGTTTCTCATTATTTTCATACCTGTGTCTTGCGGATCCGCAAATCTGCAGATGATCTGTTCAACCCCTCCTCTTGCTCGATACTTTGTTCGATTGCTGTGGAATAGAGACATAAACTGTATATAATAAATTGTAGTAAAACAGCCTGTGCTAAACCCAAGTCTATGCAGTGAGCATGAGAAATATTGCCTCTTCATCATATTCTAATGATTGACATTTCATATAGCAGCTGTCTCGCCCTGGTTACCTGGTTACAGCAGTTACTGAGGTGGCACAGCAACTACGAAAAAGTAATTGGCAGACTGAACTGTTACAATGAAAGTGCATACACACTAGGTGTCAGACAAAGTGGTCCCAGAGTAATAACAAGTCCCTTAATCTCAGAAGGACAATAGATCTCACTGTCCACTTCAGTAGACAATGGGATTCACACTCCATTCAGTTCTAATGGAGCTGGGTACACCATGTGTCACTGGCTACATCAACAAGAATGTAGATGAAGTTGCTATCAGAATGACCATCACTGTGGGCTGCTTGTATGTAGGAGTTTTAAAGATACAGTAGCAAAAAAGTCAGACATAATATTAGGAAAAATTCAGGTAAAATTAATAGCTGTGATTATCTCTCCATCACGGCACCTGTTAGTGGGTGTGATATATAATAGTCAGCAAGTGAACATTTTGTCCTTCAAGTTGATGTGTTAGAAGCAGGAAAAATGAGCAAGTGTAAGGATTTGAGCGAGTTTGATAAGGGCCAGATTGTGATGATTAGACGACTGGTTCAGAGCATCTCCAAAACGGCAGCTCTTGTGGGGTGTTCCCGGTCTGCAGTGGTTAATATCTATCAAAAGTGGTCTAAGGAACGAACCGAAGGTGAACCGGCGACAGGGTCCGAAGGTCCGAAGATCCCATGGCTCATTGATGCACTTGGGGAGCGAAGGCTGGCCCGTGTGGTCCAATCAAACAGACGAGCTACTGTAGCTTAAATTGCTCAAGAAGTTAATGCTGGTTCTGATAGAAAGGTGTCAGAATACACAGTGCATCGCAGTTTGTTGTGTATGGGGCTGCATAGCCACAGACCACTCAGGGTGCCCATGCTGACCCTTGTCCCCCGCTGAAAGTGCCAACAGTGGGCACTTGAGCATCAAAACTGGACCATGGAGCAATGGAAGAAGGTGGTGAACAAATAAGTCAGATCCATGAAGGCCCCACCTCGCAATTTACAGGACTTAAAGGATCTACTACTAACATCTTGGTGCTAGATACCACAGCACACCTTCAGGGGTCTAGTGGAGTCCATGTCTCAAAGGGTCAGGACTGTTTTGGCAGCAAAAGGAGGACCTACACAATATTAGGAAGGTAGTCATAATGTAATGCCTGATTGGTGTATATATAGTGTTCTGTCCTGCAGTGTTCCTATAGGGTTGCCTTTTCCTGTGCAACATCAGAAGGAGAACACTTTAAAAGAGATTAGTCCAAACTTCTACTTGTTCTCCGTTCGCAGTGGCTGCCTTTTGAGTCAAAGTCTGAGTCCAAATTAGCTTTGCCT
Source organism: Gobiocypris rarus (assembly GCA_023029165.1). Lineage (NCBI taxonomy): Eukaryota > Metazoa > Chordata > Actinopteri > Cypriniformes > Gobionidae > Gobiocypris > Gobiocypris rarus. The sequence continues at coordinate 32,695,820 of CM040919.1, read as the reverse complement.
ACGTGAGGATGAAGGTATTATGAGCTTTTAGAGGACTAAACTTCATATACACTTGGAAATACACCCAAAATTGTCTAATTTTCTCATGCTAAACTGAAGAACATGTTTCATTGTTTAAATACACAGAGAAAGCTATTAGTTTTTCATGTTTTGAATAATTTTGTGTTTTTCTAAAACAATCATACAGAAATATAAAGTTGCTAATAAAGTTCTAGTTAAATGTATGGCTTTTATAGCCTACCTTTTAATTTAGAGCGCACTTTATTGGCTGTCTTCTTAATGTCAGCTGTGAGGTCCTCCAACTCCTGCTTGGTCTCTGCAGAGTAAAAACACAGGGAATACAAAAGAGAAGTTGTTTAAATGCATATAAGGTTGAGTTTTCAATGTTAATGAGCATTATATATATATGTATATATATATATATATATATATATATATATATATATATATATATATATATATATATATATATATATATATATATATATATATATATATATATATATATAAAATATTTAAACAATATATATATATATATATATATATATATATATATATATATATATATATAAAATATTTAAACAATATATATATATACTTTTTTCATAGAATATATCTAACAAAAAAGGTTTATGCTTAATAAATGCAAAAATAACTTTGAATACGTTTATATTAAATAATTTATTAATTGGAGAACAGATTTTTTCAGTGCACTGTATATTAGTTTTTAAGACTTTAACCTTTGAAAATATCCATATAATGTTCTTGTTCTTTAAAGAGAAAAATGAGCACTCTCTGGTTAAACGGTGGATATGTGTACAGACTGCAGGCTGCAGTCATATGTTGATTGATAGTTACTGCAGTGCCATTCACTCCCTGGACACCACCTCAGCCTTTTCAACTCCCACCTACACACTCTCCTTTCCTCTGACTAATCCAATCCCTCGCTGCTTTCTCTCTTTTCCCCAGCCAAGAGAGTTTGATGACCATGACATTTCTTCCTCTATGAGTATTAATGCCACTATCACTTTATCACCAGGGACTATTCATGTGAATTTAAGAGAAATAATGCACTTGCAAATTCATACTGAAATATTTATCCTAATATCTGAGATTTTAGTCTCAAATTTTGTATTTAAATATGTACTTATGTGTTATGTATAACATATACATAGTTCAGTCCTGATTCTAACCGAGAGCTAGTTGTTTCCTCTAACACCGTAGCATTAGTCAATCAGACGTACTTCCTAATCATGACCATACATTTCGTACACAAGCCTGATCGCCCTGTTGAGCTGCGCGATTATGAAAACTTCTGTTTACCCTTCCTCCTCCCCAGTGCCACCTGTAGAGATCTGCTATTAATATAATCTTGAGGCAGCATGTCCTTATGTATGTTATTTTAACTAAGCTGAACAAAGTGTTGTATTTCCTCGGCAGCAGCTGCAGCATAGCAGACCTCGTCTGCCAAAATCAAGCATATTCCATGCCCTGTTGCAATAAATGCTGGTTGAATAATCCACTCCCTGTGTTGTCATAATTGAAATACATATACACAACTTATCACTAAATAGAGTTTAATAAGCCGGGTCGAGAATTTATACAAGCCCCACACTTCAAATCTTGCAGCGTCTCCTCCTGGCCATCAATATTGTGACTCCTGCTGATCACGTTCAGGGGATGGACGGTGGGCGGTGGGTGGAAGAAGGGTGATAAATTATATGTCTATACGTTGTGAACAGTAATTCATCACTTTGATTGACGTTATATACGGGTGATTCTTCAATTAGGGGAACTTTTCCGTTCCCAAGGATGAATGCTTTTTTAAGCTTTTAAAGGATAGATCATAATGGCTTTAAACTTTTTAATTGTGTGTCGGTAATTACTTTTTCATAATTTTTAGGAGGTTTGAAAGGTTCAATTTGCCAGAATTTCTCTATTTTCCTCAATATATTATCGCTTTAGTTAAGTTAATTGATGGCTAGCTTTTGGCAATTGAGTGTTATTTTTATTAGGATGTTGGATTGACCAAATTCAGTATGCTGGAACATATTTTTTTAATATCCATAATATATTTGTATATGGAAACGGGACTTTTCAAGCATTTAGAACAATCCGTACATCAGCATTAAAACCACATTCCCTTAAATTTCAAAGAACAGAAATTAATTAAATGAATTAAAAATATATAATTTGAGTGATTCATAAATGTTGGTAGATGTACCATGTACCTTTTTGTACATGACAGACAAAACAGTGTAAAAAGCACTTAAAGAGCAAAGCTGTCCTGTAAAACAAATGATCTGTTTAGTCACTCGTGTCCATTAAAGTGCTGTAGTCAGGGTGTGGCCAGTTCTCCTGTCCATCGATTAAACAAAAGTGTAATGTATCTCCTGTCACTGAGTTTGCATCACAATATTTGCACACTGCTACACTATTGTTGTCCTTACAGACAGCTAAATGCGCTCCTGCTCTTTCCTGTTTCTTAACATGCATTGTCTCATGTCAGCTTTTTTTTTTTTTTTGCTCATGTGGTCTAGAGATCGATTTGACCGACAAGAATGTTTCTCGTCACACCCACTGTTTAACATGACATCTAACCAGCATTTTAATAACTCTTGAATGTGATTTTATTTGTATTGGTTAGCAGTTGCCACACACTTGCTAAAGCAGACCTGTTGCAGAAACATGACATTTAGGATTCCTGCTACATTTTCATTCATAAAGTTCTACAAAATCTACCCCTGCGTGTTTGTTTATTAAATATTTTTCACAAATTCTCAGAATTCTGGAGATACTTTGTTTTTTCAAAACTACCTTAGAAAATATGAAAAAAGCTCTACAGGTCTGGCTCTGCCTATTAATGACTGACTTATGATCTTTTATCTGCTAATATTCATCTAAATGAATTTACTAGTGATTTATGATAGATAGAACTACATGAACCTGAATTCTCTGTAGCATATGGTGTTTGTTGATGTCTACTTTAAAGAAAAAAGATTATGTAATTTCTGCAGGGTTTTTTTGTTGTTATTTTTGGCCGCATATTAACGCCTACTGCATTTAGCAAAACATTCCAACAAATAAATGAGCACTTATAGCAATGCTTTTATGTTTGTATCAGAATATTGAACATGCAATAAAATCCATCCAGAACACAAAAAGATCTCCACACCCAAGGATTGGCAGTATAGAAATGCTAACCGTCCAATTTATCACCCCTCAGCTAAGTGAACTACGCACAGCTCATTTTACTCGCTAACGTCACTCACCTGCAGGGCAACATGGAGAACCTTTGGGGGCAGGAGTTCATTATGCGCTATAATTCTGATGGCTAATTTAGTCATTTAAGCTGATTGGGTGAATTAATGAACTAGGGAAAAGAGGTAAACCATTAGTCACCCGTAGAGCCAACAGAGGTTAAAGTTTTTGCTCAAGGTCACGTTTGCAGAATTTAAAAAAGAGGGATTCACTAATCTTTTAGCGAGCTGGCTTTTTCACAACGTTGCACGTTAAGCTTTGTACCGTAGCACATTCATAAGAATGTAATGTAAAAGTAGGGTGACCTCAGTAAAAGGGTAATAAAAAAAATCCATGAAATGCTTTGGTTTTTGCGGTGGGGGTGTATTAATGGAGAACTTGGGCTGCTAACATAGATGTTGTGGATTAGCTTAGAAGCACTGACCCAGAATTGTTACTGAGATCACAATAACGCTGTATCACTTGAGGGCGAGGGGGATGGACTTACAGTCTTAGTTAAACATCTAAGCACACACACATCGCTTGATCCCGATTTGACGTGACCCATGAACTTGCCAGTGACTAAGATCATATTCCTGACTAGGATATTTTGGCTAAAAGGCCTCTGCTAAATGAAAAATGGCGTGTCTGTCTTTCCATTTTTGTATGTTTTCCTGTGACTGAATTGAAAGTCTTCTGCTGTAAGGAAGAGAAATGGGAATTGGCCTGTAATATACATGTTATGCAGTATGTATAACATTACAAGCTTAATAACAAACAAAAACACACCAAACACTACTGAAACTGAAGGAGAATAATACAAGGAGAACAACTTAAGTTAGACATTTAAAGCCAGAAATGACCATTTTATCATGTCATATACTCATTCCCATGCCATTGGCACTGTATAATTTTGCACAACTCAAAACAAAAGTCGATCCTAAGCAAAATGTCTGAGCATCCATTTCCATAAATTAGAGGAGATGGTGATTAACACAACCAAAAAGTACAAAAAACAGTATAATAGTCCATATTACTATGAAAATTATTGGAATTACATGGAACATTGCAGTATAAATCACCAGTCTTCCTCACATTTTTGAACGAGTAAATACATTTTCATTTTGGGTGCACTATTCCTTCAAGAATGAGTTTATTAAATATGTTCTCCACCTCTCCTCAGGTTTCTGGTTCACACTGACACAGATATCGAGACAGACACTCAACTTCCACAGCTTCTCTTCATCCTTCATGCAGCATGGTGAAAACAGACAGGGGAGGCAAAAGAAAAGAGAACAGGAAAAAAAAGAAAATAACGTTCTTATACATGCATGCAATAAACAAAGAAACCATGCATTGAAACCAAAGTGAATCACATGCAGTCAAATGTACAAAACTGAACCAAAAGACACAGTGAGACGTCATCTATTAAAGATTCATCTATAGCAGCTGAGTCATTCATATGCTGTGGATTTCTTGAACTAAGCTAGGCAGCTTCAGAGGGCGCTCTGGGTTTTGGGTTCATTGCGTTCAATAAGATGTCTCAACGGCATTTGTGGCATAATGTCAGTTACAACAGAAAATCATTTAGAAAAATTAGTAGTTACCGTAAAGTACTAGTTCTGGGTAAATCCAGCCCGATCTGCCGGAGATTTGATTTCGCCCTGCAGCTCAGGCTGGAAACCTGTAAATTCTTCTATCCTGTATGTGTTAAACACATACGCAGGGACCAATCACAAACCGGCTTATCCACCTGGCACGCTATTGGTGGGTTTAACACAATGACGGATAGAGAAGCGATGGATCGTTGGTCTGATTGGTTGAAGGACTATCCAATTGCGTACAGAGTCATTTGAACTATGCCCATTGATCACGCATCTTGTGCAGGAGAAAATACAGAGCAGACTCCCCAGACAAATGTTCAATCTTAAAAGACTGAGCTTGGTCTGGTGATAGCCAGACATGTAAAGTACTTAAAATGGAAGTAAATAGAGCCATGCAATACATGCTAAAATATAGTGATATGCATAGGCCACAATACTTCAATATTAAACAGGTTAACATGAGACAAATATAATAGAATTGTTTAATAACATGTTTGTGTGAAGTTACTTATAATATTAAACAGTTCTGGACCTCGAATTTGATTGGCTGAACAGCATTCAAGTGCTGAAAAATGCTTAATTTAAAGCTAAACTTGGTTTCACAGACAGGGCTTAGATTAAGCCAGGAGTAGACCTTAGGACATTTAGGAAAAACATTACTACTGGTGTGCATCTTGAGACAAAACAATGACATATTTGTCAGTGCAAGTTAAGGCAGCTCAAAGATGCATTTTAGTCTGGGGCTTAAGCCTTACATTAGCTGCCTTAGATTAGCTATTTTAGCTTAGTTAGAATAACCTTCCTGGATTTAACTTGAGAGAACTCAAATATCCAAGTTTTCACTTAATGCAAGTCCACATTTCAAGTTGACTAAACTTAAAAAGTTAAGGCAGCATGAAAGCTTACTTTTTAAAGTTTAATTTTATTAATTTTTTTTCTGCAGGTTACATGGTTACCCCAGTAGGTGGCAAGAAGAGAATCACTGAATCATTCAATTAGACGATTCGTTCAAGTGAGTCTATATGAGTGAGTCACTGAATTGTTCACTCAAAGGATTTGTTTAAAAACACTAATTCAATCAGAAATTAAACAAGTGACTGTCTTTTTGGGTGGTTCATTAAATCATTCACTCAAATGATTTGTTTAAAAATACACTGATTCATTGAGGAATGAAAGCAAGTGACCGTCTTTAGGATTGACTCACTGAATCAGTCACTCAAACGATTTGTTCAAACCCACTGATTCGTTTAGGAACCACAAAACACCACTACTGTGTGTTATTTAGTCTCTGTCTATGGCGAGAAATAGATATTATTGTGTTTATAATGTAAGTTAGTCAATATTACCCTCTTAAACTGTTGTATAATATCACACTCACAGTGGCACCAGTTAATTCCATTTTAAATGGTACATATCTAGAAAAAAAAAACATGGAAGTACTATGGCACTTTTTTGTAAGCAAATAACCCCAAATCTATTTTATAAATTGAACCTGCCGTGAAACTGAAGCTTGATTACTGTTGAAAGGTGAAGTATGTATTTTCTGCACCACTAGCGCCACCAATAGGAATTGCAAAAATAATGACTTTCACTTGCTCTTCAGAAAAATTAGCCTATGAATAAACATACTTATGGTTGTCCCTACTTATTAAATGGGAATGATATTTTAACATAATAAATACACACTTCCCACTTAAAAATGGTGTATTTGCTATTTAATGTTAATTTAGAAGCAATATTTGAGTACCTGTAAGATAACAGATTCAACAAAGGCATTTGTTTTTCATTAGATAACGTTGTACTCTCACTGATTTGACAGTTGGCTTACTGCACATTCACTAAAGAGCTGCTCTGTCAGAATGACCTCACACATTAGTCACAGACAATACTGGAACGACTCGAACACTCATAGACATTTCCCGTAACTGAATATTGTTGCTGGGGAAAGATGAGGTGAGCAGGATTTTTTAGCAACATTTGAGGACTCAGAACTGAAGAAACAGCTCCTATAGATGCAGTGTGGGCTGGTGCACTATGAGGTGTGTGGGATGGGTCTAATAAACACTTGGGGCGATGTGGCAACTCTTTTGTAGAGTGGGTGGCGCAAATGCAAGGTATTGGAGAAAGGCTCACCAATGAGCTCATATATCTTACCACACAACTGCAGTGAAGTCATGGAGCTGGTGCTTTCCAAAAAGCGATAAATACTTTATCGAATTTGCACCCCTCACAACCTTCCTGCATTGTGACCGAATATGCATGTACTTTTCAGGGGTTGTGTTAAAGGGACAGCCACAACCCTCATCCCCCAAGCATTTTTTTAAAAATCATTTACTCACCGTCAGTACATAAAGGTTTCAAAAAAGTAGTCTATATGACTTTAAATTCTCATGCAAAGATTTTAACACACAAGTCATATTTTATGCACTGAACGTGAGTAACTGATTCACTTTTTGGCGAACGATCCTTTTAAGGGTGAGCAGTATAGTAGACAATGCAAATAAATACAGTGGATCACATTTAATGTTGAAAACGTGGGTGGAGTTGAAAGCTAATGTAAAAATGTGTCATCTTGCCCTGAGACATAGATATGCATTCACAAAAGTGTGTCTGTGTGGTTTATATTTGCTTGCGCAAATGGATTGATCCTAGAGGGAGATATGGGGGAGGTAAAACATCAAATTTGCACTTTTTTATTGTATGCTTGAACGTCTCACTGATGAAGTGTCACATAAAGTTCATGTGTGTTCTGAAAAACCACCATATTCTAGAGGCCGAATTTGGATTTTTAAACCACATTGAAATTAATGTGAATGCTTTTTCATAGACTCTGTGTACACGGATACATTTTGGATTAAACGGATGGGTGGAACTCACTTTCATCAGGGTTGGGTGCTGCTAGGATGGCACTGTGCTGCTTCTTGACCTGTTCTACATCCTCTGACAGCTTTTCAATACAGCCACGGATCTCCTCCACCTGTCAGGAGAACATGCGTTAAATAATGCCTGTGATCAATATGGTGACATTTGAAAATTATATGAAAGAGGACTACATCTAAATAACTACTTGCATATTGTGAAACTGTAAAAAATGTAATATTAATAATAAAAATAATAATAATGTATATTTACAAAAAATAATTAATTAATTTATATAACATTTCTTAGCAATTTCCATAGGCGAAGCGTGTGTAAGGCTGGGGAAGGCTTAAGCCTGGTTATACTCCAATCCAGACTTTTTTGTATTTATACTATGATGGGGTCCGGGCGACGTCTTCCACACATGTGCAATAGATCGGCGTGCACACATCCACACTTACAATTTCACTTCACAAATTATTGCACATCTTGCTGTCTTTATAGTGTTTTAACGATGGAGTGTATAGGTGCGGGTAGCGATAGACTACTTCACACAGCCTCTCTTCAAATTGGAAGTCCATGTTGTTTTTCCAGCGCATGCGCAGTTAGGTCACAAACAATGGGAGGCACGCGGATTTACGCAAAAGAGCCTCCGTGTAAACCCTTCGATGACAATTTTTACGTCACGCGGACCCTCGCGCACTCATGGAAAGTATAACACTAGCTTTAGCCTCCCCCTGGACTTGGGTCAAAAATTTGTGTGGGCTTGGGCCAAAAATGCACCTGTAGATTTATGAATGCAATGGCCAATCAGAGGCATTAAGATTTATAATCACTGAAACACCGATGTTTTGTTCAGCGCGCAAGCTGAACTCTGGATTCTGCCATCTTGCGAATACTCTCATCATAAGCTGATAAACATAAACAGAGCTCTTGAGAGTGTATATAAATGGGTTTTTCTATTTTTTTGCAGCATTGAACACTGTAGCCAATCACAAACATATCTGATGATTTCTTGAACGCAATGGCCAATCAGACACTTTTAAGTTTGCTTCCCCTCACCACTCAAAACGCTGGAGCTTTTGTCCAGTGCTAAGATCTGCACACTCAAATCCTTTCGTTATAATGTAACTTGTAAGAAAAAAAGTGTATACATTATGTTGGCTAAATAAGGTATTAATTGTACAGTCAGCTTAATCGATTAGCAGAACTTTGTAAGATCGCAATGAATTAAGATGTTACAACTTAATGATTACAAAGCTTTATAAATGCTTTATAATCCATTCAGAATTTTAAGAAAACTGTATATTTTTCTGCATTAGGAAAGGCAATGGTTAGGCTATTTGGCTGCCATGCCAAATCACGTATGCTTGCCTGTTCAAATGGTAGTGTTTTGTGAACATAACCACTTTAATAACAAGAGCGTTTATGCTGGGATGTGTAGGTTGTTGGTAGGCGACACGTAACTATTTCATGACATTCTATTTAAATGTGTTTTTAAGGAGGAATCGCATCTAGCCTTACCCTAGAGTTGGTTCACCCTCCGTCTATGGATATTTCTATATCCCATATTACAGATATATTTAACGTTACATTAAATGTAAGCAGTAGAAGGTGATTTGCGATCAATGTTCACCTTTTGGAAGAACTAAACTGCTTTAAGGTGTGAACTGCATAAAAATGAATAACTATGCTTCCTTATTTTCATGTAATGAAAAACAGTATGGAAAACATGCCTTGATTATTATTTTTTTTAATAAACTTGTTTTATGTTTTATTTCTTAGATTTAATCATTTTGAATCTACTTACAGTAGTGGCCAAAAGTGATGTTCGGCCTAGGAAAATTGACATCCCTTATTCATTTTTTTTTTTTCAAATACATACATTCATATTGGTGTGATGAATCCGATCTTCAAGCAAAAGGAACTGGATGAATATTTGAATGCTACCAATCCGATCTGAATTCTGACTTGCAGTCTGAATCATAATCACACCGTGTTCGTTCGTTGGCCAGAGGAGAACCGGCCCCCCGACTGAGCCTGGTTTCTCCCAAGGTTTTTTCTCCATTCTGTCAGCTGATGGAGTTTGGGTTTCTTGCCACTGTCGCCTCTGGCTTACTTAGTTGGGGACACTTAATATTCAACAATATAGATGAAGTTAACTAATTTATTAATTGATGCTCTTTACAATGAAACTGAATCAACACTGAACTGACTTTAGCTGAACAATAGCCGAAATGTATCATTTTCCTGTTATCACTGTAAAGCTGCTTTTAGACAATCTGTATTACTATATAAACAATATGTATCGCCATATAAATAAAGGTGAGGACTAATTAAAAAAATTTAAAAAGATTTTGTAAGCACAAGTTGTGCTTGGAGTAAATTGTTTTATTTGTGATAACGCAATGAAACATGCCAAATTGTTCGGACATAATTTTTGGCCAGGCTGTCATACAAAGAAATTATGAACACATACAAAAACAAGAGAGAACCAACTAAATATTAGTAACTGAGTCTGTTTTAGTCAATGTATGCTTTTTCCTGAGCTTATTTATTTATAGTAAAATAAAACCTATAGCTGTAATTTGCCTTTTTTGCCAAATAATTTTGTCAGATAAATACCTTAACCAATTTGAATGTTTTGTTTTTCCTTCATATTTAAAAAGATATTAAATATTTTCCTGTTCCGATTTTGTGATCGTTAAATCAGGTTGTAGGGTCTTAAAACCCAAATATCCCTTCTGGACATCACTTGGCCACTACTAGTTTTCATTACAAATTAAATGAAAGTAGTTCAAAGTAATTAAAGTAGTTAAAGGCTGGGATACACTACACATCTTTTTTGCCCTGATTTGGATTCTGGACGAGTCAACGCTAGTTGTTGAAAGTCCAAAAACTTTGTTCAGTCGGCTCACAAAGTGTATAATGGCCAGTTGGGCACAGACAAGCTTCAGACTTATTCCATCCAGTCAGAGGATATCAAACATTTCATATTTTGAGCGGATTTTAAAACGCATATTGTTCTCATTTTGTCATGCATATTTTGTCAATGAGATGCGTGTTTCTGTGTGAGTTTGTTGTGTTTGGAATGACTTGAAAGTGCGGTAGTATTTGGTATGTGTTTACTCTTATGATGCCCAGTTTTTCTCTGTAACCATTTACAAAGTCCGCAATTGTATGATGCATATTGTTCTAAAATCTGTTCAGATGTGCGTTCAGAGTCAGATTTAACTCATATTGTGACACGCAAAAAAAAACCCCACACAATTCGGCCCTCCCAAACCGTCCAAAGTCTCGTATGACTTTCAGGTTGTATTTTTTAAATAATTAAACACTGTGTTGTCGAAGTTGATATTATGGATTTTGTATATACTTGCATGTGGCATTATATAAACATTTTACCAAAATCAAGCTCAAATGAAGTTACATTGCAGTGAGAGCATCGCCTTACATTTTCATGAACTTACAGGTTATGAAGTTTACTGTAGCTATGTGGGCGCTTAGTTTTTTGTCATTTGGCCAAAATCTCATGCTATAAAAGATAAAGTGCTATACACAAGCTACAGCATTGGCTATGACTTGACAACAAATGCTAGACTAAGACACACTCTCTGCTCCTCATATACATAAAACATTAGCCTTTATATATAGGGACAGATTTACTAACAGCTTGTGCAAGCGAAAACCCTCTTTTGGTGTTAAGAAACTATACTGTTAGGATTTACGTCACCCAGTGAAAAACTTGCACTCAAAAGATGTGGACAGTTATTTTTCTGACCTTATTGCATTTGTTTATTCCTTTCAGACACAACATTTATGGGAGGAGAGTATTTAAATGAATCATGCAAGGTGATTCACTAAGGTTTGCGCTCATCAATTTACTGGCATTTACCAATGGAGTATGGACAAGGTTTAGTCACAAGCTCTTTTTAATTTTTTTCATTGGTTAAAAATAGGGATGCACTGATATGAACATCTTCCAAAGCACAGCCATGTCCTGAGCACACAATTATAATGTTCTCACTATAATTTTATGTAGACTTGCGCTGCACATGTTGCACCTAACTATTTACCCTTTTGAAGTGATTTCAATCATATTTCAATCATTCAAAACCATCTTGGCAAACAGTGCACATCTGAAGTATCTCAGCTGAAGGAAATAATCCATTATTTATCAGGCCGATAACAATATGATTAAAAGTGAACATATATCGGCCAATACCAAAATGGTGGCCGATATATTGCGCATCCCTAGTTAAAAATTTTCAAAATCACAGACAGATGTAAAGGATGACCAATAGTATTACATTTATGTAAAAAAATAATAAATGACAAAATATGGAGGTACAAGGTTTCTGCTTAACAGTGACAATTATTTCATTTATTTGTATTCATTTCTAAAGTTAAGTAGTTGTTTTACAGATTTTTAGTGAAATAATAATAATTTAAAATGATATATTATTTCTCATTGTAATTGTCTCCCTCCTCGCGTGTCTAAAATGCCTATATGCATAAATCCGGTGTGTTTCAGCCTCAAGTTGTAGCCTAAAATTTACACAAATCTGTTTCAGTAATTGGTTTGTCTCTTTTTTTGCATTAATGACAGCAGCACTCAGATCGATATAAACCAAACTTGATTAGCAAATCAAATAATCTACATCTGCATAAATCATCACTGGATATGATATTTGCCTTAAAATAAAGCTTACCTGTTCAAAAAATTCATCCATAAAGTGGTCTCGGTCGACATGAACGACTTCCTCATCATCGTCACTGTCCTTAGCCTGTAAGAAAAACAAAACAAAAATCAGAGAATGTCTTGATAATCTCAATCCAAGAAAAATCATTTCTTCAGTAGATTTTATAATGTTGGGCAAGTAACTTGGACAAGCACAGAGCGAACTAATAAAATGAAATGTTGGACAATATACCTCTACAGTAAATGGTATGTGTTTACATGGATTAGTTTAGCTGATGCTTTAACCCAAAGCGACGTACAAATGAGGAATATGACAATAACCATGCATCCTAAAGAGTCAGTCAACATCAGTATTAATTTTTGCTGCTGTTTTTTTTTGTGTGGCTCTACTCAATATCTCAACCAAAAACACAGCAAAGGGGCTTGAAAAGAGCAACCGTCTCTAACACATCCAGACTGCTTCTCCATTTCTCATATAGGATAAAGTAGGGCAGCCTAATAAATTAATGCAAATCACATGTTTTCAGATGAGCACACGGTGCCACATTTAAAAGATCGTTTGATTGTGTTCACATATTGGTATGAGAATTGGGGATAGCTGGAGGGCGATCTCAGATTAGCTGAACGGCCAATCCACACTGAGCGGAATAGGACGTTCTCCTGTGTGTGTAGCCATAAAGACCATCCCCCGTCCCATCCTCTGCACCTTTACTGGGAACTAATAGCTCTTCATTTCAAGCAAACTGCTTCCCAACCGATGAAACAGCTATGTCCAAAGAGAAAACAGAGATTATAGTGACAGTCAGGAGGGTGAGCTGGAATCTTGTTTACTGGAACACGATTTCATGGGCACTCGTTAATATTTAGCGGTTAATCATTAATATTTACAAAGCAGTTCTTGGACAATATTCTGAAATGATTGTTGCCAATGAAATTAATGCAGCTTTTATGAGGATTTTGAATCATTATCATCACCACGGACAGGCTCTTAATATACTGTATTTTGAACTGTAATAAAATGAAGCAGAGAGCAGAAATTACATTCAGGCAGATGAAAAAAAAACCAGGGCATGTTTATATTTAAATTGAATAATTCAATAATTATAAACAATTACGTAATGCAGTTATTGAAAACAACATATTAAAGAACAGGTTTCCCAAATGCTTGCTATTTTCAGAAGAAATATTACGACAAAAGCCAAACTGTAGACAAGAGATCATTCATTTCCATTGGCGAGTTTTATGAGGACCACATGGTCGTATTTGATTTGACCTTCAGATGTGTTCAAATGGTTCAACTTGTGTAGTTAAAACTGTACACGACAGTCCGATCAAAACTATAAGCGCCAACTATAAGGGGCAATACTATTTGTCTAATGTCATCTTAAGCACCTATTATGTCTATAAAAATGACAGTTATAAATAAAGTAGTCAAAAGTAATTATTTATTTTGTTTGAAACTGCAACCTTGGGCAGACCATAAAGTGTTCCTTTTAAAAGTAGATATGGATATATGGATAAAATCCATTATTCATCCATTACACTATGGTCAATAAAAGGAGGATAATTGTTTGTGCTCTGGTACTCCATTCCTGGAGAAATAAACATAAACATGGTGTCTTCACAAATAAGTTTATGAATGGCACTAGGGAGTGTTACTGATGTATGTTTGGCAACAGTTCTTCTAACCCTAACTGATGGAGAGTTTAGCTTTTCATTTCTTAAACCACCATGTAAGACACATCACGGCCATATTCCAGGATGACAAAGCCAAAATTCATCAGCTCAAATGGTGAAAGAACAGTTGGTTGGGAGGGAGCATGAAGAATAATTTTCACACATGAACTGCCACCTCCAAAATCTAGACCTTAAATTCATTGAAAGTCTTCGGGATGTGCTGGGGGAGACTTTACAGAGTGCTGGACTCTTGCATTGTCAATGTAAGATCTTGACCAAACAATTATGCACCTCTTGATGGATATAACATCACAACATCTATTTCCATCAAGAGGTGCATCAATTTTAGGTCAAGATAGGCATTTGCTTGTCTGGCTATCACAAGACCAAGCTCAGTCTTTTAAGATTGAACATTTGTCTGGGGAGTCTGCTCTGTATTTTCTCCTGCACAAGAGGCGTGATCAATGGGCATAGTTCAAATGACTCTGTACGCAATTGGATAGTCCTTCAAACAATCAGACCAACGATCCATCGCTTCTCTATCCGTCATTGTGTTAAACCTGCCAATAGCGCACCAGGTGGATAAGCCGGTTTGTGATTTGGTTCCCGCAAATGTGTAACAGAAGCAGGATAGAAAAATGTACAGGTTTCCAGCCTGAGCTGCAGGGTGACAATCAAATAGCCGGCAGATCGGACTGGGTTTACCTAGTCTAGGCATTTGCCTATTTAAATCAAAACAGTGACTTTTTTTTTTTTGGTCGGGTAGTGTAAAAAAAAGATTTTTGAATCGAAATAAATAAAATAGCTGCTAAAGAACCCAATGCAGTGGGTGAGCAAAAAAGTTCAATTCGTACTCTGCTGCTGACATACATTTACAAGAATATATGTAGGTGATTGATAACCAGCTATTTCTTGAGCTGAATGTTTTTAATCTTAGCTATTTCCACAGTATAGGGCTATGCTAGACATAACTGTCTGCCTGTCTGGTGATTGATGCATCAGCCTGTCTATCTCCAGCTAACATCATTTAATTCATGCAGAAGCTATTTTCACTCTCCCGTCATCAGATAATGGCAATAAAGTCCCTTCCCCCATGAGCAAAGGTGAATATCTGATGCTTTTAGCTTACTGACAATTGCTTATTCAACATTTTAGCCAGCCGTTTCTGCTTTAGCTACCAGCATTTACCTGTGACAGGAGGATTGCATGTCAACGCACAATGAAATAGTAACAGAAAGCGACCTCTGTGTTGTCTCATCAGCCGTGCTAATGTTTACTCGCCTGCTTCTCTCCTTATCTGGCCGCTCCCTTCCCGAGCCCTGCCCTCCCTGCCCCCTCAGCATCTGGTTTCACGGGGAGTGGCTTTGCCGCTGGTCCCCTGTGCTGTATGTCTACGGTACCGCAATATCAGTCGCTAATGACCTTCACAAAAAAAATTCTATAGCAACAGATTTCAGGACGAGAAGGAGGAGAGGCCTGGTGGATTTTGAATTGTGCCACTGAAGCCTCCTACCAGCTTGGTTAGTGTGTGGGTGATGATGGAAGATTCTGCAAATGTTGTTGCCTTTTTTTTTGTGGAAGACACATTCTGTATCTACAAAGCTGGAGAGCACAGATAAGG
The DNA here is from genome assembly GCA_023029165.1 of Gobiocypris rarus. Taxonomy (NCBI): domain Eukaryota; kingdom Metazoa; phylum Chordata; class Actinopteri; order Cypriniformes; family Gobionidae; genus Gobiocypris; species Gobiocypris rarus. Next base: position 32,680,117 of record CM040919.1, on the reverse strand, counting down.
TCTGGGGGAAGAGTTTGGAGACGATAAATCTCCTACGATGTTAGACAAGGGTCACAGTGGGACAGCAATAAACAATTCATATCTGCTTTCATCCCTTTTGTTGTTGAGTGACAAGAAGTGATTCTCTGCTAAAACAAGGGGAGACATTTTAGAGAATTGTTTTAGAGATATATTTGGTACAACCTCAAAATATGTTAGCCTGGAAATGACTAGAACAGAATGGAGATTTATAATGGCTTGTAATTAAGTAGCTCAGGATTTATTAGGGATACCATTATTAGTCATCAAACAACAGAATACTACATTTTTTAGGTTTATCTTTTATAAAATGTCATTTATTCCTGTAATCATTACTCCAGTCTTCAGTCATATGATTCTTCAGAAATCATTCTAATATACAGATTTGCTGCTTAAGAAACATTTCTTGTCAGTGTTGAAAACCTTTCTATTCTTTTCAGCCAATAATCCTGTAATGCACCATTTATTTGAAATATTTGTAACATTGTTGTTTTTTACTGTCAATTTTGATCAATTTAATGAATACTTGTTCAATTAAAATACAGATTTCTTAAAGAATTTTTAAAAAAATCACACTGACCCCAAACTTTTGAGTGTGTATGATAATGTAAATTTCTATTTTGATATTTCTATATTTTTAGCAGTGAGCTATTGTTGGCGTGCTGACAGCATGCTGTTGCCTTTGGCCTTTGTATTGCATCTCATGCTGTTTTTGGGGCGTTTCACAACTTAAAATAGTCCAGCTTTTAAAAAACACATCTTTGGATGAAATGCATTCTGCTAGTCATATAGCTGTTTTTGCACACAAGGAAGAGAGTCATATCGGGGTCATGTGAACACAAAACCAGCCATTCTTGAGGCAGATTATTTGTACATTTCTGAATTTAAACCAAAGCGACTTGCACTGCATTCAGGGTATTCATTTGATTAGTTCTTGTATTTCCTAAAAAAAATATTATAATAATTTAAAAAAAATGTATCCTTTATGTTTCTAGGTAGGTGTAGGGAATATTTACATTTCCTTCTCTGCAATGCAAATCTATATTACATATATATATATATATATATATATATATATATATATATATATATATATATATATATAAAGAACCCTGATAGTGTTCTTATTTTTCACATAATATACTGGCTTTTCTTTTTAAAAAGAGCACCACTGTATGCTTGGGGATATGTCACATCTACTCATTGCCAGCCTTATGACAGATCCTCTGAAAAACTACAGCATAAGCAACCCAAGGTCATTATAGTCTATTTGAGTACACAGCAAATGTCTGAGATTGATTTAAAGTATGGGATATTATACAATCAGAAAGCCATTATCTCAAAATAAAGCCCGACAGGGTGGTAAAAGACCAGATCCTGATCACCCTGAGAGGGTTTTGCCATGATGACCGTACATGACTGTACATTACCCTGCTTGTTACACGGCTACTTAACGAAATACATGGACATGAAATGTTTATTTGAGATTAAATTATTTAAATTAATCTTATACTTGTACAGTACAGGCCACAGAGAGACAAAACATAAGCACAGATGTGAGGGAAACTGCATATTTTATGACAGTTTTATTTTGGATTATGTTGGTACGTTCAAAGAAAGACCTCACAACTGTAACAAACACAATGAAGTTTATTATTTATCATTTCTAATACTACTCGTATGTAGATTACTGTGAACTGTGTAGGCCCAACAATATGCAAAATCATTTACATGGCATAAGAATAGTGGGCAAGCCTGTAAATAGATAAACTACAGCAAAGCATATCAAATCTAATTTGACTGGCTTCTACCAATTAAAAGAGGATTTTGTGCTCTAAATTCCATAGTTTTTGCATAGTTTCCACAGTTTTTCCCCCATAGTCTTTAACATCAACAAGAAACAATGTTATTTTTATCCTAACAGTGCATAATTATATAGTTTAGCATTTTGTGTTATCAGAACAGATCTGCAGCCCACCAGTTAACAACCACCTTAATGCAGTAAGGACAAAAGATACTTAGGAAAAGCAACCATCAGCATACGTTTTAATATATGTCGAACACATAGGTACCTGCCATGGCTTAGGAAGAAAAAATGAATGAAAACTAAGGAAGTATGATGATCGGCATGTGCACCAGCAAACATATAGGCCCGGTTTCACAGACAGGATAGGCCTTAGTTTAAATAGGACATTTAAGTGGCTTTTATAAACATACTTTAGAAACAAACATTACTGGTGTGCATCTTCAGACAAAACAATGGCACTGACATATTTGAGATATGTCAGTGAAAGTTGCTTTTAGTTAAAACAGCTCAATAATGCTTCTTATTCTGGGCTTAGGTTTAGGCTTAGGTCTTGTCGGTGAAACCAGGGGATAAAGAGACCAGTAAAACATGCTTCAACGTCATCTATCTATCATTAGAGAGAAGTGGCAAATTACATGCTGACGATTCAGCACATGGAGACAAAGTATGGAGACATACTGCTGTACATGAGTCATTTTGAATATCGGCTAAGCCATGTCTAAAGACATTGAGTCGAAGAGATAAGTCCAATTTGCTTTCCATTTGCCCTAGTTGGATATGAACCCATTGGGCTAATGTTTGGACCGCTCTCTCAGCCTGAGCTTTAGCATTTACATTTATGCATTTTGCAGACGTTTTTATCTATTCATGCATTTCCTGGGAATTGGTTCCTTGACCTCAGGACTGCTGGTTATGAGCCACTGTTTGAGCTACAGGAATATTAGGAGGATAAAAGAACTTAAAATGCATAAATAGCATGGGGCCTTTAAAATAAGGATGAGGAGCAACATTTGTATTTATTATTTTATTTAAAAAATGGATTACATTGATACAACAACAACTACATGTCAACTAGCCTTCATTAGAGTATTAGTAGACGGTTATACAGTTGGGTTCAGGTTAGTAGAATAAGTCGAGATATGTAGTTGCAAAGTTACTTATAGCCAGTAGAATGCCTGTTGGGGAGCATCAAAATAAAGTGTTAGCAGATGTTAAGCAGACAGTCTAGTAACACTAATGAGGGCCAGTTGATGTAGTTGCAGTTACTTATAGCCAGTAAAATGTCTGTCTAGTAATGAGGGACAGTTGACATAGTTGCAGATGTCTGTTGGGGGAGCATTAAAAAAAAGTGTTAGCAGAAATTAAGCAGACTAGTTGACATGCTACAAAGTTACTTATAGTAGTAGAATGTCTAAAGTGGCTGTAAATATTGTTCCACATTTGAACATTTGTAAAGAACATTGGTAAAATAGATAAATAAATAAATAGGCGTTTTAACTTATTTTGTAGGGCTTGTACTATTCAGACTATTATGATTTCTGAATCAGATTGTGAGGAGTCCCAGTGGCACACTGTTGCCCTAATTCCCTATGAACCTCAGGAGGTATTTAGCTCAGGTAATTGACTCACCTACATAGAACGTCTGAGATGAACAACTTAAGTTTATGCATTTGGCAGATGCTTTTATCCAAAGTGACTTACATTACATTTAGGGTTCTTGCCTTCCTTGGGAATCAAGCCTATGATCTTGATATTGCCAGCATCATGCACTACCACCTGAGCTACAGGAACTTAGTCTGAGTATATGAATCCAGAATCTACACTGATATTTACCTTTAAATTATGCAGGGCCTCCCTTTTATGCTGTCAAGATAAAATGAAATTTGTTGACTTTGTTGTCACTACTAGTTTCCATCCTACTGAGCTGATTCTGCTAGACTGCGTCAATTACGTTACTTTAGTTGCCCAGAATTTATATCCCACCTAGTCCCAAATATTAAAGTTTTCTGACTGGTTTTAATGGTATATTTTGCAAACCAGCTGTACCATAACTAGACAGGAAGCCATTTTGCTTTAGTCGTTTTATTGGCGGTGTTAAAGACTGGTGGGTGGTGTGCAGCAGAGAGGACGTGACATTGTCCCTGCAATAAAACTGTCCTCACAATATACTGCAGGCATAGTCGTACCCACGCAGTGATTGGAATACAAACACACATTCAAACACGATTTGGGTATTTATGCATATAGCTGTACATGTGTACAATGTTTTAATATGTCAAAGAGTGTCTTATTTTTGCTCTTAATAACTGACTTGCACAATATCCAGTATGAAAATAATAGCTTCAGCAATGATATTAAAGTTTCACACTCCCCAAAAAGCTTAAATGTGAGTTGTGAAATGCTCCTATAGTTCAAAGGAAAATATGAATAATAATAATAAAAGATAAAAAGATGTGCATAAAATATGCCTCTTATGAAATACTTATTTTTGTTATGTTTTAATAGTTATTTTATTCTTTAATTAACAAAAAAAAAAATTCTGACACATAAATTGCCCACATTCATAAGTTTAAAAACGCACTGAATTGCTCAAGTGGTGCCTTCCACGGAATGAATGTGTGTCAGTTTCAGTTTTTTCATACTTTGATTTATTTACCCACACTGCCATTGGAAAAAAGCCCTTGGCAGGGATCGAGCAAAAGTGAGATGCTTAGGATGCGAAAGCGAGAGTGTATGAGTGTGTGGCAGGGAGAATCAAGAGGAATAAGTGTGCAGCTGTAGGGGGAGGGTCAGGAAAGTGCAATGAGAGGGGGATGGGGAAAGAGACAGACCTCCACAGGGAAAGAGAGAGTGATGGGGAGGGGGCCGGAATGATGCGGAATAAGTTGTCACCGGAAAAGGACATTTAAAAAAAGTATCTCGTTCCAAGCAGGTGACCTGGACCTTCACTACAGCAGATACGGCAGGCTCTCTGAAATTTTCACTCGAATCTGTGCCGGGTTCTCTCTGAATAATGCGGTGAAAAATCAGGTGTGGGGGTAATGCAAAAGTGTCATAATCCTGCATCCCTGCCGTTGGCCCATCTGCGCTGAGGATGGCCATTGGCCACAGGCATCAGAAGTCCTTACAGCGTTCGAGAGTAACCTCCTTTAGCCTCATAATACTGCATTAGTTTCTGTTGACAAACATGAGGAACCGCGAGAAGTGCCGGAAAATGTGATTATATTTCCAAAGTGGAAGTAAATCACATTCCTGCTCTAACCCGTAGATTCTTTCGATATAATGGTGCATTCTGGGATAGAAAACATTTGAGGAGTGGCATTAAATTTTGCATCATGTCTAACAACACCAAATGATGTGCGTTCCACCAGTTCTGAGAACTATAGAAAATATAAAAAGAAAAGAAAAATGGTCAAGAGATGAAAGGATTATGATAAAAATGTTTGTTGTTTTTCGAATAACATTGCATGTGCCATGCAACCAATACTATTCCTATAGCAAAGTGGTAGTTATTGCAAAACATGTTTTCCTTTATCCTTAATCACATTAAATTGATAGTTTGATTAGATTCTATGCTTAATTATGGCAATGCAATGTATAATTAATGCATTACATTTTGCATCATGTCTAGCAACACCAAGTTCCTTCAAGGGAACCTTCAATTTAAGGGAAAAGTTGTGGCTGTAAAAACAAAACACAGGCAATAACTGTGTATAAAAGATGAGGAAGATTCATTATCGTGTGTATTTTGTGTTGTCTGGGGCATGATGTCCCCTCTCTCCTTTCCACCCAAGGGACAGGGTTATTCCCAGTTCAGTTGTGCTATAAGCCGAGGCTAATAACAAGAAACTAAATAGACAGCTGATGAGTCCTTTGACAAAGAACTAAAAGCATATATATGGTCATTAGAGTAACCTCATGCCATTAGAAATCAATTGAGGCAGATGTGAAGCCTAAATAAAAGACCATAGATCAAAAGAATCAAGGACTATTTAACTATTGGGCTGCACAACAACTTTTTTACAGCTTTAAAATGAATTAAATAATAGTTTATTAATATAATAAATAATAGTCTTTAATACAACATGTCAGCTCGGCTAACCTATTAATCATTTCCTTGAACATTTAGTGTTTTAATTAGGAAACAAATCATGAAAAAACACATTCAAGTCAGTAAAATCAGACCAAAAGGTGCGATTGGGACTGACATCTCGACCACATACCAGTACTGATAAAAACGCTTCCTGTTTCCCATTGGAATAGCTACTGCCTTTTCACATTAGTCAATAATGACTCGGGTATGAAAAATAACCATCTGGTTCAAATGACAGCAAGCCACCGGAGAATGAACAACAAAATTGCTGACTCATTCACTGTCCGCAGTCAATTTAAAGCATAAATCCACCCCTGAAACTTTTAAATCATGGCAAATCTTGCCAATCTATTGAAATTACCCATCGAGGCGGTATTTTGTGGGCATGACTAAAAGGAATTAAATCAGCGCTGGTCAGAAAGGGAAAACTGTGATTCAGTCTTAATGAAACCGAAAGCCCATGCAGCCTGACCTCAGTCTAACTTGCTTGATGTTGACGCTTGGCGTTGCTTACAAAGGATTATTCTAGTCTATTATGAATTTTCCATTACATGGTGTGAAAAATGACGCCACAGACGCAATATCATGGATGATGCTCTTCAGATGTTCATGCACAGTGTTTTGTGAGGCAATCAGTGCTTTACTTCGACCATGACTAAGCAAAAATGTGAGTGAACTAGAAGGTCGTGTGAACGTTTGTTCATCTGCAACTTCAATTTATATTCATCTTGCACTTTTCCCATAGTCAGGTCTTTGTTGACCTTAATGATATTAGAGTCAATATTTCAAAAATTGCATTGCAGTTCTTCAAAAGTCCCAAAATGAAGGAAAATGGATCAATAAAAGAATGGATCAATACTAATGCTGTTATTGACAGGACCTCCCTCTTAAAATTCTTCAGTAATTGCCAAGACTGCTAATGGTGAAGCAACCATAAAAAAAAAAAAAAATCCAATTACTTTAGTGGGTGCCCACCCATATGTTAACACAGATTAAATGAACTGGCCATCCAGAAATTAAAATTCAAAATCATTTACTCACCCTTGTGTTGTTTCAAACCTCTATGACTGACTTTCTTCTGTGGAACACAAAAGAAATTTTGAAGAATGTGCTGGTGTCTTTGAAACCAAACAGTAGCGTTGTTTGAGGAACAGATTGAAATGTAAGACTATTATGACACCCGTACAGTGCTTTTGCATCATTCTTTGAAGTTTGAAAGCATCAGTCCACATTAATTGTGAAAGAGCAACCAGCACTTGGACAAAAAATGTATTTCAGAAACAGTCATACTGGTTTGGAATAATACAAGGGTGAGTAAACGGCAGATTAAACTTGGATGCTGTATCCTGGTCTTAATTTGGGAAACTATACAGGAGCACATCCGATACACATCAAACTTCTAAAGTACCCTGACAATGTTTCCTGCACTGCTATTCTGAATCTACAGCGACACGGCAAAAAGAAAATGTTTTAGCTGAATTGTGCGTCTGCAGTCTAAATTAATTGTGATGAGAGAGAGAGCGAGATGTGAGTGCAAAACCAGCTTTCTATTGCGCTGTCCTCACGAACATACAGTGCTACCAGTGTTGCCTGATTTGCAAAGAAATTCTCTTTTGGGTCATTAATCTGGTTCTGAAAAATAAAACATCTAAAACTCACGGGTTATCAGTCTGAATCAGCTTAATGACCACTGAATCAGAAGAACTGCACATCCAAAAGAGATTGCTTCTGTTGTAGATGAACCTTACGGCTAGAGGCAATGAGGTGACCGGGACAACAGGAATCCATATGCCAAATTAATTTCTCAAAAAAAAGTAAAACACAATCCCACGGTGCCGGAAAAAAACATCACAAACAAAAATAAATCAAAAGAAATAAATAAAATTATACAATACAGGACAGGTTTGCGCCAATTTGCAACAATCTATTGTTGTACTACACACTGCACACAGATGAAGTGGCGGTACGAACACACTCACGCCACCCCCATACTGAGTATTACAGTGGCCATCTTAACGCCATGGAACGTACCAAACCGAATCACGCAACATTTAAATCACACATTTTTACACATAGTACTCTTAAATATATTGCACCCAACCCTTTTATATAATCAGTATATCAATATAAATGTATAATATGTTCGTGCACATGTGAAATGTGGGAACATGCCCCAGTCCGTACAGTCATGTCTCAGCTTTGTAACAGCATCAAATGAATATTAAAATATTAATGTTTTTTTTTATGTTTAAGCTCATAGTTAAATTATTACTCAAGTACTAATGAAACTGTCTGTAAAGTCATTAAAGAAACTAAATGTCATAAGAAATTAGATTTACTTACGAGTCCCATCCCTACTAACCAACTAAGTAACCAAATAAAACCAGTAGAGTAGAAAGCCTAATATAGCTCTATCCAGTGTTCAGTGAATGTGATGAACTGCAGGGGTCACTGTATAACTCATAAATCCCCTACTGACCATGTTTCATAACAATTTGACACACACAAAAAATAATTGTTTAAGTGTAAAAAACAAAATAGTCCATGACATGCAAATCTAAACCTGCTTAAACCAACCATTTAACATTAAAATGTCACAACTGTGACAGGTCTATCCTTATCTGCATTATTATTTAGGTGTTTGGTAACTAATTTACTGTATAAGTAATGGTATTCTTAAAAATGTATATTTCAGAAATCTAAATAGAGATCAAATCAATTATGTAGACCAAGGTTGGCCAGACGTAGCTTATAATACTACAAGCTAACATGCTAGCAGATATATTCATATCTTGTAGAAATGTTCAAGACTGAAGCCAGATTTCATTCAGGATTAAAGTGCTACTTAAGTGTGTGCTAGTCCACTTATGCATTGACGTCCCTTTCCCGCCGGAACACGCCCCCTCAGATGGACTAAGTGGCAGAAGAGATGCTGCATGAATGGATTCAATAGGAGAAACTGCGAAAACGTGATTAAAATGAACGATTATCAGTTTAAAATAAAGTTTGGACTCCATATAGTGTTCCTTACAACTTACCCAACATCCAGTGATCCATAGATACTGACATGCAGCCAGGAATCGTGTTTCCTGATATTTATATGAGCCTGATTTCAAATTTGATTTTCAAATCAAGTTCAGTTTTTTTTGCGTGTTTTTTCGCTCTGAATTCACGCTGAAAACCAATGCTGCCGCTCAGTCTATTTGCCACTCTTTAGAGTGCAACATTTCTGCTAAATCTGGTTTTAGTCTGTTAACAATCCTCTGACAGTCCTTCGACTACACTTAAACCTTTAACCATTTTAACTACTTGCCTGTATCATTCAGGCCCAGTTCCCACACAGTTACAAATCACTAACAATTTAATCAAATCTGTACTATTTTAAGTGGAAACATTTCAGTTTAATCTCTGAGCATCCTCACTACACGGCCAACCGCTGAGATTTTAAATGCAAAAAGAGCAAACCAAATCAATTGAAGCTACCGGTGCAATGTCAGTGCTCAAAATTCATTTTATACGAAGTATTACAAAGAAGTTTTACCCAATTCCTGCACATCAGCAATATACAGAAGTGTGTATTTAGTGCAATAACCCAACAACTAAATCATTAAACCTTCATATATCTCCTAACCAAATGTCTTTATGATGCATCTCATTTATCCTCCATCTGTTACAGTACCTGTGGCCACCACTGCTTATCCCTTTTTATTTTCTCCACTCTCTACCTCATCTTTCCATTCAGCCTTATCTGAGATTTGGGGAAATTCCACCTCCCTCCCTAACCTTACTGCAGTTTCATACCCGCAGTGCTTCATTCTTCCCTTTTCCCACTGACACAGCCAAATCCGTGACCTATCTTGACCCATCTGTTGCATCTGTTGTTGGGCAGCGGCCAACTTCACATATGTAGCCGTATATTCCACTCTCCCTCTCTCTGCCAATTATTATCTACCTGTTCCGGCCCCGTCGGCTGACAAGACACCTACTGAGTTCACTTTCCCCATGAGCTCAGCTCTTGCTGCAGTCAGCTGTAGCGCTGCTCGCTGCTTATCATTCTGATACTTTCTCTGTGTGTCGCGTCGGCTACCGGGGTTCCCTGCTTCCATTCCATCTGTCCAGAGAATTCATACCCCACACGTTCTAAAAAAAACCTCTTTGAGTATCTAACAGGTTAGCAAACAATCAGCTCAGAAAAAGTCACAACTGATCACTTGTTTTAGGGTTGTCTATATAGCAAGTGTGCCCACTCAAAAAAAAAACACAAAAATGTTTTTTTAAATGTGTTACATTAAGCATTATGTTTCCTCTAGTTTAGACATTCCCTGTGTTCGTTCTAGTAAAATCACTAAATAAGATGCAACCAATTATGCTCCATATAATTTGCAGTAGCAGTTTTTACTTACACAAATATCTATTGTCAAAAACAAATAGTTATCTAGGTGTGTGCTCACTTGATTGTTTCTTTTAATCCTTTTTTTTGAGAAAATACATCATATCTGCACCAAGGATTGTGAAATAATGCCATTGAGTTTATGGTCATTGGAGCAGCTGAACTGTATCTGTTCTATTAGCACTCATTTAATATCAGTTAGCACAATGTGTCTGACCTCTCCTTTTCTGGACAAAACTGGGCAAGATACAGTATGTGATGTCACATAGTCTTTGCCTTCCTGGAGCTTCTGAGTAAATTAGGTATTAGGTTGCCAACTTTCCAGTCAGTCCACACCTGCGGTTTTTCACCAAATACAAATCTGGATATCATGTTAATCGCAAAACATATTCCGATAAAGAAACAAACTCTTTATATACCATGCTCTGTACAAATACTGTATTCATCACTCAACAAGAGTCAGTGGCTTCCAACACAAATATTAAGCAGGGTCTTAATTCTATTGGTATTTATTAATTTTCATGTATTTTTATGCTGTTTTGCTTGCTTGTTTGTTCAGTTTGATGCACAATAAATTACATTTACCCCACATGTAGCATATTCTAACCCTGAGAAAAGTTCTTCAGCACAGTCTGAATATGAATTTTAATATGCAATCCAATATTCAGTGTTCTCAGAACATTTCAATATTTAAACACTGAGCCTATACTAACAAGCAACATCCAGACATATCTTGTAACTTATTTGGCTTTTAGCTTGGGTCTGGCAAACATGACAGGCTGACAGGTTATTCATCTGACTGCTTCTTAATAATTCACTCAAAAATGAAAATTGTCACTTACTCACCCTCGTGACTTTTTTCCCCGTGAAGATATTCTGAGAAATGTCTCGATATTTGGTCCATGCAATGAAAGCCAATAGTCACCAAAGCAAACATTCTTCAAAATATTTTCTTTTGAGCTCAGCAGACGAAAGAAAGTCATACAGGTGTGGAAATGACCATTTTCATTTTGGATTGAACTATCTTTTTTAGTATTCCATACTCTGGAGGCTCAACTAAAACTTGTTTCACATTCAATAATGCACCACCGCCTATATAAAAGTTGTAAATATGACTTCACCCCTCAAGCCTGTTAGCTGAGGGGCAGAGAAAGAAAGAGAGAGAGAGGGTGAGAGACACAGACATTCAACCTTGCCTCTCTCAAGGACATTACAGGGCACAGTGAAGCACAGCAATACATTGTGCATGTTTAGCATCACGGTTCGGAAACATTTTGTTCCAATGTTATGCTTTTTAATACTATTTTTTTGCCTGCTTGCTCTGTCACACTAACGCTCCAATGCTGACATAAACTGTATCTGCTTTTCAAAAGACAGAGTCATCACAAGGCATCACTCATGAAAAGACTTCTCTGTTGTAGACTGTATGGCATTATCAATTTATTATCATATATTAGGGGAGACAGAGGCTGTTCCACATTTTACTCTGGTGAATATTTCTTAGGGTAGATTTATTTTTTAGTCAATTTCAGTACAGGCTGACGCCTTATAAAATCTTGATTCCAAAAAAACCTACTGAACATTTCCACTGCAAAGGTTCATTTAAGACACATTGACCTTTTGTGATATCGCAGGCATGTTGTCACACTATAAAGTGGGACCTGACATTAATCTGGCTTATTCTTTTTTCTGGCTATATTTAAAGAGTAAGACAGTTATGAAACACAAAACAATATGAAACATTAAAAGTGTGAAAGGTTAATGTATAGGCTATATAATATATATACGGTATACACTTTTTGAACTTGGTGTTTGAAACCAATGTTCACATTTGTCTAATTAAACTTCTGAGAAAATATAGCCCGTGTGATAACTTCTCTGCGACAACTATCCCCAAATCCACGTCTGGATCAAATGATCTTATTCTGTTGAATTTTCTGTAGGTTCCTTAAGGCCGTTGTCAGTGCATTTGTAATAAAATAAGTGTGCTAATTATCTGAACAAGGCTGTTGTGGTGACGTCTTCATTGGAGTACATGAAAGTCATAAATCTACAGTCCTTGTAATGTGACATTTTATTTTACTTTTTTCCTGAGCCAAAGGTTTGCTTTGGCCACTGTGGAGCATAATGCTTTCCCGGCCCAATTTCATGAGAAATACTTCAGGCTGTAATTATCCCATTCAATCTTACTCATTCATTTAATGTCAGATCTCTCCCCTATACAAATGAAACCTAATATGGAAAGGGGCAAGGTCAATGAATTCTGTCTGATTTATCCTTGCTTGTCTCCACTATGCATAGACACGCTCGCCCTGCGCACGCCCACAGTCCAAGTAACCCGTGCACTTCCCTCACCGCGCGACCAATACGTCACAGTGATGTTGACGATTACATAAAAATTCGATTATTGCCCAATCATGTCGCATCACACCCGCGTGGAACTATTAACACCTTTATAAGGAAGACTAATGCTATATATGTTTAAAAGCACCGTGGCCGCGCTAGCGTTCAGCGGGTCTGCTCGCGCGGCTTTGGGGAGTCTGCACGCGCATCACGTATAATTGCGAATTCTGTAAATCCAATTATCTGTAGATTACATTTCTACGTTGCGTCTGATAAGCAACGGGTGATATCAGATGCTCCGGGTCTCCAGGGGAATAAGGGAAGTCTTGGACTGATTCCGGTCGGGGTTTTGTACAAATGACTTTTTATGATGAAGCAAGTGTCTCCCCCACAAAGATGCACGTCTTTGGGCTTGGTTGTGAAGTTATTTTTACAAACACGTTAATGTACATATCTCTCTTCCACCCCCACCCCTTTCGCTCCCTCGCAAGCGCGCTACACGCGCATACACCGATGAGTGCAGTGCATTGGGTTCAGGCGTTTCCTTTTACGATATTCCATTGATCTCTGGCGACGGAAAATTCGTGGAGGTTGGGCGACGCATTAAAGTCTCAATGCCCACCTTCGATATTACTGACAAAATTAATAAATAAATTATTAAGTCGCTATACCGCCGCGACTACAAATAGAAATACTTTGGCGGCCATGTTGTATTCGTTTAGCTCAATTGGGCGATATGTACAACAATATTACACCCTTTCATATTTAATATAGAGGCTAAGAACGGAACAATGCGTGCTGCAATAATCGCACATCCCATCTAATGATCCAAATGCGTCCGATGGACAATGTAGCCTAGGCTACATGTAACCAGAATGGAGCTTTAGTAAAGATACTCAAAATTCTCTGGTGCAGAAGGGAAAATCTAATAGAGTTAATAGGTTACGGAACAAGGGAACCTGTTCGGATGAATGTTATTTTCGTTTAATAAAAAAAATAGGTAAGCTATGAATAATTAATCATGGTGGTGATCATAGAATTAGATATTGGGATGGTGCGTATCAGTGTAAGGATACTGCCTAACTATCCGCAGCAGTCTATACCCTAGATCACACTCCTGGGCGACATGCATCAAAGGTAGTCTGTATGCATGCTAATGTGGGGGGGCTCATTTCGCGAATTACGCCTTATAACCCGATTTGATCGATAAATCGATCCATCGCACATGGAACAGTGCTCGCGTGAGAGTCGCTATTAAAAGCATAATATAGGTGCGATGTGGTAGGCGGTTACATTTGCAATTGCATAAAGGAAAAAATATAAAAGGGAGAAAAAATATCGGAAAATGTATGAAAACCGTTCCATGCCCATAAATGTTCAACCGTGAGCGAGCGGCAGTGAGATGTCAGCTGCTGACGCCCGGTTGCGGTGAGGAGACGGAGAATATGGGAGGAGATGAACGATAAAGCATCAGAAATACAGACTTACACTTCGTAGTTCCTGCGTGCGATCCTTCATTTTTCCCCGCCGTGCTGGCCAAAAATATCGCTTGAGATGTCCGCTGCGTTCGTGTATTTATTATTAGCAAATGTCTGGGCTCCTGTTTAATTTCCCACAGATTTCGGTGATTTCAGGAAAAAAAAGAGCGCCCCGTTCTTCCCCTCTGCACTATTTCACGCCTTTTTTCCTTTCCCCTGTTCCTGGTTCTGTGATGGTGTGTCCTCCGTGGCGGTGCAGTGATGCCCCGCAGCGCGCTCTGACTCCAGCACACGAATGCGATTCCGAACGCGGTACTGATGCTGCAAAAAAAAAAGAGGTGGGGGGAGGGGAGCGATGCAGAGGGCTGGAGGGCTTCTGCGCATGCGCCGCCGTCTCACTTTACCTGCTGCCCCTCCCCCATACCGCTCGCTTGCTGTACAGCGCGTCTCCGCAGCGCGTAACTGCCCTACGTTCCCCATTATAAGTAGGGAACTGTAGTTTGTTTTAGGCGGGATATAAAACCAGGAGCCTCACGTAGGCCTGACGAAATAATTGATGCCGGTCTGTTTCATTCTAATGGAGGGAAATGGGATAGGTCTCATTGAAAATCACAATGTGTTCTAAACCTTTAAAATCAGAATTCTCTTTATTCCCCATTATAGTTATCAATTTACCCCAGATCGCAAATATCACAGTTACGACGAGTAACGTTAAAAAGAGAAATGCTCGGTTACAACCCATTAATCTACAATATAGGGAATAACAGATAAAGGGATCCAGGTGTTTTCGAAGTCAACCCGAATTTCAACCTGTTTTAGCCTGACCACAATGTTCAGTGGGTCAACAAAATGTAAAATGGGACTACATTTTATCTATTGGGAATTGATGAGCAATACCATCATTCAAAATCAAGAAGCCTACCA
This sequence comes from Gobiocypris rarus, assembly GCA_023029165.1. Lineage (NCBI taxonomy): Eukaryota > Metazoa > Chordata > Actinopteri > Cypriniformes > Gobionidae > Gobiocypris > Gobiocypris rarus. Next base: position 32,665,064 of record CM040919.1, on the reverse strand, counting down.
AGCCAAAGTGCTGTTTGGGACTGCTTGTGCTTTTCAGTATTTTTACACGTGAGAAGAAGAAAGGAAGGACTACACATCTTCACTCTAAAATATGCTGGGTTAAAAATAACTTTGGTTGAAAATGGACAAACTCAGCAATTGGGTTGTATTAACCGCAGCGGTTCGGTTAAATGACATGTTAAAACAACCCAATTGCTGGTTTTGTCCATTTTAAACCCAACTTGGGGGTTTTAGCCCAGCATTTGTTCATTTAAAATAAATCTCACTTTTTTTTTCTTGAAATGTCTATGTAATTTTCTAATGTGATTTAATTCTCTTGATAGAGCATCGGTATTAAAAAACACATTTTAAATCATATTTAATTTAGTCCAATAATATTAATTCAAGACATGTGGTAATTAACCATCTGGGAAAGGAAAGTAGTTTTAGAAGAACAATGTATTTGATTTTGATGAAAGATTATGAAGACCACAAGATCAGGGCAAGGGACATGCATTATAAAAGAAAATGCGGACATTTTGGATTTCATGCCGACTTTAGTCTTTTGAATATGTATGTGAATGTTCAAAATGTACAGAGACACTACTTAAACTGTTGAGTTGAGCGGGGATACAGCGTTGGAGGGATCTTCAGTGCATCTTTTTTCCCCAGTTCACTGACCTGGGGCCTGCAGAGCTCAGATATGTGAACTGCGGGGAACTCATTTGAAAAGTATGGTCAAGAATATAAGTATATAATCTTTTTGCTCATCCCGGTGCCATACAATTTTAAAATGGCTCCATATTAGACAAAGACACCCTAATCTAAGGGGAAGAGATGTAAAAAATCAGTTTTGTCCAAGTACAATTAAGGGAGATTTGTGCATTATTCACTAAATATTATTTTAATGTCATTGCCGTTTTATTGGCATTGAAGATGTTCGTTAATCATCTGTGCACCACCAGAGCTTTCAATTCATTTGGTGGCTCATACTTGCTTTTGACCACAAGGCTTTTAATTTAAAAACCCCACCGAACACCAATATGCATATATGTGTGTTTGTTAAATTCTCAATAATGTTTATGAGGCCTTTAACAATAGTAATTATTACGAACCAACTTTAGGGAGGTTTGGGCCTAAATTATTAAACTGAAGACAGAGGAAGGCCTTTAGGAGGTGCTTCCTGTGTAAAGCAGGATCTTTTATACAGGGGGCGCTGTTTGGTTCAGAAAGACTGCATTTTTGTTTTGCCGAAAGGATTTGTAATCTCATTTAGAAAGGTGACAGATAGCACTTTCTTCATGCTCTCTGCATCTTCTGACATTCTTTTAATGTGACTCATATTAAAACCATCAATGCATAATTGTACTTCATCTAATGATGTTTTTAATTCTTACAAACAAACTTTCCGGATTCATCAGAACCATTTTTACCCTTTCCCTGTTATTTCTGTGACATTAAATTTGAATTGTTACAATAGTTCACAAATCTGTTTCAACCTCTATAATGACTGAAATAAGCCTAAAGTTTGACTGATAAAAAAAAAAAAAAATAGAGACAAAAATGTATAAACATTTTATTGTATTTGTCCAAAAGCATTCATGTTTTAATGTGAGGTCATTGTATAATATACATGCAAAATTATACAACTAAATAATATATTGTGAAAATATTTTTAAGAATCAGATAAAATGATTAAAAAAGGTAAAATAGATATAAGTAAAAAAAGAAAGAAAAGGGTTTGTAAATCTGAGACAATGACAATGACATTTAATGTATGATCATTTTCAATATGTATCTTTGCCAAATATCGCAAATAGCTTATGGCCATTTTTATACATTTGTTTTCTCAGAAGGCCCTTCAATATTTTACAATATCTTTATATTCTACAGTTGTTGTATTACAGGAAAGACTTTTTTCTTGCAAAGTCATTGGATTTTTTAAACACAATTGGCTGCTCTCTGTCATATGGCTGGTAATAGTTTACACCATCCGGTGTAGGAGCATATTTTTCACAAAAAGACCCTGTAAGACTTGGGCCGCAGTTTGCAGTGTAGTAGATCAAAAGAGAGCCATGCTTGAATCCAAAAGTCTTCGCCACATTCTTGCCTTTTGATGGGACAAAGGTACCTATTCCCAAAAGATCATCATCAAACCGGCTGTCACGGTCCCACACCTCAAATTTCAAGATCCTGTAAGAAGAGGATGGACATGACATGAAATAGTGTTGTCACAATAATGGAATTTCCAACTTCGATACGATACCTTGAACAATATCAATATTCAATACCATTTTCAATTGTCACAAAACAGTGAGAGAGAGCTCAAGCTCAGAATGAGATAAACAGTTTATTTGAGGCACACAGCAGGCAGGACAAGAGAGAGTGGGAGAGAAGGTGAACACAGTCCAACAGAAGGCCGAGAACAAAGCCCCAAGACTCGACATTGTCACAACACAATCACAACTCAATAGAATGAACTGGCATAACATGAGGGAAAGAGAAGACAATAAATAGGGAGCAGAGAACATGAGGAACAGGTGAGAACCCTCAGAACAATGAAGACTTATCGAGGGCTTAAACAAGGGGGCGCTGTAACAGGAAACAAGGAGGCTGGAAGAGAGGAGCACATGGCCAACACAGAGACAGAGCCATGTGCTCATGCACAAAACATTAAACCAAGATAAGACAGACAGAACAGACAAATGAGAACCCTGACAGTTATCTGTTTGAGAGGCGGCTTGATGAGAGCATCATGCTTCCTGGTGTGAGCGCGAAACCTATGGGAATGACTAAAATTATGTTCAATAGAGCGCTATTCAACCGGAGTAAATGAGACGAGTGACTGAGAGGAGGCGGGTGTGAGGCAGAACTTGATTTTACCAAGTGCAACATGTTCCTGGATCAACATCTTGTGGCGCGCTTTCACTGCGTGGTACGACGCGGCTCGGTTTGCTTTTCCACTGCAGTTAGTACTGCTTCAAAGTGGGTGGGATTATAGAATGATTGTTATAGTTGCGTTGCCTCTACTAATCGGCATGTGGATGTTTTTAACTGCAAGATGAAGAAGTTTGTTTCAAAGGAGGCGGATGGCAGCAAAACAAAATACTGCAACAACAAAAAAACTGGGAAGTGGGAACTCATGCAACAAAGTGCAGGCTACGACATATCTTGGTTTGCTCGACGGAGCACAAGGGTAAACTAATCTTGCATTTAGCAATGTGTTTAGGGTATCAATCGCTATATCACTGTCACAAAAGCATATAATGGTAGTGATGATTCTCTCTGACCAATCAGTGGTCTGCAGTGTTTGCACATCACATTTTAGTATCGGTACGGTACGCTTGGAACCTTTAACCGAGATGGTAAGCGAGCCATACCATGCAGTGGAAAAGCATCATTTGTTGATCCTGGAACCACATTGCAATCAACCAATCAGATTCAAGGGACATTTACAACCAGGGTTAGGTGATCAGTGGTATTCCAGCATCAACAAAATCTGTTGACCCAGGAACACGTTTAACTAAATCATGATGTGCGGTTGTGAGAGCGTTAATAAACAGATTGTATCGGTGTATCGATAATGCAAAAAAGTAGTACTGGAACCGTTTCAGCTATTTCAGGATCAATACATTTCAATATTTTTGACAACATTAACATGAACAGGTATTATTTGAATTTAGAGTCTCACAAAATTTCAACTTGGACGTTTACAGACTTCTTTAGAACATTATCAAATGTTTTGAAAGCATCTACAGTATTGCTGACAGAAACTGAAACGATGATTACCAAAGTGTAGTTTGCGAACATAATTACTTACTTTCTTTCAGTCAGATCCACAGTTCCAAGATTTATCCTGTAGTTCCACTGAGGGAAGTCGTTGTTCCAAATCACAGGGGTTTCAGCCTTTCCAACCCCTCCGTAGAACACTTTAACATAGCCATCAGTTTTAGTGATATAGTCTCCCCATAGTGCCGCAGCACTCTTCACGATCACTTTCAACCTGGCCACTCCTAGCTGACTCGGACAGCAGTTACTATTAACTCTTTGATGACCGGTGCATTTGCATGCGCAGTTCTTCTTCCGCCTGCCCACTTTGCATTTGTGGGGGCAAGCGGTTGATATGCCCCTTTTTATGATGTATTTTCTGATGGCAGCTTGCAGACTGGCTTTTCTAACTGAGTCGTTTTTCACGAGCATATGCAATGAGCTCAAGGTGTAGGACACCACTCCAGGAATTTTCATCAATGACTTAAGCCACGCGTCATAACTTTTTTTGTTGTTTGGATTGAAGAGGAGGTCTTTCTGCTCGCCATTGCCGCCAAAAATTTCAGTGTCGCGGTCGGAAAAGAAGGCACTGAAGGTGTTGTTGGTCTGCAGTTTGTTTTGCTTGGATTTGCAGTAGCTTGCTTCGGCGCTCACTTTCACGCCCTTAATGCCGGCGTATGCCTCCGCCGATAAGCAGTTCCTCACGTCCTGTAACGAGAGACCCATCATGGAAATCTGGCAGGTCTTCACAGCAGTGATTGAATGTACACGGCCGCCCAGGTCGACTTTTCGCAAGAAATGTGTTCCATAGATAGAAATAAAATGTTCGTATGCAGCTTCTGTCGTGCTGTCATATTTAGCAGGCAGTGAACTTATAGAACCGGCAAATTCTTTGGTCACTGGAGGTCGTGCATGAAGACGAAATCTGATGAAAGTAGAGAAAAAAGACTTAACATGCTTCATATTAGTAATGTAATTCTGGGTTATCTCATAACACATATCACACCGTTCAATACAAAAGCCTGCTTCTGCCTTAAAGTTAAACCATTTGAAAAGGTAATTGTTGAGTTTATAGACCTTAGTCAGGTTAGACACCATATTGCATTTTAGGCAGAGGAAAACAAGGCTGTGAGGGCATGCACTGTATAAAGGACCTAGATCACACATTTTTTACAACTTTCAAAATTGTTTCATTAAGATTTGATCCACTCAAAGTTTGTTGGGTTTTGTCAGCTGAACAACTGGCATGTTGTTAATTAAAAATTATAGGCCTCTCAAATTGAACATTTTCTAAAATCTAAATTTTTCAATTGGCCAAATTGTATTTCTGTGAATTGATACAATTTAATTCACAGAAATTCAATTTGGCCAACTAAAAAAATTGTCTGTTGTGACCAGTCACTAGAAAAACCTGCATTTTTTTTTACAGTGTACAATCCATTCAACATGTCCGCAATACTTTTCTGTCAAAAATTAAATATGGCACTACCCTGACTAAGATCAATGTCTCAAAAAAACAAAAAAAGTATTTTAATTGTATATTTACATTTGATAATTGTGACTTTATATATCTCGAAAGTGCCACTTTCTATCTCACAATGTGTCTATTTCATATTAGAAACGTTCTCATAATTTTCCATTAGTACAGTGAAAACAGACTTCCAAAGTTTCTACATGATCTGAGTAATCAAGTTTTGAATTTTCACACTGTACATTTGTAAACCCTGTCCTAATTTGCATATTAATGAGGTCAATAACATTGATTGGATGAGTATGCAGGCATTGTGTAGACTCTTTTAATGATTACTTTTTTGTACTTTGGAAAAGTTAATCTGCGGAAATATAATACTTTTCATCTATACATTACTCTTGTTCAGCAGTTCTCATCTCCGGTCCTCGGTCTCCTTTATCTAAAACCCTCAGTTCAGTTCATGTAGTCCAATGAGCTGATGATCTGAGTAAGGTGTACTACTCTAGTAAAAGTATTTTCCATATTTTTTAACTGTATACCACAGATGCTGAAACTTAATGTCTAAATGTAAAAGTCTCTAATGACTGTAGCAAGCTCATGAATAGTTAATGAGCTGAGGACTGTTTAGTTTAATATATTTATTGCTAAACAACTCTGTAACATTCTAGAATCACAGAATTCAGGGTTAGCACTTTGAAAGTGTTGCTTGACCCAGAGCTGGGTTTAAAATGACCCAGGGATTTTTCTTTATGAGAAATAAAATCAAAATTCCCATTAGCCATTGTTTATGTTTTTAACAATAAACAATTGCAATTGCAAGTGGCCTAAATACCCACACACACACACACACAGTCTGGTTCAATATCTTTGTGGGGACTCTCCATAGACGTAATGGTTTTTATACCGTACAAACTATATACTCTACCCCCCTACACGGCCCCTGCCCCTAAACCTACCCATCACAGGAAACATTCTGCATTTTTACTTTCTCAAAAAAACTCATCCTGTGTGATTTATAAGCCTTTTGAAAAGTGGTGACCGCTGGCTGGACCCCACAATGTAGGTGATCTCAGGTTTTACTATCCTTATGGGGATCCCCACAATCTAATATAAACAAGGACACACACACACACACGTTCCATGAAACGGGTGTTTTCAAAGCAATGCATATAGAAGGACCATTTTTGGTTCCCCAAAGAAAATGTTCATGAACAAATCTTTTCTTTCTGTGAAGAATATTTTTCTACTTTAAAGAACCTGGAAAGGTATGCCAATCAATGATGCCAACAAAGAAACTTTTAAGAGTGCACACACATATACGGCCAGGACTTACGAGTAATAGCGACAGGAGAAGGTGTGGCTTGTGAAGGAGAACTTGTCTTGAGCTGCATGGGTCTTGGCAAACTTGGAGTAACGCGAATGAGTGCCACCGATAGAAAAACCTGCCAAATCCTTAAAACTCAGCCCAACCTTCCATTTGGTTTGGGATAAACTAGTGTCGTCCGTAAGAACAGAGCTGGCAGTTTCAAAAATTCTTTCACTGAGGCTCAGACGGCACTGCACCTTGATGCGCCAGTCCATCACAGAAGATGGCAACTTCTGCTTCTCATTGAGCAGTTTGTTCTCACACACGGTGCAGTTGCCATGGTCTCCTCCATTCATGTAGGTCCGCACATCCACCACAAAAGCTCCGGTGGTCTTCATCCGCACAATGTCAAAGCCCTCTCCCACCAAATTGTGCCCAGGCACAAAATGAGGACTCTCGCACCCTGTGCTGGGGACCGTTTCACAACACAGGGCAAAAGGAAGAAAGAGGAGCAACAGAAGAGGAGCCATTTGTACTGCAGGCTGAAAGAGAGGAAAATTCAAATTTTATAACTGATTAAGAAATATTTGGATGCTTAACATGTAAAAAAGTCAATGTGTCTTTACATTATATAACAAAATATCAAGCCAAATATTTTCAAAATATAGCTACAGGTTACTAATGTTTTAGTTTGTCAGTAGCTGTTTTCATTACCCTTAAAATTGCGCAAATTGAAACATGTCAGTTTTGCCAAAATTCACATATATCGCAAGAAAGTTTTTACGATCGCAAGAGGTGGTTTTTCAGGCAATTCGAAAAAGAACTATTTTGCAAAACTGCAATGGAAACTTTTGGAACAGACGTTATGCAACATTTTAGTCGCATAACATCAGTTAATGGAACGCCGGCAACTCGCAATAGTTTTTAATCACACTTAAAAAGTATAGCAAAAGTTTTGCGCAAATCTGCAATGGAAATCAATCATTGCATAGATATTTGAAGTACAACAAATATCTTTTCCATCACTAACCAACACTGAAAAACAACCTGCTCCTCATAGGGTTCAAAGATAATTAAACAATAAATATGCACTGTAAAAAAAAAAATATCATAAAAAATTGGTAAATGACTGGCTGTTATGGCTGCCAAACAAAAACCGTAAAATTAAAGTAAAATTTTTAATTCAAATAAAGTGCAAAAACAATAATTTTACAGAAATTTACATTAAAAGTTTTAGTGAAAAACACTGCTATTTTACAGATTTTTCCTGGTTTAAAATAAGATATTTTACTTTAATTTTACGTTTTTTGTTTTGTTTTTTTACTATTTTTAAAGCGTAAAACTGTTATTTTACAGATTTTTCCTAGATTATTATGATCAAACACCTTCAATAAAGTGACAGTACTAAATATTCTGTAGAATAACACTGTTATTTTACAGATTATTACAATAAAGAAAATCCAATTAAGTGTTAAAGCATGCTAAAGATTGTAAATTTACAGTTTTATTTTGAAAGACAAAATACAGTCTGTACAATATATAATACATTTAACAATACAGATAACAGTGGAACAGTTTCATCAAATTTTTAAAGTTGAATAAAAATATTCTTAATTTCAAACTGAAAAAAAATTCAAAACTGATACATCTATAATGTTTCACTATAGATTCAGAAACATTTATAATTCAGATGTAAATTTATGTAAGCAAATTCTTCACAAACAGTTCTTCAGAGCCCCCAGGAGGGGTTAAAAAACTAAAAATTGCATTTATCTTGTAAGTCAGGGTTACTAATATCATAATGAGGTCATGATTTCACCTTAAAACAAAACAACAAATTGTGCCATTTACCGTTAGCTTTGTATTTTCCAAATCAGTTTTAAATTGTTTTCCTTAATATTCAACTGGCCCCGTGGGCTCCATATAGCTGATAATGTATGTGGACAAACATTTACCTTTTAATTCAGAATCCAAGAGTGTAATAAGAAATATAAAACAAAACATATACAACAGAAGGTCCATGATTCTGCACCAGAAGGGACAGATAAAGAGCAATCCTCTTCCTAATCTCCAAAAATCAGATGATCCTTAAAAGAAATAAAGAAAAAGACATTGATTAACTGAAAAGTTCTTAAAAATTGAGGATTTTGTTTTTGTAACTTTCCTTTAAACAACATTTGATATTATGAGATATTTTGGCTATATGAACACCGAGTCCTCTCAGCTTTGAGATGGGAGTTATTAGGAATATGAGGATTCACAACAATGGACACCTTTCTCCAGATGTATCATAGCAAGGTAACACAGTTGCACTAATATTTGTCCACAGAATGCCAACTATAGTACACCAAAATAAAACCAACTAACTAATATTTGTATTAATTGCAGCAGTTTACACTGTTTTTCTATTACAAATGGTACTTGATGAGATCATTAGATTACTCAAGATTTCATATTTAATGAGTCATCATTTACTCACCCTTAAGTTGTATCTTTTCCAACCTGTATGACTTTCTTCTGTAGAAAACACAAAAAAAAATAAAGAAGAAAATATACTTTGAGAGGTGTCTTGGTCATTATTGACCATAACATTTGGTCCAATGTAGTTTGGTTACCAACATTATTCAAAATGTTTCACAGAAAAGTCAAACAAGTTTGATAAGACATGAGGGTGAGAAAACGATGAGGGAGTTTTCATTTTGAGTGAGCTATGCTTTTAAACTCAAGAGGGTACGTTTGAACCAGAGTTGGGCCTGTGTTCACATTTCCTCACACATAAGGGTACAGTAACAGTATTAATGTTGGATACGACATGAATACTCACTTCCTCTGAAGATCATGTGGCAGAAGATTTTCATTCCCAAAACTTCTGGATCATGAGGGGAGAAACACACACACACAAATGAATATTAATTTGTTTAATAAAACATTCATATTAATTATCAACTTACTGACAGAGACATGGACTTGCAAAATGTACTCACCAGGTCCATACAAAAACAGTAGATCGAAAATCCTGGTTTGCCTAAGAGTCCAAGAATGGTGGTTTCATGTCCTTTCTGTCGAGTGTACATGACAGTGTTCTCAGATTACTCGTGCCAAAGCTCCTTTACTTTTTATGACAACCTTGATCTAGCTGACACTGAGGATGGGCATTATGACCATATTATTCTACATACATGAGAAATTTTATTTCACAATAACGATATCACAATATAGTTATTGTTTTTTATAGATATTTTATCAAGAAATACTACAGAATAATTCTGCTTAGTCTTCACTGTAGCATATTCTATGAATTTCAATTGATTCTAAAAGACGCATAAGGTCTTCTCTAGACTTTTGTTGTTTGATTAAAAATATGACACATCAGTTTATTAAGCTGCTGTCCCTTTAAGAACGAATGCACACAATGACAAGCATCCGGGTTTCCCCACTTTAACAGTTTAACTTTACTTCAGACATAACTGATTGTTTAAATCAAGTGAATATCTCACTTGGTGCCCCGAAACAAAACACAGAAACAAAATATGTAAATTAATCCCGATTAGCATATCACTTATTGATGTGACAGTAGAAAAAATAAAAATGTATTTACCTTCTGCCGCTTGCCGTCTGTTGTCCGCCATTGGTAACTTAAATGTCTGTTCATATTCCTGTTTTTTCGTTCTCAGTCGACATCCCACAATCGAAATTTGTCCAAAATAAGATTTTAACTGATCGAAAATGATCCATATAAGTTAATGCTATTACTAGTGGACCGACTCAAGCAGCCGCGAGCACTCGATGTGTGGGTCTCAATCAGCTCCCAGGTTCAGTAGTCAGGGCACTGATCAGGACACAAGTCAATGGGCCGACTCCCTGATTAGTACCCTGACTACTGAACTAGGGAGCTGAGCTGATCGAGACGCACCCCAAGTCTCCAACGGCAACGGGTGTCTTTTTAAACCATTCAAACATGATCGGTAGAAGGCGCGCACAGTTGTCATTGGCCAGATTTCTGTATGACGTTCAGACTGACCAATCACGCTCAAATGAACACGGAAAGACAGGAGCAGATAGACTTGCAACTATTATAACATAAACTTGTTTTAAACTAGTTAGCAAATGTGTATATTTATTTTTATTTGCTGTTATATTTCATTAATTGGTCAAAATGGTGTTTTGTGGAGTGGGCAGAGGCCTGAAAGTTTAAACCTGGAGAGCGCAGATTTGTACTCTTGATTAGCCTATTTAGTTTAGTTTTACAATAATTACAGAGTTTAAATGTAAAAATACACCTAAACTGTAAAAATAAATGGTCAAATGACTGGTTGTAGTGGCTGCCAAACAAAAACAAAATTTAAGTAAAATATCTCAATTTAAAAAAGAAAAAACCTGTAAAATAACAGTGTTTTCTCTAAAACTTTTAATGTAAATTTCTGTAAAGTTTTTGCACTTTATTTGAATTAAGATATTTTAATTTTACGGTTTTTACTTTTACCTTAAAATAACACACAAAAAACAAAAACAAAGAATCATGTTAAATTGTTAGTATGGACATAAACCTTTAATATAATGAGCTAAATATTTTATTACAGATTATTTCTGTAATTTTACATACATTTGTATGTCATTTAAGAAAACAGAAAAAAACTGTATAAATAATACAGTATTTTTCCTGTATATAAAAAAGAGAATTACTGTAATTTGTCGTTAATGATATAACTCTTAAAATAATAGTCAAGTTGTTAATTTACAGATATTGTTTGTAATTTTACATAAATTTGTATGTTATTTATAAAAACAGAAAAATACTGTATAAATAATACAGTATTTTTCCTGTATATAAAAAAGAGAATTACTGTAATTTGTCATTAATGTTATAATCCTTAAAATAACAGTAAATTTGTCTATTTACAGATATTTTTTTTAAATTTTACATAGTTTTAAACATAATTCAAAATTGCAAGAAAATATTGTAATATATATATATATATATATTTTCCGTAAAATTTTGACTCTTTTTTTTTTTTTTTTTTTACAGTGATACCAATTCTGTTTTTCTGCTTACATAGACTGTTACTAAATTTTAAAGTTCTCTGTTTTTACATGATTTTTGAATGAGTAAAGTCATGTAATCCTCTCCAGAAGGATGCATGCTGTAACTATTCTCTGTACTATCACAATTTATACTTTCAAGCTTATAAATTGAAGCCTGTATTTGAAAGATATAAGAAACATTTAACATTCAAAGTGTGTCCAAACGTTTAATGCAAGTAATCTGTTATTAAAAACACCTACTAAATAAATCCACTCTTTAGCCCCGCAGAAAACGCACATTCCCATGATTTAATGCAATGAAACTCTTGGATTAAGAATGTAAGAAGTCTTTTGTCTATCAGAAATCTTTAAAGTGTTCTAATTTAACACTTATTTATTCTACACTGTACCAAAGACAGACATTTATTTTCAGAAAGATAAATTGCAAACAATTTATAATTCCTATACAAAATATGAAAATACCAAGTAAACAATTGACATTTACCTATAGAGACGTTTTCTTAACAGCCTAGGTAGGGCAGGGCAGGCGATTCAGTTAAATAACCCTTACGTAAAAAAAAAGCGAAAGGCGGGAACAAAAAGAGCAGACTCAGAAACACCAGTTATATGTTACTTTCACACTTATTTTTCACAACACAAACACAAAGACAAGCAGGTACAGAAAAACTATTTTAGCCTTTTGTATCTTTGGGTATTATTAAACAAGTTGCTCTCTTATATTTCTAAAGAAATCAGAAAATATCTGATTCTTGTTTGCAACCAACATTGAGGAATAGACTTATTTACACTCTTCCCAGGCCATTAACATACGATCAATAAAATCAATAACACTTCTGTTACTTCATTTCAGAAATACCACTGCGTTTTTTACTTGATGGATGCTAAAACACCAAAATTATTAAAACAATGGTTCAGTATGAAAACATAATCCTAGCTGTAACAGTAAGAAGGAGAACATTTTTAAGGCTAGGTTTTATATTTTAGCCTGTATTTCTCAATGGCAATGAGGTGCACTTACTGCAAATGAATCATGACATATGGTCTTCTACAAGTGAAGCTCACACTGCAGGGTCATACCAATCAAGATTTGATATCAGTCTTGATTCAGTCTTCTCTCTGTCTGCTCTAATGCATTAAATTGCAGACTGTTGACCTTCGCACTGGCTGCGATTGGCATCTCTGGATCTGTGCTCGATTGGTTCTTATCTTAGATGAAAATTCCTACTAAGACAACTGGAAAGGGTCAGTCTCAGTACTCTGCACTCTCAGGGATTTTAGAGGAATGACCCAACCACTAATACGATTTCACACATTTTTGGACCTGACAGTAAGCTTTACAAGTATAGGTGCTGGTCATATAATTAGAATATCATCGAAAAGTTTATTTATTTCTCTAATTCCGTTCAAAACATGAAACTTGTATATTATATACATTCATTTCACACAGACTGATATATTTCAAATGTTTATTTCTTTTAATTTTGATGATTATAACTGACAACTAAGGAAAATCCCCCCCAAAAATTTGAATATTGTAAAAAGGTTCAATATTGAAGACACCTGGTGCCACACTCTAATCAGCTAATTAACTCAAAATACCTGGAAAGGCCTTTAAATGGTCTCTCAGTTTAGTTATGTAGGCTACACAATCATGGGGAAGGCTGCTGACTTGACAGTTGTCCAAAAGATGACCATTGACACCTTGCACAAGGAGGGCAAGACACAAAAGGTCATTGCAAAAGAGGCTGGCTGTTCACAGTGCTCTTCCAAGCACATTAATAGAGAGGCGAAAGGAAAGGAAAAGATGTGGTAAGTGTACAAGCAATAGGGATAACTGCACCCTGGAGAGGATTGTGAAACAAAATCCATTCAAAAATGTGGGGGAGATTTACAAAGAGTGGACTGCAGCTGGAGTCAGTGCTTTAAGAACCACTACGGGACAGACGATATGCAAGACATGGGTTTCAGCTGTCGCATTTCTTGTGTCAAGCCACTCTTGGAAAACAGATAGCTTCAGAAAGCGTCTGGCCTGGGCTAAAGACAAAAAGGTTAGTTATGTTATGTTCTCTAATGAAAGTACATTTTGCATTTCCTTTGGAAATCAGGGTCCCAGAGTCTGGAGGGAGAGAGGAAAGGCACACAATCCACGTTTCTTGAGGTCCAGTGTAAAGTTTCCACAGTCAGTGATGGTTTGAGGTGCCATGTCATCTGCTGGTGTTGGTTCACTGTGTTTTCTGAGGTCCAAGGTCAACGCAGTATACCAGGAAGTTTTAGAGCACTTCATGCTTCCTGCTGCTGACCAACTTTATGGAGATGCAGATTTCATTTTCCAGCAGGACTTGTCACCTGCACACAGTGCCAAAGCAACCAGTAGCCTACCTGGTTTAAGGTACACTGTAATGAATTGCTGTAAAAACTACAGCATTATTTTACAGCAGCTGGCTGTTTTCTGGTAATACAGCATATAACTGTAAACTGCAATGCATTCTGGGTCGCGTGGCGGTTTGATTCAAATATACAGAATATTGCTGTAAATTTCAAATGTACAGAGGCGTTATGAGGCGTCAACGGTCGAGTGGACGAGATTTGGTTAGCAGCAAGTGGAGTGATTCACAACTGTGGTAAGTGACTTATTAATTAATTTGTTTCTTTTTCATGTTTGGTAACTGTCCAAGTAGGCCTATATGAATGTACATTCGCGGTTCATATGGGTAACCCCGGATACACGCATCTTCCGTCAGCGGGACGAAAAGAGGACTTGCGTGGGGTTTCAGCAGCACGGTCACGGTCAGATTTCACACATTACCTGCCCGGCGCTATAGCGACTATGGGCAAAACAAAACATCTCTGGGTTAGTTATGAATTATGTGCTTCAGTGACAACAGTTTGTATTCACGGGAACTTTGTGTTGACCAGTACTCTTCGTCCATTCGTCGTGATTGTTTTATGTGTTTGTGAATCAAATTTGCACACGCAGTCATCTGTTATACACGCGCCGTGATGAAATGCGTTGCTAAAACCTTGCGGTCATCGGTGAGCCCGGAGGACATGTCGAATATTAATTTTGAATTGTGCTGTAATACCAGTTTTGTCACAAGTTTATACGCCGATGACATCCCCGGTTGGCTTACATTTTTGGTATGTTTTTAGACTCCGTGTAATTTGCTTATTGTTTGTTTGTAATGTCTTCTATTAACGTTGGTTTAAAAAAATGAGACCATTACTCTTACATACTAAAATATAGATATTTAAAAAGCTGGGAAAAAGGCATATTAATGACGTGTCATATGTGGTATGATTGTTTTAGGAGAGACTAGTGGGCACAGGATGCTGACGTGTGTGGCCTTGCCCATAGGCGGAGTTTCACTTTTGTGCTTGGGGGGGCACCTACCAGGCCAGCAGACCACGAGCTCAGATTTTTTTTTATATCATATTTATATATCATACATTCTACATATAAAATACATTTACAATGAACAATGACTTTATACAAAGTATAGCGAATAGAACAGACTCTTTATAGTTGCTGTTTTGTTTTGCATCGGCAGTGATAGGGTTAACACGGGGAGTTCAGAAGTGCGGCGAAAAAAAGCGAGTGTGTTGGACAGGTGTGCTTGTTACAGTGTGTTCTTCTTCGTTCCGATTAAAGTTCATAAACAGAGTCTCCCTTGACCTGTCATAGAACTACTTCAGACATTACAATATCTTACCTAATGCATTTTGTTTATTCAGCGCGTAAAACAGAGAAGAGCGTCCACTCACGTGCACGAGATTCGCAAATCGCGGGAGAATGTAATAAAGCTAAAAATTAAATACAGTAATTAAAAGTTGATTAGCCATATCTTACTCATTCTATACACAGAACTAATAAGAGAAGACAAATAAAACGAGAAAATATGAATTCTGTAATAAAAAAAATATTCAAAGCACAAGGCAGGCATTAATTGGCTCTGGTCTGGGGGGCAATGCCACTCTTTTTGCAGCATACCTCATATTCAGTCTTCCTGAAAACCCTGCTGCCAGTATTTTACTGTAAAATTAAGTATTGAGTGCTGTACATGCTCATACTTTTCATCTTCATACTTTTCAGTTGGCCAAGATTTCTAAAAATCCTTTCTTTGTTTTGGTCTTAAGTAAAATTCTAATTTTCTGAGATACTGAATTTGGGATTTTCAATTATAATCATAAAATTAAAAGAAATAAACATCAGTCAAATATATCAGAAATATATCAAATATATCAGTCTGTGTGTAATGAATATAATATATAAGTTTCACTTTTTGAATGAAATTAGAGAAATAAATCAACTTTTTGATGATATTCTAGCTATATGATCAGCACCTATACAACATTGAATCTATGTGAACAGGATCAAAATGATCGGTCTTATGGACACTTGGGTTTTGCCCTGCATTTATCTCACATGACTTTTATTATACCAAGATCTATAGTATATTCTTGACTAACTTCATTTGGTGCATGTATTGGACATATCAGCATTCATAAACGAGGGGTGAATATCTGACTAAACATTTTTTGAGAGAAACTGAAGTTCTTCACACCTCATCTGCTATGTCTGCAGAAATGGTGTAAACCGCTGTTCCTCTGTAACAATAACATCAAAGCATTCAAAAACCATTAGGCTTGGACATCTGAGTTTAAACCATTTCACATTTATCAAATCACATTTATTCAATTACACTGTCCATATATCTTATCATAGTAACCATTATAGTTCTAAATCTACAAATGTATTAAGTCCCCAGGGTGCAATCCAAATTTGTTAAAACTTCTTTCTCTTTTTTATGCTTCTTGGGCATGAAAGGAGCTGCAAAACGTGATTACAAAAAAAAAAAAAAAAAAACTCCCCTCTTTGAATACCTTTTTTAAAGTCTTTTACAAAAAGGAAATTTTATACATTGTATACACCGATGAGCCAAAATACCATGACCAGTCACAGGCGAAGTCAATTCTCATGATCAGCATGTTGGATGCAGGAGAAACGGGCAGAAATAAAGAGAGACTTTTCAAAGGGCCAAATTGTTATGGCAAGGCGACTGGGTCAGAATATCTCTGTAACAGCACGTATGTGTGTTGCGCTCGGTCAGCAGTGCTGAGAATTTATAAGTATCAGAGGAAGGAACAAACCACAAACCGGTGACAGGGTGTTTGGGCGCCCAAGGCTCATCATGACATGAAGGCATCGAAGACTATCCTGTATGTTCTGAGCCAACAGAGGGTCTACTGTGGCTTTAGTCACACAAAATGTTAATGATGGTTATGGGAGGAATATGTCACAAACACACATCTCTCTCCTCCGTGTATGGGGCTATGTAGCCGCAAACCAATTAGAGTGCCTATAACCCCTGTCCACCGTCGAAAGCGCCTACAATTGGCACGTGAGCATCAAAACTGGACCTTTAACAGTGGAAGAAGGTCCTCTGGTTTGATGAGTCCTGTTTATGTGAACAGCATTTACGTGTGCGTTTTTGAACTTGGGAAGTGATGGCACCAGAATGCACTGTGGGACGTAGACAATCCGGTGGAGGGAGTGTGATGCTCTGGGCAATGTTCTGCTTGGAAACCCTGGGTCCGGCCATTCATGTAGATGTAAATTTGACATGCCATATTGTTGCGGACCAAGGACACCCCTTCATGACAATGGTCTTCGGAATTGGAAAGTAATTGTTTGAAAAACAGGACGGAGACTTCAAGGTGTTGCCCTGGCCTCCAAATTCCTAAAATCTAAATCCAATTGAACATCTGTGGGATGTGCTGGACCAAAAAGTTAGATCCACGGTGGCTCCACCTTGCAACAGGACTTAAAGGATTTTCTGCTTATGTAAAGGTGCCAGAAACTGCCTTCGTAGTGTTGATCGAATGTGTTTGAACAGCCACAAAAGACCGTCTACTCTACACCTACTGAGCTAATACATTAACATTATGAGAAGCACGTTAAGCACAGGATTCGAAAAAACACACATTTATCCCCTCAAAGAATCAGGACAGAAGTGATTGAAAGTGGACAAAAGAGACGGATTAAAACACCTGGTGTAAACCAGGTGCCCTTGTCTACACTGAAAAAAAAAAGTGTGTTGGATTTACATGATTTAATTGTGTACATCGGTCCCACATGAATCAATTCACAAGTTCACACTTACATATAATTTCTTAGAGAGTAAATTAAATGCATATTTGGCATGCTGTCCGGGGGAGGGCTTCGAGCTCGGACCTGGCCCGAAACCCAGAGTACCCCCGTGTATGCAAGTGGTTAGAACTAAAAAGAGCAAAATGTGGAGAAGGTGGTGGAGGGATGCTGATAAACTGTCAATAACGAGAGGTAAGACTCCTGCATATATATACAGCTCTTGTTGATTAGCTGAGTGTTCTCCACCTGTGTCAATTATCTGAAAGTGATCCTCCCGAACCTCATTTAATAAAATGTAATTTAAGGTAAACAAATGTAAATGTAACATCATTTAGGTATTACATTTCATACATTCATTCACTTTAATTCCATATACTTTAATGTTACACAATTTAATTATTTTACTGCACTAGCTAGTTGACAAACTTTCAGCAAGTAAAATCATACATTAGCATATTAAATGCTAAGCATTAAAAGCATCTTCAAAAATTCAAACATTGAATATTAAACACCTTTAAACCAAATCAAGTCTCCCCCTTTCTGATCTTGCTCAAAATATACATTAAATAACACTTTTACCTATAAAATTACAACATTTACCATCTCTTGATTTGGCCATATGCAAAGCATGCTGGGAACTAACTAAAACCGCCCAATTTCATTTAATGCAACACAAATCATTCATGTAATCTCAACCAAACGGATTAAGTAAACTTCGATTTGACTTATTCTCGTGACTTATTTAAGTGGATTGAACACAATCAAATTAAGTTAGGACAAAATGTATAGCAAATGTGTTGCTTTAGCTCATTTTAACTAAGCAATTTGAACAAACTGTTTTTTTCAGTGTACTTGTGGTCCGATCGACCAAAACGCATCTTAATACCAGGTGTAAACAGGGCCAAAGTGTAATCCGAGACAAAGTGCAAGCAGGTCGCCTGCCAAAGTGGCTGGCAAATAAGTCAAAATGATCTGCCAGGTGTTCAATTCCAGCATAACAGAGATTTTTCACTTGGTATATTTAAAAAGGTCACTTAAGGTGACAGAATAATACCTTGAGTCTTTGCAGATTGATTATGCAGCTGATGTTTTTTGTTTTTGTGGGATGAGGAACAGGCCGACTCCTTCAGAAAGACTTATCGTACTGCTCTGGTGGCTTATTACTTTATCCCCTCCGAACATCTACCTGAAGATCAATGTAGGTCAGAGTAGACCAAACCACTGTGAGGGGAATTTCAATGTTTATTCTTTCAGATATCATGACATTTCGATGTATTCAGTCCTTTTCTCCTACATGACATAATTCCATATAAGCTAACAACTATGCCCAATATGTTTTAACTTAGCCAAACGATATCTTGATTTATTCAAAATGAAACTAATTAGGATTAAATAAGATTAGGATTTTAAATAATAAAAAAATGCGAGTTGTGTTAAATGCAAATGAATTTGAATAGTAAGACGGTAAGCATTGATTGACTTTTTTTTATCCTATCCTCAAGAACAATAAGGTTTCGCTATTGGTTTCGGTCTGCCATTGATCATAGAAATGAAACCTCTTTATGAGATTTATTCTGAAGCTCACTTTCGGTTTGCCACGGGCCACTTCCTGTTTTTAGTTTTTTTTTTGTTCATCCAAGCAGTTATCAAAACAGCCACGGTACGCCTGGCACTACAGAAATCCACTTTGAATTAGGGAATTATATAATTAGTTGTATTTGACCAATTTGTAATGAACAAACTTTGTTAAAGGCACAAATAGCAATTTGCGCCGCGGGACCATTGTGCATTCTAAATATATATAACTTGTAACATTGGTTACCAGTGCCAGGCATCAGCATCAGATCTTGGTTTAGTCCCGATTGTGATCTAGGCCATGAACGCTTGCTGTGGAATGTGGGTTAACCCATTTACACCAACAGCGTAGCCGAGTCCGACCCAGATGTTACATCAGTTGTAAAGTCCTTCGGTCTGATGGGCCTGTGATCTGAAAACAAGTTTTACTATGCAGTGCAAGACAAAAAGTTTATTTTTTACACAAAAATAAAAAGTCTGTCATGTTAATTTTACCGTTACAAACTTGTATCATCTGCTCATCACACAAAGGAAGAAAATGGCCAAGTCATATAGACTTATGGAACGTTGTGCACAGAAGAAATAAAATCATACAGGATGACATGAGGGTGAACAAATGATGACAGATGTTTCATTTTTGGCTGAACTATTTCTTTAACACACCATTGAATTGATTGCTAGACTGTTGTGAGCGCACTGCTGCAGGAGGGCTTGTTGTTTTGCATTCTGTACTGCAATTTATGACCCACGTACAGGTCACTGAGTGCAGTGGCAGTGAAGGGAGAAACTTGCAGTCTAGCTTAAACCCCTGCCAAGCTGCATCTCAATGCTACAGCAGTCCCTGTGTTGTGTGGGGTTTTTAGCTCCCTGTCAAATGATTACCCTCCTCGTTGAGGCCACTACCTGGTTGCCTATTCCTAACCCCACCCCAACACCTAATCCTAAACCTAACTAAACTGGAGTAATAATCTGACAGGGGTCAGAATTTGACACAATACTGACAAGAGGCGACACAGGACCCTGGGGTTTACAAGTGAAATGCGCACACATTTTTTATGCTCCTTTAAAAAAAAACTCTATGTGTATTTTTTTTTAGTTTTTACATGATTTGACCCAGTAAGTTTGTATTTCAAATATAAATGAATAGTTCACCCAAAATGAAAGCTGTCATCATTTATTCATGCCTTGACTTATCCACTAACCCATGACTTACTTTCTTCATTGGAACACAAAATATGTATTTTGAGGAATTTGTCCTGATCACTTTTCCATACAATTACAATGAATGTGGACTAATTTAAGCTTCTTCTCTTTGTGTTGATATGCTCCTTCCTATTGTATTGTGGTCTAAACAGTTTATATAAAATTTTTAGTAAGGTTTGTACAGCACAGTGGTCAACTACTGTTGTTTTTATTGTGCTTTATAAATAAATTTAGATTTGATTTGATTTTAAAAAGGGTCCCATAGTAGTATACAAATTTTGGGTCATATTTTAACGATTTGAGTGCATGGTCGAAAACGCATGGCGCAACCATCCACTTTTGCTAGGGAAAAATGGTCGGCGCCCGGAGCTTAGTCTAAAAGGGTCCCAATTCTCTTAATGAGTCATGGGTGTGTTTTGGGTGTAACGTGCAATAAACCAATCAGAGTCTCATTTCCCATTCCCTTTAAAAGCCAGTTGCGCTTGCACCATGGCAGATTCGCTATTTACTTGGCGGAATTTGTGAGCGGAAAGACTGAACACTTCTCCAGAGAGGAATCCTTTTATTTTATTTTATTAAGCAGAGTGTACACGCATTGTGCACCCACCTATAGGTGCATATTACTAACGCACTCTTTAAATAAATAAAAAATAGCAACATTTCTGTGAAATTTTGTGGGGGGAAAAGTATTGTCAGTAGTGTAGAGATGCACAGCTCGCACAGCCATAGAAGTCACTTTTAAACCAAGCTTTCTCTGATGGGCAACTTGGCGAATGTAAAATAGTTCACGTTGCTTCCGGTTCGGGTCTTTTGTGTTTGCTTCGTTAAATATAGAGCCGTTTTACTCAAATGAGCAAGCAAAGATGAGCATACCAATGTCCATCACATCTACAGACTGATAGCCTATCAAATAGTTTTTTATTTTTAAATGTTGTTGTTTTTTTATCTTAGAAATTAAAATACATAGAACATTGGAAGAAAACAGACATATAATATGAATCCATGACAGGACATTTTTGATGTTATGGGATGTCGGCTATGAAAAAAAAGCACAATCAAAGGTTGAAATTGCTTTAACAAAACTCAAACAGTTGTGTAGGCCCTATTCAGTATATGAGTTGGACTGGTCATTATCATGATAATATGATATGATGTGATGGTTTCTGAGCCTCAGTGGTATTCTGCTATCCATGGCTTGGCTCATGAATTTTAATAATAATGCAGTGAGACATTAGATGACTAGCCCTAAATGATTGGCTGAGAAGGAGCAGTACTGTTTGCGAATTTACAAATTCTACTATACGGGAAAGATTTGGGGTAATGTATATTAACCTGCATTATGTTACAAAGCAAGGTAGCCATATTAATATTCATGCTCTGTGCTTTCATCATAGTTTAACTGCCAATTTTGCACGGATGAAATGCAGGGCTGCATCTGAAATCGCATACTTCATATATATATAGTATAGGCGAGAAACAGAATGAGACAAAATATGTCTGAATTCACAGTACTCATAAATTCACTAATTTATGAGTACTTCTGGCGAGATTCTGAAGTGTGCATACGATGGACTCTCTACTATCCTATGAGGCCACGGGAGAGGATTTTGAAGGCAGCATAGATGTATCCTTCGCTGCCTTTGGTATCCCACAATCCTATACATTCCATTAGGTTGAGCTAAAAAGAAAGATGGCGTCTGAAAGTTGTGGTTGCTGGTCAGTTTGTGTGTAAATGTACGTTTTTGACCAAGGTTTCCCACTTCTTATGCAATTTCTTGCTCAATTAAATCATCATTAAACTGTTACGCTGCCTCAGAAGTCTATCCGAAATGAGTTTCGTGAGGTACCTTCATGCTCAAACGCTGCTTTCGGAGTCATTGCCTGATAGGGCAGCGAGGCAACAAGTCAGCTAGTTTTCAGATGCAGCCATGGCAGTCGTGAAGTAATTACTTATTCAAAATAATTACCTACTCAAGAGAGTATGTGATTTCGGACGCAGCCCAGGTTTTAATAGAGTTTGAGTTTAATAGAGTTGCTGCTGGTTCCTTTGAAATTTTCCTATGAGGTTTTATAATAAAGCTAAATAAAGCCCGCAGTAAATGTAACTTTACTATACTTTGTTTTGTTCTATATACAACATACATTACACACCTTTATCGAAAATGTACATATGTTTCTAATAAGTAACTATTATAACAAAACATCA
The DNA here is from genome assembly GCA_023029165.1 of Gobiocypris rarus. NCBI lineage: Eukaryota > Metazoa > Chordata > Actinopteri > Cypriniformes > Gobionidae > Gobiocypris > Gobiocypris rarus. The sequence continues at coordinate 32,642,365 of CM040919.1, read as the reverse complement.
AAGTATCGTCAAGTTATGTTAAAGTTAGTAAAATCTCGAAGGAACCAGTGGCAGTATGTCTTCTGGGTTCTGACATCATCTCTGCACCCCTCTGCCTCATTACCTGTCATCAATTCACTGCAATAGACCTTATTCAGAGCAGCACCATGGCAGGTATGAAAGCGAGGCTGTGAGGGATAGATTTTCTGTGTTTTCAATGGCATCTGCTGCATAAAGCTCCTAGATCACTTGTAGTTTTCCACAGCTCGTATTGTCAAGAGATTTTTTTTTTGACAGTTTCGTCAGCAGAACAATCCAAAAACACATTAAATAACAGAACAACCCACTGAAGAGACGCATGTCTATCCCTCACAGCCTCGCATTCATTCCAGTTAAAAATAAAGATGGCGCTGCTTTGAATAAGGTCTACGTGCATGAATGAGGTGTGCGGTGTGTGCTCCATGTCTTGCCTCAGACAACTGCCCCTGATATATGACAAATGAACAGTACTAATAAAATAAACAGACGGTACAGGTACAGGTCCAGTACAGCGGATCATGCCCCATTTTTATTTGGATTCCTTCGATTTATTTGTATTAATTAAAACCGTCACAGATGATAACATAAACACTTAAGTTTTAATGCTAAAGCTTCTTTTTTTGTACATTTTCTAAAAAGTAGCTGTTTTGCAGTCATGGGGAAATCAACTAAACATCTACACATTAACATAGCTAGATTAAAACTTAAAAAGCAAGGTATCAGCATACTGAAAAAAGTTCATTTGACATTCTGCATGTTTAATTCATGATGACTGCTCTGAATTTGTGTTTCTGGAATGTTCTTGTCATTTCAGTGCACGGCTATATAACTGGATAATACTGTCCTATTTGGAGCATAAAGGTAAAATGGATATATCAACTTGAATCATCCTCAAACTGGTCTAGTGTGGTAGAATAGCAGACCAAACCAACCAACCAACTGGCATAGAAGTGCACTATATTGCACTGTAATAATGAAATACATTATTTTTATTTGTTTTGAATGATTTAAAGGTCCTGGCTGACCTAGTGATTGTCACCTTGTGCTTGACATAAAACTGTTTTTACGTCTTTTAATTGCTTAAATGTAATCATAACTGTTTATGTACCCAATCAGGTTACATTTTAATTAATCAAGGCATTGTTTTGTTCTGCTGTTCTCCAAAGTTGCAATTGGTTTAGCCATCATGCCAAAAAGGATGATTTTAAGCTACTAGTTTATAACAGTGTTTTATGTGATACAGTTATCATACTGCACCCCCTGGTGTTTGAACACTGCTGTTTCTAGAGCATATTAATTAGCTCTTTAGGCCCTATACTTTACAAGAAACATATGTTGCACACTTTGAAACAAAGTGTTGTTTAAATAGAGAGCAGCACCATGGCAGGTATGAAAGCGAGGCTGTGAGGGATAGATTTTCTGTGTTTTCAATGGCATCTGCTGCATAAAGTGTATATACTGGGCATCCATATATATATATATATATATATATTGAACATGGTGAAATGTGGCCCCCACATGCTATGATGAGCTTATCTCATCAATAGTAACAAGCCCTGTTCTGTTACATTGTTTATCTTCAGTATTGCATGAGCTACATATGCAATTACAACGTCACAAAAAACAAGAATACCCTTATTTCATAAATACATACTTGGTCTATCCTTCATTTGTCAATTTTTAAATGATTTATAGAAATATTTCTTTAAAAATATGTGTTTCGTGTTCAAATATGAATATATGTCATTGTTCTACTAAACACACACTTTAAAAACTTTTCAAAAACACAAAGTTGTGATGAACATCTGACTTTAATTCAACTTTAATCCTTGAATTAAAGTTGAATGGTTGAATACTGCATGAATGAGAAAAAAAGGAAAGCAAAAAAAGTGAACCATTAACCCTTACAAAAGTAGATCTCAAACTGCAACACAGTGAATGTAACAAAATTGTCCTCAATGGAGGTTAGGTTTTCTCAAAAGCTCATTATAAAATCATCTGGAAAAAGAGACATGAACAAGATGTACAAAATGAATGGATCATTGGATTATGATCTTGTGTACAGGAGGTACACAGTTTATCCTGGTTTCAAAGACAGGGCTTACATTAAGCCAGGATTATGCCTTAGTTCAATTAGGACATTTAAAAACATTACTGTGTGCATCCTGAAAAAAATCAATGTCAATGACATACTCTATTGCCAGGGACACCCCTCCAAATCATTGAATTCAGTTGTTCCAATCATGGCATGTATAAAACCAAGCACATAGGCATGCAGATTGCTCCTACAAACATTTGTGAACGAATGGGTCGCTCTCAGGAGCTCAGTGAATTCAAGCATGGTACCGTGATTCCAGTCATGAAATATCCTCAATGCTAAATATCAACTGTTAGTAGTATTATAATGTTAGTGGCCATGTAAAATCACAGAGTGGGGTCAGCAAATGCTGGGGCGCACAATGCACAGAAACTGCCAACTTTTTGCAGACTCAATAGCTACACCCCTCCAAACTTCGTGTGGCCTTCAGATTAGCTCAAGAACAGTGCTTAGAGAGCATCATGGAATGGGTTTCCATGACCGAGCAGCTGCATCTAAGCCTTACATCTCCAAGTGCAATGCAAAGCATTGGATGCAGTGGTGTAAAGCACGCCGCCACTGGACTCTAGAGCAGTGGAGGCGTGTTCTCTGGAGTGACCAATCACGCTTCTCTGTCTGGTAATCCGATGGACGAGTCTGGGTTTGGCGGTTGCCAGGAGAACGGAACTTTCCTGACTGCATTACGCCAAGTGTAAAATTTGATGTAGCGGGGATTATGGTATTGGTCTTTTTTCAGGGGTTGGTCTCAGCCCTTTAGTTCCAGTGAAAGGAACTCCTAATGCTTCAGCATATACCAAGAAAATTTGAAAAATGTAATGCTCCCAACTTTGTAGAAACAGTTTGGGGACGGCCCCTTCCTGTTCCAACAAGACTGCGCTCCAGTGCACAAAGCAAGGTCCATAAAGACATGGATGAGCGAGTTTGGTGTGGAGGAACTTGACTGGCCTGCACAGAGTCCTGACCTCAACCTGATAAAACACCTTTGGAATGAATTAGAGCGGACACTGCGAGCCAGGCCTTCTCGTCCAACATCAGTGTCTGACCTCACAAATACGCTTCTAGAAGAATGGTCAAAAATTCCCATAAACACACTCCTAAACCTTGTGTAAAGCCTTCCCAGAAGAGTTGAAGCTGTTATAGCTGCAAAGAGTGGGCCAACCCCATATTAAACCCGACGGATTAAGAATGGGATGTCATTAAATTTCATGTGCATGTAAAGGCAGGCGTCCCACAACTTTTGGAAATATAGTGTATTTTAAGATATGTCTGTGCAAGTTGCTTTCAGTTAAAACAGCTCAAACATACATTTTAGTCTAGAACTAGGACAAAGCCTTGTCTGTGAAACCGGGGGTACATCTACAGAAATAATACCTCACATAGTTTTATGCCTCACTTTTCCCCTTTAAACTACCAAACAGTTTAGTAACGCTGTTGGTGTGAGTCCCGTAGTCTTCTTCCTCTGCTGCTATAGGAACAGGAACTGGGGCTGTGGTATATTTGTGGCCACAGATCGCATGCACGACAAGGGAGTTCTTTTCCTGCCGTTTTACAACTTCAAAAAAATGAAGAGACTTGTTTTGTCCTCATTTAAAAAGTTTTACACAAAAGAAAACAAACAGCACTTCTGAAAAATTATATAAATTCACAGGAGATGAAAAGCAGTCATATTAGTAGCCTAAAAGTTTTTGTTTGTTAGTTGTTGTTGTTTAACATGAAGTGGGTCACCTCAAGAGGGCAGACATCTTTTGCTTGTAGAATAAATGAATGAATGGCACTGGCAGGCATCTTAATTTCAATGTATCCGTAATCTACCATGATACTCTTAGATCATGCAGTGACTGTTTTACCGTATTCAAAGTAGAGGAGCGCACACCAAAAGTTTTGTAACAAGTGGGAGTCAATATGAGGGAAAATCAAAATAGCATGCGCGACAAAAGTATTGCATGGCTGCATATAATAGGCAGTAACTGCGCAGCTATAATCTACTAAACGTATTAAATTAATCTGGTAATTTATGCGTCCCTCTCGTCCTCATTCCAAAACTAAAACGTCGGATGCACAAACCTACCAGAGGCTCTATTAAAATACTGGAAGAAACGGCGTTTTGCCATGGTTCGTTTCTGGGTTATATGCGCAGAAACGGCGTTTTGCCATGGTTCGTTTCTGGGTTATATGCGCAGGACGTTTTTAAATTTGGGGCAAAATGGCGTAGTGGTCGTTTGAGGGAAGATCCTCTAATCTGCTCGTGGACTATTTTGACTCCCTGTGCGATTTCACTGAGTATTGTACGGTACAGCGTACTAAGGGGTGTATACATTCGCGATGTGTTTAGCGAGAAAGGGGTAACTGTTCGTTTCTAGGCAGTTGTTCTAGGAGACTTCTGTATATTTAACACTATTTTTGGGGGTGGGAAGAGGAAGAATGACAGAGGTCTTCCAACAGAGCGGTTGTAAACATGAACGGTGCCCTGTACATTTCGTTTTTCCAAGGTCAGCTGGAGTCCGCACTGGAGCAGGTAGTGCAGCTCGCCGTTCAGGAAATCACCAAGACTGTTGGGGCCACTTTGAATTCAATGCTATTGGAAACAGCCACCAAAGAGCAGGAAAACCAGCGTTTAAGGGCAACCATACAGTCTCGGGAGCTAGAATACGGAGGGAGCGGGAGAAGCAATGCGTCTAGGAGAAAAACGGACACGAACGATGGAACAAAGCAACACACCCCCAGCCAGAGCCCTGTATGTGGCGATCAGTCTGAAACGCTCAGGCGTGAACAGAAAGGGCGAGCAGTTGGTAAGGCTATTTGTGTGCAAAACGTGTCTTTTAAATGATTAAATGTCTTTAATATCGTGTACAATAATCTGTATGGTTAAAGCGCTCGTGTTTACAATGCAAATCTGACTCGATGGCTTGGTGCGCAGTGACGAGGTTTATAAAAACAAGGGTAACACCATTTTGAACCGAAGGAGGAAGTCATAATAAACTTAGCCTTTTTTTTCTTTTCTTTTTTTTGCACCCATGCATTTCAATTCCCTAATTGTGGTTAAACGCCCATACATTATTTCAGAAACGTGGCACGAATGACCTCTTGTTAAATCCAAACCATGCCCTGATGGAAAACCCAGCTTTAGATAGTAACTGTGTTTTGAAACATGGCAAGTTAGTTGGTTTCTTGCTGGTTTACCAGACATCATGTTTCAAAAACCAGCTTAAACTATTCTCTTGCTGATCCAAGATGGTCTACCAGCTTGCATCATATTGTGACCTTCTTAGACCAGCTAGAAACCTCTGATTTAAAAACACAACTGTTAGAAAAAGCTGGATTTCATTCTTATTTATAAGTCTAATTTATTTACTTCCTTGCTAAAGTTCAAGACAGCAATTAAGATAAGTGACTTCTATGGATGAGTTAAGGGGCTGTTTTTAGAACCAAGTCCTCTGTTGAAGGAAGTGTGCAAGTCTGCCTAATTGTTCTTAGTAGACCGTAAACATTGTTTTATACAGAATGTTTTGTCTTTGTTGAGAGGAATTGTATCACTGAGGGAAGTTTTTGATGTCTGGTCTTTGAAATGAATCTTAGTTCGCAGTCCTCAGGCCTGTGTGGGCATGTATACATGGACAGTTTGATGTTTGGAGTCTGGCTGACTTGTTATGACTGCTGCCAATGGCTGATTTGGGTGATGACGCTTCTGTCGTTGAGCTGCTCCTTAGCGCTGCTTTTCATACTGCGGTGACGGTAGCCATGGGGAGGGTGTCCTTGCCTTGCATTTTATCCAATAGATGTGGTTAGAAAAAGCCACACCTACCGGACCCTGCGGAGGGTATCCATGGTTGGGGTTTTGGGGTGGGGGTGTATCATGAGAGCCTTTATTCTGCATAAGCAGGGACTGCAGCCAAATCACAAAGGAGCCCAGTGATCCGCTTTACATGTTAACATGCTATGGCGATGCATAACTTTTTTTTCCATTTAATTTATTTTATATAGATACACCACTACACTAAAGTCAAATTAATAAAGATCAGAGATTCCCATTTCCCTTGCATATACATTCAAAATTGCATTTGAATTGGTAAATCTTTATTTTCAATTGCGGCGACATCAGGGCTCAACCGTACAAAAAAAAAATCCAGGCCATTTCAACCCACTGCTGTGTTAAACTTTTTCTGCCTTGCTGACAAATCTGATGTATTCAAAATCGAAATCTTGCTGAGCAGAGAATGAAAGAATGACTGGTGACAGTTTTTGGGAGCATCAGAAAAGGATTGTGTTGAAAACTACAAACCAATTAGTAATGCTTTTCCTTCAAAAATGAATTTATGGAGTTACATAGCTGGGTAATTTGCTAAAGGTTTTATAATCTTTATGTAAAGAAACATATTTGTAAAGAGAAACTGAAAATTTAAGAAAATGTAACATTTAATGAGGACAAAAGATAGATTTATAGTAAATATAATTGGTACAAATTGGTCAGTTTTTATATTTGCTAGAAATAATATTAAATATCTTAAATTGTAAATCCTTAAAAATCCTTAATTGTTGAGCCCTGAAAATGAGATATAAATGGATTTTAATGCTTGTGAATGATTAATTAGTTCATATTGTTCCAAAGAAATAAAAGCCCATGAAACAATTTTCCTTTTTGACTGATGTCACAGAACGCTCGTACTTTTCAGTCTCTCTCCTCCTGTCAAATAAGCCCTGTTTAAACATGGTATTAAGGAGTGTTTTCGTCAATCCGATCACAAGTGTACGACGCTAAAAACAGGTGTAAATAGAGTCTAAGAAAGTTTTGAGTTTGTCAATTTTCAACCTCTTCCAGAGGTAGTTGAAAACGCATTCGAACCACAAAAGACCGCCTGCTCTCGGTGCCTACTGATCTAATGTGTAAAAATTATGGGAAGCGTGTGATTCATTTAATGCTTGAAACGATGTGTTTCCGTCAATCTGATCACGAGTTGACGATGCTAAATACAGGTGTAAACAGGTTATAAAATGATTTGAGCATGTCCACTTTCGATCACGGAGACACTCGTGGTTGGATGCGTTCGAACAGCCACAAAAGTAAGACTGCCTACTCCGCTAATGCGTAAACATTATAGGAAGCGTGCTAGCCAGGCGGAAAACGTACCAAGCACAATGTTCTCCCACTATTCCTGATTTCTAACACGCACTCACAGCGCTTGGCGTGTTCTTCTGGCTGCCAGAGCAGAAACAAAAGCTGCTGTTCTCCGTATGCTTTTCTGTTTTCTTCACTCTCATTCATATGTAAATTGCTTGAGCTTATTTTATCCATTAGATCGAAAGATCTGAAAAAGCCCATACATCACCCACCCATAGACCCTCCCCTCAAAGAAATCAGGACAGAAGTGGTTGAGTGGACAAAAGAGATAAGTGTGAACGGGTATGCGTCCCCCTCGTCTGCTTGTGATCCTTTCAACCAAAACACATCTTAATACCAGGTGTACAGCGTGTAACAGGGCCTACAGACCACTTTACATGATCCAATCATTAGCCAAAGGATCAAGTCAAGTCATGCACTACATATCTTTTTCTTGAATATCCTGTTTCATTCTGCAATGAATCACATTACAGAAAAAAAAAAACTGGTTGTGAAGGCTTTTCATGTCTAGAATGTATTGCAAATGTTCATAATAAACGTGACACTATTATTGTCAGTGCCTATAGACTGAACACAACGCGTATGACGTCACCGCTTTAACTTATTTGCGTTTTTGTAATTTACAGAGAGACTGCAATGGCGTAGTTTTCAAACACTTGCACTTTGAAACAAGTTTTCAGGTCTCCAAAATGAGGCTGTCGTGTAAATGAATGGACAAAATGAATAAAATGTTTCCCATTTTAAGTTGAAATGGTGCCATGTAAACGGCATGACAACGTCACACTGATTCAATGTCAAAATCACAGCGGAACATTCAAATTTGTGTTCATGTTCGTGCAGAGATAGCAGTTGTATAGGTATAAAACAGCTTCACAAACAGTCTTTTCAACCACACAGTATCGTTGTTTCTGTGTCTTCGTGAGGATCATCTCCGAACTGCAGCTAGCCTATTCCTGTCTCGGTCAAAATAAAGCATATCACCTATTGAAAGAATTTATGAGTGAGTCATTTAATCATTCATTCAAACATTCATTCAGATTAATCAAACATTTTAAATAGACTGCAGTATTAACATTGTGTCAGAACCTCTAGTAAATTACTTTATTTTGTTTAGTTGTATTCGTATGTAGAGAATCATGATCTCTGTTTGAAACACAAAAATCATGATTCTCAAGTTATCTAGAATCGTGTAGATCAGGGGTTTTCAAACTTTATGATGCCAAGAACCCCCAAATATGATGATCCTTTTTATGAGGGAACCCCTTGCTAAAATCCATCTATATATTGTATGTATGAAAAAACATTTGAACTGTTAGATAAATAGTAAGTGTGTGACATTATAAATACAACATAGTTTCCAAACTTAAAGTGGTTATACATAATGTTGGATGTATAAACCTGAAGAAGAACATTTTCAATTAAAAAATTATTTGTATAAGTAGGCCTGTCACAATAATGACTTTTTGTTTCACGATATATCGTCCCAGAAATAATTGCGATAAATGATATTATTGTCATTTTAAGACTATTTTATGCCACTGAGTATATATAATCCTAATATACAGCATAATAATGCAAGTAGACCTACACACTTTCAAATAACAACCTTTTAATTATTTAGATCATGGAAATTAAGGGTAAAAAATATATTATCCTAAATAAAAAAATAGTTAATAAACATTTTCCCTTGTGAAATGGCTTAACACTTGTCATTCTGCGTTGACATTTATATATTGCGGCTTTGAAATCAAGTCCATTTGGGCTTAATCTTCCAAACTGTCTGTAGTTGTCAGGAAAACACTATAACGTCTCAAATGGCGCCTTTTTTCACCTGTCGATAATCGCTCTGTGTATTAAGGAACTTCCCGAGAACCAGTTTCACGTCCGTCATGGAAAACATACAAGATGACAGTACAATCGAGTAAAATGTTGGTGACATTCATTATCATGTATTGCATCACAAAAAATATTGAGGTCATGTACATATATTGTGCGATTCTATTGATATATTGATTATTGCAACAGGCCAATGTATAAGAAACTTTCACAATAAATGTATGTAAGCAGCTCATGTACTGCGTTAAGAATACCTTTTTACAACCCCAGTGAGCGAGAGGGGAGTATAGTAAGAAAAAATCAAAGCAAACATATACTACAATTCTGGAAAGTATGTATACTGCAAGAAAGGAGAGACACATTTAGAAATGAAACCGTTTGAATGTTCAGCAGACTTTATCCATTTTTGCTTTGTCTTTTTATTCTCTGAAATTTTCTGTGGACGCCTCAGAACTTTCTGGGGATCCTAGTTAGAAAACCCCTGGTGTAGATGTACTGTGTGTGTATGTGTGTATGTGTGTATGTGTGTATGTGTGTATGTGTGTATGTATGTTAATATTGTATTCATATTTAAGGTATGTACAGACAGTAAAGCATTAAGTGTCATTTGGGAAATTTCAGAGGTGTCTTTTCAGTGGTCTGATCAAAATGGACTCCTTACAGTCAGTGAGGAATAGAGAGGACGGCATGCTGTGCATTTTAAAGACTGTGCTGCTGCAGGGAGTTTAGAAGATAGCGCCCAACTCAAAATTCGGACCTGCGGCATTTCCTTCCCATTTGATTTCAAGCCACCAGCGTCCCACCACTACAAGTAATGATGAGGTAATTACGTAGAGATGACCTATGATTCGTCTTCTGTCCGTAAATACAGATTTTTGGAGACACCTACTCCTTTTAATACCTGTAACTGAAATGTTCAGTGTCACTCTGAATATCAGCGCTTTGATAGTTTGTTGACACTTTGACAGTTTCAAGACATGTTGGTAGGGATGCACCGATATGAAAATTTTGGCTGATACTAGTAATTGTTTGTATTCAATAACCGATATATTGGCCGATTAAATATAAATCCAAATTTGTATGTAATTTGAGAGCCTGATTACAAAAACAAAAGTCTGACCATTAAAAGCCATGTCCCAAGCACACAATTGTAATGTTCTCATTATCATTTTATGTAGCCTATATGACACTTGCGCTGCACATGTTGCACTTATCACTGTTGCACTGATTTCAGTTTTTGCCAAGCGGCAACCTCCCGCGATCTCTCTTGAAGCCAATACGAAGTGACTTAAACTGCAGTTCATCGACTGGCCACTAGGCTCCAGAAGGGAGCAGAATCTCATTGAGCCCCATGTTAAAATGCCCAACTTTACAGCCGAAACAAACATGTTTACAGCCTGGTACAAATTCTAGTTTTGGTCTATACGGCTAATTTTGCCCTTCATGACAACTCTGAGGGGGGTGAATTTTTTTTTATAACTCATTTGTTTACATTAAATAAAGCCTTAAAGTTCTGCATAATTAAAGGGGTACTTCAGCGCTGGGAAGATGAATCTGTATTTAAACTGGGTCATTAATGTAGTAGAAATATGAAATAATTTTTTAATTTGGTGCCTTCTAGACTGAGAAAACACAGAAAATGTATTTTTGTCTCATGGGGATGAAAGACAACAATTCCCAGAATGCTCTAGGCACGGTTTACTTGCCCACCGCGTTCATTTTCATAAAATCAGTTCAGTTAGAGACGCTACAATTAAAAACTGAACCTTTCTGTTCAATATGAGTGAGTCGAATGAATGTCACGGCCGTCACGGCACAAACGCCGCAGGAACGGATTACATTCATCACATGAGCAGAGGTAATCGCGGGATTCGCGGCTGCGGCTGCATTCACAGCACTCGTTCAGTCTGCTGCATTTTCAGATCATGTCTTTGGAAGCTTAACTATCATAGGAATTCATTTGAAAAGTTGAAACACTCACTTCGCTCTCCACCGCTCCATTTACATGAATCTCCACAGCTCCCCGAGCCGAGTGCTGAGAGTGTGATGTTGAAAACATGCGGAAATAGCACCTCCTGCTGGCTGTAGTCTTTAGCCTCTGGACAAAAACTCCTCTGATGATGCAAAATGACGATTTTGCGCCATCGGAGGAATTTTTCCAGAAATAAAATACATAATTCTCTCGTCTCAGGATCATATGAGGGGGGAAAGTACGATAATTTGAATATACTCCTGGGTTTCTACTGATACAAAGCTTAATGCTAATCGCTGAAGTAACCCTTTAAGGGTGTGGCCACTTTAAGTGGTAGGTGGATAGCCATTTGTCTGCTGTCTGTTAGTCACTGCGTCACCTCCGCTCCGTCCACGTCCCGCCTCTTTGCCCATTTTCTATTATCCGGGGGTGACGCGTTGCTAAAATAGCAACGGCCAGCTCGACCCTACTTTACGCTTCAAAACTGCTCTGCAGAATCCTATGGGTGATGTCACCGACACTACGTCCATATTTTTACAGTCTATGGTTTTTGCGCATCTGAAGTGTCTCAGCTGAAGGAAATATCATTTATCAGCTTTAATATATCCGCCAAATATTGCAAATATTCTTATGTACTTTTAAATCTGTTCTTTAGGATTTTATTCAGGAGGTTAATTTTATGATTATTATTAGTGTATAATTTTTGTTATTAAAATATATTTGGACCCACTTTATGTTAAATGTCTTTAATTACTATGTGGCAACATTTAAATTAATAACTTGATACAATGCATATATTATGTACATGCATGTTTTTGCATTTTACTTATATTTAAAAAAACCCTGCATGTAATTACAGCTATTATTAATGTCTGTAATTAGATCTATAATTGAATAGATCTAAAACACTGTTGTCACCTTAACCAACCCTTAAACCTTCTCATTCCACCAAACCTGTCCTAACCTTACCCGTATCCCACCTCAATAGCAGCAAAAGTGTTTTGCAATACAACATGTCATGAACACAATAAGTATGTTTGTATCTAACAATTAAATTGTCTCTTAAGTGCATAGTAGTTATGGATATGGATATTTAATTGGTTTTGCAGTGTAAGCTTTCTAATGTAACAATCATAAGTGTGTACTATACAAATGTTATTATATATCAAGCTTCAAATTTAACAATTTTAAACACTGTGTAACCGAGATCCCTGCTCCATCAAGAGAAATGCTTTTGTAATGAAATTCTTCTTAGATTGCCTTACAATCTTGACAGTGTATTTGAGGCTTTAAATCTGAACTTTTGCTTGCTGAGAGTAAGGAGTGAAGCAAATTGGTGTTATTCTTATAAATGTCAGCCAACGGTCTTATATTATGCAGTTCGCTGCAGTGTGTGGATGGTGCAGAGAGAGATTGCAGGATTTATATGCAGTAACTACCTGTTAGTGTCGTAAGAACCTCACCATATAGAGTTTTTCTAAGTAAATAGATCATAATGTCCCCCATTTTGTCTCCATTTTAAGGTCAGTTAAAATCCGTTATGGAACACGTGCTGGAATTCGCCGTTTGTGAGCTGACCAAAATCGTGGAAGACAGCTTTGACGACCTGCTCTTGGAGTTCACCAAAAAGGAGCGGGAAAACCACATATTGAGAGAGCAGCTACAAGAAAAGAATATAGTGGAAACCAGTGACGTGGTTGCTGTGGTACCGGAGGACTGCGAAAATGACTCCGCCTCTCCTAGCAGTTCCAAAGTAGAAAAGCAAGAGTCGAAAGGCCTGCAGGACCAATCACATAAAAAAGGGCGGGAAAAGGAACAAACTGAATCCACCAATGGTACAAAGTTCAAAAAGACATCATTTATTTGAAATAGACACTATAAATGTCTAACTTTTAATCATTTTAATGCGTTCTTGATAATTAAGAGGTTTTTTTGTAAACTGTAAAGTTAATTAGAATTGCTTCCTTTTTGTTTAGAACAATGTGGGAGGGATTGAATCCAAATGAATTGTGCCTGCTGCTAACATTTATTTGCATGTGTTGTTTTAGCACTCGGTTAACTAAAATATTTATGAAAAACAGGTAACTGTACAAATGCAATTTGTTTGGTTCAGTTCACTGTCTTTCTGAGTGCTAAGTTGGATTCAGCAGACTAGCCTTGACAATGGGTGCATCTCGATCGGGTCAGCCCATTGACTTGTCCTGATCCAGTGCCCTGACTACTGAACTAGGGAGCTGATCGAGATGCACGCAATGTCGATGTTCCCACATTGTGATTGAATATGCAGCTGTTCGCCATAATTTTCTTGTGATTTGATGATTTATAGCTCCCACAATCAAACGAAAATGTACATAATTGTCTTTTTTAAATAAAATGTTCCCGTTGTTTAAAAACAGCATTACACCAAACCAAATTTCCCCTTTTATTAACACATTATTTTGGCAAGTTTATTGTTAAAACAAAAATACTTTGTTTTGCCATCTGTTCTTTGGTTTTCATTCGAAATTCTATTTTTAAGCTCTCGTGTGAAAACAAAGCAGACCTGGCCAATAATTTATCCCAAGATTGCTCACTGTAAACATATTCAGACAGATATCATCTGGATTGTAGGAAATGAGTGAATAAGGCCCAAGTGCTCGTAAGACCTAAGCATTCTAACTTGTAAGTTGTTCCTTTCAAATGAGAACATTTTTTTGGCAAAATGTCCCAGGTATTTAAAAGCAAATTCTACATTTACAAATTAAATACAAATAAACTCCTGGATCCTTGATTGCTGAATCAGCAAGCAAAGTTAATTTGGTTTTCCAGTTTAGTTCAGTGTATAACCTTGATTATAAAACCTGTTTTTAAATGGAGTCAATGGAGTTTTTTCTCTCTCTCTCAACAGAACCAGACAAGCAGACTGTCATTACAGTGGCTCAAGACTGGGTGCCCATCCTGGACAAAGTTTTTGGGCAGAAGTGGTGCAGTGACTTCTGGCAGATCAAAGAGGTCACCACCAGTAAGGAGGAGCGCACCGAGCTGAGCTCAGGCTCTGTGACTGATATGAACAGCCTAATTAGAGAGACGCTCATGCCTTCTTGCCTGGCCTCTCAAAGGAAACTGGAGCTTGAGGTGGGGCAGCCGCCCTGGTTGCAGGTAGACGATATGGAGGTCGTTTCTCTATCCGCGGACACACAAGGTGTTCCTGTCGTCAGCTCCACAGGTAGGCTGCACTGTGCTGATGATCTAGTGCAGTTATAATTAGGGATGCACCGAAATGACAATTATGGGCCAGAACCAAAAATTTACTGAAAACCAAGACTGAAATTTATTTATTTCTTATTTCAAATTAGCTTGTTTTTGTATAATTGTATTAACATTAGACTTTTTAGTGGAGTTAAATAATTTTAATTAAAAAAGCTAATATACATATTTGTGTTAAGATGAAATGCACTAAATACAAGCATAGATACAGTACAAATAAGGTATAAGGTCTAACTGTAGTGTATTCAGGTACAGACATGTAATAATAGAGTGGTGCATATATGAAGTCACTTTGTAGGCCAACCATCAGTTAGCATCACGCTGGTTCACTCAAGAAAAACCCAATAGGATTTTCCCATAAGATTTTGGATTATCGTTAAAAACAAGCTCTGTGATCAACAAAAGTTTATGATACTTGCACATTTTGTCCATCAAGATAATTATCGCAGATGAATACAACGTTTATGAATTTTGAAGCCTAAATGCAGTCGCCAGAATTAAAAAGCTAAAGGTAAGCTATAAAAAAACTACACGGTCCCACAAAGTCAACGTCACCGTCACTAAGCTTCCAACAACTCTTTCTGTTTTTATCTCAAAACATTTTCTCAGAACGTTTAAGTTAGAATAGTTTATAAGTGCACAATTATGAATAATATGAGGCTGTTAAAGCGGACTGAGCTTACCTGTTTGTATGGGCGTAAATTTCATCTAACAGTTGGTGGGGATAGTAAACATAATTTCTCAAGAGCAATTTTTGATAGGAGACACAAATAATACAGCCAAAATTGTACTTGTAAGGATATGTGTGCATAAGTTTTGGTGCACTGAAAAGTGATCTTATGACCATTTTTAATTTCTCTGTAATTTTATCTGGCCAACAACACAAAGCAATAGTTAAATATGAATTAGGCTTATAGGTTAACCATGCAGCAATATTATAAGTGTGTGTGTGTATAAAAGTTTGTTATATACCCTTTGTTGGCAATGACAGAGGTCAAACGTTTTCTGTAAGTCTCCACAAGGTTTTTACACACTGTTGCTGTTAGTTCTGGCCCATTCCTTCATGCAGATCTCCTCTAAAGCAGTGGTGTTTTGGGGCTGTCACTGGGCAACATGGATTTTCAACTCCATCCGAAGATTTTCTATAGGGTTGAGATCTGGAGACTGGCTAAGCCACTCCAGGACCTTGAAATGCTTCTTACGAAAGCCACTTCTACGTTGCCCGGGCAGTGTGTTTGTGATCATTGTTATGCTGAAAGACCCAGCCAAGTTTCATCTTCAGTGCCCTTGCTGATGGAAGGAGGTTTTTACTCAAAATCTCACAATACATGGCCCCATTCATTCTTTCCTTTACATGGATCAGTCGTCCTGGTCCCTTTGCAGAACAACAGCCCCAAAGCATGATGTTTCCACCCCCATGCTTCACAGTAGGTATGGTGTTCTTTGGATGCAACTCAGCATTCTTTCTCCTCCAAACACAAGTTTGGATTTATTTTAGTTTCATCTGACCATATGACATTCTCCCAATCCTCTTCTGGATCATCTAAATGCTCTCTAGCTAACTTCAGACAGGCCCAGACAAGTACTGGCTTAAGCAGGGGGACACGTCTGGGACTGCAGGATTTTGTCCCTGGTGGTGTAGTGTGTTACTGATGGTAGCCTTTGTTACTTTGGTCTGAGCTCTCTGCAGGTCATTCACTAGGTCCCCCCGTGTGGTTCTGGGATTTTTGCTCATCGTTCTTGTGATCATTTTGACCCCACGGGGTGAGATCTTGCATGGAGCCCCAGATCAAGGGAGATTATCAGTGGTCTTGTTTTTCTTCCATTTTCTAATAATTGCTCCCACAGTTGATTTCTTCACACCAAGCTGCTTACCTATTGCAAATTCAGTCTTCCCAGCCTGGTGCAGGTCTAGAATTTGAGTCTTTGACAGCTCTTTGGTCTTGGCCATAGTGGAGTTTGGAGTCTGACTGTTTGAGGTTGTGGACAGGTGTCTTTTATACTGATAACGAGTTCAAACAGGTGCCATTAATACAGGTTAATGGCCTCTTAAAGAAGTTGTTACAGGTCTGCGAGAGCCAGAAATCTTGCTTTTTTGTAGGTGACCAAATACTTATTTTTCACCATAATCTGAAAATAAATTCTTTAAAAATCAGACAAATGTGATTTTCTGGATTTTTTCCCCTATTCCGCCTCTCATAGTTGAAGTGTACCTATGATGAAAATTACAGGCCTCTCTCATATTTTTAAGTGGGAGAACTTGCACAATTAGTGGCTGACTAAATACTTTTTTTGCCCAGTGTGTGTATATATAAATTAAATTATTGCTTCTTTCACATAGTATTTTAGGTTTCGGTTAGGAAATTAGACGTGTCTTACTTAGATATTCAACTACAACAAGCCCACTGATCTGCAACTTAATATTGAGCAAAACCCAACACAGCGGTAGATCTACAATATTAGCCTAACATCAGTTCACTCATAGGCTTATCACCATGTTAGTTGTAGTGGGTGACTTAAAACAAGCTGCGTTATTAAACAAGCCATCAAATAATAATCGCTAACATAGAATCTAACATCATATAACATCGCTAACATCATTAATTTTTGGGACATTTTTTCTAACATCATAACTAATTTATTAATAACTCCGTATCAACTGTACTGAAGAGAAAAGTACTGTAAAATAGCCTGCCCTTGGCAGCCTACTTACTGGAGTTCTACAACTACTGAAGAACTTTTTTCTCTCCCATCGTGTGTGTGTATGTGTCAAATGTCCTCAGAAGGCTAGTAAAACCTGAGATTAGCTACATTGTGGGGTCCAGCCAGCCTTTTCAAAAGGCTTATAAATCACACAGGATGAGTTTTTTTGAGAAAGTAAAAATGCAGAATGTTTCCTGTAATGGGTAGGTTTAGGGGCAGGGGGGGTAGAATGTACAGTTTGTATGGTATAAAAACCATTACGTCTAGGGAGAGTCCAAACAAAGATAGTGAACCAGACGTGTGTGTGGGTGAGGAGCGCGGTGGACCAAATCACTGTGAGGCAACCGAGGGGATACTCAAATTGTTTCTGAACTTAAAAGATTTTTTTGCTCTATTTGTTTTGTTTGTATTGTTTTACTACTTACACAATTTTAAGTATCATTTATATTATTTATGATACACAACATGGTTTTTAATGATATTTTTAGGGGGGGACAACCCTTTTTAGGGTGGGTCCTGACTCCCCCGCGATTAACTCTTATGCCTGTTTGGCGTGATGACATTTAATCTCCCTGACTGCCTCTGTTGTTCCATTTAGCCACTTGTTAGCAACCACCCCTTTTTAAGACACATAACAGCTTCAAATAATCTGTGGAGTAATATTGATGTATTTTATGTCGTAGAATAAAACGCAAAAGTGTCTTCAGCTTGTGTTCACCACAGACCTTATTTTAGCCATTTAAACAAATCCCATTCAAAAAACCCATTGACTTTGGGACAGGGGAACCAGAAGTTCTAACTTGCTTCTGCATTTTTACCTACAAAGTGATGTCATACCTGCACCACTCCATTAGACCTAACTGTAAAATAACACTATATAGAATATATAGCTGTGTTTTGTTGTTTGATTAACGTTAATGACTTGGCGTTAATCAGGTTTTTTTTAAGCTGCTGTCCCTTTAAGACTGAATTCACAGATCCAATAAATGATACACTTCTGATTTCTTTCTCAACTCTTTATGTTCACTTAAGACATAACTGACTGTGTTTACGAGAATACTTGCAAACCTGGTATTTTGACATAATTTTGTGTGTCAAAATTTTATAAAATCACAAAATTCTAATTCAGTTCACTGTTTGGGCGCCTCTGAAACGCAACTCTCTGTGTGTGAGCGACTTTGCTGTGCACAAGGATAATAGTGCGCAAGTATCATATTGATGGTGAAACGTAGCAATTAATCTGCAAAACACTTGTGCCTGATCCCTACGGATCACAGATCCACTATGATTTGTTTAACCCCTAGCATAGAGTAATATTGAGCGGAGCGTCACACCGCA
This sequence comes from Gobiocypris rarus, assembly GCA_023029165.1. Classification (NCBI taxonomy): domain Eukaryota; kingdom Metazoa; phylum Chordata; class Actinopteri; order Cypriniformes; family Gobionidae; genus Gobiocypris; species Gobiocypris rarus. The sequence goes on along the minus strand of CM040919.1, from coordinate 32,624,038 downwards.
CAGTGATAACAGCTAAAGCAAGAGTGAAACCTGAGTGCTAAAGACTGAGGGGAGGGGTGGCACTTTTGGTTCATATTTTCGGCCAAAAAATGAAAATGTAATTTTTGGCTGGTCACCAATACATTTCGGTGCTTCCCTAGTTATAATTTAAAAGCATATCAATGTTTCAAGTTGCTCTCTTTTTATACACAGGCGACGACTCTCATATCAGATCCACGTCTATGTTGCAAAGACTCTTGACGCTTCCATCCCAGCTGCTCGAGGATGACGATGAGTCCATGGATGCTGTTCCCAGTCAAGAAGTGTCCATGGACCCAGCTGATTCACAAGTCGGCAAAGGCTCAAAGAGTAACCAGGTGAATAAGAAAAATGAAAAGGAGGAGGATGACGAGGAAGACGAGGAAGATGACGGCGAGACAATGGGCAGGTGCGAGTCCTCGAAACCAAAAGGTAGGAGGAAATCCCATGCTTGCAAAGAGTGCGGCAGAAAGTTCAGCCGAGCTCATCTTCTCAGAGCTCACCGTCAAACGCACGAGGAGATGCCCAACCCATGCCCAAAATGCGGAAAGAGTTTCTCCCAGTCTTCAAGGCTCCAGGCTCACTTACGGACACACACGGACAAAACAATATGAGAGCGTGTAGATAGAGCAAATTCAGGAGAAATTTAGCAAATGGAAAGGGATGTTTTCCAGTGTTTGAGTGAGTCAGACTTTTAAATTAATTTCAAGTGTGGATGCTCCGATCAGGATTTTTGCAGCCAATACCGACTAACAATTTCATATAATCGGCCGATATCGATCCCAATCATTTAAGCTAATTAGAAGTGATATGTACACTCTCTGTTGACTGTCATTGTTAATTCTTTCTTTTTTTCAGATAAAGTAATACCACAGATGTTGCATTGGTTATATTATTTACAGTAATGTTGTAGTTTTAATTGAGAATCAAATAAATTAATTGAATTGCATTGAACAGAGCTGACGCCAGTCATGGGAAATCCCCTTAAACTTCGCTTTCATCTTCTGACTACTGATGGCAAACTGATTGTTATTATTATTATATGATAATATAAGCACACACCCTCAGTTTCCGTGTGTGTTGTGTGTGTGTGTGTTGTGTGGGTGTGTAGGAGCTGCCTGAGCCCTGCCTCAGACACCGAGAGCAGATGACAGAGGCGAATCAGGTTCGTTGTATAAACTTTCTTCACAGCAGCGGCATCTTTTCTTCCCATTATTCTTCCCAATTTTAAACAGAAATGAATGTGAGGCAGTGAGGGATAGACATGCGTCTCTTCGGTGGGTTGTACTGCTGACGAAACACTGCAAAAATATATTTCCAAGACAATTCATTACACAAAACATATCCGCCAATATAAAAATGGAAAATGTAAGCTGTGGAAAATGTATAAGTGAACTAGGAACTTTTTACAGTGGATGCCATTGAAAACACGGTAAGTCTATTCCTCACAGCCTCGCTTTCATACCGGTCATGGTGCTGCTCTGAATAAGGTCCAATAAATAAGCCAATGTTCCTCCACGTGATCTTCTTTAGAACATGACAGATGACCGTGAATCAGTTTGTGATTATCGACTGATACTGACCGGTGGCTGATCGATCGGAGCATCCCTAATTTCAAGTACTGAAGGAAGTACAAAAAACTCATAGCCTTTTTTGCTAGTTTGAAGGTACTCTGATGTAAAAGGATGTCAAGGAATTCAAATGTTCTTTTTTACCTTTATTTTAGTTCCCTAATTTTAGGGAAAATTCTAAGAAACAAATATCGGTAACAACAAGCTGTGTATGCAGTGTAAATATCAGAGTAGGGCTATAGACCATCACATTAAGGACTGAAGAATTTCCTTTTTCCATTGGGTGTGATTTTTCATTATACACATTATAAAAGATCCTGAAACTTTTGTCAATATTTCAAACGTTACATGAAACTTTTATGGGAAAGGAATGGAGAGCAGTTCCCTTGCAGCATAGTGGTCTTGTTTTTTTTTTTTACAAACCTTTAAATGAACAAGAGATAATGTAACGCGTCTCCTGCGATCAAACCTTACTAACTTAGTACTCAACATGAAATACCTCTTATGTTCAGATGTCATACTGAATTTTTTTTTATATATAATTAAGGTTTTGACTTGTATGTCGGATTCTAAATGTTTTCTTCACCCTTTCACCACGGATGGAGGATGGCTTACAGTTTTCCACAATTGTCATCATTGCATGACGTGCACAAACCAAGGAGCTGTCTTAAAGAGGCAAGGAGTATAAGGATGAAGTTGGCGTTAGGACAAGAAAAGTGCATTGAAATGGTTATTGGAAAGAAACTTGAAATTCCAAACCCTTCATATTCTCGTTTCAGTGACTTTATAAGCGGATCTGACTTTCCCAGTATCCTCAACTAGAGTAGCGTCTTCCTGTACTGATTGCGTTGTAGTATTTGCATGGCTCTTCATCTTGAACTTAGAGAAATTCTCATTCGCGATTTGATTTCCCAGCATCGGTGGCATATATCTGAATATGGAGTCTTCCTTATGGAAGCTGTTGTCTGCAGTTTTCAGAGAGGAAGACGAACCCTGCACTTACGATTTATGCCATATATCGGAGGGAATGTTAACGGTGAAGTCCTACTTGTTACGCACATTCCCTGAAGTTTTACAATATCATCGTTGTCAGTAATAAGCATGATGGGAAAAAAGTACAAGGTGTTACTGTTACTTCTTGGATCAATACCTCATCAATGGGACCATATCTTTTGGGACTTCTGCAATATCAGGAGTTAAGGTCCTGGTCGAAAGAAACGTTTACAAATGGAACAGGACTCGCTGTTGGCCTACTTTATTTGATTGCGCATTTAAAAATGTGGCTTATTTTGTTTAGCGTTACCTAACATCTCCCCGTAGGAAGGTACCAAGAACTTGTGACCCAAAGATTATAATGAAGGGAAACCTTATTCGACCATACATACTCTTATAAGATTGTCTTTTTTTATGTGTGTTTTTCATTATGGGCCATTTACATGTTAAACTATGAACCCTAAGGCCATGTCCCAAATGGCACACTTCATATGCACTTGTGGTCTTGTGAACTGAAGTCCATTAAGTCCACACGACTAGGGCACCCAGTTTGTCATTTCAGAAGGGTGCTTGCGAGTGCCGCCTTTCCAGTCAATATGCGCCCTAGATGTGCACTTTTACCAAGACTTCTGCCTGACAGTCAAAGCAGCATTACGTCACAAAAGTGCAGACTTGGAGGAAGATTGCAAGGGGTTAAGGTTCCATTTGGGACAGGGCCTAAGCTTATATTTTCAGGTGTATTGAGTATCTCAGGGTGTGTTCACACTTGGCATGTTTGGTTCGATTAAAACAAACCCTGGTGCGATTGCTCTGTTAGTGTGAATGCTGGCACACCAAACAAGCGGACCGAGACTTGGTCCATTTCCAAACCAACTCTGGTGCTGTTCAGATGAAATACGAACGCAATACGGACCAAAGACATGTAAACGAACCAAAAATGGGGCATGATGTCACAAGATGCAACCCTACAAAGGACAGTGCTCATGTATACCTGTTTTTCTCATCGATGTTGTCTATCACAGTTCGTTAAAGGCCCAGAACACCCGCGTCTCCTCAGCAGATCTTTGATTGTCTGTGTGATGGAGCGATTCCTGCCACAGTTTTGACTCCTTTACATAATTTATAAGCTCTTCACGAGTTCTGAGCTGGTCAAAATACCGTCATCTGTAGGCTATGCACATACGTCGGGCACATTTAGCCCAGAGCACAGCATTGTTTTGGATGTTCAGTAGGTTCCGTAATTACATTTACACAATAAAAGTTGACTTGTTTGATTATGAACATATCCCTATCCCTTTAGGTTTGAGGCTAAAACGCCCCTGTGGACACTAAGCGGATGTTGTTTTTTGGTTCCGGACCAAACAAACCAAGTCGCACTGAACTAAAACGTGAACACACCCTTAACTTCATTAGTAGACTGTAATGAAGTACATCATCTGTTGCTAGTGCCTAGATTTAACTATTCAATAAGCTGATTAATTCATTGTTTAACACCCTTCCTTTGTTAAGAACTTACCAGAACTCCTTCTTTCTTGTGCTTAGTGCTTTCATCCGAACAGTCAACTATAGATATTGTACTAGTTCTCTTTTATCCATGTTACTGCTAGTCAGATCTGACTTGTATTTAGAAATGTTTAAATAAATTTCATAACTTGTTTGATGCAGAGAAGGACACTGGAAAGGGATAGTTCACCCAAAAATGAAAACACGTTAATGTTCAACTCAAGAAATGAAGTCTCAAAGGTTTGGAACGACATGAGGGTGAGTTAATGATGACAGAATTTACCCTTTTGGGTGAACTATCACTTTAAGCGGTCAAACGACTGAACAGGATCTGGTAATATTGGTAAGAGTGACAATATAATGGTATATTTTTATTTGTTCTGGGTTACAATAAGCAATTTAAATGAATATTGAAGGACTTGAGTTTCACATTTGATTGAATGCAGTGAAAAGGCCCCATGTACGCCCATCTATTTATGACCGTGAATTAAACAAACTGCGCATGTAACATCTCTTTGGGGCTGTTTATTCATAATGGCGAATGTGTGATGCATTCTCTTGTAAAAACGACATTGAAACATTGTGCGGTATATAGTGCCTGATTCAATAGTTTGTTTGTGTGTGCGTGTCTGCAGTCACTTTCCATGAAGTTAATCGTGATGATAACCCAATTGACCTGCATTGATATCCTGTACCAGTGCTTTTACCTGTTCACTTTTGTATCCTTTTTTATGAAGCAAAATCAACAGTAACTTTCTGCCAAACAGTCTGAAAATGAGTTCTAAGAGATTTGCAGTCACTCATTTGCCCAGAGAACTGCATTATTCTTACAAACTACTTGAGCGTTTTGGTGTTTTGTTTTGCATGATGACTCCTTTTATTTTTTTTTGGTTAAGAATCTGTATTGCATTGTATTGAAAAAAACACTTCAGACCAATTGGATCACATCGTTTCCATGGATCATGTTTAGTAGTTTTCTGTTATGTTAGGGCATAGTAGCTCTGAATGGATTATAGAGGATCAGCATTTGAAATGCCAAGTATTACATTTGTACCTTTTTTTTTATTTTATTTTTTTACTCCAGTATATATTTTGCACTGTTACTCCACACATCCATACCTCAGTTTTGTTGGTAGTCTGAAAGCTTTGCATGGAAATCAGATTGTTTGCTCAGTTCATTACCTCAGGACTCGTTCACATAGTTGCTTCGTGAAAATAAACAACTACGAGTGCTCTGAGTGCTCTAAATTTTAAGCTAACGCCTTTTGCTTTTACATTCAGTCATGCTTTTGTTGGAATAAACATCTCTAAATTTATTGATGAAAACTCTCTACTTAATTCATATTTGTTAATTTACAGAAAATTATGATCCATGTAATTATGAACCACATACACAGAAAATCAATACGAAATCATCTTTTCAATGTTGCACAAAATTTGGCAAATAATCAGAAATTGTTACTATAGGGAAGTTGGGTATATTTGTTTTTGGTTGGATGATGTAGATTTTTTTTCATATCTTAAGAATGCCTGTTGTTGTAACCAGCATTTACTTTTTTCAACAAAAAAAAACAAAAAAAGCAACAACAAAAAAATCTATCACTGAAATGTCTTTTAATGTGACTTGAAGTAGTTGTACATTTGAATTATGGCAATACATTAAAATGTGTAAAATTGCATCCATGACATCCTGTCATTTTTCATTCCGAGTCTTTTTATTGTATCTTACATTATCTGCTGCCTTCACTTCTACCAGTGCAACTTTAGAGCTGGATGAGTTTCTGAACTCTACAACAGCTGGGATCATGAGAGATGAAAGTTTTTCTGAAGCCCGAATGCACAGATGGGCGAAAGGCAACCAATTAAATATCCCTACGGGTGTTTTTGGCTTTCTAATAAATTCTACCGTAAAGTCCTCCAGCTAGATGCAACTTGAAAAAGCCTTCCTGTTTGATGCTATTGTGATGTTCTAAGCAGTAACAGCTGTGTGCCGCTTGCAATTTGATTCATATCAGTTGTGGAAATTTCTGCGTACTGCAGTGCATAAGGTGAACCTTCACAGCATTGTTTCTAAGAGCAATTGGCACAGATATCCAATTGTTCCAAGTTGTATAAACATATTATTGAATTGAATGAGAAAGCAATCAGTTTTTCAGTCATTCAGTGGTAAAGTGAGACTGATTCTCATATACTTAAATTCACACATTTGTTACCCATCCTTTTTTTTGAAGGTTAAAGGGATAGTTCACCCAGAAATGAAAATTACTCACCCTAAATCCTAGGTGTATATGACATTCTTCTTCCAGACGAATACAATCAGTTATATTAACAAATGTTCTGGCTAATCCATACATTATAATGGCAGCCCAAAAAAGTTCATCCATCCAACGTATAAGTGCTCCACACAGCTCCAGGGGTTAATAAAGGCCTTCTGAAGTGAACCGATGGGTTTGTGTAAGAAAAATATCCATATTTAAAACTTCTTCCGTATTCAACTTACGCAGAAAGTGTAACGCCTCTCGCTGTTCAAAACGCTTACGCTACGTCCGACATCATAGTTTTTTCCCCATAAGTTCGAAAGCTAGAAATTTTACTTTTTGAAGTTTTAAACATGGATTTTTTTTTTCTTACACAAACCCACTCATTCACTTAAGAAGGCCTTTATTAACCACCAGCAGCCGTGTGGAGCACTTATATGATGGATGGATGGATGCACTTTTTTTTTTGTGGCCATTATAATGCTTGGACATTTTTTATATAGCCTAACTCCAATTGTATTTGTCTGAAAGAAGAATGTCATATACACCTAGGATGGCTTGAGGGTGAGTAAATCATGGTTTTTTTTTTTTTTGGGTAAACTATCTCTTTAAGAACCTTGTTTGACAATGCAATCTTATTTATGTATTGCATTTTTCATTTGTTTTGGCTTTGTAAGACATGCACAGCATGTCAACAACACTTAGCATATGCATTTTATCTAATTAATTGTGACCGTTTACTCTCAATTTTGTAGGCTACAGCAATTTATATTTTGTGCATAAAAGCATTTATATTATGCATAAAAACAATCACACATCTAGCCCTTTGAAATGGAAAATGCAGTTCTCATAATTTACATAGGCCTGTCATTATTTGTTGATAAGCATGCAAGATCTGTCCATTTCATTACAACTGTGGAGTGTCCGAGCATGTGATGCTCCACTCTAGCACTCAGCTTTTGTCATGAGGAGTAACTGCTGGTGTGTCTGTTCCCTCAGATGATGTATGATGATAACTTTAAATGAGCCAGAGAATAAAAACACACATCTGGTTGCACAAAACACTCTTTGCTTAGTACGTGCAGATGTTTATTTCATTTCCCTCTGCCGTTCGTCCTTTGATAATACGCACGAAAACGAGTATTTGTCGGAAGTAAACAAAGTAGCTGCTCAGTAAACGGTACTGCTGCGCGCGCATTTACATTTTTACGACGGAAGTACAACGGCTGAAACCCGGAGGAAAGCGACAACGGGAGTGAAAACGAAGCGGAATTAGTCAATGAGAGGGAGGAGAGAGAGGGAAAGAAGGAGTGTGTGCGACAGGGAGGCTGCTGGACGCTGGGGCCGAGGTGGACGTGGCGGGTCCGGCAGGGGTTTGGTGTGGGTTCCGCTTCGGCGCGTTGACGACCGAAAAAAAAGCAATGAACAGGTAAAAAAATCGCCGATGCGTCCTCACGAGCGTTTTTACTCGCGTTCCGCTGTCTTCATCTTTTTTCCTCCTCCTGTCTCTCCTGATAGGTAGTGATGAGAGTGTGCATGAACCGCGCAAGTCATGCAACTCCCCGCATACACTCTTCTATTGCGGCGAGCGGTTCGCATTGTTATGCAAAGGTGACCGAATCGACGTTTGCGTTCAAAAGTTGCAGCTGGCTCAACTTTCCCTCAGCGGATCGTTCAGTTGGCTGATGCAGCGACGTTCAGCTACAAACAAGATGGCCACTGGCTCGCGCATGCTGAAGCTGTGGCATTTTCACCCTCCTGCCTTTGTATGTTCTTCATCACCACCGCTGGAAACACCGAAACGCGCCCTGCATGCCGATATAACCACTATTCGCTTCCCGTTCTGTGTTTGTATAGCACGTTCTATGCGTCGTGGATTAAACTGTTCTCTTGGTGGAAAAAAAAGCAAAAGATTTATTGTGTGCAAAACGCCGCCAGATTCAAGAAAGGCAGCAGAAAAGTGCATGATGCGTGGCGAACTAGCGAAGCTACCTTGACTAGTTGCTTAGTGATTCTCGGTAGAAACCGACGAGCCTTTTTTTGCGCGTTTTTACACAGCACATCTTCATCAAGTTCTCTAATCTTTTTATTTTTGTTCTGTCATCCTATTTTTCGCCGGCCTAAAATGTGTACTTTCAGACAGTCGGCACTTGGCACACACAATTACACAAATGACGTTACGTTGTAATTATACACGTATAAGCGTGAACCTCCCTCTTTTGTTTGATTCCCTCACAGGTTCGCTTGATATTTATGTTTTGTGCGACTATTTCACAATAAATTCAGATGTAAACATCTGGTTGTAATGCTTCACCAATGTGTAACATTGACTTTTGGTGACATTTTGGTGTGTATGCTTGTCATATTTTTTTAGGTATCATAAATGATGCTATAAGCATTTGTTAGTGTAGCCTACTACAGAGCAAAAAAATATACCAAAAATGTGTCAACTGATTTTGTGTTTTGCATGAACAGGTTTGTCACATGCATGTATTCAAGAAACAGCCATTTTGAAATGACTTCAAGTGTGCAAAAATATCAAATGATGTGAATCTGTGTTTGATCTACTTGAGTAGCTTTTCTTTTCTTTTTTCTTTTGCCCTTAGTGTAGGGTGAATTTTGACAGCTTCAGTCCTTCACAGAAGTCATGTCAGAATAATTACATTGTTATTTTGTACATTGTGAGGAAAACTTTTAACTTCATGACTGAATCAAATTCAGTAATGGCAGAAACACATAGCTTGAAGTCATGTTAATGTTCATTATAGTTTGTATACATTTAAAGCTAGTCAGTTACCTGGTCTATGATGAAACCTGTGTGACTGAACTATATTTGCTATCTTTCTCCATTTCATATAATAAATACACAGATAAAGCGTCAAGTACACACCTAATGTGCATCATTTGCTCTTCATTATGTTGCATTATTGCTATAAAAGCATTGTGTTTTGGGGGAAATATGAAACTGCCCACTAAATCTCAACTCGATCTTCATTTATCAAGCATTCTAAAAACTACCAAGCTAGACCAAAGTGCAATACAAAAAAGAAATACCATATAAAAACAACTTTTGGTAACATTTTATTTTACTGTGTCAGTGTTACAGTATTTACTATTGTAATAACTATAAATTATGCATAATTACATGCAACTAAACCACACCAAACCCTAATTTTAACCCTATAGTAAATACATGTAGTTACTTAACGTTACCCAATATTTAAATGTATAATTACAGTGTAACAAAGACACCTAAATCCTAATGCCCAAAACTATTCAAATACCAATAAAAATTAAGGCTGCTTTTAAAGATATAAGTCATGGGTATTTTTCTTTAATGACAAACCATTCCACAGAAAAAACACCAACTGTTGGTTCTTCTCCATCTTTGGTAATGCATTTTGCATCATTTTCCTGTGGAGTGCAACACCAAAACATTTTTTCATGTTGACATGGGCTCAGTTGCGCTTTAACAACAAGATATGACATTTTGGTGCCATTGTGCAAAATTCAATTGCTGTTCAAATGTTGTACATTGATTTGGTTTTTGTGTGTTTCTTCTGCATCTAGGAGCCAGGGGACTCACGGTTGTTCCTAACCCAGGTCAGAGGTTGCAGAAGTGACAATCCCCGCTCAGGAATCCTGTTTTTATCTCTGTGAAAGTAAGGTATATTACTCATAACGGAAGCTTCGGACAGGCGGTGGACTAGCTTCCACCAGGATGGCAGAGTTGGAGACAGAATGCATCACTTTAGGACTAAATAACCTGGTGTCGGAATGCGACACTCCGCCGCTTGACTCTTTGCAAGCGGAGTGCGCCACGCCGACCCTGACCATGCTCTCGTCAGAATGTAGCATGCCCACGCTCAGCTCGCTGGCGTCCGAGATCGTGGAGCCCATGGCTATGCTGCCGTGCATCAAAAGCGAGCCAGACCTCGACCCCATCCGCACGGTGGACCTCTCTGTGATTCAGCCCCTGAGCACGGCCGAGCTGGGCTCCGAGCAGATCAAGATGGAGATCAGCGGCCTGGACTACATCAAATCGGAGCACCACAGTGACCTCCATTCCTTCCACAGCACGGAGCTGGACTCCTACAAGTCACACTATGAACCAAGCCTGGTGTTCGACTACATCACCCACGTCTCGGACAGCCTGGAGTACATCAAGTCAGAGCAGCATTCGGACCTTCACAGCTACTACGCCAGCGAGCTCGGCGCCATCAAGACAGAGTACGAACCCAACCTCATGTCCAGCCACATCAAGACCGAGATGAATGGCCTGGAGTCCATCCACATGGCGGAGCTGCGCACCGAGCTCAACAAGCTCCGGCCCGAAACAGTCATCGACAACATGGGGAAAATGGACTCGGATTTCCCTTCTGGAAACCTTTATGAACTGACGTCCGTCCACGCCAACAAAGCGCATGCTGCGCACAACCAAACCAGCACAAAAGGCCACGGGCCACGCAAACCTCGCAACCTCACAGGTGAGAAGCCGTTCTCTTGCACTCAGTGTGGGAAGAACTTCAGTACCCTGGGTAACCTGAAGACTCACCAACGCATCCACACCGGCGAGAGGCCTTACACTTGCTCCCAGTGTGGGAAGAGCTTCGGGCAGGCCGGTAACTTGAAAAGGCACCAGCTCATCCACACGGGGCAAAAACCTTACACCTGCGCTCACTGCCCGAAGGGTTTCACTAAAGCGGATGACCTCCGCTCGCACCAGCGGCTGCACACGGGCGAGAAGCCGTTCAGTTGCGCCGAGTGCGGAAAGTGCTTCAGTCAAACCAAGGAACTCAAAGCCCACCAGTTGAGCCACACAGGAGAACGGCCCTTCTGCTGTTCGATGTGCGGCAAGAGCTTCACTAAAGAGACGAGTTACCGCAATCACCAGCAAATCCACACGGGCGAGAAGCCGTACAGCTGCTCCCAGTGTGGCAAATCTTTCAGCAATTCAGGGGTCCTCAAAACGCACGAGAAGATTCACTCCGGGGAAAGACCGTTCGGCTGCACCCAGTGCGGCAAAAGTTTTGGCCGCTTGGGACATCTTAAAGCACACCAGCAAATTCACACGGGCGAACGGCCGTACACCTGCCAGCAGTGCGGGAAGAATTTCAGCCAATCAGGTCATCTCAAAGCACACGAGCAGATTCACAAACGAGAACGGCCAGATCTTAGCAGTGGCAGCAGTCTCAGTAACGATAGCAGCTGAAATAAAACCTCATTACATCTCAAAAAAGTATTACTCTTTTATTTTATTTTTATTGCTTTTCATTTCTTTTTTTAGTTTCTTTTTTTATTTTATAAAAGCTACAATATATATAAATATATTATAAAATATATATGTTTCATTATGTTTTCATACCTTACGTCTCTTTTCTTAATATCTTCTTTTGGTTACAGTCGTGACTGATTTTCTCTTATGAAAGTGTCTATGTTTGGGATCGGTGAGCTTACAGAGAGTCTTTGTATCTTGTCTGATCTGTGTCATAGTGAGTGCCATTCTAGTTTCTTTCCTCCAGTAAAATACTCAGTGTACACGTTTATTGATAATATGTAATTCTTAAACTATGTACTGGAATGAATTATTAAAGAAACTAATGTTAAAAAAAAAAAAAATCAGAAAACATCTGTTATTTTTGAAACCGAGTTGTGCATTTGAATAGGTTTCTCACCTATCCCTTTATTTACAGCAGTGAAATGCAAAATGGTTTGAACAATTTTGCTTTGCTTGTGCATCTAATAACGAAACACAAGTTAAAAGGATAGATCACCCAAAAATGAAAATTCTGTCATCATTTACTCACCCTCAAGTTGTTCCAAACCTGCAAAAACAATTTTTTTCCTTCTATTGTAGTCAAAGGGGGGTGAGATCTGCTTGGTTACAAACATTCTTCTAAATCAGAAATTCATACAGGTTTGGAACAACTTAAGGGTGAGTAAATAATGACAGAATTTGGATTTTTGGGTGAACTATCCCTTTAAGGCTGGTGTGTGTAGCCTACTTGGTTATATTAATAACTTTTATGATTGTTTGACTAGCTATTTTTGGGATTTATTGAAAATATCATCTGTAACTCTTGCCCCCAATTGTTAAAACTGCATCTATGAAACCTTAAGTTAAACAATTTCTGCACCTGTAGGTTTTGTTCTACTCCCTGTCCAGTAAAAGCTGCACTGTAAACCCGAATAAGTTGCCTAAAAATGTTTAAGTTAAGCAATGTAAAGTTTAAGTAAGCTGAACTTGCAAATTTTTATTTGGAAATCATACATTTTAATTGCTCTGAAATATTTGAGTAAGCAAATTCATATTTAACTCAAAAATATGCAATCTCAAATTTTTAGTAGTGGGAACTTGACTAGCTTTAACTAGCTAATTCAGTAAATGCCAGCTCGCTAATTGTTTACTCAATTCTTTGATAGCATTAGCTTAGCACTTGCTGAATGAGGACAGCAATATAATACATTTAACATAAATCTGTTCTCAAACTAGCTCCACTTGTCGTCACCAAAAACCCAACATAACAAAAACTCTTCTATAGCATAGCATAGCATAAAACATTAAACACTATTAAATCTCTCAGTTAACGTTAATCTTGCACACACACACACACAAAAAACATCACACTTAATTTTGGCATTTACTGTCCAGACATTTTACTTTTCAGTGTCAAAGCATGCTGGGAAATAGAAATCCCAGAATCCCAGCGCAGTTTCAGTTAAATTTAAGTTTGCCTAAATTAGAAGAAACAAGTTCATAAAACTCAAAACAATGAAACAATTCAGATTACTTAAATGTGTCAAGTTTTGAGAACTCATTAATTTGTTTGAACTAAATTGTTTAATTTAAGTTGGCTCTACTCAAACCAATTAAGTATTTTAAGCGCTAGAGTTTACATTGTCAAAAATGAATGTAAGTGGTAAAGAACAAATTCTTACAAGAAGCTGAAACTTTCATTTCGTATTAGTTCTCAGTTGCTGTTTAAATGTTTTGTGATTTTTATATTTGCATGTCATTCTTATGAGTCATAAAGTGTTTAGGACAATTTGTTGACCGTAGCTCAGTCTCAGTGGAATTTCTTACACATGAGGTGTTTGTTAGAGAGAAACGGGGAGTGCACATATGTTTTCAATCAGATTAAGTTAATCAGCAAAGTAAAATTTTGCCTTAAAAAGTCCAGTTCTGAACAGTTCTGATTACTTACATCAGATGTATTTCATACCAAAAAAATGTTGATTTGGATTTTTGGGTAAATAAAAGAAAACATTATGCAAGTGCATTCATCCCGGAAGTTAAAAGTGCAATCCCTCCCCCCATACATATTCATTTGTGGAGTTGATATGTGTGTGTTAGTTTTAACTTGATTCTATGGGCCAGTCTGCACATGTTTTATCTCTGGCGCTAATGATATTTGAAAGTCCTGTGAGAATCACTGAACTTGGTTTGACTCCAAATAGTTATTATGGATGTTTATCACCTAATTGGTGTCCCAGTAGTCTCATCTCTCACAAGGGAGCCTGTCTAAAGTAGGCTAAAGTAAACTTAGCCTGAACTAAAAAGATTTGGATGGGTTTTTTTTAGCTGTGTGTGGCAACATCTTTAAGTCAAGTAAAAATCAACATGTCGTTTATTGTCTGTGCATGGCTAGAGCTGCATTAAGTAATGTTACAATGATTAAATGATTTAGGGAACAAGTGAAGGGAACGGTGAAAGTATGCCAGTAGGTTTATGTTTAAGGATGTGGACTGATATCACAAAAACATAAAGGCTGAATTCCCAGCTGTTCCAGGGTAATTATCCATGCAGTTAGTGAACTAAGTGCATCTTCTAACCACAATGACTTGAAGCTGTTTCTCCTAGCATGGTCTTCTGAGTCAGCTCTGTATTCTCGCTGCTGGCTGATATTTTCGATTAATATTTTGCAACATTGGATAGATACCACAAAGGATACAAAGATGGATAGTGGTGGATAGTAACTAATTACATGTAATCTGTATTACGTAAAAATATTCCAAAAAACTAGGACTTATAATCATTACTTTTTAAAATACTCGTCATCAGAGTAGTTATTTTATATTGATTACATGATTGCAAGTTATTCTCACAATGGCAGTATTATTCATAATTCATTGATTCTACCTACTACTTATTTTGTTCCTTTCTATAAAAGTCTACTTTTTATATGCACCGATCAGGCATAACATTATGACCTTATGACATTAATATTGTGTTGGTCCCCCTTTTGCTGCCCAAACAGCCCTGACCCTTCGAGACATGGACTCCATTAGAACCCTGAAGATGTGCTGTGGTATCTGGCACCAAGATGTTAGCAGCAGATCCTTTAAGTCCTGTAAGTTGCAAGGTGTGGCCTTCATGGATCGGACTTGTTTGTTCAGCACATCCCACAGATGCTCGATTGGATTGAGATCTGGGGGATTTGGAGGCCAAGTCAACACCTTAAACTTGTTGTTGTGCTCCTCAAACCATTGAGGCTGGGCACATTATCCTGCTGAAAGAGCCACAGCCACCAGGGAATACCATTTCCATGAAAGGGTATACGGGTGCTGGTCATATAATTAGAATATCATCAAAAAGTTGATTTGTTTCTCTAATTCCGTTCAAAAAGTGAAAATTGTATATTATATACATTCATTACACACACTGGTATATTTCAAATGTTTCTTTTTTTTTTTTATTTTGATGATTATAACTGACAACTAAGGAAAATCCCAAATTCAGTGTTTCAGAAAATTTGAATTTTACTTAAGACCAATACAAAGAAAGGATTTTTAGAAATCTTGGCCAACTGAAAAGTATGAAGATGAAAAGTATGAGCATGTACAGCACTCAATACTTAGTTGGGGCTCCTTTTGCCTGAATTACTGCAGCAATGCGGCGTGGCATGGAGGCGATCAGTCTGTGGCACTGCTCAGGTGTTATGAGAGCCCAAGTTGCTCTGATAGTGGCCTTCAGCTCTTCTGCACTGTTGGGTCTGGCATATTGGATCTTCCTTTTCTATGGGGTTAAGGTCAGGTGAGTTTGCTGGCCAATTAAGAACAGGGATACCATGGTCCTTAAACCAGGTACTGGTTGCTTTGGCACTGTGTGCAGGTGCCAAGTCCTGCTGGAAAATTAATCTGCATTTCCATAAAGTTGGTCAGCAGCAGGAAGCATGAAGTGCTCTAAAACTTCCTGGTATACAGCTGTGTTGACCTTGGACTTCAGAAAACACAGTGGACCAACACCAGCAGATGACATGGCACCCCAAACCATCACTGACTGTGGAAACTTTACTTTCATTAGAGAACATAACTTTGGACCACTTTTTGTCCTTTTTGTCTTTAGCCCAGGCGAAACGCTTCTGACTCTGTCTGTTGTTCAAGAGTGGCTTGACACAAGAAATGCGACAGCTGAAACCCATGTCTTGCATATGTCTGTGCGTAGTGGTTCTTAAAGCACTGACTCCAGCTGCAGTTTACTTTTTGTGAATTGCTTGTACACTTTTTTTCTACCACATCTTTTCCTTTCCTTTCGCCTCTCTATTAATGTGCTTGGAAGAGCACTGTGAACAGCCAGCCTCTTTTGCAATGACCTTTTGTGTCTTGCCCTCCTTTTTGCAAGGTGTCAACGGTCATCTTTTGGACAACTGTCAAGTCAGCAGCCTTCCCCATGATTGTGTAGCCTACATAACTAGTCTGAGAGACCATTTAAAGGCCTTTCCAGGTGTTTTGGGTTAATTAGCTGATTAGTGTAGCACCAGGTGTCTTCAATATTGAACCTTTTCACAATATTCAAATTTTCTGAGATACTGAATTTGGGATTTTCCTTAGTTGTCGGTTATAATCAGCAAAATGAAAAGAAATACACATTTGAAATATATCAGTCTGTGTGAAATGAATGTTTATAATATAAATGTATATAAGTTTCATGTTTTGAATGGAATTAGAGAAATAAATCAACTAATTATATGACCAGCACCTGTACATGGTCTGCAACAATGCTTAGGTAGGTGGTACGTGTCAAAGTAACATCCACATGGATGGCAGGACCCAAGGTTTCCCTGCAGAACATTGCCCAAAGCATCACACTGCCTACGCCGGCTTGCCTTCTTCCCATAGTGCAAACTGGTGCCATGTGTTCCCCAGGTAAGCGATGCACACACACCCGGCCATTCACTCGATGTAAAAGAAAACGTGATTCATCAGACCAGGCCACCTTCTTCCATTGATCTGTGTTCCAGTTCTGATGCTCACGTGCCCACTGTTGGCACATTCGGCGGCAGACAGAGGTCAGCATGGGCACCCTGACTGGTCTGTGGCTATACGCAACAAACTGATGCACTGTGTATTCTGACACTTTTCTATCAGAACCAGCATTAACTTCTTGAGCAATTTAAGCTACAGTAGCTCATCTGTTTGATCGGCCCACACGGGCCAGCCTTCGCTCCCCACGTGCATCAATGAGCCTTGGCCGTCCATGACCCTGTCGCCGGTTCTCCACTGTTCCTTCTTTGGAGCACTTTTGACAGAAACTGACCACTGCAGACCGGGAACACCCCACAAGAGCTGCAGTTTTGGAGATGCTCTGACCCAGTCGTCTAGCCATCACAATTTGGCCCTCTCAAATCTTTAAGCTTGCCCTTTTTTCCTGCTTCTAACACATCAACTTTGAGGACAAAGTGTTCACCTGCTGCCTAATATATCCCACCCACTAACAGGTGCCGTGATGAAGAGATAATCAGTGTTTCACTTCACCTGTCAGTGGTCATAATGTTATACCTGATCGGTGTACATTCAGAATCTCTTTCATGTTTGTGGAAATCCACACACAGACCAGCCACTAGTCATGATCCTGAAATCACTGAAAACTGAGCAAAACACAGCACTTGATCACTGGATTCACTTTTTTTTTTAAATCACTTTTAAAAAGAGTTTTCTAAACATTGCATTTCTAATCACGTCCTGACCTTAATTATTACTTGAATTATCACTCAGTGAGTCATTTAAGCAATGCCTTTGGAAGGCTTTTGTCTTTCAAACAAATGTGTAAAAAAAAGAAAGAAAAAAAGGTCATACTGTACATGCAATGCAGGGATTCCCAACTTTTTTTTGTCAATTGAACCTCTTTGACATAATATATTTACTAGTACCCCTGGAGATTTTAAGTTATTAAGTTATGTCAATATTAAATTAAATCACTTATAATAAATAATAAAACATATTTTACAATGATTTATTTTTATTTTTATGATTTAATTACTTAATACCAAGCCCAGTCTGAGAAACCCTGACATAATGTAGTATTTAATGCACTGTTGATAACAAAGAATCGAATATATTTTCTTTTTGAATTTTTATATATGGTACAAGATTATCAAGTCAGGTCAAATGTAATCCAAAAGTAGTCCAATTATATTACCTTAAATGCGTAATGTAATAAGAGTAATTTAATTTTTTTGTCATGTAATTTGGAATCAGTGACTACAATTTGTAAGTAATCTCCCCAGCACTGAAGATGGCTTAGGCCTACATAATGAGGTTTTTACTTCAAAAGCTGCCATTGACATTTTTAATATGGAATTAAAGTGATGTTTGATTTTCAAAATAGGTGAAAATAATTCTAAATGAATGTCTTTTCTAGGAAGCTGTAATCTTAATCATATTTTCATTCCTTTTTAGGTCAGCCACCAGAGGTCTCTGTCACCTCATCATCAACACATCTGCTCCGCACCACCTCGTAAGTAACCAAACCTGCATTTTTCTAGTTGTTTATGGGATCTATGGAAGTAAAATGCCAAATGTTTTTTTGAAACAAAAAAGCTTGTTGAATTGCACTACTTGAAAAAAATATGCATTGTATTAACTATGCTTGCATTTTAATGCATTGAATTTTAGGGCTTGCATTTTTATGGGCTGAAATTCAACATGGTTGTATATTTGAGAATATTTCAATTCAAAACATTTCACACACATTCTCATTAAAAATTCAATAATCCATATTCACCTACCAGATTCCACTTCCAAAATATTCATTTAGTTTAAAAATACAACCTATAATATTCGACCATTTCTGGTCCATTTTATTATCGCTTCCACAAATTCAGTGGTTCAAATTCGACAGTAAAATTCAACAGTTCACATCCGGGAACTGCAGGAATAGCGGTAGATCACCGAGCTTAATCTCCATCTGCTGTTAGTCGACCTCACCATCTGGAGGTGCAAGCGGCTGTTGACGAAGACCAGAGCAACGTGTAGAGAGTCATTCATTAAAACAGATTTACAGAAATGGAGCAAGCAATACATATTTGTTATAATTGTCAGGGGCAGTATATATATGGAAAAGCTGATAAAGACACTCGGACACAATTTCTTAATACACACCTGTATATTTAAGTTGGGTTACAGGCCTGTTCTGATTGTTGTGTTTGCTTCGTTTTAAAATTAAGAAATTGTACTGTGTTGGGATGCCACTTGATGTCAGCTGTAAATATGGGTCCTAAAACAAAGCCTGTTACTTGGTTGAACTACTGGTTTCACAGATTGAACTCTGCACATGGATTATAGTCACATTACACTTTGAGACTGCAGAAATGTTGCCAATGAAGCACTGTTAATGACTTGTTGACAGGTTTGCTGGTGAAGATCAAGGATAAAACAACTAAAAAGTAACCTGAAAACTGAAAGAGCCAAACCTTATTGGACAATCATGAGCGCCACCTACTGTTTGTGCACTGTAGGTATTTTTTTATGAAAAATATTCAAATTGAAAATGAGCTACTCTAGTGGATGTTTGAAGCATGACACAAAGACATGACACATGTAAGAATGATGTAGAACCAGGAAATGCCATTGCTGTCTGCAGATATATTACATACCAGAGTCATCTTATAATTAATGAGACCCTTCTTAAAAATAAAGGTTCCTAAAGTTTTTTTCTTCAGCAACGCCATATAAGAACCATTTTTGTTTCCACAAAGGACTTTTCAGTTAACAGTTCTCAATTTTCCCCCAGTTTTAAGGAGAGTGCACTTATTTAAATATGTGTATTCTACAGCCTTCACTTACATATAGATAGAAATGCATATTTTCTGCAAAAAGGTAATTTCATAATTACATAAAAGATAATGTATTATAATACTAATAATTCAAAAATGTATTATTTAATAAAATGTATTTAATTTATTTTGAATGATTTGATTTATTAGTTTTATTTTAAAATAATTTATTATTCAAAATGTAATCCCAATTTTAAGAATAAGTTCTACTGACTATGCATGCCACGAAAAATGATTTCATAATGCTGTTTTATTTGGTTTTCAGTTTTGCGCTTACAGCCAACACAAACGTGCATTACAAAATTCTGCGACTGCCAGATATGCTTTCAGAAGTGGAGGTGGAAACCACTTTTCCATCAACAACCTCTTCCACAACAGTGATGACTTTAGTCCTTGAGGTGGAACTGGAGGTTTTGACACTGTGGAAGGAAAACAGTTAGTGGGACTTTCAAACTCAGTATGATAATAATAGTAGTATGTTCCTGGGAGTGCTTTTTCAATGATTTGGAGCTGAGCGACAGAGAATTATGTGAAAGAAATCAACAGATAAACTCACGTGGCTTCTCCGTCCAGAAGTCTCCTGTACTCTGCGATCTCCATCTCCAGCCTGGTCTTGATGTCCAGGAGCATCTGGTACTCATGACGCTGGCGCTCCAGATCAGCCCGGAGCTGCACGATCTGCTCTTCCAGGATGGTGACCTATAAGCAACAAAAATTTGTGGTTTTGTTACTCTTCAGATCTTACATTCTTGTGCTGAATAATGTTGTGTGTGTGTGTGTGTGTGTGTGTCTTTGTTCATATTACATTGTTGGGACCAAATGTCCCCATAAGGATAGTAAAACCTGAGATCACCTACATTGTGGGGACCAACCAGCGGTCCCCACTTATTAAAAGGCTTATAAATCACACAGGATTTTTGAGAAAGTAAAAATGCAGAATGTTTCCTGTGATGGGTAGGTTTAGGGGCAGGGGCAGTGTAGGGGGATAGAATGTACTGTTTGTATGGTATAAAAACCATTACGTCTATGGAGAGTCCCCACAAAGATAGTGAACCAGACGTGTGTGTGTGTGTGTGTGTGTGTGTGTGTGTGTGTGTGTGTGTGTGTGGACTGGTAATCCCTACGGTATGGGGACAAAATGTCCCTCAAAGATGGCAATATCCAAATTTTTGTCCTTGTGGGGACATTTTTTTGGTCCCCATGAGGAAAACATCTTATAAATCACACTAAGTGATGTTTTTTGAAAAAGTAAAAATGCAGCATGTCTCCTGTGATGGGTAGGTTTAGGGGCAGGGGCAGTGTAGGGGGATAGAAAATATGGTTTGTACAGTATAAAATGCATTACGCCTATGGAATGTCCCCATAAAACATGGAAACACAACGTGTGTGTGTGTGTGTGTGTGTGTGTGTGTGTGTGTGTGTGTGTGTGTGTGTGTGTGAGTGTGAGTGAACTATTTTATGAACTATCCTTTTTGATGCAAATCTACTCACCTGATGTTGGTAGCTTGACAACTTCATGGAATAACGACTCTTTGTGTCAGACAATGTGGCCTCCAAAGATGATTTCTAAATTGATGATAACATGCACATTCAGAATCACGTAATACTAGAATGCTAATATAAGGAGTCAGTGCCACAAAAACTGCCGATTGCGTATCACTGACCATTGCTGATAGGGACTGGAGTTCGATTTCCAATGCCTGCATTCTGGATTTGACTATATTGACTTCAGAGCGAGTTGTTTTCAAGTCTGTGGTGCTGGTGACAACTTCTTGTTTCAGAGTTTCTGTCTAAAATAAAATAAAAAACAGGCACGTTATATGTGTTCTGTCTCACACCGTTCTGTCATGAAAGCACATTAAAAGACTGTTGTCCCTGTATGTTTTGATAGATCTCACCTTTGTCTTGAACCAGTGCTCAATATCTCTTCGGTTCTTCGCTGTGACCGCTTCATAGTGCTCACGGATTTCTGCCAGGATCTTGGTGAGATCTTCCTGTGGAGCCGCGTCAACCTCGACATGAACCTGTCCGCTCATTTGTGTGCGTGCGGCCAAGAGCTCCTAAGAATTCATATTAATGTCAATTCAAGTAACCTCACTGATAAATATTGACTTATTTAACAATACTTAAGCAAACATTTATCACGAATAATTGAGATTTACATGATTTACAGTAAAAAACAGATATATGTGTGTGTATATATAATCTTCATACAATGTCAAGATTCATCAGGCTCAATTGGATATAAATGTTGTGATGTTATTTCCATCAAGAGTGCATCATTTAATTCTAACACTACTTTCTAAACTACCACACAGACGCATTATACCTCCTCATGGTTCTTCTTCAAAAAGACCAGCTCCTCCTTCAGCCCTTCGATCTGCATGGTGAGGTCTTTTCTGCTGATGTTCAGGCCATCAATCACCCTCTTAAGCCCGACGATGTCTGCTTCCACAGACTGACGCAAGACAAGCTCGGTTTCATACCTGTCATGCAACAATTTCTTTAGAAACTCACACTGTACTCTAGACAATTAGAGGTAAAACTAGATAGATAGATAGATAAATGTATTGGATCTGCTGAAAAGACTCACTTTATTCTGAAATCATTTATGGCCAGGCTGGTGTTGTCAATGCTGAGATGGACTCCACCCTTCAAATGAATGGCTGCCATGATCTGGACATATAAGCGAATATACATGATTTACCTTTTGCTCCATATTTAATACATTTTATAGCATGTAACCCTGAAAACCCTAACATACCTTAGCCTGAAGATCTTTTATGGTGATATAGTAGGCATTGTAGTCACGAGCTACAGGAGAGGCTTTGCCATCAAGGAACTGGCGGATCTTCAGCTCCAGATCAGCGTTGGCCTTCTCCAGAGAGCGAACCTTGACCAGGTAAGTGGCCAGGCGGTCATTGAGGGTCTGCATGGTGAGTTTCTCATTGCCAATGATGCTGCTGTCTGCGGATGCTGACAGGCTGAAACCTCCTGCAGAAACAGAGGACTTGGAGATCCGGACCCCTGAACCTCCTGCGCCGCCATACACGCTGCCAGACCTCACGGTGCTAATACGTCTGCTTCCTGCGCTTGCCGTGGATACACGCATGGATGAGCCACTGGAGGACATGTAGTTGCTGCGGGTGGAGTAGGTGGAAGCCATGTTGACCGAGACTTTCTGTCTGCGTCTGTCTTGACAGGTCAGTAAATGAAGGAAGGAGAACGCCGGCTTCTTTTATAGAGTGAATCTGAATAAGAGAAACAACACCTGGAATTCCATGCATGTCATCCCGTCACATATTTTGGACCATCTCCAGCAACCTTTAAAGGTCACAGCTAAGGTGATTGTGGGATAAAGGACACCGCTTAAAAAAATCTCTCTGCTACTGTTTGAGGAAGACCTGTGTGCATCAGTGGGAGTATAAACACTTTGTTTTTCTCCATTAAAAATATATATAAACATCCTTAAAACAAGATAAAAGTATTTGTGTAGAACATATTAAGACTTGTTTTTAGACTTTATCCTTTATACATTTATATTTCTTGTGTTTTCTTCTCATGATGTCTTGTTGTAATCATGCAGAAATCCCCTAAAAATTAGCACTGACTTTGAGTTTTACGCTTTAAAAAGTTTGGGGGCATAAAAGTCAGCAATTTTATTCAGAAAGGTTGAATTCATGTTGATCAAAAGTGAGAGTAAAGACATGTATAATGATACAAAATATTTCTATTTCAATTAAATGCTGTTCTTTTGAACTTTCTATGCATCAAAAAATCCTGAAAAAATGTATCACGATTTCCACAACTGTTTTAAACATTGATAATATTAATGTTTCTTGAGCAGCATTTCTGAAGGATCATGTGACACTGAAGACTGGAGAAATGATGCTGCAAATTCAGCTTTAATCACAGGAATCATTTTCATTTTAAAACAGCTATTTTAAATTGTAATACTATTTTTGAACAAATAATTGCAGCCTTGAGATGACAAAAGACTTCTTCAAAAAAGATAAAATCTTATACTGACCCAAAGCTTTTGAATTGTGGAGTAAAGTGTTTGAATATATATTTTGAACAACCCGTAATATCTTACAATAGTAAATGTATCTTGTTTTAAAATGTTAGATATATTTACTATCAACAAGATAAAAAGTTTTGGGACAACTGCTTTAACACACAGTGGGTACGGAAAGTATTCAGACCCCCTTAAATTTTTCACTCGTTGTTATATTGCAGCCATTTGCTAAAATCATTTAAATTCAACTCATTAATGTACACACAGTACATTACAGAACCATGTTGACAGAAAACCCCAGAATGGTTGACATTTTTGCAGATTTATTAAAAAAGAAAAACTGAAATATCACATGGTCCTAAGTATTCAGACCCTTTGCTCAGTATTTAGTAGAAGCACCCTTTTGATCTAATACAGCCATGAGTCTTTTTGGGAAAGATGCAACAAGTTTTTCACACCTGGATTTGGGCATCCTCTGCCATTCCTCCTTGCAAATCCTCTCCAGTTCTGTCAGGTTGGATGGTAAACATTGGTGGTCAGCCACTTTCAGGTCTCTTCAGAGATGCTCAATTGGGTTTATGTCAGGGCTCTTGTGCGGCCATTCAAGAACAGTCACAGAGTTGTTGTGAAGCCACTCCTTCATTTTTTTAGCTGTGTGCTTAGGGTTTTTGTCTTGTTGGAAGGTTAAATGTAAGCCCAGTCTGAGGTCTTGAGCACTCCGGAGAAGGTTTTCTTCCAGGATATCCCTGTACTTGGCCGCCATCCATCTTTCCCTCGATTGCAACCAGTGGTCCTGTCCCTGCAGCTGAAAAACACCCCCACAGCATGATGCTGCCACCACCATGCTTCACTGTTGGGACTGTATTGGACAGGTGATGAGCAGTGCCTGGTTTTCTCCACACATACCACTTAGAATTAGGCCAAAAAGTTATATCTTGGTCTCATCAGACCAGAGAATATTTTTTCTCACCATCTTAGCAAACTCCATGCAGGCTTTCGTGTGTCTTGCACTGAGGAGAGGCTTCCGTCGGGCCACTCTGCCATAAAGCCCCAACTGGTGGAGGACCGCAGTGATGGTTGAGTTTCTACAACTTTCTCCCATCTCCCGACTGCATCTCTGCATCTCTGCAGCTCAGCCACAGTGATCTTTGGATTCTTCTTTATCTCTCCCACCAAGGCTTTTCTCCCCCGATAGCTCAGTTTGGCCAGACCGACAGCTCAAGGAAGGGTTCTGGTCGTCCCAAACGTCATCCATTTAAGGATCATGGAGGCCACTCTGCTCTTAGGAACCTTAAGTGCAGCAGAATTTTTTTTGTAACCATGACCAGATCTATGGCTTGCCACAATTCTCTGAGCTCTTCAAGCAGTTCCTTGGACCCTAATGATTCTCATTTGCTCTGACATTCACTGTGAGCTGTAAGCTCTTATATAGACAGGTGTGTGGCGTTCCTAATCAAGTCAGTATAATCAAACACAGCTGGACTCAAATGAAGGTGTGGAACCATCTCAAGGATGATCAGAAGAAATGGACAGCACCTGGCTTAAATATATGAGTGTCACAGCAAAGAGTCTGAATACTTAGGACCATGTGATATTTGTTTTTCTTTTTAAAAAAATCTGCAATAATGTCAAAAATTCTGTGTTTTTCTGTCAATATTGGGGTGATGTGATACATTAATGAGAAAAAAAAAGAACTTAAATGATTTTAGCAAATGGCTGCAATATAACAACGAGTGAAAAAGGGGTTTGAATACTTTCCGTACCCACTGTACACATGAACTTTAATGATATCCCATTCTTAATTCGTAGGGTTTAATATGGAGTTGGCCCACCCTTTGCAGCTATAACAGCTTCAACTCTTCTGGGAAGGCTTTCCACAAGGTTTAAAGGTGTGTTTACCCAGGTGAAAAAGACATACTATTAAAAGTATTAAAAATGTACTTGAGTATGTTTTTAATCAAATTCAAATATAATATAAACATACTACTTGAATTTCTAGTACATTTTTAATACATTTAATAGTACATCCTTTTCACCTGGGTATAGGAATTTTTGACCATTCTTCTTCATTCTTCTTCATTTGTGAGGTCAGACACTGATGTTGGACGAGAAGGCCTGGCTCGCAGTCTCCGCTCTAATTCATCCCAAAGGTGTTTTATCGGGTTGAGGTCAGGACTCTGTGCAGGCCAGTCAAGTTC
The DNA here is from genome assembly GCA_023029165.1 of Gobiocypris rarus. NCBI lineage: Eukaryota > Metazoa > Chordata > Actinopteri > Cypriniformes > Gobionidae > Gobiocypris > Gobiocypris rarus. The sequence goes on along the minus strand of CM040919.1, from coordinate 32,598,424 downwards.
CTCCACACCAAACTCTTAATTTCTGTCAACCCTGTCTTTATGGACCTTGCTTTGTGCACTGGTGCGCAGTCATTTTGGAACAGGAAGGGGCCGTCCCCAAACTCTTCCCACAAAGTTGGGAGCAGAAATTGTTCAAAATGTCTTGGTGAGCTGAAGCATTAAGAATTCCTTTCACTGGAACTAAGACCATAATCCCCCCTCCACCAAACTTTGCACAATGCAGTCAAATACCGTTCTTCTGGCAACTGCCAAACCCAGACTCATCCATCGGATTGCCAGACAGAGAAGCATAATTCGTCACTCCAGAGAACACGCCTTTACTGCTCTAGAGTCCAGTGGCAGCGTGCTTTATACCACTTGTATGCAGCTGCTTGGCCATGGAAACCCATTCCATGAAGCTCTCTAAGCACTGTTCTTGAGCTAATCCGAAGGCCACACGAAATTTGGAGGTATGTAGTTATTGACTCTGCAGAAAGTAGGTGACTTCTGCACATCTGCATGCGCTGACCCCGCTCTGTGATTTTACGTGACCTACCACTTCCTCCCAATTGCTTCCACTAACATTATAATACCACTTATAGTTGACCATGGAATATTTAGTACTGAAGAAATTTCACGAATGAACAACGGAATGATATTCTGGACAATTTTCAAAAACAATTGCAAATTGTATTTGGAATAACATTTTCAATTTGTGCATGCATACTTTGTGACATAAAGGATTGTGAGCACAGTCATATGAACAACATCATGTTAGGTTTCTATGTCAGGTCATAATGTTATGCCTGATCAGTGTATATTGCATTGTGAATGCAAATAAACATTAACACAGGATGGGTTTGCTATCCACTTCTACTGGAAAATTGTTTTACTTCACCATAGATGCTTTCTCCCTTTATTCTTTGATTAGTTTCATTTTCTGTTTTTGCTGTTTTCTTTTCTATACATTATTTTCTTGATTATTTTGCCGATGTTTTAAAGGCTGCCAAAATTCAAACTAAAACATTTTAGAAAAATAAATCCTGTGTAGACAATCCAGTAGCACAACAATCATCTATGAAAAGAAATGTGTGAATTTAAAGACCTCCACAGTTGTACCATGAAAATTAATTGTGTTTACTGACCAAACCTCATTTTTTTTAAGGGCTGGGCTGGGCTGGGCTGACATTTCTGCAGATGATGTGTTTGACATTTGTGGTTTCTTGAATGCAAAGCAGTGTTATCCTGGAAAGGTGAGGTTTAGGCAAAGCAAGTTCATCAGAACAATATCCAGATTAGTTAGATTGCCGCTTGACATTTTATCAGCAATTTAAACATCTTTCATTCCGGTTTGACCGTTTAGTTGCTTAGCAGGAGAGATTTGTCAGGATTGTGCAAGCTAACTGCTTTATCGCACACTATGACCCTATACTAACCCTATTTATCTTTTCATCTTATCTTAATGTTTACTCTCACTGTCATTATTTTTACTTATTCACATTCAGCAGATGCAGCCATCTGAACAATGTTGCTAAACCAGCCATTTAAGTGTAGAAACTTTCTGAGGTTTTTACATTTGTGTGGTTAATTACATCTTTACATTTCTTTGCTAACCTAGTTAAAAACACTGTTTTTAAGAGTTGATTTCTCACCTGGATTTAAATGAGGATGTGGTTGAATTGGTGTTGGATATATTTAATGATGTGCATACCCTCTTTGCATTTGTTTTGGTCACTCCCATATACAATAAATGACATAACCACACACATTTTGTCTAAGGCACTTTTTATTGTTGCAAATGCTTACAGACTACCACCACATTTTGACAGCTTGATAGGAGCTGCAGGTGTATTCTCCGACCAACATGAGTCTGGTGTGCTTTACTTAACAAGGGATGTTGAAGAGGTAGAAATCACCGTCCCACTATCAACCACCTCTTCCACAACAGTGATCACTGCTGTTTTGGTGCTAGTGATGGAGCTGGAGCCAGAGTTGGCTGAGAGGGCAAGGCTGTTGGGAGACAAAAATATGCAACCAGTTAAACCTTAAATGCCCATTTTGTACTTTCTATCTACACCTATCAGGTATAACATTATGACCACTGACAGGTGAAGTGAATAACACTGATTATCTCTTCATCATTGCCCCTGTTAGAGAGTGGGATACATTAGGGATCAAGTGAATATTTTGTCCTCAAAGCTGATGTGTTAGAAGCAGGAAAAATGGGCAAGCTTAAAGATTTGAGAGGGCCAAATTGTGATTGCTAGACGAATGGGTCAGAGCATCTCCAAAACTGCAGCTCGTGTGGGGTGTTCCCGGTCTTCAGTGGTCAGTATCTATAAAAAGTGGTCCAAAGAAGGAACAGTGGTGAACTGACAACGATCAAGGGCAGCCAAGGCTCATTGATGCACATGGGGAGCGAAGGCTGGCCCGTGTGGTCCGATCAAACAGACGAGCTACTGTAGCTTAAATTGCTCAAGAAGTTAATGCTGGTTCTGATAGAAAGATGTCAGAATACACAGTGCATCGCAGTTTATTGCGCATGAGGCTGCATAGACGCAGACCAGTCAGGGTGCCCATGCTGACCCCTGTCCACAACCAAAAGCCCCAACAGCATCAGAACTGGACCACAGAGCAATGGAAGAAGGTGGCCTGGTCTGATGAATCACTTTTTCTTTTACATCACATGGATGGCCGTGTGCGTCGCTTACCTGGAGAACACATGGCACAAGGATTCCCTATGGGGCGGAGGCAGTGTGATGCTTTGGGCAATGTTCTGCTGGGAAACCTTGGGTCCTGCCATCTATGTGGATGTTGCTTTTACACGTACCACATACCTAAGCATTGTTGCAGATCATGTACATCCTTTCATGGAAATGGTATTCCCTGGTGGCTTTGGCCTCTTTCAGCAGGATTCAGAAATGGTTTAAGGAGCACAACAGTGAGTTTGAGGTGTTGACTTGTCCTCAAAAGATCTCAATACAATTGAGCATCTGTGGGATGTGCTGAGCAAACAATTCCGATCCATGGAAGCCCCACCTTGCAACTTACAAAACCTGCTGCGAACATGTTGGTGCCAGATACACAGCACACCTTCAGGGGTCTAGTAGAGTCCATGCCACGACAGGTCAGGGCTGTTTTGGCAGCAAAAGTGGGATCAACACAATATTAGGATATTGTCATAATGTTATGTCTGACCAGTGTATAGTGTAATAAATAAATTAATAATTTTATATATTTTTTGTAATGAATAGCAGGAAAAGAATGTGTTTCCCTGCATGTATGGAGCATAACATGTACTTGTTAATGTCTATATAAATATGATCTGTGATTTACCTGCCGCTGGCCTCTGCATCCAGCAGTCTCCTGTATTCTGCAATCTCCAGCTCTAGTCTGGTCTTGATGTCCAGAAGCATCTGGTACTCTTGACTTTGGCGCTCCAGATCACTGCGGAGCTGCACCAGTTGGGCCTCCATTCCACTGACCTACAAGCCCGAGGGGAGAAGACAGAACTTTTAACCCCAACAGAGGTCATTTTAAAGCCTTGTTAATGAGCTGGCTGCAGTAAGAGTTCTGTCTGTAAGATTTATGAGATTCTTAGCCTTAGGTGAGCTCTCACCTGTGCCTGGTAGCCGGACAGCTGCAGGGAGTAGCGATTCTGAGTCTCACTCAGGGTGCTTTCCATAGATGATTTCTGTGATAATGAGGAAAAAAACATGTTAGCAATGACCAACATTTTACATTTTCTTTAAAGTTTGATAACCAGAAAGTGTACAGTACAAATACTTTTTGTCTTACTTTTGAATGATTTTATAATTTAACCCGGTTCAGGTTCAGAAAAAATACAATACATTGAACTATGGGAATTAAAAGGGGAGGCAATATAAGGGAAGCCAATGATGTGCTGTTATATTTTACATGTTACATTTTATTCGAATTACATTTGAATGTCCCTCCAAAACTCTCTTTCCCACTCTTTTCCCACCCTCTGACCCTCACATGGAAGACACCCATTGAAGTGCTCCAGAAATTGCTCTATTAACCTAATTTCTAAACATCTCTTCTCAAGGGGAGAATTGCAGTAATGTATTTCCCCACTGGGATTTTTTTTTATAGATAGTAGCATCAATAATATGATCGCAGTTATTTATTTATTTGAAGTTTTATTGTAATAGCTGTATTTATGTATAAATAACAAAATTTATTTTCAGAAAATGAATACAGTGATATTTTACAGAAAGGGCAACAATAGGAAGAGTGCAGAGTTAGCTCTTCCATGTGATGAGAGTGAGGATGAGTTTTGCCATTTTGAAGGTTAAAAGATAGGGAATCTACTTATTTATGGTTTGCACAAGTTACAATTTATCAATTTCTAAAAGAAATGTGCATTTAAATAGAAAAGAAAATCATAATTTTAAAGAAAAATGCCTTCTTTTTTAACAATTTTGACATTTTTAACCCCCCCACCCCCATACAAAAAAAGTTTTGATTTGTATGACTTAAGCTATTTCATGTAATATAAATAGTTTTGAAAAAAAATTAATAGAACATAGAACATAATGAGGGTTAAACATTATACATATATGTTATGTTGAAATAATTGGCCATTTGTAAATGACTCTTGGTTTGCAGTGGTCTAAAGTATCTGAGTAAATGCAATTAGTTACAGGTGACTTTGTAGTTTTACTGAGTATCAAAGATATTAGCAACTTTCACTACTGGACTATATTTTTGACTATATTCTACTCTTTATTCCAATACATGTGTGATGAGTAATGCAATTCGTTATATTTTGCATGGCATTTAACTTTTTCTGAAGCAGTTTATTTATGCTACAAAAGAAGCAATACAGGTATAATATAATGTACTATATTTTGTGGGTTTTGGCCTTTCTTACGCAAATGTGTCAACACGACTACTTTGCACGAATGTGAGTGCATTAGCAGGTAGTAACTTGTGAATCGCAGGTGTTCATGAATATATGATATGAGGACATGGCTCAGCCGGTGATAAAGCCAGCCTATCCAGACTTTGCAAGCAGACTTTGATAACATTTTATAGGCTATGCATTCTATTGAAGACACCTTTTTGAAGGATATTGGTTTACTTATTCCCCTTTTTGAGCACTTGAGCTTAACTGAGACATGAGTGTTTTATAAAAATTTAAGAGGCTGATATGTCAACCTTAATTTGTTTCAATATTCAGGTGATTAGTTTTATTTTTTTACTGGCATGTCTCAGGTGTTGAGGACTAGTGCATCTAGTGACATTCAGTATGAGTAAAATACTTAGTGTTTAAATCAGATACTTTAAGACTTTTACTGAAGTCGTAATTGAAGCAGTGACTTGTCATTTTCTCTGTACGATTACTCAAGTATGGTTTTCAAGTACTCACCACTGTTGGTTTGAGATTTTGATATCTAATGCACTGATATTCATATGTAATTCATATGTATGCACTATGTAATGTTGCCAGCTAGTGGTTAAATTGGATACTGCAGTCTAAATTCAAAATTTTGGAGAGTTTTCCTGCCCCCTCCTCCTCAGACTCTATTCGGGTCTCATGCGGGTTGCCAGATTGAGGACACCCAACAGAAACAAATGTAATTGAAAATTGAAAGCGACGAACCTTACATTATAAGTCGATCAGCTAATGCATAAATTTGCAATGCTTTTTTGGTCAGGTAGAATTTGTAATCTCTGACCTAGTTATTTTGTATACTGTTTTTTTTTGTTGTTGAGCCAACTGGTAACTATGTGAAATACCATTGTATAAACTGGCAGTGGCACACAGACCCAAAAAACAAAACAAAAAAAACAACAACAACCAGATATTCCCGAATCCCGACACGGAGCGCACAGTAAAAAACAGAAGACCTGGCTGTAGCATTGTTTTTCAGAGAAACAAGTATTTGAACATGTTCACTCTGCAAACATATTATGGTATTTTTATGCTTCAGTACAGTCAACAACAACAACAAAAGACATTTAGGTTGACTTATGTGTCTAAATAGTTTTTGGGTTCACTGTACATTTTTTGAACACAGACTCACCATGGAAAAGAGGGACTGAAGCTCAATCTCCAGTGACTGTACTGTGCTCTTCACTGTGTTGACCTCGGTTTTCGATGTCTGCAAGGTCTCTGTGCTTGTTACAACCTCTTGTTTGAAGGTCTCAGACTGCAAAATAAGTATAAAAAAAATAATAATAATAATTGTAATTTAACACATGACATGTAGAAACCCAGCATGGCGGTAGCTGTGCTAATGTTTATTATAGGCTACACTGATCAGGCTTAACATTATGACCACTGACAGATGAAGTGAATAACACAGATTATAGATCACGGCACCTGTTAATGTGTGGCATATACCAGGCAGCAAGTGAATATTCTGTCCTTCAAGTTGATGTGTTAGAAAAATGGGAAAATGTAAGGATTTGAGCGAGTTTGACAAGGGCCAAATTGTGATGGTTAAGGGGTCAGAGCATCTCCAAAACTGCAGCTTTTGTGGGGTGTCCCGGTCTGCAGTGGATGAGCTACTGTAGCTGTAGATCAAATTGCTCAAGAAGTTCATTTTTTTATTTGCATATTTTTTTCAGATATCAAAATGTTGTTTTAATCTCATTTTCATGAACTATATTTGGACCAGCTTCATTATTTCCAACATTTTTTGAGCTGGGACCATAGAATACATATGACTTTATATGTGTTTCTCATATACAGAGTCAGGTTTTGGACTGAACCAACCTTCTGCTGGAACCAGCCTTCAAGGTCTTTCTGGCTCTTGGCTACGACGGTCTCGTAGTGCTCACGCATCTCAGCTAGAATTCTGGTGAGGTCTTCCTGTGGTGCGGCATCAACTTCCACGTTGACCTGTCCACTCATCTGATCACGTGTGGTCAAGAGGTCCTGAAGATGCATTATACATACTTTTCAGATGCGTATTATTCTTTACTTTAAATGTCATAATAATACAAAACAGTAATGTCTTGACCCTAAAGGGATAGTCAACCCTCAAGTTGTTCTAAACCTGTATGATTTTTTTATTCTTGTGGTGAACACGAATGAAGACATTTTGAAGAATTTTGAGTAAATGACAGAACTTTCATTTTGGGTGAACTATCCCTTTAAGGCTAATTTGGCACCTGTGTGACCTGACCTCTAAAATATTTAACTGGAACAGTTTTTAGCATAAATCTTGTGTTTTGCTCTGCTCTATTATGAACAGATTTACTACCTCCTCGTGATTCTTCTTTATGTAGACCAGCTCTTCATTAAGCCCTTCAATCTGCAGACTGAGGTCTTTATTGTTCAAGTTGAGCTCGCTAAGCACACTCTTTAACCCTGCGATGTCTGCCTCCACAGACTGACGCATTGCCAGCTCGTTCTCATATCTGCCAAATAAAAAGAAACATTATAAAAATAACTTTCTTTTATCAACATCAACATTTGTTAAAATCCATAGTGTACTCTATTAGTATACTAGCTCATACTAGTTCCTAAATGTTATTGTAATGTGACAAATAGATAATTAAACTGTGTATAAATGTGTATAACTTTTGTCACACAGAATATTGTGCAAATTACCCAATAGTAGATTTTCAAATGATTTGCACTGCAGTTATTTGTTGTTTTTCGGGAATGTATGTACATTTACACAGCATATTTTATACAATTTATTTATTTAATAAAAAATAAATAATTACTTCATTCTGAAATCATCTGCAGCCAAGCTGGCATTGTCAATGGCGAGGTGGACTGTGTTCTTTACCTGCATGGCAGCCAAGATCTGAGAACAAAAGGAAAAGTTTAAAAAAAAATTTGTTTGGTTGTATATAGTGAATAAAGATTATTATTAGGTTTTGAAATTGTATTGTAGCAGTAGCCACAGAGAATCTACCTAGCTAGACTTACTTTAGCCTGGAGGTCACTGATAGCAGCCTCAAAGGCTGAGTAGTTACGAGCAGTGCCAGTAGGAGAGATTCTGCTCTCAAGGAATTGGCATATCTTCAACTCAAAGTCAGCATTGGCCTTTTCAAGGGAGCGGACCTTCACAAGGTAAGTAGCCAGACGGTCGTTAAGATTTTGCATGGTAAACTTCTCATTGCCAATGACGCTGTCATCTGCTCCTCCAGCGACACTGAATCCTCCTCCTGCTGTAGCACCAAAGCCCCCACTGAATCCTCCACCAGCACCAAATCCACCTCCAAAGCCACCTCCTGACCCAGCTGCGGACATGGAGCGGGAGGCACTGGAGATCCTGACCCCTGATCCTCCTGCACCCCCATAGACGCTGCCAGCCCTCATGGCACTGATGCGGCCACCTCCTCCACCTGAAACTGAGAATCGTGAGGAGCCCATTGAGGACCTGCTGGAAAGAAAGCTGCCGTTGGAGAAGGTGGTAGCCATGTGGATGGTGCTTTGTGGTCTTACTCTGCTCTGCCTGGAGAGTGAGTACAGTGGAGAAACTCTGGGTCTTTTTATGTGCTGGTGACGCTGACAAGGAACGATGCAGTGACCTTATTTTCCATCAAAACTTGCTGACAGCAAGGAATTCCATCAGCTTAAATGATCTTTAAGTGAAAAGTGACTCTATAAGACTCAAAATTGGTTGATTGATCATCCCCTCGAGTATGTAAGATAGACACCTGCATTCCCCCTCTATACATTTCTCAGATGAGAGCTCTGTACATGTTCAGACATTTGTGGACATGTTGGTTTAACTGTAAAGCCGCTCTCTAAAACCCTTGAATGTTCTAAATTAAAGTAAATTAAAGCGCTAGTTCACCCACAAATGAAAATTCTGTCATTGTTTACTCACCTTAAATATGTTCCAAACCTATTTGAGTTTATTTCTTCTACTGAACACAACAGAAGATATTTTGAAGAATATCCCAGCTGGCATTTTAACGTTGAGTCACTGTTGAATCAACGTCAGGTGAACCATAATAACCGGTGGATAACCTTTGGATTTTGTTTAGATTTTGCAAATCTTTTCAACCATCCATCCATCCATCCATCTAGCCAGTCAACAAAATGTTTATGGTTGTAGTCATGGTTGTGAAAATAATATTGATTTGACGTACAGCTCATATTCCGTTTGATATTCCTATGTTGAATCTGTGGTGAGTTAACCCTTTAAGGTACGCACCATGAAAAAAGCAAAGGAAAAATTATTTATTTGCATTTTTTATTAAGTTATGATAACAATAACAACAACATATATATATATATATATATATATATATATATATATATATATATATATATATATATATATATATATATATATTTTTTTTTTTTTAATTAGACCCTACAGTATTTTAGATACAGTCCTCTACCAAACGGTTGAAATGTCTGTTCATAATAAAAAAACAATATTAAGAACAAGTCATATTAAGGGCAGTTTCTTGACCAATAAAAAATCTGATGTCTCCAAACACATCTTACCATAATTTAGCATGATCTACCATAGTTTACCATGATTCTAGCATTAGTTTACCATGATTTACCATAATTTACTATGATTTACCATAATTTACTATGATTTACCATAATTTACTATGATTTACTATAATTTACTATGATTTACCATAGTTTACCATGATTCTAGCATAATATACCAGTTTACCTTGATTTAAAATTATTCTAGCATGATTTACCATGTTTACCATGATTAAAAATTATTCTAGCATGATTTACCATGATTTAACATAGTTAACTATGATTTACCATAATTTACCATAGTTTACTATGGTTTAACATAGTTTACCATGATTCTAGCATGATATACCAGTTTACCATGATTTAAAATTATTCTAGCATGATTTACCATAGTTTACCATGATTGTGATTTACCATAGTTTACTATGATTCTAGCATGATTTACCATAGTTTACCATGATTCTAGCATGATTTACCAGTTTACCATGATTTAAAATTATTCTAGCATGATTTACCATAGTTTACCATGATTCTAGCATGATTTACCATAGTTTACTATGATTCTAGCATGATTTACCATAGTTTACTATGATTCTAGCATGATTTACCATAGTTTACCATGATTATGATTTACCATAGTTTACCATGATTCTAGCATGATTTACCAGTTTACCATGATTTAAAATTATTCTAGCATAATTTACCATAGTTTACAATGATTCTAGCATGATTTACCATAGTTTACCATGATTCTAGCATGATTTACCATAGTTTACAATGATTCTAGCATGATTTACCATAGTTTACTAAGATTCTAGCATGATTTACCAGTTTACCATGATTTAAAATGATTCTAGCATGATTTACCATAGTTTACCTTGATTCTAGCATGATTTACCATAGTTTACCATGATTTACCATAGTTTACTAAGATTCTAGCATGATTTACCAGTTTACCATGATTTAAAATGATTCTAGCATGATTTACCATAGTTTACTAAGATTCTAGCATGATTTACCATAGTTTACCATGATTTACCATAGTTTACTAAGATTCTAGCATGATTTACCAGTTTACCATGATTTAAAATGATTCTAGCATGATTTACCATAGTTTACCTTGATTCTAGCATGATTTACCATAGTTTACCATGATTTACCATAGTTTACTAAGATTCTAGCATGATTTACCAGTTTACCATGATTCTAGCATGATTTACCAGTTTACCATGATTTAAAATGATTCTAGCATGATTTACCATAGTTTACTAAGATTCTAGCATGATTTGCCATAGTTTACCATGATTTACCATAGTTTACTAAGATTCTAGCATGATTTAAAATGATTCTAGCATGATTTACCATAGTTTACTAAGATTCTAGCATGATTTACCAGTTTACCATGATTTAAAATGATTCTAGCATGATTTACCAGTTTACCATGATTCTAGCATGATTTAAAATGATTCTAGCATGATTTACCATAGTTTACTATGATTCTAGCATGATTTACCAGTTTACCATGATTTATTATTCTAGCATGATTTACCATAGTTTACCATGATTCTAGCATGATTTACCATAGTTTACCATGATTTACCATAGTTTACTATGATTCTAGCACGATTTACCAGTTTACCATGATTCTAACCAGTTTACCATGATTCTAGCATGATTTACCATAGTTTACCATGATTCTAGCATGATTTACCATAGTTTACCATGATTCTAGCATGATTTACCATAGTTTACCATGATTTACCATAGTTTACCATGATTCTAGCATGATTTACCAGTTTACCATGATTCTAGCATGATTTACCAGTTTACCATGATTCTAGCATGATTTACCATAGTTTACCATGATTCTAGCATGATTTACCAGTTTACCATGATTCTAGCATGATTTACCAGTTTACCATGATTCTAGCATGATTTACCAGTTTACCATGATTCTAGCATGATTTACCAGTTTACCATGATTCTAGCATGATTTACCAGTTTACCATGATTCTAGCATGATTTACCAGTTTACCATGATTCTAGCATGATTTACCAGTTTACCATGATTCTAGCATGATTTACCATAGTTTACCATGATTTACCACTTCAACTATTTGGTGTCCAATGTTGTTTTGACGTTGAATTAATGATTTTTTCCTAAACTGACATTATTTCAACCACTTTTAAACGTATAATGTCGGTAGAATGCCAGCTGGGATGGGTCACCAAACAGTTGATAGGTGCCATTAACTTCCAAAGTATGGGGAGAAAGTCAAAGGGGCCAACCAGCTGTTTGGTTACCGACATTTTTCAAAATATCATCTTTTGTGTTCAGCAGGAGAAAAACAAAATCATAGGTTTGGAACAACTTGAGGGTGAGTAAATTACAGGATTTTTATTTTTGGGTGAACTATCCCTTTAAAGGCTGTTAACTCAACAAAATTATAGGCCTACTCTCATTTAAGATTTTACTGCTTGCAAGTGATGTAGCCATGTTGGAAGAAGCAAGTGTGACTTCAGAAAATCTATAAAAGTGCAAAAAGATGTAAATTGATAAGATGTGAAACTACATCAAGCTATGCTGATCTCATTGGCAATTGAAGATTTGCCTATAGCAACTTATTATGTAACAATTTTACTATATAGGGGCTATATACTATCTAGAGGTAAAAGTGGATTGTTTGAAACTTCGCATGTTTGTGCATGTACATGTGTGCACTTAACAGAGCAGCAGGATTTTTCCCACCATGTTTAGTTTAACATATAAAATTCCTCCCTTAGGCTCAGGGGCAGGCAAGTTGGTCCTAGAGAGCTGCACTGTCCTGCAGAGTTTGACTCCAACCCTGAAAAACCCTTACCTGCCTGTAGCTTTAGCAATCCTTGTTCAGGCGTGTTTGATTAGGGTTGAGCTAAACTCTGCAGGACAGCAGCTCTTTGTTACTGAACTTGCCTACCCTTGCCTAACTTTGTTTAAAGATGATTTTGAACTATGTTATGATAGATATAATGGAATGCATTGATATACCATCTTACTTTATGCAAAATGTGGGTATAAATAGCCATACTTGGATTTTCCCATTCAAAACAATGTATCTATACACTGCATCTAATTTGCATATGAATGTGTCCTTGGTGCAAAATGTAATGAAAATATAAGTGTAATAATGGGAGTAACACTTTTTCATAATAATATTAATATTCATAGGGATATTGATATATAATTTATTTCCCATCTCCAAGATGCCTGATAAACATGATTTAATCCTGGCGTCCACTACAGTGGACATTTTGAATTCAATGCCCTGTTCAGTGACAGAAAGTCATATTTTGATTAGATGTTTTGACTGAGATGTTGATTTATAACAAACTATTTGAAAATGAATCGATTTAAATTATAATTACAAAATATTTTTTATATTTCCATAAGAGTGCTAAACATTATTTTATAATAGCCGTATTTAAAGACCAAGAAGATGTTGTTGTCCTGGTAAAATCTCCAAACATTTGGTATCTGTACAAAGCCCCGGATGTGCTCTTTACAGGACATGACATGTATGTTGTCAGAGAAATTCACTAAAATATAATGTCCACTACAGTGGACAAAAGTTTGGGCTAGTTATATTTAAAATGTTAGAGCATGTTTGAGCAGCAGGAATTTGGTAGCCTATTTGACCTCTCACCAGTTTGCATTCACCAAGTCAAAAAAACTCCAACCTGTTCCCAGTATAGTGCACTAGCATTGTCTGAATTCTGAGAACAAAATAATTTAATGTTCACTGTAAAAATGCTATATACCTCATAATAAAAAATAGTTTACATTTTGAATGTAATTCAAAGTGAAGTTTTAAACAATGATAGTAGTCTAATCACTAATCATTTCATTAAGTCACCAATTGATTAAAAATATAAAATATTCATAATTGTTTTTGTCATTAATTCACCTTAAAGCAACATTTATTTATTGTTTTACTTATACTGATGCCACTTTTCTTTTAAAAAAAAAGGGGGTGGGGGTCTAAGTTTGTGTACATTTTACAAAATGAATCTCACTCGAACAAAAACTAAAGATATTAAAACAAAAGGTATGCTTGTCAACACAATTGTTTAATGCAAACAGAAAATCGCTTCTCTGAATACCATAAATATCGGTTTCATTGCAATATTTCGGTCAATTTGATGTACAAACACTGATCGTTTGTTTAGCAGCGCCGATTGCATGCTCGACCACAAGAGCGCGCGCGCGTGACAACTACGAGTGGCGCGGTTTTCTGAGGGAGAGTCCAGAGAATAAAAGGTGAGCTACTTTACTTCACCACAAATTATATAGGTTTCACGCAAGACAAGATATGAAATATCATAATATTAATAATGTTATTACCTATCACTGAAACCCCGTATGCCTAGAGTAGGCCTACTATAAATGTTTCCCTGGTTTAACTTGACTAAATTAACTTAAAATGTAACAACGACAGTTTCATAATGACTGAATATGTGAACAAAATATTATATCCCATCCACATCCACAGCAATAATCATAACAAAAACAACTAATTCTTAATAATCATAATACTTCCAGTTTAGTTATTTATAGCTATATTCCACAACATAAATTTACCTAACATTTAGATGGACAATTTTACACAGATGTGCACAAATGTGTCTGCATTGTGACATTCACAATACTTGAATGTTTACTGTAATATTTAATTGTTAAGTAATGGCAGGGGTTTATTGATTTAGAGTGGTGCTCCTAGCTCTCTTGGTGCCATAGGCCAGATAACATTTGAAATAACCATCTGTCAACTGTGTATTGTAAGATCACCCTTTGACCTTTAAAGGCAGGCAAATAACTCTGAAGAGTGTTCAATCTCAAAAGAGTGTCAATGAAGTATAAGGCAGGTAAAGAGGTTTTAGGTAGTTAGTTGTCAGATTTTAAGTGAAAAGGCGGATTTTTGCTTTGCTTTACTTGGCTTTGTTAAGCCCCCCTGGCATAATAAAGTGTGAATGACCTAATAGCATAGTCATTGTTCATGTTTCAGATTTTACCAGTCTCTTTACATAGTCATGTTGCATTAATGCATTCAAATGGTTGAATGTCTGTCAGAGAGAGATTTATGTAGTTATTCTGATGGCTGGTTGTATATGTGAAACATTTGGATTATATTTGTAGGATATATTTATTAAAAGACGTTAGCCTGATTTAATGTATGTAATTGAATACATCGGCAGCTTTTTGTCATTTTTGTTCTGGTAATTGATAACAGCCTTGTAATTGGGTCTTTGAGTCATTCCTTTTTTCTAATTCTAATGTTTTATACCACAACTAGGCTAATACTAGCCGATATACTTAGCAGATCTTTTTTTATTTAAATGCCTTTTGCCTACATTTTCACATTATGACACAATTTGATATCAAAATAAGACAACCACAAGAAATTCACAGTTAGACGACTTTATTGGCATTTTTAATTCACTCTGAGGTGGATTGTTGCTGCTCAAGAGCTCTTTTGAGACACGGTCTGGCTTGTAGCCTGGGAAGATGAGCTGACCACTTTGCCGTCCACCACTTCTTCCACAATGGTTACCACTTTGCGTGTAGTTGTGCTTGAGCTTGAGCTTGAGCTGGAGGTTGAAAGGCTGTAGAGGTAGAAACACATAAAATTACATTTCTGAAATGTTGGACAGATATTTCCATCCCACTTTAATTTTGTTTGTTGCAACAAGTCACCACTGCTCACTGAAAAATGTTGACACCACGTTTTAATCTAAATGCTGTTTTTTAGAGATTGTGTTGTAGATGTCACACCTTGCAGCCTCTCCATCCAGCAGTCTTCTGTACTCTGCAATCTCCATCTCCAGTCTGGTCTTGATGTCCAGAAGCATCTGATACTCTTGCCTTTGACGTTCTAGATCGGCACGAAGTTGCACCAGTTGCTCTTCCATGCTGGTCACCTGGAACTGGTAGCCGGACAACATGGAGGAATAGCGGGCCTGTGTGTCTGCCAAAGTGCCTTCCAACGATGCTTTCTATTGGGGGGAAAGTGAATTATTCTGTGTTGTGTTCTACACAATGTGATGACAAAACTTTAAAGGATTCATCTATCGTTGCTTACCATACTGAGTTGTGACTGCAGCTCGATTTCAAGACTCTGGAGTGTGCGTTTAACCTCTGTGATTTCAGATCGGGATGTTTGAAGGGTTTCTGTGCTGACAGCAACTTCCTTGTTAAGGGTTTCGGTCTATGAAAGACAATCCATAGCAAAGCGGTCAGGTAAGTTTTTTGTTGGTTTTGATTATAATGCTGCCCTTTCTTTAAAAATGTCTGATTTTACCTTGGTCTGGAACCAAGCCTCAAGATCCTTGCGATTCTTATTAGCAACTGCCTCGTAGTGCTCACGGATTTCAGCCATGATCTTTGTCAGGTCTTCCTGTGGTGCTGCGTCAACTTCTACATTGACCTGTCCACTCATCTGGGCACGCACTGCCAAGAGTTCCTAAAAATATAATAAACCACTGAGCATTTGCTTCATTTAAAGGTATTACTTATTTATTAAAGAGCGTGAACCAACGTACCTCCTCGTGGTTCTTCTTGAGGAAGATCAGCTCTTCTCTCAGCCCCTCAATCTGCATCTCCAGATCTGATCTGCTCATTGTCAGTTCATCCAGCACTCTTCTTAGCCCAGCAATATCTGCCTCTACAGACTGCCTCATGCTCAGCTCATTCTCATATCTGCACAAAAAATTAACTGACATAAATACTTTTGATCTGGTATAGGTGTTGGAAGAACTGTTTGCTTGTATTGCTAATCACTTACTTGACTCTGAAGTCATCTGCAGCCAGCTTGGCATTGTCAATGCTCAAGTAAATGCCTCCGTTTACACCAGTAGCATGTTGAATCTTCAGGAGGACGAATTAATAAATAAAAAAGTCAAATTTAGTTATTCTGAAGTTACATACTTGAGCAATACAGTATTTAACAGTATATACTTTGCATATATGCTTTGCAAATGAGGAAAGATGGGATAGTGAAAACTAGATCATTTTTATCTAATGGTGGTTTAATGATTAACTTCACTAACATGTTTTATAGATGTCACGTACCTTGGCCTGCAGGTCAGTGATGGTAGCATAATAGGCACTGTAGTCATGAGCAGCAGGAGTGGCCTTGCTGTCCAGGAACTGGCGGATCTTCAGTTCAAGATCAGCATTGGCCTTCTCGAGGGAGCGCACCTTCTCCAGGTAGGTGGCCAGACGGTCATTGAGGTTTTGCATGGTGGCCTTCTCATTTGCAGATACATCAACAGCATCAGCCAGGTTGAAACCAGCACCACCACCAAAGCCAGCACCACCTCCAAAGCCAGCACCACCTCCAAAGCCAGCACCACCTCCAGCAGAGAAGGAACGAGAAGCAGAAGCACTGGAGATACGGACACCGGTTCCTCCTGCTCCCCCATACACGCTGCCGGCACGCATGGCTGAGACACGACCAGCTCCGCCACCAGAGCTAGAGAAGCGAGAAGATCCTCCTGAGGACATGTAGCTGCGGGTGGAAGAAGAAGAAGACATCATTTTGAAGGAGTCTTGCTGTCGTTCTCTACTCTGGCTGGAGAATGAGCGAGTGGATGAGTGAGAAGACGACCCCTGCTCTTTTTATTTGGACAGATGGGGGAGGGACTGGATGGATGGGTTGCCTAAGGGTGGGGAGCGTGAAACTATTTGCCCATTCCCCGAAGTAGCAGGCGTGGCTGAAGACAGGTATGTTAACATTTAACAGTTTCACTTAAATTACTTAAAGGTTTGACTGAAGCATGAACTCATGGATTTACTGAAATATGCGTTTTTTGTTGTTGTTGTTTTTGTTGCTTTATTTTGTTAAACTAACTAATTTCTTCCTATTTTTAATAAACCTTTTCATGTTTGCATTAGGAATGCACAGTATATTGGCCCTATCAGTCCAATAAGTAAAATAGAGGAATATATTTAGATATGTTCAAGAAATAATGATCAATGGACCCCACATTATATGTTGTTGGCCTATTGTTAAACACAAATGAAATAAGATGTTTAAATAAAGATATTTTTGTGTGGGACACAGGCATTTTATTTCTTGATTCTATGTTATATTATTCTTTGCTGTACATACAGTAGACTATAATTATATGAATTCCAGCGGTTCATAAGGCCAATTTGAAAATGATTGTGGGGTAAAGGTTTTATTTGTTTCCCACAGCACATATTGATTGGTGTCATTTGAAGCATGTACAGATGTGGACTTCCAAGGTGACTGTATACATGTACTGTATATAGTCCACTATATATATATTTGTAATTTCACAAAATGTTGATTCATTGCAAATCACCAAACGTATTAATAATATAAATTATCAGTTATCAGTATTGACAAATTCCATTACCTAGTTTGCATGTTTCATGATATATATATATATATACAGATTATACATTTAAACAACACAATTGTTGCTTATTGTCCTTAGTGTTGTGCCCTTATTAATGTCCTTACTCCCCAAAAAGCAGGTTTAGTTTGTCTGAAGTGGGTTTCGAGTGACCTGATATTAATTAGATTTGTTGTGAGGGGTTGAAATATTTTTATTTCAAATGGCATATTAACAGTTTTTTTGTTGTATGTAACAAAGTTGTGCTGGGCAGCTTTTAAATGTTTGCAATGTGGTGTGAATGTAATACTGTAAAGCTAAACACGGTCAGTCTCTATTATACAGTAGTGTCATTCTAAAAAAGTAATAATAATTATATGAATTCCTAAAATAGTAGAACTAATTCTTATGTGGTGATTATTAGATTTTGCTCTGAGTTGTGAGTGACCCATATTGTGTTATAGGTATACAGAGTTAACCCTACTTTACACATTTTGACTAACAGGAGGCAATGGCCAGGAACTATGCGGGGTCGCTCCTGGCATGCAAGTATGTAGTCATGTAACAAAAGAGATTTTACTGCACATCAATTGCTGCAGGGACTGTCACCTGAGCAGTGTGTACTGACTCTATTTCTGGAGGCAAGTTGTTAAATCAGTTTTGTTTAATTAGAAAAAATTGCGCAAATTGCCCTTTACCCTTCAAAGTCATGAGGCAAATAACTCTGCACATCTCAAAAAAGTGACAATGAAGTGTCAATAAGGCAGCTCATGAATGAAAAGTGACTGGTGTTTTGAAGCGATAGAGAGTTAGTTTGTCAGGTTGTAAGTGAACAGGCGGGTAGTGAAACATATATTTGCTTTGCTTCAATTGGCTTTGCTAGTACTTGGTCCCCACGGCATGATAAAGTGTGAATGACCTAATAATATAAGACTTAAAACTGGTTGATTGATCATCCCCTAAAGTAAGTAAGATAGACATCTTGCATTCCCCCGCTAAACTTTTCTCAGACGAGAGCTAACATGTTCAGACATTTGTGGACATTTTTCAATGCTGGTTTTACTGTCATTTGTCATGTTTCAGACTTCACATACTCAGTCCTGCATAAATGCATTTAAGTGGTTGAGTGTGTGCCAGAGAGATTAAAATAGTTATTTTGATGGCCGGTTGTATATATGGAACAGTTTGCTTATATTTTTTTATGTATATTTATTAAAAAGACATGTCCTTTGCAGCAAAGTGAACTTCAGCCTGATTTGATGTACAGTATTGTTCAAAATAATAGCAGTACAATGTGACTAACCAGAATAATCAAGGTTTTTAGTATATTTTTTAATTGCTACGTGGCAAACAAGTTACCAGTAGGTTCAGTAGATTCTCAGAAAACAAATGAGACCCAGCATTCATGATATGCACGCTCTTAAGGCTGTGCAATTGGGGTATTAGTTGAAAGGGGTGTGTTCAAAAAAATAGCAGTGTCTACCTTTGACTGTACAAACTCAAAACTATTTTGTACAAACATTTTTTTTCCTGGGATTTAGCAATCCTGTGAATCACTAAACTAATATTTAGTTGTATGACCACAGTTTTTTAAAACTGCTTGACATCTGTGTGGCATGGAGTCAACCAACTTGTGGCACCTCTCAGCTGTTATTCCACTCCATGATTCTTTAACAACATTCCCTAATTCATTCACATTTCTTGGTTTTGCTTCAGAAACAGCATTTTTGATATCACCCCACAAGTTCTCAATTGGATTAAGGTCTGGAGATTGGGCTGGCCACTCCATAACATTAATTTTGTTGGTTTGGAACCAAGACTTTGCCCGTTTACTAGTGTGTTTTGGGTCATTGTCTTGTTGAAACAACCGTTTCAAGGGCATGTCCTCTTCAGCATAGGGCAACATGACCTCTTCAAGTATTTTAACATATGCAAACTGATCCATGATCCCTGGTATGCGATAAATAGGCCCAACACCATAGTAGGAGAAACATGCCCATATCATGATGCTTGCACCTCCATGCTTCACTGTCTTCACTGTGTACTGTGGCTTGAATTCAGAGTTTGGGGTCGTCTCACAAACTGCCTGTGGCCCTTGGACCCAAAAGAACAATTTTACTCTCATCAGTCCACAAAATGTTCCTCCATTTCTCTTTAGGCCAGTTGATGTGTTCTTTGGCAAATTGTAACCTCTTCTGCACGTGCCTTTTTTAACAGAGGATTTTGGGGATTCTTGAAAATAGATTAGCTTCAGACAGACGTCTTCTAACTGTCACAGTACTTACAGGTAACTCCAGACTGTCTTTGATCATCCTGGAGGTGATCATTGGCTGAGCCTTTGCCATTCTGGTTATTCTTCTATCCATTTTGATGGTTGTCTTCTGTTTTCTTCCACGTCTCTCTGGTTTTGCTCTCCATTTTAAGGCATTGGAGATCATTTTAGCTGAACAGCCTATCATTTTGCACCTCTTTATAGGTTTTCCTCTCCAATCAACTTTTTAATCAAAGTACGCTGTTCTTCTGAACAATGTCTTGAACGACCCATTTTCCTCAGCTTTCAAATGCATGTTCAACAAGTGTTGGCTTCATCCTTAAATAGGGGCCACCTGATTCACACCTGTTTCTTCACAAAATTGATGACCTCAGTGATTGAATGCCACACTGCTATTTTTTTTAACACACCCCTTTCAACTAATTCAACTAATACCCCAATTGCACAGCCTTAAGAGCGTGCATATCATGAATGCTGGGTCTCATTTGTTTTCTGAGAATCTACTGAACCTACTGGTAACTTGTTTGCCATGTAGCAATAAAAAAATATACTAAAAACCTTGATTATTCTGGTTAGTCACATTGTACTGCTATTATTTTGAACAATACTGTATGTAATTGACATATTGTGATATAAAAATAAGACAATCACAAGAAATTCACAGTTAGACCAATTTATTGGCATTTTTAATTCACTCTGAGGTGGATTGTTGCTGCTCAAGAGCTCTTTTGAGACACGGTCTGGCTTGTAGCCTGGGAGGATGAGCTGACCACTTTGCCGTCCACCACTTCTTCCACAATGGTTACCACTTTGTGTGTAGTTGAGGTATTTGTTGTGCTTGAGCTACTGCAGATATAGAAAACAAAGAATATTAAATTGATAATTACGTATTACTCATTAAAGTTGTTATGCTTATTAAAAATTAGAACATTAATGTTTAATCTAAATGCTTTTTTAAAAGAGATTTTATTGCAGTTGTGTCTCACCTAACAGCCTCTCCATCCAGCAGTCTTCTGTACTCTGCAATCTCCATCTCCAGTCTGGTCTTGATGTCCAGAAGCATCTGATACTCTTGCCTTTGACGTTCTAGATCGGCACGAAGTTGCACCAGTTGCTCTTCCATGCTGGTCACCTGGAACTGGTAGCCGGACAACATGGAGGAATAGCGGGCCTGTGTGTCTGCCAAAGTGCCTTCCAATGATGCTTTCTGTTGGGGGAAAGTGAATTATTCTGTGTTGTGTTCTACACAATGTGATGACAAAACTTTAAAGGATTCATCTATCTTTGCTTACCATACTGAGTTGTGACTGCAGCTCGATTTCAAGACTCTGGAGTGTGCGTTTAACCTCTGTGATTTCAGATCGGGATGTTTGAAGGGTTTCTGTGCTGACAGCAACTTCCTTGTTAAGGGTTTCGGTCTATGAAAGACAATCCATAGCAAAGCGGTCAGGTAAGTGTTTTGTTGGTTTTGATTATAATGCTGCCCTTTCTTTAAAAATGTCTGATTTTACCTTGGTCTGGAACCAAGCCTCAAGATCCTTGCGATTCTTATTAGCAACTGCCTCGTAGTGCTCACGGATTTCAGCCATGATCTTTGTCAGGTCTTCCTGTGGTGCTGCGTCAACTTCTACATTGACCTGTCCACTCATCTGGGCGCGCACTGCCAAGAGTTCCTAAAAATATAATAAACCACTGAGCATTTGCTTCATTTAGAGGTATTACTTATTTATTAAAGAGCGTGAACCAACATACCTCCTCGTGGTTCTTCTTGAGGAAGATCAGCTCTTCTCTCAGCCCCTCAATCTGCATCTCCAGATCTGATCTGCTCATTGTCAGTTCATCCAGCACTCTTCTTAGCCCAGCAATATCTGCCTCTACAGACTGCCTCATGCTCAGCTCATTCTCATATCTGCACAAAAAAGTAACTGACATAAATACTTTTGATCTGGTATAGGTGTTGGAAGAACTGTTTGCTTGTATTGCTAATCACTCACTTGACTCTGAAGTCATCTGCAGCCAGCTTGGCATTGTCAATGCTCAAGTAAATGCCTCCGTTTACACCAGTAGCATGTTGAATCTTCAAGAGGACGAAATAATAAATAAAAAAGTCAAATTTAGTTATCTCCTGAAGTTACGCATGTGCGAAATACGGTATACGGAGGAAAGATGGGATAGTGAAAACTAGATAATTTGCAACTAAAGGTGGTTTAATGATTGACTTTACTAACATGTTTTATAGATGTAACATACCTTGGCCTGGAGGTCACTGATAGTAGCGAAATAGGCGCTGTAGTCATGAGCAGCAGGAGTGGCCTTGCCATCCAGGAATTGGCGGATCTTCAGCTCAAGATCAGCATTGGCCTTCTCAAGGGAGCGCACCGTCTCCAGGTAGGTGGCGAGACGGTCATTGAGGTTTTGCATGGTGGCCTTCTCATTTGCAGGCACATCAACAGCATCAGCCAGGTTGAAACCAGCACCACCTCCAAAGCCAGCACCACCTCCATAGCCAGCACCACCTCCAAAGCCAGCACCACCTCCATAGCCAGCACCACCTCCAGCAGAGAAGGAACGAGAAGCAGAAGCACTGGAGATACGGACACCGGTTCCTCCTGCTCCCCCGTACACGCTGCCGGCACGCATGGCTGAGACACGACCAGCTCCGCCACCAGAGCTAGATAAGTGAGAAGATCCTCCTGAGGACATGTAGCTGCGGTTGGAAGAAGAAGACATCATTTTGAAGGAGTCTTGCTGTCGTTCTCTACTCTGGCTGGAGAATGAGTGAGTGGATGAGTGAGGAGAAGACGACCCCTGCTCCTTTTATGTGGACAAATTGGGGAGGGACTGGATGGATGGGTTGCCTAAGGGTGGGGACCTATTTGCCCATTCCCCAAGGTAGCAGGTGTGGCTGAAGACAGGTATGTTAGCATTTAAGTTTCGCTTAAATTACTTAAAAATTCTTTAAGGTTTGACTCGAGCATGAACTCATGGATTTGCTGAAATATGTTTTTTTTTTCTTAAATTAACTAATTTCTTCTACTTTAAAGGCACCATATGTAAGATTTTTGGATTAAAATATTCAAAACCACTAGAACAGTGTTATATATTTAGTTGACTAGTCTACTTACATTATCCCAAATGTTTCCAAGAATGTTTAAATCCAGGGAAATAAGCAATTTTAACCAGGACACGCACTGTGTCTGTGCGTTGCCTATCAATGACATCATACCCGCGTTACCCTCAATTTCTGTTTACATGATTTACCTCGAGTACAAAGATTTACAATGACTAATATCGATCTAGCTTACTGCATTGCAACAAGTGTCTAATAGTAGCCGGCGAGTGAACGCACAGAGAAGCATTATAACATAACTTTCAACATGCTCAAATAATGTATCTAATATGATAAAACAGTGCTGCGTATGCATGACCGGAAGAAGCATAAGCGGTCGTCTGCGGCATAATAAAAGCTCTGCACGAAATCCAGGCGTCATCAAGCTACACCTTTGTTTTGAATAAGTGACCTCTAGCGGTGAAAAATTACATATTGTGGCTTTAATTAACCTTTTAATGTTTGCTTTGGGAATGCACAATATATTGGTCCCATCAGTTCGATAAGTAAAAATAGAATATATTTAGATATATTCAAGAAATTGTGATCATGGGACCCCACATTATTTGGCCTATTGTTAAACACAAATAAAAATGGTTATTCCAAGATATGTTATATTATTCTTTGCTGTACATACAGTAGGTATCTATAATTATATGAATTCCATATATATTAGAACTAATTCTTATGTGGTGATTAATATATTTTGCTCTGAGTTCTCAGTGACCCATATTATGTTATAGGTATACAGAGTTAACCCTACACATTTTGACCAACAGTAAACAATGTCCAGAAACTATGCGTGGTCGCTCCCGGCATGCAAGTATGTAGTCATGTAACAAAAGAGACTTTACTGCACTGCAATTGCTGCAGGGACTGTCACCTGAGCAGTGTTTCCCAACCCCCTTTCTGGAGGCACATTGTTGAATCAGGTTTGGTTGTTTAGGAACATTCCAAAAATTTTGGTGCTGGCCTAGAGCTACCTGCGGTTATGTCCTTTGCTAAAGGCCACATGGGTGATGACCCTTTTGGGTTTGACCCTGCAACATTTACCAGGTTTTGACAATTCAGTGGTATTGCTGACAGAGCCGCCGTCCTTAAGGCAGTGCAACCAGTGCGACCGCACCGGGCCTCGTGCTTGAGGGGACCCTGCAGTGAACGGACCGAGGGGAATGGACCATGCTTGATTTGCTAACATACTTATGGATTTTATTTGCAAACCGTTTTAAATACACTTCACCTTAATCTATCCTGTGTCACATGCCTGTCCTGTCTTGTGTGCACATGTGGGTTTTGTTAGTGTGGCCATGTGCCTCTGTCATTGTCAGATCCCACCCCCTTGTTATCTCGTTATTGGTTTAATTTGCCCCACCTGTGTTCTATCACCAGCACCCACTGATTCATGCCCCCACTACGAACGTATCATGAGGTTTCAGACTTTAGCATCCCTCCGCCAACAAGGAACCGATCTGAGAAAGTTTGCGGTCGAGTTCCTTCCAGTGGCGGAGGAATTGAAACTAAATAAAGGCCCTCTTAAGGACTTGTTTTTTTATGCGCTCAATAAGCCCATGGACTGGATACTTAGAAGCGCTTACGAGAACGCTTCTTTTGGGGCAATGGTGGAGGGTCTTGCTCGCCTGCAGGAAAGAGAGGCCAGGGAGAGGAAACGCATTCCGGGGGTCCCTGTTCTGGTGGATCGTGTTCCGGTGGATCGTGTTTCGGTAGTCCCTGCTCTGGTGGTTCCTGTTCCGATGGACTCTGTTCCAGTGGACCATGTTACAGTGGTCACGAAACGGAGGAGGAGAAGGAAGGCTCCCTCCGTGACCGTTCCAAGGATCCCTGTTCTGGTGAACTCTGACTCCGTTCCGGTGGTCCCAGAGCCGGTGGTCCCCGAGCCAGGGGATCGAGTTCCAGTGGTCCCGGTTCCGGTGGATCGTGTTCCGGTGGTCCCTGTGCCGGTGGATCGTGTTCCGGTGGTCCCTGTTCGGGTGGATCGTGTTCCGGTGGTCCCGGTTCCGGTGGATCGTGTTCCGGTGGTCCAAGTTCTGGTGGCTCGTGTTCCGGTGGTCCCAGTTCTGGTGGATCGTGAGCCACCCCGGCTGCCTGAAACCTGTTGGCCGCCCCGGCCGTCTGAACCCGGTTGGTCGCCCGGCCACCTGAACCCTGTTGGCCGCCTGAACCCTGTGGGCCACCCCGGCCGCCTGAACTCTGCTGGCCACTCCGGCCCCCCCGGCCGTCTGAACTCTGCTGGCCGCCTGAACTCTGCTGGCCACTACGGCTCCCCCGGCCGCCTGAACTCTGCTGGCCACTCCGGCCCCCCCGGCCGCCTGAACTCTTTGTGTTCCCTGTCCCTCCCTTGTTTTCCCCTTCCTTATCTGTTTCTCCCAGGTCTGTCCCTCCCGTCCCGCCCTGGTCTGTCCCCGTCCCGCCCTGGTCTGTCCCCCCGTCCCGCCCTGGTCTGTCCCTCCCGTGCCCCTGGTCTGTCCCTCCCATGCCCCCTGGTCTGTCCCTCCCGTGCCCCTGGTCTGTCCCTCCAGTCCCTAGTGGAGCGTCTGGTAGCCGCTCCTTAAGAGGGGTAATGTCACATGCCTGTCCTGTCTTGTGTGCACATGTGGGTTTTGTTAGTGTGGCCATGTGCCTCTGTCATTGTCAGATCCCACCCCCTTGTTATCTCGTTATTGGTTTAATTTGCCCCACCTGTGTTCTATCATTCCCTGCTTGATTTCTCCCCTTTATAAGTTCCTGTGTGTTTGCAGTCCTTGTCGGATCGTTGTAATGTCTACGTCTCCCGCTTCCCCGTTGAGTCCCTGCGTTGGTATGTTTTGAGTTTGTGTTATTTTGATTATGTGTTTCCCCCCTCGTGGGTGTTTTGTTTTGTATTTATGTTTATTTTTGTAATAAATTCACATCTATGCGCACTTGAGTCTTCACCTTAGTTTTCTTTTAGTAATACGTAACATCCTGACTTTGATCAGGAATGGTCTGTTGATTACCTGATTTAATTTGGTGAGGATCAGTGAAACTTTGTAATAGGTATTGTATTGTAGTAATATATTTTAAAAATAGATTATGGAAAATACAATAATCAACAGTGGAACAACTGTAATAAATGAACTCTGCATGCCTTAGGTAGCCTAGAGCAGAAGCATGATTTAGAGTAGACACTCAGAGCATGGTAACAAAGATATATACAGGTTTATTTTTAACACTCTAAAGCATTGCTTAGATGCAGCCTTAGGCCATGTGAGACTCATCCAATTCATTACTTGATATATTCTTAAGGGTTCATACAGTCATGAAAACATGGAAAAGTTATTCAATTTTTTAATTTCCAGCAGGTTTCATGCTTACAGTTAAGACTACTCAGTGTTACATGCATTAAATTTTTGTAGTTTTTCTGAATACTAGGTCTACTATTACCTACCTAAAAAAAACTTTCATTTGTATCATAATTCCATTGTATTTATTTGTGCTATTGCTTATAATTTAATTGTTGTCTTTGTACTGACTGTCTACTGAATTTGATTCAAAATTTGAAATCAAGCTTGTGCTATGTGTGTAAGCTATTGTGCAAAAAATTACCCCATTGTAAAAACCCAAATACTTAGATTGAGAAAACGTTTAAGGTTTAGGTGAGATAATTGTAAAAAGCTCCCCAACTCCACTAGCCTGACATGGTCATTTTCAATTCTAGTCAGAATATGAAATACGAATATACGAATTGCTTGAGCAAAAATGCTGTGTGCGGGGCTAAATTCGGCTGGCATCCAGGCTACAACTCCGCATTCCCCTGCCCCCAGTTAGAGTCAACTGAGGGAGGAAATTATACCAGCCATGTGACGTTATGTTCTCTGCATGGAGTAACGTCTAGCACAGTCACAATCAGCGTGTACTTAAAACAAATAAGGAAGCAAACAAATAGCATGAATATTCATTAATTTTAGATATGCTATGTTAAATTTGAATGTGTAGTTTTATTTTTATTTTACATGTATACGTAGACTTTCATGGAGCATCAGGTCATGAATATTGCCTCAAAAGTCATGGTAAAAATGTTTATGAACCCTTTAGTAGATGCTTTCATCCCAAATTATTTAAAATTTAGGAACATCAAGAGCTGTGATACAGAACTTTTATCCCGAAGCATAGGAACGTTGTATTGATATGAGCTTTTTTATTATACAAGATATATCTTATTTGGACAAAAGTAGAAGGATTATTAGTAAACTCAATCTTGCATATATATCTTATTAATTTCACCTCTCACTTTAACTTTAAAAACTATTATTCATGTCATCATAAGATAAACATCTGAGAAAAGAAAAGTAATGAATTGGTGGCTTCTTTAAAGTACCTCATAAAAAATCTTAATCAACATTAACCCAACAGTTACATTTATTAATTTTGAAAAATCAAAAATAGCCATGAAATGCATGGAATGTGTTTGGGTCTCTGAGCAAGCATCCACCATTTTGTCTTATTCTATTTTTTTATGTACTAGCAGTTTTTACTGTGGCTGGGTATTATTGATTTGATTATTATTTTTGACTGGGATTTAATTATGAAAGTTTAAAACAACATGTAGTTCCTGAGTAGTCTTTAGTTTAATAGTTGATTTCATGCAAGGTGCAAATGACCTCAGAGCAAGACAAACAATTATGCACAGTTAGACCAGTTTATTGGCTTTTTATCACTCAGATGTAGATGGCTTTTGCTCAAGAGCTCTTCTGAGACACGGTCTGGCTTGTAGCCTGGGAAGATGAGCTGACCACTTTGCCGTCCACCACTTCTTCCACAATGGTTACCACTTTGCGTGTAGTTGAGGTTTTTGTTGTGCTTGAGCTACTGCAGATATAGAAAACAAAGAATATTAAATTGATAATTACGTATTACTCATTAAAGTTGTTATGCTTGTTAAAAATGAGAACATTAATGTTTAATCTAAATTTATTTTTTTTTAAATATATTTTGTGCAGTTGTGTCTCACCTAACAGCCTCTCCATCCAGCAGTCTTCTGTACTCTGCAATCTCCATCTCCAGTCTGGTCTTGATGTCCAGGAGCATCTGATACTCTTGCCTTTGACGTTCTAGATCGGCACGAAGTTGCACCAGTTGCTCTTCCATGCTGGTCACCTGGAACTGGTAGCCGGACAACATGGAGGAATAGCGGGCCTGTGTTTCTGCCAAAGTGCCTTCCAACGAAGCTTTCTGTTGGGGGAAAGTGAATTATTGTATACATTGTGATGACAACAAAACACTACAAGATTCATCTGTTTGTCTGCTTGCTTACCATACTGAGTTGTGACTGCAGCTCGATTTGAAGACTTTGGAGTGTGCGTTTAAGCTCAGTGATTTCCGATCTGGACGATTGGATTGTTTCTGTGCTTACAACAACTTCTTTGTTGATGGCTTCACTCTATGAGAGGTAGTCCATAGGAAAGCAGTCAGATGCGTCTTTTGTTCATTTTGATTACTATATTTCTTCGCAAACTTTACAGATTAAGTCTGATTTTACCTTGGTCTGGAACCAAGCCTCAAGTTCTTTGCGGTTCTTGGCAGCAACTGCCTCGTAGTGCTCACGGATTTCAGCCATGATCTTTGTCAGGTCTTCCTGTGGTGCTGCATCAACTTCTACATTGACCTGTCCGGTCATCTGTGCACGTGCTGCCAAGAGTTCCTAAAGATGCGATTAACAAAACCACTGAGCATTTGCCAGAGCCACATATCAAGAGGAACTACTGAGTGTGAACCAAGCATCAACGTACCTCCTCGTGGTTCTTCTTGAGGAAGATTAGCTCTTCTCTCAGCCCCTCAATCTGCATCTCCAGGTCAGATCTGCTCATTGTCAGCTCATCCAGCACCCTTCTCAGCCCAGCAATATCTGCCTCTACAGACTGCCTCATGCTCAGCTCATTCTCATATCTGCACAATTATATAAATATAAATGTTTTGAATCTGTTATGGAAACAGATGTTGGAAGTGCTTTTTTTATAGTACAAGTATTTAAGTAATGGACTTACTTGACTCTGAAGTCATCTGCAGCCAGCTTGGCATTGTCAGTGGCGAGGTAGATGCCTCCATTTACACCAGTAGCATGTTGAATCTTTAGGGGCACAGAATGAAGATACATAAAAGGTCAAATTTAGATAACTTGTACTTGAGAACTTGAAAAATGCAATATTTTTCACATGCTTTGAATATATTTTTTTGTATACAAAGAATGGTGGGAAATTGGCAATTGGTTAATTTTGCTCTTGTTGGTTTAACGATTGACTTGAGTAATATGTTATATAGTTATGCCACATACCTTGGCCTGGAGGTCACTGATAGTAGCGAAATAGGCGCTGTAGTCATGAGCAGCAGGAGTGGCCTTGCTGTCCAGGAACTGGCGGATCTTCAGCTCAAGATCAGCATTGGCCTTCTCAAGGGAGCGCACCTTCTCCAGGTAGGTGGCCAGACGGTCATTGAGGTTTTGCATGGTGGCCTTCTCATTTGCAGAAACATCAATACCATCAGCCAGGTTGAAACCAGCACCACCTCCAAAGCCAGCACCACCTCCAGCAGAGAAGGAACGAGAAGCAGAAGCACTTGAGATACGGACACCGGTTCCTCCTGCTCCCCCGTACACGCTGCCGGCACGCATGGCTGAGACACGACCAGCTCCGCCACCAGAGACAGAGAAGCTTGAAGATCCTGAGGACATGTAGCTGCGGGTGGAGGATGAAGAAGACATCATTTTGAAGGAGTCTTGCTGTCGTTCTCTACTCTGGCTGGAGAATGAGCGAGTGGATGAGTGAGGAGGAGACGACCCCTGCTCCTTTTATGTGGACAGATGGGGGAGGGACTGTGAAGATTGCCCTAGGTGCTAGAGAGTGAAACCATTTCACAGTTCCTCGAAGCAGCAGGTGTGGCCGATAACAGGTTTGATTAGTATGTTATCATTTATAGTTTCACATCTACTTAGAAGAAATAATTTCTGTGAGTTTCAGCTGTCAGTCCTTGTCAATGTTCACACTTCTGTGCTTGCATGTTCTGTTTCTTTTCATCTCTGCAAAATATATTTGATTAATTACTCACCCTCAAGTCGTTCCAGCCCTTAAGAATTTTGTTTATCTTCGGAACACAAATGAAGATATTTTTGATGAAATTTGAGAGATTTCTGTCTCTCCATAGACAGCTATGCAACTAACACTTTGAAGCTTCAGAAAGTTTATAAAGAGACTGTAAAACTAATCCATAGAATAGATTTAATTTAGGCTTTACAAACATAATCAAACATAAACAGAAGCTCTACCTAATCTGCTTGATGCGCAAGAACAAAAACCTCTTGTGGAAGCTCAAACGTGCTGCCTAACACAAGAGAATGAACCTCATTGGTTATTGAGAAAGCTCAAACGTGCTGCGTAACACAAGAGAATGACCCTCATTGGTTATTGAGAAAGCTCAAACGTGCTGCGTAACACAAGAGAATGAACCTCATTGGTTATTGAGAAAGCTCAAACGTGCTGCGTAACACAAGAGAATGAACCTCATTGGTTATTGAGAAAGCTAAAACGTGATGCGTAACACAAGAGAATGAACCTCCTTGGTTATTGAGAAAGCTCAAGCGTGATGCGTAACACAAGACAATGAACCTCATTGGTTATTGAGAAAGCTCAAACGTGCTGCGTAACACAAGAGAATGAACCTCATTGGTTCTTGAGAAAGCTCAAACATGATGCGTAACACAAGAGAATGAACCTCATTGGTTCTTGAGAAAGCTCAAACATGATGCGTAACACAAGAGAATGAACCTCATTGGTTATCATTGGTTAACATTGGTTATTGGTTATTGGTCATTGGTTAACCTCATTGGTCAAACGCTCAAACGAACCTCATTGGTTATTGAGAAAGCTCAAAAGTGCTGCGTAACACAAGAGAATGAACCTCATTGGTTATTGAGAAAGCTCAAACGTGCTGCGTAACACAAGAGAATGAACCTCATTGGTTATTGAGAAAGCTCAAACGTGCTGCGTAACACAAGAGAATGAACCTCATTGGTTCTTGAGAAAGCTCAAACGTGCTGTAACACAAGAGAATGAACCTCATTGGTTATTGAGAAAGCTCGAATGTGCTGCGTAACACAAGAGAATGAACCTCATTGGTTATTGAGAAAGCTCGAATGTGCTGTAACACAAGAGAATGAACCTCATTGGTTATTGAGAAAGCTCGAATGTGCTGCGTAACACAAGAGAATGAACCTCATTGGTTATTGAGAAAGCTCAAACGTGCTGCGTAACACAAGAGAATGAACCTCATTGGTTATTGAGAAAGCTCAAACGTGCTGCGTAACACAAGAGAATGAACCTCATTGGTTCTTGAGGAAGCTTTAAAGTGCTGCGTAACACAAGAGAATGAACTTCATTGGTTCTTGAGGAAGCTTAAAAGTGCTGCGTAACACAAGAGAATGAACCTCATTGGTTATTGAGAAAGCTCAAACGTGCTGCGTAACACAAGAGAATGAACCTCATTGGTTCTCACATGTCAAGAGAACATGCTTTAGCTTCCGTTTACCACATCTGATGTGTTATGATGAATGTTTATATGTCAATAAAAGCCTAAATTCAATCTGTTCATCATATAAAGTGATAGTGTCTCTTCAGAAAATTACTAAACCGCTCAATTCATATTAGTTTTACAATCTCTTTATAAACTTATAGCCGTATATGGAGAGAGATTTCATCAAAAGATCTTCATTTTTGTTCCGAAGATGAATGAAAGTCTTACAGGTTTGGAACGACACAAGGGTGAGTTATTAATGAAACAAATTTCATTTTTGGTTAAACTAACCCTTTAAAAGGAACTGGTGTTAGAACTCAAATACATTGTAGGAAGATTTCAAGAGATCAAGAGATTTTATTCATGGATTGTTGGATTTATTTGATGCACCGTTTTAAATAAAAAATTACATCCAATTTAAAACCTTAGAAAATGTTGGTCAGCTGCACATAAGTTCTCAGACTTTGTCTCACATAACATAAACCTTCCTTATCTCAAATACTTTTCAACCCTTCATCCAGATCATCCAGAACCCACCTCAGGCAAGACAAACCTGTTTTAGCCACTGAATGTGTCAGGTCTTAACATTAAACTGGCAGGTTTTCAAACTTGTGTAGGGGTGAGCGGGTTTAGTTGTGTAGGGGTGAGCGGGTTTAGTTGTGTAGGGGTGAGCGGGGTTTGTTGTAACACACATGGTTTAAAGGTTGCCACACATTCCAGGATGACAAAACTTAGGGTATTTACTAGTTGCAATATCAATACTATATAGAGAAAATAGTTTTTTGTGTTTATTTAAAATTAGGTAAATCTGATATTATTTTAATCTTATATATGTTATTTTACAGTTGAGATTCAATACTGATCTAACCAGCAGAATTTTGTTTAAATCCCAGTTGCGCAGGTGGGGTCACAATGGAGTCACAATGAGCCCCTATTAGAACTACGCTATTACATTCCAGACTGTTATGAATTCTATTGAGAAAACAAGAGAAAAAGGTGAATAATGAGTCAATGTAAAAAAATTATTAATTATGTTTTGATCTATGCTGTATAGCTGTGTTTATTTATATAGGTAGTATGAGGTATGATGACAGTACAACAAAAGCTTTTCACTTAAAGTTGAATTCATTTCAAAGTGGCCCTCTATAGCTTGTATCTATGTTCTTGCATAATGCATAGATTAGATTAAATGTTGTTGTTTTTTTTAATCCAGTGAAAAGATTGAAGTAAAGAAAAAACGAACTCTTCAGTCTACAGTATAAACCCACATATTTCTCTGTCCAACTTATTGACAGAAGCAGACAAGGAAGTGTTTGTGTTGGTTGTCAGGTGGTTGGTTGAAAGTGACATGTAATGGAAGAGCATTTAAATTATGCAGAAAATTTCACTTGTGATTGTGCAAGAAACATCAAATGTGATCAGTAAGTCATAATTCGTAAACTTAATTTAGGTAGACAGCTATAGTGCAACACCTATAGTACTTTGATTAACTGGTTTATCAGAATTTTATTTAAACCAAGCACTGTTGCTTTTTGCTGCAGATCTGAATTCAATGTTTAGCTTGTAAGTCAGATTTAGTGCTCTGATTTTTAACCATCAGAGGATAATGTATTAGAAAATATAGGAATTCTTATGTCGGCTTAGAGTAGCAGAGGGTTAAAACGGTTGCATGTGTCATTAACTGAAGGATAAAATGCTGGTAGTTTCATGTTACAGCTGTCAAACCTGAAGAACACTGTACAGTTGCATAGATTTACCAAAGATGTGAAGTTGTTAACCGATGATATGAAAGTATAATTCCCTACAATGCTGTAAACTCTCGCTGTTGTTTCTCACAAGTATACTGTTGTATCTCTGACATGTGTTATGTTACTGGCAGGATCAACTATGTTGCTGGAAATGACAGTGTGCTGCTTCTGTTCAATCAACTAGTTTGCCATTGGACAATTTATGTTGCCGACCGTTAGTACAGTAAGAAAGCAAGCCTGCAATATAATCGCTCTGCCGCCAGGAGTCACCCATTACTGAACTCGTTATTTAAAATGAAACCCATTTTCATGTCATTATTTCCACTGTGTGCTAAATTGAAGGATTGAAGCTTGGATTGAACTAAGGAGGTCTAAGACACTTGAAAAAATCTGCCTCATTTACTGAAATATCAGTGCATGCATCCACGGAACTACAACCTGGATGTTGCCGTCATTTTGTGGAGACAATTTTGGGCCAATTTTATGTTTGTTTGGTCATTTTAAATGTTGCTTGTAAAAACAGTATGGCCTACAATGGAGAAACATGCTTACTTAGTGGTGTAATTACAGCGTCTGCCAGCAGGGGCTGATTAACATTCCCTCTACTGTAAAAAATATAAAGGGGCTATATGTAGAATTCAGAAACCGCTTGTTATTATGGACAGGTGTGAACAAGTTAATTGAACTGCACCCAGCAACTTATTGCTCGTGGTCGCATTTGTGCACACGACATGTACAAGAGACTGAGCCTGATTCAATTCTCTGATATACCCACAGGCCAAGGCAAAGTTCTTTTACATTCTTTGCTTAGAAGAAAAAAGAAGATGAAAATACTTTTGCTGCGATATACTGTTAACGAACATCCAGACGCCGTCAACACTGCTGAGAGAGACGTTTAGATTTCTCTCAATAACAAAATAAACACAACAGAAATGACAGCAGTGAGAAAACAGCAGTTAAGAAAGATCATTGAGAATATGCAATGCTTTACCTAAACTCATGTGTAATGTGAAACAGTACCACTAGAGGTCCCTAGAGGACCCGTGAAAAATCAGAGAAAATGCAGAAGAAAAAAATGAAGAGAGTAAAAATTGTGTTAAATTAAAAGTTGAGATGTATCTGTTCTTTATTGTGCCTAATATCACCCATAGCAATGTGGATATGTTTGCACTAACTCTGCAATTCACCGGCATTATGTAGACAGATGAGGTAATTACAATTTCACTGATAAGATAGTTTGATTATGAAGTAGGCCTATATTTGAGATTATAGACATAGATCTGCTTATAGTTTGAATTAATCCCTTTTCTTTGCATGACACATTGAAATTAAAGTAGGCCTAGAGAAAAGCTCTTTCGGCATTATCCTGAACATTGTATAAGCATTTGTTTCATGTGTCATAGAACGGAAGAGAGGCAGAATGACTGCAGAATGAACGTTCTGGAAGCACTGCACTTTATGTTACTCAACAGCGTAAGAGTCTGACATAGTCTAGAATAAATTGTTGAATAAAGCATTTATTTTTGTTGTTTTTTGCGCACAAAAAGTATCCACTGTATTCACATGGACTTTAAAGGATTAGTTCACCTCAAAATGAAAATTTGCGAATATTTTACCCACCCTCATCTCATCCAAGTTGTTCATGTCTTTCTTTCTTTCTTCAGTAAAAAAATAAATTAAATTTTTTGAAGAAAACTTTTCTTCACATAATGGTTTTCAATTGTAACCAACAGGTTGAAGGTCCAAATCAATGCAGTTTCAAAGTGCTTTAAAGGGTTTCAGAGGCTCTGCGCAATCCCAGACGAGGAATAGGGTCTTATCTAGAGAAACGATTAGTCATTTTCAACAAAAAAATTGGTAACACTTTATAATACAGGTGCACTAACCTGCATTAATTGATGCTTAACTAATGCACAGATAATCATGAGTTAATGTATGACTAACCCATTTATTAATCATTACTTCATCAGCAACTAATGAACATTCTATATGATTAATAGATTAAATAATATTTGAATTGCTATTTACTAAATGTCATAATTTATTAATTCCTTAATAACATATTATATTAACTAATAATGTAAATTAATTTGTTAATTACCACAAAAGATCAAAGCCATGCACTTCTAGTTGTCTGCTTTAATTAATCACTGGTTAATGATTTACAAAGGTATCATTAGGCTACGATTTTACTTGTTGTGGCACATGACTTAACTAATTGTTAAGTAATATGTAATTGTGGTTTGAATTAATTTTGAATTAGTTAATAGTAATGTGCCTCAACAAGTAAAGTCACAACAGGTACCTGTGCAGGTATTTCCGTCTATGCCTAGTGTGACGTTTTTGACGTGATTGTGCAATCACTGGCGAGCACAGAGCAGCGCAAGATGAGCAATTTAGGTTAAAAAGTATTCATTTTAAACTCTTTTTGAAAATGACTGATCTTTTCTCTAGATAAGACCCTATTCCTCGTCTGGGATTGCGCAGAACCTCTGAAACCCTTCAAAGCACTTTGAAACTGCATTGATTTGGACCTTCAATCTGTTGGTTGCAATTAAAAACCATTATGTGAAGAAAAATTCTGGAATGTTTT
This sequence comes from Gobiocypris rarus, assembly GCA_023029165.1. Taxonomy (NCBI): domain Eukaryota; kingdom Metazoa; phylum Chordata; class Actinopteri; order Cypriniformes; family Gobionidae; genus Gobiocypris; species Gobiocypris rarus. The sequence continues at coordinate 32,562,343 of CM040919.1, read as the reverse complement.
CCTCAAAAAACGTAATTTCTTTTCGACTGAAGAAAGAAAGACGCGAACATCTTGGATGAGATGGTAAAATATCAGAACATTTTCATTTTGAAGTGAACTAATCCTTTAACAATGCCTTTACTACCTTTCCTTTGCAATGACCTCTTTTTTGTCCTTTTGTAGCCGTCACACATCACATGTAACATTCCCAAATTAGAAAAACTGGTGGAAAGCAATTTTAAAATCCACTGTTGCAGAAGAGGAGACCTACATATTATGGATTGGATCCAGGATACTGGTCCCACACAGAAGTCAGTATCCACAACGAACTGTAGATGAAAATCTGGTATTGTTTTTAATATGTTATGTAGTGAGTTTAATGGGGACACATTCTGTGCTGAGATAAATGCACAGCTCCAAACCATTATAGTAAACATCTGAATGTGACGGACCCATACATTTATTCTTTTATATAACATCAATCTGAACCCTGCCTTAATCTCTGCATAAACTCTACAAAAGCATTCCCAACATAAAGAGTCATACAGCTCAGTGGAATTGATCAAAAAAGCTAAGCCTCATTTTTATAATGCCAAATTTTGTCTTTGTCCTGATCCAATAGTTTGACTGACAGCACGTTATCTGGCATGCATTGATGGTAGTATCTACGGATTAATTGTAGGTCAGTATCTCATTGGATTGATATGAAAATGTCTAAATGTTAGATTGGAAAAGATTAGGCAAAAAAATTGTAACAGTCATACAATTCAAGGGCCATTATTGTAACCCCTCTACGTTTTGCACTTTGGACCAATGTAGTCAGGGTACGTTTTTATATGAGACTGGGTTGTAGATTGTTAAAACCCAATGATCTTTCAGTAAGACCTATACCTGCACTGAAAAAAAAAAGTCAAAAGTTTTATATATATATATATATATATATATATATATATATATATATATATATATATATATATATATATATATATATATATATATATATACAGGTCCTTCTAAAAAATTAGCATATTGTGATAAAGTTAATTATTTTCCATAATGTAATGATACAAATTAAACTTTCATATATTTTAGATTCATTTCACACCAACTGAAATATTTCAGGTCTTTTATTGTTTTAATACTGATGATTTTGGCATACAGCTCATGAAAACCCAAAATCTAAAAAAATTAGCATATCATGAAAAGGTTCTCTAAACGAGCTATTAACTCAATCATCTGAATCAACTAATTAACTCTAAACACCTGCAAAAGATTCCTGAGGCTTTTAAAAAATCCCAGCCTGGTTCATTACTCAAAACCGCAATCATGGGTAAGACTGCCGACCTGACTGCTGTCCAGAAGGCCATCATTGACACCCTCAAGCGAGAGGGTAAGACACAGAAAGACATTTCTGAACGAATAGGCTGTTCCCAGAGTGCTGTATCAAGGCACCTCAGTGGGAAGTCTGTGGGAAGGAAAAGTGTGGCAAAAACGCTGCACAATGAGAAGAGGTGACCGGACCCTGAGGAAGATTGTGGAGAAGGACCGATTCCAGACCTTGGGGGACCTGCGGAAGCAGTGGACTGAGTCTGGAGTAGAAACATCCAGAGCCACCGTGCACAGGCGTGTGCAGGAAATGGGCTACAGGTGCCGCATTCCCAGGCCAAGCCACTTTTGAACCAGAAACAGCGGCAGAAGCGCCTGACCTGGGCTACAGAGAAGCAGCACTGGACTGTCGCTCAAATTTTGCATGTCATTCGAAATCAAGGTGCCAGAGTCTGGAGGAAGTCTGGGGAGAAGGAAATGCCAAAATGCCTGAAGTCCAGTGTCAAGTACCACAGTCAGTGATGGTCTGGGGTGCCATGTCAGCTGCTGGTGTTGGTCCACTGTGTTTTATCAAGGGCAGGGTCAATGCAGCTAGCTATCAGGAGATCTTGGAGCACTTCATGCTTCCATCTGCTGAAAAGCTTTATGGAGATGAAGATTTCGTTTTCAGCACGACCTGGCACCTGCTCACAGTGTCAAAACCACTGGTAAATGGTTTACTGACCATGGTATTACTGTGCTCAATTGGCCTGCCAACTCTCCTGACCTGAACCCCATAGAGAATCTGTGGGATATTGAGAAGAGAAAGTTGAGACGCAAGACCCAACACTCTGGATGAGCTTAAGGCCGCTATCGAAGCATCCTGGGCCTCCATAACACCTCAGCAGTGCCACAGGCTGATTGCCTCCATGCCACACCGCATTGAAGCAGTCATTTCTGCAAAAGGATTCCCCACCAAGTATTGAGTGCATAACTGAACATAATTATTTGAAGGTTGACTTTTTTTGTATTAAAAACACTTTTCTTATATTGGTACGATGAAATATGCTAATTTTTTGAGATAGGAATTTGGGGTTTTCATGAGCTGTATGCCAAAATCATCAGTATTAAAACAATAAAAGACCTGAAATATTTCAGTTGGTGTGCAATGAATCTAAAATATATGAAAGTTAAATTTTTATCATTACATTATGGAAAATAATGAACTTTTATCACAATATGCAATTTTTTTGACAAGGACCTGTATGTATATATATATATACATATATATATATTATTTTATTATTATTTTTTTTTTTTACCTTGTCTGCCCCTAAATGATGCATATTAATTACATGCACTCATGAAGTTTTTGCATTTCTTCTGTAAATGTTTCTGATTACTTCAAATAATCAAAAATGAAAATGTTCAAAATTTAGTGTAAAAAAGACTCAAACACAAAAGCACATTTAGACCAGTTTATTGTTTTTCATCACTCTTGAGTTTGGTTGTTTTATCTCAGGAGTTCTTGTGCTGGCTGTTCTTGTTTGAGATCTCACTGTTTTTGCTCAGTCACTGCCTGGGTGGAGGAGATCACTTTGCCGTCCTTAACCTCCTCTACAATGGTTACCACTTTGCGTGTAGTTGATGTTGAGGTTTTGGTTGAGGACTGTGCAGTTTGAATGCTTCTGAGGTTGGGGGAAAAAAAACAGGGAAAAAAGTCTCAATCTCATTGTGCTTCCTATAATGTATTGAGAAACCATGGTGTGAATGTGTATTTTAGCATCTCACCCAGAAGCCTCTCCATCCAGCAGTCTTCTGTACTCTGCAATCTCCATCTCCAGTCTGGCCTTGATGTCCAGAAGCATCCTGTACTCTTGACCTTGACGCTCCAGATCACCACGAAGTTGCACCAGTTGCTGTTCCATGCTGGTCACTTGCGTTTGGTACCCAGACAACATAGAGCTGTAGCGGTTCTGTGTGTCTGCCAAAGTGCCTTCCAATGATGCTTTCTGTTGGGGGAAAATTCATTATTCTAAAGACTATGTGATGTATCAAAACTGCAAATTTAGGACCTGGTCACTTACTTACCATACTGAGTTGTGACTGCAGTTCGATTTCAAGACCCTGGAGTGTGCGTTTAAGCTCAGTGATTTCTGATCTGGATGATTGAAGGTTTTCTGTACTTTCAACGACGACTTTGTTGATGGATTCGCTCTATTAGAGACAATCCATAGCAGAGCAGTCAGATAAGAACTTTGATTTGATTTGGACAAATATAAACTAAACTGATTTTACCTGCGTCTGGAACCAGGCATCAAGTTCTCTGCGGTTTTTGGCAGCAACTCCCTCGTAGTGCTCACGGATTTCAGCCATGACCTTAGCCAGGTCTTCCTGTGGTGCTGCGTCAACTTCTACGTTGACCTGTCCGGTCATCTGTGCACGTGCTGCCAAGAGTTCCTAAAAATATAATAAACCACTGAGCATTTGCTTCATGGATGAATAGCTGATTTATTCAAGAGTGTGAACCAATCGCCAATTTACCTCCTCGTGGTTCTTCTTGAGGAAGATCAGCTCTTCTCTCAGCCCCTCAATCTGCATCTCCAGATCTGATCTGGCCATTGTCAGCTCATCCAGCACCCTTCTCAGCCCAGCAATATCTGCCTCTACAGACTGCCTCATGCTCAGCTCATTCTCATATCTGCAGAGAAATGGAACCATTGTAAATCACTTGGACTCATTTGAGATTGTTGATAGTCAGCTTTTCTCTTAGTCATAGGTGGACTTACTTGACTCTGAAGTCATCTGCAGCCAGCTTGGCATTGTCAATGCTGAGGTAGATGCCTCCATTAATACGAGTGGCATCCTGGATCTTCAGGGGACAAGCATATAGGCAATTTTAGATATCTCTTGAGAATTATTTGAGTCTAGTGTTAAACATATCTCTTATATATAATAATAACATCAATATATATATATATATATATATATATATATATATATATATATATATACTAATAACAGTTTCAATTCTTCTTTTCTAACAGTACCACATACTTTGTTCTGGAGGTCAGTGATGGTAGCATAATAGGCGCTGTAGTCACGAGCAGAGGGTGATGTCTTGCTCTCCAGGAACTGGCGGATCTTCAGCTCAAGATCAGCATTGGCCTTTTCAAGGGTGCGCACCTTCTCCAGGTAGGTGGCCAGACGGTCATTGAGGTTTTGCATGGTGGCTTTCTCATTTGCAGACACGTCAAACGAATCAGCACCACCACCACCACCACCGAAACCAGCTCCACCACCGAAACCAGCTCCACCACCAAAACCAGCTCCACCACCAAAACCAGCTCCACCTCCATAGCCGCCGCCACCTCCAGCAGAGAAAGAACGAGAAGCAGAGGAACTTGAGATACGTGTCCCAGATCCTCCAGCTCCCCCGTGCATGCTGGGGGCACGCATGCCAGACATACGACCACCACCTCCACCGGACATGGAGAAGTGAGATCCTCCTCCCATGGATCCTCCAGAGGATTTGAAACTGCGTGCGTATGAAACAGACATGATTGCAGAGGAGGCTTTCTGTTCTGCTCCTTGACTGAAGAGAGTGTGAGAAGTGAGGAAAAGATGACCACAAAATCTTCTTTTATTTAGAAATAGAGGGAGGCAACGATCAGGATGGGCGTTGTGGATTAGCCAGAGAGGTGGAGTGAGAAACCATTGCCTCATGCTCCAAAACAAACACAGGGTCACATGCAGTCACACAGATTTCAGCCAACTGCATGGTTTGAATCAAGCCCCTATTTTCTGTAGTTGGATTTTATAGGAAGGCATTTTGCCAAAGTTACAAACTTACATGCATAAGTTTTTGATTTGAACTGCACTTTTCTTAGTCTATTAAAATAGACTAAGAATTAAAATTCTTTTGTGCACTCAAACTAAGTGGATTTAAAAGGAAAATAATGATATGTATATATCGTCTATAATACATACTATATATGGACTATATGGAGTGTGTGTATACATGCACATCTGGACCGTTATATCAACTTGTACTGAAATACATCCAACTTTAACAATACCTTCTGAAGTGCATCTGATTTTGAATGTTTAATACAGTATATCATGAGTATATATTGCTTAAAAAATCACAAAATTCAACATTAACATCGTAGTTACCCTAATTTCTTTTGAACCTGAGGGTAAAACGGTGCTGCAAATACAAGAACTAAGAAAGTAAGAGTTTCTGTCCTCAGGGTGCCAAAACTGAGCCACACCCAAAGAACAAGCTGCAGCAAAGTCACAGTCACTGCGTCAGTTATGTACATGCAAGAATATAAGACAGGTCATATCTTTTTATTAGAAAATATGTTTTATCACATATGCCTACAAGAATATGGAATAGAAAGATTCCTATCTTTTTATTAGAAAATGCATTGCAGGTAGCCTATTTATAACTCTTAGCATTCGAAATCTCAAGTGGTTTGTTTAGATCAAATCATTCTTTACATTATCCTTGTTAAATCTGAAAAATATAATGATAAGCCTTAATGTTGTTGCCATGGCGACAAGAACAAAGTACAAAAACAAATAATAAGCAACCAGAACAAAAGGGAATAACATTTAGTAAGCGTTAAGGCCGTAAATCTGATGGCCTGATATGAGAACAAGCAAGCCCTTTAATATTTAAGCTTCGGCTGATGGCAGGGGGTGTTGTACAGTGAAGAAATAAAGGTTCATAATAAAGGATATGAAACACCTTGCACTATAAAAACTTAGACGAGACTGTGACTGTGAAGAAGTTTTTTATTCCATATGTTTGCTTGACATAGTTGTTGACGCATCAGTAATAATGAGTTTTTTTCTGAAACAAAACTCTAAAAAGGAAAATGGATCTTGTCTAGTGTGTGTTAGTTGGACTACGTGACTTCCTGCTTCTGGCTTTTCAGTTTGTATGCCAGAACCCATGCCAGAACCTCACGCTTGGCTGCAGGAGTATTTATATTTTACATAGACTTGCTTACTGTAAAGCTTGCTTAATTTAGGTTGTGTCCCTATGGAGGTGTAACTTCACATATAGTATGAACTTACATTGAAGTCGACAGTTACATGACCAGCCATTTTTAAGTTGTCAAAAAGGGTGGTTCTCCTTCTGAATTTTTCGACGCTCATTGTCAATAAAGTACAGGGAAGTGTCAGAGAAAAAGTAAAAGATTTGATGATATATCGTTTTATGGTAGTCAAGCACAATTTACACAGACAAATAGAGGAGTGTGACAAAGTCTAATGCCTGAAGTATGACAAACTTGGTCTGATGCGCCTGCTCCTATTAAGTACAAAATGTATATTGTATAATAGTAATTAGGTGCAAAATAACACTTTAGTAATTTGTCGTTCCTGTCTGAATTATTCAAAGCCGGTAATGTGCAGCTGGTAAATATAGGGCTTGTGTCTTTGTAGTTGTTTGCTACCATTAAATATTTATGAAAGCATAATTTACTACTAATAATCATAATGCACAGGAGAAACACCTGTGAAATTCAAATAATTTGCAAGTTATATCAATATTTAGCTAATGCAATAAAAACATTAAAATGTTCTTTTATTAAACAATCCAAATATGACTCACATAGTCAAATGACAAAGAAATACGTTCATAGTTTTGTAGCAAATGTAATTTTCTTAATTGCTTTTGTATCTTTTTGTATCTTTAGCATTTCTTTTTCTTTTTTCCTCCAAACAAAAGCCTGCATTTTGAATGCATTTCAATATGTTTTTCTTTGCCTTCTTTAGATTTTCGTTGCAGTGCTTTTGTGCTATTCCCTTTATGAGCCTGAACCAGGTAAGCATTCGAGGACAAAGGGTGTGTCAGATCAATACAAAGCTCTGTGCAGGTTAGGTAACATCTAAAGACTAACAAGGGGATAAATTCTTTCATTATTCACCTTCAGGGTTTGACAAGTATACGCAAGTACAAGCCTATAGGGAAACTGTGTTAGCAGTGCCCTCCGCCCAAGTGATCTTGAGCAATTCTTTTGTTCTTTTGATGATTGCAAATAAATAATAACTTAGGGAAAGTTTTGTAAGTGCAGTGTGTTCCTACTGTTTGGTGCAAAAGTGCTTATCTTTGCTTCAAGCAGAATACATGACAGTTTTAACGTATATCAATGTCTATAATATAAGGAATAGTTAAGCTTTTTTTGGTATATTTGTATTATATAGACCAGGGGTGGGGAACGTTGATCCAGAAGGGCCACTCTCTTGCAGAGTTTAGCTCCAACCCTGAAAAAAACACTCACCTGCCTGTAATGTTAGAAATCCTGAAGACCTTGATTAGCTTCAGGTGTATTTGATTAGGGCTGGAGCTAAACTCTGCAAGAGAGTGGCCCTTCTGGATCAACGTTCCCCACCCCTGATATAGACTATCATGTTTTATTATACCTATGTGCAGACATAAAGATTTGATATGCAGATTGGCATGCTAAACGTTATCACTTTAATTTAGGTATTATCCATTTAATGACCTCATGATTTGCGAGACTAAAGGCCTGTTCACACCAAAGACGATAACTATAATAAAGATAACGATAAAGATATAGTTCTTAAAATCGTTTTCAAGAATAAAGAATAACAACAACACAACTATGATAACGGTACAGATAAACAATATGGTTGGAATCGCTTTCAGAGCGATTTTATCTGATGAACTATAACGAACTCAAGCATTTAAAGTGACAGACAAGTGCGCACTTAGAATAAGCAGACCGATATAATCGGCTGTGTGGATGCTAGTTTTCTTTATAGTTATCATTCTTGGTGTGAATGGGCCTTAAAGATAACGATTGTGATTTTATGAAAAAATCACAAATACAATCACTGTAATAGAATTAAATTGCTTATCACTTGCTTACCAATAGGTGGCGCAGTTATCAAATTATTATGGTGTGGTAAAACCATAATAATTTTGATAACTTTTTGCTGACATGGTCTGAAGATAATCTGAGCCAATTTTGGTGAAAATCAGACCAATGGTCTGCTCTAGGAGGATTTCGGAAAGTAGGTTTTCCAAGAAATTCAAAATGGCGGATACCAAGTTCGAGCAAATATGGCATAATGGTGTCATTGTTCTCGGCATTACTTAAGGAGTCAACCAAGTTTCATTAAAATAGGCAAAATAAATCAAAAGTGATTAGCATTTTTGGAAATGTCTTACCTTTTGACCACAAGGCAGTGTTGTCTCTTAGTTTTTTTGAGCACCTTCAGGCCATGGTCCTGATGACACATACCAAGTTTTGTAATGATACACTGATGCATTTCTTTAAATACAGCATTTTAGGATTACATTTAAAATGGCTGACGCCCACAAAAGCCAATATGGGAAGTATCATTCGACTCGGCATGATGCACTGAATCAGAAGAGAGCTTTATGATTTTTGAGCAAACCATTCAGAAGTTATAAGCAAAAAGGCAATTTTTAATATCTTCCGACCAGTAGGTGATGCTGTGCCGAAACAATGCATGTGATTGTACTAGTTTTGTCTGAAAACACATGCTCTTCGTCAAATTTGTTAGCGCGTTATTTGAGAACGGTTGGGTTTATCAAAAAACTTTTAGCCAGCATGGTCTGAAAATGATCTGATTCCTCCAGTTTTCATGAAAATCGGGTGAACCGTCTAGGAGGAGTTTGAAAAAGTAGGTTATTTGGTGAGAAAATTTCATGATGGAAAAATCCTGCCATATAGGATGCATTGTCTTTAGCCAAGGAATCAGAGGGGAAAAATAGTTTTTAGCCATTATGGTTAAAAAGTTATTAGAATAAAATGAGCACATTTGGACAGTTGGTGGAGCTAGAGGGATTGACTTTGAGAATCCAAATTTGCTGTGGTGAATGTTTGGACAGACCGAATTTCATAACTTTTTACCATACGGTTGCCATAGACTTGCATGGAAGAAGAAGAAGACTAACAGATACAAGGTGACATTGCACCATTCGGTTCTTGGCCCCTAAATATCAGAATTGCAAGATATAAACTTGATTTTCCCCCTCGGAATTGCAGAATTTTATATCCCCCCAATTCTGACTTTAACCACCTCAGAATTGTGATAACTCGCAATTGCAAGAAAAAAGTCAGAATAGTGAGATAGGCCTAAAAATGTTATGTTTAAATGTTATCTGTATAAAATGGTACAGGTTTAAATATTATGTCATGCTGTAACTGTAAAGCTATTATGCTTTTATGAACGGCATATGTGAATATTATGTAGATCTACTGTTTACATAAAATCCATGCTTTAATAGTAGACTAATCATCACAGGTTTCATCAGGTCCAGTCTGTGGATTGCAAACATGTCTGCGTTTAGCTTCACAGAGCGTCTTCGACCGCAGTATTCTATAAATATGAAGACCATCTTTTTGCATTCCGTTTCTCACATCCAAAGGCACAACACGACATTGTTTCTCTTATTCCGTGTATTTTGCCCATTTTCCTTCACTTGTTGCCACAGTTTTCTGCCACCACAGTGTGTGCGCAGCTGCCAATGACGTAACTGTGACGTCTGCTCACAAATGGTCTTATAAACAGAACATTTGTGTCCGCTTAAAGTTGTCATTTTTGATGTTAATGGGCCTTAAAGGGATAATTATTTCATAATGTACTCATCCTCTGTTGTTCTAAACCTGTATGAGTTTTAGAAGAGGAAGCTATTTTGAAGAATGTTGGTAACCAAAAAGTTACTGGTCAATGGGGACCAAAAACCCCAAAAAATTCAAATATCCTTGTGTGTTCAACAGATAAAATAAACTCATACAGGTTTAAAACAACATGAGCATGAGGAAATGATGACAGAGATGGGTGAACTATCCATTTAAATAGAATATACTTCAGGACTATTAAAGGCTAAAAAGGGATTAAAATGCTTCTAAAGGAATTTGTGGTAAGTCACCTTAACTAAAATATACACTTTCTTATACATTTAAGCCTAAACTCTTTGTTGAAACATTTGTGTTAGTGTGTCTTAACTATGAGGTACTGAAATTAAACTTCAGGAATGTGCAAACAAAGGCTTGTACAAACCTGTAAATCGTCTGCTAGCCCTCAACCAATGAAGATAGCCTTTTCACCCGATCCTTCTGACCACATTGTGAGATTGTTAGGTTTTCAAAGATTTATGGCATTGTTGAAGGGAAAAGATATATGCTTGTCAAGAGGTTCATTAACACTCATGCATGCATGAAAACACCATATCATTAAACAAAACAAAAAAAGTGGTTTGGGTGTGTTGCTGTGACAAAATTGGGCCTTCCAATAAAAGTAATCTTAAATAAGTCTTACTCACGAAAAGCTAGTGAGAATGTGTCCGGGGCAACAAGGATTTAGGTGTGTGTTTTATGACCCTATGATGTCTGACTTTAAGGGGAAAAGCATTGAATTGCTTGATTTTAAATGTGAAGTATAAAGACCTGTTCATCTGTAAACCATTACGTAGGTCTTCAAGCATGCGAGTAAAGAGGCCGTTTAGACAGAGGTTTCAGTTTGCTGCCGTTTTATTGGACCACCCGAACCCCACCCCACTCCACCCATCGAGGCTCATATTACTGCTGCGTACGAGCCCGAATCTGCAGTTTAACACTCGCTGCATGTGTCTTTCCTCCTCGAGAGTATTGATATTTTACATAGACTTGATTACTATAAACAAGCAAACTGATAATGACCAAGGCTGTGTACTGTAAATTACCATTCAGAGCTAAATTACCTTATTCGTGATGGTTTTGAACAGGATGTTAAAAAGGATATTCAGGATACTTTTCTTATTCAAATAGTTATCACTTTTGGAAATAACGTTCGTTGTTATCTCCTAGATATTCATCTGTTGTTTTATTGTACTTGAATTGGCTGTAATTGCATTACAAAAACATAACGGATAACCGATATTGCTAATAATGGGACGCCTACACAATATTCAAAGAGTACAATTGCGGTTAATACATTGAGGTGAATGAATCAGAGATAAAATAAAAATCTGAAGACACCCGTGAGAACTTATCCATTCTTGGCATTCGTTCATTTAGTGCTCTTTTATTCTGCAAAAAAAAAATTTTGTGAATCACAACTGAGTCATTTGTTTACTTTAATGGCACTATGTTGAAACAAAGTGTCTGTTGTGCAACTGGAAACCTTTGTGAATCACTGCATATACCACGTTTTTGTCAAACCATGCAATTGGCAGCATTTATATAGTTGCCAATTATCCTTTGGGCAGGACATTGCTTACATTGTCCTGCTGTTTCTTGCTCTGAATGTGGCCAGTAAACATCAGGTGAGCATTTTGAGGACAGAGGGTGTGTCGGATTGATTCGAAGTGCAGGTTAGGTAACACCCAGAGACTAGGGGACATATTCTTTCATTCCTTCTCCCTCAGGGTTTGGCAAGTAAACACAACCATGACAGCAGAAAAACTGCTATCGGTGGCCTACGCCCTCCCATCAATCACTCTACAAATATTCTTGTGAAATATTTTTGCGGTTGAATAGAAGCTTAGCAAAGCTTTTCAGGTTAATATGGTTTTATGAACTATGGCTCTGATTCCCAGATGTGATGGATAAAGGCAAAGGATTACAGTTTTTGACATTTTCTTTTTTGTGCTTGTGTCACGTATATGAAGGTGTGCAGCTGAAATTGAAAATGTGCATGAACTGTTCTGGTAATGTTTTCCTATGCTGACATCTTTAGACTATATATATTTCAATATAAGACTAAAATCCTTCCACGTGCTCACCAGATTAGTCTGATATCCTAAAATATACTGAAGTAATATTCTTAGGGCTTGTGTCAGCTTGTCTACAGTAGTCAGTTGCCCTTTTAAGGACCGTTGTTGGAAACGTTCTGGGAGTGCAGTCCAACAGAGGAACGAGAGCCAATTTCTCACACATGTGTCTAATATTTTTTTCTCCATAAACCATTTAACTGTATACTGTTGGGCTTCCATTTAATTAGAATGATCTGTGGAATAAAAGACGTGACTTTTCCACTGCTGTTTCCAGGGAGGGAATGCAACTTTGAAAGTGTTAACTTATTTATATTGTGCATCCAAATACTTTTTTTGGCCCGTCTGACATTTGTTCTGGTTCTTTAAAGGAAAGCCCATGGATATTGCCCTATAAGGTGCTGTATAATCTCAGGGTTGCAGAATCTGCCCTTGTCACAGTACACTTGATGTGAAGACTTAAAGGCAAAAAAGGCAGTGAACCGGAGGAACAAAAGCTTAGTGAAATGGAGATAAAACCAATGATCTTGCATAATCCACCATGCAACTATGTAACAAAATGAATCAAATACATTGCTCAGAACTAACAGCATGACAATTAAAATTGTCTTCTCTTTTATTTACATTTTACATAAATATGCCTACTAAAGGTACATTAAATATGAAAATAGGGTTGTTACCCTGAAGCAACATCATGCAGACGGTTGTGAAGTGTGAGTACATGTCGCATTGTGGTGATTTGAATATAAGGTAGACTAATATATGCAGCACTTGTTCAGACAGAATTGTGGGCTGCAAAAAGCTTTTCATCTCATTCTCTTGTAACTACATGTCACACACGCTCCAGTACAAACAAAGGAGCTTATGTGAGAAATCATTTTAGGGTCCGTTTACACGACACCATTTTCAACTAAAAACTGAAAACTTTTAATGCACGTTAGCCGTTCATTTACACAACAATGGTGAAACTTTTGTCTCAGTGTAAACTACAAACATGCGAATTTGAGAAAACGGTGATGTTAAGTGCATACAAATACTAAAGGCAGCATAATACAGTTTTTAAGTCGTTTTCGCAAATCCATGTAAATGGGGTTGTTTTGACAACGTTCGACGTCTGTACACGAAACACACAAAGGATTTTTTTATTTTATTTATACAACACCGTTTTCGACTAAAAACTGAAAACTTTTCATGCATTTTTGCCGTGCATTTACACGACAACGGTGTTCGGGGGGCCTGAAAACACAAACTTTTGAAAACCGGTTATCATCTCTGTGTAAACTACGAAATGCGAATCTGTGAAAATGGTGACGTCATGTGTATTACATGTTTAGTCTATACTATAGGCATGCGCGTTTTGGTAAGTCTGGTCTGTAAATGAATGCGTATGGCGCGTATGCGCAGGCGTGAACATAGTCTGTTTGTCATGACAAATCGGGTCCTCCCTCAAAATCGGGTCTCCCTAAACTGTCAGAAAAACGCATTGGACCCATTTGAAATTTAAATCAGCAACAAGTTTGATAAAAATTTTAAAAAAGCATTGTGACAGACATGGTCACTTTTGACTGACGTATAGAAAAGCGCAATTCATTATTAACGGTGTATAGAAATATTAAAGGATTAGTTCACTTTTAAATAAACTTTTGCTGAAAATGTACTCACCCCAATGTCATCCAAGATGTCCATGTCTTTCTTTCTTCAGTCGAAAATAAATTAAGGTTTTTGATGTAAACATTTCTCCTTATAATAGACTCAATGGACCCCAAACGATTCAAGGTCCGAATGACAGTTTCGGTGCAGCTTCAAAGGGCTTTAAACCATACCAGACGATGAATAAGGGTCTTATCTAACGAAACGATCGGTCATTTAAAAAAAAAAAAATTCTAAAGTTTAAGTTTTATAAGCACAAATGTTCGCCTTGCTCCGTTCTGTGATATGTGTACGTGATGTCACGTAATTCGCAGTTACGTTGAAAAGGTCATGCTTGTCATAGGGGGAAGTACCGAGTCAGTGTTGAACGTGCACATACTAAGTCAAACAGCGTTTACAAAAACGGGAGTTAAAATGTAAAACAACGATGTTGGACGATTTTGAATCCTCCTTCCGCACATTTGAAAACACTGACTCGGTACTTCCCCCTATGACAAGCGTGACCTTTTCAACGTAACTGCGAATTACGTGACGTCAGGTACACATATCACAGAACGGAGCAAGGCGAACATTTGTGCTTATAAAACTTAAACTTTTGAAAAAAAAAAATTTATTGACCGATCGTTTGGCGATAAGACCCTTATTCATCATCTGGTATGGTTTAAAGCCCTTTGAAGCTGCACCGAAACTGTCATTCGGACCTGTAACCGTTTGGATTCCATTGCCTCCATTATAAGGAGAAATGCTTGCATCAAAAACCTTAATTTATTTTCAACTGAAGAAAGAAAGACATGGACATCTTGGATGACATGGGGGTGAGTAAAATATCAGCAAAAGTTTTTTTTAAAAGTGAACTAATCCTTGAAGTGGCATTGCTAACAGCTGGCCTGGCATGCGTAATACAGCGATTTTAGTCGTTTTCGCAGATCAGTGTGAAGGGAGATCGTTTTGATAAAGTTGTCATTTGTTAAAAATAAAATAAAAAATCAGTTTCTAGTAGGCCTACATCGTTATCGTGTAAAGGCACCTTTAGTCTTTGGTGCATATCTTAAATACCTTCTTCATTGACTTGAAATATGTTGCAGATGCTTTATTGCACAATTTTGCAAAGGAAATCTGTGCTCCAGCTGGCTTGCGTTCAAGATATTTGATATGCTGTAACCACAGCCGTCAGCCCAGTGTGAGCTTTTTCTAGAAGATTCCAGTGACTCCTTGCTGAATCATACTTGAATCGTACTTTAAAATGTTTCAGCTCAGAGTCTTCAATTCTATGTTCTTGTAAATATATAAACGTCACTGTAGGTTGCAGCTATGAGTAATTACAGTGACTAAATGTTACATTTTTAATGGCTTGATTTCAGATAAACAAACTTAATGTGTAATAAGCACAATAAGTCTTTTTTTCTATAATTTTCCATTCTACTCCCCAATTATCTTCAGATCCTCCAAGCACAGTTCCCCTCAGTGACTTCTGACAATGTTAGCACATGATTAGTCTCTTTAAGAGCAAACAGTGTTTTTGATTCTTTTAGATAATCCTGAAAATAACAAGCGTCTCATTAGCAAAACAAATTCTGGTGCAACTGAGAGCATTGCCATGGGCTTGATCACCCACCCAGAAACATGCGCAAAACAGCATAGCAACACAAACTTGAAGATTTCAGTCTGTGGTCCGAGAGATTATTTATCTTGTTGTAAAAACGTAAGCATTTTTGTCTGAATGTGTTCTTGCAATTATCTGTTGAGTTAACTTAAATCCTCCTGACTCAAGCACAATAGTCATCAGTGTTTTTGAAATGATCAATATCATGCTTTGTCTGATGAGATGACCCTGTGATGACCTTATCATTTCTAAACAATAGCTATGGATTTGTTAATGAAGCAGTGCATGTGCAAAATGTTTTCTGTCTGGTTAACACAACTAAGCCCCATTGATTCCAATGTCATCTGCACTTTGAAGATCGGATCTCACAAGGTAATAAGCACACTTAAGACAATGACTTATAATTTATATTCATGCCACATTCCAATTCAAAGAAGCAATTATTATAATCTGTCATCATCCACCGCAATACAAGTCAACACCAAGGTTTACTTGAATAAAGTGGCGGTTTGAGTAAATCTACACACATATTTGTGCAAAGATCTCAACAATAGCAAGCACGCAGATGTCGTCTTGTGTAAATAATCAGACTCTCATTGAAACTCACGAGCAAACACACTTAAATCTGCTCCGACTTGTTCTACCTGTTACCTGTGCTGTCCATTCAGTTCCCTTACTCCCAGTTTGCAGTTCCTGTATAGGGTGTCTGAAGTGGAATTCTATTTACAAATCATACCAAACTTTTGTCTGTCATCAAAAAAGAAAGAAAGAATGTGAATTCCTGATGCTCAAACCACTCCTGTATAATCATAACGTTGTCACGTAGAACGTTTTTTGGTGTGCGTCATCTCAGCCGACCATGATGCTGTTCAGTTGGTTCTCATAAGGTCACATTCCCTCATTGCAGTGCTTTGACCAAACACTGTATACTTAAAAAAGGGATAAAAAATTGAAGAATGGAATCATGTATTTTCCCCTATGTTGTTCCTAACCTGAAATACACTATTGCCAAAAGTTGCCTTTACATACACATGAACTGACATTTTATTCTTAATCCGTAGCGTTTAATATGGAATTGGACCATCCTTTTTACAGCTAGAACAGCTTCAACTCTTCTGGGAAGGCTTTCCACAAGGTTTAGGAGTGTGTTTATGGGAATTTTTGACCATTCTTTTAGAAGCACATTTGTGAGGTCAGGCACTGATGTTGGACGAGAAGGTCTGGCTCGCAGTGTCCGCTCTAATTCATCCCAAAAGTGTTCTATCGGGTTGAGGTCAGGACTCTGTGCAGGCCAGTCAAGTTACTCCACACCAAACTTGATTTTATACATTTGTGGCCATGGAAGTGCATGTATAGAACTATATAGAACTCGATGCAAAGATTTCAGATGCAAAAGCCTCTGAGTCCGTCTGAAAGCAAATTTGTCAGGCTCCTAGTGATTCCCTAAGTATCAGTACTTCTGAATGGGCTGAGGCTGGGATTTAGTGGGTTTAGAAATGAAAGTATTTCATGAACGTAAACTATGTGCTGAGAGCATTCACTCAGTCATGTCATTTTTGACCGAGGTGGCTTTTAGAGGCTTTTGCACTGGAAGTCTTCATATTTTGAAAGTCAGTGGGGTCAAAACAACATTGACTTTCACTGCATGTACACATTTTTTTCACCTTCAAAATAGTAATCCCTTTAACTACTGACACAAATAGTCCTAATTGATGAGTAATGCTTTATTCTTAAATTATTCATAAATCTCTTATAAAGATCGTGACATGGATGTTTTTTAAGTTGAGGTAAAATTACAGAGATGTAAAACAACATCATGAGCACAGCATGCGTCTACAATATGCATCAAATATTCCAGCTAATATGACAATTTAAGACGAGCCCTGTCAGAGTAAACATGGTCCTACATGATTTATTAATTCATTAATCCGAGTCAAGTCGTTTTATTTGTTTAGGGCTTTGCACAATCCATGTTATTTCCAAGCTTTACAGAAAATCTTTTCTTAATGTCTTAAATATCTTAGTAAACAGGCCAAAGGGGACTGTGGCGAGGAAGAAAATCTCCTGGCAAAAACTCTTAATACACTTTCTTTAAAAGCATTTGACAATATGAGTGATGTTAAAGTGCTTTAGCTTCATATGTGAATGCATTTAAAAAGTTTAAAAAAAGACGGTTTAGAGTCTAAATCATGTAGTTTTTGAACTGGTTTGCAAAGACTACTCTTATATTTGTCTGCTAAGTTTAAAACTGTAGTGTTCGTAACGTAGTCTTCTGGGTCAGGGCTGTGGCATATAGCCATTGTCGGGCATTGTCCTTTTCATCTGGCACCATTCCAATGAAAATATGGCCTTGTGATAAAACTTGTGCAACATTTTCCAACATCCGCTCTTACCTTCTAGTGAAAACGTCTCCATGGCATAAAGAGTTTTGGCTCAAAAGCTTTTTCTCTTCTTACTGAATTGATTGCTAAAAGTTATCAAAATCCAGACATAGGCTACTTTATTTTTTTTATTACTGAATTATATTCACTCTTTCACTCCCTAATTCCTTCAAATGATTAGGTTCTTTCAGATATGCCCTTTGCACACAGACAGAGACAGGCGTTTCAAGGGAGTGTCTGATTTGATACAGGCTCTGCTTGCTTATTATTGCCCCAGTAGATGCTGTTGCTTGATATACACAAGTATTTCTCAATCCTGCTTCTTTCTTAATGTCTCTCTTATCTAAGCTCTGATTCATCTTCATGAGTACTGGGTTGCTCTATGACCTGAACTGGGTGTGTCAGATTAATGAGAAATGCTGGAGGGAGCTGGACTGAAAAAAAAAAACTGATCAAATGATTGGAATAATGTTAAGTACCCTTTAACTAATATTTATTTACCTATTTATTTTTTATGATATATGCATGTTAATGCACACTTTAAAAAATTTTTTAAAAATAAAATAAAAGATACTGTTAATTTTCTGCCAGGATATTATCTGTTAATACAGTGTGTAATTCAAAATATGAGTAAAATACCTGTAGAAACTCAATACGGAAAATTCCTTAGTATTAAAATTTTTTACAGACTTTTTTTTCGGTGCTGCGCTGAGAGAATCGGTTCCATCCAGTCACTGGCAAATGAAAGATCACAGTTGCCATGAATAGGTCTGCTGATGGAACTGTAGTAAAAGCAATAAATATGACTTTGAAGCATAAATTATTCAGTCTTTTAACATGAATACTTAATACAAAAAGAAATAACTACTGAAAATGACTTTATCTGGTAGGTGTAGACTATTGCGTCCCATAAGTAAAGTGCACCACCTAGAGGCCGGAACTAGTGCTAGATCACAAACTTTGTACATGCCATTTTTCATGAAAAAAAAATATCATTCAAGTCATGATGATCATGTGAACCACTTTATTTTATCTCAGCACTTTTGATGAATGGCTAAACCTATAGGTTAGTTGAATTCAATTAAAATATGGACAATTAAATATGTAAATGAATAATTATATACCTGTGCAGTATTTATGTCATAGAATCATTTTATCTTTCAGACAAATCTCTTCTACTGGGATTACTTTGTCCGTCATCGGTCATTCAATTAAGTTGGTTATATTAAAATGGTTACATTTTAAATACAATAGTTGATTTAGTATTTTGCATTAATGACACATTAAATATATATATATACATATATATATATATATATATATATATATACACATACACACACACACACACACACACACACACACACACACACACACACACACACACACACACACACACACACACACTGCCGTCAAAAGTTTTTGATCTGTACGTTTTTTGTTTTTTAAGTCTCTTATGCTCACCAAGGCTGCATTTATTTTATTAAGAAATACAACAACAAAAACAGTAATATTGTGAAATATTATTAAAATGTAAAATAACTGTTTTCTATTTGAATATATTTTAAAATGTCATTTATTACTGTGATGACAGCTGAAGTTTCAGCATCATTAATCCAGTCTTTAGTGTCACATGATCCTTCAGAAATCATTCTAATATGATGATTTGCTGCTCAAGAAACATTTATGATTATGATCAATGTTGAAAACAGTTGCGTTAAAAAGAGACTTCTTCTAAAAACATAAAAAATCTTACCGATCAAAAACCTTTGAACGGCAGTGTAAATATTAATAACCATTAGCTATATCAAAAGTAATTTATAGCCTACAAGTTAAGCCAGAGTGGGCTTCTTACCCCAGGTGTAGCTAGATTAAGAGTTTGAATGCCTATAATTGTACACTTGTTTCACATTGTTTGACAAGACAAATAATTGATTTAGTCACTCCAACAAAGTTTGTGAAGAACTTTTTTGACTTTTCCAAAAACACGCTCAAATTACATAGTGTTGTCCCTCGCCACTTTACAACCAAGAGATAATCTAGTTTTAGTAACAGTTACAGGCTGCCATCTACTGTCTGAAAGTGCAAAACAATAGGCAATGTTTTGAATCAAATAGCCCTGCTGCTTTCATAGTGCCTTTTTTTCTCTTTACACAATGAACTGGCTGCATCAAGATTGTTTGGTTGGGAATAGTTGGACGCTATTCCTTATGGGGCCATAACAAAGCCTCAGCTAGCATTGACCCCAGTCTTCTTTGCCAGTTATGCTCATCCTAATAAATGACTTCATCTTTTTTTTATCCTGTGATGTTTCCTGATAATTTATGTTCCTTTTGTTGTGCTGCAGATGAATCTATTTCTCATCTTTTCTGGGAATGCCCACATTCAAGTCTGTTGGAAAGACTGTTGTCTCTTTTTTCGCACATTCTCATCAGAGTTCCTTATAGGCCTACAAAATGCTTTATTTGGTCTTCACAACTTTACACAACAGATGTAAAGGACCAATATTATTTTATATAAACATTTCTTTTTCTAGCAGATGTTACTAACACAAATGGATGCTAAGCTCAACTTGTTTCAGGGTTTTTTTGCATGGAAAATCCTCCTACGGACACTCCTAAAGCCCGTTCACACCGCCAGCGATTTTGTCGCTGGATGTCGCCAGCACCAGAGATTCATGTCGCTAGTGGGCGTTCCCACTACGGGTTGCCTATAAACGTCATTAACAGATCACCCTCATCCTACATTATTGACATCGTTTTGCTGCTAAAAACAAACATTTTGGGTGTAAATTACTTAATATAAATCAGTGCATTAAGTGTTTAATATGTTAACAATGAACGAGGAACAACGCCTGCTTTTTGCCATTGCAGCTACATATCTGCGGCGAATGCACAAACGCCGTGTCTGTCTGGGTTCACGGAACCATTCGGGCTCGGAGTCAGCACGGCGAGTACCACCGGCTGGTGCAGGAACTGCGGCTGGATGAAGTCCGGTTCCAGCAGTACTTCAGGCTGGACAGGACTCAGTTTGATGTGCTGCTGCGGAGAGTTGGCCCCTTGATTGCAAAGGAGAACACAAACTACCGCCGAGCTTATAGTACCGTTTTTATTGGTAGAGTTTTGCAGAACACTGCAAGTTATTTGAATACATAGGCCTACACACTGTACTGTAATAGGTAGAGCATATTGCATGCTGTTTAGTCAAAACTTACTTGATATCCCCACAATCCCAGACACGTTTTTCCATGCATCATCTTTTTTTTAAAATGTGTCTCTGTATGTACACAGAGACATATCCTAAATAACAGGGAAAATGCTAACCGCTAAAATCAACTTCACCTCCATCGACACCGCAGTAGCAGACAGATCACGTGCACTCCACAGACTTCACTCCTATTGGTTGTCGCTCACGAAAATCGCTTCTCATTTGAATAAAGTTGAAATATCTGAACTTTTGTCGCGTGTCTAGTGTCGCTTGACACGCCCACATTCTGTCGCCAACGGTCACTTTCGCTCGTGTCGCCGGAAGTCGCCAGTGCTCCATTGAAATGAATGGGATCGTGTCGCTTTGTCGCTGCGTGTCGCTGGCGGTGTGAACGGGGCTCCGTTCACACCGCCAGCGACACGCAGCGACAAAGCGACACGATCCCATTCATTTCAATGGAGCGCTGGCGACTTCCGGCGACACGAGCGACAGAGACCGTTGGCGACAGAGTTCAGATATTTCAACTTTATTCAAATGAGAAGCGATTTTCGCGAGCGACAACCAATAGGAGTGAAGTCAGTGGAGTGCACGTGATCTGTCTGCTACTGCGGTGTCGATGGAGGTGAAGTTGATTTTAGCGGTTAGCAATTTCCCTGTTATTTAGGATATGTCTCTGTGTACATTCAGAGACACATTTAAAAAAAAGATGATGCATGGAAAAACGTGTCTGGGATTGTGGGGATATCAAGTAAGTTTTGACTAAACAGCATGCAATATGGTCTACCTATTACAGTACAGTGTGTATGTATTCAAATAACTTGCAGTGTTCTGCAAAACTCTACCAATAAAAACGGTACTATAAGCTCGGCGGTAGTTTGTGTTCTCCTTTGCAATCAAGAGGCCAACTCGCAGCAGCACATCAAACTGGGTCCTGTCCAGCCTGAAGTACTGCTGGAACCGGACTTCATCCAGCCGCATTTCCTGCACCAGCCGGTGGTACTCGCCGTGCTGACTCCGAGCCCGAATGGTTCCGTGAACCCAGACAGACACGGCGTTTGTGCATTCGCCGCAGATATGTAGCCGCAATGGCAAAAAGCAGGCGTTGTTCCTCGTTCATTGTTAACATATTAAACACTTAATGCACTGATTTATATTAAGTAATTTACCTCCAAAATCTTTGTTTTTAGCAGCAAAACGATGTCAATAATGTAGGAGGAGGGTGATCTGTTAATGACGTTTATAGGCAACCCGTAGTGGGAACGCCCACTAGCGACATGAATCTCTGGTGCTGGCGACATCCAGCGACAAAATCGCTGGCGGTGTGAACGGGCGACCCAGCCACTCCGAGTCTCACTGCGTCATTTGCATGATATTTTCCTGATTTTGTAACCTGTAATTGACTTCTGAACTATATTTACCCCTGGCATTGGTTTGGATGTTCTTAACAATAATAGTAGCCTTAAAAAAAGAAAAAGAATTAAAAAAAGATTGGTTAGCATTACTCCACTGACATCTGCTGGTAGACGCTGTAACTACACCATCTGCTTAAAAAAAAAAAAACATCTTTCTTCTTTGACGTCCATTTGTATTCTGATGAAATTCTTCCGTCTTAAATATACTTAATATAGCCTATGTGCGATTCAACAATAGATTATTTTGAATGACTAGGGTACGGTCAACATCAACGGCCTGTTTTTCTCAAATAAAAACGAGGCAGTAAGGAATTAGTTTGTCCAATGTGTTGGACTGTTATGTTCAGCTATACATTTTTATTTTCCCAAATCCCGGTGACAAAAAAAAAAACACCCTTTACGTGCATTGTTAAAATGACATGCAATAGGAACATAAGGTACGTGCTGTATCCCTACAGCCTTGTTTTAATTCGGTTTCGACCCTGTAACAGGTTTCTAAACTTTGATATTCCTATATTTAACGCAAAAAAATGTGTTTACTGTAAAATATTTCATTGTAATCTGAAAATTAAATGCAATTTAACACGGTTTATAATGTCCACAATGTCCCCCAACAGTTATGTTAGACAGAAGTCTTGCGTTTGGGTGACGTCATGTCCTCGATTAGAGGCGTGGCTAAACAGAGCTGTTTTCAAGTGCCCGAATTCTATTGACGCCATTTTGTAAGCTCGGCAAACGCTGAAGAAGCACCGAGTGAGAGAAACCCCCTCAATAATCAGGCCAGATTACTAAGAATCCGAAACCGCAAGATCACCCGTTATCGTCCGAAAGGAAAGGGAATCTTATCGTATGTCCGCTATCCAGAACCTCCAAACTTTTGGTAAGACTTGAGATATCTGAAAACGTACTATTTTATTGTGTGGGGGGGAAGGGCGAAAACCGACAGGGTGACGTTGATGTTTAACAAATAAACCCTAGTGCGACTTTTAAGAATACAATTTATGTCCAACAACTCAATATACCGAGGCACAAACTCGTATGCGGTTTGGTTGATGATTAAATGTCGTCGAAAATCCCTGTCAGAAACAACAGCTAGACAGGCCTCTCTTTTTATTCTCGTTTGGTTCGCTCCTAATATCGATTATTCGCCTCATTAAAGGACCATATCTGTGTTAAATCTGTTTTAACGTATTTTTCAGTCGGTTATCGTCGTGTTTTGAGTTCATTTCGAATTGAATCGAGATTCAGCTCCTAGATTGTGCGCTTCCTCGATTTTGATCGCCAGCTTGTTTTTCTGGACCAGATACAAAATGGAAGACGCCAGTCGATGACGGCTTATTTTTAGACTCCGAAAAACATCTCGAGCCTCCTGTGTCTTTTGATCGATGTTAGGTTAAAGACAAATGCCTGAAATCGTTGACTTTAGGCTGTAGGCCAATATAAATAGTCTTTTGAAATATTGATCCGGTACATTAACGGTTAATGAACAACCAGATCAGACCTGAACTCTACCCAGTAGTTAAAGATGATTTGCTTTGTTCCAACATGATCTTGTTAGGTGCTTACAGACCAGCATTTTACATGTGAAAATATCTGGATTGAAGCCATTAATTAGGTTAGCTATCCTTCAGCCAATTTTGTAAAGTACATTAGATGTCCTAGTTTAAAGATTAACTTTAAACCATGTCAACCAAATAACACTTCAGGCAAGCAGGAAATCTGATACCAGGGACATTGCTAATGCCTGTTGTTTATCTTTCCGAAGACCCCTTTGCTGATGCAACTAAGGGTGATGATCGGCTCCCAGCTGGGACAGAGGACTACATCCACATAAGAATTCAACAGCGGAACGGGCGGAAGACTCTGACCACGGTTCAGGGCATAGCCGACGACTATGATAAAAAGAAGCTAGTCAAGGCCTTCAAGAAGGTTGTCATTCTAAAAGAATTTGCACTCTTAATTGGTTTGTGCTTGCATAGGTGGAGCATTTGTAACGTCTTATTTACATTTTTTTTAAAGAAATTTGCCTGCAATGGGACTGTGATTGAGCACCCTGAGTATGGTGAAGTAATTCAGCTGCAAGGTGATCAGCGCAAGAACATTTGCCAGTTTCTCACTGATGTAAGTAAGCGCTCAATGACTTTTGATGTATAATCTTTTGGCCGTTTGATAGTAGCTGATTTAATCAACCCTTTCCTTTCATCTTACAGATTGAACTGGCCAAAGAGGAGCAGCTCAAAGTCCACGGGTTCTAGAAACTGATGTGAACTGACCCCTCCCCTCCCCCAACTCTTAACCCAGCCTACCCTGTTGTTGTGCTGCTGTCACCCCCCCCAGCAGCCCCCCTCAAGGAAAAAAAAGCTGAAAATGATTACCTCTGATTTGAGACTTTTTAGTATGGCATCCTTATCAAAACGACCAGTCCTGTTCAAGCATGGACGGATGACAAGGCAAATAATGCGGGATAAATGATTTTTGTTCCTTGTCCCCTCCTTTAGTCCTTTTTTTTTATTTTTTAGTTAATGTTGTGCTGCTCTTAGGCACAAATTCCATGTAACTTTTTCTCTTTGTTTTGTACAAGGTGTTTCAATAAAACCTTCAGATGCCACGTTTTGCACAATCCTTACGTTGATGGGTGGGGTGTGGATGGGGCAGTTTATGTATTGATTTCTTGGTTCATATTTAAATGCCACCGTAAAGAATCTGCATCTTTATTTGTGATGTGGGCCAGCCTGCTTCAGGGTTACATTGGTGTGCTGTTTGAGCACAAAGCATGGCTACCCCATCTTTTCTCATTATGCATCTCTTAACTGCCTTTTTTACCCTTCTTTTTCACAATATGCATAATTTCAATTTTCTAAACTTGTAATATCATTTTGTTTTTGGTCTGGAATAAACAATATCCCATACTTTTGATGTTCCAATTTTTTTTAACGATAACGGATCTCTGATTGTAATGCTGTCAAAAAAGAAGTAATGGATTTCAACAAACGTAGAGGTCTTGTTTGTGGGTGACTGGTTTGACCAAGTCATTTTATCTGTTCTTTTCACTTGCTTGCATCCATTATTTCAGTTTGTGTACTGTTACATTACAAAAAAAACATTGCAAGTAGTGTACATTTCACTACATAGAAAAAAAGTGTAGAAGAAAAGTCATAACATCGTTTACCTTACTGCAAAGCTCAGCTCCAACCCTGATCAAACAACTGAAGTCTGCAGGTAGGAAGATTTTCAGGTACAGGATGCATTGTCATTCGAGAGACCATAAACTCATTATTCACATTTAATTTATTGAAGATAATATTGAGCAACCTAAAACAGGCTTAATATTTTATGGCCTGGATTCACAGTCAAGGGTTTAGATAAACCAGGATTAGGGCCTGACCCTTAGTTCAATTAGGGCATATAAGTATCTTATAAATGTACCTTAGAACGTTGCTGATGTGCATCCTGAGACAAAACAATTGCACTGATGTATTTTATGTGTCATTGCAAGTTTCTTTTAAGACATCTCAAACATGCATTTTTAGTCTGGGATTAGATTTAAGCCTCATCTGAAACCAGGGGTAAATTTACATTAATGTTAATTCCTCTTTCCAGTTAAAACTATGAGTGAAGTAGATTCTCCAATATGTAACTCGGGGAAAACTTTATATTTTTTTAATAGTGATCTCTTTTTACAAGCGCTCGATCCTTTCAAATAAATCAGTAAATCGGATTCAATGAGGGCTTATTTTAGTGGATGATCATTTTACCCCACACTAACAAATACAAAAGAACCACATGTAAACTGTTTAAACTTGTGGTTCTCTTTTTTCCACAGCAGAGGGCACAATAATAGTACATATTACACATGTGGAGGCATTCAGTTATTTTAAAATATATGTCCCAATTTATAAATCCTGAAAGGTCTAAATCTTTAAGTAGGCTAAATGATCGTGCAAATTTTTGTGGTTGGTTGTTGTCAGTTCATGACACGTGGCATTCAAGTAATGAGTAAAACTATGTGTAATGTTCCATTTCTATCCTATGTGAATGACGTACCAGTCCTAAGGGACTATCGACTTGACAGTGGTGTTGAAATACCATGCCTGGCAGATTTAAGTGGAGCAAACTACTAGAGTTAACCGCATGTTACAGCTGGAACACCTAAATCAAACTTAGTACCTATAGCCATCCATCTATCCGTTTTCCAAACCGCTTGTCCTGCATAGGGTAATGGAGATACTAGAGCCTTCCACTTCAAGGTAATACGGTATATCACGATAATAAACATGCTAGATGTTATCTTGGACACTTCAAAATACAGTGAATAATAATTTATTATGACTTATTCCGATTTTTTGATTGCATTTAGGATTACTTTTCCCCATCAACCGTTTAAAATGCAAAACAATGCAGTATGCTTGTCATAGAGGCACATGTACAGCACATATGTTTCACATGCTATTGGAAATTTAATAATTCCCACTTCAGAAGTCTTGATTAGAGTTTTTTTTTTTTGCATTCAAGTGCTTTGTTGTTGAAATGAACATAAATCATATGGAGGACACCAGGTTTATTCTATTATAAAGACTAGAAAGGATACAGCTAAGGCCACTAAGCACATCAATATTGCGTCATTTCATTACTGTATTTGCATTAGTGTAAGGGTATAGGCTTAGGGTTGGGGTAGATGTAGACATTAAAAAAAACAATCTGGTAGCAAATGTATTTAATGATATTTTGCTGTTGCTGTATCCCTTCTAGCAACTGCCGTATTCAAGATACGCCATCTTGGAACGGTCAGCGTGCGTGTCGTCACTCACAGTGAAACTCACAAGAAAAAATCAATGATGCCACAACATTGCGCAGCTTCTGGTTGTGAAACCGCCAACTGGTGAGAATATGTTGGTTTGTGTTTTTATATTTATTAACTCACTATTAAAGGTTTTTCTTTTACTACGACAACTTATTAATGCCATGTTAGCTGACGCCGTGACAGTCTGTATTGTTTGAATTGTTTCTTTCAAAGTTTCTTATACTTCTTCGAAGTTTCTTGCTGCCACGTTTGATCAGTCAGTTTAAAGGGTTAGCTCACCCAAAAATGCTGTCATTAATTACTCACCCTCATGTCATTCGACACCCGTAAGACCTTTCATCTTCGGAACACAAATTAAGATATTTTTGTTGAAATCCGATGGCTCAGAAAGCCCTCCATTGGCAGCAATGACATTTCCTCTCTCAAGACCCATAAAAGGTACCAAAGACGTTACAAAGTCCATCTCACTACAGTGGTTCTACAATAGTTTTATGAAGCAACGAGAAAAGTTTGTGTGGTCAAAAAAACCCTAAATAATGATTTATATAGTGATGGGGCAATTTCAAAACACTGCTTTATGAAGCTTCGGAGCGTTATTAATCAGCGTATGGAATAAGCGGTTTGGAGCGCCACAGTCACGTGATTTCAGCAGAGTTTGGCGGTTTGATCCGAATCATGATTTGATACGCTGATTCATAACGCTCCGAAGCTTCATAAGCAGTGTTTTGAAATCGGCCATTACTATATAAGTCGTTATTTAGTTTTTTTTGTGCACAAAATGATTCTCATCGCTTCATAAAAATATTTTAGAGAGATATACTTTGTAACAACATCTTTAGTACCTTTTATGGGTCTTGAGAGAGGAAATGTCATTGCTGTCAATGGAAGCCTTTCTGAGCCATCGGATTTCAACAAAAATATCTTCATTTGTTTTCCGAAGATGAACAGAGGTCTTGCGGGTGTCGAACGACATGAGGATAAGTGATTAATGACAGAATTTTCATTTTTGGGTGAACTAACACTTTAATATGTCATTGCTGAGTTATACATTTCTTTAAAAAAAAGTCTTCAAACTTTTGAATGGTATTGTAAAGGAAAGCATAGTAAATTGTTTTATTTTTTCTTTTTTTTTTCTGTGGCGCATGAACTGTTCACAAATTATGTGGTGCTCTTTCACAAGAAAAATACAACATTATATCTGTTAGCAGAGCATTGTTTACCCCTTAGAGAATTGCCATAATTTATAAAATCTATATGCAGAATTACAGTTATATAGAGAGCTGCCTCTTAGTTGCCAGTGTGTGAATTGCTATGTTGGTGTACTCTCTTCAGGAATCATGATTACAGTAAATGACAGCTAATTAAACAGTTTAAAATTCTTGGATCAAAAGAATCTTGAAGTCTATCTGATTCCTTTCCATTATACATGAAGAGATGAGGCGGGCCTTTCATGTTTTTCATTGCCTAGTCTCTCAAAATTAAACTGATGTCAGTGAAATAAAATGGCTCGAGTGTGAGGAGCATCTTGAGTTAAATGTTTGTTGCTTTCAAGCAGTGCTGTGTTTAGGGCAACATCCAGGAAGCTTCTGTATAATTTTGTCATTGTTCTGGAGCTCCTTCTCAGCAGGAGAGCTGGTGCTCGGCCCAGATGTCGGATCCATTTTGAATGTTAAAACCACCAGAGGGAAGCCTCTTAGTATGGCAACGAAACATGGTTGATCTTGAGTTGGTTTCAAGATGCAATGGGCTTTGTTACCACGAAGAGTCACTTTTCTGCTGCATCATGTGGTTGTGCTATGCTGAGTAATTGTTTTGCTCTCATGCCAAAAGTTTGCTCATATATTGCTGTGGATGATTTTAGGATGAATGCTACTTGAGTTGCAGAGGTGTTTTGAAGTCAGCATTCAGTCGCGAAAAGGTTTGATGATGAATTTTGATAGATATGCTGCTGAATAGTTTCTTTTTACATGTGGCTGTTGATGATTTGCGCTGTGCAAGTGATGCACATTGTATACTTTCAGATGCCTCTATAGAGCCATATCTTATCTGACATCTCTAAAAAGAAAGGAGTGAAGTATTCCAGCATATAAACAGTAGTTTTGGATGGAGTTTCTTACAGTCTAATTTATTCCCTTGGGTGTTTATTAAAATACAGAGTCTCCTATAACTCCCTTCCAAACACAATGATGCACAGGGAGGGAAAGACAACTCTCATCTTTGACAGTTGGAGCCTCTAAAAGATAGACAATTAAGCAGATTTCTGAATAGCATATTCATTCAAGCTATACATTTTAGTCATGACTGTGAAAACATTCATCATCAACTCTTGAACCTTGTATTTTATGGATATAGTTAGCAGTCACTGCATCTTGCAGTTGGTAAAAGTAGTGAAAAAGGGCCTTTGAAAAGTTATACAGCTTCTAAACAATTGTAGTTTTGACATTGTCTTTGAGTGAAGCCTTTTCCCGTGGGAAGAGTGAATTTGAAAACAGGGGAACCCGGAGATAGTTGTCACATAAAAGGACTTTACCTCATAACTATAAATGTGTCTTTTTCTATTTTAAGCACTTATATATGTATATAATATCTAAAATCATTTAAGTTCATTTTTTTCTTATTAATGTACACACAGCACCCCATATTGACAGAAAATTGTTGACATTTTTGCAGATGTATTAAAAAAGTAAAACTGAAATATCACATGGTCCTAAGTATTCAGACTCTTTGCTGTGACACTCATATATTTAACCCAGGTGCTGTCCATTTCTTCTGATCATCCTTGAGATGGTTCTACACCTTCATTTGAGTCCAGCTGTGTTTGATTATACTGATTAGACTTTGTTTAGGAACGCCACACACCTGTCTATATAAGAGCTTACAGCTCACAGTGCATGTCAGAGCAAATGAGAATCATTAGGGTCCAAGGAACTGCTTGAAGAGCTCAGAGAATTGTGGCAAGGCATAGATCTGGTCATGGTTACAAAAAAATTCTGCTGCACTTAAGGTTCCTAAGAGCAGAGTGGCCTCAATAATCCTTAAATGGATGATGTTTGGGACAACCAGAACCCTTCCAAGAGCTGGCCGTCCGGCCAAACTGAGCTATCGGGGGAGAAGAGCCTTGGTGAGAGAGTTAAGAAGAACCCAACGATCACTGTGGCTGAGCTCCAGAGATGCAGTCGGGAGATTGGAGAAAGTTGTAGAAAGTCAACCATCACTGCAGCCCTCCACCAGTTGGGGCTTTATGGCAGTGGCCCAACGGAAGCCTCTCCCGCATGAAAGCCTGCATGGAGTTTGCTTAAAAACACCTGAAGGACTCCAAGATGGTGAGAAATAAGATTCTCTGATCTGATGAGACCAAGATAGAACTTTTTGGCCTAATTCTAAGCGGTATGTGTGGAGAAAACCAGGCACTGCTCATTACCTTACCAATACAGTCCCAACAGTGAAGCATGGTGGTGGCAGCATCATGCTGTGGGGGTGTTTTTCAGCTGCAGGGACAGGACGACTGGTTGCAATCGAGTGAAAGATGGATGGCGGCCAAGTACAGGGATATCCTGGACGAAAACCTTCTCCGGAGTGCTCAAGACCTCAGACTGGGCCGAAGGTTCACCTTCCAACAAGACAATAACCCTAAGCACACAGCTAAAATACAACTCTGTGACTGTTCTTGAATGGCCCAGCCAGAGCCCTTACTTAACCCAATTGAGGATCTCTGGAGAGACCTGAAAATGGCTGTCCACCCACGTTTACCATCCAACCTGACAGAACTGGAGAGGATATGCAAGGAGGAATGACAGATGATCCCCAAATCCAGGTGTAAAAAACTTGTTGCATCTTTCCCAAAAAGACTCATGGCTGTATTAGATCAAAAGGGTGCTTCTACTAAATACTGAGCAAAGGGTCTGAATTCTTAGGACCATGTGATATTTCAGTTTTTCTTTTTTAATAAATCTGAAAAAATGTCAAAAATTCTGATTTTTCCCCCCTGTCAATATGGGGTGCTGTGTGTACAATAATGAGAAGAACTTAAAGGATCTTAGCAAATGGCTGCAATATAACAAAGAGTGAATAATTATAAGGGGGTCTGAATACTTAACGTACCCACTGTGTGTGTATATGTATATATATATACATACATACAGGTCCTTCTCAAAAAATGTGCATATTGTGATAAAAGTTCATTATTTTCCATAATGTAATGATACAAATTTAACTTTCATATATTTTAGATTCATTGCACACCAACTGAAATATTTCAGGTCTTTTATTGTTTTAATACTGATGATTTTGGCATACAGCTCATGAAATCTAAAAAAATTAGCATATTTCATCCGACCAATAAAAGAAAAGTGTTTTTAATACAAAAAAAGTCAACCTTCAAATAATTATGTTCAGTTATGCACCTACTTGGTGGGGAATCCTTTTACAGAAATGACTGCTTCAATGCGGCGTGGCATGGAGGCAATCAGCCTGTGGCACTGCTGAGGTGATGCTTCGATAGCGGCTTTAAGCTCATCCAGAGTGTTGGGTCTTGCGTCTCTCAACTTTCTCTTCACAATATCCCACAGATTCTCTATGGGGTTCAGGTCAGGAGAGTTGGCAGGCCAATTGAGCACAGTAATACCATGGTCAGTAAACCATTTACCAGTGGTTTTGGCACTGTGAGCAGGTGCCAGGTCGTGCTGAAAAACGAAATCTTCATCTCCATAAAGCTTTTCAGCAGATGGAAGCATGAAGTGTTTAAAAATCTCCTGATAGCTAGCTGCATTGACCCTGCCCTTGATAAAACACAGTGGACCAACAGCAGCAGCAGACATGGCACCCCAGACCATCACTGACTGTGAGTACTTGACACTGGACTTCAGGCATTTTGGCATTTCCTTCTCCCCAGTCTTCCTCCAGACTCTGGCTCCTTGATTTCCGAATGACATGCAAAATTTGCTTTCATCCGAAAAAAGTACTTTGGACCACTGAGCAACAGTCCAGTGCTGCTTCTCTGTAGCCCAAGTCAGGCTCGATCTGAGGAATGCGGCACCTGTAGCCCATTTCCTGCACACATCTGTGCACGGTGGCTCTGGATGTTTCTACTCCAGACTCAGGTCTGGAATCGGTCCTTCTCCACAATCTTCCTCAGGGTCCGGTCACCTCTTCTCGTTGTGCAGCGTTTTTTGCCACACTTTTTCCTTCCCACTGAGGTGCCTTGATACAGCACTCTGGGAACAGCCTATTCGTTCAGAAATGTCTTTCTGTGTCTTACCCTCTTGAGGGTGTCAATGATGGCCTTCTGGACAGCAGTCAGGTCGGCAGTCTTACCCATGATTGCGGTTTTGAGTAATGAACCAGGCTGGGAGTTTTTAAAAGCCTCAGGAATCTTTTGCAGGTGTTTAGAGTTAATTAGTTGATTCAGATGATTGAGTTAATAGCTCGTTTAGAGAACCTTTTCATGATATGCTAATTTTTTGAGATAGGAATTTTGGGTTTTCATGAGCTGTATGCCAAAATCATCAGTATTAAAACAATAAAAGACCTGAAATAATTCAGTTGGTGTGCAATGAATCTAAAATATTTGAAAGTTTAATTTTGATCAAATAGTGAACTTTTATCACAATATGCTAATTTTTTTAGAAGGACCTGTGTGTGTGTATATATATATATATATATATATATATATATATATATATATATATATATATATATATATATATATATATATATATTCTAATTTGTGCTATTTCATTAATTATTTCTCTTTTTTTTTCAATCTGTGGAAAGCCCATACTAGGCTGTTTAATAGCAGGTCAATGTGACAACTTACCCCATATAGTGTGACAATGGAGTATGTTGTCGCAAAGGTCACAGTTTGTTAAAGGGTTAATTCACCCAAAAATGAAAATTCTGTCATTAATTATTCCAAACCCATAAGACCTTCATTCATCTTCGTAACACAAATTAAGATATTTCTGATGAAATCTAAGAGGTCTCTGACCCCTCCATAGACACTTTCAATGCCCATAAAGGTAGTAAAGACATCGTTAAAATAAACAATGTGACTCCAGGTTCAACCTTAATTTTATGAAGCGATGAGAATACTTTTTGTGTGCAAAAATAACAACTTTATTCAACAATTTTGCTCTATCTTGTGTTAGTCTACGCAGTTTTACGTTTGTGCATCATCACACGTGTCGTGGTGTTCACGTGAACAGCATCGGCTGCCATAGAACTCGAAAGCGATGAACTGTTTACAACAGAAACTGCATAGGATACTGAACTAACCCTTTGAATGAACAATACATTTTTGCTGAAATAATCATACATGTTCAATAGCTTTTTGTTGTTGTTGTCGCAGAGTTACAACTAGCCCATGTCTCAACTATGTAGTGTGCGGCATGCATTAATGAACGCATTTATTGCATTGAACATTAATGCTATGGGTTGATGCATTGTCTTTCATGCTGTGTACGTATGTGTTAGAAAGTGAGAGAAATCCATATAAAATGACACTTTATTTTCTCCCAAAGCAAAAGAGCCAAAGTACTTGTTTTCTGACAGCATCATTTGTCATAAACCTTCCACCCTGCAGGGTTAGAAGAAGATCTCAAACATTTTGTTAAATGGCCCTTCTTGTGCACTCATTGCAGTGGGAACCTCTCCTCCCCAGAATAGCACTTTAAATGTACAAACAGCATTCCCAGGCCATCATAATATTCACACCACAGCGTGATGCTGCAATGTAAGTGCAGGTGAAATCTCCCCAGCTTCAAAGCTTTTATTATTGCAGTGTCAACCAATCACAAGTAAGCACCACTAACAGAGCCAATTATAACGAACAGAGTTTGAGTGTTCACCTCAATTAATGGAGCAGCACGGTTAGGCCAGAGACCTTTAGAACTTTGATCGGTGTCCTTTACAGTGTCTAGTCAGATAATTGCAAAGCAGATATTAAAGTGGATCAGGAGTGAAACTGACCGAAATGCTTAGTATGTGGTAAATGGCAGCTTTATTGTTGAAGAGTTAAACAATACAAAGGTTTTGCAACCTTACAACTGAGCACTCTTAAAAATACTCTAAAAATATATTGGTTCCCATTTTATTTATTTAATTTTTTTATAGTAGCAATGCCATAGAAGAACCATTTTTGGTTTCCCCAAAGAACGTTTCAGTGAACAGTTCTTAAAACAGAAATTTTTCTTCACGTGATTAACATTTTAATAATCTAAAAAACCTTTTTCCACTATAAAAATCCTTTTGTGAATTGGAAAGGTTCCATGGATGTTGAAGGTTCTCCATAGATGCCAGTAAAGAACCTTTATATTTAAGAGTGTAGTTTATAGAATACATAGGTGAATAATATTATAAGTGAAGAAAATCCAGCTTATGAGTATCTTTGTTATGGAACATAGTGACTGGATTCTAGCTGGTCTTTAGTTGGTGAACTGGTCATTTGATTGTCTGGTACAAGTTAGGCTAGGCTATAGTGTTTTGAAAGTTGTGTTATTCCAGCATAACTGGTATAGCTCCAAGATGGCCTACCAGCCAATAGGCAGCTTTGACCAAATATAGACCCGCTAGAAACCACCAACTAGTTTATAATGGATTGGTACTGGTTGGCCAAACAGATAGTTTCACCTCAAACTCACTTTCGTTTTCCTTGCACTTTAAATTAGGATAGGATCAAGTATGTAATTAACAGAGAAAGTGGAGGTTGTTAAAAACTAGTTTCTGTTACTTCTTGTACTTTGGTCATTGAACTGGAAACTTTCAGCTGAGCTAGTGTGATGTACAGACTTCAGCAGGCACACACTTTACTAATAGTCAGGTGAAAGTGTTAACCTGGCATATACCTTCCTGTCAGCAGCTCTATCTTCACCCAGAAGAGTGCCTGAGGCTCAGTGAGTGCACCACTTCCCATGTCCTTGTTTCCATATCTACACTGCACGATGGTATAGCTGAATAATTAAGGGTCTGAGGTGCTAATACTCAACCCGAAGGCCTGATTACATTTAGAGATAAGCTGATATCTGTCCACTTTACCTTATCATGCAGTTTCTTCAATATTGCTATATCACACTTTTGACTAAAATTAACGCTCTTCTGAATACATCCCGAATACACCCTGTGTCTGCCATTGGTTAACAAACAGGTATTTAACATGAAAAACAATTAACATGGCTAAGAATTTGGGGTTGGTATAATATGTTTTAATAAAATAAAAAAAACAACAGTAAAATATTATCATTGTGAAATATAACAATTTAAAATAACTGTTGTCAATTCAATATATTTTAAAATATATACCTGTGATGGCAAAGTCTTCAGTGTCACATGATATTCCAGAAATCATTCTAATATGCTGATTGGCTACTCAAGAAACATTTCTTATTATGAATGTTGAAAACAGTTGTGCTGCTTAATATTTCTGTGGAAACCAGTAGAAAGTTGTAAAGAACAGCATTTATTTGACATTTAAATCTTTTGTAGCAATGTAAAAGTCTTCAATGTAATTCTTTTAATCAATTTGATGCATCCATGCTGAATAAAAGCATACATTTCTTGCAAAATCTAAACTTTTCAACAGTAGTGTTAATTAAGATGCTTTACATGACTTAATAAACTACAGCAGTGTTCTTGGAAGATCACGTTTATATGTTTGACGTTTGATCACAAATATCTGGAGACAGACTGATGAGCACACAATCTAACACAGAAGTTTGTTTTGCTCTTTCTTTAGAATAGTTTGTTTTGCTCTTTGCGTTTAGATTATGAGATCAAATCTCTGTCTGTGGACTGAATTTTTCATCAAAACTGTGAAAAATAAATTTGGTCTGCCAATGCTACTGTCTTAAGCCACATGAAAGCATTTCTGTATATGTTCTGTATATGTAGGAAAAACAGATTAAATAGGCTCCAAAGTCTGTCTGTAGACAGTTTTTATGATTTATAATGTAGAAAATAAATAAAGCCTTATAAGGCCTGTGTCTTAGTACATTCAGCAGTGTCATTATGAGAGAGATTTGCTTTTGGTTGTCATTTTAGAGGGCCTACATGAAGCGTCGTTTTTTTTTTCAATGCTCAAACAAAATCAAGCGTATGGCAGGTCACGTTAGTCAAGCTGATCACGTCTACCTATAGGAATACGATGTCTATAGTATCACAGCATACATGTTAGGGCTGGGTTTTGACACAAATGTTACAATTCGATTCGATTTCGATTCGATATTGATTATTTTGGATATATATCGGGTACAATACATGGCAAATGTTTTTAAGTAATAATATTAACTTTACAATTACATAATCATATTTCTACTAATTGGTTTTTTGAAATATAAACATGTAGCTGTCATAATAACATGCCAGATTTATTCATACATGCATTAAATATTGAAGAACATTACAAACTAGAATGTACATTTCCAGAAGAAAATGTGAGTGGTGCTTGCAGTGGCAAAACTCGGGCCCGGTTGCTAGGGTGTGTTGAGACAGTTGCTAGGGTGTTCTGGATGGTTGCTAGGTGGTTGCTAGGCGGTTGCTAGGATGTTCTGGGTGGTTGCTAGGGCGTTGCTATGTGGTTGCTAGGTGGTTGCTAGGGTGTTCTGGGTGGTTGCTAGGGCGTTAAACAGTATTTATGTTTTTGAATTTCGTAATAAAATGGATGTAATTTGAAATCTGAGACTTTGTTTCATATCAATGGTAACAAAACACAAATTTGCAATTTATTGGATGGGATGTGCGCTACAATGTTCCTTCCATTCGTCAACTGAAAAAAGGACAGACTAATCGATTCTTAGGATTTAAGAATCAATATCGGTTCGTAAAAATGAGAATCGATTTAAACCGAGAAATCTATATTTTTTTCTCAGCCCTAATACATATATAAGCTCCTTCAGTACTATCAGCAGTTATTGCGTTTCTCCAGAGCTCATTTGCCCTCCTCCATCCCCAGCTCCTCCTCAAGTCTATTCAAGATTTGGTATTCTGATTCGCCTTGAATCAGACTAAATTCCGGAATTATTTTGTATATTTAAATATTGACTAATGATATCTGCAATACATTATGTTGGTTCTGTTCTGTTTACCGTAAGGGAGCGTTATTTCTGATGGAGAGCTTATCCATGCTAGGCTGTATGGATGCGCAGGGAGTTCTTGCCCAGAACAGAACCATACTGCCAATCTAAACTATACTAATTGTCATCATTTTTGAAGATAGCGTACAGATAGTGCGCAACTCTGCACAGAATTTACACAGGCTGTTTTGTGGTGTTGCTGAAAAGTTTAGCTTGTTATGAAAAGTAAATTATTATGCTTTGGTGGTCACAAGTATTTGTATAGTGTGTGACTGTATAGTGTGTCTATAAGCTGTAACTGTGAGTTGTAATTTAAAAAAAAATGTTCAGAGCAGAATTATCTTTTGAGAATACTATTCAGACCCGGAGGTTGTCTTCATAAGTCTCTCCTCTGCCCAGAACAGGATCATACAAGCAACATTTCCCAGTCCAATCATTTTGTGCCCAACTACCTTCACAGTTGGTTAATTACCTTCTTTAGAGATCAATATTTAATTAGGAAATGTTTTTGCCCGTGGGGCAGTTTTAGACAGTCACCAGTCTGAGAGGCCACTCTCTTCACATTTAATAGAATCTAAATTCATTCATTATCTGCGTTTTGCTCCTAATACTTTATTCTTTGATCGACAGAAAGGCCCTCCTTTTCTTGTTAGTTGGGTTTTATGTTCTTTAGGCATTTGCTAGACAATCAGAAACACTGTTT
Organism: Gobiocypris rarus; assembly: GCA_023029165.1. Taxonomy (NCBI): domain Eukaryota; kingdom Metazoa; phylum Chordata; class Actinopteri; order Cypriniformes; family Gobionidae; genus Gobiocypris; species Gobiocypris rarus. The sequence goes on along the minus strand of CM040919.1, from coordinate 32,524,476 downwards.
GTATCTTACATATTTCATGCTGGTATTATTGTATGAGGTTCTATTGAGGATTTGCTGTACAGATATCAGGGGGCTTCCGTGTGATGTTTTGGTTTTTCTTCAGGTGCTCTCATCTTTTCTGGCTTTAGCAACAGCTATGTTCATTGTCCACATCATATTTTTGTGTCTTTAACTGTGGACACTTTTGACCATAATTTTAAACCCTGTCAGTTTTTACTTTTAATTCTAGAAATGCATGTAAGTAAATATAATATTAATTTAGGGGTTAACAGTTTAGACCCAGAGACCAGTAGTGAAGAAGGAAGACCAAGAGTCAGGGGTGCAATTAATTAAAGAAAAATGTACTGAAGAATAGTTTGCAGTTTCATTAGCAGAAGCCAGCTTCAAGATTCTGGGGAGTTTGTAGGCCGCGCTCCCTCTTTACCAGTCCCATCCTACTGTACATACAAGTGTCCCAACAGTTATACTGTTTTATACTGTTTTCAAACACACGTGTTCTGAAATCAATTGTTTAGTGACACATCACACATCCATAGGCCAGACCCTCAGTCACCACTCAGAGACCAAATACAAACTTTAGAAAACATAAAGGAAGAACAAACAATCAGTGGTTCTATTGATTAAGTAAAATCATAACTGGAATTAGAGGAAATAGGAGGATAAATATTAATTAAGTCTTTGATTATGAATTTAATTAGGATATATACAGGTATATTGAAGCGGCAGTGGATTTCAGAATCCAACCTTTCCATTCCCACACACAATACAAATTACATCCCACTCTTTTTTTTAAATACTATCAGAGTTTTATGTTTTTATGATGAATTATATATTTTAAGAATGAATGTCTGGGGCTGAATTCTGTTAGTTTTGATAAAAAACAACCCCTGGGACATGAAAGTGCCTGTAGCTGAATAACCCAATGACAGATTTGTCTAGTTGGTTTTCTCTCTGAAATGTGACAGCGCATGGCCATGTGTGGCCATCTTAGGGAAGAGACATGATAAATGATACCCTGAATCAAACGCAAATCTCATCAAAGCAAACTGAGAGCCTCAGACAAAACTTGTGGTCATATAAATTTAAACGCTTCTGTGAGGGCACGCTGATATAGTGCAGTATTTTTGGCGTAGTGACAAATCGTTTCTCCTGACATTCATTAAAGACTTCAAAGGAAGCTTTTCATCCATAAATGCTTTACATGTTCCAATTGGGCGACAAGGCTTCAGCTAAATCTGTGAAATTGCCGCTTCTATCTCGGTTTCTGACAGCATGCTAATGTTCAATAATAGATGTGTGAGAACAAGACCTAAAATTTGAATGAATTATTCAGCTGCCCCCGTTTGCCCTTAGTCTCCTGCTTTTCAAAGCCCCTCCTACCGCTTCCATTATGTCTCACTCTTTTTGTCAATTACGCAATAGCAACGTAGGCTCCATCTTGCAGAAACCGTCCAAATATAAGCTTTCTTATCCAGCTCCGGAGGGAACTGTCATTATTTTTCCTTTTTTTCCTGCCTCCTGCACTTATCTGCGTCCCCACACACGTCTAGTTGAAGCCCCCGACAGACTTCAGAAACTTCTCATTTCTGTCTATGTTGTTTCTCTCTCCCACTTTCTCTGTCCTTTGTGGTATGTGTTTTTCATTTGTTTTCCATCACCGGTAGAACGTACGACCAGCATTCACTCACCCAAGCCTTGCACTCACTCATGTTTGTCCCCTGTTTGACATGTCGCTTTTCTCTTCAAGGCGGGACAACAGTCAAGAGAAAAAAAGGCATATTTTGTGAATGAAGGAGAGAAGATTGTTTTCAGAAAGCCCTTATAAAGTAGATTATTTTACTGTTTAGTAAAAACTTTTAAATGTGTCTTAATACACAATATACAGTAGCACATTGTTTATCGTCTGATGAATATATATCAATAGCCATCATATTGCATATTTAAAGGCCCACTGAAGTGTTTTGAAAAGCATAACATTTTTCAGTGTGTTGACGTAATTTCCGCTAAAACAGGAAGACAGGACTGACATATGGAACAGCCCCTCTCCTTTTTTAAAATAGCCAACAGTGTTTCGTTTATATCACAGCTCGGCCAGATTTGACAGCCACAATCTAATAGATTCCCCTTTTAGATTTAACGAGAAACAGTTACTAAAGCAAAACAGTGAATATAATGAAGCGGAGAATGTTTGAAAAGTGTGTAATTTGCATTCCCCATCCCCATACAGTGCATTATGTGCCATTCACCATATAGAAAATAGTAATTATGTGAACCATAATCAATTTCAGCCGCAGCTTCAGCGTTTATTTAATGTGTTGGGGGGCGGGATTCTTTAGATTCTAGAGAGCATTTGATTGGACAGAAAATTGGATATCGTCAAATCCATTTAGTCATGCGTTGATCCTTACTGGCAGATTGAACGCTTAACATCTTCTAAATGCACATTTTGTCATTGTTTTGGAGCACACTTGCTTATAGATAAGCTTATAGTAAAGATAACATATTCATACTAAAAGCCAAATAACTTCATTTTGATTTCATGGGAACTATAATGTTAATGCTCATTTCCCTTGTTTTTCATTTAGAATATATTTGTCATTTAACGCTCACTTAAAGTACATATTTAACCTCCTGGGCCCCATAAATATACTTTTGTCCACTGTAGTGGACATTATATTTTAGTGAATTTCTCTGACATCATATATGTCACAGTTTTAAGTCTGGATGTCCTGTAAAGAGCACATTCGGGTCTTTGCAGATACCAAATGTTTGGAGGTTTCACAAGGACAACAACATCTTCTTGGTCTTTAAAAAGATGTTTAGCACTCTTATAGAAATATGATAATATTTTGTAATTTTAATTTAAATCAGATTCATTTTCAAATTGTTTGTTATAAATAAACATCTCAGGAAAATGTTATGGGGTTTCTAATTGTCACAGAACAGGTCATTGAATTCATAATGTCCACTGTAGTTGACGCCATTATCAGGCATTTTGAAGACAAGTGAACAGGGAAATAAATTACATACAGTATATTACATATACAATATTCATATGAAATATTAGATATTATTATGAAAATGTTACCAACTATTACTCCCATTATTACACTTATATTTTCATTACATTTTGCACCAAGAACACATTAATATGCAAATTAGATGCAGTGTAAAGATACATTGTATTGAAATTGGGAAAATCCATATGGCCATTTTACCCACATATTGCATAAAGTAAGATGGTATATCAATGCATTCCATTATATCTATCATAACATAGTTCAGAATCATCTTTAAAAAAATTATCCTGAAATCTAAAAATTGATTTGTAAATTAAAAATAAATTCCATTGTTTTTGCCTATACATGTAATTTCACGTTATTTTATTTTTGTAAACAACTGAGTCCTGCTGAGTCAACTACAGAGGGCATTTCATAATTGGTTAGAATTGTCATGGTGCATCCCTGAACTTAATATGTGAAATTAATTTTCATTTTTGAGTGAACTATCCCATTAGTTTATTTTATCTCGGTTTTATTAAATGTAGTACTTCAGCTTAAACATTTTATTTCATTTGGTTTCCAAGGCAACATGTCCTATTTTTGTTTAATTTTTTAAGTTAAAAATTTTCATGTAATATTTAGGGGAGACACAGCGGAGAGTCTTAGGGTAGAGTTGTACCACTGCTAATTCCACGAATCAAAAGATAAGATAGGAGTCATATGACAGTTTCAGTTTTCTCTGGCTTCCTTTACGATCCCACATGGAGGTTTTCCAGTCTGTATTGCTATATCAACTGAAGCTACAGCAGAAAATCCAAGGTATGCCAAAAAAAAAAAAAAGCCATGATAATATTTGTAGTACTTCTACTGTTGTAGGTAATGGTGTATGAGTTATATCAGGTCAAAGTGTAGTTTCTCTTGTAAAGAATGGTGTATCAACCTCCTGCTAATTTCAAAGTACCATGCTAATACAGCTAGCTAAACTGAGTGACAGTGGCGGGGTAGGTTTTAACACATGTTTTGAAACAGTCATCCACTTACATACAACTAAGACATTTTTTTTGATGTTAATAATTCTACAGAATGCCGATGTTTATGTTAATTTGCTCTTACACACACACACACACACACACACACATGTTGTGTTTCCATGTTTTGTGGGGACATTCCATAGGCGTAATGCATTTTATACTGTACAAACCGTATTTTCTATCCCCCTACACTGCCCCTGCCCCTAAACCTACCCATCACAGGAGACATACTGCATTTTTACTTTTTCAAAAAACATCACTTATTGTGATTTATAAGATGTTTTCCTCATGGGGACCAAAAAAATGTCCCCACAAGGACAAAAATTTGGATATTGCCATCTTTGTGGGGACATTTTGTCCCCATACCGTAGGGATTACCAGTCCACACACACACACACACACACACACACACACACACACACACACACACACACACACACACACACACACACACACACACACACACACACACGTTGTGTTTCCATGTTTTATGGGGACATTCCATAGGCGTAATGCATTTTATACTGTACAAACCGTATTTTCTATCCCCCTACACTGCCCCTGCCCCTAAACCTACCCATCACAGGAGACATGCTGCATTTTACTTTTTCAAAAACATCACTTAGTGTGATTTATAAGATGTTTTCCTCATGGGGACCAAAAAAATGTCCCCACAAGGACAAAAATTTGGATATTGCCATCTTTGTGGGGACATTTTGTCCCCATACCGTAGGGATTACCAGTCCACACACACACACACACACACACACACACACACACACACACACACACACACACACACACACACACACACACACACACACACACACACACACACACACACACACACACACATACACACACACACACATACAATATGCACATACATTCCCTGCATTAACACATATTTTATTGTTGCAGCCATTCATTTAAAATAAAACTGTTGTTGTGGCAAATCACATGGGGTACCCTTAGTTTCTGTGCATTTTGTCTACCTGTTACAACTTACCCCAGTATGTGTTACAACCTACCCCAGTAGTGGGATAGGCTGTAGCAAAGGACCAATTTGTCATCATCTCACGAAGTCTGCGATATATTTGAAGAAATTTAAATTGTTGCCATTTGTAGTAGACAAATGTGGGCTCTTTGCCTTAAAGTTTCAGACATGTAGCTAAAAAAAGGGTAGTTTTATTTGCTGAAGAAAAAAGTGCTACAACCTTACCCAGTCTCCCATATATATATATATATATATATATATATATATATATATATATATATATATATATATATATATATATATATATATATATATATATATATATATATATATATATATATATATATATACTTTTTTTCAGCTTCAATTGCCAAAAACAATTTTTAGTAGTTTTAGTTAATAATGACAACACTGGACCGACATTCACTCTTGACATCACAGTGATTTAATTTACCGGTTCTGTTGTACTTCTGCTTGACTGGTATCTGACAAAGTTAAGGAGCTGATGCACTACATACAAGGGTTTTTGAAAATGACACTTGGTGATGTAACCAAAGGTTTTTGAAAATTTTACGTAGGCATTTGTTGACCAATGAGAATTTCAGACAGGTGTGATCAGCAATGCTTTTGGAAATTGTGTTTGATGTATTCCAACTTCATTTCAGACAGCCCTTGATCTTTCCACACCTTCAAATCGGCATCAGCGGTAAGTACTGTACAGCTATAAAACGCATGCACCCAGACTGGTACGTTTGAAGCGATACAAGTGGATTATGATCCATGACAGAGGCCTTATTTTTGATTCTCTCTTGAGGTTGCCGCATGCGGCCTTGTCCTAAGAGCATGCTTTTTTAACGTTTTTATGCTCCATTGCCGATTGTTCATAACTGGTAGTATGGTTCACTAAAAAGAGCAATCAGTATTTGTGGCACCGCTCTCTCCGAGCTCCTCTACCAGGGAAGCATGACATGCAGAGTGACATGTGAAAGACAGCTTCAGCAGGCATAATATCAGCTTAGTCTGCCCATGTCATCCAAATCCAGACTCCGGTTATCGGCATGGGTTTTCCTCTGAGAGCGAGACTTTGGATGAATGTGGGTTTCAGCCATTTGGAAGATCAAAGCAATCTCCAAATATGAGTCTACGTAAATCACTTTAGTTTTTTATGGACTTTTGGAAACTCATCTGCCCATTTGTCCTTGCATGAGAACGGTTGTATATTCTGGTGTTGCACTGTGGCAGAAAAGGAACACTGGGAGAGAGAGAAAAAGAGAGCGACTATATTAAAGTGTAATATCATTTAATTAAAAATCCAGCTAAGCTTCTTCCCCCATTAGGCTTGAAGTAAGCTTAGCGTGTAGAATAGAAACAAGCCTCGAGCAGATACGGGTTTCTGTACATACTGCAATCTTAAAGTCATAATTATGCTTTTGAATATTTCAATTTCATAGTTGTCTACAGAAGATGCTTTGTATTTTGAATGTCATTCATCTGTGCTTTAACTGATGTTAAAGAACAAGTAACGGGCAATTGTTTTGTTTCAACTACAGATGGCAATAGAGAGGCCCAAGTTTTGCAACTGTTAAAGCAATTATAGTATTTCAGGAATGATGATTTCATGGGAGACAGATGATTTTCATGCACTATTTAATTCAAAGATGAATGTGGGATATTCCTACTTGACATCCAAAAATGACTAAAAAGTCTCGTAGCAACTTTTGAGGATGCTGTGCAATGCAGTCATTTGTTTTTCAAGTATAAGATTATTGGCATGATTATTGTTTGCAATGTTTGCATTGACAATATTGGCTCATTGATGCAGTACTTGGTTCAAAATAAATATTCTATGTGTCTATCCTCTGTCCATCTGTCTGTCTGTCTGTCCATCTATCAGTCTGTCCATCTGTCTGTCTGTCCGTCTGCCTGTCTGTTCATCTATCTGTTCATCCATCCATCTGTCTATTCAACTATTTGTCTGTCTGTTCATCCATCTGTCCGCCTGTCCGTCCATCTGTCTGTTCTTCTATCTGTTTGTTTGTCCATCCATCTGTTTATCCATCTGGCTGTCTGTCCATCCATCCATCTGGCTGTCTGTCCATTCGTCGGTCTGTCTGGTCATCTATTTGTCTATCTTTATGTCCATCCATCCAATTATTTATATGTCTGTATGTTCGTCCATCTGTTCATCTATCCATCTGTCTGTTCATCCGTACCTCCGTTCGTCTGTCCATCCGTCTGTCCATCCATCTGTCAATTCTGTCATAATGTTAAATCACCATTAATGCTTGCTGAAATTAGTTTAAAAAAATGTTTATGAATTAACTGTTATAAGACAATTGAACATGTAGGGCTCTGTTTTACATGGTGATTATTAGCTTTATCAGAGGCATTGCTTTCTATAATGTTATAGTCTTTGAAAAGATATTAACCATGTAGAAACTCTGTCCATATTAATAATAACATTTTGATATTTTCTCATATGTGAGAAGTAAAGCAGCTGTTAAAGGGTATTAGATATTACCACTAAGAGAGCCATGAGTACTTTCATTATGTCTGAGGTCATTATCATTCTCTTTACCTTTCCTGTCAATCTGTCAATGCTGAAGATGCCATTAGAGACTTATGAAATGTTTGCTGTTCTGTAAATGTTCTTCTCTCCCAGAGGATATAAGCATCTCTACTGTGTGCGCTTGAAGGAAAAAATAAACTCTCTAAGCCATCGGCACTGCCGCGGAAAAGAGCAAAATATGTTTCTCTTTATTATCTGTTGCCTTCCTTCTTTCCTATGAATCCCTGCAGGTTTACTAATGTTGCTATGTTTAGGAAATGCAAATGTTAACTTCTGGTGATTTTGAAAATTGTGATTTTTGTGTGTGTGAAAATGGTGGTGGTGGCTGTGTGGGAGACCTTAGTAACCACATAGCAATGCCCTGTCAACCACCCACAACATCCTAATATAATGGCGTTGAGTTTTGCACAATCGTACACCCCTTACATATTCTTCAGAAAATGTTAACATCTTTATTCTATCTATGAGGCTTTTTATTAGAAACAATGTTCACTTTAAAAGGTCAAAATGTCTGCATTCATGCAAATTATAATACAAACACAAAAGGAAAATCCCTGCAGTTCCCACCCTTTATCTCCAGCAACTCTGAATGTCTAAAATGATATTGCTGTATTTATTTATGTTTCTCTGGTTCACATTTTCCTCTAAATGCACCATCCATTATTGCCACAATCGACAGAGAGTGAGCGGCACAATCAACAATGACAAAAAGGTTTTGAACAATAGCAGCACGCTTGCAACATCCATAATGGCTCATGTTTTCAACTACAGAGGCAATTCACAGTGTTGTATGTTTGAATCAAACCTTTTGTGATGTCACATTGCATTAGAGCCACAAATATAGAGTCATGCATTTGACTCATATTGAACCTGGTCTATATTTTCAGGCTCTTTTGTGTCAACCAGCCATGTGCAAAAAATGTTTAACATTTTGTTGTTTTTGCAAATATTTACATACAGCGACACCGAAGATTATGTGAGTGGTGGTTGCTCATGCAAAACTCACTGCCATAAGGTTAAAGTGTGGTTACTAAGGTATTTTGGGTGGTTGTCTACTAGCCCAAGTCTGTACATTTGGAAAAACTTGATTGCCATGATGGTGTTGTGGGCCGTTGCCAGGGCGTTGCTATGTGGTTGCTAAGGTATTTTGGGTGGTTACTACTAGGTGGTTGCCTATACTAGCCCTAGTCTGTTTACATTTCCTAAAGAAAATGTGAGTGTTGTTTGCCAATGCAAAACTTGATTGCCATGATGTTAGGTGTTGTGGGCCGTTGCCAGGGCGTTGCTATGTGGTTGCTAAGGTATTTTTGGTGGTTACTAGGTGGTTGCCTATTCTAGCCCTAGTCTGTTTACATTTCCTAAAGAAAATGTGAGTGTTGTTTGCCAATGCAAAACTTGATTGCCATGATGTTAGGTGTTGTGGGCCGTTACCATAATGCTTATGTTTTTAGCCCGTTGCTATGTGGCTACGTGTTTAGATATACAGATTTGAACAAACCCATCACTCTAAGCACGAGCAACAGAGAAGGGATGCATGACTAGACAAACACTACTAAGTTGTGCAAATCTTTCATATCTTAAATATCTTCTCAAAACCCCCACTGATGATTTATTTATAATGCCAGTACTCCATTAATATGACTGTGAGCTTGACGTCTTTTATGTTGCAGGAACCTTTCAGATTTTCAGAATAAAGCATAGCTGAATTGAATTGAATCTGAATGGAACTGAACCTGTTTCTGAAAACGGCGCAGATCTGCATTCACAATAGCGTTAGGTAAGCCATAGAGCAAACCAGGCCAATCCTGCTGTGCTCTCTCTATTTACCCAGAAGCCCCGAGGCTGTAACAGGCCTGCATACTCCATTGCTAGTGCTGCTGTATGGCTACAGCAATCTCTCTGCCACAGAATCCTTTGTGCATTTTTTTGCCTCTCTCATTCTCCCTCCCCACCCCCTCACTGTCATTTTTTTCTTTCTCTCTCTCTCTCGCTCTCTCTTCTCTTTCACTTCTAACCAATTTCATATAACATGCATTTTCCCCCTTTTTTATACATGCTCACACATTCGCACTTGTATGCGTGCGAGTCCTTTGGTGTGCTATACCAACCAAGTTTATTTAATCTTATTCATGCCCGTTCGTTTCCACTTTTCTCTCGTCCGTCTTTGTTTCGTTATCCCTGCCGGGCAGATGAGCCCAGCTGCCACTCTGCAAAGTGTGTGTGTGTGTGTTTGTGTTTACGTACATCCAGTTACCTTCCCTCAGCCATTGTCAGCGATGGCTTTTGTGTGAGAGCAGCCACAATGTACAGCTGCATTTATCCCATAATGCCGTGTTCTCCTCTGTGAAGAGCACTTTCACATTTAACCTCATCAAAGCTCAGCTACACTCAGCTCGGCTATATTTAAATGCTTTAAACATACCGGTTAGGGGAAAAAAGAGCATGGAGAATCAAATCAGGAACATAATGGAAAAGTCAGACCATGACAAAATCCAAGTTTTAAAAGCTGCTTAAAAAGCTTTTTAAAGTTTTTCTTAGCACACAATAGCTTGATTGTATACGTTTGCAGTTTTGTGATTGCAGTCATGTTAATGTTATAAATTAGTGGTCAATCAATGTTGATTTTTTTTTTTTATATTGCATTTTGAGTTATACATATAATAATTTTTAATGAATAATAATAAAACTGTTATACATGTGACATGATTTGAAATGGCACAGTATTCAGAATTTATTTAATACATGTCAGGTTAATGGTCTCTTAATTGTACTGTGCATTGAATATTACAACTTAAACTTCATTTTAAGGCTGTAATGTTTTATTGTCCCAGTAGAAATACTGTATAACAATAGCCTCTTTTATGTAACAAACATAATTGACTTCTCTGTCTCCCCTTTTAACACTGCTCTCTGTGTGTTGGGCTGTGCAACATATTCTAGCAGAACTGGAGGCTGTTTTAAACAGGGGAAACTGTATGAGGAATATTGTCTGACTCATCCGGTTTAACCCACAATCCATCTGAAACTGGCGCTGTCCTTTTGATGGGGAGGGGACAAACGAGGTCTGTTCTGTCCTATCCAGAGTTGACTGGGAGTTTTGCGTCTCGAATGTTACTGTCATATTTTATTGTCGTTAGGATGAGTCACTTATTACATTTCTCATTTGTGAGTCGCTGTAAACGAAGTGTTAGATGGTTTTAAAGCTTTAAGATAACAGAACATTTTATTTCTTCTATTAAAATGATACAGTATACAGCTCCATTGAGCAAACTGTTTCAAAATGGGGGTTTAGATAATATCAGTGTTATTATTTCCTGGTGTAAATGTGTTGAAGTAACTTGCAAGTATCATTGAAAAGCAGTAGTCATGATTTGATATGATTGTTTTGATTACATAATGCCAATATATACACAGTGAGGCACTTAATAGAATGAATGGGTCCAATTTGTAAGCATTACTCACTGTTTCAGTAGTTTAGCCACAAGACCGAAGCAATGTGTCTTAACGTGATTTTAGTCTGTTAAATCGCTTTCCTGTAAACCCAAATAAGTTTGGCAATCTGTCGCCTCAAATTTAAGTTAAGAAATTTAAAGTTTAAGTAAGCAGAACTTGCATTTATTCATTTTGTAAACATACATTTTAATTGTTCTTAAATATTGAAATATTTGAGTAAGCTAATCTACATTTAACTTAAAAATATAATGTAATCTCACATTTTAAATAGTGAAACTTGACTAGTTATTACTAGCTAATTCAAAAAATGCCACCTTTCTAATTTGTTACACAATGCGTTAATAGCATTAGCATAGCACGTGCAGAATGAGGACAGCACTACATTTAACATAAATCTGTTCTCAAACTAAGCTCATTCTCCACTCGTCTCCATGATGGTGACCCTGCAAAAAAACCCAACATAACAGAAACTCTTCTAAACTAGCATAGCAAAACATTAAACACTACTAAATCTCCCACTTAACGGTAATTTACTGTCCCTTTTGAATGTCATGGGAAAGCATGCTGCGAAATAGAAATCCCAGCCCGTTTCGGTTAAATTTTAGTTAGTCTAAATTAAAAGAGACAAGTTCATCAAACTCAAAACAATGAAACAATTCAGATCAATTAATGTGTCAGTTTTGAGAACTCAAAAGAAAAATAAAGTTCTAAATACACATTAAAGTTAATTTGATTGAAGCTCTACTCAAACCAGTTAATTATTTTGAGTGTTAGGTTTACAGTGTGTGTAAAGTCATATCCAATTTTACAACTTTGTTGCCATGATAACAGAATGATTTAACCGTAAAAAAAAAAAACTGTTAAAAAAGTGTGATTTAAACAGCTTTACAGCTCAAATAATACACATTTTAATAGAAAAACAAAATAAGTGCATTTATAAAAGTGTAAGACATTTCTGCTTTAAATCCTTTTAAATCTAGTACATTGTCCCCATTTACTTCCATTTTAAGTGCTTCACTGAAACCTAAATTTGGGCTTCTTTCTTTTTTTAAGAATAGCCTGCATATTCTGTCAATTGAGCATAATTCATACTTTTGGGATGGTTTACAAATTGCTTTGGAATTTTTCCTATGTTCTGAATTCATATTATTTAAAGTGCTCCTATTATGCTTTTTTCAAATATGACCTTCCATGCAGTGTGTAATATAGCTGTTTGTGAATGTAACAGGTCTGCAAAGTTTTAAAGATCATAGGTTATGACAAATAAAGTCATTTTTTCCTGAAAGAATCGATTCTGAATTGCCAAAATAGTGTAACACATTTGCATAATACCAGCCTATGGTCTTCATTGGCTACCTGCGAATAACGTCTACCTTGACCTGCCCTCAAGCACTGTAGTTGTTGCTGAGGCCTGGAAGAGTTTGGTTTGTGTTGTGGACATGTTGAGAATACTCTGTTTTCAGCACTGCAAACACACTTTGCATTGGATTTGATATGGAAAAACCGACACCATCGTATCACAGTGTATCAAGAGCTGAGGAAGATGAGAGTTGGAGTTAAAAATCAGATTGGGTAATATGTGTTTCTTTTCCGACACGCTGTAAGTGGTGGACCAATCACAACACACTGGGCCATCTGACCAATCAGAGCATAGTAGGCTGGCGGAAAGGAAGGGTTTAGAGAGACTGAATCTTCGAACAAACCGTTTTCAGACCCTTCAAGAAATGAGGTGATTTGCAATGCATATAATGAGAAAATTAAAGTGTTTTTTGACCTTGGATGCAATTGTATATATTGTAAATCTATTGTAGGAGACCTCCAAAACAAAATTAGGAACCTTTAAAATAGCATAATAAGGGCACTTTAAGTATGTTTGTATGTCAGGAGTTCACAAAACATTTTTCATAAACCCCCTGCAGTTCTAAAACCTCCAGGGGTTCACAAACCCCATCTGTTTTTCCTTGTCAATGCAAAGTGATCTCAAAATAATGATTGATCTTGATATTGTCCATATTATCAGCATAAATAGACATGTGTATAGGGAATTGTATATGTACACCGAGTACTTCCCATTCTGTATAGGCAGCAAAGAGTCTCCTCATACCTCATACCCACCAATGTGTACTATAATATTACCCATCCGTCTGATCTGATCGCAGTGGATGTATAACAGAGCCTGAATGCCAGTGTAATGATGAACAGGGTACTTTCTGAACGTTGGGCTCTGAGAGGGAAATGCACATTTATTATTTTGCCTGAATGTTATTTTGGCAGTATTTTCTAAGTGTTTGTTGTATAAATCAAACGCTGGCCACACAGTAGAATGGACGGTCAGAAAGCGGCTATGATTGTTAAATGTCCACAAATGATTGAGCAAATTAGTGGTTAATACTGGCAGGGGACGTAATAAAACTACTGCTTTGATGTAGAGATAAACAAATAATACACAAATATAGAGATGCGCATAGGCTTTTAATGTGCAAATAGAGAGATATCTGAATGCATGTGCTTTATTTATCCCTGAGGGGTAATATTCACATCCACAGTCAGTCAGACACATTTCCATTTCAATATATCGCTCTCTTTCATCTACAATCAAACGTTCTCACATCCCCCTGGAAGCTAATTTCCTGAAACAAGGCTTCACAATTTTCTTTCAAGCTGACATAACACGAGATGAAATGTCACTGCCTCACCTTGTGTTTGGCGCTAATGATCTTTTGCACTAAACACATCATTTCGTAATTATAAAAGAGCATTACATTCGCAACCTGAAAGAAATGTGAACAGACAGGCAAAACATAGTTTGTTTTTCTCCCATTGGATTTCTGGTACATGATTTTGTGGATGAGGGAAGGTTCTCTGATATTTTTTCCATTTTATTTGTAAAACTCAGCTGAAAGTACTCCGCCATTTATGTATTCGTTAATTTTTTTCTGGTTAATTTTGTTTTCAGTTAACAATAAGAGTGTCAGATGCAGAATCGCCCAGATTGTCCCGAAAATGGCAAAACTGGTCTGCATAATTTCTTACAAAGTTATTGTAATATGTTCCACATAAAAGTCAAATGGATCTAGACCAGGGGTCTCCAACCTTTTTTCATTTGAGAGCTACTTTTAAAAAAATAAGTCGCAGAGAGCTACTCATGTTATACAATACATACAACTCTTAAATAACGCATCATAATTCTCATATTAACAACTATCCAACTAATAACTGTTTTACACCATAAGAGAAGTAGTAGTTTCAGTGTTTGGTACCAATACCATACAAAATTTACAGTAGCTGCTCTGTACCAATTTTGGTAGCCTACCACAGCAAGTTTTTTTTTTTATTCAATATGTTATTATTTATAATGATAATCATTATAAGTAAATAATACATAAACATTTAAAGGCTGTATGCTGTTTAAAAGTAAACATTGTTTATAAATAAAAGATCAAGTGAAAAATATGCAACGATCTGGGCATAGTTATTATTATTAGCAGAGACGTATTATTATTACAAAGAGAGTTAAATCTACTCTGCAACAGTAGCCTAATACATTCTGTCAATTTCTTCACGTTAAACCAAACTTTTATTTTGACGGATTGCGGCGAAGAACTTTTGAGTGTTTGTGCTCATGATATGACAGTTTTCTAAAATGAAACTGTAAATTCTCATGAAGTGACGGTTTAAATGACACATGGCAGAGGCAACAAAGACAGCGAGTGCCACGCGTGTGTTTGTGCGCATGTGCCTGTCATTCACACACAGATGGAGAACATGCTGGAGTAATATTTAAATAGTATTTTGCAGTTTAATATTCACAGACACTATTATATATTCGGCTTCAGTCTGGAGCCCTGCGCTTAGATACACACGGAAGCGACTGAACATTTACATTTGTTCATAAATAAAAATAATACCTTGGGGCCGACACGTCAGTAAGCGGTGCTATGGTGAGCTATTTTTAGAACAGGTCCGCGACTCATTTGGTCCTAGCGGGTGACCTGGTGCCCGTGGGCACCATATGTTGGTGACCCCTGACCTATATATATTGCCGAAAGTATTGGGACCCCTCCTCTAAATCATTGAATTCAGGTGTTCCGATCACTTCCATGGCCACAGGTGTATAAAACCAAGCACTAGGCATGCAGACGCTTCTACAGACATTTGTGAAAGATTGGGTCGCTCTCAGGAACTCAGTGAATTCAAGCATGGTGCCGTGATAGGTTGTCCCCTGTGCAATAAGTCCATTCGTGAAATTTCCTCACTACTAAATATTCCACATTGAACTGTTAGTGGTAATGTTAGTGGAAGCAACTCAAAATAATGTAAGACCACAGAGTGGGGTCAGCGCATGAGTGCGCAGAAGTCGCCAACTTTCTGCAGTCAATAGCCTTCACATTAGCTCAAGAACAGTGCACAAAGCAAAGTCCATAAAGACATGGATGAGCGAGTTTGGTGTGGAGGAACTTGACTGGCCTGCACAGAGTCCTGACCTCAACCTGATAGAACACCTTTGGGATGAATTAGAGCGGAGACTGCGAGCCAGGCCTTCTCGTCCAACATCAGTGTCTGACCTCACAAATGCGCTTCTAGAAGAATGGTCAAAAATTCCCATAAACACACTCCTAAACCTTTTGGAAAGCCTTCCCAGAAGAGTTGAAGCTGTTATAGCTGCGAATGGTGGGCCGACTCCATATTAAACCCTACGGATTAAGTCATTAAAGTTCATGTGCTTGTAGGCAGGTGTCCCAAAGGTAGGTGTCCCAAAACTTTTGGCAATATGGCGTATAACATATATAGGAGTCGGAATATCTTAATGAAATCAAAAGTTTGGGGTCAGTAAGTTTCATTCAGCATTAAGGACACATTAAATTGGCAAAAGGTGACAGCAATTTAAAAGAAAATATATTTTTGCAAATGTAAAAAAAAAAAAGTGTTTTTAACATTGATAATAACAAGAGATTTGCATATTAGAATGATTTCTAATATATATCTGAGCAATGATGCTAGATATTCCGCTTTGCCATCACAGGAATAAATTATTTTTTAAAATAATTTATTCAAATGGATAACAATTCTTTTAATTTGTAATATTTCATACTATTACAGTATCTTTGATCAAATAAATGCAGCCTTGGTGAGCAGGAGAGACCTTTCAAAAAAGATTAAAACATTTTACCAACCCAAACTTTTGAATGGTACTGTACAGTTACCACAAGTTACAATCTAATTTACTACCTAGCAACACCTTGACAACCACTTTCTTCTTATGATATGTAAATCTCTACTATATCCGTTAAACAAATATTCATGTATAAATGTTGCAGTGCAGAATTATCTGTGCGAGCCTGCTGGGATGAATTGGTTATGAAAGCAGCTCTGTGAATTGTGATGACAATTGTCTCAATAAGAGCAACTGGTAATTGGAGAAATGTATTAATCATGGAAAGCACTGAGGATGCAGCATGTGGATGAAGCTTCTCCTTGGCAACACTAGGCTATGTTTAGGCAGCGTGTGCCAGTGTTTATTCCGGTGATGGTTGATTGATTTGGGTCTCACTGGAAGCAGAAAAGACTGTTTTTATCCAGAATATTATTTATGCATTGATGGATCATTAAGTGCTTGTTTTGACTTCTTAAGAGGATATATCAGCTGAATAAATTAGCAGACTTCAAGACCACATATGTGAAGTTCTCTCTCAGAGCTCTTTTGGAAATTCTTAAATATTCCCATGATCCTCTGTGTACATTTAGGTCAAAAATAATGATAAAAACAACACAAATGCAAAGACTTCTATGGCAGAAACATTTTGCGGAAGGGGAAAATTTAGTGAAATTATTGTAAGGCTTCTGGTTGATTGGACAGAATTTTTACAACTTTCAAGTGCAGGAAAGGGTTTTTAAAACCTCAGATATCAAAAGTGGCAGGAATTATAGTTTTCACCATGGCAACAAAAGTGGAGAGCTTTCATTATGCCCCAGACAGCTGAGGGAGTTACTTAAATAAGAGAAAATGTGCATTTGTGTCTCAGTAATCATGGAGAAAAACCGAGCACCTCAAATCTTTGGCTGTGGGTTTCAAGCAGTGGTGATTAGAATAACCTTTAACAGGCTCTTAGACAGAAACTCTTGATATAATGAGCTTTATTACTATCATGGTGCTTAGAAAACTGGATCCTAGATTCTTTCCTTTCAAGCAGTTTTTTAAGCAGCTTAATTCATGATGACCAATAGGGTTTTTTAATAATCTGTTTGTTTTTTTGTTTTGTTTTTTATGTTGCAGCGATGATAACCACAGCTGCTGAGTGTTAAAAAGAAGTCATAAAGAAAAGGATTTTTGTTTGTAACAACTTGAAGCAGTGAAGCCGCTGGATTTCGTTTCTTCCAAAATGTGGCATGTTGCACAATGTTGTGGTTGCATTGGCTTCAGCTAGAGTGAAGCCGAGTGAAGAGACAACGTCTGTCGGATTTGGTAAACATAGGGTCTTGAGATGTGATGCACTGAATCTGCCCATCCATCCATTCATTCAGTTCAGAAGAACAGATAAAAATAAATCAGACTCATTTATTGGACATCATTCATTCTGCTAGATATTAGATAAGAGTCGTTCTTGGGTGGCAATGATCTCTCTGTCTTTCAGAAGTATTTGTGCAGAATTAAGACATTATACATTCATAAAAACAAATGTTCCAAAAGGGGGTTTTCACAGTGATAACATGAAGAAACATTTTTGATTCCCCAAAGAACCTCTGAGTAAACTGTTCTTAAAACAACCCTTTTTTTCTTAGTGTGAAGAACATTTTAAAAATCTAAAGAACCTTTTTTTGCATTGGAAAAGTTAAAGGTTCTTCATGGAAGCATAAATAACCTTTATTTTTGTGTTGTTGTGTATGTTCTTTTTTTACTACGAGGCTGTTGAATGCTTGAATGACGGTTGATGAACATTCTAAGGTGTGCAAATATTTTCATGGAAACGTCTAATGTAGTTCCCGGCAGGTCTTGACCGAATTACAGTTCCATATCAGTTCGCCAAATGATTTCAGTTAGTTCAAATGACTTTACAGCCTACAGCAGCAAAAGAACCAAAACCCACAACGACACTGACCAAGCAAATATAGTAAACAATATGATAAAGCGACCATGTTTTTTCAACACACACACAGTACGGACACACGCTCGCACAGAAACGTGTTGTCGGCACTACTCTGACGATTTTATCAGCAAAATAGTTTAACAACTTAAAAGCTACATGACATTTCTCTCCTGCATTGTAATAACGGTGCTGTTTTTGGAGCAGATAAACTTACAGTTTCGCTATTAGTAGAGACGGTGCTGAACACTGTTGAGAGAGAGTGAGGTCACACATGCTTAATCTCTCCCTCTAATAACTGTATTAGTCTGCTAACATATGTCTCAAGCCTCTGTTACTAGCTCTAAAATGACGTTTTGGAATTAGCAACAGGTTTGGAATTAGGTGTGTAAGAAATTAGCCCTTTTAAAGGAACACGCCGACTTTTTGGGGCTAGCTTTTTCACAGAATCCACCCAGAGTTAGATAAGTCCATACATACCATTCTCATCTCCGTGCGTGCCATAACTCTGTCCGATATGGCTAGGAACTACACTCTTATGCGTAATAATCAAGGAACTTTGCTGCCATACCATGGGTTCAGCAGGTGCAATGATATAACTTCCGTCAACATAACAACCTGCTTGCACAGAGAGCGTGCTGGGGACTATTTTCAGGCGCTGCATAATATCATTCCGCCTGCTGAAGCCTGTTGTCAGTTATTCCTTACATAATAACGTGAAAGAAATATTGCATTTATTTAATCTTAATGATTAAATTAAGATTTGATTAAATAAATTAATCTTATAAATACGTTAGCCTTACTGTTATCTATAAGCCAGTGTGCTCCAAAACCATGACAAAATGCACATTCAGAAGATATAAGCATTACTCTCTATCGATGGCTTGTATAAAAAGAAGCATGCTGATATTATTGCTTTTGCTTCATTGGTCGCCAGAAGACAAATATTGTTACATTGGAAAACCCCCCTTGGTTAAAGGACTTAATGTACTGTCTACACCTGGAAAAAAATTAAACACTCAATCAGAGACTCTATTAATGCATTTTATGAAATGTGGAACCCTGTTCTTTTCTTTGTCGAGACTGTACCTTCAATGGAGATGACCTACCCCCACCCCCACCTCTCAATTTCTTTTTTCTTTTTCTTTCTTCCTTGGTTTTGCGGGATCATTTGGGATGTTTAGGGTAGGCTTGTTGCTTTAGCTGTAAAAAATATTTATTTATGTGGTTGTTAAAAAGAAAAAACAGCAGGTTGTGATATTTCCCATGTTTGTCATCTACTTACTGTCATTTATGAATCTGCTCAATAAAAAAAAGATAAATGCATTCAAAATTTACAGTTTCACACTTCCGCCAACATGGATCAATGATTTTGATGACATCGCTCTTCACTTCAGCCTCTTATCAGATCTTCTGTCCAATCAAATGCTCCCTAGAATCTAAAGCGCCCCGCCCCCTATACATTATAAATAGATGAATCTGAATCTGGCTGAAATCGGTCACTTGTTCACAAAATTAATATTTTCTATATGATGAATGGGACTATATGGGGGAATAGGGAATAATTCAGACCGTGTAAATATGCTATCCATTTGGGCAAATTAATTCTGGCACCCACTCTGCTCCGGTCCAGAGACACGATAGCAAAGAGAGGATCATGTGTGCGAGTCACCGCAGACCACAAAACATATCAGACCCATTTAGGAGGAGAGACAGTTAGACAGACTTGGCATTAGAAACTAGAAAAGATAACACTGGTGCCATAAACCAACATAAAGTACACAGTACAAAGTACAAAGTTTCATATTAGATCTCAATCTATTAGACTGTGGCTTTCAAATATGACTTCACCAAGCTCAATGTCTCTGGCCAAGCTGTGATATAAACAAAACACTATTGGCTATTTTAAAAAGGGGAGGAGCTGCTCGATATGTCCCGCCCTGTCTTCCTGTTTCAGTGGTAATTACCTCAATACATTGAATAACGCTGTGCGAATCAAGGCACTTCAGTGGGCCTTTAATTATAATATGTTTTATTTTTAAATGCAACCAATCATTTTGTCATGACTTTAGTAAATTTAAAATGAGCACATAAGTTGTGTCTCTCACTTTTCATTAGACCCCGTCATCTTTGGCCATAAAAATTTGGGGTCCACCCTTATGAGACGACACTAACCAGAAGTGAAATCATTCAGCTGTTTAACAGAGGTGCAGTGCAGGAAAATAATATAATCATTTTATATTTTGCAATATTTATTGAAGGGGATACATTTTGTGCTCAACAGCTGAGCAAATATACTTAAAAACAAAACAAAAAAACAATCAAAACTAATACACAAATATGGATTTATAAATGAAGTAATTTCATCCAAATTGGCATATGGTAATTTTTTGGAAGTCATTGCAAAAGGGCTCCTGATGGTGGCAGGCTGGTGGCAAAGAGCCATCCTAGTGAAAGAAATACATGAGTATAGCTTCTGTGATTTTGCAAATATTCAACTTATATTCAAATAAATATGACAATTTACTTTGATGTATTTTTTAATGTTTTAATTATGTAATGTGCACATAAGCAATAGATAGCTGATGTATGCTTTATAAATATATTCAGACAACTTCAGTTGTGTCCATAATGGGATAAAAGATATGCATTTCAGATGAAGTAAAAAAAAGTGGTATATGTTTTGTTGGAGGTCAAATGCCACTTGTTCTTAATGTTTGGGGTATTTTTTTAATTTATTTATTATTTATGTAAAAATATATAGTTGAAATATTACTAGAGCACATAAAAATCGCATAGGGAGGAAGAAGACAGCCTAGTAACAGCAGGTCAAAGACATGGCGCAGGAAACATGAACCTTAAATCACACGAGTCTCTTGATGCCTATATCTAAGCAAGCATTAATGTCCATCAGTCACAATAGATGCGCCAGAATCCTCAAATAATTACCGATGGTGTAGAAACTGAACCGCTAGAGGTCCCGCCCACTCGTTCGCTCGTGCAACCGGAGACTTCACGGAGGGTTCCGCTGCTGTCAGACTCTTGCTCAACGTTTGCCAGACTTGGATAAGAGTGTACGGAGGGACTTGGGGCCGGAGAAGGGATTCTCGAGCTGCCTTTTTGGAGACACGTTCGCCAGTGGATTGTGATCATTCTGTGAGGTAAATAAGTCGGCTGATGCATGCTCGCTCATTTAAATGATGACTTTGCCCTGGCGACCGTGGAAGCCACCCATCTCCCGTTATATGAAGCTTATAATGTGCTTCACAGGACGCCGCGTGCACACGAGCCATCTTTTGAGTTTGCTGTTGCCATATAGGTTAGAAATCTTGATGTTTAAGCGCGTATTGCTGTATTTCTTCTTTTTATGCTCGTGTTCTATAACGGAGCACTTCTATATCAAACATGACACAGCTAGGGAAGCTGGTTTAAAGCCCACCGGAGTTCGTCACACTGGGTAGATACGAAACATCAGGGGATGTTGCATAATATCATCCCCCAAATTATTGCGCTCTTCTGCAGTATATTATTATATTGATATTATAATGTTACCGGATTTTGCATGCTCAACCTCCGAGAAGGGAATCTAAACTTTGAGCTCACGTTAGTTCAGTGCAACTGATAGCCTATGATGTCGAGCTTAATGCGAGATCGTTCCGTTATGTCTGTTAAATGACCAAATTGTAAGTTTGTCTAATATGATCCGAGTCTGGTGAAACCGGTTCACGCGAGGCAACTCCGTTAGATGCCCGTAGACCGCAGAAATATTTCGTGAAATCGTTATCGCGTTTGAATTGTATGATATATCTTAGGGGTAACTTACAGTCAATCCTGCTCAACTAAAAACTCGAATATTGAAAACCTTAAGAACTTAGGCTAACTGAATTGTTAGCATGTTTGCGCCGGTAGACATCCGTAGAGATCCCTATAATAAAATAGCTTGATCATTTGAACAAATCAGAATAAATGTAAAATTGTGCGTGTTTGATTCCATTGAAGTGATTTCACTTTATTCGATAGCACATATCTCGGAGACGTCTATATGTAATTTCTGATGCATTTTGTAGTGTTTGCTCATCTCCAATAGGCGATCTAGTTTCCTGTCAGATATTATATAATTTAAAAAAATGACTTTAAGATGTTCATGATTTATGAACTGCTTTTTTAAATGAGGATTTTCAGATGTTTAGCTATACACAAACATTGTTTTCCAGATAAAGTGCTCTTTAAAAGACGTCTTGGAGATGTAGCCTGTGCGTTCGCAACGGGAAGAAAAAAATCCACGATGAACGCCTCGCCAATGGGCGTCTTAAATCTTTTGAAAATCATTATCTAATAACTAATGAAAAATGTACCGAATACAGTGCATTTACACTTTTGCCATTAATGTGTTTATAAGCAACTGAAAAAAGCACGAATGTCAGAGCGTGTCAAAACTTCTAAAGGGCCCCAAAACGGCTCAGACTCCAGAGGGTTAAAGCAGTATATTGTAAAGTGGTAAATAGGCCTAAATAAACGAGGCGTGACTTGACTGGATAGTGCCAAATTGCAGAGCTTTTGCAAACATATCCACATCGGTATGATCAGATGCTTTCCTAACTGCTGCTTTTTCACCGCTATCATTTTTGTTGTTTATTTAGTCATTGAGAGGAAAGTGCAAAGTGCATCATCTTAACACCGTGTCTACTCCGGGAGCAGTGTGATGCAACCCAATAAAAGACAATATAATCCATTATAATCAGTGATGTTGTCTAAACTGGATGCAGCACGACTACAAATCCCGACAGTAAACTGATGCATCATTCTATTTATGATGTACTGACATGAAGGACAAATCCTTTGCCACGGTCGCTTTGTCACGTCCAGTGTAGACAGCTTTTAGCTGTTGCGGCATGGCGCGATGAGACGCGTCAACGGTCGTGTTCAGTGTACACATGGTGTAAGCGACACTCTCAGCAGAGTAGGTATAAATGTATAAATGAATGGTTTATAAAGTATGAATGTATCCAGATGTAGGCTACTACATTTGTCATGCGGTCACTTTCATCAGCATCAGTTGCATTGCTTCACTTCAATCCACAAATCCTCTCCTCTGGCCTTATGGGATAGTGAAGTGTCCACATTTCAGAATCTGAGCGGAAGTACCAGGTCATTCTGTGAATACTGTGAATTCGGACATACTAGTCTTTCACATACAGTTTTTTGCCCTATTATATATTAGAGTAGTATGCATATTTGCATGCATCCAATGACTTTTGGAGACTTTGGCATTTTGTTGCCCTAGTAACAACCGTAATGAACATCACTAAGATGTCAGATTGCATGGGTTCAGGTCGCTTTGTTGCTGCAAGTCACTGATGGTGTGAACGGTGGTTTACAGGTCCAATAATTTGTATCAAGACAAACCTTTCAGTGCATGCTTTAGTAATGTGCAGTTATTTATTATCAGAAACATTTGAACATTAACTCGTTTACGGCGCAATCTCAAGTCAAGTTCACATAATTGATGGGTGGGTTTTGTGGCATTCTGATTGACACACAGCTTAATGGTATCTACTCGCATTAAGTGCACAGACATCCCAGATGCCAGTGTTGCTTTTCAAGCTTGGTTTTCTTATTTGCGAAGGGGGGAACATTTGCCACTGATGCCCCTGGAAATTCAGACGGGTCGATTGATATTTCTGGCCAAGCTTGAGTTTAGAGCCAACTTACTAGACGGCTTCTTCACGTAAAATGATACCAGCCTAATGTGTTTAAAAAAACATTTGTTGTTCTAGGGTTCCAACAGAGCAAATGCAGAAAATTAAGAAACAATCAACAATTATACATTTGGTTAATATCCAAAACAACCAGTCAAGATGCTAATTAATTTTAAACATTGATGCAGTGGGCTGTATTTCTGATTATATGATGGTTCACAATTATAGGGGTGAATGCAAATTACACAAAATGATTCAATCAGTGCTGTTTTATTGAGTAGTTATGTTATAATGAACCAAGCTTATCTGAAACATGAATTTACGAATATGCACACAAGCATGTTTATGCAGCATTAACTAGAAAACAACAGGACACTCTATAATGTCAATGAGTCCAGTGCTATGGGCCATATAGCGACCCACCATTGATTTCTCACAGCAGTTGTTTATGAGACCGACTTTATTCCTCTTCCCATTGCTGGCAGACTAAGGATTTTTTCATATTTAGATTGATGAGCATTTTTAAATAGAAATATATGATTTATTTACAGTGTTTTAACACTGCTTTATCACTATACATGCAAATCTCTCTAATCCCACAGGAAAACTAATGTAGACTGCATCTGCAATTAGTCGGTTTATCATAGATATTTAAACCACAACAAATCCTTTCTCTAAATCGTGTTAAACTAATCCTTATTAATGATGAAAGGGTTATGTTTTGCTATAATGAATGAATGCACAGAGAGCTACAGACAGTGAGCTATATTATCATGATGTTTGCCCTCTGGTTTCACCTTTATACTCTGTCATCGCTCACATCTGGTGTGATGGAAATATAGCGATGCCCCTTCAGCCCTTCACTGAGACACCTGCTGCTCTTTACAGCCGGAGCTTGACAGAGTCTTCTGCCGTGGCATCCCTTTGGCACCGGTGTCAGTGGAAATCTGCCCTGCTGCTCTGGCTCTGCATGCATTTATTTTCTTTCCAAGACTCAGATGGCAGAAAATAACAATTAGAAACATTCTCTGACAGAAATTAAACATCTGGACTGTTCATTTTTTTTTCTGTCAGAGATTGCATTGTTTTCTCTTTGAAAAGAAACCTAGCCTTTGTTTTTACTATTCTGTTGTTCTTGAGAGTAAGAAATGGTTATGAGCATTGCGACTTTGCAGTTGCATAATCAAACACAGAATATAATATAGGGTGGCACTTATACGTTGGGATTTCATTGGTTTGAAAGATATTTGGCTGTGAAATTAGAGGTATTTATTATGAAAGTCAGTAAAAGAGTGGACAATGGTGGACAATTACACATTTATTTACTGTATTGTTCAGAATATAAGATGACCCCCTCTTTTTAAGATGTACCTTTTTAAAAAAAGGCTTTTTGATAAAGAAAATAATTTTCATACTGCATATGTTTTCATGTTTTAATTTTTGTATTGAAAGTATGGTAAATACTGTTAAAACGTACCAGTGATCACATTTAAAAATAATTTTTTTTTGGCATGCCATAAAAATAACCTGTAGCCCATCTGAATTAATTAGGCTATCCATCTCATATATAGTCTCATTTAGACTTTCAGTCCAAATTTTTGTGTATATCCGATTTTTACAAATCTGTTTCGAGCTACAGTCATATGTTGTTTGAATCGCATTTCTGGAAATCGTTTCAGTGTGACCGCTCTGATCGGATTTTGCGTGGTTTATGTGACTTAAACATAAACGGCAGGCGTTGTTATGGAAAACATGCTGAAAGTCGCTTCAGAAAAATGGTTGTGTTGTTGCAAAGTGCCGGTCGAGCAAAAAATGACAATATAACGGAGACATGTTTTGAAACCGACAGAAACCACAGCATGGAATAAAGCCGCTCATACCAGTATCCTACGGTTCTGCCGCGGCCTCAGAAGACAGCAGTCCTGCGTGCGGCAATATACAGTTATCAAAATTTTGCATACAGAGGACAAGATCATCAAGATATCCCGGCTTAATCCCTTATCCTAGTTTTGTGCAAAAGGCCCCTGCATTGTTTATGTTGTGGTTGTTGTTGCTGTTTTTGGCTCACCAACGCAATGCCGTTGCCATTGAAACAAATTCAGATTATCCAGAAACCGAAAGAGCGGCATGGACACACAGATCAGATCTGAACAGTTGCGATACACAGTGTGAACAGTCAAACATTAGATCAGATTCCAATCGGATTTGTACTGACAGTCTGAATGAGGCTATAGTGAAAACCACGTAGCCTGGTAAATTTGAATTTAATTTAATTCTGAGTACCGTCTTGGTCCGGTTGGTCCCGTCAGCAAGGCACGCAAACAGGACTGTCACACGGCTCTTAGTAATCTTTTCTTTGACTGTTTGCATTTTGTTTGTCTTTTTGCCCTCGCAATCTTCTAACACATGGCATTTCTTGGCACACTCGTTTTACACATATTTGGCGCCACTTATTGTTGGGTGTATTATTGACATGTAAAAGTCTAGACCCTGAAAATAATATTTTTTTCCAGATGTATTTCTAAGAAAAAACTGTCTTATTTTCGGAACAATATTGTAAAGGTTGGGTAGGCAATTTTCAGAGAGGCTAGCAATAGCAATCCAGCTTTGAATGCATAAGATCCCACCGTCCCTTCAGAGCATCTCCAAAGCCACGCCTCCCTCAAAACACAGGAACACAGCAGGGAGCAAACAAACGCATGGTGAGAGACCCTGTTGAACTACCTCGTATCTCAAAGCACAGAACATTACAAAATAATGAACATAAACTTAAAGAGCACTGACCTGTACCACCTGACTGCTGCAGATTCATTTCGGCGTTGATAGTGTTGCCTTTGAGATGCATGAATTTGAGTCACAACCCGCTTAGCATATAATGTCATCTCCTTCTGTTCCAAAGCATAAGCTCGTTGTTTTGGTTCAGGAGGATCTGTAAAAAGTGGCTGCTGTTGCGTTTGTGGCTTTCTGTGACTGACGTCTGTCTAACTCTGCATAGCAACGTGCTGATGAGGAATGGAAATGCATAGGTTGACAGGCAGATTGTATAATTGCATTCGGACCGAATTTAATGATTGGACAAACATTTCATGTATATATCCACAGATGAAATACACATAATATACATTTAGACCACTTAACTTAGTGATTGTTAACAGAATGTGAAGACACTTTCAACCAGCATAACAAAAAATATTTATGGAAGAAATGGCCTAAACCTGCCCTTTTTGAGCATGGATGTAAAAATGCACTATCCAGACTTAAATGGTTGCAATTTATGAAGGCTTTGGAATACAGACTAAAGGCTGGTCTCTTTTTGAAGAAGACACTCAGCAGATTATTGCTAAAATGTAAAACCACTTCAAAAATGAAAATGTAAAAAAAGTTATAAAGTTAAGTTTAAGTTTACTGTAAAGCAAATGTACAATTCTAAGCATCTTTTAGTTTATACAAAATATATATACTGTATATGTTGCCAAAAATATTGGGACACCCCTCCAAATCATTGAATTCAGGTGTTCCTATCACTTCCATGGCCACAGGTGTATAAAATCAAGAACTCAGGCATGCAGACGCTTCTACAAACATTTGTGAAAGAATGGGTGCTCTCAGGAGCTCAGTGAATTCAAATGTGGTATTTTTATAGATTGCCACCTGTGCAATAAGTCCTTTCGTGAAATTTCCTCACTACTAAATATTCCAGTCACCTGTTAGTGGTATTATAACAAAGTGGAAGCAGTTGGGAACAACAGCAAGTCAGCCATGAAGTTGTAGGCCAGGTAAAATCACAGAGCGGGGTCAGCGCATGCTGAGGCACACAGTGCGCAGAACTTTCTGCAGTCAATAGCTGCAGACCTCCATACTTCATGTGGCCTTCAGATCAAAGCCATATGTCTAACCAAGTTATGTTCAAGTTGTGTTGTACACAAAAAAATTGTTTAGGCATATTACTAGAATGGGATACATTCTCCTGTAACAAATTAATGCATTTCTGTCACAATATCACTTCTGTTACAAGAAAGTCACCAATAATTATTATTTTTTGATTATAACATAGTTAAAATACATTTTGTAATATGAAACTTGAAACTGCCCACAAGGGGGAGGAGTCTGCTAAAAGGATTTAATTGTTCAATGCTAACGCAATGTCCAATTTCAAAATGGCTTTCAGAGAATGAATTTGGAGTGTTTATGCTTTCTAATGATACATAATTTCTGATGATTGATTACTAAAATGTGTGACAAGGGGAAAAGGCAATAAAAACGAGCACCATGTTAAGGGGTTAAATTTATGCTTTGATTGAGTGTCATTGAGAGTTGTAGTTTAATCTGCTTGAGCTGATAGGAGCGGAAGGAAGGAGAAGGTTTGGCACACTGCATTAGACATAATGTCAGTGCTCGGAGATTGCTGCCTCTTTATTTAGTACCCACAGTCCCTTGCTCTTTTTTCATTGACCTCTCTTGTTTATTGCATGAGTGCATGTGTGTATTAGCAGAGATAATCAATGCACATGCATTGCTATTTCTGTGTGTTCATCACACAACCTGACCAGTTTGAGTCATTTCCTGATATCATTTATCCTTCGTTCCCATTGTTGTTTCTCTGTGCTTTGCTAGCACTAAGAAAGTAGAAATATTTACAGTATTTAGCACAATATACTGAGTGTATATTTATTGTATGCTGTTTGTTATTTATTTGCTATATTTGGGTTTTGTTTTTATTATGGACAACTGGCTGTATATTGTCTGTCATCATCCAAAAAACACTGACATACTGATGAATTTCTGGTATACATCCAGCCCCAGCTGAGCACCAGTCTGGCCCACAGCATCCACTGATTTCTGGTATGCCTGTTCTTTGGGTATGTTCACAATGACATACTACTAATATACAGTCTTGCTCAAAAGTTTACACACCCCTCGCATAATTTTAACGAAATAAGAGGTTCAAACGTTCACTGATGCTCCAGAAGGAAACACGATGCATTACGAGCCAGGGGGCGAGAACCTTTTTGAATTTGAAGATCAAGGTAAATTGTACTTAATTTGTCTTCCGGGAAACATGTATCTTCTGTTGCTTCTGGAGGGCAGTACTAAATAAAAAAAATCTTCATCCTGTTCAAAGGTTTTCACTCCTGGTTTTTAATGCATCACGTTTCCTTCTGGAGCATCAAAACCCTCCCTCAATTGTCGATGGATCTCAAAATCATACAGTCATGCTGGAAAGTAAGGGTGTGACGAGACACTTATCTCACGAGACGAAATACATTTATAGATAAAAAAATGTCCTTCCCACAAATTTATCATAGATATTAAGTGCAAACAATAACCATAATCAAAGTACTCAATATTCAAAGTACCACATTTTTCAAGCATGATACAGAGCTAAGAGATGGAAAACTAGATAGTTTTCATATTGGGAGATATTCTCATGCCTCAGGGAGTCGCTTTCAAACAGCGGTACGTATTGAAATCGTGTTTGGATGAGCGCTCCCGTTAATTTCACTTTCAATTTTTCGATTGTGTGTACTCTGTGAATATGTAATACATTTCTATAAAAAGCGTTTTAATGTAAACATTGCGTTGGCATATTCTATCCTAACTTCACCCTCACACTCCGTCATGATCAGGTCTTCAGAAAAATAATGCAAAATGCATATGATGCAATATGACGCGAGACAGCTTTTCACCTCTACAAGAAATCTTGTCACAGTGTAGTCTCATGAGAACTCGTGGCACGAAAGGGTTCAAAAATGCAAAAGATGCTGAAAAACTGAAGAACCTTTAGGACCTGGAAGATTTTTCTGAAGAACACTGGGCAGTTTAACTGCTCAAGACAAAACAAAAAAACTGCCGTGGATCACACACATTAATAAGAATCAAGGGTTCATAAACTTTTGCGTGTGAGGTACAAAGTGAAGTGCGATTGTGTCACAGTGCGAAGTGCGAAGAGGAATCAGTCTGTCAGTTCTCTCCTTGCACTTTCTTTCTTTTTTTCTGCACTTTCTTTAAATACAAATTACAAATCATCCCGCTCCCGCCATAGAATAATCCAGAGTCGTGACTCTGGGATGATCTATTCCACTCCCTCCCGCTCGCGCTTAAAATTCACTCCGTGTTCACCCGCAAAAATGATTTTATTCCCAACCCGACGGATCCCGCTTTCGAATTTAGATTTCTGTAATTTCCAGGATCTCTCATTGCTGACGACGGTCCATTGCAGAAAGTCTCCTCCAAAACCCGACCACAAAGGCTGAATGTTATTCTCTCTAAACTCGTGGCTGGGATGCACAGAACAATTTTTCTATATAATTTTTTTAAACCATAGGCCTATTTATTTGATTGCAATGCAAGTTATTTGTAAATGTACCAAAGTACTTGGCCTAACTGCTCCATTGTTCATTTTTTTTGTAATGTAGGCTATAGGCCCAAGTTAAAAAAATAAATATTCTATAGCCTATGTTTTTTTTTGTAATACTATACATTGTTTATTTTCATTATGTAACTTGAAATGTGTAGGCTAAATAAAAGAGAAGTGATTGTTCTGTACATTGTTTATTTTTGTAATGCTATAAACAAAGTTATAATTTGTACATTAAACAAATTCTTCTATGCATTTATTTTGTCATGCAAATTAAAATGTGTAAATGAAAATAAATGGGTACTTAAAGTACTTTTACAACTTTTTATACAATATAACTTAAGTTTAACATCAGAAACAACAGAAATTTAAATTAAATTAAAAACAGCTAAAGGAAGAAAACATTTCTTTGTACACTTTCATTGAGCTGATCGGGATGGGCTGTTGTCACACACCTGCTGAAGGCCATATAGCGACCCTTGGTTGCCAAGTCTGGAATCGGGCTACTTTTACACTGTTGCTTGTTTGTAGCCTATAGTACACAGGTTTAAGTTGTCTTTACTTTAGCAATAGTTCTATCGCCTACCCCCCACGTTTTGGCCGTGATTCCACTACTTTTGATTAGCAATTAAAGGGGTTTTGTTGTCCAGACCTGGCAACCCCTTTCCAGGCCTGGCCTTCAAAGTGCGCACCCGTCACTTTGGGACACAGCTACAGTGTTAACGTGCCAGTGGGCGGGGCCAAAGTTGTGATGATGTAAAAGTAGGCGTTGATCTGATTCTGCAGAGGTGGTCATTTGTCGCACTATTACGTCATAATGTGACAAAATTCCACACTAATCATTTTCTGAGCTTGTATTCAATAAAAGCTGGTTAACAAGGAAGTTTTGAGTTCTGAACTTCCAGGATGTTTTTATAGTACAATGACCTCTTATTTGTCAAAAGGAACATTTATTTTCTTAATTCATGACCCCTTTAATATACAACTATGTGTAATCCATGTGTAGGTCATTCTTCTAAAAGTATGTGGTTTTATCAAAATATTACTCTATTGGTTTGAGCATCCTGACTAGCTTGACGCTGTTAGCCAATGGCGTGAGTTTGAGGGAACTATATGTTTATTTTTATACATTGCATGCATAATCTGCACGGTTTGCCGTATGCTAATTTTCCATCCCTAACATTCCTAACGTGTTCATTTGATTCTTCATTACGGTTCAGTTTTTGCTGTCCTTTTTCTCTGTTCCAGTGCATTTCTTGTGTTCTTGCTCAGTTTAATGTCTTCCTGATTTTTCGCTCAGAATGCATTGCTTGTGAAAACAGAGCATCTGTGGTTCAGAATATGTTTGTGAGAGGATTTGAGTGAGGCGGACAGATAGATCTAGAGAGCACAGAGGATAAAGGATAAAGTATATGTGACACAGAGACAATGAGAGAAGCAAAGACAGGGACCGTATGGCTGATGATTGTCTGACCGTATGTATGATTTGCGTTTTTGTAAGTGCCGCACAAACCAAGCTATTTATACTAACGCTGTTGGTTTCAACTAGACGCTCCATTTACATAATGTAAAAATCTGTTCAGCTTTGGCTCGCGTCCTCCTTGACGGCTGACCCAGTTTTATGTTTGATGGTGTGGCAAAACTTGTCGTTATGTGCCATCTGAATGAACTACATTCTGACCACATATTTTCTTGTAGTTTTCGATGTGAGGAAGGATGGTGTTATTACATCGCTTACACACGTACAGACTGACACACACACACTTACACAAGCGTACATGCACAGTTCCTGTTATCTCAGGCTATAATTCGGCCCCATTTCTTTTACCATCTTGGTCGTCGGGAAAGGAAAGGCAGCCCCAGAGAAGCAATGGATTGGAAAAAAATAGAGAAGGATAACCAAAATGGATGGAAAAAGGAGTAAGAACGTGACAATTATTAATAATGTCAGAAAGGCTGAGAGAAAGAAAAAGAGAGAGTTAGATAGCACCATATATAAGAGAACTGGAGTACTGAATAAATCACTCAGGAACATAAACGGGAGATTCATGGCAGCTGCCTTTTGCCAGGAAGTGTATGTAGACTTGTGTGTTTCTGTGTGACTGACAGTTACAATTGCAATCCAACAACAAGCACATTTACTGTAGCCTTTCCACCTCGGAGTAAAAACAATAAAATAGAAATATTTATTAATTTTTTTAATAAATTGAGATTTTTCTTGAAATTTCAAATATTTCTCTTGTGGTTTTATGTCTCACAATTACAGCTTTATTTCTTGAACTTGTGATTATTATTTTTGTTTCATATCTCATTGTTGTAACTTTTTTCTCACAATTTGAATTAATATCTCAGTTGCAACTTTATTTCTAATAATTCATTAGGAAAAATAATAATAGCAATCACAAAATAATAATAGTGAAGTGACATCCCATACTTGGAATTTGTGCTCTGCATTTAACCCAGGTGCACACACACACACACACACACACACACACACACACACACACACACACACACACACACACACACACACACACACACACACACACACACACACACACACACACACACACACACACACACACACACACACACATGTTGTGTTTCCATGTTTTATGGGGACATTCCATAGGCGTAATGCATTTTATACTGTACAAACCGTATTTTCTATCCCCCTACACTGCCCCTGCCCCTAAACCTACCCATCACAGGAGACATTCTGCATTTTTACTTTTTCAAAAACATCACTTAGTGTGATTTATAAGATGTTTTCCTCATGGGGACCAAAAAATGTCCCCACAAGGACAAAAATTTGGATATTGCCATCTTTGTGGGGACATTTTGTCCCCATACCGTAGGGATTACCAGTCCACACACACACACACACACACACACACACACACACACACACACACACACACACACACACATGTTGTGTTTCCATGTTTTATGGGGACATTCCATAGGCGTAATGCATTTTATACTGTACAAACCGTATTTTCTATCCCCCTACACTGCCCCTGCCCCTAAACCTACCCATCACAGGAGACATTCTGCATTTTTACTTTTTCAAAAACATCACTTAGTGTGATTTATAAGATGTTTTCCTCATGGGGACCAAAAAAATGTCCCCACAAGGACAAAAATTTGGATATTGCCATCTTTGTGGGGACATTTTGTCCCCATACCGTAGGGATTACCAGTCCACACACACACACACACACACACACACACACACACACACACACACACACACACACACACACACACACACACACACACACACACACACACACACCCAGAGCAGTGGGCAGCCATATTGCTGCGGCGGGTTGGGGCAGTTGGGGGTTTGGTGACTTGCTCAAGGGTCTTCCCTCAGTCGTGGTATTGAGGGTGGAAGAGAGTGCTGGTTATTCACTCCCCCACCGACAATTCCTGCCGGACCCGAGACTCAAACTCACAACCTACAAGTCCGACTCTCTAACAATCCAACGCTCTCCATTGATTTTGTATTGCGTGAGGCTGCCTCCTTGTCATTTCGGACTTGTTACAGAAAAACAGAACAATGTCTAAAAGCTGATATGTGACAAGGTGTACAGCAAACAAGCTAAATAACACATAACTAAATTTGTAAGCTGTCAACCCCCCCCAAAAAAGAGCATGTAAGGAGACCAAAGTGGATACAGGCGATAAGATGAAGCTTCAGCAGGAGGAATGGGTCAATTTTGGGATCCTGACACTCAGTATGCCTACGTGTGCAGTAAACATTTAGTCAAATATCCAAATGTCAGTTTTATATATTTCCTGTCGCTGATTATGTTCCCCTCCAGTGGGCGTAGTTCTCAGCGCTCTGTCTCAATTGCCTGTATGCACTTTTGCATCTTTAAACGGTCGTTTTTTGGGGTTTTCAGTTTTGGTTCTGGGTTTTTTATCTTGTTTTCTGTCCACCTTGTCACATATCAGCTTTTAGACATTTTTCGTTTTTTTGTAATAAGTCAAGGAGGCTGCTTCATGCAATAGAAAGTCAATGGAGGCGGTTGGTTTGTTACCCCATACCCCAGTTCCTGACACGTCTCTAGCCGCTTGTTAAGTCGTGACGTAAGGAACGCCGTTGCTGGGTCCAAGCCTCAACTTGTTTCACTTGAGAATGCCATCGATGGCCGTTTATGTGTGCTATTTATTCATATTAAACATCAAACATTTTAAAAAGTTAAACATTTTAAATACTTACAGTCTACATAACAGTCTCTGTATACATTAATATTTTAACGATTTATAAAAGATGAATCACTGTCTGGCATATCTGGAATTTTGGGATGGAGATAAAGGTTATGATAAAAAAAAATAGTATTACACCCTGTTGTGTGTGCATATAATCACGTTTGTTGTTTTTCTTGTGGTATGAGATAGAGCATTTGGACCCGGCAGCGCCGCTTTACGTCAGACTTAACAACCGGATAGCATTCCCAAATGCGTTTTGGTTCTAGAATTTTTTTTGTTTGATACAACTGATAATTAATTTCTCACTTTGACTTAATATGTCAGTTGTAGGGAATTAGGGAAAATAATAATATCAATCAGTAAATATCGCAATGCGAAATTGAAATTGTATTTTGAGTTAATTTATTTATTTTACCTCAAAACTGCAGTGATGCTTTATTTCTTACAATTTAACTTAATTTCTCATATTTGCAATTTAATTTATTATTTTAATTAGGTAAATGACAAAAATGAAAAATTTTGTTAAAAATGCAAATATTTCTTGAAATTGCAATTAATTTTTGTTTTACATTTCATTATTGTTGCCGTTTCTTACAGTTTGACTTTATGGGCCCTATTTTAACGATCTGAGCTCAGGATCTCAAGCGCCCGGCGCAGGTGCACTTTGGGTGTTTCTGAATCAACTTTTAATTCCAGGCGCATGGTCCAAAAGGGTTGTACCTACTCTCTTAAGGAGTCACGGGTGCTTTGGGCTTAACATGCAATAAGCAGAGCCTATATACTCGCCTATACTAACACACCCTAACACAAAAAATACTGCACTGTTGACTTTAGACCAGGTTTTTGTTGGTCAATGGCGCATTCGATTTCAGTTGCCTCAAAATAGCAACGCGCCAACAATGTGCCAGAACACACCTCGTTTCAGACCAGCACGCCCATGGGCGAACAGATGAGCGCGAGTGCATTTGCTATTTAAACAACGTGGTGCTGGACGTGAAAATGATGAATAGCAAAAAACACAATACGTCGTATTGCGCCGGGTGTATGATAGGACTCTTTATCTCAAAGTTGCAACTTCATTTCTCAGAATTAAATAAAATCTAAATGCACCCTATTTTCTTTCTGAATGTTTCTGATCTTCTTGTGGATGATCATCAGTGTATATTATTATAAAGAAAAGTTTATTTTTGTAATATGTCATATAATAATGAATTGTCACTGAGGAATATCCTATTTCCCTCTGAAATATGTAAAATGAAATACATTTAAATTGAATTAGAGCCCAAAGTAAATCCTAGATCATTGTACAGCAAAATTGACTATAATTAAAAAAAGAAATTCCAATAAATTTGGACTAGTGCAGTGAGCCTCATCTTTTGAGGTTTTGATGTCTATTATGCCTTGAGCAAATTATAAAAACCCAGAGTGTGGCTGTGGCTGATGATTAGCTATAACCAGAGGGCGTCTGTTTGCTGTAATCTCTTAATGGCCAGTGCACTGGCATATAGAATAATTCCATAAATGTTTGAGAATCACAGAACAAGCACTTAGTGTGTTTTTCCATGAACATTTGCATGTTTCCAGGCGAGTGATCTGCATTAAAATGTGGTAGTAGTTGCTGCGTTCAGATTCTTCTCGTCTTTGAGGGAGACGCTGAAAGAGCTGTCTGTCCAAATTACCATCTCTGTCTGTCAAACCTAAACATGCATATATGCATACCTTCCTTAGTATCCTAATGCATTATTTTTGGAAACTAGGGATGGTCGAATATGCCGAATATCTGTTACACTTTTAAATGGTTGTGCATTCTGTGCTATTTTTATTCTTTGTGCAAGTGCAGACAGCATATCAAGTTAGAAACAGTTCCACTTTTGACTAGTCCATTTTGAAAATGTGTAGTTTCCCACATCCCTAGTGAAAACTCTATTCCTCTCTCACGTTTCTTGTAGCGTCTCTCCATTCCAAAAATCTCTCCACCGTTGCACTCCCCCTTCCTCTACTTTTCTGTCTCAGTGCATCAAAGAGCCAATTTGAAGTGCCTTTTTCGGTATGGCAGCCGCTGCCTCAGTGTCTGTGAAGTTGGCAAGACACCGTATGCCAACAGACGAGAGCAGCATGCTCTGCAGAAGGACAGATAATGAATGCTATTGTCCAGCATGGTGTGTTGTGTCCTTACTAACTTTCATTTAAGCAAATAAAATGCATCATCCATCCAGTGATTAAAGTGATGCCAAAAAAATAGCAACTTAATTGTCCTCATCATTAGGAACGCATAGTGATAATACCAGTGACCTCTTTTATGTTAATAACTGCATCAGTAACTCTTTTAAGTCAGTAATTTAAAGACATGGTTAAAGACATTACAAGTTTAGCTCTATTGACAGCATTTGTTGTGTGATATTGATTATCGCAGAAAGTGATAATAGTCTCATGCTTCATTAGGTATGTTTACATCCTCTAATTTCCTTCAATCCGAGCAAATCCAATCTGATTTCAGATTCTGAGGCCCTGTTTACACCTGGTATTAAGAGGCATTTTGATCGATCGGATCACAAGGGAGATGCATTCCCGTTTAGACTTTGTGTCTCTTTTGTCCACTTTCAACCACTTCTGTCCTGATTTCTTCGAGGGGAGGGTCTATGGGCGGGTAAATATATGTGTTTTTCAGATATTTCAATGTACACTGGACAAAAGCTTACATATAAATACGAAAAGAGGTTACGGAAAAACATACAGAGCGCATGAACTTTCGTTTCTGCTCTTACAGCCACAAGACCAAGGCAAATGCTGTGAGTTTGTGTTAGAAATCAGGAATGGTGAGAACATTGTACTTGGTACATTTTTCATTATCTTTAAACCAAACCTCTGGTCTCCATGTGACAAAGTTTAAATTCCGTCTGGCTAGCGCGCTTCATGTTGATGCGTTCAATAGATGGTAGGCGGTCTTTTGTGGCTGTTCGAACACATTCGACCACTTGAGCGTTCGCACTACAAAAGGAATCCGCCTTCCGGCTACCTCTGGAAGTGGTCGAAAGTGGACAAGCTCAAAACACTTTAGACCTTGTTTACACCTGTGTTTAGAGTCGTCCACTTGTGATCTGATCGACTAACACATATCTTAATAGCAGGTGTAAACAGGGCCTAAAAGTTCTGTTTATATAAATCCTAGACATCGCAATCTGATTCACATATTTGTGTACAGGTGCGCTAGCCTGGATGCCAGCCGAATTTAGCCCGCCCACAACACTTTTGCTCGGGCAATTCGGTCTGGACTCGATCCATAGAGGAGTAATTATGCCGGAACAGAAACTGTTCGGACCAATGAAATTGTCAGGGCGGGCTTTAGACGATAATGGACAGATGATAAACAGTAACGTAATCATCCACGTCATCTCCGGAAAAAAAAGGCATTTAAACACATTAAAATAAGTGTACAATAAACATACTAAAACACATTTAAAGGATTAGCTCACTTCAAAATGAAAATGTCCTGATATTTTACTCACCCCCATCTCATCCAGGATGTTCATGTCTTTTTCTTTCCTCAGTCGAAAAGAAATTACGTTTTTTTGAGGAAAACATTCCAGGATTTTTCTTCTCACCATTGAGTTCCATTGCAACCAAAATGTTGAAGGTTCAAATTTCAAAACACAATTAAGTGCAATTAAATGTCCGAAAACAGTATGTACAATTTGCACAATTTTCTTTTAAAGTATTATTTCCTTAATAAGACATAAAAAAGTAACTATTTTTGCAAGAGGAAGTGAAACAAATAACTTTATATAGTATAATTCTATAGTATAAAATAGACGAAGTTAGTAAGCATGCTAGTTTTGTGTTAACTTAACACGTTTAATATTGAAGTTTTAAAAGCTGTCCATTATCTGGTGCCTTACTTTAACCTCAGCTGTTGCTTTTTTTTAAAAACTGAGGGTCGAAAAATTTGAAATAAATTTTCTTGTCACAAACGCTGTCAATGTAACTGGTTGTGAACCCGCAACGTTCCTTTTAGTAGTTTAACAGAGACATTTATGGTGATCACGACACATCATCTCCCCAGGCGGTGTTGTCTCAGATGAGCAATATGTAAATATTCCTTTGAATGAAATCTGTCATGTTACTTAGAGCTGCTCATTTAGGAACAAACCCTGGAACAAACATGATTTTAAAATATTTCGGCTGGGGGGAATGGGGATTCTGTCACTCTCTGTCAACTCTTTGTCATCTGTTTTCTTTCTGGATAATGGAAAGACTTAATGAATGACTGTGTTCAGAATTGAATATTAGCTTGCTACTTATTAAATACTGCACACTATATAATGCCTACTAGTTATTAAAAAATAAGTGCATTATTCCACAAAAACAGTAGTACGTGAAGTACTTATTGCCACACGTTATGGTCATATGATCTCATTGTTGTATGTGAGTAGCTTCCAGTGCTTGGAATTATTTTGCATTTTAATATAATTTTGTATAAAAATGTCTTTACATTTGGCAGCCTGATCAAATAATGAGTCAAGGAAGAAATATTACTTTCATTTGTCACACTGGTAAAGGGGGAAGGTGAAGTTGAGAGCATTGCATTGTGGGGACAGTATTGCGCTCTATGTATACTACACACTTTGATTTGAAGTATTGTATGGTAGTATGACAAAGCAAACACTGGCAATTACGGCACCAACTGTGCAGACTTTCCAACAGAGCCCCTAGGTAACTGATGGATCCTCTGGTTTCATGTTTCTATTTCTTAATAAATAGCCTCATTCTCTTTTGAGTACGTCTCTGTTTTTCACGGCTCAATAACTCTTCGCCTGCTTCCTCTGTATATTCCTCCCTTTGTCATTTTCTTTCATTATATGTGAACATTTCTATCTCCTCTTCTCTCTCTGTCCTAAATCTTTTTAATTCCAAACCTTGCCAAGAAACGAGCAGCCAAATTTCATTAGCGGCGGCATTTGCATTTTCCGTCACCGCGTTACCATAATGCTGATTTTTAGCTGAGTTAGTGTCAGCTGGTTTGAGAGGGTTCATTTTTAAACTCACTCCCTCTACTATTTTTTTAAAAGTGTTATCTGTCAAACGTTTTTGCTGGGCTCAATTTGGAGATTGTCCTTGCGGCATTAGCGCTGTAGCGCCGTAGTGGAGTGAGGGAAGATAGCGCTAGCGAGAGAGAAAAAGTAACCTCTACATCAGCAGAGATCATTGGCGAGAGATACCGTAAAATTGCCCTTGGCCTTGTAGCTTCAGCAGGAGACCGTGGTGTTTTATAGAAAGCCTTTAAGAGTGATAAGAAGACTGGCACCTGGAAGGCGATATGTATCTGTTAGCGAACTCTTCAAGTGCAGTCACTGAATTTAAGTGAGAGATTACACTTCAACTGACCTGGCAGAATTAAATCTGAAACGGATGCCAAGTGCATTTTAAGCGTTTGGTCATTTTTCACTTCCTTAATATGTATAAGATAAATGAAGTACAGTTGTATGTAATTTAATTGAATGTCTTGAATGACTTTGAATTGAGACGCTGAAGAGAAGCAGTGAGCACAAAAAGTTTGGGGTCAGTAAAGCCAGAATGCGCGAATGTCACAACAGGAAACACGCACGCGTGCCCTCGGATCAGTCGGACGTAGTGGTGTACAAGAGGTAAAAACTATATAAATACTGTTCGTTTTCTCACACAAACCGCTCGTTTCGTGTCTGAGGCCATCAGTGTGTACTTACGATGGGGGATTGTTTAATTTGGACTTCTCTGTGTATGCTCTTTGAGGTGGTGACCATAGACCTGCATTATGTGAGGCACAGACAAGAACGGTTTGACCTAAAATGATCAAAATTGGAACTACTGGGGAAACAAATACTCCTACATCTCGGATGCACATGAGGTAAGCTAAAACATATCGAAATGTAATTTCAAAGTGAACTATCCCTTTAACGTCTCATTCACAAACTCTCTCTATCTTTCTCTCTACATTGGTCAATGTACACATCAAATTACACAAGAACACTCATACAACTAACAGTAAACAAACCTTATGCCTTTACGGGGTGATAATAAACTGTAAACTTTTTATATGAAAACAACTTTGATAAACTGCGAGTGCGTGCGCTCCCTTTCACTACCCGTATTGCGTACTCTGTAGACTATAATACCCATGGAAATAGGAGTCCCTCCCTAGTAAGACAGATAATGCAGACCTTAAACTTATCTAAAATCACTGAAATATAAAAAATGTAAACAAAAACAAATTAGACGATAAATCACAATAAAGTCTGAGACATAGAAGGACCACCTCTCGTCGAGGAGCATTCAAGTGGGACTTAGAAGATTTTAAAATAAATATGGTGGGAGATTAATTTGGAAGAGATGGTTTACAGATCACAATGCCAGCGGGAGAAGCCTCATGTTATTGTCCCCACGATCGCAGATGAAAACATCCAGGATCAAAACTGTTCAAGTACCGCAGGGTAGATTAAATTCATTTACATTTAACCATCTTAATATGGAGAGATGCACTGAAATGAAGACCTTCATTTATGTGTTTTTTACCAACACTGTTAACATTACATGACGTGAGAACAGATAGTTATTTCGGTTTGTATGTTAGCAGGGACTTAATAAGTTTAATCGGAACTTAATGAGTATGACAACCAGAACATCCTCTCAGGATACCTGGAATCAGTGTTACACGACCCCAGGCACAGCGTTTTACAATTTTTGTAGCATAAAAACCATCAAACCGATTAGAGTTTTGGATTTTCCAATGTTTCTCTATGGCGCTGAAACCTAAAGATGTCAGAGTTCTGGTCCCCGTGCAACAGATTCTCAACTGCCACTGGCTCATCTGCGTTCAAAGGAAGGGGCTTACCAATATTTCAATTATGAGCATAATGAGGCTGTAAAAGCAAACTGGACTCACCTGTTCATCGTAATGACCTTTAATGTCCCCGACTGCCTCTGTAGTTCCATTTAGCCACTTGTTAGCCGCCCTTTTCAAGACACATAACAGCTTAAAACAATCATGAGTGGGGTAATACTGATGTATTTTATGTTGTAGAATAAAACATTAAGTGTCTTGAGCTTGTGTTCACCTCAGACCTTATTTTAGCCATTTAACCTAAACCGGAACCGGAAGTGCTAAAATGCCAACTCACTTCCGCATTTTAGCCTACAAAGTGATGTCATACCTGTACCACACTATTGAATAATATTTTTTTATACACTGAATTTCATATCACAGCTCATTACTTATAGACCTTGGTATTGAAACAGAGATTATTTGAAAGAAGACGTAAGATATGACGTTGCTTTTTGTTTTAATTACAGATAAATAATGTCCTCTCATTATCATTTGGCCCTGTCTGATTTTTTGACATCCTTTTTTAAATTAGTATTAGCACATTTTGGGCCGAAATTTACTGTCTTTTGGCGTTAAAACACTACTGTCAGGATTTACTAAAGACACGCAGTGAAAAATGAATACTGAAAAGGCGTGGTCACAGTTGTTTTTGCGATTGTTTCCCTTTCAGATGCAATATTAATGGGAGGAGAGTATTTAAACGAATCATGCAAGGTGATTTACCACGGTTTGCGCTCATCAAATTGACTGGTGTTTGCGCCATTATTCAACACCCCCAAAAAGCATGTTTAGACTTAAAGCAGACGCTAACTGGTAGATTGTGTTGGTCATTATGGAAACGATCCGGCTCCGTCTGTGTTCAGTAGATCACACGCTGAACTTTCCACTCCCATCGGCGTTTTTTGGTAATTGCGCTCTCACACTAATTTGTCCTGTTTAGTAAATCTGGCCCTAGATCTATTTTCTGTTAATTGCAGGTCAGTGTGTGTTGTGAAATCTGGGGTTTCTTTAAGCATACTGAATTGCACAAATCCCTTAAAGGGGCCAAGTGAGCATCTGTTGTAGCCGCACTGCGAGATCAAGACATACTGACGGATATTTTCCGCTGTTTACAGAAGCCTGGCTTGTCCAATATTATCTGCTTCACAGTCCACAGTCTAAGCTCATTTTCTGGTCAATAGAAGCAAGGTCACTGAAGTTTGTTCCGTCTGTATCCTGTTGGCACAGCAGTCATATGCACATCCTCTGCTCAGTTTATCAGCTTGTGGTTTATTCACTATCGGCTCCTGTCCTATGATATCTACAGCTGTCCCCTACTCGCCCTGTCTGCTCCTGCTACATATGCTTGAGGAGATGTGGCCATGACATTCCCCTGATTGATATATATATGACGACATATATATATATATATATATATATATATATATATATATATATATATATATATATGTGTGTGTGTGTGTGTGTGTGTGTGTGTGTTTGACAACAAAATCTTTTTGTAAAATCAAAGGTCACTATTCAGAGTCATTTGAATATAAGGAAGTAGAATTAAAAGAAAGTTGCCAAGACAAGATTTTTAATGTTTTTGGAAAAAGTATCTTATTTTTGCCTATATGGAAAAATATACAGCATATATAATATATGTTTTTGATATATGTAAGTATTTTATGCTCAGCATCAAATAATCAAACATACAATAAAATCAGTAATATTGTGAAATATTGCCACAATTTAAGATAACCACAATTTAATATGCTGATTTGCTGCTCAAGAAACATTTCTTAATATCATGCTGCTTAATATTTTAGGGGAAACCATGAACCATGACATTTTTTTCAGTATTCTTAGTAAATTCAAAAGAGCAGCATTTATTTGAAATAAAAATCTTTATTAACATTATAGATCTCTTTACTGTCACTTTTGATCAATTTAAGCCATCCATGCTAAATGAATTTATTAATTTATTTGAAAATAAAATAAAAAATATATATTTCTGACCCCAAACTAAATACTGAATGATATAGACAGACAGACAGACAGATTCCACTTCCTGTCGTTCCAATTAAATTGCAATTGCATGTCAATTATTCAGTTCTGCACAATTGCGTTGCATGTGTACATTTCCAAGAATGCATTTAAATAAGTAGTACAAGTTATGTTTCAGTGGTGGTACCTTTTTTTAGTTTGTGAATCAAGCAGTGTTTTCTGTTAAATGTCCTTGGTAGAGTGAGTTAGGCATGACAAGGTTTGGCTGATTAGGGCGGTTCATTAAGATGAATGAGAGCGCTAACCCGTAGCTTTCTCAAGGTATTATAGACCTCCTTAGTTGAGTCGCTCAAACAAACATAA
Organism: Gobiocypris rarus; assembly: GCA_023029165.1. NCBI lineage: Eukaryota > Metazoa > Chordata > Actinopteri > Cypriniformes > Gobionidae > Gobiocypris > Gobiocypris rarus. Next base: position 32,480,859 of record CM040919.1, on the reverse strand, counting down.
TGTTGAAAGTGCAACAGAGCCACAGAGTTTACTTTTAGGAGACACACTTTACTTTCCAATAAACCACTTTAGATAGCAAACTGCATCTCAGAAAGGGACAGTCAATCTTCCAAGCAGTGTTGGTGTTACGTGTGTAATCAGATTACGAGTAAAGTAACAGTACTTATAAATTTGCACATTAATATTTGATGAAAGGGATTGTTCACCCAAAAATGAAAATTCTGTCAACATTTACTCACCCTCAAGTTGTTCCAAACCAGTATTCATTTATTTATTCTGCTGAACACAAAAGAAGATATTTTGAAGTTTATGGGAAACCAAACAGTAGCCACTGACTTCCATAGTATTTGTTTTCCATACTATGTAAGTCATTGGGGTCCATCAACTGTTTGGTTTCCCATATCCTTCAAAATATCTTCTTTTGTGTAATGTTTAGAGATCTTTTGTATGGCATACATAGCTCTAGGGGTCAGGAAATGTTGTAAGTGGTCAGAATGTAATAATAATAATAATAATAATATTCTAAATGGCAAGGTAGTCGAATGCATTACTGCATTAAACACTTGCAATAAAAAAACAACAACAAAAAACATCTGCAAAGCCTGGAAGCGAGAAAAAGTAATGAAAAATGTAACATAGCACATTACTTTCCATAAAAGTAACTAAGTAACATATTTAGTTACTTTTTAGGGAGTAATTACTATTGTAACAAATTACTTTTAAAGACCCCCTATTGTGAAATTTAAGTTTTTAATTGTTTATATGTGATGTTGTGTTTTTAATATGCTTTAAGAATGTGCATGTGCAAATCAACACCATAGTTGAGTATTTTCTCCTTAAAACTCCAAAAACGTGGTTTGAAATCTGACGTCACAAATTACCTTGTAACTAATCACGTCAACTTGTGGCCGGGCTTTAGCATATCAGACTGTTCTGAAGCAGGGGAGTCTAGAGCGAAGCCAGGTCATCCTGGTATATTTTTCTGTTGATATGAAAAATTGGTTACATTTAGCTTTAAAGCAGTTGAATTATATATATTAATATATATATGATCTATATTGCAATGTTATGATGAACTAAATGCCACTATATTCTCACTGACGTTCTATGATGTAGAAGGCAGATTGATATGGCAAACGGGAACATGGTTTGTGTAACATTAGCAATACATTATTAGCTGTTTGATAACGTAGTCAAACAAAAGGCTGATCTTATTAGCGGCATGTGTCCGAGTGGATCTCTGAGCTGGATACGGGTATACTAAATGAAGTAAGGGTGTAGAATTACATTCAATCTATTTTAACTCTTTCTCCACCAACGTTTAAAAAAAAAAAAAGTTGCCAGCCAGTTCCAGCGTTTTTGACCATTTTCACTATAATTTCATGGCCCCCAGAATATTTTGTTGTGTGAATATCTGAACATGCAATATGTCAAAAGAAAGAACAAACCGTATGAAAAAAAGCTGAGAAAATTACATTTTTGTCAAAGACAACAATCACAACATCCAGATCAGATTCAGAGCGATGATCAAACACAGATGGAGTAGATCGAGTCCATCACCACCCTAAAAACTTCACAGTCCTATAGCTCGTCCTGGGTTGGCATTTCACTCAGTAACATTTTGATTTATATGTTGTTTAATGTTGATGATTAGTCTTTGATCGTGTTATTTACTTACATATGAAATCACTCATTTCTGCATCTTCTTCGCCTGCCTTTTGATCAGGAGATTCTGAACGCATACAGAAGATGCGTAATAGCGCCCCCTAGCGTATAACAGTGAACAAATTAAGTTTTTGGTGGGAAAAGTGTTAAGTAAAGGCATGAGGGTTTTTTTTCACATGAAAAAAGTTTAAATATTTCATGAAGGTGATCAAAAAAAGAGTTTTAAGGGATACAAAGGGGACTTTAGAAAGTAACTTTCACCAACACTGTTTTCTAGACATGTTTTGTATTCCATTGGCCTGCAAATGAGGTTAAAAAATAGGGACGAACACAACAACTCCTCCTTAGTATGATTTACAACGAAGAAGCTTCCTCTCTTAAAGATATTGTAACTGGTCTGAGTTTCTTACTTTGTATGTTAGTCCTGTTTTTTGAAAAAAATAAATAATAATAATTAGTCCCAAAGTCTTAAATATGAGCAAAGGACAAACCTGCATTCCATCTTGGACATTTTGCTATGGCTCTATGCCCAGGTTTTCCTTCTCCACCTCTTTGGAACAGCAGGAGGTATCCTTTTTAAATCCTCATTAAGCTGTTTCCCTATAACTATGGCACAACTGATTGAGAATTCATTTGCTTCATCTTCAATTTACTTGATCACGGTTGGCTGCTCACCTGACTCGATTTTCCACGCTGATCTCTGTGGTAAAGAGGGTGGTAGGACGTGCAATGCAGGGTAATTACCATAGGTTAAGAGCAAGGAGACTCATTTATTTTAAAGGATGTTTTCACAAGGAACTTTGTGGACGTACCCAATATGTAGGCCCATGTGTTCATATCTTCCACCATTAATATCCATCATCTTACATAATTGTTATTATTATCTATTTTTACTGGTGACCCATGTTGATGAAAACCGGTCTGGCATCACAAATCCATTTGTTTGGTCAACAATCCCAGCATCTTCACAGCTAAAAGGTGCAGGTAATTTCACTGTCTGCAAAGCTCCCTCTAAAATTTAGCTATTACAGGCAGAATGACAAACACACTCTGGAAACCAAGGCAACATGCTTTCATAGCCCTGTCAAACCAATCAAAAGCCTCGCACAGCGAGTAGAAAATGGCAAGAGAAGTGGTGATGATTTGAGGGCTCCCGGTGTGATCATTCAGCGTAGACTTGGTTTCGACAGATTCACAGTTATGTTGTACTGTATGCTTGCCAAACCAGTTTTTTTCTGGGCATAAAGAAGCGAGAGGCGAGATTGATCAGAATCAGTATGAGAACAGTCGTCATCTTAGCCTGGCTTTTAGGCGTATGCCATTTCGTTTTTTTAAAACATTAATTTCAGCTTTATTTTCAAGAGTTCACTCTGCCTGATCCTGTTAATAGAAAACCCATTGTACAAAAAGCTCATCTGCATAGTTTTATTGGGGAAGAGATAGTTTTGAACATTTTGATTTGTCTAATGCAGGTGCTTTTAAACTTTTTGATAAGGATGCTCAAGTATGATCACGAATGGCAGTTTTTTCTACCCACCTTTAGAGTAATGTTATCTCTTGCCCAGACATCTTTCTGTGTTTTCACTGTTATACTGTAGGGGGGCGCTATTACACATCTTCTGAAAAAGTACAAAATCTTTGGATCAAAACACAGGAGAATAAAGAAGTAGAAACAAGCGATAGCATATTGAAGCAGGTGCATGTGTAACGCCATCATCAACATTAAACATCATATAAATCATAACTGCCTAATGTTATTGGATGAAATGTCGACCCAGGACTAGCTATAGGACTGTGAAGCTTTGAGGGTGTTGATGAACTCAATCTACTCCTTCTGTGTTTGAGCATCGTTCTGAATGAGATCTGGATGTTGTCTTTGAAAAACAAAAGATTTTCTCAGCTTTTTTTGTGAAACACCCACATTCAAGTGTTGATAAAAAGAATGCATGAAGCTAGAATAAAACAGGCTGTTTTGTGTGTGTGTGTGTGTGTGTGTGTGTGTGTGTGTGTGTGTGTGTGTGTGTGTGTGTGTGTGTGTGTGTGTGTGTGTGTGTGTGTGTGTTTGTTGTTGATAAATTGCATGTTCAGAGATTCATACAACAAAATATTTTGGGGGCCATGAACATTTTATGAAAATGACCAAAAATGCTGATGGTGGCTGGCAACGTTTTTCGGGGAGAGTTAAAAACCTGAATACAAACAAACTTCCAATTTAGTTTTACATAGAATAGGGTCAAGAATACAGGTAAGATTTTGACACATCTTTAGAAAGTGAAATAATAAACCATAATAATAATAAGTATATTCAAATATATTCAAGAATTGTGTTAAATACGCTACCACTACTTCAAAATGTTTGGAGTAAGACGTTTTTAAATTAACATATTTTTTTATTTAGCAAGAATGCATTAAATTAATCAAAAGTGACAGTAAAGACATTTATAATGTTACAAAACTGTTCAATTGATCAAAGAATCCGGAGCGGTTTCCACAAAAACATTAAGCAGCACTGTTTTCAACATTGATGATGGTATAACTGTTTCTTGAGCAGAAAATTAGTATATCAGAATGATTTCTGAAGGATCATGTGACTCTAAAGACTTGAGTAATGATGATGAAAATTCAGCTTTGCATCACAGAAATAAATTATATTATAAAATATATTCAAATAGAAAGTTGTTTTAAATTGTAATAATATTTCACAGTATTACTGTATTTTTGATCAAATAAATGCAGCCTTGCTGAGCATTTAAAAACATTTTAAAATAGTGTTACCTTTGACAGACTTAAAAAGATAATTTTATAATGACATTTTTTTCAACCCTGCTTATCTTCATTAGGAAACAAGGTGACCTCTTCACCTTTGTGCCATATAAAAATGACTCTTATTCTTATTATTGGCACATTGAGGTCTGTCCTCAACAGTCGTCCCGTCTTGGCACTCGGCGATGTATCATTTCAGCCTTGTCAGGGTTGAAAAAGCACTATGTGAGAGCTTAGCACTGCGTTATTACGAGGGACTTATGGCGCTCAGAGACGCATGTACGTCGAAGCTGCCTTGAGAGAATGCCGCTCTGGTTATATTCCCACCTAATGTTTGTTTGTTTGTTTGTTTCTTTAACACATCTTCGGAGGCAGACTGGAGAAGAGCTGCAAATCTCACCAGTCTCATGCAAGGTTTGCTTTAATTAGCATGTGTCTCTGGCTGTATGCAGACACAGAGGGTCCCTGGTGTGTGCGACAACGGGGAAGGGAGGGATTGTTTTTTGTACAGCCACGGTTCACTGTTTCACATGCAGCAGTGATGCATCTCCTTCATCCGTGTGTCCGCCCTCTACTTTCGCTCAGTGTTGCTAATGAGAGCGGATTATGGGGATGTGAGATGAAAGGGCTGTCATTTCTCTGCTGATGAGAGAAGTGTGTGTGTGTGTGTTGAAGGTTTAATAGGTGATCCCAGTGCACCAAAACCGTTTTATGTTTACAGGAGCAAGGGGAAAGGAGATAGCTTCAACCTTTTTGCCGGTGACACCATTAAACATGCCCTCGCCCCCTGATTTGGGCTCACGAAAAGGCAACTTTGTATGGATGTGATGCACAAGGTTTTTTATGGGATCTTCAGTATGGTAAATCATCCCTGTGGCTTTTTTGCGGTTGGGAAATCTGTCTCTTTGAAGTGAAGAAGCAAGGCAACGCTGACGGCAGATGCACGTCTGTCTGAGCGCCAGCCTCCATCTCTATGGGATTTTATTTTGTGTTTTAAATAGCATTCAGAATAAATTTTCACAGTTTCGCTTAAGCAGCCCAGAAGAGATGAAACCTGTTTCCCTGTGAACGTGGAGAAAGTGAAGAAAGAGACTTTTAGAACCTCATTAAAGACTTTCATGAATGTTACAAACTACTTTTGGGAGAGGAAGTAGAAAGGAAAAATCATTTTAGTGCATTTGTTTTTATAATGTTTTCCAATAGAAAGATATAAACATCCTTAAAACAAGATCAAATGAGAAGTAAAATTGAGTAATACATTAAAACTTGATTTCAGGGGATATACTAGAACGATTTTTTTTTTGGCATACCACATTGGCAAATTGCTTTTCTTTTGTTGTGAGCATAAACCTAAACAAATTGAGCGAGTGAGGTTTAAGAAGTAGAAAACATTGCCTACGGGATAAAAAAAAAAAAAAACTTAATTCAAGATGCATTCTATGAAAACAAGACTTGTGCAGTTACTGTGATATTGCTTAAAGGTAGTTTATTTAAAGGTACATAACACACGCATTTTCTGCGTCACATGTTAACCTTGAGTACCTATAGGGTAGTATTGTGTCCTTCATATCTCCGAAGAGTCTTTAGTTTTATCATATTTATAAAAGACAGATATGCTATTCCGATTCTTTCCGAAAACAGCCGAACTCATGGAGGCGTGCAGTGTTTGTGTTGTTCACATTATATGCACTTACGTGACGATTGCCAACAAAACAGACATTTGATGCAGTTTCACTCACCGCCTGCGGTTTCAACATCATGACCAGGAACAAACAAACACACTTAAAGAACTGCTCCAGAAAAACAAACTGCATCCACTGTTCCCTTAACGTTGGGTTATTTGGGAAGCTGAACAAGGTTATCTTTCCCTCACAACCAAAAACACACTTCTTTAGGGACATTGTTGATTTTGTGGTCTAACAACAAAATGACAGCGCTGCCGACGGCTTCCGTAACCCGAACGAAGCTCGTTGATGGACGTGCTCTTTCTCTGGTGGATGTGTGCGTGCTTGTCCGGGACAAGTGCCCATTCAAGGAATTCCGCCCTTTATGACATCATAAAGGGCCATTCTCAAAAAACGTGTTGTCTATTTGTCACAGAAATACTCCGTCATATGTCCAAGTAGTTTTTTGAAATTTTGGCCATGTTTAGCATGAGAATCCAACTCTTTAACTGTGTAAATAAGTCTTAAGGCATGAAATAGCATTAGACCTTTAAGGTTGTTTGTGTGTGTGTGTTTTGAAGATGTATTTCTTCTGAGCTGCTGGCTCTTTATGTGAGCTTTTAACCTTGAGCTGTCCTCATGGGGCTTCACTTCCTGTGCTATTTGCACAAATCTCATTCGGGCCAGACTTTGAGATGGCATCTCAGGCCGGGCTTGAGGGTCACACCCGGTGATTCCTTCCCTGTGAAGTTTATTGCCATGCTTAGATTTCCAGATATCTCCACCTTCTGCCTTCGGAGCAGGAAGCTGCAAGCTCTAGTTCCCCTGATGATGTGAGTTACGCTCAGATGCTTGATAAAGACACCAGAGCCGGATAGATTTTGCTAAGATCTGTCAACATGATTGACGGTACAGAGCAGGCACTGGAAAAAAATTATATTCGTAAAATGTTCGGGTGCTACAAGACGGAATGCACTCTCAAGATATATTTTTTGAAAACAAGCTTAGCAGGTGATTTCTTTCTGGTTTTAATATTATTTTTTTTAGATATATTTACCAGAAAACAGAATATCTGAATATACTAAGAATATTTTGTTGTTGTTTTTATTGTTTGACATACAACCATGGCCAGACATTTGAAAACTGCAGGAGTACTCGGACGTGACAGCAGCGATCGATCATGAAAGTGATGACTGCTGTGGCTTTAAAAAGTATATTTCTTTCTTTCTTTATTTTTTGATTATTGCAGCATTTTTGGCAGTACCTGAGGTCTGATTGGTTAGTGTTCGGACTGCATGCAGTCCATACTGGCAAAATATAGTGAAACTATGGCTGCATCCAGAATTGCATTACTTCCCTACTATATACTACACTGTAAAAATTATAAAAACTTTTTATAATTTGTCAAATCAACTTACATCATTAATGTGGTTCAGATAACATAATATTTTGAGTTTGATCTCCTTTGTTCTATTAACAAATTTTTTTATAGAGGTTATGAATTGAGAAATCAACTTTCCATTGAGCTTTTGATATATAAAAGGTCATGGTAATCTGTAAGTTTCAGAGCTGAAAACTTCCTTGTTAGTCAAAGAAAAGCTTTTATAGACACCAAGCCCAGCAAACGACATGTTTTTCATAGTGGGGATCTATGACGTCAAAGGGAGGCAAGCACCGCCTCACCAGAAGAATATCAATGCCTTCATCACGGCCTGTTTAGCCCCGATCACCGATTCAAGCATGTAACATAGGCCTAGTGTTAAACCATCGAGCTGCAAAGCAATAAACATGCCGTTGAGGATTACACAATATTATGCAGTGACTGGGTTCAACAGTAATGCAACATGTAAGTAACTGTGTTCATTCTAATGCCTGATCTGAAATGTGATGATTCATGTAGTCAGATGTTCTTTGCCTGTGTCAGTAAATCAGACCGGTGACTAAACATCAACTTGCGTTGTTTCTCTTGAAAATTATAGGCGTGAAAATAATCTTATTTTCTTATTTCTAAATATTATTATTTAACAGTAATTCAATTCTATAAAGTGGTCAAAGAAAGCTCCCATTGCAATCGTTGTTGCAGCCACACGCACTGAACCTGTCAATCAAACAAACAGGAGACAGTTTATCAGTTATCAGTGACTCCCGTTTAATTCAACAAATCTCTTAACTATATCACGTTTGCACTATTAGTGAAGATGAAAGCATCCGATAGTGTACAGAAACTGAGTTGCAATCAGGGTGAGAAATTAGCACCCGCCACCAGCCAATGGCAGGAACTTTTTCAAAGTGTCTTTACCTTGCCTACCAGCCACAGTGGAGGGTGGATTGAAAAGCATTTTTATTGGTTACTACATAAAACATTCCTTGTAACGGATTGGACAGCTTTTGACAAAGAATGCAGCGCCAAGCTGAGGTACAGACGGAAATTTTTTTTTGCGACATATTTTGCGGTATTAAGAGGCCCGCTGTGGAGTCAGCATCTTAGCCTACTCTTGCTGCTCACTTTTCTTAATCAACATATAAAAATTAAAACCATAACGGTAACACTTTACAATAAGGTTTCATTAGTTAACATGAACTAATAATGAACTGCACTTATAAAGCATTTATTTATCTTCGTTCAAATTAATTTCAACATTTACTAATGCATTATTAAAATCTTTATAACATTAGTTAATGCACAGTGAACTAACATTAACAAACCATGAACAGCTGTATTTGTATTAACTAACGCTAACAAAGATTAATTAATGCTGAACAGAGGTGTTGTTCATGGTTAGTTCATGTTAACTAATACAACCTTATGTGTTATTATACCACCATAATATTATAGGCTAATATTTAAACAGCCTAACTATGAAACTAAATAGGCTATGGTTTCTTTAACCCTCTGTCCGACAAACTTGCCGCGCATTCAGATGGTTTTTTGCCTTTAAAACAGCGGAAACAACTCATAATAGCTACTAATTTTTAGTCATATAGGTAAGTGCAAGACATAATTATAAACTATACACTGTCTCCTTTTATTTGTGTACACTCACAATACCAAAAAAAGGCCATGGACTTAGGGAACGGATTATTTTACACTCCACTCCAAATGTCTTAATTTTAAAAAAGTTATTTTGTTTATTAAACACAAAGTTTTTAATTTTAAAAGCATTTCTAAATTCATTAATAATAATGGCCAGTGCGGTGGCTGGGATTTACATAAACCTATCAATATATGTGGCATAATTTTTGGAATGACTTATCACAAGAGAGAACATTGGTTACTGGAAACAGCGTCATCTCGGAATTGTTTATCGACATTTAGAAAATAAAAAGTTTTGTGCAAATCTGTAGGCTAATGTAAATGTGGCTACTGTTGAACCTACGCGTCATCAGAAAATGAAAACAGTTTGTTTGTTAGAGGAACAACTAACCTTAAATTAGAGGCAATAAAAGACCACGATACAGCCGATGTTGGGCAGTAGTGAGATACAAGTTTCAGCACTATCTTAACTACATTTTTCAGCTCAGTTACTTTTAAAACAGTGTATAGCTTTCCCATAACTACTTTATCCAGTGAATTTCGTTTTGTATAAAATGTATCTTAATTGTAATCACTGTTTTATCAACTGGATTTAATAAATAAGAAGCAAATAGATAGGCTATAGAAGACAATAATCGTGACAAGAAGGCGCGGGAACGATCATTTGAGTTGCACATGAACTGAAGCACGTCTCATAAAGAATCCAACATCAGACATGAGAAATATGTCTATAGAAAGCTTGAAATGTCCTCTTTTAAACGATTATGAAACAATTCGAAACGGAAAGAAAGCAAAGCGCACTGTTCACATGAGCAGCTCATGATTGGCGGTTCTGTTCAGAATGCTGCCATCACTGCATGTGCTGTGAGTTTAACCTGCATTAGACTAATCCAGACTCCTGAGTATTTCATTTAAGTTGCATACATGTTCTTGCACTGACGTTAAATTTGTAGCCATTTTGCACTTTGACAGCCAGTTTGAGATATAGGCTATATTTGAGTATTGTGTGCAAACTGGCAGTTTTTGCCATTGAAATGACTGGGGAAAAAAGTGTCCCATTCAACCTGAATTCACCCCATTCTGTGCTAATGCACTTTCTTTTAAAAATTTGAATTCGAGAAAAAAGGGGCTGGTAAAATTGGGCTTCACCGGCCACTGTGGCTGGTGGGTAAAAGTTAATTTCCCACCCTGGTTGCAATAATGAGGTCGCTGCTTTCATGCGCTCAGCATGTGTGTGTGATTGGCTACAATGATCATCACTGCAATCTTTCATGCCACAATCTTAATATAATGCCATAGATCTAAATGTAATGCAACACTTTTCACGAATAGTTAACCATGAGAGCTGTAATTGTAAAAACAAGTAATACCATTTCAAATGCAAAGACATTAGCCAATCACAGCAGGAAACGACCCTTAAAACGGAGCGTTCAGAGCAGAAGGCTAAAATCAGGGTAGGGAAATTGCCTTTTATTTATAAATTATGACTATTTTTGATGTAAAAAGCATTCTAACATTATAAACACCTCAGGAAACATCATAAAAATAAATAAAAACAAACTAAGTTCATGACCCTTTTAATTTCAATGAAATATATACTAAATGTATACTTGTTTTTGTATGTTTTGTAATTTAACCCTCTATTTAACTCATAAGTGTCTGTATACATGAGAAGGAAGTGAAATTAATGCTCAAATCCCTGGTGCTTAATTTTAGCATTCTTCCTAGTTGTGAGTAGACCCAGATAGACCCTGACCCGCAAATCCATTTTTAATTAAAATGCAATATGTTTACAGCTTCCGTTAGTGATATTAAGCAGTTTATAAACCAAGCTCTTTTGAATTATGCAAATGAGCCTTTCCGTGGAATCATCTCCAATTAGAAGAAGCTACTTTACATGCTTTTAAAGAAATATTTGTACTGCATTTGACACTCTGCAATTATGGGCCAATCTTACATCCTTTTTAAGAAAAAATACTGAGAAAATAGAAAGGGGCTTTTTCAACTGAACACTTTTGTCCCTGTGGAACTTTAGAAAGTAACAAAGCACTTGACACTCTTTTCACATTCTCATGTATTAATTTAATTTGAGATGAGACGCAAAAGTCATTTGGTTTAGAAAACAGAATTCTGGTACAATGCAGGAAGTGCAATGCACTACTAACAGTGTTTATGCATGGACTGTAAAATTCAAAATGTCTAGGTGTTCCAATCACTTCTTTGGCCAAATGTTTTTTAAAATCAGGCACTTAGGCATGCAGGAACTCAGTGAATTCAAGCGTGATACCGTGATAGGTTGCCACCTGTGCAATAGGTCCATTTGTGAAATTTCCTCACTACTAAATTTTCTCCAAGGCCAACTGTTGTGAGATAAGAAAGTGGAAGCAATTGGGAACAACAACAACTCAGCCATGAAGTGGGAGGCCATGTAAAATCACAGAGCGGGGTCAGCACATGCTGAGGTGCACATTGCGCAGAAGTCGCCAGCTCTCTGCAGAGTCAATAGCTCCAAACTTTGTGTAGCTTTCAGATTAGCTCAAGAACAGTGCATAGAGAGCTTCATTGAATGGGTTTCCATGGCTGAGCAGCTGCATCTAAACCTTACATTACCAAGTGCAATTCAAAGCGCTGGATACAGTGGTGTAACACACGCTGCTACTGGACTCAAGACAAATCTGGCAATCTCTGTCTGGCAATCCGATGGACAAGTCTGGGTTTTGCCGTTGCCATGAGAACGGTACTGTGGGGTTGTTTTTCAGGGGTTGGTCTTGGCCCCTTAGTTCCAGTGAAAGGAGCTCTTACCGCTTCAGCATACCAAGACATTTTGGACAATTTCATGCTCCCAACTTTGTGGGAACATTTTGGGGATGGCCCCTTCCTGTTCCATTATGACTGCGCTCCACAGCACAAAGCAAGGTTCATAAAGACATGGATGAGCGAGTTTGGTGTGGAGGAACTTGACTGGCTTGCACAGAGTCCTGACCTCAACCCGATAGAACACCATTGGAATGAATTTGCACCTTTGCGAGTGGAGACTGCGAGCCAGGCCTTCTTGTCCAACATCAGTGCCTGACCTCACAAATGCGCTTCCAGCAGAATGGTCAAAACTTCCGATCACCACACTCCTAAACCTTGTGGAAAGCCTTCCCAGAAGAGTGTGTGTGTGTGTGTGTGTGTGTGTGTGTGTGTGTGTGTGTGTGTGTGTGTGTGTGTGTGTGTGTGTGTGTGTGTGTGTGTGTGTGTGTGTGTGTGTGTGTGTGGGGGCATGTTTTTGTGAAATATCAGGACACAAATGTGTATAATGACATGGGAATGACATAGGTATTACAAAAAGAGGGTGAAATATGTATTTTTGAACTAGGTTTTTTTCACAGAACGTAAACTGCGCAGTCTCCTGTGATGGGTAGGTTTAGGGGCAGGGGCAGTGTAGGGGGATAGAAAATACGGTTTGTACAGTATAAAATGCATTACTCCTATGGAATGTCCCCACATTTCACAAAAAAACTTGTGAGTGTGTGTGTGTGTGTGTGTGTGTGTGTGTGTGTGGACTGGTAATCCCTACGGTATGGGGACAAAATGTCCCCACAAAGATGGCAATATCCAAATTTTTGTCCTTGTGGGGACATTTTTTAGTCCCCATGAGGAAAACATCTTATAAATCACACTAAGTGATGTTTTTGATGAAGTAAAAATGCAGCATGTCTCCTGTGATGGGTAGGTTTAGGGGCAGGGGCAGTGTAGGGGGATAGAAAATACGGTTTGTACAGTATAAAATGCATTACGCCTATGGAATGTCCCCATAAAACATGGAAACACAACATGTGTGTGTGTGTGTGTGTGTGTGTGTGTGTGTGTGTGTGTGTGTGTGTGTGTGTGTGTGTGTGTGTGTGTGTGTGTGTGTGGACTGGTAATCCCTACGGTATGGGGACAAAATGTCCCCACAAAGATGGCAATATCCAAATTTTTGTCCTTGTGGGGACATTTTTTGGTCCCCATGAGGAAAACATCTTATAAATCACACTAAGTGATGTTTTTGAAAAAGTAAAAATGCAGAATGTCTTCTGTGATGGGTAGGTTTAGGGGCAGGGGCAGTGTAGGGGATAGAAAATACGGTCTGTACAGTATAAAATGCATTACGCCTATGGAATGTCCCCACAAAACATGGAAACACAACATGTGTGTGTGTGTGTGTGTGTGTGTGTGTGTGTGTGTGTGTGTGTGTGTGTGTGTGTGTGTGTGTGAAAAGAAAAACTTGCCAAGACAGTTTTAATTTGCCTTACATATTAGAAAAACATAGAAATCTGTAATATAAATGTCAGTGTAGTTGAAGAAACAGCCATAAGTTTAATTTAGTCTTTTACTCTCTATTTAGAATAAATAATACATAGAAATGTAGACTCTGTTGAAGATCTGAGATCAAACATAATCATAGCGCTGAACATCACAGCAATGAAACAGTCCTAATTATAGCTGTTAATGATCTGAGATCTACAGAAGTGGACTGGCCTCTCAGGCACACAGGATTTAATTGGTTTAGATCCTATCAGTCCAGCAGAAAGTTCTTTGTTACCACAAAAGAGCACTGACTAATTAAAACGATATACCATGTAAAGTCCCTCAAGCAATGTTCAGCATTTTTACAACATTTAACGAAAAAAAGGAGACATAAAAGCCATCAAGATAAACCTTTAAAGTTTGAATGTTAGGCTCTTTAATGTAATGTCAGATTCTCTTGCATGGCCTGTAGCCTGTTTGAATATTGAGGACCATGCTAGGAAAATCAAATAAAAGATGTTTAAAGACACATTATGTACACTGTAACCTAATTATTATTATTTATTTTTTTTTGCATTTTGCCAACTTATTCTGGTTTACAGTGTAACTTCTTTTATTCAAAATTAACTAAATTCAAAACATCATCAATCCTTCCAAAACCTGTTTCACTATGGTAAGCCTATTATAAGTGTTTATATTTTATTTGCCAGGATGGTTTTCACAGGATATTGTGTACATGCGCCACTCGCCCGTGTATAGCTCGTCATATCCGTAAATTGAGAAAAGATGCTCCGTGGCTACTATGACGCGTGAATAATGTGGGAGTGTCATAGGCAAGTTGTCACAGCGAGTGAGAAAGGTTGACATGAAGCCGCTAAATGTCCAACCTTTATTTATTAATTTTTTTAAACGCAGAACAGTGGAGAGTCTGCTGGCAAAAAGATAGCGTGACAGAGCTCGTAATAAAACCAGAATCAACATTGGCTTGGCTTTTCAGAGATGCGAGAATTGAGGGATTTGAAATGTTGTAAAAGCGACTGGAGATGGTGTTTTTATTACTGTACAGTTGACTAAGGTATTTTCTTACCCAGATAAATTGTCATTTTGTAGCTCTCAAACAAGAGTTGATTGTAAAGCATTATCTATTGTAAAGGGTCATTTCATTATGGTTGTTGTAGCGCGGTGTCTTCAGCTAGTCAGCTTGAGATCCTTTCCATCTAAACTGGTTATATCTCTTAAGACTAGTAGTGAATGTTTTATGAGCAGTAGGATAACCATTTTCATCTGCACACAGTCACACAGAGCCGAAACACAACCAAAACAATGTTCTTCCGCAAAATGCATGCAGTTTTGCTTTTTAAGCGCTACGGGCCAAAAGTTACATAGTGTACCTTTAATGCATAGAAATAATGTGTGAGATAGAAAAATCAATATACAGTCGGATCAATAGGTATAATGTGGAGTAAATGATACAAATATTTGTATGTACCTTTTCTTGTACCTCCTCCATGGCAATTCTAATGGCTTTCTGCAGAGCATATTTCTCAGATAAATTAGATTCATTTCCAGAACCCAATAACCAATTTTAATGTTTTTTTTCTTCAACAAAGTACATTTCTACATATAATATCAGAGAAACCTTGTACATGATAGAGTTGAAAATGAAAAAAATTTAAGTAACAAGAAAAAAGGCAAAATCGAACAGGGAACTGAACTGTGATTCATGCCGTTATTCAAAGACTTTATTCAAGTTCTTCCTGTGAAACCCGGTAGATGAGATAATCCAGTATGTCTTGTATTTACAACCTTTGCAAGGTTAAGAACAAGGAACATCCCTTGACATTTTTTTAGTGACTCTTTCATGCTATTGAATTACTGTGATGTTGTATTTCCCCCTGCTGGAAATGTAATGCTCCTGCTGCGGGTAAGTCACTGCTTACTAAGGTTTTGAGGTCCTGTTACGTCCATGTGTTGGAAACATGAGTAATAATCTTTATGCAACACTTGTACTGGCTTTCTTGCTTAAAGCTGAAGGGGTTATATTCTACACTTTTGAATCAGTTTATTTTTTCTACTGATGTTCTCTTGTAACGGGTCTCATTCACTAAAATTGCTTTTGGGATTCAAATTCGTTCTTATAGACTGGTGCAGGACTGATGTCAAAACCTGGCAGACTAATACGCCGCTGGTTCCTTTTAAAATGGGGTTTTTCAATTTATTAAAATAAAGCCTGTGGTAAACACAACTTGACAAAACTTTGTAGTTTTTTGAAACAGCAGGTATTATTCCACAATAATGGTCTCAAACAGTAGTATGTTAAATTTTTGTCACATCATTGTACTATTTACATGAACTCATAAAATGCACATTTTATTATAGCTTGCTGAATTTGCCTCTATTTGGGTGTGAGCAAAAACAAGTTTTTTGTGCGTGTCCCTTTAAATGCAAATGAGCTGCTGTGTCTCCCTTCCCCCTTTCCAAAAGAGGATGTAGCTTTTACAGCTCATGCTTCGGATACAACTGCAACAACAAAACTTCATGGAGAATGTCACGCAGCCAGAAATTGCCATGTCAGAAATGTTCAGTAACGGTGTTCAGCCTTACACATTTGAACCAGAGTCGAATAGAAATGGAGAGATTGGATGTTTCTGAATGGTTAGTTGGTAAATGTATGTAGTAGTTGTTGTGGAGTTAAGTTGATTGAACTCATCGATTAGCATGTACCATCATGTTTTGGCCGTTTCACACCGCCTGAGCAGCGCATCATTTTTCGGCATGCATGTTAACCAATGACTGCATTCACACTTGGAGCAGGAGCAGCACGTGAGCACACTTTTGATGATCAAAACACATGATTTCCCACAAAAAGTGCTCAAAATATACAGAATAAGCATGTCTAGTGTGTTTTAACAACAACTGAAGTATGTCAGAAAAGAAAAGTTACCCATTTAAACTTTCAATTATTGTTTTTAATTATTCAGTTTGGGTGAAAGTATGGTGTATAATAAAAAACTAAAGTAAACTAGCCTAAAAATATGAAAATGTATTTTAGTTTATTATATAGGCTAATACACAGGTAGCCTATATAGGCTCTAGCGCTTGGTTGTGTTTGTTGTTTACCTTTCATCTGTTGATGTTGTGCAAGCAAAATGTGGCGGTTGGTCTGTGTTGTATTTGTCCCGCCCCTCCTCCACTGTGATTGGACGGCTGACTTAAAAGTGACTTGAGTGCTGCGTTTTACTCAAAATGCAACATTCTTCAACTCTCGGTGACCAGTAAAAAACACTGAATGCCTCGTTGCGCTCAGGGCGTTCTAAAAACTGGAACCCGCTCGTTTATGAGACTATTTATGATTTATAGAGATTATAAAAAAGAGTGGGTGGATTTTTGTCATTTTGGTTGTTTACAAACACTGTGGACACACATTTGTGTTCAAACACCTTATAAAAGTAAATTTTGCTCAATAGGTCCCCTTTAATTTCTTCAAAATCAAATAATAAGAGTCTAGAAAGATAGGTGAGCAATCAAGGTTGATATAGCTTCCTGTTCATTCACCATACTAGAAATGAAAGAACAGGTTGAGTGCATTGCATTTTGGGATATAGTGTTTTACACAGTGTGCACATATTAGCAAATGCAGTCATCCAGGTTTTCATACTGTACATACATAGTAGATACTGCTGCAATAGTAAGGATAGTATGCCTTTTCATACACATGACTATTCCAGAATGGCCCGTTAATGCAGATTTATTTCAATTAATGTTCTGTGTGAGCTTTCCACTGCGAACATCAGAATATGCCTACATATTGAGCTCTTTTACTACAAAAGAGCACAAAGAAAATCGAGTTTTCTTTGATGTGTCCCCTGCAAATTGGTTTACAAGCTAGTGTTAGCGAATTATCTTTATCGTGATTGCATAATGCTTTCTAATGGTTCGTATAACAGCATTAGTGTGTTGATATTTTCTTAGAAGTCTTATAACTCTATTACATTGTTTTCTAATGTAACATTAGACCAAATCCTCAATGCATTTATGCAGTTTTTATCCCAATTGATATTCTATTACGCCGTCAAGTAACTCAGCTCAGGGAATAAATTTACAGTCTATATCCGTCACTGCATCTTTTGTAGTAATGATCAGTCGTGGTTGGCGTTTCTTTCGACTTCCTGGCTAAATGTTAGAGCACAGAGTGCAGGTGACTTTGTAATTCGAGTCCTGGCGTGAGGTGACTCACGGTATCATCAGCTGCACTCCAGGTGTCTGGCAAAACCTCGCCGTCTCCTGCAGAGTACCTGTCGTGAATTTGATTTTCTGAGCCCTGCTGAGAAGCTGAAAATATGTGAACATGTACAGATGTTTCTATCAGCATGGCTCTGTCAAACTGAGAGGCTTTTGAACACAAATCTAGATTTAATTGCCATTTAGCACACGCTTTTCTTCTAAAGCAACTTGCTGTACGCTAATTAAAAGGACAGTTTGTTTAGCCTAGGTCTTTGCAGTCAGCATGAAAATAAAATGGACCATATGTGCTTTCTTAATACATTGTAAATGATTCATTGGTGCATGGTATTCCAAAGTAAACAGTGTTCGTGTTTGCAATCATTTGTCAAAATGTATTAATGACACCATGAATCTTTCAGAGATTCTATTCACAATCCAATCAATTCCTAATGGACGATATCAAGCCCTACCAAATATTATTTTCTCATCGACACATTAAGCAAGTAAAATGCGTTGTAAACACCATTTCTATAGACTTTAATGATGAAGCTTGTAATTTACACAAGGTTAAAATAACTTTCTTTTTTTTTGCAATATTTATTTATTTTTGTTTTTGTACTTAAGCTTAAACGTTTATTTCAGTTAATTGCCAATGCAATATTTTCATGTTTTATTAAGTATCTAATATATATTTAGCTTTATTTAAATTGGTTTGTAATTATTTGTAATAGTTAACAATAACAACACTGATCTACACTTAAAAAGTTTTTTTATGTTAAATTTTTATACAATTGTAAGTTCAATTTGAATCTTTAATACAACATGTCATGAATAATTCAATGTGTTAGGGCCTACTTGCCAAATCTTTGTGAAATTTGTATGTTTATGTTTGACAAGTCCCAGATATAAACTTCTGGGGCCTGTACCATGATGGTAGATCAACAAACTCAGGGTTATAGGATTAGTTTTGAGTTGACAAACGCGTCCTGGTTACGTATAACCTTAGTTCCCTGAGAACAGGAGCGAGGCGCTGCGTCAGCTGACGCCACGGGAACGCCTCCAGCGTGACTGGTGCCTGATATCACAATCGAACAACGTCAATCCTATTGACCGGCGACAGCCTATGATGTCATCAAGGTGCGACCAGGAAGTATATAAGGGCGCCTTGCCAACATGACAGTATCTAATCGTCTGAAGGACTGTTTGGCAGGCAGGCCCTGAGGCATGGCAACCTGGCGCAGCGTCGTTCCTGTTCTCAGGGAACTAAGGTTATACGTAACCAGGACGTTCCCTTCGAAAGGGAACTCGCCGCGTCAGCTGACGCTACGGGGAACGATATACCCACGCCTCCATGCCAAAGGGAGTGCATGCCCACTGGCAGTGACAACTGTCAGAACAAGCAAATTCACTGAAATGCCTGAACCACTCCCTTCTGGTCACATTAGGCTGTCAGTGACAGCGCTCCCTACGGTCAAAGCCCAAGCTATAACCTGAGAAGGAACCTTCGCATACCATATGAAGTCCTGCTCTGGCCGCTTCGAAGGCCTGGAACCAACCCATTCCCAGAAGGGGTTCCTTTAAGGAGCGTGGCTAGGGGACCCGAGGAACCCGTGCCAGTCACTATTCGGGAGGAATTCACCGAATGCCACCAGGAGGCTCGACCTGGTGACCTCTATGGGACACATCAGTTCGCCAACCCTGTCTGTAAGTACAGAGCCTCTGGTACTCGCCTCCGCAGAGACATCCCGCTAGGGTACTGCAAAATGGCAGTGTCCTCCACCAGCCGGACCTCAGAGACGGGTTATCCTGGAGAGCAGCGCTCGGCGAAGTGCCTCTTAACCCTTGCTAGCGAGGGAGATTAGCCGCCGATCCTAGGATCTACCAAGCACTTCTTTTAAAGCGTGCTCAGGAGGCCGACTAGGCCTACTGGCTGATCCTACCTGGGAGGCCTCGAAGGGCCTTCGACCACTCGATCAGAGCCAAGCGGCTGTAAGCTCATAAAAGACTCTCACTTGAGAGGAGCTCCTAAGCCTGCCTGGTAGGTACCCATGCTGTAGGCGATCTATGAAAGTCCCTTCCTGTAGGGACCGCATAGCAGCAGTGTCGTCTCGTCATGCTAGGTATAACCACCGCTTTCAGGTGCTGCCGGCTAGAAGCGGAGCTTGATAGCAGGTGACCACTAGCTGTCAGCTAGAAGCCAGTTATGCGCTCCCTTCTAGGGAACTCGTTCCCCAGGGAGGCCAAAAAAGGGGCCTCCACCTGGTAACCTAGGTTGACTGCTCGTGCCTCCAACCCATGGAGCTCGCCTCAGGTTGGCCTAGTGAGGCCTGCTACCCAATAGCAGTCAAGATGGCCCTCGAGGCAGCCGGAAGATGGGACTCGCTCTGACAGGAGGCCTAGTGAAGCCTACCGCCTAGTAGTAAGACCTATTAATGGTCCACTAGTTTGTGTCCATGACTGGAACTGGAACCCCCTCAGGGAGGCCTAGAAGGGCCTACACCCTGATAACACATAAGCCTGCTAACAAAGCGCCCAGGCTCGGGGTTCACCCCAAGGGAGGCCTGGCGAGGCCTACCACCTGTTCCAGCCACACGAGTGAACCATCAGAGGTGACTGAGGTCCCAATGGCGAGTCCCGCAGGGAAGCCCCGTGCAGCTTGCTACCTGTTAGCAACCCATGCTACCAACGGTTACCGAAACTGGGGACCGGGGAACGATCTCAGGAGGCCCAGCGCCTGCCACCTGATAGCAGAAGGTGCTAATCTCCAGGAGGCCTAGTGAGGCCTACGACCTGCTAGCACTCCACGCTCACCGCCAGCTCATCCAGTGACTGGGGCCCGGGGCTGCCCCTCACGGGAGGTCAAGTGAGCCTGCTTACCCCACAGCAGGCCCTTAGGGAGGCCTGGTAACGCCTACCACCTAATAGCAGCTCGTGCCAGCCGACGAGGACTAATGCACGGAATACCCCTCAGGGGAAGACCGGGCAAAAACCTGCTACTCACAGCAGGCTCTTCAGGAGGCCTGCGGGCCTAATACCTGAGCCAGGTGACCCAAAACGGAGCCTACCCTCAGGGAGGCCTGGCAGGGCCTACCCATAATAGGAGGTCTGCAGATACTATGACCCTGCCATAATTAGAAGAAAGCTGGCTGCTGCACCCGGGCTGACGGTAGCTGTCTGCTGCTGACGAAGAACTGGAATATCCAGTTATCACCTGGGGACTCGTCCCCAAGGAGGACAAAGCCTACTAGTTGACGAGGTTCTGCTGAAGTCGACATCGAAGGAAAAACCTCCCCCAGGCCCACTGGGCCGCGACGTCGAGACTCTCTTGCAAGGAGGCCTGATGATGCCTACCACCTGTCTTGGAGTCTGCTGCCCAGACTGCCCAAGCTGGCTACTCACAACCAGCTGGCCTTCATATGCCCCCACCTGGGGCTGGCTCCATCCCAGAAGCTAGAGGGCCTCCGTGACGGCGCAGTCTCACGGGCAGTTGCCTACAGACATGAACCTAAACACATTGCCAATAGCAGTGCACTCAACAACAAACGCTCAAACACCCTCTAAAGCAAGGGGAGTACAACTTACGTCACCTCTCCGGAACGGCCGCCTACTCTCATACAGCGGCCTGCCGCTCCCTGCAAGGGCGTCAGCCATTGGCAATGCTCGGGCCTCAGGGGAGCGTTCACCAAAAAACCGCCGTGTGGAAGGTTGCGATGTTCCGCTCGACCCGAGCCCTAGGAAAGGTGGAGCAGAAGACATAGAGCAAAGGGTAAACATATCATATACATATGCAGCCATCCTCCAGGATGAGGCCAGGAGCCACCAAAAGGTGGCGGCCACACAATGCTCTGAAAGGCGGGTTACAGCAAAAATAGGTCTAATCGCACATAAGCGAAAGACGCTTAACCCCGCCCCACGACCACTGGCAAAGTCGCTATCTCTGCTGCAACACCTAGACTGCATTACTCAATAACCCCAGAACGCAGAGAAGGGGGCGGGCCTTGGCCGGCCGACTCTATCTTAAGAGGAGGCTGAATTAAGGAGTGTAGAAACAACGCACTGTACTTATACTTAGGACAGGCCCGGGGCGGCAATACCTAAAAGGAAAAAGCCCCCCACCCTTAGCGAAGCCTAGGCCAAGTGGTGCGGCATCAAGCCTGCACTAGATCTACTCAGGGTTCGGGAAAGAAAATATTATCACCCACGTAAAGACCACGAGGCCCGAACCCATTCCAAAGCCCAGCAGGGCTGGGTGCAGATCTCACTACAGCTCATGCATTAGTGCATACCCGGTCGTGGCTACTTTATACTTAAAGGAAACCACCCTCGCCCCCGCACGCTACAAGCCCGCGAGCAAGAACGGCAACTAATTACTCACATAAGTGAGAGATATAACACGGAGAGGCGGTAGGTCTCTACTAGCTAGAGTATAGAAATATGCATAAACACATCATGTTGCAAAGGAGATCGTTCTTAGCTACTCACGGGAGCTGCAGGCCCTGCGGTGTCCGATGATGTTCCACAATCCCCACTCCCTCAGGAGAGCGAGAAGAGTCCTGGAAAACATATTAAAATAATGTTTCACCCTACTCGAGGGGACTCACCGCTCGCTCCTCTGGTGCGTTTTCAGATCCTGAAAAACCAGCCTTATCAAGCTCAATCACCAATCCTGAGGGGGCGCTCAATGGATCAAGCCAGGCGGGCCATCAGAATCTCACATCCGCTCATCACGGGCCCACCCGGCCTGATGTCAGCGCCCGGGGAAGTAACGGGAGGAAGGGCCGGCCGCGCCTATCTGCGCCCCCTCGGGGGTGGAGATCTGTCGCTGCCCACGCTGGTCCCGGTTTGCACCAGCCTCCTTCCTCCTCCTGTTGCGAGTGTCCCGCCTTCTCTGCGCCGCACTCCTCCACGGAGGGGGCGCTCGAGAGGCCACGCTAGCTTCGCTGGTCAGCGCCGGTCCTCAGACCGGACGGGCCCGGGACACCCGACTGCCTGGGCGCGGCCCGGACCTCAGCGGGATGCATGATTTGAATGCCGCGGCGCGCTCGCCTCTCTGAACCTTCCCACCACCGCCTCAACGGAGGTGCCGAAGAGCTCAGAGGGTGAAACCGGGGCATCGAGGAGAAAGGCTTTTTCTTTCTCCCCAATGTCCGCCAGGTTCAACCACAGATGCCGCTCCGTGGCCACCATCGCCGCCATCGACCGATGGCGAACGCCGCGTCTGTTTGGTGGCGGAGAGCGAAATCTGTGGTTCGGCGCAACTCAGCCACCGCATCAGGGGTAGTCCCTCCCCTGATCGAGGTCCTCAGCAGGTCCGCCTGGTATGCCTGCAACACCGCCATGGTGTGCAGACCCGCCGCAGCATGACCAGCTGACATGTATGCCCTGCCGTTCAACGTGAAGTCGTTTTCAACGGTTTGGACGGCAGGGGAAAACCCCTCAGTGTCGACGGCGCCCAGAGGCGAGATAGTTCGCAAACGTCCTGCGTCCCACTGGTGGCACCGACACATACCCGCCTCAGACACGCCTTCAACGTCAGCGAAATTGGCTCGCTGGCGCCAAAGATGCGGGCGAGTAAGGCTTCTTCCATGCCCCGAGATCTGCTGGTGGAGATCCGGGAGGAATGGAAGGCTCCCGGGTTGGGAGCTCATGGTCGGCGAAACCGATCATCCAGGCGGTTTGGGCGTGCGGGTTTCTCTCCTAACGCGCTGCCACGGTAGCTGCAGCCTACCTGCAGCGCGTTCCATCACCTCCAACAACTCGCCATACATGGGGCAGGATGGTTGGGAGGCTTCGGCCTCAGCCGACTCATCTTCAGCCTCCTCCTCCATCCCCTGCTCTACCGGAAGAGCCGCGGACGAGGGGGAGGAACCTAGGTCCCGCTCCTCCCCCGACGACCGCCTCTCGCGATCTGACTGATCGTCTGCGAGAACAACCCCTCTCTCCAGACGATGAGCCAGATCCATCTGGGAACCCCAAGATCTAAGACGCCCGTCCCCAGATGCTGAGCCCCCTTCCCTCAGGAAGAGGGCCCGGCGAGAGCGGAGCGTTCTCAAGGGGAACTGCTCACAGTTTGCACAAGAGGCTCCTCGAGAACCTCTCGCATGCTCTTCCCCAGGCAGTAAACGCAAAGTGTGTGTGTGTCATCAGGCGTGAGGTACCTGTTGCATGGATCCACACACTTGCGGAAGTGGCGCTGCTTTCCTGCACACTTCATTTCTCCTCTTCAGATTGACTTCCAATTCTGACACAGGCAAAAACAGTCCCTGAAGACGAAAAGATACTGTCATGTTGGCAAGGCGCCTTATATACTTCCTGGTCGCACCTTGATGACATCATAGGCTGTCGCCGGTCAATAGGATTGACGTTGTTCGATTGTGATATCAGGCACCAGTCACGCTGGAGGCGTTCCCGTAGCGTCAGCTGACGCAGCGCGAGTTCCCTTTCGAAAGGGAACTAAACCAATCAATTCAGGCTTTGTTGGTCCCATGATGCTGATCATCTACTTTCTCTGTCAACTCAGGCTTTGATCCTGTGTTTGTGGAGCGCGTGCATGTGAAAGTGTGACATCAGCAGTGAGCAGCCAATCACATGCCTTTCGACGCAAAGTGTGACTCATTTCTCGCGAGAGAGCCAACGTGATTCAAAACAATTTTGCTGAAGATAAAGACATTGAAGTATATATAAAGAATTTAAAACCATTTACAAAGAAGAAAATACTTTTCCATGTAAAAGGATAAATAAAGAAAATAGTTGTGAAAGTAGTTCTTTCTTTTTTTCTCTTTTTCTTATATCTTTTTTTTTAAGCAGTCTCTTGTGCTCACAAAGTCTGCATTTATGTTTTATATATATATATATATATATATATATATATATATAAAAACTTTAATATTGTGAAATATTTTACTATGTAATTTATTTATAATTGTACAATTATTATATTAAGTAATCATCATTAGACAATATATATATATATATATATATATATATATATATATATATATATATATATATATATATATATATATATATATATTCTATTATCATGTAGTGACCTTTAATTTGGAGCAAGAGAAACAGGGGGAGTGGCTTTATTGCATCAGAGATGAGTCACTTTGCTCACAGTTGATTGGTTCAAATTCAGTTTGCGATCTCTTATCCCGAACATAACCTGCTCCGGAGCAGGTTAGCTGGAGCGTAAGTTACTATAGAGATCAAGACTGCTAAAAGCCAAACCACTTTAATGGTACTTAAAACCCAGGATTGGTACAAACTAAGCTTAAACATATCTGGCTAGCTAGCTAAACCGGCTTCATGGTATAGGCCCCTGGTCAAGTATGCTGCCTTCATTGTAAATACAAGTTTCCGAGTCGGAATTTGGATGTAAACTTAATATCCAAGTTCCCGAGTTGGGCGGCCCATAAACTTTAAACACGGAGAACGATTGCTGATGTGACTGGTTTTCCTTATTATTTTTTATATATTACATCCTATCCTATTACACCTTGTCTTGTCATTATATTGCATATTTACATTAGGGATGCACAATATATATCGACCACCATATCGGTATCAGCTGATACATGTTTAATGTTATCGCCATCGGCCTGATAAGGAAATTTAGCCAATAAACAATGGATTATTTCCTTCAGCCGAGACACCTCAGATGTGCTCTATTCGACATGATGGTTTTGAATTGCTTGAAATATGATCGGAATCACTTAAAAAAAAGGAAAATACAGTTAAGTGCAAGTCCGTCATATAGTCTACATAAAATTATAATGAGAACATCATTGCAGCACTCTCAGCCAATATGTCGTTATCAAATATAAACAGTTATCAGTATTGGATAAAATGTTAATATCGGTGCATCCCTAATTTACATAACCTTTTGAAACATTGTATGTTTTATACACTCTGAAAATAGCATGCATTCAACAGAAATTCCAGAATTGTCAGCAAGCTGACTGTCTAGATGCGGTGTCAATGAAAATGATACTACATTTTATTCAAATGTAAATATCTTTAATACATGTTGGCTTAATAAGAAATTGGCGAAACCTAGTGTCCTCAATTATTCCTATTCTTTCCGACAACAAAGCAATGGAATGCAACAAGCTTGTAATCACAACTTCAAAAGTGTGACTGAGGAAATTCCCAATAGCATGTGATGGCAGCACTAGTCATACAGCAACAAGCCAGTAGCTCTATATCTATATCTTTCTAATTTATATTTATCTAGTATAAATGTCTATTATATTTTTCTTATAAGTACAAAAGAAAATGGTTAGTCATACGTGTGTAATGAAATTTATGCCAAAAATACTTCTCACACACATACAGACACATGACGTACTCTCGCTGGTGGAACTTCCGAATATAAATCCGCCTTGACACCCGCATAGTAAACACAAAGTACGGCAGCATGTCGCCGGAAGCCAAACAACAGCTGACAGGTCTGCTGGTACTGCATTGTTCAGTGTCAAGTGTCCTAAATACAGCAAAGACCCTTAGGTTCATCTGTTGTGTGTGTCTGTACAGGTATATGTGGTTTATGAGGACACAAATGTGAATAACATGGCTTGGGTATTACAAAGTAGCTAAACACGGTTTTTGAGGACCTTAAATGGCTTACTAAACAGTGCATTTTTATTTTTTTTAAATGCCAAATGTTTTGTGTGAGGGGTAGGTTTAGGGGTTGGGTTAGTGTCCCCACAAAGATGGCAATATCCAAAATCCTTGTCCTTGTGGGGACATTTTTTGGTCCCCATGAGGAAAACAGGTCATAAATCACACTAAGTGATGTTTTTTGAAAATGTAAAAATGCAGCATGTCTCCTGTGATGGGTAGGTTTAGGGGCAGGGGCAGTGTAGGGGGATAGAAAATACGATTTGTACGGTATAAAATGCATTACGCCTATGGAATGTCCCAATAAAACATGGAAACACAACATGTGTGTGTGTGTGTGTGTGTGTGTGTGTGTGTGTGTGTGTGTGTGTGTGTGTGTGTGTGTGTGTGTGTGTGTGTGTGTGTGTGCTAGGATCACAGGTAGCTATTGTAACAACAGAACAATGGAGACGATGTAAACAGGCAGTGTCTGATGAACAAAACAGACTGAGATCTTCTCAAACCATTACTCATCATCAGAGATGTTGTCTTCTGCAGGAAGGGAGAGGACAAGTTGGGGAGAAAGAGATATATATTACATCGACTCAAACAGGCCTTACTGTTTTTCAGAACAATGGTCAAAGAATAGAGACTTCCTGTCTTTTTTAATGCTTTTTCCCTTAAAGCTCTTTGTTTTAGACCTTCCGCTCCAATCTGTGCTTCACATCTAGAGTAAACTTTCTCTTCAGGTTCTCTTTAAGTTGAGCAAGCCTACATCCTACCTTTTTTTTGTTAAAATATTAAATATGCAAATACAACCCATTAAAATTTAGTATTTAGGAAAAAAGTTCAATGTGATAATAATGTGACAATAATCATCATCATCATATATTATTATTGTACTATGTATGTAATGATGATTATTATTATTAAAACTATTGTTTAATTATAAATATTAAACAAATCAGTTAAGAAATATCTTACTATTGTGTTGCACTATATTACTACTAATTATTAATGATTATTATAATTATAATATAATAAATAAAAATAATTTTTGCAGCATATGTATATGACTTTCTTCTTTCAGCCGAGTACAATTGGCTTCCCAGCTTTGAAATGGCATTGAATAATGTTTTTGAAGCTCCAAAAAGCGCATCTATCCGTCATTAAAGTAATCCATACTTCTGAAGTGCAGCGAAGGGTACGTCACATGTCAGGTCAGAGGTCACCCTTGAGCCGGAACTCGACTCTCTTGTGAATGCGCATACGGCCTAAAGTTCTAATTATGGATATTTTTCTTACAAAAAACACATCGCTTCGCTTCAGAAGGCCTTTATAATCCTACTGGAGTCATATGTATTACTTTTATGCTGGATGTACACTCACCTAAAGGATTATTAGGAACACCTGTTCAATTTCTCATTAATGCAATTATCTAATCAACCAATCACATGGCAGTTGCTTCAATGCATTTAGGGGTGTGGACCTGGTCAAGACAATCTCCTGAACTCCAAACTCAATGTCAGAATGGGAAAGAAAAATTATTTAAGCAATTTTGAGCGTGGCATGGTTGTTGGGGCCGAGTATTTCACAATCTGCTCAGTTACTGGGATTTTCACGCATAACCATTTCTATGGTTTACAAAGAATGGTGTGAAAAGGGAAAAACATCCAGTATGCGGCAGTCCTGTGTGCGAAAATGCCTTGTTGATGCTAGAGGTCAGAGGAGAATGGGCCGACTGATTCAAGCTGATAGAAGAGCAACTTTGACTGAAATGCAGCAAAGCATTTGTGAAGCCACAACACGCACAACCTTGAGGCGGATGGGCTACAACAGCAGAAGACCCCAACAGGTACACTCATCTCCACTACAAATAGCACAAGCTCACCAAAATTGGACAGTTGAAGACTGGAAAAATGTTGCCTGGTCTGATGAGTCTCTATTTCTGTTGAGACATTCAGATGGTAGAGTCAGAATTTGGCGTAAACAGAATGAGAACATGGATCCATCATGCCTTGTTACCACTGTGCAGGCTGGTGGTGGTGGTGTAATGGTGTGGGGGATGTTTTCTTGGCACACTTTAGGCCCCTTAGTGCCAATTTGGCATCGTTTAAATGCCACGCCCACCTGAGCATTGTTTCTGACCATGTCCATCCCTTTATGACCACCATGTACCCATCCTCTGATGGCTACTTCCAGCAGGATAATGCACCATGTCACAAAGCTCGAATCATTTCAAATTGGTTTCTTGAACATGACAATGAGTTCACTGTACTAAAATGGCTCCCACAGTCACCAGATCTCAACCCAACAGAGCATCTTTGGGATGTGGTGGAACGGGAGTTTTGTGCCCTGGATGTGCATCCCACAAATCTCCATCAACTGCAAGATGCTATCCTATCAATATGGGCCAAAATTTCTAAAGAATGCTTTCAGCACCTTGTTGAATCAATGCCACATAGCAGTTCTGAAGGTGAAAGGGGGTCAAACACAGTATTAGTATGGTGTTCCTAATAATCCTTTGAGTGTATGTGCTTTTATTGGGCTTCAAAACTTAAGGTACCTTTCACGTCTATTACAAAGCTGGGAAGAGCCAGGATATTATTTAATATAACTCAGATTGTGTTCTTCTCAAAGAAGAAAGTCATATACACCTAGGATGGCTGGAGGGTGAGTAAATCATGGGCTAATTCCTTTAAAGATTAGCATTTTTTCACACTTCTCAAGTTGGAGAATACAGAAATCTGTATACATATGTAAACACATTACTCGCTATCCTAAATATATTTGTAATACATGTGTAAATCTTTTTTTTATGCTTTGTTTGATTTGCACATTCCGACCAGCCCATCACATCAACAATAACTCAACCAATGGCGTGAGTTTAGTGTGGATTATCTGTTTGTTCAACCATTGAGAGGCATGTTTGACAAGCCTGTTTGAAATTATTTTAATATAATTTTAAAATTGTTTGGTGATGCTAGTGGCAGAAAGATTACACACTTCACCTTTAAATTGGTTAGTCTTCTCCAAGATTTGATGTCAGGAATGTGTCTGGTCGACATCATTTTTAATGAAATCAGTGCTCATGCAAATTACTCTGAAATGACTCTGCTGTCACTAATAGATTACTGTACAGCAGCATTCCTGGATGATTTTCATTAGATATGCTACAAATTTACTCTTGACAAAGACATGCCTATAAAGTCACTCTATATGCATATTCACAAAATAAGCATAATTCAATTCTAAATTAAAAGTTTGGCCTTGCTGGAAGCCGTTAGAAATGAAATGTCACTATGTTCTGATCAGTATGTTATTTTGGGCGAGTGGGAGAATAATTTTGCTCATATCCCTGAATTTCAAACCATAGTTAGAACCTTATGCAACGTCTAATTTGAGATGAAAGCACTCAGGTATAATTTTCCTCTTCTGCACTGCTATCCTGATCACATGTGCTAGAAGCTATAAATACTCAAACTCACAGTATTCTGTGTTTGCATTTGTCAACAGGATACTCTGTCAATTCTGTCATCATTTACTCACCCTCATGTCTTTCAAAAACCATAAATGACTTTTTCTTTCAAAAACCACTTTATAGCTGTCAAGTTATAAAAATCACAAAAAAAACCTTTTTTAATTTAAATTCTTCTAGAGCTAAAGGCCTGTTTCACAAACAATGCTCGGATTAAGCCAGGATTAGGCCTTCGTTCATTTAAGGCATTTAAGTAGCTTTTATAAACATGCCTGATCATAAAAACATTACTGCTGTGCATCTTGAGACAAAACAATGGCACAGACACATTTTAAGATATTTCAGTTGCCTTCAGTTTAAACTGCTCAAACAAAGAACAAGATTTTATGACATATTTTGCGAGGGAACTTACATAACATTCAAAACAATGCTGTGTGCTAAGTGCGATCATTGTATCTGTGCTAGTGATGACTCAGATCTTTGATTTCTGATTTCAGCAGAATAGAATTTAAATGTTAACATTTTTTAATAGCCAAATTCCCGGCACATGTTTAGAATAAGAAAAAAAACTATAATGCAGCCAAGGCCAAATGATAAGAAACAGAAATGATTAACATTGCTTGGCTGGGTCTTCAGGCTATGCAGTCTGTTAGTTAACCTCACCTCCCGATCCGAGTCGTTCTTTCTTTTGCCCATAGTCTGAAGCTATGCAGTCTGTACCAGAAACAGAAATGATTACTCTCCCTCTCGTTTTGTATGATGAACAGATTGAATTTAGGCTTTTATTCACATTTAAACATTTATCAGTGGACATAAATAGAAGCTCAACCGAATCTGCTTGACTTGTGAGAACAAACCTCTTTGGTTCCTGCGGAAGCTCAAACGTGCTGCGTAACACAAGAATGAACCTCATTGGTTCCTGCGGAAGCTCAAACGTGCTGTGTAACACAAGAATGAACCTCATTGGTTCCTGCGGAAGCTCAAACAAGCTGCGTAACACGAGAATGAACCTCATTGGTTCCTGCGGAAGCTCAAACGTGCTGCGTAAAACAAGAATGAACCTCATTGGTTCCTGCGGAAGCTCAAACGTGCTGCGTAACACGAGAATGAACCTCATTGGTTCTTGCTGAAGCTCAAACGTGCTGCGTAACACGAGAATGAACCTCATTGGTTCCTGCGGAAGCTCAAGCGTGCTGCGTAACACAAGAGAATGAACCTCATTGGTTCCTGCGGAAGCTCAAGCGTGCTAATAACGAGAATGAACCTCATTGGTTCTTGCTGAAGCTCAAACGTGCTGCGTAACACGAGAATGAACCTCATTGGTTCCTGCGGAAGCTCAAACGTGCTGCGTAACACAAGAGAATGAACCTCATTGGTTCTTGCTGAAGCTCAAACGTGCTGCGTAACACGAGAATGAACCTCATTGGTTCTTGCTGAAGCTCAAACGTGCTGCGTAACACAAGAATGAACCTCATTGGTTCTTGCTGAAGCTCAAACGTGCTGCGTAACACGAGAATGAACCTCATTGGTTCTTGCTGAAGCTCAAACGTGCTGCGTAACACAAGAATGAACCTCATTGGTTCCTGTGGAAGCTCAAACGTGCTGCGTACAAACGACTCAGACCTGAAGACTCGGGAGGTGAACTTATCATATCTGTCTCCTGTACAGAACCTATAGGATGCTGCGCATGCGCGGTCAACACGAAACAAACAAATCACTCTTTGAGACAACTCCTTGTTCCCCAATCATTTTAAAGATTTATTCAAAACGATCGACCCATCACTGATCTGCGTACATCTGATGATATTTGTACTATCTGAAAACTCACAAAGAGCTCAAAAGGAGTCAAAAGGAGAAGAACAAGATATACTTGAGAATTCTGTCCATTTTAGGGACGCATCTTGTGACATCACATCCTGCTTTTAGTTCGTTTAGATGTCTTTAGTCTCTGTTGCATTCATATTTCAGGCGAACCGCACCGGAGTTCATTTGGAAGCAGGTCGAGACCCACCTTTTAAGGGTCCTGGTCCACTTGTTTGGTGCACCAAGGTTCGGACGGCAACGTTCACTCTTTTTGAAATGAACCGCACTAACAGAGAAATCACACCAGACCTGGCAATTGTGAACACACCCCAAGCTCAAATCTAGTTTGCAGGTCGGTGCCAGTGATGTCCAACTTTCATTTGAACCTTTTGAGTTATCGATCTATTAAACATAGTAATTTGTTACAGAATGCTGTGGAATAAGGAAGACACAATGCACACTTCCTCTTAAGCCTTATTTAACCCAGAAATGTTTTTTAATTAATCAGTGCTTGCATAATTAATGGGTCTTTAATGCCTACTAGGGTAAATGTTTTTTCCAGTGTCGTGGCTGCTCATTTTGTAGGACATCTTCCTCTTAGGTGGTTTTCTGACTGCTGGAGTGTGTGTGTGTGTGTGTGTGTGTGTGTGTGTGTGTGTGTGTGTGTGTGTGTGTGTGTGTGTGTGTGTGTGTGTGTGTGTGTGTGTGTGTGTGTGTGTGTGTGTGTGTGTGTGTGTTAGTGTGTGTGTGTGTGTGTGTGTGTGTGTGTGTGTGTGTGTGTGTGTGTGTTTGTGTGTTTAAATGTCTAGCTTTATATTGATATGATTAATGAGTGTGGAAAATGCAGGGCACGTGGTGTCATAACAACAGTTAGCAAATCGCCATATGCCTTATGGAACTGAGGGACAGCGGCAAACGCCACTGGAACTTGAATGTTTTATAAAGAGAAGCTGAAGACAAGAAAAGGGCAAGAGCGAGATATAGCAGAGAATACTAAACAGAGACTCGTTTTTAAGCTGGATTCCATTTAAATTGAAATAGAAGGAACCAAAGAAAAAAAAAGGAAAAATAAGATCTTGTAAGATGTGGTACCATAAGGAAGTAATTCAAAGAGATAAAATGGATTAGTCATTGCTTTATAAAAGAAATTGTGTCTTTTCTTGTTCCACTTTTGATGAAATGTTCTTGCAAGTGTTTTTATATTCTTAAATTAAAATTCAATTTCTGCGTCACCGAGTGTGCGTCTGCTTTTAGTTATTTGTAGGCATATGAAGATATTGACAATCAGAAATGTAAGTTATTTTTAGTGCTTTTAATGTAAAAACCATCCACTTTAATCATAAATGTTATAAATAATAATCAAATAAAATATTTTAATTTTAAGAAACTTATTTTTATATTTTTATTTTAATAAATAAAAAATGATTTATTCATAATTTGTATGCATTTTTAGCACTATTATCACAGTTATTTACAGTGTTATTGTAAAGACTATATACTTTAATTATAAATATTATAATGTAATACATTTTAATTTTTTTAATTTTAATAAATAAAATACATAATGAATAATTGTTAAACATTTTAATCCCTATTTTCAGTGCTATTAATGTAAAAAGATATTCTTTAATTATAAATAATAAATAAATACATTTTAATATTAATGTTAGTACATTTTTTACATATTTTTATTTTAATATAACAAAATAAATTAATACATTTAATATTTTTTTTAATAACTATTATCAGGTATTGTCAGTGTTATACACAAATAATACACTTTAATCATGAATATAATAAATAAATGAAATATTTTGTTTTAATATAATACATTTTATTTTGATACAAGTAATTTTGCAGCACATTCAAAGTCTAAACATTTTGGGGAGGGACTCCCCATTTCACATCCTGGTTATATAGTTGAGGTTTATTTTTTTTTTAAATCCATAAATACAGAACTTTTCTCACTATTTGTTTTATAAGGCTGTGCATGCATATGTGTCATTCATTCTTTAATGAAATGAAATGCACTCAAGTTCATGGGCGTTTTTGCTACTGACGGAGGTTCAGATGAAGGTGTCGTCTTTATCCATCGTTCCTCTTGATTGGCCCTCACATCCAGCCATATCCCTGCCTGTAGTCTGGGTTATTTATGGTCATGAATGAAGCACCATCGAGACATTAAAGACAAAAACCTGCATTGAAAAAGACTCTTGAGACTCTTCAGTCCTTGAGAATAAGAACTTTACATTTTTTCTTCTCCCATCGACCTGCTCCGCTGTGACTATGAACTACAAATGAAGCATTGAAATTCCATTTTGGGGAAGCTACTATGATTTGTGCGATCGTTCTATGCAGTAGTTTTATAAATAGCATTGCCTGCTCACTATTTTTAAGTCCCAGTGGTGCTTTTCCCTCTAAACTGGTGCATGCTGTCACTTCACATTGCAGATCACTGCATTCATACTGCATCTCTCTTGTTCTCCATGCAGTCTAAGACTTTGCTTTATGTTTCATCACAGGTTGAATTAAGGCTGGACAGTGGTGATGTCACTGCAAAGTAAGTTTAATCACTTAAGAATTGCTGTTTATTTTGTTTTATTTTATTCATTTGAATGTTTTCTTAGACTGTCCTTGTTTGGACATGTAGAGTTAAAGTGCCATGGAGATACAACGGGATCCAAAAGTCTGAGACCACCTGTTAAAATGGTTCTGAAATACAAATTAATAAAGTGTATTATCAGTTAAAAAATTTGATTGAAAAAAACCTGATCGTTAGTTTTCGTTTCATGTTTCTTGTGCTTCATGGAAAGCAAAAAAAGTCAGATTTCACTGTCATTGTCACTGATTTGCTTATTTGTGACTTTTAAAAGTATTAAAAAGTATTTTATATAGGCTATATATATATATATATATATATATATATATATATATATATATATATATATATATATATGCTTCTAATTTCTTATTGTGTGTGTGTGTGTGTGTGTGTGTGTGTGTGTGTGTGTGTGTGTGTGTGTGTGTGTGTGTGTGTGTGTGTGTGTGTGTGTGTGTGTGTGTGTGTGTGTGTGTGTGTGTGTGTGTGTGTGTTTACCTAGGACCATGTGATATATATATATATATATATATATATTCTTAGATCAAATTTACAATATGTGATTACTCATTTTGGTGCTCATCTTCCGCAGTGAGTGAGGCAGAGGGGGCTGTGAAAGTGGAAGAGTGGCAGCAGACATTTTACGCCTCCGACTCTGGGATACAGTCAGGGGCGACCACGATTCATGATGAGGAGGAATCTGAGTTCTGTAAGAAGTACAGCGTCAGTGCCAGCGCTGTGGAGAACGCCACAGGTAATGTGTTCTCTCTAAAGGTCTCCCTACGCCTCTCCGAACGTTTTGATGAATTATACTACCGGAGGGCCTTCGAAATTTCACATTACAGTCAGTGGCATTGAACCCTCCCACAAGGGCTGTGTAGTTACACTGGACTTGTACAACATTTGGAAAGTGTGGGGTTTTTGGTTTACTTTGGGATTTTTGCTTTCTTAGACATATGCAGTAAAGAGTACGTCGCCTACATGAGGATATGCATTAACTGCTGTGCCACGGCTCAGATAATCCTGTTGCTTTATCTTTCAATATTCATATTAAACGTACCTGTGGTTTTCTCATTATTCTTTGTCGTCATGGTGCATGTTCTCAGTTCTAAATATCTGGGAATTTTAAAATAGATTCCTCACCACGGCAGCATATGGAAGAAAGCTGCAAATTTATTGTCCGCCCAGAGCCAGTGACATTTAGAAACTCATCCAAACACTCAGCTCAGTAGGTTCACTTTTTATGGTTAGAACATTATTGCTATCACAACAGAACCTCCAAAGACCCCTTTCTGACGCTCACAATGCTTCCAGCATGAATTGCACTTTATCCGGAGTGTCACAGACGCACTGTCATTATTCCCACCTCTGGTTCTCTGGTGTCAATCTATTCTGTTTTTAAATGTGCCCTGAATCATGAATCACACTATAAAATATAGCATGATGTGATGAGTTATAACATTTGGGTATTTTATAAAACTGACCAAAAAAACTATGCACAAAGATTCTATATTAATGGACTAAGTCCACATATCTACAATATTGCGCACAATATAATAAATTATAGTAATTGGTGGAATAATAATGATAACTTATGTATTTATTAATAATAATAATTAATGATGTTGTTGTTATTATTATTTTGTGAAGCCATTTTTTCCTGTTTTATCATAAAATAGCACTTCATTTTTTAATCTATATTTAAATGCAAATTATGCTATTATTATTATTATCTATTTATTTATTTGTTTTACTTAATAATAATAATACCCATATTATTATTATCATCTATTTATTTTTATTATTTAATATTAACAATTATTATTATTCCATGTTATTATTAATAATATTATTATTTTATAACAATGACAATAATCTTTTTAATAAATGAATAATATGAATAATAATAGCAGCACAGTTTTATCATCACACATTTAATAATACATTCAAAAACGAAGTGCGCTTATTTTTATTAATGAATAATTATACCCATATTATTATTATTATTGTTATTTATTAATAATGATTAAATATTATTATTACTATTATTGATTTATATATTCATTATTTAATAATAATAATAATAACAACAACAACAATGATAAAAGTTATTAAATAAGTGAATAAATATAGAATAATAATAATAATAGCTCCCTTCTATTATCACACATTTAATAATATTAAAAAAGGAAATGTTCTTATTATTTCTATTATTATTACTATTATTTATTTATTTATTTAATAATACATATTATTAATGTTATTCTTAAATAAATAAATAATAGTAATAATAATACTAGCACACTTGACATTTAAAAATACATTCCAATATTATTTGTTGTTATTATTTTTAAGACCTTATAACAATAAAAATAATTGAATATGACTTTTTCTCTCTGTCTCTGTCTCTGTATTCAGATGTTGATGCTCAATACAGTCTAACTCGAGCCCAGAGAGTGCGTGCAGCCATGTTCCCCGAGACACTGGTGGAGGGAGAGACGGTGCTCACCACACAGAGCAATCCAGACCAGCCGACCAATGTGCAGAGACTGGCCGAGCCCTCGCAGCTGCTGAAAACAGCCATCGTCCATCTCATTAACTATCAGGATGATGCTGAGTTGGCCACACGTGCTGTACCCGAGCTCACCAAACTGCTGGCCGATGACGACCAGGTATGATGTCAGATGAGTGCGTGCAAAGAAAAATGTTCATTTTAATGTGCATACTATCATTACACGAAACCCTTTTAATTAAACAGGTTTGAGGCTGGGAATCTAATAAAACCTGTTTAAAAATGCCGTCAATGAGTTAGGGCTAAAAACAAAGCTTTGTGCTTGAGAACTTTTAAATAGTACAGTTAGTTATAACTGAAAAAGGCTATAGGTTTTGTTCTGTTGATATCCCACTTGAGCTGATATCTTCAAAACGATCTAGAGTGAAATTACAAAAGTTTTGAATTAGTAGCTGTCATTCTCAGAGAATAAAGCGATACGAGATACAGGGTAATGAAAAGATACAAGATGGAGAGTAATCTCACAGGACGGGCCAGAACTGTGGAAGGAGAAAGGAGGAATAAAGTGAAACGAAAGGCTGAAAAGTGCTACGATGTGATGTGGAAAGCAATTTTAGGATATGAAGTTAAATTACTGCTTGCCAAGAGCATGCAACCATTGAAATTCTAAAATCAATTAGAAACCGTATTTGACCATTTTTCTATTCCTTCCATGTGTATAATTTAGCATATTTTTTGCACGTGTTTGTATGTTTTTTTGTGTAAATATTGAAAAATGTATTTAGTGTACACTGAACAATTTTATTGCTTGAATGAAATATTGTTCCCTTGCAAAATACATATGATTGGACTGATAGATATGCTACCATACTATATTATACTGCACTATGCTAGAGGACTTATACTAGAATTGCTTAATTTCGAACCGGAAGAGGGATATTCATATTTCTAATAAAAAAAATGTTTTTAGTGTGAAAATGAAATGTGTTAAGGCTGTCAAAATAAGTGTCATTTATGTCATAACTTTTTCCCTCTTTTCTTTTCTTTTTTTTTATAATGTAAGAGATATAACAATTTCAACTAAATTGTTGTATCTTTGGACTCCGGGTCCATTTTGACCCAGAAGTGAATTGTGGCTTTACACATTAAATAATGCTGAATTTTATTTATTTATTTATTTATTTATTTATTTACATCAATTAGTTGGATATGTCTCAATTACTTATGTAAAACACTTACACATTTTTCCTTCCCACTGGCTCACTGCATTTTGTTTATACACTATAATTCTGAAATTAAATTAAATGAATGTCTGTTTGTAGATCAAAAGTTCATAGGCCAAATTTGAAAAAGAAAAGAGGGTTCGGAAAAAGAGAGGTCCAACTATTGATGATGTAGTTTTCTTTCATCTCACTAATTTTTGCTGTAGTTCTAGCAATATTTTCTTGCAAAGAATTTCTTAAATTCTCAATTAATAAAAAGGTGGTAAATGTAGTAATAGCATGTTAAAAACATAGTAACATTCAGAACTTTAAATTTTTTTATTGTGCATTCACTCATTAATGTAAAGTTACTGACAAGTTACTGTTATTTAAAAGATATTAAGTTATAACTGTTTTATAAGCTTATGTTCGACTGGGTCCAAACAGACCCGGGAATGCAACAGGAATTATTTATTTATTTTTTAATGCATAATAAGGGTGAATAATAACGTTTTTTTATTGCTATATGGTTCCATGAAGAACCTTTAACATCCATGGAACACTTCCATTCCACAAAAGGATCTTTATAATGAATCTTTAGATTTTTCAAATGTTCTTCACACTAAAACAATGGTTCCCTGAAGGTTCTTTCTGGAACCCAGAATGCTTCTTCTTTTGAATCACTGTAAAACACCCTTTTGGAGCTTTGAGAGTTACATTTTTGACATGCAAGAGGTCTGAAACGTTTTCTCTTACCATCGCAGGTGGTGGTAAACAAGGCAGCACTCATTGTGAACCAGCTTACGCGGAAGGAGGCGTCTCGTCGCGTGCTCATGCAGTCTCCTCAGATGGTGTCGGCTGTGGTGAGGGCCATGCAGAACACTGGAGATCTGGAGACGGCTCGCTGCGCTGCCAGCGTCCTGCACAGCCTGTCCCACCAGCGCGAGGGCCTGCTAGCTATCTTCAAATCGGGTGGAATCCCCGCACTTGTGCGCATGCTCAGGTGAGTTTGTGCATCAGCATTTTACTTCTGTAATGTGACATATTTTCATACAAACTAGGATATGAGACATACATTTTTTTCAAGTTGTTCAGTAGGTGGCTGTAACATACCAGAATGTCTTTCAAAAGACTTCATATGTGACCATATGTGGAATTTTACATAAATGTATATAAATAAATACGTGTTTTATGTGTATAATTTTATAACTTACATTATTAACTGATTAATCGCACCATCTAGCGGTATGTTATTCCCTGGTAACGACCGGTAAAAACTGATAACACAGGCTCATCCGGGTAAATGTCACTGTAGTCGGTGCTTTGCACTTGCTAAGAACGTTTTTTCCATGTGGAAGTTTTGCCTTTGGTGAGGTAATTAAAAATATTAAAACTCAGATCAATATTTTGTGTACAGTTATTTAATTTTTTATCATCCGGTATTGATATTGCGGATTTGCTCTCGTTTCGCACAAAGCGCAGCTGCTGCCATTTTGTGACGATTGCTTTGTACACTGTAATTGTTACGTTTGGTTAGAAAAAGAAAAAGACTCAAATGCAAAGGAAGATTTTTATTGAATAATTTTTTATATAATAAATACATTTATTAAATTAAAAAAACACAAAACAAATACCCTTGTGGGGGAAAAATCTAATCTAATCAAGAAACACACCGGGGTCAGGAAAAGGGATCAGGGACACCAACATGAACAAAAACAACGAACCAGCACAGGACTGAAAACACAAGGAGATTAAATAAATAAGTTCTAAATAAAAGAGCCAATCACTCTTTGGTAAAGTCATTGCACACAGAAGCTCGGTTTGCTGTAGAAACAGTCCGTGTTCTGAGATGCGCACTCAGGACTGCACATGTGCATCGGCTGCTCCAGATGCATCATGATTTGAGCATTTAGAAACAAACTTTGTGAGACAGTTGTCAGATTTCATTGGTGATTTCAAATATGAAATTTAATCGGAATCTTGGCTGAACAGCTTTGGAGAATTTGATGTTTCTCTATGTAAAGAGATTGGAGCTGTACTTGCTTGACTGAAATAGCTGCACATGAGGCGTTTCAAAGATGTGTGAGTGAAATGACTGACAATTTTAACAATTTCATTAAATATCCACATTGGAACAAAGGATGTTTGGAAAAAAATTATGGTTTTATGCAAAAAGATGGCAGATGATGAAATAAAGCTGTCTCAGAATATTAAATATCAAAGGCTGAATAAATATACAATTTCTTTGAAAAATGCAGATACCCTGTTATAAAATAAGAAAAATGGTGAATGACAGATGCTTAGACGGTCTGATGCGTTTGTGTTTTAATTAATCCCTTGACTGTTCATGGACAGAAAGATGTTTTGGTTGAATAGTGTTAAACGTTTGATGGACACTCACAGTTCCTAAGAGAACCTTAGACGGACCGTGCTCGATCATCACCAAACCGGCGGTATCCAGCCTGGACCAGCATAGGAATTCATGCTCAATTAAGCCGGTCTTTTCAGGAGGGAAGCCATAATTTTTCCTTTCTTGGTGAATGGTATATTTTCTTTCCCAGTCGTTTTAGCCTTGGTGAGCATGTTTAACTTTCCTCTCATAATTTGCACACATTAATTTGTTCTCACTCTATCGCCTTTATATTTTGTGAATGAGGCCTTGCGTTAACCTGCGGTGCATTCTGATGAACTCTGTGACTAAGCAATGCTAAAGCAGGACAATGTGTCCAGCCCTATCTCTGGATATGAAAACGTCGACTACACCACCCTTTAATAGGGGCCATAGCAGAGCTGTATTTTAGAGATATATTTGGACTGTGATGGGAAATTTGCTCTGTCAGAGAGCCCATTTACAGCAGATGCTGAGATAATAGAGCAGAGCAGAATCTTTATGACCACGTAACCAGGGCTGCTGTAACTTTGACACAGTATCAGCTTATTAAGTTACATGGAGAGTCTCCTTGGTGCAGCCAGCCTGTATTGAAATGTCATGATCAAGGAGGCATGGTGAGATCTTAAAAATTGCTGCGTGTAACCACTCTTATAGAAGCCCAGATCTGTAAAGGTGATGTGTGTAATTTTTCTGATGTCAAAGCACTCTTTTCTCTTTCAGTATAATATGCAGAGACAATGATGGGTAAGCCATTTGTAGGATGATTTTTCTATAAGAATGTAAACTGTGAGTCTGAAAACAATGTTGT
This sequence comes from Gobiocypris rarus, assembly GCA_023029165.1. Lineage (NCBI taxonomy): Eukaryota > Metazoa > Chordata > Actinopteri > Cypriniformes > Gobionidae > Gobiocypris > Gobiocypris rarus. The sequence continues at coordinate 32,439,836 of CM040919.1, read as the reverse complement.
TTTTTATTTGAGCATCCCATTCCCAGCATAGCCAACCAATGGCAGGACTTTCTGTTTTTCTGGTAGAGGGTGGAGGCTGAGGGTCCATGGAAAATTATGTGGGAAAAAATGAACAAATGTATTTTAACAATATGAAATACAGAGTTTAGTGAATATTTCATTGTATTATATTATATTAGAAAATCTTTAATAATGTTTAATTTAGAACTTGTATTTATTTTAAGAATATATAATATTATTGTATTTATTTTGAATAAATAATGATAATTATTATAATAATTATTATGTGGAAAATATGAACAAATGTATTTGAACAATATGAAATAAAAAGCAAGTATGAAAATAGTATTGTGAATTTTTCATTTTATTGTATTTTATTAATAGCTTTTATTAATTTGGCATTGTATTTATTTTAATAATAAATCTTATAATTGTATTTATTTTGAATAAATAATAATACATTTATTAATAATAATTTTCATCTCTGCTTTCTTGAAACATTGGCTAGAGAAAATATAAACAATTATTTATACACAAAAATTATTTTGTACAGTGAATAATTATTTTATGTTAGAAACAGCTTTAATTTTACATTTTCTATTGCACACAATGTCCGAAAACATAAAAAAATGCATCTGCTTTCATATTTTAGGAAGAGCGTCCCTCACATCATATTTGGTGGTTCTGGCCATTACAATCTATTTGACCAAAATGTTGTAAATATTCCATTCTTTCTTCAGTTCCCCTATGGAGTCAGTGCTGTTCTATGCCATTACCACGCTACACAACCTGTTACTGCACCAGGAGGGAGCCAAGATGGCGTTGCGTTTGGCCGATGGACTGCAAAGGATGGTCCCCCTTCTGAAAAAGACCAACCCAAAGTTCCTGGCCATTACCACAGACTGCCTGCAGCTGCTTTCCTACGGCAATCAGGAGAGCAAGGTGTGTGCACGTGTCTTCAGTATAGCGCCCCCTGTGGCAACACTGTGTCATAATCATCAGGGACTTTTTGAGGGGGAAATTTTTACCCAGAACTTCATTTAAACCCTGGTCTCTGCGGTCGACAGAGTACCACACAAAAGTCCCTAGTTCCTGGGGAAAGTTCCTGCAGTGAAAACACGGCTCATGTTGTTTTTCTCTCTTCACAGTTGATCATCCTGGCAAATGGTGGGCCAGAAAATTTGGTGTTCATTATGAGAAACTACAACTATGAAAAGCTCCTATGGACCACCAGCAGAGTTCTGAAGGTGCTTTCTGTCTGTCCAAGCAACAAGCCAGCTATTGTTGACGCTGGTGAGTGTATGTGTGTGTTATGTTCTTCTTTAACTCTCTTTTGCTCTTTGTTTCACTTTTGTAATTTCTTTATTCCTAGACCCTAGAGGAATATTCTTATCTCTTTTCTTTCATTCCCAAGAGCTGTTCTTTTGGGCATTTGGAATAATTTTCCTTTAATATTTCGTTTTTTGTGTTTAGGGCTTTTTGCATATTTTTTCCCCACTTCTAGATTAATGAATTTACAGGACTTTTCCAGCCATTCATGATTATTACAGACATATTTATGAGATTGCTGGGAGCGATTTCCATTTGTTTGTTGTGTACCAATTCTGGGAATAAAAACATTTGAACAATTATACTACAGTTCAAAAGTTTGGGGTCGGTATCAGGGCTGTACGTTAACTTTTTTAGCACTGTTGCTACAGATAAAAGTTTTATAGCACAGGTCAGCACCATAAAAAGTATGGACGACGAGACTTCATTCTCTTCTGCGCAGTAGTGACCTTAGGGACCGGAGTCTGCGCAGTAGTGACCTTAGGGACCGGAGTCTGCGCAGTAGTGACCTTAGGGACCGAGTCTGCGCAGCAGTGACCTTAGGGACCGGAGTCTGCGCAGTAGTGACCTTAGGGACCGGAGTCTGCGCAGTAGTGACCTTAGGGACCGGAGTCTGCGCAGTAGTGACCTTAGGGACCAGAGGCTGCGCAGTAGTGACCTTAGGGACCGGAGTCTGCGCAGTAGTGACCTTAGGGACCGGAGTCTGCGCAGTAGTGACCTTAGGGACCGGAGTCTGCGCAGTAGTGACCTTAGGGACCGGAGTCTGCGCAGTAGTGACCTTAGGGACCAGAGGCTGCGCAGTAGTGACCTTAGGGACCGGGTGTGCGCAGTAGTGACCTTAGGGACCAGAGGCTGCGCAGTAGTGACCTTAGGGACCAGAGGCTGCGCAGTAGTGACCTTAGGGACCAGAGGCTGCGCAGTAGTGACCTTAGGGACCAGAGGCTGCGCAGTAGTGACCTTAGGGACCGGAGTGTGCGCAGTAGTGACCTTAGGGACCGGTATGCGCAGCAGTGACCTTAGGGACCGGAGTCTGCGCAGTAGTGACCTTAGGGACCGGAGTCTGCGCAGTAGTGACCTTAGGGACCGGAGTCTGCGCAGTAGTGACCTTAGGGACCGAGTCTGCGCAGTAGTGACCTTAGGGACCGGTGTGCGCAGTAGTGACCTTAGGGACCGAGTCTGCGCAGTAGTGACCTTAGGGACCGGAGTCTGCGCAGTAGTGACCTTAGGGACCGGAGTCTGCGCAGTAGTGACCTTAGGGACCGGAGTCTGCGCAGTAGTGACCTTAGGGACCGAGTCTGCGCAGTAGTGACCTTAGGGACCGGAGTCTGCGCAGTAGTGACCTTAGGGACCAGAGTCTGCGCAGTAGTGACCTTAGGGACCGGGTGTGCGCAGTAGTGACCTTAGGGACCGAGTCTGCGCAGTAGTGACCTTAGGGACCGGAGTCTGTGCAGTAGTGACCTTAGGGACCGGAGTCTGCGCAGTAGTGACCTTAGGGACCGGAGTTTGCATAGTTGTGACCTTAGGGACCGGAGTCTGCGCAGTAGTGACCTTAGGGACCGGAGTTTGCACAGTAGTGACCTTAGGGACCGGAGTCTGCGCAGTAGTGACCTTAGGGACCAGAGTTTGCACAGTTGTGACCTTAGGGACCGGAGTCTGCGCAGTAGTGACCTTAGGGACCGGAGTTTGCACAGTAGTGACCTTAGGGACCGGAGTCTGCGCAGTAGTGACCTTAGGGACCGGAGTTTGCACAGTTGTGACCTTAGGGACCGGAGTCTGCGCAGTAGTGACCTTAGGGACCGGAGTTTGCACAGTAGTGACCTTAGGGACCGGAGTCTGCGCAGTAGTGACCTTAGGGACCGGAGTTTGCACAGTAGTGACCTTAGGGACCGGAGTCTGCGCAGTAGTGACCTTAGGGACCGGTGTGCGCAGTAGTGACCTTAGGGACCGGAGTGTGCGCAGTAGTGACCTTAGGGACCGGAGTTTGCACAGTTGTGACCTTAGGGACCGGAGTCTGCGCAGTAGTGACCTTAGGGACCGGAGTTTGCACAGTAGTGACCTTAGGGACCGGAGTCTGCGCAGTAGTGACCTTAGGGACCGGAGTCTGCGCAGTAGTGACCTTAGGGACCGGAGTCTGCGCAGTAGTGACCTTAGGGACCGGAGTTTGCACAGTTGTGACCTTAGGGACCGGAGTCTGCGCAGTAGAGAGCAGGAAGTAGCCTCTCATGCTATTTAGATGAAGGGAACTTTTTTAGGCCCAGACCCTGACAGAAGGGTCAAAACAGTTGTGCTGCTTAATATTTTTGTTGAAACCATAAGACATTTTCTTTTGTGTCTTTGGTGAATAAAGTATATATATATATATATATATATATATATATATATATATATATATATATATATATATATATATATATATATATATTTTTTTAAACCTTTTTGAATGGTAGTGTATGTTTTGTGTGGCTCCAATAGATAAATGAGATTTGAATGCAAATCAATAGATGATTTGTTTTTCTGAGCTTCTGTGCACAGCTTGACCAGAAATGTACTTTTACTGTATAACTTTATTTTTTATTACCGTTCCAAGTCTGGAAAAACACCATTTGTAAACTTCTCAGATTTTTGTTATGTTCTTTATGATTATGAGAGACAGCCATGCATGTTACTTTATTAATGCTGACCTTTCAGCGAATTAATATACTTAAATATACAACGAAAAAGGTTGCGGAACTCAAATATCTCGACCTATCGTGCCTGTCAGGTCTGATCTCATAAAAGTCTTTGCATTTATGGCGTGACTATGTCCTTTCCCATATGAGGCTTCGACGCTCGTCTTGAGAATGCGCTGAGGATCAGGTAGTTACAACACTGGATGAGAGGCAGTTTTCAAGGATGTCTCCTAATCTCCTTCCCTCTTTTTATCTTCCTAAGCCATGTGGCTTTTAGTTTATCTGCACCGACTCCAAAAGACATTTCTCTCCCCTTGGCAGACAATGGCTAATCCATGGAGAAATACAGCCTTCTTTTTAGAGCAGGTTGTGTAGCTGAATAGTTTTGTTCTTTTTTGTGTGTGGCTAAGTCCGATAAATATGGACTCTAAACCCTTTTTCTCTCCATTTGGCAGGAGGTATGCAGGCCCTCGGCCAACATCTCACAGGTTCGAGTCAGCGTCTAACACAGAACTGCCTGTGGACCCTGAGGAATCTCTCTGATGCTGCAACCAAGCAGGTAAACGAGCTGTTCCACTCTGCAGAACGTGTTTGCTAATGTTGCTTGTTATTGTTGCTCATACTTAGGGTTAGGGATTTGTTCTAATCTCTTAACCTGTGGCGAACGTCTCAACATGGCCTGAACTGGTGGACGATGGATCAGGTGAAAATCATACAGATTTCCAGTGAACGAGAGACCAAAGCCATGTGAGAAAAGAGTATTGCAAAATTAGACTTGGGCTTGCAAGGAACCATCAAGCATTAGAGAATCAGATTCATCTTATCGATTCCGGTAAGGAAAAAACATTTAGGGTGGGTTGCACCAACAAGGATTAAATTAAACTCAGTTTAGAGCTAATCTAGGATTTTTTGATCTAGGCTTTAATTCAAATCAAGTTGTGTTGCACCACTTAATTTTGAACCCAGATTAAAAAATCTGGGATTAGAATTTAACCTGCGATTAAAACCTCCATTGACGTTTAATTTTCGCTGCCATGATGGATTCGCCATTGACAGCAACAATACTAATATTCAATTTCCTTCTTTATTGACCACCAGAAACTCTCTCTCTGACATAGCTCTTGCCGATAAAGGAAATAAACTTGTTAAATGTCAGCTGTCTTTATAAAGCGCTACTTAGAGACCGTTACTGATCAAGAAGGCAATCAAAACATTGCGGCAGCGCGTGCAGATTTCATAAGCATGGAAATATATTTATAGTAGGCTATCAATTAATGGAGTATATTGTGGCATCGTAATTTATGACAAAAGAACTGTCATGATTGGCTAGTGAGTATCTCCGCTCTTCACAGCGGCGTCCATCCCGTCTGATCGCCACGCAGCAGCCACGTAGAACGGGCATGAGAAACGAGAGGCGCGGGCCGCGATCACTGGCGCTCACCACATCATAATAAATAATAAATAAATAAATAACACTTTCTTTTTTATGAATGCAATATAGATGAATCCTTATTAAAGTTACAAAAGCTATTCAGTCAAAATCAGTGTGTGATTTTCTTTTTCTTTTGTTCTTTGATTAAAAATATCCAAAAAACACTTTTGTTTTACATTATGGCAAGTGTTTTAAATGTTTAAATCCAGAGAAATCAGCAATTTTAACCAGGACGTGGACCGTGTCCGTGCGTCGCCTGTCAATGACATCACACCCGCTTTACAATTGATTTCTGATGGTAACGCCAAATACGCTTTAATATATTGTGTTTTATTAGACAGGTGAGCAACTGTTTAGATACATCCATCGTCATAAAATGAGTCATTGTTATATAGCTCAACACAGTTATTCTTTTTGTTTAAATTTCATTTTCTGGCTTTACCGCGACTGTTTCAGTTTTACTAGCCTGGAGGCCAGCCGAATTTAGCCCCGCCCACAACATTTGAGGTCGGCAATTCGGTCTGGACTCGATCCATTGAGGAGTAATTATGCCCGAACAGAAACTGTCCGGACCAATCAAATTGTCAAAGCGGGCTTTAGATAATGATGGACAGATGATAAACAGAAACATAATCATCCACGCCATCAAAGACGTTTGGGTTGAATTTGTTCCAATCCTAAACTGAGAACTGTTTCTCTCAAAAATTATGATTATGTATCCTTAAATTATTTTTTACAGCAAAGATCCTTTACACTCATATTGTCTTCTACTACTCCAGCGTGCGTGCAGTTGAGATCTGTTGTCAACTAAGTTATGCGTTAGAGATGCGTTGTTCATGAACGATTCATTCTTTTTGAACTAATCTTAAATATTAGATGACAGACACTGATGACGGAACTAATGACTCCAACCTAAAGACAGGAGAGGGTTAAGGTTACTAATCTTTCCAGGGAACAGACGTCTTTAAATAGTTTGGCTTATAATTTATTTTTATTCCAAATGCGATCAATGTTTGCATAAGTACTAGATGTGTTGGGACATTTTAATGATATTCTGCTGAAATAAACGAAATTACTTGAAAAAAATTTGTTCATTTTGCTGAACGAGATTCAAAGATCCGAGTCCGTAAAATGATCTGAACTTCCCACTACTATACGTCGCTCAACATACGTCATTTACTTCGCTGCTCTGATTGGTTGTATGTCTGTCCAATTGAGGTCTTTCCTGGTTCGTTTGAAACACGCCCCAATAATCCCAGCTCAATGGTGCAGTATCAGACTCATATTCTGACTAGAATTGAGTATGACCACGTCAGGCTAATGTTTTACCATGACTAATATCACCGAGCGAACACACAGAGTAGCATGAGCCTATAACATAACTTTCAATGCATCTCAAATGTATCTAATATGATAAAATAACACTGGGTTACCCCGCATACACATGACCAGAAGAAGCAGAACCGGTCAAGCTAGTCTCTCATTAGCAATCGATCCAGCAGCTTTGTTTCAGCTTTCAGACCCACCCTGCTTCATGCTACAGTAACATTAATAAATCTTTAACACTTAGCTCATCCATGAATATGATTTCTGCTCGAGACCCGTTGTGTTCTTTTGAGGTGAAGACCACATCTCCCATGATTCTGCATAATCAAGGCGTCATCAAGCCATGCCTTTCTTTTGAATAAATGACCTCTAGCAGCGAAAAATTACAAATTGTGCCTTTAATGTTAATGACACACACTGTAGAAGTTATATTAGGCTGCTGTCACTTTAAGACTTCATGCAGGATCAAGTTTACTGTTACACATACGTTTTCTTTCTGAACTCTTTATTTTCACTTGAGATAAGACTGACTGGTTTACAAGGGTATTTTGACATGATTATGTGTTTATTTGTGCATTCCAGCGCAAGAAGACGTGTATGAGAACTCAATTCAGTATTGCGCTATATGAAAGCTGGTTTTCTGTGCGTGTGCTTTGGATGCGTCTTCTTGTGCTTGATGATGATGATGATAATGATTAACGGAATCAAAAAATGTATTTTATTACTAGTATCCGATTCCTGACCGTAAGTATCCAAATCCAGAATTGGAATGGATTCCCAACCTTGCCCAGAATACCTTAGTAATTGCTCAGCAAAACCCAAGAAACAGTGCAGAACATCTTATCAACTGCCTAGCAATTGCCCAGAAGCAGGGCCTTCGCCGAGTGTGGATTCTTCATGTCCAACCGAGGGGGATGTCAAAATCGCGATTTCCTGACGAGGGCAGCGATTAAAAAGTTGTCTGCTCTGTTTTGCTTTGAAGAATTGCTGTTCCTCCAAAGAAATACAACTGAAATATGGGATTGAATTAATAATTACAGCTCTTTTAGAAAGAAAAAGCTGTTTTTACCTTGTTGTTATGATATTTTTTTCTAAAGTGAAGCAAAATTACCCCCAATTACCCTAAAGAGCAAATCAGTCAATCAATAATCTAGGCTGAATGTAAAAATGTCCTTTTAAAACAGATTATTATTTGCCTGCAAATGAAATAACAATAGCATTACATTTTACAGTATAACATTCAATTATTAAATGTGCAAATGCTCCAAAGGATTTCAGCCCAGACAAAGCTTGAAAGCCACGAAACGGCTTTTATGTAGTCTGACGTTTTTCCCCCGCTGTACTTTCTGATGCTTTTATAGTGCATGCGACTTGTGGTTTTTATAATTATTCCTCGTTTCCTCACAATTTGTCCCTCATCACTGCTACTCAGAATTCAGTGGCCCAGAAAATGCACAATTAATGATAAACAGGTTATCATTTTCGTCCTTTTTATTGAATTCTAGGAACAAAAACAACTATTAACCGACGCATCCCCTTCTGCTCTCACGGAAAGTGTCTAGAATTTAAATGTATGTATTTTAGCTCATGTCATTCCGGTGTCTGTCCGTCTTTTTTCCTGTCTAATCCTTCACACACCCACATTCTTTCTTATCTCCTTCTTCCACTGCCTTTCCTCTTTCATTTCCCTCCTTATCTCGGTCATTATTTCATTTGTGATGATTAGCGGTTATGACTGTCTGATTCTCGAAATGTGTTTTTATGTGAATCTTTTGCACTGTCACTGATGGTTTTTGATGCATGCAAAAGTGAATGTTAAAGGAATTTTCCAGGTTCAGTACAAGTTGAACTCAATCCACAGCATTTGTGGCTTGATGTTGGTTACCACAAAAAATGTCCCTCCCTTTCATAAAAAAGGCAAAAATATACAGTGATGCACTTACAGTATAAGTTGACCTGTAAACATTAAAATACTTACTGTTTAAATATTATAACCCAAGATTTAACCAATATGTGTGTTAACATGATTTTTTAGTGTAACATTTTTTGTGTAGTTCTATCCAGTATTACAACTTTGCTGACATTACGACTCGATGGCATAAACCATAAAAACTTAAAACAACCACAAGAATGAGGATTTAAACAACTCTGCAGCTTAAATAATATATATATGGTTTAACACAAGACTTATTAGACGTGCTTTTATAAAATGTTATGTATAAAAAAGCAAGGAACAAAATATATATTTTAAATATATTAACAATATATTTTGTAGATGGACCTTAACTCACACAACTGATCAAAAGTTTGGTCAGTAAGATTTAAAAAAAAAAAGAAGAAGAAGAAAGAAAGAAATTAGTAGCAAAATCATCATATTAGAATGATTTCTGAAGGATCATGTGACTCTGAAAAAAATATTAAAATAGAAAATGTTATTTTAAATTGAATAATATTTTTTTTACGATTTTTGATCAAATAAGTACAGGCTTGGTGAGCATGAGAGACTTCTTTCAAAAGCATAAAAAAATCATACTGATCATCCTTGAATAAAAAATAAAGATTCAAGTACAGTCATTTTGGTTAAAGCCAGCAGCCATATCACCGCCAGCAGCCAAATCACCCTGGAGCCCAAGACTGGTTTGCCACTGAAGCTAAGCAGGGCTGAGCCTGGTCAGCTCCTGGATGGGAGACCAACTGGGAAAACTAGGTCCCTGCTGGTAGAGGTGTTAGTGAGGCCAGCAGGGGGCGCTCACCATGTGGTCTGTGTGGGTCCTAACACCCCAGTATAGGGATGGGGACACTATACTGTCAAAGAGCACCGTCCTTCAGATGAGACGTTAAATCGAGGTCCTGACTCTCTGTGGTCATTAAAAATCCTAGGATGTCCTTTGATAAAGTGTAGGGGTGTAACCCCGGCATCCTGGCCAGATTTGCCCATTGGCCTCTGTCCATCATGGTCTCCTAATCATCCCCATATATATATATATATATATATATATATATGATTGACTTCATCACTCTGTCTCCTCTCCACCATAAGCTGGTGTGTGGTGGGCGTTCTGGCGCAATATGGCTGCCGTCGCATCATCCAGGTGGATGCTGCACATTGGTGGTGGTTGAGGAGATTCCCCCCTTCTATATGTAAAGCGCATTGAGTGCCTTGAAAAGCGCTATATAAATGTAGCAAATTATTATTATTATTAATTATAATTATTAAATTATAATTTAAACATACAGAATATCTGCGCTATAAAGGTTACAAATACAGAATAGCATCATAAAGGTGGTTTATATGACTCATGCACTATATTGCAGGACTTCTGAAGATTTGCGTGAGAAACAGACTGAAATTTAAGTTATTTCAAGAAAATCTTGTGGTCACCATTCACTTTTGTGTTCCCAGGAAGAATGAAAGAAAGAGAAAGAAAATCCTATATTTTAAAATATATTAAAATAGAAAGAAGTTCTGTTCTTACTGTATTTTTACTGTAAATGCAGCCCTGTTGAGCATAAGAGACTTCTTTCAAAAACAGTCAAAATACTTACAGACCCAAACTTTTGAACAGTAGTGTATTTGAAATGTATTGAATTCTTGTTTCGATACAGGAAGGTCTCGATGGTCTCCTGCAAATCTTAGTGAGTCAGCTGGGCTCAGATGACGTAAACATGCTGACCTGCGCTACTGGCATCCTGTCAAACCTCACCTGCAACAATGCGCGCAACAAGGCCCTGGTCACTCAGAGCGGCGGGGTGGAGGCCCTGATTCACGCCGTGCTTCGAGCTGGAGAGAAGGAGGACGTGGCCGAGCCTGCCGTCTGCGCCCTGCGCCACCTCACGAGCCGCCACCCCGACGCAGAGCTGGCCCAGAATGCAGTGCGTCTGCATTACGGCATCCCCGCCATCACCAAGCTCTTGGGTCAGCCGCACTATTGGCCTGTGGTCAAGGTCTGTATGTTTTTGTGTGTGTGTCTGAATTGCTGCCAATATGAAAGCCCTCTCTGCCGTTTAAATTTAAAGGTCAGATTTGAATCATCTGGGGGCCGGGCTTGCGTGGCTTTGATGTGGAAGAACGCTGAGACTTGCCTCTCGTGTTAAGCTGATTTGGTGCCGGATCTTAGTCATTGAGTGGCACTCCTACGCTCCTCTGGGGCTTCAGTGTAATTTTGAGGACACTAGCTGGAACAATAACAGAGCCCTTGAGCATCATATGCAAGGAATCTCTGCCATCCATGGACTGAAAGAAGCAAAGCCTTGTATCCCCTTACAAAAAATATGTATATTTCAAAGCCATTTTATTAAGTATACTTTTAAGTATATTTTTAAGTATACTTTATGTAGTAAGTATGCTAATATCAATGTAGTAGAAGTATACTTGCAAGTGCACTGTACTTGAAGTGTAAAAGTAGTAAACTTTGAGTAACTAGTTTTTTGTTTGTACTGCAACTATACAACAAGTGAGCTTATAGGTATACTGATAGTTTACTAGTTAAATACTTTGTAGCACATTTTGAAGTATACTCTCAGTAAAGTACTAGTTTTGCAAGTTTTATTTAAGTGAACATAACATCATACGTATTGTTTATGTATATATTATTTTTGCACTTCAGGTATACTTCAGTGTTCCTAATTAGGTTAGGCAGTAACGTTAGGCGGTCGCATTATTTTACATTTGCATTAGCAATCTTCTATCACCTGTTTCTGCTTCTTCTTCACCTGTGTTTTAATCCGGAGATTATGTGCCGTTTCAGAAGATGTGTAATAGAGCCACTTACTGTGTAAAAGTAAAAACTTGGATAGCTGGAAAATTCTAACAGTAGAAGGAAAGAGTAAAGTACACAGTGTGGTCTGATGGAAGAAGGTGGCCTGGTCTGATGAATAACGTTTTCTTTTACATAACGTGGGTGCATGTGCGTTGCTTACCTGAAGAACACATGGCACCAGGATGCACTATGGGAAGAAGGCAAGCCGGCAGAGACAGTGTCAGTGTGATGCTTTGGGCAATGTTCTGCTGGGAAACCTTGGGTCCTGCCATCCATGTGGATGTTACTTTGACACATACTGTACCACCTACCTAAGCATTGTTGCAGACCATGTACACCCTTTAATGGAAACGGTATTCCCTGGTGGCTGTGTCCTCTTTCAGCTGGATAATGTGCTTATTGTTATGCTCCTCAAACCATTCCTGAACTATTTTTGCTTTGTGGCAGGGCGCATTATCCTGCTACATTGCCCAAAGCATCACACTGCCTCCGCCGGCTTACCGCCTTCCCATAGTGCATCCTGGTGCCATGTGTTCCCTAGGTAAGCAATGCACATGCACCCACGTGATGTAAAAAAAAAATGTATTCATCAGACCAGGCCACCTTCTTCCATTGCTCTGTGGTCCAGTTCTGATGCTCACGTGCTCACTTTTGGTGCTTTTTAAGCCGTGGACAGGGGTCAGCATGGGCACCCTGACTGGACTGTGGCTATGCAGCCCCATACGCAAAAAACTGTGATGCACTGTGTATTCTGACACCTTTCTATCAGAACCAGCATTAACTTCTTGAGCAATTTGAGCTACAGTAGCTCGTCTCTCTGATCGGACCACACGGGCCAGCCTTCGCTCCCCACGTGTATCAATGAGCGATGACCCTGTCACTGGTTCACCACTGTTCCTTCCTTGGAGCACTTTTGATAGATCCTGACCACTGCAGACCGGGAACACCCCACAAGAGCTGCAGTTTTGGAGATGCTCTGACCCATTCGTCTAGCCATCACAATTTGGCCCTTGTCAAACTGAAATCCTAATGCCTGCCCATTTTTCCTGCTTCTAATACATCGACTTTAATAGGCTACTCAACCAAAACTGCAAACTCAATCGTTTTTTATTTTCGCTTATTCATCTGCAATGCGACAAAGTTGAGTAGAACTAAACTTTTTGCTAATATTATAGCTCAACCAACCAATTTGGGGCAGGACTCTTTGTATTAGGATATACTACCGTTAAAACATTTTTGTTATTAAAATTTTCTGATTTCTGAAGGATCATGTGACACTGAAGACTGGAGTAATGATGCTGGAAATTCAGCTGTCATCACAGGAATACATTTAATTGTAAAATGTATTAAAATAGAAATAGTTCTTTTAAACTGAAGTAATTCCACTATATTTCTGTTTTGATCAAATAAATGCAGCCTTGGTGAGAATAAGAGACTTCTTTCAAAAACATTTCAAGACCTTACTGACGCTAAACTTTTTCACTCAATATTTAAAAATCCTTTCTATCACTTTCATGAAAATGAAACAGTCAGTCAGTTTTCCTTTGCACAAATAAACATCACATTTCTGTTGTGCATCAAATGCAGTGACCGATTTTATTTATATATATCTTGCCAATATCTTCATGCTAGTCAAAGCCCTTGAAGCTTCGGCAAATCAGGAAGGTCGTGGCGGATGTAATTGGCTGTCCTCGGCTCTCTGATTTGTGGTGGACCAGACTCTTGATTGTCTCTCTGTGAGCTTGGGCTCCCGGCATGCATGATCTCTCGCTTAATCGGATCAGACCATTGGAGCAGAAACCTGTGTGTGTGTGTGCTGTGATCTGGTCTGCACGTGTGTATCGATCCAGAAGAATCCAGAAGAGAATGCCACGCTTTTATTATCACTCACAGTCTTGCACGCAGAGATTCCTAACAAAATCAACCTAGCTGAATTGGAAGTCTCTAAAATAAAAGTGTTTACTTTGATTGATTTTACATTTTGTGTGTTGCGCTCCGCTTTGGTGCACTCAGTGATTTGTTGAGCTCACCAATATCACGCTGCCACGTTTTCACATTTTCACTTCCATTTGCATCGTTGAAATGCAGTTAGGCATTAATATATTTTGCAAACGAAAGTGTCCAATAACAGGAGATTAACAAGATGAAGTGAGAAGTATTGGGCTGCTAATGCGATCTCAACTACTCTGTGTAAAAATCATATCACTTATTTATTGGACTACTGACTTTAAGTGAGTGTTTTAAGTAAGTGATGCAAAGAAACCCGAGACGAGAGATTGTTACAGTGATAACAAGAGTTTTTATATATTTGGAGAGGTACTTACTTTTTATAGCTTTCTTTCTGGATTTTTCTCAACAATGTCTCAAATTTTTTTTATCAAATTCTTTCAAAAGCAAACTAACTTTTTATTTATTTTTTAATAAATTAATTAATTTATAATAATAATTAGCATAATAAAGCAATAATAATTGTGTACTACAGTCACTGTAATCAACGGTAATCTTGTAGCTTATTGCTTTTATAAAATAGTCATAACAGCAATATGGTAAAGATGCCAATATTTAATGAAAAGTTACATTCATGAAGAATAATAATCAGAATAAATTAGTAGTGTTAAAATTAGCACATTAACTAATTAATGTTTTGATTAATTGTTACAAATATTTAATTCTTTGGCTAGTATTACAATATATGATCACACTGTTCTTCATGCACATGCTTTTAGATCATTCAAGCACAAAAGAGAACGCACTGTCTCTGAATGCCCTGTCTATATATATGACACACCCAAAGCAAAGAAACAGCGCACAGACAGCGCACCAGAATTCAGTTCTCTTTCGCGTTTGAACAAACAATAACTAATCTAGTATTCTCAAAATAGCAGTCTTAAAGTCTTAAATGAACTTAAAGAGCTGTGAGAAAATGAGATGTGTGTGATCTTAAAGTGACAGCAGCCTAATAAACCAGTTGCTGTGATGTCTGTCATTAATGATAATAAAATAGCAAAGGTAACTGAGCAAATTGTAGCTTTAATAAAGATTCATCTATATTTATATTTAATTTATAATATTATTTATTTATTTGTAGTTAAGAAAGGTGTTTGATAACTTTATTCAATTTCTGTATATGTCTAACAGAAGGCCACAGGTAAATATGACATTTATTATTATGGGTTTATGTGAAGATTGTTTTAAATTCACTTAAATTAAACGTTTTTTTAAAGCCTAATAAATGTTGAAATTGATATAGCTTTCAATTATACTGTAATGTTGAATTTCTATCATTAATGTTTAAAAAAATCTATTTTATAGAGACATCAGTAGCAATATTAGTATCAGTGATACTGGCCTTCATTCATTAAAAATATGCCATTACAACAAATATAAAAATACTGTCTTTAAGTTATTTCTACATTCATTTGGAGTGTAACTGAAAATATTACAATATAAAAATATTGTTTTTAATCGCGATTAATTACAGAAAAAAATGTGTGATGAATTAGTTGTTTTTTATCAATTGACAACACTAGAATAAATTAATCAGAATAATAATCAGAATAAATAATATTCTTAGCAATATAGCTATAGCCTCACTGGCGTAGTAGTATGGACAAATTTTATGCATGTATCATTTTAAAACTGCTTTGAATGTGGCTCATTTAGAGTCAAAACTCTTCATTTTAAAATGCCTGTAGAAACCAGAAAACAGTTGAACAGTTTCACAAACAAAATGTATGCAAACCTTCTGTGCTGCGGATGGGCCATCCCAATTTGGCTGATGGCTTTGGTTGCACCCTGGCTGGGTGGGGAAGACAGATCACTAATGCAACACACATGAAATCCCGATGTCTGGAATGCATTGCATCATGTTTATTTCTCTTCCATTTGGAGACGTTTCTGGCGCTTGACATGGCTAGCGTCCCACCCTGCAGAGATCTGCTCTATCAGCCGGCGTTCTCTAATCAGCAGAGGAACATTGGTGACTAATGATGCGCTGTGAAGGAGGCCGTAGGAAATTAAGCGTTTACGCAGTGCTGTTTGTGCACAGATGATTAGGCAGAAGCAAAATGACACCTCGCATAAATGCATGACATTTCCTTTGAACTACATTGTGGAGTGATATACAGGTGATTTCACCTACAAAGACTTGCATATGCATCGATGCATCCATAAACATGCACTTACGTCAAGCGTCTCAACCTAAACTTTGTATTCAGCTCAAATTTTTAATTAACAAAAACATTATTGTTGAAGTAACATAGCTCAGTTGCCATCACATTGATGTCAGTGCCTGCGTTTCACTCGACAGTCAGCACTTTGGGATTTACAAGAGTGAGTCACTTGGTGAAGATGATGAAAGCTTTGAGGAATGGATTTACAGTGGAGCTGAACAATGATGCATTCACAACAATTGTGTTTAGTTTCACATTGACTTTTCGTAAAGGTGTGGAGGTACAAAAGTGGGTCACGGTTCATTGTGTTTTAACCCATGAGAAAGAAAAAACACAAAGGAATATCTTTCTAATATTGTTTTTCATAGACAGCAATACGATTCATAGGAAAGAACCTTTTGGGATTTGGAGATGTTTTTTTGCCCTTGCTTCACAGATTTTTCTCAGGAATTTCTCAAACTGTTTTCAGCTTTACCAAGATATCAAAGACTGCAATCAAAATCACATACCTGAATATAAACTCATCAAATTCTTCCAAAACCAAATTATGTGAGCAATGCGATCCCATTTATTTATTTATTTTTAAAAAAGTTGTCAAAATGGTAATAACGCTGTGTTATGCACTTTTTATACAGTCTATGGTTATGCATGCCAGGCCAGTAGTTGGCAATATCACTTTGTAAAGTAACACTACACACCTATAGACTGAACACGTAATATGCATGCACATGGTTTTCACAAATTCACATTTTTGTTGTTTGCATGGACTTGCACTTTAAAACCTTATTTCAAAATGTTGTGTTTTCAGGCCGCCAAAACGCCATTGTCGTGTAAATGAACGGACAAAACGCAGTTTTCCTTATCAGACACACCCAATTTAGTTCTGGCAGTCTCTACTAACGAGCTGATGAGTTGAATCAGGTGTGACACAAAAAATGTGCCTCCAGGACAGGTTTAAAAACCACTGACATAAACTCAGCTAATAGTCATATTAAATGATATTCAAATGAAACAGACCAACCATTTATTTTATATAGAGTATTTTAAAAAAGAAAGAAATTGGAATGCATTCTCATCTTTGCCAAGATACAAAAGACTGCAGTCAAAATCATGTGTCTGTCAGGGTTCTGTCACTTCTGATAGTTTATTCTTGGTTTGGTGACAGAACTCGACACTCCCGGTTTGGTCTTGTCTTTGTGTGAGCACATGGCTGGTATTTGTCTTTGCTTGCCATGTGCTTGTGTTTGTCATGTTTGGTGTGAGCACATGACTTGTCACATGTTCCTTGTGCCATGTGCTCTCATGTCTATTGTCTACCCCGCTCATTTTGTTATTTGATTATTGATTCATTTGCCCTGTCTGCGTCGCTCAAGTGCCTTGGCCTGATGGAGCCAGCCCGTGACCAGAGTCCAAAGAGGGCTCCAGCCTGTGACCATCGTCCATAGAGGGCTCCAGCCCGTGACCAGAGTCCACAGAGGGCTCCAGCCCGTGACCAGAGTCCACAGAGCGCTCCAGCCCCTGACCATCGTCCTGTGATGGCTTCAGCCCGTGACCAGAGTCCAGAGAGAGGACTCCATCTCCTGCCACGAGTCCAGAGAGGACTCTGTCTCCTGCCACGAGTCCAGAGAGGACTCCATCTCCTGCCACGAGTCCAGAGACGACTCCGTCTCCTGCCACAAGTCCAGAGAGGACTCCGTCTCCTGCAACGAGTCCAGAGAGGACCCCGTTTCCTGCCACGGGTCCAGAGAGGACTCCGTCTCGACTGTTTCTGTTCAAGTCTCCTGCCCAGCCAGCCCCTGTCAAGCATCCTGACCAGCCTGATCCACCCTGGCCTCCGGTCTGGGATCCAGACCCACCCAACCCACCCTGGCTTCCTGATAGGGATCCTGACACACCTGATCCACCTGGCCCTCTGCTGGGACTCCAGAGCCACCAGAGACGCCTGGTCCGTCCCTCCCATCCCATCCCACCCTGGTCCCCTCCCATCCCATCCCACCCTGGTCGTCCCTCCCATCCCACCCTGGTCGTCCCTCCCCATCTGAGCCTCATTGGTTTAACTCTCCTGTCATCCCTGATCACTGCCTGTTTCCAGCCAGGTGGCATCCTTTTGAGGGGGGTGGGGGTTAGTGTCAGGGTTCTGTCACTTCTGTTTTGCTTATTCTTGGTTTGTGACTGGACTTTGACACTCCCAATAGACTCTGACACTCCCGGTTTGGTCTTGTCTTTGTGTGAGCACATGGCTGGTATTTGTCTTTGCTGGCTTGTCATGTGTTCCTTGTGCCATGTGCTCTCGTGTCTATTGTCTACCCTGCCCATCTTATCTGATTATTGATTAATTTGCCCCACCCGTTCTCTCTCATTACCTGCCTTGCTTGTTCCCTATTTAGTCTCTGTGTGTTTGCTGTCCTGCTATGGATCGCTGTTTTCTATTACATTGTTATCTGTCACCCTTTGTGCTTCTGGTTCCCTGCTCTGTGTTTGTTGTAAGTTTGGTTTTCCCCCATGTGGGGAGTTTTGTTTGTTTTTGTTTATATTTTAATATCAATAAAACCACCATTTCTTCCTGCGTTTGAGTCCTCACCTCATCTCTGCACCCGCAACCGTGACAGTATCTCAATAAAAACTCATCAAATCTCGAATCCAATTGATTCAAAACCATGATCTATGTGATCCTATTTATTTAGGCACTTTAAGAAAAAACATCAGCTAACGGTGAGATATAAATTTGCATTTATTTATTTTGGAAACCATTGCATTAATCCATTTGTGAGCAGAAGAAAACAATCAGAAAATAAATTAACAAAGAAGTTGCCGAAAATGTTATGAACCAGTAGTTCATTATATGCTGTACATTTTTCACACTCTAGGCCACGGTGGGCTTGATCCGAACTTGGCCCTGTGTCCAGCCAATCAGGCGCCTCTGAGGGAATCTGGGACAATCCCTCGACTGGTCAACCTGCTTTTGAAAGCTCATCAGGAAACTCAAAGACACGGCTCAGGAGCCCAGCAGACCTATCAGGTGCTTTTGAAGGTTTTTCTTCCTGTGCATGGATTTTTCATATATCTTAGTTGGCCTCTTTATTCACCCTCACATATAGGCTGAAGCCTCCAAAGGGAGGCCAAAATACAATCCAATTAGCATCAGGTCTCAGTATTTGGTGTAGACAAGGTCCCTTTAGTGTTAGAGTTAATGTTTTCTTCTCACTTTCACTCTTTTTTTCACAGGATGGTGTGCGAATGGAGGAGATTGTGGAAGGCTGTACAGGCGCTTTGCATATACTGGCCAGAGATCCGATGAACCGAGGGGAAATCGCCAGCATGCAGACCATTCCTCTGTTTGTGCAAGTATGAACCAACTTATGCCGTTCCTGGCAGTCAGTCTGGTTCATCTGTGTGTGTTTTGATGTGTGGGTGTTGTGGGCGATGAGTCCGATGACTGCAGGGCGTCTGGCTGCTGTTTGTTTGTGTGCGTTTGTCCATGTTTATGTTACACTACCAGTTTTAGGGAAGCTACACTTAAAGCTTTCATTTCAACTATAGTCATGCTACTCTTTAAAAGAGTAGTTAGCACTGCTACATACTACCAGTATAAAAAACAAATACCTTAAAGGTGTAATATCTTTTTCAAATGCATAATATTAGATAATATAATGTATAATTTAAGAAGAGCCAGCCTTTTCTGATACAAAAATAATAATAATTTTAATTGGGTCACAGTATTATAGTTGAACATGTTCACTTAAATACAACTAATTAAGCTTAATTTATATAACTGAATTAAAACATAGTGATAAACTCCCAAAACCCAAACTGGCGACAGGATGTTGGGTGCCTAAGGCTCATTCATGCACAAGGGCAACGGAGGCTATCCCATCTGGTTCGAGCCAACAGAAGGTCTACTGTAGCACAAGTTGCACAAAATTTGAATGATGGTTATGGGAGGAATGTGTCACAAACACACACTGCATCACACTCTGCTGCATATGGGGTTGAATAGCCGCAAACCAATCAGAGTGCCTATGATGACCTCCGTCCACAGCCGAAAGCATCTACAATTTGCACGTGAGCATCGGAACTAAACCTTGAAGCAGTGGATGAAGATGTATGTGTGCACCATCTACTTGTGGAAGTGATGGGACCAAGATACACTGTGATGCTCTGATCAATGTTCTGCTAGGAAACCCTGTGTCCGGCCATTCATGTGGAACATTTGACATGTGCCACCTATCTAAACATTGTTGCAGACCAGGTCCACATCCATCCAGGTCAATGACAATTGTGTTCCCTGGAGGAAGTGGCCTCTTTCAGCAGGAAAATCCTCACTGCACATCAGTTCAGGAATGGTTTGAGGAACAGGATGAAGAGTTCAAAGTGTTGCCCTGGCCTCCAAATTCCCCAGATCTCAGTCCAATTGAGCATCTGTGGGATGTGCTAGAACAACAAATTCGATCAACGGTGGCTCCACCTCGCAACTTACAGGACTTAAAGGATCTGCTACTAATGTCAAGGTGCCAGAGACCACAGGACACTTCAAGGCTCTTATAGAATCCATGCCTCAGCAAGTCGGCGCTGTTTTGGCAGCACGTAGAGGACCAACAGCATATTAGTAGCCTACTTCAACTTACTAATTTCAGTATTTATTTTCTTTTTTTAATTTAAGTTAAAAGTTTTTAATCAAATGTGTATATACACCGATCAGGCATAACATTATGACCACTGACAGTCATTATGACGGAGGCAGTGTGATGCTCGGGGCAACGTTCTGCTGGAAAACCTGCATGGAATTATAAGTATTCATGCACAATACAATGTAAATAAAAAACTAAATAAGCATCTGATCATCATAGCAGCATGGATATGTTAGCACAAGCTCTGCTATTTGGCTCTCTAGTAAAATCACGGCATGTTTATTTATATAGCACTTTATACAATAGATTGCTTAAAATCAAGCAGCTTAAAACAGTGTCAGTGTCTCGTTTCATCAGAAGAACAAATCCAGTATGTTCATGTTTTCTCACGTAAACGTCTGACCTCGTAAATCTGACTATTTATTATGTGCTTTGGTCCAAACTTACTTTAAAAAAAATAGAAAAACTTCATATAAGAAAGATTGCAAGATCGTATAGAAAATGACAAGCTTTGAATACAGTTGGTGTGATGAGGCAACAGTGAAACCGTAAACCCCAGTGAAACCCCTCTCATTCTGTGACTTCTTTCCTGTTAGCTTCTGTACTCATATGTGGAGAACATAAAGCGTGTGTCCGCCGGTGTTTTGTGTGAACTCGCTCTGGATAAGCAGTCTGCTGAGATGATTGACGCAGAAGGAGCATCTGCACCTCTTATGGAGCTCCTGCACTCTCCCAATGAGGGGATTGGTGAGTGATGCCCATCAAGAGAAGGTTTACTAACACACCACATGACTAATTACATCTGTGTGTCTCTCCATGTTGATAAAACAGAAATTAGCCATATGTCATTGGACAGATCATAGTCTGTATAAACACAACATTAGCACATTTGAAATAATGCAAACTTTCCTCTTGATTTTACATCAGACTCCCAATGGTAGTAAGAATACTGAGTACTGAGATATTCTGTTTACAGTACCATACCAGCAGCTTTCATAAACTGCCATAAACACTCTCTGCTGTATCTGCTTGACAATCGCAGTCTGCAATAGACAGAGACTGTCAGAGATGCAGCATGACTTTAGTCTCTTCAACACATAGCATAGAAAAGGAGCAGAACACGAGAACGAGACAACCTTCCGCTTGCCACGGACTGCATCATGGCTTTTAGTTTCACAAGCTGGAATTTTCACTTTGGTTAGTATTGTAATTGTATCTGGCCAGGAACCATTTATTAAAATATAAGAAGGTAATAGATATATATACCTAAAATATGTAATGCAGTTTTTTTAAATTCATATAGCCTACAGTTCAAAGGTTTTGGATTGGTAAGATTTTTGTTTTGGAAAGAAGTCTGAACATTTATTTGATCATAAAACAGCAATATTGTGAAATATTATTACAATTTTAAATAACTATTTTCTATTTAAATATATTTTTAAAATGTAATTTATTCTTGTGATGGCAAAGCTGAATTTTCATCATCATTACTCCAGTCTTCAGTGTCACATGATCTTTCAGAAATCATTCTAATATGATGATATGCTGCTCAAGAAATATTTCTTATTATTATCAATGCTTAAAACAGTTGTGCTGCTTCATATTTACAGGTGCAAACCAGGATACATTTCCTCCCAGGATTATTTGATGAATAGAAAGTTCTGAAGAACAGCATTTAATTGAAATATAAATTGTTTTTTAAAATGTAAAAGTTTTTACTGTCACATATGACATTTTCAATTGTCATTTTTCATCCCAAACTTTTGGAGTTGTATATATTGCCAAAAGTTTTGGGACTCCTGCCTTTACATGCACATGAACTTTAATGATATCCCATTCTTAATCTGTAGGGTTTAATATGGAGTCGGCCCATCCTTTGCAGCTATAACAGCTTCAACTCTTCTGGGAAGGCTTTCCGCACAGTTTAGGAGTGTGTTTATGGGAATTTTTGACCATTCTTCTAGAAGCGTATTTGTGAGGCCAGACACTGATGTTGGACGAGAAGGCCTGGCTCGCAGTGTCCGCTCTAATTCATCCCAAAGGGGTTTTATCAGGTTGAGGTCAGGACTCTGTGCAGGCCAGTCAAGTTCCTCCACACCAAACCCGCTCATCCATGTCTTTATGGACCTTGCTTTGTGCACTGGAGCGCAGTCATGTTGGAACAGGAAGGGGCCAAACCCAAACGGTTCCCACAAAGTTGGGAGCATGAAATTGTCCAAAATGTCTTGATATGCTGTAGGGCTGTCACTTTTATTCAATATTTGAATATGCATTCGAATATGACGTAAAATATCCATAATCGAACTATAAATAAACTATCCGTTTTTTAAAGTGCCATGTAGCGCATTTTTTACAGTCTATGATTAGACCGTTTTTTTATTTTTTATTGTTTGCCATCTCATCCAATAGAGGGCGCTCTAAACGTATTGTATGCCCTACGCCCATGACCAAATCAAGCGAATAATAGCCAGTCTGTGGAAGATAACTCTCAGAATGGCCAGCCTGAGCGGACAATTACGACCCCAACCCATCTTAAAAGTAGTGTCTAGAAACATTTTGGTTGATAAGGTAGTTTGCCGAATTCGCAAAAAACGGTTTACTTACACATCCACTTCTCTCTACATTGACGCGCAAATACCTGTGTGTGCCAGGCATGTCTGTGCGCTCCGAAGAAGTGTTCTCCAGTGCGGGGAACATTGTCAATAAAAAGCTTTATTCAAACTTTAAGTTAACAATTTGTTTTTCCAGACAGGCTATGGCCTGAGTCCTGCTTATGACTGTCAGACTGTTAATACATTTTTGATTGAATCTCCTTTATGGTGGGGGTAGTAGATATTCAAATATATTCAGATACAAGCCCAACCCCAGAAAAAACAACCCCACACCATAATCCCCCCTCCATCAAACTTTACCCGTGGCACAATGCAGTCAGGCAAGTACCGTTCTCCTGGCAACCGCCAAACCCAGACTCCTCAATCGGATTGCCAGTGAGAGAAGCGTGATTCGTCACTCCAGAGAACACGCCTCCACTGCTCTAGAGTCCAGTGGCGGCGTGCTTTACACCACTGCATCCGACGCTTTGCATTGCACATGGTGATGTAAGACTTGGATGCAGCAGCTCGGCCATGGAAACCCATTCCATGAAGCTCTCTAAGCACTGTTCTTGAGCTAATCTGAAGGCCACATGAAATGTGGAGGTCTGTAGCTATTGACTCTGCAGAAAGTAGGTGACTTCCGCGCACCTCAGCATGTGCTGACCCCGCTCTGTGAGTTTATATGGTTGCTGTTGTTCCCAATTGCTTCCACTTTGTTATAATACCACTAACAGGTGACCGTGGAATATTTGGTAGTGAGGAAACGAATGGACTTATTGAACAGATGGCAACCCCACCTGCAGTACCATGCTTGAGTTCACTGAGCTCCTGAGAGCGACCCTTTCTTTCACAAATGTTTGTAGGAGCGTCTGCATGCCTAGGTGCTTGATTTTATACACCTGTTGTCATGGAAGTGACTGAAACACGATTTAAATGATTTGGAGGGGTGTCCCAATACTTTTGGCAATTTAATGCACGTTGACAGGCAGGTAGGACATTGTATCATTACATTCGGACCAAAAACAATGATTTGACAAACATTTTAAATAAATTTAGACCACTTTGTGATTGCTATGAGGATGTAAAGTGACTTTCTGAAACAAATCACATACCCTGCCATTAAGCATTATTCTCACAAATGTCACCATATTTGCATTCAGCACTTAAATAATGATCACATCTCACATCATGGTCTCTTTCTCAGCCACCTATGCTGCAGCCGTTCTCTTCCGCATCTCTGAGGACAAGAGTTCAGACTACAGGAAGCGTGTGTCGGTGGAGCTCACACACTCCCTTTTCAAACATGATCCTGCAGCCTGGGAAATGGTGAGTATATGTATCACACAGCACACACTCTCAGATTAGTAACGAGATTATAATTAACGAGATCATTTCAATTATGTATGCCATGTCGATTTTTAGCAATTGTAATGAAATAATTATATTGATGTGGCATAACCGAAGACAGAAGATGAATGCAAACCCGAATTGGAATTTAGCCCTGATATGAAGCAGAATGTCCATTTGTTTCCAGTAATTCAATGTTTCAGTGTCAATTATTTTTATTATACAACAATTATATGACTGTCACATGCACATGGATATTTTTAGGCTTGTGTGTGTATATGTTGGTTATGAGTAAATGTATCTTAATTTAAGATTTCTTTTGATATTTGCACTGGGAAACAAGACAAAACTACTGAAAAAGACCATCAATTTTTTCAGGCAATGTGATCAGAAGGTTCCAGAAAATTCAGAAGGATTTTCCTTATTCTAGTGTTAAGGAGCAGAGCTATTCAAACGTTTAAGCTTTTGTGTGTGTGTGTGTGTGTGTGTGTGTGTGTGTGTGTGTGTGTGTGTGTGTGTGTGTGTGTGTGTGTGTGTGTGTGTGTGTGTGTGTGTGTGTGTGTGTGTGTGTGTGTGTGTGTGTGTGTGTGTGTGTGTGTGTGTGGACTGGTAATCCCTACGGTATGAGGACAAAATGTCCCCACAAAGATGGCAATATCCAAAATCCTTGTCCTTGTGGGGACATTTTTTGGTCCCCATGAGGAAAACATCTCATAAATCACACTAAGGGATGTTTTTTGAAAATGTAAAAATGCAGCATGTCTCCTTTGATGGGTAGGTTTAGGGTCAGTGTAGGGGATAGAAAATACGGTTTGTACAGTATAAAATGCATTACGCCTATGGAATGTCCCCATAAAACATGGAAACACAACATGTGTGTGTGTGTGTGTGTGTGTGTGTGTGTGTGTGTGTGTGTGTGTGTGTGTGTGTGTGTGTGTGTGTGTGTGTGTGTGTGTGTGTGTGTGTGTGTGTTTATTAATTAATTAAAAAGTAAGGAAGATCTGTTGGAAATTGTATTTTCTTGTATGTTGGAAATTGTATGTTGCTAAACAACTCATTGTGTGCTTCCTAACTTAACATTTAGAGAGCATACTGATGTGTCATTTCCCAATCAAAGGTGTCATGAACTTTTTTGTTCTTTCAGGCACATGCTGCCATGCCACTCGACCCTGGATACATACCAGATGGTAAGAGCACATCCGACAGCCCAGCATATTCCCTCACTATCCTTCTGCTTTAGTACACAACACCGCCGCAAATTGCCTATTTATCCAGCCCATCTCGCTGCATTAGAGCGAAGAGCATTAAAATAAAATGCCACATGACAAATGAGTTATGGCGTGCGTTTGCGTGTGAGAGAGGGGTCAAAGACAAAAAGATAAAGAGAGACAGTCTTTGAATTTGCGTTGTTGTCAATCCGTTCCGCAAAGTGACAGAATGCTGTGTTCCTCTGTAGGGGAACATTAAGTCAGCGGCGGTCCGGCGTATGCGACGAGCTGTTCGATCATTTCATGCCTTTCAGATGTCAACGACATCCGCACTGATGTCTCTAGTATAAGACTGGAGAAGCTGTAAATATAAAACAACCCACTAAAAACAGCTCAACCTGTTTGATCCGGTCACGTGGATATTTTATACATGAAGTCTGAAGCACGTCCCACAGTTTGTAACTTAAGACATGGTCCCCATATGTCTAAACATCTTTAAATGATATTTAAAATACTGAAGATATGTCATGACTGTAAATTAACTCAGAATTCAAATTTATGAATGATTCTGTTAAATTAATAATCGTTTATGATGAATAATGAAGATGCTATTTTATTAAATGTCAAATAAAGTCTATAAATTATAGTACACATTAAATTAAATAACACCAGCAAAATCATGCAACCGTTAGAATAACTTCCTTTTCATAAAATTATTTTTTTTTTCTAAATATATGTGCAATGAATTATATAATAATTTATAAAATTATATATATAATTTATAAAATCATAAATAAAATCATAATTTTTTAAAAAAAACATTAAAAACATCTGTTATTTTAAAAGTTTTTTTAAAAATATTTTATTTTTATTTTCATTTTTTACAAAATTATATAAATTATATACATTTGAATCTGTTGCTTTTATATATAATTTAATTAATTAATGTTAGATTGACAGCCCTACTAATTTAATATATTACAAGATTATGAATAGATTTATTAAAACTATTAAAATATGCTGTGTGTTTGTGTTTGTATATTTATATATATATATATAATTATGGTAACACTTTACAATAAGGTTGTATTAGTTAACATTAGTTAACATAAACTAACCATGAACAACACTGTTCAGCATTAATTAATCTTTGTAAACGCTAGTTAATATAAATCCAGCTGTTCATGTTAGTTCACAGTGCATTAACTAATGTCAACAAGATTTTATTAATGCATTAGTAAATGTTGAAATTAACATTAACAAAGATAAATAAATGCTTTATAAGTGCAGTTCAGCATTAGTTAATGTTAACTAATGCATTAACTAATACAACCTTATTGTAAAGTGTTACCATAACTATTAATGAATTTTATCATTTAGATTTTTTTCAAATATTTTTGTTTGCATATTGTAAATTGTATAAGTTAACATATTCAACATTAATTATATAATAAATTATATAATAATTTATACTATATATATATATATAAATTTGAATTTTTCATTGTTTTAATTAAATAATTACTAAATAAAAATGATTAATAACAACAAAGACAAAAACGACTGAAATATTTAGTTTGCACATAATGACTGTAACTTGAATTTCTCTCTCTCTTTCTTTCTTGCTAAGATCTGGATGCAGTTTACCCTCCATATGGCTACTCTGATATACACATGGATGGCCTCCCACTGGACGCCGAGCTTCATGAGCAATACATGCCAGAAATGACCTATGACCCTCGACAGGTGTACCCAAATCCTCTTTAACAACACTGCCAGCAGGTTAGCTTGCACACGTCTCTAGTTGTGGATTAACTCGACATTATCTCTGTCTTAAGATATTGAGCCATCGTTTCTTTTTCTGAACATGTGATTCCTGAATCAAATAAATCGCAACAAAGATGTTCCTGTCAGTCTTCAGGTCAAATGAAGTGGGTGAAGGTGGAGACTACAAAACGGTTTGTTCCCTGCAAAAGACGTGGACCAGGGCCTGAACTGTGCAGTGCTCGAACGAAAGAAGAACAAAACACACGACTTGCTTTAGTTCACCACCGGTCTGTTTGTGACGTGAACTCTAAGCACTGCCTAACTCATCTTGTTATCTTGTGCTACTAACAGAGTGACAAAGCCTAAAAGTGTGGTGACGCGATAAGCATGTGATCATAACATGTACATTTTGTACTTTATATTGTTTGTCCAAAGATGTCCAGACAACTCCGTCCTAGAAATGTAGCATAGCTAGCTAGCGGCTCGGCCACACGAGGGTTCGTTTTCCTTTGCGTTCTGTGTATTTGTGGCGCTGAGGCATTGCTACCGAGTAGAAAATAAAACAAAAGCAACAAAACATGCATCTAAAAACAGAAACCTGTTTGTATTTTCATAATCTCACTATTATAAAAAGGCATTTGTCACAGGTCAACGGCAGGTTTTCTTCATACAAAGAGACAAACTGATATTCAGTTGTAAGAAAACATTTGTGGCGTATGATTTCATATAAAGATCATATGATATTTTAGGATGCATTCATTGATAGCAGCTGTAAAGGGTTCATAATTATTATTCACATCTATAATATTACCCTGTATACACTAGATGGCCTAACATATTTGGACACCAATTACTAATAAACAAGTAAAAAAAAAAAAAAGACCATATTGATGCCAATGGATTTGAAATTAAATTCTCAATAAGCACATATGAGTGTCCAAATATATTTGGCTATACATGTTTTTTCTTTGTTTTTTTTTCTGTAAATTAGTTAGTTTAATTAAAAAAAAACATTGTTCAATTCAATGATCATTGTAAATCCAGAAATAATAGTAAGATTCATACATTTAGAAGTAATTCAATAAGTATAATGTTATAATGTATGCCCACGTTTCTAGTATATTTTAGAGAAATCAAATACACAGTGATATGAAGTGTTTTGTTTTTCTTTCATTGCTATTAATGTAACAGGGTACATTTTTTAACAGGGGCATGATGTCATTATTCTGAATGAAATTTTATTTTTTTCTGGTGCAGCAATCAGTAAGCTTTATTTTGATCATGCTCTGAAATTATTGTTTAAGGCTGAACACAACATACGGTTTTACAGAGGAATGATTAGCAAAGTATGTTCATAGTTTTTATAGTTAATCCCACCTTGCAATTTTAAGACCCCTTATAGTTGTGCGTTCCAGACTTTCGATTCAAAATGACCCTATCATTGTTACACAGCTCCCTGAAACACTTTATTCTGATTGGTCAGTTGGTCTTGATGACCATGTCAGGATTGGTTGATTACATTATCCTGATTTGTTTACTCAAAAAAGATTCACTCTCTTTATATGACATCCCTTAGACTTTAAATATTTTTTATACAAAAACTATATTGTTTTACATTATTGTACATATTGCACATCTTGTTTTGAGTGACACGCTGAAACATTACTGATTATGATGCAAGGGATCTTGCACATGCATTTATTTGAAAGGCATTACAATCTGTGTGAAGTGTGTTTGCTGACTGATGAAATTGCAGTAATTGTCAAGCATCATTCATTTACTGTAACTAGTGGAGAAATTTGCTTCATAACAACAAATCTGCCTGCCATATGTTGGTATAAGGAACATGTCTGTGCCAAAAGTAGTTATATTGATGAAGACGGTTCTGGTACAGTTGCCCGTTATATCATCTTAACAGCATTATTTTGCATATGGTAACTGCACTCCTGATGATGACGTCATATAGAGTAATCATTTCAACATTCCCATCTGCAAGAGAATAAAAAACATGCACGGAATGTCGACAGGAAGTCACAGTGGATATGCATTTTTACTGAACATTTTTAGTTTGACAGTATTTTTGTTTGTTTGTTTTCAAATAAATAAACGGAATTATATGAACTGTCTCAGCTTATTGACTTTTATTCAAGGTGACGCAACTATAATCGTACATTTGCTAGTACTATGTATATAAAATGTTCATGTGTCGTAAACATTTGAATGACGACTCCTTGAGGGATATCACGTGTTAATCACATTTGACCAGAAGTCGATACTGTTACTTAGAATTCATCATATTTGCCTACTGTTTCATTAAAGTTATAATGAAGTATCTCAAAATCAGTTCAAAAAGTAAATTATTACGATCAATTGGTAGGCCTACCAAATAAATCTAGGCTGACACTTCAACCTAGGCCAATCTGAGTATGTGAGTGTCATTTTTTATATCCAAGAATACATACTGAAAAAGCAGTTACATATTAGTAAATTAGGCCTATACATTTTCTTGTCCTGTCAGAAGGCTCCAGATGTGCCAGGACATCTTAGTTCACCCCCCAAAAAATGTACTCGCCCTCTCAAGTTGTTCCAAACCTGTACGAATTTCTTTCTCCTGCCAAACAACCAAACAGTTCATGAGCTCCATTGACTTCAATAGCATTTTTTTTCCTACAATGGGGAGACCATCAACAGTTTGGTTGCCATCATTCTTTAAAATATCTTCTTTTGTCTTCAGCAGAAGAAAGAAATTACATAATTTAATTTTTTTTGTGAACTATCCACACAATTCACACATGACACATGAAATATGGTTATTTATTTAATCTTATAGCACCACCACGTGTCAGCTTTTGGCATTCCTGGTATTGAATTTTTTGTTTAACAAATATCATAAAACAAGATTTACTGAATTAAATACCAGTGTGTGCAGCTATGCACGAGAATCTTTCTGGATTGGTTTTATTGAACCAAACTGCAACTGATCTTGACAGCCAATAATAATAGCCATGCATTTTATAATTAGTTGACACGATGATAGGATGATAGGCACGTTCTTAAAGGCAAATGATCTGACATTTGACTCATTACTAAAACACACACACACACAAGATTTTAAATGGAATACACTGTAAATCAGAACAGCATTAAAAAAGTAAATATTTTTTGACGGAGAATTTGAAAAATTCCCACGAAATAATAAATAACTAAAGGTTTTACATTTCTTCCATTTATATGTGTGTGTGAATCAATGAAATGACAAAATGACCAAATGTTCAGAAAACGTGGATTCAATATTATAACATTTAAATTAAACATTTACACACAGAGTAGACACATTATATAGACATAATCATAAAGGCATAAATTAACCAAAAATTTTAGCTTTTTTTTTTTTTAAATGGCGTATTAATAGAAACATTAACAGAATCATAACAACAAGTACATCAACGTTTCTGCCTTGCGTTCGTTCATTTCATAAAAAATAGCGGTTTTTAAAATCAATAAACAGTATCAAACGAAGACGTACCTTCGGTGACGTAATTTCCGGTCAAAACAGGGGAGCAAATCAAGGCGATTGACGCGCGAGATCATGTATGAGGGGATCCCGGTTTGCGAAATCATCGGACACTGCGGGAAAAAAGTAAGCACAAACATTGTATTACTTTATCACATAAACACATTAAATAAGTTTCTACCAGACATTTTCTTCACGCACCGTTGGAAACGTCTTGACGTGACGGACGCACCTGCCAAGCGCGAGGCCAAGCTAAGCTAAGGCTAAAGTCGAGCTAATTCACAATCAAGTAAATATGCAAATAAAGAACGAGACATGCATTTAAATGTCTTTTGACGACCGATATTTAACGATTTCCTAGTCAACATATTAGCTGTAAAAGTGCACGAGTTTAATAGCTGTAGACTGCAGGCAGTTTTTGTTTACATATCATACAATCTAGCTTCATCATATTATACTAATTTATCGTAAAATAAACTGATAACATTGTTCTAGATCGCTAAAATTGCGGAGATCCTATACATATGTATTTTTGCAGTTTACTGATGAGTGTAAATTAAAGTTAAAACGGTTTATATGGTATTAAAAGAACTAACGTTAACTTAATAATAGAGTCCGGTAAGGTTGAGCCATGAGCTGTCAGATATTACCTGAGCTTCAGTGTGTGGTTGTCAACGTGTTAAATAAGAAGTTTGTGGTTAAATGGAGCAGAATATGGACATTTTCTGCCCTGTAAACTTGGACAATGTATATGCACCATTTTCCAGCAGTTATGAATGTAAACATACTTATGAATCACATTACTGAATGTCAACGTAAATAGTGTAACAGTATGTAAAATAGTCATTATGCAAAAGTGTTGGAGTGTTTGAGGGAGCATGTGTATTTTATATATATATATATATATATATATATATATATATATATATATATATATATATATATATATATATATATATATATATATATATATATATATAAATGAAATAATACAGACATTACTTATTTTCTGTTTCATTAGGTAACTGTCTTCATGAAGTTTTAGGTGTCGCACACACTCTCAGCTGCAAACACCTGACACAGATCCAAGATGCCCATTCCTCCCCTCCACCCCCAGGTGGACCCCCTCCCCACCCTTAGCCTGGTAAGTACTTTCTAGATGCCTGGTAACTTTACTAGGGACTGCAAAAAAATATTCACAGCGAGTACATTGCAAATGTCACCAGCCTCTGCGGACCCTTGGTATGCCTGAACGAAAAAGAAATGCACTTCTTCCACAGGCAAACACAACCCCTCCGAAGCTGAACCGAGATGAAGCGAAGGGCCGAGGAGCATTGCTTTCTGATATCTGCAAAGGGGCCAAGTTGAAGAAAGTTGGTGTTGTAAGTGACAGGAGTGCACCGATGATTGAGAGTAAGTGTAAAAACAGCGGGGAATAGCTTGACTTTGAGAGGTCAACATAATGATAGGCTTTCATCTTTCAAGTTTTTGTTTATGCACACATTAAAGGGATAGTTCACCCAAAAATGAAAATTAGCCCATGATTTACTCACCCTCAAGTCATCCTTGGTGTATATGACGTTCTTCTTTCAGACGAATATAAGTTGAGATATATAAAACAAAAAAGTCCTGGCTCTTCCAAGCTTTATAATGGCAGTAACTGTTGCTCTGTTTTTGAAGTTGATTAAAAAATGCATCTGTCCGTCAAAAAATATGTTCCACATGGCTCAGGGGGGTTAATAAAGGCCTTCTGAAGCAAATGTTTGTGTTTGTATAAGAACAATATCCATATTTAAAACCTTATTAAGTAAAGTAAATCGCCTTCCATATTCAGTTTATGGAAAAAGTGTTAAAAGTGCATCTGCAGTTCAAAGGCTTATGCTACCAGGTACGCTCGTCAGATGTTGCGGACACATCTTGAACTCCGAGAAGGCACTTTCAACACTTTTCCATGGAAGGCGATCGGCCGGAACTTCAATTCAAAAAGTTTTAAATATGGTTATTTTTCTCACACAAACACAACGATTTGCTTCAGAAGGCATTTATTAACCCCCTGGTTGGAGCATATTTTTTGACGGACAGATGCATTTTTATGGACTATACAGAGCAACAGTTACTGCCATTATAAAGCTTGGAAGAGCCAGGCCTTTTTTAATATATCTCAACTTTTATTCGTCTGAAAGAAGAATATCATATACACCTAGGATGACTTGAGGGTGTGTAAATCATGGGCTAATTTTCATTTTTGGGTGAACTATCCCTTTAAACTTCAACAGTCAATGCATTTACCTAAATGCTTGGGTCTTCGGAACCATTGTATGTGTTTTTTAAGACCAGTGATATTGGACCCACTCACTTTTATCGTCTCTAATTGAGCACATGTCTGTTTACCTGCCTCTAATTGATAAACACTTAATAAACACGTTAGATGCATTATTTTCACTTTTCTAATATTTTCTTCATTTTTATGGAAAATAAATGCCGATCTTTTCGATCTGATATGTGATGGGGGAAAGGAGTAGAGCGAGTTCGACAAAAGGGGGATTAGAACCTCAGGTCGATTTGCGTCAAAACTTAATGCTCCCATAACTGCCGTTTTAGCTGGTGGGAGCTCCGGGCATTAACTGTAACAGCTCCGTGTTGCAAGCACCAATCCGGTTAGTTTTGTTTCTATAGACAGTACTCGCAAAGGTATAACGATCAAGATTAACTTAAAAATTCCCCTGAATTCTCCTTTTAACGATGGCTACTGCGTTGTAGGTCATCGTGACGTATGATGGTTCTTCCAACGGCTCACTATCATGCCCCTGGCGCGAGCTCACCACGCTCTTGCCATAGGCTCAGTTATCAAATTGCGGGAGTTAACGCAATTTGAACCAGCGGCTTGTATTGATAAGGCTCTGGCCCTGTGTATACTGATAATTTACCTTCCTCTACTTCAGTTGAAGGTGGGGGAGAAAAGAACGCTACTTCAAATGATCTGTTGCAAAACTACTGGCATCACCCCAGTCATTCTCCATCTTTGCGAGTCTGACAGCAATCAATCAATCCGTCACTGCGGGTCTCAGGTGCACGCCCCCCGCCCTCGGCTCGTCCCTTCTGTCTCCGCTGTGCTCTGCCCACTTTTCCAACATTTTTCAAATATGGCCAGTTTCAAATATTCAAATTTTGGAGTTAGGCTGTGAACAGGGGTTTAGTTACCCTTTAATGTAAATGGCATCTACTCCAGTAAACATTTTCTGTGAGAGGACCCACCGACATATTTTTTTGCTTCCAACACCCATGCCTAAATGTAGAGTTCACGCCAGAAAACTGTGATATACTCAAGATGTGGTTCTAATTTCGGGGTGAACTACTTACCATTCCAAATTGTGCAGTTAGTAAGATGAACAGTAGTGTAAGCTTTCAGTGTGGCACATCATTGAAGTGTTTTATGATTTTCAGAGCCGAAAGGAAGCAGTGGAGGCGTGTCCAGCAGTGGAGGGTCTTCTGCACCAGTCCAGCCAGGTGGAATGCTGTTTCAGGGTGGCGTCCCAAAATTGCGACATGTAGGAGGTGTGTTTGTTAAATGTTTTTCTTGGTCTATTTAAAGGAATAGTTCACCCAGAAATGGAAATGGTTTTCACACCTTGTGTTGTGGGCCATATGCTGTTGGTGCAGGAGAATTTGAAGGAGATTTACATCACTTATGCCAAGTTCACACTGCTCGATTTTTAAACTTGTCAGATCACTGTTTATAGTATCGCTGACATCTCTGTCAGGTGCGCAAACTACGTTTCACAACTAAACGCATGCAAGAAGTTGTAAGGAAATAATGCAAGATCACATGTGCATGAGAGTTCTCGTGCAAGACTGGAATTGTCATTAAAAATTATAGCAAGAAGCTTGTGATACAAATTGTCTGTGAAGGAGAAAAAGAAAACAAGATTATGGAGGAGGAAATGGTTGGGGAGATACAGATAACAAGGATTTTGTTCTGCAAAGAGAGTTGAAGGTAAATAAATAATTTTGCAATGTGCTGCTGGTTTAAGCAAATGTTTGTGCTTTGTTTCTATTTGATTTAATTGTAACGCTTATATAACTCCTCCCCGAAACTCCTGCTGCCCTGAATCTTGCGCTTCCATTGGCTGTATGTCATCGCTAATGTCATTTTCAGTCAGAACACATTTCACACTGCGGGATTTTTAATTGCAGACAGCTCCAGATATTAAACTTGGCAAATATCACGCGGGTGTCGGCGACTTATCGCTGATACTCTCAGATCGCATTTTTGTTCATTCACACTGCATGATTGGCACTCACGTGAACCATTTGCCTTCGATTTCGGGCATTTGTCGGTGATTGAAAATCATGCCTAAAATCATGCATTGTGAACTTGGCATTACAGTTATGGCTTGAACGCATTGTTTATGTTCATCTCTAATCCCCTGTCATGTTTCACACAAAACACAACTCCTGAGCAGATGCTAATGGATGGTATGGCAGTGCCGCGTAATATGAGCCTCCACATTTTCAGGACTCACAACTACATTCAGCGACAGTATCAAAAATGTCGATGACCATAACATTGGGAAGTTTTATCACAATCGACAGTGTGTTATTAAATAAACAAGTCCAATCAAGGTTAGAGTTCATCTATTAGATATTTTAAACATACTAAAAGGACTTTAAATGCTTAGTAACCGAGCGCAGAGAGTACCTTTTTCTACCTGTCTCTTACTAATCTTGAAACTGGGTTTTAGTCACTAAGAAATATATGCTAGAACTTTTCAGTTTCTAAGCTATTTTATTGATAAACTACAGAACAGTTTTGATACCTTTCTGCGCTACTGAATGTTTCTGTGTGCGCAATCTGCAAGTTACATTGCAATACATTATGTACAGTATTGTGCAAAAGTTTTTGGCTTGCTAGTATTTTTACACACAAAAAGTGGGTTTAAGCCAGTTATTTATATCTTTTGCTGTAGTGTGTCAGTAGGAAATATCATTTTACATTTATAAATTAATTTCCATTAATTTTAATAATCCAGTGAGATTTTTGTAAGGACGGGTTGACCTTGTTGCTATGGATGATGTCAACACGTTTACTATGACCACAGTGATTGGCTGATAGGGGAGGGGTCTATGTCAGTGATTTAAATATAGAAATATTTTGTTTCATGTTACCATATTCAAAAAAAGATTTTAAAATAAAAATGTTGCCATATTCAAAAAAAGATTTTAAAAAGAAGGCCAAGTGTCACAAATTAAACTAGTTATATGATCAGCTAATTGTCAGCCTCGTACATGTCTTCATCTTGAGAGTTTGCAGAATTCAAGCAAAAATAATGTTTTATAAACAAAGTTTGTGAGGAGCACGTTCAAACTGTCTATCTAATCAGCGCAAGAGGAGGTATATACACAGCCGAGAGCCGATAGGCTAAGTACTGCTACTTTTGTGAAGGGATATCACGCAACACATGAAATCCCACAACTTACATTTCATGTGTTGTGTGATATCTCAGCGCCCAAGTAGCAGTGCTTTGCCTGTACTTCCCCATAATATATTCCCAAATTAATATTTAGCTAGGAAATCTCTTAGTCTTAATCTGCATCGCTATTTGTACTCGTTGTGAATACGCAGGCCACAAGAAGTAATTAGGTGGGGGGTTTTTTGGCTCACTTACTCGGGACATGCTAGCTGGCAACATAGGATTCCATTTATTATGCTAAGCTAAGCTAGCGGCGACCCTGCCAAACTAAAACAATGCATGCACTGAGACAAAAATGCATCTTCTCAAAATGTAGGAAACAGGCACGTGCAGAGAGGGGGGTTTTGGGTGCTCGAGCCCCTGCCCCTTTTCAAAATGAATCAAAAATGCCCCTCTCAGACAAATATCAATGATAATATTTTGTGGTCAATAAAACAAAAATGTTTTTACTTATAATAACATGACAATGTGTACAATACGAACTCAAAAGTTGGGAAATTTCGATGTATTTGTACATCTCAGTCGGTCTGAGGCGCTGCCATGACGCGTTGCCATGGGTTGCGTGCGCTGATTCGGAAGCGGCTCTCGATCCATATATGGTTCTTTTAGAGAGCGTCTGTGTCTTAAAGGGGAAAAAATAAATCAGAATTTTTTAAAATCAATAATCAATGCTATAATGTGTCGATTTAATTACAAATCTATATACTATATATCATCATGCCCGTTTGTCATGTATAATACATCAACCAATCGTGATCTGGCAAAGCTCAAATTCCATTGGGCAATGTGTAGTTGAGCGGTTCTAATTCATGAATGGGTTGAAAATTACATGGACAGACGAACTAACGTTGTTGGAACGTTTTCCTGCGGTTTGTCTCATTTTATAAATCAAATTGCATTGCTGACCTAATGGATGTTAACTGACACCAAACAAAGCACTGCACAAAACCATGCTGCACCAAAAGTCGCATTAATGGTAAGTAGTGTTAAATTTACTTGTATTTATGTATATTGGTACACCATTTACTATTTGATGAAACTATCAAAGTTAATGGAGCCCAAGTGCCAACTATTCCCATAATAGGCCTGTAGGTGGCCTACAGGCCTATTATGAGAAGTGTAGGCTGGCGTGAAAGGCCTTTATTATATTACCATGTTTGATTATATTATGCAGCATTATCAAGATCATGATTATATTATCAAGCCTGCATTTATTTAATCAAAAATTCAGAAAAAAGCAGTAGCCTATTATTGTGAAATATTAATTAAAATAATGGTTTTCTATTTTAATATGCTTTAAAATATAATGTATTCCTTTTAATTAATAATTTATTTACATATTGCCCCCTTTTTTTTAAATTTGAGCCCCTGTCTCTTAAGAACTCTCTGCACGTCCCTGGTAGGAAAGAAGTTGAATAAGCCCTATTTCTAAAAACGGTGGAGTGTTCCTTTAAATGATATTTGACATTTGATTACTATTTCTGTAGCCTACCTGGAAAATCTAGTTTAAACCTACATGAGAACTGTTTTTCATTTGTATGTTTGTTCTGTTGTATTTATGAACAATGTATGTGTATAATGTATAGCCTATACTGTATTCTGTTTACAGCACCAGTCAAAAGTTACGACGCATCAGTGGGAAAGTGTGTCCAAACTTTTGACTGGTAGTAGTGTTGTCAAAAGTACTGACCTCGATACCAAATCGGTACTGAAGTTTTAAAAATGTGCTGCTTTGCGCGCTGGTGAGCTGTAATCGTAAACACTTTTTGCCATTGTGCTCACGTGCTCATCGGATGTGCCTGTGATTGGCTACAATGATCAGCACACTGCAGCGCTTGAAAGCACACGGAAGTGTTTGAAAATGTTTTGATAGCGGGAGCGTTTGAAAGTGCAAGCAGGCATCAGCCAGCGGACCGGTAGGCTGATAGACGCCTGCATTCAAACACTCCGTGTGTATCTGTGCAAGCACTCTGTGAAAAGTGTCATTGATAATATATTTATAACATGTTTGTAAAGTGCTGATCATTGTAGCCAATCACAGATGTGTTTGATGAGCGTGTGAGCGCGATGGCCAGTCAGATGTGTTTATGAATGCACTCAAAGCGTCACATTTTTAAAACTTCAGTACCGATTTGGTATCGATGTCTGTACTTTGGACAACACTAAATGGTAGGCTACTTTACTATAATATACACCTCCCTAATATCCCTAAACATCTTGTGGAGCATTCTTGGAGTATGCATTTTAACTGTTTCTTATGCTGTTGCGCCTTTCATAGGCCAAGATCAGTGACTAGTCTACATCAAGCTTAAAGTGTCATGGCAGAGCATTAAAGTGTAGTTGTCCAATGTGGTTCCAATCATTCATTATGGGTTTGTTGAAAATGTGGTTGTGAGTCCTGAAAATGTGCTGTAAGAACAAGACCCAATAAAGCGGCGCTGAGTTTTGTTTTGTGTGAAACATTACAGGGGATTAGAGATGAACATAAACTGCGTAATGATCTGTTCCAGCCCTACTTACATTTCATATAATTCAAGCTACAGATTTTAAGACATTTTGAAGTGCCCTACTCGAATCAGTTGTGCTGTGTTGCAGATGGTTCTGCAGGCAGGTCTGCGTTGCACCCTCCTAGCACTCGTTCTGCTGCCCCACGCCCACCCGGCAGTCACGATGAGTCCGACAGTCCCTCTCAACAGGCTTCTCCCACAGAGTCAGGCCGTTCCCAGAGACCGTCCCTGCCTGATCTCTCTCGTTCCCCTGCTGGAGGTAGTAGCCCCTCTACAGGCATGAAGCACAGCTCTTCTGCCCCACCTCCGCCACCCCCAATGTCTCGGCGTGGAAACGCTCCTCCTGCCCCACAGCAAAAGGCCACAGCAGCCTTGTACAATCGAGAAAAACCGCTTCCACCGACACCAGGTCAGCGGGGACCCTCTCCAGCACCAGTGCGTGAAAACGCACCACCTCCTCCAGTGAAACCTCCTCCGTCACCTGTGAGCAACCGCTCATCTTCATCATCCTCCTCTTCCTCCCTGGCCCCGCCTCCGCCCCCATACCGTCAGCAGTCTGTGGTTTCCAATGGCCCCTCCAGTCCTGTGAATGAGGCTGCCCCTGAACTGCCCCAGAGACACAACTCGCTCAGCAAGAAGCCTTCAGCGGCTGGACACACACCGACACGTGGGCATGCACCTCCTCCACCACCATCACCCACCCCACAGGCTGCCAGACCACCTCCTCCAGCACGAGAGCCCCCGGGTCGAGGAGCAGGTGAGGTCTGAAATAAGGTGGTTCCAGAGAATTGTTTTTTTTTGTTGAGAAAGTCCTCTAATTTGCTAAATTAATTGTTTTTGTGTTGAAACCTTTTTAAAATGTGGGGCCTGTAAGTCTTTTATGCTCACCAAGACTACATTTATTTGATTGAATGGAAAAGTAATATAATAAAATATCATTCCAATTTAAAATAGCTGTTTGCTAATTAAATACATTTTAAAATGTAATTTATTCCTGTAATGGCAAAGCGAAATTTTCAGCATCTTAACTTCAGTCTGCAGTGTCACATGATCCTTCAGAAATCAGTGTCACATGATCCTTCAGAAATCATTCTAATATGATGATTGGCTGCCCAAGAAACATTTCTTATTACCATTACCAATGTTGAAAACTGCTTTGAAACCATGAGATATATATTTTTTCATGATTCTTAGATGAATAGAAAGTTGGTAACATTATAAATATCTTTGTCACTTGATCAATTTAATGCATCCTTGCTGAATAACAGAAATTACCCCAAACTTTTGAACGGTAGTATATATTTCTTATGGTATTTCTAGATACATTTCTAAAGGTGTGTGACATTCACACAAAATGATTACTTTGTCATTATTTACTGTCTACTTTGTAGAATGTCTGGATTTTGAAGCTGCTCTTTTTCATACATCTATAGATCATTATGACCACAGCTGTCTATTTCTTCATAGGAAACTATAAAAGGATGATAGGAGTCTTTTCAAGTCATATGATATATGACATCATTATATGATTTGTGTGAGGAACATAACTATTTATTGTATAACTTCACAAAAGTTGAATGGACTACAAAAATGGCATGTTGATGCCAGATTTCACATCATTAAACCACACTAAGCTATGGTATACCTTTAGAAGAGTTTGAATAATGTGCATGAGAATTGCAGTTTTGAATTATTTGTGTATTGATGGTTTTGCTTGATGTTTTCATCATGACTTCCTTTATTAGCCCCTCCAGTTCCTGGGCAGCCGTCACGGAATGGCCGGGATGCTCCGCCGCCACCTCCACCTCCGTATCGGACTCACGGTAGCACCTCGGATGTCCCGAGCCGAGGCAAGCCCCTCCTCCCCCTCCCGCACACCAGCCGGGCCCCGCCCCTCCCCGCCTATCCGCAATGGACACACTTCCATTTCCCGTTCCTTTGTAGGTGAGTCCATCAAGCTCACGCTCAACCCGCACCTGCAGTCTCACCTGGTCATTTCAACATCCTTCGTTCATCTAGAGAGGATGATGTTCTCTCCTAATTGAATCTAGTGCTGCACTGGTCTCATAGTGAAAGTGATGTTTTCATCATATGCTCTTAAACTCTCTCACATTGGCCCATCTTTATTTTTGAGCTCTGGCATTGTGCCACAGGTGATACAAAACACATCCACACTTTTGTGTTGAACCTGTTAGGAATCTAAAATCATTCAGATTTATTTTCCTATTAAAAAAAGTAACTCATGTAGCAAGGTCAGAGGTATCCACAGCTTGAGTATTTAACAGGATTTAAGCGCGGGAGCTGTAAGTAGTGGGAAAAACCACATAAATATGTTCTCATCTCGTGCAGAAGTACAGTGAAGTGCTGCATCTGTAACAGCATGAGAGGATATGTGTCTGTACATCTCAACCTTTATGCTAAGGAGAAAATCCAATGCAACTTTGAGGGAACCAATGAAACATGATTATTTATTTCTGCTCAGCTAGTCACATTGGATGTCAACCACACAACAAATGCTAATACTTTTTCATATACTGTCTACATTCTTTGTATAATAGTTCTACCTAATGACATATTAGACAGGACTGTTAAACATTGTGAAAACTGTTAAAAATTGTGAGCACTGTGTCCTCAGACTGAAGCCTTGTTTATACTTTCGTCTGGCTCCGCTGAATGCATGCGCGCCTCGTCCATATGGGGAGGTGTTTATACTCAACGCGCTCGCAGTTGTGCTATTCTTTGAAAAGACAGAGGGCGAATATATTGTTCTATAAACCATCAGGAAACAGCGGTGAGTATAAACGTCATGTGTGTCATGCTCGGCCAGATTCGCCTAAAACTCGTGCATCTTCGGTTGCAGAGCTGCGCGCAAAGTTACATGTATAGTTGTCATTAGGCTTAATGCTAGCAGGAAGAGTATTTCAATTCATTTTTAAATAACAATATGGGTAATATTAAATAGTTTAGTTTATTGTATCGATTGACAACGCTAGTCTATACATCATTCAAAAAGGAAACTGAAAATTGGACTGCAGAGATGCAAATCATAAAGCATTTTGAATAGCACCATTTTGAATATCAGTCATGCTGATCACTTTCTTAACTTCAGGTTACTCATTTTGTTATGAAAATATTTGCAATGCAAAGGTAAAATTATGTAAAATTAGAACTGCCTTCTGTCCGTTGGCTAAACTCCTCACCTTCTCACCGAAGGCCCCAATGCTGATTCAACATGCTGAATCAGGTGAACTGAAGCCAACTTGAGCCCACAAAAACTGGCCTGACAGTCGCTCACAGACAGCCGTTTTGGTGCGTCACAGCCCTTAATGCAAATCCATAGTTTAACTACATGGTATTTGTGTGGTTATACAAGTGGTAACCAATACGCCAAAAAACAGGGATGGCTTATGTTTGTGCTATACATTATGTGCTAAAAGGTTAATAAGCAAAATAAGTTTAAATCCCTATATTACAATGATTTTGAAGAAAAACACAAACTCTGTGTTAGCAGATTAGAAGAATCATCCGCAGGAACACACAACACTGCACATTCGCTATGGACAAAGTAACCTGTTACTGTCATTTCTTTATCTTTATATCATCTGATGCCATTTTGGTGGACATAGCCCAACCAAAGTGCCATGAACAGCATTTGTTTGAAATCGAGATCTCTTGTTAGATAACTGTAATTTCTGATCAATTTAATTAAGTCCTTGCCAAAAAAACGTACTGACCCCAACTTTTGAATGCTATTAAACATTATTTAAAATATCAAATGTCTGATCACTCTCAGTTGCTCTTTACAATCCTTGTTTTCTTTTGTCTCTTTCAACAGATGATTTTGAGTCCAAGTATTCTTTTCATCCTCTGGATGACTTCCCTCCTCCAGAAGAGTATAGACACTTCACTAAGATATACCCGAGCAAAGCTAACAGGGGTAAGTCTCAGGAAATGAACTGTTAGATCTACCAGTTTGATTCTGAACCATACAAGCTTCAACAAATAAATGTAATGAATCCCACTATGAGCTTGTGTAAGGACAAGTTGGTGAATATACACCAGCCCTGCTGCATGCTCTTCGTTTTCAATCGTTTTATAGCGTGAATGCATTTGCCTGATGGCTATGAACTGGTATTGATACCATGTCTGATTGATGATTGTGTGCTCTTGGCTTGGACTCATTCATGTCTCTGTTTGTTTGGCAGTAATGAGAGGAGCCCCTCCTTTGCCACCTGTTGGGAGGTAAACACTGTGATCAGTCGCACGGGCTGCATCGGCGGCGAGGGTTTTCATACAGACCCATACGCTCATAAACAGACAATCTCTCATGCACATCTAAAGACACAAAGCTTGCACTTTATTAACAACCATTCCCCCATCGGATAACATTCGTCTACATTCAAGCAAGCTCCACCTCTTTTGTCCTGCGCAGAGGGTCGTCTTCACTCAGAAAAAGTTTTGCATTCCACCATCAATAATGGCCAACTTTATTTTTACCCTTGACATTTCACCGAGGTAGCACTGCACATTTGGTTTGTTGTGCACTAAGAGCTAGCAGAAGTGTAACGGCGTCCGAGCCTGCATTTAGGTAATGCGTAGCACTTGAGATGGGAAGCGGAAAGCATATCCCTGGAAAACGTCTTAACTACCACGTCATGTTAATATTTTGTTGTTTTTTCTCTCAGTCGCTACCCCCATGTTATGCACTGTGAATAACGCGAGTCACATAGCTGAGCGCGCACTGAACTGTAAAAACTGTTACTGCTTTAGATGTTTGTTCGTTTTTGTCCTGGTCGTGCCCCTTTTCAGGGAACAGCCATTACCTTTAAGTTCTCTCAGGGGATTTGTTGGACTTCAATGCCCTCCGGTAAGTTTGAGAACGAGAGTAAAAAAAGGTCCAAAAGTGCCAACAGATGTTCTGCCATTAATAAATCAGCATGGCTCCTTCTGCTGTAAAACAGATCCTCCATTGGGAACTGGTAGTTTTCATTGTTTGTTCTTAAGGTGAACCATGAGTTTTTATTTCAGGTTTGAAGTTCTCGTCCAGCAATATTCCTCACCTTTTTCACCTGGCTTCCCTGTAATTATCCCGTTACAGGACGGCACAGCTATGATATTTATGTTTGTGACTTGGTTGAAAGCGAAATTTGTCCACAAGCTGCCTACGGACTGGTTTCGCATCAAAATCCCAAGCGTTTTAACCGTTACGGAACTTGATCAAGTTCAGTGCATGCTGCTTTTTTCGGACAGACCTCCAGTATAAATGTTGGGTATATTTGCATGTAAAGCAGCAAAATTGCTCTATGTATTGCTTCATTTACTTCTGTTTTTTAACAGTACATCTGCTGTTTGGATGACAGGACCATAGCTAAAGGTTCTGCTACAGTGGTCTTATACTAAACATTATTGCTGCAGAAATGTGGTTACTAGTTATTTCATACCAGTCATGTTCAACTAACTGTACAATTGATGTTTGCATTGAAGACTAATGACGACATCCCAGTTTTTCCATATTTGGAGTTTGTTTAGTGTCATTGTTAGACTTCCTGTTCATGTTTAATCTCCAGATAATAGACTACATTTTAGTTCTGCAGAAGAGCTAACATCTCAAATATTGAGTGTAGATTAGATGGACTTTTTTCATGAACTTTTTTGCACCTCTGTTTTTCTGCCTTACATTTGCTGATTAACGTGTCGGTACGGGATTTTTAAAACAAATGAGAGATTTAAAAATGGTGTATTTGCAGGTACAGAGGGAGATGTGGTAGTTATGGTTATTAATCTATTTTTAAGTTGTAAAAAGCTTGTAAGATAGTAAATAATTTCAGGCAAACGACAAATGAAGTCGTGGACTAATCGTTTCTTGATGGTATATCCTCGTCCCTGAATATAGATGAGGATGTTTTCTGAGACTAATAATTGTATTTAATTGCTTACTGTCTGCCAGCAGAGGTCAGTGTACATGTCTTTAGGAGCATAACTTGCTCACATTGGGCCGCATTCATGAAACTTTCATAAATTAGTTATTAGTAGTAGTAATTAGTAATTTGCGCGTAAAATGCACCTTAATGAAAAGTCTGCTCCAGATTCAAAAACGCTTTGTATACCACGGATTCGGTAGTTAAATGTGTGTATATTAATGAATTCCAAACATGCGTAAATAAGAAGCATGTGCACGCTCATTCTTAATTAGCATAATCCCCGCCCATAAATTACAACTACAAATGACATGGCCAGG
Organism: Gobiocypris rarus; assembly: GCA_023029165.1. NCBI lineage: Eukaryota > Metazoa > Chordata > Actinopteri > Cypriniformes > Gobionidae > Gobiocypris > Gobiocypris rarus. The sequence goes on along the minus strand of CM040919.1, from coordinate 32,394,874 downwards.
AACACTGTGGACTCTTCTGAAATTCTTTCTCAGGTTTAGATTCAGTAATTTGCAATGCTAAAGAGAGTATTTGGCCATATGACTTGTAATAAATATTAAATTATTTTGTGTCCACCTAAGCATGTTTTAGCCAGCTAAAAAATCTCTGGTGCTCTTCTGAAAACGGCCAGCTGGTGGCGCTTGGAAGCGCTTTGCAAGGACAGCATTTCTCCAGCTGAGATACTTTGGTAGAATATCCATGGCAGTAATGTGTTACTAGTATCTTATTTTGAAGAATATTACTGAATTTAGAAATGCAGTAAAATGCAGTATTAACTGTTCGGCTGGTGTACAAGTGGGATATTGGTCAGTGTAGTTTTTGTCCCACCCCTCCTCCACTGTGACATTGGGTGGCCTGGTAAAAAAAAAGTGATGAGCCCAACTATTACCCAACATTAAACAGTACAGACAAAAAAAAAAAGACGGATCAAATACGTCAATTAATTATGGTAGGCCTGCCCAACATAGTGCATCAAAATGCAATGTCATCAGTTTGCCTAAATAAGAACACAGAACGTTCAAATGTTTTACGCACCACCAATGCGCACCATTTACTTGTGGTACGGAGCAGGTGTAAATTTCTTTCATAGTAACAACAATATGAACTACTAAAATATGAACATTTTTGTGAATCCGAAAATTTACGTCAGAGCGGCTTTACGAAATAATTTACACGCATTCATTCTGCTTGTTTCATGAATGAGGCCCATTGAAAGAGAGAGGATTGTCATTGTCTCCATTCCATGCTTAACAAAAGCCTGTCCAGACCTGTTTAAATAAAGCTGAAGAAAAACACGAGGTCAAACAATGTCTTTGTCATTTGTCACGACTTTGATGTATTAACGACACAACAGAGATCAGTTGTTTAAATTGTGTTTGTCTTCAAGGAAAAACTTGATAAAAAAAAGTCATTATGTGAATCTTCTTTTGGGCTCCACAAACTACTAAACTGACTGGGTGCGTTTGGCTATAAATGTAGACAACTCGGTCATTGCTGACTGAAAAAGTAGACTTTTTTTCTTTTTTTTCTTTTTTTTATGTCCGCATTGGAAATGAATTTCATCTAGTAGAAACGTTTGGTACTGCGCCCAAACTAAATCTTACTTATCTTGAGGTTATTTTGAGATATTAAGCTTGTTGCAGTTTTGAATAAAATTTGTTCTCTTTCACAGGTTAATTCTGAGCTTACTGACGTGCTTGTGCGCTATTAGAAGCTCGCGAATCATGGTCATCCTTTTCCCCCCGAAGTGGCCTAGGCCTCTCTCTGTTCTGCGGCCTGGGGTTTGGGATGTTGGGCTCGAGGATGTGGAGAGCAAGCGGCGGCTCGCGCACCCCCTTCTCTCTCCTCTCCCGAGCACTCGCGGTGTTTTACCGCTCGTGTACTCTCACGCAGTGTTTTACCCCTCTTGTACTCACACTGGGTGTTTTACCCCTGGTGTACTCTCACAGGGTGTTTGCGCACGCAGTGTTCTACCGCTCATGTTTGCGCACGTTGTGTTTTACCGCTCTTGTATGCGCAAACAGTGTTTTACTACTCATTTATTCGCATGCAGTGTTTACCGCTCGGGTATACACACCGCTCGTATTTCGCACGCGGTGCGCAAATATTATCTAACCGCTTGCCTGGAAGCATGTTATTCGGTTTCCTTTGGGCTAGATGATGTGTTCACTACAGTGCCTGACTCTGAAGATTTCGGGCCTGTTTCTTTGGACAGCACTCTCCCGCCTAGCGGCTAGGAAGCACGGTTTATTTACACGCTTTGTGCGCTATTTAGAAGCTCACAATCATTTGGTCCACGTGAGTCAATCATCTAAACTCGATTGAGAGATCTTAAGTGATCCAAATAGCTAAACTCTATTAGCGAGAAGGAAGCTGCCATTTTTCAGTGATCTGCATAACTATTTCAGATGCTGGAGACAGCTTTCCTCCGCTTGCTGTTGGGCACTCTAGAGCTGGTTCGGTGTCTGCAGGGCTCCACCTATGGTTCTACTTCTTGAAATCTTTCTCTAGCAGGAGGGGTTCCTCTAGTAAGAGGAGTAACCAGGGTCATCCCCCATCTACCATAGTTTGGGGAGCTTGTGGTCACTCGTTTCCTAGCCAGAGACCTCATAGGCTCAAGCCGTAGCGTTTTAACAGCAATCCTACGTTGAAGTTGGGACAGACCGTGCAAGCGTTTCTGCCCACCTTACGTTCTCTTTCCTATCAGAGCACCTTGATGTGCAGGACTGGTTTGTCCTCATTCACTTCCAGCGTGGAAAGGAGACGTTTCAGGCTTTCTCCCCTTACGCGCACGTCAAGTCAGTTTTCCGCTACCCACTCCAACGGAGACACACACAGTTTTCTCCAGGGGCCAGTAGATCACACACTTTTCCACTCAGGCTGCGTCAGGACGCCAGGTGCTTTCCTTCGCGGTTGAACCCCCTTCCCCTGAGGGCCAGCTCGACACCCGAGTATGGGTATGTTTGCTGCAAAGTAAAAGCTAGCGGTTGAGAGCTTCGCCCAACAGTTCTCAGCCGCCCAAGAGCAGACTGAGGCTATCAAGCACATACTGCCCTGGCGGCCAGCTGCTGCTTCCACCCAGCCGCCCGGGCAGTCCACTCAGCCTGCTTGCCGCCGAGGGCACTCGCCAGCGCCTCCCACCCCTCGTGCGCCTCCCCAGAAGCAGCCTTCAACGGGGTCGCGCCAAGGAAGCCGCAGGAAGGTGCCCCAGTCCGCCTCAGACAGGCATGCTCCGGGTCCAAGTGACTCAGGCCTGCCTTCAAACCCTCACCCGAACCTCAGTTTTCTATGGGCCGGTGTGCCCTTTGAACAAGTTTCCAGACATGTGGTTGTGTCAACAGATACATCCGCCACGGGCTGGGGGGCCATATGAAATGGACATGCTGCCGCGGGATCCTGGACAGGACCCCAGCACCTCCTGCATGTCAATTGCCTCGAGTTGCTGGCAGTACGGTTTGCCCTGCACCGCTTCTGAGCCCTGCTCAAAGGTCACTCTGACATTACTAGGAGTGACTGAACGAAAGGGAACGTCTCGGTTACGTATTTAACCCTCGTTCCCTGAGGAAGGTAAGGAGACGTAACGTCCCTCTGCCACATCCGCTGTACTGCTGAAACGGTCGGGAGTTCAGTCTTGGCTCCTCAGCAGGTAACATAATGCGATCTTGCCAGCGCTCCTCCTGATATACCCATGCGTTGCGGCGGAGTCCGTTATGCAAATACTGCATGCCCATGGCATTGGCACTGCCATTGGGCGCTTTCTAGATCTCGAAGTTGATAGGCTTCTAAGCGAAACCCCAATTCATCAGTCACTGACGTTACGTCTCCGTTCCCTCCTCAGGGAAAGAGGGTTACATACATACTGAGATGTTTCCTTATCTCAGGGAGTTACTTCAGTATCCAAGTACGTTTTTGTCTGAAATGTAGGTTAATATATAATTTTACGCAATTTTTAATGAAGGCCGAATCACAGACTATTTAAGTCCGAATCACAGACGTTAAACCGAGGTTGTGATTCTCTGTGGTCATTAAAAATCCCAGGATGTCCTTTGATAAAGAATAAGGGTGTAACCCAGGCATTCTGGCCAAATTTGCCCATTGGCCTCTGTCCATCATGGTCTCCTAATCATCCCCATATATATATATATATATATATATATATATATATATATATATATATATATATATGATTGACTTCATCACTCTGTCTTCTCTCCACCATAAGCTGGTGTGTGGTGGGCGTTCTGGCGCAATATGGCTGCCGTCGCATCATCCAGGTGGATACTGCACATTGGTGGTGGTTGAGGAAATTCCCCCCTTCTATATGTAAAGCACTTTGAGTGCCTAGAAGAGCACTATATAAAAAGTGTAACTAAATATAAACAAAACAGTTTTGTACATTTGTTTTTATATTAAATGTGTTTATAGACTAAATACCATAAAACTATTCTACAAATAGAAACAGCTCAAGCTTTTATCAAATCTGTCCTGTTTCCAAGAAACATTTAGGTGAGATATTTGTAATGTAATTAAGCAATGTTTAATTATGAATGAAAACCTAATAAGTAATAGATTTACTTGTTAAATAAGGATTAAAAAGTCTTGTTCCAGCCGGTTTGACAACCAGGAGTGTCCATTTTGATTGTTAATGAGATGAACAACACCCTGACTTGAACTGACTTCATACATCCATGAAAAATTACCTTGAGATTAGTTGGTTAAAAAAAAAACACCATCGTTTTTATTTTTATTTTATTTTTTATAAATACGAGTTAAACTTTGCTGTCATCTTTTCAAAACCGCTGAAAAATATAATATTTTAACATTAGTGATTATTATATCTCCCCTACAGCAATACCCAACTGTTATTTTAAGATAAAAACAAATCTGCGGATCGTTTACGTGTCACACCAGGACATTGTCACACTAAAGGAGAGAAATGGTGGTGATTGCATTAAAGGAAGTGAGGGGTATTACATTAAAGTATTTTTATTTAACTTTGAATGAGTCAAAGAAGAAGGGTGGGAATTTGGTCCCTCTCATACGGGGGCACGGTGGTGCTATCGAAAAGGGCACTTTCACTTTCACAGGGGCAAGGGCTCGAGCCACTACTATTCATTACAAGCTAACCTGTCATGCAGTTAGCAAGACACATTTGCATCATTTTCCATGAAAATGTACTTTAATGTACATTTTTAATTTAAAAATTACTTATGACTGTCACATCAAAGGGCAACAAAACTTAACATTCTTATAGTGGTTCATTTTATAGTGACCCTGAATGGGGTTCTTCAACTAATCAAACTTGGAACTATCGGTGTCACGCCAGAGGACAGGGTTTTCTTTAACAAAAGGTATCAAGATTTTAACCTTTAGAAATATACGGATGAAAAAAATGATAATTTACCATTTGAGGTGTTTATGAACATTTTGATGCTTTTCTTTTGAATTTATAAAAGTTGTGATTTATTGAACCATGCTTGAGACGGTCACACCATTAGGACAAATTTGAGATTTGGCTCAAAAGTAATCTAATAACAGCTGAGCAATGTTTATAACAACATGTCCATGTAGGACAAAATATGTATAATATTTTATTCAGGACAGTACTTCATAAAAAATAACATGCATCTTGTACGACAATCTCTTATTTAGTTATTATTAATTCACATTTTCACAGATTCTGTAAGCGGTTCACATAGGCCTACTTTTTTTCTTGCAACAGTAGCCTATATAGCCTAGTATTATTTTTTTCTTTATTTTTTCTTCTAAATATTTAGATTTATGTAGCCTAAATTGAAATAACCTTAAAATATGTTTGTCAGCCTTACAGCCTATTTATACGTATCTATTTTTTAAATCACTATCAACTGAAAAAAAAAAAAAAAGTTGACATACCTGTTGAGTCGAGAAATGACACGTGGTGATTAGTAAGGTGCTTGTAGAGGATTGCAGAACTGGTGAGATTGTGAAAATGAGCTTTATACAAATAGCCTAGCCTACTGCATAGGTTTCTGTCATAAATATTTGAAAGGTTTAGTGTGCCAAGCTGGGCGGAGCTGAGAGCCATGGAAACACGATCGCTATCTGCAGGGTATTCCAAAAGTAGGCTTTATGTTGTACTCTCGGTTGATGAAAGGGTTAGTTTACCCAAAAAAAATTACTCATCATCATGACGTTCCAAGACTTTCATTCATTTTCGGATCACAAATAAATAGCTTTTTCATTAAATTTGAGACCAGTGACAGTGCGGTCCATTCTTGTGTTAAGCTGGGCATAGGCCTGCTGTGCATTTTCTGTGCAAGGTTACCTTCTCACAAGTCACACTGTACGAGTAGATCGCAAGCGATGTAAAGCCAAAGTTCACGATTTATGTGCTAACACTAAGGCATAATCGTCAAGCGCGACTTGTCTGCTCACACTACGAGTGAAATAAATAAAACCTGTGCCTTGTTGCGACAGTTCTTGCTTTACAATCGATTCGTCGGTTTCTCAATCTCCCTTTTACCTATAATAGATTCATCTGATTTAAAGTGTCATTGGATGTTTAAGATTTAATATTTTAAAGTAATAAGTAATTTAAAGAGAGGCAAATACAATCATAAATAGTTGCAAACTTACCTCCTGCAGCTAATCCAAAATTTTGCTTTAAAGTTGGGAAAAATATGGTATTATTCTGCTAAATAAAACAGTGACATACTGTCATTGGTCGACCACGCAATCCGAAGTGAACAAGTCTTTCCATAATGCACTGTAAATAACACCAATTTGCTGTTATACTTGAAAACATAATTTTTGTTCTGAGTGACACTCTACCATTTTCAGCAATCTACATGGCGTAATAATGTGACTTCTGTTGTTGTTCACATTCAGGGACAATTTTTTCCAGCGGAAGGAAGGCTTTTAGTGATTTTACAATTCTCAAAACGCCAATTAGTAAATGTTGGAAGAGCAAAAATATATATGTTGAACTAATTTTCTTTCTTGTGCTAAGTTAAGAAGACATTTTATATTAAGTCAGCAGAAATATATTTGAAAAACATTAAATTAATTGATATTTTCAAATCCAGTTAACATTTAGAATTGCAAATGTTGACTGGACTAAAAAAGGCAAATCCAGTCAATATTTTATAAAAGTATTAAGACCAACACAATATTTTACTACAATAAATAGATTTTTGTTTTTTAAAATCATGCTCCAAAGCTTTTAAAAAGCAGTGTTTTGAAATCAGCCATCTCTTTAGAAGTCATTATTTAGTTGTTGTTTTTTGTGTGTATAAAAACTATTCATAAAATTATTATAGACCCACTGTAGTGAGATGGACTCTGTAACGACGTCTTTAGTGCCTTTTATGGGTCTTGAGAGAGGAAATGTCAGTGCTGCCAATGGAGGGCTTTCTGAGCCATCGGATTTCAACAAAAATATCTTCATTTGTGTGTCTAAGATAAACAAAGGTCTTACAGGTGTCAAACGACATGAGGATGAGTAATTTATGACAGAATTTTCATTTTTCTGTCTATAAAAGTGTCCTTTAAGCATTACCAGCTGAAACACTGGCAAGTAGTAAGAACGCTCCACTGTATCTACTTTGACTATGTGTGTAGTTTCAAAACTAGGTGCATTAAAGACTCATCTTGCAAGAACTCCCAAGAAATGTTTCAGATGTAAAATATAATCTTGGCTTGGCCAAGATCATGTTTAGAAGGCATATAAGGTTTATGGATTGTTATAATGCGAAATAATAACCTATTCAGTTGTTTGTTTAATGTTGTTTCGAATACTTTTGAAAAAATAGTTGATACCCATTTTGTCACTAGTCAACTTGTTTTTTTATTTCATGTTTTTTGATATGTACAGGACCTTCTCAAAAATTAGCATATTGTGATAAAGTTCATTATTTTCCATAATGTAATGATAAAAATTAAACTTTCATATATTTTAGATTCATTGCACACCAACTGAAATATTTCAGGTCTTTTGTTGTTTTAATACTGATGATTTTGGCATACAGCTCATGAAAACCCAAAATTCCTATCTCAAAAAATTAGCATATTTCATCCGACCAATATAAGAAAAGTGTTTTTAATACAAAAAAAGTCAACCTTCAAATAATTATGTTCAGTTATGCACTCAATACTTGGTCGGGAATCCTTTTGCAGAAATGACTGCTTCAATGCGGTGTGGCATGGAGGCAATCAGCCTGTGGCACTGCTGAGGTGTTATGGAGGCCCAGGATGCTTCGATAGCGGCCTTAAGCTCATCCAGAGTGTTGGGTCTTGCGTCTCTCAACTTTCTCTTCACAATATCCCACAGATTCTCTATGGGGTTCAGGTCAGGAGAGTTGGCAGGCCAATTGAGCACAGTAATACCATGGTCAGTAAACCATTTACCAGTGGTTTTGACACTGTGAGCAGGTGCCAGGTCGTGCTGAAAAACGAAATCTTCATCTCCATAAAGCTTTTCAGCAGATGGAAGCATGAAGTGCTCCAAAATCTCCTGATAGCTAGCTGCATTGACCCTGCCCTTGATAAAACACAGTGGACCAACAGCAGCAGCTGACATGGCACCCCAGACCATCACTGACTGTGGGTACTTGACACTGGACTTCAGGCATTTTGGCATTTCCTTCTCCCCAGACTTCCTCCAGACTCTGGCACCTTGATTTCCGTATGACATGCAAAATTTGAGCGACAGTCCAGTGCTGCTTCTCTGTAGCCCAGGTCAGGCGCTTCTGCCGCTGTTTCTGGTTCAAAAGTGGCTTGACCTGGTGAATGCGGCACCTGTAGCCCATTTCCTGCACACACCTGTGCACGGTGGCTCTGGATGTTTCTACTCCAGACTCAGTCCACTGCTTCCGCAGGTCCCCCAAGGTCTGGAATCGGTCCTTCTCCACAATCTTTCTCAGGGTCCGGTCACCTCTTCTCATTGTGCAGCGCCACACTTTTCCTTCCCACAGACTTCCCACTGAGGTGCCTTGATACAGCACTCTGGGAACAGCCTATTCGTTCAGAAATGTCTTTCTGTGTCTTACCCTCTCGCTTGAGGGTGTCAATGATGGCCTTCTGGACAGCAGTCAGGTCGGCAGTCTGACCCATGATTGCGGTTTTGAGTAATGAACCAGGCTGGGAGTTTTTAAAAGCCTCAGGAATCTTTTGCAGGTGTTTAGAGTTAATTAGTTGATTCAGATGATTGAGTTAATAGCTCGTTTAGAGAACCTCTATATAGAGCGGGACTCCGCGGCAGCGGAAGCGGCAGCCCTCGTGTGAAGCCCTCATCGTGTGAAGACCGAAGAGTGTAAAGACCAGCGACTCTACTCTGCGCGACTCCACTCGAGCAAGGACACCGACAAGGCACTTAAGTATAGCTTTCTTTTACCTTAACCCTTTGGTATTTTGCTTGTTTTCGTTTGTTTATTCTTTAATCCCTATTCACTATGTGCTTTCAAATCTCCACTATTACCACTAACACCCGTAAACCACGCTCTGTGTATTCAAGATGCCGTAATCCTAATAATCTGCTTAGGGTACCGATTTCCTCTACCACATTACTGTCCATTCCAATTGGTCTCTGGAATTGCCAGTCTGCTGTAAACAAAGCAGACTTTATTTCGGCTATTTCCACTCATTCTAATCTCAGTCTCATGGCCCTAACTGAGACCTGGATCAAACCAGAAGACACGGCCACTCATGCGGCCCTCTCAACTAATTTCTCCTTTTCGCACTCACCCCGTCCAATTGGGAGAGGTGGAGGTACTGGTTTGCTCATAACAAAGGATTGGAAATTTGAGCCCATACCATCTCTCTCTGGCAACAGCTCATTTGAATCACACTCAATCACTATCACTCACCCTGCTAAAATCCATGTTGTAGTTGTTTATCGCCCCCCAGGTCAACTGGGTAACTTCTTGGAGGAGTTGGATATGTTACTCTCCAACTTTCCTGAAGATGGCACTCCTCTGGTGCTGCTCGGTGACTTCAACATCCACCTTGATAAACCCCAGGCTGCAGACTTCACCTCTCTACTGACCTCCTTTAACCTTAGCGAGTATCTACCACGGCTACTCACAAATCAGGTAATCATTTGGACCTTATCTACACACGCTACTGCTCTACAGACAATAACACTTTAGTGACTCCATTGCACACCTCCGACCACTTCCTCGTCACTCTTAACCTCATACTCACTTCTGATACAACTCATACTAATCCACAGATCACCTTCGCGCACCCACGCTCTCTCTCTCTCTCTCGCTCTATCCACTATGGTTTCATCCTCACTTCCGCCACCTGCTCAGTTCTCAGCTCTGGACACTAACAGTGCTACTGACACTCTTTGCTCCACTCTAACATCTTGTTTAGACAGCTTTTGCCCCCTTTCATCTAGACCAGCCCGCACCACACCCTCTGCCCCCTGGCTGTCTGATGTTCTCCGCGAACATCGCTCTGGGCTCAGGGTGGCAGAGAGAAAGTGCTCAGTAAAGCAGCTTCCAAATCCTCAGTACTTATCCTGCTGGATCTGTCTGCTGCTTTTGACACAGTTAACCACCAAATCCTCCTGTCAACACTCATGAAGATGGGGATCTCAGGAACTGCTCTCCAGTGGTTCAAGTCTTACCTCTCAGGTAGGTCCTTCAGGGTGTCATGGAGAGGTGAAGTGTCTAAGTCACATCATATAGCTACTGGAGTTCCTCAGGGCTCAGTGCTTGGACCACTTCTCTTCTCCATCTACATGTCATCTCTAGGATCTGTCATCCAGAAACATGGCTTTTCCTATCACTGCTATGCTGATGACACTCAACTCTACTTCTCATTTCAACCAGATGATCCCACAGTTGGGGTTCGGATCGCTGCCTGCCTGACAGACATTTCTGCCTGGATGAAGGATCATCACCTTCAACTCAATCTGGCAAAGACAGAACTGCTTGTGGTCTCAGCCAACCCAGCACTTCAACATACTCTCTCCATTCAGCTCGGTTCATCAACCATAACTCCGTCCGGGACTGCCAGGAACCTTGGAGTTGTGATTGATGATCAGCTGAAATTCACTGACCACATTACTGCAACAACCCGGTCCTGCAGATTTGCGCTATACAACATTAGGAAGATTAGACCCTTCCTATCAGAGCAGGCCACTCAACTCCTGGTCCAAGCTCTTGTACTCTCCAGACTGGACTACTGTAATTCTCTTCTAGCGGGCCTTCCAGCATCCACTGTTAAACCCTTGCAGCTGATCCAGAACGCAGCGGCGAGAGTGGTCTTCAACGAGCGAAGAGAGCACACGCCACGCCTCTCTTCATCAGTCTTCACTGGCTGCCGATAGCTGCGCGAATCAAATTCAAGGCTCTGGTGCTCGCCTACAAAGCAATCGCAGGCTCTGCACCAGTATACCTAAACTCACTTGCTCAGACTTACACACCCTCCAGAAGCTTGCGTTCTGCAAGTGAACGACGCCTAGTGGTGCCATCTCAAAGAGGCATGAAATCCCTCACTAGGACCTTTTCTTGGACCGTTCCCATCTGGTGGAATGACCTGCCTGTCTCAGTTCGAGCAGCCGAGTCTGTAGCCAATTTCAAAAAACATCTCAAGACACTTCTTTTCCAGAAGCACTTGACCAATAAAGAATAGCACTTATCACTCTATTCGTTTCTGTTTATTTAAAAAAAAAAAAACTGTCCTGTGTTTTGTGTTTCGTGAGACTTGTTACAGCGCTTGCATATTGTTGCCCTTGACTGGTGTTGGTTGCTTCTATTACTCTCATTTGTAAGTCGCTTTGGATAAAAGCGTCTGCTAAATGACTAAATGTAAATGTAAATGTAACCTTTTCATGATATGCTAATTTTTTGAGATAGGAATTTTGGGTTTTCATGAGCTGTATGCCAAAATCATCAGTATTAAAACAATAAAAGACCTGAAATATTTCAGTTGGTGTGCAATGAGTCTAAAATATATGAAAGTTTAATTTGTATCATTACATTATGGAAAATAATTAACTTTATCACAATGTGCTAATTTTTTGAGAAGGACCTGTATGTAATGCAATATATTTGTAACTAGACAGTTGATGGTAGCGATTGACTACCACTACTTTTTTTACCTGCTGTGGGTGTTAATGACTACTGTCAACTGTCTGGTTACCAATATTCTTCAAAATATAATCTTTAATGTTAAAGAAAGAAACATAGAGAGTAGAACATAAAGAGTTTTAATAGGTCAAAAAGATACAAGAGCTTTGGTCATTTTTTTATTATTATGAAGATATTTTGAAATGAATTTTGTTGTTGTAATGAAAATGTATTTGTATTTTGTATGACAAATGTAATAAATGCAGATGATACAATCTGTTTTATTTTGTTTTTGTTACCCTCGTATGGAAGCAAATTAGAGACTTAATTCTTTGAAATTTAACAGTCACTGAATACTTAGTTTTGAAATATTTTATTTTGAAAAACATTTATCTGAATTTTTTTGCTCTGAATTCACCCCTTTGAAATTATTTTACTTTGGAAACCATTCGAATTTACCTCTCAAAACCTGAATTTCGATTAATATTTTTCAATGCTCAAAAATTCAGATACAAAAAAAAAAATTCAACTTACAGAATTTCAGATAAAATAGATTCAGGTGGATCAAATTTGATTGCTCAAATTCAGATCTCAAATTTCAAACTAATATTTTTCAAATAAAACATCAGTCTAATTCGACTTAAATTCAGATCGAAAAATTCAAGTCAAATATTCACATGATTACATCCGGGCTACCCAAGATATGAAAACGAGTTGAGCGCCTATCGTCGTGATCATAGGGTGCGTCTCAATCAACTCCCTAGTTCAGTAGTCAGGGCATTGATCAGGGAGTCAGCCCATTGACTTATGTCCTGATCAGTACCCTGACTACTGAACTAGGGAGCTGATTGAGGCGCATAGACTGTAAAAAAGATGACTTCCAGGGAATACGAGGCGCCCCGCTAAGTTTGCTGTTTATGTAAAATCGGACTCAGGGCTGGACAGAACAGAAGTGTGTTGTTGCTAATTATGTTTGGAACTCATGACACACTGCAAGCGTGGCGTGAGCCTCTCAGCTGCGTGGCGTATCCGTTTTTATTTCGGCTCCCATGTTAGGTTAGATTAGACTAGAGCATGCACACTGACTGCGTGATACGCGCGTCTCAGGCGAGCCGCGCAGAAAACGGGTGCATGCTAGAAATTGAACCGACGCCTATTTTTCACGCGACACACGCAAGTGTTGGAAGCGTTGCCAGGCAAAATAGAATAGAAAAAGATGTTTGTATGTCATTTTGACACAAATACATAATTAATCAATTATATTTTGATGTTTGAAAGTATAGGTTTTGACATGAATGCAGATATAACTGTAATTTAAATAAATTATAATTATCGATTTCAATACATGTCAATAAAGAACGAAAATTCTGTAGCCTATTTTGCCGTCAATACCATAGATATGTATGGTCAATAATGCCGACGTTGTCTTTGCTGTATCAGTAGGCTATATATTTAGGTTTACCATGAAGTATAGGCCTTCCCTGTACGTCACCTAGCAGCAGCAGCTGACGCAGCAGAATGTATACTTCATGTTAAACTTAAATATATAGCCTACTGATACAGCAAAGACAACGTCGGCTTTATTGATATCTGTGGTATTGACGGCAAAATAGGCTACAGAATTTTCGTTCTTTATTGACGTATTGAAAATCGTTAATTATTATTATTTATTTAAATTACAGTTATATCTGCATTCATGTCAAAACCTAGAGACTTTCAAACATCAAAATATAATTGATTAAAGGGTTACTTCAGCGATTAGCTTTATGCTTTGTATCAGTAGAAACCCGGGAGTATATTCAAATTATCGTCTACTTTCCCTCCTCATATGACCCTGAGAGAGAATTATGTATTATATTTCTGGAAAAATTCCTCAGATGACCCAAATATCGTCATTTTGCGTCATCGGAGTAGTTTTTGGCCAGAGGCTAAAGACTACAGCCAGCAGTGGGCGCTATTTCCACGTTTTCAACAATGCACTCACAGCACTCGGCTCGCGGAGCTGCGGAGATTCATGTAAACGGAGTGGTGGAGACCAAAGTGATTGTTTTAACTTTTAAATTGAACTTCCTATGAAAGTGAAGCTTCCAAAGACATGAAATGAACACGCGCCAGTCTAATCACGCGCTGTGAATGCAGCCGCAGCCGCAGCCGTGAATCCCGCGATTACCTCAGCTCATGTGATGAATGTAATCTGATCCTGCTGCGTTTGTGCCGTGACGCTCAATCGGCTCACTCGCATTATATCGAACAGACACGTTCAGTTTTTAATTGTAGTGTCTCTAACTGAATTGATTTTATGAAAATGAACGTGGTTGGCAAGTGATCCAGTAATCCAGTAGCCGTGCCTAGAGTAGGGCAGTGAAGCAGTGCGTTCTGGGAATTGTTGTCTTTCATCCGCATGAGACAAAAATACATTTTCTGTGTTTTCTCAGTCTAGAAGGCACCAAATTCAAAAATAATTTCACATTTCTACTACATTAATGACCCAGTTTAAATACAAATTCATCTTCCCAGAGCTGAAGTTCCCCTTTAATTATGTATTTGTGCATACCTGTCAAGTTTCGGATTTGAAAATAAGGGACATTTTTCGGCGCCCACCTCAAGAAGTCCCACCACCCCAACCATGCTCCAGTATCCCTTACATTTTAAGACAGGTGTTATAGCCCGAATGAAAACACAAAAGGGTATGTATGAACAGCATTTATTTAAAGGGTAACTAAACCCCTGTTCACAGCCTAACTTCACACCCACTGGCAATATTTGAAAAAATGCTGGAAAAGTGGGCGGAGCCATGCTGAGACGCGCGTATCACGCAGTCAGTGTGCATGCTCTAGTCTAATCTAACTTGTTAACATGGGAGCCGAAATAATAACGGACACGCCACGCAGCTGGGAGGCTCACGCCAAGCTTGCAGTGTGTAGCTGGAGACGATTCACACCAAATGTACTCGGTTACTTTCGTAACCTCGGTTCCCTGAGAGAGGGAACGAGTATTGCGTATGGGAAAACTCCTTTTCTCAAGAATATGAAGCAAAAACTTTAATACCTATTAATAAAGGTATCCATGTAAAGTGCAGTGCAGCTGCATGGCAATAGCCAGGCGCGAGGAGCGCTCTGATTGGCCGGGCCGCGGCAACTTCAGGAACCTATGGTGAGGCGGCTGAGAGGAATGAACCAATGGGGGCGCTCCAGAGAGACCGCCGAAAAAGGGGCTTATATTAGAGGTTCCTCATATTGCGTATGGGAACACAATGTAAGACGCCGTGTGTGCTGACTGAACCAGTATTCCCTTAGAGTGTGTCAACCAGCCCCTAGAGAGACCAACATAGGTGGGTTCCATCAGGGGAAAGAAAGAACCGGAGAGTCGGTTCATTTGAACACTTGATCGGACATAGTCGGATCTATGGTAGAGTGAATGGTGAGGGACTATTTGTGTATAGGCCAAAACTATAAGCGATCATGATGTCAGGGTCTAGATAGAGCCTTAGACAGAGAGAAGGCCTGCTTGTAAAGCTGGGACCTCCAAACTGTAGAATCTGATAAAAGTGGACAGAGAGGCCCAGCCCGCCGCCGCACAGATATCTTCCATGGAAATGCCACTTGACCAAGCCCAAGATGAGGCCATGCCTCTAGAGGACTGGGCCTTAATGCCTATAGGGCACGTTAGGTTCTTAGACCTGTATGGTAGCGAAATCGCATCCACTATCCAGTGAGAGTCTTTGCTTCGTGACCGCACAACCTTTAGTGCGGCCACCGAAGCAAACGAAGAGCTGGTCCAACTGCCTGAAGGGGTCGGAGCGCTCTAGATAAAATTGCCAATGCTCTGACAGGGCAGAGTATGTTCGTGTCCTGTTCTCCTGAGACGTGGGTAATGGGAGCAGTGTAAATCACCTGTGCTCTGAAAGGGGTAGATAACACTTTGGATATATAACCATGTCTCGGTTTGAGCACAACCTTGGAGTTGTTGGGGCTGAACTCGAGACAGGACGGACTCACTGAGAGTGCGTGTAAGTCACTCGCTTAACGAGGCCAAAGCCAGCATAAAACGCGGTTTTGAGTATTAAGAGCTTTAAACTCGTGGTCTGAAGAGGCTCGAAGGGGGGACCCTTCATGGCTTCTAAAACCACGGCGAGGTCCCAAATAGGGACAGAGGGAGGGCGAGGCGGGTGTTTAATCTCCTGGCCCCTTTAAGGAAACGTATAATGAGCTCACTTTTCCCTAGTGAATGACCCGCGATCTGAGCGTGGTTAGCTGCTATGGCGGCAACGTAAACTTTGAGCGTGGAGGGGGAACAACCCGCGTCCAATAGCTCTTGGAGAAAAGCAAGCACTTCTGCCACTTCGCATGAGTGTGCGTCAATGTGTCGCGCAGCACACCAGTTTGAAAACACCGACCACTTCAGAGAATAGAGCGGCCTGGTTGCGGGGGCTCTAGCTTCCGAAATAGTGTTCATAACTCTGTCAGAGAGGCTTTCAGATACCCGTTGATGGGCCATACGTGGAGGGCCCATAGCTCAGGACTGGGATGCCAGATTTTCCCCTTTGCCTACGTGAGGAGGTCTTTCCTCAGCGGAATGGGCCATGGGGCTGTGTCTGACAGTTGAATCAGATTGGGGAACCATGTGCGGTTCCTCCAGAACGGGGCTATTAGAAGCACTGTGGATGCTGTCTCCATGATCACTTTGATGGCCTGTGGCGGCATCGCGATCGGGGGAAAAACATATAGAGGGAGTCTGGGCCAAGTTTGGAGAAAAATTGAGTATTGTCAGTGAGTATTGTCTTCTGAGGCGAATAGATCTACTTCTGCTCTGCCGAAGGTGTTCCAAATTAATTTAATGTCTGTAGGTGAAGAGACCATTCCCCTGGGGGAATGGGTCCTCTGGATAACATATCCGGACCCAGATTCAGAGTACCAGGCACGTGAGCCGCCCTCAGGGAACTCAGGTTGTGCTCTGCCCATAAAAGGAGGTGTTCCGCCATGCGGTGAAGCGAGTCTGATCTCAGGCCGCCCTGGCGATTTATATACGCTACCACTGACATGTTGTCTGTACGGACCAAGACGTGGTGGTTCTTTATGTGTGGAAGGAAAGCCCTCAGCGATAGGGCGACCGCTTTCATCTCTAGACAGTTTATGTGCAGCCCCTTCTCTGGTTCTGACCACAGGCCAGAGATCGGCTTGCCTTCGTGTAGGGCGCCCCACCCTCGAGTGGAGGCATCTGTCAAGACTACTTTCAACTTCGTGACTGCGCCCATAGGCACACCCCTCCGATACCACGCCGTCTCCCTCCAAGGAGCCAGAGCTCTGATACAGCCGTGATTCACTTCAACGGGAAGTCGGCCCCATTTCCATGCATGAGGCGGAACTAGGGCGTATAGCCAACGCTGGAGGGGGCGCATGTGTAACAGACCCAGCCTGAGTACTGACGATGCAGAGGCCATAAGGCCGAGCATCCTCTGAAAACGTTTCAGGGGAACGCGAGTCCCGGCTTTGAATGAAGCCGCCACGCTCTGAACAGACAGCGCGCGCCGTGACGTACGCCATGTGCTCATGAGATTCGAGTCTATTACTGTGCCCAGAAAAGATATTTTTTGGGTGGGTGACAGCGAGCTTTTGGCAAAACTGATCCTGAGACCCAAACAGTCTAAGTGGTAAGGAGCCAGGATCTATGAGTTAATAGTTACAAGCCAGTCGTCTAGGTAGTTGAGTAATCGCATCCCTTTCAGCCTGAGTGGCGCTAGTGCCTGCGTCCATGCACTTCGTAAATGTGCGGGGGTGCCAGGGACAACCCGAATGGCAGGACTGTGTACTGATAAGCCCGCCCCTCGAAAGGCGAATCTCAAGAATGGCCTGTGGTGGGGGGCTACCTGAACGTGAAAGTATGCGTCTTTCAGATCTATTGTGAAAAACCAGTCCTCGGGGCGAATGTGCGCGAGGATCTGTTTTACCGTCAGCATTTTGAAAGAGCGAGACATCAGAGCTTTGTTCAAATCGCTTAGATCTAGGATGGGCCTGAGCTCTCCGTCCCTCTTCGGAACTAGGAAGTATCAGCTGTAAAAGCCTGACTCAGGCAAACGGGTTCCACCTCTCCCTTCTCTAACAGTTTCGAAATCTCGGTGCGAAGCTTGTGACTGACGCTGCTTCTCACCGAGGTCTCGACCGCAGCGCGAAAGCTCGGGGGCCTGTGAGCGAACTGTAGCGAGTAACCCTGTTTTATTATGTTCACAACCCAACCTGATATGCCGTGGATGGCCTGCCAGGCCTGAGCCCGAAACGATAGTGGTTGGAGCTGGTGCGGATAAGGTTTGCCTATTAGAGGGAACTCGGCAGCGCGGCCATTTTGTGTTTGTGACACGGGGGGGTAGTGCTTGTGTGTGGTGGTATGCACTGTGCAGTGGGCGCCAGAACATCTTGAGCATGAGTGAGCATGAGTGAGAGTTTACTACAGAGAAAAAACTATTTTTGAGATTTATTTGGGTCGCCGTGATAACGGCGTTTGTGTGCAGGTGAGCGCATTCGACAACGGGCTCGTTGGCTGCGAAGGTGAAGTCGGCAGTCACCTGGGTGTAGGTGACTGGGAGACCGGGAGGGAGAGATGGGGTCCGACTGAGGTGGGACCTGGCCATCTTCTCTTTCTCCGTGTAGCTAGGACGGCTTCGGAGGCTCGGGGTTCAACACAAGCTTGGGTCGAGGTCCCCGGCATTCGACCTGTCTGCTGCGGTTCGTAGAGCGAGAGCGTTGGCGCGGTCCGGAAGTCGAGCGAGGCTGGGAGGGCGGAGCCCTATCTTGAGGGCCTGAAGAGCGCTTGGGTAAAAAGTGTCTCATGGCCTGAGAGGCTTTTTGTGCTTCGGTAAAGCGTTCCGCAAATCCGACCACCGATGGACCGAAGAGACCCGTGGGAGAGATGGGGGTGTCCAGGAAGGAGGCCTTGTCCGCGTCATTTCTGTCAAGTTCAGCCAAAGGTGCCGCTCTAAGACCGTCAGGCTCGCCATATTTTTCCCAATGGCTTGTGCGGTGGCCTTAGTAGCACGAAGGGCTAAGTCCGTCGCACTGCGAAGGTCCTTAAAAGTTTTGGAGTCGGGGACAGACCCTCTAAGGAGCGGAGAAGTCTGGCCTGGAATACCTGAAGGACAGCCATCATGTGAAGAGCCGAGGCAGCCTGGCCGGCGGAGGCGAATGCTCGGCCGGCGAGAACTGAAGTGGTGCGGCAGGGCTTGGAGGGGTGCTGCGCCTTAGCCTGCCATTCTCTGGAGGAGGGCGGGCAGAGGTGCACGGCGACAGCCTCTTCGAGGGGGGGAAGAAACTCGTATTCTTTTTCCTTGGCGCCGTCGATGGATGAGAGCGCTTTGAGAGCGCGAGCACAGTAGGGCGACTTCCATGACTTTGTTAATTCGTCATGTACCTCAGGAAAGAAAGGCGCGGGTTTCTGAGGAGAAGAGAAGCGATGGCTTTCGAGGAACCACTCGTCCAGTCTGCTGCGTGCTGGCTCCTCGGGCTGGGACCACTCGAGCCCGAGGTCTCCCACAGCCTTCGTGAGCACGCGGATAAGCTCCAAGTCAATGCTGGTCTTGGAGCTTGTGGTGGTCTGCGTCAAGCGGGGCTCCGAGACAGATTCTGACCACTCACTACCGGACGGGGCTGTCGAGAGACTGTCTTCCTCCTCCTCTGGCGACGGCCCACCAAAGGAAACTAAACAGGCCGCTGCGAAGGAGGGACACTGCTCTTCCTGGGTGAAGGTGACTGGCGAAGCACGCTGGGAAACATCCGGCATGCAGTCGCTCGGTCGCTCAGGTGGCCTCTGGTCGCGACGCTTCTTTCGGCGTGGCCCAGGGGTAGACGTGGGACTTGGTCGAAGATGGCTAGGTGAACCCGAAGGGTCTGCAGTGCAATCTCGTCGCACTCAGGGCAGCCGCCTCTGGAGAGCGCGAGCTGCGCGTGGTCCCGCCCGAGACACGTCACGCTGATGATGTGACGCTCGCTGTTGAGGAGAGGTGCTCTGCACGAGCTGAAGGAAATGCGAGGCATTTGAAACAACGCCTCACGCTCTTTTAGAAGAAATGCGCAACAGGATATGGTGCCGGATGGCGTAGCTGGAACGGCAGAGATGACGGCGGAGACCGGGGGGATCCGAAGTCCTCACGGCTGCAGGTTCCGCTGGTTGCTTGTTCGACGGCGGTTGCTTCTTCCGGAGATCAGCGAAGGTGTTGCTGAAGGAGATAAAATCTGACACCAATGGCGAATCAGGGTCTTATATAGCCTCTTGTATGCTAATATAAGCCCCTTTTTCGGCGGCCTCTCTGGAGCGCCCCATTGGTTTGTTCCTCTCAGCCTCCTCACCATAGGTTCCTGCAGTTGCCGCGCCCGGCCAATCAGAGCGCTCCTCGCGCCTGGCTATTGCCGTGCAGCTGCACTGCGCTTTACATGGATACCTTTATTAATAAAGTTTTTGCTTCATATTCTAGAGAAAAGGAGTTTTCCCATACGCAATACGAGGAACCTCTCGAAAGGGAACCATAGCTATGTGTTCCAAACATAATTAGCAACAACACACTTCTGTTCTGTCCAGCCCTGAGTTTAGCTGTACATAAACAGCTAACTTAGCGGGGCGCCTCGTTTTCCCTGGAAGTCATCTTTTTTACAGTCTATGCGTGCGCCTCAATCAGCTCCCTAGTTCAGTAGTCAGGGTACTGATCAGGACATAAGTCAATGGGCTGACTCCCTGATCAATGCCCTGACTACTGAACTAGGGAGTTGATTGAGACGCACCCTATGATCACGACGATAGGTGCTCAACTCCAATCAATCTTGGGTAGCCCGGATGTAACCATGTGAATATTTGACTTTAATTTTTCGATCTGAATTTGAGCAGTCGAATTAGACTGATGTTTTATTTGAAAAATATTAGTTTGAAATTTGAGATCTGAATTCGAGTAATCAAATTTGATCCACCAGAATCTATTTTATCTGAAATTCTGTAAGTTGAATTTTTTGTATCTGAATTTTTGAGCATTGAAGAATATTAATCAAAATTCAGGTTTTGAGAGGTAAATTTGAATGGTTTCCAAAGTAAAATAATTTCAAAGGGGAGAATTCAGAGCAAATGAATTCAGATAAATGGTTTTCAAAATAAAATATTTCAAAACTAAGTATTCAGTGAAGTATTAAGAATTAAGTCTCTAATTTGCTTCCATACCCTCGCTATAACATTTTGTAACTTGTTCCACAGCAATTTCTAGTAATTTAAAATGATGAAACCCCTAATTAAAACACTTTAGTTGAAAGAATTATAAAACAGATTGAGCAAATGTATATTTTAAAGTTCAAGTCAAGTTTGAGCCAATTAAAAAATATTAATTCAGGTAACAATCTGTAGAGCGAAATTGAGTGAACGTAAAAAATCTAAGTTACTACATAATAATGTAAGATTATATATGGATTCCATGATTCTCATGTGTGTGTCATTGTGGGTCTCTGTGTGTGTGCATCTATATGTCGCAAGTTCCAAACTTTTGACATAATAGCATAACTTAGGGTCTATGCCATTATTATTGTTCTCGTGTAGAGTGTACATGCTGCCAATTGTTTCACCTGGATGTACTTTAAGTTGGTACCAGGCGGTGATGTTGTGCATGAATTTTGGTGCTCTGGTGTATCCTGAAAGGCTTTCAGTTGGTGGGTGTGTACTACCTGACTTACAGCAAATTTGTGGTGCACAATTTGGTTCCGGTTCTAAACCGGGAGGCCATGTTATTGTCTCTTTGGGTGTGATTGTAATTTTTGATGTGAATGGCCCCTTGGAGTATTTCCACACCCACCTTCCGCATTTCAGGTTGTGTGTAAGTGAAACCCTTTGGCCCAGTCTGATGCACGTGGGCCCTGAGACTTTTCTCTCATCCGGTCTCCATGGGATTGCTGCAGTCAACCTGGAGGACACGAAGAAAAAATAGTGACAGTTATTTATTTATTCTGTGTACCTTTGAATAGTTTGCACTGGGACATGTGGTACCATCGTAATTTTCCTTTTACGGTTGTGGCCACACAGCTGTTGCATACAGCTTTAATTTCATATGGTCCGTGCCATCGTGGTGTGAAAGCACCTTGTTTCACAAAGACACGTATCATTACCATGTCACCTTCTGAGAAGTTTGGGTTGAATTGCGCGTCATTCATCAGGTCTGACTGTTGTTGCTTCAGAGTGGCATGTGCATGTAGCACTTCCAGCCGCTCTTGCAATCGTTTTAACACAGACTGTTGGGTTGCAATCATGAGGGGCCCCAGGTCTGCTGGGGTGATTTCAGGGTCTATGGGTAGTTTCATGACCCTTCCAGTCATGAGCTCAAAAGGACTGATATCTGTGGCCTTTGAAGGCGTTGCCCGCAGCACTGTTAGGACTGTGGGTAGGGCATCGATCCAGTTGTTCTTGTGTTGTGTTATTTGTTTTGAGATGCTTTCTTTTATGGTTCGATTTAAACGTTCAACCATACCAGAGCTCTGTGGTCTGTAAGGCACGTGAAATCTTTGTCTGATGTTCAGTATATGGCATATGTGTTTCATTACCTGTCCAGTGAAGTGTATACCTTGGTCGGATTCAATTTGGATTGGTGCTCCCCAGAGTGGGAGGATTTGGTTCGCTATCACTCGTGCCACTGCATTTGCGCTGTTGTTGCGAGTGGGAATTGCTTCGACCCATTTTGAAAATTTGTCAATTATTACGAGGCAATAGCGATACCCCCCTTTGGCAGGGGGTAGTGGACCAATAAAATCCAATTGTAACAATTCCCAAGGTCCTTTAGGAGGTTCTGGTCTGCACAGTTTTGTGCGTCCCGGTCTACCTTGGTTGATGGTGGCACATACAATGCATGTGTCACACCATCATTTCTGGCCACCAGAAGTTCTTTTGTATCAGTTGTTGTGTTTTGGGGGCTGATACGCAGCGTAATCGTGGTACAATTTTATCACTGGTTTCTGGAGGGCTTCTGGAACGACAAATTTATCATCTCTTAAAACCATACCTTCCGTGACTTTGACTGACCGGTCCTGCTGCAGGTGCAGTGTCAGCTCTCCGTCAGATGTCCACAGTTCTTTTTGGTACTGTTTTAAGTCAATGGGAACAGTCTGAACCGCACTCACAGCAGCAGGAACAATCAGTCTGTCAGGCTGCCATTCATCTCCCTTTTGTGCTGCTAATTTGGCTAATTGATCTGCAATGTTGTTGTTTTTCTCATTCTCATCTGGGTTTTTGTTAATGTGTGCGCGCACTTTAACGACTGAGAGTGGGGAGTCACGTGTTTTTATGTCATGCCATATAGAGGTTATGGTGTTGAAATTTGCGATAATAACGTTGACGGGTTTGCCACTATAGGTGTAGCCTTGGGCAAAACTTTGTTAAGACGTTGGTAATCGATGCAGAGACGCCATTTGCTGTTCGGTTTTGGGACTGGTAAACACGGTGAGTTTGTGGTGGAACTACATCGTCGAACTATCCCTCTGGTTTCAAGTTGTTGTACAATGTCATGAACAGCTGTCTCTGCCTCAGGCTTGATGTGGTATTGTTTTTGTGGGGGAGGGGGATCCCCTTCAAGACACACAACAAAGTCAATGAGGCCACAGTCATGTTCATGGGTAGCCCAAATGTTTTCGTATTTGTTTATCATCTGTTGAACGGGATCTGTAGTGGATATGGACATGATCGCTCTGGCCTTTGTTTTCACTGTTTTGTCTGTTTTCAATTCGATTTGTTTTTCAAAGCAGTGAATTACAAAGCCATATTTCTGCATAATGTCCATTCCCAGTACAGTCCCTTCACTGTTATTTGGCAAATACCAGAGGGGTTCTTTTATTATTGCAATGCCTAAATCGAGTTGAACTGGCTGTGTTTTCGTCGCAATCATTATTGTGTCGCCGATACCTTTGATTTGAATAGTTTCGTTTGTTAACGGTAATGGTATATTTGTACAGGAACAAGATGCACCGGAATCAATAAGTACGCCTGCTAATCGGCCTCCTACATTAGCTCTTATTTTTATTCGGTTACCGCTTTTAATTATGTTCCCTACGGCGACGGAGGCCACGCATTCCTATTTTTCGGTTGTTCCGCTCGTATGGTGTGTTACGCTATTTTGGCTGTTCTGTTTTTTAAACTCAGCGATGAAGTTAGTGAATTGTTTTTTAAACTCAGCGATGAAGTTAGTGAATTGTTTTAAGAGTTCGGAGTCGTTGCTATTACGTTTGGCTTCATCGTGAAATTTCCTTTCCTCAGATAGTCTTCTACGACATTCTTTTGCGGTGTGGTTAGGTTTGTTGCAGAAACGGCAAAGCCTTTTGTACGGGGATCTGTGGCTGAATTTGTTTGGGCTATTTCCTTCTGTTAACCATTGTGCGGATGCTACGGTACGGGGTTTAGATTTCCATCTATTTTCTATTCTTGAACCCCAGTCCACTTTTGCCTGGAACGTGTTTTCGGCTGGGTCTACGCCATTTGATAACGCTTTTTGGATTGGTACGCCAGCATTGTTTTTTACAAGTTGTAATAATGCATCATGGTCCCGGCTCGCATCTTCTATTCCGGAGTGTTCTCGGTATGTTACCCATAACCGTTCAGCATACATCTCAAATGTTTCACTACTTGTCTGTTTGATTTCTAATATTTTGCTCCAATCTGCATGTGTCGGTCCCCTCAGTTTTAATAATGCCTGTTTTAGTTGTTCATATATGTCTTCGTCAGTTTCGCCCCGGTTTCGTTCTATTATGTCGCCAGATTTCATGTCTTCGGTTAGTTTTGGTCTGAGCTCTTCAGGGAGAGTGAGGAGCGCTATTTGCCATACATCCGTGACTTCTAATTTATACAAAGTGGCCTGCAACATCAATGTTTCCCAGTAGGGTTGAAACGGCCCTTTTCTTGGCATTATCCCCACTATTTGTTTGTGTCTAGAACATTCTTCGCAGGTTAGCGGGCGGCTTATTGTTGTCTTTTGTCATTTGCATTAGTCATAGTTTTAAGCACGGCGACTTTAAATGATTTCTTCGTGTGTCATTAGACTTTGTGCGCTCTTTATCGGGCTTCGTAGTTTTGGTTCTTCAGGCGTTAACACAGGGGCTCGGTTACGAGTTTCTTTCTGTGGCCTGTATCCTAACGCGGCATCATCGTCATCACTATCATTTAGCTTCGCTAGTTCAAAAGTTTCATCCAGTGCTGCTTGTTTTACTGCGGCCACTGGAAATCCTACATTATCACAGCAATTTTCGAGAGCAGATATGTAATTACTGCCGGTTTGAAGTTTTCTTCGTAACTCATCGATTTTTGTTGCCATTTCTTCGCGCTGTCTAGCCCACCCTTGTTGCTCGTATGCGACCGTTTCGACTTTTGTCCTTAACTTTTGTAATTCGTCAGATCGCAATCTTTCAATTTCTTTGATATTTGCTATCGCTCGCTCGTTCTCGCCATTGTCTCGAGATCGTTACGACGAAGTAAATAAACAATTGCAGCGGGGATTTTCTTGTATTTAGATTTTAGTTGTGCGCCCTTAGCAGAAAACCAGGATATAATTTCGTTGTTACTCCATTTCATGTTCAATCCTTTATTGCTTAATCAAACGAGAAGATGTTGTAATTGTACCCCTAAAATTCCCATAATTTCCTCATCTACACTGCTGCCGTTCTTTCCCTGGAAAGTCATGTTGTCACGTCTAGTTCTTACACAATATCGGATTTCTACGGTTCCGATCTATAGTGGGTATACCGACCCGTTCTACAAATGTTTCTATATGTGTGAGTTGCAAATAAACTTTCCCTCAACAATTCTAAAAAGGTTAAGAAAGTTTACTTACCACAGCAGTTGAAGAGAGAGGAGAAGGAGTTCAAACCTCATGGTCTGTAGGGTACAGGTAAAATTGAATTTCCGCTGGAAAGACGTTGCTTGTCTTAATGTTGGCAAGATCACGGAGGTGGGTCACCACCTGTAAGTCCGCCCACTGGTCCAATTCTCGCGCCCAATGGCACGGCGAAGGTGTATCTGCGTGCTGTCTTTCCTTTTTGCAACACAACACGATTAAATTAAATACATTTCTTTGTATTCATTTACCTCATTGATTCATCTGACTCCATTAATGAAAAGGTATTAAATGATTTTGTTAATCATTAACTTTAGATTTATATATTATCTTTCAATTTAAATCGTTTATCTTATGTTAAACTCAGCATTCAAGATTCCGATAACTTTTAGAGTCTCGCACCAGTCCGGTTTACGGTCTCTATTACAAACTCGTCAGTCTTAGTCATTAAGGCAGAGGTGACTCACTGATATTCTGGACGTCCGTAACCACTGTGATCATTCCAGAATATTTTTATTCAGTTCTCTTGGATCTGTATTCGCTTAATTAATGCAACATTGTTTCCAATCAGAGGCCATGACCATTACCACAGAATCAAGCGACCAACTTGCTAGCTCCAGTGATAACTTTCTATAATCATGCCGTGGTTTCCCAAGTATACGCAAATTAGAACAATGTTACAATAATCAGGAATTGAGGTTGCCCTATTTAGATTGGTCTAACAATTTGTTATTGTTCTAAACGGAATAGACTCGTTTGGTCTATCAATCTCTTTCAGTCCAAGTATACGTACCTTACGCCAATGTGCTAGTCGGAGCTCTAAAACATCAGTCTGGTGTGCTTCACCAAAAACCACATCTTAGTCCGTGTTATACTAACCTGAGCATATATTTGTAATGTTATGGATACAACAGGATATACTGAGTTATTAACACAAAATACGTTGTCGTAAGTTTAAACATAACGATTTATTAACCAGGTAAGAAACATTGATCAAAGTTCAATTCAAAGGATAAAAGCATCAATCAATCATATACAGAAACAATAATTCAAGAATCAAGGATTCCAGAAATCTTTACCTGGTCGTGAAAGACTACACACAAACAGTGTGGGATATCTAGATACAGACTCCTCGAGTTTAGTGTCACTTTCCTTTAAATACCCAGATAATTCAATAGATACCAAATGGTGGTTTACTGTGATTATAATTAGGTTTTGGCCCTTATTCAGGGGTCACAAATGGGCAATCAGAATTTGTGTTTGAATGGGTTCTCACCATTTGTGAAGGAGAATACTTATTTACATACAGGAGGTATCCTGAATTAGAGATCTTTGGGGGATCACCTCCTTAAAGTCACACAATATTTTCTCAACTTATAGAACTTCTTGGAGGTTTGTATTCTGGTTTGGAGAATGAGACCATTTTACCAGACGCACTGACACGTTTCAAATGATACTAAACATGAATGGTTACACACCGTACATATTTAGCATTGCATAGGTTCAGAATGGGTTTTCAGTGTGGGAGCAAATGGGCAAAACAGTGGGTGATGGGTAGATTGTGAGTGTGAGGTGTGTGTCTCAGTATGGTGTGTTTTGGGTGTGGCTGTTATGTATTGAGAAGAGTGTTCAAATGTTGATCCTTAGAAAAAGTCCTTTGTTCCCAGGAAGTCATCGTTTCTCATGCCAGACGCCCTGGCAACTTCCTTACAATAATTAGTTGAAAGCACTTTTTTTTTTTTTACAGTGAAGTTGTACAGATACATTTATTTTGGCTTTAATATTTGTATTGTGTGGTAATCTTTTTATAAAAGTAATAAGCCCTGTGACGCAGTGGTTTGAGGTGTTGACGTCCTCAAAATTTCCCAGATCTCAATCCAATCGAGCATCTATGGAATGTGCTGAACAAACAAGTTTGATAAGGCACCACCTTGCAACTTACAGGACTTAAATGATCTGCTGCTAACATCTTGGTGCCAGACACCACAGCACACCTTCAGGAGTCTAGTGGAGTCCATGCCTTGACGGATCAGGGCTGTTTTGGCAGCAAAAGGGGTCCTTTATTATATTTTTATGACAATAATCAATGTTATGCCTGATCATAACAATGAACACATTGCTTTTTAAATACTCTGCAGAGATGTGCCCCCGTAGCTCTTAACTCCGCCCAGCTTGGTAATAATTATGACAGACTATACTAACCTGCTTATAGTATTAACAAAGCGTCATCATCTCACCTGTCCAGTTCTGCAATTCTTTGGGTGTTTCTTATCACCTCATCAACTGTCATTTTAAATTTCTCGAATCAGCTATAGAAGGTAAGTCAACGCATCTTTGTTCAGTTGATTCAATTTAGGCTCAAATCGAAACATTTAGAGACAAAAACTTTCAAAAAGTATGTGAACCGCTTACAGAATCTGTGAAAATGTGTATAGTTTTAACTAGAGAACGTACAAAAAATACTGTCCTAAATAAGATATTTTACTGAAGTCCCCTGGTGACATGTATGGCTAGTTTTTGTCTCATAATTACTCATATATATATATATATATAAAAATTGGAACCACTATAAAAGTGTTAAGTTCTGTTGTCCTTTGGTGTGGCAGTCCTAAATTCTATTTTTTTATTAAAAATGTACGTTAAGCTAAATCATGGAAAATTATGCAAATGTGTCTTGCAAACTGTGAACAACAGGCTAGCTTGTAATGAATAGTGATTTGAAAGATAATGTCCAGTGGTGTGTGACACCTGTACTACCACACCGGAGGACAAAGATGTCACATAAGACAAGGTCTCTTTTAAAAGCATTTGAAATAATTAAATAAGATTTGTTCTACTCCTTTTAAATAAAAAAATGCTGATGTTTTGCTGACTACTTTTACTGTCATAAGTTTTACTGTCATGTAGTAAAATACAATTCTGTGCAAAAGTCTTAGGCTCGCTAGTATTTTTACACACAAAAAGTGGGTTTAAGCCGGTTATTTATATATTTTACTGTAGTATGTCAGTAGGAAAAATCAGTTTACATTTCAAAACATTCATTTTGCAATTAATTATAAAAATCCAGTTACTTTTTTTTGCAAAACCTTCCTGCAAAACTACAGTACTGTGAAAAGTTTAGGCACTTGTCAGAATGCTTTAAAGTGAGAATGCTGTCAAAAATAATAACATAAATAGCTTTTATTAATGAATAAACTTCTATTTACTAAATCAAATGAATATTTAGGGTGACCACCCTATGCATTTAAAGCGGCTTTTGTCATCTGCATCTATTCCTACATCTATTCATGTAGTTTTGCAGGAAGGTTTCTTCAAGTGTCTGGGAGACGTTGCCTCAGTTCTTTTAGTCCATCTCAGTTTCTTCATGTAATCACAGACAAGACTCGATGAAGATAATATCAGATCTCCATGTGGAGCACAGATACTATTGTCAGACTCTTTATGCATACAAACATCTCACTAGATTATTAAAATTAACGGCAATTAATTTATAAATGTAAATTGATATTTCCTACTGACACACTACAGCAAAATATATAAGTAACTGGCTTAAACCCCTTTTTTGTGTGTAAAAATACTAGTGAGCCAAAGACTTTTGTACAGTACTGTGTGTAGACAATGTGATATTTGTTTGTGAAAGAAGGAATTGAGGAAGAGAAATGGGTGTGAGGGAGAAAGGACACTGAAGCATAGAGAGATAATGAACCATACTGGAGTGAATATAATGGAAATGATGCCTGAAAAAGAGCAGCCAAATACTTGATGAAAGATGAAAGGTTATTCTTTTTAAACAAAAGATTTTGGGGTGTTGCCGTTTTGAAAGATATTTGCTTAGTCTCCGCTCGTTTTTCATATAAAATAACAACAAAACAAAAAAAACATTGATATTGTTTGTACCAGGATTAAATTCTTTCTTCTTTGACTCATTCAAAGTTAAAAATACTTTAATGTAATACCCCTCACTTTCTTTAATGCGATCACCACCATTTCTCTCCTTTAGTGTGACGATGTCCTGGTGTGACACGTAAACAATCCGAAGAGATCGTTTTTAACGGCAGTGTATATGGTTCCATGAAGAACTCTTAATATCCAAAGAACCCTTCCATTGCACAAAAGGTTATTTTTAAGCGTAGAAAGGTTTTTACCATGTAGAAGGTTTCTTCTTTAGACTAAAATGGTTAGAAAAAAATTGTTCTTTAAAGACCCTTTCACAAAACGGTTCTTCAGACAACCAAAAATGGTTCTTCAATGGCATCGCCATGAAAACCCCTTTTTGGTTCTTCTTGGCACCATTATTTTTAAGTGTAATACGCTCACTTTAGCTATTGGCAATAAGTGACAAAGGGAAAGATTCACCAAACCTTTTGAGCAAGCTTAAAATTATAGTTCACCCATTAAGTCAATAGGGTCTATCAACTGTTTGTTTACCCATAATCTTTCAAATGCATGTCTTGTTTTGAGGTCAGCAGAAGAAGGAAATTCATTCAGGTGTGGAAAAAATGTAGATGAGGAAATGATGGCAAATGTTTTGTGTGAACTGACATTTCAAATAAAAAAAAAGAAAGCCCCTAAAAACCAGTTTGACAAGGATGTTAACCTTAATGCACATTCTGTTAAAAATTGTTTCAAACCTAACTTGAAGCGCTTGATTTCTTAACTGTATTTTGTTTGTCAGTCCGGTTTTTTCAGATGTTACCCAAGCAAGAGAATTCTGTACTAAAAACGTTCTATTTTCGATATCATTATCATTCATTAAAAGCCCAGGCAATCAAATAAAATTTCTGAAGAGATCACTTTATACAATGACAGATTTTAATGTAGGTTTAATGTATAGTTTTATTCATATATAAACATTGCTCATTTACAATTACAACTATCTCACCTAAATGTTTCTTGGAAACATGACAGATTTGACAAAAGCTTGAGCTGACAGTAGAGTACCTTGAGATAGGACACAGATGTAAATTGAATACAAAAACAATATCTGTAAAACTTCCTTGTTTTAACAGGTGACATTTAAATATTATTACTGTGTTAGAACCCTATTCTTAAATTAAAAAGTAGCCTACTCTATTTAGATCACCACAGGTAAAACCACACATGGCACTTCACTGCATGGTAAAAAGTAAAAACTTGTTTCTACTGCAAGCTGCTGGCCATTTGAAATTCATCCTGAGCAGGATTTTGGACACGCGTATGAAACATGCAGGATGTTTTAATGGTACAAGTAGCTCTTATATGTTAAAAGATTAAGACATAGGTTTTTGATAATTATATTAAAAGAGTTCAGATGTCTGGCAGATAATTGTGTAGATTTACACTGAAGACACAAACCATATATTCAATTGCAAAATAACATTTCACAGGCATATAAGCAAGATTTATTGGACCCACTTTATATTAGGTGTCCTTAACTACTATGTAGTAACATTTTAATTAATAATTTGATACATTGCACTTATTGTGTACATACATGTTTTTACATTGTACTTACATTTAAAAAAATACCTGCATGTAATTACATCTGTAATTAATTTCTGTAGTTACATTTGTAATTACACAGTTGACACTTCCGTTACACCCAACCCTACCCTTAAACTTACCCATCCCACCACACCTGTCCCTAACCCTACCCTTAAACTTACCCATCCCACCACACCTGTCCCTAACCCTACCCTTAAACTTACCCATCCCACCACACCTGTCCCTAACCCTACCCTTAAACTTACCCATCCCACCACACCTGTCCCTAACCCTACCCTTAAACTTACCCATCCCACCACACCTGTCCCTAACCCTACCCTTAAACTTACCCATCCCACCACACCTGTCCCTAACCCTACCCTTAAACTTACCCATCCCACCACACCTGTCCCTAACCCTACCCTTAAACTTACCCATCCCACCACACCTGTCCCTAACCCTACCCTTAAACTTACCCATCCCACCACACCTGTCCCTAACCCTACCCGTATCCCACCTCAATATCAGCAAATGTGTTTTGAAACATAATATGAACACAGTAAGTACATTGTACTTATTTTTTTTATGTAAGTACATAGTAGTTAAGGCCACCTAATATAAAGTGGGGCCGATTTATTTTTTTCATATTTTTATCATATTTCAGACAATTCTTGATGCATTCTCTATCTTCTCCCCTATAGTGAATGTCAACATATAAAATGATGTCAACAACTCCTTCCAAAACAACACGGAGCATAATAATTGCCCTGTTTTTGTTGGTATCTTTTACATTATATTTGTACTACCTCATGCCATCTGGATTTAACATTTCAACCATATCCTTGTTCAAATGCCCTGCTGCTAAATACCAGATCAATAACATCAGCGCAGAAACATGCCTCAGTGTCCTTAAGACGCAGAACTACACGTGCACTGTGAACATCACTGTGAATGCATTACCGATGATAACATCTGGACCAAAACCCTTGACTACTACTGAGAAAGAAGAACCAGACACCATTCTGTTGGTCTGGATGTGGCCTTTTGGTGTTCCTTTTAGCCTTGGACTCTGCAGTTCAGCTTTCAATATCCATGGCTGTCGTTTAACAGACGACAGAAGTCTGTTTAACCAAGCACACGGGGTTATGTTTCATCATAGAGATATCTATGGGGATTTATCCAACATGCCGAAACTTCCACGACCAGTTTTCCAGAAGTGGATATGGTGGAATATGGAGTCTCCATCAAATTCAGGTCGAATTCCCCTGCTAAATGATCTGTTTAATCTGACTTCAAATTACCGCCGGGATTCAGATATTCCAGTGCCTTACGGTTGGCTCTCAGAGGCCACGGCGGAAGAGAAAAAATATACTATCCCACCGAAGGATACATTAGTTTGCTGGGTAGTAAGCAACTATCATCCAAACTTTAAACGTTCACAATACTTTACTGAGTTAGCGAAACACATTAATGTGGAAGTCCATGGAGGACACTTCAACAAAAAAATTAGTCATGATGAATATTTAAATTTGATGCTCAGGTGCAAATTCTACTTGTCATTTGAGAATTCCATTCATAGAGACTACTTTACTGAGAAGGTGTTCACCCCTCTAGCGCTTGGTACCGTTCCTGTTGTTCTTGGCCCACCAAGAGCGAATTATGAGCAGTTCATACCAAGTGAAGCCTTCATCCATGTGGATGACTTCCCATCCCCAAAAGAACTGGCCGATCATCTGAAACTCTTGGACCAAAAGGAAGACCTGTACAAGAAATACTTCAGCTGGAGAGAGCATTTTGTTTCAAAGGGCGCATCATTCGGTCCTGCACATGCCTGTCTGATTTGTGATCATATTAGAAAGAATAAGCACTTCAAAGTGTTCAAAGATCTCAACAGCTGGTACTGGGGTTAGAAGGGCATTTTAAAAAATGCCAGGAGTTCATCATGGCAAATGACTACAGGAAGCATGTGTTTGGTTCTTACATGTGAGGAGACAGGACAGTATAGAAGGCTGAATAGTTAGTATATGGAGAAATGGGATTGAATTGATAGATGGAGGACAATGAAAAAATATCTTTATATTAAAGTTACATGTTTGTTTTTATGTTTGTTTATGTTTAATGTGTTTCGATTTTGCATCTTGTGTAACAAATAATCTTTGTACTACATTGATATACAATATACAATTATATTATCTACAATAATATAAAATAAATATAATAAATAATTAGCACCAAATGTGCCTAATAATTATAGGTTCACAAAGAATATTAGGCTACTTTTCAATTAATATAATAATTATATGAATACATAATTGTGTAACAAATAATCTTGTGTACCTAATAATCTTGTGTACCTAATAATCAAAGTAAATGTAGAAATCACTACTTTCTTTTTTATTTGCATTTTCCATACTGTTCCAACTTTTTCTGATTTGGGGTTGTAATATAAAATAAATATAATAAATAATTAGCACCAAATGTGCCTAATAATTATAGGTTCACAAAGAGCTCAAATGAATAGGCCTACACATTGTTTAAAATAATTATGAAATCATGTATTACATTTATATTAATATTAGGCTACTTTTCAATTAATATAATAATTATATGAATACATCTTGTGTAACAAATAATCTTGTGTACCTGCGGTTTGGTGGATGACAAATGTCAGATTTAACAGTTATTGAAATAAAAGTTTGTTTAACAGTGGAAATTGTGTTTCACATTATTTAAATTATATTCACACACAAAATGTGAACATTTTTAGTGAAAGTTCTTGACTTTATAAAATTATTCTCTCAAGCCTTGGCTATTCAACAATAAATAAAGTAAGACATATTTTTCTTATACATTGTAGCCTATTATTCTTTTTGGCAGAATTTATCATTATAATCAACTTAATTATTTCCTGGATTTTGTATCACCATAGTCCCTAACTGTATGTAAATGGAGGAAATGGGATTCAAATCGAAAATATTTTTCCCCATTTTGTGTCCCCCCCAACTTCTCAAACCAAAGTTACACCCTTGGTTCAGGTAATGCACCTGCATTGCTTACAAGACATTGTTGTTGCTAAAGCTGCTCAAGCACGGAGAAAATGGCGGACAGTGTAAAATTGACTGAGGGCGGAAACTATGGTATAGAACAGTCTGTCAGTGCCGTGGGTGGAAACGTGCAGATTAAAGGGCAGTAATATTATACTAGATTCCCTTCCTGCGTCGAAGGGGAGAGAAATCTGAGCAGCTTGTTTTTTCACATGCTTGTAGACAAAGGCTTACCAAAACAAAGTTACTGGGTTGTTGAGAAGGCAGCTGAAACATTATCTGACTACAATGCATGATGTGATTGTGAATCAAAGAAATGTGCCTAATAATTATAGGTTCACAAAGAGCTCAAATGAATAGGCCTACACATTGTTTAAAATAATTATGAAATCATGTATTAAAATTATATTAATATTAGGCTACTTTTCAATTAATATAATAATTATATGAATACATTATATTAGAGAAATACAGGGGGTGTGGCTTTTCTTTACTTGCAGCTGATTGGTCCAGTTTGAGTTTGCGATCCGGAGCAGGTTAGCCAAGTAGTGTAAATCCCATGCATACCATGGTGATGAACACTGCTAAAAACCAATCCACCTTATTGAGCCCGAAAAACCAGGGCTCTGTTGAATGAAGCTATGCTGACACAATTCTGAGTTTCAGAGTTTAGAGTTGACAAATCCAGATAAATCCAACCTGGTTTAGATCAAGTTCAACGGTATCTCAAAGCTTGGTTTTAAACTTTCTCTGTCAACTAAGGTTTATTCTAGAGTTTGCGATTAACTCTGAAATGCGTGCACCTGAAAGAGTGACACGTGCGGAAAACAGCCAATCACAGAGTCTGTTTGATTCACTTCTCGCAAGAGAGATGGCGCAATTCACTTCACTTCTGAAGACTGAGAGACCGTTTTGAAAATGATCATGAAATTAAATGCGTTTACACAAGGCAGGAATAAACACTTCTGCTCCAGCGAAAATTTGAGAAGTCAGCTGAAAGAATATTCTACTAGTTATATCAATGCATGATGTGAATCAAAGAAAAATGCCTAATAATTATAAGTTCAAAAAGGGCTCAAATTAATATGTAATGGGGCTCTACTGGTTATGAAAATTTGTCACCAATATGGGGTGTCTAGTCAGGACACGGAAGGCAGGGATATTCATTGAAGGGTTTAATATATATAATTTAACATACAGATGCACAGGCACTATTCTCTTTGGTGCTTTACAGTGTAAGTATGGTTCTAAAGGAAAGGAATAAACATAGATATTAACTATCATAAGCACAATTGAGGCTAATAACTCTCCCTAGCTACTTATATAAACAGTGTAAACTACAATAAGAATAGCATACAAGCTACACATACAGTACAACAGAGATAAAGGCTGTCAGTGACTGTATACTCAACCATAAATTACTTATATTAACTTATCTATATATGTATTATAATTATAACTTACTTGTGATCACTGACGCACAGAACACAACCTGAAGCTTAACTTATAAAGTGAAACTAAACTGACGCGTTCTCTGCAAGCCAGGACATGTTGCAACATGTCTGAAAAGGGGGCGTGGTCTGAGCGAACACTCGCTGTACATGCTCCGTACCAATTCACATCACTTGAGCCTTTTGCACAGCGCCCTAATTCACGATGTGAATTATCTTCTAGAAAGGCTCAACTATCCACTGGAACTGTTGTCGAGGCATTATCCGGGATGGCCGGCAGCTCAATGAGCTTGGCCACTGGTCTGGTGTAGGTCCTCTTGTCCACCTGCACCTCAGCAGTCCTAACTTTACCATCAACACTCCTAATGGTCTTTGTGACTCGTCCCACGGGCCACAACGCACGAGGCAACCTTTGGTCAATTACCATCACCACTGTACCAACAGTGAGGTTCTCTGTATCCTTTACCCATTTCTGCCTTGACTGCAAGAAAGGTAAGTAGTTCCGTATAAAATGGGTCCAAAACTGGTCAGCTAACACCTGACTGTGCCGCCATCTTCTCCGACTGAGAATCTCAGATTCAGGGTACACCACTTGAGGAAGTGAAGAGTCGGGCCGCCCATGAGGAGGTAGTTAGGGGTTACGGGATCCACATCGGCTACATCTGTCGACACATAACCCAGTGGCTTGGAGTTGAGGATTCCCTCAACCTCAATCAGAACTGTCTGCAAGACTTCTTCGGTCACTGTCTGTGTTCCAAGAGTAACGAGAGTGCAGCCTTAATGGATCTAACTTCCCGCTCCCAGGCTCCACCAAAGTGAGGTGCATTCGGGGGTTGAACCGAAACGGATCTGGTACTTAGACAACTTGGTCTGCAGCTCTTTGCACATGACCTCAAAACTTGCTTTGAGCTCACGCTCCACGGAAGTTGGTCCCACAGTCAGAGAGAAGCTCAAGGAGTTCCACGTCCTAGCCATGAACCTTCTGAGTGACATAAGGAACGAGTCGGTATCCATGTTGGGCAACACATCCAAGTGAATGCACCTGGTGGTCATACACTTAAAAACTATTCCCATCTCTTTCGATACTCCGACCTCGCTTGACCTGGAACGGACCAAAGCAATCTACTCCTGTTGAATAAAATGGAGGCTTCAGGAGGCGGAGACGACAAGGGGGCAGATCTGCCATCTTGGGAATAACAGGCTTTGCTCTCCAATTTTGGCACTCCGGGCAGGATCTCTGATGACGACGCACAGCTTCGCGGCCTTGTAGGATCCAAAACTTGCGCCGAGCTCTGCAAAGACCCTCTCAGATCCAGAATGGAGTAACTTGTTGTCATACTGTCGTATGATAAGTTTGGTAATATGGTGCTTAGGTTCTAGCACAATTGGGTGTACGACATCTTCTTCCAGACTGGTAGAACGGCGCAACCTACCACCTACTCGTATAAGGCCCCTAGAGACGTCGTACTCTGGAGCAAGTGACAAGAGCCGACTGCTGGATGGAAGTGCTTTCCTGTTTTTAAGCACTTGACTTCGTCTGGGAAGCTATCATACTGTGCTCTCTGAAGGATTCGGAGTTCTGCTTCTGCATAGTCATCTGCAGTGAGGGCGCTTGACTGGGAGGCCGCCCATGCAGTGACCTACCTGCCTCAAGGAGATCTTCAAAGGTAGAGTGGTCTTCAGCGGCTGGGATCTCTGAAGCCGTAATGACTGACATAATGCCACAGAACGCAGACCTCTTCATTTCTGTCTCATCTTGGACCTCCACGAAAAAAGTCGTGGCTGGCCATTTCTCACGTGGTAGTTGAAGGAAGGCAGGACCTTGGCTGAATTGATTTGGCTGGGCTAGGTTGGAGAGTGTCATCCTCTGGTGATAGCGCCAGCAGGGTTATTCTGTGTGTCCACATACCTCCATGACCGGTGATCCGTCAGCTCCTGAATCTCAGATACACGAGTCCCTACAAACACCTTGTATCTGCAGGACTCTGACTGTATCCAGGTAAGTACTGTGGTGGAGTCAGACCACAACACTGTGTGGCTCAACTGAAGGGTGAGCTCTCTCTGGATCATCTGGGCAAGCTGAGCTCCGGTAAGGGCAGCACAGAGCTCAAGGCGTGGTATTGACTGTTGTTTCTTCGGTGCCACTCTTGAGCGTGCCAGCACAAAGGCTACTTGGACTTGTCCATGAGGATCCTCACCTCGTAGGTAAGCAACTGACCCATAAGCAGACTCTGATGCATCACAAAAGACGTGTAGCTCGAGGGTGATAGCACTTACATCCACGGCCAGTGGGAAGTAACTCGGGAGAGACTGACCATCGGGAGCTGAGGGAGCTCTTCTTCCCATGTAGTCCAAGCTTGCAGGAGGTCGACCGGTAAGTTTGGGTCATCCCAGTCGCGGTCTTTGGTCCACAGTCTCTGGACCAAAACTTTGGCCCTTGTGGTGAAGGGCAGGATATGACCTAGGGGATCATACTGGCTTGCTAATATCTTATAGATATTTCGCATGGTCGTTTTGCTTGGGGCAACCGGGCGATGCCTGTAATGGAGTGTGTCCTGCATGAAGTGCCAACTGAGTCCTAGAGTCATCTCTTGAGCTTCACCATGCGTCTGAGAAACCCATCTTTCACTGCTGTCAGACTTGGCCTCCTTAGGAAGGTTGCGAATCACCTCTGGCTGGTTACTGGCCCACTGACGAATATCGAAGCCACCTGCAGCTAGAAGGGTTCTAAGTCTCACACAAGGTTCCTGGCTTCTACTACGGTGGGTAGACTCTGCAGGCAATTATCGACATAGAAACAATGTTCTACACTGTGGTGGACATTTTCCCTGGTTGACTTTTCTCATTGATGTGTTTCTGAAGAGCAAAGATCGCGCAGCAGGGACTGCACGTCGTTCAATGGCAGGACCTCCCACTGGTAAACTGATGGTTGTTCGTCAGTCTTTAGATCTCTCCAAAGGAACCTCAACAAGGGCTTGTCTCTATCCAGCAGGCGGACCTGGTGAAACATCCCTTTAATGTCTCCACTTACTGCCACTCGATGCTCTCTGAAGCGCAAGAGGACTCCAAGGAGTGAGGGACCTAAGGCTGGACCAGGAAGTAGGTAATCATTCAGACTTTGTCTGCCAAGCTGGAAGCTGCAGTTGAAGACAATCCGTTCCTTCCCATTGTGTCTGACCATGTGGTGAGGCAGAAACCATGATTCCTCTGATGAATCCGCCTTGCAGGAGTCAATCTTGGTGACATACCCAGCAGCCTTCAGTTTCTTGATCTCCTCCTGGTAGGTAGATGCACGCAGTGGGTTTTGTACTAACCTCTTCTCTGTGTTTCGCAGGTTCTTCATCACAACTTCCTTTGAAACTTGCAGCTTGGGCATGTTTGGGACTCGTAGAAGGGGTGTAGCGTGCATCGATGCACTCCGTTTACCTCTACACGGATGGTCTCAGACTCTAAAAGGTCCACTGAGTACTTGTCCTGTCTGGATCTAGTCACCAATCTCTCACTTTTGAAAGGCAGTGTATCTAACTGCCACAACCGTTCAACTTGACTGAACAGCTCAACAGAAGGGGAGGAAACTGTGGTGTACAAGCACCGTGTGGAGGGAAACTGTTGCTGTAGGTATTTTGCTGGACCCTGAGCGTCCATCCGAGCTTAGTCTTGACTGCTGCAGGACCACCAGGGGGACCGAGATGCACTGGCTCAATCGGAACGATCAGATGAGCATTATCCGATCCAATCAGGAGGGTTGGTTGAGCTCCATCGATAGCTGGGATTGCCAGACCTCGTAAATGACGATATCTTCTCTGGAGCTGGTTGACTGGGTAGCTGTACTGTGAGAGGCCTAGGTGTTCACCTGTGAATGCGCCTTGAATGGAGAACCTCTTTGTCGGTTGGGAAGCTGGTGTGATCGTAAAGGACACACGTGAGCCTGACAGTATCTTGATGTCTTGTCGGATAGTACGGAGTGTAAGATCTTCTGCTTGACCCTGTACTCCCAGGCGGCGTGCGGCAGACGAAAGCAGGATGGTTCTCTCAGAACCATCATCCAGCACTGCATACGTGTCAAGCACTTTATCCTGGTATTGCAAATTGACTCTGACAATCTTTAACAGCACATGGCTATATCTATTTGGCTGATCCAGGTAGTGAGTCTCTGCTGTCGATGTGATGGTGGGCTCGTTCTCACTCCTCTGGTTAACCTCGTGAAGAATGGAAAGGTGTTTCAACTTACAAAAGCGACACGGCTTCTTGAGGTCACAAGCAGAGGCTAGGTGAGATCGTCCGCATCTCCAGCACCTTCTCTTGACTTTAATCCAGTCCACCATCTCTCCTTTAGTAAGCTTAGCGAAAGTCTCACATTGGCTGAGGTAGTGTTCTGCCTCGCAGTAAGGGCAGTATATCTTACCCTTCCCTTGGATTCGGTTAGAATGAGCTGCTTGGGAGGGTGTGTCGAATGGATGGTTACTGGAATTACCTGTCCCATGCATAACAGTAGTAATCTTAACCTTGGATTTCTGCTGCCTGAATTCTCTCTTATCCTTCTCACTGTGAGTTTGAATTGAAGGCTCAATGTCCAGGCATCTGACCTCTGCCTTCAGCCACTCTGAAAAGTCAGTGAGCGTTAGCTTCAGTTTATCCGGGTCCTTCCTATACTGTTGACGACGAAATCTGTCTTGCTGGTGCTTGGGGAGCCTGCTTAGAAGGCGCTTCACATTGGATCCGCAGTGGAGTTCCTCATGGCCTTCACCTCTGAGAGCTTTCAGCATCCCAACAAGCGACTGCACTCTGATGGAGAACTCATCAAGAGCTCTATCATCACGGATGAGGGGTAGGCGTTCCATGTCCTCTATCTCCTTCAACACAAACTGATATGGTCGTCCATAGCGTTCATCCAGTGATTTCAGAGCTTCAGAGTAGGGCATATTAGATTCTGCATGAGCTAGCACAAGGCGATGTGCAGGTGGCACCTTGACATGCTTCAGCAAGATTGCATACTTGTAATGCTCAGACTGAGAAGGATGAAGGAGTGTGCTAAGGAAAGGCGTAGCTCCACATATTGAGCTCTATCCTCCTTGGTGAAGTCAGGAAATGTTGGGCCTTCTATATTGGGGGGTGCATGCTGATACCCGTAGGAGGGATAATGGGCCAACATGGCTGGGTTCCCTTGGTAGAAGGGTTGGGGTACATAAGGAGGCTGATGTATTGACTGGTGCATAGGTGAAGGCCTAATCTGATCGAGAGATGGATTTACATGCAGCGATCTGGGAGTGGTGACATGTGGAAGATAGATTTGAGGCTCAGGTGGCACCAGATGTGGATTTCCCAACTGAGATTCCCTAACTTTCTCATGTTGGCTG
This sequence comes from Gobiocypris rarus, assembly GCA_023029165.1. Classification (NCBI taxonomy): domain Eukaryota; kingdom Metazoa; phylum Chordata; class Actinopteri; order Cypriniformes; family Gobionidae; genus Gobiocypris; species Gobiocypris rarus. The sequence goes on along the minus strand of CM040919.1, from coordinate 32,354,133 downwards.
CCGAGTGTGGCTGCGTTGGGCTTACAATTACCTGATATGAGGTAGGATGAGAGTGAACCATATAATGAGGCACCTGCTGACTGCTGTAGGCCCTGGGATGGCCCTTTGGGTTGTTCACGTTCAGTATCTTGCTTGATAGCTTGAACGTCATAGCGTGGATCGAGCGTGTGCGGAGGGGGTTGAGTGACTCGGCTGAGAGGTGGAGGAGGTGTCATTTGTTCTAGCTGGTGGGTTAACTCTGCAGCTACACTTGGGTGATCCTCAGTTCTATGGTGGTGAGGAGGAGTAAGGACTGGGAAAAGCTGTGGTTCACCTCCTCTGTCTGTATAGAGTTGGCGTACTGGGGTCTGATGCCGTGATGACCTCCTTGACCACTGAGCTGAGGTCTGAGGGGAATGGTGCTGCAGGAAAAGCTCCAAAAGCTCTGTTTGTTTCTTAGCCGTTTCACTCTGTTGCCGCGCTGTCTCCAAAGCCTGATGAACAATGGCTTCATTTGCATTCTGCATTGGTGGCATTGAGGATATGCTTTTAGCAGGACTGAGTAGCTCCCTCTCCTCTTCGTGCCTGTGCATCTGCGTTAAGCTATTCTGATCTGTATATTCAACTAAAAAATCATCCAGATATCTTGGGCGTTGCACTGAGCGTTTGGGGCGCACAGGTGAAACAGGTAGGCTGATTCCTTCTTTTCTGGTTGCCATATCATTGACACTATCCGGCTCGAAGGACCATAAATTGTAATGGGGCTCTACTGGTTATGAAAATTTGTCACCAATATGGGGTGTCTAGTCAGGACACGGAAGGCAGGGATATTCATTGAAGGGTTTAATATATATAATTTAACATACAGATGCACAGGCACTATTCTCTTTGGTGCTTTACAGTGTAAGTATGGTTCTAAAGGAAAGGAATAAACATAGATATTAACTATCATAAGCACAATTGAGGCTAATAACTCTCCCTAGCTACTTATATAAACAGTGTAAACTACAATAAGAATAGCATACAAGCTACACATACAGTACAACAGAGATAAAGGCTGTCAGTGACTGTATACTCAACCATAAATTACTTATATTAACTTATCTATATATGTATTATAATTATAACTTACTTGTGATCACTGATGCACACGAACACAACCTGAAGCTTAACTTATAAAGTGAAACTAAACTGACGCGTTCTCTGCAAGCCAGGACATGTTGCAACATGTCTGAAAAGGGGCGTGGTCTGAGCGAACACTCGCTGTACATGCTCCGTACCAATTCACATCACTTGAGCCTTTTGCACATAATACACATTGTTTAAAAGAATTATGAATGCATGTATTATATGTATATTAATATAGGCTACTTATCAATTAATATAATAATTAAATGAATATATTATATGAATTAAAAGTAATTATAATTACAACCCCAAATCAAAAAAAGTTGGGACAGTATGGAAAACGAAAAAAAAAATGATTTCTAAATTTACTTTGACTTGTATTTCATTGCAGACAATATGAACAAACATTTTTAATGTTTTGTCTGGTCAACTTCATGTCATTTGTAAATATGCATCCTTTCCTGTCATTCAGACCTGAAACACATTTTAAAAAAAGCTGGGACAGTAAAGCATTTACCACTTTTAGGTGTTGTGAAAAGGAATGGCAACATTACAAAGACGTTTAGGGACTGAAGACACCAAGTGATTAAGTGTTTCAGGTGTAATTTTGTCCCATTCTTCCTGCAAACAAGTCTTAAGGTGGGCAACAGTATTCTCCCACACATTCTCTATTGGAGACAGGTCGGGACTGCAGGCAGGACAGTCAAGTACCCGTACCCTCTTCCTCCGCAGCCAGGACTTTGTAATGTGTGCAGAATGTGGTTTTGCATTGTCTTGTTGAAATATGCATGGAAAAGATGTCTTCTGGAAGGCAGCATATTATGCTCCAAAATCTCTAAGTACTTTTCAGCATTAATGTACCCAGAAGTGCAAGTTACCTTTGCCAAGGGCACTGACACAACCCCATACCATGACAGACCCTGGCTTTTGGACTTGTTGCTGGTAACAGTCTGGGGATTAGACCTTTCTTGGATGCTGCTTTTGTACCAAATCATAATTACAATCACCTGTTGACATCACCTGTTTCAAATCAAATCATTATTTAACCATTTTACCTAATTTCTAGACCTAACAAAGACCTAGACCTGTGCAGGCGTATTGCTCCTGTCCCAACTTTTTTTTAAATGTGTTGCAGGTCTGAATGACAGGAAAGGATGCATATTTACAAATGACATGAAGTTGACCAGACAAAACATGAAATATTTTGTGTTCATATTGTCTGCAATGAAATACAAGTCAAAGTAAATGTAGAAATCACTACTTTCTTTTTTTATCTGCATTTTCCACACTGTTCCAACTTTTTCTGATTTTGGGGTTGTAATATAAAATAAATATAATAAATAATTAGCACCAAAAGACTAGCAATTTTGTATCTAAAGTTTTTTCACTATCAACTGCTTTAATTCGGAATGAGAGATACAGGGGTGTGGCTTTACTGCATCTTTACTTGCAGATGATTGGTCCAGTTTGGGTTTGCGATCTCTAACCCAGAATTAAACCAGTTCCAGAGCAGGTTAGCCTGTAGTGTAAGTTACCATGGTGATGAACACTGCTAAAAACCAATCCACCTTCTTGAGCCCGAAAAAAACACAGTTTGCTCAAACTGATCTCGAACTTACCTGGGTAGCAACTGAAACCAGCTTTGTGCAACAGGCCACAACTTCTTTAATCTAGGTCAAATTGCGTAAATGGTAGGCCTAGCCTAATTCTGAACCGTACAGTACCAATTTTTTGCCATCCCATGCTAGGTTGGGGTACCTAGCATAGTAATCCGGTACTAAAGGGTGGAGCTAGACTGCAGCGAAGTTGATTGTTTGAAGTATTTTTTTTTTTTTTTTTTTTTTATGTGTTTTTCCTTGCAGCCTTGGCTCAAACAAAGCATATCTACTATTTGTGACAACAGCCACATGCAAAGAAGCAAGAATCAGATCTGCTGTATGTCTTTTGTTGTTTACCGTATCACTTTCTTCTTCGCACTAGAATGACGTCTATCGCTACACCACGCCTATAAAGTAAGGGTGCTGCTGGCGGTGGAAACGCAAGCCGGATCAAGCCCAATTTATACTTCTGAGTCGTGTGTACACCGCAGCTACGTCGTAGGCTGTGTGTTGCACGTGTAGCCTACGACGTACCCTGATGTGCACCTCTCCAAAAATTTAATATTGCGTTGATTCTACACGGACCGTGAGCACTGTGATTGGTCTGCCAGAACCCCTCCTTCAGGGGTACACATGCTTGCTTTGCATGTGTAACTGCATTTAAGGGCGCAGAAGTAAATGAAAATCAACGCGTAGCCCACGGCGTAGAGGCTACGGCTCAGGTCCGACGCAGAAGTATAAATCAGCCTTCAGGGTTTAGCATCCTGAATCGGACTGTACTGAACCGTATCGCTAAATGGAAAGCCATTAGTTGTTTTGACAAAAGAAAAACAGTTAGTTTTCGACTTTAGAATCGTTTGGCCCAAATTCCAGACAAGAGGCGCTCACAGAGAGCGCGTGCAGATCACCAACCCGCTTAACTGATGCGATCGCCAGCAGAAAAGCTGTCTTTAGTGACAGAAGCTTTAAGCTCACCAAATGCAGAGGCTTGAATGTAGAGCCTTTCATGGCATCCAGGACCGTAGACAAGTCCCATTTAGGGACTGAAGGGGGGCGAGGTGGGTGAAGCCTTCTAGCCCCTTTAAGGAAGCGCACGATAAAATCGTTCTTTCCCAGTGACAGTCCGTTCACTTGAATGTGGTGCGCTGCTATAGCGGCCACATAAACTTTGAGCGTGGAGGGTGAACGACCCGCGTCCAACAGCTCTTGTAAAAAAAATGAGCACTTCTGACACTTCACAATTATGTGGGGTCAGGCTTCGTGCTTTACCCGTATGGGTCGCCGTGAAAACGGCTTTTGTGTACAGGCGAGCACGTTTGCTTGCGGGCTCATTGGCTGTGTGTGTAATGATCCCAGCCACCTGATTGAAGGGAGCTAGGGAACGTTTTGGAAGAGAGCGAGGTGGTAAACCAGCCGAAGCGGGTATTATCCACCTTCTCTTTGTGCCTCTGGCTTGGACGGCTTCGACGGCTCAGGTTTCGACACATTGCTGGGTCGGGGACCTCGACGCTCCGGCGGTCTGCTGCGGCTCGTAGAGCGGGAACGCTGTCCGGGCTTAAAAGCTGCGCGAGGCTGGTGAGCTGGTTGCGCCGCCTTGGTGGGCTTGGCTGGTCCAGCTTTAGCGTGATGGCTAATAGAGAAGCTGGAACGCTTGGGCAGGAAATGTCGCATTGCCTGCGAAGCCTTTTGCGCCTCAGAGAAGCGTTCCGTGAACCCAACCATGGAGGGACCGAATAGTCCTGAAGGCGACATGGGCACGTCCAGGAAAGGTCTTGTCAGAGTCTTTCATATCAGTTAGGTTGAGCCACAAATGGCGCTCTAAACAGTCATGTTGGCCATACATCTGCCGATCGCCTGAGCGTTGGCCTTGGTGGCGCGCAGGGCCAAGTCAGTGGCGCCACGCAGATCCTTCAGGTCCTCGTTATCAGGGACAGACTCATCCAGGGAACGGAGGAGTTTGGCATGGAAGACCTGGAGCACCGCCATAGAGTGTAGCGCTGATGCCGCCTGGCCGGCGGAGGCGTATGCTCGACCGGCGAGGCTAGAAGTAGTAAGGGAGGCCTTGGAAGGGTGCACAGCTTTTGACTGCCATCCTCTGGCGGAGGGCGGGCAAAGGTGTGCAGCGACGGCTTCCTTTGAGGGGAGGAAGGGCCTGGTCTCCTTTTTTCTGAGCGCCAACGACCACCGAGAGCGCTGGAGAAAAAGAGGATTTGGCACGAGAAGAAAATGGCGCCTTCCACGATTTAGCTAGTTCCTTGTGGACTTCTGGGAAGAAGGGAGCAGGCTTTTGAGCGGTCGGTTGGCAACGGTTCTCAAAAAAACACTCGTCCAGTCTGCTTCTCGTGGGCTCCTCAGGTTGAGACCAGTCAATGCCGAGGTCGTCCACGGCCTTCGTGTGCAGGCGTATAAGCTCAGCGTCCACTAAGGTTTTGCCGCCGCTGGCAGTCCGCGTCGAAGTGGCGTGCTCCGAGACGGTATCCAACCACCCGCTTTCGGATGCAGCAAGAGAAAGACAGTCATCCTCCTCCTCCTCCGGTCCGCCGAAGGAAACAGTAGCAGCCGCCAAACGAGGGGAGCTGTGCTGATCCTCGACAAACATGACAGGCGTGTGCTCGCCAGAGTGCTCCGGGGGCCTCTGGTCGCGACGTTTCTTTTTCCGTGGCTCGAGAGGCTGAGAGCAAGGGATGGGATTCGGGTCGAAACTAGCGAGCCGAGCCCGAAGGGTCTGCAGCGCCAGTTCATCGCACTCCGGGCAGCCGCCCTGGTTGAGTGCAGCCTGCGCGTCGTCTCATCTGAGACATGATGCGCAGATGATGTGTCGATCCTCGTCCGAGAGAAAGCCTTTGCACGAGGCGCATGAACGACATATGAATGGAATGGTAATGTAAAAGATATGTGCCGGATGGCGCAGCTGGAAGGCAGCCTGAAGGCGGAGAGTCGGACGTCCTCAGGCTGCAGTGTTCCGCTGGGTGCGTGTCGACGGCAGGCTTCGATCCAGAGCTCAGCGAGGTGAGTCGCTGAAGAAGAATTAATCTGACTAACCTGGCGAGACAGGGTGTTATGTACCCTTGGCTATGCAAATTCTGTTGCCCCTTGTGGGCCGCCCAGCGGTCTCGCCATAGGTTGCTGCAGTTACAGCGGCACAGCCAATCAGCACGCAGCAGCTTCCAGCTGAGAGCTGTGCAGCTGCACTGCATGTTATATGGTATTTTTAGGATAAAAAGTTTGTATGTACACTCGTCAGCATATGGTTATCGTGTTTATTGCTTCATACGTTCATGTTGAGGAAAAATATACCACCACATGCTCGGGTGAGAAGAACGCGCTCTGTTGAGAGACGTTGTAGAGACAGACACACAGCAGTGTGCTAAGCGAAGTTTTTAACAGCACTGTGTTTTCTGGTCTTTAACTCGTGTCATTCGACGAGACTAAAAAGGATGCATTTGTCTAGAGATCATTTTGCTTTCATGTTATGTTATTATCTCATCTCATTCGAGGTACAGCTGTGCTTACCTGTAGTCGTGAATGCAGTGATGGACAGCATGTCTCCTCATTCGACTGGTGTTTGTATTTCGTGTGATTTCTCATTGTGGTGGTGATATTATGATGAACTTAGTTTCATTAATTAATTTGATTAAAAGTAACTCCATTTTGTAAGTTCATTTTCAGTTTTCATCTAAAAGTATTCCAAACATCGCTAGGCAGACAACAACATTAGGCTATGTGATCAAACACAATCAACTAATCAACACGCTCCACAGCGCCACCCAGTGAATTAAGTCAACTGTGAGTTTTATTCGGCTATCGAAATTATCGTTTCCTAGTTAAAAAAAATTGACATAAACACCCTCTCAAGTCGAAATATGAATGCGTTGAGCTCGTTTAAGCACGACTTTATATGTGGGAAGAAAGTTTCGATAGCACGTGAAGTCAGCGTCACTGCATTTACGGCGAGCAAAGCAACGTATAATTTTTTTTTTTTCTCGAATATTAATTACAGATCAAATATTCGTGCACACCCCTAGTTAAGAGAACATGAGAACAACCAGCTCTCTAGTTCATATCACTGATAAGGGAGTCGGCCATTTCAAGGGGTGTCTCAATTGAAAAATCCTTTAAGTGCACTGAAACGTTCACTTACTAAAAGTTCCCACAGTGCACCAAGAAAACCAGGGAGCATCAATGCTCATTGCTCACTATGTTTCCTTAACTGATGTTCTAAAAGTGCAAAACATAAATTGCACAAGCCAACTCACTGCACGTAATGACATGCGGGAGATGTTCAATTAGTGCCGCACCTAATTAAATTTGTGCCAAATCCGTGTTGATGATATAATTAGGGAACTTGGGGAACTAATTGAAGGATTCGTTCACTTTAAATAAACTTTTGCTTTTATTGATCCCCATGTCATCCAAGTGTCCATGTCTTTCATTCTTCAGTCGAAAAAGAAATTAAGGTTTTTGATGAAAACATTCCTGGGTTTTTCTCCATATAATGGACTTTATGGGCACCAAATGGTTCAAGGTCCAAATGACAGTTTCAGTGCAGCTTTAAAGGGCTTTAAATGATATGATGAATAAGGGTCTTATCTACCGAAACGATAGGTCATTTAAAAAAAAAAAGTTTACGTTTACGTTTAAACAATTACGTTGAAAAGGTCACACTTGACCTAGGCGAAAGTACCGAGTCAGTGTTCACAAATGTGCGGAAGGATTCAAAATCCCTTTTAACTCCCTTTTTTTACACCGTTTGAATTGGTATGTGCACATTCAGCTTGTAAACATTCGTGACCTTTTCAACATAATTGCTTATTCCGTTTGGTGCCCATTGAAATCCATTATATGGAGAAAAACCCTGGAATGTTTTCATCAAAAACCTTAAAAATTTTTTGACTGAAGAAAGACATGGACATCTTTGATGGCATGGGTGTGAGTAAATTATCAGCAACGGTTTATATAAAAGTGAACTAATCCTTTAAAACACATTCATACACAATATACAGGTTCCCAGAACCATGAATGAAAACCACTGCTCTAGTCCATCCTTGTGTTTCAGGGGTCTCAACTTTACAACAGGTTATGATATTAGGACAGTGTTTGAGTCTGTGCTGAACTGCACAAGTGAAGTATTTGTCCATTCGTTGGCCAGTAGATCATCTCTGTCATTTGCCTATAAAATTAAACAAGAATGATGTCAGCAAATAAACTTTCCACAGTTTACAGTTGTGTTGGACATGTGTTTCTAAATAAACAATAATATATAATATATATAATTTAGTTGTAACTTTATTTTCTTATTTTTTCTAAATAAATAATTTAACATTGTTTATATTGTTAAAGAATTATTTACATGGAGGTCTGGTGATATTTCTGTTGCTTCCTCTCTTGTTATTGCCTTTTCTGAAATGTTCAGGAAAACGAATATAAATTAAAAAAGAATAGGCAAGAGAATGAGAAATATTGATTGACAAATTAATGCTTTTTGAAAATTAAGTGCATTATATAATAATCCTCATATAGTAGTAGTAGTAGTAATACTAATACTAATAATAATAATAATAAGAAGAAGAAGAAGAATAGTAATAAAAATAATAGAGGTCTTACTTTTCCATGACCACAATTTCCAAGAAACTCCAGATAACAAAAATAATATAAGCAGAGCTCCATATACTAGTGCAATCACCCGAAAAACGCCTCTGAAAAAATAAGGAAATTGTTAGAGCTCAGCTAGTATCAAATGTCTAATAAATCGAACCGAACAGATGTGAAATAGCATTTATGTTTTACTAAAGATTTCTTTGAACATACCTGCGTTCATAAGCGGGTGTGGGTTCAAATATTCTGTATTTGGATGATGCAGTAATTGTAGAGTTACTAGAAACATATGAAGTTGCTGATCTACTGGTTAGTTGAGTCCTAATGGTACCACTGCTGTGAGATGGGTTCTCTTTTGAGTTCTCCGTTGTGGTCAGATAGGATGAGGATTGTATCGTGGAATGAAACTGCTTTGGTGATGCAGTAGATGTCTGGTCAGGTTTTTCAGTCTGAATCGAAGTGCTTTCTGGTAACTTTGATTTTGTGGGTACAAGAGGAGTGGCTGAATTATGGTTGTGTACATCCACAGCTGAAGTGAAGGATGGTGCTGTGGTATATGTGGAAGGTCCTGTAAATAAAAAAGAGCAGGTCAGTTACCCCTTTTTCACCAGAATGAACCGGGTGTTAGTTCAGAGCCAGTGCTAGTGCCGGTTCAACTGACGAGCCTTCTAAGAACCGGTTTGTCTTTCCACAGGCTAGCAAGCCACCACAGAGCCAGGTCTTACGCCACTGTATACATCTCATCTTTCTCAGCAACGCTAGCGAGGCGTGGCCTACCACTTCCTGGTAATACATTTTGGGAATGGACCTATTGCACAGTTGGCAACCTGTCACGGTATCACGCTTGAATTCACTGAGCTCCTGAGAGCGACCCATTCTTTCACAAATGTTTGTAGAAGCGTCTGCATGCCAAAGTTCTTGATTTGATATACCCATGGCCATGGAAGTGATTAAATCACCTGAATTCAATGATTTGGAGGGGTGTCCCAATACTTTTGGCAATATATATATATAGATTATATACATAGGACAGTCTGAGGCAAAAAAAATCCCATATATATGTAATATATTTGGGATTTTTTGCCTTTTTGTAGAGGACAGTCTCTCTCTCTCTCTCTCTCTCTCTCTCTCTCTCTCTCTCTCTCTCGCTCTCACACACGGGGTATGGTAAAGATACGTTTTGCTGCGCAACTAAGGACACAGTATTAATCCAATATGTTAGTAAATTACATAACATACATGAACACCTGTTATTGAAACTTACTTGTGTTGGCATCTGTAATGAGTTGCCTTGAATAGACATTGATATGAACTGGAGCCTGCACATCCCCAGCCATACACCAAAACCAGCCTGCATCTGTCGTCTTCAGTCCTGTCAGTGTCACTGTATAAACACCATCATATGTATCGTTTATCTGTACAGCTGCACCAGTTGATGGCTCTAAATCCTGAGCCGTTTGACAGGAGTGCAAATCTCCACTTTTGCACCATTTTTTCTCCTCATCTTTAAGTTTGTCACCGTAGAGACATTGGATGGTAACATTGCTGCCCTCTTCACCTGACACATTGTTGCTGGCCACTGACAGATCTGGAGTTCCTGAAAATAACCAGATGACAAAATCCATTACTTCTGGAACCATCAAATATCTCATAGTGGTGCTAATGTATCTCAATAACATTTACCCTCAGTGACGATAAGGTCTAGGGATGTTCTTATAAAGGAACTTCGCCTCTTCACGGCACACCAATAACGATTTGAATCACTGCTGCGTAGGTTCGTCATCGTCATAGTTGTTACCAGTTCATCTGGGCTGTTGTAAAAGCTGATGCCTGTTCGTTTCTCTTGGTTGGTAGGTCGCATTGTCATGTAGGGATTCCAGTATTTTCCTTTGCACCAGAATTTAGGAAGGTCCTTGAGCTGGAGATTGTAGTGACAGGGAATGGTGATAGATCCCCCACTTTGAGCTGTTATCTTCTTTACTGTCCATAGAGAGTTGGTACCTGAGAGTGATAAAATGATTATACTCTAGAAAGAGTATTTTTTTGTAACACAAAAGACATTGAAAGGCTAATTCACTGCAAGGCTGAAAAAAGAAAAAGCAAATGATTTCAATAAGTGTAAAGAGTTAAACAGAATAATCAAATGTGTAGTTTATAATTGTTATACAAATGACCTAATAATCAATCAGCATTCTAACCTAAAATCAAGGTTATGATAAAATGGAGTCAGATAAAGATAAATTGGAATTAAGTTACTTTGCCCTGCTAAAAAGACAGAACACGTGATTAGCGAGTCTTGAAATATCCTGTTCTCCTGAATGTATGATGTTAGTCATCCACTCCGGTTCTGTTCACACGGAAGAGGTCTTTGGCAAAATGTGATTGCGAGTCTAGAAATTGTACGGGTGTGAGTTTGGATTTTTCCCTGATGGAAACAAGCTTCCATATTTCTGAGTGAATACACTTTAAAAAAAGAGGATGTGTGGTGAGAGGGAACATCTGAAATTCTTCTCTGTTGCAATGACGAGCATGATTGCGTAAAAATCACTTCGACGTCAGTGAACTGATAAATGGTGAACTGTGTAAACCCATATAGGCTACTTTTAGTATTTTCTCATAATATTTGTTAAAAGCCAATTACATTTTTTGTTGTTTTATCACTACTGATGAAGTACATAATTGATGGTCATATTAGTCATTGTATAAAATGGAACATTCTTATATCAGATTATTTTTTTTCAAAACAAATGACATTTTTTTTCAAAATCCTTAAAACAATATTTTTATGACTAACAAAGCAGGAATAGTGTTTTTAAAGAATCCTATTCCCTAGAATAATTTAGGGTTTAGTATATACAGCATTGGATTTTTTTTCTAAGGACTTACCTTGGACTCCTAAAAGCAGCACTAGGGTAGTCAGCAGAAAAGCCATGATTTAATCAGTGATTTTACAAAAATGATAAACCTTCCTCACGTGTATCTTCGACTTGTATCTTAACCATTTGATTCATACTTCCTTTTATACACTATTGTGGATTTCAACATTTCCTGCACAGTCTCATATCCTTCTTTCCTCAAGGCTCACCATGGCTGGGGAGGGGGGTCATCACCATGAGAAAGTAATCAATATTACAAAAATAAAACAAGGAAAATATTAGAAAATGTGTCATTCAAAAGTGTAAAAGTCACTTGTGTTTATAAAGTAGGCTTAACACTGCCCAACAGCGATACCCACAGGTGAAGTTAAAGCAGGAGTCTCCCTCGTAGGCCTATTGTGGCAACATTTTTGCAAAACGGAAAATACCGTACATATTAATGCAGCTTCCAACAGAAATGAACACTAGAGGCAGTAAAACAGCAAGAACTTTTAATTATTTTCATACACAATTATGCTTACAAGCGCAGATTATGGGTTAATAGAGACTTTTTCACGTGGGTCCTTGCACAATATTAGGCCTGTATTATGACATCTAAACTTTATACCATAGTGCCTAATTTAAAACGAATACATTTTGAAGTTTACATCACATACCTCCTGAAGTAGGCTATTATGTTTGCACGGTTGCTCAGCTGGTAAAACACTACTCGGTTACACTTTAATTTACAGTGTCATTGTCACAGTGTAATTATATATTTAAGTACTGAGTAATTTTAATTAACTATGTAATTAATTCGTTGCATACATATGTAACAAGGACACTGTAAAATAAAGTGTTACCCACTACTCTTGTGATGCAGGGCGCTCTGGTTCAAATCCCGTGAAACACTAATCGCGACAAAAAGCTCAGAGACAAGAGCTAAATGGAATGATTACTGTTGCGTTTTTATGTCACATGTGCTTTGTTAACACTATTGGGTAGGTTTAGGGTTTAGTGTAGGTGGACGTTATTTTAAAACGTGATGGAGCATTAAAGGTGCACTATGTAAAAAAATGTCAGTAAAATATCCAAACACCACTAGGCCAGTGTTATATATATATTTTGTTCAGTTCAGTACTTACAATATCCCAAATGTTTCCAACCATTTGTAAATTGTGCTATTTTAACCAAGGAATCGGGATGTGTGAGTCGCCTGTCAATGCTGTCATATCTGCGTTACCCTCGGTTTTATTTGGCAGAAACGCTTTACTCTCACTGGAGTGTGAAACAAGTGTCATAGCACCCGCCAAGCACACACAGAGTAAACTCATAACATCATTTTCAACACACTCAATGTATCTAATATGATAAAGAGAGCTGCGTTACCTCATACTCATGACCGGAAAAGCAGAAATGGCGCAGACGACTGTGGCATAATAAAAGTCCCGCTGCTCACGAGGCATTTGTTATATTCACAATCGCTCCAGCGGCCTTGCTCAGCTCCCACAACACTTGGTCCTGCTCTTCTTCATACTACAGTAACGTTAAAAATAGCATCCATGAAGATAATTTCTGCCAGAGTCCTATCCTGATTCTTTTCCACCGGCTGTGAGGTGAAGACCACATGTCCCAAGATTCTCTGCTCAAACTTGCCATCATCAAACTACGCCTTTGTTTTTAACAGGCGACCTCTAGCGGATGGAAAAGTTACATAGTGCACCTTTAAACTTTTGTAAGAAAACGTTGCTATATTCGCATTCATCTGTTCCGGGGGAAAATAAACACTATTATAGAGCCACTCATTGCACATTTCACATTGAAACATGTCGCGGAAAGTCATGCATTTTGCAAAAACCAGAGATGGGCAGCGCCAGTCCTGGAGGAGCCCTGTCCTGCAGATTTAAACTCCAACCCTGATAAAACCCTGATTGTAGCTTTCTATTATTCCTGAACAAAGCCACTAGATGGCAAGCCTGCAACCTTTAGCCAAAAGAAGAAAAAAAAGCTAATGCTTACACTGCAGCTTTGTCGGTACACAGGAAAGGAGAACAGAAGCTGATGTTTGTTTTTTTGGAATGGATGTCAATGGAGAAGTTGCTTCACTACACTAAAGTAAATGCTTTTGTGAGGAAACAATGAATTGATTGTGATGAATCGACTGTCTGTCCACTAATCTTAAACATGTTTTACGCTAAATAATACTTTTGTTGTGAACGATATGTAGATTTTGAGTAAAAGTAAAATAAAATAATAATAATAATAATAATAATACAGATGTTAAAAATACAGATGTGTTCTTTCTTTGGCTTTCAGGTTTTACCAGTTATGATAAGACTTGAATTGTAATGACTATTATATGCTATATGTATACACATAATGCTGATATTGTGCATTTTAATGAAATATTTTAATTATTGTGTTATGTGTCACATCTGTTCTGTGTCTGGCACTCTGTGGGACTTTTATGTTGAAGTTTATCTGTGCATTGTTTCTGTGTCCTGTTTCCGGTGGATTTTTGTAGTTCTTGTAGTTTTTCATGTTGATTATTAGTCTCCCAGGTGTTCCCATTCACCACATCCCGTTATCTTGTTTAGCAGTCTTCCCTGTGTGTATTTAGCCCTTGTTTTCTCTGGTTCTCTGTCAGTCGTTGTTTAATGTATGCAGGTGTTCTCTGTTCCCTGTGGTTTCTTTTGAGTTTTTTTTTTTCAGTGTTATTTTGTTCCTGATTTTTGGTCTTAGTTGTTTTTTTTCATCATTAAAATCCCCTGCATCTCTGCCTGCCGTCTGTATATTTCCCGTTTCGTGACATTATGCAGTGTGTTGTCTGATGAAAATAAAAAATTAAATGTTTTGTATTGTAATGATTTATGACTGCTGTGTGCCTGTGATGAGATAATGCTTTATAATGAATTATGGTAAAAAAAAAATACATAACATTTTAATGAATTAAATATGTATTAAATTACAATTAGGTTTTTAGTGTTCTATTAAATGTATTTTTATTTGCCCTGCAGGGACTAGAAGTTTGACGCTAATAGAGAAATTCACGCTCTTTTTTTTCCACAGTAAAGCCCATTACACAAACAGGGATGCGGAAACTCCTCTAGAAGCAAGGTCAGCTGGGTTGAGCTCAGTTGGCACATAAAATCATTGCTCTGGCCATGAAGATTAGCGAATTCGTTAAACTCTGTTATGTCCATAAAAACACTTTGTCTCATTGTGTTTGTACCCTAAGACTACTTTGCTATCGCAATAGAATCTTACAGCATGCGATCTAAGATCCATCTCATGGCGAATCAGGTCGGAGATTTTAACTGCCAATACTGTGGCAAAGAGTTCAAGACACGGAATAGTAGGTTTGTGTTGTGGTGATAGTTTGGCTTTACCTAAGACAAATCAGACATTACTATTTCTATTATGGTCAATGACCCTGAGGCAAGCCACTGTGCCGATTGCATTAGTGGAGGTTTCTGCAATTTTACAAGTTTGGCATTAGAGAGGGAAATTGAGGTATATGTTCAAGGAATGTGCAGATGCTTCAGGTCCTGGAGGGAGTTTTGCCATGTTCCCCATTCTACTCTCTTTTCTTCAGGAAGAAAAGCACCCCATTCAAAGGTGTAGGTAAAGAGTTTCCAAAGTAGAGCCCTTCCTTGTATGGTGACTGGAGAGAATATGCAAAGGGGATCAAAGATATTGTTCACAGCATGCCACATTTTGTGAATGGTTTGCTGACCAATGGCATGTCATAGGTGAAGGTGTTACTTTCTATCTCCCAACACAACCCCAAGAGTCTGCTGTATAGAAGGAACTTCACCAATAAGGTCTAAGTCCTTTATAGTCTTAGTGTGTTCCTCTTGAGGAGACTGACTGACTGAATGTCAGTAGTTAGGGACACAAGCCCATCATCCACGTGGTGTCTTTTCGTGGTGAACTGTTGAGTATCGAGCCATGTACATTCTCACCCTCACTAGCAGCTCACCTTAGCACATACACTCACCTAAAGGATTATTAGGAACACCATACTAATACTGTGTTTGACCCCCTTTCGCCTTCAAAACTGCCTTAATTCTACGTGGCAATGATTCAACAAGGTGCTGAAAGCATTCTTTAGAAAAGTTGGCCCATATTGATAGGATAGCATCTTGCAGTTGATGGAGATTTGTGGATTGCACATCCAGGGCACGAAGCTCCCGTTCTACTACATGGTGGTCATAAAGGGATGGACATGGTCAGAAACAATGCTTAGGTAGGCCGTGGCATTTAAACGATGCCCAATTGGTACTAAGGGGCCTAAAGTGTGCCAAGAAAACATCCCCCTAGTTATTGTTCAGATCAGGCCCCGTTAACAAAACATTGTTGAGGGAGATGCCATGATGTTGGGTGCTGGAGTTTTTTTTTTTTTGTGATAAACTGCAAAGATTGGAGGGAACCATCATTCCTCTCCCTCCTTTAATGGTGGTGCGGGTTCAGCATGGTCATTCTCCAGGATTTTCTTCATGAGAGAGACAAACTGTTTTTCCATCTCTGGTTTCTTATTAAGAGTATGCTGCAGAGAATGAAATCTATTAAGAGCTTGTTTATGATTGTTGGGAAATGTTTGTCTTGGCTCTCTGAAGGGCAATGGGGTGACCCAACTGTTACCTTCATCCTTGTAAACCTCTGAATTCATGATCCTTAAGAATGCAGCGTCCTCAATGGATAGGGTGCATTTATTGCCGTTCTCAGTTTGTTGGAACACAGCACAACCAAGATTGTTTTCTGAGGTTCTTTAAATGCTGTTTTAGCATGCTCCATGGATAACACCCCAAGTTCACAAGTTCATGCAACTAGTGCAGGCTGAAAGGTAAGTGGTGCGACCAGTCTCTAATATATTGGTCCTTAATTTGTTGTCTGACCTTGTGCACCCTGATGATGTCCCTCCCTAGTAGGAGAAGGATCTGAGCATTGGGATCGAGTTTGGGAACTTGGCTTGCAACTGATCCCAGGTGAGAGTGATTCAAGGCAATATGCAGGGTAGGAATCACACATCTGCTGGCTAGTATCAGCACTTCAGCAGGTGAGATCAGAAAAACCTTCAGCCTTCTTGGCAGACATATTGGTAAAGAAATATTTTTTTGCTAATGAGCAATTACTCTGATCATCGAGTAGGGGAGAGTTGGGCACAAGTGGTCTCATTTTGAGCAAATCCACTTGAGGTTCAGAGTACTTATTTTTTCCCACATTAATTTCCCATGTCTAGTACAATGATGTGATTTTGTTTCAATAATACAGTGTATACTTTTTTTTCTTGATTTACCCCGATGGAAGTGAAATGTGACAACATGCCCCGTAGGTGGGGTACATTGTAACATCACCATATGACAGCTTAAAATGTTACCTGATATAATCTAAAAAATATACAAGACAAACTAAAATATTTTGTCAATAAAATACAATTATTATAAAATAATGGCATTTTTGGCATAATCCAGAGTTTGTGATTAAAGGCCAATTTAAACGTATGCGTCAAGTGTATGCCGTAGCTACGTTGTAGGCTGTGATGCGTGCGTACCAAGCGGCAACCTCCCGCTGTCTCTCTTGAAGCCAATACGGAAGTGGATTAAACTGCAGTTCATCGACTGGCCACTAGGGACAGGCTCCAGAAGGGAGCAGAATCTCATTGAGCCCCATGTTAAAATGCCCAACTTTACAGCAGAATAAAACATGTTTACAGCCTGGTACAAATTCTAATTTTGGTCTAAGCGCTAGTTTTGCCCTTCATGACAACTCTGAGGGGGTGAATTTTTATAGCGCATTTGTTTACATTATATTAAGCCTTAAAGTTCTGCATAATTAAGGGCGTGGCCACTTTAAGTGGCAGGTGGGTAGCCATTTATCTGTTGTTTGTTAGTCACGCGTCACCTCAGCTCCGCACACGTCCCGCCTCTTTGCCCATTTTCTGTTATCCGGGAGTGACGGTTGATGACGCGCTGCCAAGATGGCATCGGCCAGCTCGACCCTACTTTACGCTTCAAAACCGCTCTGCAGAATCCTATGGGTGACGTCACAGACACTACGTCCATATTTTTATACAGTCTATGGTGCGTACCCTACGACGTACCCGACGCACCTCTTAAAAAATGTAACAACTCGTCAATTCTATGTGGACTGCAAGCGCTGTGATTGGTCTGCCAGAACCCCTCCCTCAGGTCAATAAATACATTTAAAAAATATGCAATAGGAGTCTGTGTGCACAGAAATGGGATGATAGTTTCATCCTTACATCTGCTATATAACACAATTATATTATGGTCAGGGTACGTCGTAATCTATGCGTGCTACACACAGCCTACAACGTAGCTACAGCGTGCAGCCGTAAACTCGACGCAGAGGTATAAATTGGGCTTTATAAATAACTTGCGGCGTAGTGGATACGGCGTAGGTCCGACGCAGAAGTTTAAATCAGCCTTAACTCTGAAGTGCATGCACCAAGGGGCAACCTCCCTTCGTTTTTCTTGAAGCCAATATGGAAGTGACTTAAACTGCAATTCATCGATTGGCCGCTAGGGACAGGCTCCAGAAGGGAGCAGAATCTTATTGAGCCCCATGTTAAAATGCTCAACTTTACAGCAGAAAAAAAAACAGCCTGGTACAAATTGTGATTTTGGTCTATATATCTAATTTTGGCCTTCATGATAACTGTGAGGGGGGTTAATTTTTGTATAACTAATTTGTTTACATTATATAAAGCTTTAAAGTTCTGCATAATTAATGGAGTGGCCACTTTGAGTAACAGGTGGATACTTGTACTATTATTTAATTAGGAAAGAGCAGAGTTTGTTCCTGCATGTTATGTCCACCACACTTTCAACTGATGATGATAATTTATGTAATGAAGTGCATACATTGGAGACCATTTACGTTTAATCTATGCTTTGTTTTGAGATGCATATACAGTGGGGCAAAAAGATATTTAGTCAGCCACCAATTGTGCAAGTTCTCCCACTTAAAAAGATGAGAGAGGCCATAGGTACACTTCAACTATGAGAGACAGAATGAGAGAAAGAAAAAAAAACAGAAAATCACATTGTCTGATTTTTAAAGAATTTATTTGCAAATATGGTGGAAAATAAGTATTTGGTCACCTACAAAAAAAGCATGATTTTTGGCTCTCACAGACCTGTAGATTTGTAGATCATGCTTTTGCTTTAATACACACCTTCCGCAATACATTTTTCAATTACTTTTAAAAAGTGGTGGGGACAATATCGAGCCTGGCAAAAAGTGGTGGGGACATGTCCCACCCATAGAAACATGACACGCGCTTGAGACTGCACTTGCGCATTAGCTGGAGCAACCTGAAATATGAGCTTTTTTACGCAATTTGAGCATCATAGAAAACATTTATGTGACAGTTCACCTTTGTTGCTAATTTGAAATATAGGCTATTATTTGAATATGAGTACATTATTACCCTGCGCTTGCATTAAATCTGCCCGCTTTCTAAACGGCTGAGAGAGAGCGCGAGCGAAAGAGAGAGAGAGAGAGAGAGAGAGAGAGCTCGTGTTTTTTTCCCCTTCTTTTTCTAAACCTTATTTCCCAGCTCTTCTTATCCTACACTTTTCTTATCCAAATTTTTCTGCAAGTTACACAAAACACACAAGTCGTGCTGACTGACTCAGATCCACTCGGGTATTACACACAATGTTAAACAGACCCGGGACCCCGAAGTAATAGATTGGGACCCGACCTGGACCCGGCTGACCATTTAAAATATAGACCTGAACCCGTACGGGTCCTGGGTCGGTTCCCGGGTCCACGGTGCTCCGTGAAGACCTCTAGTCCAAGCACATTACTAGAGAGGCGAAAGGAAAGGAAAAGATGTGGTAGAAAAAGTGTACAAGCAATAGGGATAACCGCACCCTGGAGAGGATTGTGAAACAAAACCCATTCAAAAATGTGGGGGAGATTCACAAAGAGTGGACTGCAGCTGGAGTCAGTGCTTCAAGAACCACTACGCACAGACATATGCAAGACATGAGTTTCAGCTGTTGCATTTCTTGTGTCAAGCCACTCTTGAACAACCGACAGCGTCAGAAGTGTCTCGCCTGGGAAAAAGGACAAAAAGTGGTCCAAAGTTATGTTCTCTGATGAAAGTAAATTTTGCATTTCCTTTGGAAATCAGGGTCCCCGAGTCTGGAGGGAGAGAGAAAAGGCACACAATCCACGTTTCTTGAGGTCCAGTGTAAAGTTTCCACAGTCAGTGATGGTTTGAGGTGCCATGTCATCTGCTGGTGTTGGTCCACTGTGTTTTCTGAAGTTCAAGGTCAAGGCAGCCGTATACCAGGAAGTTTTAGAGCACTTCATGCTTACTGCTGCTGACCAACTTTATGGAAATGCAGATTAATTTTCCAGCAGGACTTGGCACCTGCACACAGTGCCAAAGCAACCAGTACCTGGTTTAAGGACCATGGTATCCCTGTTCTTAATTGGCCAGCAAACTCACCTGACCTTAACCCCATAGAAAGAAAAAAAAAAAAAAAAAAAAAATATATATATATATATATATATATATATATATATATATATATATATATATATATATATATATATATATATATATATATATATATATATATATATATACACACACACACACACACACACACACACACACACACACACACACACACACACACACACACACACACTAAAACAAGGCCAATAATCTCATTTAGGGGAGACCGGGATGGTTGTAACACGGGTCAGTTGTAACAACTCCAATCTGTCCAACCAGGAACTAGTTACAAATCACCTAATTCACTTTGCACATGCTAAATTTAGCCCTTATTCCATATGTGATAAAGTAGAGCTCTGTGGTAGACATAGCAGATGTTAGAGTGAAAAAAAATTTTGAGGAAAGAAAGTAACTTTTTTTACTTCTTTTTATTTTTGTTATGGGAATTTCTGTTTTGTAGTTAAACTCATCAAATTTAAATTATGTTTATTGTGTGTCTGTGTAGATTTTTTCATGCAAGTGCTAATGTTTTAGTTGTTAGCTGTAAGGTAAGCTAGTTCATGGCTACAGGACTCTGGGTTAGTTGTAACAACAAGACCCGGGGTTATATGTAACAATAATGAAATGTTAGTTCAATTAATTATGGTCAATTACTATGACTGAGAGACTCAGAGTCACACACACACACACACACACACACACACACACACACACACACACACACACACACACACACACACACACACACACACACACATGTTGTGTTTCCATGTTTTATGGGGACATTCCAAAGGCGTAAAGCTTTTTATACTGTACAAACCGTATTTTCTATCCCCTACACTGCCCCTGACCACTACACTGACCAAAAAATGTCCCCACAAGGACAAGGATTTTGGATATTGCCATCTTTGTGGGGACATTTTGTCCCCATACCGTAGGGATTACCAGTCCACACACACACACACACACACACACACACACACACACACACACACACACACACATTCGAGTATTCAATATCAATATTTTACTATGGCCAATACTATGACTTACTGTAACAAACATGCTTACACACAATTTTTGTGTTCAAGTTCAATTTATTATGGTCAATTCGATAACTGAGATGACTGATGAGTCATCAGTCATCTCAGTTATCGTAATTGACCATAATAAATGGTCAATTACGAATCCCACACGGAATCTGCGCGCAGAATTCCGCAGAAAACTCCGCAGATTTCCACAGATTTGCAGTGCCCGTCATTTGAGAAGCATGCACAATCGCAGGGGTTATTGTGAGGGTAGTAGGCTGCGCTTATTAATGTGAACTTTTTTTAGTGAGAGAGTGATATTTTAAAATCAAAAAATACAATTGATAAAGCAATATTTAATCTGTCTTTTGGTGGATGTAGCCAGCAGTAAGAGAGATCAAGCTTTTTTAAAAGAGGTTGTTCTATTTGGATTTGGATTGTAAACCTTAAATAAAAATTAAGAAGTGAAGATGTTATATTTTATTTGTAATGCTTTCAGTTCCAATATTCTTTGATCCTTTTACACATTTAAACCATTCCGCATTATTCCAGATTTTTCAAAAAATTCTGCGCAGAAATCACAAAAATTCCACAGATTCCGTGTGGCCCTGCTGATGACTGGTCAGTGTGAAATAAAAAGCTTTCAAAATATTTTTTATCATAATCCTTATTTCATTATGTTACATCTCACCCCGGTGGATATCATAATGTTACATCTCACCCCAGGGTATGTTACAATTGACACAGACTATGGGGTGAATTGTAACATTTCACTCCTTGTGTTTGAAACTAAACCATGCATTTTCTGTTTGTGTTCCAAAGATAATAGCCATCTCATTTAATAGCAGACACTTGTGACTAGTTTGAATAACATTTTGAACACACTGGCTTAAAAGTACTCTAAGATATAGACAGAAATGTCAAAAATGTTACAACCCTACCTTTGACCTTCATTCGATTCCTTTTAATTTACACGCACGTCACCTCATCATGGGACATCAAATTCTTAAGATCTGTAACACTGACTCACTGACTGACCCTAACCTGTTACCTAGTTAATCAAGTTATATTGCACATTTATGAGATGCATCACTGTATTTTATAGTTTTTTAAGATAATTTTATTAAATAATACAAAATAAAAAAATCTGGTGTTTTTGCAGGCTCCGTAGACACTTCTCGATGAGAAATTCCTGTACTCGGGCTCGGGTCCAAATGGGTGATGGGTGAAGCTTGACCTCATCATGTCCAGCTGTATCATCTATTTATGGGGTGCCTTGTCGTGATGCTTTCATGTCGTGTGATTTCCCGTGTTGTAGTACAACCATTACGCAGATGTAACCTAAGGTCCAAAGCAAAACACGTTGTTGTTTTCGATCTTGAGCGTTGAAGGTGTACCCGTTCCCTCTCTCCGATTGGTCACTATCGACATCGACGTAATAATGTAGGCGTGTCACTGTGCAAGAACGCAAACTTTAAAGAGTGGTCAACAACAGGTTTCAAGACAGACCCAGACTGAAGAAAGAAATCCACGCGAAGATAAAGGCTGATAACTTTTCCAAAGAGTAAAGGATACGTTCTTGTTTTGTACACTGACAACAACGTTATTTAGTTTTTTAAGTTCGGATATTTAGGTTTTCCAAGATGAAGTTTGTAAGATTTATAATGAGGAATGCTGCTATGTTAAATGTACCAAAGCATATTGATTACTACGCAAAATTTTCTCCATCGCCGTTATCAATGAAGCAGTTTCTGGATTTCGGTGAGTTTAACATTTGTTTAATGCAAAATAGTGATGATGACATTGGCCGTTTGTTCATGTGCTTTGCAACAATGTGCTACATTTTAAATCTTTATGTAAAAATTAGAAATATTAATGTTTAATTATTAATTTCGGTGCTCAAACTGCGTTCCAACAGTAAATTCTATAGAATTCCCAGCATTCCATTGATGGGATAACCATAACGGTTCGCTGCTCTAGCACTTTGCCTAAGGTTATCGGATTGCCATTATGTAACTTTATTATGGTGCTATAGGGCCGCCAAAATATAATAGGCTATGTGCACGAAACGAACCTTAAAATATATTCATCCCACATGAAAAAAATATTATAGTATACTATAGTATATTATAGTAAAATTACAGTAAAATTACTCTAGTAAATATTATAGTGTTTTTGAACCATACTGTAGTAAATATAGGCCTACTATAGTAAATTGTAGTATATTGTAGTATATTATAGTATTTACTATACTTTGTTAATTTACTGTAGTATATTTCCTATAGTACGGTTCAAAAACACTATATTATTTACTAGAGTAATTTTACTGTAATTTTACTATAATATACTTTAGTATTTTTTCATGTGGGATTAAATGCTCTTCTGTGTCTTAGTTTTGCACTGAGGTTTGACTCTGTCACGTTGTCTTTGCAGGATCCACAAATGCGTGCGAGAAAACATCTTTCGCTTTCCTCAGACAGGAGCTTCCCGTGAGACTAAGCAACAGTTTGAAGGAGATCAACCTTTTACCAGACCAGCTGATCATGACTCAGTCTGTTCAGCTAGTTCACAGCTGGTAAGTTCATATCAGATAAAAAACAAAAAAAAAAACAAATGAACTCTTGAAGTGTCTTAGTTTGAGTAAACAGACAGAGAAGCAAAATATGAATATGGTAATATGCACTGCTAATCCCATTAAAGGAGTTATTTTTCACGCGTGCATTACGTAATTTGTCCCACGCTTCCCCTTCCTAACTGACCGATGAACTTCGCCCTAGTTCCCCAGCCTGAGGTTTTCGAGGTATCTTCTAAGCCTCTAGTCTAGACGTTACACTACTCAGAAGATTAAAGTGCTTAGCTTCATTTACATTACTTTTAATATATACGAATCATTATGACCCCATAATACAACTGGATAATTTTCTTCTGCGTATAGTTTTATGGACCATGCGATATCAAGATGCCTTAGCCTAATATATTGTCTTAAGAAAACTTTTTCCCCCCAACTTAAATGCTTGTTTTTTTGCTTACGGCACTTATAGCCTATAGATTGTTGTTTTGTGTTCAAATACCATTACAGAGAACAGCCCCTCACTTGTTGTAACAGTTCTCAGTAGACTGTCTGAGGGTACTGCCGCTTATGCAACAGATACTGCAGTTAACAGTGAAATCTGAGAAGGAGTGACGTGTGGCTCTGGCAGACTTGTTTTTGAGAACAGTATGTTCTACTGTATGTTACCGCAGAGCAGCGAGGATGGACATTCAGGGAAATTAGCTAGTGGATGGGGGGAATTGATGGATCATGCAATTTTTTATAATGATTATTAATATCTAATATAAAAAAATATCTAAAATAATAATATTACACTGGTCTTTGTGAGTGCCAGTGTTATTTTAGTTAGTTGCAAAATGTCTAAGCTTTTAATCTAATATTTATATTTGATTTCATTTGAGCTTTTTTTTAAATACAGAAAACTATTTTTTAATGGTTTTACTTAACAATAATAACAAAAAATATCAAAACTTGCCACCAAGGAAGCATGAACACAGGTTGAGGTTCTTATTGGAGACTGTGCTTGCACACACAAATAATTTACCTTGGTGTTGAAGCTTCCAGTATACACATACAAATATAGCAACATTTAAGAATAACAAATATATAAAAAGTATAAAGACACTGATGGGTTTAGTCAGCTCTGGTGAAACTGGTAGGAAAAGAATGACTAAACACAGAACAAACAAACAAAAACGGCAAAAGATTTGGAGATAGTGTACAAGTTAACCTTTCATCCTGTTTGTCTTCTCTCTCTCTCTCCTTCTCAGGTTTGTTCAAAGCCTGATTGACATCCTAGAATTCCAAGACAAGTGTCCCGATGACCATAGAGTTCTTTCAGAGTAGGTTCTTCAGTCTACATACACATCCGGCATGATCCTCTATCGGAATATTAAAGCAATACTATTAAAACAAAGCAACAGGATTCATGCAATTGTTTTGTTTCTTTGTCCCCAAAGATTTGTGGAAGCTCTGGTGACCATTAGGAACAGGCACAATGATGTGGTACCCACCATGGCCCAGGGTGTCATTGAGTATAGGGATGCCTTTGGGGTAGACCCTGTGACATGTCAGAACATTCAGTACTTTCTGGACCGCTTTTACATGAGCCGCATCTCCATTCGCATGCTCATCAACCAGCACAGTAAGCAAATCTTGTCCTAATACCTTGATTTGGTATCAGTATTAAAGCAGTCGCTTTCTCAGCACTTAAAATGCACAGGTCATTAGATATAATCCGGCCTGCTCCTGTTTGAGTTAATTATTCACTAGATATGAGAGTATGATTACCTCATGTAGTGCACCTCTAACCCTCTCTTCCCTTTTGTTTCCTGCTCTATCTCCAGCTCTGCTTTTTGATGGTACCACAAAGCCAGGATATCCCAGCAGCATCGGGTGCATTGACTCCTGCTGTGACGTCACAAATGTAATCAGAGGTGAGTGCTTTAGTGCATACAGTAATGCAAATATGACCCTAGCGACAAGTGAAAATTCAATAGTAACGTCCTGCGTTCTGCTTCAGATGCATACGAGTGTGCCAGAATGCTCTGTGAGCAGTATTACCTCGGATCCCCTGAGCTGGAGCTTAGAGAGATAAACGGTGAGGAACAGACATTCTCTCTAGACCAGATGTGGCTATGCATTAAATCACATTCCATCTAGTAACCTAATGTTCGCAAACTGCTTTGTATCTTATAATATCTGTTCTCTGTTGCAGCAAAAAACAAGTCGCAACCAATCGAGATATCCTACGTTCCTTCTCATCTTTATCACATGGTTTTTGAGCTCTTCAAGGTAGACATGGTGCTTTAGTTTTGCATACTCCAGATTCATATGGATTGAAGATATAGTTATAGATTGTAAATATTTCATTTTGTATGTCTCCCCCACTCTAGAACGCAATGAGGGCTACAGTTGAGAATCATGAAACAAGCAGCACATTGCCACCAATCAAAGTCACGGTTGCTCTGGGTGGAGAGGACCTGTCAATCAAGGTGCGTAAATGAAAGTTCAAGTTAGAGAGAAATTTGGCATTGACAATCATTTTTATCTCAACCCTAAACCTTGTGCGAGGTTGAATCACTCTTCTCAACCTGCCCTAGATCCAGCGATAACTGATAATAACGTTATATAAACTGTCCTAAAGATTAATAATCTAACCACCCTTGATCAACCTCCAAATGAACCAGATTCCAGCTTTGAGTAGTATTAACGACACTGTCAAACTTTGCCCTGCTTGGTGGCTAAAGAGCGCAACAAATGCAAACATTGAAATGCTATGCTACTTGGTGGATCTGTGTTTGTAAGATTATGTTTATCTTGTGATACACATACAACAGTCAATCCCTTAGTCTAAAGGCCCGTTCACATAAAGATATAGTTCTAAAAATAGCTCTCAATATTAATGAATAGCAGAGAAACTCAATCTCAATATAATGGCACAGAGAAACGATATCATTTGAATCACTTTCAGAATGATTTTTTCCCAGCTGATGAACGATAAAAACAATCAGATCAGACAATCAGATTTGATTTGCATTTAAAGCAACAGACAAGCACGCCCATAGAATGAACAGAAGGATATCGTCCGTTGGTTTGGACTTTAATCTAGTTATCTTTCTTGGTGTGAATGGGCCTTTAGTCTCAATCTTAATGATGCTACCCACACATATTTGTCAGCTCACAAAACACATTATTATTCTCTAAACATTCACATTTTCCTATTCCAGATCTGTGACAGGGGTGGTGGCGTTCCTTTCAGGAAGATTGATAGACTTTTTAGCTACATGTATTCGACGGCACCCAGACCTACTCTTGGTGACCATCAACGGACCCCAATGGTAAGAGCGTAGGACACTATTTAACACTATATAATAGCAGTCATGAACATCTGTTTCTTGAGTCAAACCTACCCGTTATTCCCTCAGGCTGGTTTTGGTTACGGCCTTCCCATCTCCCGCCTGTACGCACGCTACTTCCAAGGTGATCTCCAGCTTTATCCAATGGAGGGCTATGGTACGGATGCTGTAATTCAGCTGAAGGTAAGATCATAACATAAAGGGTTAGTTTGTATAAAAATAGAAATTATGTTCAATCACTCATCCTCATGCAGTTCCAAACCTTTTAAAAATATTATATTGGCATTGATGGTTCCATGAAGAATGTTTAACATCCGTGGAAACTTGCACAAAAGGTTCTTTATAGTGGAAAAAAGAAAAAAAATGGTTCTTTTAAGAATGGCATTGCTATACAAAAACACCATTTTGAAACCTTTATTTTTAAGTGTATGACTTTTTTTGCCCTGTGATGGTGATACACAAAATGAGATAATCAGCAGATTGTTTGCCATGAAAATGAACTCAACATTATGCTGAACTTCTCCTTTTGTGTTCTTCAAAAGAGAAAAAGTCATGAGTAATTTGCAGAATCTGCATTTTTAGGTAAATCTTTAAGCAAACAGAGGTTTGCTTACACTAACTTTGGACATTACATTACCCTCTTCAAATCATTAATCCACAATGACGGTCTTCTGCCCACAGGCCCTGTCCACAGATTCAGTGGAGAAGCTTCCGGTGTTTAATAAGACCGCCTTGCGGCATTACAAATTCAACCAGGAAGCTGATGACTGGTGCGTCCCGAGCAAGGAGCCACTGAACTTAGCTGCGTACAAGGTTGCAAAGTGAACCACAAGAGTTGGTTCCCTTAAAGATGTAACAAAGGCCTTCAAGAAAGGTCACCGTTTGTGAAAGCTCGCATTCCCTACTGAACTAGGGACCAATGACGGCATTTCCTAATATTCTTCGTGTACTGCTGTCTGGGAACACTTAAACTGCATGTGGCCAGATTTGAAGATGACAGTAGATTCCTTAAACGCAAGTTATTACTGTGGTGCTGTTGAAGTGGGAACTGAAGCATGAGGAGTCATGCCCGGGCCGTGTCAAGACCTAAAGGGGCGAGAGGTGATTAGATGCATGTGAACCTGACTGAAACAGAGTTAAGTGGCAGAAGGCTAAAAACAGGCGAAGAGAAGTGTATGTATTGCAAAGGAGTAAAATAGTGAAAGCAGAAGAAATGCAGCTGGACGGATATAATAGGTGAGAAATGAGACATTTAAGAGGTCAGAGGAAATGGATGAATCAGTTTAAAAGAAATGTTTTCTTTTGTAAAGAGGCTTTTGAAATCATACTTGATGTGTGAATAACACTTAGTATTTAAGAAAAACTTATATATTAGTATATATTAATAACAATGTGGTTTTGTGTTTTTATTGTATTATGAATGACCACAATATTTATCATTGTTAAAAGGACCCTTGTTGTTTGATTAAATAAATGTGATAATTTCTCATCAACATGCATTCGCTGTTGTTATTGCAAACACTTTGTTAGCATTTCAGTGGGAAAACATATTAAGGTGTGGTTTGTGAAATATGTGCATATATGGTTATATAATCGAGAACATGATGTACACAATGTGCATGGGGTAAAAAAACAAGCTGATGCTGCATCCGTGTTTCCCAACCGTTCTCTGAAACACCAACAGGAAGCACTGTAGCTTAAATAGTTTTAACATGTACTGCACATTGTTATTTCACACACACAAATATATAGGAAAATAAACTTTTTGCGAAAACAATTTTTAATTCAATTTAATCCTGATTTTTTCTTGTATTATCCTAATTATCCTAATAATCCTGATTATTTTTGCATTTATTTTTATTCTTTTTAACCTTTATTTGTTAATTCTTTCAGTTTTTCATGTATTTTTATATCTATTTATATTTACTTATTTCTATTTTTATTTACTATAGCCTACATTTATTTAATTTTAACATTTCCGTGTGTAAAGAGTGAGGTTTGGTCCTCCATACAATTGTCCTTGTGGAAAAGGGTTTATGAGCATAATAGATACATTTTACATGAAAGTTTAAAAAACACAGGTGTAACATCATGGCGTTAAAGTTGCTCAACCAATCCATTTATCCATTTTATCCGGTTACACGAGTCCGGTCAGAGTTCAAAAGGGTTATTTTCCGAGAACAGGGCTTAAATAATGAGCTGAAACCACAACGAATGTGTACGTGCTATTCTCTTTCAGTCTGACCTGACCTGTTTATGGATTATGATTAAGATTAAGCTGATAAAGCTAATGTAAAAAAAACATAGTAGCCTACTTTGATAAGGCAGATGGCCTCAGTGTGATACATAACTGTGGCAATCGGTTACACCTCTGTCATAAAAACAGTGGGATGGGACACACCTTACGCAAACTCTTAGACCCAGCATACATAAGCAGACAGGGCAACTGAGAACTTGTTTTGTATGGACAAGAAAAAGAAGCTAGAAAGATTATTTGTATTGCACAAAGACAGACTTGTGAGTTGGGTTTAGTTGATCACATTCCTGTTTGAATGGATTCTCTGAATAAATCTTGAGTGATGCTAGAGGATAGAGATCAGTTTGTCAACATTTATGTTGCAAAATCCACAAATCAGAAACTAAACTAGCGGCCCGTACCATGATGAAAGTTCCAGGATTAGTTTTGAGTTGACAAAACCAAACCAGTCCAATCAGGATTTGTTGGTACATGACGCCGATCATCAACTTTCTTTGATCCTGAGTTTAGGAATAACTAGTGCACAAGAAAGTGTGACATCAGCTAATCACATGCTGTGAAACTGATTCCCTTCTCTCTTCTGCAGAATATTTCCGATATGCTTTTACACATCAAGAAGAAAATAGCTGTTTATGAAAGAGGACAACTAAAAGAAAACATCTTGCCGTACTGGTGCAAAGTTAAAGTTGTGAAGTTGTTTATATAGTTGATAATATACACTGCCCGGCCAAAAAAGGTTGCTGTTTGGATTTGTATAGCTAAACACTTAATGCTAAAAACTGATGCACCTCTTGATGAACATAACATAACATCACAGCATTTATTTCCATCAAGAGGTGCAAACATTTTTGGTCAAGGTCTTGTATTGACAATGCAAGAGTCCAGCACTCTGTAAAGTCTCCTCCAGCACATCCCGAAGACCTTCAATGAATTTAAGGTCAGAGGTGCCGATTCATGTGTGAAAATGATTCATAAGCATTTACCTGTTTAAATCCAATTGAATCATTTATGCAGTGATTATTGTTTCGAGCATGTTATATGTTTGGCAACAGTTCTTGTGTAGTTCTTCAGTTAGTGTGTAGCTTTTCATTTCTTATAAAAACATGTAGGATGACGCGTCATGGCCATATTCCAGGATGACAAAGCCAAGATTCATCAGGCTCATCAGACTGTGAAAGAATGGTTGTGAGAGAGCATGAAGAATCATTTTCACACATGAATCGGCACCTCCGACCTTAAATTCATTGAAGGTCTTCGGGATGTGCTGGAGGAGACTTTACAGAGTGCTGGACTCTTGCATTGTCAATACAAAACCTTGACCAAAAATGTTTGCACCTCTTGATGGAAATAAATGCTGTGATGTTATGTCCATCAAGAGGTGCATCAGTTTTTAGCATTAAGCGTTTAGCTATACAAATCCAAACGGCAACCTTTTTTGGGGGGAGGTAAAACAAACAGGAATTTTAACATGTAGCTCTAAATGTGCAGTCACTTTCAACAGCTTTAAAGCTATAGTCATTTTTAAAGCTTTATCTATTGATATCCTTATACATGTATATTATTTTAAACTAAGAGCTTCATCATAACTGATCAACTAAAATTGTAAAAATTGTATATGTGTAATGGATTAAGGGAAGGTCTATATAATTACATTATATCTAAATCATACAAAATTGTTATAATAAATAATCATCCCTAAAAGCCAGACAATTCTGTTTTAAAAAACGTTTGCTATGTAGTGACCTTTATTTTGGAGACGGGGAGTGAGAGCAACTTTGTGTCAGATGTGTCACTTTGCTCAGAGCTGATTGGTCCCATTTCAGTTTGAGATCTCTTATCCAGAACATAACCTGCCCGGAGCAGGTCAGCTGTGGAGTGGAAATGACTGCAATGAACACCGCTAAAAGCAGAGCCAACAGCCTCGTGCCTAAAACCCAGGGTTTGTGCAAATTAAACTGAAACATACCTGGCTATCCACCTAAACCTGCTTCATAGTACAGGCAGCAGATGTTGACTGATTCATAATGCTCAAAACTTTGACTTTATGCTGCACCCTACTGAGTGCAAGTGGAACTGACCAGTCAAAATTTTGAGAACAGTAAGATTTTAAAAATGTTTTTAAAGAAGTCTCTTCTGCTCAAAGCTGAGTTTTCAGCATCATTCCTCCAGTCTTTAGTGTCACATGATCCTTCAGAAATCATTCTAATATGACGATCTGCTGCTTAAGAAACATTTGATTATGATTATTATCAATGCTGAAAACAGTTGTGTACATTTTTTCAGGATTATTTAATGAATAGAAAGTTCTAAAGAACAGCATTTATCTGAAATATAAAGCTTTTGCAACATTAAAAATGTTGTACTGTCACTTGATCAACTTAATGCATCCTTGCTGAATAAAAGTATTCATTTCTTTAAGTAAAAGAAAAATTCTTACCAACCCAGTAGTACAATGTTGCAAAAGCTTTCTATTTCAGATAAATACTGTTCTTTTCTTCTTTATATTCACAACTGTTTTCAACATTGAACATAATCATAAATGTTTCTTGAGCAGCAAATAATCATATTAGAATGATTTCTGAAGGATCATGTGACTGAACAACTGGAGTAATGATGATGAAAATTCAGCTTTGCATCACAGAAATAAATTACATTTTAAAATATATTCAAATAGAAAACAGTTATTTTAAATGTAAAAATATTTCACAATATTAAAACTTTTTTTATTATATATAACATAAATGCAGCCCTGGTGAGCAGAAGAGACTTCTTTAAAAACATTTAAAAATCCTACCGTTCTCAGACTTTTGCCTGGTAGTTTATATATATAAACAGGTATTTACATAAAAGTACCATACACAGCATAAGCCATTCAAAGATGTTTAGTTGTTTAGGAAAAAACAGACAATATATTTTTTTATACATTGAAAATTGGTCTTTCTATAATGTTTTATAAAAGTTAATAACTTTACAAAAATCGACCATTGGTAAAAAGCTCAGCTAAATTTAGATAAAGATAAATGCACATGATGTTAGATTAAAAAAAAAAAAAAAACAGTTAACAGCCTTTTTAAAATGTTAAACATTTAAAACCCTGAGACCAGACAGTCTGTAATGCAATTGCCTTACAGTTTGTACTCAATGAATGTCTGTTGATGTTGGTGTTGGGAGCAAAGATCAAGTGGACCCAGCCGTCTTCTCACAGATCCACGGCAAGGACATGAAGCACGGAGCATCATACCAGCTCTTTATAGCCACACGGCTTAAAACAGTTGTTTTTATCATGTAGCCACAGTCTTCATCAATATGGTTGTTGGGCTCGCCATCTTCCCAGAAACTATGAAGGAAAAAGAATGGGTTAGTCCCAGTCAGACACCCTGGTTTCCTTACGGTCTATTGGCTTTTAACATGTTGAGACAGCATGATAATAAAAAAAAGGACACTTTATTTTAAGGTGACGTAGTTACACATTACACATGTACTTACTATAGTAATAACAGTAAATTAAGCATACTAACCCTAAACCAAACCCTATCTTATCAGTACTTATTTTAGTAAGTACAACACGTCACCTCATAATAAAGCGGGTTACACTTTATTTTAAGGTGTCATTGTTACAGTGTAATTGTATATTTAAGTACTGAGTATTATTAATTAACTACATGCACTTACTATTGGGTTAGGGTAGGATTAGGGTTTGGGTGAGGGTTAGTGAGGCATGTAATTATGTTATTACAGTTATTACTATGGTAAGTGCACTGTAATGTGTAACAAGGACACTGTAAAATAAAGTGTTGCCATACAGTGTAACTAAAAAAATGACAACAGCAAATTAAAGTGGTGCTAAAATACATTTAATAAGGTTAATACAATATTTCTACCCCTAACCCTTTTAAAAGGGACATTTGGCATTTATTTTTATCTTCTATGTAAGTTCACATATAATGTTAATGTTTATAGCATCCAATACAGTTTTTTTACTTTTTTATTCCTAACCATTTTTTATAATACATTTTTATAATTGATCAGGCTTTAATAAGATTTTTTTATAATTAAATGTCTAGATAACCGCTTTGCATGAATAAAATAAAATAAAATGTCCACAAAACAAAAGAAAAAAATCCTGTTTCATGTAATATTTTCCCTTTAATAATTATATATTTAGCCCTCATCCCTCCGTCGCACTTTGTAACAAAACCTTCCCTCGTGGGTCAAAATGACCCGAAGCACTAAAATTATACTTACTTTTTTTGTCCAGATTACTTTATTTTTTATTTTATTTTTTGTAATTTTCTGTTGTAAAAACATTTTCTTTACCTTTAAATTAGTAGACATTCTTCACATTATTTCATTTTAAATTCAAAATAACTCAATTTCATGCATAAACCTTTTAATTCAGTTCAAAATTTCTTACACTGGGTGTCCTTCACTCTTCTGGAAACAAATAATATAACATGATATTTCATGACTCTTGCCACTAGATGGCCTTATAGCTCTATATGGAGTAAATGAGCTGTTCCACTGGGTCCAAAAGTTATTTTTCTTCCGTATGCATTCAGATACACATGTAGACATTATAAAATCATTTTTGAGAAAGTTTTAGCATTTTTTGTTTGAATTTTGAGCAATGTTAGGTTCTTCTATGTGTACTAAAGCATCCTCGCATTCCATTCATTCCTAAGGGGGTCAAACTGACCCGTGAGGGAAGGATTTGTTACTCTTTTGAATTTCAACAACACAACTTTTCGAATCCAGTCAATTTGTGTGTGCGTGTATTCATGGTTCAAGTACGACAAAAGTCCTAGGGTCTTGGACCACTCCGATGAATATGAGTTTCAGGTCAAAATGACCCGAGGGAAGGATGAGAAAATATACATTCCTGATTCCCAACCAAACACTAACATTAATAAAAGTCAGATTATCATTAAACACTAAGGATATATGAATACAAAATGAGTGTATGCAAGATCTCTTTTTTTCAGTGTTTTACAAAGAGGAAAAAAAAACGGGAAGGATGAGATGATTCAGTGTATTAACACGAGACCATGTCTCTAAAAGAAGAATAGAATTCAGTAGTTTTTATTCCGTGTGAGATGTGTCATCTAGTACTGAAGCTTTGACTTCTAGTGCAAGAGTTTTAACTTGTTAAGTTGTCAAATTTGACATTCTTACCCTCCAACCAGCTTGGTTCCGTCCACCCAGTACCAGTCGTCTTCTACTTTTTCATCACTTATGCCGAACCAGTAAGCATTCCAGTATCCACGGGGCAGCAGGTCCCATATGAATGTCTTTATCAGGTCAATAATTCAAATATGATTAAAATCAGTGGGGGAAAAACCCTTAGTAATCAATTTCAATGGCTCACATGTTTCAGCTAAGACCCCTTCCTCTTTTGCATATTCAATAGTTTCTGTTCTTTTTACACAAATATAGATGTAGACAGTCAGTGTTACTTGAGGTCATTAGATGTTCTGCAAATATATCGGAATACTTAAAGCGCAGTGAGATGCACAGCTCTCGTCTGTCCTCACCTGTTCCTCAGGTGTGAGGATGATGGCCAGGTGTCCTCCATTCTGCTTGCAGTACTTCTGACTGTCTGACCAGCTCCTGCTATAGGTCGAGATGTAGTAACAGCTGCCGTTAAAGAGCTTCCAGTTTTCAGGGCAGGGACTCTTCGTAGGTGCTGGAGTTGTTCGTGGTCCAGAGTTTGCCTCTAAAAAGACCCAACGTTATGAAATGCAACAGATATGGTTTGTTAATAACACAAATGCATGCACTTGCACCACACAAACCAAGCATAGCGATTTTGTCCTTCAACTGCGACCGCTCTTTCTCAAGATCACTCTTCTCTTTCTTCACAGTCAGCAGTTCTTCAGTCAGAGCCGTTACATTAGCGCAGCCCGTCTGCATTTGTTGTTCAGCAGTGCTTGAGAGGGAATCCTGATCCGATGAACGGCCCTTACCTAAGACGGAAAAATTAAAGCAAAAAAAGATAGAAAGATGAAGTTTACAATGAAACTGATGTGTTAATTCATTTATAATTTTATAATAATTTGACTGCATGTTTTACACATGAAATGCAAGTTTTTTATTTTTTTATTATTTGGTTGTGTTGATTATGTCCGGAAGATTTTTAGCAACAGAACTGTTAGTTAGAAAACTCATTTACTACAATAGCTGATGAGAGAGCAGTTGTTTTCATCATTGTAACAGAATATACCAAAATGAGTCAAATCGAATTGAAACTAGAATTAAAGCCCCCCTGTGGTCAATCATTTTCTTTTAAACTTATCTTTAATCACCACAATGACATATTTAAAAGTTTTTCCTGTGAAAAAAGTCCTCGTGCCTTAAAATAGCTTGAATGTAAGGACACCCTTACTTCATTTAGTTTATGCAGATTCATGAATATGCTAATTGGCCCCGCCCCCACTCACTCGCATGTGGTCAGAAATACAGTCGGCCAACTTACTGAGGTAAACGCTGCACAGTGGCGCTCTTTACAACGAGTCGGACACACAACGGTAATTAATATGATTATCATTTTTCTTGACTAAATTATCAAACAGCTAATAATGTGTTGCTAATGTTACACAAACCATGTTTCCATTCATCATCTCAGCCTGCCTTTAGTATCAGTAAGTATCCTTAGAAATGCTTTGAACAGCATAGAACGTCAGTGGAGAAAGGCATCACAACATCGTAATATACATCATACAGTATACATCATTTACATGATGCTATATTGATTAATCTGCCCGATTTTTAATATCAACAGAAAAATATACAGGGATAACCTGACTTCTCTTGAGACTTCCCCTTAATTATATGCTAAAGCCCGCCCACACGTTGACGTGATTGGTTACAAGGTAGTTTGTGACGTCAGAAACACCAGAGATTTCAAACCGAGTTTTTGAGACTGTCTTTGGTTCACTGGAGTTTAAAGAAGAAAACTCAAGTGGGAGAGAACAGAAGCAACTCTGCCATGAAGCAAAAGACCATGTTAAGTCACAGAGCGAGGTTTTGAGTGCTGGGGTGTGTAAGTCACAAATTCTCTGCTGATTCCATATACTTCCACTGGGATTAATAACACAATACTGTATACACAATAAGCACAAATACTGTGCAGCGGGAGCTTCGTGGAATGGGTTTCAATGTTATAGCTGCAAGGGGAAGGACCCATTTCAAATGAATGTCTATGTATTTAGAATGCAATGTCATTAAAGTCATTATAGGTGTAAAGGTCCCATTACTTTTGTCCATTAATGCTCAGCCCTACTTGTTATTAAACACAATCACAACCAAATTGCGCAAGTTGTATATGTGAAAAAGGAGAAGTACCACTGTGAACACTTGTGACCACCAGGATCATGAGTAAGATGAGGCAGAAGGCAGTCAGGCATGCGGTTGCCACCTTGAAGGGTTCTTGGCAAAATCGCTTTCCACTTTTTCCAGCAGGGTTCTGAAATACTGAGAAAAAACAAATAAAACAAGGATTTACGATATAACAATTGTATACATATTTTTTAAACACAATGTTAAACTAATGAAGCATGCTTAGATAACATTTATTTGACATGAAATCTAAACTTTTGAAAACTTTCTGGATTACGTCAGTAACGTCACCCATTACAGGGAATGATTTATAGTATTTTGCCAAGTTAACTCAAAATCTGAGAGTATTAATCAGTACTTTATTAAATAACATTAGATGTTTGTTAAGGTTTTAGAATAAATCATAAAACAACTGGATATTTGGGGTTGAATAATTGGAGAAAAAGGTAACAAATATTCACATTCAGGAAAGTGTAAAATGTAATCATTAACAATCATCGGTTGAGAAACACATATTGGTCAATTTAATAGGGTTTGACCCTGGAAAAAAGAACAAACATCCTGTTCAAAGCATATCAGGGTGGCCCAAATTTTTTTATCTGATTAAAGTAAGCATGCAACAAAACTTTAGAAAAAAAAAATGAAGTCAAGATTTTTTTGCATTTATATGACGATTAATGTATATATACACTTTTACTCCATCTGACAATGATTCTAAAATGTCTAAATTCAAAAATAATATTTAAAGAACAGATGTTTTTTTTTTTTTACAAACTTTCTAGATGAAACATTATTACACATAACATAAATATATACCTGAATATCGCACTCCTGGATTGCTGCTGTCATCGTCTGGCTCTTCGATCAGATTGTTGTGCATTCCCTCTCTGTTTAGAGACATTGCTCACGTTTGTACACTTACACACATTAAACTGTCTCTGTTCAGTGCAGCGGTTGTTCAACTGGTTTTAAACGCCTGTGTCTGTGTGCTGCAAGATGTGGATTGGTTGAAATTGTAGTTCTCTGTCTCATGACAGATCCAGATGTTTGCTTAGCCAGAGAATGTCACAAGCAATTTCCGAAAATTAAGCTGACAGTTCTTCTGTGCTGTTTTCTAGAAACCAACAGCTTGTGTGTGTGTGTGTGTGTGTGTGTGTGTGTGTGTGTGTGTGTGTGTGTGTGTGTGTGTGTGTGTGTGTGTGTGTGTGTGTGTGTGTGTGTGTGTGTGTGTGTGTGTGTTCAATCAATACTCATTGCTCTGTGTGTGTGTGTGTGTGCACAGTACACTTGAATGGGTGAAATGAAGAGCACAAATTCTTAGTATGGGACACCAGAGGTGGGCGATATAACCAAAATCTTTTATCATCACAATATATAGCCTATTTTTATTTCACGATAGCATTAAATCACAATATAGTTATTTTTGCTTTAAATAGGTTTATTATGATATCAACATTTTTTAAATCCAATGAAATTTCATGATTCTTAACACAATTTTCAGTATCATTTAAAAAAACTAATAGCACAAATGAAATAGACCACACCTGAAAAACTTCAAGAACTAGAAATAGCCATAAATCAAAATCAAATGTATAAACAAACAATGCTTGTCTTCACTGTGTAAATCAAATATACATTTATTCTTATTAAAGTTACAAAAGTGAAGAGCAGTAAGAGATTTTTTTTCTCTTTTTTTATTTGATTAGTGTTAGAGTAGTTCACTATCAGCAGGTATATCTGGATGCTGTCACTTTAAGACTTACTGCACACGTCCATTATACTTGTGCGTTTTCTTTCTCAATTGTTAACTTTACCTTAAGACATAACTGTTTACTTGCAAATACATGGTCACGCTGACACATAAGAATGTGTATTTAAAGGATTAGTTCACTTTTAAATAAACTTTTGCTGATAATTTACTCACCCCATTGTCATCCAAGATGTCCATGTCTTTCTTTCTTCAGCCGAAAATAAATTAAGGTTTTTGATGAAAACATTCCAAGATTTTTTCTTATAATGGACTCAATGGACCCCAAACGGTTACAGGTCCGAATGACAGTTTCAGTGCAGCTTCAAAGGGCTTTAAACCATACCAGACGATGAATAAGGGTCTTATCTAACGAAACGATCGGTCATTTAAAAAAAAATTCAAAAGTTTAAGTTTTATAAGCACAAATGTTCGCCTTGCTCCGTTCTGTGATATGTGTACGTGACGTCATGTAATTCGGTTACGTTGAAAAGGTCACAAGTGTCGTAGGCGGAAAAACCGAGTCAGTGTTTTCAAATGTGCGGAAGGAGGATTCAAAATTGTCCAACATCGTTGTTTAACCTTTTAACTCCCGATTTCGTAAAATGCGTTTGACTTAGTATGTGCACGTTCAACACTGACTCGGTACTTCCCCCTATGACAACCGTGACCTTTTCAACGAAACTGCGAATTACGTGACGTCACGTAACATATCACAGAACGGAGCAAGGCGAACATTTGTGCTTATAAAACTTAAACTTTTGAATTTTTTTTTAAATGACCAATCGTTCAGATAAGACCCTTATTCATCGTCTGGTATGGTTTAAAGCCCTTGAAGCTGCACTGAAACTGTCATTTGGACCTTGAACTGTTTGGGGTCCATTGAGTCTATTATAAGGAGAAAAATCCTGGAATTTTTTCATCAAAAACCTTAATTTTTTTTCGACTGAAATAAGAAAGACATGGACATCTTGGATGACATTGGGGTGAGTAAATTATCAGCAAAAGTTTATTTAAAAGTAAACTAATCCTTTAACTGTTGAAGCTCAATTAGGTGGAAAAAACCCACTCAGTTCAGTTCTCACGTGGTGAGCAGCAGCATCATGTCGCGCATCTCTCAAACAGCGCTGAGAAACAGCCACTATATACCGCATATACCGAAATGAGTTCTTTTGCTGCTAATTTCGTTTTAACGGTTTAAAATAAACTGTTTTTAAACCACAATGCTTAAAGGTGCAGTATGCAAGAATGACAGCTAGTGGTTGAAATAAGTACTGCAGTCCAAATTCAAAATACTGTTTGCCCCGCTATCCAATTGAGTGCAGAGGCATTTTCGCCCCATAATCACAGCCCAATAGACTCTTTTTACATTTCTGGGTTTCTCAGAGTGGAAGTCATCATAGTTGGGTTCACTTTTATAGCGGTGAATGAATACATTATACATTAAATATTATACATATATATATATACTTATTAGGGCAGGGACTCGATTTAAAAAATTAATCAAATTAATTAGAGGCTTTGTAATTAATTAACCGAAATTAATCGCATTTTAATTGCATATAAATATTTGACCTGAGAACAGTGAGAAGTAATTTTTTTCACATGGATTTTTAGTATACCATTGAATAATGACTGAATACATAAGCTTAATCAACAAAATTTTGTTTATTTATTTATGTCCAGCGTTTTGCGTTGAGGTGATATTTGAGGCTCGATGTGCTGCGGTGATACGCAAATTCCTTGTTGCATAGCTTCCACACAACCATGCTCTTGTCAACGCTTCCATCCTTTAGTTTTTTAAAACAAAATTTCCCATCCACGGGGCCAAGCAAAGCAGTCTCGTCAGCTTCTTTGTTCATGTTCACTGTGGTTTGTTGTGTTCAGAAGTCAAGAACGCTAGTTGGTGTTCCAGTATAATCGGTCCGTCGAAACTCATTCATTAAAAACGCTCGGTGCAAAAATAAGTGTGGTTAAAATTATCTATTTTTTGCGTAATTAATCTTAATTAACGTTAAAGTCCCGGCCCTAATATATATGTATATATACATACACATACACTAACCTAAAGGATTATTAGGAACACCTGTTCAATTTCTCATTAATGCAATTTTCTAATCAACCAATCACATGGCAGTAGATTCAATGCATTTAGGGGTGTGGACCTGGTCAAGACAATCTCCTGAACTCCAAACTGAATGTCAGAATGGAAAAGAAAGGTGATTTAAGCAATTTTGAGCGTGGCATGGTTGTTGGTGCCAGACGGGCCGGTCTGAGTATTTCACAATCTGCTCAGTTACTGCGATTTTCACTCACAACCATTTCTAGGGTTTACAAAGAATGGTGTGAAAAGGAAAAACATCCAGTATGCGGCAGTCCTGTGGCGAAAATGCCTTGTTGATGCTAGAGGTCAGAGGAGAATGGGCCGACTGATTCAAGCTGATAGAAGAGCAACTTTGACTGAAAAAAACACTCGTTACAACCAACGAGGTATGCAGCAAAGCATTTATGAAGCCACAACACGCACAACCTTGAAGACGCTACAACAGCAGAAGACCCCACCGAGTATCACTCATCTCCACTACAAATAGGAAAAAGAAGCTACAATTTGCACAAGCTCACCAAAATTGGACAGTTGAAGACATGAAAAATGTTGCCTGGTCTGATGAGTCTCTATTTCTGTTGAGACATTCAGATGGTAGAGTCAGAATTTGGCGTAAACAGAATGAGAACATGGATCCATCATGCCTTGTTACCACTGTGCAGGCTGGTGGTGGTGGTGTAATGGTGTGGGGGATGTTTTCTTGGCACACTTTAGGCCCCTTAGTGCCAATTGGGCATTGTTTAAATGCCACGGCCTACCTGAGCATTGTTTCTGACCATGTCCATCCCTTTATGACCACCATGCACCCATTCTTTGATGGCTACTTCCAGCAGGATAATGCACCATGTCACAAAACTCGAATCATTTCAAACTGATTTCTTGAACATGACAATGAGTTCACTGTACTAAAATGGCCCCACAGTCACCAGATCTCAACCCAACAGAGCATCTTTGGGATGTGGTGGAACGGGAGCTTTGTGCCCTTGATGTGCATCCCACAAATCTCCATCAACTGCAAGATGCTATCCTATCAATATGGGCCAACATTTCTAAAGAATGCTTTCAGCACCTTGTTGAATCAATGCCACATAGAATTAAGGCGAAAGGGGGTCAAACACAGTATTAGTATGGTGTTCCTAATAATCCTTTAGGTGAGTGTTTATGCATAAAATATTTTTTTTAATATGTTTTTGTGTCCCCATTTGTGCAAATAGCAAAAGAAAAACTCCACAATAGTGATTTCACAACTTTTAAAAAGAAGGAAAAAATAAATAGATGATTGATGGCAGTGAAAAGAGAGAAAGATGTTAATTTTTACATCACTCCCATAAACGCTGTATTAGAGACACCCTCACATCAGCAGTAACTTGTTTTTTTGTGGGGGTTTTTTGTTGTTGTTTTTAACTTGATGCAAATGTAATATGATACAAAGTAATACTGTTATAAATGTACATACATATTTAAAAAAATTAAAAGGTAAAAAAACTTTGTAGGATTTACGATATTGATGACCGTTAAAACGTGTCATCAGTCTGTGAAAAGGGTATATGGAGCAGCTGACTCATATTCTGACAAGAATCTCTGAGTATGACGACTTCATGCCAGTCTACCGGTATATCGCCCACCCCCTTGACCCTACTTTCACTTCCCCACCTCCTCCCTTCCCTTATGGTACCCTGCAAAAATGTGGAAGTTTATGTGGAATGTGGAAATGTGGAATGTTAAAAACACGTATGACTTTGAAAATTACAATGGCACAGATCACCATTTCCAGAGACACAACATTAGAGTAATGAACCTCAAACTGTTTAAACTTACTAAATCTTGCAAATGTTGATACTCAGATTAAATTACTAAATTAAGAAAATAACATTTTCCTTGCTGGCAAATCTGACTCTCTAACCATTAGGCCACGATTACCCCCATCTCATGGCTGTTAGGGCCATGAATTCACTTTGCATTAGCTGGTTTGAAGCCTATAGCTTAAGCTGATATGTTACTGAAATAACAGTTTCCAGCAATTCTGATACGTGCTCAGCAATTATTATGTTTTATTATGTAGAATCGACCATTAGGCCTACATCATGAACATACCGTACTACTCCATTTCTTGCAGAAAAGCCGAAAATTCGTTCAACCATGTTGCTGCCGTGTTGCTCTCTGACATTTACTGCTCGTGTTCGTTAAAGTTGGCATGCCTAAACTAGTTGATACAGGAACTCAGAAGCTTAACAAGGAGGTTGACTGGAACAAGTCATATTTAATCTATTTTGAATATACACAAATACCAAACGTAGCCTAAATGTATTCAGGAAAAAAGTCATTTTGCTACAGAATAGTATTTGCCTTTCTGAAATATTGCCCATCCCTGCTCATAGTCATATAATAGCGTGGTTTAACATGTTAGGTGCTAAATAACATTAAACTGGGCGAATTAACCGCCCGTGTCAACAGAAGCTCAAATAACACACATGAAGTGATAAACCGAACACATGAAGTGATAAACCGATTATTTTTTTAAATGGCAAAATGTGTTAAACGGATAGTTCTCTCAAAAATTCTGTCAATCTACTTACCCTCATGTTATTACAAATTTGTATATTTTTGTGAAATTTAAATACTTAGAAAAATGTCTCAGTAGTTTTTCATGTCCAAACAAGTCCAAAAGTCCAAAGTCAATTTAATCCAATTTTGTTTTGACATCAACGTTATTCAAAATAACGTAGCCTAATATTTAATAATGATAATAATAATAATACAAGTAAATCATACAGTTTGGAACGACATGATGTTTTTTTTTTTTTATTAACTATCCCTTTAATAGTGTCAGCATACAGGTTTAAGGAGTTCTAGAATTCATGCTTACCTGCAATGTTGGAAACTGCGCAATATGTTATTTTTATGTGTGTATGCTCATGTTAACTGTGCAATTTTTTTGAATAATAATAAAATAAAATAAAAAGAATTCATGCTTACCCAGTAGGAAAAAGGCTGCTATGTCATTAAATATTTAACACCTTCAACCACTAGATGGTGGCATATACATGCTCCTGGACAGTCAATAAAATTGCAAGTGCAAAGCTGTGCATTTAAATCTTATCTTACTCATGGAC
This sequence comes from Gobiocypris rarus, assembly GCA_023029165.1. Classification (NCBI taxonomy): domain Eukaryota; kingdom Metazoa; phylum Chordata; class Actinopteri; order Cypriniformes; family Gobionidae; genus Gobiocypris; species Gobiocypris rarus. The sequence goes on along the minus strand of CM040919.1, from coordinate 32,310,984 downwards.
ATTACCACTGCAATGTTATTCAGCTAATTTGTTGTTGTTGTAAAAAAAAAATTCCAGTGGGAGATTATTATTTTTTTTTTTTAAAGATTTTCCACATCTTTACATTGGCTACAGCCAGTTTATACAAAAAGGACAAAGAATAAAGCTTTATTTGAAAAACACTCTTTTGTTGTAGATAATACATGCTTTGATGTTAATACCATCAAAAATCAATACCTCCATCAAACACCATGGTATCACATCTGCAATGGATCTGGATTACTTTTAAAAAGGCACAATATGTAATTTTCGCCACTACACTGTAAAAAAAATATTGTTGGTTTAACTTAAAAAAGCAAGTAATCTGGTTGCCTTAAAATTTTGAATTCATTTAAATAAAAACAATTTAGTTAATACAATGAAGGAAATTGGTTTAATAAATAGAAACTCAAAATATTATTTTATCTGAACCACATAAATAAATAAAAAATGCTCTGATAAATCATTTGGCATGTTTCACTGTTATCATTTGGCATGTTATCCTGGAACTAACTGTCCTCTGGGAAGACCGTATTGAAGAGGCCCACAAGCGCAAGAGGGCTAAGTATGCAGGGCTCAGCTCGGAGTGCCAGAACAACGGCTGGAAAACTCGCTGCGAGCCAGTCGAGGTCGGGTGCAGAGGCTTCGCTGGCCACTCACTGCTGCGAACCCTCAAACTCCTTGGAGTGAAAGGACTGCAATTGAAAAAAGCCACCGCAAACATCTTAGAGGCCGCAGAGAGAGCTTCTCGGTGGCTGTGGATCCGTAGGGGGGATCCGTGGAGCAACATGCCACTTGGACACAAGCCGGAGACTGATCACCCCCGGTTGGGTTGCCCGGGTGAGGGTGTATGAAGATTAAAGACCCGAAAGACCCTATGACCCCGGGTTTTTCACTGATGACGTGTCCAAGTAGCACCAGAAGGTGTATTCAAACTCACTGCATTATAATAAATAAAACACAGAATTACACAATATGTTTACAAAATCTTTGAATAATATTTGACGAAAGGCTGATGTCGATTCGGAAAAATGCTCATTGAATTAACTCAAAATTTTAATTTCAATGAACCCAAAATTTTAAGGCAACCAGGTATTTTTTTACAGTCGAGAGGTAGCTCGATGCGACTCTGGACTATTATGTAATGTAATAAATATTTATTAATGTAACTGTAGTATGAAGTAGGGTGGGGATGAAAGCTGTTAGAACGAGGCCACTGTAAGCTAGATCAATATTAGTCATGGTAAAACATGGTACTGGCGGTAAATCAAGAAAACAAGATCTGAACAATAAGACTGTGTTGAGCTGTATAACAATGATTCGTTTGATTTTCGATGAATGTATCTAAACAGTTGCTCACCTGTCTAATAAAACACAATATATTAAAGCATCTTTGGTGTTTCCATGGTTTATACAAAATAAACCCAGAAATCAAGGGTAACTCGCATATGATTTCATTGATAGGCGACACGGACTTAAACATTTAAACATTATTGGAAACATTTGGGATAATGCAAGTACACAAGTCAACAAAATATATAACACTGTTCTAGTGGTTTTGGGGTATTTTAATCCAAAAATGATGTTTGTGATGTTCATGGACCTTTTTGGAGCTTGAGATTGTCATTCTAGTGTCCTCTCTCTATATATATATATATATATATATATATATATATATATATATATATATATATATATATATATATATATATATATATATATAAAACAAAAACATTTTTATATTCTTAAACATTTTTGTGTAGGCTATTTCGATCTAAAAGAGTGGTTTGGATTTTAAATAAGGCCCAAGTTTGTTGTTGAAAATATAATTTATATTTTATCCTATTTTATCCAACTCATGTAAGCAGATGACATTCTGATGCGTTTGACCCTGGTTGTTTTGCAAATTAGGCCTCAAGAATGAGAGGAGGCGATATCTCCGGAATTTATAAACACTCATATTGCTTTTAGTCTTCATATCAGAGCTGTTCCATCTGAAGGGCAGATCGAGGTTTTAAAAAAATACAACCATTACCGTCATTGTGACGATATTTCTGTGTCTGTTTTCATTATGGGAAGACGAGGAGGCACCAAACTGTTCTCATAAGATACTGGCACCCAACACCCACTATAAAACAACTGAATGAAAAAAAAATACTATTTAAGTCTAATCAACTGCATCATTCATGTACAAATGGTGCTGGGTGAGCATGCCAAATTCATAGCATTAAGTATGAGCAATAATAAAAATGTATTTACCTTATCAAACACCACTAAAAACCTGCAGGGGGGGCTGTAGCCTCTTTGTGATTTTTTAGGTAGCCATTCATTCCACGATCCACAGATGAACACAAATACATGACAGCACACAATAGGTGGAAGTTTTCTGAATGATGACAAAGCCACTTAGAATATGAGACTAGCTTTTGTGCTTCATTAATAAATATCATGAACAGTTACAGTAACACCACACATTTTACCCATCTGACAACAACAAACTCCACAGTGAAGTAAATGAGCGCTAAGTGCATAACCTTTGTCCTTAATGGAAAGCTTCAAACTATAATGGGCACTACCACAATCTATGACCACGCTCGCTCTGAGAATAAATCAAGCTGTCTTATTCTAATGGAGGCTAACATTAGTCCCTCATAAAACATTGATTTAATCTCTCGACCGTGGCAAAACAAATCGAAAGCTGTTTGGTGTGTGGGCAGTGTAGACTTTTGTTTCTCGACTTATTAAATGTCAGACCATAGGCTACTTAGTAATATGGGATTTTGCTTTTGATCACTCAGTGCTCTACATCTGAATGGAAATCATTGTTACTGGCATAGAGGCTGTGATTGCTGTGACCTAAAATATAAAACTGTGCCAAACCTAAGTTTCATTTCTATATTAAGTTTTTTGCTTTCTCACCAATAAACCACAGAGGTTTGTGTCTGCAGAGATGTAGGCTGTGAGAATGGCAGCGATGTAAGGCCGAGGCGTGTGAGAAATGGCATTGTGGGTGGCGGGGCTGTAAGTGGGGGAAGTTCTTTTGCCCGTCAGATTGATATACACTAGCCACCAAACACCAGTGTGAGTTTAAAGCCTCATTAAAGTGACTTGAAACACGCAGCATTATTCAATGTGTTGATGTAATTTCCACTGAAACAGGAAGACACAGGGTCTGACATATCAAGCAGCCCCCCCCCCACACACATTTTTTAAAAAGTCAATAGCGTTTTATTTATATCAGAGCAGCCAGAGCCATTGAGCCTGGTAAAGCTGCAGTTTCCTCCTCATCTCTAACTGTTTATCCTCCTAATTTCATCCATATCACTTTAAAATATAGCATTAGATGCATAATTCAAATGGGTCTGTCTGATATCTTTTGTGGCTCGTGCATAAGATCTGCTTTGTGCTATCTTGTCTCTGGACCGGTGCAGTCCATTTGACACTAACGTAACGTCGTTCTCCCCAATGGACAGCATTACACTGCCTGAATCGTTCCCTATCCCCTATATAGTGCACTATGTGCCACTCAACATGCAGAATATGGTAAAAGTTACCGATTTAAGCTGCAGCTTCAGCGTCTATTTATAACGTAGGGTGCGGGACACTTCAGATTCTAGAGAGCATTTGATTGGAGTGATGAACATCTGACTGAATATGCATGGGCATGACGTCACCGTTTTAACAAATGTGTTTTTATTACATGGAGATGATAACAGTATCGTTTTCAAAAACTTGCACTTTCAAAAGTTTGTATTTTCAGGCCTCAATATCGCTGTTGTCGAGTTCATGTATGGCCGAAAGCACGCTCAGCATCTCCAGGGTTTACAGAGAAAATATCTAAGTATCAGTTCTGTGGGCAAAAACTAGTAACTCAACTAACCGAGGTCTGCAGAAGAGCTTCTCACAGCACACTCCAGTCAGCTAAGAACAGGAAATTGAGGCTACATTTCACACGGGCTCACCAAAACTGGCATAAACCTAAGGATTGTTGCTGACCATGTCATCCCTTCATGACCACAGTGTACCCATCTTCTGATGTCTACTTGCAGCAGGATAGCGTGCCATGTCACAAAGCTCAAATCATCTCAAACTGGTTTCTTGAACATAACCATGAGTTCACTATACTCAAATTCCCTTCACAGTCACCAGATCTCAATCCAATAGAGCAGCTTTGGGATGTGGTCGAACGGGAGTTTCGCATCATGGATGTGCAGTCGACAAATCTTTCATGCTATCATGTTTGTTTCCAGCACCTTTTTGAATCTGTGCCATGAAGAATTAAGGCAGTTCTGAGGGCAAAGGGTGGTCCAACCCGGCTCTAGCAAGGTGTACCTAATAAAATGGCTAGTGAGTGTTTAACTCCTAGCTCAAAATCTATTTTTGTGGCTGAGAAACATCAGCATATGACCTACAGTATACTCCCCAACACAACCTTTCAGTATTATTCATCTTACAAATGGGTCACACATAGGCGACATCGGTGATGTTGAGATTCAGCTGAAAAATTACTGGTATCAGTTTCCTGCATTGCAGTTTGGAGTCGCAATAACACATTCCAGTTCAAATACAGCAAAGACAAAACACAAGTGCGCTGTCATTTGGGTGTGAGTCACGGCTGCAGCTATACGAAACATTACGCAATGATCTTGAGAACCGTTGATGGCATTTACCTTTCAAATGACTGGATTACACCTGCCATTTACATGACTGTGAAGTCGCTGTCTGTTATACGATCACGACTGCTGTTTCATAAACAGTATTTATTTCTTCAGAATCATTTACAATGTTGCGTATGTCAGACACTATCTACTGGAATTATGACAATTCAAAATCATCTACTACTGACCACATGATCAAGAGACTTTCATTATTCCATGAATCACCATCATTCCACACAATGCTTTTCAAAGAAAAGCTTGCATTTCTTCAGTGCCTGTTTGCACAGTTGATGCATGTTGGTTGTGTCACACTGCGGTGCTTTAAACCAAATGTAAAAGCCAAAGTAGCTTCCACTGAAAGAGCACTTAAACTACTACGTGCACGGAAGGAAGAAACACAACCGGCCCACAGGGAGTCTGTGAATCACATTGTCTTGTTTACTGAGCTAATGGGTTAAAGAGTAAAGGAGTGATTAATAATTGGGAGTATGCTTTCAGTTCTGAGAAAAGAGCCGTGTGCTTTTCTGTCCATTTGAAATACATCAGTAGTTCTTCCCCTCAAACTCATCATTCAGATAACCGGAAACCGGAAACAGTAAATTGTGCATACATGTCATACATGATGTGTGTGAGCACACAGTATACACATACACAAAGAAGCCCCACCTCCCTGCTGTAGGGTATCTCATTTTGTTTATTGCAAGTGTAAAAGAGCTGCTTGTGCTCTACTGTTGCATTCCTCAGTAATTACCTACTGCATGTCCCGTCCTGCTGCCGCCTCTACGACACACAAATCATCTTATGGAAAAGATGCTCTATTCGCATTAAGCTTTTAGGCTGCATCTACTATTACAGGTCTGAGATCAGAGTGATATTTATCAAGTTGGTCTTAAAAGCAGACAATACCAACATACTCATGCGAAAAATCCTTAAACGCCTACCCAAAAACAAGAACTTATTTGCATAAAGGATGCCAAATTGTTGAGATCTTTTGCATTTTTACATTTTTTAATGACAAATAACTGCTTTTCATGTTAGATACTCACTGATCATCATCAAAAGACACAAAGTTTATTACTATTATTGTGATTATTATTGCCAAAAGTGGGAGACCCCTCCAAATCATTGAATTCAGGTGATTCAATCACTTCCATGGCCACATGAGTATAAAATCAAGCACTTGGCATGCAGACGCTTCTACAAACATTTGTGAAAGAATGGGTCGAGCTCAGTGAATTCAAGCGTGATACTGTGATGCAATAAATCCATTTGTGAAATTTCCTCACTACTAAATATTCCACGGTCACCTATTAGTGGCATTATAACAAAGTGAAAGCAATTGGGAACAGCAACTCAGCCACAAAGTGGTATGCCATGTAAAATCACAGAGCGGGGTCAGCACATGCTGAGGCGCACAACGGGCAAAAGTTTCCAGCTCTCTGCACAGTCAATAACTACAGACCTCAAAACTTTGTGTGGCCTTCAGATTAGCTCAAGAACAGTGCAAAGAGAGCTTCATGGAATGGGTTTCCATGGCCGAGCTGCTGCATCCAAGCCTTACATCACCGAGTGCAATGCAAAGCGTCGGATGCAGTGGTGTAAAGCACGCCGCCACTGGACTCTAGAGCAGTGGAAACGTGTTCTCTGGAGTGACAAATCACACTTCTCTGTCAGGCAATCAGATGGATGAGTCTCGGTTTGGCGGTTGCCAGAAGAACGGTACTTTCCTGTTCTAACATGACTGTGCACCTGAGTAGGGTTGCACCAGTCGTTTGTAAGTTCTTTCTTAAATTTGAACGTAAAAAATCCACACTAGAGGCTTAGTAACAACTAGCTAGTTTGTAACTAACTCTGTACTTTTTTCGGTTGCACCATTTGATCTTAAGGCAGAACGTAGCTAGTAGGTCGCATAATATGACATTTACCCTCAAAGATCCAATAGCTGCCTTCAAATACGTGAGCAAAAGTTGTGTAGAAATGCTGTGAATTTAGGTTCATCCTTTATTATTGTAACTTCTTTTGCCTCACATAACCAACAGTAAAAATACGTTCCATTAAATGCAATATCATGAATAACATAAGTGCTTTTATAAGATTCAGAGGCATTCAGCATATGAAATAACATTAATAACGATCAATAAAAAAACTATTTTTACTGATTTTATTTGACATCATGACATGCACAACACGGAGCGATATGGGACAGATTCACGCAGCGGTGCGCTGTTTTGGACGGGTTCGTGTCAGCATGCAGTTCAGTGTCTGCTATTTATTCCATCCATTACTCCTGATCAGAGGCTTTCGTAAAATATAGTTTATACGTAGAGTTACGCTTTAACTAAGTTTAATGGTGCAACACAAAAATATTTAGTTGTGCATAAATTGTAACTTAGTGCCCATTTACGTCAAAACTAGGCTAAGTTGTAACTTACACACAGCTGGTGCAACTGGCCCCAGTGCACAAAGCAAGGTCCATAAAGACATGGATGAGCGAGTTTGGTGTGGAGGAACTTGACTGGCCTGCACAGAGTCCTGACCTCAACCCGATAAAACACCTTTGGGATGAATTAGAGCGGAGACTGCGAGCCAGGCCTTCTCGTCCAACATCAGAGCCTGACCTCACAAATATGCTTCTAGAAGAATGGTCAAAAATTCCCATAAACACACTCTAAAACCTTGTGGAAAGCCTTCCCAGAAGAGTTGAAGCTGTTAGAGCTGCAAAGGGTGGGCCGACTCCATATTAAACCCAACGGATTAAAAATGGTATGTCATTAAATTTCATGTGCATGTAAAAGGGGCAGACATCCCAAAAAATGTGGCAAATTAGTGTATATGGGCCATTTTACAGAATTGGTTCAAAGTCAGTTGGAAACATCTTGAAAAAATAATAATAATTTCCACAAATGTTGTATGTATGCAAATTGTATAATATCCAAGGTGCCATTTTCTAGCAATTTTCCAGTTAATTCTCATATTGTATTTTCAGAAAGTCTCCCCAAATTTGTTACTACCGAAACACATAATGATACAATTTTAACAATATTTCAAGTGTTTATGAAATTTATGAGATTTGTTGTATTTTGAATTCAATGCATTCTTTCTTTGTAAATGCATTCCGTTAATCTGGTTTCAAAGTTAAGGATCCATTAGTTTGAAAATACACTGAACCAAACACTATCATAACATCTTAATTGATAGTTATTCTTTATTTTTGACAAAATAAAGAATAACTTATTTAAAAATAAATTCTTTAAAAATAAAGAATTACTAGCGAGGTGTACCTAATAAAATATATATAACATATAGAGTATAATATACAATAGCCTGTATACAATTCCTTTTTTGCTGTCATCAGACTATTAATAAAGCTTATTACTAATATGTTTTATGGAATAAAGTATGAATACATAATTTCCAGTAAATCTGCTGTGTAACAATCCAGTGATCTTTAAGCACATTACAACATAAATGTGACTAACTGTATGTAATGGGACAAAGGGAGGTGATTTTGGTTGATAACAATGATGAGATGCTTGGAGATGCTTGGGATGAATGTTCATTCTGCAAATCAACTGCCCTTAAAGGGTTACTTCAGCGATTAGCATCAAGCTTTGTATCAAACCCGGGAGTATATTCAAATTATCGTACTTTCCCCCCTCCTATGACCCTGAGACGAGAGAATTATGTATTTTATTTCTGGAAAAATTCCTCCGATGACGCAAATATCGTCATTTTGCGTCATCGGAGGAGTTTTTGGCTAGAGGCCGAAGACTACAGCCAGCAGAGGGTGCTATTTCCACATGTTTTCAACATCACACTCACAGCACCTGGCTCGGGGAGCAGCTTAGATTCATGTAAACGGAGCGGTGGAGACCAAAGTGAGTGTTTTAATTGTTCAAATGAACTTTCTATGAAAGTTAAGCTTCCAAAGACATGAACTGAACACGCGTCAGACTGATCACGCGCTATGAATGCAGCCGCAGCTGTGAATCCCGCGCTTACCTCAGCTCTCTAACTGAACTGATTTTTTGAAAATTAACGTGGTAGGCAAGTGATCCAGTAATCCAGTAGCTGTGCCTAGAGTAGGGCAGTGAAGTGCATTCTGGGAATTTTTGTCTTTCATCCCCATGAGACAAAAATTTATTTTCTGTGTTTTCTCAGTCTAGAAGGCACCAAATTCAAAAATAATTTCACATTTCTACTACATTAATGACCCAGTTTAAATACAGATTCATCTTCCCAGCGCTGAAGTACCCCTTTAAGTAAGCGGGTAATAGTTTCTCTTTAAAAATCAGTGTTGTTTTTAATTCAGTTGAGTTCAACACAGTAGAACTGTTTGAATAGTGGCTTCAGAGCACTGCAACACAAGAGGCACATAATCACCAGGCTTACGGATATTTTGTGAGAGATGATTATTTGCCTTAATCCATCAAGCTTAAACTCTTGGATGTTTCTGAGGGATGTACACTGTGTATATGGCATTCAAAGCATTCTTAAAATCATTTGTCAGATCATACACCAGGTTAATTCTGATGCAAAATGTGAAAGGTGGGGGAAAAAAAGATTTTCCTTAATTTAAAAAAATAATAATAATTAGTGGCTCCAGAAGACTTTTGCTTTTATGTTATTGTTTCCTTTTGCATAATTTAACATGGTGTCTACTCTGAACAATTCAACAGAGGACTGCAAATCCTTAAATTAAATACCCCCCAAAAAATACTAAGCGTACAGTCGTGACTGCTATAAGTGTGCTTTTGTGGTTCCATCCATTGAGTTTGACTTGATTTACAAGAAAAACAACTCCCTTTTTGCTAGTAATCGGACTAATAATAAAGCTTCTTACTAATATGTTTTATGGAATAAAGCATGGATACATAATTTTCAGTAAATCTGCTGAGTTACAATCCAGTGATCTTTGCGCATTACAACATAAATGTGACTAACTGTATGAGTCACTTCCTCTCGGCCATCATGACATCAATTTGTAGGCGAAACTTGAATGGCCTTTGGTTCCCTCACAAAAGGGTTTTTAGAAGAGCAGTTTTGGATTTGTTAGTAAAATAAGTTTTAAATATTAAAAGCAAACTGCTACAACAAGGATTTCATACGTTTACATTAACAAATTAGACAATCATTGTAGTTCTTATAGTAACTTTGGCAAATGTTTTTAAAGCACATAGCTATTTAAAAAATGTGTATTTGTGGATTTCACTGTGTAATTTATGTTGTAGAACCAAATGAGAAGTCATTTCAACCACAGATCTTATTTTACTCATAAATCTAAAGCCCACAATCTACAAACCCATTAGACATTCCTGAGGGAATTCATGGATGGAAAATGCTAGTTCTCTGAACCGAACAGTTTTATTTAAATCTTTTCAATACCTGTACAATTTTTATTTTATAATACCTTCTCTTATCCCGGCTGTAAGTAAACCATACATAAGTAAACATTGCTGTTTATTTGAACATCTCAACCAACCTGACACTGTAAAAATGTTTTTTTTATTTTTTTTTTTTTTTATACAAGATTCAACTCATTTAAAAAAAAGTCAGATTCATGTAATTTAAGTTGAAATGACTTAAACATCCAAGTTGTACTAAAAACTTTTTTTTTCACAGTGTACAACCAATAGTGTGTGTCTAGGGGCGGGGCTATCTGTTTTTAAATTACACATGCACACAAACAAACCTGTGGTATACACACAGTGTGCAAGGAGGAGGCCATTTCGACACAGTTGTCATGCCTATTTTTTGTTCCTGTCCGACCTGCTTACTGAAAGACTGTTGTGAAAGTGAACATGCGTGTCTCTGTATCTGAGGAGCTACAACTCACTCCGCCATGCTCTCATTGAGTAACGCTCCCGAATGAGACAGGATGTCAATGCATGTTCAAACAAATTGTCCCGCCGTATATCATAAACTGAACAAAGACATATATGGAGCGCAATACTCGCTACAAACCGCCTAAGGTTTCAAAAGGAAATATGTTGTCCTCGCAGTTAAACGTGAGCATACCTGAAATGAACTTAGATGGGTTATAATGACAACTATAGCACAATAGGCCTATATATTTCCCAGTTGACTACATCTAATAATTTATTAACAGTTTTTGTGTGTGCGTGCGTGCGTGCGCGTGTGTGTGTGTGTGTGTGTGTTCCATGAAAGTAAGTCCATGAAGGTCCAATACAGGTAGGAGATGAGGTTGAGTAAAATTATTACAGATTTCTACATTTTGGTACATCTTTTTAACATTTTCGATCAGTAATCTCTAACAGTTCAAAACATCTGTTATATAGCCTACATTATTAAGACTTTAAGTGGCTTAGTTAAAGCTTTTCTAATTCTGCAATTTTTAAGTGGGTAATAAAAGAATAAGTTGGCTAAATCAGAATTAAACAAATAATGCGGTTATGTACTAAGAAAACTATTCTTTGGCATTCACCAAAGGTAATGACAGCCTTTGGGGCTTGCACAAGCAAGTTGGTGAAATGTTTCGACAGCGGAATTCAAAAAACACTCAACAACACTGTCATGCACCTCCTCCTTTCTGTTTCTCACACATGCATGCGAAGGAACCACTACAGGTAAATTACTGGTTAGTACATTCACACAGAACACTGCAGACAAACAGGTTTGTGATCTCCGCCCCTAAAAGCTTGACTCAAGAGACGGCAGAGAGACTGATACCACAGAGACACAATGAGAGCGTGTCAGGGGAGGGAAGCTATTGTAAGAAGCCGAGGACAAGAAGGGGGCAAGAAGATAAAAACCCGAAAGACTTCATTCTGAAGCCTCAGGCTGTTTACTGAATCATGAGCCGGGATGTTAAAATACGGTGACCACAAACACAGCCTGACCATGCAGGTGAACCAACCCTACTGTGTAGGCACGTCCTGATTTTGCAGAGTTAGTTGATTGGTTGATTGGAATGAAATCAGGTATGATCAGGCCTGTGATGGACCCATGAATCTGGGCCACATGAGCAGACTACACCAAAAAGGACCCAAGTGAGACCATCTCGTCATTCCTGGTTGTCACTTTCCTGACACCACATAATGGGATTTGTGTTTTCCTTTTATTGGATCAGCGAATGTGTCTAAACTCATTCGTGGACATGCAGATACACTTCAAGTGCAGGCAACTCCCTTGACAAAATTTACTATGGCAACCATGGTAGAATACACCAAAATACCATCACAAAAGAAAATGCTCTGAAAATTCGAATTTTCAACAAAAAAAAGACAAAGAAATGGCACTGAATTTAAAAAATATATTTTTTTTTCTTCGGGGGGAGGATATTTTTTATGGCAAACGCCACCTTTTGTAGTAATATATCTATGATATTTTGGCATAAACTATTGTTACCATGGTAATTCTTTTCACAAGTCAGAAAAAAAGAAGTCTATTCAAGTAATATACTGTACAAACAAACCCATTCAGGCCTGTCACATTGGATTATATTTCTCAGGAGATGACAAACTGCGCTTCATGGCCAGTGTAAAACCAGTCATGCATACTTCAGGGTACACCACACGTTCAATGTATCAGTGAGTCAGGCGTGGCACTCGAAATTCAGAACAGTGACTAAACATACATTTGTTTCTTTTTTGTCATTTACATTTATTGAATGGGTGCACAGACTCCCACAGTGAAGGTATTAAGTACACCAAGCAGCTCTTAGCTATAAGGATCTCTCTGTTGACTTAAGGCCAATGAACCAGCTCAACTGGTCACATATGAATGGAGACCTGTGCAATTCGACACAGTTCCTTCACACCTGCCCAAGAAAAGTGATATCAACATCCATAAAGCAGTGAAGCGCTGCCTTCAATGGGGAAAAAAAGAACTGCACAAAACACTGTTAACACTATAAACCTCAAGGAAGCAAAATCGGTTGTACTTTAAAATGGACCAAAAATATTAATGACTCACCATGCACTAAACAGAGTTTTGTCATCATACGACTACCATGTGGCAATTCACGATTTCTGGTTAATATATATATATATATACAGTCCCTGACAAAAGTTGTGTCGCTTATCTATTTTGTAGAAACACCTGCTATTAACCTGATTTTTAATTCATCAATTGGTGTTAGAAATAGCTTATTTGAAAAGCTAAAACCCTCCCAAATTATGTTTAATGCACTGAAATAAATTAGTTTCACTGAAAAAAGATTTATCATTTAATCAAGACAGAAAGGTCAAATTTTGGCAAGACAAAAGTTTTGTCGCCAATACAGAAATTGAACAAATTTACTGCAAATACAAAAATATGTCAGCAAATTAAGTAGTGGTGCTGTGAGATCCAAATTTAATATCTTGTATGACTTCCATGAGCTTGAAGGACTGCATCCATGCGGTTTGGCAAGGACTCATACAATTTATTGATGAAGTCATTAGGAATAGCAAAGAAAGCAGTCTTGCATGCCTCCCAGAGTTCATCAATATTCTTTGGTTTCGTCTTCCATGCTTCCTCTTTCATCCTACCCCACATATGCTCAATGATGTTCATGTCTGGTGACTGGGCTGGCCAATCCTGGAGCATCTTGATCTTCTTCGCCTTGAGGAACTTTGATGTGGAGATGGAAGAATGCGATGGAGCACCATCCTGCTGCAGAATTTGGTCTCTTTTATGGTTGGGAATATAAGAGGTATAAGATTTCTTGGTATTTTAGACTATTGAAGTTGCCTTCCACCCTGCAGTTCTCTACACCCCATACTGGATGTAACCCCAGACCATGATTTTCCCCACCAAACTTCACTGTTTTCTGGGTGAATCTCGGATCCATGCGGGCTCCAGTAGTTCTCCTGCAATATTTGCGGCGACTGTGGTGTAATTGAACAGAAGATTAATCTGAAAAATCCACCTTCTGACACTTTTCCAGCATTCATCCTTTTAGCAGGCTGTGGGCTTTGGCAAATGCCACACAGTTTTTCAATTGTCTTTTGTTTAGTGCTGGCTTCTGGGCACTGATTCGACCATGGAGGCCATTTTCGAGACAGAATCCGACAAACTGTTCTGGTTGACACAGGGACTTCAGGTGACCAGGTCTCGTGGAGCTCTGCTGCAGTGGAAAATGGGCTGGCCTTGGATTTTCGAGCCAACAAACGGTCCTCTCGAGCAGTTGTCTTGCAGGGTCTGCCTGACCTGGGTTTGTCATAAACATCTCCAGTCTATTCAAATCTTTTTTTTATCCTCTGTACTTGACGTTGAGACACTTTAAAGGTGTCTGCCACATCAGCAGTGGATCTGGTCTTCAGCCTCTTGATAATCAAAACTTTAGTCTCAGGGTGAATCTTAGGCATGTTTGCAGAGGTCTAGTTGCAGTTGATGTGAAGGTCTAGTGTACTGGGGTTCTTTTTATACACACTTGAGACCTAATTGATCCATTATTAGTTACAGGTGAAGCTCATATGACAAGGTGACAACACTTATGTCTTTGCAAAAATTCACTCAATGGGCTTTACCAAGCTGTGAATATTAGAATTTTTTCTGACAGTTTCATTTAGCACTGAAACATTATTACAAAAGCTGTTGGGATTAAAATGAGCCATTTCTTGTTAAAAAATCTTGATTAGAAATATAATCAGCGGCACTTCAGTTCAATTTGTACACAAGCGACAAGTCTTTTGTCAGGGACTGTGTATATATATATATATATATATATATATATATATATATATATATATATATATATATATATATATATATATATATATATATATATATACACTCACCTAAAGGATTATTAGGAAAACCTGTTCAATTTCTCATGAATGTAATTATCTAATCAACCAATCACATGGCAGTTGCTTCAATGCATTTAGGGGTGTGGACCTGGTCAAGACAATCTCCTGAACTCCAAACTGAATGTCAGAATGGGAAAGAAAGGTGATTTAAGCATTTTTGCGTGGCATGGTTGTTGGTGCCAGACGGGCCGGTCTGAGTATTTCACAATCTGCTCAGTTACTGGGATTTTCACGCACAACCATTTCTAGGGTTTACAAAGAATGGTGTGAAAAGGAAAAACATCCAGTATGCAGCAGTCCTGTGGCGAAAATGCCTTGTTGATGCTAGAGGTCAGAGGAGAATGGGCCGACTGATTCAAGCTGATAGAAGAGCAACTTTGACTGAAATACCCACTTGTTACAATCGAGGTTTGCACAAGCTCACCAAAATTGGACATTTGAAGACTGTAAAAATGATGAGTCTCTATTTCTGTTGAGACATTCAGATGGTAGAGTCAAAATTTGGCGTAAACAGAATGAGAACATGGATCCATCATGCCTTGTTACCACTGTGCAGGCTGGTGGTGGTGGTGTAATGGTGTGGGGGATGTTTTCTTGGCACACTTTAGGCCCCTTAGTGCCAATTGGGCATCGTTTAAATGCCACGGCCTACCGGAGCATTGTTTCTGACCATGTACATCCCTTTATGACCACCATGTACCCATCCTCTGATGGCTACTTCCAGCAGGATAATGCACCATGTCACAAAACTCGAATCATTTCAAACTGATTTCTTGAACATGACAATGAGTTCACTGTACTAAAATGGCCCCCACAGTCACCAGATCTCAACCCAATAGAGTATCTTTGGGATGTGGTGGAACGGGAGCTTTGTGCCCTTGATCAGCATCCCACAAATCTCCATCAACTGCAAGATGCTATCCTATCAATATGGGCCAACATTTCTAAAGAATGCTTTCAGCACCTTGTTGAATCAATGCCACATTGAATTAAGGCGAAAGGGGGTCAAAAACAGTATTAGTATGGTGTTCCTAATAATCCTTTAGGTGAGTGTATATACACACACACAAAACACTTTCACGTTTAGGTACCATTTATTTATGGAGGCCTCAAAGAAATCTTACTAAAATGGGTGTAAAAGACAGTTTTACAATAATATATATACAGTCAAACTAAAATTTATTTAGACACCTTGCCGCATTTCCTCACATTATCACAGTTTATTCGCTATAGTTTAGAAAATATGACAAGAACTCAGAGTTAAACTGTGTCAGAAGAAATTAATCTTGATAATGTCAGATAACTTTGATAGAAAGGTATGTAATGGATAACAATCAGCAAATCATTTAAGTACACAATTAGATAATACCAATTCAGGTCAACCAATGACCAAGCAATGCTTCATTTTGTTCAGTCTGTGTTGTAAAAGGTCACATTAGCAATTCAAGACAAAACACTGAAGCAAAACAGGGTCAGGTCAAAGTGTCATGTATAATTTTGGTCCCAATTTTTTTTAATACATTTTACTGGTAGTCCACTGCATGAAGGGTTTTTGGGTATAATATATCACAGTTTACTTTATTTTGCTATCCTCACTTACATTTCATGCACACACAAAAAATGATATCTGGTGTCTGAATATTTTTTTGTTTGACTGTATAATATATATATAAAAATGTAAACACAAGAAAATGTGCACATTTATGTACACAAAACACTTTCACGTTCAGGTATCATTTATTTATGGAGGCCTCAAAGAAATCGTACTAAAATGGGTGTAGAAAACAGATCAAATTTAATTACAAGTTTTACAATAATATTTTTTCTTATTATTCAGTGAATGACACAAAAAAGTGGGGCAGTTCAAACATTCTTTTTTTAAACACATAACATATAACAGTTACATAAAATCAAAACATTTGAAAATAAATTATAATAAAAGCAACATTGAAAAATAAAACATGACCTCACTGGTCACTTTGAGAGAATATAAACACCTTGTAAACAAAACCTGAGAACATGTTGATTGGAACGCAACACTGCATGCGCATATGTTCTATTTTACTCAAATATCCAGTAAGTTGCCTAAAAAAAAATAAAAATTATAATAATTACTACAGGGCCCAAATTGTTAACTTCAAATAACTTTAAAGCACTGAACAAAAAATGTTGTGCACAACAAGAAGACTCCCTCTAATTGACTTTATCCAATCAAATTTCAAATTCTATCTAGCCTATAGGAAAACATTTCACATTTGATAAAACACCTAAAATAATCTTTTACAAAGCACGCAAGGATAAGAAGTCTCCATCTAAACCCTGTCAAATGATGAATCAAGGACGTCTGTCTCCACACTGTGGCACAGTACAAACTAACTGTTAATTCAGTGTATCTGTGGTCAGACTCATATGATTACAGGTCTCTCCATGCAAACAGCCCAAACCGCTAAAAACACACGCAGGCTGCCAGAGATAAAACTGTCTACAGGTTTGCAAGGAGTTATAAAGCTCAGCATTTTATGATATTTGTGTTTTAATGCTAAAATGTACAAATGTATGTAATAAATGTGTGTAAGTGTGTATTTGTTGTCGATTTGCACATACATATATGTTAAGATTGTCTGCCGCTTACATACATATAGAGAGTTGGAAAGTTTGGGCGGGGACATGCTGAATTTTAAAAACTTGTCAGCTTAGCTCATGAATATTAATTAGGGGACATTGTTTACTCAGTAGTCCTTGCTGAAGTTGGCGCTAAACATTTGCATGTTTGCTAGTTTTTTTCTGGCCATATTTATTCAGAAATATGCTGTAACTAATGCCGAATTCATGAAATATATTTTTGTATATTTCGACTGACAATATACAAAAAATGGCCCTAAAATTAACTATAATTTATAAAAAATATATTTACTGTATTAGCATTTTATTTAATTTAGCCATTTTTTGTACATTTTGAATGTATTTTGTTTCTGTGGCCATAACTCCTAAAATATAAAGTGAGGGGATAAACTTAGAAATGTCTAAAAATGAATGGGACATACATCTCTATCTTGAGAGATCTGATCAACATCAAAAGGATCACTACAAGATCATCAAGATCGCTGCTTATGTCGAAGTGCAACACACTTACAAACATGATCAGATATCTGTTGATCAGAAGAAAAACGATTCTCACATACTGGAACACAATAAGCAACTTAAGCGCATTAACACAAATACTTTTCCGTTTTAAACTTCAGACGTTTCTGTGTGTCAATGCAAGGTGATTTTTAAAATGGGCCTGTTTTAGAACATGAATCCATTGGAATCCTGATTGCAGCAGGACGAATCTTTGTGGGGACGCCCAAGGACAGAGTAGCAATTTCGCTGCAAAACTGTGGTATGTCGTTGTCCGCAGAAATGCAGTTTTTTTTCTTCCCGCTTCTCAGTTCAAGCATGTTGGAGCTTGCCTTACTTTTAAAATACAATGTGTATGGCTCACTAAGAGACACATAAAGAGATGAGAGTTTACAAAAAAAGTATAGCAAAAGGTGTTAAGAAGCTTAAAGTATACATCTGATCTCCAAGGCATGCTTTGCCAGGAATGACCTCCCATCGACAACTCAGCAATCCCTTCGGCTGCGAGTTAAGTCGGCCAAACATATCTTCATTGCCTTGGGACTTCTGAGCATGCTGAACAGGTCTTAAAATCTCAAAGTTTCAGTGCCTTGTGGGTGCGTTGAGATCTCAAATACAGCCCTCAGTGCATTTCAGGGTGGATTTCGTTACCCTAAACAGAGCTCTTTCAAAATGACCTCTGAGACGTCAAGACAGGACGACAGACCTGTCGGTTTAGGGTCAGATGAAGGATTGAGAGGGTGATGGAGGCTGTATCATGTTTCTTGAGGAACAAAGGAAGCTGTCCACTTCAGCCAAGGGAAGGAAGAGATGAAGATAAAGGTAAACAGGTCTCGCCCGTCCTCTATCGTGTCCTTAGGACTCGGGTACGTTTGCACAGGATAAAAGGATATAAAAAAACAATGGACATTTAAAAACACGTTGAGCTCCTGAAAGGGCCAAACCTGCAGGTGTATGTCAGTTGTGAGGGCAGTTTTTCCAGTTGCCTTGATAGAGAGCTTTTGCAGATAAAAAAGACTGATAAATGGCTGAAGGGTTGGTCTTGAAGATATGTTCTGGGGAAGAGATGTACATGATGTCAACGTAATGGATTTGTGAATGCTGACAGACTGAAAACACACAGATGACACCCATTCGAATACTTAATATTCACCATTTGCCATTAAAATAAGATGTCGCTGAGAGTAAAACAGGCTCCCATTGCAGAAAACTACCCACACCCATCAAACAGACATGAAAACAAGTTTTCTTGCAAGAGCCACTCCTTTGTTAGTCAGATTGAAGCATATCCCTCCTTTCTTTTCAAGAAAAAGTCAAGCATATCTTTGCGAAAGTGTACAGAGTGAAGTCAGACACTTAATCAATGCATGCTGCCAAAACCGACACTGATATGTGACGAGGAAGTCTTTTGAAAGTCAGCCTGGACGTATCATGCAGGTTACAGAAAAGCTAGTGTCAATAGCCTGAAGTCAATGCATAGAGTTAGCATAGAAAACAAGTAAAAGCTAAATAAATAATGTTAGCCTGTTGTACCGAAACAAAAGATGCTATGCACCACTAGAGGAAGACTTACCGGGTCACCTCACTGCCAGGTCTTGCTTTAATATGGAGATGGTATACTAAAACAAAAAGGAAAAAAATTAATCATTGATAGAAGGAAATAATTACATCACGAGATGAGGAAAGAACAGGGTGTAGTGAGCATAGGTAAACATGGGAACAATGACATTGCCCAACTAAAATAAAACCTCAAAAGTAACTTTACTCGCCAAGAAGTATAAAGATATATCACAGTCTAGAGCACACACATGATGCCATTCCTAGGTAGTGCTGTCTAGGTAGGCGGCTCACAAGTTTTTGGAACACAGCCAATGTTATTCTCTTATATCATATGTTGCTGCACAAGCATTAAAGACCTGTACAAACAAATGACACATATTATGCTCTTCTCTGGTAATGTAATTACATTGGGAACCATATATCCCTGCAACAATAAATTTGTGTTCCAGTGACAAAAATGCTATGACAAATAGGTCAAACGCTCATAGCATTTTTGGGATTTCATTGACATGCATGACAGATAACAGCAAAATAAGCAGTCAGACAGTTGTGCAAGGCTGAAACTGCAGCAGAAATTTTCAGGGTAAGAAGTGAGACAGAGACAGACATGTGTGGACATGACTAACATTCCAACTATATTCCCAAATTATCTCCTTTTAATTCTCCTTCTGATTCTTTCATCAAGCTACAAGAGAGATTTGGATTAAAAGATAATTATATACTGGATAAATGTAGGTAGTTATGTCATTTCATCATCAATTTTAGTCACATGAATAGAAAAGAAAAAACATTAATATTGACAGAGAGTGAAAGAAAAATATGATGTTCTTCATAAATGTGTCTAACTGAATTGTATCTATTGTCAAAAACATGCAAGGCACACAAAATAACCTATTAATGAAAATATCTTATAAAGGCAAACATTTCTAGGTGGTCTAAGAGGAAATTGACTAAGGTTGAAAGTTATCTACGAGACATCAGCAAACAAATGAAGGGGAGTCATGCTTCACTCCCTGCCAGGATGCATTTGTCACAGGTGGAAAATGTGAGTTACTTTCAGTTTAAGATCTGATCCGTTTCGATAGAAAAACTCTTTACATCCTTACACAAACTCTGACTGACAGAAATGCAATGTATGGAGGATAAATGAGATCATTGATGTGGCACACCTATACCTGGAAAGTTTTGCATGCAGTGTGTGTGTATATATTTCAGTGAGTGTGTGTCAGCTTCTTATCAAATAAACATCTCTCTGTTAGACTAATCAGTTGCATTTGCATATGATATCCTTCAAAGCTTTGTTTTGCATTTCCAGAATTTCTTGTCTTGTGCATTTGCTACATGTGATATTAAAATCCATTTAGGTAGGGACATTTAGGAAGCCTTCTATGAAATTATCAGCATTGAAGCTTTTTTTTTTTATACTTCCATTAGCTATAAGATTTTTGTCTAAACAAGATAGGCTTTTCTGTGTACTATCATCTGTCTGATTAATTCAATGTCAAACTTTTTCCAAACTAAATGAAAAAAAAACACTGTCCTCTAGTTTCTTTATCTCTCTTCATGAGGTAAAATTCCATGTTGTTGTCTGCATTGAGTGTCAGGCGTAGAAAGATAGCAAACAGACCCCACCCCGAATTTGGCAGTAAAATGTTGAAGAGAAGAGAAGAGAAGAGAAGAGAAGAGAAGAGAAGAGAAGAGAAGAAGAGAAGAGAAGAGAAGAGAAGAGAAGAGAAGAGAAGAGAAGAGAAGAGAAGAGAAGAGAAGAGAAGAGAAGAGAAGAGAAGAGAAGAGAAGAGAAGAGAAGAGAAGAGAAGAGAAGAGAAGAGAAGAGAAGAGAAGAGAAGAGAAGAGAAGAGAAGAGAGAAGAGAAGAGAAGAGAAGAGAAGAGAAGAGAAGAGAAGAGAAGAGAAGAGAAGAGAAGAGAAGAGAAGAGAAGAGAAGAGAAGAGAAGAGAAGAGAAGAGAAGAGAAGAGAAGAGAAGAGAAGAGAAGAGAAGAGAAGAGAAGAGAAGAGAAGAGAAGAGAAGAGAAGAGAAGAGAAGAATCTCCTTATTTAGACCAATGTTATTCCAAAAATCCTGAATATGATGTTATGGTACACAAAAGGTTGTTGAAAATTATCAGAACTCGGCTACTTTTCGTTCCTCTTTGGGTTTGGAACAGGTTTTGGAACAACATGAGAGTTAGTCATGTTGTGTGTATAAACTTGTGTTACATTATCAAACACAAGTGCTAAACTAAGTTTTGAGTTACATACCGTGGACAAGACTGAACAATATTGCCACATTTTTAGCACAGTCTCACCACACTAACATCACTATAAAAAACTTGACTAAAGTTACTAAAGATCGATCAACCAGTGGTTCTTGGATAAACAGAAATGTGTACATTTCATGTTAAAGTGCCCCTTCGGCAAATAACAGTGAATGGAAAGGAATCAGGAAGTGACAGAGTGCATCATATCCTCTCTGACAGTCACGTCTTACAACACATATGATTGACATTGACATGTCATGTCTCATGTTACTAAAACCACCTCCATTTCCTGTGAGGTTAAAATGTTAGGTGGTGAAGTTATTTGCACTGTGCAATTAAGAACTGTCATTGCCTAATGATTAGGTTACACGTCTGATGATGCAAAAAAATGAAAAGAGCCAGACAGTAAGTAAAGATCAACAAGTTATGAATGTGGCGAGAGAGAAAGGACTAATGACAGCTTTTGTGGCACAATGTTGATTACCATAGAAAATCATTTCAAATCAAAGCTATGTTTATATATACCAATAAAATTATATGATTTGGTGTATTTTCTATATGCTTTCTATTGCATCAATGGCTTAGTGCTAACTACAAACTCTGGTCTAGTTTACTTCCACTGTAAACTTACTACTGTACAGTACCAGCACAAGTGGTAAATGTTTGGACTATCAATATTAAAGGGACAGTTCACCCAAAAATGAAACAGTTGATGGTCCCATTGACCTCCATAGTATTTTTTCCTATGGAAGACAATGGGGACCAGAAACTGTTTGGTTGCCCACATTCTTACAAATATCTAAGAAATTCACACAGGTTTGGAGCAACTTGAGTGTGAGTAAATGACAGAAGTTTCATTTTTGGATAAACGTTCCCTTTAATCCACAAACGCTGTAAAAATAGCTTAACTTGTATTGAAACCAGAACATTCCTTTGAAAGGTGGCCAGATCACAGCCATATAAACAAAAGACAAAAACAATTGCTTTAAACCTCTGCAGCTAACCAACACATTATCCATGCATGTTTTGGGTACTCGCATTCCTGAATGTGACAAGAGGGGAGAGGAATGAATTTTAGACTCACTCTGAGCCTGATTTTTTCTTGCGCTTTATAATACAAGCGATGATGATCACAGCCACAAGCACAGCAATTACAATTCCAGCAATGGCTCCTCCAGATAGGCCCTCCTCTACCGCACCAACCTCTGCAAAACACGATGGCGTGTTTAGTTTATTATAGACAAAAACATGCATACAGTACTACATACAACAAATTAAAACGATACTGCTATACATAATGCACACACACACACACGTATATGCATGCATATATTTAACCGAGAGAGAGAGAGAATACAATGAACTGAATTTAAAATTATTGAAATTAAATCTGATTTTGAAATTTTACTCTATATTCTCTACAAATAAAACAGTTCATAGATTTTTGGCCCTGAAATAATCATAGATTAATTTAATTGTGTAAAATATTATGTTAATCTAGCACATTAGAAGTGTCAAAATGGACAAATATCATCCAAATAATAAGCCTGGCTGGTATATCTTTCTAAATAGTTCTAGATATTAAGTAACACATAAAAGTGGCAGGCACACTTAGTGGTCAGTAATGTCAAAAATACAAAAGAATGGATGAATATGACTTAAAAATATAATTATACTATAATACAATAACTAATGTGAATATTAACTTTATAAAAATATTGTTTACTTAAATATTATTTGATGAACCAGTCTTGCCAATGTATGAGTATATAAATTGTCAGTATTGTATTTGAATTACAACTCAAAATTAGCATTAATTGGCATAGTGGCCTATTTGTGGGCTGTAAACTGTAATAAAATCTTGATTGAAAAATGCTGAGTCACGTTTACCTGTCACTGCGAGTTTGTGTGTTGAATTCTTCACCATTCGCGTGATTGGGTTGAAAACCTCACAGGTGTAAGTGCCACTGTCCGTGACTTTGGCCTTTTCAATAACATAGATAGCCTGACTGTAGTTCATCACTGTGTCGTTGAGTTTCCATGTGTACATACTGGGGGGGACAGAATCTGCAGAGCAGGTAATCTCTATGCGCTCTTCAAACTTCACCGCATTCTTCGCTATAAAGTTCACGTTGTCTGGACCGTCTGAGAGATATCAGAGAGATTGGCTCAGTTAGGGAGGTCACATTTACATTAGAGTAAAGCAAACAAACTGTTTGTAACAATAAAAGAATAAAAGAAACCACCACCATTTGCAAACAAGCTAGGCGAATGTTTAGACAAGACAACAACAGAGAAGTGATACACAAATCACGTGTCCTAAGCAGACACGACAAGTGAAATATTGAGCATGCTTCATTTTCAACAATGGATATAACAGGGGGATTTTTTTTCAATGAGATGAAGTAACGAAAAAGAATATAAAAAACATGATTGGCCCGGAAATTATGGCCGGTTTCATAGACAAGCCTTAGATTAAGCATTAGTTCAATTAGGACATTTAAGTAACTTTTATAAAGGTGCCTTAGAACAAAACATTACTGGTGTGCTTGAGACAAAATGGCACTGACATATTTTAAGATATGTCAGCACAAGTTGCTTTCAGTTAAAACGGCTCAAACATGCATTTTAAGTTGCACCAAGTCTGACGTTTAAAGAACTGGTGTAGATTAACAATTAATTCGTAATAGCCTTTCTCTTAACCCTAGAATGCATAAAGGGGGTCAAATTGACCAGTGTTCATTTTCTTTGTAACAGTCATGAAGATCTTCATCAAATGTGGAACCTATTCAGACTATAAGATTTCAGATGCAGTAGGACAGCTAAAGGCCCAAACAAAGGAAGAGGTGCAAACTCTGCCAAATAATTATTCATATAAAGGTGCAAATATTATGTGAAACGTTCTATCTCTGTCTGAAGGGTTCATTTTCACATGGTCTGTGAGAAATGTGGAGAGTGAAGGTTAAGACTTGTCTTGAATATACTCTACAGTAGATCTAAATTAGTTTAGAGATTGTTAAGAAACAGAAACTGCATTTTAAAATTACTTCCGATGTGGGTCCTTTTGACCCACTTTATGGATTTGTGTTCATGCACTCTAGGGTTAAAAACAAAGCTTCCAAAAGGGGGTTTTCACAGCGATGCCACAGAACAACCATTTGTGGTTCCCCAAAGAACCTTTGAGTGAACAGTTCTTAAAAGAACCATGTTTTCTTAGTGTGATGAACATTTTATGATCTAAAGAACCTTTTGTGCATTGAAAAGGTTCCATGAATGTTAAAGATTCTTCATGAACCCATCGATACCAATAACGAACCTTTATTTTAAAGAGTGTATGTTAATTCCTGCACTCAATTCAATGCAACGGTATATTTACTGACCACATAGACAGTTTTTCAATGAAATTCTTGGACACTTACAGTTGATCACCATCTTATAGCTGGCTTCGTCTTTGCTCACTTTGTTCTTCAGTAGGCACTTGTACTCGCCCGCGTCCTCTTTAATAACTCGAACAACTGTCAGAGATTTCTTGTCGGCTGAAAGAATGACGCGGTCACCAGGAATCAGAGGTTTGCTGTTATTTAGCCATTCCACGCTTTCAGCTTTACCGGTGGCTGCAGAGCAAGTGAGGTTGACTGTGCTGTTGTCAGCGATGAGAAGTGATGTGGAGCTGGAGATATTTGTTCCAGATAAGGACTCTAGAAGAACACAGCAAAAGAGAAGACCAATAATAAGCAATGCTTTCAGAATATGGACCCTCAATGACAGACATAATGTCAATTATATGGTGAGAATAAAGTTTAAAAAGTTTGGGTTCAGTAAGATTTTATTGATGTTTTGAAATAAGTCTCTAATGCTCACCAAGAAAATATTTCTAATATATATAAACAACTATTTTAATGTATTTTAAAATGTAATTAAATAAATAATACATTTTCAGCATCTTTACTCCAGTCTTCAGTGTCACTGTGTCAAATCATTCTAATATGCTGATTTGGTCCACAAGAAATATTTCTTATTATTATCAATGCTGAAAACAATTTAACAACAGTATATCGTTTTTTTATTTGTAAATTTTTTTTTTTTTTCACGAACAGAAAGTCCCAAAGAACACAATTTATTTGAAGTATTTTGTAACTTTTGATCAATTGATGCATCTTTAATGAATAAAAGTATGACAAAAGTATTTTTTTAATGTTTTAATTCTATTCATTCAGACAATAGTTTTCTGTCCAAGTGGGCGATTCTTGGATAGAAACAGCAGTAAAGTTGACCATATATTATGTCAATAGTCACATATCGATCTAACCACATAAGATAATCTCTCACAGCAACTTCATTCACCACAGCACGTTTTTTTTTTTGACCATCTCTTCTTCTCTTGTGCTATAATTCTCTTGTTTGTACAGGCATCATTACTTTGGAATGCACCGGTCTGAATCAGACTCATTGCATTCACCAAATACCTGCAACTATCGTTCAGCACACTGTTTTCCTCCTCACTGCCTGTGTTTTTAGTTTCGGGTAAGATGCATGTAACAGCTGCAAACAAACTCTTTCAATTCATCTCAAGTAAACTTTGAGAAATGTATTTGTAACCCGAGAGAACTGTATTAGATCTCATTAAAGTTTGAGCTTTTTTGCATGAACGGTTTAGAATTAAAATTTTATACAAAATCAATGACACAAAAATGCTTTACGGTTAAACCTTTAAGATGAGAAGTCGGTATTCTGCAAATGAAACCTAAGCCAAGCGGTACCTGCCCAAAACTTATGTGACATCAGACAGTTTGTATTCTGCTTTCTTTAGCTCGCTGGTTTCACACACACATGGAAACACCTCAGGGGAAGATATGTAAGCCGTGTTAAATCAATCTGCCCTCAGTCAAAGAAAGCAGAACATGCCTGAAACTTTTACCCACTAACATGGGCCGAGACAGACCTCAACAGTAAAGCAGAAGAACAGGTTCATCTTTTAAAAGCACTTGTAAGTCAGGAAGCCATTTTGAATTAAGACAAACAGCAGTTACTATGTGAAATTAAAGGGACACCTTCAATGCACCTTACACCTTTTTCAGTGTAAAATACAGGAGGAAATTTTGTAGCAGATACTCTTTACCATGGAATTACAATTAATGGGGATTAAAGCTTCCAAGCTTTACAGAAGACTAAAAATGCAGCTTCAAATTACATCAAATTATAAAACCAGTTCATATGACCCGTACATAAACGTTGCCTTCATGTGCTATCGGAATTATACGAGTTTCCAAAGCAGAAACTGCACATGAACGCCCTCTGATGTCGTGTTTAGCACTGGGAAGTTCTGAAATAATTGTAATACTCAAATTCCTGAGATGGAAATGCCATAAACTTTAAACACGGTGGGGAGAACTACTGCTGTGACAGTAGTTTGATTTATAAGTGTTTCCCCCAAAACAGCTACATTGTCTTGTCTAGTTATTAATGTAGTGCATATTAGTAATCATTAGCATATTGTATGTTTTATACACAGCGAAAATAGCCTGCATTTGACCGAAATTACAGAATTGGCAGAAAGTGAATCTGGATAGCATCTTAAATGTTTATAGGCATATGGTTCTCAGTGGATGTGACACTACATATAATGTTGTTTTTAATAAAATATTCCCAACAAACAGGCAAGAATAAACCTGATGAATCCTGTTCATTCTGATAACAAAGCACTTGAATGCAACATGCTCACAATCACGACTTCTGAAGTGTGAATAATGAAAGTCTTCTGAAGCCATATGATTGAAGACTGAAATTTAAATATCATTCACTGATTTAGCAAAAATAAATAAATAAATAAATAAATAAATTAAATTAGTTTTGTTCACCAGATCAACTGATTAATTGAAAAGGTCTATTGAACACACTAAGGAGAGCTAGGAGAGATAACAGTTTAACCTTATATCTGTTCCTCACTTTTCAGACAACTTGGAATATAGAGCGTGAGTCTTATGGACTACATTTATGATACTTTTGTGCCCTTTCTGAAGTTTGAAAGCCTCAGTTCCCACTCATTGTTACTGCTTTGGAAAAGTGCCACCAGCAGCAATTCACCTTTTTCACCTGTTCCACTGAAGAAATATATTCATACGAGTAAACTTATCCTTCAAAATTTAACACAGAATTCAAGACTCATTTCAGTTTTGCTTCCATTGTCCTTCTAGGCAAAGCTACTCTTCCCAGAGAGCTACAATTCTTTTTAAAATCCTTATCGCACTTCTTGGCAATGAAGACACCATGGCAAAGCATGTCTATCTCTGTGCTGCTCTACTGCTAATCAAAAGATTTGAACAGATGTCTTGCAGGTGGGGTAAGTGTTATTTCAAAAATGCTTTGAAAAAGTGTCTCGGCCCAACTACCAAAAAAACCTTGTAGCCAATCAGCAGTGAGGGGCGTGTCTACTAATGATGGTGAGAAGAGAGCGCTCAGTGCACGTCAAACGACACACAAGACGGACATTAGCCGAGTGACGACAGAGTCTATGTATCTATGGAGAAATGTCTATGGAACAAAAGAAGGCTTAAGGCTTTTGCTTGAATATGCTTGTGTGTCATGTTCGCTTGTTTGTCCATTTGCAATTGTAACGTCGTTAACTTCAGCCATTCATTTCCACATCCTATAAACCACTGTCACTTTCAAGCGTCAGCACGCAGTGTGTCCGAAAAGTAAGACAATTAACTCCTAATATATGTTTGTTTCCTTTGGTTCCTCTTTTAGTGATCGGTATAATCCGATCCTAATCTTGTAACAATTGTAATATATACTATCGAGTTTTTCAGGAGAACTATGTTTGTGTTTTTGGGATGTTAGGGATGACTCTTTCATTGAACATTCGACCTGGATTATCATAGTAACACACATTGCTTTCACTTATTGATGACATCATACCCTAGGCCGGCTGGCACAGCAGATTTTGCCGTAGTCTTTGCCCGCGTTGCGTTCGTATGTGTGGGGCGGAGCGATTCAAATAGGGTCGAGACCCTTTTGGGGTAGGGTTGTGTTTGTTTTGGTGATTTGAAATATCAACATTAGTTAGCAGAAAGCACTTACCCCACCTTTAACTTACTTTACTAAATCAAAAACAATAATGGTTCTATGCAGAGAAAAATAACAATTTTCAATAGAACTCCTGAGTTAATAGCCTTGTAACTTTATAAATTGTCTCTACAGTCTCTTTTGATCAATTTAAGGCATACTGTCTCCAACTTTTCAATGGGAGTGTATTTTTAAGAGTGTACGGAATGTATTTGAATATATTAGAACTGCTGTAATAGTAGCACTAGAGAAACAATAGAACTTCCGTTAGTATTCAAAGCATCAGTATATGACTTAAGGCTTTTGACTTACCCAGAACAGTCAAAACAGCAACCATTGAGGGAACGTTGCGGTTGGTCTTCACGTTGTAGGCCACACAGCTATAGTTGCCGCTGTGTTTTTCCTCTAAATTGATGATGGTGATGTTGGCCTTCTGAAGCAGTTCTGCACCGTTAAACATCCACTGGAGCTGAGCGGGAGGGTCAGAATCAGCTGAGCATGTAAGTGTTAAGTTAGAGCCTTTCTTAAGGAATGAATCAGTTGGAGTCTGCATCACGGTGATTTTCTCAGGGCCATCTAGACACACAAGGACAAAAGATGATGATGAAAAGAAGGTCAAGTGAAGGTTTATTAAAGTGCTTGCAAGACAGCTATGATTTTAGGATTCTTGACCAATTTAAGATTAAAAAAAAAATTTTTTTAAGAAAATGCTATTCTAGTTTTTGACATAAAAGGCTCAACATTAAATAACCAGGAATTGCATTTTCACTATTAGAAAAACATCAAACATTGTGCCATTTTAGTTGTGCAACAGCTTTTGACATCCTCCATTTTATTAAGATGCTGCAAATGTTATCTATAAATGAGAAGGGTATATTTTGAGCAGCAGGATGTGTATATAGTGCAACTTTAGGCCAATGCATTCTATTTCAACTCAAAAATGTTTTTAAAAAGCCGTTAATATGGAAACGGGGAAAATATATGCACCGCATATGCGCTGCAAAGGGAGTATGTGTGAACCTGATGTAAGACTGAGGAGACTGTGTTACTAGTTACAAGCCACTCAGCATTTTCAATGGCCACAATTTTGACATTGATACCATGGGGAAAAAAACATCCATATATTTTTAATAATATCTCATAATTTGGCAGCAGGTATATTAGGCTGCTGTTACTTTAAGACCTGACGCACAGATTCATTATACTGTTACGCATCCGTTTTCTTTCTCAGATGTTTACGTTCATTTAAAACTTAACTGACTGTGTTTACATGAACACTCGCCAAGCGGCAAGTCACGTTAAAGCCAACACGGATGGGACATAAACTGCAATTCATCAACTGGCCACTGGAGACAGGGTCCAAAAGGAAGTTAATCCCATAGACCCCCCCATGTTAAAATTCCTGACTTTACAGCAGAAAAAAATATGTTTACAGCCTGGTACAAAAAGGGGTGAATTGTATAACTAATCCATTTAAATTAAATTAAGCCTTAAAGTTCTGCATAACTAAGGGCCTTGCTACTTGAGTGACTGGTCTTTGCCACTATGTTCGAGCAAGGCGGGCATGGTTTCAGCAACCAGGCACCTCAGCTCCACTAAGTCCCGTCTCTTTTCCCATTTTCAGTTATCCGGGAGTGACATACTGCCAAGATGGTGACAGCCGGCTCCGCCCACTTTAGGATTTAAAAATGTTCTTCAGAAAACTACTGGTGACGTCACGGACATTACATCCATATTGTTTTTACAGTCTATGATACCCACCAAAACCAGCACTTTGACATTATTTTGTATGTATTTGACTACCCTCTGGTGCTCTTTGGTCTTTTATTTTTACTTTTTACATCGGAATGGTTTGAAACTTGGTAAATGTTTTGGCACTTCCTGTACAAACACACAAAAAAAATAATGAAAATGATTCGAAAAGGTTAAATTGTCCAGAAAAAATAGTTATACTTGTACTCCTCGTGGTGAAAAATGACCACATTGGAAATTAATTGTAGATTAATTTCATCTAGTGGAAACTTTTGGTATTGCGTCCAAACAAAATCTTACTGAATCCTCATATTTTTTAGATATCAAGCTCAAATTAGTACCTTAAAAATACCCTAAAAATACTAAATATTAAAAAATATATATTTTTAACTAAAATATAGTACATTCATTTAATTTAAATAATTTAATTTTTTTCCGTCATTTTTGACCGACACACAAAGAGTACCAGAGGGTTAAGCGCAATAAGCAGCGGAAAAGAACTAAATTTAGTACTGATAGGCAGCTTTATGTGCGGGCACTTTGGGTGTGAGCACAATATATGCCAAAATCATCAGTATTAAAACAATAAAAGACCTGAAATATTTCAGTTGGTGTGCAATGAATCTAAAATATATGAAAGTTTAATTTTTATTACATTACATTATGGAAAATAATGAACTTTATCACAATATGCCAATTTTTTGAGAAGGACCTGTATATTAAATATAAAATCCAATTAGTCAAAGTAGCTAGTAGGAGTGACTGCATTACACGCCACTGCTGAAATCCACCCACATTTGGCGGGTTAGCGGGTGTCAATGAGTGCATTTGTTTTATGACCAAACCATGCACTTGCAAATGCTTTAAAAAAGGTTTGATCTGTTTGGAATGTAAATGCACACATGCACACACAAACACTATTTTGAGTGTTTCTGCTGTTCACAGGCTCATTCATTAACCACCGTATTTTATCTAATCTCAGCCTGCATTTTTTCCTGCACCTGCACCAGAACCTGTTTGAACTAGAAAGTCTCTTCAGATCTCTGCTGTCGTGTGCTTTCTAGTGCACACCATCTGCAGAGACAAAGACTGCAGGCAGTAAAAACTAAAGACCATCTAAACGTATCTTCAGTAGGTCCAGTAAAGCTGTTAATGGGTCATTTTTCTATTTGTATGTGCAGAAATGTGTAAATGTCTGGTATGTGTGAAAACACAATTCCATCATACTGTTTTAATAGAACAGTTCAGCCAAAAATTAAGTGTCATTATTTAAATTAATTTTAAAAAAAACTTCAAACTATTATTTTTTCCTTTCTGAACAATGACATGAAAAACGCATTAAGAAACTTCTGAATTCATACAATAGCTGAGTCATAGATGAAGCTGCATGGAAAGTACTGCGTAAATGGGTTTTAAAATACATCATATGGGTTTGGAACGACATGAGGGTGAGTAAATGAAGTTTTTGGGTGAACTGTTCCTTTAAGGCAAACAGTGCTTGTGTATTTATGTGTCAGACTATGAATGTGTGGGTGTGATCAGGTACGTACAGCTCACAGTGAGATTGAAGGGTGCACTCCTCCCTGACTCAAGTGCATTCTCTGCTATGCAGAAGATGGGTCCTCTTAGATCTGTACGGCGAACTTCGGTAATAGTTAGCTCATTGCCGATTGCATTCAGCTTCATATGCGTGCCATCCACCACTAAAGGGACTGAACCATTCAACCACTTGTAAGTAAAGGAGCCTTTGGCAGTGCAGGTCAGAATCACGGTGCTGTTGAACTCTATAGCTTCAGGGACATTGGATGAAATCTTGACATCAGTTACTGGCTCTGGATAGAAGAGAAGAGAAGAGAACCATGGATTGTGTTCATTCAGAAACATATTTTGATCTCGCTTAGTTTCCCAAGTAATAAAACCTTAGAGAAACCTGGGGTTAAGTGACTTGCTCAAGGCATAATAGTAACAGGTCATGACTTGCTTCTTGGGAGATCCAACCAACAACCTTAAGATAACCAACCCTTAGATTTGACAGCATTATATTTTATATCTAGATCTCCAAGACAGACCAAAGATCTCTGTACAAGCTTGATTTTCAGTCACTGGGTGAATGTCATTATAGTTAGTCATTTTGCAAGTATAAGTTTAAATCAAGTGACTCATCATCCCTATCCACTAAGGTTGATTCAATCACATCATTCATTGTTTTATAAAACCCAATGCAAACTCCATATTATCCACCCTATTATTTGTGAATTATTTTTTTGTTTTTTATTCAGTGCAACATTATTGGCATGAGTCTTTAAGAACTGCTAAAGTTTATTATAAGTATTCAGTAATGCTTTTAACAAACTTATGCAGGACTTAACCACAACCATTCATCCCTCTAGTAAGACCTTCAACCACTAGACTTCACAATCCCAGTTTCTCTAATGTTTCTTTAAATACCTGAAAAGGTACCTGATATTTAATACTTACCAAGAACCTCAAGATCGATCTTCCCTGTCAGAGAGTTTCCCACCTCAGGGATTATATTCAGAAGATATTCCCCTGCATCCTCTTTCATCAGCGGTCCGAGCTGAAGTTCGCATGTCGTCCTATTATAGCTGATTCTGCCGTTGTATGACGGATTGATGTTTAGGGTGTTCTTTGAAACTATGTGCGTGATTACTGATTCAATGTTTTCGCCTTTGTTGAAATTCCATAATACGGTTACAAAATCCATTGACGAGGTGATTGTTGTTTTGAAGGTTACATTTTTCCCTGGTTCAATGAGATGAGAAGAAATTTAGTTAAAAACTCCTGTTTTTAGAAATGTACCAAAGCATTTAATTAATTGTTAAATACCAACATAACAAATATTTTGATTTAAAGACATTTGATTTAATGAATAGATGGTGGTGCAACCATCTAAAGTAACATTGCTCAAAAATTATGCTTGCACTTTGAATATCTGTAAAAACAGGTTCACTTGTCACATGACAACAACATGGCTTGGTTATGCCACACTGACTTTGATTTGGCGGGTTTTTAAATAGTTATAACATTGTCCATTTAAAAAAATGGTGGAAAACTTCTAAACTACCAAATTACTGAAAACATTTAAGCTCTCCAGACAGTTACACCTGTTTCACTTCAAGACCAAAATTATATTAGAATCGAAAACATAGCCGTCAATTATAGAACAGGCGTATATAATCTCTTAGATCCACACACACTCACCTACAACGCCATTAGTACTGTCTTTCAGAAGCGGACTGGCCTGGGAACAGCATCCTATAAGAGAACGATTTTGTTTTTTAAGTCAGGACACACAGGTAACCTAAAGGGTAAACCTACACATTATGTCCCGGTGTAGGTAGTAGCCTACTGTTTTCAGCAAGACTTAACATGAGATTTAGATCCACAGTTTTAGTATATGAAATACAAACTTTTTTTTTAAGTCTAAATTTAAAACGTAACAATTTGTCTTAACTTACCGAGAGCGGCCAAAATGAGCAAAGGAACCCTAAAGTTATAGAAATCCATTATGGGAAGATGTGAGTCCCTGGAGCGACAGACAGGAATGTGAGACGGTGTGACTTCTCCGTAAGAAAGAACTTGAGAAAATTCACGCGGACACACCCAGCCAGTTTATCTGAAAACCCGCCCTGCGCTCAACCTGTACTGACTCTCTTCTGATGTCATACCTACGGATGGCAGACACATACTGTACTGTCTGCAACGTTACCCTCTTCATTTTTCATTTACATTTGCATTTCTTATTAAATAAAACACACAACATGTTGCCTATTTGCATAAAATACTTAATAACGAATAAAACAATTCATGTAGCCTAAATAAAATGTCTACAGAAAGCCTAATTATTTCGGTTACTTATCCAATACAAAGGTAGGGCTACACTTTGGCTGTTATATTAACATTGCAGTTTAAAAAAATATGTAAAAAATAAAATAAATAATTGAAAGATGATATCAAATGTAGAGATGAGGATGTCCTTCTGGCTTCTACTGACGCCTAGTGTCACAATTTCATGATTGCGCACGGGCGTAGCAAGGAAAGGAACAGCAGCCTACATTAGGAATAGTCATCATTGGTAATATGGAACTGAATTTAACATCATTAAAGGGATAGTTCACCCAAAAATGAAAATGACTCCATGAATTACTCACCCTCAAGCCATCCTATGACATTCTTATACAAAGTTATATAAAAAAAAACCTCTTCCAAGATTTATAATGGCAGTAAATGGCAGCCCAAAATTCGAAAAAAGTGCATCCAACCATTATAAAAGTAATCCATACAGCTCCGGGGCTTAATAAAGGCCTTCTGAAGCTAATTGATGGGGTTTTGTAAGAAAAATTAACAAGAAAAATGTTATAAAGTAAAATATGTAGATTTCGGCATACCGCCTTCTGTATAACTAAGGCTACGGAAAAAGTGCAACTGGCGCAATGATGACATTGTACATAGCGTAAAGGTTTTGAACTGCATTGAACTGATTCTGAGACATTAAACTTTCTTTGTAAGTTGTATACCGAAGGCTTTCCACCAGAAGCTAGATATTTTACTTTATAATGTGTTAAATATGGATATTTTTCTTACACAAACCCTTCGCTTCAGAAGGCCTTTATTACTTTAGTACATTTATAATGGATTGGTGAACTTTTTGGACCTAAACATTTTGTGCTGCCATTCACTGCCATTATAATGCTTGGATTAGCCAGGACATTTTTTAATATAACTCTGATTGTATTTGTCTGAAAGAAGAATGTCACAAAACTTCTTATGGCTTGAAGGTGAGTAAAATAGGGGATCATTTTCATTTTGGGGTGAACTATCCCTTTAAAGGAGTTCAACAAAGATAGTTGTTTCTATAATCACAATTTTTCTCTTTTTCTCCATAGAATGCAACAATCTCTTAGATCAGTGTATTTCTAGTCTCTTTTACTTCACCACTTCATGAGAGAAAGTGTTTTACATTTACCTGCAGCTCTACTTGTCTCTTTGAACAGGCTCTCACTCCAAGATATTAATAAATCTAGTGCTTTGGGGCTTAAAGGGATTATGGAATGTCAGGGCTGCCATTATTACAAATAAATAAATATATAAATAAATATACAAAGAAATATAAAAAAGCAAAAATAAATAAATATATAAATAAATATACATAGAAAAGCAAAAAAAACAAAAATGAATAATTATTTATACATTTATTCCCATATTTATTTATTTATTTCCATATATATGTATGTATTCTTTTATTTATTTATATTTTTATTTATTTCCACATTTATTCCTTTCTACATTTATTTGTTTCTATATTTAGTTTCTATAATAAAAATAGAAATAAATAAAAGTATAAATAAATAAAAATATATATATATATATATATATATATATATATATATATATATATATATATATAGATATATATATATATAAATGTATAAATAATTATTATAATTATAATTATTTTAGTTTTTTTTTTTTGCTTTCCTATGTATATTTATTTATATATTTATTTATGCTTTTTTACATTTCTTTGTATATTCATTTATATATTTATTTATTTTTAATATTGGCAGCCCTGAGATTCCATAAAGGGATAGTTAAAGAATATAATCAAACAGTTGATGGGCCCCATTGACTTCCATATGGAAAACAAAATACTTTGGAAGTCAATGGGACCCGTCAACTGTTTGATTACCCATATTCTTCAAAATATTGTCTTTTGTGTTCAGCAGAAGAAAGAAATGTAAACAGGTTTGGAACATCTTGAGGGTGAGTAAATGATGACAGGATTTTCATTTTTGGGAGAACTTTAAACAAAAATTTTAATTTCATCCTTACCGCAGTCAAAGGACATGGCAGCTGTGCTTGTGTAGTCCTGCAAGAACACCTTACAGAGACAGATTCCTGTGAAATACATGACCATCTATGAAGGTTTACAGGTGTTCGTACTTTTTAAAACGATCCCCTGGAGAGCTGAATGACAGTGGAACAACACTGCTGGCAGTTGCTCAAGTGTAAGCTCCTCTGAAAACAATTACCTTAAGATAACACATTTTTCTGCCACTTTCTGATTCATGTCTATCCCCAGTTAATAGTTGCCCAAGGGTGTTGCATATGGGACCGAGCAAATTGACTTGCCGTCACATGTTTTCTTATCTAGTACAGGGCCCCAAATTAGAAAATTTTACTCTTCAGGGGAAAAAATCAGGTTAATACACATTTTGAAATGTGTTACTGTTGAAAGCGGTCAATAGTGGATCATTTTGTCTAGGGTAAAATTCTTGTCCAGCTGAAAGTTGGATATTTTAATTTTGTAAGTTAAAAAATAAAGCTAAAATTGGCCGCCAATAAATGTTTCTGTCCCATGGGGAAAATGGAGCAACATTTACAAAGGGCTCCACAAATATTGGGTGCGTCTCAATCAGCTCTCTAGTTCAGTAGTCAGGGCACTGATCAGGGAGCCCATTGACTGATTCCCTGAACAGTGCCCTGAGTACTGAACTAGAGAGCTGATTTAGACACACACATTGTCACCCTTGATAAATATGAGCAAAACTGTGAACATTTGTTTTTTGCAATTTCTCCTCTTAGTCTTTCATTCAAAATATTAACAACAACAAAAGAAATCGAACCTTACTTTAATTAAAGTCAAATAGTTGAAAGAAAAAAATTCTTAAAGCAACACTATAGAACATTTGCTCACGGCCCCCCCATGTGGTTGATAAGTGCAATCGTCTGTTACTAGTGTCGTAAATACTGTCGCTGTATAAGCTTCCTCGTGGGCAGCGTAATACATGTGAATTTGTTGACTAAGCTCACGGAACCGACTAATACAGAAACTTCGTTTGGAATATGTCCGGATAAGAGTTGTTCTACCGCTGAAATAATTTTAGAGACATTATTTTATGCTTTTATTTATACACCCCTCTGAAAGAAATATGTATTCCACAATTATTGGCACCCCTACAAATTCAAATGGGTAAAAATCTAACTGAAGTATATTCCCTTGGTATGTTTTTAAGTTCACCAAGTGATCAGGAACACTTAAGTGATAGTCTTAAAGGTGCAGTGTGTAATATTTAAGAGGATCTATTGACAGAAATGCAATATAATATAGCCTACATAACTATGTTTTCAGTGGTGTATAAAGACCTTAATGAACTGAATTATGAATTTTATTATGAATTTTATAATGTTTCTACAGTAGCCCTAAGTGGACTCTATAGAGCACTAGTTACTCTCTGCGGTGTAAGTTTAAATTTAGAGATGGTAACAACCTGGAAGAGGATGTGTGTCTATTCTGGGCCCACACGCACTAAGGAGGATAGTTTGAGTCATCAAATAAAATAAGGATCAAAGGAGAATTGCAGATGCTAGTATTGGGATTAGATCTCATAACCACAACTTGTTTGGGAGGGTTGCAATAAAAAAGCCTTTGGCGACCTCAAACAGCAATTTCATGTACCTACACTTTCAGTGGGACTGTTTTAAGATCAGATCAGACCAAAATTAAGCTTTTTGGAAAAACAGCAGAGGTGGGTTTGGCATAGACAGAAACATAGAAAAGTACCTCATCACCACTGTATGGTGGTGGATCTGTGGGGCTACTTTTCTTCCAAAGACCCTGGACGGCTTGTTAGGATACACAGTATGATAAACGCCATCAAGTATTGGCGGATATTAAATCAACACCTGACTGACCCTGTCAGGAAGCTTAAACTGGGCCAACTAAATTGGATCTTTCAGCAAAACAATGATCCAAAGCCCATCTCAAAATAAACAAAATGAAGGTTTTGCCATGGACATAGCAGTCCCGTGACCCAAACCCTATGAGCCATATGCATTATGGGAGAAAATCCAGAGCTGTTATAGTGGCAAAGAAAAAAAGTGCAGTTGTCTTTGTTCGTGCACAAAAAAAAAAGTTTTATTTAAAATCCACTTGACTAAAATGTTAAGGGTTCACATCAGGGGCATGACGCATGTGGTTAAGCATTTTTTAAAAGCATGCTTACAGCAGCATCTATATAGCCTACTGTTATGTCCCTTCCACTAAGACTAGAAGACATTTTCAAAAATAGATTCTCATTTTGTTTTCTGTATTTTCCTCTAAGCCAGCATTGCTCATTTCACTTGAACTCACAGTGCTGCTTGCATGTTCTCTCATTTTGCTGTCTTCATTTTGCCTCAGACACCCCAAACATCACTGCATTAGCCTGAGAAGATCTCAATGAAAGTAAAGCTTTATCAGTGGGGTAATGCTTCTGTCTACCACTGGAAGGCAGTTTTGAACAGTTATTTCAACCTTTTCCACTCCGTTGCATATAAAAAGCACAAAAAACTGGACATCTGCTCTGTTTAGTCATCTTATCATACCCCCTTGGCTGGCCTTATGTAATTCATAAGCAAATGTCAAGTATCCTTTAAAATATGTGGAAATGCTTTAATATCGCATTTCCTGTGTACATTTGAAAATGCCTTTAACAGGTCGGTGACATCTGGCTAGTGCATATATTTGGTTAAATAACGTGTGAAGTGTAGTGTGACTCACCTTGACTCTCGCT
Source organism: Gobiocypris rarus (assembly GCA_023029165.1). Lineage (NCBI taxonomy): Eukaryota > Metazoa > Chordata > Actinopteri > Cypriniformes > Gobionidae > Gobiocypris > Gobiocypris rarus. The sequence goes on along the minus strand of CM040919.1, from coordinate 32,272,222 downwards.
TTTCCTTCTAAGAATGCATACATATGTAATTGTTAAAAATAATAGATAAATTTGATTATGTACAACATGCACATAGATGCAAAAACAATTGTTCCCTAGCCAGGCGTGACGCAAGTAATCTGTCTATCACAATGAGAGTGAATATGCTGCACGGCATGACACAAACACGGGCAATCAGAAAATGTCTTTGGTTTAATCTGCATTTACCTAATGTTAAAAAAAAGTACCACAGGGACTACCATAGACTGTAAAAGAGGACTAAGAAAGGCACAAAAAGGCACTCAGGCACTATTTTAAACATATACATCTATTTTAATACTATTTAATTAAATATTTTATGTTTATAATTACAACGGATTTAATGTTGTGTAGTGGGATTTTGGACCAATGAGATTAAACTATGGGCGGGGCCATATGTTAGGACTCACCCAGGGATAGTCTGAAGATAAGACGGTTGGTGTAAAGAAGAGAGTGGTTGTTTTTATAATTCAATTTCTAACAACAATCTTCATCTATTCATTTTTACTAAGCTATAGAAACCAAGTGGTTGACAAAATGTCACCTTGTGTATCGCTTACTGTGATTGCAGGTTAGTACAACACAAACCAAGCTCTTAGAATGAATTTATTTAGTCACACCCAGTCAGGAATCAGTGTAAGGATTTAAAGTATTTCAAACCAATTATTTATGATAAATAATATAAGAGTTTTCTCCTCTAAAGGATGAAACTACGTTTTTAATCTAATAGAAACATCCATCAAGGGCAAAAGTCACAGTTTGAATCACTCGGTTTTATTCCAAACATGTGTCTATATATTTAACGAAAGAGGGTAACACAGCCCTCCTACATAACCCCACAGTTTTATTGGAATATTAATAACAATATAATCTCAATCATTTGCCTTATTTCCTTAATTGTGGGTGTGATTCTTCAAGCACTGGTATATAAATCTTTGAAAATTAATGAGAAATAAAAAAATCTGCTTTGATTTAAAAAATGACGACCGCATTTCCATCTCTCTTTGAACGCACGCACGCACGCACGCACGCACACACACACACACACACACACACACAATCATAAAGCACCAACATACGGATGCTATAATGCTGCAGATTCTAAACAGGGCTGCTATGGTTACACGTTGGATATAAATGGGTATTGGCATCTCACAAGCACCCAGACAGCAACTTCTAGTGCACTTCAACAAATCATTCACGATAGAGGCTCATTTAGTTCTGTAATGAAAACATCATTAATTGTCCTCTCTCACATAATCAGATAAATGCTCCTTCAGGTTCACAAAGGGTTTTCTGTCTTGTCTTCTTGTTGTTGTCCTTGTTCGGGGATGAGAAGTATTTCTCTGTGTACTTACGAGTTGCAAATATTGATGGACAGCTTGTTAAAATCAACATGAAATCAAAACCGTTTCCTAACACATATTCTTGGTCTTATTGTGAATGATTCACCAGTGCACATTATTCCAAAGGAAAATGTTTCATAAAAATGTAACTTTCTCACCTTCTGAAATGACTTTTCTGTTTGGCTGACAGCATCTGTGCAGGCTATTAGCGGTAGTTAATGTTAACCAATAGCCACATTGACATTATTGTAGTCTACTGTATTAGGTACAATAATGCAGACTTTCTAATATCCTCATTTAATTTAATGGCGGTTTATGTTAATACAAGGAAAGTTATGGCAAAAAATAGTAAATAACAATAGACTTGAAAAGGCAATGTTACCACTGGGATTTGCTGAGATGGTCTCAAGGGTGAACTTGACCTCCACATTCCACTGACATTCAGGTCTGGAACGCTCACTTTGCGTGATCCAGTCAATTCCTGATGGATGAAATCAAGTCCTGCCCTACATTTCCATTCTTGAATATCCTGTTTCACCTGGAAATGTATTACATTTAAGAAGTAAAGTTTTTTAATGCTGTTCCATGTTGATTTGAACTTTTAACAGTTGGTGTTTTAATTAAATAAGACAGAAGATGAGAGATTGAAACCAGGTGAGTAATCTTAGAAGTTGAAGAACAGAAAATACAATTACCGCCCACAAAAACCTCCCCTGAAAACTTACAAAAAAATCCATATACTTTGTCCTCAGAGAAATTAACAAGTATTTAAAAAAAAGATTAAAAGAATGAAACCAAAGGAAAAGCTAGAAAGGAAAACAAGCAAGTGACGTTCAGGAGTAAAAATGAATTGTAACCCTTCTCCTCGTTTAAAAGAAAGAAAGAATTTGCACCATAGTCCTTTCAGCTCAACGTGCACACATTTTAGGTACAGACTCCATCGTCCTCGCACAGGAGTGTAGTCCCCCATCACAAATCATGGAGAAGATTCGTACTTATATGCAAAAATGATAGTCGTCCTTATAATTTCCCTCTGTGTTTCCCTTTATGACATGTTGCATAGCATACTTACACAGGATATGCATTACATAGTCTCAACAGTATGCAAACCTCACTGGCTATCCGAGTACCACTGAATGATGTGGTGTTAAACCAGACACTTGGACAGGAAGCGGTTGGCTGAATCATCTTTCTCTCACTCAGTGTCCATTAATGTAATTTTGCATCCAGAAATGGCCTTTATTTGCAGTTTCCCAGAGGTCACTTTGACTGGAGGTGTGGGCAGAGTCATTCCATCTGTCCTCCAGCACTCATTTACATTAATTTATTGTCCAGATGAAAGACGGTCTCAGTCCTGCTTGCAGAGGAGATCAGTAGAGGGAGTTTTAGTGGGTGGCATTGGTCTCGGAGGGGGCGTGGGTTTGGCCCTGCGTGGGCTGCCTGAGCCCCCACCCTCACTGTCGGTGTTTGTATTGGAGGCCGAGGAGGGCGGCGGTGGCGGCAAACGCGGGAGAGATGATGTGGCGGAGGCCAGTGGTGAGATACGCGAACAAGAGGACGTGGAGCGAAGGCTCTGGATCCGCCGGCACTCCTGGCACACCCGCACGTGCGTGCAGCCGCGGGGCACCGCTGTGGGGACCAGAGCGGGTGTGCTGCTTGGGACATTGGCACTGAGAGGGTCCTCCAGGAGTCGCTGAGGGCCCGGGCCCATTTCCGTAGCGCCCCCACCAGGTCCCGTTCCTGCTGCGGAACCGGTTAACTGCCCCGTCCCACTGTAGAGTTTGCCGTTGCTAAGACGCATCTCCCGCACAAGCCGTATGGGCCGGGGAGCTCCTAAAGGGAGACGGGCTGGGTGCCGAAGGACGCCCTGGGACGAGAGGGGTCGGCGGCGTCGCAAACGAGAGTTCTTTTTACAGGAGATAACATTCCTGAATTCAGTCATCATTTCTTGACAAACTGATACCTTAGTGAGGAGGAAGAGTAGAAGGAGAGTCAGGAAAGAAATACATGAAAAACTATTTTCTCATTTACGTAAAGAGGGCATCACTATTGCTACATCATATTGAGAGTCAGGGCAGTGGTTCTCAACCTTTTTGACTCAAGACCCTGCATTGTCCACAACATTATTTGAAAGCCCCATTGTTTTAATGACTGTTTTATCTTTTTTTTTTTTTTTTAAAGTAAAAAAGTCATCATGGGCCCTTTTAAAATGTGATGAGGCCTCATCGAGAGCTCCGGACGCCTGGTTTAAAACCACCGAGGTAAGGGTTTCTAATAAACAGTTCAAATCCATCAATTTAAATATATGCATTCAAAAGATGATTTTGTTGAAAGCAACTTATAATGCATTTTAGATGTATATGATATCAGTAAATGTGCTCATAGGGAAACCTAACCTATGACCTTGGCGTTACTAGTGACGTGCTCTGCCAATTGACCTACAGATATTTAGATTATAAGTACATTTTTCAGAACAAGAACAACCAAGTTTTTACTTTCCCTTAAAATAAAATGAATATAATATGTTTTCAAACAATATCAAATTTTCTATGAAATGAACATGCTAAAATTGTCTACAGTTGCATTCATTCATCCTCTAAGCAACATTTCCCTAAATGTACATACTTGAATCTGGCAGATGCTTTTATTTAAAGCAATTTGCACACACTGCATTCAAGGGACATATTTTATCAGATGCATTTCCTGGAAATTAAACTAATGACCTTGTTTTTGCTAGCACTATGCTTACTGTTTGAGCTAAAGAAATATGTACGATAAATAGAAAGCTATAAAACAGTTACATCATGAACAAAGACGGCGTGGCTGGTTTGCATTGTGACCTACTCGTGCATGTCTGTGGTTTCGGGCAGGGCAGTACCCAGTACGGGCGTGAGGGCGTACCTCATCTGTCTCGGCTGACCGACGTGTGGACCACACAAACTCCATAATGGCTACAAAAACAGCTATTATGAGCCCACATATCAGCACCACGAATATCCCGCCGATATTCTCCATACCTAGACCTGAAGGAAAAACATGGCAATGTGAGTAACACAGAAAACCAGCCTTATACAAACACAATGTGGATCTGATTAGAGATCTGCATTCCCACAAAATTCCAGAGGGATCCTATTAAAGTACATTTCTGAGATGTAGGTGGGTGTGGGCGGTATTCATAAGAGTTATCAGAGGAAAGAAGGAAGTTTGTGAGTTTGAAAAAAAAAAAAAAAGGAAGAACCGATTAATAAAAAATAAAAAAATCTTAATGCAGTGGTGCTTTTACAACACCACGCATACGTTTAAAGCAACAAAAGTAAGATCTGTATTGTTTCTTATGATATTAGAAAGAATAAACAGCATTATGAGCTGAAAAAAAATCAAATCTGGGAACGGAGCCTAAAATGCATCAGGAGCCATTGGGAGGAAAAAAGGCAGGAGAAATAACTTCTTAATTCTATAATATATATATATATATAAACCAGTCAGGCATATCATGGCATAACATTATGACCACTGACAGGTGAAGTGAAACACTGATTATCTCGTCATCACGGCACCTGTTAGTGGGTGGGATATATTAGGCAGCAAGTGGACATTTTGTCCTAAAAGTTGATGTGTTAGAAGCAGGAAAAATAGGCAAGTGTAAGGATTTGAGCGAGTTTGACAAGGGCCAAATTGTGATGGCTAGATGACCGGGTCAGAGCATCTCCAAAACTGCAGCTCTTGTGGGGTGTTCCCGGTCTGCAGTGGTCAGTAAAAGTGCTCCAACAGTGAAAGGAACAGTGGTGAACCGGCTCCCATGTGGGGAGCGAAGGCTGGCCCGTGTGGTCCAATTAAACAGACAACATACTGTAGCTCAAATTGCTCAGGAAGTTAATGCTGGTTCTGATAGAAAGGTGTCTGAATACACAGTGCATCACAGTTAGTTGCAAATGGGGCTCCACCGCCGAAAGCACCAACAGTGCGCACGTGAGCATCAGAAATGGACCACGGAGCCATTGAAGAAGGTGGCCTGGTCTGATGAATCGCATTTTCTTTTACATCACATGGATTGCGTGTGTGTCACTTACCTGGGGAACACATGGCACCAGGATGCATTATGGGAAGAAGGCAAGCCGGCGGAGGCAGTGTGATGCTTAGGGCAATGTTCTGCTGGGAAACCTTGGATCCTACCATCCATGTGGAATTGTGGATGTTACTTAACACGTACCACCTACCTAAGCATTGTTGCAGACCATGTACACCCTTTCATGGAAACGGTATTCCCTGGTGGCTGTGGCTCTTTCAGCGGGATAATGCGCCCTGCCACAAAGCAAAAATGGTTCAGGAATGGTTTGAGGAGCACAACAACGAGTTTGAGATGTTGACTTGGCCTCCAAATTCTCCAGATCTCAATCCAATCGCGCATATGTGGGATGTGCTGAACAAACAAGTCCGATTCATGGAGGCTCCACCTCGCAACTTACAGGACTTTAGGGAACTGCTACTAACACACATTCAGAGGTCTAGTGGAGTCCATGTCTCGACGGGTCCAGCAAAAGGGGGACCAAAACAATATTAGGAAGATGGTCATAATGTTATGCCTGATCGTTGTATATATATTCTTCTGGCCATTTTTCAACCAGAATAGAGGGCAATGCATTGATGTCACTTTCCTGCCGGAACATGCGATCCATTTGCTTTGCTTTTCTCTAGTTCTCTGCAGTCTGTAAAAATATACCTCAGATTTATTGTCAGATCTATTTGTACAGTCAATCTCAAAGCTCTTTGACGTTTTAGAGCTTCGCAGCATTCACGCTGAAAGCCATTATTTAACCACGTAACCACAGTTACAGCAGTCACTCTGGCCGACAGTGACATCACGTGCATATTCTCTATTCAGTTTGTTTAGATACGGAGCATTAATTGACTTACAGAGAAACACCAAATAACACATTTTGTGTGTGCAAGAATTAGAGGAAACCCAAAATAATTCTCGGTTTAGAAGTACCGAGTACCGAAACACTCATTATTTTGAAGCTCATATTATTTGACATTTTCTTGTAGACCTGTAAATAACCCTGAGAGACTGTAAATGTCACTATCTGGTAAAAATACAAGCTTTGCAAACCAGGCTTGAGAAATTACACTCAAAGGCACATGTGTGTACATGCCTGCCCACCAAATAGCTACCATTTTCCATCCATTCCCCTGGGCAAATGTGAGTCTACAACACAGAATGCAAATATCACCAGACCACATAAATAAACACTCAGCGTGTTGGCAGGACTGTGAAGCATCTGTAATTTGAAGCAGACGGATGTAGTACATCCTATATGCAATATCACAACAATATATCCACACTGCCAATGTTTGTGTGATTTGAATAAAAGTAATTTTTTAGATTGAACACAAATAGATGTTGGTTGAAGAGCAAAATATATACTTGGGTAGGCTAGCTAAGACCTACATCTACGTTCAGGATTCCTACATGACCAATGAATTTCCATGATTTATATATCTATGTTTATAAAACTAATTTTTATTGACACTGCACTCACAAAAACTCATGTATAGACAAATAAATACTTTAGATATTAGAAAAAACGTTTCCATGACCTTTTAAGATGTTCATTTCCATGACTATCAGGCCTGGAAAATGCAGTGTATTTATATTATATATCTATCCCTTATCCAAAAAAACATACATCTATTGGCATTCTATCTCTTTTAAATATATTTTCCTGGCATTCATCAGGTTTTAGAATTCTTCTAAAATTGTAGGTTAAAAGGATAAAACAAATAGGATACATCTTTTTCCCTGTGAGAGTAGCAAAACGTGCTCACACAAATACACTTGAGATAATAAACATCAGGGTCGTACCAGACCCCATAAATTAAAGTGCCAGTCCTGTTGGCATCACAACGTACAGTAACAGAACAGTACATTATGGTGAGATGCTAATTAGTATAATAGAGTTTCACTCACCTTTGGCTCGATGGTCTTCTTCTTTAGGACACTTTCCCCCCTCCCACCATCGCCGCTTTAGGATTTCTAATCTGTTGTTCTCTTGCAGCTGCAGCACACCTAACGTGATCTCATCTCTGAATGGTGAACCTGCAAGAGAGAGAATTAAATTAGCTAGTTTAGCTGGTTGGCCGACTAGACTTCCAGGGATACCAGCTGACAAGTGTCCAAAACCATCTACTGCAAAACCCTGGCAAGCCTGGGAAACTAGATAACTACCTAAAATAAGAGTTACAGAAGAGAAGACAGGCTAAGGCTATGCTACATGTATGTTGAGACTAGCAATGCTACACCAGGTTTTGGCCTTTTAGACACTTCTACTGACAGGGACAGTGATTGGACTGTTGCCCTCATTCGCACTATGGTTCAACGTGCCAAAACACATAAGCTAACTGCTAAGATATCACTCTGAATGTCTTAAGTCAACAGATGTTGCGCAAATGAGTTGCATTAGCTAGCGTGTCAAAATGAAATGAATGTTATGATAGGTTAATTCCAAATTATTTGACTTGTTAGAATAACATCATCCTTCATTAGACATTACTGTATCACATCTAATCATGTCCTGCTAATAACAATGTGACGTGAAAGGAAGTGTTCATCAAATTAATAGATGTTCATTTAAATTAGACTCTGCAGGCATGCACTGAAATGGATCAGCTGTCACCGAATGTTACTTTATTATTCCTTCAAAGGCTGTGAAAGTGCAGTCCATCATACAGGTGCATGTTTTTGCACCTCAGTATAAGCTCAAAACATTTATGTTATGTGTCAATATCGCTTATATCAAGCCCTGTATTTAAATTTGCCATTTATTTTCATTTTCTCATCTCATGAAGACTAAGAAATATGCAACCTTTTTAAAACCTTGATTTCTAACCAACCCAGGGAAAATGTGCCTGTGGCAACATTTGTGCTAAATGATAATCCATTGCTTCTTGCATGTTTCACAATACTTTTTCAAAGGGAAATGTCAAATAAATGGGGGCTAAATGTGCATTCAGTTTTATCAGACACAGATAAATGTGAATTTGGCAACATTTTATTATGTGGGTTGTTGTACGAATTGCAGCAATTTAGAAATTGAATAGTCTATGAGCGGCTATTAATGCATTAATCACATTTTTTAAATGAATGTACCACCCCTAAATGCCGAAGAAACATCAGAGTTATTGTATGAATGTTTTTGTTTTGAAAAATAGTTTTACAAAAATAAAGTTGTATGCATGTGTTGGATAACTTACCCAACAAAAGTAAATGCATTCCTAGCTACTAATTACATCCAGATTACTAATTACTCTCTCTAAAAAGTAGTGGATTACTTATTACTTACTTTCTAAATCCCATATCAACATCAACCAGTTGAACAATACAAGGATAGACATGAAACTGCACTTTTGATTCTTTCAAATCAACAAAATACTGCATAAATTATTCTTGAACTGACCAAAGTTTGTAAAGGTTGAAGGTTACATTAAAAACATACATTTTAACATTTATGTTAAATCCACTATTGTTTTATATAGAATTGTCCTATAGTCTACACAGCATTTAATGCAATTACATCAGAAGTAACTGTAATTAATGCTGTCTTCATGTGCTATCTAGTATTTATTGTAAATAACAAAATAGGTGCTTATAAATTTACCAACATCTTTTATCTTTTCGGAGCATTCCAATACACAAATAACAACATGGCCATATGAAGCTTAAATATTATATATGAAGACAAACTGACCAGCATTATTCATATTCAAAATGCTAAGCGAGCGCTGCTTTGTTTATTGTTTATTTGTTTATTTATGTTTTTTGTTTTGTATAAAAGGCACATTAGTAATATGCGCCTATAGGCGAATGCACAACACATGTACACTCTGCTTATTACACACACAGGGACATACAGCAGCACACAAACATTTTTAAATATAAAATTATGAAAGGATTCAGTCTTTCCCCTCGCAAATAGCGAATCCACCATGGTTCAAGCACAACTGGCTTTTCAAAGGGAATGTAAGATGAGACTCTGATTGGTTTATTGCACGTTACACGGTTCAAAACACACCCATGACTCATTAAGAGACTACAGCCCATTTGGATCATCAACCCATTTCGCCAACCGTTTTTTTCTGTGCTAGTGATCGTTAAAATAGGGCCCATTATCTCTCATGCAGGTGCAGAACATGCATGCTTGGCCATAGGCTGTAGTTTTTGCGGTGTTCAAGTGCAACTTTTTTGTCCAAAGTCAATGTGAGCCTATAACCCTTCCACTAGTTCTTTGACATTGGTTTTTGGTGCCTTAACACAGTCAAAGCACGCTGTGATGACATCATCTGCACTCCAGATAGCAATGGAAGCAGATGGGGGTGTTCATGGTGACCAACCTCTCCATGAATGAGTGGATGGGAGGATTTTATCACTTGGCACCAGAACTTTGGAAGGCGACCTGAAGAGATGTGTTAGAACTGGGAGGAGGGAATGAATGTTTGAGCTCCTGGAAGACATTCTATGACCTGGAGATAGACTTTGAAGACGGATGCTGCTCCTGGGTTCTCATTTCAAATCTAGTTACGGGTTCATGCGATTATGAGCATATGGTGATATTTTGGAGGACAGTTAAGCCTAGTGGTCTTGAGGTTGTTGGACTGATCTTCCTGGAGGACAGAAGATCAAAAACCGCACGCAGCACTGGTAATTTCCTCATCGCATCTATTCACCTGTAGCTACAAGTTCCCCACCTATGTTTGTGATTATTCATAAGCATCCCTCCTTCATATGTTCTCTCTCTTATTCTCATAGTCTTATCTGCTAAAACAAAATACTTCTTTAATTTTTGGAGCCATCATATTTTTTTTGTCAATTATTCTGCATGCATCATGGGAGTCTACAGCAGCACATATTTGCACACAGATTTGATTCTTAAAATCCAATCTGCCCCTCAAAGTCTCTAACGCCACCAACAGTTTTTAGCAGGGGCGTTTCCTCTGAGGGGGCAAGGGAGGCAGTGCCTCCTCAAAAAATTTGGATGAGAATATAGTCCATATTACAAAAATATGAAAAAATGTGACAGTAAAAGGTGTATAAATCACATGTTTCTAAAGTAACACTGTCAAACAGCACACCAGCAGATAAAGTTACAGCGGGAGTCTCAGCACGTCTCTCTTGCCTCCTGAGCCCATTGAGTTTTAACAGAACCCCTAAAGCATGGGGTGGGTTTGGTGGAGTAATTAAGAATGAATGGGGAAGTCTCGTGAGGAGGCAATGCCTCCGTCATGCTATGATTGAATATGATTGGTTTGGGTGATAAAACCTGCCTCTCATACAAAAAAATCACCCATCTTCTCATTTCAGAACACTACTGCACACAACTGTTTTTTAGCTAATAACTTAGACTGAATAATTTGACATCAGTGTTGTTGTTTACTAAAACTACATTGTATTCTTTAATTGAATTAAAGCTGAAACAAAAAATAAAATATAAATATTAGATTATACTGAATACAAATATAAAATAAAAACTGAACTAAAAATAAATGTAAGCTAAATGAAATATAAAAAACTAAAAATGATCAAAGCTCATGAAATTACTAAAACAAACTGAATTTAAAGAATTATACTGTAATATAAATCATACTAAAAGAATAGGACATGTTATTCTCATGTATTTTATTGCTCCCAGTGTCTTCAATTTATGTCCCACTAGATTTCCACAATTTTTAATCCCTCTTCAGGTTTCACCCAATCATCCCCACATTTCATCAGAAATCTCACAGACCATGTCAGTAAAGAGCTATTAAAAGGTTTCTGTTATACTACACTGTTCAATTATAACACATCAGAGATACTAAACAGGAAGTACGGTCATCTTTGCAAGATATTGACATGAAACTTGATATGTATTGTTGTCAAGAGCATTTGGTGACAGTTCCACCTCAAGATTTCATAAAAATAGAACATTTTTGTTTTGTTCTTTTTTGCATTTAGTTTCCTTCATAAATATAACCAACACAAAACACTCTATAATGAAATTGGACACATGAGGTGAGGCTGTTTTTAGACAAAACTTTTTCATATTGATATGACTTAGAACGGACACTCTAATGATAGATTTTATTAGAGTCCAGAACATAGACATTTTAAGTAAGTCCTCTAGTCTCAAAAAGTAGGGATCAAAATTCCAGGATAAAAGAGCAATACAATTGCTAAATATATGCAGCCTTTTGATGAATTAAAGACATTTTGCATTTCAGACATCTGCTGATAAGCTTCACAAGAATGTTGAAAAATATAACAGAACTATTAGCTTGCTTAGAAGTCTTTGGGAATTGGAGCAGTAGGCCTACTGTGCAAAATCACCACATGACGCCAATAACACTTTTACGGCCTATTTCACTTTCACAGCTGGATGTAAGCTTCTTAAATTTTGACTTGACAAGCCCCTTTGCACTCAAGTCCAGAAAACGCTTCTACATTATAATATATATATATATATATATATATATATATATATATATATATATATATATATATATATATATATATATATATATATATATATATATATATATATATATACACAGTGAACGCTTTTCACACAGTGAAAAGTGAAAAAAATATTTTCACACAGTGCCTCAGTGGTGGCCATTCTCTCACCTAACCCAATCCTTTAGCCACAATTAAGACCCCATGATTTCTCTTTCCTTGCCTTCCTTATTGTAACACAAAATAATGAGTATTAAAGCCCTCAATTCAATCTCAATTCAAAATACCCCAATTCAAAACACATATGCCATAAATTGTTCCTTTTTCCTCCTTCATATCTCTGTCAATGAATAATTGCTGGAAATGCCAAATGTCAAAGACAAAGTCAGAAATGCTATTTATCAAGCTTTGTGGAAAGTGCCAAACCATCTATCCAGGAGAAAAGTAAGACAGAAATGTGCAATATCAGAGCGTGAAGAGATGCTATCATTGTGACATCGGCTTTCTTGTCTGTGTGATGTTCTCTGAGCCATCATCATGTTTATTTCTGGCAAACCTAAAACATTGTTTTTTTATTTTACTTTTGAATTTTTCAAGAGGGATAATGGAGAGAAAACAAAATATTCACACTCAAACTTGCGCCATCCACTTGAGCAGAGTTTGGGTGGTAAAAATCACACCTTAGACAGAAACTAAAAACAGAATTTTTTGTCCAATAAATAAACAAATTACTGCTAATAAATATTATTTGTATATATATGTATATATTGCCAGATAAATACTGTTTGTGATTAAAATGTGTAATTTCTGTGCCACTAGTGGTAATGTTTCTACAGAGATTTATACATTGAATATACTCTTGTGAAGAAAAAAAAACATTGTAATTGTTTCTGCTCATTAAACGGTGATGGCAAGAGCAGCTTCCAAATCCTCAGTACTCATCTTACTGGATCTGTCTGCTGCTTTTGACACAGTTAACCACCAAATCCTCTTGTCAACCCTCAAGACGAAGGGTATTTCAAAAACTGCACTCCGATGGTTCAACACGATCTCATGACAATGCGTATAAATAGTCATTTTCAGAGTCTAAAAACTCACTTTGGAGTGCATATGGTATGCCGTTTGTGGCGTGCAAATGATACGCACTTTATGGCGTATATATGACACGCTTTTGGGTAGGGTGAGGGTGGGGGTGTGGGGTTCGTACATATAATACGCCATAAAGTGCGTATCATATGCACGCCAAAAGCAGCGTACCATATGCACGCCAAAAAATGAGTTTTGGCGTATACATTCTACGAGATTGCACACTCGTACTATTGATACGCATTTTCGTGAGATCGGGCTCGATGGTTCAAGTCTTACTTCTCAGGTAGGTCCTTCAGGGTGTCTTTGAGGGGTGAGGTGTCCAAGTTGTAAAATCTAGCCACTGGGGTGCCTCAGAACTCAGTGCTTGGACCACTTCTCTTCTCCATCTGGCTTTGTCATTCAGAAACATGTTTTTTTGTATCACTGCTATGCTGATGGCACACAATACTACCGCTCAGCCAGATGATAGCTGCTTGCATTTCTTGCTGGATGAAGGACCACCAGCTTCAACTGAACGTTTCAAAGACAGAATTGCTTGTGGTCTCAGCCAACTTAAGAGTTCATCACAACTACTATAACTCCATCTAGAACAGCCAAAGATCTTGGAGTTGTGGTTGATGATCAGTTAAACATCCCAGACCACATTGCTAGGATTGCCCAGTCCTGCAGATTTGCAGTTCTGTCAGTTGCGGCATGACAATAGAGAGTTTAGGCATTGATCCAGCCTGTTTCTGCAAAAATGTACTTGTTTAAAGCTAAAAACTGTGGTTTGTTTATAAAGAGAGCGTTTTTGGAGTTGTGAGATCCAGTCGACCACCGGGTGCTCAGCGCTCATTAAGCCCGGCTAGAGAAGCCTTCCCTCGGCTAAACCTTCTGACGTCTGCCGCTGGCTCTGATGTCTCTGTAGTGGTTAAACATATAATTTGCCTTGTTTATATCTAACAGGCGATCTTTTGCCTCATGGATCTATCATTTGTTCCCTGGCTATTCGTTTTGGCTGAGGGTAAAGTGAAGTTTCATTTATTTCTTTGATCATTTAAACTTAACGAAACGAGACTGGGTTGTGTTTTATGTCATATTTAATTTTATTACAGTAATGATAATCATATATGCACAATTATTGCGTGAACCACATATTAATATGCTTAATGTTTTTTTTAAAAGAAGAGGAAGGGTTGTGTTTTATATTTTGTTTTGTTATAAATAGTTGCATTGAAGATAATCAATGTACGCGTTGCTTGGATTACAGGTGTGTGGCTAGTAATAGGTTTCTGGAGTTCGTTCTTCTGAGTTGAACTTGGCAAATGTTGGGGGCGTACATCCCGATGGTTGCGTCAGAGTCTGTGTTATGTTGCGATTCGTCCTATTTTTCCGTGGTGTTTTTCACACACATGATTTACATATGAAGGAGGAAGCAATATTGTTTGAGATTCACGGTATGTAATTTCCATGTACTGAACTCCTGTTCAGCTGTGCCGTTAATTAAATTTTTCATTCTAGGGCACCTTAAAGCCATGTAATTACCTGGAACAATTTGTCCCTGGAACTTTTCCCCCCAAAACCTGTTGCTGTCTGCGTTTTCATCGCGGTCTTAAGTACCATGAAGATTAGGCAAAATAGTCCGGTGACGTAGGACTCCTCCGCATTTAAGCTTAACAAAGCCCCAACCTTCTCGTCGCTCGTATTTTTTTAACTTTCTTGTTGATTCGCATAGAAAACAACTCTTACTGCACGCCCTGCAACAGATGTTTAAAAATGGTGGTTGAAATAAAATGCTGCAGGGCAGGGACTTTTTTGAAGGGAACATTTTTACCCAGAACTTTATTTAGACCCTAATCCCTGTGGTCGAAACACACAGAGTACCACCCCAAAGTCCCTTTGTTCCTGAGGAAAGTTCCTGCAGTGGAAACACGGCTTTATACAACATTAGTAAGATCAGGCATTCTGCACAACAACTTGTCCAAGCTCTTGTTCTATCCAGACTGAACTATTTTAATGCTCTCTTGACAGGCCATCCAGCTTGCACTGTCAAACCTCTGCAACTGATTCAGAATGCTGCACCAAGAGTGGTCTTTAACGACCCGAAGAGAGTGCACGTCACACCTCTTCATAAACTTGCACTGGTTGTCAATTGCCTCTTGCATCAAATTCAAGGCACTGATGTTTGCCTACAGAGCAAACAATGGCTCTGCAGCCATATACATAAACTCACTACTTCAGACTTAAAGGGTTAGTTCACCCAAAAATGAAAATTCTGTCATTAATGTCGTTCCAAACCCGTAAGACCTCCGTTCATCTCCGGAACAAAGTTTAAGATATTTTAGATTTAGTCCGAGAGCCTTCTGTCCTTCATTTGAAAGAACGGAGGTCTTACGGGTTTGGAATGACATTAGGGTGAGTCATTAATGACAGAATTTTCATTTTTGGGTGAACTAACCCTTTAATGTGCCTTCTGGAAGCTAGCATTATAAGTGAACGGCGCCTTGTGGTGTCATCCCAAAGAGGCACAAAATCACTTTCACTGACCTTTACCTTGACTGTTCCATGCTGGTGGAATAACCTTCCAAACTCTGCTGAGACTTTAAGAAATGTTCAGTTTTCAAGAAATCTTTTTCATCAACACTTTACCTATTAATAGTACTTGACCCATTGACACTTACTATTATATCTATATATATCTATAAGCCTTGCTAGTGTATACTATGCTAGATTAACTGGCATTATTGACAGCACTTACATATTGTGGCTCTACTGCTGGTTTGATTGCTTCTATTGCTCTCCTCATTTGTAGTCACTTTGGATAAAAGTGTCTGCTAAATGATTACATGTAAATAACTTATGCCTGCAGAGGGCGCCAGCGGCCTCGCGATTGTTGTTACACATACAGCATGATCAAATCCTTGTTTGAAGGGTACATAACACACACAGTTTCTGTCAATCTAATGTTAATCTTGAGTACCTAAAGTAGTATTGCATCCTTCATCTCTGAAGGGTCTTTAGTTTTATCATATTTATAAAAGACATATGCTGTACCAATTCTTCCCGAAAACAGCCGAGCTCATGCAGATGCAAGAGTCATGAGTGCGCGCACACACACACACACACACACACACACACACACACACACACACACACACACCATCAATGTCATTATCCATGGATAACCTTTGATTCACTATACGTAGTGTAACTTCCGATTCACTAAATGTTTACATTATATGCACATTATATGCGCAGATTTCCAACAAAACACCACCAATGTTGACCGGGAACAAACCTGTGACTGGGAACAAACACACTGCTCCGGAAAAACTAACTGCATCCACTATTCCCTTTACGTCAGGTCATTTGAGAAGCTGAACAAGGTTGTCTTTCTCTCACAACCAAAAACACACTTCTTTAGTGACATTGTTGATTTTGTGGTCTAAAAACAAAATGACAGCGCTGCCGACGGTTTCTGTAACCAGAACAAAGCTTGTTGATGGACGTAGTCTTGCTCTCACTGGGATTGACGTGCGCATGTGCTAATCCAGGAGAAGTGCACATACAAGCAATTCCACCTTTTATGAAGTCATACATGGGCCATACTTGAAAAAAAACTTTCCAAAGTTGTTTGGCATAGATATACTCCGTCATACGTCCAACTGGTTTTTCTCAAGTTTAGCATGATAATTCAATTCTTTAACAGTGTAAATTAATATTGGCCAATCAAAATGTAATATATAAATGTCCACTTAATCTTTAATATTTGACCACTTCTTTATGATAGAAGTACTACAGCCACTGTAATCTCTAGAATAAGAACATGTGGACATCAAAACTTTTATATTGAAAAACATATTGATGCATTCTCCTGTGTTGGCTTAGGTTTATAAATGATTTACGTTACAAATCTGGTGAAATGGAGCGTGTTGCGTACCTAGATGAAGGTTATAAGCAAAAGCATGCGAAGATTGAGTTTGGTAACCGAGCTGCTGAAACACACTCCACGCATGTAAATGGCACGTTATTGGAAACCCAAAACAAACAGCACATGCAGAGACTCAGTCTGTGTGGTACAGCATTTACTATGAACGGAGCCCGCAGCGCATTTTTAACTGAATCGCAGCCTTTGTGGAAGCCTGGTGCTACCTCAGAGTAAAAAATAAAACAGGCAATTGTTTGTGAGATGAAGTTCAAAAGAAGAAATAAAGTCAGAGTGTTGAATTTACAAGTCAAAATGATTAAACTTGTACCATTTAATGCTAATGGTTGGCTTTCTACATATATTGTATTACAGACCTCCTTGCTGGACACTCAAAATCATTTCTAATTGTATAAAAAGGTTCAAATCAGACTTGGGTTTCTCTTAAACCTTTATATCATACCTGAAACTTTCTCACTCTCTCTTTCTCTTTATTTCTCTGACACTTCCACTTCCGTCCTACTCACCTAGAGGCATGCCGATGCCATAGCCCTTGGTGTCCAAAAGGCCTCCTATCTGTGTGAGGTTGCAGTTGAGGAGTCGGTGGTACTCGTTCATGGTGCTCTCCAGAAGAAAGGCGTATTTGGAGTTTAAAACCCGTGCTATGCCTTCCTCCGTGCTCTTCACGAACACACTGGGCTGCTTGGAGTACATGTAATTCCACATGCGCTGGTACGTCTGGTAGCGCGAGTTCTGAGAGCGAGAGTGCAGAGTGGGTTTGTCATCACAGATGAAAGTCATTGGAAAAGACAGAGAGAGAAAAGAGAGGTGAAACAGACATCGTATTGGAAGGCGGAGAAAAATTATATTTGCGGTGACATGAGGACAGGTGAATGAATAAAGAGACATTTTATTGGCAGGCATTGAGAGTGAACTAGATTAAGGTAACATATTGAATGAAAGTGAAAATGTAAGAGAAAGAAAGATGGAAAATACATTATTAATGTAATAGGGGAAGTGAACTTGGCCTCCAGTGTGAATATAGATGTGGCTGTGAGTCACTAAGCCAACTGCCATAAACAGGACATGATGCATTATAACATCATTTAAACCACATGCACAAACTAGTTGATTAGCTCTACTGCTAATTAAAGCAATGGATCCATTTTATGATTTCAGCTCCACTTGTTTTGGTTTGGTTTTTCATTCTGTATTTTAAATTATTTACATAAGGTAAACACTGACCCGCAGATTAGTCGACTTCAGGACTGCCTTAATTCTTTGTGGCATAGATTCAACAAGGTGCTGGAAACATTCCTCAGATGTTTTGGTCCATATTGACATGAATCTAGCAACAACCAGTTGCTGCAGATTTGTTGACTGCACATCCATGAAGCAAGCCTTCCATTCCACCACATCCCAAAGCTGCTCTATTGGATTGATATCTGGTGACTGTGGAGGGCATTTGAGTATAGTGAACTCATGGTTATGTTCAAGAAACCAGTTTGAGATGCTCAATTGCTACTAAAGGTCCAGACACTGTAAAAAATGTCAGGCCTCTCCAATTGAACATTTTCTAGTGACTGGTCACATCTAAATTTTTCAGTTGGCCAAATTGAATTTCTGTGAATTGATACAATTTAATTCACAGAAATTAAATTTGGCCAACTACAAAAAAATTAGATGAGACCAGTCACTACAAAACTTTCAATTGGAGACCTGAATTTTTTTTACAGAGAAAGTGTGCCATGAAAATATCCCATGAAAAATATATATTACACCACCAGCAGCCTGAACCTTTGACACACGGCAGGGTGGATCCAGGCTTTTATATTGTGTATGCCAAAGTCTGACCCTACCATCTGAATGTTGCAGCAGGAATCAAAACTCATCAGATCAAGCAACGTTTTTTCCAATCTTCTATTCTTCAATCATCTGCTGCTGTAGCCCATCTGCTTCAAGGTTGTGTTGTGCGTTCAGAGAAGCTCTTCTGCAGACGAACTAATAACGAAGTACTAATGAACAGTAGTAACGAACTACTGTAACGATTTGAGTTACTGTTGCCTTTCTATCAGCTCTATCAGTCTGGCCATTCTCTTCTTACAAGGCATTTTCGCCCACAGAACTGATACTCACTGGATATTTTCAGTTTTTCTGATTATTCTCTGTAAATCCTAGAGATGGTTGTATTTGAAAATTCCAGGAGATCAGTAGTTTCTCAAATACTCAAACCAGCCCATCTAGCACCAACAACCATGCTACGTTCGAAGGCACTTAAATTGCCTTTCCCCCTCATTCTGATGCTCAGTTTGAACTTCAGCAGATTGTCTTGACCATGTCTACATGCCTAAGGCCCCATTTACACTGCATGGTTCAAGTGACCCAATTCCGATTTTTCCCTCTCATGTGGCATAGATAGGCTATAAAAAAAGGCATGAATTACAATATCCTCAAAATATGACCTCCAAAAGCAAAACATTTAATTATTTAATCTAATAAAGTTTCCGGTGAGTGATATACATAAAACCCGATTCCAAAAAAGTTGGGGCACTGAACAAATTGTGAATAAAAACAGAATGCAATGATGTGGAAGTTTCTAATTTCAAAATTTTATTCAGAATACATCATAGATGACATATCAAATGTTTAAACTGGAAAAAGTATAATTTTAAGGGAAGTTGATTTTAAATTTGATGGCATCAATCCATGTCAAAAAAGTTGGGACATGGCCATGTTTACCACTGTGTGGCATCCCCTCTTCATTTTATAACAGTCTGCAAACGTCTGGGGACTGAGGAGACAAGTTGCTCAAGTTTAGAAATAGGAATGTTGTCCCATTCTTGTCTTAATACAGGCTTCTAGTTGCTCAACTTTCTTAGGTCTTCTTTGTCGCATCTTCATCTTTATGATGCGCCAAATGTTTTCTATGGGTGAAAGGAGGATCTGGAAGCTGGCCATTTCAGTAACCAGATCCTTCTTCTACGCAGCCATGATGTTGTAATTGATGCAGTATGTGGTCTGGGATTGTCATATTGGAAAATGCAAGGTCTTCCCTGAAAGAGACGATGTCTGGATGGGAGCATAAGTTGTTCTAGAACCTTTCAGCATTGATGGTGCCTTTCCAGATGTGTAAGCTGCCCATGCCACACGCACACATGTAACCCCATACCATCAGCGATGCAAGCTTCTGAACTGAGTGCTGATAGCAACTTGGGTTGTCCTTATCCTCTTTAGTCAGGATGACAGGCGTCCCAGTTTTCCAAAAAGAACATCAAATTTTGATTCGTCTGACCACAGAACAGTTTTCCACTTTGCCTCAGTCCATTTTAAATGAGCCTTGGCCCAGAGAAAACGCCTGCGCTTCTGGATCATGTTTAGATGTGATCCTCTGCCCATCTTGACTTCTGAGAGACACTCCCACTCTGAGAGGCTCTTTTTATACCCAATCATGTTGCCAATTGACCTAATAAGTTGGTCCTCCAGCTGTTCCTTATATGTACATTTAACTTTTCCGGCCTCTTATTGCTACCTGTCCCAACTTTTTTGGAATGTGTAGCTCTCATGAAATCCAAAATGAACCAATATTTGGCATGACATTTCAAAATGTCTCACTTTCAACATTGATATGTTATCTATATTCTATTGTGAATAAAATATAAGTTTATAAGATTTGTAAATTTGCATTCCTTTTTATTCACAATTTGTACAGTGTCCCAATATAGAATTTAAGCTATTTTGAGCGTGGCATGGTTGTTGGTGCCAGACGAGCCGGTTTGAGTATTTCACAATCTGCTCAGTTACTGATATTTTCACGCACAACCATTTCTAGTGTTTACAAAGAATGGTGTGAAAAGGGAAAAACATCCAGTATGCGGCAGTCCTGTGGGCGAAAAATGCCTTGTTGATGCTAGAGGTCAGAGGACAATGGGCCGATTGACGCTGATAGAAGAACAACTTTGACTGAAATAACCACTTGTTACAACCAAGGTATGCAGCAAAGCATTTGTGAAGCCACAACACGCACAACCTTGAGGCGGATGGGCTACAACAGCAGAAGACCCCACCGAGTATCACTCATCTCCACTACAAATAGGAAAAAAAGCTACAATTTGCACGAGCTCACCAAAATTGGACAGTTGAAGACTGGAAAAATGTTGCCTGGTCTGATGAGTCTCTATTTCAGTTGAGACATTCAGATGGTAGAGTCAGAATGTGGCACAAACAGAATGAGAACATGGATCCATCATGCCTTGTTACTGTGCAGGCTGGTGGTGGTGTAATGGTGTGGGGATGTTTTCATGGCACACTTTAGGCCCCTTAGTGCCAATTGGGCATCGTTTAAGTGCCACGGCCTACCTGAGCATTGCTTCTGACCATGTCCATCCCTTTATGACCGCCATGCACCCATCCTCTGATGGCTACTTCCAGCAGGATAATGCACCATGTCACAAAGCTCCAATTATTTAAAATTGATTTCTTGAACATGACAATGAGTTCACTGTACTAAAATGGCTCCCACAGTCACCAGATCTCAACCCAATAGAGCATGTTTGTGATGTGGTGGAACAGTAATACTGGTAATGTGGTAATACCGGTAATCAAAGAATCCCGAGAAATAAATATCATGGTTTAAAACAACAAACAACAACTGTTTTCAATACTGATAATAAGAAATGTTAGTTGAGCAATAAATCAGCATATAATTATGTGACACTGAAGATCACAGGAAAGAATTACATTTGAAAATGTATTAAATAGTTATTTTAAGCATAAGAGACTTCTTTCAAAAACATTTAAAGACCTTGCTCACCTCAAACTTTTGAACAGTAATGTATAAATATTGTCAGTATTATTAAAAAATAGATATAAATTTTAATGAACACCTATACATGCAAAAGGTGGGGCTTGTATAGAACTTTGTGAATGAAGGGTGTTTCAATTTGTGGAAATCTGAAGCTTTCTGTGAAGTTCTGCCAGCACAGATTCCGCGTGGGCCTGTATATGAGTCACTAGTCCAGCAACAGCCATAAACAGGACGTGATGCATTATGACATCACACGTGCACACACGGAAGGCCAGTGAAACAAATTACACACACACAATTTCACACAAACACATGCTTGCATAAACAAGGACCTACGTACCATGAAGAAGGTCATAGTACTTCCTCCTTGAATAGTCCCATACTGGATGTTCGTCTGATCTGCCAAGTCATCAGCAGATTCGATTGGCACCTCCATCCTCTGGACCGTCAGAAAAGCCGCAAGGTTTGCCGTATAGGAGGAAATGATGATCAACGTAAATGCCCACCTGTTCCACACACACAGGAACACAGCGTTTTTTCCCCATCATAAATATATATGCACGTATTAGAGACAGATGTTAACATTAGACACAGGTGTGTGTTCACATATGCTTAACAAACATCACTCAATGAAAATTGAAAAACACCCACAGCTGCAATGTCAAACCGATGAACCTGGTTTGATCAAATGCAAATTAGCAAGCTATAAAAAAAAATAAAAAATCAATGAACAGTGTTTGCAGACTCTGTGGAATTATCTGTATTGTGAATGAATTAAGACAGATTAAAAAACTCAATGTTAACATATTCGCCATTTAATTGACTCAAACTCATGCCAGATGTTCTGGAATAAACTAGGCTGTACAAAGTTTAAGATGTTAACTAGTTCAAACTACGTTCTGGAATACTGTTAACCAGCTCAACCAGTTCCCCACCAGAGCCAATGTGGTCTACTAGCTCTGATCAGGATGGTCTGCCAGGTTTACCTTTGCACCAATAAATCGCAGCCCAGTTGGTCAGACACCTAACTATCATTAACCAGGTAAAAAAAACAAGCCATGTTCTTGGTCGGGTCAACAGATAATCTACATCTTGGAATCTAATATTTCAAAGAAAAAAAAAATGTCTTCATGCTCCGTTTGATCTGAACGTTTTTTTGTTTTATTTTTATTTTTTATTATACTGCATTTATTTGATCAAAAATATAGTGAAAACAGCAATATTCTAATATAATATAATAATAATTATAATTTTATATATATTTTAAAATATAATTTATTCCAGTGATGCAAAGCTGAATTTTCAGCATCATTACTCCAGTCTTCAGTGTCACATGATCCTTCAGAAATCATTCTAATATGCTGATTTATTATTACCAATATTGAAAACAGTTATATTGTTTAATATTTTGTGGAAACCACAGTATATTTTTTTTAGGATACTTTGATAATTCAAAAGAAATTTAAATAGAAATCTTCTGTAACATTATAAATGTCTTTATTGTCACAGGCATGGGTGTGCTCTTCGCCACAGTAAATCATGCCCATGTGAAAGGAAACTTCTCAAGTCCTCAGAGAAAGAGCTTTCATGAGAATGGTGAAGCATTTAAAACTTTTCTAAAGAGACTGGCCTCCAAAATGCACAAACAGGCAGATTAGTAATTTTATCAAAAATTAAAGTACACCAATTGCAGACACACGTCTCCCCAGAGCATCACAGAGTTTAGTGCTGTGCTGAGGGACACAGTGGAGATAGACGGGAGCTCTCTGGTTTCTGGGTCACCCCTGTGTGGGATTAAAGTGGCATCTATTGTGTTTATTCACACCACAGATGATTAA
This sequence comes from Gobiocypris rarus, assembly GCA_023029165.1. Taxonomy (NCBI): domain Eukaryota; kingdom Metazoa; phylum Chordata; class Actinopteri; order Cypriniformes; family Gobionidae; genus Gobiocypris; species Gobiocypris rarus. The sequence goes on along the minus strand of CM040919.1, from coordinate 32,248,737 downwards.
ACATCCGGCTTCCACTGCATGCACAGATCAAATCATTTCAACTCCGTTGTTACTCTTCCTGAAAGTGGTTGTTCAACTTAAATGACCTCAACAGCAAGGCGCAAGGCTGAAATTGAAGAGATGGAACACAAGACAGACTTGATATAGCAGAAAGAGCAAAATTAACTGAGAGGTGGGAGACTAATCTGGAAATACACTACAAAAGAGTGAAGCGCACAATATGTCTGCACACAAAACAAACATCCCCATACAAACTTCAATACACTTTACACTTTCAATAAGTGAGAAAAGACACACTCTTAATGGACTCTTTACACAGAGAACAGTACATGCTAAATTGAAATAACGCATCCCATGTGTGAAAATCTGCCCACAGAAAATGTTTACAGCAAGTTATTTTTGTTTGCTTGGGCCAAAAAACAAACAAACAAAAAAACACAAGACGTACAAACAAATAAGATATGAGTGATAATTCGGCTAGAGGCACTTCACATGAAATCTTGAATTTATGTTGCGCTGGAATAAAAAGCTGATCTTGGTATTGATCAACCTTCAAGTATATTTTGGTAATATGTGAATGTGGGTTTTTATACTTTGCACCTCCAAGTTAGACAGCAGTCAATTCAATATATTAATATTTTTATACATTAAATGATGTAATTTACATTTAAATTTAAATATGAAAATAAAAGTAACTTTTTTTCATCATGCAATATGGGCTTTTTTATTGGGGAAAAATGGTTCTCAAAAAACATTTGTGCAAGGGGTATATCAGTGACAATAATTATTTGTCATAAAAAATTACAAATTATACACATACAATGAACTGGTTAATTGGCAAAAGTGCATTATAATTAAGAACAATTGTCATGACGTTAACTCTTTTTATACATTTATTATAAAAGAGAAGTTAAAACGTCTGGGTTGGGACAAAAGCACAAAATAGAGAAATTCTGGAAAATCTAACCATTTAACAATCATATTCTAACGCTATAAAAAGTCATCAAAGAGAAACAATACAAAGTTTAAAGCTATTATAATCTATCACTATATTGCATAAAAACATTTTTTATGATCCTCACTGGGTGAAGAATCACATTCAGTGTTATTTTAATATTATTTATATTATTATAGTATTTATTAATACTTTTTATGTTTTTATTTTTATTTTGAGTTTTCATTTACGTTTTAGTTTGTTTTAGTCAATTTGTTATCTGCTTATATATATACACACTGATCAGGCATAAAATCATGACAACCTTCCAAATATTGTGATGGTCCCCCTTTTGCTGCCAAAACAGCATTGGATTGAGATCTGGGGAATTTGGAGGCCAAGTCAACACCTTAAACTTGCTGTTAAACTTACTCCTTAAACTTGCTCCTCAAACTATTTCTGATCCATTTTTGCTTTGTGGCAGGGCGCATTATCCTGCTGAAAGAGCCACAGCCACCAGGGAATACCGTTTTCATGAAAGGGTGTACATGGTCTGCAACAATGCTCAGGTAGGTGGTACGTGTCAAAGTAACATCCACATGGATAGCAGGATCCAAGGTTTCCCAGCAGAACATTGCCCAAAGCATCACACTGCCTACACCGGCTTGCCTTCTTCCCATAGTGCATCCTGGTGCCATGTGTTCCCCAGGTAAGCGACGCACCCGGCCATCCACGTGATGTAAAAGAAAACGTGATTCATCAGACCAGGCCACTTTCTTCAATTGCTCTGTGGTCCATTTCTGATGCTCACGTGCCCACTGTTGGTGCTTTAGGCAGTGGACAGAGGTCAGCATGGGCACCCTGACTGGTCTGCGTCTATGCAGCCCCATACACAACAAACTGCGATGCACTGTGTATTCTGACACCTTTCTATAAGAACCAGTATTAACTTCTTGAGCAATTTGAGCAATTTTGACACAGGCCAGCCTTCGCTCCCCACATATGTGCTTTGGCCACCCATGACCCTGTCGCTGGTTCACCACTGTTCCTTCCTTGGAAGCACTTTTGATAGATACTGACCACTGCAGACCGGAACGCCCCCCACAAGCTGCAGTTTAAGAGATGCTCTGACCCAGTCGTCTAGCCATCACAATTAGGCCTTGTCAAACTCGGTCAAATCTTACACTTTCCCATTTTTCCTGCTTCTAACACATCAACTTTGAGGACAAAATGTTCACTTGCTGCCTAATATATCCCACCCACTAACAGGTGCTGTGATGAAGAGATAATCAGTGTTTCACTTCACCTGTCAGTGGTCATAATGTCATGCGTGATCAGTGTATATATATATGTCAACTACCTGAAATAAATGTTTAACTTCTAAAATTACTAAAACTGAAATTAATGTTATAAAGAAATACATATTATATATGATATCTGCCATATATATATATATATATATATATATATATATATATATATATATATATATATATATATATATATATATATATATATATATATATATATAGCTCTGGAAAAAAATAAGAGACCACTTAACATTGAGAAATCAATGTTAAGTGGTCTCTTAATTTTTTCCAGCGCTGTATATATAAACTAATAATATAGTATTAGCTTAGATAACAACAACACTGTCACATGTTCTTTAAGCTTTTGGGTCATGTGTGGAGAGCCAGCTTGTGGAGATGCTGATATTGCACTCGGTGTGAAGAAGTGTCTTTAATACTCACAGATGCACATGAACACTTACTGCGTGGTCTCTTACACCTCAAAGGAAGTGTGAACCATCCCCACACTTACCAAACACCACTGACACAGCGTGTGGACAGGGCCCGGGGCATGATCTCTGAGCCCTGCTGCATGAAACCACCGATCGGAAACCACAGGCTGTTCCCTAGTGTATACTGATTCTCCAGGAGGTCCTTGCGGTCCCGCCAACACGGGAAGGGGTTGTACCACTCATATGGACTTAGCCTGATGGAAGGAGAGAAAAAAACAAACAATGAAGACTACTGTTATATCAGGAAGAACGCTGGACTGTGAACATAATGATATTCAAAATAGATCTGTGTGTATTGAGTGACAGTGTGGTACCTGGCAGCCAGGAAGAGTACACAACTAACGGCTAGATAGGCTAAAAGCATAAAGAGCCAGACAGCAGGCGAAAAGGGATCCAAAAAGGAGAAATAGCCTGGCTTCCTGCCCTGTAGAAAGCACATAAACAATACAAACAATGCTTTCACCACTCCTACAGAATCTCAAAACAGCTGAAAGCTTTCCCTGATACAATTGCTGTTTGTTATTGTTTCGTTTAGTGCACCTTTTCATATGCAGAGATTTGGTAAAAGTTTGTTATTGATATGGACAAAACATTATACACAATTTTTCATTTATGCATTATGCATCAGGCAGGTGCTTTCATCCAAAGCGACTTACAATGCATTAAAGGTATGCATTTGATCATTTCATGTCTTCTAAGTGAACCAACGCCCTTATACTTTTGCTCCATGCTTTGATGTTTAAACTACAATAATGCAAGATTTTCATGCAAGATTTGACAATCCAACCAAACAAAAAGGGCCGCCCGCCTGTTGCCAACTCAGACAAGCAGTGCATAATGTCCCATGAGAATGTCTTACCCTGATTCACTATGGTAAGCCTATTATAAGTGTTTATATTTTAGACCTGTCTGATTGGTTTTCGCGGGAAAATGCATACATATGTCACTCGCCCGTGCATGTCTCGTCATATACGTAAATAAAGAAAAGTTGCTCCGGCTAAATCTCCAACCTCTGGGGATACACCCTTTTTTTTAAAAAACGCTGAACAGAGGAGAGTCTGCTGGGAAAAAGATAACGCGACAAAACTCGTAATAAAACGAGAATCAACATTAGCTTTTCAGAGATGCGAGAACTGAGGGATTTGAAATGTTGTTAAATTGATGCGGAGATGGTGTTTTTATTACTCTGCAGAAGAGTAAGGTATTTTATTAAACAGATAAATTGCCATGTGTAGTTTATTGTAAATTGTAATGCATTATGATTGCTGTAGCGCTTTGCTGGAATTTAGCTAGTCAGCTTGAGATCCTTTCCATCTAAATTGGTTATATATCTTAAACCTAGTAGTGAATGTTTTATGAGCAGTAGGATAACCATATTCATCCGCACTTCCTCAAAATGCATGAGCTTTGTTTTTTAATCGCTTTACCCAATAATATAACATAGTCGATAATAACAAAATCATTTTGATATATAAATACCAATGTAGTATATGATCACAATTCAGTGTATTATAAATGTGTCTTACTATGTGGACGCGGTACAGGATACTGATTCCAAGGTTCATGAAAGGTTTGGAGAAATCTATGACCTTTTCCCTCTCGGATGTGATTGTAAATCCAGCCACTGCCAGATCTGCTTTCTGCAACAAATGGAGAGAAAGAGACAGAATTAGCAATACTAGTTTGATATAGTACTCTATCATTTTGCTGACTGATGCAACATTTTCAGTAACCAAAATTACATTGAAGAGTTTTTTTTTAGATAAATTACAATAGCAAATACAATGTAGATGATCTCAAACAGACATGTAATACAACAAAAGCCACAAAAGTCTATTTTGATTTCTTTAACACAAAAATAAGTTTGTAGTGCTCTACTCATGAATTAGCGTATACAAAAAACCTTTAAAGATGAGGCTTACTGAGTAAAATCAAGCATATATGTACTTCCTCTATAATTAGATTTTTTTTTTAAATAATTCAGCCACATTCGTTCACAGCTGAAATTCTTAAAGACCTAATGCACAGTAAAACACTTAAAAAAACACAACCTCTAACCCACTATAATTGTCCTGATTGATTTCTGGTATAGCTTCAGGGTTTCTATTACATACTCTTACTTGGAGGAGTTTTACTGACAGATACTAACTACCAAACCCCCTTGGTTGTGGTGATAATTCAGTGATGTTGCTAAGCACTCATTAGCATACCGCTGTGTCAGTTGTACCATGCTTTACTCGCAACAGGGCTGCAATTTCGTAGCATGTTGTTTGTGCTCCACATGTGTTCACGTGCTAAACATTGACCTTGGTTTCAAGAAACACTCGAGAAGAAAAGCGGTAGACATTATCTGAAGTTCATTGATAAAGACACAGAGTGCCAGTGGAAAGAAAAAGGATATTTAGCACAAGGAGAATGAGCAAAGAATTGAAAAGGGGAAAGTCAAGGCTGGACAGCTAGATGGATGAATGGACAGATAATAAAGGGATGTAAGTGCACTGGAAGAAGCCTGGGTTGATGGAAGAATTTGATATGAGAGTCCTTGGGTAAAAGGAAAGAGATTTATTTATTACGGGAAAGGAGAGAGAGAAAAACCGGGCTAAAGAGTGGAAAACAGAAAGAGAGAGGGGGAGAAATAAAGTGACGGTCCTTGAGAGAAAAATATACTTGTATGGGAAGGGGTGATGAGGGATGGTTAAGAACAGAGAGTTGGTAAAAAGAGGGCTTCCAGCAAGGACACCGGGAATATTGTGCCCTTGAGAGACGAAGGGAACGAGGGATACAGAATGAAAAATGAAAGGGGAGAAAATATAAAAGCACAAGAGTGAAAGTTCCTGAGGAAGGAAATGAGCAATAATGAATAAAAAACCTTGGTGTGGCATTATTTTGGCCTTTTCTTTCCTTCCTTCTCGGGGGAGAAGGGGATGACAGTGCTAGGGAGTAAATATTGTAACAGTAGTGAATACATTTTTCAGTAGCGCGACAGTAGTTTTAAACAATGTTTTTCTGTGAGGTGCAGTTTTGCAAGACAAAATGCAATACATGGAGCTTTACAAATTCATACACTCCAAAATTAGGAGATTCACAACATCAGTTCATAAAATAGTACAATATTATCAGGGCTTGACATTAACTTTGTTGCTCACGGGCAACAATGGCTAGCCACTCAGCATTTTCACTGGCCACAATTTTGACAGTGATGCATGGGCAAAAACTGCCATATTTATATTTTTAATGGGGCCCTATTAAGTCCCTTTATACAAAATGTAAAATAAGTCTCTGATGTCCCCAGAGTGTGTGTGAAGTATTAGCTCAAAATAGTTCATATTTTACAGCATGTCAAAATTGAGGGTGAGCACAGTTTTTTTGTGTGTCCCTTTAAATGCAAATGAGCCGCTGCTCCCAAGCTTCAAGAGCTCATGTTAGCAGCTCTGATTACGCAGACATGCACTCAGAAGGTCTGAAATTGAAAAGTGACAACGTATAATGTAACAAGATGTTTCTGAATTGTTAGTGGATGAATTTAAGAAGCTGATGTGGTGTTAACTCTCTTCAAGTCATTGATTAGCATATTCTGTTATGATAATCTATAAATCTGTATTGCACCACAAACCGTAGGTAAATGATTTCATAATGCATTTTCTGTAAATGATTGTTTCATATGGATAATGTTCCAATAGCAAGTGGGCGTTGATACATTTTCTTATACAATAATGTAAACCAATCATAACAGTGACCATTTGCTGACAAGCCTTAAAGGAGCCTCCCTTGAATATGGTTAATTTTGAATGGATAATTCAGAATGAAGGTCGAAAATAATTGTTTGTGAAGTGAACCTCAAGGAACATATTAAAATAATAAATAAAAAAACATGTACTGTCTAATGACCCCATAAAAAGCTTTGATATTGGCCCTTAAAAAGATATAATGTAATTAGCTACATTTTATTAAAAGATAATAGTCAACCTTTGTTCAACCTGAACTATTTAAAATCATGAGTAGCTTGTAGCTTGTCAAGCAAAGTACTTTCCCTAACACTAGGGGTGATAAATAGCAGTTCATTCTGCTTAAAAAAACCCAAGTGTACCCCAGATATCTCTCAATCTGCTTAATTACTGCCTAATTGATTACTGTGAGATAGCTTTGTAAACCACATTCAAAGGGTGTCATCAAATGCTAGAGTCAAGGAAGAGCTGAAGTGTGGGTCCATGGAGCGAAAGATGTGTGTGCAAACACAGTTTACATACACAATATGCCAACATGTGACCACTGTGTATACTGGCTGCAGCAGCTGTAATGGTATAGTGTCATGGAATAATTAGACACCGAAGGAACTGATTAGTATGTGTGTGTGAGTTGGCATATTTCAAAAGGATTTCGTCGAGACCTGCCCACACTGGGGTTAATTGAATGACATTACCGTTCTTATTACTGCCGTCATTATTTTTAGCATTCGTGCGAATAGCGCTAATATCTGTAATCATTACTCTAATGGAAACATCAGTTGGCAACAGTCCAGTGTTAAAATCCTGCTAGCTGCATTCCAACATGCAAACATATAAAAGGCTCTCGCAAATTGTAATAAAAAGTTAATTTTCAAAGACAATGCTTTAAAAGTTGTGTTGTAGTTTTATCAGGTTTACAAAATTATTAAACATGATTAGAACATTACATTTTAATTAATAATTAAATTATTTCAAATGTTTTGATGAATGAACATGCAATTACACTAAACTGAATAAAGTGTATTCGAAGCCTTGCTTTTGCCAACTATACATCATTGTTTATTCAGATTATTAATATTAATACATTGGAACATATTGGTGCATTTGATCATATTGATATTGCTGCAGTTTTATTAAGGCAATAAGCCACTTAAGGCATGTGCCGTTTCAATGGAGATAAAAGAAAATAAGGCCTGTATTGTAAAAGCCCAATCGCTTCACCGAAGTTGACTCCACAGAGCTTAATTATGGACATGTGTGCAGGCATGCATACCCTGTTGATTAATTCCCCCACCATGCCAGTCCATGACCCATTAGGTTCTGGAGCTCCATACAGGCCGTCATCCACCAGCTTGATCCGGAACGAAAACTTCAGTATGTCTGCCAGCTCCCGCAGCATATCCACACAGAATCCCTCGTACTGATCGTTACCATGAAGGTCCTGGTAGTTTGCCTTGCGCATCACGTATGGATTCTCCTATAAAACAGGATGAAGGTAACATTTAAAGCTGTAATATTCCACTCTAAATTTCCATACAGTGAAGCACCATAAACTCAATGAAAGTCAATAGCCATACAGTGGAAGTGGCATTTTGATTGGTGTTAAGCCATGAAATGGCAGTAAAATCCAGTGAAACGGTGCTTTCTTGGCCTTGACATGTGAAAGTCCTTTTTTTGGCTGCAGCTTCTTGGTGTGAATGTATTATATCTTTTGAATGCATTATATCAGTCCGATGTTGCCTGTGGATAGCATACCACTTTTCTTCTTTTTGCAAGAACATGATGCAAATAAGATGGTTACTAATGAAGGGATGACTTGTGGTTGTTGTCTTTTTAGATGCAGTAAGCTATTTTAAAACAATTAGAGTAAGATCATTTTTGTTATGTTATAAGGAATTGCTTAAATGTGTTTGTTGTCTGGAAGCAACATTGAATGACAGTGGAATGAATAATGATGGAGGTACTATTGATGCAATCAATGAAGGTACTATATAAAATATTGCGACTAGTATATATTTTTCATTTAATTTGCTTATACACTCAACTTTCATAATGGGACAGAGTAAAACAGACATTCAATGGAAAAAAAATCCATCTAAAATTGACTGAATGTTGAGAAGCAAGAATTCTATATCAGAATGGAACCAGACCGAAAGCTGGCATAGAAATTGTTGCTAAAAGCAATGCTTGTTAACATCAACTTGGTTAAAATCATTCAAAAGTGTGTGCTAGAACAATGTACACTGATGATTTTGTTTTTCACAGTAAGACCGGGAAAGTGCATTAAGAAAGAAAATTTAATCAATTCTGATTTTATGTTGACTTTAACATTACATTCATAATTGCATTCAACAGAAGAATGTAGGTTTGCTTAAACTGTTAGGACAATTTCTGAAGGCAAAAATTAGTCTAGTTTGAGATTGTCAAATTGAAATCTACAAAGCTCTTCATACAATTACAAACTCAAGAAACAACATTATTACACTGTATAAGCTCTGTGTAAGCAAGCAAGGCTTCAGAATTCCCTTATATTCTCTCCGCTTTAAATCGTACAAATATTTGTAGTGTCCATAATAACATTAAAGGCACATTAATGCAGAATTGGGCTTGGAGAGGTGCTGTTTAAAAAGACTTTACTTAGTCATGTGCAACATTTAAATCTGCAGAGCTTGTACCAGTGAGTGCCAAATCTGTAAAAGCCCTATAATTCACAATTATCTCTTACATACTGGCCTGAAATGCTCAAAAGTTCTTTATTCATGTGCTTCCAAAGCCACAAAGCCCTGAGCATCATGGAGTCATATCTGGAGAAGTTCTTACCAGAATTGTGGTGACGGTGAGTGTCTTATTGGCTAACGTCACAGATGTGTTGATGTCTAAAGACGTGGAGTTCATAGCCAACGTGTTATTGGAGTACCAGACACCAATCTGCACATGTAAAGTAAAAATATATATAAAAGATGTTTCACTACAAAGATTAAGCACTGTTAGAACTACTAACATGAACAAATCTGCGTTAAATGAACGAAATAACAAAATTATTTGTGACCCATTTGAAAACATGTTTGATCTCGCAAGGGGGAAACAGGCAGGAATAAACGAGTTCAGTGAATAAGACGAGGGGATGAAGGAGAGATAAAAGAGCATGAAGTGAGGGATCAATACTATGATCAATATGAGAGGAGTGAAGTAGTGATTACTCCAGCTACCACCCATTCATTAGACCTCACAACCTTTCTTGTGATTCCGGATAAAATCCGAAGTTGGTGTTCATGAGTGCGCGTTTGTGTGTGTGTGTGTTACCTCTTTGTGACCCCCCTTGAATTTCTCGAGAATACGCAGCGTGTAATTGGTCCTCTGGCCTTTGCTGTTAAACTCTACGCGGCCTGTTAGGCCATCATACTCTACCTAAAATGAAAGAGAGAGAGAGGAAGCATTTAAACCAAGGGTAACAAACAAGAATGACAAATGGCATTAATTTTGACCTACAATATTAAGGTAGAAATTATAGCACAGGCGGAGAAAAACAGAGAGACAGCCAGAGGACAAGTGAGAGGAAAACTTTGAGATGATTAAGAAAGTTAAGGTGAAGTGTCAATTCTGCTCCACCGGCATCACCAATTGCAATTGCAAAAATAATGACTGTTTTCATTATTATTGGCAAGTGAGGTAAACACTTGGGAGTTATGGAGACAAACCGAAAATGGAGGACGAGAGGAGGTGTGGAGATGGTGCCAAATGGAATGGTGAAATGATGGAGTGATGGGCAAACTGCAAAACAGATGGAGGGACACAATGAATGAAAGACCGCACTTGTGCCTAGACAAAACAAACAGTCTAGGATCTCACAGTTTATAATAGCTGCATTAAAATGATAAAATACAAGCAGAACTTCAGACAGGTTGCAAAAACAATGGACATCTGGTGTTAAGGGCACTGTTATAATTGTTCTGAAACTAATGCCAGTTGTAAAATTACTGTGGCTGAGCATAATCATTACAGAGGACGCAAAAGTCATTTGCACTGGTCACCATCAGGGCCGTCAATGGAGGCGACAACCAGGAACGTTGTTCCCGGTCTCTGTGAGAAGCGGCCCATTAAGTACTCAAGCAACTTGTGAAAAACAAATGCATTTATTTGAAAAATTGACATTTATTTGCGCTATAAATAAAATTAGTTTTGGAGTTGCCTATAAAAACAGTCCTTGGGCCTGTGAATTGACTTTGTATTGGTAAAATTAAACAATTTATTATAATTATTTTATATGATTTATTTTTATATATCAATTTATTTGTATACTATTTTAATTATTTATTATATATTTTATTATATATAATTTATATTTTTACAATTAATTTGGTTCATTTACTGTTGTTGTTTTCTGCATAGTTTCACAGTGATGAACAGTGTCAAATGTTTCTTGATGGTGTTAAATGATGCACAACGATACTCAATGCACAATAATGCATTAGTCAAGGTTTAAATTTATTGCAGAGTAAATTGAAAAGCAACCATCATAAACTCTTGTATATCGACGCCAAGGGGAAAGATTACAAACTAATTTTTTCTATGGCATAACATGCACTGATGACTGATGAACTGTGCGCAATGAGACCAGCAACGTATGCTGAGAAAGTAGATACAGTCAATTTAAATTTCATGTTGACTTTAACAGAGCTCATAAAAGCCAATAAGCAGCTGAACACAGAATCCCATCAACATAAAAAACCCAGATTAAAATGGGATTCCACAGCTCATCAGAGATGACACAAGCATCAAAGTGACATACAGTAACAACAGCCAAAAAGACGAAACACTGGGCTGCGTCCGAAATCGAATACTCTCTTGAGTAGGTACTTATTTTGCGAATCACGACCGTTAAAAAAGTATGTTCTATATAGTATAAATGTGTGTAGTATGAATATAAGCTGGTTGTATACTACATTCACCATGTTGTCATTATCATGTGACCTACGAGCAAGAGTTACAACGCTTCACTGCCATTCATAAATCATCTCCCCTGGCCTCATGGGATAGTAAGTGTCCATTGTATTCACACTTCAGAATCTCGCCGGAAGAAGTAGGTCGTCCGGGTACTTAATTTTGCCTACTCTTTTATGACTACCCTTGTTACATTTTTCGCCTAGTATATAGTAGGGAAGTATGTGATTTCGGATGCAGCCTAAACATTAAAGTCAACAAATGTATCAGAAAATGGCTGCCAATGGGGTAGCCATGGTGACAAGTACCATGCGCAGGTAGTTCATGAGACTGGTGCCGTGCTGCCAGATGAGTGAGGAAGTGCAACTCAGAGGCTTCACTCCGATCTCCTGACTGCGGTTCAGCTCTGCTCCAACCACAACATGCACTGCATCGAACATCAGCGCAGATGACAACTGTAGGTGGAGAGAGAGCATAAATGAAACGTGACGAGAGATACACCAAAAAGAAGACAGAAAGACGGTGGAGAAAGAAGAAGAAAGCGAGAATAAAGGAATGTAGAATTGAGAAAGACAGCAAATGAGGTCATTAGGGGGACAAGGAGACTCCACGTCTGTTAGGGCCCTACAGCAACTGTCGTCCTCCTGAACGTCTAACAGAGGTTCCTAAATTGCGCGCATCCTATTTGGACACATTTGAAAAAACCTTCTGGCAGAAATAACGACTCATTATTCCATTGAGTTTGTACGGTTGAAAGTTTGCAGATCTCAGCAAAATCTGGTTTAAATAATGCAGTGAAATGTCAATCAAATTATTAAAATTATGGAGGCTCTTGGAATCTAAAAAGCATTTCTAATGCTAACTCAACCATGCTTAACTCAAAATGATATAACAGATGTGGTTTTAATTGTTTGATTTAAATAATGTTAACATTTAATAACCTAATAACCTCTCACTCATAAAGTAAAACAGTATAAGCCCTTTACCTGGAAAGGTTGAATTGGCCCACAGTAATATATTTGTAAGTTGTAATATCATGTCTCACCGCTGGACCAGGGTAGGGGCTGAGGTCACAACCTTCCCTCCATGACAGGTTTAGACTTCTGATGAACTCCAGGTAAAAGGGATGACTGCTGTTCAACATGGAGAAGCCAACTATATTTGACTGATCATCTACCACATCATCCAACCTCAACAGAGGGAAATCCTGAAAGAGAGAGCGAGACTTAAATCGTACTGTGGACACACAATATTGTGGTTTTGGCATTAAGAAATTATTTAACCACTTTAATTAACATAAAAACAACAACAACAAAAAACATTATTCTTGGTATTTACTTAAATCAACCCCTGTCACGGAGTGTATATTACGCTTCCATGCGAAGGCCTTTTAGTGCGCATGCGCGTATTCTTTCCTCATAATTGAAAACGGACGCGATGATCAGAAATTCACGCTTACAACGGTGTGGCGAAACAGGTGAGTGTTTAACAGTTAAAAATACAAAATACTCAGTTTTTCCTACATATAAATTAATATAAACTGTCATTTCTGTCGAACAGTTAAAAAGTGCTGCGAGGCAGAGCAGTTTGGTCGCTGTTTTTTTACCATCCCTGCACCGTGAGCTAAGGTGAGTTGGACAGAATTCTCTAGCACCTTGTCAGCACTACCTTAACGGTATAAATATTTCAAATGGACCATTTTACGAATAAAAGCAGGGTGTTTATATTATTTTAAAGTATTATTAATATAGTAAAGGTGCTGTAATAGTTATTGGTAAGAATATAACCATAGTTTATTTTTTATTTATTTTATTCAGTCACATACAGTAGGCCTACTGGTGAAAATATGAGAACGAAATCATTGAATATTAACCATTTATGGATTCAGATTATTAAAACTGCAACACTTGAGGTCATAAAAATAAAATGTAAATAGATGTTTGACTTATTTATGCCATCACTGCATTTTCCCAGGGTTTTGTCTAATCTTGTCTAAAAATGTAGCGTGACCACTATATTATATATACCAAAACCACTTTATTTAACAACAGTAATTTAATTACTGATGAACTCATTTGAAAGTTTTGAAATTATTCTAGACATGACAGAAAGGGAAGAGTGACATTGACAGTAAGAGTTACATTCAACATAATGAAACACTATAAAACTGTATTAGGCACCAAAGCATCACACATGTATAGTGATTTGGTAAATGTGTGCTTAACTCAACTGCAATATTTACATATTTTTTCAGAAAAGGTCTACTTTTTTTTTAAATAGCTATATTTGCTTAGCCAGTTTTTCCTCAAATAACCACTGCTCCCTATGGGTTTGGTAAAACCCTCATCCATAAATAAATAGTAATTTACTGAAGGCAATATTCAACCCAGCTAGAATTCCACTCAACATAAAGTGGTGCCCATTGGGAATGTTCAGGGAAACAGGGCTCAAATTGTTTTAGAAAAGGCTTCTTTTTTTAAGCTGTCCTTGAGTATCATGGCTTTCACCTTGTTTGCCAAATCAGTCAGCCCTTGTGCTTTCTCACCTACGGGCAAGTAGATAATCCCAAGAGGTACAGTAGGACTAGGAAGTGAGTTTGCAAATGCTAAAGTCAACACAAAAGCAGTAGGAAAGCTCTTGGTGGATGTATCAATTGGTTTTTAGATTATCACAAACCTTTGTTTTCTATATGGCTGCTGAAGGAGGATCCAACTCCACCCATGAAGACACCCATTCAGTTTTTTTTTATAAAAAGCTTCCCATATGTCTGCATATTATGACACTCTAAAACCTTCTGAAGTCCAGGTACATTTCAGGTGAAGCCTGAGGTTCTTATGTCATTGACCAGCAGCATTACATCCTTTTGATTCCTCTAGAGTAAGCTTGTCATGCAGTTTATAAATGGAGGTATGACTGAGACCGTGACAGTTTTTGAGGGGCTTGATTGTGGCAAGTATCTTTCATCTTTAGTCTGCTCTCAATTAGATTGCTGACAATGTGAATCTGACAAGACGATGACCTTATTCAAGAATCAGACTTAATTTTAGAGACTGCTCCTGAAAGCCATCACTCAACAGCCACCAATGAACCTAGCATACAACTGCAATATTGCCTTGTGGTTGTCTGCATTTGTCCGTGATCTTTGGGGGAAAAGCTTGCCAAAGTCAGATTGATAAAAGGCTAAAATTGAATTTGAATTTTCAAATGAGCTGTTTCATAAGGAGATGGGGAGGGGGAAAAAATGAATTTAATTTTATTACACTTTATGATGCCATGACGACACTTAAAAATGGTGCATTACTAAATTAAAAAAAAAATCACTAAAATGTAATTCAACTCAACTTCTTTCACACTCCTATTCATGTATCTTTATGTTTTTTTCAGTTGGCACGCTCTTAGCAAAATTGCTGCCTTACTGCAGAGTGAGCTCTGGCTTCTTCCCAAATACAAAAATAAATAAAAAAATCATAAAAAATGCATGTTAAACAAATTTAATCTCTAAACGTTTTAAATATTAAATATTTGCCATTTACAGAGGCCATACAAAACATGTTTGGACAGTCTCAAATCTTCCATGATTCAATTTCAAATGCGTTAGCCTAGCTCACTTTAACTTGTAACAGTTGTATTAAAATCCTAAGATCACAACAGAAGCATATGCGACCTCAAAACAAGGACATAATCCACCTCACACGATGATAATGATAAACGGCATTGATGCGCTGTGCATCTGGGATTAGCTGGTCAATGGCCAGGCCTGCCATCGCTGTACTGGATGAAAGTGGGTTAAGGGGAGAAAGGGTAGTGTGTCATTGTTCAAAGTGAAAAAAGGGGTTTGTTTACCATTGTGGTGAGAATATACTTGTAAAAGGCTGATGTCATGCCTAATTCTGAGGCCTAGAGAAAGGGAGAAACAGCAAGAGATGTAATTTTAATCATATTTCATACTACATTTGCACAGTTGAGTCAGGTTTTTGTCTCTATCTCACTGGCTTTCTATCTATCTATCTATCTATCTATCTATCTATCTATCTATCTATCTATCTATCTATCTATCTATCTATCTATCTATCTATCTATCTATCTAGTTTCAGCTGTTGAATACAATAGTCAGCAAAAATCAAATTAAAATCTCATTTAAACAGATATAAACTAAGTATTTTGAAAAATGTAAAACAAAGATAAAAACTATGACAAAACAATCTATATTATACTGTACAATTAATATTTATATAATATAGTTTTTCAAATTGTATTAAAAAAACATAATTTTCATTAACGGCCTCTGACTTTTGGACCCCTATAAAAGGACACATACCTTCTTTAATATCAGTATTGACACTGATGCATTAGCATCAATGATAATAGTCGCAACTTTGTCATCACGGATTTCCTTCAGCAGGGGGGTGGGGTCCAAGTTTTCATCGAGCATTCTGACGGAGAGTGTTTCCCGAGATATGAGGAAGTGACGCACAAGCTCCTCCAATCGCAGCAGGCCTGAGGGTGTAGCATAAAACCCCAAATCTTTATACTACTATTTTATGTAAGCTTTTTTAATAACTTTCTCAATATATATCCCACGGCATTCGTGAAAAATTAGTAAAGCTCTCAAAATTCTTTTACAGTGATTGTATATCAGAATGGCCATTTAGCATAAATGTCACACTGACATAAATGAATGTCATGCAACCTTTCTAAAACCTTTAACAACTTTCATAAACTGTCAGTTGCAGTAAACCTTACCTTACTTTCTACCCTGCTCCTCCATATTAAAGTCAGTGACTATCGAATTAAGTGACTTTGAGAGCCAATAAAGTTAATTCTGTATGTACATAAATTTGTGCTCTAAGCCACCACAAAATCCATATGGTGAATTCATTGATTTTGGACTGCCGTCAACAAGATGCACAGCTAACGATAACAGCAGGGTAAAGTGATGAAAGAGTGCTTTCTCACAAAAACAAACAAAGAATACCCCCATCACTGTGTGGTGGTATCCATGCTCTCTTACACATCCACATTAGTAAGGAACCAATGTGTAGATGAGAACATCCATGCATGCTAATGTGCACAGATAACTCAAACATGCCTGCACAAATATAACTGCCTGCATCTTAAACCTACAAACGCTGTCTCTTACACTTGAACAGAGCACAGGCTGCAATAATTATATGAAAAAGCATGGGATAAGCGCAGATATGCAAACAGCCGTAAACAGTGGTGCATGAAACCGTAGCACCATTACCCAGACCATACCAATCAAGCGAGAGCTGCTCGCATCAGCAAGTCACGAGAGATCAACTTGCAGTCAGCATCGTAACGGCTCACATAAGCTTCACTCTAGTGCGCTAAATACTTCTCATTAAGCTTAGTCAACAAAGTATAACAAATACAATTAATATTGCTTCTTGTTTGTCTGCATGATGACACAATCCTCAATGTGATGTCCCTCGACTCAGATTGAATATGGATAGCACTACTTGTCTGAAAAACAGCGCAGTATTTTTGTATATATCAGTGATAATCATCCAACATCATCTGAAAGCCAGGTGTGCTTTTTTAAATTAAGAAATGCGTTTCTCCAATTAACAGTTAAACATATAAAATAACGTAAAATCACATACTCAGTTATAATGTAATGCTGCTTTTATTTGTAGGGACAGTGGGATATAGAACAAAATAGGTGATCAGGAAATGTAAATTGTTAATATTAAAATCTTAAATCCAGATTTGAACTTGCACCACTTTATGAACAAATGCATGTGTGCTAACTGCTAAGCCACAGCGGCAACATTTTTACTGAATATAATGTCATTATCATCACCATGCAGGAAAAGGAATCCACAAGAATAACGCTAATAAAAGGTTTAATCTTATAAAAATATGTAATTTGCTGAAGCAGTGGCATCGGCGTTAATAATATATAATAGGCACCAAGCCTAAGGATAATGCACTTATGTAAAAAAAAAAAAAAATGAATTGCATTGTGAATCAGCTACTGTGAAATGAATTAGAAAAGGTGCTGTGAACAATGAACAATTCAGCTTGATCTATAACAGCTGAATGTAAGAATGGGCAGTTCATAGTTGATGGTGCCAACGCTTTTCCTGCAGACTTACACTCTGCTTTGGCACAGATCAGGCTGGCCGTTGGGTAACTGAAAGAGTGCAGAATGGCACCGATGGCCAAGCTTAAGTCCTCGTTGCTAGGATACAGCGTCACTGAGGCAAAGCGCAGATATGGCAAGCGTGGAGTCTCCTCTGGACCAATTTTGATGTGAGGGATCTGCGAGGAACGGACAGAAAAAAGGAAGATTTAGAAGAATAGATTGTGTAATTGACCCACACAGGTTTTTCAACGGCTGATGTAGTTTGTATGTCCCTCTTATTTAACACACCAATTCAAATGATCAGCTTGTTAGAAAGGAGCTCCATGACGTAAAGGTGTGTTTATGCCTGGTCGGAATTACCGTAATTACAAGATTCCGACTTGTAACAAGTGTTCACATTCTCGTAGAACTTATAATTACAACTTTTCTGAGAGCCCAGAGTTGTATTAGCTGACTGCTGCAGAGTTGTGCTGCCATTCTTAGTGTTATATAAACGCATAATTTTGAGAGCGAGAACAGCTCTGAACGTGACAGGCTTTTAATTGCGGTAATTACGACATGCCGTGAATGCCGCATTAACTGAGCATGTCAGATAAAAGAGACATTCAAAATGTGCAGAACTTTCTATTTATCAAAGAAATCTGAAAAAAAGGTTTCCAAAAAAATTTTAAGCAGCAAAAAAAAAATTTCAGAGATTTATAATAATGATAATACGTGTTCCTTTAGCACCGAATCAGCATATTATAGTGATTTCTGAAGAATCATGTGACACTGAAGTCTGCCATCACAATAAATGACAAGTGACTATATTCATATAAAAAAACAGTCATTTTAAATTGTCATATTTTTTCAATTTTATGGTTTTTACTGTGTTTTTTTGACAAATTAATGAAGCTGTGTTGAGTATAAGAGACTTCAAAAACATAAAAGTACCAGCCCCAAACATTTGAAAGTTAATGGTGAGGTGTGTGTGTGTGTACTACTAAAGATTTACATTTTCACAATGAAATGAATCTATGATGTTTTTAAAAGTAACCACTTTATTTACCAAGGAAACATTTTGTCTATAACCCCCATCCCCTACAAAATAAACTGTAAAACTTTACAATACGGGTGCACTAATATGTATTAATTCATGCTTAACTAATGCACAGATCATTTGAAAAGGTATTATGCTATGACTTTACTTGTCAAGGCACATAACTATTAACTAATTCAAAATTAATTCAAAAGCCATAACCACAATGACATTACTTAACAGTTAGTTAAAGGGTTACTTCAGCGATTAGCATTAAGCTTTGTATCAGTGGAAACCCAGGAGTATATTCAAATTATCGTACTTTCCCCCCTCATATGACCCTGATACGAGATTATTATGTATTTTATTTCTGGAAAAATTCCTCCGATGACGCAAATATCGTCATTTTGCATCATCGGAGGAGTTTTTGGCCAGAGGCTAAAGACTACAGCCAGCAGAGGGCGCTGTTTCCACATATTTTCAACATCACACTCACAACACTCACAGCACTCGGCTCGCGGAGCTGCGGGGATTCATGTAAACGGAGCGGTGGAGAGCAAAGTGAGTGTTTTAACTTTTAAAATGAACTTCCTATGACAGTTAAGCTTCCAAAGACATGAACTGAACACGCGTCAGACTGATCACGCGCTGTGAATGCAGCTGCAGCTGTGAATCCCGCGCTTACCTCAGTTCATGTGATGAATGTAATCTGATCCTGCTGCGTTTGTGCCGTGGCGCTCAATCGGCTCACTCACATTATATCGAACAGACACATTAAGTTTTTAATTGTAGTGTCTCTAACTGAACTGATTTTCTGAAAATGAACGCGGTGGGCAAGTGATCCAGTAATCCTGTAGCCGACTAGCCGTGCCTAGAGTAGCGCAGTGAAGCAGTGCGTTCTGGGAATTGTTGTCTTTCATCCCCATGAGACAAAAATAAATTTTCTGTGTTTTCTCAGTCTAGAAGGCACCAAATTCAAAAATAATTTCACATTTCTACTACATTAATGACCCAGTTTAAATACAGATTCATCTTCCCAGCGCTGAAGTACCCCTTTAATAGTCATGTTCCTCGACAAGTAAAGTCATAGCATAATGATACCTTTTCAGATCATTAGCTAACAAGTAATTAAAGCAAACAACTAGAAGTTGAAGTGCATGGCATCAACCATTGTGGTTATTAACGTGAATTTACACTATTAAGCTGATGATACACAGGGCAACTTTTTGAGCAATGTTGCCAGGCAATGTTGCTGTGGGCTTTTTCCGATTGGGAATGGGCAACACATTTCTCTTTGGATATCCAGATAGTAATTTGTTGCCCATTCTCAATGGGAATGTGCCTAAGCAACATCTTTCAGCAACATTGCCCGGCAACATTGCTCATAAAGTTGCATTGTGTATCATCAGCTTTAGTTAATATGTTATTAGGGAATTAATACATTGACACATTTAACTAATAACAATTTAATGATTACTTAATCTATTAATCATAAAGATCATATAGCATTAGTTGCTGATGCAGTAATCATTAATAAATGGGTTAGCTCTTCATGAGTCATACATTAACTCATGATTATCTGTAAATTAGTTAAGCATCAATGAATGCATATTAGTGCACCCGTATTGTAAAGTGTTACCAAATAAACAATTATAATGTTATAAATGATTATTTCTATGGCATTTCACTTGCAGCAGTGACAATAGGGTTGTTCTTTTTATATTTGTTTTCGTAATTTCCAGGCTTAAATACTATTGAAAATCTGGGATTAAAAATGCTGACCACACTGTGTATAAATATAATACAATTGAATTATAGTAAATTAGGTGTACACAAAATGGCTGAAATTAAAAGCACGTTCGTTTTACGCAATATTAAATTGTTAATTGGCTGAGTGGGCTCCAAAACGGCCAGATATCGGCCAATTAATCATCCTGACTGATATATCATTCTCTCTAACCGTAAGGAAGGAAGAAGAGAGAGAAAATATGGGAAATTAGGTCAGAGGGAGAGATGCTTTTCAAGCAGCAAAGCAAAGGCACACAGGAAATAATGGCCTGTGGCTGAGGAGCAGTGTAAATTTATCATCTCAGGAAATGCTCTCACAGACACATACGCAAATGCACTTCCTTTCATTCTCACCTCTTTTTCCCCACATATATGACTGACAGTGGATCCAGAAGCAGGACTAGAGGCAGGACCAATGACAGAGACCACTCCCTTTGGCAAGATCTGACACACTTGGAGGGTAAAGATATATTATTAGAAAGAGACAGATAAATAGAGCTACCATGAGAGAGAGATAGAGAGCAGGGTGATAGAGCAAGACAGTGACTGAATGAGAAAGGGACAGGGTAGAGAGAGAGAGAGACAGACATTGCAGTGGGCAGAGAAAAAGCCAACATCTTGGATGCCGTCCAGTTCTGTGTCCTGTTTCTAGATGATATATCAAATTAGGAGTCAATGCAAAGCTCTTTTTGATTAATTACATCAATAAGCACAACACAGATTTATGCTCTGCCTACAGGAGATTGCTGCTCTAATTCTACAGAAGAACGAGGAGGAGAGAGAGAGCAAAGGGTGTATATTTAGATGAAAAGATTTTTTTTCTTGCTTGCTTTTGAACTTTTGCAATGAAATGTTCAGGGCACTGTGCATGTGTGACAAGGGTATGTAATTCAACAAATGAAAATCTTTTATTCTCCTGTTATATTCACATGCTGTGAGTGTGTGTTATCGGTCCATTTCAGTCCAATGGTTAAAGTGAACTTTTTTTTATTATTGTGCACAATTCAGCAGTGCATATTATTCTAGAGAAAATTAACTTTCTCCACTGAAAATATTGTTAACTAACTAAAGTGATGTAAAAAAAAAAATGTGATAGACTATTGTAATCCAGCATTAAATCTATAATATAATAGTATAATATAATACATTAAAAAAGAAATCACTCAAACTTGACCTTCAACTTTTACTTTCCATTAAAAAACATCCTGTAAACTCCATTCTGTTATGGAATCCAATCAGTTTCTAATGAAGATTAAAAAAGATTAAAGAAAGAAAACAATTTTAGACTATTACTTTTTTTAATTCAGCATTAAACCTTGCCAATGGTTAATTTAATCCTGATAATAGAGCTGCACGATTAATTGTTAAAAGATTGTGATCTCAATTCAAACACCCACGCCAATGTTTTGTCTATGTCTATTAAACCTTTGACAAATACAATCACAGGGAACATTCAAATCTGTGTTTGTGCTGTCGAAGCGCTCATATTGAGCGTGTGTTACGAGTGTGTGTTACATGTTAGTGGACGAGACCATGGCGGAGGATTCGTTGCGCAGCTGAAGCGCCAGACTTATATTTTAAACTGCGCGTTCAGCACCACCGCTCCATAACCACAGAATATACACACGATAGCGAAATTGAAAGTAAAAGGGAATGCGCATTCAAACGCGATTTCAATACGTTACTGCTGTTTGAAAGAGGCTCCCCGAGGCATGAGAATTTCTCCCAATATGAACTAGATGATCTAGTTGTAACCATCTTTTAGCTCATGAGATGTGTCTCATCACACCCCTACTAGTAGTCCTTGAAGAGTGAGGAATTAGTGATGCATTTTATGACTTTATTCAGAGTAAAAAATATGATTGATTACGTCTCAGACAAAGAATAATGTTCTTTATAATCTGTGCATTTTAGCAGGGTAGGTAAAAATCTGAACCGTCCTGCCTGAAAACAAATAGTGTTGAACCCTGATATATTAATGGCACAGCTAAATGTGGCATTTATTACAATGGGTTTATGTGAAGATTGTTTTAAATTCATTAAATGTTATTGTATTTTAAATAAATGTTAAAATCAATGCTTTCAATTATATTGTGTTGAAGCTATAATTAATGGCTAAAAATCAGAAAAAAAATCCATGTAATAGAGACATCAGTATTGGTATCAGTGATGCTGGCCTTCATTCATAGTGTTTAGTAAAAAGATCACGATTAATTACAGAAAAAAATATTTTATATATTTAAATTTAATAAATATTTTTTAATTGATTGACAGCACTAAATATAATATAATATACCATATAATATAATATAGCAATGACAATACATTTGAAAAAGATATCTAAACTTGACTTTCAGCCGTGACTTTCCATTCAAAACACCCACTTAATCCAATCAAATTATAATAAAAACATGTCTGACCCTATAATTTGTCCTTGTTGAATTTTCATTCATGTTGTTGAAGTTTTAATCAAAATACTTCACATTACGGAAGCAAAATTGTGAATGAGGTTGAGGTTTCATGTGACTGCCAGTGTGTGTGTGTGTGTGTGTAGTCATTTTGTTAGACTCACTTGTGTCTGTAGTCTCGTATTGAGAGTCTCTCTGCAGCTCAAAGATGTCAACCTCCACGCGGGCTCGTGACGGGCCCTCCATCACACTGTTGATGTTCTCACGGGCCAGAGCCAATGCCAACCGCTCTCCACGTCCACATGCTGACTGATCATCTAAAATAGCAGCTGAAGAGGAACAAAAAAACCTCTGTGTTTTGTTTTCTGCTCTGGAATTTAATTGAGTTTTTGATGTTGACGATTGAAGTTTCGTTTGTTATTGCAAGAAGATGGAGTTACTCATCTAGATTGAACAGAAACAATTTTACAATGAATGTCGCATGTTGTGATGTTAACTGATTAGATTGTGCTATTGAGCGTATTTCGTTTGGAGGCTTGCCAGAGATTAATTGATGCTTTATTGTTCGCAATAATCAAGATGAGCATGCTGATGCTTGAAGCAAATTTATACTGTGAAGTAACAACCAAGTACAAGTGACTTTGAAAAAGGCTCCTGCTTGAATCCGATAATATTGCTTAATTTCGCCTGAACTCTACTCTAAAGTCAGTGGTTTAATCTAATGGTTTAAATTTAGTTCTTATAAATCGTCAAAAAAAAGAAAGATATAAAACGATCCCATCATATCTGAGATTATCACTTCACACTCTCTCTTCTGTGTAACAGGTGTTTAGTTGAAAAAGATTAAGCCTAGTAGGAGGTCAGTACTTCATAAGACTTATTTAACAAGATTTGTAGTCACTATAGATGTGGGCTTCACGTTGATGCTTGCTGCCTCCATTACAAGTAAAGCATTTGGGTTATCTGGAGACTGTAAGCAATGAGATTGACTCATTCCAATAAAAAAAAACTTTTTTCACATAGCCTCTGTAGATAAAGCCGGAAGAACTGAGGCAGAATTAGACCTCTTAATGGGTAGAAAGTGGACTAGGTTAGTCCCGTAGGCCAGCAGCACTATTACCACTGTCACTACTATGTACTAACCTTTCCTCACACTGTTTGTGCTACATATATAAATGATACCTCCAATCATGTGGCTTTTTGAGGAGATTTCCTTAGCAGTGTACTTTTTTTTATAGACTGCGTAAACCCAGCCTGATCTGCCGGCGATTTGATTTTGCCCTGCAGCTCAGTCTGGAAACCTGAACATTCATTTCTACTGCTTCTGTTACACTTTTGCTGGAACCAATCACAGACTGGCTTATCCACCTAGTGCGCTATTGGTGGGTTTAAAACGGTGAAGGATTGAGAAGCTATGGGTCGTTGCCCATTGATCACGCCTCTTGTGGTCTGATTGGTTGAAGGACTATCCAATTACAGAGTCATTTGAATTATGCTTGTTGATCACGCCTCTTAAATTCAATCTTAAATTGAGCTTGGTCTGGTGATAGCCAGACACATTTTTTTACTGCCATGATACAAAAAGGGGCCAGATGAGCCCCTAGTGGGGTGTGCTCTCTTGACTTGAACCATAAGCATTCACCTAGAAACACTGTGAAACCGTGAGATCATTTGAAGATGGACTTTTGTGTGTTGTCTAACAGGAAGTGGTTCACGGCCTCTCACCCATCCTGACAGCTGCGAGAGCGGGTGCCTGGCTGTAAGAGGACGGGGCCATGGTCAGCAACAGCAGGAGGAGGAAGAGGAGGTGAATCGACAGCAGCAGCGCTGGCAGAGCCGGCATCTTCCACTGCTCCTCATGGAGAAAGGTCGTCTGGCTGCCTGCACCGCCACCTAGAGGACAGGTACAAAATTACACATGAGAAATCCTCAACTAACATATTGATTAATAGTAATCAACAATCTGATCCAGATTAATATATGACACATATAGCATGTTGAGAATGGCACCATTCTACTTTGCGTTTGTAGTACTGTACATATACTGTGCACAGTATGCACAGTATACACTGCTATCCAAAATGTGGAGTATACATTTTTACACAAAAGTGGATTAAAAAACACAAAGCAGCAACCAAGAATTAAACATGCAACTTTTTAACATTATTCATTGTAAAAATGCAACATAATGAGGTCTTGTGAAAACAAAGATTCAAGGTGCTGTTTTTGAAAAGTTAGCATTAATGCATACAGTTTTTTTGAAAACTGATGTATTTAGCATACAGTATATAATGCACAGTGTGCAGTAAGCAGCATGCTATTATTCCATTCCAAACATAGCCCTTGATTTAGTTTAACTTGGCTGTTGTCCACACCACTCTGTCCATGTGTTGCATCACCCACTTAAGCTATTAAAGGGTTCCTCGTTGACCATTTTGGTTCGCAAGTAGCACAAACATGCCACTTTTAAACAAAATACGCCTGTTTTTTTCCAATGCCCTTCACTAACACACACATACAAAAACAGCCATATATTCCCATCCACACACTGAGAAAGAAGATACCCAGACACATAAGATGCCTGTTTTTGTCCCAGTGGTATAATATGAGCCATACACAAGATGCTTTGGCTATGATATGATAAAATATTCAGGACCACTGCAATGTTGCAGTCTATTAGCACCTGAAAAAAAAACATATTTGCAGCAATTGCAGTGACTGAGGTTGTGTTGTTAACTGGCAACCGAAAACCACATTTTTAAAACCATGATGGATGATTCAAAATGGTAATGTTGACAGATAAAATATTAAGGTATCTGATCTATTGTGTTTCTGCACTGGAAAAATTGATTCTCACAGTAATTATGGGATGCTATATAGTTTACTAAACAATAACATGAGCTTTCAATGGGTGGTTTTCCAAAACTTTTCTGGAAAGTAGGCAATTTTAGACTTATGCAAGCATGAAAATGAACAGACCTTTCAAATCAAATGTGTTTAGGTCACTATAGGCCTGAACAGGACCGATATAAGTTTGAATTATTGCCGCTATAGTACATGAATACCATTCCATGTGTGATGGGTTACTTCACATATGCAACTCACAGATAAAGCAATCTCAGAAGAGGTGCATGTGTGGAAAATTGGGCACATACACAAATGGAACAATAAATGAATTACCAGGGAAATCAAAAATGTACAAAAATAGACCATGACAGAAATTTTACAACCCTGTCTATCAAAGTGACGTATAATGATTTTTTGTAGTGCAACCTCGAGACATGCCGCATGCGGCAATATAAAACAGTTCACCACAAGAAAACTCACAACATAATACAGAGAAGCATAGAGAAATTGAATGCAGCCAGAAGAAACAGACTCAGAAATGGCTTTGGGAGACAAAGAGGAGAGCGAGAAAGATTGAACGCTTGACGAATGCAGCATAATAGAGCTGAAAAGACTCCTGTCTGTTGTGTGTGTGTGCATGGGCCGCACAAAACAGAGACACAAGTCAAGCTAAAGATCAAGAGCCTCATCCCTAAAGCCGCCGTCAATCCTGGGCTGCCTGTGTTTGAGTTTGTCAACAGCTTGATTTGTATTGGCCTTCCCCAGCTCCGTGAAGTAAATGTTTATCTTTCCTGCCAATAAGGCCCTTTGAATGCATTCAAATTGAAGTCTGAATGGAACCAAAATGAAGTGAGCGAACCAGAAAGGGAGGAGAGGACAGAAGAAAGACAGCTGGGATGAGATGGCATGTGAGAGAAAGCAGAAATAGCGTGGAGAGAAAGATAAAAGTAAACCGAGAGAGATGGTGAGGGGAGAGAGTAGGAAGAAAAAGAAAGTATTAACACACACAAGTAAACACCACATAAGGCGATAGCATGCTGAATGGGCAGAAATTCAAGCTTGGCTGTTTCAGTTATTTAACTGTTAGCTTTCCTGTGCGCCAGCATTGAATTTAACAGTCAATGTAACTGCCCGCAGGCTTGCTTAATCAATGGACTTCTGCTTTCGCTCTCTAATAACAATATATAATGCGTTTAACACATCCTAAAACTGATGCATGAGCATTCACAACCTGTTAACCTTTACAGATCTCTTTCAGTGGCATGGGTTGCAGAAGTCGTCCTTATTTTAATAATTCAGTTTCACACAAGCTGTTGTAAAGAATATCAGCACGGCTGTGGATGCAGGCTTTTAAACGTAGAAGCTCTGCTTAGAAGCGCATATACAAACATAACCCCAACTTCAGTGAAAATCTGATTAAAAAGACATGCAAGACTGCATAAATATAAAGGAAGCATTCAATGCTTGAATTATATTTGTTTAGGTTTTGTGCCTAGTTTAATGTATAGGCCTTTATCACAGTACAAGTCATCAAATGCTGCTCCGATTAGTAGTGAAAATGAACTTCCGTCTGCATTATTGTCAAAGGACGGATGCCAGTTTTGAGAAGAAAATTAAACTAATTTGGATGAACTTAATAAATGTCAAATATTTAAAACTGTTCATTTAGACTACTTGCATGATACCCTACCATGTATATTCATTGTTTCTGAATCTCGCTATAGCATTGCTTGTAGTGTGGACATCAATTCTGCCATTAAAAATGGTTGCTATTAAAGCATTTATAATTTAATAACCTTAGAGCTCATATTAAATCTTCATGTCATGAATTAAATTTTTACTTCAGAAATCTATCTAAATACTGTGTGTATGACTAGAAACAAATCCCATTCTTAAATGGCTGTGACAAATGCTAAGCATCAGGCCAGTGATAAAGCATTATTCTTGACCTTATAGAAAGTCATTTTAGTAGCGCCTCTAGATGCTTTTTTGAAAATTAAGAAGAATGAAAGGCTCTGACCTTGCTGAGCTTTTGATCGAAGGCAAAGCTAGCACTTAAGACCATGCTTTTAAGGCTTTTGGGAGTCTTAAGTACCAAGAGACTCAAACTAAATAAAACTAAAAATATTGTCTGGTATTGAAGAAGACTAAACCACAGAAAATATTCCAGCCAGACACTGCTCCCATGCTGTCAAATCCAATATCCTAATTCTCACGTTACACCGCAAACACTGTCCTGCGGTTTCATTCTGATTTACTTTGGAACAGCCACTCTAAGCCAACTGGCTATGATCCTTCTCCACAGGCTGTTAGAAGAAGAAAATGGTAAAACAGTGTTCCTAATATGTCTGTCTCTCTGACTGTAATGCATCTCTGTGTTTGGGACATTAGTGCAGCTCATCCTGTGAGGTTGAGGCAAATAAAAAGGTTTGTTTGCCTCAGAGGCAGCTGTGGCATGCCATCTTTGCTACCTCGGATACTATAATGAAGGGCTAATCCTCTCATTTAGCCACAGACAGGGAATACATTTTGCTCTGTTTTTATGTTGGTGAGGTGTGTGGTGTGTGTGTGTGTGTGTGTGTACAACAGTACATTACACAGCAGCAGAATAAACATTAAAACACTATCAGGATGAAGGGGTAACTGGGATGGAACAGCCTGGGATGTTTGGATGTGTGACAGAAAAAGAGAAACTCGCAGCGTCATCTGGACAGAGGGTGGATGAATGAAAGGGGTGATATAAAAAAAATCTGAAGCTTTCAAGCTCCACAAAGGATGCACTATTAAAGCAGTCCATAAAGCTTGTGCGCTTTATGCCAAACCTTCTGAATCCATATGAAGCTCTGTGTAAGGAACAGATGAAATGTATAAATGGTGACACAATTTCTACATTAGCTATTTCTTTAAAGGTCACCTATTATGCCCCTTTTTACAATATGTAATATAAGTCTCAGGTGTCCCCAGAGTGCGCCTGTGAAGTTTTAGATCAAAATTCCGAACAGATAATTTAATATACCATGTTGAAAATGCCAATTTTGGGGTTGAAGAAAAATGAGCTGTTCAGTGTGTTTCCCCTTAAATGCAAATGAGCTGCTGCTCCCCACCCAGAGGGCGGAGCCTTCACAGCTCGTGAACACCAGAACACGCGAATGAAAACTGAAACAACAGATATCTGTGTGTTTTGATGATCATATCTATTGCAGACATGTTCATGTGACATAGCAGTTCTTCATCATCATGAAATATTATCATCTGCATGCATTTTAAAGCCTTATCGCTATCAACTTAAACACACGCACATGCCCCTGACGCATGCGCACAGAGAGCTGGATGTCAGCACATCCGTTAGTAGTCAATAAACTAGTTCTCTTGCATATGTTATTGCGATTAAACTGCCAAATGCTCACAAGGTAATGAAAACAGTTGGCTGTGCCTGTGCACGTATGCAGTTACAGAAATATTGTGTGTATATTAGATCCATCTGTTGTTACTAAAGTGAAAGCAGTTTAATACAGTATGAATCTGCTTTTAGTATGAACTGAACAACAGAAAATCACTCACTGCTTTTGACTGACTGAACTTAACTGAACTGAACTGACTGACTAGTAGCTTTAATAAGAATACATCTCTTACTTGAATGCTGCTGTTAATGCTCTAGTGAGGAGATAAACATGGAGGGCTGTGTACAGCTCTCTGAGGGTGGGGTCTACGCTAAAACGGCAGTTTCCATCAACACTCACGGTCGGGGCCTTTGCAGTGTGACGTCACACAGCTTGAAATAGCTTGTGCTGAGACACTGCTCAGTGGGGATTCAAAAAAAATGAGTGGGTGGATTTTTACCATTTATAGGGTTGTTGTGTACTGCCAATGCACATTTACCTTATAAAAGTGAATTTTGCATTATAGGTGCCCTTTAACTCTTTCCCCAGACTGATCTCATGAAATGTATGACACGCCAATTCGTATGCCATTTTGGTGTGCTATCAAGACGCATAATCACTTTTTAGCGTGTTTATCAACGCCATTTCATTCTATCCCCTACACTGCCCCTACCCCTAAACCTACCCATCACACCACACACACACACACACACTGCCCCTAAACCTACCCATCACAAGAAACATTTAGCATTTTTACATTTTCATAAAAAAACATCATTTAGTATGTTTATAAATCCATTTACATTGTGGACACACACACACACATAGTTAGTTTTGGCTTAGACATACACACAAAATCACACGGCGTAGACATAAACGCGTAGATGATGGTTTGTTTCGGCGTACACATACACGCGGAATCAAACGGCGTAGACATACGCGCGGATAGCTCAAAATGCGTACAGATAACACGCCATTTTTGGCTTTAGAAAGTGACGTGTATGTTTACGCAAAGTCATGATGCCATGTTGCTATCCCCACCAACTTTATAAAAATAAAAAAAAAGTCCATCAACATCAACAGCATCTTGCAGTTGATGGAGATTTGTGGAATGCACATCCAGGGCACGAAGCTCCCATTCCACCACATCCCAAAGATGCTTTATTGGGTTGAGATCTGGTGACTGTGGGGGCCATTTTAGTACAGTAAACTCATTGTCATGTTCAAGAAACCAATTTGAAATGATTCGAGCTTTGTGACATGGTGCATTATCCTGCTGTAAGTAGCCATCAGAGGATGGGTACATGGTGGTCATAAAGGGATGGACATGGTCAGAAACAATGCTCAGGTAGGCCGTGGCATTTAAACGATGCCCAATTGGCACTAAGGGGCCTAAAGTGTGCCAAGAAAACATCCCCCACACCATTACACCACCACCACCAGCCTGCAATTCAGTTTGGAGTTCAGGAGATTGTCTTGACCGGGACCACACCCCTAAATGCATTGAAGCAACTGCCATGTGATTGGTTGATTAGATAATTGCATTAATGAGAAATTGAACAGCTGTTCCTAATAATCCTTTAGGTGAGTGTATATCACATCACAAATAGGAATAAGTCAAATAATAAGTTTGTCAGTGACCTCAACAGATAGATTTAGATCCTGCTCATGTATCAGTAGAGGACTGCAGTCTGTGCAGACAGAATGTGCGTCTTCAGTCAGTGCCTCAGGCTTGAGCTCGTGACCATCATCTCGGGTTGTGAAAGGAGGCATCATCTGTCCCTACACAAAACGATAGTGACTTCCCTTACTTCTTCACTATCAACCACTGTTTCTCTCCAGACCTTTTCCTTGTCACCTTCACAAATTGTCGGCCCAAGGCTACTCGTGTCATGCACTTTCCTGCAAATAAACCCCCTCCAGATGCTTTGCTTATTATGAGAGAAGCTAAAAATAAGCACAGGGCTCATGCGGCTAACTAACTGTCCTCTGTTGCAGAGGCTTTAATATTAACTGGCTGTTTTTATTTTGTATTATCTTAATTTTACAGATGAGCTCTGGCCTTAAACTAGGAGCAAGACATGGTGTGTGATTTCTAAATTGCATCCAAGCTGTGCCTTACCTACTGTGCCAGAGCTCTGACAACTTTCAAAAATGGAATGGCATTTCAAAACTAAATACCTCTTCAACAGAAAACATAAAATAAGCACTGGCATTTTCACCTCAATGTATCCTAGATAAATATATGTCCTACAGAATAGAGGAGGAAGCAGAGATGAGATAAAGGGCATTTACATGCACAATAAATAGCTGATAACTGAAATGTTAATTATAAAAACCTGCCAATGCAATATATATATATTTTTTTAAATATACTGGGTAAAAATGTATTTGTGCTGACAAGCACTGTCTAAACTAGCATATATTTTCTTACACACAACTTTATTTAGCATAATATAATAGTGCATAAGAATATTCAAAATATAATGTGAAATCAAAGTCCTTTAAAGGGTCCATAGAATGAAACTTTCACATTTGTAGCATTTAGTTAGGTTTCTGCTGTGTCTGCCAGCTCAGAAAAGCTGAAAAGAAAACATGCAGCCAGTTTGTTATAAACTGTCTGAGTTTGAAAATGTGTCATTCGGTGACATGTTTCAATTTGTTGCCGGTTTTGACAAACTAGCTAGTTATTTGAATATGATCGCCTCTGAGAAACATACGAAGTCTGCCCTCTTCTCAGCCCATTTTGTACACAGATAGCGAAGCAACTAACAAAGATGCCTTTCGTTTAACTACAAAAAATAAAAACTTGACCAAAATCACTTTTTGATTTTGTCAGGGGAAAAAAGCATTAATGAATGCGGTTGCCAGCTGACCAACTAAACAAAGATTTCTTAGAAAATTTCCACCATTCTTCAGTAATGTTTTTCTCGTCTCCACACCTCATAAATGAATCTCAAAATCACAGTAGCATTAAAGGGGTCATATTTTGCTAATTTAAAATTTCATTGTTTTGATTAGTGTGTGTGATAGAATAGGTTAACATCAGAGCTCGACATTAACGCTTGTCCGGGACAAGTGGATTTTTTGAAGGGGCAAGTGAAAGAGAATTTTACTTGCCCGACTGGACAAGATTAAACCTGATAAAAAAAAAAAAAAAACGACATATAGGGCAACATGACATCATGACTTTGCGTAAACATACACGCCACTTTCTAAAGCCAAATGGTGTGTTATCTGTACGCATTTTGTGCTATCCGCGTGTATGTCTCACGCCATGTGATTTCGCGTGTACTATGTGTACGCCGAACCGAACTATCATCTCCGTTTGTATGTCTCGCTGTGTGATTCCGCGTGTATGTCTCGCGTGTGATTCGCGTGTATGTCTACACCGTGTGATTCCGCATGTATGTCTCGCCGAGTGATTCCGTGTATGTCTATGCCATGTGATTCAGCGTGTATGTCTCGCCGTGTGATTCCGCGTGTATGTCTCGCCGTGTGATTCTGCGTGTATGTCTCGCCTTGTGATTCCGCGTGTATGTCTCGCCGTGTGATTCCGCGTGTATGTCTCACGGCTTGTGATTCCGCGTGTATGTCTCGCCTTGTGATTCCGCGTGTATGTCTCGCCGTGTGATTCCGCGTGTATGTCTCGCCGTGTGATTCTGCGTGTATGTCTCGCCTTGTGATTCCGCGTGTATGTCTCGCCCGTGTGATTCGCGTGTATGTCTCGCCGTGTGATTCCGTGTGTATGTCGCCTTGTGATTCCGCGTGTATGTCTCGCCGTGTGATTCCGGCGTGTATGTCTCGCTGTGTGATTCCGGCGTGTATGTCGCCTTGTGATTCAGCGTGTATGTCTCGCCCGTGTGATTCGGCGTGTATGTCTCGCCGTGTGATTCGGCGTGTATGTCGCCTTGTGATTCAGCGTGTATGTCGCCCGTGTGATTCCGCGTGTATGTCGCCATGCGATTCTGCGTGTATGTCTCGCCTTGTGATTCAGCGTGTATGTCGCCGTGTGATTCCGGCGTGTATGTCTACGCTGTGTGATTCTGCGTGTATGTCTCGCCTTGTGATTCCGCGTGTATGTCTCGCCCGTGTGATTCGCGTGTATGTCTCGCCGTGTGATTCCGCGTGTATGTCTCGCCGTGTGATTCCGCGTGTATGTCTCGCGTGTGATTCGGCGTGTATGTCTCGCCGTGTGATCCCGCGTGTATGTCTACGCCGTGTGATTCCGCGTGTATGTCTACGCCGTGTGATTCCACGTGTATGTCTACGCCGTGTGATTCCGCGTGTATGTCTCGCTGTGCGATTCTGCGTGAATGTCTATGCGAACGAACCAGTGTGTGTGTCCCCACAACGTAAATGGATTTATAAACATACTAAATTACGTTTTTTTTTTTTTTTTAATGCAGAATGTTTCTTGTGATGGGTAGATTTAGGGGCAGGGGCGTGTGTGTGTGTGTGTGTGTGCGTGCGTGCGTGTTGGGTAGGTTTAGGGGTAGGGGCAGTGTAGGGGATAGAATGAAACGGCGTTGATAAAAACGCTATAAAGCGATTGTGCGTCTTGATAGCACGCCAAAATGGCATACGAATTGGGGTGTCAAACATACGCCATTTCATGAGATCAGTCTGTATAATGTAATGAACTGACTGTAACAAGGTCCAAAACAAATCAAAAACAAATGAGCGCCGCTCACAAAGAAACTCGGTTAACATACTGCGGTAAAAATTCTAAATGTGGAGTTTTTATATTTATAACAACATATTATACAGTTAAAGGTGCACACCATTGTGTAATTTGCACTGTTAGACAATGGTGCCTCTGTTTTATCATAATTTTCAAAGATAATATCTGGTGATTTTCCTCCTAACCCCAACATGCTTTCTGCCAGAGTCCTAATCCGATTCTTTTCCACATGTGAGGTGCAGACCTAATGTCCCAAGATGCTGCGTTCAAACTTGGCGTCATCAAACTACACCTTTGTTTTGAACAGCGCCCTCTAGCGGATGGAAAAGTTGCATAGTGCACCTTTAAACAACATCACCGACCAAGAGTTTTCCTGAATACCATCACAATTGAAAATGTGACAGATTTCATATGACAGTTCCATAAGCAATTAAATAACATTAAGTCACTTACATTTAAGATGCTATATTTACTGTGTTTTTGTGATATTTCAGCAGCGAAAATAGTTGCAAACAAAGGTCAGAGCCGAACCATAATGCATCTCACAGCAACAGTGTGTTACTGAAGGATTCAGCATTTTGAATGAATCGGTTGAATCAAAGATTCAATGACCCAGTCATTAACAACTGCCTTGTTCTTGAATGAATCAGCTGTTTGAACGAATCGACTCAATGACTCACCCTTTAAGACGGTCCCCTGCTGCCACCTACTGGCAGTTTAATTTCATGTTAAACATTCTTTCCAACTTTTCTTATTTGTATATTAAAAAATATTTAATACAATCTCATAACATTTTTAACGCTGTTGTAATTTTTCAGTGTAAATTATTTAATTTGATTGGTAACAACCCTATAGTGTCTTATTGTAGTTTAATTTACTGGTAAAATTTAAGAATATAAAATTAAAGCTGAAGCATAGCCTATATTTAATAAGATTAGGGAAAAATGCCCTTTATAAAAGGTAAAAATATCACAAATATGCAGATTTAAATGATCAAAGCTGATTGAACACTGCTGAGAATAGTGTCAGAATAAATTACATTTACAAATACAATTAGATTTAAAAAAAAAAAAATTCTGGACATTTACTAGACTGTACATTTCCTGAAGAAAATGTGAGTGGTGCTTGCTGTGGCAAAACTCGGGGCCCGGTGGTGCATGTCCGAAGGACAAGCACGTTGAGAGGCTTAATGTCGAGCCCATTTTGACATTATTTTTCACATAATCCTTCAATCCTTGTTGAAAACCTTCTCCAGAGCGCTCTGGACCTCAGACTGAGGCAAAGGTTCCTCTTCCAACAGGACAACCACCCTAATCACACAGCCAAGATAATAAAGGAGAGGCTACGGGACAACTCTTTGAATGTCATTGAGTGGCCCAGCCAGAGTCCAGACTTGAACTCAATTTAACATCTCTGGAGAGATCTGAAAATGGCTTTGCACCGACGCTCCCCATCCAACTTGATGGAGCTTGAGAGGTCCTGCAAAGAAGAATGGGAGAAACTGCCCAAAAATAGGCGTACCAAGCTTGTAGCATCATACTCAAAAAGACTTGAGTCTGTAATTTTGCAACAAAGTATTGATCAAAGGCTGTGAATACTTATGTATACATGTTGTTGTTGTTGTTTTATAAATTTGCAAAGATTTCAAACATTTCTGTCACGTTGTCATTATTCGGTATTGTGGTAGAATTTTGAGGAAAATAATGAATTTAATAGATTTTGGAATAAGGCTGTTACACAATGGTGTCTCGTTTTTTTTTTTTTAAATAGCTTCATGTTCAAAGATAATATCTGGTGATTTTGTATTTATTGGTTCCTCCTAAACCCAAATAGCAAGGAAATCTAAAATGCAAGCCGAACCAAAGCTCGGGTCTTAGGAGGGTATATAGCCTACGTTGTTCTCCGTGGTTCAGGATTTTGTGCTACTGTTTTATATATAAGTCTTAATCTCTGCAACATGGCAACAACACTTCAATTTACTGTAACCAGTTATCTTCTTCCTTTGTGTATGTCTTTGGGCGGCATAATGCTAATATTTTTCATTTTGATGTGGACGTTTAAGGAAGTAATATCTGGACTTTGATCAAGGTATTTTCACATAGTTCTGGATCAGAGTTCTCTATTAGAATAAAACGCTTTGTGGGAGACTATGCGCTTTGTAACTTTGCAGATCATATACACAACATATAAACGTATAAAATTACACACTAAAGAAAAAGGAAAACATTAAAAAGCATCATATGATCAAAAAATACAGAAAATGAGGAAGACTAGGGTGAGCAGGAGGGCAAGATAAACCTTTCCGAACAAGAGTATTCAAGGATTTGTGGAGACAAAGAACAGACATCATGAAGCACTTGAGGCTGTGATGCTGTGTTCAACGTTGTTGTCATACCATTTTATGAGCTGTTCAACATTAAATATTTACATTCAGAGGCAATTAGTGGTTCTGGGAACGAAAACCACCGGGGTGCCAAGGACATCCTTTTCTTTTAATTAACTTTCCCTCAGGAAAATAATGGGATGTTTCAACCCCACTATCATAAATGATGACATGATTAGACAATATAGCTCATCTCTGATAGCGCTGAAAGCATTTATGGATAGCATTAAAGCATGTCCAACTTGTTATTTTGCTCCTTTATTTCTAGAAAGTGCTCCTCCGGCTAGCTTCTCCACCCAAACAATTAATAATCCCTAAGGTTGATGGATGATTAAAATTCGAACTGGGAGCCCCCGTTTCAAGTTTTTAAATGAGCGGCCTCCCTCATTTGAGCAAAGTCAGGAGGAGGCTGATGAGACTAAATTTAGCAGAGGAGGCAAGAAAGAAAAGCATTCAACCTCCCACCTAGCAATAATGTCCTGCCTTTGCTTCCTGTGAGGATTCGATTTGCCAAAACAGCCAAATATTGCTGCAAAATGCCAGCTGCGCATTTAATTATTGTTGCTGCAATTATGACACACAAATGTCCTTTAAAGTCTAGCTTTGGTGCACGAGTCATCCGTAATATGCAAAATAGATAAAGATGGTTTCCCTTTCTCTTCCCGTTATTAAAACAGGCAGTTTTTACAACCGCAATCGACTCTACACTGCTTGCAATTAATGTTGTTGAACCTGTAGTTAGGCAAATATATGACCATTATCAGAGTGATACAGTACATTAATCGGGAGAGAAAACAGATAAAATGTAATTACATTCATGCATTTGGCAGACACTTTTATCCAAATCGACTTACACTGCACTCAAACCATGCATTTTATCAGTTACCCAGGAATTAAACCCATGGCATTGGCATTGCTAGAAGCATGCTTTATTGTTTTAGAAAGGAACGCACAAATACCGCAGAGGCAAACCTGCTGACGAGAGCAACAGAACAAAGTACTGGAAAAGAAATGGAGTGGATACGACTAGAATTAAACCAATTAGTCGGCCAGGATTTGGGCATTGGGGTTATTGCCATTGACTGTATACAGTTGGCCAAATAACAGAAATTAAGCTTCTCCCTTGTGTCCGAGCTATCTTGTTAATTGACAACAAACAACCACTCTTTTTATTTTTATTTTTAAATTCTATCGGGCAAAGGGGTTAAATGTTGTGTAAAATAAGCATTTATGTTTACTCGCTCCCATGTCAAATTTTCTTATGTGGAACACAAAAGGTTTCTGTTTTTCACAAGGATCAAAATTGCGTCCATTGGTCACATGCTCCTGAAATTGAATCTGTGGAATCTCAAAATATTTTTGGGAGCATTTGTGCGAGTGAAAATAATTGGAGAGGTGCAACTGGTTTTCACTTCTCTACAAAATGTTCTCTAATTACTGCACAGTATGTGCCTGCTGTGAGCTGATACAGTGGCCGGTCCACCATTCCATCTCATCCATCACATAACCGATTAAACTTCATCTTTATGCTCTTAACTTTAAAGCAGACTTTAGGTTGGTTAATATGAAGCTTGGTTAATACTCATAACATCCGAACGAGTGCAAAGGTGGTCGTACGCAGGACCTTTCAGAAACTTGGCTCCACGTGACTCCGCTTCCAAATATGCACGACTTTGAGCTGAATCCGGCTCTCACAGGCACCACAATAGCAGAAATAAAAATATAAGAAAAAAAAAAAAATGTGTTTAGTAAAAATTAAATGAAATTAGAAAAATATTTAAAGTGCCCATATTATGCTATTTTAAAGTTTCCTAATTTAGTTTTGGAAGTCTCCAACAAGTTTACATGCATCAAAGGAATAGTTTAATTTTCTCATAAAATACACTGCACATCATCACAATGTTCAATGATTCTCAAATGAATCAGTCTCTCTAAATCCCTCTTTCCCCAAGCTACTCTCCTCTGATTGGTCAGATGGCCAAGTCTGTTTTGATTGGTCTACCGCGTACAGGTTTGCACATTACATTATACCCATTGTTTGCACATTTTACTTATATATATATATATATATATATATATATATATATATATATATATATATATATATATATATATATATTTTATGTTAACCAGTTAGTTATTTATTTTATCTTTTACTTGATTGCTTATAATTCTATGTTGAGTACTTTTTATTCTATTTCTATTTTTAATTTCCTCCTTGTGTTTCTTGTAACTGTTATTTGCACTGTCTATGGAGCGGACCTGTTTACATTTCACTGCCAGTTATATATTCTGTATATAATTGTGTATGTGACAAATAAAACTCTTGAATTACTTGAATTACTTGAATTACAGCGGGTATTTTGGAAACTAAATGGGCATTACCATAACTGAACACCAGCTCCTTTCAGGAGGCTTCCTAAAGCTCAGCGATTGTACACACTGTATAGACCGTAATGATGATGTTGATTTTACATCAATCCCAGCGCGAGTCCGAATCGATGATGAAATGATGGAAGAACTAGATATTCAACCCGAACCTTGCGCAGGACGTTTCCCAGTGATTCTACTCAGTTTGAGGTACATTATGACATGTTTCAGCTGTAATTCCTAACCATCAGCATTAACAAATGTGTTTCCATCAACATGTGTGTGCACTGTGTGTTTCAAATTTATTGCAGTGCACATGTAGGAACTGTATACAATATAACAGTATAACAATATAACAATATATCAATAACAGCGCATACGTTATCCGAGCACTAACGTGAATGACTGATGTAACATTAAAATTAGCAAAACAAATCTTGCTCCATCCTTTATTTTTACTCAAAGTAGTAAGAATGACAGACAATCTGCATTAATAGACACAGTTTAAGGTAATACTGCAGCCCACAGCTGATTTACAGTATTTCAGTAAGACCGTAATAATGTGAGTTGGCCAGTTAGCCAGAGACCTACACAATATGAAACACAATAAACACTGATGACATGATGCTGTCCAGTACAGGAATCAGCTGCAGTGTTTGAGATGGTTCAAGTTTTCCCTTGTGTCTGCGCATGCAATAAGTCGACGGGCATTATGCTAATGTTTCGTCTTGACGTCACAACAAAACGGTTTTGGGATTTGTTTTAAACGATTCATTTACGGTAATTGACTCAAATTCGACTCTAACTTTTGAGAGACAATAACTATATATATGGTGCACTTTCAGATTTAAAACTTTGTAGGATGTTTTCATTCAATTAGAACTGCTATACACTACATTAAAAGGTAATTATAGTTTGTTAAATTTAGTTTATATGTTCTCATATCCATATATTTTGTTCTAAAGTAACTATAGTAGTAATCTCAAGGTTTACTGAATTTTACATTATTCTTTAGTTCTTTTGTTGTGTGGGTTTAGTGAAATATAATTAAAAACAAATTTTCACACATGTACCTTACTTCTCACCTCTGCTGCCTGATGGTTTTAGAGAATAATTACTCCGAGTAGCCCCTGTTGTTTTAAAGAATAGTACAATGGCAAACACGTCATGTAGAAACGGCCTCATCCATTTGGAGAGAAGCAAGCGCAGTCAGCGTAGACTCTAGCTGTGTGTAGCCAGGTGAAAGTATAAACAAGGCAATCACTCCCTTTCACCGCACTCCGTTGTCACGTGACTGGGGGCTAACTAGCTCTCTTTCAAGAGCTGAAGAGAGAATTTTTTTGAAGGGGAATGTGAAAGATAATTTTACTTGCCCGACCGGACAAGTAGCCTGATTAAAACGTCAATACCAAAAAATAACTAGGGAATTACCAAAATACGAGTGATTCTGATTTTATTTAATTTAGTGTAAGTGGCGATTGATGATGGATTATATATAATGCATGTACTGATGGTAACAAGGTTGCGCTGTTGAGGCTTGCGCAGCCTTTCGATTTGAAATCTATACAAATGAGCGCAGTACACACAAATAAACTCAATTAACATACTGTGGTTAAAATCCAAAATGTAGAGTTTTTATATTTTTTGCATATTTATGTTAAGCAACATCATAAAAACAAAAGTGCTGTTTTCCTGAATACCATCACGGTTGAAATCATGAAATTGATTTCATACAGCAGTTAAGCATTAAGTCACTTACATTTTAAACGCAATATTGAGGGTTTTTTCTATTTCAGCAGCGAAAATAGTTCCAAACAAAGATCACAGCAGAGCCATAGCGCATCTCACATGCAGCAACACTTAAACTGTGTTTTCATTACTGAATGTTTCAGCATTTGGAACAAATTGGTTGAGTCAAAGATTCAATGACCCATTCATAAACAACTGCCTCATTCGTGAATGAATCAGCCATGTGATCGAATCGTTCGAATAAATGACTCAATGACTTTAGTCATTAAGACTGTCACCTGCCGCTCCCTACTGGCGGTTTAGTTTCATGTTTAACTCTTAAATGCATGACTGTTTCGCCAAATATTCTTACATATTTGGGTTGTTCATATTCATGGCTAGATCTCTACCTGTTGCGATAATATAAACAAATCCTGATATAAGAGTAATAATTACAGAAGAATAAAATAAAACATATTTCGTTACCTTTTGTAGCTTGGAAGGGTTCAGTATCATATGTCCTTGTCAGAGCTCATTTCCCAGTACATTCAGCATCTGCCTCATATTCGCGATCTCGCGCATATTCTCCAAACTCATTTTCAACTTCTAAATCAATATTTTGATTACTGACAGCTTCTTCTCCAGATCCATCATCAAGTGACATTGACACTAATATTCGATTGTGTTTAGTCCTTGCTCTCTGTATATAAAAATATATAATCATAAGCTGACCAAAATATATATAATATAAAACTAGGCGATTGTGTTATTCAGCTGCAAAAAGTAATTCTTGAAAAAAATCTTTGGTGCACAGTTATTTTAAAATTAAATTGAACTATAAAATACATTCATGAAAAACAATTGATATTATTAGATTTATATTTAGTTATGAATGTAAATAAGTATATGTAAAATAGGATTAAAATACATTTATTTTAAATGTAAAATTACAGCATTTTAATGAGGCAATAAGATATGATAGATAAGACAGAATAAGATAGGCTTAGCCTTTTAATAATCTTTAAGTGTGCATAACCATGATAATATGAAAAGCTGAATGGCAAAAACAGGATGCAGAATCATGTGCTTAAAGCAACATTGAGTCACAGCGGTGCGCTGAAAGGTTCACGGCACAAAAATAAGAGATGTTGAGAACCCAAATCCCAGTGTATATCTACATCTAACAGTTTTTTGATAATGTATTGCTTAACGGTTTTAAATTACAGTTATTGCTTGTGTGATGCAAATTCATAGTCCTTGTGTTGTGATCTAACCCAGTAGCCAGAAACAGCATTAAACTCCAGCACGATAGTCATTTTATGCAAATCAACCATCCTTTATCTACATATCAAGCATTATAATGGGAATATATTATATTGGGGAGAGATTTACCGTGCTGCTGACTGTCATAACCAAATTTGACACGCTGTTTTAATGCTGAACGGAGAATGATTGACGGCCACAGTGGAGTGAAGACAAGTTTCCGTGAACTTAAATTTTACGATGTAAATATTCTTCTGTCCCTCACTCTTCAACCCTGCTCCTGGGGACCCACTGTCCTGCGACGTTTATTTCCAACCTGCTTCAGCACACTGGCCTGTGTATTTTCAACAAGTGATCCTGAAGAGCTTGATTAGCTTCACCTGTCTTTGATTAGGGTTGGAGCTAAACTCTGCAGGACAGTGGGTCCACAGGAGCAGGGTTGAAGACCTCTGAGCTATGGAATGGCTTCAGATGACTTTGAATATAATGCACAAAAACTGAATTGGTGCTTGTCTATTTCTTTTGTTTTATATATATATATATATATATATATATATATATATATATATATATATATATATATATATATATATATATATATATATATATATATATATATATCTAGTTAATTTATGGGAAATACTGCACGCTTTCATCAGATTTTATAAATTGAATTGTCTGCTGTATAGACAATGTGCAACAATGACCTTAAGATTTGTCTGTTTATCAGATCTTAAGATTTTTGTTTAATTATTTCAGTTCTTGTGTGTGTTTGTGGGAAATCAAAGGGTTTTATGGTGCAGTAGGATGTGTTATAAACATCCCCTCTATGGCTTACGGTCATACCACCCTGAGCATAGCAGATCTCGTCTGATGGATCAACTTCCTGAAGTCAATATAAGCAGATGGTAATGATAGCACGAAACAGAAGCACTAGCTCTTAGCAGTCACACTGCCAAGACTGCAGGTGTAGGATACGAGATTACGACGCCTACAGTAGATAAGCAACATGATTGTGGATTACACATGTATCAGTAGGTCCCAGGTAACAAAGCCGGATTCCAAACATAAAGCCAGATTATAAAACATAAAGCCGAGGTGGCAACATTAAACCAGATTACTAGCTAGGGGAAAGAAATAAATACATTTCCAAGAAGTGGTTTCATTGCAAACGCTGTGAAATCTACCTTAAACATTTATCATTTTTGTTAGGGGTGGAAAGCAATGGATTTGTTATTTATAATTTAAACTAACTTCATCCTGTTGCTGTACTTTCAAGTGAGTAATACCGTTGTATCTGCCTGTGGAAGTGAAGGACACACTCATGCTTGAAAGACTCCATCGATTGACCAATAATGTTTATCTGTTACGGTTACGTTCAGGACAAGAAAATAATGTCAGTAAGAGAGGTTTCTATTCATACTAATATTTTTAGTCACATGGTTGGATAATCCTCCCCGGACCTTTTAGCGAAGACTCCAAAGGGCAGTAGGGCACCTGCTGAGCTCAGGTGACTCGGCTGTAAAACCTTTGGAAGAGATGGCAATTTTTTTTTTTCTCTCAGGTTACTTTGAGAATTTGTCCTCTTCTAAATATTGGTAACTATTCAGAGTTTTAAGCAGTAAAATCACATTAAATAAACATTTCTGGACTCAAACTGTAAGTATACATTAAGACAGGGGTTTTCAAACTGGGGTTCGGGGACCCCCAGGGGTCCTCCAGAAGGTTCTAAGGGGTCCCCAGAAAGCAAAAATGTCTAACTGTTTCATTTCTAAATGTTTCTTTCTTGTCGTATACATACTTTCCAGTATTGTTTATGTTTGCTTTTGTATCTTTAGTTTTTCTCACTATAGTCCCCTTTATCTCCCTCACTGGGGTTGTAAGGCAGTATGTAAGCTGCTTACATTCACATTTATTGTGAAAGTTGCTTATACAAGCAACTTTTATTTTGTTTAATTGAAAATGTTCTTCTTTAGGTTCATACATCCAACATTAAGTATAGCCAATTTAAGTTTGGAAACAATATGTTGTATTTGTAATGTAACAGATACTAAAAACTACAGAAAACCTAAAGATACAAAAGCAAACATAAACAATTCTGGAAAGTATGTATACGGCAAGAAAGAAACATTTAGAAAAGAAACAGTTATTTATCTAACAGTCCAAATGTTTTTTCATACATAAAAATATATAGATGGATTTTAGGAAGGGGGTCCCTCATAAAAGGTTCATCATATTTGGGGGTCCTTGGCATCATAACGTTTGAAAAACCCTGCATTAAAAGACCAGTATTATCTTTGCTAACTGATCTTCTCATATGTTCTTCTTTGTGCTCTTTTCTGCTCTAATTCAAATCATGGCCAGAACTAGCCTGCTCTGATTGTTGAGAGATTCTTCTTCTCGTTTTTCTGTCATTGTTAAGAACCTCACCATGTTATCTTCACTGCTAACTGTGAGTTCTCTTCTGTCTTCTGAGCAAAGTTCAAAAAAGTAAAAATGGATAAATTAAAAAAAAAAAATGTTCATACAAATATAAACGTTAACAAATTTGCTGGGAAAAAAGCATTTGAAAGTGAGAGGATGTTTCTTCTTTTGCTAAGTGTGTGTATGTATATATTAAAGCTTTTTAAAAATAAAAAAATACTTCAGCAAGGATGTATTAAATTGATCAAAAGTGACAGTAAATATATATTTCAAATAGAATAGAATAAAAAGCTTTTTTTTTAACTTTATATTTCTCAAAGAATCCAGAAACATGTATTACAGGTTCCAAAAAATAAATATCCAACAGCACAACTGTTCATTATTGCTAATAAGATTTTTAATTTTTTGAGCAGCCAATCATCATATTAGAATGATTTCTGAAGGATCATGTGACACTGAAGACTGGAGTAATGATTCTGAGCTTTGCCATCACAGGAATGAATTACATTGTAAAATATATTATATTAATATAAATTGAAGTAATATTTTACAACATTAATGTTTTTACTGTATTTTTTATTAGACTTTATTTTTTTTATATCCAACCCCAAACATTTGATTGGTACTTTCTGGGCTCACCATCTTCTA
This sequence comes from Gobiocypris rarus, assembly GCA_023029165.1. Classification (NCBI taxonomy): domain Eukaryota; kingdom Metazoa; phylum Chordata; class Actinopteri; order Cypriniformes; family Gobionidae; genus Gobiocypris; species Gobiocypris rarus. The sequence goes on along the minus strand of CM040919.1, from coordinate 32,204,286 downwards.
ACATTACACTCTGACACACCATATGTCTTGGCTGCTTAATGAGAGTTGTTTGACGCTGCTGTGTTTATCAGTCCTGGGGGGCACATACGTTTTACACATATTTGGCGATCCCTACTGTTGCAGGTGTATTATTGATGTAAAAGTCTAGACCCTCAATATAAGATGCACCCATTTTTTTCAGATGTATTCTGATGGAACATTGCACTTAAATTATGCTTCAAAACGTTAACACTGCCCTCATTTGAGTGAAAATTTGTGGTGGCATAGCCCACCTTAGCATCTTGATAAATCCATCCCTGTTGTGATTTACATCTGTACAGACTATTTCAGACCAAAACTTCTGCTAGACTGATTAACATCAGCCTTTCCATCCTCTCACCTGTGCTGTTCCCCAGTTGTCTCATCTCTCTCACTCTTTGTATCTTAGCATAGTGTTAAAGGTGTGAAAAGATTGCTCTGGGGGGGAGGCAGTAACAGGAGGAGGTCACAAAGGCCAGCCGAGACACTGTCGATACTGTTTCCCGCTGCATCTTGGGAGCAGGTGGTGTTGAGGTCCGATGCTGCCTGCTGATAACTTCTGCCTTAGTGAGCTGCTTGTGTGGCTTACATATCTCGCCTCCTTGAACCGGCTACAGTTTAAAATCGTACTCGATGCTAAACAGACCCTCTGGTTAGGATTTAGATTTGCTTGTTGTGCTATTGAATTGAGTCCTCAGATTCTGCCTTTTTAAAAACCGAGCATTTTCAAGTGCATATCAGAGGTAGGTGTTCTAAATAATGCATTGAAGATTGGAGCATTTTTGTGCGTCTACTCTGATTTTCTGAGCACTGCACCAATAAGCACTAAACTGCCAGGCAATCAGTGCAGTTCTTTTGAAAATTGTCTGCACTGTATCTAGCTCTGTCCTGCATAGCTATTTTCACTTGTCACTTTGACAGTGGCGCTGACGAGCTTCACATACGCCTGGAGTCAAACCCTTCTCCCTATCATACCATACTTATCTGAATGTTTTTGCTCTTCAGAAAATTGCTTTGTGTGTACTCCAGAGGCTGAGCTTTATAATTGACTATGCCTTTATTACTCTCCGCTGTAATGAAGGCTTTATAGCTAATTGCAAATTACAAAACGGACAGTTTCAGTTCTTAAATCTGATTGGATGAGCCCCATTTGAAGGGGTCACATGAATGATGTTTGATTGGCAACTTTCTGCAGATAGCATAATAAACTAACGGAAGAATTGTTTATTGTTGTGATCATCATTAATAATGCACTCAATTATTCACTGAACATCTGTCTTTCAGCATATTGCCCAACAGCACAGTTAAGGTTGCATTATACCTAACATCCTTAACCATGGTGTAATCTCTTTAAAGCATAGCAGTTTGTGTCGTTTTGCTTAGATTCTGCTCCAAAACATAGGAAGCTGACATCTAAGGTAGCATACGAAGTCAAATGATATCTCATCCATGCATCCATGATGATTGGATGGAAAATAAATGTATTCAATACCAAAATCTTTTTGAGATATAAAAAAAAAAAATTAAATGGCCAATCTATTGCCATCTCTTTTGGCACAGCCTTCGCACAGTATTATGCCCTTTAAAATGCTGCTCACCAACAAAACATTAGCTCATTAGATTTTTAAACTGAGTAAATAACCGGCTCTCAGTCAACTTTTCTCCAGTAGCAATGTGAGTGGTGCCGCACCTGATGTACACCAGTGTTCCTAATTGCCTGTTACGTTTGACCATTAGAGGAATAAGAGAGACAGTCGACAGCTTTGAGCACCCACCTGCACGTGCCTTCAGCAAAGAGGTTAAATAGGGTTAATATACTGATCAATGCATGTGTCCCTGAGGCTTTTACTCTAAATGTCAGACGCTAGCACTAAAGATGTGGTATAAAACATCTCTTCTAACATGCACTAACACACACCTGGGAGAAATCATTTTTGTTATTATTCCATCTCAACTACACTTACAGCATGAAGATTATGAAGATGATATTTCAACATCTTAAGCAAAACCTGCATTAAAAATGCATAGCAGGAAAAAAACAAATACTGAAAGTTTTGAAATGCTGCAGTGACAGCTAATTTTAACCTGTGAAGCTGGCGATTAAATTTCAGTAAAGTTGTTTTCTTTTTTTGCAATGCTCAGTCTGCAAAAAAAGATGAGGTCAGTTTTGAGACATCTATAGGGTACAACAGGGCTAAAGGCACACCTTAAGAAAAAAAAAAATTGTTTCTCTATCCCCATAGTGTATGATTGCATGAAATGTTTTGTTGTATAGAGCAACAAATTGTGTGAAAATAAATCACAATGTCTTTATTTTGTTAAAAAATCGTATAAATGTATGGTGTGTCAAAGGGGGGCTTTTACCCCACTCACAGGGTAAATACATTTATACAAATACTTCAGCTAAAATAATGTTTTATTAAGTGGAAGTTAATACTTGTTCAAAATAATCACTTTAGCTAAGTTTGCACTATATTCTGTTTAGTTTGATCATAGACTGTAAAAAATATGGACGTAGTGTTCGTGATGTCACCCATAGGATTCTGAAGTAGGGACAAGCTGGCCGTTGCCATCTTAGCAGTGCGTCATCGTGCGTCACTCCCGGATTACAGAAAATGGGCAAAGAGGAGGGACGTGGGTGGAGCTGAGGTGACGCGACGACTAACATACAGCAGATAAATGGCTACCCACCTGCCACTCAAGTGGCCACGCCCTTAATTATGCAGAACTTTAGGCTTTATATAATGTAAACGAATGAGCTATAAAAAATAAAAAAATCACCCCCCTCAGTTGTCAGGAAGGGCAAAATTAGTTTTTGTGCCATCTAGTGGTTTAGAAGAAAATAAAATCAAAGGAGCCTTTAGCCCCCATTGTACCCTACCAGATGGGGTTTTGATGGGCACTTTCAGGATTATCATTACAGTCAACATGAAATCAGAACTGACCTTATTGACTTTCTTTATACGTGTTACTGGCTTGCAAATAAAATGGGTTGCAAATACAGCTGCATGTTGACTTAAAGGACAATATTATCACTTAGCAGAGAAATTTTTCACTGAAATAATTTGTTAATTTGATCCTCCAGGCTGACACAAATGACCCCAAGATGTTTTATGTCTTAAAATAGGGTACTAAACTCAGTCCTGTAAGGGCAAAGGGTTCTGCATATTATTCATTCCACCCATGCAGCACAACATTTGATCTGACTAATTAGCTAATGCCTTAAGCCAAGGAGACAAATGACTCATACAGCGCACTGCTTAGTCAGAACAAGTGATACAGACGTATGGCCAACCTGGTTCAGCATTTACAATAGACATGCATCATATTTACCTCCCAAATAAGTCTTTGATGTGACCGTGAATCTCTTCTAAAGCTTAAAGACAATGGGTTTTGTGCACTAGTAATTGCCTGGATTATTTCGTAATTGTACGCACAGGAGAACTCCTCACAAAAATCAGTGAATTTGGAGTGTTATAAATGATAAATGGCCTCGTGCATAAGACACGCTCAAACCATCTCCATATAAGGGCTTTCCGCACATGATTTTCTTTCAGCCTTTCGTCACTCTCGTCAAACTAACCGCTGTTTGCAGACACGCCCGATCCTCGAGCACTGCCAAAGTGTACCATTCTCACTAGTTTTCACAATAAACAACTTTTATACAGACCCAAAAAGCCGGTCTCCCTTGCGATGTTCTAATGCAAATGTATTTGACTTTTATATGGGCAGTTCTTGAGTACGCTAGCCCAGTATGGGGTGGACTACCTAAAGGTCTCTCTGAGTTAGAGAGGGTTCAAAAACATTGCTGTCGGACCATAGGGATTCCAACCTCTACCCTCCCATCACTGAGTGAGAGGCAAGAGGCCACTTTACGTATTTTTACTAAATTACTCAAGCTGAAGCTATAACGCAGCTTTTCTTACTCTATAACTGTTTATGATGGAATGTATTTAAGATTAAATTATATTATTTGATTATTTGATTTGATTTTATATATTGATTAAATACCTTCTTTATCAGTTCTTTATCCTTGAATTTTAGGTTGCAATAGAGATTGTAAGAAATTTTACATATAAATATGTATGTTTATGCAAACAATTCAGCTGCATAATGTAGCTTAAAGTATTCAGGGCAATTTAAATCAAACTAAATTATATCCACTATAATATCCACTAACATTTTTAAAACATCTTTAGTCTTAGGAGGCTTTCACAGTGGTAGTTTAGTTCAAAACGGCACCACTTGCATGAAAAATGTGAAAGCTGTCATGCGGAGCGCATCATGGTACTGAACCAGAGGAGGTGGTCTGAGCTCGGCTGCAATGGAATTGTGGCATGATTTGCGTTAATGTGAAAGCATCTCAGACTCGGGTCCGGTCTTGTTCAGGAAGTAAAGTAATGTATGTGTGCTTTAGATGATACTGAAGTTATTTGTTAATCAAAACACATGTAGGAGATGACAGTGGTGATGATTTACCTTGAATGCAAGCGAGAGTGAGCGTGTAGTGTAATCGTGCATAGTGAGTGCAAACTGAGTGGCCAATAACAGGCTTACAATCGGCGGTCTCCTCAAAAAGAGCCTTTTGCAAGCAGCAGAAAACCACCTTCATGCGTCGCACATACAGTACAGTGTTATTCACTCTGCTGCACATAATAGCACCAAATTAATAACACACTGTATCGACCTGCATTCTGTTTTCTATTGTGCTCGTTTGTGATGGAACATTTGCACTCAGATTCAGACCGCAGCACATGTTCCCTAGTGTGAAAACCTCCTTCATTTTAAACATACAATATAACTTAGATTCTGATTTGCTTAATATATATATATATATATATATATATATATATATATATATATATATATATATATATATAAAGCAAATCAGAATCTAAGTTATATATAATTTATATATTTTATTTTTATGTGTGTTGCTTAAATGTCTTAATTTTTTAGCCTTTGTGTATTGAATAATATTAATGCAAGGTATGCTTCTGTCTTTCTATTATATCACATAAAGCCCTTTGTTGACTACAAAGTTATAATGAAGAAGATCATTACTCAGAATGAGTACATCAGAACTATGCTGTTTTATTACTCTTAAGTGAGAGTAAATTGCCACGTTGCGATTTGTAAATGAGCCACAACCCTTTTTTCCTTTTCTAAAATCACCAGATATCTAAAAGAGGGAGGATGGTAAGCTTAAACTACTGCTTTACAGTTTAGGTAGGTTATGTTTCTTGAACATAGAAGAAAGATTGAATCCTGGTAAATGATGATGTATGTGCAGTGTAGTTTGATCATGTCTTGTGGTGTCTGGTTACCAAGTGCAAAGACGGAAACTGTGTCTTGAATGTGATGCTGGTACTGTAGCTGATGTGGAGATTTTAGCAGTGGTGCACAATAAAGAGCCATTATATGAGATTGTAGAACATAGTAAGTGAATGCAGACAGTGGCCTTCGACATCCTCAAAGCACTGATTTAGTTTTTTTTTACTTCAGGGGTTATTCATGACTGATCATAGGTCAGACTTTTGATGCAAGATTATGTAAGCGGATACATTCACAGGGATTAAGCTCTTTTTTTTAGGCTATGGCATATTCCTTTATTTAAATATGTCTTGCACAACCATCTCGTATCTTGAATTTGGGTAGCATTTTCGTGGCATTTTTGCCCCACGCCCATTATTTCTCACATGATCTACACTGATCTCAAACGTGGCCTCTATGTAGGGCTGGTCCGAATACCATTTTTTTTGTTCTTCGGTAGTAATCAATGCCGAATATTTGACGCTTCAGTTAGAGAATAGATTAACTACAGTAACAAACGAGAGTCGTAGCAGGAGTCAGATTTCATTCATCACAAGAGTGAGGAGCTGAATGACACATGATCGCGGAAGATTTGGTAAAAGCGATTGTCATTGTACTGTCTTGTTGTTTTGTGAATTGGCAAAACCGAAAGTGAACAAAAGTCATTTGTTCACGGCTGCACAATGCACATGCACTGTAATGGGGAAATTCTCTCACCATCACATCCCTAACAGGTAAATAGGCTAATACATTTTGATTTTATTATTCTATTTTCCACAATGTCAAACCAACGCAGTGTAACCCAAAATGCAAGCTCAGGCATGCACTGCTTCCATATAAGCTCATGCAGTTGTGCGCTCTAGACAGAGAATATACTCCAGTTGCAGAGAACACTTTGGCTAAGAAGAAACAAATATATTTAAGTATAAAGAGGTTGGGTTCGTATTCAACTGTCCATCCTATTAAAAATGGCTAGGCTATAAGATAATAAAATAAATGTTATATTTAAAAAAAAGAAAAAAGTATTATATTTCGCCAGATTTTATAGTGTAAACATGCAAGTTTGAATGAGAACTGTTTCGTGGGGGGTGCCAGGTGTGCAGGGAAAAAAAATGGAATCCCAAAATTGAAAGTCAAATACCAACCCATCGAACGAATGTTCGAATATTCTGGTCCAACCCTACCTCTATGCAATTCAATTGACGGAAATCTGATGTAGCGGTGGAGAACTTTAATCCCTACATTCAGATCTCACTCAGTAAAATATATCATGTACTGGTGTCTCGTAGGGCCAGTGATTGAGCATTCATTATTAGACTTACTGCCATGATGTAATTAGTTTTGCTGTCCCGTTAGTCAGACGTATGTCAGGTCATTTTGATCCATTTAAAGACTGACATTGGTTAAACAAAAGGCCACTCTAGTCCTTTTTAATCAATTCTAAATCAAATACCAGGACAATTAAAAGGATGTTTCCCAATTCTGTCACTTTACGAATTCATTCAACACAATTTTTTGAAAACACCTCGAACACATTTGATTAAGAAACAATATCAGGTATAACACATCAAAACTCCACAAATCACAATCGTTGAGAAAAACACTAATTTAAAACAGCATATACACCGGGACATTTGACTGCACATCACATTTTTGACATGGTAATGCAATGGACCCTTTAAATAAAAGATTATTGAGCTGCAAATTATTATACTATTTTAGAGCCTGCACTGCGACAGGAAATAAAAATGAACACACAAAAAAACTACCAGATCACCAAAGGTGGACTTGCACTCCGGGGTAGAATTATCTCTGAGATGCATATAACAATGTAAAATGAATCCTATTTTATAGCCCACTTACAATCTACATTGAATCTACATCTACATTGTGTTTATTACAAATAAATTACTAAATGTAACACTTTAGAATACTGTTGAGTTCTAAAGTGGTACCCTAAATGCTAGGAATGCATAAGTGTAAATGAACAAAAAATTGTTGCATTGCATTTACAATCGTGTGAAAACAGAGGGTGCTGCAGCATCCCTACTTCCCATATCCCTGCTCATTATCTTACTTTCATGTGAGGATCTGGCCTCCGTGCTGCATCTACTGTTCTGGCAGGATATAACGCACCTCTGAACAAACAGGGAGGGGGTCCTTGGGAGACGTCCCCAGGGACGGTCTTTGCCAGGATGCGTATATGTGTGTGGACGAAGGTTTGTGAGAAGTGCTGAATCACAGACACACAGCAGAGGCGTCAGACGGCTCAATGAGATTCTGTTGAACGCACGTACACAAACACACACAAATACATGGCTGCAAAAATATACTCCCATATGACACCTTTTGTCAAATCAGGCATAAAGTAGGACACTTCTGTAGTACAGACCTGCATTGGCTGATGACCAACCCCTGTCTCTCTTTCACTAACTCTCTTTAATACACTTACCTAGGCCAAGCAGCCAGAGAACGGTGTATTTAAAAAGCAAATGGATCAATAAATAAGGACACCCAAACATGGATCTTACTCCAACACACGGATCCACACCGCAACACCTCTGCTAATCCGAGTGTTGCAGCAAAGCCTTGTTCTCCAAGAATATATGGCTGTGTTTCAAAACCTAGTGAGCTGCCTCCCTAGACAGTATTTTGGGCATCTTCGGCACATTTGAATGTTCAAATATGCCTTCTAGGTTTCTAACTCACTTCAAATACAGCCTATATGTGACAAATACATAGATCACTAAAGACAGAAAGGCTACACACATTTATGACCCTGGACCCCAAAACCAGTCATAAGTCGTATGGGTATATCTGTGGCAGTAGCCAACAATACATTGTATATATATACACACACACACACACACACACACACACACACACACACACACACACACACACACACACACACACACACATATTAGTAAAAATATACATTGCTATGGACTTCATTTGGACAAATTTAAATGCGTTTTTCTCAATATTTCGTTTTTTTTTTTTTTTTTTTTTGCATCCTCAGATTCCACGGACAAAGGTATCTTATGGCCTTGTAAGTCTAGGAATATATGATGCAAATTTCACTAAAAAGCAGTATATGAATTCTGCTTAACATCTCCCAAAAAGTAAAAAACAAACAAACACTATTTTGGTAGAATCACTACTACACTGTGTGTGTGTGTGTGTGTTTTCCACCAGTCACATCTGTGAGTTAAGAATATAATGATGTAGAAGATGGCCATTTATAGCTTTGGTCTTTAGGGTTAGGGACATTATTCAACATGCTCACTTAAAAACACACAATCACACACACAGCAGAGAGGTCAAAAATGTATCAAAGTACGCTGGGTACAGACACACTAAAAACACATTTGCAACAACCCAGCTGCACCCTTCCCTCTCTCTCTTGCTCTCTTCTCTCTCTCACACACACACACACACACAGCTGCCAAGCCCTGACACCAATCTCATCTCTAACTTCTGGTCTGCTGTTGCCACGGCAGCAGTCACAGAGAGAGAGAGAGAGAGAGAGAGAGAGAGAGAGAGAAAAAAGAGGGAACAGAATGCCATGAAAGGGACAAAAGACCATAAAGATGCAAGTAAATAAGTGAACGAGTGAAAAAGAATGCGTGAATGTTGCAGTAATTTAAAGAGTGAATGAATATCAGTCATGACTACAGTGAATAGACATGAAAGACAGAAAGTGAATTAATATCTGTAAAAAAAAAAAATTGAACAACTGAGTGAATAATGGATGAAGGAATGAAAAAGTAAATCAATATAAATATGAGCAAGTGAATAAAAAAAAATAGAGTAAATAAATAAGAGTGAATAAGTAAAAAAGAACGCAATAAAAAACAGAGCGAATAAGTCCAGTATGAAGGCAAATGAGTGATTGCATAAATTGCATGAATGTGGATTCCTGAAGAAAAGTCACTTAACTGAAAAGTGAATAAATCTGAAAATGAGTGAATAAAACAGCATACAAAATGAAAGTAAATGACCATGATAGAGAAATATGAAACAAATGAATCACTGAATGAGTGAATGATTGCTAACAGCCGTGTGATTCTGATTAGCCTCCACAAATGTGTTTATATGCAAGTGTATGTTGTTAAAAATACCCTCAGTCTGGTGGAGCATCTCTCTTTCTTAAGCGCATCAATCAGTATTCAGTGTTTCAAAGCGTGACATTTTTGTAAGGACTATCGATCCTACATGACGCTCTCTTATTTTTCTTCTCCTTTCCACTGGGGGTCAAATATTTGCAATGTTTTCCTTTGACTGCAGCAAAAGAGAAGCAGCCTGTTGCTACACGCATTAATCAAAAGAAGCCACGTTGTTTAGTGCAATATGTCCTTCCAAGCTGAAGTTGTTCCTGGCCTTCTCCCTGTGCGCATGTTTTATTTTCTGTCAAATTTGGCTGTTATGAGCAACATCTACATGATACAAGCACAACAAACAAGCATCAGCAAAGACTCAGCTATGCAAACAGTTCTTGGGAATCCAAATACGCTTGCTCATTACTGTAAATTAGACCTGATGTTTGCCCTGTGCATCCATTGTCAGAAGAAAAAGCTAGTGGGAATACAAAAACATATTGTTCAAATAGTCTTTTTAATAAACATTACGACATAGGTAGCTCAAAAGTGCATCATCCATGTGACCTGCTGTGCTGACAGTTTCAAAAACTTGTGCAAGTACATATTTTTGTTCTTATTTACACCCCATCTGCTCTTCCAGAATCACTCCATTCGGTTACTTTATCATAGTTTACTCTCATTGATTTCCTTCTTTCACATCCGTTTATGTGGCTTCTCTTTTATTTTTATTTCTGTCCCCAAAGGCTTCAGACAGAGTTAATCCCTCTCTCTTCTGTTCTCTCGCCCTCCCTCAATCTCATTTCTTCTCTCTCTCTCTCTCTCTCTCTCTCTCTCTCTCTCTCTCATATAGTGTTGATCATTAAGATAACAGATATAGCTTGTCTCTCACTTATAATAGATATCTCCAGGACAACAAGCTGCATTCCAGCTCTCTGTCAAAAACAAACACGTTTTAGACCTGTGCGTGCACATACACACACACACACAAAAACACTTGATGCCAGTCTGCCAACAAATCTCTGAAAAAAAAGATCTGCTCAAAGCTATTGAGTCTGTCAATCATTTGTGTGGAACAAACCCCAAGCTGTTCCTGCTGGTAAAGACTGGTACAATGTCCACAAAAATACTACCAAATTATCACAAAAAAATCTGATTTAATCACACTTTCAATTATTGGCCAGATAGGGTCTTTAAACTTTAGAAACCCATTACACACATTACTTTTTAACAGTAGTGCAAGCGTCAATAATCCGATTTCTGTTTTCTGAGAAGAGGTGTGCTATTACTTTTCTAAGCCATCTGAATTACAGTTTCCACGTAGTGCATGATAAAACAGGCGACACAATCTTGTACTGAGTGTGTGCCAGTAAACAGCCACCAAGCAAGCACTCAAAACACCCTAGCATCCACCCAGAAAATCCTAACAATCACTTAACACTCCAGCAACTACCCCAAACACCCTAGCATCCACCCAGAAAATCCTAACAATCACTTAACAACCCGGCAACTACCCAAAACACCCTAGCAACCACCTAGAACATTCTAACAGCATCCAAACAACCACCCAGAACACCCTAGCAACCACCAAGAAAATCCTGAGGACCAAATAAAAATACCCTAGTAACACACATAGCCACTCCCTGTTTACAATTCATACATGGCATCAAATTTTTCTAAAGCATGCACCACTTTTTTTCAGAAAATGTGAAAATCCAGTTTTTATTCATATTTATATTGTCAATGTAATACAGAACGCAAAGGTGATGAAAGACACATCACTGAATCACAGCCTCTCAAAACTGCTTTGCCATGTGCAAATCCTCAGATCAGATCTCAGGCTTTAGAGTATTCATAATGCTCGCCTTGTCTTGAAATTGAGTCTCAGTGTGGCTTGTCATGTCACAACCAATTAATCTGGTAAAACTGCCATGAGGAATCTAGCTTGCAAAATAAAGAGACAAAAGGGGAAAAACTATCTACGGACAACCGGTCACATCCTGCGTCTTCACTCTCAGGGTTTTTATCTTGACAGCATTTTGAAACATTTGAACATTGGGAGATCTGAACCTTGCTTCAAAACAACAGCTGTTTTTATTTGGTCTGCAGACCACAACAGATTATATTGAAAACTGGATATTGTGCACAGCATGTAAAGAAATAATTCAAAAACACTGTGACAGACAGTATTGTGCAGTTAATGAATTCTTGCCATAGTGGATGCCATATAGTCTCAAACAATTCTCTACACTGTTGGTTCCCACAACTAGTTCAGTTTTGTCCCATACTATATATACACATGCAACAAGAATAACAATATAGCTATAACATATTTATTTCACTGAGGGTGTTGCACAGTGATAGATCAGAGTGGTCATAGCCGTGCTTTCTTAATAGTCATGCTATTATATACTATAATAAATAAGTTATACAACTTGTATATTATCATAAAGAAAATGACAATATAACCACAGTTGTGTGGGTGGGGAAAATAATTATTTATCAATAACATTACTTGACCAAAATAGTATCAACAGTTAAATCCATTGCCAATTACATTTTTATTTTCTCTAAGAAATCTGCAAAGTCTAAATGCAAGTGAGAGGAGAGCAATGACTGACATCTGACGCCCCCACAGTGTTAACAGCAGACTTATGAGCTGATCGCCTTGCACAAAACCTCAAGTCAAGCTTAATTATGATTGATAAGCATTTTTTTAGGCCCTGGATGAAAAATGTTGCCTTGTGACATTATTTCAGCTCTACCTATTTTGTAGTCAAATTAATGTATGTGTGGTACATTACAGATGTGTCAAGCAACATGAGCGCATATGTGATAGATCAGGCCTGCAGTATTCCTGCTCACATTCTCACAGCCCATTTCTGCTGGTGTTATGAGAGGTTAGTGGGCACCGGCACTCTTTGAATGTGATCAAAGTCTGGATTAAGACTCATATAGGATCGCAACACTGGGGCTTTTCTAATTCCCATTTTAATGGCAATAAATAAAGGGTATCCAATGGCTAGATCTCAGCTTTGCCCCTCATATTGATCCAATCAACTGTAACAGCAGCGGAACATTGTAACTCACTATGGTTTCAGGTCTTTACTAATAAAAAAGAAAAGATTTTAACAGAGCTTCTAGAAACCGAGACACTTGATCCCTAGGATTCGAGGTGAGGTCAGCATTCCATTATAGGATATTAAGGGTGTTGGTGGGGATGCGACTTGAATTGACCTGAGCAATGAACCACTCAACTCATCAGAGTTTGTAAAGACCACTAAAAGCTCCTCCACTGAATAGAATCAATGCAGAACGGCCACTACACATGCTCATTGATCTGAACATCACATGGATGAGTTGAGCTCATGTGAGGCAGATGAGATGATCTTGTAAAGATCTGATATCCATCGACTAAATTCTGATGATTAGCCTTCATCAGCTCTTGTCAGCCTAGCTTGCAGAAAACGATTAATTGATTAAATTCTTATTCTTTAATTCTTAACGCTTTCCTTCGCAGAGTTTTCACAATTTTGATTGTATGTATGCGTTTCTGTTAGATTTAGTTATGTTTGTGATTTAGGGCATTTTCACACCTACCTTGTTTGGTCCAGATTTTCAGACTTTTCAGTTTGGTCCCACGGACCATGGCGAAATTTGGTCCGACGAAAAGAGGTAGTCTCAGTCCAGATCAAACTTAACTAAGGTTTGGTTCGTTGCGAGTGTGAAAGCATTGTCTGTATGGTTCGGACTTTCAGACCATTTACAGGAAGTTCCAGTGGTTCCCACATACCCCATAAAATAGAAGAAGCCAGAACTACCAGAACTGTCACAGAAGATAAAAATGAGCTGGGTAGGACATGGGGAGAGGAGGAGAAGGTTTTTAATTGAAATATGGTCTGAGGATATAAGACGTTAATTTGGCTAATTTGAACTAGCGTAAATATATGCTCCAGATAGTAATGCCATAGCAATAACAGTATAGTGGCAACAATATGCGTCTGTTCATTCGTCTTGTCAAAGTTACTCGCCAATTGACAACACGCTGACATCAGACGCACGTCCACTAACAAACCAATCAATGTTAAGATGCAGCCCACATACCTGATGACAACAGGAAGCAAGTATGTAATGTAAAGTTCTTTAGTGCGCTCGCATAATTGCAGTGTGAAACCAAACCAAAACGAACCGAATTTATAAAATGTATCAACTTTGGTTCAGACCTTGGTGCGGACTTTCAGGTGTGAAAACGCCCTTAGTTAATTAAACTTATTCACAATACATATTTGGTTCTGACTCCCTGTCTGCAAATAAATTGTCACTTAAATGATTGATTTTGTTATGCGCTTTAAGTTCCGTAAATGCTAAGGAAGAATAATTTTTCTGTGGCCATTAAAAATACCTTTCTCTTAGAATTAATAATCAATACTGAGTGTTCACAGGATGAACACTGAATGTACACTGCAAAATTACAACTGCAATAAATAATGTTATGAGAGTATATAATATTTTAAATAAATTTTTTAATACACAAATAAAAAATGTTGGCAAAAATGCATACTTTTAAACAAGAAACTAAACCGGCAGTAGGTGGCAGTAAGTCACTCAATGAGTGAGTCCTACATTCAACCGATTTGGTCAAAACGCTGAATCATTCATCTTGATCTGAATCATTGATCTTTGGAACTATTTTCATTGGTGAAATGTTTAAAATATAAGTAAATACTTGTTTATTGAACTAAAATCAAATGTAACATTTGCAATCGTGAGACTATTCAGCAAAATAGCTCCCTTGTTATGTTATGTTACTTAACTATATTCTATTATAAATAAAAAAAACTCAACATTTTAGAATTTTTACCTCAGTATGTTTCATTTGTGAGTTTCTTTGTGTGCGTTACACTCTTGTTTTGATTTCTGCACGGAAGTTTCTCACAAATGTGAGACTTCCGAGGAGAAATCAAATGCGAGCACATCCTCAACAGCGTTAGCAGAAATACACTATCCATTATCAACCGCTGTTTACGCTGAATGTATAAAATTAGAATCAGAATCATTCTTGTGTTTCGATGCTGGTTATATTTTGTCACTGAAGTTTTAATCAGGCTATGTCCAGGTGGGCAAGTAAAATTCTTTCAATGCCGAGCCCTGCACTCTGCGTGTGTGATTTCACCACCTTGATGCCCATTGTGCACTACAGAGTTTAAAACATCTCAGACACAAAGCGCAGTTTGCCTCATAGACATTTCCACACCACCATGAGAACTCATTGTTTTCAAGCCGTTTTTCAGTAAATTTGCATTTACTCATTTTAAACTAGCCAGGAAGCTGGTCAGATAACTGTAGTCCGACATGTATTCTACTACCTCAGTACCTCTCTGATGACGCAGTACCTCCAGGGGGAAAACAATCTTTGATATGTCCAGTGATTGTAAACAGACATTGGGTCCATCAGACTGGAGAAATTTTAGCAGCAATGTGCCTAAAAATATTTAAGACCCATCGAATCTGAATTTAAGACTTTATTTTAATTTTATTAGGAAAACTTTATTTAAGACTTAAGTACCCGAGGCCACTCTGATGTAATAGATCAAAAGAAAGAACAGAGCTTTTGCTTTTAAACTAAAACCATTTAATTCATTCATTTATTTTTTTATCAACTGGAAAATGGGTAATTTTCATGAAAAGCAGCATTTTGAACAAAAAGCTGAGAAAAATCAAATTTTTCTCAAAGACTGTGTCCAGATCGGATTCAGAAAGATAAACAAAAAAAATCGAGTTCAACACCCACACAGCTTCACACGTCCTGTGTCAACATTTCATTTGGTAACATTAGGTAGTTTTGGTTTATTTACTGTTTAATGTTTGATGATCGCAATATTTTACATATGCTATCGCTTTTTTCTGCTTGTGTTTCGCCTGTGTTTTGATCCGGAGACTCTGTACTCTTTAAGAAGATGTATAATAGCACCCCCTACTGTGTATAATTGCAAAAACACAGAAAATTCCGTCAGTGGCAGAGAAGAGTTAAAAACAAGATGCAACTTTATGTGCAACACACTGTGTATCATGACATATTTTCAATTGATTATGAGCAGAATATTCAGTGAGAGACTTAATTTCCCATGATGGCAAAACTGATTTTTCAGCAGTTATTTCTGTCTTTGTTGAATAAATGTATTACAGTTTCTTTCTAAAAAAAATAAAATAATAATTGTTGGCACAATGTATAAATTATAAACAAATAGCATCTTATTTATGCTAAATGCAAATATCTATAGATGCTATTCACACAACTAGGGATATCACAAGTACCGGTACTTTGGTACCAAATCGATACAGCTGCGTTCAGTCGCTTCCGTGTTTATCTAAGTGCAGGGCTCCAGACTAGCCTAATATATACTAGTGTCTGTGAATATTAAACTACAAAATACTATTTAAATCGAAAATACTATTAAAACCGTTTCATTTGAGAAAACTGTCATATGAACACAGACACTCAAAGCTCTTCACGGCAACCCGTCAAAATAAAAGTTTGGTTTAAAAATTTTTTAATTGACAATATATTAGGCTACTGTTGTAGCCACAGTAGATTTAGCTACGTCTCTATGTAATAATAATACATCTCTACTAATAATAATGCCTAGATGGTTGATTATTTTCACTTTTTCTTTAAACAATGTTTACTTTTAAACAGCATACAGCCTTTAAATGTTTGTTTTGATTACTTATTATCATCATAAATAATAAACTTAATACCAATTTTTTAATGGTTAAATAAAACATCAAAATAAAATAAAAACATTTAGCTGTGGTACCGAAATTGGTACCGAGTACCGTAAAATGTTTATGGTATTGATACCGACTACCACTACACACAACATTTACTTACTTTCATTTGTATACTTAAGTAGTATGCAATTTGTACTTAAGTTATAATATTAGAGAAATGGTGAACAGAGATTGTGACAAAAGCCTTTGCTAACAAGACACTGAGCTGCTTCTACGCCAAAAGCAAACATGGTTCATGGTTATGCATGAGACCCCAACATTGAGCACTTCAAAGAAGAGTCCAGCCACACATTGGAATTGATGAGAATTCTCAAGATGTCCTCCCTGTGCCCGTTACGTACAAACAACTATGAAACCCACCGATGTCTCTTTACACCGTCTCTTTCACCCACACCAGTAAATGCGCTTTAGAAAATATGGCAAAAATGTTGCAGACAACAGCACACAAGTAAAATACTGTACCACACTAGAGTAAAACGACCAAAGCTATACAATTTCTTGTGGTGTAGCCTGAACTGCCCGTTGAGACCTTTGTACCAACTGATCTAGGCAATGTTTACATTATATTTTACATTACTATTTCACTCTTGTGTGTTTACACAGCCTCTTCCAAATGCTTGGGTTATTTCATACTTATGTACTATAGAAAGAACTTAAAAATCAACCCAAAAATCAGCACACAAAACACAACCTTAAAAATGTGCACAACTTTTACAACCAATTTTGCATCAGACTATATTTAGCAAACCACATCATGCCTGCCAAATTATCACAGATGCTCTGGCCAGATACGCGGTCATGTAACAGTTTGTAAATTTGCTTCAAACTAACTTTTATCCAAAATTAATGATATAACCAAGAGAAAAAGGAGCATTTTAGCACCATGCAAAGCAACACTAGGTTTGCTTCCAGATCTATTTGTCAGGCTCATGATATAATATCATTGTGTAACGAATCACACCATCTAGACTAAAACAGATACGCTGAGAAATATGATTGATATTAAGCCCAAAGGTAAGAAGTGAACAGAGTGAAGGGAATATAAAACTAACTCTGAGCAAGTATGAAATGTCAGTGGCTCATTAGAGGTAGACATCATCATTAACCAAATCAATTACCTTGGCAAATAAGCGAACTGTGTAGCACATTAATGTAAGGGGCTTGTTTGCGCATACTAAACTGTTGCATTACTTCGTCTTCATTAACATTTGCAGACGTTTTTACACAGCAATGTAAATGGATTAAACTGTTTATGCATATTAACCAGATTGCTGTCTCGGGCAACCAAAGTTTTATGCTTGTTTACCAAAGCCTGATGTCAACTGCCAGTGGCCTGCATTTAAAAAATCAGTACATTTAGTCACTTTACAAATAGTACTGATACACTGTTTTATGTAAGCTTACAAGTATAAAAAAAAATACTAGATCTCTAGTGCACTAATATTTAGGGATTGGAATTGTAACCATTTTTATTCCTTTAAATATTATTTTTTTTCTGGGCCCTGGAGGTATTTTGACATGCCCTGACATTTGTGCATATTTCCTTTTACATATGACCAAATCAGCATATTAGAATGATTTCTGAAGGATCATGTGACACTTAAGACTGATGCTGAAAATTCAGCTTTGCCATCACAGGAATAAATTACATTTTAAAATGTATAAAAATAGAAAACCGTAATTTTCAATCGTAACGTTTCACAATATTACAGTTTTTTCCTCTTCTGTATGGTAAGCAAAATATACTTTTTAATGTACGTTTAAAAATCTTAACGCCAAACTTTTGAACAGTGAATGCATTCACTGTCAGCACTGTCAGCACAATGTTGACATTGATTTAAGCTATAAACATTGTTGAACAAAGAGAGAGATCATATTCAAAGAGATGGCAAGGTGTACAATTTCTACAACTGCAGACAGACCTTTTTAGTCAAAGCTCTTAAAGAGCACGATTACATGAAAGATCTGTCAGTGTACTGACATTTTGATTTAACATAGGAGTAGGAGGGTTTTTTTGGGGGTCTGTAATCATACTCACTATACTATCTTTCTAAAGTACCATTGTTGTTGTACAGAAGATAGTCTATAAAGTGAAGAGAGGATGCACTTAAAGTCCCCTGCTGAAGGCTGCCCTTTTCCCTGACCTGAGAACAGTCTCTCTGGTTTTCAGTCATGCCTTCCTTAAGTCTGAAGCAAAGCTAAATCTGCGCACAGGCCTGTGCTTCTACTTATTTTCCAACTCGTACCTCAAGCTGACAGTGGATCGATGCGTTTTGATTGGGTGCCATCATGGCTCCGCCAGGCCCCGGCTTAAAGAGGTCTGCGGCCACTGGGAAATTTGCTTGGTACTGAGCATCCTTGGAATAACCTCCCCAGATTAGAGCTGCGTGCCGCGGGCTGTCAGAGCACGCTCTACTTTATGAGTCTAAAGCTGGAGATGAGAAAATATGAAACAAAAGATTAACTAGCAATCCCAGTTATATTTTTCAAATTTTACAAATACACAAAGGAAACCTGAGGTGTCTGAATTGGAGGAACAGATGGGGCCCTAGGGACTACCATCCAGGAGGACTCGGGTCTGAAGCCCTCATCCTTCAGGTCTGCGTCCCAAATTGCTCTGGTGTCACTAGGGAGAACTCAATCCCTTTATATCTATACAGTATGTCTGTGCTGCATAACAGCAGGCACTTTCAATATATCTGTGCGCAAAAGGCATTCTAATGGATGTCACCTATAGAAATGGGTTTATGAAGATATTACATTCTATAATGAAAGCAGAAGGTTATTTAGAATAATGTAAGCTTTAATATTTGCACATTTTCCATATTATGTCTGTGAAATACACAAAGCGCACATGGTTTACTTTATAATCATCAAAGACCAGCAATATTGTGTCTCTCACACCGAAGGCATTCATGTACAATAGAAAATTGCTGATAGATGTGAAATGACCCATCAGGTGTTTTATAATGAGGTTCATTACTCTGTGGTGGAGCAATGATGACATTGTCCACCGAACATGCTTAGGCGGTTGGAATTGTATATGTATAGCAGACTAATACCCTAACAGTCTTATAATAGGATTAGATTCCCTGCAGGTTTTAACAGCAAATTATTTCCATTAGGTAGTTTATTGGTCTGTTGTTTAGATTGTATGCTAAACTTCACTTCACAGGCATTTTTGGGTGAACTATCCCTTTAAGCATGTATGCACAACCAAATGGCAAACATCAATGCAGAAGCTCATTTACCTGAAGGATGCTGTTAATATCTAATGTTGTGGATTAAAGAAATATGAAAGCATGATTTAAGCAGGTAAAGCATAAATCTTTTGCTTGATTTAAATCGTATATATGTCTTCGTTTTGACAGCAGTGGTGCTTTAATTAGCATGTTAACTGTGGTTTTTAGTTGTGCACAGTAAAACTTTAGACATGTAGTGAGACGGGCATCATTTTTTGAGCACACTGCAATAAGCATTGCATCTTTAAGATTGTGTGGGAATTTAAGAATTGTCAAACTGCCTCTAGAGACCCCAGCAAATTTTTCCATTTGGTTGCAGTCCTTATATAGATGCCCCCTATGTGTTTAGCCTAAAACCAGCCTAATCACACAGGCTTCCATTATAGCAATTAGCCACATTAGTCATTCAGGCAACCTACAACTATTCGATTGTTAAAAATATCATGCACATCCCTAACATAGATCCTCTACCAATTTGTGATATTTGCATCATAAAAATATCTAATTAGTTTGGATTAGTGGCATACTCCCATAATGGCAGCTTAATAAATTAATCCATATGCTAAACTTTGTTTGACATCATATTATATTTAACGCACTTCTTTCTTGTTTTCCTCAGCCCTATCTTACTCTCAACCAGCAGAAGAAAAGATTTGTCTCTTTAAGTTCTTTGATCTAAAACTTAAGCCTCTGGGTAGGTGGGGATGGTCTCCCTGCTCGTGTATACATTAGACAGCACATATTGATTTTTTTGTACTGCTCATCCCAAAAGGCCTCTATTTTCCTTCCCCCATCTGCTTTCCACACATGGAGATGAATTGCGCTCCAAGGCCAGTTTTGATGAACCTGTGATTGGCTGTCCTTAGCCTTGGGATCTGCGGCTGTAATTAAAGCCAGGAGTCATCCCGCCTCACAGTGAATGAGATGGCCCCTAGTGCCTGTCCTGTAGAAAAATACATGTACATTCGCGGACCAAAAACTGCCAAGAACAAGATTCATGCTAGCTCTGAGCTATTTGAGGAAAAGTGAAGGCTCGCATAGCGGTAGAGATTCATGCACGGGCCTAAATATAGATATGAAGACCAAGACCTGACAAGGTCAGGAGAACATCTATAGAAATGCCTTTTTTAATCAATAACAGTTTTTAATCTGTAAGTTGTAAGAAGCTGAGACTAGACCTGTTGACTCTGGACAACTGGTAACTCAACCTGCAGGGGAACTAGGTGGAAGGTATAAAAGATGTGTGCTAATAAGAGGATGCACAGAGCAATAGGTAAGGTCAGCTCACACGAAGAAGTATTAAAAGTTTATTTGTATCAGGGTCTCCTGAATCATCCAAACAAAAATCAACATCTCACTTCATAAAAGTTCTTCATGCTTACTTCAAATGCTACACAAGGCTTTGGCAGCCTATGAAAACTTTTGCTCTATGCAATAAACGGCATCAACAAGGCAACATCTCAAACAAGCCAAGTAAAAAGAAGAGTGCAGTTTATCATGACAAGAAATGCATTGCCATTAATAGGGCAAAATAGCATACTTTTCATGACTGTGTGTACTGTAAACTACCTATAAATCAGAATTCCTCTCATATTCTCTTTTGTTAAGAAATAAGTAGAATCATTACTGAAAGTCTGGTATTGAGAATTGAAGCATTCATTTTTGTTCTACACTGTTGTTCCAACAGTGATTAATTATTAATAATGTGCTATGATGTCTAGCAAAACACTTTTGTATTCCTACTGTCAATATGTGGTATTAGAATTAGATTTTTTATTTTATACATACAAAAATGTATGTAACTCACCGGTAGAGATTACATTATTGGGTACTGAATTTTTTTTTTTTTATTTTTAAAGGCACCTTATCTCTTTGACAAAGTCAAATAGATGATATGGGCTATGTATTTCAATATCTACATACAAGTAAAACAGGTAAAGCTTTTTAAAAACTTTTTTTATCAAATCTATAAAAAAATCAATGGAAAAGTTATGAAAATTTATTTATTTCGGCAGCAATATAGGCAGCTGTTTGAGAGGGTAATGTTGGAAACATTTTACCTGTATTTTGACAACTGATTGATAGAACTATTTCTGCTGTCACTAGATAATATGTTGCTTTCTACATACAGGTAACAGAACAGGAAAACTAACAAATATAACAGCGGGGCATAAATATACTGAATTTGCAAACTGTACTCCTGAACAAACATCCTTTCATTTTCAGACTACTTCATTTAGGAAACAATACACTATATGCTATATGTTATTTCCTTAATGAAGTAGTCTAATTTTGAATACTGCACTGCTTTAAAGAATTAATTCACTGAACTATTTTGTAGCATGTCAGCTTGTGGTCACTATGCTCTCATTGTACATAAAAGGGCATATCCTTTGTTTCTGCAAAAGAAAGTCCTATGAATGTGTTTTGAATGACATGAGGCAGAGTAAAATAAAGAGTTTCTGATGTAAAACGAACGGGAAGTGAGGAAAAACTAGTACTGATGGAATTTTTCTCTGTTATATTGTAATCGCTATTGTAACAAATCCAGGAGGTGCAGGCAAAGCTTATTAAAGCAGGGCTTTAGTATTTTGACAGCATTGTTTCATATGGTGTCATGTTTCATACAGTGTCTGTGTGCTCTCCCTCTCATTCATATAAACGCAAGGGGACCCGGCCCTGACTACAGTGATGGATTAGCTCTCAAGCTCTGGTCCTCCCTCTTTCTCTCCCTCTCATCTCTCTGTGGCACAGTCTGTGACCACAGCAAGAATGTGTGTATTTCTGACCCCTGAATTCTACATGGAATGAAAGAGAAAGCCAGATGGAGAAAAAAACTTAAAGAATAGAAGGAATGGTGGCTGCAAAGGCACATGGAGACGGACGAGGACAGGCAGCAGAAAAAAAATGTCACGCTCAATTGAAAACTGTTGACTAAGCTATGCTGTTCCAAACAATACCAGAATACCTGACCAAAGAGCCCCACAAAGCTACATTTGACAGACGTATACATCCAGTACCATTATTGGTATCTGTTTGTATGTCAGGGTTTAAAATAGATAATTCTGATTGTCAATCCTGGTGGAAAGAATAATACAAATTGTGTGTGTATATAAATAATTAATTATTTGGCCACTACTATATATATTTTAGGGTTCCAGGGTATTTAAAATAGTATTTGTTTTTTTGGGGGCACACTGTAGCCCCTTACTGAAATTTTTTAGGAGCACATACTGAAAATGTATAGGGGCACACCTTAAATCAACCTGCAATGCAGTTATTCACGTTTACCCCCATTTTGACTCTATTACTGACAAATGCCTTATTGTAATTTCTGTATGTTAAGTCTATTTATAACAAGTTTTATTGTAAGTTCACAGGTCTCAAGACTAACATTTGAGTGCAGCAGCACTGGTGCCACTAAGTTCTATAGAATGTATTTGGTAGCACTGGTGGGCTGACAATAAAGCACTGAGCTTGAGTTGAGGTGGAAATAAATGTAACTTTATTATCATTCATAATGTCTTAAAATTAATTAGAAAGAAAAATTAGTGAAACTAAATATATTGGAGTGGAAATGGCTAATAAGCGCCCCTTTGCAGCCATCTAAGGGTTACAATAGTAATTTCATGTATTTTTAAATAAGTGAGTTTTCCTACATCTTGAAACTTTTAGTTTTATAAATGGGGGATAATCTTTGAAGGATGAACAAATAATGTTTTGGTCATCACATGACAAATAATTTAATATGATAATTATTAATTAAAAAAGAGTAAATAGTACTTGTAAGCGTTTGACAATTTTTTTTGCCACAATACCATGGTTACAGTTAGTGTTACTACATTAAATCCATGGGGAATGTTGCTGATTTGTGGACTTAAAGCCTTTTAATAAGTTGTTCATTCATGGCACAATATTTCTCCTGGTTTCCACATCCACGCTGTTTGATCGGATATCTGTGGTTTCTAACAGAGAACTCTGCACTGAATCTTAATGTTTCTTACTAGATCTCACAACGATGATGTTATTTCTGTGGTGAATTCAATGGATTTCCTCACTGAATCTCTCAGCACTGTGTAGTAACGGTGTTGCGTGATCGAGATCGGGATGTGAGTAGCTCACGGCGCTGCCTGTCTATTATTGATCTGAACTGATAAATGGTCTGTGAAGCCCAAAATGAGTAGCGCAAAGTTTGTTTGCAATTTGATGTTGGGCAACATTGTGGTCAAATGGCAAATGGTCCACAGAATTATTTCAAAGCGCTGTCAGACAACTACCATGCAGAATGTAATGTGCTTTTGCTGGTTAAGGAAGACTATAGCTTGAATGTGGGACCATCACAAAACAGCTTGTAAAGACCTGGATTAGACCTCCAATTTTATCTTGAACTGTAAGCCAACGGCTATAAGCAGCTGTATTGAGAGGTTGTGTACTAGTAAAGAAACAGTAAATTATTTGTATCAACTACAAAAAACACCTTGCATTTGCCAAAGAAAATAAGTAGAGTTGGGGTACTTGGACTTGAGTACAAATTTTTGAGGACTTGGTCATGGAATCAGATGCATTTTTACTCTGATATGACTCGACCTCTTTGAAACTCAATGTTTCCGAGTGCAACAGAGTCCATGGCTGGATTCAGTGAAATAAGCTCTGGACAGTTGATGGAATTGTCTGGCTCGATCGGGGAAGTACTGTATTGTTACGAAAGTCTTCATTTATTATTTGCATGTGTTAAGTCTTGCCAGTCTATACAATCAATTCGGTACTTGAAAGCTGTCTAAGATGGGTTTCTGTGCACACACACCCACAGCGTGCTCACAGAAAGCATATCTCTACACATTAAGATGTGAAAGAGAACGTAATTTAGCAATACTCACATTGCTTTTTCAGTGAATTATTCTTTTCAATGTGTTGCGCTTTAAAACACAAGCTCTGTCATATTTTGTGAATGTTTCTGAAGAGCGCAATTGCGCTGTGTATAGGGTGGCCATACATCCGGATTTTGGCCTGACGGTCTGTATTTTAAGCCCTCTGTCCGGCGTCCAGCAAAGCCTCAAGCTGAACACTCAATTGTCCTCCTTGGTGTTGCGCTGAATCGGTCTAAAAAACCCTGCTCTAGAATCTTTATTGGGATGCAGCAGCATAGCGTCTAAAGCCGTAAGATCTCTGGTCAAACAAATGATTAGTTGAAAGCGCTGTCAAATAGATATCTGATATATCATTGGTTAAAAAAACATAAACAAGCCTCCGTGTCCACAAGATGGCTACGTCCTATCATAACGTTAACA
This sequence comes from Gobiocypris rarus, assembly GCA_023029165.1. Classification (NCBI taxonomy): domain Eukaryota; kingdom Metazoa; phylum Chordata; class Actinopteri; order Cypriniformes; family Gobionidae; genus Gobiocypris; species Gobiocypris rarus. Next base: position 32,179,533 of record CM040919.1, on the reverse strand, counting down.
TTCTGAAACGTCAGACCTCATTTAATCTGGAATGGACAAAAGAGCATGAATTTATATCAAAAAGCAGTAGAGTTCATCTACTTTGTACACTGTCACTGAATTGGACAGTATTCTGTGCCAGATTATTTGTTTATGTATTTCTTTTATTTTACATAAGTCCAGAAATTTTATGTTTTCAGGCACTGTGCACTTTGCAAGACATCATCTCAGTGGTCACTGAATAAATACAAATACTGTGAACTAACACTTTTTTGCCTCTTCTGTTACACATATGTCTACATTAAGATATATCATAGATCAAATCGTCTAGCAATGAATAGAGTAGGCTATTTCACAATCACGATACCATCGATATGATGGACAAAATTGTATTGCAGTTGCGAGTACACGAGAGTCCTATGCAATTATTCTTGCCTCACTAAATTCCGCAAAGTGTCCTCTTTTTGATGTAATGGAAATGACCACCCTAGCTGTGTGAAACACAGACTAAACATGAAACATCAAAACTACGTTTTAAAGTTTTGACAGGTAAGGATTGCGATCATGGTAAAGACAATTGCGTTAAGTAAGCATGTGTGAGTCTGTTATATTGATGTGCAAACTAACAGCGTATGTGCACTCTCAATGCACATTTCAGTACTTTCACGCACATTCTGAATAATGTTTGGTTTGTTGTGTATGTTGCTGTGTTTAGTCAATCTGAATGGATCTATGTACTGTACCGAATATACCTATTCAGTCAGGTCAGGTTTAGGGCAGGAGTGCCCAATCCAGTTCCTGAAGATTTACCTTCCTGCAAAGTTCAGCTACAACCCTGATCAAACACTACTGAACCAGCTAATTAAGATATCCAGAAGCACTTAATAATTACAGACAAGTGTTGGATCTGAACTTATACCTTGAAAAAAGCTTGCAGAAAATACAGATTTGTAAGAATCACCTTTCATTCTAATGGTTTTCTTCGCTGCATATAGCAAATGATGACAAAATAAATGTGTTAAACAAGATAGAATAAAAAATGGTGTGATTCATCACTATAAAAAATGGTTGTAGTGAACCATTTTTTTCTACTTATGATTATTTGATTTATGACTAATACACTACTTGAAATGTCCCAGAAATATGGTAATATGGAAAAAAAGAAAAGGAAGTCCTTTAAAATTGCGATTTTTCCAGGCATGGAATGTGTACATATCTTTCTTATTACTTTTATTTGGCTTTAAATTGTAGTGTATTGTAAGTTATTGTAGAACAGCATAGATTCCAATTCTGTCTGAGCAGATGTTGTGATCTTTATTGTGATCTGTATGTGTTGCAGTATCTTTTAGCACAAAGAGTTCCCTGCAAGAGTTCTCTGGAATGATTAAGCAAAATATGAGCCTGCCATTCGCAAGCAATATAACCTGGACCTGCTATGATCAAGAGTGCAACAGATGTTGACCAGTATGGCAGCAGCTGACCTGTGCAGTGCCAGGACTGCAGATAGGAACACATGGCATTTTGGGAAAGGGCCCAATCTGACTGAGACTAGTAATACCTTTAGCAACCACACACTTTCAACAGGAGGCAGCCAACAGGTGTCATTCCACAGAACGCACATGAGAATCAAGACATTTACAAAACTGTAAGAGCAAAACTGCCCTTTTAAATGATTAAAAACAATGTTTCTGGTAAACGAATCACTCAAGCCCTGGCCTAAAACACCTCCACTATTGTTTCCTTTTCAGCATAGTTTTTAAATTCTATTGTCATTTGAGATGTACATCCTCTCTGAACGGTGGCCCACCACACAAAACCCCCATTTTTGTCCAGATTGCTGTCCTGTCAGCATCATTTTTCATCTCCCCAGAGCTTATTACCAACCAGGCAACGAGTCATGGTCAGCCCACAGTAAACCACAAAACCTTCCAGTCATTCTCAAGCCCAGTTAACAGCTTTGAAACAATTAACTGGACAGGATGCTCCAACCTAATGTTTCACAAGCACTTTTTTGTATCCCATTCCATGCAATTAACTGTAAATAAAAGTGTATTTTTTCCCTTCTGTCTCCCCCGAGCAGAATATCAATATAGCTTTTCAATTATTGGCCGGCCCCAAGTGAGGTCCAGACACTGATTGAGCAAGTGATGGAAAAAAGGCTGAGAGAAGAGACAGAGACCACAGCTGTTCAATCTGGGGGGCAAAGCAGGAAAAAAACACAATCATATCTCACCGCAACAGCATTGTCAGTCACATTTATTACGAATGAATAGCTATCGTCACAGCTTGCTCCATGAACCTCACCATTGTACAAAAACTTCATGCCTTAGACACATGCATTAGTGCAGTTTTGACTGGCAGAGAATAAATATGCCACTCTACTGTGCTTGTTTTTTAAGAGACACCATAAAATGATTTTTATCTACCACTGAGCGCATCTACATCAATTTGCATTCATTAGCGCACAACCTCCGGAAAGTAATCATGGTCTCATGTCACCCTATAGCCTACAAGGTACATGCACACAAAAACATTACGCTTGTGACATCTGCTACATGCGTGCCTCCACAAACACACTGTATCTGCAGCAGAACATATATTTGTCCATTATGGACAACAAGCTATGCAGAAGCCTGTGCCATTAACCTTGACTCATTTTTACGTTAGCGTAGCGTACACATTCAAGTCAAACACCCACCCAGACGTACGCACATAAACAGATGATAGATAAGCACAGCTACACAGGGGATTGAACACCATATGGAGCCAAAGTCAAATACACACACGCACACATGACTGCACACACTCACACAGACAGGAGGAGAGAGCGCAATCTACTCACAGAATGAAGCAGACGACACCGGGAGCTAATATCAAAGGATTGGCACGGATACAAGCTGGCTGCGTCCCGTTGGGAATGCTGACAGATTCCGGGGGAAAAAAAGGAAAGGAATATCCGAGGACACCTCTGAAACTGGACGGGAAAGAGGGATGGGGGTGGTGTTGGAGAGGGAAAGCAGATCTCACGCTTTTTTAAGATCGGAGGTTAGCTTCAGAAGATTTCCTTCTCTTGTTCTCGTTGCCTGGCTCTCCTTGTGGAATCTTTTGCCAAACACTATCAGGTTCCTGATTCTGACTTGAGATACAACAGCATTTTGTCTGGGGTAAACCGGAGTACAGACGAAAAATCAGTTGGGGAAGCAAATAAAAAAAATTCCAGCAGAGATGAAATAACTCAATTCCCTCCTTTGCTCTCCCAGAGGCATGGAGAGGGGGATGAAAACGGAGATGGAGTGACAAGATAAATACCCAAAACTGCAAAAATGAGAAAGCAACAGAATATTCTGTTTCAGCTAGGGAAAAATAGCTTCTCCTTCCTTTTCTCCCCACCCTACCTCAGTCACAGCAATGCGTTACGATCTCCCTTACAGTCTTAAGGGTCATCTGAAAAAAAAGAGAACAAAAAAAATCTAATTTTCAAGATGAAAAGACGACGAAAATGGAAAAAGCAGCTTAACTTATCAAAAGGTAGGAGTTAATGACGATCTGTGGCATCTGGCCCCCTCCCTCCCCTTTTCGCTTTCTTTGGTCTCGTTCTCCTTCTGTCTTTCAATTTACCTGAATCTGAATAGTGAAATAAAAGCCATGTAATAAAATGTTCTTTGTTTGACAAGGCTGTTCACCTGCAACCTGGGGCAATCCAAGGCACACCCTCTGATCGCGCTCTCTTATGGGTTTTCTTTCTTTTTCTAGTCCTACACAGTAAAACTGTTGAATGTCAGTCTAAAAGTTGAGATCTGACTGAGGTCTAGCACAAAACAATCCCAAAATTCATTTTTTCCCTCTCAGAACTGGACAAACGTGGGGAAAAACAGCAAACACCACAGATCAGTAGAATGTCGCCGTCAGAGCTGGCCGCCAATCTGATCCTGAGTGGTGGGGTTCTTGAACGTATCCCCCAGAAAAACCACTTGAACCTCTAGTTCTCCATTTTTAGCTGCCTGCCAGGCAGGAAGTTCAATTATCTCCCGTTGAATGGTATCGCTTAGGATCCTCTTTGTGCGATATGAAATCAAAGGATCTTGGTGTGATTGGATGACACTTATTCCTTTGGCCCCTCAGGGTTTCGTTCCGACTTGAAGCGCTGGATGGTTTTGTAGTAGTAAACGTCAAGTGATTTAAAAAAAATCCTAATCAAGGGTTTGTTCTTTCTTTCCGGTCCTACTTCCTCAGCCGACTTTTTAACGGCAGATATCCTCAAGTCTCTACGCTCCTGTCACTGTGCTTTTGCTGGCAGGAAAGTAGGTGCATTCTGAGAGCGTCTGGGGATGTATGGAAGAAGAACTTGCTGTCAGCAGGCAGGAGCGGTAAGACGCGTCAGTGGTGGAGAAATTGGCCTTTATGGAGCAGGAAACAGCCTGGAGCCGGAGGAACAGACAATTAGTAACATATAATTAAAGTAGGAAAAGACATAATGATGTAATGCCAGGGATGTAGAGCAGGGCGGAATGGTCTTTTTCCATTACTTGCTCATTTTATGAGTGCAATCGCACACCTCTTACTTTATGGTGTCCTTGCTTTGACATTCTCCCTCCCTATACCTTTCCCAAGTCCTTTCCTTCCAGCATCCTCACTCATTTTTTGAGTTCTTCTGTCCTTGAACTAACATGTCAATGCAATCTTGCCTCTTTATCCAGCATATACAAGCTTCAAGCACAGTTTTTACTATAAAAAGTAATTACAGCCAATTGTCCTTCATGTGAAGTGAGAAGCCAATGCAACTGCTTTGAGCAGAGAACAATCGCTATGATTATATTTTCAGAGTGAAGTGGTATTATGAGGGACCGTATGTAAAATGTTCTGTGATAAATATTAGTGAAACATTGGCTCCTTGTGCTTGAACGTTACGTAAGCCTGTTAGCCATAGCTGGAATAAAGAGAGAGGGGAAGCTGGTCAAGTGGCTGCCATGTTTCTAAATCTGTCAATCTCCCAACCTACTGTGCTTTTAAACATGAACACTCACAAGCTGATGCTTTTTACATCATGGCATGAGAATTGAGTGCTTAACGATGTAAACACATTAAGCCATTAAAATACATTATGCTTTGGCTTTTAGTCAAATTTGATTTGTTTTGACTGAAATATAATCTGCGTTGGGTTAGGTATGTAAAGGCCATGATTTTTGGTTTGATTGGCTAATTAAATTCAGTTTTTTCAATCATGATTTTAGGATCTGTTTTCCTGGTTTCTGTGCGACTGTTTCCTTATGTAAAACACATTAGCACAACTATTTAAATTTGACTCTCTCGGGAAATAAAACATTCCCCTTTCAAATGCATGCCAGAGCATTTGCCCTTGAAAAACCTACCATGTCACAGTTAAATAAAGGCACTTTTTAGTATCTGATCGTGCATGGAGCCAAACTAATATGCTTTTTCCTACTCAAAAGCCTATTACACCAGCTTAAAAGCCGTCATGTTAAATCAATAGGTCTGAACCCTAGCAGACATCAAACTCTGCACCTTCGGCACACATATTAACAAAGACTTCAGCAAAAGGCGCCGAGATCACATTCTGTACTTTTCTCTGTGTGATCTAATGCTTCCGCGAGCAAGTCAGAGCATCGTGCCAAGAAACCAAGCAAAGGTGAGAGGTTGAAAACGAGATTCGTTTTTCTCTTGCACTTCTCACATTTGGTACAGTGAAACATAATTCGGTCTGCTTTGTCATCCTCTATTTCTGCCCCTCTGTCTGAGATAGCGGCTCTGAAAAGGATTCACAACTGAAGATTTCCCTGATAAATCTAACGCTTTGCATCATCTCAGTTACACAGAGGTGGAGACAAAAAACGTATTTCACTCTGGTATCACTAGTCTATTTCACGGCAATTTATGAATCGCGTCACGCAGACGATAAGGCGGCTGTTATATCGCCCTTCTCATCATCACTGCTTTATATTTTGGCTATCTTTCACACTTTCACAATTGTTTAAGAAAGGTTGAGCTTATATCTGCATTGTCAAGAGGAGGGAGATCCATATATTATTGTAGACTAGCAACTGACAGGAAATTGTATTCTTCAGTGGCTCTTTCGTCGCTCAGGAGTTTTAATGGAGATCTCAGATAACTTGGAGACATAAAAAGGATACAAATGAGAATAATTGGGCTATACAGAGAATATACAGCTATTTAATTCATGTGGATAGCATAACTAGAATTTTATGAGATCTCTGACTGTCAGAATATGACATCTCTTGTGAAACTTGTCTAAAATCTGAGAACCTCTTGAAGTCTCTCCCTTTGGTCTCCATTTAGTCTCTTCACTGTCTAGGAGAATCAATTGAGATATTAAAGAGATCTTGTGATTTTTGTTTCTTTGCTACATGTGTGCACACCATAAAATAATAGCTGCTTTATTCAAAATTAGCCTTTTATCTATGTGGTCGCATGCTTCTCAGGTGCTTAAGGTAAATAACCTTCACACACACACACACTCAGAGGCAGTGGTAGCATAGCCAGAAAAAGCACAGCATCGTGGGTAAGCTGTCACAATCACCATCAATCTGCACGCTCCCTGCCTCACCCATGAAATACAAGCAGAGTTCACCGGCAGACGCATATACGGCCGTGACGATATACGAGTACTGCGTGTGTGTTTGTGCGAAGCATGTGTGAAGGATGTGTTTGACCTGAGCGCATTGGTTTAGGTTGAGCGCTCCTGTGACACAGACAGTTGTTAATGGCTGTTGAGGGATGGGCAGATGGGGACGGAAGGGGACCGTAACAGATGAGAGAAAGAATGAAAGACTGAGAGAAAGAAAGAGAAGGAGATGATGAAAGGGGATAAAATGGCTGATGGACAACAGAAAAGGGGGGATTTGGAAAAAAGAGGGGTGAGGAAAATGATTGCGGTCAACTCAGTGCATCATGCAAAAAAGGAGGGATAAAGAACATGAGAAAAGCAAGACACACTCACCCATGGCTCTTTCCCTTCAGTTGAGACAGTGAAAGTCTACTACGCTGGCAGAGAGAGAAAGACAGACAAATTTCAAAAGAACGCCAAAAGGACTGAAATTATGAATGTGTGCAAAAAAGGAGAGAAAATGATGAAGATCATACACAAATATATATGAATGAGCTCAAGTGTCCAAGTGGCTCTCCGCATCATTCGCGGTCATATGCATGAATGCAAAATGACTTGCTAATCGGAGTCTTAGAGAATTACACATGCAGCTATAAATCAACATGTCAGCATGCATGCATTCACACACACACACACACACACACGAACGCAGCGGCATGAGCAGGCTCCACAGGCGCTACCTCAGAGGACGCTAGGCTCTCCCCTCCTCCTCTGTTCCCCCGTTCTGCCTCTCTCTTTCTCAGCCTCTTCTGCGGTTTCTGTTTATTCACCACAGATCATTCCCCAAGAGAATGCAATGGTGGGTTCTCTTCATTTTATGCGCCCTTGCCATCCTCCCGTTTCACGCCCTCCTGTTCCTGTCCGGTAGAATTGAGCTTCCTGTAATTTCTGGCAGCTGGGCTAATGTGTAAACTGCATTCATGCCCTCTCTCTCTCTCTCTCTCTCTCTCTCTCTCTCTCTCTCTCTCTCTCTCTCTCTCTCGTCTCAGTGCCTCTTCAGCACTGCCTCCAATCCAATCAGAAGCACATCTTTCTCTCTCTCCCTGTCTCTCTAACTCATATATTTCTACTCTCACTCCCACAAATACTGTAAAATAAACATCAAAATGTACATTTATCACAGTCACACCGGTCTCCTGAGCTTTATCCTCCATCAAAACACACACTCAATGACAAGGATAATTCCCACATATAGGACTATACAATTCTTGCTAAAAAAATAATACATTTTGAAACTTGAAGTTACTATACTAAAGTATAAACTATAAGGAATTTCAGGAAGCAGGTACATTTGTTAAACTCCCTTTAAATATTTACAGCACATACAAATTAACTGACACCATGATCTATCAGTATAACTGACTCTGGTTCCAGGGAAACAACGTCCTTCCTAACAAGATTCGTGTCTCTCAAGGTCACTTTTTACTCTCATAATGTAAACTTTACGGTTAAAAAGTATTTTATTCTCATCAAGGCTGCATTTATTTGATCAAAAATACAGTAATAACAGAAATATTGCAATAAAAAACATTATTGCATGATATATTCCAAAATATCAGGACGATACAAGATATTATCAGTTAAATATTCTCAGTTACTCTGTTGGGGTTTATTTTTTTGTGATATCTCCCCTTATCCTTAAATATATGATGTATTTTTAACCTTAAGCGAGAGGACCTTTTCAAAATGACTATACACACCACAACAAACTAGACATGATGTCATGCTCTAGGGCTTCTGTTTTTAATAAACAATAAATCATTAATAATAATAACAATAATAATACAATCTAACATCCACTTATCCATGCAACTTCATGCGGTATGAATGGAAGTCAATGTAGCTCAAAGTCTAGTGTTACCATGGCTTTGCCCTGAAAATCACGTCAGTCACAGTGACTGAAGACATCCAGAATGTGCATACCAGCTTTTCATGGATGTATGCACAAACACGTGCACATACATAAATACTAAAGCAATAAGCCATGAGACACAGTGAATTTACCACGGCTGATAAGTATGTCAGTCATGACTATGGTCACAACACGTAACTTTTAGTGGTTTGTTATTTTTCTGTACACACACACACACACACACACACACAGTGCATCCGGAAAAGTATTCACAACAATTCACTTTTTCCACATTTTATGTTACAGCCTTATTCCAAAAAGGATTAAATTATTGTTTCCCCTCATTCTTAAAACAATATTCTACAAACATAATGACAATGTGAAAGAAGTTTGTTTGAAATCTTTGCAAATGTTAAAAAAAAATTGAATAGTAAAGAAAATCACATGTACATAATTCACAGCCTTTGCCATGACACTCAAATTGAGCTCAGGTGCATCCTGTTTCCACTGATTATCCTTGAGATGTGTCTACAACTTGATTGGAGTCCACCTGTGGTAAACTCAGGTGGTTGGACATGATTTGGAAAGGCACACACATCTATATATGGTCCCACAGTTAACAGTGCATGCCAAAACACAAACCAAGCCATGAAGTCCAAGGAATTGTCTGTAGACATCTGAGACAGAATTGTATCGAGGCACAGATCTGGGGAAGGGTACAGAAAAATGTCTGCAGCATTGAAGCACAGTGGCCTCCATCATCCGTAAATGGAAGAAGTTTGGAACCACCGGGACTCTTCCTAGAGCTCCACCAATTAGGCACCTGAAGGACTCTCAGACTCATCACCTGGTTAATACCATCCCTACAGTGAAGCATGGTGGTGGCAGCATCATGCTGTGAGGATGTTTTTCAGTGGCAGGAACTAGGAGACTAGTCAGGATCAAGGGAAAGATGAATGCAGCAATATACAGAGACATCCTTGATGAAAACCTTCTCCAGAGCGCTCTGGACCTCACACTGGGGCGAAGGTTCATCTTCCAACAGGACAACGACCCTAAGCACACAGCCAAGATAACAAAGGAGTGGCTATGGGACAACTCTGTTAATGTCCTTGAGTGGCCCAGACTTGAACCTGAATGAACATCTCTGGAGAGATCTGAAAATGGCTGTGCATCGACGCTCCCCATCCAACCTGATGGAGCTTGAGATGTCCTTTTAGAATTGAGGAGAAATAAATAAATACATTTTTAAAAAAAAATATATATATATATCATTTACTCACCCCCATGTTGTTTCTCCTACAAAACTATCTTGTAGTGTGGTGCAGGGGTTTTCAAACGTTTTGGAGTCAGGGACCCCTTACAGGGTAATATGCTTGTTTTATTGGTGCAAATGGTCCCCATTGTAAATGTTGGCTACTTTTTTATATAGACTAAAGCTCAATTTTATTATTTACCAAATTTTCCAGAAAATAAGTTGCACCTGTAACTCAAATCAGGTCAAAGTGCCATTCATTACAAACAACATTTATTTTAAATGCTAACCATATAACAAACGTATTTAAAGTGAAAGTGAAACTAAACTCTGCGGTGGGCTCATGTTTTTGACATAAATCATTACCATGAATGAATCGTTAGTCACGGTGTAACATTTGATTGCTAAACTATTACTTATTATGTAAAAAAGACTAGTTTTCTTGTGTCCCAGGATAAAATAGAATCCTTCACATACTCAAAAAATAACACCACGGCACAGCCTACATTGTACAACTGAAAAATAAAATTAATTCATCAAATTAATTAATCGAATCATTTTTTATGTTTAGTTAGCAATGTGAGAAGAACTGATATATTGTTTGTGTGTGTGTGTGTGCGTGAGTGTCGCCGGTATGATCGCTTGGATTATATCAGCGGGAAATAACTTAAAATCCTCCATTACTCCAGATAAGAGTAAGGCATCATTCAAAATGGTAAAGGGTCTATTTTTATTTGTGTACCTTCAAAATAACAGCAAAATGTCATACTTTTGTAAAATAAAGAAAACAAACAAAATGCGCTTGCGTCTCGGACTCGAGAGTGCTGCCTACTTGTCACACAGATATGAAAAATATATCTATATTAACCTTGAAGTGTCTACTTTTAAATGTCTCTGTTTTGCTTATTTGATGTTAAATGCATTATATAAAGCACAAATCTTGGCACAATTTAGATGCTAAAAAAAACAAATAATTTTAAAGCCCACTTTGATCATATAGTCTATAGACTTTTTTTGGTTTTGGAGCTTGACGGTGCATCACAATATGTTTTTGTTGTACAAAAACGAGCAGCGTGAACGTTTTGTCTTATCTTGTGCTTCACAGAAGAAAACAACACAAAGGTTTGAAATGACGTCAGGGAGAGAAAATAAAAAGATTTTTCAACATTAGGTGAGCTGCCCCATTAATATGTTTTGGCTCATTTAAAAATACATAACTTATCTCATATTTGAACATAAGGTAGAGGCTCTAAACTCACCACTGCAGGAGTCTCTTATGTACTGTCTCATTCAATCACATGCATTTACACACACAGTTTCCCCCTCCTCTTCCTTCAGCTCAGAGTGATGCCCTGTAGGGAATTGGTTATTGTGAGTCCCTTGTCTGTCTCATTTTCCCTCTTTTTTTGTAACATACACACCCACCCAATCAAACATACTCTCCATGGCATTCAGAAAAGACAGCGAAAGCACCACAAACAGATGCAAAACCGTGTTTTGATTGGACGACGTACCTGATTTATTATCATTAGCATGAGCTATCCATTCTGTTCTGGTAGAGTCAGCTCTCGCCGTGGGAATGCTGGGACATCGGTCCGCACGGGTGTCAGCAGGAAATGAGATCTCACAGCAGGATCTTATTGATGTATGTAATGCATGGCCGTGTTTTCACCTGAGATTGAAGCAGCAGAAAGGAGGGAGGGAACATAGAGCGCAGAAGTGCAGAAAAACGAAAATGCCAAAAGGGCTATTGAGATGAAAGGTTAACTGCCATCACAAACTATTATTGACCCCAGAATATTACATTAGAAAGGTGTGAGTGCCCTTCTGGTGATTTGTACTACCTGTATCAAGCAAGCTAGCATTTTCTCATAATCTCTCATATGAACCAGCAATAGACTTACCATTAATTAGGGAGAACAGCAGGCATAGAACATGGAAATACCCTAAAACAATCAGGAGCTAACAACATGGCACACAAGTGATAGCTGTGAGATTAACTTTAGATGCATTTATTCAATTGTACATATTTTTAAAATATTGAAGACATTTGCATCTGCATGACAAGCAAACTCAGTAATCGTTCACATGGGCTATTTTGTTCAATGATAAGCTACATGGGAAACTAAATCCACCAAGGATGAGTGAAAAGCAGTGATGCATTTTGTTATCGAGATAAAAGTTTATATAGAAAAGTAAAACTGAGAAAAAGAGAAACAATTTCATAAATTTGAATAAAAAAAAAAAAATCCTGGGCTGTAGGCAAGATTTTAATAATCACAAAGGTTCCAAGTTGGAACTAGTTAGGGGGTTCAGGGGCATGTGCTTCCTGGAAAAAAATTTGATTTCTCTGATCTACATACACTATATTGCCTAAAGTTTTGGGAAGCCTGCCTTTGCATTATGAACTTTAATGATATCCCATTCTTAATCCGTATTGTTTAATATGGAGTCGGCCCACCCTTTGCAGCTATAACTCTTCTGGGAAGGCTTTCCACAAGGTTTAGGAGTGTGTTTATGGGAATTTTGTACCATTCTTCTAGAAGCGTATTTGTGAGGTCAGACACTGATGTTGGACGAGAAGGCCTGGCTCACAGTGTCCGCTCTAATTCATCCCAAAAGTGTTCTATCCGGTTGAGGTCAGGACTATGTGCAGGCCAGTCAAGTTCCTCTACACCAAACTCGCTCATCCATGTCTTTATGGACTTTGCTCTGTGCACTGGAGCACAGTCATGTTGGAACAGGAAGGGGCCGTCCCCAAACTCTTCCCACAAAGTTGGGAGCAGAAATTGTCCAAAATGTCTTGGTGAGCTGAAGCATTAAGAGTTCCTTTCACTGGAACTAAAGGGCCAAGCCCAACCCCAGAAAAACAACCTCAGACCATAATCCCCCCTCCACCAAACTTTACACTCGGCACAATGCAGTCAAATACCGTTCTTCTGGCAACCGCCAAACCCAGACTCATCCATCGGATTGCCAGACAGAGAAGCATGATTCGTCACTCCAGAGAACACGCCTCCACTGCTCTAGAGTCCAGTGGCGGCGTGCTTTACACCACTGCATCCGACGCTTTGCATTGCACTTGGTGATTTAAGGCTTGGCTGCAGCTGCTTGGCCATGGAAACCCATTCCATGAAGCTCTCTAAGCACTGTTCTTGAGCTAATCTGAAGGCCACATGAAATTTGGAGGTATGTAGCTATTGACTCTGCAGAAAGTAGGTGACTTCTGCGCACTGTGTGCCTCAGCATCCGCTGACCCCGCTATGTGATTTTACGTGGCCTACCATTTTGTGGCTGAGTTGCTGTTGTTCCCAAATACTTCAACTTTGTTATAATACCACTAACAGTTGATCATGGAATATTTATTAGTGAGGATATTTCCCAAATGGACTTACTCTATCACAGTATCAAGCTTGAATTCTCTGAGCTCCTGAGAGCGACCCATTCTTTCACCAATGTTTGTAGAAGCGTCTGCATGCCTTGGTGCTTGATTTTATACACCTGTGGCCATGGAAGTGATTGAATCACCTGAATTCAATGATTTGGAGGGCTGTCCCAATACTTTTGGCAATATAGTGTGTGCATTTTAAGTTGTTTGAAGGACAAAAAATGGATAAGAAATAGCTCTAAAAACATGTCAGTGGACAGTAGATTATTTGTCAATACCTGCTCTCTCCTCATCTCCATCACGCTTTCTTTTTCTTTCAGTCTCCTTGTCTTGCCCCGTCTCTTCCCCTCTTAAAGCTGAGCTTTGACAAGTCTTTTCTTTTGAAGTGTCAGTGAAGAAAGTAAACATAGGGTAAACTAATATTTAGCTTATGGGCCAGATTTATTAAACGGGGCAAATCAGTGTGAGAGTGCAATTCCCCCAAAAAATGGTGATGGGAGTGGAATCTACAGCACGAAAAATACTGATGACGACACGCAAATTAAACAACACTGATGCAGCCGGATCATTTCAACAATGACCAACGCAATAAACCAAGAACAGCACAAACCTTAGTAAATCACATTGCATGATTCATTTAAATACTCTACTCCCATAAATTTTGCATCTGAAAGAGAATTCCTATGAATGCATATGCAATAAGGTCAGCTGCAAAAATAACCCTGTCCATGCCTTTTCAGCGCTATTTTTTCATCCTTACAGTAGTTTTTTAACGAAAAAAGAGGGTTTGAGTTATATGCTTTATTAATTATTTTCTTAGACAATTTACTGAAGGCTACAAACACTAAATAAGTTTTAAATTCATTATATTAAATTAATTCACAATATGTACAGATTCATGGTTAATCTTATGCCTAGTAAAATGAAAACGGCTTTGTCAATGTTTCTCTTCCCCTCACATTGACAGAGCCTAATTATTACATTACATTAATCACATAAATTATGTGGGCCTTTTTTTTTTTTATTAGTTTTTTATTTGCCTGTTTATTTTTGTTGTCATTTAATATTTTTATACTAAAACAGCTGTTATGTTAAGTTAAGCTACTTAAATCTTATCTCGCACTTTATGACCTGCGCTGGAATTCACACTCAGCAGCTTCTGTTCTGTGAACATAAAGCCTGCCTACTTTGATTTGATTGGTCATTTTAAATATATTGACTTTGACAAGTGGTGACAGACTGCAGAGGCAGCTCAGATGAGAAGATCTTGGTGCTGTGCAATATCCTTGTAGCACTAAAGTAGTATTAATACTATATTATGCAATTATTTCATTTATTACCGGCATATTCACCTCTGAAAAATACTGAGGTCTGGACCTTGGTGACCTCATAGCAGGCTATGGCCATGTTTTTTTATTTTTTTATCAAGTTTCGAAAAAATAAATAAATAAAAAACAGAACAAATTTTTTATTTCACCAGCCAGATGAATAATACTCAGATACGGAAATTTAGTAACATGATGATAAAAGACATAGGGGGAATCTGCAGAACACTTGTGTCTATTTTATTAGAGCTCATTTAAAAGAAAGTGTATTTAAGTATAGTGTTTTGTCCTCTAATATATTATGCATTATAGAAGTAACATCTATACAATGTATATATTTTCATTTGTCTATTTTTAAAATAAGCCAAAATAGTTTTCTCCTATCATTATCAACAACAACAAAACATGACGTTTAAGTCTGTTTTTTCTTTCTGAAAATAGCCAGATCTTTTGTAAATGCCTTGTCGGTTTCTCCACAGAAATCAATTAGAAACTATAGTAACAGTGAACATCCTCGGTAAACAACAAGTTTCCTGACCCTTCCTTACATTTGTGTTAGCTCTGCTTTTAGAAGCAATTTCATGCATTTGAAATTTAATTGAAGTAGGATTTATGATTCTCCTAATAAATGCAATTTCATTCACATGACTAAAAAACAACACCATAATTCAGAACTTAGTAAGGATTTTAAAATTCATGGACACGCACAACTGCCTGTTGCATGCAGGGGTGATAGCGTTCGCACCACGCCGGATTTCCGGCGTAGGCTACTGTGGTTGCTGAAAAAAATAAAATAAAATTAGGTTCTTGTTATATTGGTCTACAGCGGCGTTTTAGTGCCATGTTAAAAATAATAATAATAATAATAAAAAGATTGTCTAATTTTTATTTGATGTCTGTTTTTAAAAGCGCGGAAGAGAATATGTGCTGTTCTGTTAGACATCGTTTCAGCTATTAAAATAGTTCCGCTTTTGTATGTATGGCAAATTGATTTCGTTTCTGTTTTTATTAATTAAGTTGTAATGGGAAGATTTTTTATTCGTCAGATATAAATAAGGTATAGGCGCATATCCATTGGTTTGTGCGTAGAGTGGAAGCTTGCACAATGCAATACAGAGGCGCCAGAGCCGTCACTTGCACTTTTTTATCCAGTGGAAACGAATTATCCTCAAAACAATACATGCCTTACCAACATCAAATACATAGATGGAGAGATTTAAATTATTGCTTAACGAAATAAAACAAATCAAACCAAAAACTATTTCATTATATCTGTAAAGATGCATTTCTCGTCAAAGTGGAGATTTCTATTAAGGATCTTGCGTCACTGATTTAGAATACACTAGTTTATTCATAAATAATTCAAATATCCCCTTACCCTCAGACACATTCATTGTTATGTACAAGGAATACAAGTTGATGTTGACCAGTGGTTTTCAAACCCTGGGTCGCGAGAATTAAAAAATTGTCGCCAGGACAATTTAAGGAAAATGGAGTTACACTAAAAATAAAAAATAAATATTTTTCATAAAATCAGTCTATAGGCCGATAGGCCTATATAAAAGAAATAAATATGCGAAATATAATTGATTTAAATAATTAACAGATCAAACAAAAGAAAGAAAGAAATGTGTGACAGTTGCTGCTGAGTTTGGTTTATTGTTTGAGGCGGTGCTCCTCAAACAAGTTCACAAAATGGAAACCCAGACGACAGAAAGCACATCTTATCTTTATTTTACAATAGCACAATGTAAGTAAACACTTTGCAATTTTTAACGATGTCCTTCTCTTATTATTTGTATGACCAAAATGGCGGAGTATTTTATTTATGTTTCCTCTGCTCGTTCGTGCCAGCGCCTCGCGCGCAAACAAACATTCCAGCATTGCAAACTTGACATCGCAGTCAGTCAGTTCATCATCAAAATAAAATAGTTAACCTAATATATAAAAAGTTACACAGCTCAGTTCAAATAGTCAGTAAAAGCCAACAATTCGTGCCATTCAGCGTGAGCACTGCTCCACTGTGTTGTTCCCAAATATAGAGACCTGCGCGGGACGGATGTTACCTTCTCCCGCTCCCGCCCGCATTAAAGTATAAAACGTTTTTTTCTGTACGTCCATGACACTATTTCAAGTAATTTAATGTAAAAGCAACCCAGTGCGTGGTTTGGCGTGGCAGAATGCGCGCAAAGTGCGCTCCATTCATAATTTTAAAAAGATGACATCTCAGTTGATCGCGATCTCACAAAGCTCTTGTTATCAATAAAACTGACTGCGCAATGGATCTTCCATAATGTATAAATTGTATTTGTTATAATCAGAGGATTTGCCAGCATTCAGGATTCAGAACTGCAAAAACTCAGACGTTTTGAGCGGTGAGTGGATTCTATCTTAAATGCATCTCTTTGGCCATTGCGCTCTAGAAATAAACACGTATTCGTGACATTACACAATGCAGCAAAACAATTTATAAACAGAAACCCTGCCTATACTTGCACCCGTAGCTAAATCGTTTTTATTTTGTTTTAGTTGTTCTTGTTGATTTGTGCAATAGATGCATAACAATTTATTTGTTGATGTTTTTTTTTTTTTTTTTTTAGAAATTTCTATTTTTATGGGAGTCCCGCGAATAGTTTTATTCTCCGCAACACGCACACACGAATACCTTACCGCCTGCACCGCACACACGAATACCTTACCGCCTGCACCCGCACCTGCACTCAGCCATCAAATCTAGTCCCGCGCCGCACTCTATATGCGTTGGGTCCCGCGGAGTACAGGTCTCTATTCCCAAGCACATTTTTGCGCAAGTGAGGATGATTTTTTCCATCAATATTGGGACACGAGTGAAGTACAAAGTCTATAATAAATAATTGTTATGCATCCAAATGAAATAGGCTACATCGCGAATATGGAAATTGGATTTGAATGAGGGAGTCAGGCTACAGCGAGACCAAAGCTGGTTACGTTCAGTTTCTCATTAAATTATTTCGTTTTGGCTTTATATAGTTATAGCCTAATTGTAGGCTATTTTTTTAATTCTTGATCCATTCTGAATACTGTTCTCTTTGAAGGATTTGTTGTAGAGTGAGGGGAACTAAAATAGCTATGTCTGTAGTGTTTATAATGTTTGTACATTATTTTGCTTTATACAGTTTTTTTTCTGGATGCAATTAAATGCGACTTGTACATGACTTAGGCCTACCTGATTTTTTTCTCTCTCAAAAACATAATATATATAGTGTAGTTGTAGTGTATTTTGAAGCATGCAGCAAACGATTAATTGGTTAAAATTCTTGTTGGTTAACGGTTAACCAGTTAATTAGCCCCATATATAGGCCTATATCAAATTAGTGCAGAATCAACTTTAATTTGCGAACGCATCAATGATCAAAAGCGTTGTGTGGAAAAGTGCTGAGCTGAACTTTTGTGCCATCTAGTGGTTTAATGGAGAATGCAGTCAAATGGCCCATTGTATATAAGTATTATGCCTATATATGGGTCGCGACAAACTTAAGAAAAAAAGAGGGTCGCTCTTAAAAAGTTTGAAAACCACTGATGTAGACTAATATAAATTTAAAATACATCGTTTTAATAAATACAAATCAGCAAAACTGTTTCAAGTGATAGGCATTATTCAATTAAAAGTATCAATGAATAAAACATTATGTTGACCAGGTGGATTATTCATTGAAATCATGGAGAATGACATTTAGTTTTATTTTCATCATGAATGATATGAGTATATTCATTTTTTTAATAGTTTTTCAGTTGAATGGTGCATATTTTGCAATTATATTTGTTAAAGAAAAATGAATGTGTGTCCTTTTCATGTCCTTTAGGTAATCAATTCCTGTGTACTTTGGAGTACTATTATTGCCACTTACTGACCTGTCTTGGTATGACTGTAGCATCTGCAGCATTTACTTCCAGTGATTGTACTAAGATAGGCTAATAAGGTCAATGTAGGCACTGAACATATTGAGAAGAAAATGCTGTGTTTTCTTGAATAATACTGAGGGCATAATGCAAATATGAAAATATCTAAAAAAGAGCCACTTGTCAATAATGATGATCAGGGTTATACATACTTAGGCTGTTTATATATTTGGGCCCAGGGGCCAACAAGTTGTGTTAAAAGTGCGCATACATAGTACCCTCTCGGGGCAAGGAAAAAAGTTCAGGCTCAGGAATTTTTTCACTATCAGCCCTGTGCATGAACACCTCAGTCTCTTTAGTGCAGATCAGGGAAATGCAGGAATCAGATTGAAGTATTAAGTCTTTTATAGGGTCATGTGCTCAAAGTAGGCTTTGCATAAATATCATATAGGCTTATGTATATCTAGGGGCCTGACAGTTCTACAAAGAAAATGAAAGATGAAACAAGGAGACCAATCAAACTCCTGAAAGCCCCTTAAAACAGCAGGCCAATACTGTCATATACACAGAGATATGAATGTAATGCCCTCAAACCAGCCTCTGATAGACTGCTTGATTGGT
The DNA here is from genome assembly GCA_023029165.1 of Gobiocypris rarus. Classification (NCBI taxonomy): domain Eukaryota; kingdom Metazoa; phylum Chordata; class Actinopteri; order Cypriniformes; family Gobionidae; genus Gobiocypris; species Gobiocypris rarus. Next base: position 32,160,591 of record CM040919.1, on the reverse strand, counting down.
GCTGTCATTTTCATTCATTTTAACATCACAACAAAAACAACAATAAAGTAAATAAATGTGGACAGTGAGGTCGGCCGTCATCAGCGGTGTTTGTTAACACATAAAGCAAGATCGGCTGCACATTACCATCAAAAGAAGTAATAGTAAATAAAATGTCATTTAGCAAACACTTTCAGAAAGAGCCTTGATTTAGGTTTGTTTTTATAATAACACAAACTTAGTGGCACTTAAATGTCCAAAATGATCTAAGTAATGTCTACTGATGATTTCTTATTATCTCTTTCCTCGCCAGCGTTTTTTTTTTTTTAAGTTGCCAGGCACTGCCAGCGTTTTTGATAATTTTCACAAAAGTTCATGGCCCCCAGAATATTTTGTTGTATGAATATCTGAACATGCAATTTATCAAAAGAAAGAACAGACCCTCCCCGTTTCATTCTAGCATCATGCATTATTTCTTATCAACACTTGAATGTGGGAAGTTCATAAAAAAATAAAAACACGTATTTATCAGAGACTACATCCGGATCGGATTCTGAACGATGATCAAAACATAGATGGAGTGAATCGAGTCCATCAACACCCCCAAAGCTGCAGTCCTATAGCTCGTCCTGTGTCAACATTTCATTCAGTAACATTAGGCAGTTTTGATTTATATGCTGTTTAATGTTGATGATCGTGCTTTTACATATGTATCTGCTTACATGTACTATCGCTTGTTTCTGCTTCTTCTTCGCCTATGTTTTGATCTGGAGATTCAGTAATCTTTCAGGAGATGCATATGAGCACCCCCTAGCGTATAATTGTCTTAATTGCTGTGAAGCGTTGTCTCATGAATTACGGAAATTTCAGTCAATGGCAGGGAAGTTAAAATGCACAAAATAGCACATCTTGTCAGTGCAGAAAACTAACTAACTGACTAATGATGTCCATCTATGTCTTTTAAGAATTGCAGTTTAAATTCTCAATTCTGCGCCTCTCATACACATCTTACCCCTGTTTTTATAAAAATAAATCTGTATTGCCGTTAAGATTTTTTTAAAGAAATTATACTGCAGCAAGGATGCAAAACAAATGATCAAATGTGAAAGTAAAAGATTAGTAATAATGGCCTGTTTAGACCTAGTGACGTTCTTATTGTTTGGAGAGCTATCTGATTTGTTAAAACGCTTCTATTTACAGTATATTTACACATAAATGTGTCTACACAAAACAAATAAAGGTCTGATCTTCAATACCTGTGCTATATGCAAATTTAAGAGAGTTCATTTCATCGAAAGCAACAGATAAGAGCTGCATTTTAGTTATCATCAGCTAATTTCAAGATCAAAGACCGCAATAGGAGAGAGAGCGGCATCAGCGCTGGTAAGATCATTTAGTCTCACTACTTTTAATGAAGATGACTGTTGAGCATCTGTGACTTACTTTCAGTTTCATTAGTGGCAGTTTGCACTTTGGTTTGCTGAAGAAATACTCAGCAACTCTGCAGAGAAGCGTGTTGCAGTAGCACTCTCTTATCTAGATATATATGGCTATAACATTACATTTGATCATTTTGGGAGTTGTAATTTTACATTCGGTTTCAACAACCTGGAATCCACTTTAACCCACCTCCTGAAGTGTTGTTTTTTTTTTACAATTTTTCCCCTGGTTTTCACAAAAATATTAAGCAGCACAACATATTTTAAACATATTATATGTTTGTCTTTAATGCTAGTCCTTTTTCTACATGGCATGTAAAGAATTTTGTCAATGCACTTTTGCTTCAGTGATAGGGAAAAAAACAGAAAATACTTTTACTACTACAAAATGCAGAAATTTGCTTTACTATACACTGAAATATTCTAATATATATTGATATAACGCTGTAATTCCACTACTTAGCGGTAGCGGCACATACCTAAATATTTTTTTAAATCAAGTAACGCAATTACAATTACTGAAATTTAAATAAATGTTACTCACGTTACTCTCTTTTGCAAAAAATTAACTCTAGGCAAAACAGAACAAATCTAGGCCCTGGCCCAAGACGCTGAGAACAACCAGATGCATTTACAGTTATCCAGTTTCGCCTGAAATGTTGAATGAAAAATTATGTTTATTGTGTTTAACTGTTCAGTACTGTTCATATTTACATTTAATAAGCAGACATAAAAGTAACTTAAAAGTTACTTTCCCTAGTAATTGATTACTTTTGATATACAGTAATTGATCAAGTAATTCAATTACTTTTAAAATAACTATTTTAATTAGTAACTGTAACTAATTAATAATTTTCAGTAACTTGCCCAACACTGCCAGTAACTATGGACGCTCCAACATACGTATGTGGCAAATTTATACCTTAAAGGACAACTCCGGAGAATTTTTAAGTTATTCTTGATCATTATACCTTTGCAAGTACTGTCTATAGAAAAAAAAAATGAAACGGATTGGTGCTTGCAAAACGCAGCTATTACAGTTAATGCCCAGAGTCCCCAATCAGCTAAAATGGTTATGGGGGCATATACATAAAGAGTGTCTTCGTGCCTCTTAACAGATTCAAAATGCAATTAAATAGTCTGTCTAACATGAACAGGGACCTTACATGACAATGAGATGCGTATAGCCACTTAAATTCACCTAAATAGTGTTTTAGACGGCCAGGAGTAGTCTCGCGCTGAAGTCACGTGGGAACTCAGTGTAGCCGGAAAAAAGGTAAACAGTCCAGTTGGGAGGAGCGTCATGTGTGTGTGTGTAGAGTGAAGATCGGCTCACAAGTGAAGAAAAAATGGTTCGCGTTTGTGCCGTTCCGAATTGTGGTAACAGAATTTACATTTTCATCGTCTTCCTTTTCATGACCTCGAGATTCTGCAGTTGTGGCTAGTTGTACTTCAACTAGATGTGCAAACTCCCATAGAAGTGCTACACGATAAAGATTACTGCATTTGCAGTGAACACTTTGACAAGGATGAATACACAGACACAACACAGCGGGGACGGTTGAAAAAAAAATGCTATTCCATGGACCAAGACGGGTGCAACCACTGTGGAGGTAATGCAAACTTTATTTATCCTTCCATGGGCACACACGGTTTGAGAAGAGATGTGCAGTAATACATTTTTTATAGTCTTATTTGCAAAACTTTAATTATTTCACTAGCTTTATGTGTTCAATTATATTTTTGTTGTGCTAATTTCTATGAGAATACAAATGACTTGTTAGAGAGACGCTCCTCCCAACTGGACTGTTTACCTTTTTTCCGGCTACACTGAGTTCGCGCGAGACTACAGCTAGCCGTCTAAAACACTATTTAGGTGAATTTAACTATACGCATTGACTATACGCATCTCGTTGTCATGTAAGAACCCTGTTCATGTTAGACAGACATTTTAATTGGATTTTGTGTCTGTTAAGAGGCACAAAGACACTCTTTATGTATATGCCCCCATAACTGCCATCTTAGCTGAGTGGGGACTCTGGGCATTAACTGTAATAGCTGCGTTTTGCAAGCACCAATCCGGTTCGTTTTTTTTTTTCTGTAGACAGTTCTCACAAAGGTATAATGATCAAGAATAACTTAACAATTCCCCGGAGTTGTCCTTTAAAGGGTTAGTTCACCCAAAAATGAAAATTCTCTCATTAATTACTCACCCTCAGATGCGGGTGAATGACATGAGGGTGAGTAATTAATGAGAGAGTTTTCATTTTTTGGGTGAACTAACCCTTATAGGCTGTTTGCCACCCATCCTTAAACAGAAAAATATGACAATGCAGTGAGTATATACTCCTGCTGCACAAAATCGTGTCAAAAGGAGATGACTGCATCTAAAAAAAGAGTTAGCTGTGTAAATGTGGGAGTTTTTTTTTTTTTTTGGTTTTCATAAGAAGAAGGGGTTTTAGACACCCCAGTCTGCAGGAAGTGTTTTTTTTCTGCTTTTGTGCAGTTATGGTTACAAACTCTCAATCCACACTTGTAATTTCAGTGTAATTTATTGGTCAAAAAAGACTAAATACAAAATTGAGCAAGTTAAAAATGAATTTGTGTAGCATAGGTGATAGCATTATTATTAAAAAAAGTTTACGTTTCAATAGCTATAGCACTGTAATGTGCACTTTGGCATGTGATTGTGCAATAATCAAATTACTTTTGTTCACAAAATTATTTGGAATGCAGATCATTGACATATTTCCCAAGGGTTCGGCTTTAATCCTAATGTGGGGCAATTGTCTCACTGGACCACTTTTAAGCAACTTTTTAAAATATATATTAGGAGTTAGTTTTAGTTAATGTCCCATTTCTTCATGACCAGAGGAGAACTTAAAAAGTGGCACAGCTTACTACACTCTCCTCCATGCCAAAGAAGAAAAGTAATCCAGGTAAATTAAACGTAATCAAGCTCACCACTATCTGCCTTCTATATATGTCAGCTGGACTGAAAGAGAAGACGACAGAGAGACACTCGTTCTGTTCTCCCAGAGTTGACTGTGTGGTCCCTCTGTTCATAGAAAGAGAGACAGATTGCCATTCCATCCCACAACACAACCTCATCCATGGAATAGTGATTAGCCAATCAGCATTCCCGTCACATGAGCTCCACTATCAATGAGTGAGTGAGACAGAGCGAGAGATAGTGAGCCATGCAAAGAGAGAGATAGAGAGAGACACAAGGTGGAAAAGGGTGGGCTGCAGGTTCGATGGAGAGTGGGAGGAAGAGCGGGAGGAGGAGGGTGGAAGGGAAGCTCGGGAATGTTGATGCAAAGTACTGACAAATGCGGAGATGAAGCATTAGGCATGACTGATGAAGATGTATGGTGAGCGCACATGCGCGCACACACTCCATCACAGATAATGCCACACACTGCAGGATGCCTGTGAGCCTTCACACATGTAAATGCATGCACATTCACCGGGTTGACTCATACGGACTCACGGAAGGCAGGAGGGCAAGTAAGGCATGGACCGAAAGGTTCACACGCATGTGCAGATGTGGACACAGGATGAATGTGCAGTTACTCCCTCTCTAATACACTCCCTGGCAGAGTCACTGCAGGTAAAGTCACCTTAGCAAGGCCACTGAAATACAGATATTAGGATAGGAAGGACTGTGTGTGCGCTAGAGGTGGAACACATAGGAGAAAGGTAAAGAAAAGAAAACGATATAAAGAGATTACTGAGGTCTTGTTCTCAGGAGGAAAAATCCAAGCAGCAGCAAACGTCTCTCCATTTGCTCTCCATTGCTCTCTAGTGTGGGTTCAAACTCCTGAGGTATTAAAGAGATTCATTTTTATTTCCTATGGGGGGGATAGAGACAAAAGAGGGATAAATGAGACAACCGAGAGAAAAAGGAAATATGGTGAAAGAAAGATTTGAGATTTAAAAAAAATGATGACAGAGGAAAGAGGATAAGATGAAGGAGAGGAAAAAATTGTCAGATGAAAGAATGAGAGAGAGAAAGGGAGATGATGAAAAAGAGACCAGAAAGGGGAAAAAAGTTGAATGAAAAAGTGAAGGATGATGAATGAGAAAAATGAAAAATTAGAAAAAGAGAATAATGATGATAAAGAAACGATGAAAGATAAAGAGGGATGAGATGAAGAAATCACAGAAAGAAAAGATGGAATGAAAAAGATAATGAAAAGGATGAGATGAAAGACAAACGAGAACAAAAATGTAAGCAGCAAAAGAGAAAGGAAGATGAGATGAAAATGAGAAAGAGAGAGAGAAAAGTTGAATGAAACCGTGAAAGATGGGGATTTGATGACAGATGAGGGAGGTGCCATGGAAAATGAGAATAACGAGAATAACGAGATGAACGATAAAGAGGGATGAGAAGAAGAGATCACAGAGAGAAAAGATGGAATGAAAAGGATGAGATGAAAGAAAACAGAAAGAGAACAAAAATTAAAGCAAAAGGGGATGAAATGAAGAAAAGAGATGGGAATGAACAATAAGAGATGAAAAAATGAATGAGGTGATAAAGAAAAAGGCAATATGGTAAAAGAAAGATTTGAGATAAAACAGAGAAAGGAGGATGAGATAAAAGAGAAAAAAGTCAGATGTAAGAATGAGAGAGAAAAGGGAGATGAGATGAAAATGAGAAAACAGAGAGAGAAAAAGTTGAATGAAAGATAGGGATTGGATGACAGATGAAAAAGAGAGAATGACAGAAAATATAATGAAAAGGATGAGATGAAAGGCAAAAGAGAAAGAACAAAAATGGAAGATAAGAGATGGGGTTGATGTGACATGAGAGATACAACACAGAAAAGAGATGGCATGAAAAAGCAGAGGTGAAAGAAAAAGAGGAATGAGATAAAGGCGAGACAACAGAGAGAAAAAGATGACGAAAGAGGGATGAGATGAAAAGGAAGAATCGACAGCAGAAGAAAGAGAAGGATGAGAGAAGGGGAATCATCTTTCACAGAGGGCGTGTGCAGTGGGGATCCATCATTTGCCGTATATGTGGTACATGCAGTGATCAATGTGATGATACGAATCAGAGGGAGGAAAAATGATCAGAGCGGAGTCTGAACTCACAGCAGCTCCTCCAAACACACGGCTCTGAAGCAGCACTGCAGTCCAACAGCACCAGAGGCTCACTGCGATTAATGAAGCGTGCAGCTCCGTTGTTCAAAACCGACACGGTACAAAAGTTCAGTGCGGTTCAGACTCGATGTAATGGTGAAATCTACACGGGCTTGTGTGCGAAATCTTCCCAATGACTTTTGAAAGGGTGAACCGAAACAAGAGCAGCCCAATGTGAGCTTCGCCAAAACATGTGGTCATCTTCAAGGTGAGCATAATCACCATCTGGACAACCATCTGCAATTATGTAATGTCTTACATTTCAAAAGCACGCAGTGATTTGTGGGATGGTGTGGGGGAAGTTGAGTCCACAGCACATAATTCAATGCCATACCACTTTGGACATATGGAATTTGTGCAACAAGCATAGGGGAGATTACATCCTTCAATATGGTCTGCCACATGTTCCCATTATCCGTCCAAGAGACGTGACTTACCCAGCAAATTCAAGCTAAGCTCCGAAGCTTTTTTCCATTTTTAATTAAACAGCGATATTTCATGCAACCAAAAAGTACTGTACTGCTATGGCTTTTTTTGGTCATGTATGATGGTATTACCCTCTGACCCGGTTTACATCTGGTATCAAAGGGATAGTTCACGCAAGAATTAAAATCATTTACCCTCACATACACGAGTTTCTTTCTTCTGCTGAACAGTAAAGATCTATGGAAGTCAATGGGTGCCATCAACTGTTTGGTTACCAACATTCCTAAAATATCTTCTTTTGAATACAACAGAAGAAATAAACTCATACAGGTTTGGAACAACATGAGGGTGATGGCAACTTTTTCATTTTTGGGTGAACTATCTCTAAGATCAGATCAAGTAGACAAGTCTCTTTTGTCCACTTTCAATCACTTCTGTCCTGATTTATTTGAGGGGATGGTCTATGGGCGGGTAAATGTATGGATTTTTCAATCTAATGGGCAAAATAAGCTCATGTAATTTACATATGACTTTGCCCGCAGATGATGGAAAAACAGAGAGCATCAGCTTTCGTTTTTGCTCTGATGTCCGCACTAAACACAGTGAATGTGTATTAGAAATCAGAAATGAGGGGAATTCGCACCAGGTAATTCTAGGAAGTTAGTTCTAGGAACTAGCCACCAGGACGGTTCCACGAGAAATAAAAGTTCCCCTAGCATACCCACCGCCAGTAGGAACTCTGAATTGATGTAAGCCGTGTTTGTTGTTGTGACTTAATTTGACGGCGCTGAGAATTCTGTTTTCATTAGTTTACAATCTGTTTAACAGTCATGTCTAATATGTTATTAGATAGAACTGTTGTACAAAGAAAGTAGACATATAATTAGAATATCATCAAAAAGTTGATTTATTTCTCTAATTCCATTCAAAAAGTGAAACTTTTATATTATATTCATTCATTACACACAGACTGATATATTTCAAATGTTTATTTCTTTTAATTTTGATGATTATAACTGACAACTAAGGAAAATCCCAAATTCAGTGTCTCAGAAAATTTGAATATTACTTAAGACCAATGCAAAGAAAGGATTTTTAGAAATCTTGGCCAACTGAAAAGTATGAAGATGAAAAGTATGAGCTTGTACAGTGCAGGGCATGGAGTCGATCAGTCTGTGGCACTGCTCAGGTGTTATGAGTGCCCAGGTTGCTCTAAAAGTGGCCTTCAGCTCTTCTGCACTGTGGGGTCTGGCATATTGCATCTTCCTCTTCACAATACCCCATAGATTTTCTATGGGGTTAAGGTCAGGCGAGTTTGCTGGCCAATTAAGAACAGGGATACCATGGTCCTTAAACCAGGTACTGGTTGCTTTGGCACTGTGTGCAGGTGCCAAGTCCTGCTGGAAAATTAATCTGCATTTCTATAAAGTTGGTCAGCAGCAGGAAGCATGAAGTGCTCTAAAACTTCCTGGTATACGGCTGCATTGTCCTTGGACCTCAGAAAACGCAGTGGACCAACACCAGCAGATGACATGGCACCCCAAACCATCACTGACTGTGGAAACTTTACACTGGACCTCAAGCAATGTGGATTGTGTGCCTCTCCTCTCTCCCTCCAGACTCTGGGACCCTGATTTCCAAAGGAAATGCAAAATTTACTTTCATCAGAGAACATAACTTGGACCTCTTATTGTCCTTTTTGTCTTTAGCCCAGGCGAAACGCTTCTGACTCTGTCTGTTGTTCAAGAGTGGCTTGACACAAGAAATGCGACAGCTGAAACCCATGTCTTGCATATGTCTGTCCCGTAGTGGTTCTTAAAGCACTGACTCCAGCTGCAGTTTACTTTTTGTGAATGTCCCCCACATTTTTGAATGGGTTTTGTTTCACAATCCTCTCCAGGGTGCGGTTATCCCTATTGCTTGTACACTTTTTCTACCACATCTTTTCATTTCGCCTCTCTATTAATGTGCTTGGAAGAGCACTGTGAACAGCCAGCCTCTTTTGCAATGACCTTTTGTGTCTTGCCCTCCTTGTGCAAGGTGTCAATGGTCATCTTTTGGACAACTGTCAAGTCAGCAGTCTTCCCCATGATTGTGTAGCCTACATAACTAGTCTGAGAGACCATTTAAAGGCCTTTGCAGGTGTTTTGGGTTAATTAGGTGATTAGAGTGTAGCACCAGGTGTCTTCAATATTGAACCTTTTTACAATATTCTAATTTTCTGAGTTACTGAATTGGGGATTTTCCTTAGTTGTCGGTTATAATCATCAAAATTAAAAGAAATAAACATTTGAAATATATCAGTCTGTGTGTAATGAATGAATATAATATACAAGTTTCACTTTTTGAATGGAATTAGAGAAATAAATCAACTAATTATGTGACCAGCACCTGTATAAATTGTGTGTACACAGCTTTTTATAAATGAAGTGTGTTCAGCCAGTGTATGCTTGCGTCACTGGTAGTTCCATTGTGCTGGGTTAGACCTTACTCTGGAAGTAGGAGCTAATTTAGTTCCCAGAAGGAGTTTCTAGAACTAAAATCATTCCTAGTTCCTGCGGTGCGAAAATGCCCAAATCCATGTACTTCTGCCAATAGTTCTAGGAGCTATGAAAAGGTTTATTAAAAGGAATATTGTGCTTAGTATGTTTTTCGTCTCCAAACCAGACTTGACGCTTTAGGTCAGTCTTTTGTGGCTGTATGAACATATTCAACCACATGAGCGTTTACACAAGGAAAGCAATCCGGTCGAATGTGTTTTCAACTCTCTGGAAGTGGTTGAAAGTGGACAAGCTCAAAACGTTTTACACCTGTGTCGTCCACTTGTGATCTGATCGAGTCAAACACTTCTTAATACCAGGTGTAAACAGGGTCTGATCCCATAACTATTTTATGCTACTGTCACAGTACTTTATTCAGTAATTAGTTGAATCATAATTATAAATTAATAATTATACATTATTATTAGCAATAATACATGTTATTATAACAAATAATGAAAATAACATTTTACTTTTTCAATCGGTCTTTAAAACCACAACCCAAACAAGAGCCATAACCAAACAAAAAAAAAAACGCCACACTCAAAGGTTACTACAGGCAATTCCCACTGTTGAATTGCAGCAAATGTAAAACATGGGTTGCTCAAAGTTTCACCATTATAAACTCTAACTGAAATCTTCCTTGTCTTCAAATAAACACGGTCACAAAATCTCCAGTCAATTTAAAATCCATCCGTTTCAACAGTATGCCTGTCTCACACGGTGTGAAATTGAGGTTTCAAAACAAATAATAAGGGTGCACATCAACATAACTTGTATAGTATTCCTTCTCTTAGAATAATGTGAATAATACATCAGATAGAAGCAATCTAATGCTCAATGCAGGTTTTAGCAGAGCGAAGGGCAAAATTTAAGATGGAAGCCATTAAGGAGAAGTGCATTTTCGAGAGCTTTTAGGACTCTTTATGAGTTTGTCTGTTAGCCTTGTGCCCCAGGCAGAGACTTGATTAGCTTTGCCATTTGTTTGTTTCTCACTTCTCTTTCTTGCTTCTTGGTATTTGTCTACGGTGATCACATTTTTTATGCCGCAACACTTTTCACTGTCATTGGTGGAATAGCCCATCACTGTTAACCTTCAATGGCATATGGAGGCTTATTTTGAGCATAGGCTGTTTTTGCTTTTAGGGAAAGGAGCTGAAAATGACACAGTGACCATCAGAAGTAGTACCTCACAGAGGAAGTAGCCGTTTATGAGGCAAAAAAAAAAAAAAATGACTTGGAAATAATTGCACTCCTGTCATTCAAGACTCCCACGCGCTGTCAACATAGAAGGTCACTACATCTAACCTGACACTTGAACTGTAGTCCATGTACCACAAGATACCTGGGCCCTCCGGGGCTATACGAGGTTAAGTGCTCTGTCTCTCCTGTTAACCTTCAACTTCTCCACACCACTGTCAGAAATTAACCTTTTTATTTAAGGAGTAGTTCACCCAAAAGATAAAATCCTGTCATTTACTCACCCTCTCATGTTGTTCCAAATCCACAAGATTTTTTTTTTTCATTTGTGGAACAAAAAAAGGAAAATTTTCATATGATGTTTCCAGTTACAATTAAATAGAAATGTATATTAAAAGTGCCATTTAAACATCATAGTCATGCACAAGTTGTGAGCTATAGTCCATGTATTCTGAAGGCGATAACACTTTAAATAATGGTCCATCATTAATAGGTAACTATGCAAGAAGTAATGCAGGACTAATGAGTAGTACTACATTAACACTTCAGCTACTATAAACTAATATAGAAACAAGCTTTACTAATCAGCAAGTAATATTGAATTTAGGAGATAGTTCCTTGTTAAGTAATCAATAATTACTCTCATTACTGAATGAGATTTGTCAGTTAGTTAATAGATATTAATTAGGCTAATTATAAAGAACATTATTATGTGTCTGAGACGTAATCAATCATCTTTTTTACTCTGAATAATCATAAAATGCATCATTAATTACTCAGTTGTTACCTAGTCACTATGCAGGGACTACTAGTGATCTGGACCATTATTTTAAAGTGAAGAAACATATTTTTCACTTCAAAATAATGGTCCAGGTCACTAGTAGTTACTGCATAGTGACTAGGTAACAACTGAGTAATTAATGATGCATTTTATGATCACCTTGAGAGTAAAAAAAAAAAAGACAATTGTTCACATCTCAGACATGTTAATGTTGTGATTAGTAATGAATTAGTAATTCTTTATAATTTGTCATAGTTCTTAGTGATGCCAGTAATAATTACTTCATTAATTTATTGATTATTTTTTCAGCATATTATTGATTACTTAATAAGAACCTTTCCGAGTCCTACATTTGATATTACTTACTGATTAGTAAAGCTTTTTTCTTTATTAGTTAATAGTAGTAGCTGAAGTGTTAATATAGTACTACTCATTAGTCCTGCATTACTTCCTGCATATAGTTACTCATTAATGATGGAGCATTATTCTAGTGTTACCCTGAAGGCAAATGATAGCTTCGTTTGGGGAAAAAACGTTCCCCTCTTGCGGTCAACCACTGCAACCACACCAAGTCATTCAAGATTTGAATCGGTTCAATTCATGAACATATCATTTACACTAGCCTTGTGATTAGATCAAAAGAGTACGTGAAATGATATGACTATAAATAAATGATTTGTTCATGAATTCTTCTCTACTTTTCTCAGGAATGTGACAAGGAGATCTAGGAGAACTTTCAGTAATCAGTGATTTACTAAACAGGGCAAATTAGCATGAGAGCGCAATTCCAAAAAAAGCACCAATGTGAGAGAAAAGTTCTGCACGCAATCTACTGACGACACATAAATTAAAGAACACAGACGCAGCCGGATCATTTCCATAATGACCAACGCAAACTACCAAGCATCTGGTTTAAGAATAAATAACTGTCCACACCTTTTCAGCACAAATTTTGTCTTTAGTAAATCCTGACAGTAGTTTTTTTTTTCTTTTTTTAAAGGTTGCCAGCCATCCACCACAAGCGTTTTCAATCATTTTTACAAAAATGTAAAATGTCATGGCCCCCAGAATATTTTGTTGTATGAATATCATGCAATATATCAAAAGAAAGGACATACCCTCTGCTTTTAAATGATAAACTTGTTTTATTCTAGCTTCATGCTTTCTTCTTTTATCAACACTTGAATGTGGGTAAGTTTCATTAAAAAAAGCAACATTTTGGGCAAAAAACTGAGAAAATCACATTCTCACACTTCTTGATCGGATTCAAAATGATGATCAAAACATAGTTGGAATCAATCGAGTTCATCAATGGACATGCTTGCACAGTCCTATAGCTTGTCCTGGGTCGACGTTTCACTCAGTAACATTAAGCAGTTTTGCTTTATATGTGGTTCATTGTTGGTGATTGTGTTATTTTACATATGCATGTGATTATATATGATATTGCATGTTTCTGCTGTGTCTGCTTAGATCAGGAGATTCAGTTATATTTCAGAAGATGCATCACAAACACAAAAACCTGTAAAATTCAGTGTTGGGCTAGGAAAGGGTTAACGCCAAAAGAGGGGTTGTGCTGGTTACGCTATTCGTCTATTCCGAAGCAGAGAGACCATTTTACTGACCATTATACTGTTATTCTGCTTCCATTTTCATTTTTTGACTGGTAATGATGAAATGGAAGTAAAGACATGAACAATGTAGGCTGGGGACTGCTATGTTTCTCAGTTTATGAATGAAAGCAGATCAATGTGAGCTTGCAAAGGCTGGGTTAAAGCGGACTAAATGAAGTCCTGCATAAGTCTCCGCCAGTGTTGGTTAAAGTTACTTTTAAAAGCAATTCGTTCAAATATTGCGTTACTACCTAAAAAGTAACTAATCAAGTTACTTTTTCTACAAAGTAATGTGTTACATTACTTGTGCATTACTTTTTCTCAGCTCGGCCGGTCTTGCTTGTTTTAATAACAAAACAAAAAAACGAGTTCTATTGTTGGCAAATTTAAAGGCTCTTTCTCACAAAGTGAAATAAATAAGCCTCAGGCTAATTCATGACTGTACAGTAGAGGGCACAACTCAAACAAACCTTTCAGCTGTGCTGCCATTCTGGATTGCAGAAGAACAGAAGTTCAACACTCTTATTTCAGCAATAAAAAAAAAATATGTTCCCCATGTTAGATCAATTCTGAACCTGCACCCACTCCACCCAACCAAAGGTTATCACAATGCCCCAGGCACCTCAGACATTTGCAAACAGACACACGGGGCTCAAGGAATGATGAATTATCGTGAAATGGGCATTAAAACGCACCCTCACATCGAGTCAGCGATTTGCTAGAATCAGCTTTTCGTGAGAACATGCGCTGCTGAGGAGTTAGCACCTAATATAATGTTGCTCTTGATAAATGCTGATAGTAGCAAAGGGTGACTGCCTACCTCTCTTCCCTGAGGACAGATCTCAGATCAGTTTCAACAGTGTCATTTTGCAAGTGTAATTTGGCTGGTTGTCCTTAATGTTAGGATAATACTATTTGCCTGCAAAGTGGAGGCAGCAATAAATGTCGAAGGACCCTTTGGGCATCATGATAGTGTCATTTGTGTGCACGGAAACTCACATGCTGCTTTTTTTATATCCCTTTCGCCCTCCCACCTTTTCTTCCCCTGCATTGCAGACCCAAGCCTAAGTGGTGGAGGCAGGCCGGAGCCAGTATCACGACACTGTGAGGTCAGTGCGCTGGGCATTAGGAAGAGGACAATCCTGGAAGACTGACACCATTAGAGTTTGGCCGGCGTTCACGGGCAGCTGCCAAATGTCCACATCCATTGTCTTCGCCATCCCATAATACTAATCCCACCACACATATCTATAGTGGTTTCACTACGCATTGGTTCAGAGATGGGGGCATGTGAGCAATTTGCAAAGGGGGTGGGGCACATTATAGAGCTTCTAAGACTGGATCTTGAATATTAATTATGTGATGTAACGTTTACCCAATAGTCCTACTGATATGCTAAGACGGTTCAGCAGGATGCTACTTAAATGTTTGTTCTATTATTTGTTGCTGGTAACTGGCCTTGTTCAAATATAAATTCTTCAATAAAAAAAGTAATTATTGTTCAAATATCAGGGAACTTTCTGACCAATAAGAGCATCAAATATTTATTGCCAATACCAAGCAGCAAATAAGAAAAAAACAACTACCACAATTAAAATGCATAAAACCACACCTGAAATACTGGTATTTGCTAATCATTTTAAGATTTTTTGAAGATTATATTTAGCATTTTATTAAATTAGTAGAGACGTGTTGATGGCAAGGTAATCTGAATTTTGGGATAGTATCTTGCTTTAGTAATTACACTACTGTTTTGAGCTGTCCACAAGCAAACCTTGCTGAGGGTTGAACACCTCAAAGCCTAAGGCAATTAACCTGCAATGTATAAGCTACAGTTACATAACTCCAAATATAAGCAATATAAGTAATGTAAGTACTGAGCAAAAATAAGCTGGAAAAATGTGCACTGATCAGGCATAACATTATGACAGGTGAAGTGAAACACTGATTATCTCTTCATCACAGCACCTGTTAGTGGGTAGAATATATTAGGCAGCAAGTGAACATTTTGTCCTAAAAGTTGATGTGTTAGAAGCAGGAAAAAAGCTTAAGGATTTGACCGAGTTTGACAAAGGCCAAATTGTGATGGCTAGACGACTGGGTCAGAGCATCTCAAAAACTGCAGCTCTTGTGGGGCGTTCCCAGTCTGCAGTGGTCAGTATCTATCAAAAGTGCTCCAAGGAAGGAACAGTGGTGAACCAGCGACAGGGTCATGGATGGCCAAAGCTCACTGATGCACGTGGGGAGCAAAGGCTGGCTCGTGTGGTCTGATCAAACAGACGAGCTACTGTAGCTTAAATTGCTCAAGAAGTTAATGCTGGTTCTGATAGAAAGGTGTCAGAATACACAGTGCATCACAGTTTGTTGTGTATGGGGCTGCATAGCCACAGTCCAGTCAGGGTGCCCATGCTGACCACAGAAAGCGCCAATAGTGCGCATGTGAGCATCAGATCTGGACCACGGAGGAATTGAAGAATGGGTGCGTGTGCATCACTTACCTGGGGAACACATGAAACCAGGATGCATTATGGGAAGAAGGCAAGCCGGCGTAGGCAGTGTGATGCTTTGGGCAATGTTCTGCGGGGAAACCTTGGGTCCTTCCATCCATGTGGATGTTAATTTGACACGTACCACCTACCTAAGCATTGTTGCAGACCATGTACACATTTTCATGGAAACGGTATTCCCTGGTGGCTGTGGCCTCTTTCAGCAGGATAATGCACCCTGCCACAAAGCAAAAATGGTTCAGGAATGGTTTGAGGAGCACGAGTTTGAGGTGTTGACTTGGCCTCCAATTTCTCCAGATCTCAATCCAATCGAGCATCTGTGGGATCTGCTGAACAAACAAGTCAGATTTATGGAGGACCCACCTTAACTTACAGGACTTAAAGGATCTGCTGCTAACATCATGTTTTGGCAGCAAAAGGGGGACAACACAATATTAGGAAGGTGGTCATAATGTTATACACAATCAGTATATATCTCAATGGAAAAGCAACTAAATGAATATGCACCTGCATAAGGAGGAGTTGGGAATGGAGGATAGATAAGCACGTCTATGCAATGGACTAATGCAAGTAAGTGTACAGATGAACATGCTTCATTGGTAGTGGAAGGAGTTACGGAAAAGCTGAACATCATGTGATGGCTGACTGTCACGCTGTGATCTGCCTGCAGTACTCTTCAGCCATTCAGTCACTCAAACTACATGTGATACTTTCATTCAGCAAGGATATGATCAAAATGGACAGTAAATCCTGTAAAATATATATATCCTGGTTTACACAAAAGCAGTTTTCAACAAAAACAATAAATATTTCTTGAGCAACAAATCAGCATATAACAATGATTTCTGAAGCATCATGCGACACTGAAGACTGGAGTAATGATGCTGAAAATTCAGCTTATAAATAAATACTTTAAATATATATTAAAATAGAAAACTTATTTTAAATGGACATATGTCACAATATTACTGCATTTTTGACCCAATAAATATACAGTACTCATTTAAAATCGCATTATTTATTTGAAATTGAATGTGCATTATGATGAAATAATCAGGCAATTAAGTAATCCTCACAACATAACCAACAGTTGAGAATGACTGCTCTAGATCTTCCTTTTCCAGCATACTGGGCATCACAGCACAAGCAGCAGCACCTGTTGTGTTGTGTTTGCCTAGGTTGGACATTGACTGGAAGGCCAGATAGCACAGGTGCATTTGGTCCTTCCATTGTGTGGGCATGAATGTTCTGCCAGCCTGTGACCGCACATGTTACATTCAGAAGGCCAGAAGGCTTGCACTTCCGCAGGAAAATTTTCTTCCCACACTAACCACTGAAACAGATGAAGAAAGAAATGGAAGATGAAAGCAAGAGCAACACTTTCGAAATACAGTCGTTTTTTTAAGTGTGAATTGCAAATAGAAATTTGCATAGCAACAACTTATGTTGGTCATTTTCAGTCATGTAGCGTTTTGTCGAGGTACCACACTACTTATTAAAAAAAAACGTATCGTCACACTACTAAAAAATGTAGTCCCTTTTCTTGTCCTTGTCCCAGACGAAAAAATGTCATGCCGGACCACAGTTACATTAGTTAAGTCCTCAACACTATTGAGTGAGGAAGTATTGTACAGTAACGGCAGTGGTCTGGATGTGGCTTTGCACATTCGTTCATGCCAATGGTTGTGGAGGATGATGGGTCGTGGTGAGTAGGTGCTGCTGAAGGGTAGATTTTGAAGCAAAGCGTTATGTGCACGGCATACGCAACACACAGAACAGAGGTTTCAGCCTGGAGTGAGAGAGCCAATGAAGGTCAAGCTCCTTTTTGAGTCACACAGCGATGACCACATAGGTCACAAAGCGACCTTATTATTCAGCGAACACCACCAACCCTCCATCCCATTGCCAAGATGGTTGAGTTTTTATCCTGCTATGGCCCTGCCTTTTCTAGCTGACCTTCCATGAATGCTCAGAAATAAAGACTTTTAAATCAAAAATCAAGGCTTTTAAATAAAAGATTATGTTCAAGTAACAGGTCTTTCCCACCATTGAGGGAAATTTCCATAATTTTTGAGATGACACTTCAACAACCATTGACAGAAATTTCCAGCTTTCTGTGTTGTCACTGTTATAAATTAGGGGGGAGCTATTACACAGCTTCTGAAAGATTACTGAATCTCCAGATCAAAACACAGGAAAAAGAAGCAGAAACAGGCGATAGAAGCATTGATATGGTACTTTGTAGTCTTTCACAGTACACGATTTTCTCAGATTTTTTTTCAAAATGTAGCTTTTTTAATGAAAAACAACATTCAAGTTTTATATAAAAAGAATGAATAATGAATAGTTTATTTTTTATTAGGCTCTTTTTTTATATATTACATGTTCAGGTATTCTTAAAACAAAATATTCTGGAGCAATGAAAGTTGTGGTGTGAAAATTTGAAAATATTTTAATTATATAATATTTTAATAATTGTAAAGGGCCATTCACACCAAGAGGGATAACTATAAAGTTCTAATTCTATGAAAATAGTCCAAACCACAACTGTAACGAAAACACAGATGAATTATATTGTTAAAAAACATACTCAGAACGATTCTTTCTATCTTATGAAGGAGAAAAACATTAACAGCCAATCAGAATCCACCCAACTTTAAAAAGTTGTAGAGCTTAATAAACAGAAAGGTATCGCCTATATGGTGTGGATGCTAA
This sequence comes from Gobiocypris rarus, assembly GCA_023029165.1. NCBI lineage: Eukaryota > Metazoa > Chordata > Actinopteri > Cypriniformes > Gobionidae > Gobiocypris > Gobiocypris rarus. The sequence continues at coordinate 32,142,243 of CM040919.1, read as the reverse complement.
TATAGTTATCTTTAATCTAATATAGATATGATTTGAGGCATCATTCATGTTCGTAGCACAAATGCTTTAGGATGAGACATTGTTAAAAATGGCATAGTTGGCGTAACTAATAAATAATGTGTCTTTGAGTTGTAACAGACAAAACGTTACTTGTTTTAATATTGTAGTAATGGTCTTAGTTGATGCCTTAGGGGATTATATTTGGGACACATGCAGTACCAATAGGAGCAGCTTGAGGGCACTATTGCCTGGAGGTAACAGGATATATGAGCTCAGCTACCATAGAGTAAGTCAGTTCGTTTGGTAGAGGGAAATCACATTGTGAATTCACACTGCCTCTGGTTTCTTAAAGTCCTTTGTTGTGAACTCTTGAGTTTCTGGTCAACTGTGAGTATGAATTGCCTTGTATTTTGGATGTTGTGGTTGTGAACTAAGGTTACTGACGTTATCTGTTTGCTTTCACGAGTCTCCCATAAGAATACTGAGCAGGATAAATCATCTGCTGGATACTAGAAATATTGACTTCAAGTGCAAAGCAACTACAGCATGTGATCTTATCCAACTCAACGATGAGGTCTACACGTACCACCATTAACATCCACCATTACACACATTGGGGAGCACAATCATTGCATCGAACCCCATGACTAGGAGGATTTGAAGCTCATTTCATCACCACTTCTTCTCATCAAAAGACTGGACAGTCAAATGATAAGTTTACTTCATCTATTTGACCCATTTAAGAGACAAAGACTTTTGAAGTTGATTCCTAGTATGTACTGAGTGTTTTGCACCGGGATACAAGCACTGGTGAGGCAAATAAAATGAGTTTAAAAGATCATTTGGTTTGTGAAGAGGACTTATTTATCAGTACATGTCAAAATTCTGTTGAACCCCTCAGAGTAACAGTTAATAAACAAGAGGAGGTGTTACAGAGTACCTTAAAAACACTATAAATAAAATGTCATTTGTAAGGCATCCATCAGTCTTGGGAATGAGTGAGCCGGAATACGGTCATTGGTGCAGCGTTGGTTGTGACTCAAATCCAATTTGGGGTGGCAGTTTCTGCCACAGAACCTGCAGGTGAACTCTGAGGCAGGTTGGATAGTTTGGCTCTTGGCCTCCCTCCATAGCCGCTTTGCCTCAGACTGCTCATTAAAGGTCTCCTCGAAGTTGGATAGGTCTTTCAGCACAGCATGTCTCCACTGAGGTCTGAGGCGGTAGCTTCTCAAGAGTCTGGGTCGATTCCAAAGGCCATGACATCTCTTTTGCAAACATCTTTGTACCTCTGCCTGTTGGTCTCGCTCCTTGTGACAGCTCACCATACAGGAGGATCCTTCGGAATGTGCCCATCTTTCATTCGGACAACATGGCCCAACCATTGCATGTGTCACTGCTTGAGAAGGGTAAACACAGAAGAGGATGCTCTTTCAAGGATGGTGCAGTTGGGGATCTTATCTGGCCAGGCAATGGCAGCAACGTGAGTGGAAGGCGTGAAGTCTACTTTCTTGTCAGGAGGTCCCGGGTTTATAGCCCAGTCTACCTGCAAGTGCTGAGTTGATTTTAGGGCAGTCATGGCCTAATGATTAGAGAATCAGACTGGTAACCTGGAGGTCTTAGGTTCGATTCTCAATACCAGCAGGAAATTACTGGTGCAGTACCTTGCGCAAGGCACCTAACCCCTAATCGCTCCAAGTGCTGCCCATTGCTCTGGGTGTGTGTACATGGTTTGCAGTGTGTGTGTGTGTGTGTGTGTTTACTACTCACTGCTCCTAATGTGTGTGCACTAACTTGGACAGGTTAAATGGGGTTAGTAAATTCCGAGGCAATGAGCTGCAACCTTGCGTTGCCTCCATTACCTTCAAATTGGTCTTTGCATGTCACTTTCACTTGTCGAGCATGCAGGGTCCATGGACTTTGGTATACTTTGTCAGCTTGTCTTTGTTCCACATCAGTCAATCTGGTGATAGCCTTCCAGAGGCTATAAAATATTATTAATAATAATATATTATCTTCCAAATTACTTAGATAAGATAACCACAAAGTACTAACTTCAGGATCTTATCTCACAATACTCAGTAACCTCCTTGACACCCAACAACGCTGCACGCTGCACAAAGTTTCTTAATAACAATAACAAAGCAGGACAGAGATGTTGTACAGCAGCAGCTAACAGGATGAGCGAGAGAGGCAGTGGAGCTGTTTTTATGAGCCATCATGTGCTTTGGCAGTGGGTAGTGTGACGAGTGTTGCTGCGGGCCACAGGACGACTGGATGTGTTATGCTCCGCTACATCTCTTCTTCATCTCTCCCTCTGCCACTGCTGCTGTGTGTTCATCGTTTTTGGATGAGCAGGAAGAGGAGGAGGAGATTGGAGTTTATTAACACAATTCTGCCAAAAGCAGCCGAGGTGCAAATGTGGACAAAAGCAGCTCAGTGTGAATGTAAATTGATGTGACGAATACACAAAGACAAGTAGAAGAAGACAAGAGAGAATCTTTATTAACATGTGCACGGAGGTGGAAAGAAAGGGCTCAGAAATAAACATACACGTGATGAAACAGTAGCGATAAAATTAACTCACCAACACACGAAAATCAGTTATAAACTTATACCACAACATGTGCGCTGTATCCCAAATGAATAAAAAAAAAAACAGAAATACATTCACAGGAAGTGAATCATCTCAGCCTCCAGGTGAAGCTTTTTAAATCCACAGCTAAAAGAATATTTCACCCAAAAATTTGAAAATGTTGTCATTATTCTAAAGGAGACATACAGTATTGAAGACTGCTTTCCATGCTATTACAATCAATAGTCCCTGAAGTATTCAAATCACAAAAGCACCTTAAAATTATCATAAAAAATGGACTGTTGCTTTAAAATGCAAGTGATCGTTTCTGTTCACTGTAATTGCATGAAAATTTTATGTTTATGGTCCCACTGCAGAAATAAAACCACACACCATTTTCATTTGTGGGTGAACTATCACTTTAAGGTATATATGACTCATTACTAAGACATCAGGCCAAACTATTTTTTAATTCTCTCTCTTTCAATCTCACCCTCAGACTAACATGCTCCTTCTGACCTTGATGTACGAGAGAGTGAAGCAGTAGACGCTTGTAGCAAGGGAAGGATTTATCACAGACTGAACCAGAATGAACAATGCTGTACAACTCACCAAACCAATGAATCTTTAGTAGAAATGCTAAAATTGCATTAGAAACTCTTTAAATCCCTTAAGGCCGACTGAACGAGAGCAAAGCGAGCATAGAAACATACCAACAGAGAGGACATTGCTTAAATTTGCACCGTACACAGCGTGTCAGCAGTCATTTTCAGTGCACTATATGTAATGCTGGAAGCTAAAGTAAATAATTAAACAAATCTTTTTGCAAACTCTTGCATCAGCACAACAAAGATGTGGTTTGTGCCATAGCAATTATTCTGGCACAGCCATCTTAGGGAAAAACTGCAAAAGGACTTTTACAGTCTAATTTAGCGGCTTTGACTCCGAAAAGAATGCGTCTGACTTGTTTAATAGCTAATCACAAGTTCATTACAGCTCTCTCATTTAATGTGACTTAAGAAATTGCCTATAAACCAGTTAGGATTATTTCTCATTGAGCAGCCTGACCGATCCTCCAGCTTGCCATCATTTCATAGACGCAGGCTCTATTACAGCACTCATCTTTTATTGCCCTTCAAAACACGTCCGCTAGAGGACACAGTGTCAGTGACACGTGCACACCCAGCGCCGGGCCGCAGTACTGCACTGGTGCAATCAGAAACCCCCCGCTATCAAAGTTAATGAGTCGTTTTGCTTGCGCTATTACTTCCGCTTGCCCGCCCTAATTTATTGGTGCTTGCCTGGCCTGTTGCAGTCCTGTCTGCATGGCCAGCCTGGTTAAGCTAGCCCTGCCAATGTTTATCTGCAGCGGCCAACTGAGTCTGTATGAGTGGAAGTTTGTGTGGGTGGCTGAAGGAGATGCATTGTGGGGTGAGCAGCAAGTTTAAACTCGATTAGACCTCAAATCTGTTGCAGGTTATTGGTGCTGTGTAACTAGGCCAAAGGAGGTTTGAGTCATGCTGGTCGAGTGATAGACTGCATTTGTATACTGTGTTGGAAAGGTTGCAAACCCTGTAAGCTAAATGTGGTCTTAAGTAAACTCTTAAAGGGATAGTTCAAACAAAAATGTCAATAATTTTGTCATTGTTTACTCACCCATGTGTTGTACCAAAACGTTTCAGTTCCTTTCTTCCATGGAAAGCAACGTTGATGACTGTAAAACCCCCCAAAAAGATAAAAAGCTAAATTAAAATGGTCCATACAACTCTTACACTATTATTTTTATTTTAAATGTTTATTTTAATACATTTCGAAGCATAATTATATTTTTTATGTAGAAATCCAGACAAACATAATGGAACTTGTGACTTTTGATATTTAAGTACACTACTGTTCAAATGTCTGGGGTCCGTATGGTTTTATTTAAAGAAATTAATATTTTATTAGCAAAGATGCATTCAATTGCATTCATAAACCCATAATAAATGTAATGTGTACCTGTGCCCTTCCTACCTGTATAACAAGTATAGGAAGTATACAGAAATTGAAAGGTTATCAGTTTGCACTGCATACATTATAAATTATATATGGATTAATCCATATTAAAGCAACAAAATGTCTTTAGTCAAGAGCAGTGTGTATTGAGTTGTAATCACCTTTGTTCTTTCATCATATTTGGTTACTGTCGCTTTAAGATCTTCCACTGTCGCACATGCTGATCTCACATGTGTCGTTTTCTCACACCTCTTTAAGTTCATTTAAGACCTTATTTAACTCATTTAAGGCTGCTCTTATGATGATACTCAGCAAAACTGGCATTTTGGCATAATTGTGTGTTAATGTTCATTGAAGCCCAAAAGAGAACTCGAATCTGTGAGTTTTTCTATGTGTATGTGTCACAGACAGCACGTTCTCTTTGCCTTGTCACTCTTGAATGGTTTAAAAGTGATCATATAATGTAACGCTAGCCAAAGGATGACAGAAAAAACTGTTAAATATTTACCAGCTGAGTCTTCTTCGTTTCTACCAGTGATGCTTGATTCAACTTCCTGCGCAGATATCAGCAGCGCAACTAATGTTAGGTTGTAGGTTGCCAGGTCGAGGTCACACATGGGTTGAAATGGTTGACATTTGTATCATGTGTCCTTTTTTACAGTCCATAGATGTGTAGATTGTATGAGTAGGCGTTTCATTCAAGATATGGCAACTGATCAACCTTGGAATAATATATTAATGTGAATATTCACATAAGGTTTGGGCAATACAAATTACAAGAGATTACCGGGAGAAAAAACAAAACGGGAGGGGTGCGGGAGATGGGTGTGAAATACGGGAGACTCTCGGCAAAGACCCGCCCACACTTGCGCCTAATCAACATTTTTTTTGTGAAATAAACAGTTATGGAAATGTAGAAATTAAAGTTAAAGCTCCAATCTCTCCTCCTGAAGTCCCCGATAATGTCCATGGCTGCCTCGGTGTTTGCAGCTCTTGACTAAAGACATTTTGTTGCTTTAATATGGATTAATCCATATATAATTTATAATGTATGCAGTGCAAACTGATAACCTTTCAATTTCTGTATACTTCCTATACTTGTTATACAGGTAGGAAGGGCACAGGTACACATTACATTTATTATGGGTTTATGAATGCAATTGAATGCATCTTTGCTAATAAAATATTAATTTCTTTAAATAAAACCATACGGACCCCAGACATTTGAACAGTAGTGTACTTAAATATCAAAAGTCACAAGTTCCATTATGTTTGTCTGGATTTCTACATAAAAAATATAATTATGCTTCGAAATGTATTAAAATAAACATATAAAATAAAAATAATAGTGCAAGAGTTGTATGGACCATTTTAATTTAGCTTTTTATCTTTTTGGGGGGGTTTACAGTCATCAACGTTGCTTTCCATGGAAGAAAGGAACTGAAACGTTTTGGTACAACACATGGGTGAGTAAACAATGACAAAATTATTGACATTTTTGTTTGAACTATCCCTTTAAGAGTTTACTTAAGACCACATTTAGCTTACAGGGTTTGCAACCTTTCCAACACAGTATACAAATGCAGTTTAATTAAAGTTAAAGCTCCAATCTCTCCTCCTGAAGTTCCCGATAATGTCCATGGCTGCCTCGGTGTTTGCTTCGCTCAAAGCTGTCAATCATAACATCACACCCCCATTTTTATAGCATTAAATAACTAACTAAAACCAAACTTATTTAAAGAAAGAACACTTGAACTAACATCAGCGTTATTAAAAACTGCCTAAAATGACAGAAACCATCTTTGAATTTGTTTTTATTTGAAGTGTAATTTTTTTGTTTAGTTTGTCTACGTCCCATTATATTTCATGAAGAGTGCAGGCTTTATGACCTATACTGCATCCAGTCACCTGGGAGTGATGGAGACACAAGTCAATGGGCTGACTCCCTGATCAGTGCCCCGACTACAGAACCAGGGAGCTGATTGAGACGCAACCTTGGTAAATGTTACAAAAGATTTCCATTTTCAAAATTCTTTTGAACGTTCTATTCATCAAAGAATCCTGGAAAAAATTTATCATTGTTTCCACAAAAAATATTACGCAGCACAACAGTTTTCAACATTGATGATAATTAATGTTTCTTCAGCAGCAAATCAGCTTTTTGGAATGATTTGACTGCTGAAAATTCAGCTTTGCCATCACAATAATAAATTACATCTTCAAATATTAAAATAGAAAGCAGTTATTTTAAATTATATAATACTTAAAATATTACTATTTTCACTTTTTTAATCAAATAAATGCAACCTTGGTTAGCATAAAGAAACTTCTTTTAATAGATACCCCAAACTTTTGAATGGCAGTGTACACTCAAAAGTAAATACTTTTTTATGCTCACTCAGGCAGAAATTTAAAATAAGCACTTAAAAGTACTGCAATGCTTTATTAAAAGGCAACGGCTATTCGCAATAGATTGAAGTGAAAACGTCCTGGTTACGTATAACCTTAGTTCCCTGAGAACAGGGAACGAGACGCCGCGTCAGCTGACGCCACGGGAACGCCTCCAGCGTGACTGGTGCCTGATATCACAATCGAACAACGTCAATCCTATTGACCGGCGACAGCCTATGATGTCATCAAGGTGCGACCAGGAAGTATATAAGGGCGCCTTGCCAACATGACAGTATCTAATCGTCTGAAGGGACTGTTTGGCAGGCAGGCCCTGAGGCATGGCAACCTGACGCAGCGTCTCGTTCCCTGTTCTCAGGGAACTAAGGTTACATACGTAACCAGGACGCTCCTTCGAAGGGAACTCGCGCTGCGTCAGCTGACGCTACGGGGAACGATATACCCACGCCTCCATGCCAAAGGGAGTGCATGCCCACTGGCAGTGACAACTGTCAGAACAAGCAAATTCACTGAAATGCCTGAACCACTCCCCTTCTGGTCACATTAGGCTGTCAGTGACAGCGCTCACGGTCAAAGCCCAAGCTATAACCTGAGAAGGAACCTTCGTGATACCATATGAAGTCCTGCCCTGGCCGCTTCGAAGGCCTGGAACCAACCCATTCCCCAGAAGGGGTTCCTTTAAGGGAGCGTGGCTAGGGGACCCGAGGGAACCCGTGCCAGTCACTATTCGGGAGGAATTCACCGAATGCCACCAGGGAGGCTCGACCTGGTGACCTCTATGTGGGACACATCAGTTCGCCAACCCTGTCTGTAAGTACAGAGCCTCTGGTACTCGCCTCCGCAGAGACATCCCGCTAGGGTACTGCAAAATGGCAGTGTCCTCCACCAGCCGGACCTCAGAGACGGGTTATCCTGGAGAGCAGCGCCGGCGAAGTGCCTCTTAACCCTTGCTAGCGAGGAGATTAGCCGCCGATCCTAGGATCTACCAAGCACTTCTTTTAAAACGTGCTCAGGAGGCCGACTAGGCCTACTGGCTGATCCTACCTGGGAGGCCTCGAAGGGCCTTCGACCACTCGATCAGAGCCAAGCGGCTGTAAGCTCATAAAGACTCTCACTTGAGAGGAGCTCCTAAGCCTGCCTGGTAGGTACCCATGCTGTAGGCGATCTATGAAAGTCCCTTCCTGTAGGGACCGCATAGCAGCAGTGTCGTCTCGTCATGCTAGGGTATAACCACCGCTTTCAGGTGCTGCCGGCTAGAAGCGGAGCTTGATAGCAGGTGACCACTAGCTGTCAGCTAAAAGCCAGTTATGCGCTCCCTTCTAGGGAACTCATTCCCCAGGAGGCCAAAAGGGGCCTCCCCTGGTAACCTAGGTTGACTGCTCGTGCCTCCAACCCATGGAGCTCGCCCTCAGGTTGGCCTAGTGAGGCCTGCTACCCAATAGCAGTCGAGATGGCCCTCGAGGCAGCCGGAAGATGGGACTCGCTCTGACAGGGAGGCCTAGTGAAGCCTACCGCCTAGTAGTAAGACCTATTAATGGTCCACTAGTTTGTGTCCATGACTGGAACTGGAACCCCCTCAGGGAGGCCTAGAAGGGCCTACACCCTGATAACACATAAGCCTGCTAACAAAGCGCCCAGGCTCGGGGTTCACCCCAAGGGAGGCCTGGCGAGGCCTACCACCTGTTCCAGCCACACGAGTGAACCATCAGAGGTGACTGAGGTCCCAATGGCGAGTCCCGCAGGGAAGCCCCGTGCAGCTTGCTACCTGTTAGCAACCCATGCTACCAACGGTTACCGAAACTGGGGACCGGGGAACGATCTCAGGGAGGCCCAGCGCCTGCCACCTGATAGCAGAATGTGCTAATCTCCAGGGAGGCCTAGTGAGGCCTACGACCTGCTAGCACTCCACGCTCACCGCCAGCTCATCCAGTGACTGGGGCCCGGGGCTGCCCCCTCACGGGAGGTCAAGTGAGCCTGCTTACCCCACAGCAGGCCCTTAGGGAGGCCTGGTAACGCCTACCACCTAATAGCAGCTCGTGCCAGCCGACGAGGGACTAATGCACCGGAATACCCCCTCAGGGGAAGACCGGGCAAAAACCTGCTACTCACAGCAGGCTCTTCAGGAGGCCTGCGGGGCCTAATACCTGAGCCAGGTGACCCAAAAACGGGAGCCTACCCTCAGGAGAGGCCTGGCAGGGCCTACCCCATAATAGGAGGTCTGCAGATACTATGACCCCTGCCATAATTAGAAGAAAGCTGGCTGCTGCACCCGGGCTGACGGTAGCTGTCTGCTGCTGACGAAGAACTGGAATATCCAGTTATCACCTGGGGACTCGTCCCCAAGGAGGACAAAGCCTACTAGTTGACGAGGTTCTGCTGAAGTCGACATCGAAGGAAAAACCTCCCCCAGGCCCACTGGGCCGCGACGTCGAGACTCTCTTGCAAGGAGGCCTGATGATGCCTACCACCTGTCTTGGAGTCTGCTGCCCAGACTGCCCAAGCTGGCTACTCACAACCAGCTGGCCTTCATATGCCCCCACCTGGGGCTGGCTCCATCCCAGAAGCTAGAGGGCCTCCGTGGACGGGCGCAGTCTCACGGGCAGTTGCCTACAGACATGAACCTAAACACATTGCCAATAGCAGTGCACTCAGCAACAAACGCTCAGACACCCTCTAAAGCAAGGGGAGTACAACTTACGTCACCTCTCCGGAACGGCCGCCTACTCTCATACAGCGGCCTGCCGATCACTGCAAGGGCGTCAGCCGTTGGCAATGCTCGGGCCTCAGGAAGCATCCGACGAAACCGCCATGTAGAAGGTTGCGATGTTCAGCTCAACCCGAGCCCTAAAAAAGGTGGAGCAGAAGACATAGAGCAAAGGGTAAACATATCATCCAAATATGCAGCCCACCGGCCGTACCACCCTCCAGGATGAGGCCGGGGGCCACCAGAAGGTGGCGGCCACACAATGCTCTGAAAGGCGGGTTACAGCAAAAATAGGTCTAATCGCACACAAGCGAAAGACGCTTAACCCCGCCCCACGACCACTGGCAAAGTCGCTATCTCTGCTGCAACACCTAGACTGCATTACTCCATAACCCCAGAACGCAGAGAAGGGGGCGGGCCTTGGCCGGCCGACTCTATCTTAAGAGGAGGCTGAATTAAGGGTGTAGAAACAAAGCACTGTACTTATACTTAGGACAGGCCCGGGGCGGCAATACCTAAAAACGCCCCCACCCTTAGCGAAGCCTAGGCCAAGTGGTGCGGCATCAAGCCTGCACTAGATCTACTCAGGGCTCGGGAAGAAAATATTATCACCCACGTAAAGACCACGAGGCCCGAACCCATTCCAAAGCCCAGCAGGGCTGGGTGCAGATCTCACTACAGCTCATGCATTAGTGCATACCCGGTCGTGGCTACTTTATACTTAAAGCTAGGAAACCACGCTCGCCCCCGCACGCTACAAGCCCGCGAGCAAGAACGGCAACTAATTACTCACATAAGTGAGAGATATAACACGGAGAGGCGGTAGGTCTCTACTAGCTAGAGTATAGAAATATGCATAAACACATCATGTTGCAAAGGAGATCGTTCTTAGCTACTCACGGGGAGCTGCAGGCCCTGCGGTGTCCGATGATGTTCCACAATCCCCCACTCCCTCTCAGGAGAGCGAGAAGAGTCCTGGAAAACATATAAAATAATGTTTCACCCTACCGAGGACTCACCGCCGCTCCTCTGGTGCGTCAGATCTTGAAAAACCAGCCTTATCAAGCTAGTGTTCGATCACCACCCTGAGGCGCTCAAATGGATCAAGCCAGGCGGGCCAGAATCTCACATCCGCTCTTTTATCACGGGCCCACCCGGCCTGATGTCAGCGCCGGGAAGTAACGGGAGGAAGGGCCGGCCACGCCTATCTGCGCCCCTCGGGGGTGGAGATCTGTCACGCCGCCCACGCTGGTCCCGGTTTGCACCAGCCTCCTTCCTCCTCCTGTTGCGGGTGTCCCGCCTTCTCTGCGCCCGCACTCCTCCACGGAGGGGCGCCGAGAGGCCACGCTGGCTCGCTGGTCCCGACGCCGTCCTCAGACCGACGGGCCCGGGACACCCGACTGCCTGGGTGCTTCTCTCCTAACGTGCTGCCACTGCAGCTGCAGCCTACCCGCAGCACGTTCCATCACCTCCAGCAACTCACCACACATGGGGCAGGATGGTTGGGAAGCTTCGGCCTCAGCCGACTCATCTTCAGCCTCCTCTTCCATCCCCTGCTCTACTGGAAGAGCAGCGGACAAGGGGAGGAACCTAGGTCCTGCTCCTCCCCGACGACCGCCTCTCGCGATCTGAATGATCGTCTGCAGAACAACCCCTCTCCAGACGATGCTACCCGATGCTGAGCCTCCTTCCTCAGGAAGAGGGCCCGGCGAGCGGAGCGTTCTCAAGGGAACTGCTCACAGTTTGCACAAGAGGCTCCTCGAGAACCTCTCGTGCATGCTCTTCCCCAGGCAGTAAACGCAAGTGTGTGTGTGTGTCGCCAGGCGTACCTGGTGCGGATCCACACACTTGCGGAAGTGGCGCTGCTCACTTCATTTCTCCTCTTCAGATTGACGCTTTCAATTCTGACACAGGCAAAACAGTCCCTGAAGACGAAAGATACTGTCATGTTGGCAAGGCGCCCTTATATACTTCCTGGTCGCACCTTGATGACATCATAGGCTGTCGGTCAATAGGATTGACGTTGTTCGATTGTGATATCAGGCACCAGTCACGCTGGAGGCGTTCCTCGAAGGCGTCAGCTGACGCAGCGCGAGTTCCCTTTCGAAAGGGAAATGCATTTCTTAGCGAGCTGCTATTTACACTAGTTAGATGATATTTATACTATAAGATTATAATATCGGCAGATACCTACTATTTGCACCTCAATGTTGTTGCAGACTAAACAATATGCAATAATAGCAGAGTGTAAATTATTATATTTGTTAAAATTATTAAATGAATGTCTTATTGTAAGAATAAAGACCACCCTGAACCTACCTTTTAACTTTACCAATAAACACGTAAGACACTTTATTTCCACTTTTTCAAATATTTTCTTCATTTTTATTGAAATAAATGCCTTTCCGGTCTGATATGTGATGGGAAAAGTGATCAGAGTGAGTTCTGCAAAAGGCGGATTCAAACCTTTCTGCCACGCACTTTACCCCTGAACTATTGCTACTGTACACAAACCACTGTCTTCTGTCTGGCCCAACCAGACATCAGTGGGCGGAGTTAGTGCAAATAGCATTTGCCATCAAGGCGGGCTATTTGCACTCAGTGTAAACAGACACTCCGTTTTTGAAATCAGGGTCTCTGAACTTTAAATCGAGCACATGATTTGTGTAAATTGTCCACCACTGTGTATACTGCAAGAATCTGCTCAGATGAGTGCACAATGCAAGTGTCACAGCAACTGTAATCATTAGAAATGGCATTATTATTAGTATAATTAATAATGTGACTGACACAAGAGCATCATTGACATTACTGACTGACCCCATACATGTGTAATGACACTCAATGCTATAACTCTCTGTAAGCAATTCTGCCAACAATTTCTCTGTGGCCTGTGAATTAGGCTGCTGTCATATTGTTATGAAGTGACCTCAATCATAACCTCTTATTACACTCCCAGTGATTAGTTTAATAACTGCTGCCATGGCAACTAAATGTTGAGTAGACACTTACTTATGGGCCAGTGTTGTTCCTTCAGTCGACTCCTGTATTTCCTCCACAATCCTCTGTATCTGTGTCCGTTGGTGCCTGACTGGGTGAAGTGTGCTTGCTGCGTATGGCAGTGACAGTCCCTATCTTCTGAAATTACAGGAAATGACCTGTGGCACAGCTCGTAGCGTTGCATGAAAACCTGCCTGCATGTTGACCTTGAAGCATGACCAGATGAGGAGATGGCTGTAGGCTGGAATAGATACTGTAAGGAAGCTTGCGGCAATAAAAAGATGGAGGTCTGGACCTTTTCTGTGGTCTTTTTGTGGGACCCTCGGACATGGCTTCTGTTTGGACTTCTGACAGGTAGCCTCTCTTCTGAGGAGCTCTAACATACCTGGAAAGTATCATCCATTACGCATTTCCATTCATTACATTCATAGCAATTACTCGGTCGGCCCTGAAAGTGCACGGTCTGGATGCCACAAACAATTATTTTGGCCGCCTTTTTTTTTTTGCAAAGCCATAAATGTCATGTAAAATATCACTCTGTATGTGGCTCCTTGCTACAGACAGTGAAAAATACAAATCTATTTTACAGTTAAAATCCCTCTGAAGAAATAAGGCTTCTATTAATTACAGTACCGTTCAAAAGTTTGGGGTCAGTAAGATTTTAATTATTTGTAACAAAATGTATAGTTATTCAACAAGGACACATTAAATCAACGATTTGAATTGCTGTTCTTTTGAAAGTTCTATATATCAAAGAATCATGAAAAAAATGCATTACGGTTTCCACAAAAACATATATATTGAACTGTGTTCAACATAATAGTTAATGTTTCTTGAGCAGCAAAACAGATGATTTCTGAAGGATCATGAGACATTGAAGAGTGGAGTAATGATGCTGAAAATTTAGCCCAGGAATAATTATTTTTTAAATATATTCAAATCAGACGTGTAAAGAGTACCTGAAAACCATAAGTGAGTAAAAGTACAGATTCTTTACAGCGAAAATGACTATTACAAATTACAAGTCACCAATTCCAATACAACTTGAGTAAAAGTCTTAAAGTAACTGAATTGAACAGTACTTAAAGCTGCACTATGTAACTTTTCCATCCGCTAGAGGTCGCCTATTCCAAATAAAGGCATAGTTTGATGACGGCAAGTTTGAGCACAGAATCTTGTGACATGTGGTCTTCCGGTTCCGGTCATGAGTATGAAGTAACTCAGCTCTGTTTATCGTATTAGATACATTGAGTATGTTGAAAATGGTGTTATGAGGTTACTCTGTGCGTTTTCTCGGCAGCTGCTGTGACAGTTGTTGCACACTGCAGTGTGAGTGAAGCGTAACGCAGATATGACGGCATTGACAGGCGACTCCCTCACACGTCCTGGTTAAAATAGCAATTTTCTCACGATTTTCAAATAGTTGGAAACATTTGGGATATTGTAAGTATTCAACTGAACAAAATATATAACACTGGCCTAGTGGTGTTTGGATATTTTTACTGAAATAATGTTACATAGTGCACCTTTAAGTATTTTACTCGTTCTAAATATAGGCTCAATGATGCACTAGTCCTCGACACCTGTGAGACATACCAGTGAAAATAAGAAACAATTGATTTGTAAGATGAGAAATCATGCTTATTTTCTAAAATAAAACTGAACACCTCAATATTGGAATAAACCAAGGTCGAAACAACGGCCTCTTAAACGTCTACAAACTCTCAAGTCTCAGTTAAGCTCAGGTGCACTGAAAGGCCATTAGTAAAAAAAAACATCCTTCAAAAAGGTCTCGTCAATATAGCGGATAAATAAAATAATGTTAAGTAAAATGAAATAGTCAAAGCACTGGGTGTTCTGGTTTCAGCCTCATCACCAGCTGCAGTCATGAACTCATCTCATAAATCAAACACCTGCGATTCATCAAATCCCTGCTAATGCACTCGCATTCATGTAAAGTAGCCTTGTTGACATGTTTGGGCAAGTAAACGCAAAATGCACAAGATAAAGTACCTTCAATGCCCTAAGCAGAAACAAACTGCTGCAGGAAAAGTTAAGTGTCATGCAAAATGTAATGTGTAACTGCATTACTCAACACAAATGTACTGGAGTAAAAAGTACATTTACTTGTTGTCAAGTAGAGAGTAAAAGTTGCTAATATCTTTGATACTCAGTAGTAGCCAAAAAGATACTTAAGTACAGTAACTAAATACATTTACTCAAATACTTTACACAGCTGATTAAAATGTATTATAACATTTCACATACTACAGTATTACTGTATTTTTTTGATCAAATAAATGCAGCCTTGGTGAGCATGAGAGATGTATTCCTATGTATTTTGTCAATACACACCTACTCGGTCATCATTAATGAAACGTGCCGTTTGCCTGTATAATACGGTACTTTTGGCATCTACCAGCAGGGACTAACTGCTGTTATTCATGTCTGTGATTCTGGCATGACGTGAATGAGGCTTAAACATCAATTATGTTCCGATTGGCTGTGATTGTGTCACAGCATTTTCTCTGCTCTCTCTTACATCCTGCAATGGCTTTTGTGAAGAACTGCAGCATCCTTCTCTGACAGGCTTGGTCGGAAACAAACAGAGTCCTGCACAGTCTGACACTGCTAACGGATGAGAGGATGTGTTGGAGATAAGCTGTGTGTCCTGTTTGTGCCTGGGATTAAAATACGTCTCGGGTGATCTGATCACATGTGGTCAGGCGAGACAGATTTCTCTTTATACCTGATAGTAACATGCATCTCAAATGCATCTCCTGAGACAAGTGTACAGTATGTACAGTTTTCAACTACCTCCAAATGTGGTTTGGATCCTGTTCATACCAGCCTGTCATGCTGTCCACTTCTGATCGGATCACCCAAAAACAGACTTTATATTACAGCTATACCTGCAACAAACAATTGAAAGACTTAGAAATTAACATTTATATGTAAAAAGCATCACTTGAGTTTTGGGAAAGGGGTCACACACTATTATAACACTACACATACAAATAGTGACATGATTTTGTCTGTTTAATATGAATGGCTGGGGAAAGCAGCTTTAAAGATGCGTAGACGTTTGTGTCCGCACCTTTCATTTGACACTCTATTAAAAAGAAAATACCCATAGAAATAAACACTGGAAATTGCACTTTATGCTAAATTATGAGCATGCAGTGTAACCCCTAATTAGAGGAAAATTCAGAAGGTTATTGTGACAGGACAACATGACAGCCAGATGCTCCCACACATAAAGCCCGAGTGGGTAAAGAGACGTGTAATCAGCCGCTTTAAGTGAGGAAAAATGCTCTTATTGCCAAGATCATGGCATAAGAGAAAAAGAACCTTACCAGGAATGCCACAATTACTTCTAAATGAACTAAACCACTTTGCTATTCAATGCACATGAATGTAAAGCAAGTCTGCAATGAATAAAGCAATGAACTAGCGTGCTTGATATCCAATTATTTTAAAGTACTCAAGTAGCCAAGTTTGTTAGCCGTTTGCATTACCTGAAGAGCAGCGAACCAACCTAAACACCTAAATCTGACCGTTTAATTAACAGTTCAATTTAATATTAAAGCCCCACTGAAGTGCCCTGAAGTGTGCAGCATTATTTAACGTAAATTACGCTGAAACAGGAAGACAGGGCGGGAAATATCGGACAGCCAATAGCAAAAGCCAATAGCATTTTGTTTATATTACGGCTCAGCCAGGGGTGCGTTTCCCGTACAACAACGTAACTCACTGCTTAACTAATTATAGTATGATGTATCGTTTAAGAAATCAACTAGCTAGTCCCATCTGTTTCCCAAAAACATATTGTCGCAAATTTGAGTATTAACTTCTTTTATTTTAATTAGTTTGAGATCGAATTTATGCCACATTTTTTGCTATAAATTATGGACATGGCATTTGAAGACTAATTCTTATTTTCTCAGTTATTTTGCTTTATTTCCAGATTCCTTCTGTTCGTACTAGAGCATGTACGCACACGCGCACTCTTCAAAAAAGGTGCTTTAAATCACTTGACAAACTAAAAGACATATGTATGTATTGGAAATAAAATATATAGATTGTACTAAATGTCAGCTTGCTTATTAGATGAGCTCAAGATAAGGATTTATTAAGTCCACGTCATGCAAACAAGAAACTGCTACAAACCACAGGTCAAGAGCTGCTGCCGCAACCACAACTCCGCGATGCTGTTCGCGAATGTTCGTTGGAACGATGGTTTATAACCTATGTATAAGCTATGTTGATAATGACGGAACTTGCAATCATAGTTAGCAAACGATGCTTTTGGAAACGCACCCCAGAGCAGTTGAGCTCGGTAAAGCCGCAGTTTCCTCTTAAGCTCTAGCCTGACAAGCCAGACCCACATCAAGATGTTGGGTGTAGGAACATACCATTGGCAAGGCTCAATCCGAGGGGCGGGATAAATGGTTGTCTTTCAAATTGCCTCTGCACGCAATAGGATAGCGCTACAACCAACCAGAGCCGTAACCAATCGGCAAAACTCCAAACACATCATCTTTCTTTAAGAATGACTTCAGTGCACTTTTTTTGTTCTTTTCTCAAAGAAAAGCTTAACTCCAAATCTTCCAAAGCCGATTCGAAAGGCCACTGTTCGCCAGCAGCAGTCGTCTTTGTTTTCAAGTAGAAGGGAATTCACGCTGAACAGTCGCAACTCTGCCGTAATTATGTTAAGCCCGCCCACCAACTCTATACAAGATGTGATTGGCCTGACTAGAGTTAGATTTTTCAAGCTTGCAAGCCAACGGACTCTGTCTGCAAATTACATTTGCTGCCGCTAGGGTGCGTCTAGATTTCTAGGCTACTTAATATGTTTCTCCTCCTAATCTCCATATCGCTTTAAAATATAGCATTTTGTGAAGATCAGAATTCAAAGGGGTCCGATACGTTTTGCGGTCAGTGCCAACTTTCACATATGATCCACTCAGTGCTATCGTGTCTCTGGACCGGAGCAGACCGTGTGCGTGCTGTGGCCAGACTTCATCTGCCCCAATGGGAAGCATATTTACACTGTCTGAATCGTTCCGTGTCCCCTATATATATATATTATACTATGTGCCATTCGCCATGTAGAAAACTGCAGCTTCAGCATGTATTTATAGTGTAGGGGCGGGACGCTTTAGATTCTAGAGCATTTAAATGGACAGAAAATCTGATGAGGCAGCATGATGTCATCAAAATTCATATTGGCGGAAGTGAGAGACTGTAAGTTTTGAATTAATTAGCATATAGATAACAGTAAGCAAACATATTCATACTAAAAGCTAAAAAAACTTCATTTCATGGCATAAGTCCTTTAAATAAAGTCAATATTTTGTAATCATATTCATTCATTTTACTAAAATGGCACAATTTTAGTTAATGAAAAAAAAAACTACTTTCAGAAAAAAATGTAATTTAATTGATGTAAAAAAAAAAACGTGTCCAATTGTTTGTTGCTGGCAATTTTTGTTGTAATTTTTTTTTTTTGTGACTATTATTTATCATATTGCTGCTGTGACCACTATTTTGTGAACACAATAAGCTTCTTGAGCCTGTGCATTACACTGATTGTATCACGACTAAGAGACTTCAGGCTTAACAATACTTCATAACTTGTTATTTGAAATCCTACTTTAAAATCACTACTGTCAGATGTGCTGCAGTGGCTGAGCAGTTGTTGTAGAGCCCTATTCCATGCTTTAAAACAGGAGTTACAGTTGAACTTCCTCAAGGGATCCAAACAGCTGACGAAAGGGTGAGGAACATAAACGGGGTGGAATTATCATCCATCCCAACAGACCTGGAAAAACACACACTCAAACAATCAACCGAGTACAGTGAACATGAAAGTAATGCATGAGAGAGATAATGAGAACGAATCAGAACAACACACATCCACATAATAGGATTGGCTTTATGAGTGTTAAACACCCGCTATCATGCCGCGCACACGTTCAGAGGGGATGAATGGCGGCTTAGTGACAGTATCCAAACCTGCGGCGTGTCAGCGCTCCTTTTGGAGTCTAGAGGTGTGAAAGGCCTCCTGTGAATTACATTGCCTTTCTTATTGGATTGTGTGTATTGACAGCCATTGCAGACAGATGGCCATTTTGCAGCACTCTGGCGGTGGACGTCGCTAGCCACCCCCGCTAGCATATGTACAGCAAAGACAATGAGATACAAAATGAAAATAAAAACAAAGAAATTTGTGTGTTCTTCTGTCAGTCTCACTTTGTGAATCCTTTCGTATTGAATGAACAGATCAAGTTAAGCCGATGATATCGTCCCGTATTGACCGTCTAGCCAAAAACACCAGCTTAAAATGAAAGGCCTCACAGTCACCGATACAGGTGTAATTTCCGCAGTCAATGCGAATGAAATTAATGAACGACGTACAAAAGACAAACATCCCGAAGGGTATATGAGAGATCTTAGATATGAGTGCTTTTGTGGACGTTTTTCCACTGTAATCCACAGCTCCGCATTCGAATCTCATATCAGTGAAATATATCTGAGACGCTGCTTTGTTGATTTAAACAACAATGGATTTTTAACTACCGGAGCATGTTCTTAGAAATCGACTGATAACCTATGATAACCCACCTTCTTCTCTTTCTGCCATCCGCCTCTGTCGTCTCTAGAGAATGAGAAAGAGAGAAAGTACATTTAAAATCCTCTCTCATTTTCTCAGGTTGCCATAACATAACAATTATGACTTTTTACCATTATTTATTTTTTTACTTCCACAGTGACTAGTTATTATTAACCTAGTGATAGGCACCACTGTCCTCTAAAACTAAACTCAATTAAATATTTACTTTTTTTTTTTTTTTAACTCAGATCACATATTACTGTCGTATTGGCATTTGCTAAGGGAAGCATCTCCACTACTATGCTCATAGTCAGGGTTAGGTGTTTGAATTTTCACCTAGTGACAATAAAACACTTTGGCCCAAAAACTAACTCAAGTACATGAATGCAGGGACTCGATGTGTGCGGGTAAAATGTGTTTCATAAATAAATTCAAGGGCATGGTGCAGTCTTAGTGTTGTAGTAGGCATTTCAATAACCTGTTTTTAATGGTAAGGTTTCACTGTCAGGTCTAATTAATGTGTCAAAAAAATTGTTTAAAGATACCTAAATACTTAAACCAACCAGAACATCTTAAAAATAGCCAGATTTCACATAAGCATCCACAATTACCATAGTAAAACTTAATGTAAAAATGTAGCCCTGTTGTTCTAATAATTAAAAATAAATGCAGTTACTATGGAATTTTGGCAGAAATGTAGTTACCATGGTACTTTTATTTTAGTCGCAATGCTTGATAAACCCCAAAGGTTTGTTGTTGATTGGTAAACAAAATCATCAGACAGAAAAACACAAGACAACCATTTAAATGTATATTATCACTGAAGGCTTACAAATGCCTGTACTCCAGCTACACCAAATATTTAAATCGTTGTATATGCATAAGACCAGTGGTTCTCAGCCAGGTGTGCGTTAACAATGTAACTCACTGAATATAGCTGCAGTCCATAACTCTTTTTGGTTTAAAATGATCTAAAATCCATTTTTGAGCAAGTACATAACCACCCAGTGTTCAAAACGATCTTCTTACCTTAGCCGGATTCACAACGATAAGCTTGTAATGATGTGTTATAATTTGAGTGGTACTGGTAGCTCGAGCATGGTGCCGTTTGTCTTTGCATCATTATGTCACATCTGTATATAAAGGAGGAGTCTGGATAGTAAGCTATAGCGCATCATTTATAGCCTTTTCTCACAGCAGCTGGAGTAACTAAACGTATCATTTTGATGGCGGATTGTAACTAAGCAACCAGTCACCAGTTTCCTGAGACCGTAGTAACATGGTCGAAGCTCTGTCGTTTGTACCACGTTGGTGCAACAGTGTAGGACTGTCGTTAATGATGTCACATGCAGCTGGAGGACTTTTAACTAGTTAATTGGAGATCTCAGAGATGCTGCTGTATCGAACATGGCACCTAATGACTTCTTCACTGTTTCTGTTTTGTCATTTTGCGTTATTCAATGTTTGATTCATCACAGGTTCCCCCATAAAACTACATTAAATTAAATATTCTTAGTACAGCAAAAAAAGTGCTTTTTTTACTGAGATCCCCTATTATCTTATTTGCATTCGCTAAGACAAACATCATCACTACCATTGCTCATATTCAGGGTTAGGGATTTGAATTTTCACCTTATTGAAACTTTTAATTTCATACATGTTACTGGTTCTATTCACAAGAAAGGTCATACACTAGATCTCATGTTCTGTATCTAATTTGGTGGTTTTCAGATCATCTCTGACCATTATTCAGTGGTATTCGATGCTGTTTGTTCTTATGTCCCTCCAACCTCTTCTCAGCCTTTATATTATGCTAGGTCCATCAAATCTTCAACTGCAAACCTTTTTACTGAATTGTATTTATCACATTTTATAGACAATGTCTCAGGTGGGCTTGACACGGAAATGCTGACTGAAGCTTTTAATAAGTTGCGTACTCTTGCCCTAGTGTTGCCCTTCTCAAATTAAAGAAACGTAAGGGAACCTCTCAACCTAAGAAATGTTACCCGCTCTTAGTCAAGAGTGCAGGAAAGCAGAATGAAAGTGGAAGAGAGATAAGCTTCAGATTTAGTTTGTGATGTTAAAGGTGTGCCTGGCTATCTATCAGAAAGCAGTAAGTTACTCAAAAGTTATTTCAGATCAGGCAAATTGGCCAAAAGTAATGTTTGATACTATTGAATCTGTTTTAAACCCCTCAAGGAATGTTATGAGAGATGCTACACAAGAGAATTATGAAGAGTTCTTAATGTTTTTCACTCAAAAAAAAGGAGAAGATCAGAAGTGCAATTGTACCTTCACATTCCCTTTCATTAACTAATCCAGCACGGTCTAACTTTTTTCCTAACTTTGAACCCATCTCATCAGCGCAGCTGGCTGACTGTCCAACGCTATCTCACGACCAATTCGTACATATTTTTACGACCTCACTCGTACGAATCCGTACATTTTGCCTAAACCTAAGTGATGGGTAGGTTTAGGGGCGGTAGGTTTCAGGTTTCAGAGGTAGGTCATTCGTATGAATTCATACGAATTTGCAAACTCGTCAGATATTTACCATTTAAAAAATCGCATTTAATGCATTTAGTGAGGTCGCATAAATTGCATTTAATTAGCCACCTCGTAAAATATGTACAAATTGCCGTGAGATCGGGTTGGACTGTCTCTAAAATGAATGGAGGTAGCTGTAGACTGGATATTCTCCCTCCTCATCTTTTTAAAGTTTATCCTTCTGTGATTTCTAGCCTGAAAGCATTAATCAACAGCTCATAATGAGTGGAGTAATACCAAACAGTTTGAAACATGTAATTTTTCATCCCCTATTTAAAAAAAAAACTAATTTGAATCATACAGTATACTATAACTATTGACCTATTTCTTAACTGCCTCTTATCTCCAAGATTTCATAGAAAGCGGTCTACTCACAGATCTACTCATATTTGAATGCTTGTAATATTTTAGACACATTCCAGGCGGGCTTTAGGAGCCTGTTACAGAGTCTACAGAGTTACAGAATCTGATTTGCTTAAGGTCACTTATGATATATTATTATCGTTGGACTCACATGTAGTTCTAGTTTTATTAGATCTAAGTGCAGCCTTTTTATACGATTGACCATGAGTTTCTTCTCAACCTGTCCAGGCTACAGCCCTTCAGTGGTTTGCCTCGTATTTAAAGGACACTTCAGTTGCTGTGAATCTGGGCACTTTTCGTCCACACTGGAAACTTTAGTATGCGGTGTTCCTCAGGGGTAAATTTTGGGACCGTTGCTGTTCTCTCTGTATATGCTTCCTCTAAGCTCTATTCTTCGAAAGTAAAGTATTGCCTACCACTTTCCTGTGAGCTTAGATAAAACATGCTCTCTAGACAAAGTACAGGAATGCAACAGTGACATTAAGCTTTGGCTTTCTATCAATTTTATCCAATTAAATGAGAGCAAAACTGAGGTTTTGATTGTAGGTTCTGCCACATCACCTGCCTTTGCTAAGCAACTAGGTTCCCTTTGTCATATTGGCTTCTGTCTTGCGCTCGTAGGACTTTTATGTGGTAGTATCTCTGTGTTCTTTTCTGTATGAGTTTTTGGAGTTCTTGTAGTTTTTCATGTTGATTAGTCTCCCCAGGCGTTTCCCATTTACCACACCCCTTGTTATCTCATTAAGCTAGTCTTCCCAGTGTATATTTAGCCCTCGTTTTCTATGTCGGTCATTGTTTCATGTCATGCAGATGTATGCTGTTCCCTGTGTTTTTGCTAGTTTGTTTTGTTCCTGAGTCCTGTTTTGATTGTTTTTTTTGTTCTTAAATTCTCCCTGCATTTGGTTCCTGCATCTCCACCTGCCGCCTGTTGCAAAATGCAGCAGCAAGGCTCTTAACAGGGGCTAGAAAGAGAGACCATATTACCCCTGTACTGCAATCCTTACATTGGCTTCCTGTTCAATTCCAGATTGATTTAAAAATTCTCCTGTTTGTCTACAAGGCACAATCAGGCCTTGCCCCCCAATACATTAGCGATCTTCCTATTCCCTACTCTCCTTCTAGAGTTCTTAGGTCCTCAGATCAACAACTTCTAAAGGTCCCTCAATGTAATTTTAAATTGAGAGGAGATCATGCTGTTTTCGTAGTTGGTCACAAACTCTGGAATAGTCTCCCACTCCATGTGAGGTCAGAACCTTCAATTGCCACTTAAGTCTTATTTAAAAACATGTTTATTTTCTTTAGCATTTAAATAAGTAGTGTTTGCTTTGGCTTATGCAATATTAAATGTTAATTTTAATGTCTTCATTTTTGTAAAGCACTTTGGGGAAACTCTATATTTAAACAGAATGAAGGATATATATAATGCTCTAAAGGTTAGCTTGCTTCTTGTGCCCAAGAGCTGATTGCGCCCAAGATCTACGTCATTTAACAAGAAACTATGCTTCATCTTGAGAGTTGTGGTTCGAACCACACAAGTTTGCAAATGTTGGTTGGAACGATGGTTTCTTGAAAAGCCAAATTACTGAACGATGTTGGGAACTTGATATTGGTAACGACAGAACTTCCCACCAGTTGGCTAAAGATGCATTAAAGAGGTGGTTGATTATGACTTCACTTTTTAACTTTAGTTAGTGTGTAATGTTGGTGTTTGAGCATAAACAACATTTGCAAAGTTACAACACTCAAAGTTCAATGCAAAGGGAGATATTTTATTTTAAAGAAATCGCTTAAGGACTACAACAAACGGCTGGTAGGGACTACAATGAGCTTATTCAAGGATTAGGTGACATCACTAACCCTACAATTTCCATAAACCCTGCCGCCGGGAACACGCAACAAAGATCATGTTGAGAAGAGGAATAGTTGTATTTGTCTTTTCACATTTATTGCAATACAATATGTAAAACAAGAGGAATAGCTGTATTTGTCTTTTCACATTTATTGCAATACAATATGTAAAACAAATGCAATAGCATGTCATAAAAGCAAGATGAAACTATACCTGTTCTATCTTCATGCAGCATATATTCTCTGGCTCTGAAGGCATTTTACAACAGTTCCCACATAAGCAACTTATAGATTATCATGATAGAACATGCTAATCATTGTCTTGAAGACAGTTAAATACACTTCAGCTACATTCATCAACTAACCATTCAGAAACGTCCTATTGCATTCTACATGTTGTCACTTCTTCTCGAGTCTCACCATCGTCCCACTCCAGTTTAACCATAAAAGGCTGAACAAACCCTTTTCAGTGCATGTCTGCCTGAGGTAATCAGAGCTGCTAAATCAAAGCCCTTGAAGCTCCGCCAGCTTCATGAGCATCAGTTCATTTGCATTTAAAGGGACACACACTAAAACTGTACGTTTTTGCTCACCCACAAAGAGAGACAATTGTAACATGCTTTAAAAAATATAAGTGGGTATTTTGAGCTAAAACTTCACATACGCACTCTGCGGACATCAGAGACTTATTTTACATTTTGTAAGCATTTAAAATAAGCATTCAAATAAAATTTTATGAGCTTATATTCACTCCCACAAAAAAGTAGCCTAATTTTAAGTGTCAAGTGGATTACTTTTTTTATACTTTATGAATTTACTATACATTTTAATTATGAAAAACTAAACGTTTATTATATTATTGTATATTATAATTATTTGAAAGATTTGTGAGCAAAACATTCTTATCCAACATTTCATGAACTACTGCAAAAATCACAGGGCCTGATGTTTTAGATGATGGGGAACCACTGTATTATATGATTCAACATGTACAACAAATGATCTTGATCTTTCATTCCTTTCTGACACATCTTTAATTTTAAGTGAGTGTTACTTGAAATCCTGCGGACAGTCTGTTTTCACAAGAACCTAGTCATTGGAGTGAAGCAAGATGCAAGTGCAACACTTAAGATGAACATTCATCACAGAAAACATAATTTCTAACTCAAAATCATTCTGATACGTCTCTATTATATATCTGTCATTTACAACCTATAATTGTGTTCACTCAAAAACCATCAAACTGACATTTTTCTCTGCAATGTCTTTATAATTTACCCGATTTGCTCTGAAATAATGTAGTGTTATAACAACATTATCTTCAAAATATATTCATGCTATTCTTTTTCAAAGAAATGTTTGAAAGATATTCTCTGAAGCGTGCTATGATAGCAAATTCATATCAATTTCTCTGTCTGGAGTTCAGTGTTTTGAGGATAAAATACTGATGGGCGAGAGCTACATCAGCTACAATAAATTCATTCATCAAGAACAGATTGTTGAGGTGCGATCTGGGGTCACGATCAGAATGTTACTCTGAATGAAAATGTGCAGAGTTTAAAACGACATACAACCACGCATGGCATTTTTATTAGGAAGAGCCAAGAGTCCACGTGAACTACACCAGTAATGACTGAGCGAGGTGGTGATTAACTCATTCAACTCTGAACTCATGAATCAAAGACTATGTATTGGAGTTTAAGCAGCAGCCTTCTCAAACAGACCAATTTGCATACTTCTACAAAGTATGAAGAGTAAACTCTGCGCAGATTTTGTAGGTTTAGATGAAAAGGGAAAGTACAGAATAATCTACCTGAATATGGAATGCCATCCAAGCACCTTTGACCTTTTTAAATATATGGTACATTGTGTACGGTGAGGCTAAAGGCACACCTTAAAGCCACAATATGTAATTTTTCACCACTAGAGGTCACTTATTCAAAACAGTGGCGTAGCGCGATGACTCCTTGATTTCACAGAGCTTTTATTATGCCGCAGACACTCGATTCCGCTTCTTCCGCTCATGCGTATATGTGGTAACAGAGCGCTGTTTTATCATATTAGATACATTTGAGTGCGTTGAAAGTTGTTATAATGCTTTTGTTTGTTTGTTTTTGCTCGGCAGCGACAGACAAGTTAGATCGATATTAGGCATGGTAAAACATGGTACTTGCGGTAAATCAAGATTTAAACAATAAGACTGTGTTGAGCTATATAACAATTATTAGTTTTCTGCCGATGAATGTATCTAAACAGTTCTCTCACCTGTCTAATAAAACACATTAAATTGTCTTTGGCGTTTCCATGGTCTCTACAAAATAAAACCCTCGGAAATTGAGGGTAACGTGGGTATGATGTCATTGATAGGTGATGCACAGTATTTAATCCTAATATCTTACATATTGTGCCTTTAAGAAAAATTTGCTCACTTTAGAAAAGTTTGTACTATTTTTGGTTTATTTTGATGAATAAAATAGTTATTTTTTGTTCAATAAATATAATTTATTATTTGTATTATTTATTTATTTATTTATTATTATTTATTGTTCAATAATATAGTGTCATCAAAATATGTTAACTTTAAAAAAAATGTAATATGATGGTTTCATTATAACAGTGATTATCTCTAAGGTGGACACCCAACCTAATATATGTTAATTACCATCTGAATCTAACCATGTCATGTCATTCAAATGGAAGAGTCAGCCAGCTGTTTATCATCATGTTAATTATTGTGCCTTTTACCAAAAATACCATAATTTTACATATCCTTCCATTATTAAAAAACTGTTGCTTTAATCACCATGAACAAACTGAAAAATATTAACAAGACCTTTGTCTCAAAATATATTCAATAATTTTATTGATTCTCATTTGCTACATTAATTTACATAAATGAAAAATAAAAAACATTAAACATTAGACCAAAGATGAGTTGAGTTTTTGTGGCATCTAGTGGTTTAAAAGACAATAAAGACAAAAGCTCTTTTTACCCCTGTGTGCCTTTAGCCCTGTTACAATTTAGGACTACAAAAAAGTATTTAGTCAGCCACCAATTGTGCAAGTTCTCCCACTTTAAAAGATATGAGAGGCCTGTAATTTTCATCATAGGTACACTTCAACTATGTCTGATTTTTAAAGAATTTATTTGCAAATATAGTGGAAAATAAGTATTTTGTCACCTAGAAAAAAGCAAGATTTCTGGCTCTCACAGACCTGTAACTTCTTCTTTAAGAGGGTCCTCTGTCCTCCACTCGTTACCTGTATTAATGGCACCTGTTTGAACTTGTTATCAGTATAAAAGACACCTATCCACAACCTCAAACAGTCAGACTTCAAACTCCACTATGGCCAAGATCAAAGAGCTGTCAAAGGACACCAGAAACAACATTCTAGACCTGCACCAGGCTGGGAAGACTGAATTTGCAATAGGTAAGCAGCTTGGTGTGAAGAAATCAACTGTGGGAGCAATTATTAGAAAATAGAAGACAAACAAGACCACTGATAATCTCCCACGATCTGGGGCTCCACGCAAGATCTCACCCCGTGGGGTCAAAATTATCACAAGAATGGTAAGCAAAAATCCCAGAACCACACGGGGACCTAGTGAATGAGCTGCAGAGAGCTGGGACCAAAGTAACAAAGGCTACCATCAGTAACACACTACACCACCAGGGACTCAAATCTTGCAGTGCCAGACGTGTCCCCCTGCTTAAATGTCCGGGCCTGTCTGAAGTTTGCTAGTGAGGATTTGGATGATCCAGAAGAGGATTGGGAAAATGTCATATGGTCAGATGAAACCAAAATAGAACTTGTCGTGTTTGGAGGAGAAAGAATGCTGAGTTGCATCCAAAGAACACCATACCTACTTATACAGCAACAGTGTGTATAAGCCTTGTGGAGACTCATAGAAAACATTTGACCTCTGTCACTGTCAAGTATTGAGATGAACTTTTGTTATTGACCAAATACTTATTTTCCACCATAATTTGCAAATAAATTCTTTAAAAATCAGACAATGTGATTTTCAGGATTTTTTTCTCTCATTTTCTCTCATTCTGTCTCTCATAGTTGAAGTGTACCTATGATGAATATGACAGGCCTCTCTCATCTTTTTAAGTGGGAGAACTTGCACAATTGGTGGCTGACTAAATACTTTTTTGCCCCACTGTATATCATATAAGGCAAACGGCAAGTATTCTTTATCCTTTTGTATTTGACTACTAATCATCTTTTAAATTGATCTAAAAAAACTAAAACCAAAGCATTGGCGAACTGTGAGCGGCCTAAAATCGGTGAGCTCATCTGAATATCTGCACTGTTTTCTTAAGGTCTGATGTGCAAGTTATACAAATGGTTACAAACTGTATTGTTTATTACTTTATCATTTACATAATATAATTTAAGGGGTAAAAGGTATGGGAATGAAGCTGAAATTGTCGTCGCTGTTGACAAGGAGAACAAATTTAAAGATGTAATTTCAGTCGTTTTCTACTTTATAGCCTTTCCTTCATTTCAACAATCCGCAGAAAGCCTCTGTGTTCATTTTGCTTAATTTAAGTCTCAATCTTATATTTGGCCATTATTTGACAGCTTTGGAAGTACAAATAGGTGTAGTGATATGACGGAGATGGTACATTTTAACATCTATTTGTTTTAAGATCTATTCAGTGAACAGCTGTGCAGTCATAAACCTTACAAGTGAGTGCTTTTTCTCATATTTGAAATCTCTTATTAAAAGACAGAAAAGGCCAATAGAAGGGCAATGATAACAGACCATAGAGAACCAGACTGACGTGAAGTGCTTTTGCTAAATAACAGCCATTGGTGTCAGCGGCAATGGTGACTGATAGGCCTGTACTGAAGTTAATTTATTTACACCGTTGTTAATCTCATTAGTGTGTTTCTTTCCTTAGAGGTCTTTCATTAGACTGCTGAAAGTTAATTAATGGCTCACTCCCACACGACTCGCAAAAGTCATTTTCTTAATTCTCTGAATAACAAATACAAAGGATCCTCTTTATTATGAATGAATGCTCTCACAAAACACTTTCCACCTCCACTTTTAACAAACGGCTCCTCATGAACCTTACACAGGGCTGACTAACTAAACTGCCATTGCACAAATGCAGCATTACAGAATTTATTCATGCATGTCATACAAAGGATTGGGATTTTATTGTGAATGTTTAATTCCATCAAAGCTAAGGTGTAAGATTTTTTCCTAGACACCTGTCCTTTTCTTTCAAACTGCTCAGAATATTTCAAGTGGGAGGAAAAGTCATGCATTAGCCTTGAACTGGGATTCAGTGCCAAAAGGAAATTTGTTTCTAAGCTTTATAAATTGTCTGTTTAATTCACTGACTGTATGTAATTAATTAATCATTTGTTACATTTATATAGCGCTTTTCTGGGTACTCAAAGCTCTTACACATAGAAGGGGGAATGTGCAGCATCCACCCAGATAATGGGACGGCAGCCATATTGTGCCAGAATGCCCACCACACACCAGCTGATTGGTGGAGAGGAGACAGAGTGATGAAGCCAATCAGTATATGGGGATTATCAGGAGGCCATGATGGACAGAGGTCAATAGACAAATCTGGCCAGAATGCCGTGGTTACACCCCTACTCTTTTTCCGAAGGACATCCTGGGATTTTTTTTGACCACAGAGAGTCAGGACCTCGGTTTAACGTCTCATCCGAAGGACGGTGCAACAGTGTAACAATGTAAGATGCAACAGGGTTAAAGGCTCCCCTTAAAGAAAAATATAATATGATCTCAAAACACTGTTTTTCCAAAATTGGTGCAACATAATTTAAAATACATTTGTGGGTTAAAATTGTGTGTAAAAACCCAATCAGATTGCTTCGTTTCAGAAGGCCTTTATTAACCCACTGGAGTTGTATGGATTACTTTTATAATGGATGGATGCACTTTTTTGGGCTTCAAAATCTCAACCCCCATTTCACTGCCATTATAAAACTTGGATTAGCTAGGAAATTGTATATAACTATCCCTTTAAAACTTGTCATCAGTCTGTGAAAAGGGTCAATTGTTTTAATAGGGCTCATATTTAAAATACAGTCAATTTAACACCAAATATATTTTTATTTTTAGTGTGTGCAGGACACTATAATCTATTTATGTAAACACACAAATGCAAGAAAAATAGTCAAGAATTGTGAGATAATAATGTTACAGGCTATTTTTAGAATGATCGATGTAAAACGTTACAGGTTTAAATATTTCATGCTGTGACTGCTATGTATGTATGTCCCCTATGAACTGCATTATGTGAATTTTATGTAGACTTACTGTTTACATCAAATTCATGCTTTAATAGTAACCATTGCAGGTTTCATCAGTCCAGACTGAGACTTGCAACATAAAGGTCTGCATTTAGCTTCAAAGGGCGTCTTTGACGACCGTATTGTTTGCATGCCGATTTTGACAAAGGGACAACAAAAAATGTTTCTCTTATTCTTTGGATTTTGCCCTTTTCCTCCACTTGTTACGCTATTTTTTGCAGCCACTATACGCACAGCTGCAAGAGACCTAACTGTGACATCTGCTCCAAATGTTTTTTCAGAAATAATAAGGAATACACACTGAATACCTAGTCAAGTTCCCTGGATGTCAACACCTCTGCTCCACATAAGTAATACAGAAGTTTTGCAGAGTATTAGATGAATCATGGGGTGACTCAAAGTGCACCAGTAACAGAAGTAATGACCTGATGGCTGTGCACTGACTTATGTACACGGACAGAAAAGCCGATACTAATGTGAAAATGGGCCGTTTTCCCCAGGAAGGTGAAACTTTCCCTGGATTTCTATTTATTTAAACTGCCACCACCCAGACGAGCACCGGCGAGTCAATCTTTCTGAACAGATTACACAGAATTATTGGAAATGTTGGCAATTAATGCGCAGGTTGTTTCCAGGCAACCATCTCTTAAGGCTCTCACCCATCAGACAGTGATAATCTGAAAAGGCCAAAGGTGGGTGAAATTATTAACACAATCAGCGTCTCATGCTAATGCATGCCGTGAGGCCAAGGTTTGATGGGTTCAGCGGCATATCAGACTCGCAAGGTTCCTCAAAAATAATTTCCATTAACAGAA
Source organism: Gobiocypris rarus (assembly GCA_023029165.1). NCBI lineage: Eukaryota > Metazoa > Chordata > Actinopteri > Cypriniformes > Gobionidae > Gobiocypris > Gobiocypris rarus. The sequence continues at coordinate 32,111,062 of CM040919.1, read as the reverse complement.
TTGAGAGGAGGCATGTTTATTGCCCATCATTTTGTATATTTGTGCGACGATGCCCTCTGGTGCACACTTGTTTTTATTGCTCATTCACACCACTGGAGTTTTTTAATATGTACTTTGGAAATGTTTGAGGTTTGGAGGTAAAACAACAAGCAAAACAAAAAATGTTGAACTCTTTGTTTTGTAAACAATCATCTAGGCGAGTCCATTATTGACAAAGCAAGTCAATATTGTCTACATGATTGCTTTTGGTTGCATTGTAAAAGGGACAGTTCAATAAAAAATACTGATCCAAACCTGTATGACCTAAGATACAAAGAATATATGATTTGAACAAAAACAAAACAAAACAAATACAATATACACTATATTTGAATTCTTCTAAAGCCATATGATAGCTTGGTATGCTGAAAACACTCATTTATTATTTGTTTCTTATAAGTTTAGTTTAAACCATCATTTATCAAAGCGTTGTTTCTCAGAAGAAAGAAAATCGTACAGGTTAGGAATGACATGACGGTGAATAAAGGATAACTGGTTTCAGTGACACTAGCAGGGATGACAACAAAAAGGTTCCCTCAAGATGTTCCTATGACACTTTAGTTTATTGTCCAATTCCTACTATTAACTAGTTGCTTATTAGCAACAAGCATGCATATTACTAGAATACTGGCTGTTTATTAGTTCTTATAAAGCACATTCTGATATTCTGCAGGTCAGAATAACCTTATTCTGCATGACCACATAGCCATACTAACTATGAATAAACAGTATTGAGGCAAAGGTTGTAGTTAATAGTTAGTTAATAGTGAGAATTGGACCCAGTTGTGACAAGGTTTTATAAAAGGTCTTTTAAAAGTATGAGTAAAATAAGGTCTATGGTAAACATAATTTGACAATACTTGAACTTTTTGTTCAACAATGTAAACCAAACACACTCACTCCACAAGCTGTCTTATTTAGTTACTTATTAAAAGCATACATTCCTTTAAAATAGCATTTTCGATATGGGTGTGTGTAATTCACGTTGTAGAGCAAAACTTTTACAACAGAGTTTATTTTACTCATAAAATTAATCAAGTGAACCATTGGTGAATTAGACTTCAGGGTTTTGATGTCATCTCTGCAGCCCTTTTTGGCCTCACCTGCCTGTAACAATACACAACAGCCGGTACAAACTGTACAAGGATTCAAAAAGATTGTGTCACAATATGGTAATACTGTACTCACTGTTTCTTCTTTTATTCCATTGAGCATATCCCTTCACTCCAGGTCACTTCCAGACTGCCTGTCCTGTATAAGAGGTTGCTTTAGGCAAGAAAGCATCTGCTAAATAACAAATAACTTTTATAAATACATATAGAATTACAAATATTGTACTAAACATAGAGACATCATATTCACAGCATATTACACATTCAGCGGGGTTCAAAGTTTCAAGACCTCTATTAAATATGCTTTTGTTTCGCATTTTTCTATTTTAATACAAATGGTTTCAATTACTTATGTCTTTAAAATAAACAAACCAAAACTTATTTAAGCATTCAAAACAGTTTTTGAATAACACTTATGCTGCTACCATATATTAATGTAAATAGATATTCAATTTAAAATGAAGTCATGTTCAACAGGTAAGGCATGTTAAAACTCACTCACAGCGCACACACACACACACACACCAGTACTGCCTCTAAAAATTCAGTTTCGTCACTTTATTAAATGAGTTCAATTTATTCTGACAAGCTCTCTCCATTCGTCTCTCTTTGTCTCAGGACACAATTCCCCTGGGCCAGAACGTTGAGGCAGAAAGTTCCAACAATTAACAAAAAAAGGGTAATAACAGGCTAACGTTTGTACGGCAGGCTTAAGGCAGAGACGAGGGGGAGGGCAGGATTACAGGAGCAATGGAGGGGAAGAGACTTCGCAGGCTGGTCTCAATTCATTTAACAAGCCTTAAAGGGGAGGAAAATAAACTTCAAAGCCAAATACACATTTGAATATAAAAATAAGAAAAAGATCACATTTTTCTAAGAGCACACATACATGTTGCTGTGGGCTTGATTCACAGATGTCAGATTAAAGAATAAACACATTCCACTGTCTTTGAGGCTTCAAGCCAGATTGGCAAAACCGCCACAAAGAGCCGCAGTATTTCAAGCAGCCGATTCACTTCAGAGGCCGTCCTTTTCATGAAAAACAGACCGTATGAGCATGACTTCCAGTTCACCTTTGCAAAAATGTGCTCTAATTGCCAAGTAGAGAACAAAGCATGACCCTGTTGGACGTGCACCTGAAGTTTTACTCCATTTCCCTCCCACACAAAGTGCAAAGAGCTTATGAACTGACATACAGTACGCTGATAAGAGTTACGATTTCACAAAACAGTGAAACTTTCAGCCCCAACATTACAGTGCAAAACAATAAATACTGTAAATGACAAACAAAATGAACGCTGATGTCTTCCAAGCTAAGAGAAGACAGCCCAAGAGAGATGAAGGGAGAGAAAGACATCAACGAACACACATAAGTGGTACAGTGTTGATATTTACATCCTGCACAGGGCTTAAAAACCAAAGTATATTTACATACAGATGGGTGGAGCAAACCTGGTCAAACCACACCCACTGGACATCAAAAAAACACTAATGAAACAGAACAGGAGAATAGCATGAACATCACAGAAAGTTGGAAGATTCGAGGGCCTCAGAACAGGGTTTATTGAGACGCTAACAGATGTTCTCAAGAAAACAAAAGATATCAGTCACTTTGGACAGTTTGTGGATCGATACGATTGACTGAGACCATTTGACGTTACAATTCTCGACTCGTGTGGTGATTTCACAAACATTTTATAGAACTGTTCTACCACAAAGGCCTTTAAATATTATATCAGAAAAATGATGTTGACTGAAATGCTAAAACAGAAAGGAAACGAACTGAAACACTGAATTATGATGCATGGTTCAGTCTCCAGACCTGACGTCATTCAAAAATGACTTTGAACGGATGAAGACTTTGTAATCTCACAAGCATAAATTAAGCCTAGACCTGGAGCATCATTAAAAGTTAATGATAATGCCCAGATATATAAAGTCACTTCAGTACAACGATATTAATATGCTATTGTCTTGCATACGTCTTTCAATCATTCCTTCTCTTCTTTATGGTCAACAATAAAGTTTAGCAGTTCCCCAACTCGCTCTTCTTCGGTGTGCCTTTGTTCCACAGGGAAAAGACTACAGATGCTTCCTCATAAGTCCATCCAATTCGCCATTTGAAAACCATAAATACATTTACTGGAAAGTAAAAGCAAGATATTAAAATAACTGTAAAAAACCACAACATGTAGTCCTGCCTCTTTTTCTTGACATTTACAACAAGATACATCATTTACGGTTCCCCACGAAATCTATTACACCTCATATAGGGAGACTGAGAGGGATGAGTGAGTGTTACTGCTAAACAAATCAAGGTAAAACATCCAATGTAAATGTCGATTTAAATAAATTAAGATAAAAATCAGACAGAGGACCTGCCCCTAGCCACTGAACCAATCGCATTTGACCTCCAAAGCACGTGTGGTATTGCGTTATGGATGCGCGCGAGCTTTGCTACGGGCCTACGCAGCCGTTCGGAGCACTCTTGATATTGACTACCTCTATTATCTGAAGCAAATATTAGCAGTATAACTGTTTGTTGTTTGTTGCATGTGCATGGCAGTGTGTCGGTGTGTGTACAGAATGTTTCTCGGTAGACAGTCAGCAAACATCAGGCTTTCCAGACCGCTGTGCAGTCACTGGTAATTCTGAAACGCGTGACACCTGAATCAGTCTGAATTAGAGCTATAGGGAGGAGAAGCCGTGTATGAGGTAAAGAGGGTGTAAGACTGTGTATGTGTTTGTCAGAGGGAGAGATGTGCGCTGTGGTGGCTCAGATGCTGTGGTGTGTAAGCTTGTTTTTTGAGTCTCAGCCTCAGGTGCTGTTGGTCAGAGTAGATCCAGGCTGTACAGAACCTTCAGAACCATCTGACAGAGGAGAAAGAGAACAAAAAGAAAGGACTTTGAAAAATAGCATTTGTCAGCGTGATCAGCAAACACAGGGCTCCATACTTACACAAAATACTTACACAAGTACCTTTCAAAAGCTTGGGGTCAGTAACATTTAAAAATAAAAAATAATTAATGCTTATATTCATCAAGGACACATTTCTTTGACCAAAAGTGACACAAAAGACATTCATAATGTTAGAAAAGATTCCGATTTCAAATAAATGTTGTTCTCTTGAACTTTCTATTCATCAAAGAATCCTGAAAACAAATTGTATTGGTTTCCACAAAAATATTAAGCAGCACAACGGTTTTCAACATTTCTTGAGCACCAAATCAGCATATTAGAATTATTATAATGAATGAGTAATGGCATAATGGCGGCTGAAAAAATCAGCTGTGTCATCACAGGAATAAATTACAAGTTATTTTAAATTGTAAAACTACTTCACAATATTACTATTTTACTATATATATTTTTGATCACATAAATGTGACCACAGCAAGCATAAGAGACTTCTTTATTAAAAAACAAACCCAAAACTTTTGTATGGTAGTGTAACACAGTGGTTCCCAAACTTCTTCTGCCAGGCCCATTTTGTAGATACAAATATTTTCAAGCCCCGCACCAACATTAACCCACATAAAAACACTCTTAGACATGACATTGCTTGCAAAATCCTATGGGATTTATTTGAAAACATTGTAATCATAACAGTACTTCCCTGTGTTCATGATGTGAAGAATTAAAGTGGTGTCTTAACTTGCTAGGCTTCATACTGTCAGAAGCTTATCATTTGAGGCACACAAAAGAGCACACTGTGGTCTCTCTTCAGTATCCATTGCTGTACTTGTGAATCTGAGGGCAAGATATTTTCTCATCTTTAAATCACTGTGTCTACACCGGACGTGAGGCTTTTTACACTGGATGTTACAAAGCTACCGTTGCAAATACATTTGTTCTTTTGCGTCAGAAGTTACGCAAGCTCTTGGGAGTACGTAAAATAGAACGGGGCATCAGTTTACTGTCTGGAATTTGTGGTCGCCCTGAGCCACGCCGCATCTAGTGTAGACAGCATCACGGATTATAATAGCTTCTCTCTATTTGCTTTGTTTCGGTAGTTGTGACGTTGAGGTAAATGCATTGTCTGCTTAACGTTTTCCTGGTGCTTGCCTTTTTTCACAAATGGCTCATTTCCACGGAGCGGATTCAGATCCATAAAACCTGATCCGGCTTGTGGTTTCCACCACCAACAGTACTCTTATGATAGGTGTGGTATAGCGATCAACGGAAAGGTGCCAAAAAAGTGGAACGGTACGGTTCGGAATTACGGTACCATTCACAACGTCTGACAATGGAAACGACAAAAATTGCGTATTGTACTGAACCGTTCCACTCAGTGAAAACAAGCCTTGCTTAATGCAGAATGATGCATGCAATATTCAATTCTGATTCTTCAATCGTGCATGACAACAACCACTACAACTTACAAAATTAATATTTTGTGTTATTACTTATAATTATTTACTTACAGTGGGGCAAAAAAGTATTTAGTCAGCCACCAATTGTGCAAGTTCTCCCACTTAAAAAGATGAGAAAGGCCTGTAATTTTCATCATAGGTACACTTCAACTATGTGAGACATAATGAGAAAAATATATATAGAAAATCACATTGTCTGATTTTTAACGAATTTATTTGCAAATTATGGTGGAAAATAAGTACTTGGTCACCTACAAAAAAGCAAGATTTCTTGCTCTCACAGACCTGTAACAACTTCTTCAAGAGGGTCCTCTGTCCTCCACTCGTTACCTGTATTAATGGGACCAGTTTTAACTTGTTATCAGTATAAAATACACCTATCCACAACCTCAAACAGTCAGACTTCAAACTCCACTATGGCCAAGATCAAAGAGCTGTCAAAGGACACCAGAAACAACATTCTAGACCTGCACCAGGCTGGGAAGACTGAATTTGCAATAGGTAAGCAGCTTGGTGGGAAGAAATCAACCGTGGGAGCAATTATTAGAAAATTGAAGACATACAAGACCACTGATAATCTCCCACGATCTGGGGCTCCATGCAAGATCTCCCCCCGTGGGGTCAAAATGTTAAAAAAAATGGTGAGCAAAAATCCCAGAACCACACGGGGGGACCTAGTGAATGACCTGCAGAGAGCTGGGACCAAAGTAACAAAGGCTACCATCAGTAACACATTACACCACCAGGGACAAAATCCTGCAGTGCCAGACGTGTTCCCCTGCTTAAGCCAGTACTTGCCGGGGCCCATCTGAAGTTTGCTAGAGAGCATTTGGATGATCCAGAAGAGGATTGGGAGAATGCCATATGGTCAGATGAAACCAAAATATAACTTATTGGTAAAAACTCAACTTGTCGTGTTTGGAGGAGAAAGAATGCTGAGTTGCATCAAAAGAATACCATACCTACTGTGAAGCATGGGGATGGAAACATCATGCTTTGGGGCTGTTTTTCTGCAAAGGGACCAAGACGATGAGGTAAAACCCTCCTTCCATCAGCAAGGGCATTGAAGATGCAACGTGGAAGGAGTGGCTTCGTAAGAAGAATTTCAAGGTCCTGGAGTAGCCTAGCCAGTCTCCAGATCAGTGACAGCCCCAAAACATCACTGCTTTAGAGGAGATCTGCATGAAGGAATAGGCCAAACTACCAGCAACAGTGTGTAACAACCTTGTGGAGACTCATAGAAAACATTTGACCTGTCATTGCCAACAAAGGGTATATAAAAAAGTATTGAGATGAACTTTTGTTATTGACCAAATACTTATTTGTTCCACCATAATTTGCAAATTAATTCTTTAAAAATCAGACAAGTGATTTTCTGGATTTTTTTCTTCTCATTCTGCCTTTTTGAGAATGTACCTATGATGAAAATTACAGGCCTCTCTCATCTTTTTAAGTGGGAGAGCTTGCACAATTGCTGGCTGACTAAATTCTTTTTTGCCCCACTGTATGTGGCAAGTAACTGCATAATATGTAAGATAATTTCACATTGGGGTCTTGTATCACCCTGAAGAGGTTTCATTTGAATCTGCAATCTGCTGACTGCACACTATCTCTTTAGCCTTGCCTTTTTATAACTCTGTGCCCCCAGTTAGGGAACCACTGGTGTTACAGGAGTTAAACGCATTGTGAAGGCATTACTACATTAGGTAAGTAATTTCAGATGGAAATTATTGTCCATGGAAGATAATGAAAGAAAGCATTTTCCTCATTAGACAACAGCACTGATGAATCGTGCACAATAAAATAACAGGAAGACTTTATTAACATAATGTTTTGATTTAACGTGGTCTTAACCCCATTCACTCCCAGACCATCACTGAGAAGAATAACAGCATTACCGTTGGAGGATGCTACGGTTTGTGCGCGGGCATGAGGTGGAATGAGAGTGGAATTGAGCTGGGGCTGAATCATCAGCTCTGAAATAAAGAGAAACACACACCATTGACAAACCTCTAAGTGGAACAAACAACTAAGGTAAATATAAAATGCTCTTTCAAAAACAGAAATGATTAATACATACTATCCCATAAAATGGGCAAGCACTGCATCACTAAGGCTGTGTTTCCACCAAAGCGTTTTTAGCTAGGAAAACGCTAGGTGCTCTGCAGAAACTGCCTAGCTGTGGGTGCTTGAGAGCGGTTTGGCAACGCAGGGATTTTTCAGTTGAGATGCTTTGCTTGCTATGATACAGTATATCCGCAGATGTGTTACTAGCATCTAATTTCACAGATACAAATGTAGATACAAATGTAAATATTTGCTTTGGCTCTTGTTTTAAATAATTCTGTTACGTTATCATGCATGTTGTTGTCATCTGTTGACATTGTACAAGGGGAATGTGGCGGTTGGTCGGTATTGTATTTGTCCCGCCTCTCCTCCAATGTGATTGGACGTCTGGGTAAAAAAGTGACAGTAATGAGCGCTGCATTTTTCTCAAAGTTGAATATTTTAAAACCATTGGAAAAACATGCTAGCCTCGATTAAAACACTTTGGTGGACACACGGCCTAAGCAATAAAAGAAAACCAAATAAAAGCAACAGGATAATTTTAAAAGGGCTGAACAAAGTACAGCTAGTCTCCTCTCAATCGCTTCTGTAGTATTTAATTTTCTCCCTGAAGTCCAATTATGTTAGTCAAGGCTTCTTGCATCAAACGCAGTTGTAATTTAGCTTCGCATGATCATTTGCCGCCCTCTTTCTAACCCTTAGAATTAAAGGAACGGTTCATCCATAAATGAAAATTCTGTCATAATTTATGCACACTCGTGTCTTTCCAAACCTGTATTAATTTATTTCTTCTGTGGATCACAAAAAGAGATTTGTACCGGCTGCTCTTGTCCATGCAATTCATTTCCATGGGAAATTAAGCTTTCAAGCTTCAAAAAGGACGTAAAAGTATCAAAAAGCGATTCTGTCGAAGCAAAGTCTTCTGGTCATACGAAATATAAAAGACTTTTAATATAAATCATTATTTACTGATTTCTTCTTCAGTTTCTCCAGTTCTGCACAGAGCATGTCATACATGTCACCATGCACACAAACATGATGGTGAGTAAATTATGACACCTTTTGTATTTTAATACACTACCATTCAAAAGTTTGGGGTCGGTAGATTTTTATGTTTTTGAAAGAATTCTCTTATGCTAATCAAAGCTGCATTCATTTAATCAAAAGTAAACAGTAAAATTGTGAACATTACACGTGGATCATGCCTTTATCAGAGTAGATCAAAGTGCTTTATAGTAAAAAGGCTTTGATATATGCAAGTAAGGGGTGGTTGCATATTAATGTGTGATTGGTTCAGCTCTGAACAAGCCTTTACTGCAGGCTAATTTTAATAAATGCTCTGGGTGCACTGAGGAAGGATTTCTGATGTCTGCATTAAATGATTAAATACACTGATCCGGATCCTTGTTCGGAGACTAAATAGCCTCAGGCTAAAACTGATACTAATCCAATGGAAATCTGTTTTGAGATGCATTATTGAATGACATCTGTACACAATCAGTGAGAAGTTTGTTCCAAAGTATATGCATGAAAAGCTGATATGACTCACCTGTCATGGTGAAGTTGAAAAGTGGAGGCAGCTCTCGACCACTGGGCAGACGGGTGCCAGGTTGGCGCAGCTCGTCAAAGAAGGCATGAGCACAAGCCTGAAGCGGGGACAGTCGTGTCACTGGTGTGTACTCTAAGAGCCGAGAGCACAGGGCTATTGCCTCAGGAGGAGTTCTTGGTTTAAACACCTGTGGAAGAATGATATAAAAAACAAATAAGAAAGGAAGAAATGTGAGTGTTAACACACTTTTTTCACGTATAGAATCTTTGTAAAATATAGTCGTTCACCTCACATGTCAAATGGCCTCTTCCTGTCTAAGTGAACAGTTCTTTATCAGAACAAGCAGTAAACTTGCCAAATGTCCAAAGCTGTTACTTGAGAATATTTATAAGCCAGTCTTGTAACATTGCTAACAGATGTTACCTCATGGCTTTGGCTGTAAATATGAGCCAGATATGGGTGTGAGATTTTTACCTTGGTCCATGGATGTGCTTTGATCTGTGGGAATTTAAACTCTGTGTAGTTGGGGTTCATTTCACGGATCTGTTCTCTTGTGGGTGTTCCAAGTACCTGAGCAGACAGACAAAAACAACTGTGAAGAATGCTGGGTTGAAAACACACACACACAAAAATCGGGATCATTAAATGTTTTTGAAAGAAATCTCTTATGCTCACCAAGGCTGCATGTATTTGATCAGAAATACAGTAAAAACATTAATGTTATGAAATATGGTTATATTATCTATTCATTTTCTGTTTTCTATTTTCAGCATGTGTGTCTATTTTCAGCATCTTCAGTGTCACATGATCCTTCAGAAACCATTCTAATATGCTGATTTGCAGCACAAAAAAAATCTTATAATCAATGTTGAAAGTTGTGCTGCTTAATATATTTGTGGAAACTCTTTGATGAATAAAAGAACAGCATTCATTTGAAATATGAATTTTATTTTATTTTGGTCAATTTAATGCATCATCGCTAAATAAAACAACAATTTCTTAAAAAAAAAAAATTGTACTCATTGAATGGTAGTGTAAATGCCGAACTGTGTTGAACTGAATGTATTTATGTATTTATCAACGCAGAAAGGAAATCGTCATGGCAAAAACATGTCATACAATAAAGTCATACAATTAACCAAAAGACATTTAAGGTTAAAGCCCACCAGAAAGCACTTACTGTGCACTTAAGTGCTTTCTGGTAACCGATGTTGATATTTCAAATCACCAAAACAAACACGCCCCTAACCCAAAAGGGTCTCGCCCCTATTTTGATAGCTCCGCCCTACACATATGTACACAACGCAGGCAAAGACTACGGCAAAATCTGCTGTGCCAGCCGGCCGAGGGTATGATGTCATCAATAAGTGAAAGCAATGTGTGTTACTATGGTCGAATGTTCAATGTAAAAGTCATCCCTAACAGCCCAAAAACACAAACACAGTTCTAATGAACAACTCGATAGTACGAGTATGACAGTCCGACTTATGAATATATTACTATTGTTACAAGATTATATCGAGAGGAACCAAAGGAAACAAACATTAGGAGTTTATGGTCTTACTTTTTGGACACACTGCGAGCTGACGCTTGAAACAGACAGTAGCTGTGTCCCAAATTACGCACTATACACTTATAAACTATGTACTTATGCACTATGTACTCAGCTGTGTAGTGTATGAACTTTACATGATTATTTTGTCATTCAACATCAGAATTGGGTAGCCCCTCCCCCTCCACTACGTAATTAAAGCTGTGACAGTTGAGTGCATGAAGTGTGCAACATTCGACACTTAATTTTTTCTGTTAATTTACTGCATCATCCGGATATTTAAAGTGCACTTTTTCTTTTTGGAATTTTCAGTGAACACACTACTTACACTATTTAAACTTAAAAATGTTTTAGAACAGTGCACAAGCACGCGATTTGGGACACAGCTAGAGGTTTATAGGATGTGGAAATGAATGGCTGAAGTGAACGACGATACGATTGCAAATGGACAAACAAGTGAACATGACACACAAGCATATTCAAGCAAAAGCTAGCATACATTAGTTCTGTGAAACTAAACAAAACCAATGTTACTCGCCTATCGAGAAGAAATAAAGCAACATCTGCGTCCGATTGCAGGCCTTAGCACTCCTTAAGTTCTCTCCAGCGTTGGAAAGCTGATACTTCTTGCCTGATCGTAACCCTTTTGTTCCATAGACATTTTCCACATGTTTTTTATCTGCCATCTCTCGCTTTCTTTCGTCGCACGGCTAATGTCCGTCCTGTGTGACGTGTCGTTTGAGTAATGATGTGCACTGAACGCTCTCTTCTCATCATCATTAGTAGACACGCCCCTTACTGATTATTGGCTACAAGTTTGTTTTGGTACTCGGCCCGAGACACTTTTATAAAGCATTTTTGAAATAACACTTACCCCACCTTTAAAGGATTAGTTCACTTTTAAAAAAAACTTTTGCTGATAATTTACTCACCCCCATGTCATCCAAGATGTCCATGTCTTTCTTTCTTCAGTCAAAAAGAAATTAAGGTTTTTGATGCAAACATTTCTCCTTATAATGGAGGCAATGGACCCCAAACGGTTACATGTCCGAATGACGGTTTCGGTGCAGCTTTAAACCATAATGAATAAGGGTCTTATCTAGCCAAACAATCAGTTTCTGAGAGAAACCGAGCAGTATTTATGCTATTATTTGACCTCTTATTAGATGAGCTCCGCCATAACTTCCACAAAGTGAGGTCAAATACGAGCATGGTCATAGATATATCGATCGTAGATGCCTCAATCTACTGATCCGTGCAGGCGCTAATGAGGAATCTACGTATACAACTATGACCACGCTCGTATTTGACCTCACTTTGCGGAAGTTATGGCCGAGCTCAGACATGATCACGTTTGTCTGATAAGAGGTCAAATAATAGCATAAATACTGCTCGGTTTCTCTCAGAAACTGATCGTTTGGCTAGATAAGACCCTTATTCATTATGGTTTAAAGCTGCACCGAAACCGTCATTCGGACATGTAACCGTTTGGGGTCCATTGCCTCCATTATAAGGAGAAATGTTTGCATCAAAAACCTTAATTTATTTTCGACTGCAGAAAGAAAGACATGGACATCTTGGATGACATGGGGGTGAGTAAATTATCAGCAAATTTTTTTTTAAAGTGTACTAATCCTTTAATACTAGACAGTCAAAGTCTTGAATGACCCAAACAGCATCTAGTAAAAACAACTTGATCATAACTAGATTTGAAATGAGTAAAAACCATTCTTATACTAGGATTTAATTAATGTAATTTATTTCTGTGGCATTCATCCCATTCCATCTGCCATGTTATTATTATAAGAGTTTATTATTGGTCTGAGATCAGAGGGTGGAATTTGACACTGAAATATTCAAGTTGAGAGCCTCCTTTGCAGCGGTCTGCTTTTTCCGTTAGCAGATAAACTAATACGACCTGAAACCCAGCAGAAAACTGTTTTTCTTTTTAAAGTTTTTCTTGCCTAAAATGATCTATTAGCTAATATACACTACCGGTCAAGTGTTTTTGGACAGATTCTTTAAAAGTCTTTAAAAGAAGTCTCTTCTGCTCACCAAGGCTTAATTTATTTGATCCAAAATTCAGCAAAAACAGTAATAATGTGAAATATTAAAATGTAAAATAACTTTTAAACTTTCTACTCAAAGAATCCTAAAAAAAAATGTTTTACACAACTGTTTTCAACATTGACCATAATCATAAATGCTTCTTGAGCAGCAAATCATCATATTAGAATGTTTTCTGAAGGATCATGTGACCCTGAAGACTGGAGGAATGATGCTGAAAATACAGCATTGCATCACAGAAATAAATGACATTTAAAAAAATATTCAAATAGTTATTTTACATTTTAATAATATTTCACAATATTACTTTATTTTGTTGTTGTATTTTTAATAAAATAAATGCAGCCTTGGTGAGCAGAAGAGACTTCTTTTTAAAACATTAAAAAAATCTTACCGTCCAAAAACTTTTGACTGGTAGTGTATTTATAATTATGGGATGAACAGTCTTTACAGATTCAAGTGCCTGAAAGCAGTTCATGAAGATTAAGAAATTAAATTTCTATATTTTCCGCAGCCAGGAGTAAAGCACAGACTTCAGCTGTAAAGATAAAACTTTGTCCTGGAATTCCCATGTCATGACATTGAGCTCTAATTAATGCTGCTGCCGACACATGATTATCTGCATAATATCCTTCTGGGAACCATTTTTGCTAGTCTATGGAAAGGAAAAGTGCATCTTAACTCAAAAAATTTCTGCTGATATTCATGAGCGTGTGTTGTTGTCTTTTTGTGTTGATTTAGGGTTAATATAACATTTGGCCTTTTCAGATCCCAGGGAGGAATAGTGCAAAAATTTGTCTGAGTTAAGTCTGAGTCCAAATTAATGTCCAGGTTCTCAAAGCAAGGCTTTATCCTCATTCCAAAAGGTCTAATATACCCAGATCTGGCCATCAAATAAATAAAGATATTCCGGGAAAAAGAATGGTAAGTCGGCTGGATTACTTTTGTTTGACAGGATATTGTAAAGCCAGTTTCAGACGTCTGTTCTAGACAGGAAAGATCCTAAAAGCTCCTAAGCCAGACGTATGCTTTGATGATGTCTAGTAGAACTGAATCTAAATGTACTGATTAAAAGTAAGGGGTTAGTTTTACCTTTATGATCTCCACTAGCTGGTCCACACCACTGTCTCCAGGGAAGATGGGCTGCCCCAGCAGCAGTTCGGCCAGCACGCATCCGGCTGACCAGACGTCAATGTTGGAGGTGTAGTCTGTCGCACCAAAGATGAGCTCAGGGGCACGGTAGTATCGTGAGCAGATATAGGAGACGTTAGGCTCACCCCTCACCAGCTGCTTTGCACTGAGACAGATATGAATTATGAGGAAAACTTTAATCAAAAAGTACAGATTTTTCAGTAAAACAAACACAGAGTCAAGCTCAACATCACAAAATAGCCAAAAATCTCCCTCCGTCTTGGTACAAAAGAGTGCACTACACCATTGTTGTTCAAAAGTTTCGGTATTAAATGCTTCAGGGTTTTTTTAAACAAGGCATATGACAGAACTGCTGGGAAAACAGCTTCAGAATAATGCTCAAATCAATGCAGATGCACCTTCAAACAAAGCAATTATTCCACTCTTATGTGCATCTCCGCTCAGCCAAATAACTATTTTCAAGCTTTTTCAGTTGCCAAATTGTCCAGCGTAGCCTGACGTGGTCATACTAAATTCTAGTCAGAATATGAGTCTGGTACCGCTCCATTGGGCTTTGATTATGGGGCGTGTTTCAACAGAAACAGGAAAGACCTCAATTGGATAGACCCTCAACCAATCAGAGCAACGGAGCGACTCGTAACATTAGTTGTCAAATGTCAACAGAACTCAACTGCACTGTGTTGCCAAGTCTGTGTTTTTCCCACGGGATGTTCTCAATGTCCGCGGGTTGGAGCGACCCCAATTATGTGATATATAGCCCCAGGAATGCGAATTTTAGCAGGCAACCTTGCCAAAATCACATATTTTGCCAACCAAACGCCATTTTTTTCCGGAGAACCCACCGGAAAGCTATTGGGATTGTTTTGAGCTATAGTTTTGAGTAGCAAAATTTTGTGCAACATTGCAAAAAAACTTGGCAACCCTGTCTGCACGCGCTCTGGATTAAGTAACGTTAGAAGAAAAAGATGAGTGTAAACGATCTTTGCTAGTGTTGTAAAAAAAGAATTTAAGGATACACAGAGTACTTACCAACACAATCATCGTTTCTGAGAGAAATAGTGAAGGTGAAAGCATACGAACATGTTCTCCGTTTAGGATAAGTGCAAATTCAACCCAAAGCGCATTTGAGGACCTCGATGATTACGTTACTGTTTATCATCCGTCCATCATCGTCTAAAGCCCGTCCTGACAATTTCATTGGACCGAATAGTTTCTGTTCGGGCATAATAACTCCTCTATGGATCGAGTTCAGACCGAATTGCCCAAACAAAAATTTTTGTGGGCGGGGCTAAATTCGGCTGGCATCCAGGCTATGTCCAGCGTTCATGTTCCCTCAAACGCAACAACCTGAATGCCAAGTGCTTTAAACAAATCACAAATTAAATACTTGAAATCGCAATAAATTTAACACACGTGGTCTGGATTACTGTTGTCAACATATCTGCCAACAATCAAACAGTTCAAGTGTTCCACATAAAAACAACTCAGAAAAAGGAACTGTTTTTAATGGGAAACCATCGAAAAATGGGGCCAAAGTTTGGCCTGGAGGACAAAGGAACAGCAAAAAGACAATCTGACCATCATCATCTTGATGCATATTGCTTTTGTCAATTAACAGCACAAGCAATGGCATTTACAAACAAATATACCTTACAAAAGACCGCAGGCGAGATAATGCAGACAATATACATCAGATCTAGTCACCAACTAAGGCCTGCACATATAAAGAGGTGAACTCTCAAAATACAATGACTATAATAGTGTAACACCCATTAAAACCATACATAATGTCCACTGGGGGCAGGAGGGGACATCTGTGAACCCATCAAATCCTCACACACACACACACACACACAGAACTGACCTGCCAAAGTCACAGAGCTTGAGAACAGCTGTTTCCGGGTCCACCAGAAGGTTCTGAGGTTTGATATCTCTGTGACACACACCTTGGGAATGGATGTAGGCCAAACTGCGGAAAAGCTGATACATATACACCTAAGAGAAAATAAAGGTAAGTTAGCAAAAATATCTTTATATTAAAGAAAAAAACTCTTTCAATGAATGTAGACTTTCAGAAATTCTGTGTAGTTTTATTACTAGAATCTGAAGAAAATTCAATGACAACATGAAACAATACATGCCAATCATCATTATTCAGTAATGTAATGCATTACTATTATTATTATAAATAGTTAAATGAATAAATTATAACAATGTGACATTTTACACAAGTAAAACGAAATATTACACTGAAAATAATGTACGGTGGGATTGAGGGACTTTATTTTATGCAAGACCGAATTGCACAAAGTAGGCTATATTATCAGATAATATTTATTTCCTGTCCATATGGCTTTGGTTATGTCAGAGGCTGTGAAAAAGAATGATTGAACATAAGATAATTTTAATGTTTTTTAAAAGGGCAAAAGCAAAGAAGGCTAAGTGAGAGGTCTGATTAAAGAAATGAGGGATTAAAACTGTATGAATTGAAAAGTGCCAGTAAAAAAAAAATGGGGTACGAAACAATTAACATGTTAAAAAACGATAACTTGTCACTGTTGCTATAGTCACAGACTGCACTTTTACGTGCATCTAATTGACAGATAAATCATGTGACCCTTCTTCACTGTTTTTGCTAAATTTGATTATTTCAGCTTCGTACATTTAGTTTAACTGCATTGTTAAAGAGGGCAAGTTTACCATTAAACTGAACTGTGCGCATGCATTTTAGACACTTACATCGTTCTTGCTCCATCCATACAATAACTGCATCCTTGTATGAGCTGATTTTTCTATTTACTTCAACTGCTCTGTGCTCTGGTAATATCAATGATTTCAGAAGCTGCCAAATTTAAAATCAAAGCTCACACAGACATTAACTAAAATATTGAAACGTTAGTAATACCGTTTCAAAATGTGAGCGCCAGTGATTGATTGAAGAATGTCAAAGTGCGGTTTGAACGCCCCGTCCCCCAGCTGAACTGGAACTTTTGATTGGTTTTACACCCCAGTCAGACCTGTCTGTGATTGGCTGAAGCAAGTCAGACCTGCCTGTTATTGGCTGAAGCGAGTCAGACTTGCCAGTGATTGGCTGAAGCGAGTCAGAACTGCCTGTAATTGGCTAAGCGCAGGGCTCCAGAGCAAGAGTCTGAAAAGTGCCTGTCAAATAATGCCAGTTTGCCCTGTTCAGCACCTTTGTCAAAATACTTTGTACTTTTGGTGAAAAATAAATGTAGCGAAGTTGAATACTTTATTTTTATTGAACTCAAGTAAGAATAAAGGTACCACAATTTAATTATACTCAAGAAAGAAGTACTGAAGTACTCAAGTACTGTAACGACAGCATTTATAACTAGCTACTTTCCACCTCTGAATATTAGTCTAATGGAAAGCTGCTTGCGTTTCCCAAGCATACAACATGAACTGATGAATTGTGCACAATAAGACCTAAGGACATTTATTAAAATAATAAATAAGGTGAATTTTGTGTTGCCTTTAAGAAGTCAAGAATTGACTCATTATTGGAGTATGTTTGTTCAGTCAACTTTACCTTCACATAAAAGATAGGAATAATGGTTTTAGCTTTGCTGAAGTGTCGTGAAACCCTGTAGACAGTCTCGGGCACGTATTCCAGCACCAGATTGAGGTAAACCTCATCCTTCTGTGGAATAAAGACACATAGAACATTGTAGTTTATGAACTACAATAACCTACCAAAAACACACTACATGGCCAAAACTATTTTTGGAAAATCTTTGTGTCTGTATTCCAACATTTAGCAGAAAGACTTCCCCCTAAGTGTGGGGGCGGTCATAGCAGAACCAACTCAATATAACTGCCAATACGTCCCCAACAACCATATACGTTTGCCCATGTAGTGTAGTTATGAAGAGGATATAATCCCTTTAAAATCATAAAACCATTAGACAACACCAGAACCATAGAACAGAAATACACTAACATTAAAAGTAAAATTTAAAGGGTCATAAAATAGAGCTTTGCAACAAATGTCACAGGTTTTTACCTTCTCTCCACTGCAATAGAAGAAATAGCGCAACCTCACTATATTGCAGTGGTCCAGTTTTCTCATGATCTGAAGTTCTCGATTCTTCAGAAACACAGAAGAAAGACTGTTAGCATCTCTTAGGAATAAGGGACGTCACAATATTTGCAAGCAAGTATTCACGACAGTGCAATCCCCCTAGAGCAGCCTGGGTTTAAGTTCAAGGGCACAGTGTTTGCTTTGGTATTGGACAGCACAAGTGGGTCATGTAAACCGTTAGCAGTTTCAGGCTAAAAGAGAGGGCAGCGTTGGTCGATTACTGACAGCATAGCATACTGGCGATATATTCAAATCAGAATATCGCTGTGCATCTGACAAGGTCTTTTAAACCCAAGACTGCTTCCCAAATATTAGTGTACTGCCAATTCTGAATAAAAAGCATCTGTTGAGAACACACATAGAACTGGATACACATAGATTGATTTTATATATACACACACAAAGTGGGTACGGAAAGTATTCAGACGCCCTTACATTTTTCACTCTGTAATATTGCAGCCATTTGCTAAAATCAAGCAAATAACTTTTTTTTTTCTCATTAATGTACACACAGCTCCCCATATTGACAGAAAAACACAGAATTTTTGACATTTTTGCAGATTTATTACAAATGAAAAACTGAAATATCACATGGTCCTAAGTATTTCATACTTTCCGTACCCACTCATTACACACACACAGTGGTGGTCAGAATTATTGTCACCCCTGGTAAATATGATCAAATATTGCTGTAAAAATAAATCTGCATGGTTTATCTTTTTGATGTTTTATTAAAAAGAATACACAAAAATCTAACCTTTCATTGAAAGTAAAATAATTAAAAATGGGGGTAAATCACATTATGAAATAAATGCTTTTCTCCAAAACACGTTGGCCATAAATACTGGTACCCTTTTATGAAATACTTTTTGCAACCTCCTTTTCCCCAAGATAACAGCTCTGAGTTTTCTTCTATAATGCCTGCAGAGTTTGGAAAACACCTGACAAGAGATCAGATTCCTCCATACTGAATCTCTCCAGATCCATGATGGTGCATCTCTTCAGTTCACCACACTCATTTTCTATAAGGGTTCAAGTCAGGGAACTGGGACGGCCGTGACAGAAGCTTCCTTTTGTGTTCAGTGACATATTTGTGTGTTGATTTTGATGTTTGTTTTGGATCTTTGTCCTGATGGAAGATCCAACCACAGCCTATAATAAGATTTCTAGCAGAAGCTGTCAGGTTATAATTTTTTATCTGTTGGTATTTGCTAGAATCCATGATGCCAGAGCATTTGACCAGAGCATCACACTTCCTCCACTGGCTTGTCCTCGTCCCACAGTGAATCCTGATGCCATCATGTCCCCAGGTAAATGGCACACATGTACATGGCTGTCCACGTGATGTGAAAGAAAATGGGACTCTTTGAGCCAGGCAAACTTCTTCCATTGCTTCAAGGTTAGTTCCTACGCTCGCGTGCACAGCAATTTCGGCTGTGGACAGGGGTCATGATGGGCACTGTGATTGGTCTGCGGCTACACAGCCCCATATGCAGCAGAGTGCGATGCACTGTGTGTTGTGACACATTCCTCCCAAAGCCATCATTAAAATGCTGTGTTACTCGTGCCACAGAAGGCCTTCTGTCAGCCTGGTCCAAAAAAGGATAGTATGAGGGAGCTCAACACCCTGTCGCCAGTTTGTGGTTTGTCCCTCCTCGGACCGCTGTTGATAGGTTCTCACCACTGCTGATCAGGAGCAACCCACAAGCTTCGCCGTATCACAGGCCCGGTTCTACGGGGGTGCTATAGGGTGCAAAGCACCCTCAAACACAGGCAAGAGCACCCTCAGTTGATACTGTAATAATATATTAGCGAAACAGACTTGGCAAACGCCAATCACAGACATAATTGTTGATCTCTTGAACACGATGGCATGGCCTGTTAGAGGTTAGAATCCAGACACCGCTCAAAACGCCTGACTTTTAATCAAGTGTTGAATAATGCAGTAGGCTATCGCTAAACTTTTCACCAACAAACAAAGTGTAGACACAATGCAAGTAAGAGATTTATTGTGCACTGTTGACAGATTATAATGGAACTTTGTGAGATTAGTGATTGAACGCGGTGTTTGCTCGCTTTCGAGGCTATACAGTCTATAAAGTCCATTGAATAAAACGTTTCGGTAGTGATGTCTACATATGCTGGATTGCTGGATTCACTCTTCACTTCACTTACCATCTAATTTACCCAGACCTTGACACATGGCCTTGTTAGGAGATAATCAAAGAAATGTGCTTCATTTATGAGTGGTCAAAGTTTTGGCTCATCGGTGTATATATATAGCGATGAAGCGGTAACTGGTTTGATGATAATTCATTAATATTATACATATATACAGGGAGTGCAGAATTATTAGGCAAATGAGTATTTTGACCACATCATCCTCGTTATGCATGTTGTCTTACTCCAAGCTGTATAGGCTGGAAAGCCTACTACCAATTAAGCATATTAGGTGATGTGCATCTCTGTAATGAGAAGGGGTGTGGTCTAATGACATCAACACCCTATATCAGGTGTGCAATCAAACGTTTCATTCAAAATAGTCAACAGTGTCGCAAGAAGCGTGTGGAAAAACCAAGGCGCAAAATAACTGCCCGTGAACTGAGAAAAGTCAAGCGTGCAGCTGCCAAGATGCCACTTGCCACCAGTTTGGCCATATTTCAGAGCTGCAACATCACTGGAGTGTCCAAAAGCACAAGGTGTGCAATACTCAGAGACATGGCCAAGGTAAGAAAGGCAGAAAGTCGACCACCACTGAACAAGACACACAAGCTGAAACGTCAAGACTGGGCCAAGAAATATCTCAAGACTGATTTTTCTAAGGTTTTATGGACTGATGAAATGAGAGTGAGTCTTGATGGGCCCGTGGCTGGATTGGTAAAGGGCAGAGAGCTCCAGTCCGACTAAGACGCCAGCAAGGTGGAGGTGGAGTACTGGTTTGGGCTGGTATCATCAAAGATGAGCTTGTGGGGCCTTTTCGGGTTGAGGATGGAGTCAAGCTCAACTCCCAGTCCTACTGCCAGTTTCTGGAAGACACCTTCTTCAAGCAGTGGTACAGGAAGTCTGCATCCTTCAAGAAAAACATGATTTTCATGCAGGACAATGCTCCATCACATGCGTCCAAGTACTCCACAGCGTGGCTGGCAAGAAAGGGTATAAAAGAAGAAAATCTAATGATATGGCCTTGTTCACCTGATCTGAACCCCATTGAGAACCTGTGGTCCATCATCAAATGTGCGATTTACAAGGAGGGAAAACAGTACACCTCTCTGAACAGTGTCTGGGAGGCTGTGGTTGCTGCTGCACGCAATGTTGATGGTGAACAGATCAAAACACTGACAGAATCTGGATGGCAGGCTTTTAAGTGTCCTTGCAAAGAAAGGTGGCTATATTGGTCACTGATTTGTTTTTGTTTGGTTTTTGAATGTCAGAAATGTATATTTGTGAATGTTGAGATGTTATATTGGTTTCACTGGTAAAAATAAATAATTGAAATGGGTATAAATTTGTTTTTTGTTAAGTTGCCTAATAATTATGCACAGTAATGGTCACCTGCACACACAGATATCTCCCTAAAATAGCTAAAACTAAAAACTACTTCCTAATAAAATATAAAAATATTCAGCTTTGATATTAATGAGTTTGTGTTCATTGAGAACATAGCTGTTCTTCAATAATAAAATGAATCCTCAAAAATACAACTTGCCTAATAATTCTGCACTCCCTGTGTGTGTGTGTATGTATATATATATATACATACACATATATATATATATATATATATATATATATATATATATATATATATATATATATATATATATATATATATATATATATATATATATATATATATATATATATATATATATATATATATATATATATATATATTTATTTATAATACCATTAATGTTAATCAAATAACACAAAACAGAGAAAATCACTCACTGCTCTTGAAAACTTTTGTAGCTTTAACAAGGATTCTCTGCATTTGGCTCTGCATTTGCTTCACATTATATTATTCAGTTTCTGTACCTGAATAATGTTAGACCTACCTGAAAAACTTACAGCACTGTTATTTCATTTGTATCGTTTTTCCATTGCATTTATTTGTGCTATTGCTTGAAGTGTGTTTATTTGTTCTTGTTTTATTACTGGTTGTTCACTTGTCTTTAATAATGTCTGAACTAAGAAAAAAAGGCAAAAAATAAAATAAAATTGCACTGCTAATTTTATTTTATTTAAAGTGCTGCTAATTTGATTTGTTGTTTGTTAGGTTTTGTTATAAAAAATGGTAAAATAATGGTGTGTTTATCAGTACTTGTACATTTCCAGTACATTTTAACAATACTGTGATAATATTGATGACCTTGATTATTTTGGTCAATATAGTCGTGACATGAAATTTTCATACCGTTTCATCTTTAATATCTAATAAATGTGTTTTGATTTTGGATTTATTTCAATCACCAAAAACTAATTTTAATAGCTTTAATTACCAGCCTGGTCACAACCCATAAACTGTTCTGTAATGCCACTAATCATAAAAACTTGGTTAGCCATTTGACTTTACTTTTAAAAGCGATTTACATATATTTTATTGTTAATGTCAGATACTAATA
Organism: Gobiocypris rarus; assembly: GCA_023029165.1. NCBI lineage: Eukaryota > Metazoa > Chordata > Actinopteri > Cypriniformes > Gobionidae > Gobiocypris > Gobiocypris rarus. The sequence continues at coordinate 32,088,423 of CM040919.1, read as the reverse complement.
ATATTATTGTATTTTGTCACAAATTAATTTGCAATTTAGTACAAAGACACCAATAAAAATATTACCACTTAAAAATTTGTTATTAAACAGAGCGGGTCAACAAATACTAACATGCTTACATGTGTGAAAGTGTGTCGTACCTTAAATCGCTTATCCTGAAGTACCTTCTTGATGGCCACCCACTCCTGACTGTCAATGAGGCGTGCCTGATACACCACGCCAAAGGAGCCATTACCGATCACCTTGATATCAGTGTACGACACCTCCTGCGGGCGATCCGGGCCCTGGCCTGGGGTGGCAACCACTGTGGTCACCTTCCCACTTTCTCCTAAAACACATTTGGTATATTAGATCTGATTACCCAAAGCTGAGGTGCTTCCTGGGTGTAAATGAGCAAATATTAGCCAATAAATTCTTGCTACAATCATTATCATTCATAATGCAATACTATTCTATAAATAGACATATTTTCCTACCTACTTGACATTTACATATACATAACATATCGATAATAAAATAATTTACTGAAAACATCACTGCCAAATGTCTAGTGATATAAAAGCTGTAGACTTGCATATAGATCTATGCATATAGGACAGAAACAAACAAAAGACCTTGAGCAAGTGTACTTAGTAAAACAGTGTATTTGTCATTCTAAGAGGAAACACGGCACATATATGCCTAAATACGGGCCTATCCTGTCTGTGTCCTTCACACAGGACATTATGACAGTGGGCGTCTCAGGACAGGTAGTTACCACCTATTCAACATGCCCTAAATAAAGCCTAGTGAGATGTCTAGTACAATATCTGAACAATCACTTTAATGACAGTGGCAGAGCCTTGAACTGATTGTCAACCAGTTATTCTCAAGTTTATAATAGTGTCTCAAATCCTTCCTACCTAGACAACATTATCGACATGTTACAATGCATATACACTACAAAACACGGACTAGGGCACATCTTAATGTCACGTTATTTTGGGGCATTGCATTGTCATGGTAAACAAAAATTATCTGGTAGCATAATTGTTTTCTATAAGTGCCATGTAAATATCTGCACATGAATAAGAAAATCATTAACGTTACCATGTTATATAAAAGTACCATGGTATTAGCATCACTGTACCATGGTAACGCAACAGGACGTTTTGTAAATGTCCCAAAAGGCGGTCTACACAGCTCAATAGGTTTTTAGGCCCAGTCAATATCTCTCGTTTATAAAAATTTAAGTCAGAATTTTGACAATTTCCCTTGGTTAGCATGAGCTAGTTTCGTGGAGATGACATAACAGCCCATATAAAGAAAGAATGGGTGTGTTATTTAATTATACACACGATATGCTCATTAAACACTCAAAACTGAGATAACTTTGCGTATATACTCACTAGCTAGTTTTAAATTTGCGCAAGCAGATGAACTATCCGCCGAGGCCTGTGAGACCCCGGACTTTCCTGCGTTGCTCCCCACGGCAGCGGTGGATCCGGCGGATGCAGCAGCGGCTCCGGACGCCCCCTGAGGCTCAGCGAACGAGCTCGTCCTGGGCCGCCCGCTGCCGCTCATATCTGACTGAAAGTGTGCCGAGGCTGGAGGGCGATGATCAGCTGTTCCCTCGACGACTTGGCTTGGTGCTGGGTGAAACATTGGGTTAAAAACGAAAAGATGACAAACGTTTTGCCGCGACCCTCAGCGTTCACCCACACTCTCTCACGCGCTGAGAATACGCGCAGCCTCATGGGGAATGCAGTTCGAGCGCACGGTATGTTCACTATATTGATCCAGACTCGTAAAAAAAGAAAGAAAGAAAAACTGTAGGGCATGAGCAGGTGACACACACCTGAGCAAAGGAGGCACTACTACCTGCCTCTAACTTTCCATTGCACAATTAGTTATTATACATCTAAAATAATATTATGAAAGAAAGAACTAAAATAACATATTAATAAAAAAAATTATAGACACAGATAGACAGACATATAGATATATAGACAGATAATATTAAAGAAATAAAGTGAAAAGAGCTGTTCCTTATTAATAAAACCTAACACTTAAGGTCTCATGAAGATAATAAATATTAAAACAGATTAAACACCAACATAATTCAGTGTATTCAAGTGCTTCCCATTCATCCAGCCACCCATCCATCCAATCAAAATATAGATATAAGTCTTAATAATTCTATATAAATCTGACTCTATTCAATTATGGAATATGTATATTTAGTACTGTTTTAAGTTCTAATTTACAAACAAGACCAGAATCTGCATTCAAAGTGTCTAATAAAAAGTACATCAAAACATAGTGACAACATCAGCATCCAAAAGTTCGAAACCATATATCTGTAAAATCCTTCTCAAAAGAACTGCACAAAAACCAAGCATTGTGTTAGGTCTTTAATTTTTTCAATAATCTCTTGTTTAGAAATATTGCACATGGTCAACATGCCTGTTGATGAGTTTACACTCACCTTTCTCATTCTAAAACTCCTTCTCCAAAGTAAAGACAGTTTATTGGATACACAATCATAAGGTGTACACGCATACATGTGCAGGTGTGTGTGTGTGTGTGTGCAAGCATTTGTCTGTTGCTGGGAAGGGAAAGAAAGGGCAGATAGGTCATGTTAAGAATTGATTTGAATGGTTACATATGCTGATTTCTCCTCATTCACAACAGTAGCCAGCATATGCGAACAGTCTTTTGATGTAGTGCCACTGCTTTTCTGGCAGGGAAAATATGAATAGCATTTGCTTGGGAGTAAGTTCGATTTGTCAAGGTGCATGTAATGTATATGCACATACGCTCGCACACACACAGACATCTGTATATCATGGGACATATAGAAATATATAGGTATATTTATACATTTATATTGTCACACATTCAAGTGAAGACTGAGTAGCATTTTTATACTCATCACTCCTTCTCTTTCAGCAAAACCAGACGCAAGAAAGTGCTAAGTTACTTTTTTTTTTTTTTTTTAGATTTTAGTTTGTTCAGTTTGGATTTCTCTCTCGATACTCGCTTCTGAATTCTGAAATTTTTTTCCACTCTTCTTTTCGACATATATATCATTTTATTACAGCTTGTACAGTGAAAATCTATGGCACTAACAGGTCACTCGTCTACTTCAAAAAAAAAATCCCACCCACGTCCTATTGCACCAATGAAAGAAGAGGCAGAGTAAGAAAGAGGAGATCCTGAGAAATGCCGCCCCAGCGCTGGTCTCGGGTCAGCTTTCCCTTGCGTAATCCTGAATCGAAGTCGTCGCAGACTACAAAGCTTGCTCTGACTCCAGACCAGTGCTTAAAGTGGCGCTTTCCATCAACACTTCAGTTAAAAGTCTTAAGGAGATGAAAACATAAGGGATTTCCTTACGGGAAGCGGAAAGGGAGAATCGAACGCAATGGAACAAAGTCGTTGGTTAGTTTTTAAATATCTAAAAACAAATACTTTCCTGATTTAAACCATGGTCTAGGACCATATATTGTGCAAACACCTGATTGAAATATAAAAAAGAAAGAAAGGAAAAGAACACAGAGAGAGCCTCGTGCCCACCCTCTGCCCCCCTCCCCAGCCATCACGGTTATATATATATATACAGTGTACGGGGAAAAGCCTAAGTCGGCGGCCAGAGAAGAGGAGCTTCAGCTAAGAGGCTAAAACACAGTCTTTTTTGTTTTCCATGTAATTGCTCCAACACTTAGATAGCTGGATTAGTCCATGCTGAAAATATTACTAGAGTAAGAGAGAAGAGAGGCGCAAGCTAATACAAAAAAAGATATCAGTCAGTTCCACCGTTACGACACAACAACAAAACGACAAAGCATATCTACACGTTGATTCAAAGAGGGGTAGTGTCTCTATTCGTTTTCGTCTTCTTTTGTATGAATCTTCCGAGGTTAGGACAATGTTTTCCTCTCTCGCTTTGAGTGTGCCGTGTTGTTGTTGTTGTTATGCGATTGTGGCGGTCGCCGTAGCTTCTGTTTTCTGCTCCGCTGGTCTACGTGATTACGAGTCTTGAGTTTGTTGCTTCTGGGACAAAAAAAACCTGTTGTGAATTTGCAGCCCGTGCTGAAGAACAGTAACAGCCGATACATGTACCCCACCACGGGGGGTGTAACATTTGCACGAAGACCCTTCTACTCCCGACTATTGCTTTCCTCGGTCTCCCGCTCCCTAAAAATGAAAGTGCAAGCGCATTTGTCCCCCCGCCCCCCACCCAGTCCCCGTTTTGAATTGAAAGTTACCGGTACCTCAACAGTCTAATTTCTTTTCTAAAACATTCAGTCCGTTCGATAAAAATCTGTGCTAGCCCCATGCGGGTCTATACTGAGCATGTGCAGACAGGCTGGTTTGGTGCTGCCTGTGGTGCAGCATTGAAGGGCTCTAAAATAAAGTGATGCCCGCCCTAATGCAGAGGTGGACCAATGACTGCCTGACACGAGTGGCATATGCAAATGAGTGCGACCTCATGCGCTATTTGTAATAGTTCCTTGTGCAAGTCATTAATGTGTGAAAGTGATATTGTTATGTAATTGCATAACGTGTGTGAACGTGTGCATGTTTGTGTGTGTAACTGTGCATAACAACAGAACATCAACGAAGTGAACCCAATGGCAACGAAATCAGTTCGATTAGAAATGAAGCAAAATCCACATAAGTGCTGTACTGTCAGCGGAAATGGTTTTACACATTTCTATAATCCATCCCTACATTCATCTTTCATCCTTCTTTTCTGCTCGCCTCCTCAGTCGTTCTTCATCTCGATTCCTGCGGATCGTCCGCCTCTTTCTTTGGCTCTTCCGTGGCCCTGCTCCTCTCGTCTGGCTCGGAATTCTCCCTGGGCGCTGGATTGGATGGTCCAGAAGTAGAGGCGGAGTCAGAGCCTCCAAGAGCCACGCCTCCCACAGTTTCAGAACTGCCGGCCGTCTGCATGATCTTCTGCCTTACCTCGCGAATCTTCAGCTGCAGGCACAACTTGTTGGGAAACGTGTCAGAGAAGCGAGCTTGGAAGGCAGCTGTGGCTTGCGCTGCAACAGATAAATTAAATATGCATGCTAAGTTCCACCTTCCCAACGATGGCTGAGGCATTTTTTTTTCAGATGTTGTAATGTTAGCATCAAAAAACTAAAATGTTATATGAATAGCATTGACTGCATCCTACAGACCAAATCTGATATCTGTGAAACATAAAAAAAAAATACAGAAATGTTCTTTTGATCCTGAGATTCGAAAACAAAGTAAATCATTTATTCGTAAGAGTATGATTATAAAATATTTTTTATTAGGTGGTTATTTTTCTACAAACAAAGTACACTACTATTCAAAAGTTTGGAGTCTGTACATTTTTTTAAATGTATTTGAAAGAAGTTTCTTATGCTCACCAATGCTACATTAATTTGATAGGGCTGGGCATTCACACAAATTCCTCAATTCGATTACGATCCACAAGCTTGCGATTCAGTTCGAATCATTTAATTGGGGCCTATAATGTATAGTACATGGCAAATTGCCTCGAGGAAAAAAATGTATCCGCACTAATGCTGTAAACTATACAGGAAACCCCAGCTGGTACATCACTATAATATTAAAGGTTAATTTAAAATTAGCAGATGTTTAGGCTACCTGCATTTAAATTACACAAAATTAAGTTTTTATAATGATAATGTTGTAATAACAGGTCTAAATTTACAATAAATATGTAACATAGTGCATACATTTAGCAAAATGCTCATCCCTAGTTAATTTTTTCTAGCTGACTGAGTTTATGGACATTGAATAGTTCTATTGATGTCTTTCCGTGGTTGAAACGGATTGAGAGATTACATGAGACATGATACGGATTTTGATAAATTGTTCTGTATATTTCAACATACCTTCTGATGTTCATTCATGTTTAATTCATGCTGTGTCTAGTAGTAAAGAGGAAGGGATGACCAGTTCACGTGTCGCTACAACGATCCGCCATGTCACATTAAAGAGAGCCAAAACGGTATTTATTGTTTGAATTCCGCAATAAAATTGACAGAATTTGAAAGCTAAGACTGTGTTTCATATCAGAATTAACAAAGCTTATTGCGATTTAAAGGCACAATATGTAAGATTTATGGATTTAAATATCCAAAAACCACTAGAACAGTGTTATATATTTTGTTGACTTGTGTACTTCCCAAATGTTTCCAAGAATGTTTAAATCCAGAGAAATAAGCATTTTTAACCAGGACATGGACTGTGTCCTTGCGTCGCCTATCAATGACATCATACCCACGTTACCCTTTTCCGGTTTTATTTAGTAGAAACCATGGAAACAACAAAGACGCTTTAATATTTAAAATATTGTGTGTTTTATAAGACAGGTGAGCAACTGTTTGGATACATTAATCGACAAAAAAATCATTGTGATATAGCTCAACACAGTCTCATTGATTAAATCTCATTTTCTGGATTTACCGCGAGTACCATGTTTTACCATGCGTAATATTGACCTAGCTTACTACAGTGTGCAACAAGTGTCTCATAGTCGCCACTGAGGGAACGCACAGAGAAGTATTATAACAACTTTCAACACACTCAAATGATGTATCTAATATGATAAAACAGCACTGCATTACCCCACATAGTGGTCGTCTGCGGTATAATAAAAGCTCTGCAAAGTCAAGGCGTCATCAAGCTACACCATTGTTTTGAATAAGCGACCTCTAGCAGCGAAAAATAACATTGTGGCTTTAAAAAACATTTCTTATTATTATCAATGTTGAAAACTGTTGTGTTGCTTAATATTTTTGTGGATACCGTTTGTTCAAAAGAACAGCATTTATTTGAAATAGAAATGTTTTGTAGCATAATTATAAACGACTTTACTATCACTCTTAATCAGCCTAACGTGTCCCTGCTGAATTTAAGAATAAAGTCAGAAGTCTGGCTCTATTATACTGGGAGATGCTAAGTTTATGTTACCTGAGGGGAAGAAGCCGTGCTCCTGGAAGAGCTGCATGACGAGTGCACGCCGCTGGTCCAGCATCCGACGCAAAGAGGAGGGCGGCACGCGGTCCAACTCCTCCAAAATATGCTCTGTCTCTCCAACTGATAAACACAGAAGACAAGAAAACATATTTAAATAAATTTCTTTATGTATGGGTAAATTAAATGGAGTTTATACATAAAAATGAGCCCACCAGCCCTATCGAAGGTGAAGATATCCCCTTCACACTTGGCAGCACTCTTGGGCGTGTTGGGCTCTGAGCTGCAGCTGGACAGGCGACGACTCTTCCTTCGTGGTGAACTGGGGTCGTCTGCGGAGTCTAGATCTAGGAAAGGGAAGAATAGAGAATGAAAGGAAAGATCAAAATGAAGCAAAAGTGAAGAAAACATTACAATTAATATAATGCCTTTACAAATTATATTTATCATTTGCTCTCACCTGTGGAGTTCCTCCTCTTCTTGCGGTAGCTGCCCAGTATGGCTCTAGGGGAAGTTGCTAGACTCTGTAGATTGGGAGAGGGCAGCACCTCTTCAGGCTTGAACTCCGGCAGCTCTTTAAGACGCTCTTCAAAAGTGGAGCCAAACAGAGCCCTGAGAAAGAGCAAATATCGTTTTTAGAAAATTAAATATTACGTTGAAACTTACATATCAGCAGAGAAATATAAAATGTACATCACATATACATAATAATCACATAAACAGTAGTTCATGAATGAAGTGAGCAAAAATGGACGGACGTGACTACCAACGACTACCAATTTACCAGATAGTAAAAGGCACATATATTTATTTGAAGGTGTGCACACTTTGAACACTTGAGTACTAAGGTGAGTTACTAGTACAGTATCACAAGGATGTACTTTAAGTATGTATCCTGGACCACGTTTGCAATGCACTGGCCAAGAATTTAATGCATACTATGTTTTTTGGCCACGTGGTGAGGGCCCTATCATACACCCAAGCAAGTGTTTTTTTTGCTAGTTTCAGCCTGACGCAGTTATCATTTTCACATCCAAGCGCCACGTTGTTTAAACAGCAAATGCACTCGCACCAATTTGGTCGCCCATGCTATTTTGAGGCAACTGAAAATGACCACTGACCAACAAAAACCTGGTCTAAAGTCAATAGCGCAGTATATTTTGTGTTAATTAAAAGGACCCTCTTTTAGCTTCAGCTTTTAAAGGGTTAACCAATCGTGGCAATACACACATGTATTTAAACTGACTCGTCTATATTCTGCAATGTAAATAGTGTATCTGATTGGTTTATTGCACATTACACCCAAAACACACCCATGACTCATCCACTAGCAAAAGTTGGACATGCTCTAAGTGCACCTGCGCCATGTGCTTCAGACTATTTGCTCAGATTGTTAAAATAGGGCCCATAATGTTCATGCCACTGACTTCGACCAGTGTTGTAATTGTTACGTAAATTAAAAAAACATAATTGATTCAAAACTTTAAAAAACAACAACTTGTACTAAATGTACTAAAACTTAAATTACAAATAAAACTGAAAATATAAACATAAAAGTTAAATAAAAAGTAATAAAACATGTTAATAAATATTATAATATTATATAAATAATAAAATGACACTGCTAGTCTAGTCAATGTGTAATATAGGGCAATGCCACTCACTTATCACCAGCATCAGTAGTGCTTTTCAGTGGAGGTGGGCGGAACTTGGTCTTTTTAGCCGAAGGAGTGTCAGTGTGCAAAGGGGGTGGTGGGGGGTCCAAAATAGAAGATTCCCTGCGCCCTGACTGAAAGAGAAAAAAAAACATTTGATTAATGGAGAACATGTGGATTGGAACGTACACAATGAAGTTTTGAATGAGAACCGTTTGAATTTAGCAAAGTTGTATTGTATAGCTGGGAAAAAAGCATCTTACTTCTCGACTCTGCTCGTCTTTGTTGTTGGTCTCAGCATGAGTCTCCTTCTCCCCTTCCATCGCTCTTGCCGTTTCAGCTCTCTCTGTTTGAGACAGGCTCCCTCCCACATCTCTCACATACTCTCGCTCCATTTTGCTCCCTTTCTTTCCATCCTCCTTCCCTTCGCAATGCTGACCTGTAGAACATTTTGAATGTGACTTTTGAGTGACTGCATTCTGTATGTGACAAATGATTGATCAATATTTAATAACAACTGCTGTTAAAGACACTGAAATGTATACTTTTTGAAGCAGCGATGGATGGTAAGACCAAAAGCTTATATTTTGGTTACAATATAAAATAGTTTTTTATTTATTCCACACTTGCTGAATAAAAGTATTATTAAAGTACATAAGGTATTCAAATCATTATCTTTAGAACATTTGTCTATCACAATATAGTTGTTTTTGCTGCTCTACTAAAATGAATGTTAAAATAAAAATTTGAAGAGTATTTTGAAATGTAGTATTATTATTATTTTTTACTACTGTACAACTTAAGTTTATGAGGTTACTTTTACCTTTATGTTTGTGTGATGTACTGCTGGGTTGCTCGATTCCTCCAAACCACTAGGTGGCGTCTGATGTCCATCCTTTGGCACCACCAGGTCTCTCTGTTTCTCCATCTCTTTCCTGGATTCTGTTCTCTGGTTTTCCATTTGCATGTTTACCTGAGACTGCAACTGTGCATCTGCCTGCATGTGTGGTTGCGCAGCCACGGCTGAGGAGGTCTTCGCTTGAGGCGTTGAGGATGATGCCGGAACTGATGTGGAACTTGGTGTGCTTGGTGGCACGGCTGTCACTGACACAACTCCTCCGGCTAAGCTGACACTGGGGTAAATGGCGGTCACAAGTTGACGGGTAGCTGTCGAGGCTTGTGCAGGTTGTGACAATCCGGATGGAGCCAGTAGGGGTGGCTGACCTGTGGTAGAAATTGTATAATGTTTGTCATACAGTCTTAAACATGTGTTGGTGGTTTAAACGACTGTCAGATAATTATACCTACTTGCAACAATAGGCTGAACCAAGGCCTGACCAGTTGGAGCAATTGCAGTAAAGCCAAGGGTCGCCACTGGAGATTGCAAAAAAGATGGACCCGCAGGTGACGGGGCCTGCTGGCTTGGAGAGACTGCAGGTGTAGAACCCAATGGCAAAGAAGCTGCAACTCCAGGAGTGGACTGGACATATGTGATCCTGAACAACAAAAGCATTGCAGAAAGTTAGGTTTAAGTCACAGTGATTTTCCCAAGTAAGGCATGTACCTGGAACTTTGTTAACGTTCCTGTCAAATGAGCAAACTCCAAACCCTGACTACCCCTAAAGTCAGAGGATGAATGACTAAAAAATTGAATAAAAGTATACATTTTTACACTGTTTCAAATTTTTTATGTTTTGACAAAAAAGAAAAGAAAAGTGTAAATGAAAAATGTCTGAACTAGCACATCATTTTAGTAAACAGAAATAACAAACTGTAAGGGACATGATTAAACATTAATTTAACACACACACACACACACACAAATTGCCAAAAGTTTTGGGAAGCCTGCCTTTACATGCACATGAACTTTAATGACATCCCGTTCTTAATCTATAGGGTTTAATATGGAGTTTGCCCACACTTTGCAGCTATAACAGCTTCAACTCTTATGGGAAGGCTTTCCACAAGGTTTAGGAGTGTGTTTATGGGAATTTTTGACCAGTCTTCTAAAAGCGCATTTGTGAGGTCAGACACTGATGTTGGTCGAGAAGGTCTGGCTCGCAGTGTCCGCTCTAATTCATCCCAAAGGTATTTTATCAGGTTGAGGTCAGGACTCTGTGCAGGCCAGTCAAGTTCCTCCACACCAAACTCGCTCATCCATGTCTTTATGGACCTTGCTTTGTGCACTGGAGCACAGTCATGTTGGAACAGGAAGCAGCCATTCCCAAAATGTTGCCACAAAGTTGGGAGCATGAAATTGTCCAAAATGTCTTTGTATGCTGAAGCATTAAGAGTTCCTTTCACTGGAACTAAGGGGCCAATACCAACCTCTGAAAAACAACCCCACACAATAATCCACCCTTTACCAAACTTTACACTCGCACAATGCAGTCAGGCAAGTTCCGTTCTCCTGGCAAAAGCCAAACCCAGACTCATCCATCTGACTGCCAGACAGAGAAGCACGATTCGTCACTCCAGAGAACACGCCTCCACTGCTCTAGAGTCCAGTGGCGGCGTGCTTTACACCACTGCATCCGACGCTTTGCATTGCACTTGGTGATGTAAGGCTTGGATGCAGCTGCTTGGCCATGGAAACCCATTCCATGAAGCTCTCTTTGCACTGTTCTCGAGCTAATCTGAAGGCCTCACTAAGTTTGGAGGTCTGTAGTTACTGACTCTGCAGAAAGTTGGTGACTTCTGAGCACTGTGCGCCTCAGCATGCGCTGACCCCGCTCTGTGATTTTACATGGCATACCAGTTGCTGTTGTTCCCAATTGCTTCCACTTTGTTATAATACCACTAACAGGTGACCGTGGAATCTTTAGTAGTGAGGAAATTACACAATTTTGACTTATTGCATCACTGTACCACGCTTGAATTCACTGAGGTCCTGAGAGCGACCCATTCTTTCACAAATGTTTGTAGAAGCGTCTGCATGTCTAGGTGCTTGATTTTATACACCTATAGCCATGGAAGTGATTGGAACACCTGAATTCAATGATTTGCAGGACTGTCCAAATACCTCTGGAAAAACTCCAAAAACATTTGTAAACACACACACACACACACACACACGTTGTGTTTCCATGTTTTGTGGGGACATTCCATAGGCGTAATGCATTTTATACTGTACAAACCGTATTTTCTATCCCCCTACACTGCCCCTGCCCCTAAACCTACCCATCACAGGAAACATTCTGCATTTTTACATTTTCAAAAAACATCACTTAGTGTGATTTATAAGATGTTTTCCTCATGGGGACCAAAAAATGTCCCCACAAGGACAAGGATTTTGGATATTGCCATCTTTGTGGGGACATTTTGTTCCCATAACGTAGGGATTACCAGTCCACACACACACATATATTCATATATACATACATACATACATACATACATACATACATACATACATACATACATACATACATACATACATACATATATATATATATATATATATATATATATATATATATATATATATATATATATATATATATATATATATATATATATATATATATATATATATATATAGTCACCTTTATTTATATAGCAGTTTTTACAATACAGATTGTTTCATAGCAGCTTTAGTAAAGTAATACTGTCAAATCAATGAATCATGATTAATCACATCTAATATAAAATATATATATATATACATTTTATAAAGTATACATTTAATAAATTGTTGTAAAGAATATAGATAGCCTTCTAAATAAACACTGTTAGTGCACTGTTAAATCTTGCAATGCTATTTTTTTTAAAAGTATGCTTCAATTAAAATCCTTCGTTTATTGCCACAATTATACATCTTTTTTTTTGTCTCATCTTCGTTATCACTAATAAAAGTAAAACTTTTGTCACCTAACATATTTGCCAGTAATTTTGATTTTGTTTGGTGCCCCTAACCCCAGCTCAAAGCCTACCCTTTCTGAAACTTTATAGGATGTTGTCCCAGGACCAACAAGGATGTTGATCCAGAAACACGTCCTACTTGGCACAGCCAGTAGAAGGTTAGTTTAGGTTATGTTTCAATTCTTTAGATGTCTGGCAGCAGTTTTAAAGAGACTTTAAAGAGACAGTGGGTGGTAAAGTACCTTGTAGGTGGTGGCGTCAAGAGCACCGTCTGAGAAGGGGTGGGCCCAGGGGCCATGACAGTCGCGGTTGGCATAGAGACAGGAAATGAGCTGCCGGTATGCACTGATCCACCAGGATGCACATTTGTTTGGACCACAGGCATTGGTGCAATCTGAATGATCTGAAAAGCAAAGAAACACATGAGTCCGACACATCTATTGTTAATACAATAAATACTTCTTGTTCATGTAGCAGGGTAGTAACTCAAGTCAATCTACCTTACTTCCTGGTTGAGCCCCATTTTGAACAGGAAGGGGTGGGCCCACCAGGGAAATTGGCTGCGGAGGTGTAGATCCTGTTCCGACAGTTGCCATGGGAACAAGCATCTTGCTCTGCAAGACTGGGGACTGCGCTTGAACTGTGCAGAGAGATGAAAAGGACTGATATAGTAGAGACCGAGAATAGATTTGATGAAGTGCCTAATTTCCCAAACACTGTGTGCATAATCCTGATCCCTGTAAGCTTGAGAAACCTCATTAAATCTGCTCAAAATCATGAATAAAAACATTCTAAAGCTCACTTTGACTTGGATGTGGACACATCAAATATTATACAGGGTTCCCACATGTTTTGAAATGAATTTCAGTGACTTCTACATGAATGAGTCATTTAACTGATGTATTGAAAAGAACCAATTCACTCACACGTCAAATATTGGGTTCGGCTTACACAGAAAGCAATATCTAGTCCAGTGATTCAAAACCAGGTGTTTGGTTTTGTTAAACCTTTAAAGCAGAAACGTAAAAAAATATTAGGGTTGTCAAAAGGTTAAAAAATAGCTTTCTCTCTCTCTTTTTTAATTCACCTAATTATATTTTGTCATTGTTATGGAAATGAAGTATACTACAAGCTAAAAGGAATTAATTTCAGGTTGGATGTCAAAACGACTCTGGATATATACTACCATTCTAAAATTTCGGGACAATTTTTTTTTTTTTTATGTACAATTTACATACTTTTATTCAGCAGGGATTTTTTAAACTGACCAGAAGTGACAGTAAAACACATTTGTAATGTTATAAAATATTTAAGTTTCCACAAAAAAAATTTTTTCAACATTGACATATTAGAATGATTTCTGAAGGATCATGTGACACTAAAGAGTAATGATGCTGAAAAGTCAGCTTTGTATCACAGGAATAAAATACATGTTAAAAGATATTCAAATAGGAAACAATGATTTAAAATACTAATAATATTTCAGAATATTCTTTTCAGAACATCATTATTTTCTGATCAAATAAATGCAGCCTTGGTGAGCATATAAAAGGCTTCTTTCAAAAACAAAAGAAATCTTGCTGACCCCGGATGTTTGAAGTGTAGTGTACACTACATTAAGCAAAAATATATTTTCTAAACAGTTTTCATGAATTTTAAGATTTGATTAACTTTCATGAATTCTCCAGGCCTGAAAAACCCGAACTGTGGGAACCCTGAATTTAACTTAAATCGCACTAGATAGTCCGAGTTCACTATAACAATTTAACTGCCTCAAATCTCACCTTCACCTCCTGGGCTGACTCCTCCCACTGCTGGGACTGAAGCATATCTTATTCCTTGCCCTGTCCCCGAATGTACACCATTGGCCAGGGTCACATGGGTGGGTGCGGAACTGGGCAAGGTAAGGACGTTGGAGGTCTGCTGAGAGGAGGGACTATTGGGATTGGCAGTTGCAGGCAGAGTTGGAAGGATGTACTGCACCTGTGTTACAGGTTTCCCACCACTAGTGGGCGTAATAGAGGCAGTTGGGAGGAACTGGTGATGAAGTAAGGGAAGGGTTACTGCACTGTTACTAGGGGCTCCGTTGCATGGAGTAGGATGGGGTGGGGTGATGAGCTGAACGGTGGGTTGGTTTGGGAAGGCTCCTCCCAAGACTAGGCCAGTAACTAAGCTTCCTTGCCCATTAGGTTTGGGAGAAGAGGAGGAAAAGTACCCACCTCCTCCTGCTCCACCAGCACCTATCAGTAGCTTGGGCTTCCCGTCTGGAGGAAGGGTCCCAACAGCCACACCCCCATCAACTGGCTTGCTGGCGATGGGGATAGGGGTGCTAGTGATGGGTCGAACAACATTGGTCACTATGGTGGGGGCCATCCTCACAGTGCCATGTGAATAGTACGTCCCCGTATCATGCAGCAAAGTGGTATTTATACTAGTAACAGAGGCTGAATTAACATGGAAAGAAACCTGCCCTCTTCCACCTCCTCCTTTCCCTTCTTTGGGCACCCCATTATTCAGCTCCGCACCACCCATCCCTCTCTTTTTCTTCTTCTCCAGGTTTTCTTCATGCCCTTCTTCATCTTTGTTGCCAGTTGTGCCAACCAGAGAGAACGGCAAAGAGGAATGGACTACTGGTTGGAAGGTGCACTGAAAGGAGAAGATCATTCGTGACATTAGATTATTTCATTCACATTCTGATTAAAAATGAGGTTAGTGCTGGATTTGACGTTGATGACATTGTGTGTTACTCTTACTGTGTAACTGTACAAGATTCAGACAATTTAAATATGGGGAACAGAGAATAAAAGGACTTTAAGTGACCACTTCAACTTCCTACTTTGTGTTAGGTTACACGTAATTTCAAGGTGACGTAGTTACATTGTACTTACTCAAACAAGTAGCCAAATAATAATTAACTAAATGTACTTACTATAGAGTTATGGTTAGTTACAAGTACTTATGCATAATTTACTGTTATTACTATAATGTAAGTACTATAAGTTAATGTAATAACGTGTAACTTTGTCACCTTAAAATAAAGTGTTACCCAAAACTAATGTATTGCTTCAGATGACTTGGAATTTACATTGACCACATTTATGCATTTGGCAGATGCTTTTATGCAAAGCAACTTACATTGCATTCCAATCTATAATTATTTATTTTTTTAATCAATTTGTGCATTCCCTGGGAATTTAACCAATGACCTTAGGTCATACTTTACTGTTTTAGCTCTAGGAAGCCTCACTGTGGAATACTGTGCAAGAGTCATATGGATTACATTTAATGTGCTTTTTGGAGCATAAAATGTGATCACTAAATATTGTGCTATGAAAAAGCTACATTAAAATATAACAGAAGGCAACATTTCTCATTTTCATTTAGGTTAACTTGATGTACTACAATTCCTAAAACTAATATAGATATAATAAAAATGACAATAACAACTAAATTAATATAACTAACTAAAAAATGTAATTAAAATGGAAAATATACAAATAAAAACTCTAAAAATACTGCTAAAAACTATAATAGTATCTCATCGACAATAACACTGGTTTGGAAGGACATGAGGAGGAGTAAATAATGTTTGTTTTTGCTTTTTTGGCTTAACTATCCCTTTAAGGCAAACAATTTGGTCAGTGAACCATGTAAGAGAAGGAATGACATCTGCTGCCTTGTGGATATATCCATTGGCGTGGAAAACCTCAAGAGTAAACCCTGAAGAAATAGTACTTACTTGCCAGACAAACAAATGCACAGATGCTGAAAAAATCTGGTTTTATAAATAATTAGATAAAAGCAAATATCATTTCTGTTGCTATGGTAATGAGGCTTATCTAATTTAAAGCATAGTCCTTATCAAGCGATCCACAGTCCTTTCACCAATGAAAGGAAACATATGTTGTTGTAGACAACATATAACAGGTGGATGAGGTTACTAGATATTTTTCAAACATTAAGATTTTAGCTTATAACTTATACAAATGTATAATGGGAAAGTGTATTTTTAATCAGATTTCCAAAGTAATTTTGAAAGAATAAACATTATGTATAGTACAGAATGTTTATTAATTAAAAAATGTAAAAAAAAACTACATGTATAACAATTAAACAGAATTTTTTTTTGTTCAACTATAACTGAGACACCGTGGGATTGTCATGCCAACTACCCATGTGATGTATTAAGTGTTACCTTGCTGTCAGCCTCATCCGCATGGTCGTTTTCGTCATCGCTGTCTGTCACTCTCTCTTTACACTTCAGGTCAATGGAGCCGTCTGCAAACGAGTCTTCTGCGAAGGAATCACACATTAGCTGTGAGACCAGGGCTTGCATATCTCACACTCATGGGACTGAGAGAGCTGAGCAGCGAGGAGATTTTGCCTTTCCAAAATCAATTCATGATGTTCAGATGGTGGTGGTGCATCAGAGAGCGTAGAGCTCGTGGGAGACACAGACTCAAGAATCAGTCAGGACTGACTAATAATGAGACAATGAGAATGGAGCACAAACTGCTTGTAACATCAAAACAAAATCGCTGAAAGAATCATTTTCTGATGGTGGGTACGTTCCACATATAACAGCATTATCTACAGATCAGGGGTTTTCAACAGATCTGGACCCTCTAGTATAAAAAATGACGTTTATGAAATTAATAATTGAGATTAAAATGCTTGACAGATCATTAGTGTGAAAGTTTTTACTTTTCTGAAGGAACTATTAGTGGTGCTTGCATATGCAAAACATCCCATAATGATGCTAGGGAGTTCTGCTAGGACATTGCAGGTGGTTGCTAGGCTGTTGCTAGGTATCGTATAGACAAAGATATATAATGCATGTACTTTACCTATGACATCATCATCCCCCTCTTCACAGATCACCATATGCTCTTCATCGCTGGTCACATCCTCACTCGGCCGATGAGGATGAGCAGGGGTGCGGGGCTGGAACAGTGCAGCACTATCCAGCTCTGTCTCCTTCTCTCTCCTCTCCAGAGTATGCACAGCGCTCTGGGAAAAGGCACGAGGCCGTTGAATCTGCCCACCCATTGATCCTCCGTGACCGTCAGACCGAGGGGAAGTCCAGCTGGGCCCTGCTCCTTTGTGGTCTGCCCCCTGAGATGTGGAATGGGCCTCTGGGGAAACAAAGAAGGTTAACTCAGTATCAGTTATGTTTCACACTACTATGCACTCATAGTTTCACAAGACCAACAAACACCCACGCATATAAACAAACACCCACACGGACCTGTGCTTTCAGACACGCTGCGCTCGCGAGCTTCTTTGGCCCCTGGAGTTCCCCGGCCCTCAGACAGGGACTTCCTTCTGTCCTTGTTACACCATTTCCAATCAGGGTGAGCCCGGAAATGAGCCTCCTTCACCTAAAAGAGAACAAGAGAGATACGAGTATGAAACTTAAGAGTTGGCTTAACACTTGGATTTAAGTGCACATTCACATAATCTGATTTATAATGTAAATGCATTTTTTTTAATCTATGATCATTTTATTTAATACATTTCTCATTACTAAATAGTATTACTAAATTATGAATGAGTAATTTTTATCATACTATATATACAACCTACTTGCAGAAGAAAGGGTGCATTAAATTCATCAAATGCGATGGTAAAGTCTTATCATTGTTACAAAAATGCTGTCCTGAACACAACTGTTTTCAACATTGATGTTTGCTGTACATCAAATCAGCATATAATGATTTGTGAAGTATCATGTGACGCTGAAGACTGGAGTGATGATGCTGTACATTCAGCTTTCCCATCACAGGAATAAATAATATATTAAAATAGAAAACAGTTTATAAATTGTAATAATATTTCTCAATATTACTGTTTTGCTGTATTATTGATCAAACAATACCTTGAGCATAAGAAAACAAAAGCGTAATATTATAAAAACATTTTTTTAAATCTTTTGAGCGGTCAAACTTTTGAAAGGTAGTTGGCATCACATTGGCATTAAACTGGTCATCAACTATAGTGCTTTCCAAATATTTGCATCTACAGTACATAATGTATATGAACGCTGTAAAACTGATATCGGTCTACCGCTAATTCAAATGCAAAAACATGTTTCAACTCTACGTTATAAATTACAATAAAAGCAGTGACAACATATTGGCATTACATTTTCTTGTGCAATATTTCACAAGTCCGACTGTACCTGGAAGGCAAGATCATGATATTTCTGCTTCTCTTTGGGTCCCAACGCATACCACCACTCGCCCAGTATTTTACTGACAGTGCGGTTGTCCTGGTTGGGGTGCCGCTGATGAACCAGTGCACGGTGCCTCTTACTAAAGATCATAAAAGCATTCATTGGCCGTCTGATGTGGTCCTTTTCCCTCTTTGTGAAGGTATGAGAGAGACAGAAATAGAGGAGAAATGATAAGTGTACATTTGTATAGCACAGAAGATAATAAGGAAAATTAATGTAAACTTACAAAGCTTAGTTTTAGCCTGATACCCTACACAAGTGTCTGGGGTTATTTTTAGCAAGGTGATGAGGCTGCTCAGTACTACTCTAAAGAAACCAAGCAACTGACAAAATATCTTATTGTAAGTCACTATTGTAGCCGACTAGGACAAAAACTCAGAATGAAGACACTAACAGGAATAGAAGACTGTAACTTACCTTCTTGTCAACATCTTTTGGGAGAGCACTGAGGGATTGTGTACGCCTTTTCACTGGGCTGGTGGATGGAGCAGGGTCCTGAGCTATGCCTGGAAAAAACCTGAAAAACAATAATAATAATAATAATATTTAAAAAAGAGTGTGCAAAAAAGAATCATTTTCAACTTTGTCTCAAAATGCCATAATAATTTTTGCATAGCCTTTCTAACAATACAAATAAAAAAATATATATATATATTTGCACTGATCAGGCATAACATTATGGCCACTGACAGGTGAAGTGAAACACTGATTATCTCTTCATCACAGCACCTGTTAGTGGGTGGGATATATTAGGCAGCAGGTGAACATGTCCTCAAACTTGATGTGTTAGAAGCAGGAAAAATGGGCAAGTGTAAGGATTTGAGCGAGTTTGACAAGGGCCAAATTAATGGCTAGACGACTGGGTCAGAGAATCTCCAAAACTGCAGCTCTTGTGGGTCTGCAGTTGACAGTGGAATAAGGAACAGTGGTGAACCAGGCAACAGGGTCATGGACGGCCAAGGCACACTGATGCACGTGGGGAGCAAAGGCTGGCCTGTGTGGTCTGATCAAACAGACGAGCTAGCTCAAATAGCTCAAGAAGTTAATCCCGGTTCTGATAGAAAGGTGTCAGAATACACAGTGCATCGCAGTTTGTTGCGTATGGGGCTGCATAGCCGCAGACCAATCAGGGCGCCCATGCTGACCTCTGTCCACTGCCTAAAGCACCAACAGTGGGCATGTGAGCATCAGAAATGGACCACAGAGCAATTGAAGAAGGTGGCCTGGTCTGATGAATCATGTTTTCTTTTACATCACGTGGATGGCCGGGTGCGTCGCTTACCTGGGGAACACATGGCACCAGGATGCATTATGGGAAAAAAGCAAGCCGGCGGAGGCAGTGTGATGCTTTGGGCAATGTTCTGCTGGGAAACCTTGGGTCCTGCTATCCATGTGGATGTTACTTTGACACGGACCACCAACCTAAGTATTGTTGCAGACCATGTACACCCTTTCATGGAAATGGTATTCCCTGGTGGCTGTGGCCTCTTTCAGCAGGATAATGCACCCTGCCACAAAGCAAAAATGGTTTGAGGAGCACAACGAATTTGAGGTGTTGACTTGGCCTCCAAATTCTCCAGATCTCAATCCAATCGAGCATCTGTGGGATGTGCTGAGCAAACAGTCTGATCCATGAAGGCCCCACTTGCAACATGCAGGACTTAGAGGATCTGCTTCTAACATCTTGGTGCCATACCACAGTACACCTTCAGGTGTCTAGTGGAGTCCATGCTTTGACGGGTCAGGGCTGTTTTGGCAGCAAAAGGGGGACAAAAACAATATTAGGAACAGTGAAGAAGGCTTCAGGATATCCCAGAGTGTCTAGCAAGCGCCAGGACCGTCTCCTCCTGAGGAGTCAGCGACGGAATCATGTCACTACCATTGCAGAGCTTACTCAATATTGGCAGCAGGTGGGTGTGAAGAAAAGAAAAACATCAATGACAGACTACAATTCTGTAGAAAGTACAAGGATTGGACAGAAGAAGACTGATGCAAAGGTATTTTTTCTGATGAAGCCCGCTTCTGACTGAGATGTTTGGGACATCTAGAAAATCGATTGTCCAGAGATGAAAAGGTGAATGCCACCATGAGTCCTGTGTCATGACAACAGTGAACCATCCTGAGACCATTAATTTCAAAGCAATTCATTTGCTTTATTTTATTTGTGCTTTATTTTTTCCTCCCTTTGTAGAACTTTGAGATTTTCTTTAAAATGTAAAGTGCTTTATAAATAAAATGTATTATTATTATTTATTATTATTCATGTGTGGGGTTGCTTTTCACAATTCTGCCCAAAAACATGGTCATGAATAAAGAATGGTATCAAAATGTCCTGCGAGACCAACTTCTTTCAATGACCCAAGAGCATTTTGGTGATGATCTGTGTATTTTCCAGCATGATGGAGCACCATGTTGCAAGGCAAGAGTAATAATAAAGTGGCATTGAAAGTTACATTGAAATTTTGTAATGCTATCAGTCAGGATTTGGCCCAGAAGCTAATATCCAGCATGCCAGAGCGAATTGTATAGGTTATGAAGAAGAAAGGTCAACACTGTACTCAATACAACAGAATACTGACTATTTGCATATATTGAATGTTTTTCCAATAAAAGCCTTTAAAACTTATGAAATGCATATCATCGTTTTCCAATATAACATAGAAACATGAAAAAATTATCTACAAATACTGAAGCAGGAAACTTTGTGAAACACAAAATTAGTCACTGCCAATACTTTTGGCTGAGGTGGATAGATGTGGGCAGATTGAGATTACAATATATATATATTTTAATTGGTTTATAATTAAATATATCTTAACATACATATTTTATGGGGGGGGGGAGTATTTTATCGCTCATGCCTATTGTTACATTGCTCAAGAGAAGAGATGCAAACGGGTATTTACAGGTCGTCAGCATCACTCTCGGTCTCACTGTCGCCTCCTTCTCTCTCCACGGGTGGGTCTTCAGCAGAAGGAGGGGGGCAAGATGGGGAACCTCTCTCTGGTGCTGGATGGTCAACAAGTGCTTCAGTGACAAGGGCAACTCCACAGCGAGGTTCTGCAGGTTTCAAAACATCAACTGAAAACATCAATGTATATTCTGAACGCGATTTTGTGACTATTTTATGCAGTGTCACACAAGAAAATTATAGTGTTCCATTTGTCTATCAAATGTTACCTTTGCTCTGATTTACAAGTGTTTGGCCATCTGCAGGCTGCGTGGACATTTTTGTTTGGCTGGTCTCCAGAAAAGGAACCAATGAATGCCACGCAAACACTGGCACAGAGCGGGGCTCCACGTTGGTCCAAACTAAATGCAGAAACAGACAAAGCTTTTATATACACACATGATTGTTTTGGACAGCCTCTCTGTGCTCTTAAGAGGGAACTGTTCAGACTGAACTTGAATGAAAGCTATTCATATGCATATGTCTGCATATCAGTGAAAAAAGAAAGTATGTAACATGTCCCAGGCATCTGTCATTCCAGTGAACTGTATATGTCAATTTAAGTATTCATGAGTATCAGGGCGGTCCAATCACCCTCTAGCCGTGCATGTCTGGGCATGTTCCTGTGTATCATTTCATACATGCTGCAACTGTCTAAAGAAACAGTGACCCTGAAATCACAGGGCATTCTTCACTACACACACCCAAACACACCTGCTGCTGACCAGCATACCAAAGTCACCCTGTGCCCCCCTGAGCCCCCTTATTTTTACAGTTTGCCAGTCTAATAGGAAATAGAAAGTGTTTGTTGGTGCCCTCCATCTTGCAAAACAAGAAACACACATGACATTTTTTTCAGGAGAAAAGGACAAAGAGAAATAACTCTGACCATGATTTTTTTAGGATTTTAAAAGTTCAAAAGAACAGCATTTATTTGAAATAGAAATATTTTAAAAACATGTCACTTTTGATCAATTAAAGGGGTCATGAATTGAGAAATCAAATTTTCTTTGATCTTTTGACAGAGGTCATTGTACTGTATAAATATAAAGTTTCAGATCTCAAAACTTCTTTGTTAGTCCAAAAATAGATTTTTTTTTCACATTATGTCATAGAACGCTACTTCTACACAATTGACTCTTTAGCCCCGCCCACTGATTTGCACATGTCATGTAGTCGTATACGAGAGGCGCAAACACAGGATTACTCTTGCAACAAAATGAAAGACATGCCTCTGAGGAGCCAAGTTGTGGAAAAACAGTCTTTGCATTGCCTTCCTTGTGATCCTAACATTCAGAAAGCATGGATGAACTTTGCGACAGTAAGACACTGTTCATTTGTTTGCTTAATTTTATTGCAGAATAATTTATAAACAAGACAAGTTCAAAGCAGGCTTTTCAGAGAAAATAAAAGATGATGCAGTGCAGACTATATTGGATCCGAAAGCAATGTCGCAACACACAAGTGTGAGTAACAATGAGTGCGTTTACATGCACCCTTATAATGCAAATATAATGGGATTTTGGCACTTTTGCGATTAAACTTTACTTCATGTAAACACAATACTTCAATCAAACTATTGTGATTAAGCTCATAATCGTAGTAACCATAATCACATTAAACTATGTGGCGTACACTGATTTTAATCGTAATAAACAGGCATGTAAACACCTTAATCGTATTAAGAGTTCTGCTCATGTTATGTAAACATCTTACTGTGATTATGACCTTACTCTGATTATTAGAAATAAATCGCATTATTGGTGCACATATAAGTTAGTCAATCCTGAATAAAAGCTTCAGTGAGGAAGTTCATGTTTTGTCATCATTATGATATAGCAACACGTCTTATTTTATTTAAAACATGACACTGCAAATGACAATGTATACGTTTTTCACTTTATCGTAAAGGATGAACTATGAATAGCCTATAAGAACGACAGTGTGACAAACGATGGTACTATCATTGATATTTCCATTTACACGAAACACCGTAAGTCATCCTTTGTCAATTATAACTAGTAACTCCAAGTACTTACTCATTTTAATATGTAAAACTGTTACCCAATCATAGCAGTGGGTGTTTACTTCCAAGTCTTGATCCCATCAAAACGGAGTGTTCGAAAGAGAGGGTCAAAAACAGGATAGAAATAGCTTATTACTTCTATATTGTTCGATGTAAAACATTAGGCCTATAAGTGGACCTCAGAGATCGTTATAAAATAAAAAATGCAGTTCATGACCCCTTTAATTTATTAAAAAATTTTAAAAATACTATAACTCTGTGGATGACTATGGTGACCAATAATAATTAGTAATGATCATTAATAATTAGTGTTCTAATTGGTTTTTATTTGTCTTTTATGACTCTTACCAGTGCCAGGTCGTCCCATGATGATGTCTTTGCGAGGAGCAGGGTGAGGGGACTCGGCTGGCAGGATGAGGGGCAACAGGGCAGTTGGTGAAGGATGGCAAGCCACAGGCTGTGGGAGAGCGCCACCTGCATCTGCATGGCCACCTGATTTTCTCTCTTGCTCTTTAATTCCTGAGCCAGATATTGCCAAAACAGGTCCAGTGGTTGAATTAGAGGTGGACACATTTAAAGCGGAAGAATTTGAATGGGCAGGATGTCCAGGAGCCACAGGTGTCAATGACTGAGAGGAGGTCACCAAGACTAAGGTGGGAGCAGGATTGCGCAGGAGAACGGCTCCGTTGGTGGCTGCGCCATTAATGGGAACAGGGGCCTGGAGACCCACAGCATGGTGAGGAGTCTGGCTGTGCTCCCTAGAGCGTGAGCTTCCTCTACGGCTCAGGGGACCATCGCTGAATTTTGCCAGAGGTACATCTGGGTTACGAACAATGACAGGTGAATCGCGTAGGGGAACGATTCGACGTGAACTGGGATCTTGAGGCAGGGGTGAGGGTGGTGTGGGAGAAACCAGCATAGGGGGTGGTGTGGAGGCAGCAGAGGATGAGGGTCGACTTGTGACGCTCCTCTGTCGAGCAAATGAGAGAGAAGAGGGGGTGGTAGGCTGGCTTTGGGGGGATAGAACCCTGAATGCTGCTGCGCTGAGGTTGAGGCTAGGATCATTGAGTTCAGATTTCACATAGTCTGATGCACTGGGCAGCGGGGGTGGTGGGGCATCCAACTTACGCTTACTGGGGCTCATGGGCACAGTAAACGTCAGGTTGGTCTGAAAAGTGGGCACAATGCCAGAGATGTGGCGCTCACGTTCTGTGCTGGGGGTCCCTGGGATCTTTGTGCCACTGAGGTGGCGAGGGCGGCGAGGGGTTAGAGGTGAAGGTGCTGTGATGGGGCTGAAATTAGCTGGGCGGAAGCCAAATAGTGTAGGCGAGGGGGAAGGCGCAGGGGAGAATGGTGACTGATTGGATACGGGTGAGAATGAGGGCGTGCATGAGCGAGAGCTGCCAAGTGAGACCAGCATATTTGCAGCCTCGCATTCATCAAAGTCAAAGCGGGACAGTTCACGTGGCAGTTCTTGCGGTATGAGAGAGGTCATCACCAGACGTGGTCGAGAGTCCCCGCCACGACTGCTTGCTTCACTGCTGTCTCGTGAGTTGTCGTCCCAGTCATACTCACTGCTGGTGCGTCCACCTAAACGAAGGTCAGGTGTGAGAGTGCCCGTGCTACTGGCGCCACTTCTTTCTCTGCCCACCCCACCTCCGGCTTCCATCTCCTTGGTGCGCATGGAGAGATGCCGTGAGCAGTAGCCACGGCGCTGTGACTCCTTTGAGCAGCCTTCACGTGAACACAGTCTGCGCCACTGCTTGCCATTGAACTTCTTGCGGATGCCTGTAGGGGTGCATACCACATCGCCCTTCTTGTACTTCTGTTGAGCGGCTGTGAGGGGTGTCCGGGAACGTGATGAAGAGGATGAGGATCCAGAGCCGGCCCCTGATGCACCATGCGAGTTGGAGCTGGGGGTCTTGTCCAGGGAGCCTCGAGAAGAGCTTGGGGGCAATGGAGGAAGCTGGGGCGTGGAGATGACTGCAGCACCTGTGGCGGAATCTAGGCCCAGGAGCATAGTGGGGTGATTTGGGTGAGGAGCAAGGGGCAGATGGGGTGCAATTGGGGTGCTAAGCCCTCTCCCGGGGCTGAGGTAGTTTGGTTTTGAAAGAATGTGCCGATGCTGAGAAGAAACCCCAAGAGCTTTGCTACCCATGGCTGCAGTGATGCCGCCATCCCTTAGCTGACTGAAACGGCTGACCTCCATGTCCTCCTCTGGGGTGGATGGATGAAGAGGATGATGCTTGTGCCTCTCCCTTTCTCGATCTTGTTCCCTTTCTCTCTCTAAGTGCCTATGTAGCTCTCTTTCCTGATCCTTCTCTCTGTGATGATCATAGTCTCTGTTTGGGGCTACACTGAGTACAGACGTGATGGCAGTATTAATGGCAGAAGACGAAGAATGGGGTGAGGTGAAAGGTACAGTCACAGGGTGCAACAAACTCTGAACTTTAAACTCTGTCAGTCGAAAGACCTCCATGTCCACTCTTTCGTCCCATTCTCTTTCTCTTACCCTCCTACCATCAATCCCTGGCTCTGCTGGCTGAGGTGGCTCTAGGTCCCAAGGAGGAACCAGGAGGCGAAGATTTTGTCGTGATACCCAAACAGCCTGAGCACTGATGGCTCTTCCATCATCCTCTACACCTCTCCTCTCCTTTCTCTCATCAGATAGATCCTCTCGAAGCTGGACACGGTATGGGAAAGAAACAGCTGGATGTTGATCTACTTGAGTGATTATACCTTCTCTGTACCACTGTTGCGCTGCCTCGCTGCCCTCATCACCTACACTAAAGGGGATGCAGACTTGTGTGCCTATAGCCACCGGGGCCACACCAGGAGGCGACGCATCTAGAATGAGGTCAACAGAATCAGTAGCCACTCGAAAAGGGTACTTGCATATGTTTTTTTCTCCATTTAGCTGCACCTCCACACTCCCATGCCTCACTAACTCTCCGTACAACACCAGTGCGAAACACTCCTGACAAACCCCGACCCCGATCATGAGGCCAGCCTTCCCCTAATCTGGGACTCTGTCGGGCCAGAACTCTCTGATTCTTAAGACCTTTGGCAAGGACTCCGGCTAACCCAGATGACAGGCTCTCCTGTGTGGGTGTTGTGCTATGTGCTTGTGGCTTTTGGGAGTTGGAGTGAGAATCACATCCTGAAGCTGTTACGTCTAGGTCCGTTGAGTGTTCGCTGGCTGTATCAGTTGAGGAGCAACGCTGTGGGCTGGATATGCTCGTCCCATCCTTCTCTCCGCACTCACCAGCAGTTCTACCTGTGGGCCCCATTATGTTGTTGTGTCCATAGCTGTCCATAGTTTGACTGTGTGGGTCTGTGTGTGCAGCAGAGGCTGCTGGGACCTGGTTAGCACCAGTACTGTTGTGAGAGCTGCTGCTGCTCTGTGGGGGTGTGCTGGGAGTGTTGGCGTTGCCATGGTTTCCAGCACAGTGCTCCGAAGTGTACTTCTTCTTGGGCACGCGGGCCTTAAAAGTGGCCGTCTTACGATTAGATGAAGGGCTATTGCTGGCACTGGTCGTGCTACTGTTGCTGTCACTCTGTGTTCCACCAGACTTGGAGCTACCGGTTGCTTCATCCGTCTTCCCGAAATCCACTGCTATATTGAGCACCCCATCACTGTGGATCCCCTCCTTTTCTGGAGACCCACTTCTTCTCAGAAGCCCTTCCTGTGATGAGTCAGAATTTGAGGATATATGTCTCTTAGGAGAGGTAGGTGAAATTTGGGGTATTTCCTCGGTTTCTGTCTTCTCTTCCTGTGGGCTACTATCCGCCATCCTCTTCTTAGCTCCCTTGGCACGAGTGGAGGGGGGCGACCGCCTTTCTTGCTTTTTAATGGGCTTCATCTTTTTTTGCTCTAAGAGTCTCTAATCCTCCTGATTTCCTGCAAGTCCCAGCCTATCGATATCTTCCACTCTGCTTCCTTCTTGCATCCCGCCCCTTCTCTTTTTCTTCTGTTCTTGTACAAGCCTCTTCCTGTTTGCGCTATCCTTTCCTTCTTTAATTAAACCCTGTAATGAAACACAGCACGTGAGATGGATCAGTTAATTATTCAGAACTACAATCCCCATATAGAGAATAGATAGGGAGTACAGAATACAGCATAATTAAGAAACGAGTTAGTGCAGGAGATGTTTTAAGTTTAGTGCCTAACAACATAAGAGTGATAATATATACCATAGCCTTGGATATAACACAACTTAATACTTACAACTTTGACAAAGACGGAATACAAAGAAAAATGCTTGCCCAGACAAGTCACACACACACACTTTGTTTTTTTGGCTGGATCGGAGGAGGCGGGGGAATTCCTTGTTCAGTGGTATTTCTGTGACTCTAAGGCTCTCTCTCTCTCTCTCTCTCTCTTGCTCGATCTTTCAAATGACCTTTTTACATTCGTTACAAAGGCAATCCACCCCTACAGTCCTCACTTCCTGTCACAGCACTACAACATCTCAATGTAGTATACCATCCTTACACATTACTACTTGCACATTCTTTCCTCCTACCAAAACACCCTTTTCTTCACCATGCAAACTTACAGAGTGGATTGTGTTTAAAACCCAATCGAGATATTTTATCAATGTTTGTGTTTGCATATATATATATATATATATATATATATATATATATATATATATATATATATATATATATATATATATATATATATATATATATATATATATATTTAGACACTTGCATGGAGCTACACCCCAGTTTAAATACACCCTATGTATTACAAATAATCAAGTGTAGTCAAATGAGATTTAATTTAAGCTTTGAATATCTCAACAACTGCATGCAGGGTTTATGACTATAAAATATGACTGACTGGTTTTCATTCAATTAAGGATGTGTATCTAATTTGTATTATGGTGAAAGGTCAGGACATGAATGACCTCTTTTGATGAACCAATGCATGCTTGAATTGACAAAGATGTAACAGATCATTACAGGTCCGCAGTGCAAAACTGTCCCATTCTTGTGAGCAAACCACAGTAACCACACTGCCATTTGCACTGTAAGACAAGTTTGCAGGCAATATGCAAATCTGATATGCAGTATATTACCTTCAGTAAGAAAATTATATCATAAAACACTTTACTAAGACTTTTATTGCCTAGGCAAGTCGGTGAGTATTGTTTTTGGGTTACTAAACTATTCCAGTGCATATAAGATAACACAAAGTGTAGCCCTAAAAAATGAAAGATTCTATTGAAAGGTGTACTCAGTTTTTGTCTTAATATTACCACGGGATTGGGTTTTATACTGGCATCACTCAATTTTCATTTATTTAATTGCTTATTTATTTTTTACCCAACTCATTAAAGGTCTTCCTGGGTCCCGAGATCTGTACCAAACTGAATTGTCCCTAATTACATCTGACCGAACTGGACATGCATGAATTCGTTTTTTAAAAAGAAATATCGATCCAAGACAGACCCAAGAAAATTAGATCGAGACCCAAGCCATGTTGCCAGACAATCAATGCATCCTATAATTTGTCAAAATATGTGAGAAAATGTTTTCTATGGATTTTCACAAATTTTTTTATCCGAGGAAAAACATCAAAATACAGTTGTGGTTTAATTTGTGTTAGTTTGATATAAACTGCATTTAGATTCAGTAATTGATATCTAGCAACAGTACATCACTTTTCTGCTTGGGTGAGCAATTCCAAGCAGATAAGCCGCTCACAAGCTTTATGTTGCACATCAAATATCAAGCAGGTTTATATTATTGTTAATATTAATAAGTAAATCCCTGCACTCGTTCTCTCGATTGCCTTGGGTATTACAGAGCACAGTTTATATGAAGAACCAACCACGGATGCTGAGTGCACATCGAGGAAATTGGTAATTTACACATAGAAGCTCGGACTGACACATAGCACATTTATTTAAAATGACCCGTGACCCGAGGCTACTTATATCAGACCCAACCCATGTCCGTGGCACTCGTCAAAGTTCTGTACCCAAACCCGCTCAGTGGCCGGTTGCATTAACTGTGTAGGCCAGTCTAATTTTTTTCACAAGACTGGTCCTAATTTCAGTCAGTTACATAAAAAGGTACATTGGTCTAATTGGATTTGAAAATGTAAGACTAATCACCTCTTGGTCAACTGCAAGTTGGTTAAACTTGTTCTTAAGACACAGTCTCTTAACATAGTGGTTAAGTTTATGCAACTGGGCCCAGGTCTTGGGTTGGACCTCGGGTTTTTGAATCAAAGTGGACACTTGACCTCTAAAAGTCATCCTTAGGGTACGTTTACACAACAGCGATGAACTAAAAACAGAAATGTTTTTCCATTGCATTCCATTCTATTTTCGCGTACAGACGACAACATTTAAAAAACTATTCCTCAAAAAAGACTAGAAATGCTGTGTTATGCATGCCAGGCCAGTAGTTGCCAGTCACTTTGTAAAGAAACACTACGTGCCTTTAGACTGAAAAATATGTATGCTTTCAAAAATTCGAGATGATAATGGTATCGTTTTCAAAAACGTGCACTTTGAAACCCATTTTCAAAGGTTTGTGTTTTCAGGCCCCCAAAACGCTGTTGTCTGGTGGCCAAAATGCATTTAAAGGTGTTCGGTTTTTAGTTGAAAACGGGGTCATGTATATGCGCCCTTATTCTGTTTGGACTGGCAGATTGCCAGCCAGATTTCCACCAATTAGGTGGTTTTGAATTTGATTGTATGGGTAAAAATTGGTTTAAGTGGGTGGACAAAATTTGGGCTGTTTTGGGGGCAATGTTGCAGTTTTCAAACATTTATATTTATAGGCTAACTGGCAAACAAAACCCAAAAGCGCCTTTACTGTCCAATCAGTCATCATGATGATGTTACTAAACACACACTCCCACTGTAGAGTCGGCATGGTGTTGACATCACCGACAAGCCCACTTTTAGCCAGTCAAGAGCAATAGAAGGCAGATGTGATGATTCACGAGTGACAAGTTTTTAGCATGGTAATGGATTCGATTTTGATATAAGTGACCCAACTCTGAATAACAAAAGTGACCCAAACGTGGATAACACATGTGGTGGTGTATGACTCGAATGCTCTTTGTAAATATAACTGTAACTCTAAGAGCACAGAGTTAATTTCACTTAATTGAAATTTAAGTGAATAAAAAAATATGGGACTACTCTTGTCCATTATCATGTGCACACTGGCTTGATTAGGACTTCTGCAACCACCCTTTAAACCACCCTGAACTCTGGTATACTCGCCCCCGACGGCTGCTGTAAGAGGTTGGAATCAACAATCAATTAGTTTCGACTGGAAAGTTTTGCGTTGATGTACTGTAGTTCAGTTTTCGTAAAAAAAGGATAGCTCACCCAAAAATTAAAATTCTGTCACAATTTATTCACCCTGAATGGAAGTTTTTCCAAACCTGTATGTATTCCTTTCCTCTGCTGAACACAAAAGAAGATATTTTATAGTATTTTGGTTACCCATATTCTTCTAAATATCTTCTTTTGTTTGTGTTCAGCAGAGGAAAGAAATTCAAACAGGTTTGGAATAATTTCCGTTCAGGGTGAATAAATGATGACAGAATTGTAATTTTTGGGTGAACTACCCCTATATAGCGCAATAATTATTATTGTCATTCATGTGTGACAAATGAATAAGTTTCTTGTAAACATTTTTGTCACATTGTTGTCCGTTTTCCTGTTGTATTGGTCTCCTGGCAGGGAAATTCATTCATTTTTAGTTTTAATGAAGTAAATGGTCCTTTTAAAACCTTGGTTGTTGTGACAATATACATATTCTTCAGGAAGTGGATGTTTTGGGCGGGTTTCGGAGAGCTTTTGGGCTGGAAATCGTCGACCCAATCTTGCAACACTGGTGGTGGCGACCCGCTTCATGTAGAGACTAATGTATAACTTTAATGATTTTAAAACGCAAATTGTAGAGGATGGCACTAGCAACATCATGGTGTTTGCTACCCAGGGAATGGTAAAACGTATACCTTGAATGCTTTAAGTCACTTTGTAAGAAACATCTGTGAAAATACATAAATCCATTCAATGTAAATACATATTTCTCAAAAGGTTTTGTGTGAAACTTTTAGAACTGGCAAAAAAATAAAGTTAATTTGCAATGCACTAAACAATCATTTAGCTTTGTCTGCTCACTGCACTCACTGACCCTTCAAATCATTTTAACAACTCAATCTTATAATGACAAGCCAAATGGACAATAATAAATGTTCCTATGCAACAGCAAGAGTCCACATGAACACAAATGCCCTGAAACAAAGCAAAAGTCCTGTTTCCCATCAACAGTGGTGCTGCTGTCGTCGACTTGCGAAAGTTTTGCTGAGTAGTACACCGCCGTATCTGTGTCAAGCGCTTTTATTGGTCGTAGTGCCCTACTCTACGCTTACAACCACCTACGACACAGGCGAGTGGCGTAGGCCTCCTCCATAACACAAGGCCGCAGAGCAGTTTCCCGTCTCCCTCAGGCTCCTGAATCGAGGGCGACGGTGGCCATAATATTAACAATCTTCCACAAAAACAAAAGACAATCTTCCACATATATGTGCCTACAGGCTAAAAATATGAAAACATCCGAATTAAATGTACTGAATGCAACTGAAAATGTTATTATAATATAATCAAGTTTAAATAAGAAAACAATCGCCTTATCTTTATGTGAAGAACTATGGATTTAAGAAGTGACAGTCCCTGAAAGGTAAACGAATACACAAAAGCAGTTTGTTGAAGCTGTAACTGTAGTGTCACACAAATATTTTCAGGAAAAAAAGTTTTTAGGCTGACTGTGCACCTCCACCCCTCCCTTTCAATGTGTGTCTGTGTGTGTGTATGTTAAAATGCTTACTCCGCCATTTTATACAATCCACAAAGAAAAAATAAACTGACAGCGAAACATTGTAGATAGATCCGCGACGTAAAGGCAAAACACAGCATTCATATATAGGCAGATCACTGCAGTACTGCAGATGAAAGGTTTCAACTCACCCCGTGAATATTTACAGTGCCGTCGAAATGGTGTCGATGCGAAAACCAAGCCTATAAAGCCATGGAATCCCCGAGAAAGGGTTTGCAAAGAATGTTTTTCTTCCGCAAATGAGAAAAAGTCCAGCCGTTGAGGTTCCAGGGTACTCTACAGTCGCAAAATGGTGAATGAAGCACTAAGCCTTGACAACCAGCGCCATCAGCCAATCGGCGTTCACAAAAGGGTACAGTAGCCTGTCAGTATTAGGGTAGCGTGATGAGGGCGGAGTCATCTGTCAAAGTCTCGTTGATCGACAGGTCGTTCGGACCAATCGCGTTATGGGAAAACAAGAAACAGCTGGTTGATCCTGAAATTGTATCAACCAATGGGGACTAAAGGGAGGGGCAGCCGAAGCGAGTAGGTGGGCGAAGTCGAGAATATTAACAATTTGCAATTTCAAAATACTTCTGTAATCAATTTGACTGAAGCATCAGTGCAAAATAAATAAATAAATAAATCACTTTCACGGACATTTACCTGGACTGTTCTCTGCTGGTGGAATGACCCGCCTAACCCGAGTAGCTGAGTCTTTAAGCATTTTAGATGAAATTGCTAAAACGCATCTTTTTCGTCAACACTTTACCCATTATATGAGTGGGGGAAGCACGTTGTGTTAACATTACTGGTAGTAATGTTCATAAAATAATAAATACATATTTTTCTGACATAATGAATTAAAAACAAATTAGGCTAGTTGTTGGTTAGATGAAAGTATACATTTTAAATGTCTTAAAATGCTTAAAAACCTTTAGGTGATGCAACAAAAAAGAGTTTACTTGTGAAGATTAATGCAAACCTACACAGAGTTGTTATTTTGATTTACTTTGAAGGCACAAACTTACTTGGACTTGGAAATGAGTTTCCTTCCTGCTTATTATTTATGTTTTTTTATTCACAAAATGTCATCGTTGGAAAATCCCATTTAAACTTGTAGCTGTTTTTTTTTTTTAAGTGGGATTTTCCAACAGGGATTAGGCTACATTATGTAAATAAAAACAGGAAGGAAACTAATTTCCGCGTCTAAATAAGTTTCAGCTATTTTAGCACGTATATATATATATATATATATATATATATATATATATATATATATATATATATATATATATATATATATATAGTAAGACAGACAGACAGACGCAACTTCAGCAACTCCCGTTTCATCTTACACTTTCTGTACATTCATGAATCCAGCCAATCGCAGAGCTCGTCGGCTAGTGTCTTGAGCCCGCCTTCCACAGCCAGCAAATCGACCTATGATTGGTCAAGCAGCAGGGGTCTTCAGACCAATGACCAAGCCATGTGATGAGCTCATTATGCCTGTTGCCATCACTGCAACCAAACAGGAAGGGTTGTGAGTCTAAATGTGGGTTTAAAATGCAGTGCCACTGTGTAGCAGATATAGATTTCTGCATTGCAAATTGGTTTTAATGTGATTTTATCATTGTGGGTTGCCTCCTCTGAGCCATGTTTGAATAAATGTATGGTTTCAACACATACAAATGGTTGAGTATGTGTGTGGAACTGCATACTATGGAGATGATCAGTTTATCACAGCTCAGCTGGACCGTCACGTACTCTGCATGCAATTATGACATGCAATGGAAAATTGCATAATGCGTACACACACACACACACACTCACTCATCCACACAGAGACAGTAATCTCCAAATACACGCCACACCCTGCCCTGTTGTTCTTGTAAAGCTCCAGAGAAGTACTGGCAGAGGTTGATGTTCACTACAGATATGTGAACAGTTGTGTGTCTTGTGTAATGTTAACATTTAACTGCGAGAAGGAAGAACTATAGAGTTATGTCAGTGCTCAAAGGCCAGTTTCACCCTGACCTATAAAAACAAAGTGAAAACGAAAGGGAAAGGGAGGCCAAAATGTAGCATATACAGTCATAATGAGACTTTCAGGTTGACTAGATACACACTTTGATGGGGATATTATGAAGTATAAAAGTTAATAGAAGAAAAGGGATCTGCTATAGAAGAGGCCTATTTGACTTTTTGACTCAAACAACAAGGAAACAAACATATACTCTGGTCTGACTAATAAACAAACCATTAAAGACAAGACACAAAAAGGACAATTTTTTTTAAACAATAATTCCATGAAATGTATATACACACACACACACATTTATTTTATTCAAAAATATATATTTATAAGAGCACTGATTTGTGCTGGAGGAATAAGTATTTATTTATTTTTCTCAATCTCCTATACTACTGCATTATCTCCTTTGTATTCTCTATTTCTCTCATTGGATTAAATTAAAGAGAAAGTCAAAAGCCAGTCAGTGTCAATCAATCAAGTCAAATACCACAGATTCACACTGCCTCTTCAAAACACACAAACACACAATCAGAGACAAATTAGACCTCCTTGTTACAACCAGCCATCGGTTCACAGTGCTTTATTTTCCAGCAAAACCTAACCTTTGACCTCTCTTAACAGGTCAACGAGCCCTCACAGCAAGCGTCCAGGCTTCCCTGTCAATCAAGCAAAGTGTGACCACAACTCCAACTCCACCCCCAGCCAATTATGAGCTTTTTGTAAAATATTTGATTATTCTAGGGTGAAGAAAGAAATTCTATGGATTTCGATGTTGCATAAAGGTGATTTAAAACCTTAAAAGAGTAAATAATGCAAGGAGATTTGTGCATGTTGATGGTTCCTCCATTAAATGGCATGGTACATATTTTGAGTGCTCAAGTAGGCCTACTCAATGTTGTTAATTATGCTAAACAGATAACAAAAAATGGTAACATTTTACAATAAGGTTTCATTTGTTAACATTAATTACTGTATTAACTAATATGAACTAACCATGTGCAAGACATTTGTTATTGCATTTGTTCATCTTTGCTAACGCTAGTTAATACAAATACAGCTGTTCATTGTTCATGTTAGTTCACAGTAGCCACATTAACTAATGTTAACAAATACAACTTTGAATTATAATGAATTAGTAAATGTTGAAATTAACATTAACAACTTTGGCTTTTGAAAGACTAAAAGGACCCTTATCAGAAATTATAAGATCTAATCTCTAATCATATCTCTAGCATTTATATTAGTTAGCATTATAGCTAATGTCAAGAGCCTATTCTCCATACGGAGGACTATTTCATCATAAACCAAACTATATTTAGTTTAAGTTTAAATTCGGATTCAAATTTGACAACTGTAAGTTTAGAAACGCTTAAGAGAAAACCTATGGCAAATCAGCCTTCATTGTTGGCCTACACATGATGACTGAACATCTGAAAGATAAGAGCTTCGTTTTTACTCACTCAAGCAAAAAAGATAGGCTATGTAGATTAGCTTTAAGACGGATTGTTTCTGCACCACTAGCAACATCAAACGAAATGGCAAATAGCGATTAATGGTGACTACGAGTGGCTGGCGTGGGAAACAAGAATTAGATAAACCTCCACACACAAAAAAATAATAATTAAAATAAATTACACTTCGCCTTTAAGAGCCTCGAGTGTACGCTTCTAAACAAGAGCGAACGATGGCGATGTTTTAGCGGCAGAGGGCGCTGTTTCACAAATAATTACAAGCGGGTACAATTCTAAAGTTCTAAGTTCTCTTCCTTCGGTCTGATGGAATTGAATGACAATACGTTTCTCTCTAAAAACGAATGATTGTCGTTTCGTGTTCAACATGCTATCCGGTTCGTGCAGAAACGTTAAGTGTGAAACGGTATCCCTGTGGCGTGAATTCCCAGTTCATTAAGAAAGCAAATCCTAGTTTATTTTGCATCTTGCTACAGTTCAGACAGGATCTAGAAAAGCAGCCCTTGTTCATTTGGATTTCAAACAGAACCTACAGAAGCTAAACTAAATTGCACGAAAAAAAATAGATTGTGTGCTTGTACAGGCCTAGATTCATGTTCAGCAGTGATAACTATGGAATGTCAGGGCTGCCAATATTAAAAATAAATCAATATATAAATAAATATACAAATAAATGTAAAAAAGCAAAAATAAATAAATAAATAAATATACATAGAAAAGCACAAAAAAAAGAATAATTATTTATACATTTATTTCCATATTTATTTATTTATTTCCATATATATTTATTTATTCTTTTATTTATTTATACATTTATTTATTTCTATTTTTATTTATTTCCACATTTATTACTTTCTACATTTATTTATTTATATATTTATTTATTTATGCATTTATTTATTTATTTCTATATTTATTTATTTATACATTTATTCGTTCGTATGGTAATGAGGAGGGCGGGGTTTACCTCAGACATAGCAATCGAGCTCAGAGTAGGCGAGGGTGAAGCGTTGAGGCCACAGTGACACCTTGTGGTGTGGCTGAAACACAATAAGTACAGCCGACTGACGCTGATACTAGACCATTGCATTTTAATGTAACTTCCAAAAACAATACTGACAGCAACAGAAACTATTTGTTCTATTAAGCGGTGGTAGTCTTTAGCCTACTTCCATAAACTCACGTCCAGGGGCAACTTTATTAAATGTATGAACGTCACGTTAATCCAAATATATGGCATGAAGTGATACGTTTAATATGAAACAAACAGACAGCAGGTGGCAGCATGTCATTGTCTTAATGAGTGAGTTACTTGATTCCTTAAAATACACTGAATCAAAAACAATGCGGTTCAGCTGTAGATTTGTTTCTCATCATTTCTATTTAGGCCTATATGCGTTATTTAAAATAATAATAATAAAAATAAATAAATAAACGCATGACCAAGTGTTCAAAACGTTGGCAGAGAAGGGTTCATCTTCGGGGGAACAACATGATCGGCTATTTTTGAGTTTAATGCACACACCTGCCTGGCCATATCAGCTCCATTCAGAAATGGAAATTACGAATGCATTAATATTTTGTTTTGAATTTCAGAAAAGTCGATTGAATATTTAAAGGTTTGTATACATCCCATGAAATCACCTTTCTTTCTTTCTCGTTTTCTTCTAATTATTATTATTATTAGGCTATTGATATTATTTTAGCAGTAGAAACCCAGGAGTATATTCAAATTATCATACTTTTTTGTTTTGAATTTCAGAAAAGTCGATTGAATATTTAAAGGTTTGTATCTGTTTTGTTTTTTTGTTTGTTTTTTCAGAATAGTAAAGTGTCTATCCAAGTATCATACTGATAAAATATCGAAGCTATCTCTATCTAATAGTCTACTTCAAAGATCGAATGAAATTATTGATTGTTAAAAATGTGTATATATATATATATATATATATATATATATATATTTTTTTTTTTTTTTAGGCTACAATAAGGTTGGGGGACCTGTATCCCTCAATATTGGAAAATGCTGCATGTGTCCCACCCAAAAATTAGCCTATCACACAGGCTACTCTAGGCACGGCTAGTCGTGCTACATGATTACTGGATAACTTGCCCACCGCGTTTATTTTCAGAAAATCAGTTCAGTTAGAGACACTACAATTAAAAACTTAACGCGTCTGTTCGATATAATGTGAGTGAGCCGATTGAGCGTCACGGCACAAACGCAGCAGGATCAGATTACATTCATCACATGAACTGAGGTAAGCGCGGGATTCACAGCTGCAGCTGCATTCACAGCGCGTGATCAGTCTGGCACATGTTCAGTTCATGTCTTTGGAAGCTTAACTGTCATAGGAAGTTCATTTTAAAACACTCACTTTGCTCTCCACCGCTCCGTTTACATGAATCCCGAACCTCCAGCCGAGTGCTGTGAGTGTTGTGAGTGTGATGTTAAAAACATGTGGAAATAGCGCCCTCTGCTGGCTGTAGTCTTCAGCCTCTGGCCAAAAACTCCTCCGATGATGCAAAATGACGATATTTGCGTCATCGGAGGAATTTTTCCAGAAATAAAATACGTAATTCTCTCGTCTCAGGGTCATATGAGGGGGGGAAGTACGATAATTTGAATATACTCCTGGGTTTCTACTGCTAAAATAATATCAATAGCCTAATAATAATAATAATAATAAGAAGAAGAAAACGAGAAAGAAACTGAAAGAAAGAAAGAAACAAACAAACAAACAAAGAAAGGTGATTTCATGGGATGTATACAAACCTTTAAATATTCAATCGACTTTTCTGAAATTCAAAACAAAATATTAATGCATTCGTAATTTCCATTTCTGAATGGAGCTGATATGGCCAGGCAGGTGTGTGCATTAAACTCAAAAATAGCCGATCATGTTGTTCCCCCGAAGATGAACCCTTCTCTGCCAACGTTTTGAACACTTGGTCATGCGTTTATTTATTTATTTATTGTATTATTATTATTTTAAATAACGCATATAGGCCTAAATAGAAATGATGAGAAACAAATCTACAGCTGAACCGCATTGTTTTTGATTCAGTGTATTTTAAGGAATCAAGTAACTCACTCATTAAGACAATGACATGCTGCCACCTGCTGTCTGTTTGTTTCATATTAAACGTATCACTTCATGCCATATATTTGGATTAACGTGACGTTCATACATTTAATAAAGTTGCCCCTGGACGTGAGTTTATGGAAGTAGGCTAAAGACTACCACCGCTTAATAGAACAAATAGTTTCTGTTGCTGTCAGTATTGTTTTTGGAAGTTACATTAAAATGCAATGGTCTAGTATCAGCGTCAGTCGGCTGTACTTATTGTGTTTCAGCCACACCACAAGGTGTCACTGTGGCCTCAACGCTTCACCCTCGCCTACTCTGAGCTCGATTGCTATGTCTGAGGTAAACCCCGCCCTCCTCATTACCATACGCACGAATAAATGTTGGAAGAAATAAATGCATAAATAAATAAAAATAGAAATAAATAAATAAAAATAGAAATAAATAAATGTAGAAAGGAATAAATATGGAAATAAATAAAAATAGAAATAAATAAATGTAGAAAGGAATAAATATGGAAATAAATGTATAAATAATTATTCATTTTTGTTTTTATGCTTTTCTATGTACATTTATTTTTGCTTTTTTTACATTTATTTGTATATTTATTTATTTTTAATATTGGCAGCCCTGGCATTCCATAGATAACACCATGCTATTACTATAGTACATTACTGTAGTGCTATGCCAAATTAACTATAATGGTGAAAATGTACCATTCTAATTAATGGTACTTATTGATTTTGTTTTTAAATTAGAATTTTTTTTTTTATATATATAATTAATATGATAAATTTAGTTTATTTTCAATATGTTTGCTGTTTAATAGACAGCATAGTGAAAATGTTGAAATAATTAGTTACAGATACAAGACACAATCAACAAGGACAAATCAGGAAACTGAGATGTGCAACTGAAGTAAAAGATGAGAGTCAGATCCGTTTTTACCGGTTTTAATGAACCCTGATTACAGTTTTAATTACAAGAGCAAAGGAAACCACATGAGAAACTAAAGTATACATGGTTCCTTGTAACGTCAAGTTTCGTCTCTCTTTACAAAGTATTACATAACCGTTGAGAGACAGGTGGAAAGCTTAAAGAAAGAAGCAAAAGACCTTGAACACAAAGAAATATTTGTCTTTTTCTTACATCATCCCCCTCAAAATGGAAAATATATATTTATATATGTACATAACCAAAAAAAAAAAAAGAGACATATTAAAATAAAAATAACGTGATAGCATTAAGTCACTCTTCCCTCTTCAACTGGTTTTCTTAATTACAACTAAAAACCAGCATTAATAAAAAGCCAGAGCAATTTTATATCATGGTATCAAAGAGGGTAGAGGAGTACGATTTATTAAAATGTTCATCTTGACTAAAATTCAGGTAAGGGGTACAAACGAAATACCAGCAATAATATCAACATTAAAAATGATAAATGGTAATATAAACAAAAAAGGTATAATAAAACAGCACTGTTTATATTGAAGAGAGAGCGAGAAGAAAAAGTATTTCCTAACAAATAAGGCAGCAGTCAGTTGAAATACAGATACTGAACCGGTGTAAGGCCGCCAAACAAACTCCAAAAAAAGTATTTGAATTAAAAAAAAAAAAAAACTGAGTGTTAAGTGTGTCAGGTCCTATACTTCCTCCTTAGATGAGGGCTAAGAGGCTGCATGTCCACTTTCTAGTTGTCAGTTTGCAGAATTGAGGTCCCTTTCTCAAGGATATGGTCGTGACGTCATTTTACCACGAAGTCCCTGCATTTTGCTACAAACGGAGCTGGCCGTCGCCAAACGCTAAGCCAAATAAGATGTGATACCTGTTCAATCTTGATCATCGTGGATAAAACACAGCCTCCTACAACTAAAACACTGCAGAGAGACTGAGAGGGAGAACGCAAATGCGAAGGGTCGAGTTAAAACTATACGTATCCCTTATAAGGCCGAGGACTTAACCATTGGTCAGTTATGTTTAGCTTTGTCTATAACAACACTTCTCTTTCACAGTAAAGCACTGTAGGGCCCTGATACTAAACATCCTCCATATAGATTTACCTTCTGAAATATAATTTGTATCAAAACCAGCGTTTGTTCTTTTATCAAATATATATGACTATCGTGCAATAAACTGAGAATATATGGACTCTAAATGCAAATCTTATTTAGGATAGTTTCTTTTAAGGTACAAAACTAAATAAGGCATAAAAGCAGTGTTTGAGGTCATGTTTCTAAGGCCTCTCCTGTATGTGAGCTTGTATGTGTCGATAAAGCAACCCATTTAAAAGCATTGGGCAGTCAGTCTTCTGTAAAAAGGCACACATGTTTGTTCATTTGGAGGCTTTATATTCAAAGACAACCTATTGGATAGAGGAAAGGGATGTGGGGAGGTATGCCTGAGATTTACGCCCAACAAACCAAGAAGGTCTGTGTCCTTTATAAAACAGTAGGGTGTAGAGCATTGTATGAATGGTTTTAGGGATGATTACCGTAAAGCGCCCTCTGATACGTTGCCCCAACATTCCTATTACGTTCCCTCAGGGTTAAAACTGCATTATAAAAAATAATAAGTTAGAGAAGGAATAATCATATGTGATCTATAATTTGTCATCCAGCTGGTGGTCATGAAGATGGACCAACACGTATAAAATGAATCCCCCAATGTATATACATGTGTTAAGATATGTTCAAAGGTTGTTGAGTGGTCCCGTTAGTCGGCTGAGCTCGCTAAACAGCTGGGAAAGTTGGTGTCCAGAGCCGGGAGTGAAGGCTGGTAGCACGATAGCATTAATGGCTCTGAAGGCAGTGGCATGAAGGTCCTGGATTGAGAGGAAAAGGCAAGTTGGTACCGCAAAAAGTCTGGGACTTAAATCATGGTACGCAAAAAAAATGAATCGTGTCCATTTCTACAAATTCTGAGAACTATGATTTGAGTTTTGGGGATGGGCAGCATCTTTACTGCATTCACTTTATCCAAGAGTATTTGTTTAATAGAGAAAATGTCCACTTGCCCGTGACCCTAAATTCTATGGTACAAAAAAACTCATTATCACCATCTAATTATTCATCATAAACATCTCTATCCATATTTTACAGGGGTGCATCAACATCCGGTTTAGGCACTTCTGTAATCTCTTGATTTTGTTTTAAAAGATGCCGAGTTGATCCTAAGGGAGAGCTTCTAAGGAAAAAAAAAAAGTGTCCAAGGCTTCAATGAGACTAGAGGGATGGTGTTAGTCTAACACAGCAAACAGAAAGGAATGGGTTCAGTAAGCAAGGGGCTCTGGCTAAACTTGTGGCCTGGTTACTTAAAATGCATAAAAAATATGTCAGTATTAATTTTTAGTGTTGCAAAATTTCAAAGTGAGTGAACCTGCGAGAACAGAAGTTTGAAAGATGGTTTGGGCATCTGAACTTGCTGAATTGATGGTCTTCACGTAACTTGTGTGAGCAACAGTTGCCTTCAGCCCGTAAGGAGGACAGCTTTGTTTTGCCAAGTTTATGTGTTTGACCACGTCCTCTTCAGCAAACGTTGTTTTCTAAAGACAGCTGTGCTGTTGCTCGCTGCAGCTCGGAGCTCACCCTCCTCTGGCCTGTCCCCAGGGGTGCAACCAAAGTCTCCGGACTCTTGCGGTCTCCATTTTCCTCTCCCAGTTTGGGCTCCACCTCCTGGGTAAGCTCCTCCCTCTCTGCCCTGCTCTTCTTGTCCTCAGCCTCTTCAGTTCCCGCCTCCATCCGTTGGTCCTCACTCCAGCGGCGTTTAAAACGCAACTTCAGAGGGATGCAGCGGGTACCCCCAGGGCTGATGGGAGCACCCTGGCCCAGGTTTAGCTCCCTGGGTTCTGCTTTTAGACCTAAAAGATTCGGCCCAACCCCTGAGGTAGGGGCAGCTGGGGTCTTGAAGACATCTTCCTCAAGATCGTCATCATCTGTCATACGATCGTGGTTGGGTGCAGGGGCAGGGCCACCAGGGTGGGGAGGGGAAAAGACATCACATTCATCATCTTCATGTTCCTCCTCACTGATGTCGGTGACCTCGACTTCTTCCTCTGACTCCATGTCTGAGATGGGCTCAACCTAATGGAGGAAACCAAAGGAGTTACAGAAAGCCATTTTCATTCTCAAAGGAGCTACAGTTCTTCAGAATTAACTTTAAGGCGAACATACCTTGATCTTTGGTGGACCAGCTGGGTTTGAGTTGTTGGTCATCATTCCAGATGAGGCAGAGTTTGAGGATGAACCAGACTCCCCACTGTACGAGAAAGAAGCAGCAGGACTTCCAGAATTTGGAGCATGTCCTGCTCCAGCTGTGGTTGGCCCATCTCTCTGTTTGCGGCCCAGTGGTGGTGGCTGTAACTTAAACTTGAAAGGAGATAGATGAGGGTCCTCAGCCTGGTGGTGCAGAGGGTGACTTGACAGGTGTGGACCTACACCCACTGGCCCTCCCAGTCCCTTGTCTGGGCGCTGGGGCTGGGGGATGACAATGTTGGGGTAGTGCAAAAAAGCACGTGGGCTCAGATGATAGTTGTAGACACTCTGAGTGTGAGCTTGCAGATAGCGCTTCATGTCTTCAGGATTAAACGAAAAGTGGGAGCCCAACATGGGTGACAGGGATGGAGAAGGTGTGTAGGGCATGTGAGATGTAGGGGTCATGGAGAGAGCTGGTGAAAGAGCAGGAGCCAGCAAGCCTCCAGGGCCTGGGAGAGGGGACACTGGGAATGGGGACAAGGATTCAGGGTGGACCCTGTGTGGGGGCATATGGGACCCACTCCTGGAAAGCCCAGTTGGGTTGGGTGGTGCTCCGTAGACACGGAACAAGGAGTCGTGGGACAAGCGTGGATGGAGCAGGTTTCTAAAGGCACGGTCGGCCGGGCGGTCATCGCCAGGAGCTATGCCAGTTTCTTCAAGCTCCGAGTTGGTGGAGGTGCCATCACTGCAGTCGGAGACAGAACCACGAGCTATGCGTCGAGGCACAGCACTGAAGACACCGGGACTACGCAGTTCCTCGCTAGGAGAGAGG
Source organism: Gobiocypris rarus (assembly GCA_023029165.1). NCBI lineage: Eukaryota > Metazoa > Chordata > Actinopteri > Cypriniformes > Gobionidae > Gobiocypris > Gobiocypris rarus. Next base: position 32,044,262 of record CM040919.1, on the reverse strand, counting down.
ACGTCTGATGGCGTGGATGGAGGGAAGCGGAAGTGAGTGCTAACTCCGGATGGGATAGGTGGAGCACTTTGTGGAACACCAGAACCTAAGAGAAAGGTTGAGAAATTTTAATAGATGAAGTCTTGTTCTAATTTGTATATGAAACTAAATGGGTCTCAGAAAGATTGAGCTTAAGAAGCAGGGATCTTCACCTGCAGAGCCCATGTCAATGAACGGATAGTTGACCAGCACCAGCTTGTTGAAGTTGAACTTGTAGGTGAATCTTTTCCCTTTGGTCTTGTGCAAGATCCTTTTGTTGTAGTAGTATCTGCAGAGAAAGTGTTGGCATGGTTACACACTTGTTAAAGCCATTATTAGGAGTCACAATTTGTTGAAGGCCACCCATTTTTATGTATTTGACATTCTCACACTTGCCAAACTTAGCACAGGCAATGACCAGTTTAGAAATCAATTTGAATTTGCATGTTTCCTAAGATGAAAACAATGTGATCAGTTCTCAAACAGAGCACATCAACTTCTCTTTTAATAAGTTTCGATGCATCGGAAATTAAATGTTTTGGCTGAAACTGAAAACCTGCGAAAACTCAAATTGTTCATTTTAAATTAACTTCTGAATACCAATAAGTGATTACAATATATTCTTTATTTAACTGAAGAGACTTTACAATAAGACTGTGAATAGTGATTTATAGAATCTGTGACTGTTGACTACATGTTTCTATATATATATATATATAAATTATAGATCATGTTAAATTACGTTTTCACTTTGACAATCCCAGTGAGATAGATATAATCACACTGTGAGAGATAATCTGAATGAAGTAAAATGCAAAAGTGGTTTACAAAAGATGTTTAGGTGAAAACAACATACTGTAGCTGTCATGAAGCTAAATTTCAGACCAGCTTTTCTAAAAAGAGAAAAACCAAACCCTTTTCAGTTAAAGCCTGATGTAATTCCCTGCATCATTAAGAAGTACTGAAGGTTATTGTATATAATATACGCATTAAATTCTTACATACATGAAAGGATTTAGCCAACCAGAATCAGATATGTGCAGAGCAGATACGTGACTTCATGGCCATCTGAAGCTTCAGATGTTAAGATGATTTATGGGTTCAATGTGTTTAATTAAGACGTCACTGAGGGTGCTGAGAGTGCATGTTTGAGAGGACATGATTGCGATGTACAATGATGTGTGAATCGGGGCACTGAAAAGTTCACAGGCACATACTTGACAGAGAAAAGGGCGCACACACATGCACAACACCACTCTTTGAAGTGCATTTGAACTTGCTTCAAAAGAGCACAAGAACTCTTAAGTGTGCCTCTTTTTGGACATGTGTGTTGTGCAGACATTCACATACATGGAGTACATATGCTGTTGAGTAAAACAGCTGATCCAAACGGCCTTATGTTTACTTTTACCAAGCTTTACAATATCCAGCATGAAAGCAGGCAATATCATGGTCTACAAACAAGTGTGTACATGTTGTTTTAAATCGTCTGTTGACCTGAAGTCTGTTCATTTTCAAAAGCTCAACAATGGGATGTCTGTGCAGCCTAGAGTCTGTATGAATGGTGTTTGAATGTTAAGGAACATGTGCAAGCTCTTAGGTATGGATGAAAAGAGCGAGCAGAGAGAAAATGCCTTCAGGCATTTCTTTCCCAAATGACTAGATCCACTCTGAATGTGCTGGATGAATGTGTTTTTAAAGATCTGCAGAATAGATTTACTTGTATTAAAATGTGTTCAATCAAACAGAACTGAAAACATGATGAAATTAGCCAAAAGTGTTCAGATTTGACCATATCTCTTTCAAAATGCAATTATACAATTACAAATAGTTTTTGGTAATCTACCAAGATACGTGATTTGTTGATGGACCTTGAAAGAGCATATAAATATGGTACTCATTCTGTATCATGGTATATCTCAAAGTACAATGGTTGCCAGGGTGTTTGCTAAGACGTTGCTAGTGTATTCCAGTTGGTTGCTAGGCTGTTGCTTACTGGTCTGAGTTGTTGCACAAACATTGCAGGTTAACACTAAAATGTAGTACTTAAGGTTAGGCATTTGAGCAAAACCAAAAATGAAAATTCTGTCATTAATTACTTATCCTAATGACATTCCAGACCGGCAATACTTGTTAATTTTCGGAACACAAATGAAGATCTTTTCGATGAAATTGGAGAGCTTTTTATCCCTCAATAGGCAGCTACGCAACTGAAACTTTAATACTTCAAAAAGTTCATAAAGAGATTGAGAATTAACCTCATTGGTTCTTGCGGTAGCTCAATAGTGCTGCGTAACACGAGAATGAACCTCATTGGTTCTTGCTGAAGCTCAAACGTGCTGCGTAACACGAGAATTAACCTCATTGGTTCTTGCATAAGAATGAGAATAAACCTCATTGGTTCTTGTGGAAGCTCAAACGTGCTGTGTAACACGAGAATTAACCTCATTGGTTCTTGCTGAAGCTCAAACGTGCTGCGTAACACGAGAATTAACCTCATTGGTTCTTGCATAAGAATGAGAATGAACCTCATTGGTTCTTGCGGAAGCTCAAACGTGCTGCGTAACACAAGAGAATGAACCTCATTGGTTCTTGCGGAAGCTCAAACGTGCTGCGTAACAAGAGAATTAACCTCATTGGTTCTTACTGAAGCTCAAACGTGCTGTGTAACACAAGAATGAATCTCATTGGTTCTCGCACATCAAGTGAACATGCTTAAACTGATGAGTGAGTTGATTAATGTTTATATGTGAATAAAAGCTTTCCCACCGGTTAAACAACGCGTGACAATACCGGTATCACAGACGAGGGCTTTTAAAATCGCTAATTCTAAACTGAAAGTAAAATGTGCACAGCCATTCATAATGGAGCGGACTGAAAACGTGCCAGTGGACATGCACCGTGAATGACAGTACGGCCATAAATGCTTGCACACTGTGCGGCCGGGAACATTTTACTTTCGTTTTGTTAATTTGATGGCAGGTTGCTTGAATGTTGGGTTTATTAGCCTATTATTTTTAATGAAAAACACAACAACAAAACAATACAATGACGAACTCCCTTAAATAGGCGCTTTCACATTTTGCTATCCTCTTGTCATTCAGCTCTTCACTCTCACGATGAATGAAATCTGACTCTTGCTGTTGGTCTGTTCAGTTTTTGTATGTAGTGTCTGTTCTCTAACTGATCCACATTATCCTATTACTATAGAAAAAAATCTAAACGACTGTGGGGGTGGTGCCACGGTTGTGGCTGAACACCGGTAACACACTAATGTTTAGCTGTCTATGGAGGGACAGATTTTGTGTTTAAAAGATGAATGAAAGTCTCACGGGTTTGGAACGACTTAAGGGTGAGTAATTAATGGCGAATATATATTTTCAGGTGAACTATCCCTTTAAACTTATAGTGAATATAGTGATGTTTGTCTGAATGAACATGAAACGGATGAAAATTCTGTAGAATTGTTTAAATGATGGGCAATCAAATTTTTTCAGAAATCTGCAAAGGTTTTGTCAGAGATTTAAAACTTCACAATTACACAAATGAAGAAAACCAGCTTTAACAGAGACTGAAAAGTCAATATGAGGTCACAAGAGAATGTGTGCGCTTTGCATTTTTTAACAGAGGACGTGTTTTGCGTCCTCCACATGTGCTGAACAGAGGAGAGTTATCTCCGTTTCTCAGTAGTCTTCACGCTCTCTGCTGCGACACTGAAGAACTTTCTGCTTCACATCTGAACTGTACAAAGCTTTATGTTGCCTTTATTCTTCCCCCTCCTTTCCTTTTCCATTCATATGCCCATATCTCTGAGAAATGAAAGAGTTCTAGGAAGTGGAGGACGTAAACTAGTCCTGTGAGTGATAGTTGATGAGCGCTAAGTGGGCTTGATTATTCTAGGATGGTAAAGGCAGGTTCAGCAGGTTTGAGTGGGCATCCACAGGTTGCCATGGTGACTGCTGCAAAGCGTTGAATAACACGAAGAGACAGACAAACAGGCAACTGGACAGATTGCAATTGACAGACAAGGACAGAAAAGGGCAAAAGGCGGAAAAAAGGTGCACGGGAAGTAACACTAACACAGAAAGACAAAAAAAGTGTTGTTGTTGTTGAACACATAGTCAGTTGACATAAGAACAAGAGCACAAAGCTCTAGACTGAGAAATTAAACTGACAGCAATATAAGCCCACTTTGAGCTAGATGCTTTAGTTTACAGCTACAAAATGTAACTGCCTTCCGTCCTAACCAAAATGGACCTCATAAGTGAGTGATCTGAAATGCTCTTCATGTGAAGCAAGTCTGTTAATGGTCACTTAGGCATACCACACAAATAACACTAACCTGAACAACGAGAGACTTGACTAACGTTCACATAATCTCAAGTTCCTAGTCTATCATTATGCTATTTTATGTTATCCACACCTTTCCAGACTCAAATTTACAAACCTCTCTGTAGATTTTCAGACCATATTTAACATAAATGCTTCATATAGCATTCTTTTTAGCTTTATATTTGGTATATAGTGGTCGACTGTGAATATTTCTATTTTCTCGGGGAGTTTTTTCATTGATTTTCTCGACGTGACAACATACAGAGCCCCCCAAAAAAAGAATTAAGACTTTCATGCCCAGGAGAAAATATTCACACACACACATGGGAATTTTTCTATATGCTTTATGCTTTTAAAGGGTTACTTCAGTGATTTAGCATTAAGCTTTACTCAGGAGTCTATTCAAATTATGGTACTTTCCCCCCTCATATCCCCCTGAGACGAGAGAATTATGCATTTTATTTCTGGAAAAAATCCTCCGATGATGCCATCATTTTGCGTCATTGGAGGATTTTTTTGGCCATAACCTAAAGACTACAGCCAATAGAGGGAGCTAGTTCCACATGTTTTCAATCCGCACAAAGGGGAGGGATCTCATCTCACTCACAGAAAGTATATGCGCATGGCTGCTCGGCTCAGGCATGGTGCGGAGCAAAGTGAGTGTTTCAACTTTTCAAATGATTTCCTATTAAAGTTAAGCTTCCATAGGCATGATCTGAAAACGCACCAGACTGAGCATGCGCCGTGAATGTATGCCGCGCCCGCTTACCTCAGCTCTGCTCAACGCTCTCGTGAAGAATTTAATCTGACTCCTGCTGCGTTTGTGCCGTGACTTTCGTTCGGCTCACTCACACTTTACTGAACAGACGCGTTCAGTTTTTACTTGTAGTGTCTATTCTCTAACTGAACTAAATGATGGTGGGGGCGTAGTCATGGTGGGCAAGTGATAACCAGTAGCCGTGGCTTTGGGAGTGGCCTCGTTGGGCAGCGAAGCAAGTGCATTCTGGGAGTTGTTGTCTTTCATCCACATGAGAAAAATAAACATTCTGTCTTTTCTCAGTCTAGAAGTCAACAAATTCAAAAATTATTTCACATTTCTACTACATAAATGACCCATTTTAAATATAAAGCTTAATGCTAAATCACTGAAGTAATGGTTTCTCATGCGCACACAAGTCAGTATATTTTATATTTTTGCAAAGGTCCTTATAGAGGCTCTGTAATGGTGCTAAGAATATTGTGAGAGAAAAAAACAAAAGGCTTAAAACATGCATTTTTGCATAATGAAAAATAGCATTTTGTATTAATTCTGTTGTGTTTTACAGTCAATAAAGCATCACTAAAGAGCTGCCATGAAAAATCACTGTATGATGCATTTGTTTTCGTTAAATTCTTAATTTTCTATTACAGAAAGTGAAATATGGGCAATAGCCTAGAAATACTAATATTTTACATAATCTTTCTTTTTTTCCATACTTTTCCAGACCTGGAGATTACTCAAATCAAATTCCATACATTTCCATACTTATCCTAACTCTGGAGGAACCCTGCTTAATATCCATCCAGTTTGAACATGCTAGCAACTGCTCTCTCCACAGAAGCTTTGCGTTTAAAGAGCTAATAAAATATTTCGACCCAGATCAATATTTCATGTCTAATTATTTACTTATGTGTCCATGTAATAAGCGGGATAATATACATCCAGCCGGCTGCTATCGCAGAATAAACCCTTTCAGGGTGATGCAAGACCCCTCTGATTAGTGTTGTGATCACCCTGTCGGGGTAATTCTGCGATAACAGCTGGCTGGATGTACATTATCCCTTACATAACGATCAGTTTATACACATTTACACACAAAAACTAAAAAATGCAGTTGATCATAGATTCTGGTGTTAACATTTTACTGTAGGCTAGTCCTCAGATATGCTCAAAAGTAGGTCTACTAATAAGCACAAGAAATTACCACAACATAATATGCTGAATATATCTGATATGCATTGGTGTAGAGTGTCTGCATTCTGCTAAGCTAACATGCTATCTTAAGTATTCATGTTGCAACAAGTGATAAGGCCCATCCACACCAAGGATAACTATAGCCGTGTTTCCACCGCAGGAACTAGGGACTTTGGGGTAGTACTCGGTGTGTTAAGACCGCAGGAACCAGGGTGTAAATTAAGTTCCAGGTAAAAATGTCCCCTCAAAACGGCGCTGCTTGTGAGGTAGTATGTTTTCAAAGTTCAGGAACTTTTGGGGTGGGACTTTGCTGAACATGCTGATTGGTTGAGCTCAGCCAGCACTTTATTTCAACCTAAAAGTCAGTTGCGGTGTGTGCAGAGCGTTACTATTTGAATCAACAATGACGTATAAAAAAATTAAAAAAAACACCTATGACGAGGTTCAGACTTTATTAAGAGTGTTTGCGGAAGAGAAAATCCAGTGGGCTCTGGAAAATCGCATGCAGTCCTACATCACCAAACTAATCTTCACGGTACTTTAGACCGCGATGGAAACGCAGACGGCAGCAGGTATGGGGGGAAAAAGTTCCTGGGACAAATTGTTCGGGCAAGTGGGCTTATAATGATATAGTTTTATTAACTTAACTAAAGTTGTATTAATTATTCCAATTCTATTATTATAGTGACATTCACATCATAGCTATAGCGATAATAAAACAGAGAAACAATATAATTCAAATAATTTTCAGAATTTTTTTTTGAATGATAAAAAAATGACTTCCAATACGAATCCACCTGACTTTAGGGAGCCTGAACTTTTAAAAATGACAGGCGACATAACGGCAATGCCCTACGGAATATACAGAACATTTTCCATTGGTATGAATGCTCATATAGTTATTATTCTTGGTGAAAACAGGACTATACTTTAAATAATGAAAAATGTATAATCTTCTGGTTTTCCTGACTCCACCTTGGATAAAATTTTAACTGAACTGATTGCAGTGCGTTTACGAATGCCTCAAGATTCATTTTGCAGCCACTGCATCAGTAGAGTGCTTATGACGCCTACAAATGTTGCCTAGCTAGGAAGCTCACTTAGTTGTGGAAGGGAGTTCATCCTGCGGCTCACACACAGAATTTTTCATCAGCGAAAATACAGTAGATCAGTGGTTCCCAACCACGCTCCTGGAGGCCCACCAACAGTGCACATTTTTCATGTCTCATTTATCTGACACACCCACATCAGATTTTGGAGTCACTACTAATGAGCTGATGACCTGAATCAGGTGTGTTTGATTGAGGAGACATGCAAAATGTGCACTGTTGGTGGGCCTCCAGGAACGTGGTTGGGAACCACTGCAGTAACTGAAAACAAAAGCACAATTGCAATTACAATGGGATTTAATAGACAGATTCAGTCTTTACCTGAGCGCCCGGCTGAGCTTGTCATAATTCATCTGGGGCTTGCACTTGCGGGCACCCCACAGTCGTGCCACCTCGTCCGGGTCTTTGATCACGAACTCGCCGTAATCCCCCTGCCAGGCGATGACATCATGGTACTCCTCCTTCCGCAGCAGCTCCAGGATGAAGTGCCACAACTGGATCTGTCTGGAACCAGGACTCGACTCCGGCTTATAGGCCCAGTCTGGGAAGGCAAACCCTAGAGGTCAGACACAAAAACACTTGAGCGTCTTGCCACTTCAACGCAATCTAGCCAATGAGTAAGGTGAGGGCATGTTTCACCACATCTTATCGATTAATTAAGGGGACGTATTACTATTAAATTATATTAAAGGGCTATTTCACCCAAAAATGAACATTTTGTCATTACTTGCTCAGTCTCACCCATACACACTTGTATGAGTTTCTTTGTTCTGTATTTTAAAGAATGACCAGACAGTTGACGGCACTCATTGACTTCCATAGTAGGAAAAAATATATATTATTGAAGTCAATGAGTGCCGTCAACTGGTTATCAACATTCTTTAAAATATCTTCTTTTGTGTTCAACACAAACAAAGAAACTCATACAGGTTTGGAACAACATGAGGGTGAGTAAATTTTCACTTTTGGGCAAACTATCCCTTTAAGCCAAGAGAACAATGTGTTTCCAAGGCTGTATGCCTTTATGTAGACTAACTCTCTTGAATTTTAGTCTGGTAAAAGTTTGTATGCAATTCCTTTCTCTCATCTCAGAGTCTGAATAAGTCGTCAGAATGCCATAGTGTCTAGTTAACAAGCGCTTCGATCCAGAATCCTTGAGGCAGTAGTCAAAACAATGCTCACTCACACACACACACACACACGCAGATGGTACACAATCTCTACTTTTAGACTCAATACTTGCAGAAAAAGAAGAAAATAAGCAGGAGGTTGCTGGAGGCGCGAAAAAAACATGGCCGTGACTTTGAGGGTCTTATGTCTCATTACAGAAACTGTTTGTGCTTTGGGACGTTAACATGAACAGACGGTTACACAACATGCTAAGTGGCAGACCTATTACGAATTCATGCACAACGCTGAGTCAACGTGACTGTATGAGATGCCGAAAAAGCTCTTTGAAACAAGCATGTCAAACGCATCGGAGAAACACCTGAGAGAGTTTCCCGTTGGCATAGTTGGTCAAGTATTTAAAAAAAAAAAAACAGTCTGCAGACTCAACTAGAATGAGGTGCAGCATTTCTGCTGGCTCTAATATTAGACACAATGTCCTATTTGGAAAGAAATAACAAAATCAGAGCAAAAAACAATGAACCAAGATTCTATCTCTTAGGCACACCATGTCAGGTGGGAATGACCGAAAATAACAGCATAATTCCCACACTCGAACACGAAAAAGAAAGAGAGGGTCTTGGCACACGACGTGTTGTTGTGCTCAGTGGAATGCCCCTTTCAGATGGTTTAGAGCTTGGCTGCTCATAAAGCCTAAGACTGTATTAGGTAGCGAATGCAGAACAGCTCAGCAGTACCGCCAACCGCACACATGTGCTGCGGGGACGCACGCTGCGCAGGGGGCGGTAGGATGACTTGGACATCGTGGGCTGGTACTAACTGTCCGTGACAACTGCTAAACAGTCGGCAATGTGGCTTGACTCATAATTGAGATGTTTGGTTGAGAGATCTAGCAGATCGGAGATGTAAAACTGACTTGACCCATTGAAAAGCAGCAGATCAATTAGACTAACGTGATGATATAACGTATGGTTAACCCAGAGGTAATTAATACTGTCATATGGGCAGCAAGTCAGTAATTATACTAAGAAGTACTACGTTTCACAACCTTTAAGTACACACATTTGGTTAATTTATAAAGTAATGAAATCTTTAGTAACAGCTCAGTAGAGAGACAAATGTTGATTCATTAACTACTCAGAAAGTTCATTCAGTCAAGGAATTGTCAAACCAGTAAGTCATTTACTAATAAATCAGACAACACTGATTTCAGCAAACATTCAAAAAGAAACATTCAATCATGAATCGGACAGCGCTGGTTGTGCTGCATGTTTTTGAACCACTAAATATATCCAGCTAATAAGAGTCATTAACTCATGAATCAATTCACCATTTTGTTGAAAACTGTTTTCTCAACATTCAATCCAGACTGCAAACACTTAAAGGGTTAGTTCACCCAAAAAAAAAAATTCTGTCATTAATGACTCACCCTAACGTCGTTCCAAACGCGTAAGACCTCCGTTCATTTCCAGAACACGGTTTAAGATATTTTAGATTTAGTCCGAGAGCTTTCTGCCCCTCCATTGAAAGTGTATGCCCAGTATACAGTCCGTGTAAGGTAAGAAGAAAGGTATGAAAACATCCGTGTTTGTTTGAATCCGCATTCATGAGTCCACAGTGACGCTGCTGACGTTAGACGCAATGCGTGCGTCTCCCTCAGACTACATGGACGCTCTGGCGCACCAGATAACGCAGCAGCAGCGTCTTACGTCAGCAGCGGGATTCAAACAAACACGGAAGAGAAGACAATGCTGAATAAAAGTTGTAGTTTTTGTTATTTTTGGACCGAAATGTATTGTCGATGCTTCAAAAGAGTCTAACTAACCCACTGATGTCACATGGACTAGTTTGATTATGTTTTTCATACCTTTCTGGACACGGACATTATACTGGGCATACACTTTCAATGGAAGGACAGAAAGCTCTCGGACTATAATATCTAAAATATCTTAAACTGTGTTCCGGAGAAGAACGGAGGCCTTACGGGTTTGGAACGACATTAGGGTCAGTCATTAATGACAGAATTTTCATTTTTGGGTGAACTAACCCTTTAAGTAAATAAGTAAAATATGAAGTCGTTGGAAGCTTCAGCAATGCAGGACACACTGGCATAAACGCAATAGAAATGGAACCTGAAAAATGTATACCGGTTGACAAATATAATATAAAAACACCAAATGGGCCAGTAATTTCAGCCCCTTTCACAAAGAGGCTTGTAGGAATGGGACTTCAAAAAGTCTCCAATCCTCCAGTTAAATGCATTTCCCACCGTTCATTCCAATTTTACCAAGACATGTCACACTAAACAGATCATATATGATGTATGATTAGTTGTGTGTTTGTGGGCTCAGACCTCCACCAAGCGAGTGGGCACACAGCAACACAAAGCTTCCCACAGTGGGTGCGCGTCAGCGCTGACTCACGCCGTATGCGTGAGTGTATTTGTCATTCAGCTTTCACAAGAAGTGCGCCTTTTCCCTCCGCTCTCATACCTTTTCTCTCTCTCCCTCTCGTGCGTTTGGGTCCCTGGCTCCCATACCATCTCCTAGCAACAAGACACTTTAGTGCTATAAATACACGTATAGCACAGAGAAAATTAACTCCATTAATCAATTAATGAAATAATGCACAAGCTATAGTAAAAAATAGCCAAAGTATATTTGATTCTAATAAACAAAGGCAGATTAAAAGGACAGTTTACCCAAAAATAAACTAATTTACCCGCCTTCGTATAAGATTTAAAACCCGTATGACTTGCTTTCTTAATTGAAACGCAAAAAATTTAATTTCCAAAAATGAAAAGTGTTTATTTGTCAATACAATGAAAGTCAGTGGGCTTCAATGTTATTTTGTACCCCATTGACTTTCATTGTATGGACAAAAACAGTTCTTCAGAATATTTTCTTTTGTGATTTGCAGAAAATTGGCATTGGTAGGTGGTTACTTCAAAATAAGTCTGTAAATGTCACAAAACACAAAGAACTACTCAATAAGCCACACAATTTGACTGTACCGGGATGAGTTACATGCCATATGGTAATACATAATAATTAAATTAACTAACCAGAAACATTAATAGTAATATTTGCCTTACAAAGAGCAAATGAGAAAGCCACTGGCAATATGGTGACGATCAACAGGTTGACATCCTTTAATAAGAAGTAGGGACATAAAATAAACCCCAGGCGCGGGCTAAACGGCAGACTCCGGGGAGGGCCGAGGAATGACTTTATAAGAAACCGCTTTGAGGTACTTTCAAACAAACCAGTGTGCCATAACACACACTCTTTTTTCAAACAAGACCACAAGCCCACAAGACATCTTAGCACGTGCACACAAACACGCTCAATCAAAGTGCAATAACAGCTAAAACAGGCACGTCCCCTGGTGTCTGTGGGTTCTGCTGGGACTGCTGTTTCTCTGTCGGTTACTGTCACTAATGGGTATGGAGTCAGGAGACTGCCAGACAAAACCCTTGCTTGACAAGGCCCTGTACACACACTTGGAAAAACAATATGACATAAGCATTACATGATAGCACCTGTACAAACTGTACCGGCACGAACAAACAAACCGGCTGACGAACATCTGACCGAACATTACACGCAAGGTAGAGGAAATTGGACATGAACATCCGGCTTGGCCACGTTCTTTTGCCCGTTTCTGGGCGCAAAGTCTGTAAAAACAGCACCTATTGCTGTCGTCTCTGTTTGCGATTAGTGCTCCGATGCAACTGCTCTTTTTTATGGTGGAGCCGTGACGCAAGTACAGAAAAGAAAACAAAAACGCCGTCCTCTGCATCTCTGGTCTGTATTTAAAGGCTCAGAAATGTTTAGGGCCCCCACGCTCATTCGTTCTGTTTCTCTCCATCTCTCCCCCACTTCCCTCCCTTCCTCCTATTCTTTGTGGGCTCTATATTTAGGCAAAGGAAAAGGTCGTTCTCCATCTACTAATGATGGTGGCGACAGGGAAAAAAATGGTATGAGTGTGTGCCAGCTTGAATGTGTGCAGGATGAGTAATACAAAAGAACCATGAGCAGCTCTGCTCCCTAAATGTTTGTCTTATAATCAACAATGTCACGCTGCCTTGCACGGTGCTGAAAAATACTGCCGGCTGAATGATACTCGGCACCTCGGCGTCCATCTGCACACGTTCGGCAGTTGTTTGCACCGATCCGAGACGCGTATAATGAGTCAGTGTTGTTTTTTGCGCTGATGAGAACGCCCCGGATGAAAAATACAACAAAACCCTGCAAACTGCATGTTTGTGTCTCACATTCTCTCGAGGCAAAATAGATCTCACCTTCTTGTTTGCGTTAAGACGGCTCATCTGGGTGATACCTGGAGGCTGCTTGGTTTAGATGAACATAATCAGTGATTCACAGTCATGTAACAGTAACATAACCATGCAGTTCTATCCATATAGTTTGGGGATACTTTTGCAAGCAGTTTCATGCTTAAACTATTGCTTGTCACATCAAGACAGAGCTATTTAAATTAAATAGCATTTAAACTTCAAGAATCAAATATATAATACAAATTTAGGTAATAATAATGCTGTAAAAATAGAATATTTTTTAAAAGCAAAATTACTTGAACGTTTAAAGTGAAAAACAACATAACAGCAGGGCTGATTATAATAAACAGAACGTATCGTTCATTGGTGGGGATGCCAATAAAGCCATCCATATTAGGGGTGTTGAAATTACTTGTTGTAATGTGGACGATTCTTCATCGATACAGTAATAGACCATAATCGATTATTGACGTTATAGCCAACTGACATTTCTCTGACGTCATTCGTCATGTACACGAAGACTTTTTTTGAGATATGAAGGATGCAATACTACTCTGTGGATACTCAAGATTAACATGAGAACTGTGAAACTGTGTTACAATACAATATTACATGGTTCAAAAACAACGAAAACCATAACTATTATCATTTATGTTTTTTGGGGTTTTTTGTGCGCGTAGGCCAGTAGAAAAAAATCCTCAGCATTAAACCCTGTATTGTTCTCATTCTTGGTGTGAAAGGCACTTTACACAGGAAAAATGATATCACACTAAGCAGAAAAAGGTGATCAGTGGACAACAGACAGAGAAAGGGGAGTATATGGAGAGAGCGAGTCAACCAGAAAGAGAGAACAAACACTCAGGTTGAGAAGAGAGGATCAAAGTGCCGGCCAGTCATCTGTAGATGTGCAGTGCTAGCCTGCAGCCCTCACATGATCGCCGCCATGCACTCTTACATAACGCGCTGTGTGTGTATTTGTCTGCCTACAACACAGTCATGCCTTCTCTTGCCAACCCTGATGGTAAAGGTTCAGGGTTGTTGCTCCTAACAGGCAGCAGACAGGCACGTAAAACCCTACGCTTCATCTCTTTCACCCCGAAAAGCAAATAAAAACCTTTTGGGATCCATTTAAGCTGGCGGTGCAGTGCTAACTGGAGAAGGTGTGCTGATACTCTGCTGGTTAATCTCTAGTTACCTAGTGAAGGGTCAGGGCAACGGTGTGAGTTTCTTCGGGACATTGCCGAGATGCAGAAAGAGGCAGAGTAACTGTCTGGAAGTGGATGAATGATGCATACATTTAGCAAACCAATGGAATTTGCTTACACAATCGACTTCAATAAGTCATATTGAATTTAATTAGGCATTCAGTTTGTTGCTACAAATGTATTTTATTGACTTTTCATTGATGCTAATAAAGGTTTACAGTTGCATGAATGTACGGTAGTTTAATATGTGGATTATACACTAACATTTAATCCATTTGTTACTGTAAACACTTTTTGATAGCAACAATTTACCAAATATGTCACTAATATCTCATTAATACTGCACAGGTCCAGTAAATAAGTGTGCTAAACATCAGTCAAAACTAAACCGGTGCGGTAGCAAGGTAAACACTGCGACAGAGCTTTAATTTAGGATGTGTTTGTTGACATGCAGCACAACCAGCTCATTTGACTGAACAATAACAGGTTCCTGTATGCTGCGAGTGTGACACAGGCATTGTTATCGCTTTAACTGTAAATAAGTCAAGGTTGATTGATCACAGCGGACTATTTCCATCAGGGACACCGCAGAAGTTCCCAGACATATGAAGACATGCAAACGGAATTGAGAAGTAGTGACAGAAATGGCATGAGCAACAGGTTCACACAAAGCACAGCATCTCTACAATAAAACAGAGCAAATTCAGAGGTGACACTGTGAAACGCAACAGACACAAACAAGCGATAAAAGATCGCAGATTGCACACATATAAATATCCAATATTAAAATATATTTTAAATTAACAACAGATAAAACATTAAAATTTAAAAATTAAACACCATTAATTTCCCTTTTTAGTTTAGTACATTACGTGGGTATTGCATTTTTTTAAGTGATAAAAGTAATCCGAATGTACTGACTAACTAGGGATGCACACTGATATGAACCTTTTGGCCGATACAAATAAATCTTCATATTTGAAAGCCAATAACCGATTTATCGGCAAATATTTGTATAATTTTTGAGAGCCTGATAACAAAACCAAAAATCTCACCATTAAAAGCCATGTCCCAAGCACTTCAACATAAATCAAACAAAAAAAGTACAGTAACCTAGTTTGAAACATTTTTTAATTTTTTTGTAAAATGAAGCAAGTTTTACATTTTATTTTACACTCCTATGGCAAACTTTCAAGAAAAACTCAAATGTAAGCTATTCAAACAATTCAAAACCATCATGGCGAACAGTACGCATCAGAAGTGTGTCAGCTGAGGGAAATAATCCATTATTTATTAGCTTTAAAGGAGTAGTTCATTTTAAAATGAAAAATTACCCATGATTTACTCACCCTCAAAACATGTGTATTACTTTCTTCTTTCTGATGAACACAATCCTGATGTGTCCAAGCTTTATAAAATGGCAGTGATGGGATCCATTGAGTTTGAAGCTCAAAAAAGTGCATCCATCCACCATAAACATACTCCACGGCTCCAGGGGTTAATAAAAGCCTTCTGAAGCAAATCGATGGAGTTTTGTAAGAAAACTATCCATATTTAAACTTAAAAATAAAATATCTAGCTTCGCTAGACCAAATCTAGCTTCCAAATCAATGGACTCCATATGTCACTGCCATTATAAAGCTTGGACAAGTCAGGATAAAGTCATATACACACACCTAGGATGGCTTGAGGGTGAGTAAATCATGAGGTCATTTTTAATTTTAAAGAGAACTAATCTGTTAAGATATTGGCCAAATCTTCTTATTAGATCGATAATGATAACATAATGATAGCAATGATACTCCCTACCAAAAACAATTTGAAAAAAGATAATGCCTAATAACTGATATAGTACATATATAGTGCAGTACTTGTTTTATTAATAAAATATTGCCATTTAAAGCATTAAGCACCATTTATAAACAAATTAAATTAAAATGCAACCAAAAAAAGAAGAAAAAAAACCTGTACGACAGCAACTACCTGAGGGAAAAACATTGAAGCATCTACATTTTTCCACATGAACGTAGACTCCACTATCCCAACAGTATGAAAATAATGCAACGAGCACCCTGTGCCAACAGTCTACATTATAGTCACAATACGGATAATCTGTCTCCTTGATCTAAAGTGTGTGCGATATTGCACACTTGGACAGGTGTTTTGGGAATGCTTTAACCCAAATACGAGAGAACTGAGGGCAAAGGGGATCAAGTGTTTGATTATATCTACACGCGTTATCCTCTGCGTTACGCGAGGTCATTTAGCCACCCATGTTACACCGTGTGGGCATTTCCCACCCAGGCAGAGACTGAAGAGTACCTTGTGTCCCAAACACCGTCGCCAAGGAGGAGGCATTAGCCATGTCTAATACTTTCACAGCTGTGGCTCCGTAAGCTAAACATCTAGTAGCTGTTATTTTCATGTCTACAATCTTCATGTCAACACCAGCGAGACCAAAAACTCCAGTTACCGGCACATGGTGGTGGAGACGGCGCTCCAGATGTCCGGGACGCCACAGCACGACGGCCAACTCTGCCCAGACAGAAACCAGACGCGTCACAGGGGAGTTCCTCGTAGGGATATGATTAAATCAACCATAAATGGTCAGGCAGGGCGCGTTTCTGGGCCAATTTTCCTGCTATGTGAGGACTGCAGAGCATGAGGAGCAGCCTGTGACGGCCGTCTGCCAAACAATCCTCACCAACAGGCCTGTGCAGGTCTCCTGAACTGTGCATGCACCCGCTAACAGGGCCAGCGAGGATCACCAAAAATCTTTTTTGAAACATTAGCCTACATCTTGTACCTCGTATGACACTCTCACACACACACAAATCGGCTGAAAAGAATGTACTTGGGTTCAGTATGTAAAATGAACATAATACCTGCATTTTTTTTTTTTTACTTTTCTGAAGACAACTGAGGACTAAACACTTTTTGGCAAGTGCACTGCTCCAAAACTAGGGGTGTGAACCTAAACGGGTCTCACGGTTCAGTTTGATTACGATTATCATGTCATAGATTCGGTTCAATTCAATATCACGATGCATTGACGATGCAC
Organism: Gobiocypris rarus; assembly: GCA_023029165.1. NCBI lineage: Eukaryota > Metazoa > Chordata > Actinopteri > Cypriniformes > Gobionidae > Gobiocypris > Gobiocypris rarus. The sequence goes on along the minus strand of CM040919.1, from coordinate 32,027,158 downwards.
CGCATCCTCATGTATACAATTTTGTCAATAAACAAGTAGTCAGATATATGAACTGAACCTTTAAATGTACCTGCTCAAAGAAAACAAGCTTCTTAAATGTATCAAACTAAACTCAAGGCTGGGCACAGAAGACAACAGGAGCATTTAGAACAAATACACAAAAGGAAATACTAAAAGCCACTTTAAGAGGTGGTCGGGCTGGATTACAGTCAAACTAAAGTCTAAATATGTAATAAAAAAATAAACGTATGAGAGCGTGTTAAAGGCTGTATGACGTTATAGCCAGATATGACAATGCTATGCAGCACGCATCGCCACAGACGAGTATCTCTTCACTAAGCCAATTCAAAACTACTGCAAATTAAACCGGAAGTAAAGTCATAGGTGCTCAACACACAATCATCTTCATTAAAAGTAAGGAAACTGAATGATCTTACCAGTGCTGTGGCCGCGCTCACTCATATTGCGGTCATATTAGCTGCTGATCAATAAAACGCAGCTCATATGTTGTTTTCGGTGACGTGAACTCCATTAAAGCGTTACTTCAGCGATTAGCATTAAGCTTTGTATCAGTAGAAACCAGGGAGTATATTCAAATTATCGTACTTTCCCCCCTCATATGACCATGAGACGAGAGAATTATGCATTTTATTTCTGGAAAAATTCCTCCGATGACGCAAATATCGTCATTTTGCGTCATCGGAGGAGTTTTTGGCCAGAGGCTAAAGACTACAGCCAGCAGAGGGCACTATTTGCACGTTTTTAACATCGCACTCACAGCACTCGGCTCGCGGAGCTGCAGAGATTAATGTAAACGCAGCGGTGGAGACCAAAGTGAGTGTTTTAACTTTTAAAATGAACTTCCTATGAAAGTTAAGCTTCCAAAGACATGAACTGAACACGCGCCAGACTGATCACGCGCTGTGAATGCAGCAGCAGCTGCGAATCCCGCGTTTACCTCAGCTCATGTGATGAATGTAATCCGATCCTGCTGCATTTGTGCCGTGACGCTCAATCGGCTCACTCGCATTATATCGAACAGACACGTTCAGTTTTTAATTGTAGTGTCTCTAAATGAACTGATTTTCTGAAAATGAACGCGGTGGGCAAGTGATCCAGTAATCCTGTAGCCGACAAGCCTGCCTAGAGTAGGGCAGTGAAGCAGTGCGTTCTGGGAATTGTTGTCTTTCATCCCCATGAGACAAAAATACATTTTCTGTGTTTTCTCGGACTAGAAGGCACCAAATTCAAAAATAGTTTCACATTTCTACTACATTAATGACCCAGTTTAAATACAGATTCATCTTCCCAGCGCTGAAGTACCGCTTTAAATCTGCATATAGTGCGTGAATTTAACAGATTTATATCCGTTTTGCGGAGATTCATTTATGTGCCCAAGTGTAAATGAAATTGTTTTGATAAATCATATAGCTTTGATTTACACACAACATGTGTGTTTTCCAGGTCATGCAGGTTGTTCATACAAGCTGAAATGTGCCCAGATGTCGACTTTTAAAGTAGTTGGAGCATTTTTAATTACTCTCACTCGCATCTCGCCTCCCTCTGCCATCGCATGCTACCGCGACGCGACAAAGCATGTGCGTGACAAATGACATCAGAAAATAATCTGTACATAACCGGTTATGGTCTATTACTGAACCGATACCGAATCGTCCACGTCGCAAAGCATCGAAACGATCAATTTTGACACCCCTATCCAAAAATGTCCTAATATTTAAATTTAAGCTGAAACATGAACTGTATTCTCCCTTCCCTATAAAAATCAAGAATTTAGCTGTACAAAAGTTCAGTGTCAATCAAGCACTCATTTTGGATTTGCAATAGAAAGCAAACGTTTAAATACTCAAGTGTACAAAAACGCACAGCTTATAGCTTTCACATGCGAACGTGTTAAATCATTAACAAAAAGTCAAACTAAATGTAAATTCATTCATTCAAACTCCTTAAATGAAATACTCTGATATACAAAAATTAAATTGAAATATTTCACTTGGACAGTCTCCTCTGATAACAAATCACTTTAAATTGCAATGTACACGCATGCATTTTCTGTAAAGTTGCTTTGAAACGATTTGTATTGTGAAAAGCACTATACAAATAAATGTGATATGTGAGATATATATACTGGTTGAGAAGACAGCTGTCTGAATCTAAAGCCAAATGTTTACGTTGTACTACATCGTAGGCGAGTGTATGCGCACAGTCGAACGGCACAGCCTTGCCAAGCATTCTTCTTTTGACTTGCACACGTACATCTGCGTTCAACGAATGCGTAGTTGAGCAATCTCTTGCTAACAACCCATGTAAATACAACCTGCATTACAAAAATCCGGTGTTGCGTGTTCAGTATGAGCGTAACTCTTCTGATGACGAAATAACGTTCCAGCATATTTCTTCATATAATATATTTTAAATTACAACCAACGGGTTGAAGGTTATCTAGATAAACCAGTAATTTAAGAAAAAATACAAATGTATATACTTTTTAACCACGCATTCTCGACTTCGGTGTTGGGATTCTCCACATCGGAAAGATCTGTGGAGGTACCGACCCAGTGTTAAAATCAGTGTTAATTTTGACAGCAAATTTTGATTTAGTTTTAGTCATAGTCTTTTGACTAAAATGCCATTTAGTTTTAGTCATATTTTAGGCACATGAATTGATTTTAATTTTAGTCTAGTTTTAGTCGACTAAATATCAAAAGCTTTTAGTCGACTAAATCAATAGTAGATTTAGTCGACTAAAACCTAATGAGTTTAGTTAAATTGTAATGCATTAAATGAGCATTTAAGCATTACATAACCGACTGTTACTTGAACTGACATTTTGACATCATTGTGTTTTTGACATTAAAAATACACGAAAGAGAGCTCAATTAACTTTTTTTGGTTGTTTGTTTTTAAAAAAAAACATCTATATAGTTTTTATAACTTTGTATTTCTGTTTTAGTTAGTATATCATGTTAAGCTAAAGTTTGTTTATTTATTTAAGTAATGGAGATTTTTTTAATGGTTTTATGTAACTATAATAACCCTGATACTGAATGTGTCAAATACTGGTATTTCCTCCTGACTATGAATTAAATGGTAATGAAATTAAATACAGTTTATTATGTAACCAAAAACAAACATATAATGCGTAATTTCTAATTATAAACAAGCTCGGAATACACTGGGACTCTTATTTTGAAACGCTTTATTATTGCAGTTGTAGCTGCTCTTTCAAGTTCAGGTGAGGAGATAAAATATGCAATGTTACAACCGTCTAAAGCATATTACTATATAAACATCGTAAAGTAAACATTGTCCTTATTCATCAGCATTAATTCATAAACAATTGCCTGATATAAATGTGCTATTCATTGATTGAGCCGCTCTGAAGTGCTGTATTGGAGATGCGTGAGCCTGGAGAAGCTCAACAGCGCCGTGTTTTCCAGCCGTTAGATCCGCACGTTACAATCATAGACTGTATAAGGTTACAACTCAAATGTGCACATTTGTTTCACAGGACATCAGTTCTGACTGGATCTCTTCTCTAATCGTCCCTCCCTGACATTTTCGTCTCGTTTTTATTCGTTGACAAAAATGTCAGTAGATTTTCGTCATAGTTTTTGTCATCCAGCACTAGTTTTTATTTAGTTATCGTCTCGTTTTCATCAGTGAAAAAGAAAAACAACACTGGTTAAAATGAACGTGCAAAGACTAAATCAAACGCCCTTTACAAAAATAAAAGGTAAAACAAAAACATCAGACATTTTGAAATTGGACATCTTGGATAAAATGGGGGTGAGTAAAGTATCAGGAAATTTTCATTTTGAAGTGAAATAATCCTTTAAGGGATAAAATTAATGACTACTGATTACAGGGGGACTTTTAAGAGTTTAAGAATTTCAAAAGTATAGGATAGTCGATGAAATTTTTCCCACATTAATCCTTAAAAGACAACAAAAATTTGAAGACCTCCAAGATATTAAAAACAAGATTTACTAGTGCAAAAAAGTTAAGTTAAAAATCAGCAGAAAACAGCAACCTCTTTATTTCACTGGTAATGTGAAATCTCCACGATTTAATCTTAAAAGTCTCCCAGCCATCATGTTCTCTTCATCAGTGTTAAATCACACACTCCAGTGGCCTTCGCTCAGGCAGCCGAGCAAACCGCCGAGGTTGCAAGGGTGATTGTGGCTTTACGTTTTATCAGCAAGACGTGGATTTCTAATATCTTATCACAGTAAAGCTTTCATCCTGGCTTTATCTCCTGCTGGGAGCCACTTCTACATGAACTTTTAACCGATTTCTTTTCCTTCCCCCACTTCTGTTCGCACTTAGTCATGGGTAGGGGAGATCAATCAGAGGAAAACCAGTGCAGATCTGCTTGATTTTTCCGGTTCCAGATACCGGTTCTAGATAAGAAACCCCCCCAAAACACTGATAAGATGTCTATGCCACAAAGTTCAACCTAGATGTTTTTAATACTGCCTCTACATAGGTGCATGTTCTCTTTCACAGAGTAAGTTCACCCCCCAAAAAAATCTGTCATCAGTTACTCTCATCTCATTCCAAACCTGATGGGAAAAAAAAGACGTTTTGAAGAATGTTTGACGTTCATTGTATGGACAAAAAAACGGATCTTTCAAAATATCTTTTTTTGGGGTCCACAGAAGAAAAGTTCTAAGAAGTTTGGAATTAAATCAGGGTGAGTAATTGATGACAAGATTTTAATTTCTAGGTGAAATACCCCTTTAAATCTGAGATTTAAACCAATGCTAAAGTGAACCTCACCCTTCTGGTCTTTGAGGGCAGGTGGAAGTCAGCCAGATTGAATCTGGCTAAAATCATCAAGCTCAGCGTTTTCTCCTTGATGCTTCAAGCTCATTCAGAGCAGCTAATTTTAACTGCCATCACCCTGCCTATGCCAGATTATACAGGGTTGGGCAGGACTGACCAGGAGAGCTCTTCTCCAGAGTGGCCGAAAACAGCAACACAAACTTAAACTGACTTAGCTGAGCAATAAACATGGTGTGCGTCTGTCTCGCCTGGCTCCCTATTATTGGTCTGTTCAGAAGACAGCTTACTAAATTCTCTACGGTGTTCCCTCCTAGTTGTGGGCTTTGATTCTGATTCTTCCTCGTCCAGTTGTCGGAGATCATTGTTCTATTACTGGCATTTCCACGTGGCTGCAGCTTGCGACAGACGCCGTACCTACCCCTTGCAGCAATGCAAAGCCTTGCAAGTTTTTGTCGTGCTGAAGACGAGGCTTCTTCGCCCGGTGAACCCTGCAATTTCCATGACGTTGAAAACAGGATTTAAGACAATTCTGCAGCAACAACATCTAAAAGATAGCATTTAACACAAAGCTCAGCTACTTGTTGCAACATGTTTGAAGACATTCTCAGTTGATGTCCTTATTGTGAGATGTACCTGTCAATCGGGGGATGGGGGATGAGTATTCAACTGATATGCAAAATCAGTCGAGTTCTCTAATGTTGACTTAAGGATATACTAAAAAAAATAGCTGTAATAATAGCATCATTCAAACCTCAAGTGCCGTATTTGAAGTAGCGGGTGGAGTCAGCCTTCAAGTAAACCTAAGCTTGCATTTTGCCAATGATGCAGCGTCTGATAAAGTGAAATGGCAATGTGATTGTCTGATTTCAAGCCTTGGCACCCTGCTGAGAGCTGTGATTGGTCCACATCAACAGCAAGAAAGCCCCATTAAAACCAAAGGCTGACTAGGAGACAGTCATCTGGGCCCCAGGTGATTCTCTAGATTGTATGTGTGTGACCTGGCTGAGAAGCGTGTGTGTGTGTGTTGTGGAATGTCTAAAGAAAAGCGAACAAGTGTGAGAGTGTGGCAGACAGGAGACTAGGTGTCTGAATATCTCCATGGGGACCCTGAAGGCAATGTTTCGTGCGTTCAACCGCCCCCATTAACGACCAGCCACAGCAGGCAACAACTATGACTTGCATCTTAACTTTAAAGTCAACATGAAATGGCATTTGCAAACAATTTTACTTACAAAACATTCAACAATTTTCAAAAGTAGAGGATACCTGCTCAAAAGCAGCTAGGTGAGGACATTAAAACCATGTAGGGTTTTTGACTTTTAATGCAACTAAGTTCTTAATGGAGTTTTGTACGAAAAATATCCATAATTAAAACTTTCAAAAGTAAAATATCTAGCTCTCGCCAGAAAGTCTTCCATATTCAACTTACACAAAAAGTGTAACGCCTCACGCAGTTCAAAAGTTAAATATTGAACCCGGTCTGGCGGAAGGTAGATATTTTACTTTATAAAGTTTTAAATATGGATATTGTTCTTACAAAACCCACTGATTTGCTTCAGAAGGCCCCCATCAGAAGGACCCGTTCATCAGAAAGAAGAAAGTCATATACATCTAGGATGGCTTGAGGGTTAGTAAATCATGGGGTCATTTTCATTTTTAAGTTATCTAATCCTTTAAGTTCAAAGACTGATGAAAATTTTAAAAAAGGTGTACAGCTAATTCAAGCACATTATAACCAGGAGTGTGTATTTAGAAAGTAAATAGGAGTCAAATCTGATTTCATGTTGACTTTAATTCCACTTTCCACCTCCATATCATAGTGTGTAGGAAACTACGTAATACTATTTCGAAGAGTACAACAATGACTGTAGAGCTGTACGCATTCAACGCCGATACCACCCATCTGGAATTAAGATTGAGCAACAACGCAAGATCACAAAACAGATCAAGCACATGATGGAGTGGAAAAAGAGGTGGCGGTGTGGGGCAGAGAACGAGAAGTCAATAGATTGCCTCTTTTCAAGTTCTGTGTTGTGGTTAGGTCTCTAGACTCGGTCTTCACTTTCATTTTCCTCCAAAGACGAACGCACATGCACACACACAGTTGCTGGCGGCACGCGGCGTGGCTCCAGCTGTGGGATTAGAACGCCGTCTCCACGGTCGCTCCTTGTTTTCTCTCCCACCCTGGGCCAAGACTGCAGCACCAAAAACCCTCGCCAATCCTTTCCCTCGCTGCTAATGGGCCTTTCATTTACAAGCTTTCCATTAGCGCACAGACATCAAGCCTCCGCAAACTATGCATGGCCACATGTCAGTCACAGTCACTAGCTGTCGACGAAGTTAGAATTAGGCTAAATGTCCCATTGAGGTCGGCATGACTTTATAGGTCGTTCTACTTGAAACCACATGGTTTAAGGGGATGGAAATCACCTAAGCGCCACGAGACATCAGAATACCACTGAAAATGTAAAATAATTTCGTCTTTTAATACTCTAATTTCCACTGTTCTGCAAAAGTGGCAGAAAGTTCCACCGCCACATTCAGTGGCCTACACGGAATCGGAAACCCACTGACAGGTTCTGAAAGCACTGTCTCCTCCACACAGACCTCCGTGACTCAGATCACGAGCCCAGACCGAATCTGCGTGACCCCTATGTAGTATCAATCATGATCACTGTCTCTCTTCCTCTTTGTCTCCATTCCCAGCAATACTGCACCAGCGCTGGATCCTGCCTGCAAAAATAAATTGGTTGCATAAAAATAAAAGTGGGAGCGAGTCAAAGTGGCGTCACCACAAAGATGGCAGCTCAAGAGACGGAGAGAGCGCGCAACTGTGAGAATTAGGAACGTGTGTGTGTGTGCCTCCTCCTTGAGCGTAGGCTGTGTGTGTGTGTGTGTGTGTGTGTGTGTGTGTAATGCAACACAGACAGCAGCCATTAAAGTGGAATGTGGGGGGTCTGGGCCCCACTAATAAACTATGTGCTGCACATACACACAAAACCCACACTTCAACCGTGACTTCTTGTCTTCATTACAACCATATTATGAGAAAGGGGTGCACCATTGTCACAAAAAACACTTTGATTTATATTTATGACAAAAATAATACATACCAAAATAATACAGGAATAGAATCTATTAGGGGTGTAATGATACACTCGACACGATTCGATACAAATCGCGATACGATCGCATATTTATAAGCCAAATAAAGCAGCAAGTTTTTTATTATTATTAGTATTATTATTATGATGAGGACCCACAAATATTCTCCCATCGCATTATATATAGTAGTTTAATGTAGTAATGTCACAGAAACTCTGTAAACATAATTTTTTTCCCCTGAAGCAGTGCTAACACTTTCAATGCAAGCAGACTCTTCCGGTGCTCGCTATGTCCCGCCTCTCCCGCTATAAGAATAAACCTAAAAAATCTAAAATGCTTTGAATAATCATACTACTGAAACAAAACGTGATTTGATTAGTTAAATGATGTCTGCCCTTCAGATGATCAATCAATCACAGTTCTAAACGCAAGACAGCGTGTCAAAATGACCATTCCCAAACTATAATGGTTAGTTTGTCCAAAAATGTTAATTCTGCATTTATTGACACTCATGTTGTTTTGCAAGAATTTGAAAATCAGCAAACCGAAAAAAACAACGGTCTTGCGTTAAAAGTGGAACTACTTTTTTAATAACTTGACGTGCTGTAGTAGTAATATTGGAGTATTGTAGAATCAGAGGCTATCTATCTTCATCTTGACATGCCGTCTACATTTTTTTTTTCAAAACTCGCATAAGAAGCTCAGAACTCTACAAATCATAATGTGAATTACTGTTGCGTGTTGTATAAAGGTGCTGAATTTAAAAGCAAGTGGTCAAACACCTAACACACATCATGGTATTAGAAGTAGAAAAATAGCTCTTTTTTTTTTTAAGTGTATCATCCATCCACACCTACCCATGCATACTAAAGAACTCTCATTTATAAACCTACGTTGAAAAAGTATTTAAGTCGCAAATATTCTGTAAAAAAAAAGAAAACATGATATAAGGATTTGCACAGGAACTATATCATTTGAGATGAAGAAATATATATATATATACACATTAAATAGGATTTTGTAATCATTCAAATGAGAGCTAGAGAGATTAGACAAGTGTCTTTGATTATAGTTTGATCGTCTGCAGCGTGCAATATAACTTGACATATAAACCCAATTTGCGGCATTTTCTGATGACAAAATTTTTCCCAACCTAGTAACCCAACAATTTATTTTTAGCCCCGTTCTTCCTTTTCAGATAGTTCAAAACTGAAAATAAACATTTGAATGATCCCTAACACTTCACAACTTTCCTCACCATAAGCCTGGGCACAAACTCCAAAGGGGAACGCTCTTGAAAATGTCAGGGAAAGTATACACATCGCAAACTCACAAATTGTTACACGAGCGTGACCACACACACACACACACACCAAAATGACGGCCAAAGCCACACGCTCACACAGACAAACACACACACAGGGGGAAAACTGTCAGCCTCAGTCTCGACAAAACCTCAGAGTTCCCACCAAACCGTGGTCGCCACTAGACACAACACTCCACAAGTCGGTTGAGCTCAAACCTCAGTTAGCAACCTGCTTGGCACAAAGATCCAGCTGCACGGCATTAGAAACATAGGCACCTGAGTTTTTAAATGCATATTAAAGAAAGATATGCTGTTAGATGACACAGCAGCACCTGAACTTTACACCACCTGAGTACAGAAACAAAGAAAGGAAGTCACTGATACAAACCGTATTGCTCATGATAAGATCCAACCCTGTATTTCGAGAAAACTAGCTTGAATCAGACTGAGGAAGCTATTGATCTGAGACTACAGACAGGAAAGCAAATGAGTCTGACTCGAAAGAGATAAAAAAAGAAGAGATATATCCAGCCCTTTTGAACTAAGATGAGACATTATTCAGGCCACAGTGATTGGATCCATCTTTTGATGCCAGCAAATGCCTTGGACAAACCCAACGTGATTCCCAATGACCACAGACACCCATGACAAGATTTCCTACTATAAAAATACTATCTATATTTTAAGCAGAAATCTTAGTAGAGGTGTGTATTTGAACTTTAGCACTGGCAAAAGTAACGCTTATGCAAATGGGAAAAATAATATCTCCAGGGTCTAAAGATGCAACAAGAAAGCTCCAAAGTTGATATCTACACTTCACTTCTGCTGGGATAATTCTCAAAATCATCTGAAAAGAGCCAAGGCAGCTCAATATTAAGAGAGAAAGTAAAATAACATGTCACTATAGGTCTAACTGTGCAGCTGGTTAGATGTTTGTCTATACGTGTTTCCAGGAAAAAACACAGGCCAGGAAACACAGCCAATCTGCAGAGCCACATAAAACACATCAACCAATCGCATGCACACTTCCTGAGTGACTCTAGACAGTCTAAATCATACAAGTAAGAAAGCCTGATTACATGATGTTAACCTAAAAAGTAAGACCGGTTGTCTGCAAGAATCTCATGTCCAAACATTTGAAACAAAAGGTTTCTCCATACTAGATGGTTTGTTATGGAAAAGCTGTATTTTACAAACTCACAGGTTTGGGATGAATTTTAGTGCAGCATTAACTGATACATATCTACTTATCCTTACACAAAAAGGGGGAAAAGCAAAAAACTATACGCTAAAACAAACATATAAATAGTTCCTCACAAAAAAAAACACCCATGGCACGATCTTGCCAATGGAACAGTGAATCATACCTTGCAGCGAAAGAGAAATTATACACCAACACCTACGCTCAGCCCACCCTGACCCAGACCCTCCTTTGAAAAAATAATGGCACCCACCGCCACCCTCCCAAAGCGCTGGCTAATTGCCCATGTGGGTCCCTTAAACTTCATACGCTGGAAGAGACAACAGAGAGCCTGGTTCCAGATGTGAGACCCACATGTGGCAAACTGTTGATATAATGAATAACGCAATTGGAAAAAGGCACCAAAAATAGGCCACTTATTGGCCTACAAGGCAGACAGACAGATATCTTGCTTAGCTGGGCGAGAGTTGACGCCAAACAGAGTGCCAAAGTGCAATCAACTGATGCAACGGTGTATCTTTTTGCATAAACCCTAGTCAGAAGCACATTGGAACTTTAACAGCAGAGGTTTTTCTAAGGCAAAAATGTGCTACAGAAAATACTAAAATAACAGTGTACAAAAATCTCAAAGGTGATCAAAGGAGTAAGGCAGTGACTTCATACCATGACAGTACTATTAATCGGCAGGTAAAATAGCTGGTTTAGGTGACTATTTAATCCCTCGGGTGGCAAAGTAGCTATTCAAAAGAAAGGGGCCGATCTCATCGCTCCAACACAAAGCCTAGGTGTCCTGGGCGGGGAACACCTCACCTAAAAGGAACAATTTGATATGGCACAAAGACTAACCGTATCATTTCCGTTTGTACACATTTCCGTTAATAAAAACTCTAAGTACTGTTCAATCTTAAACTAAATGGTTGAGTCATGGTCAAAATGAATTCATGTGCATACCTGACCTACTACAAGTTGGGATAATTTAACCAAAATGCACTTGCAGGAACTGGAATGCTCTGGATCAATGAAAACAACTAAGATTGGACACTCTGTTACCTTTAAAATCCCAATCTGTTTGGAGTTGACATGAGTTAGTAAGCATGCGCAGAACCCCACCTCTGCACGCCTACACGAAAATGCAGACTTGCGTCCCAGACACGACGCACAACATGGAAAACTTCTACCATACCATAAGAAGGGTTACTTTATACTGCAGACCAAATGAGGGGGAGGACGAATGGAAGAATTAGCTAATGGTTTAATGCATAAGACCACGACTTCAGCGTTGGTGGAGCTCAGACACCCAACAGAGACTGAACTGACATGAACTGGCAGCATTTTTCCATACAACTAGATGAATATTCACCAGAATACTATGAATCAAGTGGTTGTAAGGCACAGATTACAATGCAAGACTACCACAAACAGTTTTATGATAATGGATGAATGGATGGGGGATTACAGCTACTCAGATGTATCAACTCACTATCTTTATCTAGCAGTAACTTGAGCTGAAATCTTTGACATGTTGGTATTTATATTACAATTACGTAATGTAAACCCTAAAGTAACCTTTTTTATTATATTCCTGCCTATTTAAGGGTTAAATAAAAGTGTTGAGCTTTTCAAACAACCAGACCAAGCAAGTAAAAGTGATTGTCAGCTTAAGCAAAACGAGCCATACAAAGTAAACAAAGAAAAGCAGGACTTATTTTACGACCTGGAATCAAGTAAAGCATTCACATGACGTTTACCTTTACATTTTTAGACATAACACTCTATAAATGAACAAAATACAACAGTAAACACAAACAAAGCAGAAATGTGCAATATATGTGTAAAATCCTCCAGCACACACAGAGAGGCGCTGTGATGGGATGCCACTTTCTCAGGGCCAAATGGCTGAAAGTTGCTCGCAAATGGTGGATGCCATACTGGATCAACACAGGCGGTTATAAAGCCATTTTAAACACATTTACATTTTCTCATAAAGCGTGGAGCACCTGGAAGCGTAATAAATACGTTTATTATGTGAATCATATGTAAAACCGCCATGGCTGTCTAGGTCGGCACGGCTCAAAAGTTGTGAAAACTTGTGTGGGTTCCCAAATATCGATTTTAATCCCTATACGCGAACGCTTTCGGGTAAGCGAAAAAGACAGAATGACAGCTAGACAAAGAAAAACTGCAAATGTCATACAATATCGGTATAGCCTACACAAAAACATCCGACTTTATCCAAAACTCGTTAAAACTAACTTTGTCAACTAACGTTAGCTGCCTGGTTGCGCTTATTTCAACTTTACAAGGCTTTCGAAACAACATAGCAACGCACACTGTGACTTTTAGCATTCGAGTTAGAGTCGTTTCAAATACGAATATTACAAACACAATCTAAGGGGGATTAGCGGGATGCATATGCAGAGAGAAACACACCTAAAACGACAAACAACTCAAAACTCAGTAAAATTCGTTTTAGCCTCTTGTTTTTCTTATTACAGCAATCTAAAGTTGGTTGAAATCGATCTGGTGTTGTTGTGTGGGAAAACTTACCCGTATCGCCCGGGGTCTTCATGTTGGAGAGTATAGCTTAGCAGTCGTGCTAACTGAGAAAGAGAGTGAGTGAGAAAGAGAGAGAGAGAGATGAAATGAACTTCTTCCTCTCGGTGAGCTCAGGATTGCACACAAAACTCCTCTGTAAACTTTTCCTCCTCAAATCCAGCCCCTTCACTCGTCCTCCCCCGGTTTGTTTTGAGTTTTCGTGTTTTGTTTTTCCTCCCCAACGTGGAGGACGTTGTTGCCTTGTGGCCGGACAGACTCGCTCTTTTACGGTCAGATATCGGAGCGCGTCGTGCCGATGGAGGAGGTTCGTGTCCGCGCTGAACTCCTGATTACTTCATATACGCTTCGAAGTTGCATATTCAAGCCTTCACGTTGAAACACGAGGCGAAGCCGACAAAATCAAAACAAACGAGAAGGCAGAAATGACCGATCCACTTTTCTCCCTCTCTTTCCACGGACTTTTTCTTTTTCCACTCACTCCGTGCAACTCTCTCTCCCGTCTCTGCCCCCTCCCTCCTCCTCTTCTATCGGGGTGTCGTGTTTCGTTCTTCCAGCCACACGGGGCCGCCCACGCTAAGCGGGGGAGGTAGGGGCGGAGAGCGCGCGTAGCCACGCCTACTCACCGTTTGTGCCTGGGCTGGCGTCACTGCGGCGTTGCTGCGGAGACCGCCAACGCCGTCCGATTTCGGCTAACATAGCGAGGTGCCGATGACATGTTGTCCCACAGAAACAGACCGAAAACCAATAAAAGCTGTCGTCAGTGGTGGTCTAACGTTCCTCAAAGTTGACACTGCAAAAAAATAGCTTTGTATTAATGGCTGTTGTGTCACTTAGTGAGTAATAGTTCACCCAGAAAGTGAAAATCTGTTATTATTTACTCTTCGTCGTGTTGTTCCAAACCCTCTTTCTTTCTTCAGTTTAACTCTAAAAAGTTTAACAGAATATCACAGCTGCTGCTGTGAACATGGATAGAGTTTAAGCACCATAGTTCATGCATTACATTTTTTGATACATTTATGATTCTGTCATTTTCTTAAAGGCACAACATGTAAGATTTTTGGATTAAAATATAAAAAATAAACACTAAAACAATGTTAGCCTATATATTTTGTTGACTTGTGTATATACATTATCCCAAATGTTTCAAGAGTGTTTAAATCCAGAGAAATAAGCGGATTGTGTCCGTGCGTCGCCTGTCAGTGACATCATACCCGCATTACCCTCAATTTCCGGTTTTATTAAACCATGGAAACACCAAAGACGTTTTAATATGTCTTTATCAGACTGGTGAGCAACTGTTTGGATCCACAGAAAATATTTTTTATATAGCTCAACACAAGTTTTATTGTTTAAATTTACATGATTTACCACGAGTACCATGTTTTACCATGCCTAATATTGATCTAGCTTACTACAGTGTCCAACAAGTGTCTCATAGTCGCCACTGATGGAACGCACAGAGAAGCATTATAACATAACTTTCAACACAATAATGTATCTAATATGATAAAACAGCACTGCGTATGACTGGAAAAAGCGGAAGCGGTCGTCTGCAGTATAATAAAAGCTCAGCGAAACTCAGGCAGCAATCAAGCAGTCATACGCAGTGCTTTGTTTTGATAAGGCGAGCCCTAGTAGCAAAAAACTACATATTGTGGCTTTAAGCTTGATAATTTACATTGTGCGATAAAGAGCAGCTCAGAAAAAAAAAAGAGTTGAATGATTCCTGCGCCCCTCCTGCCATGATGAAGATTAACTTGCTGAAAAAAGTAACAGGCAACCACCATTGTTGGCAGTGAACATAAGTTTACCAGCCATACATATAAGCTACTGGCTATAAATATAGAGAGAACAATAACCTTTTGCAGAAAAGGGCATGGGTCCATCAGATGTTGAAAATCTAGCTCATTTGTGCGAAGCAAAGGGTCAGTGTCATAGCATACGGATCGAACATGACAGAATGTTCTTCAAGGTTGTTTACTCAGAAAAACGCAATTGTTATTGAGAGTGCTAAATGTGGGCTGGAGTGAGAAACGAATGTGAGTCTGTAGGTGGCCTTCTCTTTTCCTTATCTCTCATTCTTTTCCTCCACGCCTCCCTTTCTCACTGACTGTAAGAGCCGGAGCAGTTGTCAGTGGAAACTCAAGGGTAGTAGATGACATTTGTAAAGCATTTGCACGTAAGTGCTAAATTACCAGTTCAGCGTTAATGCTACTTGCGAACACACGCACATAGGCCGGGCCTTGACTTCTGGTGTGCGAATCGTATCTCTGGGGACTTCCGAACACTGAAAATGCGACAAAACCCGTAAATGAAAGCCAGTGTGAAATAAATGAGAAGCAACATTTGTCTTTAATTAGCCATGATACATTTCACACATAATGTTCAACCTCCATCATTCGACGCTAATTAACATTTGAGGAAAAAGTGACATCAACCAGTAATTGATGTTAATTTGAAGAAGGCTCTGGGTGTAAAACCCTGAATACAGCCATTTGCTGGTGCATAAGCAAATGACTCAAACGAGCAAGACAAGGAAAGAGACAGAGATCTGGTTTGTGGCCTCGTTTGGAGATGTTTTCTTTCACTCCTCTCCTTTGTGGCACGACCCCGCCGTCTCTAATCAGAATGACAGACAGACGCGCAGAAGAGAAAGAGAGGGGGAGAGACAGAGATGAGAAAAAGAGGAGTCATACTCGAAGCAAATGGGCCTTGGGAACATACAAACTGGTACACGGCACAGGACGAACTCTAGTGCTTCTTTAGTGCAGCGCTAATGGGCAATTCACATATTGTTAGAACTTAATGAAAAACATAACCATGCGCCTACAGAAATAACCCTTTTTTGGGAATCCAAGAATATCAAAGCGATGGAAGGACATAGCAGTGCAAGTACGTCATAAAGATTACTCCAAAATGGATTTGTAGGGAGAAGAAAGAGGTAATTTATGTGCAGCTTTTTCCATGGTATTCTCAGACAGCGTTTTAACATTTGCGCGCTCCCGAATCTGCACGCTGACATGCACATGATCATGTAAAGACATGGAAGGAACCAAATTCACTGAATCACTATTTCATATATAGTGATAGAAGCTTTGATAGAAATTAAAACTTTTATTAATCAAGGACACACTAAATTGATCAGAATTTACAGTAAACTTTCACAAGAAATTCTATTTAAAACGAATGCTTTTCTTTATTAAAAAATCCTGAAAACATGTAGCACGATTTCCACAAAAATATCAAGCAGCACAACTGTTTTCAACACTTGACAAGGTTTCAAGTTAACAACTGTATTTAACATAAACTAAGAATGATCATTTATTAATCTTAGTTAATGTTAATTTCTGCATTTACTAATACATTATTAAAATGGGGTCTAACGCTATTTCATGCATTCTGAGGTATTCACACAGTTAAAAAGATATGAGCTGGACGTATCATATGACGGAGTATTTCTGAGCCAAACAAACTCCTTCAGGATTAGAATACGTTTCGGAAAGTTATCTTTAGAGTATGGCCCTGTATAACTTCATAAAGGGTGAAATTCCTTGCATGGGCACTTCTCCCGGAAGAGTGTGCACACATCAACCAGAGCGAGAGCAAGAGCAAGCCCATCAACAAGCCTCCTTCGGTTACGGAAGCCGTCGGCAGCGCTGTCATTTTGTTGTTAGACCACGAAATCAACAATGTCACTAAAGAAGTGTGTTTTTGGTTGTGAGGGAAAGATAACCTTGTTCAGCTTCCCAAATAACCCAACGTTAAGCGAACAGTGGATGCAGTTTGTTTCTCCGGAGCAACAACGGAGTTCTGCAAGTGTGTTTGTTTGTTCCTGGTCATGAGTGGAAACCGCTGGCAGTGAGTGAAACTGCATCAAATGTATATTTTGTTGGAAATCTGCGTGTAAGTGCATATAATGTAAACAACATGAACGTATAGTGAATCGAAAGTTATCCAGGGATAATGACATGGTGTATTGTGTGTGTGTGTACTAGATATGAAGGCAATACTATTCTATAGGTACTCAAGATTAACATGAAATTTGGCCGAAACTGTGTGTTATGTACCCTTTAACATTAGTTAAAGGCACAGTATGTCATTTTCAGCACTAGAGGTCGCTTATTCAAAACAAAGGCGTAGCTTGATGACGCCATGTATGCGTGTGAAATCATGGGAGTTGTCGTCTTAAAAGGAAGCTCCGCCATTTTTAGAAATAGGGCTTATTCAACATCTTTCCTTCATTTAGATATGTGGGCAAGTGCATTTTTGTCTCAGTGCATGCATTGTTTTAGTTTGGCAGGGTCGCCGCTAGCTTAGCTTAGCATAATGAATGGAATTCTATGTTGCCAGCTAGCATGTCCTGAGTAAAAGTGATCAAAAAGAAAAAAAAACCCACCTGATAAAGGAATCAGACCGACTCGGGCAGAAATCATGTTCATGAATGAGCGGATGTACTGAAGTTTTATTAACGTTACGGTGATATGAAGCAGGGCGGGGCGAGAGCCGTAGGAAAGGAACAAGGCCGCTGGAGTGAATGCTAAGGAGAGAGACCTCCGTAAAGCACCGGTCTCTGAGCTTTTATTATGCGTAAGCCGCAGGCGACCACTTCCGCTCTTTCAGTTGCATATGTGGGGTAAAGTATTGCTGTTTTACATGGTTAAAACAATCATACTAAATACATTTGAGTGTGTTGAAAGTTATAACGTTACGCTCAGTGGCTGGTATGAGAGACTTGTCACACTTTGCAGTAATCTTGATCGATATTAGAATATCATATTAATAATAACTGGATGACTTAAAGACTGCTGCTAAATGACATGCAATTAATTCTAAAATATATTGTATGATGGCGAAAGCTCTCTCTGATTATGCCATATTAGCCACTTGACAAAAGTGTTGTCTCATGATAAAAACATGGTACTTATGGTAAATCAAGAAAACAATCAAACAATAAAACAAACTGTTGTTATCCAAACAGTTGCTCACCTGTCTCATAAAACACATAATATATTAAAGTGTCTTAGTTGTTTCCATGGATCCAAGTAAAACCGAGGGTAGCGTGGATTTCCGACGCAATGATTTGTGAATTCTGGATTTAAACATTGTTGGAAACGTTTGGAATAATGAAAATACACAGGTCAACAAAATATATATCATTGTTCTAGTGGTTTTTGGGCATTTTACTCTAAAAATCATATTATATTGTGCCTGTAATGCACTGTGGACTAACATGAACAAACAAACGGCTGTATTCTTTATTAACTTACATTAATGAATACTGTAACAAATGTATTGCTCATTGTTAGTTCATGTTAGTTAATACATTAACTAATGTAAACAAATGAGAGCTTATTAAATGTGTTTCCAAAACGAGCAATGAATCAGCAATTAGAACTGATTTGATTTGATGCGACACCGAAGACTGGAGAAAAGATGCTGAAAATTCATTCACTCAAATAAATTACACTTTAAAACATTAAAATAGAAAACAGTTCAATTGTAATAATATTTCACAATATTACTGCATTTACTGTATTTTGTTGCAAATAAATGCGGCCTTAGTAAGCATAAAAGATTTCTTTCAAAAACATTACATCTTACCAACCCCAAACCTTTGAACAGTAGTGTTGTTCACTATGGGAAAGAAGTGAAAGGAAATACAATATAATGGAAAAAAACAAACAAATCATTATAATTTCGACTCACAATATTTTAATGTTTCTTTAATCAATTGATGACTTATACAGTAAAAAAATAGAAATATCAGAACCAGTTTAAGTACACTATAGCATCAGCTAGTATATATTGGTTGTAGGGTTAGGGTTAGTGCATATGGGTATAAAAGGCTACACTAAGGCTAAATCCTAAATAGAATACTCTCTTCTTGAGTAGGTACTTATTTTGAATAAGCAATTACTTCACGACCACAAAAAAATATGTTTATAAAGTATGAATGTGTGTAGTATGAATGTAATCCGGACGTACTACACACGCCATGTTGTCACTATCCTCTCCCGTGGCCTCATGGGATAGTAAAGTGTCCATCGTATGCACACTTCAGAATCTCGCCGGAATCTTGCCTATATGTGTACTAAGAATTCTGACATACTTCTTTTGAGGCATAATGTTTTTTACCTATTATAGTACTAGGGAAGTATGCAATTTCGGATGTAGCCAATGTGCGCTATATAGGAAATTTGATTTCAGAGCATTTTGGACACAAACTTGTGTTTGTACTTTAATGAATTTTAATTTTAAGCAAGGTTATGCTTAAATTAACAACTTTTTTCTTCTCACATTCTTAAGGCACACCCAACTTGTGTTTAAATTATTCACTTGTCTTACATAGAGACAAGATAGATGTCATAACAAATCAAAGTGTTTCTTTAGCCTGTTTTCCTTTACTTCAACTTCTCACCCGCTGACAAGTCTACACAAAACAACACAATCGCTGCAATTAGCTTCCCATCTCCCACACATTTGAGGGCCAATGATCACTCGACCGAGTATTCAGAATGAATGAGGAAGATTAATCACCGACAGCTAAAAGTACTGATTAATGAGTGGTCATTAAAACTTCATGTAGGAATGATCAAAGCAACGCATGTAGGTCGTGGTCAGGTTTACCATGCAACAAATGGAAGCCTGTTGAGAAAGGCAGAATGGGGGCGGAGGGGAATGTTTCTTTAAACTAAAGTGAGCTCTGATGAAGGAAATCTAATGGTAATGCAATTGGTGTTCATAGGCAAAAGTGTCCTCTCTTTTAGTCATCTTCCAAACATTCCTATAGTTCTAGTAGTAAATACCCCCCACTGACCCCGTGAAGGGGGCCCAATATACACATCCACATATGCATGCAGAATCCAAACACACACACTCAGACGCACAAAGGGAGCTTTGTGCACCAATGATGGAAGGTTCTTGTGTGTGTGTGTGTGTGTGTGTGTGTGTGTGTGTGTGTGTGTGTGTGTGTGTGTGTGTGTGTGTGTGTGTGTGTGTGTGTGTGTGTGTGTGTGTGCGTGTGTAATTGGTGTTATGAAGGTGTTTAAAGGTGTCAAGGTCAGCAGAACGATATACCATTTTGATTTTCTCACCAAGTTTTTTAAAAACACTGAAAAACTACAGTCTCATCTTCCTGGCTTCCCAACTCAGAGAGAGAGAAAGAGGCCGAGAGAGATATAGAAGTGCTGTGGGACCAATAGGGAGGAATTCTCAAGGGAATTGGGGATTAGGAAAGAGTGTCAGGAGAGAGAGAAAGGAAGGGGTGGGGCTAAAGTGCTAAAAGTGCAAGGGGTAAAAGCAGCAGCCCAAAAATGGAGGGGGAAGGGCATCGGGGAAAGAAAAAGAGCGAGAGTTTATGTATACATCTCTGTGTGTGCGTGTAAAGGAGCGCGTGAATAGACTCTTTGTGATCAAAAGACTTGTTTATTTTCTTGGCGCTTGAACTCTTCAGGAAACACATTTGGCCTGTCTCTCCGCTGTCTGCCACACTAACCTCATAACACACACCTTTGACTTTACACACAACTTCAGAGACAGATTTTACAGTGCTGCGATCCCAAAGACAATATCTCCTGTTCAAACGCACACGTATATCTCAAAGGGATTCTTGATGAGGACCATGCAAATTGACGTCCATGTTTTCTCTTTCAAGTACACATAAACTCTCCCTCTCATTCTGTTCAGTGTCCCCTCACTCTTTGCTTCTCCTTGTCCCAGCTGGTATTCACACATTTCTAATAGGATTACCACACTTTCACTTTGGGGAAGAACAGATATATGTAAACGAAGGATGTTGGGGTGAAAGTAACGAGGTAAGGAAAGCGATTTATGGGGTTGCTGCTTGCATATGCAAAACTACACATTGCTTGGTTGCTAAGCTGTTGCTTGGGTGTTCAGAGTGGTTGCCAGGGAGTTGCCATGCAGTTCATATGGTCTTTTTGTTTTCTAGGACATCGCTAGGCCATGAAGGTGCCTGCTAAGCTGTTGCTAGGGTGTCCTAAGTGTTGTTTTGCAGTTACTATGGTGTTATTGGTTTGTAGGACATTGCTAGGCTGTAAAGTTGGTTGCTAAGCTGTTGCTAGTGTGTGTTGGGTGTTTGTCGGGGTGTTGTTGTGCGATTAATATGGTGTTTTTGGTTTCTAGTACATTGCTAGGCCGTGAAGGTGGTTGCTAAACTGTTGCTAGGGTGTCCTGGATGGTTGTTGGGTGTAATTATGCAGTTACTATTGTGTTTTTGGTTTCTAGGACATTGCTAGGTCGTGAAGTTGGTTGCTAAGTTTTTGCTAGAGTGTACTGGGTGGTAGCCAGAGTGTTGTTATGTGGTTACTATGGTGTTTTTGGTTTCTAGGACATTTCTAGGCCATGAACTTGGTTGCTAAGCTGTTGCTTGGGTGTCCAGGGTGGTTGCCAGAGTGATATGTGGTTACAATGGTGTTTTTCTGTTTGTTTCTTGGACATTGCTAGGCCCAGAAGGTGTTTGCTAGTTGGTTACTATCCAGCCTAACCATAAGAGCTCACCCTGAAGTGTCAATAGCAAATAACCAAATTTTGGGGTAAAAACAACACAAAGATGCAGAAAAAGCCCAAATGTGCATAAAATGTATCACTTGATAAATTACTATGTACTTATACTTACTATATACTTATAACATATTTAAAATATATAATAAATTGATCTTCTTTTTTTTTAAGTAGACATAAACTTCAAACTAAACACATTTACATTAATAATTCACTCAGAAATGAAAATGTCCCCCAGTAAATTGATTCTATTTATGATTATTGCTCCAAAATTTACAATATCATTCACTAACACAAGGGAGGATTTGCCAGGTTTTTTTGTTGTTGTTTTTTGCAGCTTTTTCAATTTTTCCACATAAATTTAATTCAAAAAGAAATATTTCATGATTTTCTAAGCCCTAGATATGGCTCACATCTCTCCTTCAATGGAAATATGTGCAGTGAGCGCTGACATTTAATACTAGGGTTTACCACCAAGTATGAGCGATAGAATTGAAATAGACCGAGAAAGTGATGAA
Organism: Gobiocypris rarus; assembly: GCA_023029165.1. Classification (NCBI taxonomy): domain Eukaryota; kingdom Metazoa; phylum Chordata; class Actinopteri; order Cypriniformes; family Gobionidae; genus Gobiocypris; species Gobiocypris rarus. The sequence goes on along the minus strand of CM040919.1, from coordinate 32,005,143 downwards.
AAGAGTAATACAGACTTTAACAAATGAAACTTATTTGTTTCAAACTCCAGGTGGATACTGTACTCATATGGGGCTAATGACACTGACTTACCCCTTCCTTTAAGCAAATCCAATGAGAATGTAGCATTAATATATCACACGCATGTATACACACGCCATCAGGCAGCGCGTACACGGGCACCCTCCAGCTATTTAAAGTAAATATTTCAAAAGTGGTAAAACCAGGTGCCCTCCGACTACTTGATTAGGTGTAAATAAAGTCAACTGTAATCCCTGAGAGAGGGAGACTGTGTTTGTATGTGTATGTGTGTAAGGCCTCATAAGCCAGCGAGGAAGAGAGACTGAAGGAGAGGAATGCAAGAGTTATATTTGACCCATTTCAGGCACTATGCCAAGCACTGTGCCAAGCCTATGAGAGCGAGAGAGCGCGCGCTGGAATGAGGGTGAGGAATTAAAAGTGAGAACAGAAGTAAATTGTGGAGCAGAGACACGGGGCACCAGCCGCAAGAAACATGAGCGAGGTTAAGTGTTAGAGGACACCGAATGGCTACGAGAGCGTACGCTTGTTTATAAGCGGCTGCGAGGGCCGCTGGTATGTACAGAACGATGGCAGTCTATATCGGGTCCGGCATGTGTGTGTTGACAGTGTCTCCTGTATCTCAGCTAGGAACTCTCTCTTCCTACTCCTATTCGCACTATTCACGACTTCCTACTCGTCCTTCTCCTCCTTTCGCTCCCTCCCGTGCACGGACGTGCTCTCTTTCCATCGCTCTTTTGGCCCAAAATAGTCACAGAGTGAAAAATTTCAAACCGACATCTACACTTTGTTTTGGTTGGAGTCGTCCTCAAAGTCCCCCCAAAATTTGTTTCATATTAAAGCAACAAAGCTCAGAGTTATATTTAAGAAAAAAGGACAGTGGGATGAGGAAAAAACTGCGAGGGAACTGAAATGATGGGGTAGTATTAGGATATATGGGGTATAAAGTAAACGTGAGACGGAGCGCAGGGTTCGGAAAGAGTGAAACGGTGCCGGGCGAGTCTGTCGAACACTGCAGACTGTGTGGCAACGGTGGCCTCATTACCTCACTGGCAATGAAGTCTCGGCCCTGCCTTTTAACACAGAGGAAATGTGTGTGTGTGTGTGTGTGTGTGTGTGTGTGTGTGTGTGTGTGTGTGTGTGTGTGTGTGTGTGTGTGTGTGTGTGTGTGTTGCAGTGAGAGGAACACAGTGTCGGTTTGTGAGGGGGAGAGAAATAAAGAAAGAGGGTGAGAATATGTGTTTGCGTACCCAGTGCCAGGATGACTGTGGTGTGCCGACAGCTTGCCAATGCTCCAACCTCAATCACGTTCGTCGGGTGTCGAGAAACACCTCGCGGTGTCTGTTGCTATGGCCATTAGTCTCCAACCGCATGGAGATATAAGCCAAGATAATAATACATAATCATTAAATGCTGTTATAATGACAAGCCACCGGGATGCCTACGTCGCAGTTTGGCGTACTGAACAAAGGATTCAAGTAACTATATTTAACACTTACCAGCTTAGGCCTTTTTTGTTGTGCGCTATATAATTGCAATGTGACTTTTCGAATACAGTGAAACTTAGTCAAACGCATTAACACTCACAAAAATGAAAAATCTGGATTAGAACAGTTTAGGAACGACATGAGTACCCCTCTAAAATATTCTAGTGGACGGGTACTGTGTGCAAAGTGGATGTAGTTTAGGATTCTGCCACATGGAACTGCATGAGTGACTGTAAGCTGGCATGTATTGTGTCAATTTCTTCTCGCCTCTGCAAGTAGTCCAGCTTACATGTTTGGCCAGCTGATTAGAGAATGGCAATGTGGCGTCAGCAATGCAATGCATTCTGGGACTTTAGGGCACAGACACTACAGTAGAGACTGAGTAGTAGTAGCGGCTGTACACTAGTCTAGTTCTGGAGGAAGAGTGACCTCTGACCCGATGCATAACTGTTGCCCAGCCCTATTTGTTTGAACCATGAAAGGCATCTACTCTCACCTAAGCTTATGCTACTCTAGTCTCAGCCTCTGACCTTTGGCTGAACATCTGATGTATATGGCACACTTACTGTATGTGGAAACACTTCAGGAGTTTTGAAGTTGTCATCTGATTGGTTGAATCGGTCCGCCTGGAAACAAATGCAGCGATTCCAAACTCCCTTGTGGAAGAAGAACTCCGTCGTTTTTATAACTGTGACAATGAACGCTTACCAGGATCAACTAAACGCTGGCTTTTTAAAAGTATGTGAAGTTTGCGGCTCCATTGTTGTAGTAAACTTGCACAATGTTTTTACATTTTCACGGCCTATACATGACACGGAACAAAACAAACTGAGACTGGTTGTGTTACATGTCAGTCAAACGTCCTCTTGGGCGGTCCTTGACCAATGAAAGCTGTGATACAGTCCAGACATTCTGCCATCAGTCTGAAGGTATGGCAACGCGAGACGCTACTCTTACATCAGGTCAGAGGTCACTCTTCCGCCAGAACTAGACTCGCGTTACCAGAAGCCAGTGATTATGGTTTATAAAGTTATAAATATGGATACTTTTCTTACAAAAACCCATCTCTTCACTTTAGAAGGCTTTTATTAACCCTCTAGAGTACTATGGGCTACAGTTACGATGGATGAATGCACTTTTTTGTGGTTAAAAAACAAGGTATTACTCACTCCCATTATAAAGCTTGGAAGAGCCAGGATATTTTTGTGTTGAAGAAAGTCATACATCTAGAATGGCTTGAGGGTGAGTAAATATATTTTGTGGTGAACTAACCACTTAACACTAATTGTTATCACATTATTAAAGTATTCACAATTAGATAGAAGGGATGCACAAAATAAATCGAATAGTTGATGCTGCCTGCAAAACAAGTCAACTAATCTGTCTAGTGAAAGCTTTGAATAATGTGGCTGGTTTTGTGTCCACTTTACCCCAAGGGTATGCCCTACATGACCTACCCTTACTAGTCAGATCCATGTTCAAATCTGAGTAACAGTAGGGGTTTTAAAAAAAATGCTAGATAGGTAAAGCTATAGGTAAAATCAACCATTTGGATTATTTATTTTGTGTGTGTGTGTGTGTGTCTGTGGAAATTTCTGTCTTTTACATTTAACTAAATATGGGAAAAGAAGTTTTCCTAACGTTGAAAAGCATTTGTACTTGTTCCGCAGCTTCAAACCACTATTCATACTCACAGCTAACATTCAAATATATATTCAAAATAACTCACCCATCACACCAGGTTCTGTCACGAGATGTGGATTAAACAGTCAATATTTGAATTCTCACCGCAGACACTTTGTCGGTTTTGCAGGCGGAAATTTTCCCGTAATCTAGTAAAAATCTGTTTGGTGGGAGACTGAGGGTCACCGTGTGAAATCAGATGGAGTTTGCCGTCCATCTGGTGGTTAAACGTGGTATTGCACATCTCTGCAATAATTCAAGGTAATCAAAGCAGAATGAAAAACACGCGGGGAAAAGCGTGTGGGAATCGTGGCTTCTTGTGTTTCAACGTTCCAAACAACATTAAAAGGAACAAGCTATAGTTTAAATCCGACTGTATTCTAAAAATGTTAGCTCGCTGTTTTCTAATTGGTCAATAGCTGCTACAAACCAACTGGTCATACCATCTTCTGTGAGTCTGTTTGAACAGCTTGAAACTGGCTAGAAACCAAATCATATGCAAATGATTGTTTCTTTGGATTTGTTCAAAACTCATATTTTAGTTTAGGAAATGGAGTAAATGTAGCAACTTGAAGTACCATACCATTTTTGTTTAATTATTAAAAAGAAAAATGACATGGTGTAGGCGACTGCAGTCATGCTGCCTTCACGTGCTAGCAGAAATGTCCTTTCTTACTTTTTTTTTTTAGCAGAAATGTCCTACTTCCCACTTCTGAAGTCGTGATTACAAGCTCATCACATTCAAATTTTGGCTTGAGAGGGCGTTCATGTCCAATTTTTTAACTAGGAAACTACGATAATTCCGATAACACGTGAAGGCAGCAATAATTTCTGAGACTAGGACGTGCGCTTCATTAAAGCTAGACGGGTAGAAGGTAAACAGACTGTTAAGAGTTTCAAACGTTCCAAATATTTATGTGTCAAGCGTTTAGAAGTGACAGCACAATGACGCAAAAGAGGTCAAGAACTGCTTGTAGATGTTAAAAAGTGGTGCTTGACCGACTTCTCAAAACATATCATAACTAGCTTTTAAGAAAGTGGTTCTTTGAGACTCTGGCCTTAGCAGTCATCAGCTTGTTAGTGTTCAAACTTGAAAGTGTTTGGGAATGCCTTACATTCCCATACTTGATGTTTTTTTTAATAAGGACCTGGATTTCCATTGCGTGACAGTTGGCAGGTGTGACATAAAGGTATTCTTTCCTAACTAACAATTTCTTAGCTAACATAAAGTTAACATTAGTCAGTTACCTGTCATTTAGAAGAAACACTTATTGAAGAATAGTCCACGTGGAGTTGCGGCTAACATTGCTAAAACATTACTAATCTTTTTTGTGTGGTTATATGTAATTTTAATATTGATCACTCACCATGGCAAAGCTATAAATTACTGTAAAACGATTATTTAACCAGACTTACAGCTAATATACTATTACACGTTTTGTCCATTTATAAAAGAAAAGTTGGGAAATGTGGAGCAAGTGCTTTTAAGGAATTTTAAGCTTTAAATTTCGTTTTGCAATTTCACTATAAATTTGATGTAAACTCTGGGTTGGCATTCTTATTTACATTATTACAAAATGAAAAACATTGATTGGACAAGTGCAATGCACAGAAGCAAGCATCTTGTTTTAGTAAGGAAATTCACAGCCTAAATTGATTTATCACTTCATGTTTCCCTCAGATGCTGAAACTAAGGCTGCATCTGAAATCACATACCTCTACTGTATAGTAGGCGAAAAACAGTACTCGTGTTAATATTAGAAAAGCTTTCCAGCTCTCGAGAGACCTAAGCAGTAAGACCTGAAAATGGATGCCAAAGTGTTGTGTTGTTTCTGCGTTTTCCGTTTCACAGAAACAAGAATTGTTGTTGGACAGCTTTGAGTGTCATTGTTTGCCTGGAGCTGGTGTTCTCCTGGCCACTAACAACCAACAGATTGCTTCTTGTGCACTGTGTTCATTTTATGTTCTTCCTTGTCGTTCGTTTGTCATCTTCGCTTTATTTTTCCCAAAGCATTATTTTGCTTCAGCTTTAACGAGACATCCACTCTTGCATTGTGTTTGTGTGGGTTGATTTCAAATATCGACAGTGTTTGTCAAAAATCGCTTACCTTTAATAAAGCAGGCATTGTTTACCTTATGATCGGTTGTCTGTTGGTAACCAACTTGTGATATTCAACATGTTGTTTGACACTGTAAAAGCGCTTCCAGGCCGATTTTTGGCATTTGTGCTGATAATTAGGCAGATTAATAGGCAGGTGCTTCTGCAAGCAGCTAAACACTTTGTGCGCAAAAAATTAAAAATAGCAACAATTTCGTTCTAGCCTGTGTCAGTCTCCTACAATGAAATTGTTGAATAAAGTCAAGTTATTTGTTTTTTTGAACACAAAAAGTAATCTCAACGCTTCATAAAATTAAGGTTGAACACTGGAGTCTGTTTTAACGATGGTTTTACTATCTTTCTGGACCTTGAAAGTAAATTGCAGTCTCTGGAGGGGCCTGAGCTCCGAATTCATTAGAAATATTTGTGTTCTGAAGATGAACGAAGGTCTTGCGGGTTTGGAACGACACGAGGGTGAGTAATTAATGACAGAATTTTCATTTTTAGGTAAACTAACCCTTATCTTTCATTCTTAATCTAGCCTTATACATTTCATTGGTTAAATATGATGCTACTTTTGGAGAGAGAATGCGAGTAAGTTTTTGAGCTGTATTGTTAGCGACCCTTCAACCAGCTGTAGTTTACACTACAAGTGGGCATGGGTACAAAAACCTAAATTATTATTGTAGCCTGCATATAAGCTCCGACATTATCAATTCTGTTTCTGTACTGGAGAATGTCTCCCTCTGAGCCTGCGTGTGAGACGGAGCAACTCACACTGTCTATAGATTAGTGTATACTCTAATATAATATAGACTATAGAGTCTGTAAATATTAAACCTTAAAAGACTATTTAAATAAGAATCCTGCATGTTCTGCGTGTCTCTGTGTGAATGAATGGAGCGGACGAGGTTTCATTTACAACACACACACAGAAGCACGCATGGCGCTCGTGCTTTTTTCAGCCTTTGCAGTCTCATTATGAGGACATGAACTTCATCTCCAGAGCCACTCTGAGATTCACTTCATGAGCATTTTTCAGTGTCTTTAGAAAAAATCGTCATATCCTAAAGACACAGAAACTCAAAGGTCTTCACGGCAACCAGTCAAAATAAAAGTTCAGTTTAACGTTACAAATATATTATGCGTTTTAATTATAACAGTATACAGCTCAGTTGTGCAGCATGTGACAAAAAAGTTTGTTTTATTTCCTATGATTCAAATATAAATTAAAGTTTCATGTCTTCATTTACCAGAAAATACACTACACAGAATTTGTGGGGGAAATAATAATAATAAAAAATACTATTGTTTTTATGAATTCAATTAATTAGATATGCTTTTCTATTATTAAATGTATCTAATCCATTAAAATGGAATCCAGGAAAAAGAAAATTGAACAAACATATTGTCATCATCATAATATCGGCATAATATCATAATCATATCATATGATTATTATCATCATATCATATAATTATTATCATCATAATATCATAATATACCCCCCACCCCCACACACAAGCTTTTTGAAAGATAAAGTAGAAAACAGAACCAGACATGGACACATTTTTGGTCTAAAGTTGCACTTTAATCCTAACACTTATTGGCTGTTTGGCCCCCTCCCGTCTTTGCCCACCCCGTTCCCACCCCATACAACAGGCACACAGAGAGCGATGAGTAACAGACAGTTCAACAGTTCGGAACAAAATCCAGATTCAAATCCAGAGCGGATTACAAATTCCATGAAGAGCTTCTGAGGTAAGAGCGAGACACACCGACAGAGAGGAAAAAGGGTCTTCGCAAAAACGCAGATACAGAGTCGAAAGTGACCATCGTCATGTAGTTAGCATCGTCGTCATCAACATCAAATGTCAAAAAGAGAAGCGGGTATGTGTTCTGAGAACAAAAGGAAAAGCATCTGCATGTTTCCTGACAACATGTTACGGCGGAACTCTTTGGTTTCAACTCTTGAGGTTTTAGCATGAAAATCTTTCTTTGTTGACCTAATCAGTTACCTTTGGATTGAAGCTGTAGTAGTTGAAGGGGAAAGAAAAAAGATAGAAAAAAAATCAATGTTGCATTTGATATTCATTTAAACCCAGTAGCATCTCTAATTTGAACGTAGCTAAGAAAGAAAATTCAGAGAACAATGCCGTTTAAATGTGAGATCTATCTCTATTTGGCAATGCAAACCGACAGAACATACTGCACAATGACACCGCTGCAGTCGTGGACATTCCTGCTGTATATGGTTGAACAGTTTTGCGTGTGCATGTCTACAAGAACGTCCATGCATTTGAGCGCGTCTGGTATGTGAGAGGTCCCGCGGTAGAGGTTTAACTTTGGTATCATTCAGGGCCCTCTACAGCAGAGCCGCCCACACACACCAACACACAGAGATATATATATACAAAAACCAATAATCACATGAGCAACGTACAGATAGAAAACCGATGTGAAAACCAAATCTGCCATCAACTGTTCTTCAACACCGATCGTGGGCCGGATATTTGAACCGGACGTTGGATAGATCATCTGGGGAAGTCTGTGAACCCTTATACTCACGCGAAAAAGACGCTAAAAAGACCCTCTCCTGAGCAACATCTCCTCTGCTCCCCTTTGTCAAATTCTTAAAGCTTTTTTCCATCTATTTGGCATTTCTAATCAAACATGAGGTATATGCAGAAGCGTATCTCTCTCACTCTTTTTCCCTCATCCAACGCATCTAAAAAAACAGAGCATAATCGAAATAAAAAGAAAGAATTGGAACAAGAGTTATGCTTAAAATCAGCCCATAACTATATATTACATTGCGTTATAGAGGCATAGTTTGGAAACTTTTCATCTCTTGAAAGCGGTGGACAGATTTTTTGAAAAGGTGCCCACAGAAACAACAGTCAGTTTTAGTAGCTAGTTTTGGTTTCAAAAACTTGTCATTAGTTAAACAGACACTTGCTTTTTTTCTGAAGCTATCCCACATTTCCCCAGTTTGGTTTTACGAAGATTTAAAAAAGACCAAATCGATAAATTAAAATGCTATAAATACATAAATAAGCCAATAAATAAGATGAAGAGTTGGAAACATATAAATCACCCTCACACAATAAATACAAATTTCCGAGGGAAAAAAATCAAAGAGAGACAGTTTAAAGCTTTTGGTCTAAAATCAAGTCATCATCATCATCATCATCAACATTTCATAAGGACTATTTTTATCACAGCCTTTTTTTTTTTACATTAGCAATAGTAAGCAGTTGAACATAGATTTTTTTTTCCTACAAAATCTATCAAAGCACTAACAGGTACATTCCCTCTAGAAGTGTAACGTCAACTGGATTTCCAGTTGCTTTTAAACCCCGTCCCACCCCGTCCCCCCACAACCTCTACATTTCTCGTTTGTCTGCGTTTTTGTATGCGTCTAAGATCGCATAGTCAAAAACAGTTTGGCCGACACGCCGAGCGAAAGTTAAGTTGGCTTACCGGTCATGTTTCGGTTTGGTTTCCATGCTGGAGATGAGCTTCCACGTTCACACACACTCACACACGCACACACTCACACACGTCTCTCTCTTTGCTCCCCATCTCTCCTCGAAGAGACCTAGCACCAATACGGTCTTTCTCCACGCGTTGTGCATTGGTTAGGTTGCTATTTGGTGTCAAAAGAAAAAAAGTTTTCACTTTTGGTATTTCTTCAGTTTTGGCTTATCGTTTCACAACATTCGCAATCGAAGCAAAACTTGGAAGCTACATGTTCACAGTATTGTTTCAAACCGCCTGATGAGGGAAACCCCCCGGAACGATCGATTCAAAATGACGAAACACACGAAATATGAAAATAGGCAATACGTCACCCCATTATCCCAAAAATATAAAGCAATGAGACGAGTCATACAGCATAAACAGACAGACCAAGAGGAAAAAGCAATAAAACAAAATATATATGTATATATATATATTCTGAAGTTCAGTTCGATGAGGTTAATAAATATTCTCCCGTCCAGGAAGGAGAGTGAAAGCATCGACTTAACGGAAAGGAGGGAGGAGGTGAAGGAATGATCTTCTGGTCAAAGCCACGTTGAGAGTCTTTTCACGTCATCGAGTCTTGCTACTCTAAAAACATCCTCCTTGTCCACCTCCTCTGGTCCACTCCTAGTATTTGGTTTCATTCCATTGAGTAAAGTTCAGTTTTAGTCCATTGGTTTTGGTTTGGTTTCATTTTTGGTTTAATCCGTGTGTTGAAAAAAACTAAAACAGCGACATAACATGTCTCCCCTCCGCATCTCCGTTGATGGATTTCCCCCTGCACATTCCCTCGGATCCTCTTCAGTCGCTGCTCCTCTTGCCTGGCGTTGCTTTTCTTTGTTTGGCCTGGTTCATCGCACATTTTTTCCGAGGCACAGGAGAGGGGTCCAGAGAGGATGGAGGGCAGGGGTTTGGGGGCTCTGGATTTCTTTTAAAATTTCTCCTTGTCTATGTTGTTTGTTTTTTTTGACATGTCTGAGGTCTTGTCGTCTGAGCGCTTTTCAGGCCAGACAAACGCTTTGGTATCCAAGAAAAGAGTGTCAAAGTTTGAGGCATGGATTCCAGCGGATGATCAGTGACGGGATGTGCATCACAGTAAATTCAGTGTATATGTGTGTGTTTGTGTGTGTAATACTGTTTAAAGTGGAGAAAAAAATCCCTCTAAATTCTTCTGTCGTACTGTGTTTGACAGGGGAAAATGCTGATGTAAATGTGACGGATCAAAAGTGAAAATGGAATGAAAAAGAATGAGTAAATCTAAATAGTTGATAGCAGAGGTAGATTGAGAAATACATTTACAAATAGTTTAAAAGAAAAAAAAAACTGAGTTTACATTATAAAGGGGTGGATGGAAAACAATGAAAATTGAGCAAAAGTTTTTTTGGTGTTTTGTAGAGTTAATCTGATCCTGGACAATTCAGGTTTCAAAGTCTTAGGTAAAGCTTTTCTCTCCGATTTTTTGGTATTGGTTTTTGGTATTTTGGTTTTGGTATTTTTCGTCATTTTTTTTCTTTGTGATTCTTTCCATTCTTCTTCCATGTGTTTATTTTTTGGTTTCTCTTTCTACCATCCAGTGACACTTGTCAAATGTCCTTTCTTTGTTCCATTCGTTGCCACCCGTTTTCCTTTGTTGTTTCTTGGTAAAGTTTTTTGGCTCACGACCCTGCCCTCAAAAATTCTGTTCATGTAGGTTTGTCTTTTCCATTCAGAAAGGAATAAATGTACATTCTTAAAGTAGCTCCATTGAAGCCACCTCTCCACGCTGAATAGATCAATTTTTTGGTTTAAACAGTCCCCTGTTCTCTCCTTATCCCTGTTCTCTTCTGCTCATTTCTCTGTATTTTTGGCATTCAAAGTAGTAATGAGAGAGAGAGAGCACAAGAGAGAAATGGAGGGATTGAGAGATGGCTTTGGTTGAAAAGGCGAGTCTTGTTTGTCTTCTTCCGTCCCTCTGACTCCCCTCAAGTGCAGCAGCTTGTTGTGTGGGCGTCACTCAGCCATAGCTCCACCTAGAGGAGGTGGCGAGGCTTCGCCTAATGAGCAGAAGGAGGCAGGGCTTGAGCAGGGGGAGATGGAGCAGGAGTCTGGGCTTGCACCTCTGGTGCCAGGAGGTGGAGAAGCCCTGGGGTTGCCGACCAGACTCATGCCTGCGCTCCTCGCCAGGGGCAGTAAAGTGGGGCGGTTTAGGAAGAGGGACTGGCGCAGTCCAGCTCCTGGACCTCCAGCTCCACTCAGGAACATTTGACCGCTGCCCTCAAGAGCGGAAATGGGTATCTGGCCACCACTGGCAGCTAGGGCTGTGAAAAAGATGAAGGGAAAGAGAGAAATAATTAGGGCATACAGTGTGTGTATATACTCTTATAAAAATCTTACAACGATGCCCCTTTTCCACCCAAAAAGATTCTGGTGCTTTCCGGCCACAAAACCAACAGTCTTATTGACTAGTATTGCTAGTTTTTAGAATGTATTTTAATATTTAAAGTAATTAAATTCAGTGACTTTATGCCATTATGTCAGCTTTCATGTAATTTTAATATTTACTGTTCGAGAGTTTGGGGTCAGTAATATTTTGTAATGTTTTTGAAATAAGTTTGACTTTTATTTGATCAAGTTCCCCCAACAGTTACAAGTCATCACCAGCCTTTTTGATCATTTTCACGAAATGTAACGGTCCCCAGAATATTTTGTTCTATGAATATCTGAACATGCAATATATCAACAACAAAAAAAAGAGCAGAGCTTCTGTTTTAAAAGAAAAATAGCTTCATGCATTATTTTTTTATCGACACATAAATGTGGGTAGGTTTCATTAAAAAAAAGCAACATTCTGAAAAAAAGCTGAGAAAATTGCTTGTTTGTCAAAGATTATGTCCCGATTCAGAAAGACTATCAAAACCTATTCGGAGTAGATCGAACACCCCCAAAGCTTTTGCAATTTGATTTATATGCTGGTAATGTTAGCTTACATGTGTGTAAGCAATGCTTATATCACTTGTTTCTGCTTCTTCACCTGTGTTTTGATCAGGAGATTCCGTTCTCTTTCAGAAGATGTGTAATAGCGCCCCTACCGTATAACAGTGAAAACATGGATTGCCAATGATGGGGAAACGGTGTGTAATAAATTATGGAAAATGTCATCAACAATGGGAAAGTATATATCCTGTCTGTGTGACACTCTGTCCACAAAGCCGCTTCAGTTTATTCTTAGCTAAAAACACTTAGTTCTTTCAAAAATATATGTGCTCATTAATGTATATTTACTTCTTTCAAGTAATAAAGTATTCTCGTAAGTGTATAATATGCCATTGAAAATACATACGGGTGAGGGGTTCGAATGCGACGCCATGTTGCCCCTCCATCTTTAAAGTACATTAGCCAAAGAGGGACATAATCGTAAATTCAAGCTTCGCCTTTCGCGTTTTAACACTCGATGGCACCGTGTCGAATGTGAAGAGGGGGATTGCTTGAGACTGATATAGCCTACAATGTAAACTTTGCCTTACGCTAGTGATGTCGTACAATATACAGAATAACCATAAAAGCACCGATAAAAGTTACTTTACTAAGATTAGCTTGGATTCGTCTGGGAACCTGATCACTGATGTTAGCAATAAAATGATAAAAAATAACAAAAAGGTAAAACTATTATTCATTTTACATAGATGTCATAACCTACATGTTAACTGAAAAATTAAATAACTGCAAATTATAATAGTTTTCTAAAGTAACCTCATTACTTGTTCGAACTGGAAGCCATATTAATCTTGGACTAAATCAGCCACCGTAGGAGTTCAAACGAAATCGAATTGAGAGGAACAGAAACTAATATTCACTGGATGGTCATATACCTTTTCACCGCTAGATGGGGGAAAATATCACACAGTGTAGCTTTAAGAAGGATTTATCTATATTTAATATATAATTTATCCAGTGAAGACTATAGAGTGTTTGATAACTTTTTTCAATTTCTGTAGATTTTCTACCTGTTAGACCTACCTGAACATCTTAAAGCACTGTTTACAAGGCTATATGGGTCAAAAACTACAAGAACAAAAACGGTCTGAAATTGAGCCCTGATATATTGAAGGGCACAAGTAAATGTGGCATTTGCTATAATGGGTTTAAGTGAAGATATTTTTAAAAGCCTAATAAATGTTAAAAATATAAAGCTTTCAGTTATAGTGTAATGCTGAATGGCTATAATTAATGGCTAAAATTGAGGGGGGAACAATCTATTTAATAAAGACATCAGTAGCAGTCGGTATCGGTATCAGTGAAACATGCCATTAAACAAATATTTAAAATATAGGCTACTGTCTCTTTTGTTTCTACATTAATTTGGAGTTTAAATGTGAAATTATAATAATATCAAAATATAATAAAATCTTTAACGTTAGGTGCGATTAATCGCAATTAATTAAAGAAAAATGTGCGATTAATTAGTTATTTTTACTGATTGACAGCACTGGGAAAATACACAGGTTGAAGTAGCTGTGCAACACAACAAAATGGAAAGGGTGTTTGTTCAACTGCGAGGCAACACATTGGCCCAGAGATGCCTTTACTTTGAGGTAAATGTAGCAGTGCTAGATTGTGCGCCGGCTCCAGTACTGTGTTGGTGGAAAAGGGTTTGAAGTGATGAGGATGAGGATGAAAATGAACTCAAGAAGAAATATAAGGGCATAGAAATGGCAGGTGCTTTTGAAAGAGACAGACAAGGTGCACAAACACAATTCTCTCTCTCTCTCTCACTCACACACACACACATACACAAACAGACAACACATGTATGTAAGTAGTGAGGATGAAGATGTGATGAATGTGGTGAGAGATTTTCATTCCTCTGGTCTTGTTCAAAACTGAAAATAGTAGAAGGCATTTTGATGGTGAATGATGGGAAAGTTTCATGTTTCATCCCCATTATCCAAATTCCTTAATGCATTTCTTTTAAATCAATCTGCCTCTATCTACTTTATACTCTTTTTCTGGTCCTCCATGACAAACCTTGCATTGTGGCCAGAGGGTTGCTGCTGATGAGGGCCTGGTTCATTCCTGTGCTTACACCCATCATTGTGTTCCTGTAATGTGTGTGATGTGTCATTTACATGTGTCCACAAACATACACCATTCATACATGCAGAGAGAAGCAAGCATTTTTAGTGACATTTCAAGAACTACCATGTCCATCGTGGAGTTTGTGTTCATGCTGGAAATAATTAAATTAGGACAGACAAAGAAAACTAGAGAGCAAGAAATTCAGCATGCTGTTTACATTCAAAGGGACAAGGTTTGGAACAACTGAGAATAGAGATTTCATCACGAAAACAAGTAGAAGACAAGACTACAGTAAAGCTGTCATTATTTCAGTTCAGAACGCTTAGTCATAATGAAAGCTGCTGACAGAATGACAAACTGTTGTTATTACAGTCTTCAAATTTATGATCGTGGAATTTTGAGGTAATAGAGAACATTGGTTGCTGGATTTATGCAAATATCATTGAACATTATAGAGGTATCATAAATAATAATGAACATTCACAGTATTTTATGATTCAAATAAATTGAAACAATCAAAACAAAAACCTGGTTTTCAGGTTTAATAATTATTATACAAATTTGCAAATGTTGTTTAAACATCAAAAAGTATAATAAACAAGAATAAACTAATTTTCAATATATTAGTTGTTAGTTGATTAAATCAACCTAAACAAATAATAATTATAATAATAATAATAATAGTTGTTAGTTGATTAATCAACCTAAAAAAATAATTATTAGATTAATTTTAGTTTAAAAAAATAAATAAATCAATAACAACAACAACAACTGTTGTTTGTTGATTAAATCAACATAAACAAATAATGATTGGATTAATAATAATAATAATCAACATCATTATTTAATAGTCCAGTTCTAATTTACCTTATGTTCAACATTGGATATTGAATCTTTGCCAATTTTCAAGCATTGATTAAATTTTAAATGACAATAAATAAGAATAAATTACAATTACAATATTTACAATATTTTGGTTAGTTGATTAAATCAACCTAAACAAATAAATGATTATTAATAATAATATTTGATTAAATAATCTTTTTTTGTTAAATATTATTATTAGTATTATTTTTTTAACATAATTTATCTTATGTACAACATTGGACCATGCAAAATTTCAAGTATTGTTTAAAATGTCTAATGTTTAATAAGTATAAAGTATAATAAACAAGAATAAATAAACATTCATATTATTTTATGACTCAATATATTACTTTCTTATTTAAACTAAACCTAAATAAATAATTGTTTAAATAATAATAATTTATTTAGAATAACAGAGTAATTTATTAGAATAATTTATAATAATGTAATATGTATTATTAATTACTGTTATTAATTCTCATAATTATTATTTCAAATTCAAAGAGTGTCAAAAGTGCATCTTCCTGCTCTAAACACATCAAAATAGCTTCTTACCCTGTGTTTAGGCCAGGGCTGCAGAGACTCGGTGGGGTGGGGCTGACTGTGCTGAGAGGAGGCGGAGTCACTGAAGAAGGGGCGGAGCTCATTGCTGCATGTCCACTGGGGTTGAGGGAGCAGGCCACAGAAGGTGTGGGACTGACGGCTACATATGGAGAGAGATTCAGTGTCTGCCCTTGTAACCACAAATGTGAAGCGCACAACACTATTATTCATTCGCTCTTCTCACCTGTTGTGCTGAGACTGGTAACGACCTGAGCCAGTCCCTGACTGGACATCTATAGAAAAAAGGAAAGAGACTCTAATTAACAAACATACATCTCATAATGACATTCTTTAATATTTTCCTTTGCTTTCAAAGGACCGATTTTCATTTTATGGTAGAAGATTATTCAAATACATGACCAGACATGTCTCCTTTATACCACGCTTGCACCCACTCTCACCATGCACCATCAAAACAACATTTCAACACCAGCTGTCAGTGGAAATGGCTTTGGGCTAGATCAATCGCTAAAGCCATGAGTGGGTGTACCATGTGCGGGCTGTAGCAGGGGGTTTTGTGCGTCTGTGCCTGGGGCTGAGTGGGCAGCGGAGGGGTGGCGCTGGAGGGGTTGATGCGCTTCTCTTTCTGCCGTCGGTTGCAGAACCAGACGCGGATGACCTCTTTCTCCATGTTGAGCTGCTCGGCCATCAGCAGGATTTCTTCAGAGGTAGGCTTCTGGTTCTAAAGGGGGTGAGGTGAGATGCATAAGTAAATGAGTACATGAGACATGCCCAACCCCTGCACTCGGGCCAAGAACAACTTTCGGCCCAAAACTATTTCATGTTGAGTAAAAGCATGCAATAAATCAAAGATACAATTGGTACTCAACGAGAATTTACATTTAGGATTTTTTTTCTTCTAAAATTCATTTAAAATCGAATTATTCAGGAGGTTGATTTTATCGCCCCCTCCCTTGATAGGACCCAGGACCTGTAACTGTTTAATAACTGCTGTATTATTTGATAATGGAACGGTTTTGGGTTTTGGTTACATGCTTTATAATTAAAGTTTCCGTCAGCGTAATGACAACCAGCAGAATGAGTTATGAGTAAAGCAGCAGCATGAGGCGCCTCAAGCGTACTGGCTGTTTGCCTTGACTTGATCTTAGATAGGTTTCTTTGGAAAAATGCATCAGTCTTAGATTACCAACACAGGTGTGGTGCTTATCAGAGAAAAAGTGTGACTCTGGTGGTTTTGTGACTCATGTGCAGCCATAAAACTCTCTTCTCTTGGGGTCTCTTGGGGATTCATAAATCTGTATTGTTTAGTATAAAACATTGGGATGATCTAGAAATGTGTGAAGGTTGGGCTTGGCTAATTTTTTTTGTTTTTTAGATTCACCTTCTATTATTGCTACTTGGTGTAATACTGCGTTCCAGGCAGGTTTTTGAGCCCGTAAGTTACGACTTCAAACCACGACTCAGGTTTTGTAGCGTTCCAGGCAAAGTCACGCCAAACTGCCTGAGCGCAAGGAATTGTGGGAGCGAGATGTAAACAAAGCATGGCAGACCTTATGGGGTTTATGCTCATTTACAATCATTTCTATCGCCAAAGGTGCGTACTCCTTGCTTATTTGAGGAAAACGGAGGAGAAAAAAATGGCGCATAAGGCAAGAGAAGCTGTTATAGCTCTTTTTTTACGTTATTTGTAAAATACCATGTACGACTTCCGTAAACATGTATCAGTAGGGGCTACCATTGTTGTTTCGTAGGCTATGTGACGTCAGAGTATCTGGGAGTAAATCGATCTAGTACGAGTTCACGGGTGGGAAGTCACGGGTTTGACTGCCGTTCCAGTGCACTTTTACAGGTAGAATGTTGGAAAAACACAGCTTACGGGTTGCCTGGAATGCGGCATTCCACTTACCATGGAAACCAATAAACTTCTTTTCACTTATTTTAATTTAAATTAATTTAATTTGTTTGTTTTATTTTGTCCAATGCAACTCACAAATAAACATTGCAAGCAAATTATATTAAGATAAAATATAACTTTATTATTATAATATATACTATTTTATTTTATTTTATCCATATCGACATAAAATGAACAACACTGCAAGCAATTTAACATAAGATATCCTATACATTTACATGTATCCATTATATTATATTAAATATAATTTTTTATGCTAATATAAATATAATGTATATAAATAAATATGAATTATATGAAATATAATTTCAAAAATATGCTGTTTTAGTAGTTCTTATTTTTGCCTGGTTGGGAGCCACTTTCAAACTAATATAATTGTCCATAGACAACCTTCTGGAACAGTTAGTTAAACTGGCGTATTATATTATATGTTTAATAATGCATACAAACATGCTCAAGCAATACTTCTACAATCATGTCAGAAGTATATGGGGTTTAATGCTGTGACATAATTCTTATACTGTATATTGCAATAAATTAGTTTGCTGGTAGACTTCTGGTTCTCCAGAGAGAGAAAAATGGATTCAGCATTTTTAAAAAGAGAACCAATATTTTTTTTTATCATGAAACAGCAAAAAGGAGGTCGTGAAGCTGAGGTGTGCTGTGCGGAATGATCCAAGTCAAATGAACGAGTCATTTGAAAGAAATACGATTTCTCTAGCAGGAAATTAAAATCTTGCAACATTTGGTGGAACGGCGTGCGTTTTCATGACTAACCGAGATGAAGTTGCGCTCCAGGGCAATGCGGACGTTGGTCTCGATGCTTGTGCGTTTCTTTCTGCGGCGTCCAGGCAACCCTTCAAAGCCCAGCAGAGGAGAGGACAGTGAACTGGGGCTCGGCAGCATGTTGTCTATCGCCATGGTTTCTGCAACGCAGACATGAAATGTAAAGAATGCCAACATGAAACACTAATAAGAAAACAGACACTAACACACACCTGCATCGCTCAGCCATTTCTCCAGCAACGGTTTGAGCTTGCACATGTTCTTGAAGCTGAGGTTGAGAGCCTCGAAACGCGAGATGGTGGTCTGACTGAAGTCATTGCCGTACAGTTTACCCATGGCCATCCCGACATCCCCCTGCATGAAGACACGGAGCAGAGTTACCATTCGCTTGTTTTATCAGTTTATTCCAATACAGGACTAGTTTAGCTCGAGGACAGGCAAGTTTATGTTTCACAGACATACTACATGATTTCTATGGAAGCTTGTTTCTGCCACAGAATAAACAATAAAAAAGGTAGTTGAGACTTTATATCACGCAATTCTGACTTCTTTTCTCGCAATTGCAAGTTTACATCTCACAATTCAGAATTGCATGGTATAAACTCACAACTGAGTGTTATAGTCAGAACTGCCTGAATCTGACTTTATAATACACAATTGCGAATTTATATCACACAATTGCGAGAAAAAAAGTCAGAATTGTTTGTGAGATAAAAAGCTACAATAACCTTTTGAATAGTTTTATTCCGTGGCAAAAACAAGCATCCATAGATTTCAATACAAACTTGCACAATGCGAAATCTAAACTCATCCAGAAATGTCTTTGATAGTGCCATGTTATTTTCTAACAAAGCATGTCCTTGTTTATTTTCTGCATTGAATATCCTAGCTAAAACTAAATACCTCACTGGTTTTCCAGACTTTCCATCTTTGTTATGGGTTTAGACCTTTTTGCCAACTTTCTTTAAAAAGAAAATTAAATAAAGGAAGTCTGATCCCAATTAATACATTAAAATGTTTAATAAAATTAAATATATATATTATATATAGTTTATATATATTTTATGTATGTATGTATGTATGTATATATATATATATATATATATATATATATATATATATATATATATACATACATACATATATATATAAACTATATATAATATATATAATTTGATTAAAATTAAATATATATATTAGTTTAATTTAATAGTTTAATTAATAGAAATACAAAGAAAACAATTGTTGCATATATACATTACAAGTTATATTAAAATGGTATTTAAAATAAATAATGATTTAAATTAAGAAGATTTAAAACCGTTCAGAATGGCCATTGTGATTTTAATTTATTCATAATTATATACATAATTTTACAAATTATATGATAAGTATTCTTCATTTCAGTAGGCACTATTGGATGAGAACTGAACTGAGCTGGACGATGACGTCACTGTTTTCTGCAGAACTGCTTTATAGATTAATAACTGATGATCTTTAACAACTGAATCAACACTGAACTGACTTCAGCTGAACAATGGCATTCTTTTCTTTTAGAGCTGCTGTACAGCCGAAATGAACTCTGTTTGCATCTTTGAATCATTTTCCTGTTATCTCTGTAAAGCTGCTTTGAAACAATCTCTATTCTATAAAGCGATAAAGGTGACTTGACTTGATATTGACTGCATCTCAAAAATGTCTTGTTTTTAGTGTATATTTACAACATGAAGTTATATTTTTACAAAGATCTTTCAAACTGTGACAGAAAACTGTTTCACACCTGTGTGAATCCCAGTTTAATTCGCCTCTGTTTGAAGGTTCTGGCAAACTGTTCGAGCTCCTCCAGATCGCTGGGCTCCTCGGGATGTGGCGTCACCGTGGGAACGGAGCTCATGGGCGGGGCTGAGGAGGGGGCGGAGCTCACAATGTTCTCCACGCACTTCTCCCTCTGCAATGACCACAGCCTGTCGTCAAGATGATGCTACAGCACAGATTGGGAAAACACACTACTTTCTCAAACACGTATCTACTTTGAGACAGAGCCTTCCATTTCAAACCAATTCCAAAAGATTCCCTTTTTTATGCATAAAATGTATCTCTACCCCTGCAAGGGAACAAATTTAGACTCTGACTATATAGCACACAAACATTCAACTCATATTATTTTACAAGTTTATTAAGATTTCAACATTGATAATAATAATAAACGTTTCAAATGCAAAATGCAAATCAGCATATTAGAACAGGTGTGTTCGATATCGGCTGCGGCTGGATGTAACCGACCGGCGAGAGTAGCCCCAAGCGGGCAGGAGCTGCAAACGAAGACGTTGAGTCGGACACTTTCTGCTTCCCGTAGTTTGCATACTTCATCACAGATAAAGTGAAACAAATGCAATATAGTGCATATATGTTTTAGAGACATTGTCATGTAACTTTATGTACTGCTTAATACAGCGTGTTTGTACAAGAATAAAGTTCAACATGAGTGAACTATATATAAACGTTTTTAATCAGTTTTATTTTGATAAACATGACTACATAACATCATGAACTACATGAAAAGATGTTTTACTGTTATAAAATACAGATTTGTGAGCATTAGTGGAACTGAAGGTTTTCAAATAAACGGAATAAACGCGTATGAGTCTACATATTACAGAAATAAATGTTATCTTCAAATATATATATATATATATATATATATATATATATATATATATATATATATATATATATATATATATAAACTGTTATTTTAAATTGTAATAATATATTACAATATTACACTTACCCACCCTAAACTTTGGAATGGTAGCGTATACATACTATGCAGAATACTGCTTTGAATTATTACATTTGCATCTGGAATTTCCAACTTTGATACGATCCCTTGAAAAATATCGATATATGATACCATGGGGGAAACTGCCATATATAAATCAAATATTGTATCTGCATCAAATACTGTATCCCACAATGCAATGTGCTCAACCTTCCATTTCTTATGTGTCTCAAGTAAAATGCCTTGAACATAATTGACACCATTTGCTAATTGAAAAAGCAACATGTGGTGGACATTGTGGTTTTTGTTGCATACCTGTGCTTGAAGCCCCAGTCTAGGTGGGGTGGTCAGGAGGCTCCCTGGGCTTTGCTGAGGTAGTGGAATCAAATTTTGTGTCGAAAGCAAACCTGAGAGAGCATGAATGACAATCACTCATTAAATACATCACTGTACACAAATGCTATTGGTGTCACAGAGTCAGCTATTATGTGAAGTAGTGGTAGTGCATACACAGGGCAACAGGGTGCAGTTTCAGTGTTTCCACTGACCCCTTAGCCATGATAAAATAACGTGTGAATAGGCGCGTCTTACCTTGCTGACCCTGCTGAGCCTGGGCTTGAGGCAGCAGGAACTGAGCAGGGGACTGTAGAGGATGACCTGGCATCAGTACCAACTGCTGTAACTGCAACAACTGCTGAATGTCCTTCAGAGAGAGACAGAAAGCCTTATGAGGGTGAAAAAAGACAAGCGAGCGAGTCAAGACATGGGAAATAAGTGAAAACGTCCAGTTATGCTACAAAGTCAACAGAAACAATTGTTCAGGGGGAAAAAATTGCAATTTGCATTGTACTGTAGATCTCATTTCACATTCTGTAAACGACAGACTATAACAATATTTGTCCTTACATATCACCAGATATTTCTCACATTCATTAAAACATAATTTGTTTTTATGTATTTAATAATACATTTTAATAACAAAATGAAATGATCTATAATTATTTTTTAAAATTGTATTCATTTAATTTGTATTTATTATTTTTAATTTATTATTTCATAATTGAAATACCTTTATTCATTTAAATGCGGTACTGCAAGACTGTAACTTGCATTGTAAGAGTACTGTAAACATGTTATATCATTTATGGTGGCACTTTATTTTACAGTCTTGTTTCCCATGTACATACTATGTACTAACTAGGTACTAACCCTGAACCTACCCTTACATCTAACCTTAACCCATGTAGTTACCTTATACTAACCAGTACTTTCTTAGGAAAGTACATTTAAGTACACGTAAGTGCAGGTACTTTAAAATAAAGTGCAACCATATTTATCTATCTATATACTAATGGACAAATTGCAATTATTTTCTGTTCATATCTGACCGCATGCCATTAATGCTGTTGGTATATAATATATTTGACTGGGAATGTTCCTTGAATTGAATCACAGCAAAATGCAAATCTAGCCTCTGATCAAAAAAGGTTTCCTAAAACGTACAAGCGCAGCGCAGAAAGTACCTGGGCAGTGAGCTGGATAGGCTGCGATAGAAGCGGAGGCGGAGCTTGCTCATGTTTGGCTTGAGACTGGGCTTGTGCTGCTGCCTGATTGGCCTGCTGCTGTTGCGTCTGTTGCTGCTGATTGGCTGCGGCAGCTGCGTGGGCAGCATGCGCAGCATTTGACTGCTGCACGGCTGCTAACAGCTGCGCTTGAGCCTGCTGCAACAACAGCTGCTGCTGAGCAGGAAGGAGAGCGGCCAGCTTAAGTGAGGAAGAAGAGGAGCGAGGAATAGACAGAAAAGGTGGAGAAAAGAACAGCGTCACCAAGCAGCACAGTCTGTGGCACCTTCTCTTAAGAAAGCAGGCCCTGAGATGGCATCCACAGCATGGTTATGCTATGAAGGTTATATATCAACCGAAAGGATGTAGCGTTTAGTTAATAGAAGCATAAAGCAAAACAGACAATGAGCAAAAGAGCGCAATCCATATATTAATTCTATTTGTTGTCATTCAGGTGATTTTCCATATAATAGTTTACTTCCAAAGCAGGACCAGAAGAAGTAATTTCTCCCCAAACTCACACTACAGACCCTTTTCACATTTCCGGGGTTCTAAGAAGCAGAAGTAATAGTTATCATAGTTGGGTAAACTTCTATAGTTGTGAATGGGAGATGATAGTAAATATAATCTTTGTTTTCTTTTTATATTGTAATTAACTTCCAATGTAATATAACACAAGTATAGTATTAGAAATGTATATTAAAATACTTTTTTTATATGAAACATGTCAAACATATCATATTGAAATGTGATAGGGGAAAGTATATTAATTTTAAAAAAATGGTCACATGAAAACAAGAACATTTTAATCGGATAATAAATATTTTTTTTATTACTCATTAAATGTATTTAAATGTATCATAATATTTATTTAAAAAATAAGTATTTAAAATCTCAGGGATGCTTAATTATTGAAGTAATACAATAAGTAATAATTAAATATAAAATAATAAATTTAATCATTTAAGCCATAGATTTGAAAATGAGACATTTCAACTTTAACTAAATACAAGAATAAAATGAAGTTGCAAACAATCTAATGTTATTTTTAATTGCTTACTGCGGTTTGGTTTCCCCTCAAAGATCCTTCGTTCACTTCACTTGAGTACCTGTTTGTCACACCATGTGAATGTGTGTGTATAGTAATACCAGAAATATTTTATCTTGTGGGGACATTTTTTGGTTCCATGAGGAAAACAGCTAATATAATATACAAAGTTGGAATATACACTTGTACAGTATCAAATCATTATGTCTATGGAAAACATGGAAACCCAGTGTGTGTGTGTAAGCACATACCCCTGCGAGCTGACTGCCTGCCAGCATGAGTTGTGTGTGTGGTAGAGCAGGCTGAACTGAAGGAGGAGGAGGAGCGTGAACACTGGTCATCTCAGCGGCCTCCTCGGCTTTAACCTATAAAACACATTCATATATATTATTAATGATAATAATACATGGAATATTAATAATACATATACACATAAACACTAATAATACAATACAATACACACACACACACACACACACACTCAAACACATAAAAGGCAACAATATAAAAACTGCATGAAGCTATTTAGTATAATTCATTTAGCACAGTGTTTTAATTTAATTATCATAAATCCACTACTACAAAATGCTAAAATAGCATTATTATGTTTAATTTATCTGTATTAAGACTGTCGTTTATTACTGGTACAGCTAGTTTGCAACTAATATGCAAATCCACAATGCCATTACTAAAAATATCAACAAACGATTACGCCAACTACCACTTCATGTCTTTTCTAGACAAAGACAAAAACCACACAAGTCCATTTCCACAAGTAAACACGCGCACGTTCAGTTATTCATTTGATTACTCACAAATTCAAAAGAAGAGGAGCAGTTAAACTCGTTTAGTTCTGTAAATATCCATCCAGAGTCTCTCTACTAACTGCATCGGCCCTGCGATCGGTCGATCCTTCTCTTTTTACCTCACTTCTGATTGATCCAGACTCTTTTATACGTTTCATGCTTCATAGCTCACTCTCTCTCTCTCACTCTCTCTCTCTCCTGTAAATTGCCTGGCATCTTGTTAGGAATGCAGCTTGAACAGACTAAAGAATTCTCATTTGCATATTGCAATGTTAACGTATTATTTACCCGAAGGCATCCAAGTTAGCAAACGCGGTCAAAAGAAAAAGCATTAGGCATCAACGCACAAACACACACCTTTGTGTTGCTGGGTGCAGGAGACAGGCAGAAAGGACTTGTTTTCATTGGCTGGATCTGAATGAGACAGAAAAAAATCATTAGGGACAAAAATCACTGCCCTCAACTGGACAGCTTTAGCTTTAATAAATGATCTAAAAGAGAACACATTTAAGCTTAAAGAAACAAAAACAAAAAAAGGTTTAGAAATGATTCACTCAGAAATTGCTAGTAAATTTCTCAATTCTTTTCAAAGAGAGCAAGTAACATTGATTTAAACATGACATTTTAAAACAGCAATAGTATTTTCTTGTAAAACATTCTCCAATAATCTTCGATTTATTTACAACTTTAAAAAAAAGAAGCAAATATCAGTATTAAAGCACCGTGTTTAATATTCATTCAGTGGAGACTTGAAACAACTGTAAAGTTCACTTTTTTCTCATCATATTCTGCATTGCATTTATCCATATAGTTACTGTAGTAAGCGACAAACTTCAAAGTTGAAAAAATGAGCATGTCAGCCACGGGACTGTCCCTGTTAACACTTGGGACGACATTTGCAAATGACGAATGCTGCGTGTAATTAAAAGAAACATTCTAGCATTTTCATGTTCATGTTACATAACAATCTGTTAGCTTTCTTATTAGCTACAGCAGGACAGATGATCTGTCCGTTAATAATACCGATTTTAAAAAAGGACATACATGGTTTTGGAATATTTTGTCAAATATGCTAAATATTTGTATTTTGTTTTTCCTCAAAATCAAATCTTTGACACCCCTGATGTAGATGGTCATGTTTTAGGAGAACCTCTCATGAACCTCTTTCTTTTTGTATTTCATTCATTGAGATTGAACAACTAACATAAAAATTTGCTCTGAAAGATGTTCACTCACCTGATCGCTGGCCTCTGGACTGTTCCTCTCAGAGTCTGTAAAACACACACACAAACACACACACACATGCACGCAAGGACACATCAGGTCAGAATAGTGCCTCAGGCTCCAGCCCTCACATCAACAAAAGCGTGGCCTGGTTAGCCAGAGGCATTGCATTACTGGAATACCATGGAGCGTTTAACCTGGGTTACAGTATGCTGCTGCTTTGTGTGTGTATGTGTATGTGTGTGTGTGTGTGTGTGTGTGTGTGTGTGTGTGTGTGTGTGTGTGTGTGTGTGTGTGAGATCAGATCAGATTGAGGCCACGGCTGACTAAAGTGTTCTGTGTGTGGTTCAGACCAAGTGGAAAATGTGAGAATTATGACAAAACAAAATCACACTAACACTAACACATCTAGGAATAGTCATGAATCACAGAAGTATACATGATAAAATATGCTTATACATGCAATGTTTCTCTCCCACAATATCCTCACGCAAACCTCTAAATCCCCATGATGACTTCACATACTAATAACAAAAATTATATTGATTCTACAGATAATACATTGAACAATTTGACATCGTAAAGCACTCAGAATTGTAGTCATTTTTACCTGTACTATCGACTGGAAACTCAGTCCCCGTCTTCTCATCATCGACAGCTTTAGACATCCTGATATCTACTGAAACAGAGAGAGGAACTGATTGAAAACACTTCTTGTATTAGCTTTTTTCTTTTGGTCAGTCATCCTTATATCATCAACCACAAAGGTGGTTAACAAATCGCCTGTTTTCATCATAAAGATTCAAGGTTTAAAACATTTAAATGTATATAGGAGCTAAAACCGGTCACCTTTTCTTGCCATCCTGCTACTGTCATTTTTCAGCAAAAACGCGCTATAAATACAACACTGTTTTAGGCTTTTAGACGTAAAAAAAATAACGCTAAAAATACGCTAAAATGTGAATGTTTTTTTTTTATTTATTTATTTTTTTATATAAATATAAAATCAACTTTTTCATATTTAACTATTTAATAGTAACACACACTGAAACCAGTTTAAAAAAGTGAATTTTTAATTTGGATTACATTTTTTGGATTAATTTTACTCAATGATTATAGGACACAACTTTTATAAAAAATATAGACAAATTGCAAAGATTTAAAAAATTGAAGTCCCAAATATTCTCATATTATTTTTCAAATTATGTGATCAAAACTGCATCTATGTAATAATTAGAAGAAAAAAATGATTAGCTTGCCAAATAATCAAAATCTTACAACATCCCAAATAGCTTTATATTAAATTAAGCTTAAACATCTTGAACAATATAATTAATATATAATATAATATAGCTTCATCCAAGCTGTAAGTAATTATACTAAAACCTCTAATTAAAGAAACAAACACCAGTCAATTTCCATCAGCAAAACTATTCAGCGTGCAGCTCAATGGCTCTATCTGTCTTTCCTTTGTCCTTTACTTTTCTATTTCATTCTGTTTTGGTCCTGTTTGACACTCTCTTCATCCTAATACAGCACCTGCGCCTCCCAGAGAGCAGCAAGGATGGAGGGGCATGTCCCATCCTGCACGGCATCATTCATATAGATACACACTCACGTACACACACAAACACACCCGCAATAGCTGTTAATGCGGGCAGGAGAGGATTTCATCCCGCGAGAGCACGTGTTGCACTTCGCAGGAGGATAACAGCTTTTCTCTTTCTTACTCACGGTGAAATTGATGGCCACATCAGACCATCTACACAGCCATTTCCAAGAGCAAATTGATTTCCCTGTCCAGTTCACTTATTATTAAATAAGTTCATGTTGCACGGCTAGAACGTGCATGAACAAACATAAAACCTGTTTTATGTCAATTAGTAAAAAGCTAAATGAAAATAACACTAAACTAAATTTCAACCATTTTAGAGAACAGTAACATACATTAACATACAGTTAATTCATGTTAACCAATGATTAACAGCTATTATTTAAAAATTAATAGATGTAAACTAAAAATGTACATGTATATGCTTTTAGTAAATGCTAAAATGCACTAAAATAAAAACATTTGAATTACAAATGTTAGCAAACCTCATCATTAAAAAGTCATTAAAAATGATCAGAACTTAAACGCATAAATTGACGATTGCACAAATATTTACAAACTATATTTACACTACAAATACCCACACAGAAAGCAAATTATAACCCTGATATTACAGTAATATTAGAATAAGGTGCGTTTTAGTAGTGTGTGATATGTTTCTTAAATAAGTTCTTGCAGGTCGGTGACTCACCGGAATGTTTTTTGCTCAACTCTCTTTGTCCTCTGATCACTCGATGAGAACCGCTCCTTCACTCTATATGCTCTATGACGACCGTGGGCGCTTTCTTTCTTTTTTTTGGTGTTTCACAAATTTCACTTGCTTTAGTCATAGAACGTAAAGTCAAATTAAAGCCACTTTCCAACCGAGGCAAACGAAACCATCCTCCGCCGCCCACCGCATTAGAGTGAGTTACTAAATTAAGATGAATTACTCACTGATATTGATAGTCAAATGATTGGAAATGAAAGAAAAGATTGATCACCTGCTTCCAGACAATCACACTGGTGAGGTGAATTAGAGACTGCGATCGTAAGCACGGTGTAAATCATGGTCAATATGCCACCGAGTTATTGTTTCATGATGCAAAGCCACGAAAGGCCTAGAGGGGCGAATATGACGCGCTGGTTGCATAAAACCGTCTCACACTTCCTTCACCTGTGTCTGACTCGAGACCCTTCACAGGTCCTGGAAGCTTTCTAAGATCCACTAAGAACTTCTCAGTTTCTTTAGAAAACCATCAATGTTTCGGTGCTTTAAAAAACTAAGAAAACTAAATCTGATATGATGAACCTAAAATAATCTAGAGAATGTTTATGATCTGTAATAAACCATAAAGCCACTCAAGAAACCTACACAGCAAAAGTGGTTGACACATGGTCCAATGAGGCTGTAATAAATCAGACAGTAAAATGAAATATAGACAAACACTAACTTAATGTAGATAAGATATACAATAAAGAAAACGTAAGAAAAGTCTGTAATAAAGGGTTTTTGAGGACAATCAACTTGGATGTTTAAGTAATTTCAACTTAGTTAAATCTTGTATGACTTTATATAAGAAAGTATAAGAAAGTTGAAAATAACTTAACAGTAACACTTTATTTTAGACTTTAGACTTTATTCTCGCTATTAACTAGTTGCTTATTAGCATGCACATTACTAGGATATTGGCTGTTTATAAGTATATAAGCGCATATTAATGCCTTATTCTACATCCCTTAATCCTACACAATACCTCAAATTAAATGCTACAAAAACTACCATGCTAACTATTAATAAGCAGTAAATTAGAGTTTATTAAGGTAAAAATCGTTGTTAATAGAGAATATGTGTGCCCAGCTTAACTTTTGACAAGTTATTGCAATGTAAAAACACATGTTGTCATAACTTATTGCTCATATTATTATTTACAGTGTACTGTTAAAATGAAAGAATTGTCCATATTGATTATGAATTATGCATTGCATTGTGTTGTGTTTAAGAGTTAATGTCCTAGCAGAACATTTCTTACAGTGTGTTACTTCTAAATGCCTTACTGTTCATCTTCATACAATACAATTAGTAGCAGCGCCATCTTACTATATTATAATCTATATAACTATTATATTGAATAATCATCATATCAATGTGTTTAGATAAAATAGACTTTTACATTTATCTTCAGAAGCTTATGGTGACTTATGGGAAATAAATTCCTTTCAAATATTCACTGATTCAAAATTGACCTGTGTACAATAAAAGGCATTTTACAGTGTAGCTACGCTAGGCCTATTTCATCGATTGTGGTATATTGCGGTAAAGACTGCACCTTTTTATTCAAAAGGACAAAATAAACATGACTAATTAACCAAAACCCTCATGAAGGCCATTTGGAAATATCATTCCGATGATACTATTTTTAACGATACACAAAATAGTGTGAAGAATGTTGAGGTTGATTCACATGCCATTGTTTCTGTGTCAGTACCCACAAACCTCTGTGCTGTGTGAGTCAGCCTAGTGTCACCCCATTTCCTGTTTAAAACGTGTGGCCTTCCACTCACTCTCTCTCTCTCTCTCTCTCTCTCTCTCTCTCTCTCTCTCTCTCTCACACACACACACACTCACACACACACACACACACACACACACACACACACACACACACATGTTGTGTTTCCATGTTTTATGGGGACATTCCATAGGCGTAATGCATTTTATACTGTACAAACCGTATTTTCTATCCCCCTACACTGCCCCTGCCCCTAAACCTACCCATCACAGGAGACATGCTGCATTTTTACTTTTTCAAAAAACATCACTTAGTGTGATTTATAAGATGTTTTCCTCATGGGGACCAAAAAAATGTCCCCACAAGGACAAAAATTTGGATATTGCCATCTTTGTGGGGACATTTTGTCCCCATACCGTAGGGATTACCAGTCCACACACACACACACACACACACACACACAAAGTAACGATAGATATTCTTGGAAAAACTCAATCAATCAGCATCAGTCACATCTTCTTTAAGGCTGTAAGGCTGACTGAGGGAAACAAATTTACAAGTCATGTTCTTAGACCGAGACCCTTTGAAAGCTTGTATCATATTTAAATGATTGATTAAAATGGGAACACACATTCTGATAAAATACCTGTAAGTCACTTTTGATGAAAACCAACAGCCATATAAGGTGATTGGGACACTTTTTGCCATTGAGATGAATTGGAAAAAGTGTCCCAATCACCCTGAATTCACCCTACATATATTTAAATAAATGTTATTGTAAATATGATTATGAATTTAAGTTGATTACATTTAGATTTCAATTATAGATTTATGCATGTTATTTTGACCAAAATTAAAGCTATAATAACATATATATTGCTTTAATGATCAAAGAGGCATGGGACTTGCATTCATTTTGTATGGGTTACTGTAAAAGAACCAAAGCTTTTTTTAGTTAATTATTACTAAAAGTTCACACAAAATATTCATGTATGGTAATATAATGCTCTGTATATGATTCAAAAACAACATTCAAATAAATAAAAACATATATATATATAATGCTCTGTATATGGTTCAAAACTAACATCCAAATAAACAAAACACAAAAAAAAAAACTGCCAATGATGCGATAAAATGAACAAAATTTTGTTGAATGACTTTTGCTGCAGACACAGCAGAAAAAGCAAAACTGACATACTGCCCTGATTACAACGTAATTTACTCCTGTAAACCATCACAGTAAAAAAACACACACGCAAACAAAACCAACACTCTCTCAGTCATTCAGAATATCGCCTCCCACGTGACATTCAAATCTAAAAGTTCATCTTTTCTGATAATATCTGGCTTCTTCATCTCTAGCTGTCATATTTGTGCTTTTGGGTTGTGGTTTATTTATTTGTAACCTAACGTGAATGTCCAATGTCTGGTTGTCGGTTATGGAGTGACCTTGAGTATAGGAAAGCTGATATATAAATAAAACATACACTTTACTGATTTTTCATACTCTTTGACTCACCTCTCTATAAACCTATACAGTATATATATAAGAAAAGTGTACACATTGTTTGCATATTCCAGGGCTCTACACACGGCACCAACGTGATTACACCTCATATACAAACACACACACTGATATTCAAGTCTCTTGCATTCCTCTAGAGATTTGCTCCTGACATTTCATTACTTTAGGCCTCAGTCCAGTTAGTTTTGATGTCCTCTCATTAGCAGAGTCTGTTAGTGAAGGCGAAGCTAATTAACCTTGCGGCCCCCCCTCGAGAGATCATTAGAGGGAAGGAAAGCGAGAGAGAAAGACACGGACTTACCTGGAATTCAGACATTTCGCCATAGCCGCCATTTTATAAATAAACCACAGCCTTCTGTCTGCTTCTGTCTGAGACTCAGACTCAGTTTTATCAACGTCCAACAAAGTCCACCTCAAGACACCTTAACAAACTGGCCAATCACTGCTCGTGCTGAAGAACTCATGCAAATTGCAGAGTAGATATTCATACTATTATTTGAATATTCAAGGCTATTGACTCAAACTTCTAGCTTGAAAAGTGCTCAGATGTGCCAGTTCAACTAATTGTCACATGAAAGAATGAAGAATGAATGAGATAAGGGCTCACACAGTCACTCTCTCCCCGTCTCACTCCCACATTTTTCTCCACCCCAAACACCGCTGTATTTCACCCCTACACTTCCTCTGACATCTTTGAATGCGGGTAAGAGTACACAGGGAAAAAGTTATTAACTAGAGACATATATCAGGTATAGGTGTTAATTCTGTTTTGTTAAATTGTGGGCAGTAATTAAGGCTGTTTGAAGTGGCAAGCTAAATGTTGAGAAAGAAGGAGGCAGAGAGAGAAAACGAGGGAGAGACACTCACAGCTCTTGTCAGCATAAGAAAGTGCTGGGGTGGCTGGAAAGTGCTCATCACAAGAACGAAAAACAAGTGTATATCATGTTCGCTCTTCACACGCCTGTCTTTTCCACTGCTCGTTCTCGGTGCGTTAAAATTACCACATCTGCCCAGCGAAAATGAAACTGAAGTAGCGCAAATGAACCGCGAGGGGGCAGCGGTACCTTTAATAATCATGCACGAAAGCAGCTTCACGAGCGGCTTACAGATAAAACGAGCGATTTCTTATTTGTTCGACTTTAACTTATTTTGTAATGTTTATTTGACATATTTAAAGGTTGTGGTTGTGATTAATAAAGCTGATATTAAGTGTACTTGTAGTTTAACTCAAAAGGGAGACCAAATAGGCTATTAAACCTGAGAGTCTTCACAGATCGAAAGGACGTTACCTCAGATGTTTACACATTTTAACTTTTTCATGTTTATTTTACAGAGTTTAATTTTCGCGTTGGCTAAATAGGTTCGACTTGTGATTTTGTGAATTAAAAAGAGTACGAAAATAAATATTATGTCGTCTACTTGTAATATTTTTTCAGGTCTAGTTGAGATTTATGTTTAGAAAGATGATCTTTTTCATGGTGTCGTTCCGTGACTTAAAGGAGATACCAATTTACTGTAGGCTATATAATAGTATTCTCTACAACATAACTTATAATAAGAGTTCTAGGAATTTAAAATGTTTATGATTTAAATGTTAATATACCTTATTTGGGATGGACGACGCATTTGAAACATTCAATATGCTGAACGTTCACGTCTAATATTCACGATACATTTCCTCAACAGTTTTTTTTTTTTTTTTTCATAGGGAAATACTTTGTTCCTCACAGAACACATTAAACGTCTATTCTTTACAAATATGGTGCCTAAATTGTCCTTGTCAAAACATTTGGTCATTTTATACTTTTAATATTATATTATATTCAATTTACAAATACTACTAATAATACTAAAACTTTTATGTGTAGTAAGAAAATGTTTGAAAAAATAGTTTTTTTGTGTGTGTTAGCCTACTCTAATGATTTAACCGTGCAATGTCCAAGCTATACAACCATCACCTACTTGCATTTGTTTTGAAAATATATATACACACAAACACACACACAATTTAACACTTTTTCCACAGCCTCCTCACATACACACTTATTCACACACAGGACAGTTGATGCGTCCTCTAGTAAAAGCCTTTTACCCCAGCGCTCATAATGGATCAGTCTTCTGAATATGTGTGTGTGTAATGCTCAGGGTCACGGTCAGGGGTTTAGCAAGTTTTTGGGCCTCCTTTTATGTACCCCCCCAAGCTCTTCAGTAACGCCTGTCAGGGCCGTGACAGACGGCGCGTGGGTGTGTGTGTGTCCGTGCGCGGGACTGAAAGAGGGATGCTGGGTGGCGTGTGTTAGGGTCAAGGGTCACTCCACTGCACACCCTCCTTCATCCCCCCTCCCCCTGGTCTTGCCCCCCTTGACCTTTGGGGAGGCCAGTGAGGGGTACGTCTGCCTCGGAAGAACAGGAGGCGGGGTCTCTCTCAGGGACAGCTCTATAAATAACGCTGGCCTGCTGATTATAGACTAGTTGCGTTGCTCCAATTAGTTTTGATGTAATTAGGTGCCAAAAGATGGGTACGCAAAAACATATATTTTTTCTTCAGTCTACTTAATGTAAAAACTGACATGCAGGAGGAAAAGGGCATACGATTTTGTACACTGTAAAAAGTGTTAACCTGTATTTTTAAATCTGATTAAACCTTAAATGCACTTTTGTTAGTGTTGCCCAATCCAAGTTATAATAATATTTGGTAACACTTTATTTTACAGTGAACTTGTACACGTTACATGTAGTTAATATAGGAATAACTATAAATTAAGCATAATTACAAACTAATCACATGGAGTTGATATTTCTCAGTATATTACATGTATAATTACAAGGACACCTTAAAATAAAGTGTAACAATAATGACAACATACATTTGTATTTTGTCTTGAATAAAATCAAATAATTTGAAATGTTACCACTTTAAGCCCATTTTGTAGGTTGACATTTTGCCATACAAACAAACAAATGGAAGTCTCGACGTATATAAGGATAATCCTTTAACAGACTTACATTGTAAGTGCAAAACTGGCCAACACATTATTCATTTAGTTAAAAAAATTTGAGGAAGCCTCAAAGACATTTTCGGTGGTAATCAGGAGCATACCACAAAGAAACACTGTCCATAGTGCTTTATCCAGGAATATTCCTTTAATCCAAACTCATGCAATAACAAAACAACAAACGCAGGGCTCTAAGGATGCAGCGCAAACACAAACACACACACACACACACACACACCCACACACACACACCTTCCCATACTTCAAGCACAGCCGTGACTCCCCTTCGTCTCAAGGAGAGATGCAGAGGCAGGTTAGGGTGTTAAATCTTATCGGCTGTTGACCTGATTTAAAGACAATGGAGCAGAACAATGGAAGGTACAGGTTTAAAAGTAGACCTCTCTCGCACTCTCTCTCTAACAGAAATATACTAATAAAGTTGCATCATGTTCTGCTCAGGTTTTGTATTCAAGATCCACTTCAGACATGGTAAGCTTTAATAATACATTTAGTTGCATCATATGTACAGCTCTGGAAAAAAAATAAGAGACCACTTAACATTGAGAAATCAATGTTAAGTGGTCTCTTAATTTTTTCCAGAGCTGTATATATGATTTTTACAACAAAAATGACAACAAAACTTTACGGTAACTCTGGGCCTCGGTCGTTTAGTATCTCTCTATGTCTCTCTCTATGTGTGCAGCAGTGCTGGTCAGCTGCGGTCATGACATCACTGGACAGCACAGCTCTCCAATAGGACACCTAGCCACGTTGCCAGGCAACAGCAGCGAAAGACCTGCATGTGTGTGTGTGTGTGTATGTGTGTGCGCGAGCGTCTATGTGATAATCAAACTAAAAAACCTGAATGTTCAGTTCAAGTAATAAGTTGGTTTGGTTTTGTTCGGACAAACAAATTTGCTCTCTAACATGTTGCATTAAAATATTAATACACAATTCAAACAAGACAGTGTAAATTAAATATATCCCGTAGCAGAATGTAGTGATCTAAATGATGTCAAAATGATGTTTCTGCCTTAACAATTTGTATTTATTTATTGTTTTACCTTTTTAAGAGGCTTTTCAGCTCTTACGAATCTTCTGTGGTTTATTTGTATTAGTGTATTGTGTGTTTATGGGCAGCATGTCGGGAGTATTTTCTTGGCCTCTAGCTGTGGTTGTGTGTTTCAAGTGCATCTCAGCCACACGTGTTTCTAAAAGCAGATTTACGTAAATATATTTGTGCTCGAGTATGCGCAAGCCTCTCCGGCGGTGGGTATTTTGTATTTGTGTGTGTACGTGAGTGTCTCTCGGTTGGTATTTTGTATTATTGTGTGTGTGCGCCTCTGCGCCTGCCGTCTCAGGAGTGTATATTATATCCGATACAGTACCTCTTTCGCGCACCACATATTTCTGGGCCGATCGATACCTCTGACTCCCTACAAGACAATAATCGCTCCTCTCCCCCTCCCCTGTATGGCTACCATTATTACCACCCTCCCCGGGGGAACACACAAAACAGGGAGGGAGGCCGATGCTTCTACCCTTCCTCCATCCCTCTGTCCGTCCACCCCGACCCTCTGTCCTTCTATTATTTCACCCCGACAGGAGGTGTCAGAGATGGAGGGATGAAGTGGACGACAAAAAAAAAGTGGCAGGAACCGTATTAAGATATGAGTAAACGCAGGACGAGACAAAGAGGAGAGGAAAAGTGAGTGCAGGTGCATTGTGATTGTACAATAAAAGGAGGGAATGACAGGAGAAGGCAACGAAGATTTACACAGCTGTCTCCTAATAAAGGATAAGAGGGTGGGCTCAGACGTGGAGAGAGGCAGCGTATAATTATGACCCTCAAAAGCGCAAAATTTGGAGATTTCTAAATCGTACGGCAAGTTCAAAGAGCGTACCGAATCCGACGTGCCTGCGAATCCCATTTGGGGGACGGTGTCCGTCCGTGACAGAATCTACTAAGCAACTAAACAGCATGATGTATGTGTTATGGGGGACGGCAGATTGCTTGGTGTATAGGTTTATCGATTGCACTGGACTTAAATTGGCTCTCAATTAAAGAGAACACTTATTTGACCTCTTCCTCGCCGCCTGTGCCGCACGTCTTTCTTTCTTTTCCTTCCTCACCTGCACATCCATCTCTCCCTCTCTCTCAGGGCTACGACCTCAAACCTGTTCCGGCCTGCTCAAACCCGGTGGCCGGTCCCTCCGCTTGCCTCTTTCATTTTGGCAGCATCCTGCGGAATCTTTCACCTGCTATCAATCCGTTAAAACAACGGCGATGAATTATTAAGTTTATTTATTCAAACACTATTAATAATATAAGCAGACACAACACCTCGACTCGAGGCTGGCGAGGAGAAGTGCGTGAAAAGGGAGAGAAAAGGTGTTGTACATAGTAGTAGTAGTAGTTGGAGGGCTAAAAAAGGTGGAGGGAGAGGAGAAGGGAGGGTTAGGAAATTGGTCTGGCTAGCGGAACAGCTTTTCACCCCTCTATCCCCCCTCCACCACCACCCTCCCCTTCTCTCCCCCATTCTGCTTTGTATTCTGTGGAGATGACAGGGAGAAAGCTTTATTGCTCCGAGTTGGTATCGATCGGGGCCCCTCTCGGAGGGCGCTCAGACCTGCACATATTGAAGGCACTTTTGCAACGCCGGCTTCCTCCCCCCTTTCCTCTCATTTCTTCTTGTTATTCTCTTTTTCTTGTTTTGCTTTGCTTTCTCTCATGCACTCTTTCTTGCATCGTCCATACGGCCTGGGGATTTCAAAAATCACAGTTTCGAGGCGCTTTGAGAACTGGGTTGTATTTACCCGAGTGCTTCTTACACGAGAGCGGCAGGGAGTCGAATCAACAGCGGGCCTCACAATTCAAACATGGATAAAAACACACAAACTTACAGATCTCTTATTCCCTCATCCTCAGCCTAATTTTTTCATTCCTGTCTCTTTATCGCCTCGCGCACTTGGCTAAGCGCTATTTTTGATGTGGGCTCAACAAATGTCAGCGTTCCTGTGAAGGGAGGTGAAAAAGTGACAAAAGGGAACAAAATCGACAGAGAGATACATGTTTTTCCTGCTCTTGGAGGATCGAAGGCTGTTTTGTAAGGTAGGTGTGTTGTCGTCGGCTAGCGCGGTGATGCTAACAGCACCTCAGCTACTGAAAACATTAGGAAGGCTGTGTGGAAAAAGACTGACTGACAATTCCCCTGAAGAATGGAGGGAGGGAAAAAAAGAGAGGGATAGTTGGGTGGATGAAGGCCCCCTCTACCCTTCGCTCGTGCCCTTGGGCAAGGTTTTTCACCCATGGTTCCCTGGGGTGTGTTCAACCTCTTCTCCTCCTCCTGTCTTTCTTTCGTCCATTTCGGCCACGGCACCTGCGCTTCTTTCGAGAGCCATCACAGGTTATTTAACAAAACTCCATTTTGAATCATGAGGCTCATGGCCACATTCGTTCTCGGACAAGCTCGGACGAGTTCTCCTAAGCTCTGGCTGAAAAAGGTGGCCACTCTGCTGTCTAATTTTACCTCGCCCTCTCCATCAGCCTACCTTTCCACCGCCTCAGTGCCACTTATGTTCACTCACCAAATGACACACACAAACACCCCCATCTCCCCCCATCCATCGCTCGCTCGCTCACTCTCTTTGTTGCTACGTCGTCGTCTATATGGTCGTCAAGCATGGCAATTTTGCCAAAATCACAGTGAGTGTGTGTATTTGAAGGGGAAATGGCAAGATATGTGTTTTTGTGTTAAAGATGTTGAAAGGGGAGTGCGCGTGTCCTCAATGTGGCTTAAAAGTACTTTGTGAAGTCACCTTTTGATTTGTAGTGTGTTAGGGAACTGCACTTTCTGTCAAAAGGAGCAAACAGAACTGAAATAGATCTTATTGTGGACTTTAAAAGTAAAGGGCATAAATAAAATAAAGAAATAAAGACATAAAATGTATAAAAAGATTGCTATTGATACCATCCTATTCAAAAACTAGACTTAAGAATGTACAACATTATCTTAAGTTATGAAATTTGTTTGGCTCATTTGTTAAGGAAGATCCTTATTTTTCAATAAAAGTCTTCAATAAATGTCTTATCAAAGTTACAGTAAGAACTGTATTCGATCTATCTAAAGCGGCATATGATGTGGATGTAACAAAAGCATGTTTCATAAACTATTGGATTGTGTTGTACTGTATTCCGGAAAAAGTAAATGTGAATAAATATGGATGTTTTTGTCTGGTGCCTTTTAAGGTATTCACTACACACACACACACACACACACACACACACACACACAGATTAAGAAATAAATAATTTTACAACATTTTAGATGTTAAATATTTTTACAGTATAATCTATTATTATTTAAGAGTGTAACACTTTGAAAAATGTGTATCAATCTGGTTATTTAATAAAAACACTAAGCGAGATTCTTTCTATAAATGTCCTAAAATATATATCAATGTAAAATTATTTCAAATTTAAACATTTTTAAATTTAAACCAAATACACTATTCATTAATACATACACACATATATACACACACATACATATATATATATATATATATATATATATATATATACACACACACACACACACACACACACACACACACACACATATATATATATATATATATATATATATAATTAATACATTTATATAATTAATAGTGTAACCTGTTTAAAATGATTTATATCTCAGTAAATAATTAAAAAATATCAATATTATTCATATTTTTAAGAGACTAACAGAGCATATTTCTGTCAGTGCCTGTATGTATGTGTGTGTATGCACATGTATATGTGTGTGTGCCGTCTCTTGATTGCTGGGTCGTGGTCGTGCTGGGTGCCAGTGTACTGAGGTGCTGGGTGAGTGGCACATCACCAGCTGAGAGAAAGAGTGAAAGAGAGAGAAAAATGAGGAGAGGAAGAGAGCTGAGAGGCTTTGGAGAGCGCTGGTCCCCCGGCCGACCGCCATTTCACACTGGTGACCAACACAAATTGGATCAGGCCGTGTTCTCATTGCACCAGCAAAAAAAAATCAGACGCACAAAATGGCTGAATCTCCAGTACCGCAATACTGGACACTGGACCACTGACTAATGAATAGAGGAAACAAATGTGTGTCACAAAGTGAACAATAATAAGGAAGTAAAGACTGAAGGCATGTTATGAAATGAAGAATATATTCATGCAACATGCAGAGTGTAGTGACCTACTACCATAATGTTTTATAAATGTGAAAGAATATTTATTATTAGAATAATAGAACATGTAAATGTAGGTGAGAGGAACTTATTTTTCTCCCTTCATAAGTATTTATGCCCTTGTTTGCCACTTCTCTGGTAAATTCAGACTCATCCTGATTGGATAAACCCTAACCCTAACATATCATACTGTGATATTATTGCTTAAAATGATTTTTCCCCACCCATGCTGCCCAAGTTACATTAGGTTAAATCAAGTCAGTGTGGTTTCACAGGCAGAAAAAGTAACGACAGATTATAAAAAATATTTTTAACAACACATGCACTGATGAATCGTGCACAGTAAGACCAGGGGGCATTTATTAATAAAGAAAATGGAGTCATTATTGATTTAATGTTGTCTTTAACACATGAATGCTATTATATGTCGCATTAAACTGACAAAGAGACAGATTCTCCTGCATGCTTAATGATGCTTAGAGATCTAAAGAACATTCTTTGATTTTGTGAAAATAAATGATTGTGTGATAGTAATTCAGTTTTGATTGAACGGACACTTCCATTCAAGCCACCTCCGAATTTCATCAACATCATTTCTAAGAAATGACCATGAACATAAAACAGCTCCGTATGTAGATAAGGCCTTCGTATTTAAAGATTTGCAAAACCTTGCCTGACAAAATCTAAAGGAATGCTGCTTTTGGAAAAGATGTCCTTGCCTTTTCACTGACCTGTGATGTTTGTCATCAGGTGTGAATGTCTGAATGAGTTGGATTTGAGTACGTTTGGAACCACTTCTGTAAGAAAATGCTGAAAAAAAGTCTAGTTCACTCTGGTTTGTATTGAGGATGTCTAGCCAACACAATAACCTGTAAAAAGTTGTTTAGCCAAGGTCAACGCTAGATTCATCAAATAATGAATATTATATATACTACATGTTTGTAATCAACGGAATCGGCACAATGAAATCAGAAAATATGTACTGACTCAACCTAATTTACTATGTAAAGACACTTATTTACAAGTATGAGGTTTGAAGTTAAAGAAACTTGAGCTATTCAACTATAATAAAGTACTAAATGAGTATGATGTAAAGACTAAGTTTAATCAGATGGAGCAAATGTCTACATAACCTAAATGTAACGTCATGCGTATTTGCTAATGCATGCTTTGTGTATTTGTTTATGCGAGAGCGTGTGTAGTTGTGGTGCCACGTGTTCGGCGTGTTTACACTGAGAGAGAGGGGCACGTGGGGCGATATCTCACGGCAATCGATGAGAGGGGAGCGGAAGGGGGGGGAGGAAAAATCGGTAAGGAAAGCAGGTAATCTCCCGTCATTAATGGGGGGGAATCCCGGGTAGGTGGGCCCTGTGTGTGTGTATGTGTGTAAGTTGGGGGAAGACCTGGATTCATTGAGAAAAAACACAGACTGTTTGGCATCGGGAGAAAGCAGACAATTATCTGTATTGATTAAAGCCAGCCAGCCAGCAGGCTGAAGACAGAAAACTATGACTAGATCAATAGAGAGAAGGGGAGGGAGAGAGAGACACACAGAGAGACCGAGAGAGAGAGAGAGAGAGAGAAAGAGAGAGAGAGAGAGAGAGAGGGCTGCGTGTTTTTGTGGGGGTACTGCAAATAGGTTGTGAGTTGGCAGAAAAAAAGCTGAGTGATGCAACAGTTGTACGAAGCAAACTGGACCGAAAAAGACACTGAACACTGTGGTGGACAAAGAAAGTGTTTTGTTAAGACAGGGAAACGAGAGAAACGTTTGGCATTGTTAGTGAACACTGAAAAATGCTCTGCGAAGAAGTCGTTTTGCTCATTCTTCATATGCTTTCGACATCACTTAACACATTTGAAAATAAAAGGCCCGGGTTTCACAAACAGGGCTTAGATTAAGCCAGGATTAGGTTTTAGTTAAATTAGGACATTTAAGTAGCTTTTTTAAATGCCTCAAATTTGCATTTCTGGGACAAGGCTTAAACCTTGTCTGTGAGACTGGCCAAAAGTATTTTTAACCCGTACAATTCAAAAAGAGATGCCAGCTCAACTGTGGGCTAGTGGTTTTATAATATCCTAAGGTTTCTCAATATAAATGGTTCTTTATACATGACAATATATTATGTAGTTTCTCTATTTGAGGGTCTGTGGCATCAAAAACAAAGAAAAAAAAAACTTAACCACAATTGTAAAAGAAAGTATGCACAACTGATTCTTGCAATGTGAGCATTTGTGTACCTACATAAAGTATGTTTTAGGCCTTACACAAGAGCCCCAGACACAATAAAGGCCGGATTACACCAACAACGATAAATATAAAGTGAACTATAACGATACCCATATTAGCATTCACACCAGTGGACAATATCATTCTGTTTATTCTTAGCACATGCTTGTCTGTCGCTTTAAATGCACAGGATTGATTCTGATTGGCTGACAATGTTTTTATTGTTCATCAGCTGGATGAAATTGTTCTGAAAGTGATTCAATGATATTATAGCTGTGGTGCGAACTCTGGTATTCTTTAATATTGAATTATTTTCAGAACTATATCTTTATCGTTATCTTTATACTTATTCTTGGTGTGAACGACCTTAAGCCTTGAGACTCGGGTTCAAGTCACACTCAGTATCAATAAAAATGGCAAAAAGCCTTGAAACTGCAACTTTACTGGAAAGAAATGGGATATCAGGCATTCATATATAAATCACAGGTTTCCACCTCTTGTATTAGACGAAAATTGCAAATCACTGCTGAGGAAACAGATGGACAAAGTGAGAGGTGTGGTTACACACTGCGGTTATTAATGACAACTGGAAGCCAGATTAGCAGACAAGAACTAAAGAAAGACGTGTATGTTTGCGTCTCCCACTGCAGTTGTGTGCTTTGTACGTTGTGCAAAAATACATCTTTCATGATTAAACTTGAAAGCCAACCCTACTGTGCTAGTGTGTCTAACAAGCCACTTCAAAATCAACAACCAATCACACACACATAAACAGCTGGACACACATATTCAATTATGGCACACTCGTACATTGTAGTGCACAAGTCTGGCCTGATTACTCTCTCTCTGTGAGGGCGTGCGAGAAAGACAGACAGAGAGAGAGAGAGAGAGAGAGAGAGAGAGAGAGAGAGAGAGAGAGAGAGAGAGAGAGAGAGAGAGAGAGAGAGAGAGAGAGAAGGTCTTTCCTGAGCTGTAAGGCCTGGGAGAAATGGAACTTAAATGCCTCTCACTGGCTCTCAAACTCCAGTTGCCTTTATTGATGCACTGGCCTACTGCCAACCAGAGGCCTTTTCCACTTCAAAGGGTCTGCGTTCATACACACACAAACACACACACACACACACACACACACACACACACACACACACACACACACACACACACACACACACACACACACATACATTCGTCCTCACCTGTGAGCATGAAATGCACTCCAACCTCTATCTGTACTTCAGGCCTATATCCGTGATGTCCACCTCCATGTGTAATCTTAGATATAAAAAAGGCCACTCAAAGTGCGATTCAATGTGCAATTCAAACCTCTATCTGTCATCTGAAAGTCTATAAAACCCCATCTATACAGTGAGCGAGCGGCATGACAAAACTAAAACACTCCCATTAAAATCAAAGCTGTTTCAAAGCGCCAGGTGATTGGAATTTGTTTTGTGGCTTGCAGGAATTTCAATGTGATTTGAAACTCGCAGTCATTCAAATCCAACTCAAATTCGAACTTTGAACGGATTTGAATGAGATTCACAACTGACTGTGATTTCAATTCAATAAGGGTTTTTTAAGGAGTAATTCAAATTAGCTTTGAAGTTTGTTGTAATTCAGAGTAAATTATAAGGTTGGAGTGATTCAAATTAGTTTAGAAGCTTACAGTGATTCAAATTCGATTCAAAGTTGCAGTGATTCAAATTCAGCTTGAAGCTTGCAGTGAGTCAAATTTTATTCAAAGCTTGTAGTGATTCAAATTAGTTTAGAAGCTTGCAGTGATTCAAATTCGATTCAAAGTTGCAGTGATTCAAATTCAGTTTGAAGCTTGCAGTGATTCATATTTGATGTGATGTTGCTGTGATTCTCATTCAGTTTGAAGCTTGTATTGATTCAAATTAAATTCTAAACTTGTATGCATTGTTTTACACTTTTATGTAAAAAGAATAAAAGTGTTCAATCATGGAACAGAAATCTCTAGAAGCTAAATCAGATCTACGACGCACAACACAAAACATTTCTGCTTTCATAAGCAAATTATGAAAAAAACGATTTTATTCTAAAAATAAGAAAAAAATGCATGTTTTCTGTGACTTATAATTATAATTTGTTCACAAATGTATGAATATTGCAATACATCCCTACTAACAAACAAACACTCTCAAACTATGTGAAAAGATAAACCGAATAAGAAATAATAAAATTATTCATTCTTTTAGGTCATCATGAACAATTCATATTACCATAAATGTACCACTTAATTAATGTATACAGTGCACATGTATAATTAATAAATACATTTTTAAATGCAAATGTAAATTCCTCAGGAACTTTTCTTTAGCTAAATACATTTCTTGTTCATTTATGATATAAGGTGAATACTTATCAAGATCAGTAAAAATGCAGCTCCATTCAGTCCCTTTCAGGCTCTACAGGTTTGAGATGGAAACTCTGCACTGTGTGGATCCCAGAATTCACAAATGTCGATACGACCCACATGTCTACGCCTCAGCCTTTGCATTTCAATGCAGTTTCTTTTTCATTATTTATGACTCTTTTACCCACGTCAGAAAAAAAAGCACGGGCCTACACCTCCACACCTATCCCCATAGTAACCAACCTCACAAGTCCTGTATATGCACAGAGAGCCCCCTCACGGAGCACATATATACACAAGTATGTGTGTGTGCGCGCGTTTGGACATACATGTATGCACAAACGTAATGGGCTTCCTGGTGTCCTGGGGAGGAAAGTGTGAGAGGTGAGTGTCTCTCCATGCCTCCGGGAATAGAGTGAGACACCAGACTACCGCTGAGTGTGAACAAGCCGGGACAAGAAGCTGTCATATCTGACGGAATCATGACAGTCTGCGTATGAGGACATTATATATAAATATACAATAGGGTCCAGTCTTCTATTTAGCATTTTTCTAGTTTAACACCTTTATTTTATTGCAAACCATTTTACAGCATAAACTGTTTCAGTGAAAAATGTATTGATGCTTCTCTTTTGCTTT
The DNA here is from genome assembly GCA_023029165.1 of Gobiocypris rarus. Classification (NCBI taxonomy): domain Eukaryota; kingdom Metazoa; phylum Chordata; class Actinopteri; order Cypriniformes; family Gobionidae; genus Gobiocypris; species Gobiocypris rarus. The sequence goes on along the minus strand of CM040919.1, from coordinate 31,960,625 downwards.
AATGACAACACCACTGGACATGAACAAAACCCGACAATCATGTTCTCCAGAATGATCCAAAGAGCATCTTGTGCTTCAGTGGAAGGAAGAACATCTGATCGTCTGCATGGATCCAAATGTGAATTCATTTGAGTTTAGTCAATTAGAAGGTTGGAGTGATTCAGATTTGTTTGCATCTTGCAGACAGTGATTCAAAGGTGCAGTGATTCAAATTCGATTCAAAGCTCGCAACGGTTTTTAGATTGTGCGCGTCGTTCACATGGTCACAAATCTAACTGAAATTGTGATGTATATTCATTTTGAGGTGTGCATTGATTTAAAGGGGTCATGAATTGAGAAATCTTTCCCTTAAGGCTTTGATATATAAAAGGCCATGGTAATATAAAAAATATCCTGTACGTTTTAAACTTCCTTGTTAGTTAAAGAAAAGCTTTTATTGACAGTTGGCTCGGCTAGCGATCGATCTGCGAATGTTCTTCCTCGTGATGTCAGAGTGTGGTAAAACGCCGCCTCAACAGAAGAACACCACCTAACTCTGTAGCCCCGCCCAGTGACTTGCGCCTGACATGTTATAGATAAATGACATAAGCCTACTTGGAGCTAAACTGGATCGAACTTCCAAGCAATAAACATGCCGCAATAAACATTCCAGCATTAGGAATGCATGGTTGAACTTTATTTTTAATGAAGATCCAGCTCTTGTGGGTAAGACCAGAGCCGGATTAACACAAAAGCAAACTAGGCACGTGCCTAGGGCCCGATTGGCAGGATGGGGCCCAGACAGAAGGACATTTTTTTTTAATAAATAATAATAATAATAAAATAAAAATAAAATAAAATGTACAAATTTCCTATCTACAATTTATTTCAATATTTATTAATTAACTAAAAATAGTGACGATGTTTATCTTAACTGTGTGAGGCGCGTGCGATCTCCGCGTGATGTGCGATCTGCTATGTGTGTGCGTTGCAATGCAGCGCGCATTAGTTTAGCGTGATGATCAACTTACGTGTACAATAAGCGTGCATTCTCCCAATTAATTTTGGGCATCCTGATGGTATAATCAAGCATATCTTGTGGAGAGCTCTCAGAGTATGCATTTATTTGTCATTTTTAACGGTTGTAAATGTAAGTTTTCCATTTAAACATATAAATCTGAATAAGTAAAGTGAATATTAAAATCGAATGTAAGATGCATATAAATTAAATGTATAATATAGGGCAATACTTTCTTCTATAATGTTATATAAACCCTTGTCTACCATTTATACTGTAATAATTTAAGCCGCGTGTTTATGATTTGTTTTTGCGCCTTTAATCATGCTTCAGTCCATTCAAATTCCTCTATTTCTTCTTGAATGTCTTTCCTCCATGCGTTTAATTTGTCTACAGCAGACTCTTTAGAGTTATAAATTATTAAATTATAATATTTTGACAATTGGCCCTTTTCACCTCTTTTTTCAATTTCCTCAATTAATGACAGTTTAGGAATGTACATAATATCTGTAGACCTGGAAGACATAAAACTTTTAAGCTGTGAATATTTAAAAAAATGTTTTGAGGGAATATGGTGTTTATCACATAATTCTTGAAATGTAAGAAGTATTCCATCCATATACAAGTCTTTAATAGTCTGAATACCTTTAGTTTTCCATAGTTTAAATCCTCCATCCTTATATTTATTATTATTTATTGTTAGACAGTTTCTAAATGGTCTTGATGAATGTGAAGGGGTCATGTTTGCCCTCTTGTTCTTAATTGCAACATTTATAAATGTTGTAAGCTATTGTAAATTGCAGAAAATCTTAATTAAATGTGTGCATTAAATGTAAACTTATTTGCTCTGTTTACATAGTTTACTGACACCTATTGGTTATTTACTGGTAATACTGCCTTAACAATGACACTCCCAAAGGATGAGGATAATTTAATAGCATTTAATAGAGCCTTGTAATGACGTATAAATAATGAATATCAAAAAATAGTCTGATAGAATGTTTAATATACAACACAACCAATTTGTAACCAAAGACTATGCTATGTAAAATGTGAATTAACTATTATTAGTAACTTTGGTAAGTTTCAGATTTCAATTCATTAATAACATCGATGGAGGGGGGCCCAAAAAATGCAGCCTGCCTAGTATAGTCCATTTATTTAATCCGGCTCTGGGTAAGACATGCATGTTTGTTCGCTTAATTTCACTGTGGATTTGTTTGTAAACAAGAGACAGGATAAGATTTTAAAAAATTATGCTGTGGCTTCTGGATCCAACAGGAATGGTGAAACACACTTATTCAATCCCAGATTTTCTATTGATGCAATACCCAATATCCAAGTACTAAGGCACCATCACGTTGCTAACTCATAAGGGTAGTTTGGGTGTGTGTGTTCCGTGTGTACCTGCCGCTGCTCAATGGTCATGCTTTGGCCTATCGTCCCCTTTTCCTTATGTTACTGCCACTTGGACAATAGCCTCTACTGAGGGTCCCCAGCACTGCACCTTATACTTAATGAACAACAACCTATCCATCCACCCCACCCCCACACCACCATCATCCATCTATCTACCCCCAACCACCCCCTCCCATCCACCCCTGCCCACAACCACTGTTGTCCACTGTTCACCTCATCCATAGTAGACGGTATTGATTTTCAGTGGGGAAAATAAAAAAGGCCATGAATTTTAATGCCTTCTGTCTCTCTCTCTCTCTCTCTCTCTCTCTCTCTCTCTCTCTCTCTCTCTCTCTCTCTCTCTCTCTCTCTCTCTCTCTCTCTTATACCCCCTCCACCTTTTTTCACCCCTCTTCTTCTGACCCATCCCTCTGCTACGTTCTTTCCTGGGGGAAGGATAAAGGAGAGGGGGATGGGACAGCGAGGGAGGGGTTGGTGGTGTGGCTTTGGGTCATTTCTCATTTCCGAACCCTGGACGCTCACCTCCCCCGTTCCTGTTAACTAGCCTTCTCATTGCAGAAAACGATACGGATAGGAACACGCAACAACCTCTCTGGACGCTCTTCATCAATACGATGACTCTGTCCATCCGTTAAATAAATGAACAATCAGCATTCACTGAAAGCATTTATTATTTAATTGTGAAAATTCATTTTAGATTCTACAGCTTAAAAAAGAAATAAAAAGTTATTTCAAATTACAGTAAACTATAAGTGAAGTCAAAAAATGTTTTTCATTTTATATTCAGATTTTTGAAATGTCAGTTACACTATACTGTTCAGTAAGTCAGTAAGAAATGTTGTTTATTCAGCAAGGATGCATTATATTGATAACATGAACTTTTAGTTATCTAGTTATCAGAAACATCAGCAAAATAATTCACAAAAATAGATACTACAAAAATAATAAGCAGAACAATTGGTTTCAACATTGATAATAATAAGAAAATGTTATTTGAGCAGCTAATCTGAAGGATCATGTGACACTTAAGACTGAAGTCATGATGCTGAAAATTCAGCTTTTCCATCACAGAAATAAAATACATTTATAAAATAGGTTATTTTTATTTTTTATTATATTTCACAATATTACTTTTTTTAGTGTTTTCGTTTTTTCTAAATAAATAAAGCCTTGCTGATCATAAGAGACTTCATTCAAAAACATAAAAACCTACTGACCCTAAACTTTTAGTTTATTTCAATAGTCAAAAAAAGCAACAGGTATCTATGAATCCAGGAGCTGTGCTGATGTCTTCAAGCCACCCCCAAATTTGTATTTAAATGTTTTTTTGTTTTTTTAAATAAGCAAACCCTGGTTTTGTACATCATTTTTTTGTGATCGCACAATGTGGACCATGCTCAACATTGCAATAAATAAATAATCATATAATTCATGGGAGACTTTTCAAACAATAAATTGACTGGACATGCTCAAGTATGCACTGCCGCATTACCTGAACATAAGCTCACTACTAATGATCACCACATGTGTGTTGCTGAAATAACACTAGAGCACGATGTAGACCGATTCAACATTCTCCGCGCACTCAGAGCAATAAATGTTTTAATAATTCCAGCCGTGAAAAATTACGCACACAGTTGAATGAACACAAACTCCAATTTACTATTAAATGCATTGATACACATAATTGTTATCTTTGTAATTTCCTAACAGATAAATAAAGGAGTGAAGAAAAATCTTCAAGGTAAGACACATGCGGTGAAGCTCCTAATTCTGACAAGCACACCTTTTTGTGTTATTTTCTGTATGAGGTTTCTCACCGCCTTCTAATTCAAAAGCCGAGAGGATGGACGAGAAATGGACAAAATTGAGGGAGTAAAAAGGGGCTTTTAGGACAGAAAGTGCAGTTGGTGTGTCTGTATGTGAGTAAGTTTGTATGTGTGTGTATGTGTGTGTGTGTGTGTGTTAAAAGAGGGGTCTTAACTGCATCTTCAGATTGTACAGATGAAGAAATGTTTCATTTCCTTTCACAGCTATACAATAAACTATTATCATCTTCCATGGTAGAGCATTTGGCAATCTGTTGCCGTCAAGCAAATTTGAACAGTGTTTAGCAAATATGACAATTAAGTTTAGAGTATACCAAAAACTTGCAAATTTTTTGTTTGCAATTTACAGCGCAGTTAAGACATCCGGACATACTAGCGCTAAAAATATATCATGCCCTTGAGATCTGTCTTTTCTACAGCTCAGCAAATTTTGATAACGCATTAAGAACTTCAAGTGAACCCTCATGTATAAAATCCGACAAATTCTGCCTTTGTCCCGATCTCAATTCTCCCCTTGTTTCTGAGCCCACTCTGATAATCATTCAATTGCACCACCCAAAGAAAGAACATCATTACCACATTCACACAAAAACATTCTATGAGTTTACATGTGCAAGTATGTTTTGGTTAATTTTCACCCTTTACTCTTTTTCCCCAACATTCACATGTTGTTCACCTTCACCTCTCATAGCATATTGAACCACACAGAGAGAAAACGTGAATGTGTGTCTGCTGAGCAGCTAATAATGACACTTGTGCACAAGACGCCGCGTTTCTTTTGCGTGTTTCCACAGTATGTGCTTCTATTACATGCGAAAGGTCGTGTATTGTGGTATTTACTAAAAGCCAAGTATTTCGTGCCTGTTTTTATTCATCTTGAAGGAGCTGCTAGACGTATAATGAGCACTGGAAATTTAAGTCAAACACTTTTTAAACACATTACATATGTCAAGAAATTCATTGTAAAATAAAGTTTTACTAAAACAAGCAACTGGTCATTATATTATACCCAACCACAGATGATTTACTTGGATTTTGGAGATAAATTTAGAGGCAATCTCAATGATCTACTGCAAGGATCATTACATTGTGCAGAATATTTTGGAGTCCCTTTTGGTGCACGTCATAATGTTGGCTTATTTAGGTCTGCAGGTATTTCTGCTTGTTTTGAAAATCTTGCAAAAGCTGGCGGACTCACAATGAGCATTTATGGTTGAACACTTTAAAAACGCATCAATATGCATAGTATGTCAAGAAATTAAATCTGACCAACACACACACACACATTTATAATGCCTACATCACCAAAAGTACAAAAACACCACATTTATCAGAAGTATTGTGAATTTGTTCATCATTGTTGACTGTCATTAAAGGGATAGTTCACCCAAAAATGAAAATTACCCTATGATTTACTCACCCTCAAGCCATCCTAGGAGTATGAGACACTCTTCTTTCAGATATACACTCTTCATTCTTCTAACACAATCGGAGTTATATCAAAAAATGTCCTGGCTCTTTCAAGCTTTATAATGGCAGTGAATGGGGGTTGAGATTTTGAAGCCCAAAAAAGCGCATCCATCCATTTGATATAAGAGAAGATGAGCTTGAAGAAGATGTTGCCCAGTCCTATTTGTTTGAACCGCGAGGGGCGTCTAAGCTAACACTACTCCTGCATCTCTTCAGGGGTTACTCTTTTGCCGTAATTTCAACTTGCGTAGACCGTCTGCTGGAAGCTAGTTATTTTACTTTAAGTTGTAAATATGGATATTTGTCTTACAAAATCCATCGCTTCACTTCAAAAGGCCTTTATTAACCCCCGGAGACAAATGGATTACTTTTATGATGGATGGATGCACCTTTTGGACTTCAAAATCAGGACTGATTCACTACCATTATAAAGCTTGGGAGAGCAATCATATTTTTTTATATAACTTAAGATTGTGTTTGTCTGAAAGAAGAATGTCATATACACCTAGGATGGTTTGAGGGTGAGTAAATCATTGGATCATTTTCATTTTGGGGTGAACTAACCCTTTAAATCTGGCTAAAATAAGCAACACAAGTAACCAACCACAGGTGATTTACAATTTCAATGTGCAGAATCACCAAATTTTGATCATAATGTTGGTTCATTCAGTTTGCAGCTACTTCTACTTGTTTTGATTAATCTTGTGAGAGCTGGCGGACTCCCAATGAGCGTTTGAAACTGAGGTCAAAGCTATTTTGAAATGTATCAATATGTATTTTTATCATCACTTTCACACAGAAATATTTATAATGGAAAAGTCATAAAAAACAAACAAAACATCGCACGTACCACAAGAATTGAGCATTTGTTCATCATTGTGAACTTTAACTCAACACAAGTCATTATATTCAAAGAACCACATTTGATACTTGGATTTTGAAGATAAATTTAGAGGCAATCTCAAAGATCTACTACAATGTGTCCATATCTCCAAATTTTGAAAGCACTTGGTTGGTTGCAATTCAAGAACATGGTGTATAAAGACACTATAGGCAGAGGTTTCCTCAGTCTGCCTCAATGCAAGCGGCCGGCGAGGCCTTGAACTTGAGACGGCGAGTGAGTCAATAAGAAAACGACGCTTTTAGAAAGACGGGACCAGATGAAAAAGAGGAGAGGGGGGATGATGAGTGGCTGCTTGTGAATGGAAGGGGGCACGAGAGAGGGGTGGAGGAGGGGCAGGGCTGAGGCGAGGGTCAGGGGTCAACTTGTCAACCCCCACTGCCCCTCATGGGCAGACAAAGGGAGGAGAGAGGGGTCAGAGTGCACGGCTGAATGGACAACTGGTGAACACACTCCAATCGGGGGTGTCTCTTCAGCCACACGCAGAAAAGAGCGTCTTTCACGATCACGGCGCATCCTTTTGAGTCCGTTTGAGACATTCAGATTCTTTTCAAGGTCTCCAAAAAGAGAAATTTGAATACACAGTCAACCTGACAAGGGTCTTCTTTTCAAGAGTCGCTCTGGAAGTTCACGTATGCGCGCGGGCTCTTTTGAATACGCTAATGCGATTGGAGATTTCCTTTGTTGCCATATGCTATGACTCAAAGAAAACGATAACAAATCTCCTTCTAAATATAGACAGTACACTCGCATGAGTGCATGTCACAACTCCCTCATTATCTTAAAACATGCACCGCTGCCGTGCCAGCGGAGGTCAAGTCCACTTACGGTCCGCGCTACGCTAGCTATTTATCTTATCTGCGGGATTAGCCAGGCGGCCTGTCAGGTAAACCACACCCCGCACCAACTGCACCATTCCCGCGGTTACCCTCTTGGGTAATCAGCATGGGATTTCTTTATAAAATTATGCAGCTGACCGCCACATATACTCACCATATTCATCCTGCATATGGAACAGGGGAAGATGGATAGACGTAGGGAGGAGCAGGAGTGATGGGGGGTCACCTGACCTAGTTATTTTCAACATACAAATACATATTATTCATACATACACAAATCAGACGTGTCATCATGAGTAAACACAGAAGTGCATTAGGAGATTGCTTTCTATACATTTTTACTTTCTGCAATTCTTCTTTGAAGCCAAATTATCAACATATGATTCGGGTAAAATTAATCATGTATATCAATATTTGCTGAAATATATAAAAAAGGCAAAAAGTGGCCTTAGAAGTCAATATATAGTTTGATTTCTATATCGTTAAGATTCCATCTGCACCATTTTGAACTTGGAATATGTACACTAGGTTTCAAAATGTAGCAAGGACGATTGATCAAAGTTGATCAAAAGTGACAGTAAAGTGATGTACAAAGCTTTATCAAGTTAAAATGTCATCAAACTTAAAACACACACCACTTGATTCCTGCGTTCTTTTACAACCAGCTGCTTTTGACCTCAACGGATGAATGGCTCCTTACTCATTCTATGCTGCCTGATCATGGTACAGTAAGTGTGGTTTTGTCACTAGATAACTGAATGGTGTTGTGTTTTCAGACAAAAGCTTTGCAAACACAGCTCAACACACCAAGGTCTGGGAATGAGAGAGGATGTGTTTGATCTATATCAGTGTGTGTATGTGTGTTGATCTTGTGCATGGAATCCAATCCTCTTAAGAAACCATCAGAAGATGATTTGTACGCTTGTCAAGACAATATGTGTTTGTGTATATGGATAAATAAGCTTTTATATAAACAAAGATTTCAGTGTGAGTGTGTTTATGAAATTAATCAAATTCGATTAATTGCAGAGGCCTAAGAAATATAAAAGAAAGAAGGTTGAAAGATGGTAGATTGATTTAATTTTAGGGTCAAAAGAATGAAAAGACCACGAAAGAAAAGAATAAAATAATGTAAGTAGACCTACAACAAAAAAATAATAATAAAATGAAATGTTCTTGTACATTTGTCCTTGTGTAAATACATAAAGAATACTTTGACCTAACAATGTCCCTCAGCATTCCTTTGGACTCACTAGCATGTGTTGAATTGTCTATCATTTCTTTTAACTTTCAATAGATTTTTGCTTAAAATGTTTTTGATAGAATTTCGAAATTTCAAAAGAGTTTGTGATCTTTCCATGAACACGTGGGCTTGAATGACTCTCTATTAATTCATTTGGCCACATCCACTGTCAAAAGTGTGAAAGAGTATATGTTCGCATTGTGTGTGAATGTGTGTGTTCGAAGGAGGGGGGTGTAGGGTAAAGATGCGGTTACTTTGAGAAGATTGAAGCGCAAAAGCACTCAGATTTATTAAAAGCTGCTGCTCACGCCGGCTTCTCCCTCTCACTTATTCCGCACCATTGTTGCAATACCCCCTTCATTGTGTATACATTGTGGAGGGATATTAAATTTCTCCCTTCGAACCTGACTGTAACCACTACACAGCCATGGGGAAGGGCAGCACGTCCCTGAGGTCCAAACACACACACACACACACGCTCATTTTCATACAGCTTGTCCATCAAATTAAACTGGGTGGTGAAAAACGCACCCAAAAACGGGACACTCTTGGTCCAGGACCTGATATGAAATGCAGGGGTGGGAGACAAATTCAATCAAAAGCTCTGGTTGTTACAAGCCCAAGTTATTACTTAAATGGCCACATCACGGATGGTCGGTTTGTGAAAGACACACATATGCACTCTGGAACCTGCATGGTGAACCCAGATCAATCAATAAAAGTTTGTATTAATTCAACCAAGTTGGAGTTAAAAAGTGATATGAATGTGTACCTGATTGTTTTGCACTCGTCAACCCTTGGTCTTCATCTAACACATTTGTTCTTCTAAAGCAACTCAACAGCTAACAGTTTCTGTTCTACATGGCGCACGGTCGCTCTCGTTGACCAAAGGGCTACGTCTCTTTCTCCCCATAATAAAATACGCAAACTCTGACTCTTTCCCTTCAAAAGAGTGAGATTTCCTTTCACAAGGGCTCAAAAAGTGGGAACGAGGTGGAGAAAGCATGGCTCATGTGTGTTCCACAATAAGAATTGTGTATAGCTGTACATGTATGTGGTTTTTCATGGGTAAATGTGTGTGCATGTGTGTGTGCTGTAATCTAATTCTTACTGTTAATTAAGAGGCGGTAAGACCCTGACCTCGATGAAGAGCCCTACAGCCATTCACATGCTGCTTCCAGGTAAATAAAAAGAGTGATATTTACAACCTGAAAATAAGTCAAAGGGGTGAGGTATTTGTTTATTTACAATACAAACAACTATTATAAAAGGGAAAGGGTGTTTGGGAAAAGAGTGAGAAATTAAGCTTTCAGAGGTTTCTAACTGGTCCAAGCTAGTTGTGTGTGCAAACTGGACCTGGTTTTTAACTGGGTAAACCATCTTGGTCATGGTTATTTGGGCTGGAAGACCACCAGCTTGAACACCTTAGGCCAGGAACAGCCTCCAAATGCATAGCTAATGTGTTGCAAGCACGTGGTCCTGCTGTAAATATTGTAGAACCTTAAAGAACCTTCTTATTTTTTATGCCATTATTTTTAATTGCTTTAAAACAATTAAAACTGCTTATTTCCAGATTCCAAATAAATACATTTTCCACTCTATTTGCATTGCACTACGAAACAATTTCAGGTGAAGTATGCATTTTTACATAAAGTTTCATACATAAAATGTTTAAGACTTTAAAATAGTAGTTCAACCAAAGGTTCCAAAAAGGGGGGTTTGCATGCAGCATTGCCAAGAAGAACCATTTTGTGTTCCCCAAAGAGCAGTTGTTAAAAAGAACCATTTTTTTAAAGAATATTTTAATATTCTGAAGAATATTTTTTCACTATAAAAGAACTCTTTGTGCGATGAAAAGGTTCCTTTGACTTTAAAGGTTCTTCGTGAAACCACAGATGTCAATAAAGTAGTGAAGAAAATCCTCATTTACTCAAAATCCATATTACTTTCTTCCATCCAACACAAAATTTGTTATTTTAAGCTAAATGTCCAGGCTGCTTTTCTTTTCCACACAGTGAAATTAAACGGTGACTAGGACTGTCAATCAAGGAATTTTCTGTGTTTTTTTTTTTAATTGAGGCTGTTCCTCACATGAAGCTATCAGAAGAATCAAATCCGACTATTTCCATGATGTTTTTATTGTGCTTTGATCTCAACAGTTTTTGGACATCATCCACTTTTATTAAGCAGCGTTAACATTCTTCACAATTTCTCCTTTTGTGTTCTTTAAAAGAAAGTCATACGGTTTTAATGTGAACTATTCTTCTAAACTGGTGTCACTTGGTTTTCTAACAACAGAGACTTAGAAACATAAAGGGACGGGTCACAGTTGACCAGCGAGAGTGTATTAACATGGCTGTACCGTGTAATTTGGTTTATGAGTCTGATAAAGGTCCATCGAGAGAAAAGAGAGATTGTGATGTCTTGCTCCGTCTGCACAATATGACCACCGGATTCCATTTCAGACGGTTGGACCGTAATAGCGCTCAGTGTGTTAAGAGCTATCAGAAATCGGCCAACACACTGTCCCTCCAGCAATCATTACGCATACATCCTCACCTACACACCAGGTAACGCAAACACACACACACACTACAGCATGAAAAAAAACACTTGGCCCTGTCAGATATGGGGTATTGGAGTCCGAATGAGGTCCATTTAGTCGGCAGTGGTCTTGATGGTGGTCTCCATCGCAGAGGTGAGGGCCGGCGCAGGGGAGAGAGTGTTTACCTACATCCCTTTATTACCATCTGCTTAATGGCCTATGAATGTCTCCATGGATACTCAAGAGAGAGAGAGAGAGAGAGATGGATGGAGGGACAGAGATGGCTCAGATCGGAAAGGTAGGCTCTCAGCAGGGAACTGCTGTGTGCGTGTGAGTGCGTTTGTTTTAATGCGTGTGTGTGTGTGTGTCCAGAGATACTTAGTGCAATGAGTGCAGTACTTCAAATGATTTCAGTTTCCTGTAAGTGCAACATCAAAAAAGGAAAAAAAGACGCGAACCAGTGGATGTGTGTGTTGATCCGTGTGTGAGTTAGAGCAGGCGTGGAGGGTAAGCCTAGGTGTCGGGATGGGGAAGAGAGAGGTGGTTTAATGCAATAAAGCATGTTGTATTGACATCTCTGTTGTGTCTATTGATTCCCCATTATGTCCCTAACAAACCCGGGTGGACATTTTGTCATTCGCAATCACGTTAGCACTGGGACTCGCCGACGTTCCCGCTCAAATCCGATCTATACACACATACGCGCGCTCTCTCTTGCTGAGGACGGCAGGGCTGATCTTTCTTAATCAATACCTGTTTGAGGTTAAAACACTTTACGGCGCATCAAACTGTAAATTTGTATCAGTGTAAACACAGCTTGCCTGCACAGACAGATGATGGAACCATCGAGTGACCTGATTGCATTTGACCTTTAACCTCAAGCAGACCCCTAAATTCTCCTAAACAGCAGCTACTTGTATCGCCCTTTCCAGATTTTCACTGCAAGATAAAACTATTTTCTGGTTTTGCCGCAGTGAATAGGCTGTAGAAATATTTATATTATTTCATAAAAGAGACTGCACAAAAAAAAGAACAATGGGTTAAAGTGTGTCTTTGTTACAGAGTAATTATACATTTAATTATCAACTACATGTACTTACTATAGAGTTAGGGTTTGGTTTATGGTTAGTTGCATATTATTATACATAATTTATAGATACTACTATAGTATCTACATGTAACTTATTTAACAAGGACACTGTAAAATAAAGTGTTAGCGAACAATGCAATGTTGCTCATATAGTACAGCACCAGGAGAACATTGTGTAAAGGCCTAAAAAGATGATGGAGGACCTATTAAACCTCTCAAAGCATTCGCTCCCAAGGGCTAAAACATGCGATAAAAGTCCAAAAGTCTCCGACCACTAGTAAAAATTGTTCTAAATTTCCCTTTTACTATAAATTATATTATTAGTATAATTTGAGAGATAAATCGAACTGAACGTGCATGGAAACATGGCCAACGTCATATAGTTTATTGCTATATTTTGTGACCTCAAAATAAGTACAGAATATTAAATATATTTCCTTCCTAACTTTACAGGTGTAATTTAATAAAATAAAAACAACATATTTTCAATGTTAACTCAGACTTTTGGACCAAGAACAGCCAATTAGGTAAGTTGAAGTAGGGAAAGTACATTTATTTTCAGCCTTAATTACAGATGATAGGCACTATTGAGAGCATTGGTTCTATTTATTGAGGCTCAGTGGAATTCAAAAAACCAAAGTTTTGGTGGTCTCTTTGTGATAGTATGTTACACATTGCTGACAATGTGTTACTTGACACATACAATTACAGGCATGTTGTTAAATTAATCATTTAAAGCTAATAATGTTCACAATATTACGTTCTGCTATTAAATGAACGCTGATGCATCAGTAATTTGCTAGAAAATAGCCGCTTCCCAACAACCTAAGCACTCAAGAGTTCCATTATAAATATAGTGTGCAGCCTATCCCAATATCCCCGACGCCAAGATTCTACAGTAAACATTTCGGGTAAAAACTGTAAGATATCTTCATGGTTAACAGCAGGAAAAACCTAGTAAAACTTTGAACCACTGCCCTCGATAGTGTCTATCATCTGCAATTGAGGCTGAACATAAATGTACTTTCCCTCACCCAACATAAAGATCCTCACTGGCTGCTCTGCTTGTCACTCTGACCTCTGCAGCATTTAATGTCAGCTATGGCGCCTGGTGTCCATTTTGAGTCTTATATAAAGAAGTGAAAGGTATAACCTATGGCAATATTTTAAAACCCGAAAAGGTTGAAGTTATGAAACCACATGGCAACCAAACACCAAATAGGCTACATTCAGCACACATTTTCAAATTTCATGGAAAATGTCAGTTTAAACATAATACGTAATGCATAGAGTGATAATGCTATTTCAAGTGTCTGAAAACACTGAACACAAGTAGGAAACACACTTGATCAGTGATCTACCAGTAAAACATCATAAATAAATAAACTTAAAATTGACTAAATTAACTATTATATTCACTATAATTGTTTAGGCTTGTCATTTATTGATTTTTACATTGTTTCCCCCGTGTACATTTAAGAATAAATGTATCTGTCATTCCAGGAATAATACTTCCTAGCCAATATAGAATCCTCTCTCTTCTTATCCTTCAGTTCACTTCTGACATAAAAAGACAAATCCTAACCAACCAGCCTCAAACGAGCAAGCCAATCCAATTTTAACACAACCTGCATTTCAAGAAAGCACATCACCATGTGGGCCCATTATGTGGTGCAGCTGATGAAAGCTTAACGTCTGGCTCTTTGCTCATTTAGGCGCCAGTAAGTAATTAAAGACTCTCTCATTTCTTGAGGTATAAAACTTATAACAGACAGACACCATATTTACTTTTTGTGAATGAAGACGACAGCTCTGTCTTTTTAATTGGTAGCATTATTTTCTAACTTTGTCAATCGTTCAGTTGGAAAACAAGTGTTATGAAAAAACGTGACTTTATAGGCTACCTATAGGCCTAACCTTTTGAGGGAACTGCGTGTGACCCTCACAGCCTCGATTTCAATTTTTTTAAAGTACATTGAAAATAAATATGGCGTCCACTCTCAATAAGGTCTATGGTGTATCCACTTTAGTAGCTTATTTGGCTCTTTAGAGTTAAAGACAGCACGAAACGGAGTTTTACATTTCCTTATTTACATTTTAGTCGTTGTGTGCGGATGTGCCACAAGGTGACAGATGATCTATAAGTGGCGTATACGTTTAATCCATCTGCTGGTTGAAAAATTTCCGCTTCGTTGGATGCCAGACGCTGCGCGCACACATTGCGCGTACCCGCCCCCCTCACTAATGCAGCACTTTAGAACCAACACTCCTTAATTCGATGTTCTTTCTTTTCACTACACTAAAAAAAGCATTATTGGTGATAATTCGCATTACGGAGTCATATTGCACGTTTCATGTAAATAAAATTAAGTGTAGGCCTACTATAATATTTTTGCATAAAAAATAGTTAGGCCTAATTCAATTAGGCCTACAAGCAACTCCACAGAATATTGGCTACCGTATGTTATTTATTTGCAATATTTATGGCAAGACACTGTAACATGAATACAACAATGCAAACTCTATTTAAAAGTCTAAAAATAAAAGTTCTCTGACATTTCAAAGCTTTAGTAGCCTAGCCTATCATCTTCCCTACAGTCAGGTATTGATGACTTTAATTTAGAATTAAATGAAGCTAATTAGGTTATTTAACCCTAAAGTGAACGCACTTAAAATCGACAAAAACATCAACAAATAAAGTGACATTCTGTCTCATCATTCTCAAACTTGTCGTTAAATTCACACACTCGCTCTGTCATTTCCCCCTCATGTCTGCGTGTATCGATCTCGGCGGAATCGATAAATTACCATGAATATTCCCTGAACCGGTCGTGAGAAGAGAGTCAGACGGCAGATGGAGCAGCAGATACGGGGAGGACAGAAGGATGAAAGAAGCCAAAAGAGGCCGAGACGAAGCATTCAAACAAGGGCAATTATGGGCAGACGTCTTTTCACCTCAACCAGCCTTCATTAATACACACTCAAACTGGCATATTTAATGTTACATACACAAACGGAACTAAAAAGGCTGTAAGAAATACAAAAATATGGATTTCATTTAGACGGTTGTCTGGGTCTGAAGAACAGGTGTTCCGACTCCACATGTAGTTTTTAGATTTTTTTAAGTAGTGAGGGGAAAAAAAGAAAAAGCTGTTATCGACATTAACCAGGGAAGGTAAAGGTATCTCTTACCGGAGTTACCGGAGCGCAGAGGCAGCGGAGACTTGAGTCGCCAGGCGCTGAAATCAGGAGCGGTTCTCTGAAACACCAACGGCACCGGCAAGGGAACAAACATGATCCGTTGTCGTCTGGGCTTTTCTTCTATGGTCTCTTGTCTTGGGTTTCTTTTTCTTTGGTTGCTTTTTGTCAAGTAGACTGTGTTTTGAGGTTGTTTCTTTTTGGTAATAGTTAGTATTTGGTTTAAAACGTAAGTAAACTGCTCAAGCTATCTTTACATTTTTGGTATTGCGCCTCTCAGTCATTACTGCTTCCTCAGGGATACTCTATCTCGGACTGACACACAGACGGATAGTCCGGATCTTTCAAGCGGTCAAATATCGTCTAAATATATTAAAAGTGTGTGTGTGGTCACTTAACAATGGTTTGACAATTGCTTGGCTGAAAATCCGTTAATCTAACCAGCAAATTGGAATAGCAGAACGCTTTGACAAACGCTAACAAACGTTAACTTTTTTAAATGATTATTCAAAACTCACTTGTTGACGTAACTCGTAACATTTCCTGGGTTTTGCATATCCCGCGCGAGACCAGGTGTGCGGCCGGTAAACGTCACAATGGCCTTGCGCGCGCCGCGATCCGGTTCCACTTTGGTTTCGCTTTTTAAACAAATCTCCAGTCACAATTTGTGTTCACGTTAGTACAAAAACTATTTGGTTCATTACAATCAATCGCGGTTGCTGGCTTTAAAACGGTTTACAAAGGTTTGACAGGAATATTTGGTTTCTAGCTCTCCTACTGTGTGGTTTATCTCGCGCACATTGCATGCATCTCAAGCAGCATATTATTATTTTTGTATAAAATATAATCGCTTAATATATTCAGGCTAAGTAATCACGTGCGTATAAGAATACGCAGCGGCTCTACACGCTCCCCCTTCGTTTCCACTCACGAGCCAGTAATTAAAACGCAATCAATCGATAAATAAATGAATAAGCAACACTGCTTGCGCACGAAATGTTAAAACTGAACGAAAAGAAAACAACACGGTACCCGTTAAGCGGAATTCGGCTCTTTGGCTCTGTCCCACCACCATCCGTCTGTGTGTGCGTGTGTGTCCGTTACGATAGTCCCGTTATCTGAGAACACCGGTAGCTCGCGAGCTCTGTCCGCCTCCCGGTACGAAAGCAACACTGAAACGAGAGGAGCAGCCGCTATACTCCCCCCGCCCCCCTTTCTCTCCCTCCATCCATACCTCCCCCTCTCCCCTTCCCTTTTTTTACTAATCCCATATAAGGCAAGCTATCCTGCGTATTGATCGCTTGATTACTCTTCATTATGATGACTCTGATGATCGCGGTGGGCCGCTGATCGATAGGCTTACACACATTCACCGAGTGGCTTACATCAGGTGATTATATCCTCATCTACATGCAGGTATATGTCTGTGGAAGAGATACGGTCGATTAAAGCGACCATCCTATGGAGAATCCATTGATATGTTATGGTGATTATATTGTGAATAGGCAACAAATAGAAACCGATTATCGCTACCTCACAAAAGTTTCATTTGGTCTATTGCTGGCCAGGTCTCTCTCTCTTTCTCTCTCTCTTTCTCCCTCCGATTCTACCTTTCATTCCCTCTTTCCGACACATTGAATGCTGTCAGTAATAAAGCTACAATCTATGCCGCGCACTTACACTCCAGATTATTGCCGACATAGATTTTTTAAATAGAAAAATCTATACGCTAAACATCGCAGTCAATACGGGAAAAATCGAAAGCGCAGCGCTTGATCCCCACCCCCAAACTCGCCCCAATCTTCCTGTCTCTATCTATCTATCTGTCTATCTATTCCACTATGTCCGAGGTGAGAGATTTGATATAGATCAATTATTTTCAACAAAAAAGAAAGAAAAAACTTATAGCTACATTTGCTTAATTGATTTGAAAGATGCAATAATTGGCTAGTTGTTTGATTAAAAATACCATACTATTTTCTTTGTTTTATAAAAAATAAAATGTTTTCCTGCAATACAACAGACTCACAATGGTTCCTTGAGCTTTATTGTCCCCAAGCACCCCCCTCCATTTGACAGATGACATCCGCGTGTCCAACGAGCGAGAGGGGGGGAACGGAAGAAAAAAAAAAAGAAGCGACAAGTTGTCCTTCACGAATCCCCCTCGCCTAAAAGGGCACGCGTTGCGAACCCCCCCATCCAAACTCCTTCCAGACAAAAGCAATTATTTCTTGTAGAATATAGTGTGTTTTGCGCGTCTATAACGCGGAGAAGGAAGAAAGGTGTGCAGACTGAAACACAGTTTCCAAATGTGACATTTCCATTTGGTTACATTCAATGGTCAGCTCACAGTATGTCCCTGAACACCAGTAGCCATTACGACTGACATGTCATCATTTAAAAAATAAAACTAAAAAAAAAAATTGTAAAAAAAACATGACTAAACTATTGCAAATGTACCACTATATGCCACCTGCCACAAAGTCAATGTAAAATTATTTAACATAATGCCCTTTTTTTGGCAGATATTAATATTATTTCATGGCCTCATTATCACTATTTATGTTGTTCTTTTTGTGATAAAAAATAAACAACTTGGCGATCAATAGAAATAATCATTACCCAGTGCACACATAAAAAGAAACTTCCTCCTGTGTGTGACTGGGTGGGTGAACCAGACAGCGATAGTGAAAGAGTTCATCGTTAAATGGCAATGTCATGTTGACAAATGCGTTGGTTGAATTAAATTCTCTCTCATCAATAACAAGGCGCCCCAATCAATACCAGCTTACAATTATATCAACACCCCCTCTTGCTGTAACAAGCAGCTAATACTGTGGCTAGGACACATTCCCAATGTGGTGCAACCCTTGCGCACACACACACACACACACACACACACACACACACACACACACACACACACACACACACACACACACACACACACACACACACACACACACACACACAGAAATACAATTTGATTTCTTTCTCACAACCACAGACAGATATAAAAACCAACAGATTTCTTACACAAACGTACAGAATGCAATGCCCTCTCTTTTACTCTTTGTGCATTATGCATAAACGCATCTCGATCACAATACAAACAGATGTAAAAATGATCAACTTTTATTATACTTAAGCGATCGCCTGTTCCTGAAAGATGGAGTTAGAAGGGATTCAAGCATTCACACACTTTCTCTGTTCAGCTGATCTAATGATCAGTGCTGACATATTGTCAATACCCAACTCAAGTCTGCCAATACCCTTAATACAAATCCATCCTCTGTGCCGTAGCTCTCTTGTAACACACGCAGTTGGGTAATAATTGCTCAGTGCTAATGTTGTCATCACCAATTGGATATTGTCTTCTTGATAGATAGCATGCTCATCAATGCCATGTTGGGATTTGTAGTTCTTTCTGATATTTCTTGTTTAATGGATTTAGAATTTGCCTTAACACCTGGGACGAAGGGAGAAGAATACAATATTCAATTATCGATTAAGTTAATATTATAATGACTCTATAATCTCAGATACAGTCTGACGAATGCTAGGCTGCTTACATCTTTTGCCTGGTTGAGCTTTTCTTGCATAGCCTTTCAAACACTTACAATATTTCAATTTCACACATTTGCTTATGGGGGCTAAAATTCACAAACAAGATTTTTTTTATTTCTTTTTTTTTATTAATGCATCCTTTACAGGACCCACCACAAAGAGTCTTTTCCATTTCATACAGATTCTACCATCATTCCACGCTATGCTAGCTTTAACACGATCAAAGACTTGGGAAACAGCAGCTGAAGATCCAGCAGTCAGCGCAAGTAAAAGACATCGACCCCCAAAGTGCTTGCGATGTGTCTCGCCCGCAGCGGCCTGCAGTGGCCTAATGCTATGACATGGACGGGGCTATCAGTAGTGCGCAGACTAGCTTGAGAGGGGGAGCTGATTTTGCCCCGTCAGAGGCCTGCTGAATATGTGATCCACCGTTACAGCGGAAGAGGATAAAGCCCCAATACCCCGTCTGTGATCTTTATGGGGTGCCGAGTGTGTGTGTTTAAGTGTGTGTGTGTGTGTGTGTGTGGCTACGCAGAGGCTAAAGGTAAAGCATGTGTGTTATTCTCAGCATGTGTGTGTGGTGTAGTAAATAAGTGTGTGATATTCTTTGTCCATTGTTTAGTAAAATGATTTGCACTTTTCCATTAAAAAAACAAAATGATATACTGAAATAATTTTACTTTATATAAATATGTATCAAATTATATTATATTTAAAATGAATCACCATATTTAATACTATTAATATAATATTTAATTAGTGCTGTCAAATCAGTTAATCGTGATTAATCGCGATTAATCACATCAAAAATAATATTTATTAAAAATAAATGTGTGTACTATGTATACATGTATATATAAATACACACAACATGCATGTTATATATTTAAGAGAAAAAATATTTTTATATAATATACATTATATAAATGTATATACAGTATATACATGCAAATATTTCTTAAATATATACATGCATGAATGAGTGTGTATTTATATATACATAATAATTATACACAGTACACACATATATTATGTTAGCAAAAACTTTAATTTTGGAGGCGATTAATCATGATTAATCGATTTGGCAGCACTAATACTTTTTAAAAGGTTAATATGCCATATACATTTTAAACAAGAGAAAACAAACAATGACTATGATCTAACCATTTCATTAGAGCCACATTTACTCTGCAGGTAATTCTAATAAGTTTTTAACTACTTTTGAGGCTAACAATATGACACACTTAACAGATTCGTCTCCTCTCTCTTTCTCGCTCTCTGTCTCGCCTTGTGCATTGAGACTGTGTGTGGGTAGATTTAGAACCGAGATCAATAAGAAATGTAGAAATCAATGCACTTAGCACTAGGAAATCAATGGGCCCTAATCGGGATGCCGATGGCACAAGTCAAAACAATTAAGAGAGAAGAAAAATGTTTAACAACCTCTACTCTCTTGCTTACACAGTGAAGACGAGAGAGAGAGGGAGAGGGGGAAAAGGAGAACGAGGGGAGCAACGCCGATGAGATTACAGCTGGGAATCAGGAAGCTGAAAAGCTGAACATTGATAGAGGGAAGTGGGCAAGGAAAGGGATGTATAGAGTCAATGAAACTGGTGGAGATGAAAAAGAAAAAACAGAGGACTATGACATGTAATTATCCAGCAGTGAAGAAAAGGCAGAAAAAGCGGATGGAAGAGGGGAAGGGAGGAATTATTTGACACAAATAATGAACGAGTGCCAGCGAGAGGACTCAATTATGGACGACGGCCAACCTAAATGGACCATCACACAACTTTAAATGGTGACTAAGCAAATTAGGGTGTCAAAGGTTAGCGGGCATATCCGCGGCCATGTTTTTTTATGCGCGAGCGTAGCAGTTGGTTCAACGGTCTCATCAGATGGTCAAACACAGGGGCGCTCATCCATGGGTAAGCATGTAAACCTAGCTGTCAATCAAAGCAAGGCCCAATTACAGACGCACCTTGACCGAGCCGCATCCGGCCAATCAGGTGAGGCTGAAGCAAAGCAAAGCCCTGTCGGCTCACCCTATGAAAACATGGGATAGCTATGGTGGCACAGGTTGACTAGGAGCGGGTGGGTTGTGATTTGGGGTCGATCAATACCTGAACCCCATGCCGACCTCTACCTCATTCTTAAGGCAAGGGGGAAATCAATGCGGAGGGGTCTATGACTCCTGACTAGTGTATGGATTGGTGAAGTGCCAACTAATCAGCGACTTACTGAATGTGACACCACGCCTATTAACCTATTGATACGACACTTGGCAACATGAACAAACATGCACATGAGGCTACATATTCTCACACTCCACCGACATCAAGATGCAGTAAACAAGAAAATACAGCATGTTGTCATTTTTAAATAATTTTGAGTCAAGATCAAGAAATCAGTTTTATACATATATAAAATAAACAATGTATTTAATTGCAATTATTTGTAACAAGGTAAACCTCATTGAAGACAAATAAATGGCACAAACACAATGGAAATTAAATATAAAAGAGAAAGTACTGAGGGAAACAATACACAAGGCACGAGAGGACAACTGCAGGGAGTGTGAGTGAGTGATAAGAGCAAGGAAAAAAGAGGGGAAGAGGAAGCAAAGAAGGTTGTATCAAAGGAGGTTACAGCATTAGGGGCTCAATGGCGAGGGGGGGATACCTCTGATATTTGGGATTAGAAAACATGTGGTGAAGTAGGCAGGGATTAAGCAGGAAGGAGGAGAAAGAAAGAAAAAGAAAGGGGTGTTTGGGGGAGGAGAAGTAACAAAACCTATAGGAGTGTATACTTGTCTGGAGAATTCTATGGGTAGTGTCTTTTTTTTCCTGGCCTTGCATTCTCTCGTTTGTGTCTTGTGTCTAATATGACACTATTTGTTATATTTCTTGTTTTATATATATATATATATATATATATATATATATATATATATATATATATATATATATATATATATATATATATATATATATATATATATATAGCCAGTGTGTGTGAGACTGTCTCAGTGTGTGTGAGACTGTCTCAGCCAGTGTGTGTGAGAGAGAGAGAAAGACGTATAAACAGAGAGTGAAAATCTAGTTAATATGAAAGGTCAATTGCAGAATCTGACCAAAGGAAATATATATATATATATCACACACACACACACACACACACACACACACACACACACACACACACACACACACACACACACACACACACACACTCTATAGCCTATTTTTAAAGTGTATATTTTTGTTCATTGTTTCTGTATGTATAGGCATATATATATACAGCTAAGGTGGTTGGTGATCATTATTGCTGCCAGTGAAATTTTTACCACTTCTAGCTGATGACAGAACTGACACTTTGTGAAAGACAATCGTATTTAGGGGATACATACATAAATCAATAAGTCAAAAGAAAATGAGATATGCACCATATCTCCTTTTTATTGTATTAAATTAAAAAAGAGCAATATTTAGAGGAGAAACCTGTGTAGATTGAAGTGCAATTCATGATGCGTCATTTAACATCCTCACTTCTAGCTGGACATCTGTGTGTGTGTTTGTTTCTCTCTTCTTTCTCTTTATGTGTGTGTGTGTGTGTGTGTGCGCATTTTGAGGCCGTGGGGGTTGATGTTTAGGCACTCTTGAAGGTTAGGTTCAGTGTCAGTGGTCAAGGTCAGGTGTTAATTCATGAGAGCCTGTGTGTGAGAGAGAGAAAGACGTATAAACAGAGAGTGAAAATCTAGTTAATATGAAAGGTCAATTGCAGAATCTGACCAAAGGAAAATTCCCACAACACCTAAGACGGCAACAGCATGACTGTTAGATGACCAGTCCCACTGCCAATCGTTTCTTCTTTCTTTCTCTCTATTTATCTCTTTCTTTCCTCCCCTTACCAGTTTGACCACAGGGGTCAGCCTGCAGCGAATGAGGTCATTCGTCTGGGATGAAATTGACCTTCAACCCCTCAACTTGATCGCTTGCCCGCATTCTAACCACCTGGACAACCAACCAGCACAGAGCTCACGGAGCGAGCGTGTGTGTGCATGCGTATGTGTGTTTGTCGCAAAGCAATCAGATCATTTTATTCATTCTGTACATAAAACATTAATGGATAAATGTTATATATTGGCAATGGTGAAGAATAATATTGTCATCATTTCAGCTTATTCAGATTGACTTTTTGGATTTATCTATTCAGATTTTGTTTGTTTGAAGTAAAACAGCAAAATCTTAATGCAACTTACATACAAAAACACACACACACACACTTGAGTTGGTCTAATATAAGCACAAACAGTGGAAGCTGGAGTAAAGCAGAGCATCAGTGCTGGAGGTCAATACCTCACGGACTCTCCTTATGATGGCACATCAGAAAGTCAATGATCAGCTCAAGACAATCAAAGCTATTGATCACAAACACACCAAATATGACATCACCTGCAGCATACACACTGTTTCCATTCTACAGGCCATGTGTCCAGCGAAAGTAAATCCCACCGTGAAATATCATTATTTCATATCTATCAAATGTATTATTTTGGAGGAACACATCATTTTATATACTTACATTTTCTATTATTTAGCCTATAAATCATATCATACAATTATATAATAAAATAAAATAAAATTATATTATGTAGCCTATGTCTTGCTACAATAGTTTAAATAGTCTAGTTATGGTTTTCATTAGAAATAGGTATATTTACACTACCACAATATAAAGTCTATATCTCTGGATTTCTAATATTTTATATGGTTTTGATGTGTTGGGCATGTGCTTCTTCACTAATGAAATATAGAGCAATAAAGACAGAAGATGATGCGCTCTCGCGGCCAGTGCGTCTGGAGACTGACCAGCTGCCCTTTGACACCGAGGTCAAGAGCTAATGGGCTTTGCACAGCTTTGCACATTGTGCGGACAAATGGTATTTTTTAGCGTTAATGTCAGGGATGTTTTTTTCTCCATTTTAATGTAGCTCGTCAAAGCCGTTTGGACCATAAGTTTTTGTTTAAATTGTTGTTAAAACCGAAAGATCGATTCTCTTTAGCAGCTTTTTGCTGAGGTGAGTGAAAATTTCGAAAACACCAGAGAAAACAACGAACCTGCCGAGTCCTTCAACACAAAACAAAGCAAGGTTCACACTCCTCTATCCTCTATTTAGTTATAAAATTCGGCCACACTAATAAGTTATGAAACATCTGGAAATATGAATATTGTATTACACTGATTTATCATGTAATTTATTATGCAATATGTTTACGTCATTTTTTAGTTGTTTTAAATGAATAATTAAGATAGAAGTTTACAAAATATTAATTTTATTTTGTAGCATATGCATGCATATGATAATAAAAATTACATTTATTATACTTCTGTCTTAAAGCAGTACGTAATTCCACAAAAAAATGATATGCAGAATAAATCAAACAGCTACTGGACACCTGCGTAGATTTTACATCTTCCATTTAGTTTTTACCAAAAACTGCACGTTCTGCATCCTTCCTAATTCTGTCATTTGAAATAGATGTATTTATCATAAATCTAAATACACAAATTAAACAAATATATACATAATATAAATGATCAAAACACGAACACGCATTAATAATAGCCACTCTTACGCGACGTGCATTTGCCTGTAATTTAATAAGTGCATATATGCATTTTTAAATTAAAAATATCTAAACGTTATTTCAGGTTGTAAATTAAAAGACTGCAGTAAACATTCTTTCAGTTCCTAATCGAAATTTGACGATTGAAGTCAAAGGGATTAAGACACTAGAATTAATATTCAAGTTTGTACATAGCCTAAATTTGCGTTTATTTTACACTCAACATTTTAATATGTTCGTTAGATTAAAGTTTTATATAGAGCATGTTTGCATTTTTGAATATGCAAAAATGCAAACATGTTAATGCATAATTAAACAATGAATGCAAATGCTTATAGCCTATTATAAATTGTAACAATTTTGCTATATAATTGTTACATCATGAACATAAGAGCAGTAAATGCATTTGAAACAATAAAACATTATATTTAAACTAAATTGTAAATTCGGTGATTTTAGCACTACACTAAATACCACACAGACAAGTTGCTTCGAGGTACGAAGAATTAGGCTATCACAGTGAAATAAAACCTGCAGCAAAACATTAGATTAAACACTGCAATCGAAAACTATTAAATTATTAGGCAATAAGACAAAAACGCGATTACTTTTTATTCCGTTGTGAATTAGACAAGAAAAGTTTGGATATTGTATTTGCTGGATAATGATAAAGCTTAGGAAAAACCTATAGGTTACACAAGCATGAAGCATATTTTTTATTATCATTTTGCAGAAGAGAAGTGGAAAAATCTTAAATATCATTCATTTTACAAGGGCAAACAAATCATATTTTTTGTCTCTGAAAATTAAATGGGCAATATCAATCTTAAATCCGTGTTTTCTTCGTCCTCAAATTGTATCTTTAATAACTTTCTATTAAACCCTTAAATGAATTGGTGGATGATGGCAAAAGAGAAAAAAGAAGAGAACGAAAGGGTAAGAAAAATGGATAAGAAATGTCTTAAGCATTGAAGTCAGGTCAAAGTGGGCCTCTTTTATCAAAGTAAGTATTTAAATATCTATGCACACAATAATGCTCAAATTTATAAGGTGTCATAAATGTCCAGCTCTATACAAATTAAATAGCCTAACTTAAATACGTTGCACCGTGAAGCCCTTTACACTGCCAATACAGCTTCCTGAAGACAGACAGACGGAGTTTAAACCTGGAAGATGTTCACTGAATCTTTGTAGTTGGTGTCAGCACGTCTCTCTCTCACACACTGTCTGTCTGTCTCTCTCTCTCTCTCGATAGAGACATACCAGCCGCGCGCTCGAGACTTCAAACACGCGCGCGCTGGGAGGAAGTGTCTCTCGCTCCCCTCTCGACCTGTCGATATCCCGATGGCAGTTCGCTCTTTATAAAAGTCACAATTCCATCCTTTTAATTGATTTCTCATAATTAACTCAGTGTGTTCATCGATTTTCACTCGACGGCGCATCGGCCTCTCTATCCGGGAACACGTCGGTCGCGAACATGAGGCCTTATTATTTTCGCGTTAACTGAAGCCGAATAAATATTGACCACATTCAATATCAATTAAAGCCCAACGGCACTAAATAATCCCACTGTTTCCGCCACCGGGCTCCCCTCGACAGGTGGAGAGAGAGGTCGTCAAAATGGAGGGAACACGTGTGTTTTAAAGCTGGATTGAGCACATACACACATTTCCCCTTAGTTATGTTTCCTCAGTTCTGTCAATCGATGTAGATACATTTATAAGAAATTTAAATAAGCATTAGGCAAATTACATGAATATACTCATAACATAAATGGTCAAAATATACAGGACATTCACACCTTTGTCTATGTTCTATGAGAGAAAAGCTACTGTGTGTGGGGGTGTAGGTGTATTATATATATAATTCAGATTAGTTTGTTTCTCATTGGCTGATTGAGTATGTATATATATATATATATATATATATATATATATATATATATAGTGAGAAACAAACTAATCTGATTAATTCATGCACTGCCCTCTCAATGTCATAGTCATCTTTGATTTTTGTGAACCCCTTTAAACTTCTCCAATTATAACAGTTGTGCTTATGAACCAATTTCCTATTCAAGCTAATCAAAATTATTTATCTTTGGCCATTGTGGTAGACAGTGGGCGAAAGGTGGGGGCGTTTCCCTGGGCCAGCAGGTCCAAATAAAAAAAAAAAGGTAAGAATCCCAGAATATCTGAGACGACCAGCTCTGAAATTAAAGACCAGAGAAAGACAGTGGGAGAGCAAAGCAAGGACAGGAGAAAGGTTTATCACAGCTTTATCAAACAGGCACCTGACAGGATAATGGTCACTAACTCAATGTGTAATTATTAGAGAGCGGGAGGGTCAATCTTGCACATACTCTATGCATCTATATGAAACGAAAAGCCCCAGCTTAAAGCAACATTTCTTTACCATTGATGGCTGGGTGTGCATTAAGTCAAATTCCCTTGATAAAATACAACAAAAACATATAGTACTATTATAACACTTTCCAATTTTTACTATTGCATTTCCTCCAAAAGGTAAGGCAACACTTTTCAATATGAAATTTAGTTATGAACGTGGCAAATAAACAGAATGCCAAGGCTGAAATGGAGGGAAGCAACAGAAATGTAGAAATGTTTGGAGGAAAGAAACGTTCAAAAAGAGGAAGGGAGTGAATAAAGGAACTGAGGGGGTGAGGTGAACAGAGGAAGGAATAAGATGGTGTAAGAGTGGATCAGAGAAAGAGAGAGGGGCGAAAGAACGCAGGCGGAGGGAGGGATGTAGAGGCCCCTTCTCTGTAGAATCAAACCCCTCATGAATTAAACGCTTTAAGGCTCTGAATAGGAGGCACGTGCAGGAGGCCTCCGAGAATAAAAAACGCTCACCCCATCTGGCTCTTTCAGGGAGAAAGAGTGAGCGAGAAAGAAAGTGGAAGATCAATGGGTGTGACATGGCGAGAGACCGATGGAACAACAACCGAGTATATATTTGGGGGTTTGTGCAGGACTATGCAAAAACACAGCATAAATAGATGAGAAAGATTTCATGTCATTAACATGAGGACACAAAGTTGAACCTCTAGAAGGCACTGCAGATGCACAGTTGTCATCACCCACCTTTAATCTGTGAGCGACCTTCAGACACTTTTTTTCCTGCGTCCCTCACCCTCCATCTCTCCTTCTCTCACTTTCCCTTGTTGTACCCGGCATCTTGGCTGTTTCCATGACGACAGAGTAGATACTGATGGGGAAGAGGGGCACATTTGTGAGGGAGCCTGAGAGTTATTGAGGGTGGGACTCCACTTGATGGACATTGACACATTCGAAATCCATCATACACGACTTAATGGATTAGCTTTATAATTCTGCATGTATGCACGGTTATATTAGAACATAACTCAAATACAATTTGCACAGTACTATTAGATATCATTTTTGCCTCTTAAAGTCATCATGAATTCAAAACTGAAGCTTCATCAAATTCATCAGTACACTCTGTTTCAAAGAAAAATCTTTGGCTTTGTAATATTTCATCAAAATATGTAAATCTCACTCTGACTCCTTTGTCATTAAATATCCTTCTTTGCTTTAAAATACACATTATATATAAACACATTATGAGTTGAGACTAAATTTCATGTTGACTACTTTAAGCTGCAACTGGAAATAGGTTTATATGTTGAACATGTTCCAACACACTTTAATAAATAATTTCTTCTGGAAATATCATTGCATTAATGACTGTAAAGTTTCCCAAACTGAGCCTGAAATATGCAATTGCAGATATTAATATATGGCCAAAAAGATTCAATAATGATAGCTTGTAATGTAAATCAACTGGATTTTTATACAGCAGACAACTTACATAAAATGCCTGAATAGTAAATTACATAAAGTTATTTTTATGATCAAAGCTCTGTAGTTGTTTTGTGGGGGGAAAACATAATGCAGTGCAATAAAATGATGATCGAGAAATGTACAAATGTTGACTCAGTGTTCATCTTGAAATATCACTAAAAACAACAAGTTATTGTTACTTTATAAAAAGATTGAATAGCAAAAAGACACAACCTGAAGGTAGACATTATACTAAAATGCCTTTTATTTGCTGAAAAAAAGTAAATTGTGTGCAAGTTTTTTTTAGCTTAGTTTTGGTGTGGCTGATCATTTAGAGGCCTTAGAAATTTGTGTATCAAATATGAGACAGTAGGATTTATAGGGTTAATGCCAGTTAAGCTAACTTTTTATTGTTCAGAGCTCTCAACAAAGCAAAGGAATGTTGAACAACACTAATAGTGCTTGTCAAGGTTTTATTAAATCACAAATAGACTACTGCTCCTCAGTCATCTCTGGTCCACCTGTATCTGCTATACGGTCCTTCGAGCGCATCCAAAATGCTGCCGCTCGACTTGTATTTAACCTCTGGAAATTCTCTCATTTTCCGCCTGTGCTCAGCTCTCTACACGGACTGCCAGTAACTGTACGAATTAAACCCAAGACACTGTTCCCAGCCTGCAATGCTGCCAATGGCCCGAAGAACCATTACCTAAAATCCTTCATAAAGTCGTACACCCCAGTCTGGTCACTGCAATCAGCCTCTTCTGGTGGCTTAAATCCCCCTCAATGTGAAGAGTTCCTGCTCGTCCATGTCCAGAATTTTTCATCCATTTCTATCCTGGTTCTTCATTGGAACAATCTCCAAATATCAAATATCAGAACACCTGATCGGCTACAATGAAACCATTCAGATACACACTGTCATGTGTTACCTCCACAAAAACACACACATGTGGCTTTATAACAAATAGGCCTACTTTACAAAACCCACTACTAATTAATCCACTAAGATTTAGTGTGAATAGGTACTACGGATGAATCAACATTAATTGCTTGTGTATTGGTTTCTTACTGGATCTTAAGGCCAAAGCCTTATACACTGGAAAAACAGCTTAAGATGGATGCTGTGGTAGCAATTCGTTTCTATATTACCAACATACCTGGGCATATCAGTTAAAGGTGGACTTTGGAAAATAGTGGCTTCTCAACTGGCTAATAACCAGCTTGTTCTAGCTAAAAACTATTCTGTTCCATTTTTTTTCTTTCTTTTTTTTCTGAGTGACATTTCTCTGTAAGTTAAGTGACTCGAAATTTGAGTTGAGTCCAGTCGTTTTTTAGATAAAGCGTCGGCTAACATCACGTAAACAAATATTTAGTACAATGTAGCTAGCCTAAATATTAGTATAAATATAAAACAGTAAGGTAAGCTCATAATCACAGTTTATAACCATGCTTTTTGTTTATTTTCTAGCAATAAAATAATTTACGTCTCGGTTTTAATCCCTTTTGGCAGGAATACAGTAATAAAATAATTGTTGAATAAATTGTCAAGAATAAATCTTGTCAGTAGCACCACTTGTGTAATAAGGAAGCAAAAGTATGCATAAGCATAAATAACAATATCACCTTGATATAAGGATGAACTTCGATACGAAGAATCTTGAATCTTCTCCATTGAAATCTTGAACTCGGCGTTCAAATAAGTGAAAAGGAAATCACATGATTTGGCGAGTTTGGTCGCCATCTAGCGGCGTGAACCGTTCTCTGCAAGGAGCAACATTATGAGTGGTCAGTCTTTCTTACCCCAAATGTCTGAATTGAACCCCCTATTTGAAGTCATATCAGGTGGTTGAGGGAGTCTTAAGTATATAGATTTCAATAATATCAGTGACCACGAAAGTAAGATTAAGACAAAAGTTAGATTAAGTTTCACTAACCGTTCGCCTCAGGAAGTAACCATAGCAACAGTTCACCTCTCGAGGGCTTTGTGTGAGGATTCATTATATGATGTATTATAGATTTACATATAACAAACATATTTTCCAAAAAAAAGTGCGTTATATAGGCCTAAAGAATGTATAACGAAAACATGCAAAAATTACTTCCTTTTTACTGTTGCTTTATTTTGTTATTTAGGCCTACTTCGTTCCTCAAATTCTTATAATAGTGAAGCCGTTTTGAAGAACAGCCTTAAATATTATTATTTTAGATCAAGGAAACTACTTGTTGGAAGGACCTCCGTTTAGTATGCCTAATGAGTAATTATTATTTTATTTTTTTAATTTGTCCTTTAAACATGACAAAGTTGAGCTCTTTATTTGGACTGTTTGAATTCAACTAACGTTAGGTCGACTGTAGCAAAGAGCGCTATCTTATGAAACGTACATAGCGTGTGTGTGTGTGTGTGTGTGTGTGTGTGTGTGAAGTAGAGAGCAGCCTAAACGTCTTTACATTCTTAAAAATAAAGGTTCTTTGGTATCATTGGTTCCATGAAGAACCTTTAACATCCATAGAGCCTTTCCATCCCACAAAATGTTCTATATTAGAGGGGTTTTATTTATTTATTTAAATAGATAACAGAAAGGTTTTTTGGGGGTAGGCCTACCAAAAATGGTTCTTCTATAGCATTGCTGTGGAGACCCCTATATATTTTAAGAATGTACACAGCCAAACACAAACATACCAAATGAACATGACCTGCACTCACACACCCAAAACACAGAGCATGTCCACAATTACTCATCACCCAAACATTACTGGTCAGCCCCATGACCCCTCCCCCTCTCTATGACCCTGACGACCTAGGCACCATGGCAACCCTGTGACCTATCCGGTTCAACCTATCAGTTGCCAAGGAGACAACCTTGGAGCACATCTGACCATTGCCCCCTCCCTTCCCCCTTTCTGCTGAGACGAGGCAAGCGATCGATATTCTATCACACAGAACAGTGGAGCGAGAGAGGGAGAGGGGGAAAGGGGGAGAGAGAGAGAGAGAGAGAGAGAGAGAGAGAGATTGGGGGTCTGCATTGAGCAGAAAGATTAAAGCAGGCAGGACAGCTGACAAGGGGAGCGTGTGTGTATGTGTGTGTGTTTCATAATGAGGAGACATATTTCTGTTATTTTGGAGAGTTGGCTTCAAGGCATGTTTGTAATTCTGTTTTTAGAGGTGTGGTTCTGTGTGTGTGTGTGTGTGTGTGTGTGTGTGTGTTTGTGAGCCCTCTTCATCATCAAAATGAAACAGCGGCTGAATGTAACCAGGGAATTCATCAAAGACTTTACTGCAGCCCGTCTCCTCCTTTCTCTTTCATATAAAACCCAAACTGTATATATATAAGCCTGTATAAATATATAGGGTGTTATAGACCCTTTGTCTCTATCTGTGTGTGCAGACACTCTTTAAACGGGTGACCCACACCTCTAGGTGGTATGGCTGTGAAAAAGCAATTTTATTTTATTTATTTATTTACAGGATTTATTTTATATCTCAAATTAAATTTATGATAACCCTGTTCTGAAATGGTCTTGAAAAACAACATCCTCAAAATGACAAATGTTACTAAAATATTAGTTAGGGATTTCAAGTGAGATGTTTAAAATTATTATTGTGGTGATATTATTTTGCCACCTCTATAAATGTCATAGCACCGAACTCATAAACCCTACGACAAACCTGCAAGAGTCAATTAATGACATTAAAACCATTAACAGAGTTCAGAGAAAACCCATTACTGAGGTGAAAGTTTTCAGTCCATGTTAATCCAGCAAATAGCTGTTTTTTTAATCATCTGACTACAATTAACTTGCTTATATTTTAGTCCAAAAATAATATAAAATGAAATTATTATACATTTTCATGACATTTATTCACATTTCTCACCCCCAAATTTTCATTGTCACACTGCAAGATATATATATATATATATATATATATATATATATATATATATATATATATATATATATATATCTGTATATATATATAATATCTCTTGCAGTGTGACAATGAAAATTATATATATATATATATATATCATGGCACTATTTTATACATTATGATGGATTTAATAACATTACCGTAGTA
The DNA here is from genome assembly GCA_023029165.1 of Gobiocypris rarus. Classification (NCBI taxonomy): domain Eukaryota; kingdom Metazoa; phylum Chordata; class Actinopteri; order Cypriniformes; family Gobionidae; genus Gobiocypris; species Gobiocypris rarus. The sequence continues at coordinate 31,927,995 of CM040919.1, read as the reverse complement.
CAGAAATGAGCACATAATGAGAATCACTCCTATAAAATGATTTCTTGACGTATAAATGAAAAGTGTTGATTTTGTGCTCTGTGAATGCATGTTTAAGAGTCCTGAAATTGTCGTAAATTACAGTTTAATATTTCATTAGAATTCATGCCAGACATCAGACACAAAAACAAACCCAACGCCAAGCTGAGAAAAGAGAGATCCTTCTTTTTTATTTCATTTTTTGCTGTTGATTCACATACATTGCTTTTATTCCATTTTTTCTGCACTTATTTAAACAATGACATTAGAGAGAAATCTCTTTTTCCTAGGACACAGAAAGATTGTATTTTCTCTTCTTTTTTTAACAGGGGAAGAGGGAAACGGAGTGGGGTGAGGGGGCGGGGGTAGAAAAGGGAGGCTTCTTCACATCGTTCACAAACAGACAAACAGACGGGGACGGACAGACGGATAGAAGGAGCGAGAGCAGGAGGGAGGGGGCAGTGCAGGGTAAAGGGGGAGGGAGAGGAGGAGCGAGAGAGAGAGAGAGAGAGAGAGAGAGAGAAAGAGAAAGAGGGAACGGTGGCAGTGTGCTTTGTCATGTCTGAGAAAAAATGAAACCGAGCAGCTCTCAGACACACTTCTGACATAAAAACATATCGAACAAAAAAAGTTATGAAAGATTAATAAAAACAAAACTCAAAAAACAAACCTAACAACAACTGAGAAAGTGAGGCGGCTGTCCTCTTTTTCCCCAGCAGAGGGCGTGAGTCTGAATTCATTTCATGATCATCAGGTTATTTGTATTTTTTTCCGACAGCGAGGATGGAGAGGGATGTACAACAGTAATCTAGCATGGCAGTGTTTGTGCAGGAGTCCCGTCGTGACGGAATCTAAATGCAGCTGCTGGGTTTGAGAAGACGTCATGCGTGACATCCATTACAAAAGCCGTGCGTGTGCACATGCTAACAGTGTGTTTAATAGTATTAGTAAACCTTGATACTGGCAGATTCAGCTGTAGTCTTTGGGCAGGAACAAACAAAAAAATGAGGTTTGCCATCTTCCTCTGTTGTTGGTCCTCTCATCTCATCTCATTTTTTTATTTCAGAAAAAGAAAGGAGATAGGACATGTAACAATGGTTGGTTCTGTATTGGTGTTGTTATAGTTTATAAAGGAGGAATGGGTAGATTGTGAAAAAGAGAGAGAAAGGGATTAAGAAAGAGAGAGTGAGGGAATATGGGAGAATTGATGAGTGAAGTATTTGACAAATTAGTAGTAAGTCTCCTTTTCGATCCAACCTGAAGTGAAACAGAGAGGAAAAAGGCCATCATTAAAATTCAGCATCAACAGCACAAATATTCACAGGATATTCATATAAGAAACATTGTGAATATTATGATTTGCACTTTTTATTTGTGCAATGTGTCCTCTTCTAGCCCCCTTAGCAACTAAAATGTTAAGAGTTGTTAAGTTTGATTCGTTTTCATGAATCAGTTCAAACTGTCAACTTCAGTGAATCGATTCTGATTCAGTGATTCATTTGCATCATCAATACAACATAAAATATATGTATTAAAATAAAATATAAGTTAAGCCTTTTATCGCTATGTTTTTTTTTTTTTCATTCTGGTTCATTTAGTGAAAAACTGTTAAAAAAGATATAGAAGATTTTAATAAATATTGTTCTTTTGAACTTTCTAATTATCAATGAATCCTGAAAAAAATGTTTTTATCATTAATAATAATAATAAAATGTTTCTTCAAATTAGCATATTACAATGATTTACACATAATTGTTTACATTATTTTTTAAATGTAACAATGAGCGTAAAATACTTCTGACTTCTGAAAAATCTCACTGACCCCCAAATTTTGAATGGTAGTGTAATTGGCTACAAAAAAAGCCATGTTGGAGAAAATACATAAATATCGATATTTATATCAAAAAACAATTTTCTCTGTGTGAATTTCTCTGTGAATTGAGTAATTCAGGCTCTGTACCTCCTGGGTTTCGGCGCAGGATAAGTTTTCGGATCTCATCGTAAACAAAAATTAAGAAGCTGTAAGGGAACGCACAGAACCACCAACTGGGCCTGAGAGAAGAAACGAGAGAGAGAAAGAGAAAATTAATATTTCAGAATTCAGGTTTTTCCTCAGCTATTGCTATTATAATGATGTAGCATATGTGTAATTTGCTTTATCAGGAAGTTTTTCTGTAGGCAACACTCACTTGAGAGGGTACATCCTGAGTGCCACATCCATGCCGGGGCAGTAAGACAGGAAGGCAGCCAGAGCCGTCTCCTCGAACAGGCCGAAGATCAAGATTTTATTCCTACAAACAAGCACAATCATTTAGCTCAGCTAGTTTGGTTTCGTCACTTCTAACCCCGATCTTCAACTTTTAATTTCAGCAAATGTTGTATCTTAGTTTTTAGTTAGTCTGTTAGTTGTGAGAGAGTTACTAACTTCATGCCCTGCTGGAACACAGAGTTGCGGCGAGTCTTGCAGATGATCACGTCGGCCCACTGCACCACCACGATACTGACGAAGAAGGCCGTGTGACAAGTGAACTCCACTATCTTCCTCTGCTCATATGTCTAAGAGAAATTTGAGAGTATTTGATTACAAATTCTTGCATGCTCCACATTTACATATAATACTGTTGCACTGCATCGTTTGTGTAATCCAGAGCTGTGTAACCACCATAGGCAATAATTTGTAATAATAAATATTTCTTAATGCTGTTCTTCATTACACATAGCTCTGGATGGCAGACAAATGTACATTTTTAGGCTGGTCTGCCTCAGTGGTCTAACACTCGTCAGTGTCAAAATGATGGCCAATCAGATCAAAGAAGGCGGGGCTTAATGTTCACTGAATGTGAGTGTGAATTCCCTTTTAGTTTACAGTGAAAGAGTGCATGGTAAGATATAAGTAGCTAAAATGTCATTTGTTTAATGATGGATAAGTTTAACAACCCACAGTATCATACAGTGATGCAAACTATTGTTTAATGTTTAATTTTGCCATTTTGAATTGAAAATATGCAATTATTTAAATGTCATTTATAATGTAACGAGTAATGTTTTTATAATGTAATGTTTTTTTTTTACATTACACATACAAACAAGAGTGAATATGTACATATTTTTAAATGAAATATTATTTGCCAAGAGTTTAAATTGATTACTTATAATTAGACCTAGAGCTTCTTTAAAAGTTCTTATTTCTTCTTTATTCCATTAAATCCCTTTTAATCCTTTAATTTTTTGATTTCTTTAACTAAAAGACCCCCACCCCCATCAAAAAAACAACAACAATCTTTGTGTAATGTCTAGTGTGTTGGTTCTGTTTCATGTTCATGTGTCATGTTCTTGTTATGTTCATTGTCATGTTCCCTGTGGTCATGTAATTCCATTGTACCCTCATGTGATCATGTGATGTGCTTCCCTATTCTCTGTGTCATGTAGTCATGTGGGTTCTCAGTTAATATATGTCATTGGTTCATTGGCTTGACTGTTCACAGATGTGTCTTGTCATTAGTCTCTGTGTATTTAAGCCCTTATGTTTGCCATGCGTCATGGTCAAGTCTTGGTTTGTTTTATGTTTGCTCACTTTGAAAGTAACTAAAGCTGAACTTGTATTCTGTCAACTTGCCTGCAGTGGATCTCTACATTACACTTTGGTCCCCCCTCCCCCCAATGTTTACGGCCTTGGTGTAATCTGATGCAATATAATGTTTACCCATTGCTGTCCGTAACTGTCCTCCAGGTCATTATTAGAGCGATCATCCCAGTTTAGCCGGATGCCCACCAGCAGGCTGGGAAGCCAGCCGTTCTCAGCCAGAATCACAAAATAACTGAAAAATCCTCCCAGGGCCTGAATCATACCTACATACACATTTAAAAAGAGAGACAGTAAGTCACTTTAATTCAGTTCATTTTGAGTCAGTAGACCAATCTCTCTAACAGAAGTTTAAAGGTATAGTTCACACAAAAATGAAAATGTACTTTTCATTTACTTACCCTCATGTCATTCCAAAATCATAAGACTTTCATTCCTTGTGAACACAAATGAAAATCTATTTGATAAAATCTTAGAGATTTCTGCCCCTTCATAGTATAGACAGCTACGCAACTGACACTGTGATGCTTTCAAAAAGTTCATAAAGAGGTCGTAAAACTAATCCAAATGAATTGAGTGTGGTGGTTTAGTCTTGATCACTTTATATGATGAGCAGATTGAATTGAGGCTTTTTTATTCCCATATAAACATTTACCAACACATCAGTTGAGGTAAACGGAAGCTTAAGCATGTTCGCTTGACGTGCGAAAAACAATGAGATTTATTTTCTTGTTACGCAGCACGTTTGAGCTTCACCAAGAACCAATGAGGTTCATTCTCGTGTTACACAGCACGTTTGAGCTTCACCAAGAACCAATGAGGTTCATTCTCGTGTTACGCAGCACGTTTGAGCTTCCGCAAGAACCAATGAGGTTCATTCTCGTGTTACGCAGCACGCTTGAGCTTCCGCAAGAACCAATGAGGTTCATTCTCGTGTTACGCAGCTGCGTTTGAGCTTCCGCAAGAACCAATGAGGTTCATTCTCGTGTTACGCAGCACGTTTGAGCTTCCGCAAGAACCAATGAGGTTCATTCTCGTGTTACGCAGCACGTTTGAGCTTCACCAAGAACCAATGAGGTTCATTCTCGTGTTACGCAGCACGTTTGAGCTTCACCAAGAACCAATGAGGTTCATTCTCGTGTTACGCAGCACGTTTGAGCTTCACCAAGAACCAATGAGGTTCATTCTCGTGTTACGCAGCACGTTTGAGCTTCACCAAGAACCAATGAGGTTCATTCTCGTTCACGCAGCACGTTTGAGCTTCACCAAGAACCAATGAGGTTCATTCTCGTGTTACGCAGCACGTTTGAGCTTCCGCAAGAACCAATGAGGTTCATTCTCATGTGTTACTGTGCACTCACACCGCCGCATGCGAGAGCGTCTAATTTGCTCTAGCCGCCCTGCCAACTACGTTTTAGAAAGATTTGTGGACGCGCTGGTGCTCTGACGTAGATCAAATGCTTGGTCTTTTTTAAACTGTATTTAAAGTGGCCGGAAAACCAACAAGCATTGAAGCAGGAGGTATTTGTGCAGACTGACCACAAGTAGGGTATAAGTTAACCTCATGAAATCTTTGAAATGTAAAAGAAAGAAACTGATCGATGGAAAGAATTTAACAATTATAGTTACATGTTTGCTAACAAAATAAACCAATTAAAATACATTTGTGTGGTGTGGCTTTTGTGTTCATGGTTAAGTTTATAGGAGTTTACATATGCAGTTTATAGGAGACGTTTGCTAGCCATGGTCTTTAATTAACATTAACATTAATTTGTGTGCAGCCTACAAGAGTTCTAGTGCAGAAATGTTGCCTATAAATAGTATTGAGTGCCTTATTATCAAACTAATTTGTTTTCTGAAGTTTAAACAAAAGTCTTGTGGGTTTGCAATGCCATGAGGGTGAGTAAATGATTTTGGATAAACTAACCCTTTAATCGAACTAAAGACATTTTTATAATGTAGCAGCTCACTAACCGATCTGTCCATAGGCGATGCTGATGAGACGCTCGTTCACCAGCTTGTCCCTGTGGGGGTTACGAGGCTGGCGCTTCATGATGTCACTCTCTGCTGCTTCATAAGCCAATGAGATTGCAGGGACCTGAGATGGCATACAACAATTATATAGTTAATGTATGTATTAGTGACTGTATTACAGAAACAAGTGTATTACCACTAGAAAATAACTCTTATTAAAATAAAAATTAGATGTGTACGTGTCTCACCATGTCAGTGCCCAGGTCAATGCAAAGGATGGTGATGGTTCCGAGAGGAAGAGGAATGTTGACCAAGATGAAAAACAGGAAGGGAGTGATCTCAGGAATGTTGCTGGTCAGTGTATAGGCAATGGACTTCTTCAGGTTATCAAAGATGAGACGACCTGGGAGAGAAACACAGAACAGAAACACAGACCTCATTGTTACCCGAGTCGTTTCTCTCATTCAACTAAACTGGTTCTGTTTCGTTTTTTCAAACATTTGTAAAGACAACTGGCTTTCAGAGAAGTGCCCAGCATTATGCTTATGATGCCTGAGAAATCTGTCAGTTGTGTTTATTATATGGTTTAAATATGACTTTTCTCTACTGTTGTTTTGATCCACATTAAACACATTAAAAACCACTAAAATAAAAATATGATAAAAATGACAATAAAATATTAACTTTGATTGATTGTTGATCAGATTTTTACATATTATTAAATATAACCATACATCATGTTTATTTTTTTATTATTATATTTTTAATTAATTAATACATATTTCAAAATCTTTAACATATAACATTATAATTTGGTTAAAATATGACTTAATTTTTTTAACTGTTGTTGTCATTTTATAGTTTTTTTAAGCAATAAAAACACTAAAATAAAAATATGATAAAATTTGCAATAAATAAAATAATTAAACATTACATTTGAATTATTGTTATCCTATCTTTATGTTCTGCATTTTAATTCAGTTTTTTTTTACATTTATTAAATATAACCATAAGTCATATGGTTGCTTTTAATAAATGTTTATGTTGAATTAATTAATAAATTTAAATATGACCTAGCTTTTTACTGTTGTTGTCATTTTGTTGATGTTTTTATTTAAAAAAATTAATACAAAAATAGATAAAATAATTACAAGAAATAAAATAACAAATATAAAATTAGATTTATTGTTCTATTTTCTAATGTTTTTTTATTTTAAGTATCTGGATTTTAATTCAGGTTTAAATTTGACATATGTTAAATATAACAATAAGTCATATGGTTGTTTTAAATAAATGTTTATTTTGAATGAATTAACCAATATTTAAAAATATTTGTTATTATCAAATCATTAAACTATATTATACTATACTATATAACTATAATATACATTAAATGTACACTTTTGTAATTACATTTATTGTTTGTTGCATATTTTTGGAGATTTTAATTATCTGAAATTTTTATTCAGTTTTTTTGTATAGTTTTTAACATAAATTTGATTACGAATGTTTATGTGGACCCCAGACTAGCAGCCGCTTTGTGGAATCTAACAGAGATCCAATTAAAGAATAAATAATGGAGAATTTCCTCGTATGAGTTGCCCCTGGCTTGCTCTGGATTTCTTTCTACCTTTCTCATATGCTTTGACTCCCTCTCTCTCGTACCTTCCTCAACTCCAGTAACGATGGATGCAAAGTTGTCGTCCAGCAGGATCATGTCCGCTGCCTGCTTGGAGACGTCTGAGCCCGAGATCCCCATGGCAACACCGATGTCTGCTTTCTTCAGAGCAGGCGAGTCGTTCACTCCATCACCAGTCACAGCCACAATGGCACCCTAAAGGACACAGACAGACAGAGAGTGTGTGTAAAAATATTCAGTCAGTTATTAATGATAACGAATGAACAGTTTAAATCCTTTTATGTATTATTTAAGTGAATGCGAGTCTGTGTGTGTGTGTGTGTGTGTGTGTGTGTGTGTGTGTGTGTGTGTGTGTGTGTGTGTGTGTGTTTGTACCTGTCTCTGGCAGCCCTCCACGATGATGAGTTTTTGTTGGGGAGAGGTCCTGGCGAACACAATCTCTGTGTGATTCCTCAGCACTTCATCCATCTGCTCCTGCGAGAGATCCTTCAGATCTGAGCCGTGGATCACACAGGCTTTAGCATCCCTGACAACACACACATGAAGAATACTAAATGAAAACTCGCTCTCCAGTAGTATCAAAATCAGACAAAATGTACAGCTGCTGCTATTAGCTATATAAAAAGAGCAATACTTATTAGACATTATCCTTTTTCAGTTTCAGTTTAGTTTGGTAACACTTTAGAATAACGGTCTGTCATTAATAAAGTAACTACGTTCACACTGCGAGCCTCAGGGCCCTATTTTAACGATCTGAGTGCATGGTCTGAAGCACATCTCACAGGTGATATTAGGGCACTTTTGCTAGTTTAACGACGGAAAAACGCCAGGTGCATGGTCCGAAAAGGTTGTACCTAGTCTCTTAATGAGCCATGGGTGTGTTTTGACTTGCAAAAAAACGATCAGTGTCATCTCCAATTCCCTTTAAAAGCCAGTTGCGCTTGCACCATGGCGGATTCGGCGGTTTGTGGAATGTGGAGTTAAATTTAAAAATTTTGAAGCAAATCAGTTGATACTTTAAAACTTAAAGCCTAATTTAGATTTGTACTGCTGCAAGAAACCAACCAAACTGAGCAATTCCTACAATGCACAATAACAGAGACAATTGATGATCATGAGATCATCCCAGTGTTTAACCAGAAGCCCCGCCTTCTCAGAGTAATATTGCAGAAGGACATGCAAAGGCAAGCACAAACATTTATAGTGTATAGTTAAAAGATTTTAAACGTATTGCTGCCACTGTCTTGCAGAAACATCTCCAAATTTCGTCATTTTTTTCATAAATCATTACTATTGGTCACCCTTTACGTCTCTCTGTGGGTTTTGAAATATTTACCCAATGAAAAGTATTAAAAAGAGCTTATGACTAAACCTTTTTTTCATAAATCATTACTATTGGTCACCCTTTACGTCTCTCTGTGGGTTTTGAAATATTTACCCAATGAAAAGTATTAAAAAGAGCTTATGACTAAACCTCGTAACTCCATTGGCTCTTCAAACTGTCAGTCAAACCTCATAACTCCGCCCCACCTCTGTCGTGAATGAAGTGTCACTGCTGCACGCTGATTGGAGATAGATCGCTGTTTTTTTACATTATTAGGGTAAATATAGAACTGCTTCCTTAGCATTTTCTTTACTCAAGAAACACTATATATAAAGGCTAAAGTTTTATGTGTTTGAGGAGCAGAGAAGAGTGTCTTAGTGTAGCATTTGTCATCGAGTCATAGCCAATACTCTCTTAAATAGCCTGTGTGTAGCACTTTATCTTTAATAACAGGAGATTTTGGCCAAATGTCAGGAAAAAACGGCCCGCATATCAACAGTAAACTTTATAACCTGTAATGAAAACGTAATGCACTTTCTGCCTCGGATGCGGCTGGGACAAAGCATGCATCTCTGACATTAATTCTCCAAAATGCACTGTTCAAAAACCTCAAAACTCCATTTGAGCTTGATTTTGGTAAAATGTTAATAATATGGTGACACATACAAGTGTCTGATTCATACATTCATGTAGGTAATTTCTTATTTGCTCTTTTGTAACTTTGAACTTTGAACTATGAAGACACACACCTGGTGTTCAGACCAGCACGCCCATGGGTGAACAGATGGGCGCAAGTGCATTTGCTATTCAAACAACGTGACGCTGGACATGAAAATGATAACTGCAACGGGCTAGAACTAGCAAAAAACACTTGTATCACACCTGCCGTCACTTTGCGCTGGGTGTATGATAGGGCACCTTACACTCAATTCCGATTCATTGCTCAGATACATTTTCACATTGTGAACAGATCATGGTCCTAAACTGACCCACATGTGCAACAGAATGATAAAAAGATATCACGCAGCACGCTGCCATACGGAAGTAAACACGGAGGACATTAAAGTAAGTGATTACGTGTTTCTTTAAAGTGAGGATCTGCCATGGAAGTGGCACAATTGAAATTGAAAATATCAGATTCAGTGTGGTTTGTTCACACTAACATGACAAAATGCTTTTTTAGGATTTCGGTCACAATTACCTGCAGTCTGAACGTAGCGGGAAGTAATGCAGGGCTAATGAATAGTACTACATTAACATTCCTGAATGAAATTAGCCTCACATATTATAATGAATTACCAATCAATTACCAGTTATCACAACATTAACATGTGTCTGAGATGTGAACAGTTGTCTTTTTTACTCTGAACATGGTCAGAAAATGCATCATAATTACTCAAATGTTTCTTAGACCCCAGTCCCTGAAGGAACTATTAGTGATCGGGATCATTACATTAAATATAAAGTGAAAAACGAATCCAGTGCACTGAAATGTTCGCTCCCTAAAAGTTGATTCTCACTATGTTCCCTTAACCGAAGATCTGAAGCGTGAAATCATGTGAGCCAACTCACTACACATAATGACATGTTTCAGCATTAACATACATCGCTGGGCAGGTAATTAACATAATCGAACTAACATTTATCATTTATTTACCGCTGAAATGCTGCACGTATATGTAACAAGGGAAGTATTATCATAAAGTACTTCAAATAAAATGAACAAATAATGTCAGAAAGATATCAGTTCTACTGTTGCTCATAAATGCCAGTAGTGATGTTGTACAATGACGTTGTCATGTCGAGTCACCAAATCCTAACCCCAGCCTACTTCTAAAAGCATACGATTGGTGGAAACAAATGCTGTTCAAACATAATCCCAACCTTGTAATCTGATCAATTGATAGGAAAAGTTGACTTAAAAGCATGTTGATCCAGGAACATGTCCTCCGGAAAATCATGAATGTTTAGCACAGGCCTCCTAAATGTTTTTTTTCTTTCCTTTTTGACATTTTTATCCATAGTATAGAGAAAATTATAGGTATAAACTGGTAAAACGGGATTGTTTTCTGTGTGTGTGTTTTAATACTTTACCTGGGGTTGACCTGGCTGACAGGAATATTAAGCCGAGCTGCGATGTCCTCCACGGTCTCGTTACCCTCAGATATGATACCGACACCTTTAGCAATGGCCTTGGCCGTGATTGGATGGTCACCGGTCACCATGATGACTTTGATACCAGCTGAGCGGCATTTGCCCACAGCGTCTGGGACGGCAGCTCGGGGCGGGTCAATCATGGATATCAGACCCACAAAGCACAGTTTATCTGTCTGGAAGTTGATGTCATCGGTGTCAAAGGCAAATCCTTTGGGGTACTTGTCCTCGGGTAGGAACACGTGGCAGAAACCTGGATGAAAGAAGGGAAAAAAAGATAAGCAATATAAGAATGGATTTATTCCACAGTTTTGAGGGTCCAATATTGTGTCTTGCATTTATATTCATATTTGCGCCTTTTTAAAATGATTTTTAAGAGGGTTTTTTTGCCTTTTTTTCTTAGTCAGGATAGTGGAGAGATGATAGAACGAAAGTGATGGTTGAATACTTTTATTTTGATGTCACATCTCTCTATTTCTCACCAAGCACTCTTTCTCCCAGCCCTCCAAGTTCCAGGTAGGCATTCTGGAAGGCCTCCCTCAATTCCTCATCCATGGGCTGCTCTTTCCCCTGAATTAGGATGGAGGAGCAGCGGTCCAGGATGCGCTCTGGCGCCCCCTTCATCACCAGCAGGTAGTGGCTATCGTTACCCTCATCCGACTCGTGAACTGATAACTGATAACAAGCACATGAGAATGGGTGTTAATGAGAACTGAATAATGTGCTGAATGTGAATGAAGATTATCATGTTGAACTATCCCCAAGAATTCAAGTGAAAAGAAATGCCATTGTCTAATAATGTACTAAATATATATATATACACAAAATCATTCTTAATTAATTTAATAAATTATAATGAAAATGATAAACTTCAGTATTGATGAAATATAAAATATATTAGTATTTAATAACTCTTTATTTCTATGTTATTCTCTCTTTATTTATTGTATTATTAGTTGAAATTAAATATATTAAGGTGGTATGTGTCCTGAGGTGTGACATACTATAATCCATATAAAAAATATATATTTTATTTACATGCAACTTTAAAGAATATTTTAATGATTATAGTAGACTACAAAGAATATTTGTAATTAAGAAACAAGAATAATATAAATATATATATAAAACAAGTAAGAGAGACCTCATGGAATATTTGGACTGTCCAAACTTTATTTTAGTGTCCAATTCTCACTATTAACTAGCTATTAACTATGACTTTTGCCTTAATAAAATCCTAATTACTGATTATTCATATTTAGTATGGTAGGTGTTGAGTTGAGATATTGGGTAGGATTAAGGTATGTAGAATAAGGTCATGCAGAATAAAGGATTAATATGTTCTTTATAGGTACTAATTAACAGCCAATATCCTAGTAATATGCATGCTAATAAGCAACTTGTTATAGTGAGAATTGGACAAACTAAAGTGTTACCAATATTTGTAATAAAAAAAAAACATAACTTGGTTTCAGGGCCATTTGACATGAACTTTGACATGAAATGATGATAAACTTAATACAAATGGTGACAGGACCTACAATATACACTTTCCTTAAAATAAATTTTAACATAAAATCTTGTAGTTAAAAAAGGGGCCAGGACACGTCAACCATTCATTTTGCAATAAAAGTTAGACAGTAAAATATAATAATTTTAAGTATTAAGTAAATTAAGGTTATGTTGACTGAATGTTAGCCAAGTTAATGAATGCTGGATTTACAATTACTTCATAAATCCATTCACATTGGATACAAAACAGTAAACAAACCTGGTATTTGTTGGTGGAGTTGAAGGGAATTTCAGCCACTTTTTTGTTCTTTTCCCTCATGGCTTTGACGGACCCACAGGAGAGCTCGATGCACTTGAGGAGAGCCGACTCAGAGGCGTCACCTGCAACATCGCGCTTCAGGATTGGCAGAGACTCCTGCCCCGCCTTAAACACGGCTCTGTTACAGAGCGCTGCCACACGGGCCAGAGCCAACCACGTCCCAGAGCTCTTATCAAAGGACGTACCTAGAAGAGATCACACACGGGATCAATATAGTAACTATCTATAGCCTAAAAACAAATGAACACAAATCTATCCATCTATCTATCTATCTATCTATCTATCTATCTATCTGTCTGTCTGTCTGTCTGTCTGTCTGTCTGTCTGTCTGTCTGTCTGTCTGTCTGTCTGTCTGTCTGTCTGTCTGTATTACTGTTTAAAAGTTTGGGTAAGATTTTTGAAATGTTTTTGAAATGCTCACCAAAGTTTAATTTATTTAATCATAAATACAGTAGCACAATAAATTAATAAAAACAGTAATATAGGGAAATATTATAAAAAAGGTAAAAATAATATAATTTATTTGTCATTATGATAATTATATCTTCAGCATATATATTTTCAGCATCATTACGGCAATTTGCTGATTTGCTGCTCAATGAACAATTCTTATTATTATAAATGTTAAAACAGTTATGCTGCTTATTATTTTGTGGAAATCAATGCTATTTTAGTATAATTATTGACATTCGATTATAATTTGGAATTATTTTTATTTATACATTTTCATTTTATTTTTAGTGAAGTTTTAGCAATTTTGATGTATGTTTTTTATATATAGAGATTTTTTTCCTTCAGTTTTATTTTCAGGTTTTAGTTAAATTAAATGAAAATGAGAAATGTAGTAAAAAGTTGGCAGCTAGTTGAAATTTTTAAATTGCATTTGATTTCAGTTAACGTCTATTGTATTTCAAGTAATGAAAACATCTTTATATAATTTTAGTTTTAATTAAATATAATAACCCTGGGGAAAAAATATGACAAATACAAAGAACAGCATTTATTTGAAATAGAATTTTTTGCAGCATTATAAATGTCTTTACGCTCACTTCTGAATTAATTTAATGCATCCTTGCTAAATAAAAGCATTAATTAATTTTTTAAAACAATGGGCCCTATTTTAACGATCTGGGCGCATGGTCTGAAGCGCATGGCACAGGTGCACTTAGTCTGAATCCACTTTTGCTAGTTTAACGATGGAAAAAGCTATACAGCGATAGGGCCCAAAATCTTACTGACCCCAAATGTTTGGATGGCAGTGTCTATCTATCCTGCATCTATTTCTCTAGTAACCATAACCTAGTAATTCTCTAGCAGCTCACCAGACTGATCTTCGGTGGTGTCCGCCTCATGGATCTGATTGTCGAACCACATGTGGGCGACAGTCATGCGGTTCTGCGTCAGGGTGCCGGTTTTATCAGAGCAGATGGTGGAGGTGGATCCCAGAGTCTCCACAGCCTCCAGATTCTTCACCAGGCAGTTCTTACGGGCCATGCGCTTGGCCGTGAGAGTCAGACACACCTGAGAGACGGAAACAGAAAGATAGAAAGAAAGGAACAGAAACAGAGGACCAGAATAACAGAACAAAAGGAAGAGTGGTTCAGGCAGAAGTTAAAAGGAAAAGAAGGTGGAGAGAAAAAGAACCAAACAGAATTTTAGTGATGATACATTTTTCATAATGTGGCACAATGCAACATCGTGCAGCAATAGAACAGTGTTAAATCAAAAAGGAGCAAAGCGAAAGCAGATAGAGGAGGCATAGTGGTCAGAAACATACGCTACGCAATGTCTAGCTTTTTGTTATTGACGTCAAATGATGGCCGAAAATCTCAAATCAAAATCTAAGGTATATTAGCACAAATTCATCTGTTACTTGGTAGGAGCCAGTCAAATTAGACAAATGCTAACACGAACATGCCCTCATCATCCAAAGCCTGAAAAAATAACCCAATCCAGATTGTTAATAAAGGGTTCACTTGCAGTGAGAAAAACATACAGGTCCTTCTCAAAAAATTAGCATATTGTGATAAAAGTTCATTATTTTCCAGAATGTAATGATAAAAATTAAACTTTCATATATTTTAGATTCATTGCACACCAACTGAAATATTTCAGGTCTTTTATTGTTTTAATACTGATGATTTTGGCATACAGCTCATGAAAACCCAAAATACATCTCCAAAAATTAGCATATCATGAAAAGGTTCTCTAAACGAGCTATTAACCTAATCATCTGAATCAACTAATTAACTCAAAACAGATTCCTGAGGCTTTTAAAAACTCCCAGCCTGGTTCATTACTCAAAACCGCAATCATGGGTAAGACTGCTGACCTGACTGCTGTCCAGAAGGCCATCATTGACACCCTCAAGCGAGAGGGTAAGACACAGAAAGACATTTCTGAACGAATAGGCTGTTCCCAGAGTGCTGTATCAAGGCACCTCAGTGGGAAGTCTGTGGGAAGCAAAAGTGTGGGAAAAACGCTGCACAACGAGAAGAGGCGACTGGACCCTGAGGAAGATTGTGGAGAAGGACCGATTCCAGACCTTGGGGGACCTGCGGAAGCAGTGGACTGAGTCTGGAGTAGAAACATCCAGAGCCACCGTGCACAGGTGTGTGCAGGAAATGGGCTACAGGTGCCGCATTCCCCAGGTCAAGCAGCTTTTGAACCAGAAACAGCGGCAGAAGCGCCTGACCTGGCTACAGAGAAGCAGCACTGGACTGTCGCTCAAATTTTGCATGTCATTCGAAATCAAGGTGCCAGAGTCTGGAGGAAGACTGGGGAGAAGGAAATGCCAAAATGCCTGAAGTCCAGTGTCAAGTACCCACAGTCAGTGATGGTCTGGGGTGCCATGTCAGCTGCTGGTGTTGGTCCACTGTGTTTTATCAAGGGCAGGGTCAATGCAGCTAGCTATCAGGAGATTTTGGAGCACCTCATGCTTCCATCTGCTGAAAAGCTTTATGGAGATGAAGATTTTGTTTTCAGCACGACCTGGCACCTGCTCACAGTGCCAAAACCACTGGTAAATGGTTTACTGACCATGGTATTACTGTGCTCAATTGGCCTGCCAACTCTCTGACCTGAACCCCAAAGAGAATCTGTGGGATATTGAGAAGAGAAAGTTGAGATGCAAGACCCAACACTCTGGATGAGCTTAAGGCCGCTATCGAAGCATCCTGGGCCTCCATAACACCTCAGCAGTGCCACAGGCTGATTGCCTCCATACCACGCCGCATTGAAGCAGTCATTTCTGCAAAGGATTCCCGACCAAGTATTGAGTGCATAACTGAACATAATTATTTGAAGGTTGACTTTTTTTGTATTAAAAACACTTTTCTTTTATTGGTCGGATGAAATATGCAATATTTTTGAGATAGGAATTTTGGGTTTTCATGAGCTGTATGCCAAAATCATCAGTATTAAAACAATAAAAGACCTGAAATATTTCAGTTGGTGTGCAATGAATCTAAAATATATGAAAGTTAAATTTTTATCATTACATTATGGAAAATAATGAACTTTTATCACAATATGCTAATTTTTTGAGAAGGACCTGTAAGTGCACAATTTATTTTGTGAACAATTGTCTGCCGAGAACATGCAAATTGCAGTAACTGTATTTTTTGTCTTTTAGACTAAGATCTGACCTGTGACAGATGAGCTTGGTTGAACTATTATTAGATTCAAAGACAATGGAGTGTGTAAATTGATATAAAAATCAATCAAAATGTAATAATTTCCAGCATTTGACATAGCTTTGCACTTTGCATAAAACCAAAAATCAAGAGACATACAAGTTATACAATTTATAAAGGGCAGTACAACTGTGTTCAACATTGATGATAATAATAATAATGTTTCTTGAGCAGCATATCAGAAAATCAGCATATTAGAATGATTTCTGAAGGATCATGTGACACTGAAGACTGGAGTAATGATGCTGAGAATTCAGTTTTGCATCACAGGAATACATTTTGAAAGGAATTAAAATTGAAAACAATTTTAGGTTGTACTAATAATTCACAATATTAAAGAACATTTCTGATTAAATAAATACATCCTAGGTTAGGATAAGAGACTTCTTTCAAAAACATAAAACATCTAAAAAAGCTGCATGGGGAAACATATTATTGTAGTATTCTACAAGAAATATCCAGGTAGTGGACATAAAATATAGCTAAAGAAAGAGATTACAATTTTTTAAAATAAAATGATGCATTTTAACGCTGAAGAATAATTAACATTTACCCTAAAAATATAGTCCTCAGTGTCGGTGTAGGCAGTGCATAGCTAATGCATATTTGCGTTACATTAAGAATTGCACTTTGGCACATTTTGGAATGCAAAGATGCATAAAACTGAGTATGCCGCCTGCGTAGGGTATGTTTCAGGCCTAGTTGTGCACCGCAGCCAGAGGCACCAATGCATGAGCACAGCGAGAGCCCCGTCTCAGAGTGTCAGTCTCTATGTGGCAGCCACTAGCTTGCACAGGCAACTAGAGATACCACAGGGCAATAATTTTTCAGATTTTCATATTGACCTAGGCTTTCAACAGTGAGAATCTGTAAAAGAACACAGGAAAGAAAAAGAGAAAGACAGACAGAGAGAGAAATAGCGATAGAGTCACGAAGAGTCACAGATATGAAGGGTTAGAGAGAGGGAATACAGTTCAAGAACACACATAATGATATATGTATATATATATATAAAACTAATTCAGCGTTTATCACAGACGAGAAGCCACAACACTAACACTGTAAAGAGTTACACTGAAGAAGAAAAGAAATGAACGCAAACAGATGGAATAAAAGGAATAGAATAAAAGGACAGACAACAAAAACACACACATCTTAAATTGTCCAAATATAATCTCATGGAACATTTTCTGGAATGGCACACTATTAATATTTGAACTAGAGAACTGAGCGCTGAAAAATTATAAGAATGAAACCAAAATTCACTTGTCTTTACTATTGAACGTGCACAAAATGTGTAGTCTACAACAAAGCACACATCATGGGATACTGTATCCCACAATGCAATGCATCCTTATTAGTTTGGACTACCAATATTTTTTTATATTTCTTACATAAAATATACTACTGTTCAAAAGTTTGGGATCGGTTTTTAATGTTCTTTAAATACATTTCATAAGCTCACCAAGGCTACATTTAAAATATTATAAAAATATCAGTTTTTAATATATTTTAAAATGAAAAGCTAAATTTTCAGCATCATTACGCCAGTCTTCAGTGTCACATGATCCTTCAGAAATTATTCTAATATGATGATTTGATGCTTAAGAAACATTTCTTATTATTATCAATGTTGAAAACAGTTGTGCTGCTTAATATTTTTGTGTAAACCATGATATTTCAAAAGAATAACATATATTTGAAATATAAATCATTTATAGCTTTATAGATGTACTGTCACTTTTTATTTAATTTCAAGCATCCTTGCTGCATACATTTTTTAATTTCTTTCCAAAAATGATCTTACTGACCCCAAACTTTTGAACGGTACATACGTTTATTTACTGACTTATTATATGCCACTTGGTGACTTAATTATGCAAATAGTGTAAATACAATGTAGCACACTACTTTTTTTGAAATATTTGCATACGGTGTACTGTTTCATATAATATTTCACATACTCACTAGGCGATATGAAGTACATACTGTGCAGTGCGTTTGTATTCCATTCCAAACAAAGCCATGAACAAAAGATACCAAACTAAAGAAGATGACAAACACACACATTAATTATACTGACAGATTACAAACATGTAAGTGTTACAGAAAGACATTTACACACTAGCAGAGACATTAATGCACACTTCAAAATCCTAACACAGAGAAAGAGAGGGGAAAACCAGTGATCCTCACAGTGACGGTGGCCAGCAGACCCTCGGGCACGTTGGCGACGATGATTCCGATGAGGAAGATGACGGCCTCCAACCAGCTGTAGCCCAGGATGATTGACAGGATAAAGAAGGACACACCCAGGAAGACGGCCACACGGTGATAATTTGGATGAAGTGCTCGATCTCCTTGGCGATGGGGGTCTTTCCGGTCTCCAGGCCGGAGGTCAGAGTAGCAATGCGGCCCATGACAGTGCGGTCACCGGTGCAAACGACAATACCACGAGCAGTACCTGACAGAGAAGAGAGAAGAGGGACTTTTGATGGTCCATTCTAGCCAATGACCCAATCAACATGTCATTTATTTTGTTATAATGACCAGCTGACATTATTCCACTTGTATTTTACATGGCTACTTACCAAATATATAAATAAAAAAGAAAAGGAAATATTGCTTTGGTTTTAAATAACTTTATTCCATGAGAGAGTGTAAAGTGATAAAGCGTGACCACGAATACCATGAATGACCAATCAGAATCAAGTATTCCAGAAATCAGCCTTAATACAAATTATAATAAAAACACCACCGTTCAAAAGTTTTTTTGTTTGTTTTTGAAGTATCTAATGCTCACCAGGGCTGCATTTATTTGATACAAAAACATTAATATTGTAAAATATTATTACAATTAAAAATGTTCAGCATCATTACTCCAGTCTTCAGTGACACATGATTCTTCAGAAATCATTCTGATATGCTGATTTGCTGCTCAAGAAACATTTATTATTATCAATACTATCTTTTGATCAATTTGATTTTCTCGCTGAATGAAATTATTGTTAAAAAAAACACCAAACTGGCATCAAACTGTTGAATGTAAGTGAATTTTTATTTATTTATGGACCACAGCTCCATGATGTTATATGAATATTAGCTGTGATCAAATAAATCTCTAATAAAAAGAAATTAATATTAATATTTCTCATGTAAGCTTTTTTCTTCTATAAAAAAATCTAGTATTAGTTTGATGTCATGAGTGAGACATTCTAGAAACCTCATAAACATATTGTGTAATCCTCTAATCCACCACATGGTGGCAGGAGAGCGTCACCCTGGAGCTGAGCCTGAATCTAAAAGGAAGGACATCATGAGATCACGAAACACTGACACCCTGCTGTCAGCACACTGAGCAGCGGACATATGCAACATCTCATAACCTATCAAAACAACAGCATTACACTACTGACTGAAGTGCTGCGCTGACACTGACTAAGAGGGAAATCATGGTCATTTCTGAGAGAACTCTATATGTAACTGCTTTCATGAAAGGGTTAGAACAACCAAAAATGAAAATTCTGTCATTAATTACTCACCTTGTGTCGTTTCAAACCCGTAAGACCTTCATTCATTTTCGGAACACAAATTAAGATATTTTTGATGAAATCCGAGAGCTCTCAGGCCTCTCCATAGACAGCAATTGAATTACCACTTTCAAGGTCCAGAAAGGTAGTAAAAACAGTTAAAATAGACCATGTGACTCCAGTGGTTCAACCTTAATTTCATGAAGTCTTCTCGTTTGTGCCAGTCTCCTACGCTGTTGACACAGTACATACAGTGCAGCGTTTTCCAGTTCTACAGCAGAACGCTGGCTTACCATTGGCCGATGTTGCTCACGTGAGCATCACGACGCATGCGTGTCAATGGTGAGCTGTAGAACTCGGAAGCACTGTACTGTTCACACTACGTTAACAGTGTAGGAGACTGGCACAGACAAAAAGAAATGGTTGAATAAAGTCGTTATTTTGGCACACAAAGAGTTTTCTCGTCGCTTCATAACATCAAGGTCACAAGAACTATTTTAACAATGTCTTTCCTATCTTTCTGGACCTTGAAAGTGGTAATTGAATTGCTGTCTATGGAGGGGTCAGAGAGCTCTCCGAATTCATTAAAAATATCTTAATTTGTGTTCTGAAGATAAATGTCTTACGGGTTTGGAACGACATGAGGGTGAGTAATTAATGACAGAATGTTCATTTTTGGGTGAACTAACCCTTTAAAGCAGATTAATTTGTTATAATGAATATTAATCATCATTCTGAAGGTGGAAACCTGTGAAGCAAATGATGAAAATGTCTTTAGCTCCTGCAGTATTATTCATTTATTCAGCTTGATCTGAATTGATTAGTATCTCATCATCAAAACGAAGCCAAATCAGTGACATAGGAAAGAGAAATGTGTGGAAAAACAGAGTGAAAAACTCAAGGATGTGAGCAATCGCGTGGGCAGGTGACGGGTGGCAAGATGGGGAGCAAAAGTGAGAGGTTGTTGTCATGACAACATCTTTCCTCTACGGCTGTTCTTGGCGAAAATGACCAGAGAAAAATAAATAAAGAGATGAGAAAAAGAGTGAAATGAAAAAGGAAAAATCGATTGGATAAGATGAGTTCATAAAGAACAGGAAATGAAAAAATAGAGTGAGAGAGACTGCATGGGGGAGAAAATGGAGCAGTGATGCAGCTGCTATAGCAAGCGTACCCTCAACACAGTTGGTGGAGAAGAAGGCGATGTTACGGGTTTCCAGAGGGTTATCATGGGTGCAGTCAGGTGACCTGGTCTGGGGCTCTGATTCGCCAGTCAGGGAGGAGTTGTCAACCTAAAGAATTATAATATATATACATATATATAACACACTTTTGTTGACTGGATAAAGCCTTGTCTGAAAGTTGAAAAGTTTTTTTAAATATTGAAGTTTCTACAGGCTAGATAGACAGACAGACATACAGACAGACAGATAGCAGATAGACAGACATACAGACAGACAGATAGATAGACAGACAGACAGAAAAGACAGAGACATACAGACAGAGAGAGAGACAGACAGATAGACAGACAGACATACAGACAGACAGAGAGACAGACAGACAGACAGACAGATCGACAGACAGACATACAGACAGACAGACAGACAGAGAGACAGACAGACAAACAGACAGACAGAGAGACAGACAGACAGACAGACAGACAGACAGACAGACAGACATACAGACAGATCGACAGACAGACATACAGACATACAGACAGACAGATCGACAGATCGACAGACAGACATACAGATAGACAGACAGACATACAGAGAGACAGAAAGACAGAGACAGACAGAGAGAGAGACAGACAAGCAGACAGACAGAGATACAGACAGACAGATAGATTTTGACTGGCATGAAAACAGTTAATGTTGTGTTTAATGTAAAGTTAGAATAAAGGCACATTGTTTAGAAAATCTGAAAAAAATCTTTTTATGTAGCATAACCTGTGAAAACATTTACTTTTATCTTAACTGATGCATGGAACATACACTTGGTAAAATATCAGCTTTCCAATTTCAAGCTACAGAGAGTTAAACACTTTGGGTTGACCTTGGGAGACTATAGCTCCAAAAATTCATCTCTTTTACAAGGGGAATAAAACATGTTGAAATATGTTGTATGTATGCTTACTTGTGAGTTGTGTCCAAGTTTAAACAAAGCCGTCCTTCCACAAACACTGCAGTACGATTAAAGTGCGCAAGTAAAGTGGAGACGGAGTTTGAGATGGAAATTCTCAATAAATGAATGTTCATTGCGGCTGAATTGTGATGTAAAATATTTAAGTTTAATGGGGTCGGACCAGGGGCCGGGGTTCTGACTTTGAGGCGCCACTGGTTCTGGCTGGTTGCTATGCATTGCTATGGGTCTTCTAACTGGTTGATAGGTATCGTTAGAGTGTTCTAGCTGTTGCAAGGCTATTCTCACATCAATATTAAAAAAGAAGGTTCCAATTAGAACCAATAGATTTTTACAGCCAGATTCCAGAACATAACATTTATATTTATATTAATGTAATATACATACATCTCTGCATATAGTATTTCTAACACATACAGGTGCAAGAGAAAGATTGCGAGTGTTCATGGTAAATATTTCCATCCTTTTTTGTAGATACCTTGCAGCCGTGAGCAGAAGTGACCCTGAGGTCAGCAGGGATCCTGTCTCCTCCCTTCACCTCCACCAGATCACCAGCCACCACCTCCTCAGCATTAATCTGTAGCTTCTCACCTTCACGGATCACTAAAGCTTGCTGTGGACCACACACACACACACACACACACACACACACACACACACACACACACACACACACACACACATCAATTTCAACCTCTAATGACTCTAAGGCCAAAATAGAGATTAGAAGAGCATTAATACAGTCTAGAGGCTTCAGAGACTCTGCGGTGGGAGATGATAATTAGGATTATGACCAGAGAGGCAAACAGGGGATTAAGATTATTGGACTATATTGGTTATTTGAGTATATTGCACTTCGCTCTCCTTTTGATCCACCCAGACTGTTATTTTCAAGTTGAGAAGCTAGAAACTAGAAATTTGCAATGCGAAGGTTGGAGTAGGGTTTGGGCTTAAAATCTGAACTAAGGCAATTAAAGGCTGTTGGAGGAAGGGGTTGTGTGTACCTGGGGAACCATGTTTTTGAAAGACTCCATGATCTTCGAGCTCTTGGCCTCCTGGAAGTAGGAGAAGCAGCCGGTGATGATGACCACAGCAGACAGAACGATCCCCAGATACAACTGCAGAGTAGAGAATCAAAAAAAGGGCAGGTTATCAAACTGGAAAAGGTCACTAACCTTGATTTCTCTAATTCACCTTGTGAGCCTTTGTGTCCCATTTAGGTGACAAACCAAAACAGAAGGCACTAAGGTCAATGTATCACCAGAAATCATGTCATTGAAGCAAACTATGAATAATTATCATATTAAGGTAGTCTTGTCGCAGTGTATTCTTAACCTGAATGAGTAATGTTCATGGAGGTACGGTAGCCAACGCTATTAGGTGTTTATATCATGCGACACAAAATAGTTCATTTGTTTTCTTCATGATATAGGGAATAATCTTAGTTTTGTTGTTATTTTGTTATCATCAGATTTGCAGACAGGTATAAAAACCTGCCGATACCACATATTGAAAGATAATAATATATTTATTTATATTACATTGCCTGTTATATTTTTATTTTTGTAAGTCCTTAAAGTGTATTCTAAATGCATAAATGTAATGTGAATGTAGTAAACACACTACCATTCAAAAATGAGTCTAGTTTTTTTTTCAACAAATGAATACATTTGAAAAACATATGCCAGAATATATGAATAATTTGGAACGGGGAAAGATACATTTAGGTTTTGGCTTAGAATTAATTTACTAGAATTAAAATGTGAGGAGGTCAGTATTACTTCTCATTTTTACTTTTAACCCAACCTATTCAAAATGTTTTCTGCCGCCCATGGCTTTTCTCCAAACCAAATACACAATAAAAAGGAATAGATCCGTTTTAATATGGAATTATTAACAAAAATAACACAATACCCAGATTAGAAATAAAAAACTAGCAATTGCTAATTATGTCACAAACATGGCCGTGTCTACTTGCAAGAAAAATTGTCTTGCATACTCCAGAGTCCAGACAACAGCATATTACATATTTTGAGCACCAGCCAAACAGTGTTAAATTAATGCAGTGTTAATGAGGCGTGTGTGGGAGTTCTCACATTGTCTCCAGCAGGCTCGTCTTCTGTGGCGGCCTGGATGGCGTAGGCCAGGAAGCAGAGGATGGCTCCGATCCACAGCAAGATGGAGAACCCTCCGAAGAGCTGTCGGCAGAATTTGACCCACTCAGGAGTGGTGGGGGGTGGGGTGAGAGCGTTGGGACCATCACGAGCGAGGTACTCTGCCGCCTTAGCATTAGTCAGACCCTTCAGGGGAAAAGAGAGTGTGAGAAGAAATCTGATTCAAGAGTTCACATCAAACGCTGCTGCACTGCCACTAGGGGGCGATGGTGGCCCTGTGGCTAAGGAGATTTGATGAGATCACAGTTCCTGCTCTAAAAAATCTAGTGCTTTAGACCAGCTCATCAAGGTCTACTTTTAAACTGCTTTGGATGAGGAGAATATGTTTGTATGTGTGTTTTGTGTGGCTCATAGGCTCATATGGTATGATATAGGAGAATATGGAACAAATAAATGTTCCTCAGAAGTCTGATGTATCATATTTGATTTTAATTTTTTATTTTTATTTTATGATGTCTGCATAACAAGTAAAGATTAAAAAATTTCAAAAAGGAAGAGAAAATGGACAAACCACAGCTCCAAAAAGCTCCATGTTCTCACCACAGGTGATGTGACAAATATTTTTCTATTTTTGGAGCTGTGGTGTGCCAACTTTCTCTTCCTTTTTGGACAATCAACCAAACTTAAGTTGCTTCAGTCTAGTAACTATTCATCTTAAAATAATATTGAACAATATAACAAAGTTATTTTTATGTTTGATAATAAAAATCAAATAAAAAAAACATTTAATCAAAGGTGATACAGTTTATAGGGTTAATACATGCGATATCTGTTTTGAAGCACATAGTGAATGTATGACTGCGTTTCAGTGCTACATTAAAATAAAATAAAATAAACAATTCGGAGAAGCTGTATCATTACAAGATTACATAGGGCTCTATTGTGCATTTAGGGCGTATCTGAATCCACTTTTGCTAATTTAATAACAGAAAAAGGGATGACGCATCAGGCGCATTGTCCAAATGGGTTGTACCTAGTTCCTTAAATGAGCCATGGGTGTTTTTTTAAAGCCCATTCCATTGGCCTATAGGCGCACATTACTAACACGCCCTTTAAATAACAAAAAATGCTGTGCTACTGACTTTAGACCAGGTTTTTGTTGGTCAATGGCACAGTTGATTTCAGTTGCCTCAAAAAACTCCTCGTTTTCAGACCATGAGCAAACAGATTAGCGAGTGCATTTGCTATTTAAACAACATGGCACTGGACGTAAAAATGATAACTGCGTCAGGCAAGAACTAGGAAAAAACACTTGCCTGGCGCCGCATTACGCCGGGTGTATTATAGGGCCCATAATGTTAATGTAAAGATTAAAAGGAGTCAGAATAGTTCATTCAATAACATTTCAAAACTAAATGAGGTCAAAATAAAAATCAGACTTTTACTTACAAAGTATGTAACAAACATTTTCGATTATTTTATTTTTTTTGCGTTCCATATAAGCATGAAAGTCATACAGGTTTGGAATGGTGCAAGGGTAAATGACTGTATTTTCATTTTTGGGTGAACTATTCCAAAAACCGGGAAACAGATGATGTAACGTTATGTGTATAAAGCAGAAATATTTAGCGGAAAAAAACTAATCACAATAATAATAGGAATAGAGTGCCAGGGCAGCCTCATCTATGAGGAAATTGACGATTTAGTCCATTTATACTTGCATAAGATTTACCAAGAAAGCAATCCGTGCACTTTTGCGGCATCAGCATCGATTTCTATAGCATCCAGACACATCCGCAGTTATGAAGGAAATTGAATTTATTCAGGAGAAAGAACAAGGCAGACATTCAGGAAATTGCCTCTTTTCTGCAAATCTCGAATGACAAGCAGATCTGCTTCACTTTGATGTTTCTTTCCTTCATCATTCTTAGATTTTTAACTTTATTCCCAAAATATTATTACTTTAATCCAGTTGTTCTCAGTGTGGGTGGGGGTGTGCGGGAGATCAGCAGAAAAAGAAAGAAAAAAAAGTAACAGCATTTGCAATGCCAGTCAAGTGCGTGAAAAGCCGCTGTCACTCTGCCTTTATAAAGTGGCACCAAACAGCAGTTCCACTGAAACCTTCTTCTTCAGACTGTTGACTTGTCACCTCACAGAAGTTCCTCGCAGTAGAAAAGCACCTCTTCAGCAGATGCATCACAAGCTGTGAGGGTGCCGTGTTCTGGCGAGAAGCCGTACAAGAAGCTGAGCTCGCCAGGTCAAAAGGGGGGTGACGGAATAAGATTGTGAACCACTGCTTTAATCTAAAAATGTTACACCTTTATTCTCAAAACTATACCTTTAGTCTAGTAAAAATTATATTCTAAGATTATTCTCAAACCTTTTTTTTTTCTTGGAATGCTAATTTTGGATTTTCACAATTTTTTAAATTATTTTTCAAATGTTTGAATTGTTCACTGCTGATGTTTGAAACTCACCTGCACAATGTCAGTGTTGAACTTTCGACACACTTCTTCAATTGACATCTTATGCTCTGTCTGGGGAAACAGAAAAAGAGAGTCTAAAACTGCAAAAAGAAAGGATGAATTGCTCTATAGAGTGCAACTGACCACAACCTTGCTACATTAAATTACATTTCTGTATGAGGCACTGATCTACTATGAAGCATTGTGGCAAAATCGAATCAGTTCGTTCAACTACTGTTCATAAGCAGAGTATTAGCATTAAATGTTTGAAGTTTATTTGCAAATTATTCATATAGATTACATACATAAGAACATGAACATGTTTTATATGTGCTGATGTGTCTTACCAGTGGCACTTCTTTCTTCAGGTCATCCATGTCTTTCCCTCCCTTTCCCTTCTTGGGGGACTCCTTCTCATCTTTGTCCTGCGTGGTTGCCACGCGGTAGCTGTCCGACCGTCCATACTGCAGGGAAAACATTTTCTGTTTCAATATACTCAAATAACCAATATAGTCCAATAATCTTAATCCCCTGTTTGCCTCTCTGGTCATAATCCTAATTATCATCAGCTACATAACAACACCTAGAAGCTGAAGCAATAACTTTCCTTTTATATTCCTACCACATAAGACAGGCTGTACAAATATGCATTATGATTTTCAGAAAAACTGGTTGCATATATGTATATATAAAATGCAAGTCCATAAAAAGCAGGTTACTTAGTCTTCCCATGTATTGACTGTCAACTCTTATGTCACCATGTTGAAAGAAACTGTAAAGAAGGTGAAGAGCTGTTGTGTGCGCTTCATAAACATGATGGTTATTGTAGCTCTAGACTAAATGTGAGAATTTACTCATCTCACTTGCACAAAAACAGATTCAGTATTCCTCAAAAATGAACACACTAAAAATATTACAAAAACTTGCAATAATTAAATATGCCAAATATACTTTATGTATTTAATCTCACTTTATTAACCAATGTCTTTGCTGCTGACCTCCGATGATCCAATTCAACCATTTAAATAAGCAAATAGGCCTATTACTTTAGATAAACATGCCGAAAAGTGTTGAACCTTCTCCTCTGGGTCCTATTCTTCTGCAATCCTGAAAGGTTTGTTTGAGCGGCGACCTCTACTGTACAGGCATGAATTCGCCTGAGGCTTATTCATTTCACTTTTGGTGTGAAAGGTATGGAAGCTTGTTTCTGTCATTGAATAAAAATAAAAAATGCAATTCCAAGTTTATATCACACAATTCTGAGAAATAAAGTCGGAATTGTGAGTTTATATTTATACCTTTTTGAGGCTCAAATAGTAGACTTTTCTACAGATTTACAGTGAACATTAAATCAAAACTGCAGTTTTAATTATAAATCATTTGTCATTCATTTTTAAATTCATGTGGCCTTGTATCTCTTCAACATCTATTATCTTCTCTGATGATGTTTAAGGCTTCTATATCAAGCTTCAAGCGAAATCAAAAAACAAAATCTTACAAAATTAGGCCAAACAAAGTTTGTTTTGGGAGTTCGAAACAGCTTGCCAAAGCGACCTTTCACTCCAGCTAGTTAACCCAATCGGACTACCATTGTCCGACAATGACAATGACAATGACATAATAGGAAGGTGTGGATCTGAGGCTCCGCCTTCTTTGACATGGAAATCTTCTCCGGATGCAAGTAAAAACATCTAAATGTCTTTATCTAAACGCCCATCTCAGCAGTGTGGCCAGCATCAGGATGTTCGCTAACAGGATACCACTGAACACATATTTCAAATACTTCATACACACACTTCTTTTTACCCCTAAGCAAAGAACAAAAAATTATTTAGCCGTGAGCATATTGTGCCCTTTACTGGTCCGAGGGCGGAACAACCTGTCACTCACATGAGATCGACCAATAGCAAACCACAACGATCCAATCAATTCCTGATGGACAAAATCAAGTCCCGCACTACATTTTTTTCCTTATTCGAGAGGCCGCTTCACTTGTATATACATTACATTACAAATGTGATATATTGAACACACAGATGGGCTCATAAACATCATTCTGCTGCACTACGAGAGACACACGGTCCAGGAACTGACTCTTTCCATGACTGAGGGGAAACGCCAACCAGATAATGCTTCATCCACAATCCTGATTATCTTCGAAACTGTGAAGATTAACCAGGAACCCCATGTGGGATATGGGGTGGTATAAGCATGGGGGCCGTTTAGACTGGTCAAGTGCGCTTAAATCCACATTAGGGCTTTTCATTGATGTGGCATCCTCTGATTTGCCATGTGTGCTTCTGTGACCTATTTTAGCTTGCGTGCACAACCAGAGAGCATTATGGTTAAATCCACCATTACAGCACACCAGCTTGCATAGATGTTAAAATGCAATGCATGACATGTATCTATAAATGTTTCTTGATGTTAAGGCTGGTTGATAATATTATTTTCTAAAAAATATTAAATATTAAAGAAAAAAATTACTTGTTTAGATTTTAATAAAAATGAACTTTATTCCAAGTGCATGAACCAGAAGTATACCTATTTGAAGTAGTTAAATATATATATTTTGTCTTTTATTTATTTATTTACAGCTTTTATTTGTCATTCGTTTATTATAAGGTTTAACAAAACACATTAAAAATTGCTATAGAAAGTTAACCGAATATAAATATTGAATAATTCTAAAAACAGACCAAATGTATTAAAATAATTTTTTCTTATAAGGGTTAACTTCACTTAGGTAATTTAGATTTAGATTTTAATCTTAGAATATATATATATGATGATAAAAAGCTATCATTCATTAGCAACTATTTATTAGTAATTTCAATTAATATTAATATTCCATCCAATTGAATTAAATAATCCTAATGTAATAATATGTAAGGATTGTTCAGTTATTCAATTAAAATATGTAAGGACTATTCAGGTCAATGAATTTGATTGAATTTTACTATTAATTAAATGTGTAAATCTTGAAAAAATACAAAAAAATGTATGTATTATTTGTTATTTGAAACTAATTATGTTAATCATAGTCTCAGTCTCATAACTCAGTATTATTCAGAAACAATATATTATAGTATTAATAAATAAAAACAAATCACACAATCCCTAAAATTATAATAAAACAACTCTTTATCCACTCGTTTTAAATAAAATACAGTATGTCCATCATAATGTTCAACAGAAAAAAGGGGGGAAAAAACACTACAAATGGCAAAAAGGCCAAAATTGTAGTGGCGAACCCCCTTGTGGCAGTGTGTTGACATGTTTGACCATCTGTCAAGGATTCCCTCTTTATATCCTCTGGGTGAGACGGCAATGCAGGATTAGGACTGTTTACTACAGTCTGGATTAACCTACTGAACAAACGTAATCCCGCTCCCTCCTTTCGCTCGTATTCTTTCAGATACACTGTATACTGTCTGTTAGTATATTTATTATAGTATTTAACGTCTCCACTCACTTCGTTTACAGAGATGCTGTCTAATGTTGTCTTGATAGCCGGCCTTACTTGAGTACACTGTGTTCTCACTGTATTTATTCATGACGAATCCTCCATTTGACTGTTTGCAGCTCTCTCTTTATCATTCATGCACGCCTGCACACGTGCAGTTTCAGTTATGACCCCGACATCAGATGTGGGACACGTGCAAATTCATGTCAAAGCCCATTGGCTGCTGTGCCATAGGATGTGTGACCGTCAAAGCTGAAGAACTGTATAGCTGCTCCAATTTAAGTAAATCCATAGGGTATCATCTCAGACCTGATTAAGATTACATTCTCTTACAGACCCGCGACTGAAACGTAAGAGGTGCCTGGATGAGGACTTGAAGTCTGAGACCATCATGTTAATATTAAAGAAATTATTATTGTTTCATCATTTAGGCTAGTTCACACTAAGGACGATAACATTAACGGCCCAAAGAAACTATATTGTTGCAATCACTTTCAGAATTTTTTTTTTTACAGCTGATGAACAATAAAAACATTGACAGCCAATCAAACCCATTTCTATTCACATAAACTGCATGTGGGTCCCCTTGATTGAAGTAGCCATTTTGTACCACCATGTTTCTACAGTAGCCCCAAACGGACAAACTGCTCTAGAGCGCTAGCTACTCTCTGCTTTCTCAGACGACGACATCTTTGTTCTCTATGTGCTTCGAAAGGGGGGGTTGAGCGGTGGGTGGTTGCAATTTGCCTTTAATAAGTTCATTTTTTGGAGAACTATTGCATAAAAAATAAATCACAAAATGGTAGATAACAGATGAAACATGGTCATCAGTGAGAACTCTCTCTCTATCTCTGTCCAAGGCTTCCTCTAATGGCCTTGAGGACTTTCCCGGAAACCTTGCTTCTTGATAATTAACTTCACATTAGAGACCAATGAAACAAACCACATAAAAATGTTGAGGCTAAATGAATAAATGTCAGAGCTATCTCGTGCAGCAGTAGGGAAGCTAAATCGTGTAGAAAGAGAATCATGGGTGTTTAATTCAGATGTGCATATATGGATGTAGATATCTCAGCAGTGCAGGGAGTCATGTCCAGAAATTAAGCATATTGTACATGCATTCATAAACAAAATGTGTATGTTAGAGTGCAATGGACTTCTAAAGTGAGGGTGTGAAGTAAAATGTCACTGTTCTGTATGTCAAATATCACTTTAGTAAGAAAGTGTTTGATAATGAATGTAAACA
Source organism: Gobiocypris rarus (assembly GCA_023029165.1). Classification (NCBI taxonomy): domain Eukaryota; kingdom Metazoa; phylum Chordata; class Actinopteri; order Cypriniformes; family Gobionidae; genus Gobiocypris; species Gobiocypris rarus. The sequence goes on along the minus strand of CM040919.1, from coordinate 31,896,814 downwards.
AGACAACCTTGCTTAAAGGGATAGTTCACCTAAACATGAAAATTACTCCATTATTTACTCACCCTCAAGCCATCCTAGGTGTATAAGACATTCTTCTAACCCTTTAAAGGAACACTCCACCGTTTTTAGAAATAAGGCTTATTCAACATCTTTCCTACATTTAGATATGTGGGAAAATGCATTTTTGTATCAGTTCATGCATTGTTTCAGTTTGGCAGGGTCGTTGCTAGCTTAGCTTAGCATAATGAATGGAATCCAGTGTTGACAGCTAGCATGTCCCGAGTAAAAGGGATAAAAAAAACAAAAAAAAACGCACCTAATTACTTCTTGTGGCCTGCGTACTTGTGGTGCAGAGATATCACGAAACACATGAAATCCACACATTTCCATCAACATACCGGCGTATTTTGCACATGTGTTGCGTGATATCTCTGCAACCAAGTAGCAGCGCTTCGCCTGTGCTTCCCCATAATATAGTCCCAAATTAATTTTTGCCTAGGAAATCGCCTAGTCTTTTTTTTTGTGGATCACTTTTACTCGGGACATGCTAGCTGGCAACATAGGATTCCATTCATTATGCTAAGCTAAGCTTAGCGCGACCTGCCAAACTAAACCAATGCATGCACTGAGACAAAAATGCATTTGCCCACATATCTAAAAGTAGGAAAGATGCATAATAAGCCCTATTTCTAAAAATGGTGGAGTCTTCCTTTAAGTGTTGAAACTATTGTGATGAATCTCATGCAACCTGTCCTAATGATAACCTGAAATGAAAACAAATAAAAAATGTATTTACGAGGATTGAACCTGTTTTCATAAACATTATGGTTTTGGAATTGTAGAATTATTTTTAGAATATAAATAATTAAACAAAACTCCCCCCCACTTTTTAATTACCACAATGTAAAAAATATATTTTTATAAATCAATAATACAGATAATATATGCTCATATCATTGCTTATAGTAGCCTATTTTTGTGGCAGAAATGGGAATTTATAAAAATCATTGAGATAAATGTGTTTAACTGTGATGAAACTAATCAATATGCAATAAATGATCCTAAAATAGGCATTATTTTCTTCATGCAAACTACAATTTGATTTAATTTGATATTACGGTCAAATGTGACGTGTTTTCTATATGCTATTAAATATACACAATTCACTATCTCATTTGAATATATAAAGTGTAAAATTCTATAAATAAACCTTGATTTAAACTTTTAAAATAACAGGGAAAAGGGCATGACGTGTTTTTTTTTTGCTTATAAAAATGCCATAATCCTTGTCTCTACTAAACTTCTAAAATAATTAGAATTTAATTTGTATCATAATACAGAATTAATTTTAGAGCACCCCAGACTATTTGTTTGTGGCGACTGTGATCATCTAAATATATAGGAAAGCAACCTTGATGTGGAACAAACTGATTAAAACCTGCTATTGACATTTGAGGGCCAATCAAATAAGCTTACTGACCGACCTTGAAGTTCCCACAGGATATGACATCATGTTGGCATCTGGCAAATTGACTGATAGCGTATCTGCTAGCTTTGCATCATATGACCCCGGGCTTTGACACAAAATAAGGCATGATTGCATGCTTTAGTGGAAAGTAAGCACACACATACATATCCAAAATCACTAGCTATTGAACGCCGTCCATTACACAACCATGTATTAGAAGACATTTCACCACCAGTGTTTCTCATTCATGCAGCAGAAAAAATTATCAATCACGCAACATGTAAATCTGATTGAAGTTCTAAATAGATATTTACAACATTGTCATCATCTTTACCTCAACAACAAATTGATATTATCAAAACAAAATGGTGGATGACACTATAGTGGAATTGTAGGAGACTAAAACCAACAGAAAGTATTTAAGCTCAAACAGACGTTCAAATGTAAATGTTCCAGCTGAGCTTATAAACCTGATTTCACATTAGCGATGACTTTCTTGCTATTCTAAACATCCTAATCAGTGCCCTGCCCTTCAGACAGACTTTAGTCTCTGGATGCATGCCCCAAGGGCATCGCAGAGTCACCCTCCAAGAAACATTCACGGCATACTAATTGCCGACAACCCCAAGCACCTGAGCTTCCTACAACTGCTTCACTGCTGTTCTCAAGGTGACACCAGGTAACCACCTGCTGTTTCCCCATCGTTCACCTTCCCTGCCCTGCTCACCTTATTCCCTTACCGTATCAGCCCATCCCGTTACCATTTCAAAGCTCAAAACATTGGCTACAATGGAATATTATCACACAGCTTACTATGCAGTTTACATTGTATACAAAATGGTGGAAGACAGAATTGTAGGAGACTAAAACCAACAGAAAGTGTTTAAGCTAAAACAGACGTTCACACGTAATTGTTCCAGCTGAGTTTATTAACCTGAGATTCACATTAGCGATGACTTTCTTGCTATTCTAAACATCCTCAGCAAGCCCCTATTTTTCTTTAGAATACCATGTGAAACAGAACCCATTATGCAAATGTTACATTGCACGATTAATTCAGGGAGTAATCATAAACATGATTTATGATGCCTGAATTCATCCAATTATCATATTTGAAATAAAACTAAGATATTACATTTTAAATGTAAACTCTTTTCGGTCAGAAATGACTGAAAACTTTTACGTTTTGAAGTTTTGCATTTTTTTGCTTCATCGGAATGGGACGACACTCTGTGACTTTTGTCACATTAGCTATGTGAACATACAAAAAAATCATGTACATGATTTAGATATGTTAAAAGGGTGGGGGAAAAGTCACACTGGCCCCTTTGTGGTCAAAAAATGACAGACATAGGAAATTGTGAAATACAGAAAAATGGGAAACCTCAGAGTATCTTTTGGTGGTACAAACTACAAATCAGCCTCTGTGCAGAAGGGGTGGCACTATAATATCAAGGACTCAAATAAGAGGTTGATATCAACTCAGACCCAGTTTGATTAAGCTGTGATAAAAATGTTATAAATATTGCAAAGTATCATAAAATCCCCTCAGAATTCTAAACAATAATCCAAAAATATTATTGAACAAAAATATATTATATTGGTTTTCCTGTGAAAAAAAGTTACATTTCCCAGCTTCGGTCACTTTTGACCACGATGGAGTCAACTATGATCCCTAAACGAAGAGGGCCAGAGGGTTAACACTCTTATTATCTCTCAAATAAAGTTTCAAATTCAAAATAAACTCTTAAAATAAAGGTTCCCCTTTTGGAAGCCTAATTTTTAACAGTGTATCAGCAAGTTTTGGTTAATAGAACTTCCTGTTTAGAAAAGCACTGCACTGTGGGATACAATATTGTCTGAAATCATGAAATGTTTCACTCATTTACTATTCCCTATGTAGTGAATGTCATTTAGTGCTGTAGGAACAGAAATGAGTGAATAACCACTAACTACAGCATGCATGTAAATCAGTGACAGTAAATCAGTGCAATAGGCTACCTCTTCATTCTGTTTGCCTAATATTTTTGTTCATGATTGGAAATATAATTGCCAACAAGTATTAAAAGCTGACATAATTAGCCTAGATATGCATACGAAAATACTTTACACACATTATACAGTAGTACATTATAGTAGAAACTGTAGTAGGCTATGCAATCTCTAACACCCTGCAAGAAACATTCATCCGATACAAATTGCCAGCATCCCAAAGCACCTGAGCCTCCAACTAATGGCTCACTACCTCTCTTAAGGTGACACCAGGTAACCACCTCCTGTAACCCCATCATTCACTTTCCATGCTCACTTTATTCCCCATCCCCACCACCCTGTTCAAGCGCCAACCTTTCATTTCGCCCTAGCGTATTTTGCCAATCACGCATCCTCTACACGTTGATTGATTGGCTCAAGACCAATCAATCATCAGCGACAGTGAATAAGACCCCGCCCTCTCGCAGACAGACCAATCGCGTTACTTGTTAGGGAATTTCCACTCTCATTGATCAGCCTCCACTTTGACGCAGTCACACCGACCGTCGAGCCCGGTTTGCCCTCCGGGCATCACGACCGATATCAACATGTAAAAAACGACACACATACAACATCCCGTGCCATAAAAAGGTATCCTTTGAAGGACCGTAGGCTATTCTTTCGTCACAGCATCGCTATTTAATTTCTGACTGGTTTGTTTCTCTCATTAGGAATTCTCAGTTCTGCTCATATCAAGCTAGAATCATGAATCGTGAATCATCAGACATCCATTTTGACGCATTTGTCTGCGCCTCTTCTGGCCAATACGGCTGAGATTTACTGTCATATTTGTGATAACTCAAGTTTATTGTTGCATAGTTGGCTGTGAAACTATCGAAACAGGTCAGTCCAGATGCAGTCATCCCATTCCCAAATCCATACGCGCCTCCCCCCACCCATCTGTGGTTAACGCCTTTTTAGGAGACTGACAGAATTTCTCCTCAGACTTTGTAGACAGAGAATTATTGTCGAAAATAAAACCCCCTGTTTAATTTAAGATGTCGCTTTCCTAGTAAACTATGTTGTCTTCATTTGAAATTAAATAGCCCAGTCGATTTACAAATCAGTGGATTCCAGAAAGGAAGAGGCTACAATGCTATCTGAATTCACAAATGAGGAATAACACAATTGATCTCTCTATGGCAATGGAAGTTTTAAGCTGTCTTTTAAGAAACAAAATCGCTAGCGGTCGTTACTGCGGTCGTCAACGTTACAGCGCGGTCACGTTTGACAGAACAAACAGAAACGTTACAATCATAACGTAGCCTACTACTGAATATGTATTATTGTGATATCTTAAGTTGCCAGTATGGAGGCTATTTGAACATTGGTTATCACAGTTGATTTTGATATTTGGTGTCATTTTGTGCGTTTACCTCATTGCGCCTTTATGCATCAAATGCATAGGCTACTACATCTCTCTCTCTCTCTCTCTCTCTCTCTCTCTCTCTCTCTCTCTCTCTCAGCAATCTATGCCAAACGCCTTGCATATTAACGGTGTATGAGACATATGTGGATTTAAATTCAGCAAAATATGCTTCATTTGTTCCCTTTAATTGCATCATGTCGCATCGGACTGTGTGCAAAAATGAAGAAACCCGCAATTGCCGAACAATCGTGCAGCGTTATTGCACAATGCCAATGATGTTAAACCCGCAGTCTCACTGAATAACCGATACATTTATAATTTACAGTATTGTCATTAATAAACAATATGTTCATTGAGAAATGCATGTACCTGTTAAATGCAACGATTTGACATAAATTACACGCAGACATGTTGCCATTCAAATAACCCAGGGATATTCTGAAGGTTCGTGTCATACTGAATGTGCAAGCATTTAAAATAGATTCTTACCCCCATTTTGGAGCCGTCAGTTGCTGTCTCTTCAGTCTATCAACTGGGTTTGGTTTCAGTCAAGCGGGAGAAGAAAAAAAATGAAGCTCTTGAACGGATAACGACGGGCAACGTTTGAACGACCCTCTGTCTATAAAGGAAATCTATATACGGTTACCATGCATAATAATGTATTAGAGGGGCTCTGCATGAATACAAAACTTAAATAATGGGCCTGGCTGCATTGGCTTTAAAAGCACATGTGGCTGTCTTTGATATAATGATAGAAGAGCATATGCAGCGCAGAGGATTTTGAAGCGTCTCTGGTTGAATGATGCCGGTGAGATGAAGAGCCGACGCGCTGCCTGCCTCTCTGTGTCCCTCCGCCGCTAGTGCTTCATGCCGCGGCACATACTTCTTATCCCTCCGCCTGTAACAGTAGCTCCGTTAACGCATATAATTTACTGTTATGACAGTGAGATAATCTTCCAGAAGAATCCGGTTATATTAAGAAAATACAAGTAGGCTATACAGCTCAATACAATTTTTTAAAAAATCATCAGACACTTGCTTGATAGCCTACCTGATATTAAAATGGAGAAGAATATGGTAATCATTCAGGTTTATATCAAAGCACCAGGCCAGGGTACTTTTTTTAAGTGAACAAAACTGGAGCTGGAACCTGTAAACATGAACAAAACACATCCTAAATGATCAATAATAGTAATTATTTACACTGTGATGTTGGCATACAATGTTTTTCTCATCAGTGCTGTAGCTGGGGTATTGTTAGGCCCACTTAAAATTGTGTTCTGGGGAAGGTACACTCAGTTGAAATCACGTTCTGGGGTGTGGGGCTCCCTGTCAGTTTAAATCACGCTCTGGGCTGTGAGGGGCCCCGCGGTTGAAATCGCATTCTGGGGTGTGGGGGGCCCCATTGGTTGAAATCACATTCTGGGGTGTGGGGGGCCCCGTTGGTTGAAATCACGTTCTGGTGTATGGGGGGCCCCCTCTGTTGAAATCACGTTCTGGGGTGTGGGGCTCCCTGTCGGTTGAAATCACATTCTGGGGTGTGAGGGACCCCGTCAGTTGAAATCACGTTCTGGGGTGTGGGGGGCCCCATTGGTTGAAATCACATTCTGGGGTGTGGGGGCCCCTTTGGTTGAAATCACGTTCTGGGGTGTGAGGGGGCCCCGTTGGTTGAAATCACGTTCTGGGGTGTTGGGGGCCCCGTTGGTTGAAATCACGTTCTGGGGTATGGGGGGCCCCCTCTGTTGAAATCACGTTCTGGGGTGTGGGGCTCCCTTTCGGTTGAAATCACATTCTGGGGTGTGAGGGACCCCGTCAGTTGAAATCACGTTCTGGGGTGTGAGGGGCCCCCTCGGTTAAAATCACGTTCTGGGGTGTGGGGCTCCCTGTCGGTTGAAATCACATTCTGGGGTGTGAGGGACCCCGTCAGTTGAAATCACGTTCTGGGGTGTGGGGGGCCCCATTGGTTGAAATCACATTCTGGGGTGTGGGGGGCCCTATTGGTTGAAATCACGTTCTGGGGTGTGGGGGGCCCCGTCGATTGAAATCAGGTTCTGGGGAGTGGCGGTCTCCAGCTGTTGAAATCACGTTCTGGGGTTTAGGGAGCCCCCTCGGTTGAAATCATGTCTGGGGGTGGAGAGCCCCCACAGTTGACACCACATTCTAGGGGTTAAGGCCCCCTCGGTTGAAATTGCGGGGCCCATAGAATCATCACCACCTTTCGCCCCGCTAGCGATGCCCCTTTTTATTCGTCTCATGATATGTGTTGTAACTTAAGCCTGTATAGAATAAATCTGTTTTGACAAATTACTAAATTATCAATGGATTGTATTTTGGTATAAATGCACCAAAGCCCCCAATAAGCTCTAAGGCATCTTATCTTATTTTGATTCTTGGCACAAAACATCAGCTAATTTAATGGTGTTACCTGATCCCCGAAATAGCAAAATCTCAAATCTTGAATCAGAACGTGATTCAAGTGGGTGTATTACAGATAAAAAGACAGAAAAAATATAATACAATTTTTAAATATATAACAATAGACTGAAAACAGTAAGTATGAAGAACTGAATGTTTTTAGGAAGTGTTGGTTGTGTGCAAATGTTTCTTGTGGTGAAAAGAGGATGTTGCTGCTGTCTGTTAGTTATAAAGACTGGATATTTGTGTATGAGGGGGGATGGCAGATAGGGCAAACAGAAACAAAGCCATCAGGTATTTTTAAATGCAGTGAGGAAAAAGTGAGTCAAACACAACAAATGAGAGCTGAAGAGACAGAATGAGTCAGCCATCTAATCAGAGTCTGGATCGAGAGAGAAAATAATCATAAAAGAGATGTATAGACACAGCAAAACTGATGAAACAAGCTCAGGAAGACAGGAGACAAGCGTTTCACCAGGTGCTAAGAATAGATTAATGAGGCCTAAAACAACAGGGTCACATTTATCAGAGAATCATATTTACAGGATGGATCTTGAAAACGTCAGTGGCATCAAGTTCATAGGCAATTAACCTCACAATGTGGTAAATATATGTATGGTCAAGTTTTAGGTTAATAATGGTGCGAGGCCTCAAATGCATTTAATCTGTGATTATGCTTTTATCTGTAATTAAAAATAAAACAAAAACTCCCCCGTAGGGGAAAACGCCAGTGACAAGCAGGACAGGACAGGACAGAAACAGTAGGACATGAGGGATTCATTAGACAAAGAACTGGCACAGGGCTGCGAACATGAGGAGAATAAATAGGAAAAGAAATTAGAAGGGTAGCCAGGGAGAACAGGTGGGGCAGATAAGCCAATAATCAGGTAAAAAGAAGAGCATGGAGATTTAGTTCGCCCAAAAATGAAAATTCTGTCATTAATTACTCACCGTCATGTCGTTCCAAAACCGTAAGACCTTCGTTCACCTTTTAAGATATTTTTGATGAAATCCGAGAGCTCTCTGACCCCTCCATAGACAGCTATTTAATTAACACTTTCAAGGCCCAGAAAGGTAGTAAAAATAGTCCATGTGACTCCAGTGGTTCAACCTTAATTTTATGAAGCTTCGAGAATACTTTTTGTGTGCAAAAAACAAACAAAAGTAACGACTTTATTCAATAATTTCTTCACATCTGTGCAGTCTCCTAAGGGTAGCCCTATAAAGGGCCCTATCATACAGCCGGCGCAATGCGATGGCAGGTGTGACACAAGCTATCATTTACACATCCAGCTCCAACTTGCATCCATCTGTGGCGTGCTGGTCTGTAGATGAGATGTGTTCAGGTGCATTGTTGGCATGTTGCTGGTTGAATCCGCCATGGTGCAAGCGCAAAGAGCTTTTAAAGGGAATGGGAGATGACTCTATGATTGGTTTATTGCACGTTACACCCAAAACACCCATAGCTTATTACAACCCTTTTGGACCATGTGCCTGGCGTGCAGACCGTTTTTTTTTCTCCATTAAACTAGAAAAAGTAGATTTGGACACTTGAGCCGTGTGCTTCAGACCATGAGCTCAGATTGTTAAAGTAGGGCCCACAGATACATTTTTGTCATGTATTTCACATTTAGTTAATAAAAAGTTTCATACGTAAGAAATGTGTTTAATGCTTCATGTTAAATGCTAAATTATAAAGTTAAGAGCAGATCAGGATCATACACACACACACACACACACACACACACACACACACACACACACACACACATTTAAAGCATTTTTTAAAAACTTCCATTTGAATTTTTGAGCTAGAGTGCTTAAACTTTTACACAAAGTACCCATGTGTGTTTACAACAAAAGGCACATCTACATTGTCGTTGTCGGTTCCTTTTTTTAAAACACTGGCAAGCACACATCTATCTGTTGTTCTTTTTCACTGTCTAGGCATTCTGTAAAATTATTAAAAAGAAACAGTATTTAGTTGTATGTAAGGGGATGGTTGGGGTAAATAATGAAATGATCATTATAGCTTATCCCTGATTGGTGGAATTGGTGGTGTTACAACTCTCCCCATGTTACAACCATCCCCGATTTCACTGTATTCACAGTTAAAAAACACTAGAGATCAAACGAAAAGATTTAAAAATTATTGCACAACCACCAATGAGGTTGCCATATGCACTAAGAATGTAAATCGACATTAAACAGAAAATGATATGAGTATGGCACGCTTTTTCTTAGTGTCCATTTCAATTGTGACTCGGCATTTCATCTCTGTGTAGAATATCTTGGAGCAGATTTACTAGCAGCTTGTGCTAGCGCAAACCCTCTTTTGCCATTAAAAAACTACTGTCAGGATTTACTAAAACATGCAGTGAAAAAACTAGCGCTGAAAAGGCAGACCTTATTGCATATGCATTTGTAGGAATTTCCCTTTCAGACGCAAAATTTATGAGAGGCAAGGTGCAAGGTGATTTAAAAAGGTATTTGGTATTTATTTGGTATTCATTACTGGTATTTGTGCCATTATTTTGGCCTTCCGTCCACACTAAGACAGGGTTTTTACTTACGAAAACAAAGCTTTTTGAAAACACTCCAAAATGGGTAAATTTAAAAACATTGTTTTTGCATTGTAGTGTGGACTGTGAATAGAGGTTTGAAAACAATTGCGCATGTTTTGTCATGTGACGCATATTGTACCGATAGATATTCATGTTTATATCATTTTCACAAGTTCACACTTATGCCGTGTTCCAGGCAACCCGAAACCCGTGTTTTTCCAACCTTCTACCTGTGAAAGTGCACCGGAACGGCAGTCAAACCCATGACTTCCCACCCATGAACTCATACTAGATCGATGTACTCCCAATTACGAGCTCTGACGTCCCATTACCCGCAAAACAACAATGGCAGCCCCTACGAATGTGGTTTTTATGGAAGTCGTACACGGTGTGAAATAGATTTTAGGACAATATAACATAAAATAAAAGGTATAACGGCTTCTCTTGCCTTATGCGCCGTTTTTTCTCCTCCGTTTCCCTCAAATAAGCAAGGAGTAAGCACCTTTAGCGATATAAATGTTTGTAAATGAGCATAAGCCCCATAAGGTCTGCCATGCTTTGTTTACATCTCGCTACCACAATTCCTTGCGCTCAGGCAGTTTGACGTAACTTTTCCTGGAATGCTACAAAGTTGTGAGACATGGTTAAAAGTCGTAACTTAGGGGCTCAAAAACCTGCCTGAAATGAATGTACAGGTTTCCAGACTGAGCGGCAGATCAGGCTGGGATTACCCAGTCTACGGGGGGAGGGCTCTGAGCTCAGAATTTGGACCAAACCCAGAGTACTCCCCCCGTGTATGTAAGTGGTTAGAACTAAAAGTGTGGAGAAGGGATGATGGAGGGATAAATGGTCAACAAAAGGAGGCAAGACATATATACATATACCTCTTATTGTTGATTGGCTGAGTGCTCTCCACTCGTGTCAATTATCTGAAAGTGCTCCTCCTGAACTTTGTTAATAAAACATCATATTGTGCCTGTTATGTGCTATTCACTTTCACACAGTTGCTAAAATATTTTCATATCACAGTTCTGCAAGGATGACAGGAAATGTACTAGAAATTGCTATCCTGCGGCAAAAACATGAGCAGTTGAGTTTTAGACCAGACATATTACAGTGAGTTAGTGTGACCTGGATGCATCAGTGAATGCTGAGATATTTTGTCAAATAAAATGATCCTGCCAGAAGAATTGTGTGATAACTTGATTGGGCTGTCTTGTTCTGTCTATATTATCTCAGTGAGCTTTTGAAACGAACATGAAGACAAAAGAGCGCATGGCCAGAGTGAACTCGAAACCAGACGATCACACAAAGACAAGACGAATAAACTCGACCCAAGTGACAAACCCCAATTAATACATTTGGTTGACCTGGACTTACTTTTACTTTGTGCTTAGATGAACAAAGAAGTGCAAGTGGTGGTCACATAAGATACTGTGCAATCTATACAATTACTTAACTGTGTTCTCAAGGCCACGGGAACACACAAATACAGTGCTGTGATCAATACATCTTTTACAATTGTTTTTGTGCAACCTGAACTTGCTATTCACATGTCCCATTGAGTCTTGTAAACAAAGTTCTTCATTTCCTGAGAACAAATTAGCTGACAGCATCCAAGCCTATACTTAACCTCTTTTTCATTTCATCCTCCATCAGGTCCCCATAGCAACAGCTGCTAAGTAACCTTGCCCCCTAATCAAGCTAGTAAGATATTGAGAAAATGATATGTGGAGGTGCAGTCGGGGGCTGAAGGACATATTTAATTAACCTCACTAAGCTAAAACTTCTTTCTAATTTAAGCCAATTCTAAAGTGCTGTAGAAGTTTCAGCCAATGTGTCTAATCATTCGTCTGCGCATGAAAGTGCAGTTAAAAACAGATTCAAATATGTTCATATTTCTTGGATTGAAGTGCACTCATTCTGTTTCCTATAAGACTATTGGGGCTCATCTGTAAATTTTTCTTAGTTTTTCTTTTGCCATTCTAAAAATCCTGTAGCTAGTGTTACATTATATCTTTATGCCATAGAAAAATGCTTTATCAATCCCTGAGGTGAATTTAATGGTCATTACTTCACAAGAGAAAAAGTTCAGTTAAAGCTTAGGACATGACACATTGTTCTTTATATGCATGCTCAAGAAGTAATATGAGTCAGTATATATGGGGATGATTAGGAGGCCATAATGGACAGGGGCCAATTGGCAAATTTGGCCAGGATGCCGGGGTTACACACCTACTCTTTATCAAAGGACATCCTGGACTTTTAATGACCACAGAAAGTCAGAACCTCGGTTTAACGTCTCATCTGAAGGACGGTGCTTGTTACAGTATAGTGTCCCCATCACTATACTGGGCCGTTAGGACCCACACAGACCACAGGGTGAGCACCCCTGCTGGCCCCACTAACACCTTTACTGCTGCAACCTAGTTTTCCCAGTTGGTCTCCCATCCAGGTACTGACCAGGCTCAGCCCTGCTTAGCTTCAGTGGCAAACCAGTCTTGGGCTACAGGGTGATATGGCTGCTGGTCTAGTAAATATGCTTGTTTTAGTATTTTTATTCAAATGTCAAATTCAGGTTGACTTGCAACAAGGATAAACGTGTTGTGGTGATCACCATTTGTTTTGGTGAGCGGATGACACCATCATCAGTAGATCTTAGTACAAAAAAGGGCAGTTCCCTAAATAACTTACAAAGCTTTTTGAAGACCAATTTCATGGTGGCTGCAGGAAATTGGAGCTGAAGTGAAGTGCTGGACATGCTTGAACATTAAAGACCTTCTCCAGTGCCTAAATATAAGGAAAACTTGGTGAAATATTTATTGAAGTTGAGTACACAGAGTAATTCAAGCACTTTAGTTTTACAGTGGCAAATAAATACATTTTACGTCACAAACAACATGAGTATTGTGCTGTTTATAGACTTGCAGAAACCAGATTTTTCGTAAAACAAACGTTGGTCAATGTTTATAGATGTGTGATTGATTTATTGTGTCATTTTCATATTTACTCTCAATCTCATGCAGTTGTCACGGTTGAGTGGCTGAAGAGAAGCGCACAATGAAGAATTCAATTCCAATAATCTTTAATCCAAAAAGCATGACAGGAACATTCAGTATGTTAACTCTGGGTTTTCTGTTTTAGAATGGGAGATATGTCAAACCAGAGAAAGCACGGTAAGTCAAGCATATTTCTGAAAGAGAGGTAAGATATACTCAGAGTCAGTTACATGGTATCTTACTCTGTGAACCAAACCTGGTCGGGAGCAGGTTTTCTTTGGTAAACCCAGAGTTTCCTTCGATCTCCTCCCTATTTTTAAAGCGTCAGCTGTGTTTTAATATTCGTTCATTCACGCTGCACAAATGCTTTTCTTACTGAGTATTTTTGTCTTATTTCAAATATAAAAAAACTATAAATAAAACCTAAATCTAAAATCTAAAGTAAGCGTGTTTTTACTTAAAACAAGTAAAATGATCTGCCAGTGGGGAAAGAAAAATAATCCTAATGCAAACAGAAACAAGATTATTTTCTTACCCCACAGATAATTTGCAAAATAAGAAAAATTCACATATTACTTTTCATTAGTATCTTTAGATATTTTGACTGGAAACAACAAGACAAAAATACAAAGTAAGAAAAACAATGGTACATTCATTCATTGCGCATATTTCATCATGAGGACACCGTCAAAGTGACAAAAACAGCATGTCCTTTTATACAGGATCCTGACGTTCACTTGATAAACCTCTAGAAGTAACCTAACAATTAGAATTTCCTTTAGGATTTCCAGTGGTTGGATGCATTGATGACACATTCCCATCATCACACTTTTCGAAAACGGATTACTGTATGGAAAGGATGTCAGATGGATGTGTAGTCCGAGATATAAGCCGTAACCACCACCACCACCACAATAGCTGTAAAAATACAAACAAATTATTCACAATTTATATGGTCATCTTTATACTTTTTCTTGTTGGATGTTAATATTCTTCCTCCATCTCCTCAAATGTTAATTTCATTACCTTAATTAAGAAATGTAACAGGTTGGATCATTTAATTATGTGAAAAGCTGCTGCACATTTAAATAGACACTGAATTATATTTATTTAATATGTCAAATGTTTGTAGAGCCATGAAACCTACACCCATGAAACTTTCATGCTTAAAGCTTTACCTGATTAAATTATGTATACGTCATTTTTTAGCTGCTGCCACATTCTTTTTTTGCCTGTGGGATCCCATGAAAATTAAACTTATTAAACTAAATAACTTACATATTGACCCGGAAGTATGCAGGCGTCTTTTGTCAGGTGCTGTTGATTCACCATTTGCCATGGTGAATCATAATTTCGGAGTTCCATTGATCATGGGTTTCCATAGTCGTGGTGCATGCGCTTAACTCAGAGTCAGAGTTGATTGAACTAACTCAATTCAGCTGATCTGAAACCCAAAACTCAGAGTTTCTCATCTCAGGGTAAGAGTTCAAGTTTAAACTAAGAGAGGGGTGAACCTCTTTAAACGGGCCCCAGACTGAAACTGAGGGCTTATATAACAAGGAAAACAAAGGAGCACACGAGATAATTAACGAGGTGATTGACAAGGCATGGGATAAATGAATTAAACCTGTGGGGAAAACCGGGTCAAAGAAAAAAAACAAACACAGGAGAGAAATTCAAAAACACAAAGGCAAAACAAGCATAACTCTGACAGCAAGAAAGATAAGGGTTAAAACAATTTGGAAAGGGTTCAAGATTTGCAGCAACCTTAGCAACAGCACCGTTCTCAACAGCTCAAGACTCCAGCAGCTCTCTGGTGCTGATCAAGGATTCATGCATGGAATCTGTAGATTGTCACATTGAATCGAACGATACGATGGCTGCGTCTGAAACCTGGAAAATGCTGCCTTTGGAGGACACATTTCAAGGCAAGAAGGCATCAAGGCACGTACAAATTTAATGTTAGCTTCACTTCCTGTCTCCTGAGAGACCTTCATCTGATCGAGTTTTGAAGGAAGCATATACAGTTGGTATGGAAAGTATTCAGACCCCCTTACATTTTTCACTCTTTGTTATATTGCACCTATTCGCTAAAATCATTTAAGTTCATTTTCATTCATTGCACTTAAGGTTCCAAAGAGTGGACAGTGGCCTCCATAATCCTTAAATGGTAGACGTTTGGGACGACCAGAACCCTTCCTAGAGCTGGCCGTCTCGCCAAACTGAGCTATCGAGAAGAGCCTTGGTGAGAGAGGTAATGAGGAACCCAAAGATCACTGTGGCTGAGCTCCAGAGATGCAGTCGGGAGATGGGAGAAAGTTGTAGAAAGTCAACCATCACTGCAGCCCTCCACCAGTCGGGGCTTTATGGCAGAGTGGCCCAACGGAAGCCTCTCCTCACTGCAAGACACATGAAAGCCTGCATGGAGTTTGCTAAAAAACGCCTGAAGGACTCCAAGATGGTGAGAAATAAGATTCTCTGATCTGATGAGACCAAGATAGAACTTTTTGGCCTAATTCTAAGCAGTATGTGTGGAGAAAACCAGGCACTGCTCATCACCTGTCCAATACAGTCCCAACAGTGAAGCATGGTGGTGGCAGCATCATGGTGTGGGGGTGTTTTTCAGCTGCAGGGACAGGACGACTGGTTGCAATCGAGTGAAAGATGGATGGCGGCCAAGTACAGGGATATCCTGTACGAAAACCTTCTCCAAAGTGCTCAAGACCTCAGACTGGGCCGAAGGTTCACCTTCCAACAAGACAATGACCCTAAGCACACAGCTAAAATAACGAAGGAGTGGCTTCACAACAACTCCTTGACTGTTCTTGATTGGCCCAGCCAGTGCCCTGACTTAAACCCAATTGAGCATCTCAGAAGAGCCCTGAAAATGGCTGTCCACCTACGTTTACCATCCAACCTGACAGAACTGGAGAGGAGCTGTAAGGAGGAATGGCAGAGGATCCCCAAATCCAGGTGTGAAAAACTTGTTGCATCTTTCCCAAAAAGACTCATGCTGAGCAAAGGGTCTGAAAACTTAGGACCATGTGATATGTCAGTTTTTCTTTTTTAATAAATCTGCAAAAATGACAACAATTCTGTGTTTTTCTGTCAATATGGGGTGCTGTCTGTACATTCATGAGAAAAAAAATGCACTTAAATGATTTTAGCAAATGGCGGCAATATAACAAAGAGTGAAACATTTAAGGGGGTCTAAATACTTTCCGTACCCACTGTATGTATCCTTCACTGCCTTTGATATCCCACAATCCTGTGCGTTCCATTCTGTGACAGTTGAGCTAGAAAAAAAAGATGGCGCGTAAAGTTGCTTTGGTCAGTTTGTGTAAATGTACGTTTTTTTTACCAACATTTTCCCCTTCTGATGTAATTTCTAATGTAGAAATTAAATATTTGTTTAGTTCTCACCAAAGTGCTTCCTATTGTGCTGCTGATCATTATACTGTTAAGCTGCCTCAGAAGTTTGTCCGAAATCAGTTTTGTGAGGTGCCTTCATGCACAAACGCTGCCTTACAAGTCATTGTCTGATAAGGCAGTGAGGCAAAAGAGTCAGCTGCCTACGTTTTAAGACACACCCCAAATCAGAAAGCAAGCTGACAGAAAACAGAGACATAACACGACTTGCTGTGGAGCGCGTGCGCATATTAGACAGCAAAGGGGACGCTCGTGAGCACCCTTCTGTGGCAGCCATTGTAAGTGGAACCGGAAGTGCATATGAAGTGTGCCATTTTGGTCACATTGCAGCACACCACACACTAGGAACAAAACGGTTAAACCTGAATTTTATTTATTGTCATGTTTGTGGTTTCTCAAATTTTGAAAATCTGATAAGATTTTAAAATTCTTCAGCTGTTAGTTTGGTTCTTTGTATTTAGTTTCTTGATTATACTTTATTTGAAGGTGATGTAGTTACATTGTACTTAATATAAAGTAATGGTAAGGGCTGGGGTTTGGTATAGGGTTAGTTACTTGAAATTATACATAATTTACTGTTATTACTATAGTACGTACATGTAGTAACATTAAGTTAAAATAAAGTGTTACCAGTTTTTTAGCTGGTTTAGTCCCTGTTCATGTATTACCATGGATACTCATTGGTTCTTCAGCATCACCTGTTTCTTGTTTTACCCTTCATTATGTATGTGTATTCATAGCCCTGTGTCTCAGTTCTTGGCAGTCCGTTTTTCTTGTTTTTGGATGTTCTTTTTCTCCAGTGACCCAGTGTTTGTTTTGCTTAAATACATAATGCTAAGAAAGATCCCTATTGTACCTCTCCTTTCATCCAATCAAACCCTGACATTTTCTAATGATTTAACTATTAATGATTTTCTATGTGCTAAACATACTAAACATATGTTTGCATTTTTAAGTTTTTATAAAAAAACTGGAATAAACAGTATGTTCATTAAGGGGACCGTTTTCCTCACAGGGACTGTTGACTGGTCCACACTATAGGTTATTTCTCACAATCTCAAGGCAAATTCGTAACTATTTTACACTTTGCTGAATAGTTGGCTAATTCTGAAATTCTCATTCTTTGTTTGAAAACTGTACGCTTTGGTACGAATCAAAGTGTACAAATTCATACGAAATTGCCACCTCGTAAAAAACAACACTTCAGATTATACTATTCTTGTGAGGACCACTGCGGTCAAAACCCGTGCACCCACACACACACACACCTGCTGTTACATAACCCCTGGGTGAGGGCTGATAGCTGAGTTTGGATGTGTGTGTATGAACACAAGAATCTAGCTACATGCACATCTGACCAAAACACCTTATATCCAATGTTGTCTTAACTATTACCATCATTCATATTAACATGACTCATTAAGCTTTCATAGAAGTTTAGACATCTATATACAGCCAAAATTGTTGTGCTTCCCAAGCTAATATTAATGCTGGAACTGTAAGATGTGTAAGATGTTCACACTTCCTCTGACATGATTTGGTTGCTAATGCCTCTCGTTCTCTCGTTTTTCTGGAGCGCCTAATCTGCCTTCAAGCTAGTTTTTTTTTTGTTTCCCTCCTCTTCTCTTTCATGCTAAGCACCTCTTGTCGTTCTCCTTCCTCCCCCCACACATTTTGTCTGGAACGCTTCCTCTACAGCAACTGAAATGAATTTACAGTGATTATTTGCGTGTTCTCTCACAAACTGACAAATGATACACATGAGATGACTATAGTACATGTTTACAGATCTACTCAGACAAACAGAGCACGGAGGAGGATGGTGCCATTTTGCATAACAGATGCAAAGGAAAATGTCACTGGAACAAAATTCTCTTTTCAGAAGGTTGAACTGCACATCTTGTCATGTGTTGACGGCGGATGTAAAATGTCAAAAAAATTTGTAATCATGCATTAGTCCTTATATTCATGCATTAAAACGAATGCAATCGGATTTCTGTCCAGCTTGGATAGATTTATTTTTGTGGCAAGATTAAATGAAATCTGAATATTCGATTTACATGCCAAAATATTGTACAGTATGTGCACTAAGGTGTGTGTGTGTGAGAGAGAAGTAGCCACCCTCCTTCATCATTCCTCTGGGTTTGCTAAGCTGATGTATCTAGCACAAAACGTGCAAGCCTTGGTTTCTCCATAAAAACCACTGATTCCATGCAAGACACGTGACTAAATCACAGTGCACTTAATCTTATTTTAACCCATTACCCATAAACCTAGAGCTTATCGCAATACAAACATGCTTTTTAATTTACATCAGAAAAGATATAACCTAAAAGCTCATCTCCTTTTCCTCTTTTAGTTTTCATCTAGTCCTTTTCTTCTCCAAATCTCCAAAACAATAAGATCAGGTCATACTAATGCACAAGACAAAAACTAGCCTCCTCATGATCAATACTGTAGTCTGCTTTTGAATGCAAAACCCTTATAACCTTGTCCTGTCCTTTGACTGTTTCAGATATGCTGAAATCTCCTGCAGGTTTCCTGCATTATGATGAAAATAATGCCGTTTTTGTTGTTAGACAAGAAACACTGATCATGTTATGTTAATCCTTCCTGATTATTTTGATTATTTAAGTTGCATCAAAAAACTAAACATCTGTGAAGGACTAAGAATCCAACATGGCTGCCATTATAAATGCTCTTGTCTCTTTAAGCCTAAGCTAGCAAGTCAGCCAATCAGAGAGGAGATGCTGTGAACGTCCTTGCCAGCGACCTTGATAAGGAGGGAACAGAATGACTGAAAACAAGGGTTTATGAGAGGCACTGATAAATGGGTTTCAGGAAGAGGACGAAATGAAGAGCAGAGAGAGAGAGGGGGAAAGATTGATGGCGGCATGTTGATCGGGAAACTCACCAATCCTACATGGTGGTGACTATGCTCGGCATCCCCCATTTATCCCCGTCTCCTCCCCTCCACGTCCCTCCATCTCACCTCCTCCCCCTCGCGCTCACTACATTTCATGTGCGTAAATGTTTCATAATCTCTGCATTTGTAGTCAAGAGCTTGAGGCTGGAAAAGAAAAAAGCACACATCAATGAACGAGTGCTCGCTCTCTTCGCCCTCTTTTTATCTCGCTTCCTCTCTCTCGCCGCCGCTCCTTGTTTTACACATGGATGGGTTTGACAGGTGGTCTTCCGGACCAATGACACACTATTACTGGCAGGTTGAGGTATAGGACAAACACACACGGGATAGCCTGCATGATGTGCCACCTCATTTAACAGGAAATGCATTTTGTGGAAAGTGAAGCAGACTTCATATTTCCCCGGTGTCATAAAAAGTCGTGCTTGCTTATTAGAAGGGCAGAGGCAGAATTCATGCAAGTACACAAACTACCAAAAGCATTGCAAGCATACATCCTGTTGAATGCAATGTATGTTTTTGTTTTGCTGTGATGGCAACCAGATTCACTGCTCAAGGGGGCGATAGAGATACTTTCAAATGGCTTTAAACCAAGTGTGCTGTTTAAGTAGCTGACCGTTAACACTGATGATTTGGTCAGAAAATCAGAAAACTGCTGCTCCACCATGACAGTAGTTTACTTGAAAGAGAAAAAAGACTGTAGATGCTGAAAACGCAACATGTACTTGGGTGTGTTTGAGTTAATGAAAAGTTAATTAAACGGATAGTTCACCCAAAAATTTTAATTACCCGTAATTTACTCACCCTCAAGCCATCCTAGGTGTACATGACATGTCCTGTCCTGGCTCTTCCAAGCTTTATAATGGCAGTAAATGGCAGCCCAAAATTTGAAGCCCAAAAAAGTGCATCCATCCATTATAAAAGTAATCCACGCAGCTCTGGGAGTCAATAAAGGCCTTCTGAGGCGAAGTGATGGGACTGCCTTTCGTATTAAACGTACACATTTTTTTAAACTTGAGCGACAATGACGTCAGACGTAGTGTAAGCATTTTGAATTGTGAGAGGCGTTACACTTTCTGTGTACGTTGAATACGGAAGGTGGTCCGCAAAAAGCTAGATATTTTACTTTATAACGTGTTAAATATGAATTTTTATTATTATTATTTTTTTTAAATGTACGCATTTCGCTTCAGAAGGCCTTTATTCACCCCCAGATCCGTGAGGATTACTTTTATAATGGATGGATCCACTTTTTGGGGTTCCAAATTTAGGGCTCCCATTCACTGCCATTATAAAGCTTGCATTTCAAAGGAGCATTTCGCCCACAGGACCGACGCATACTGGATGTTTTTCCCTTTTCACACCATTCTTTGTAAACCCTCAAAATGGTTGTGCGTGAAAATTCCAGTAACTGAGCAGATTGTGATATACTCAGACCGGAGCGTCTCGCACCAACAACCATGCCACGCTCAAAATTGCTTAAATCACCTTTCTTTCCCATTCGGACATTCAGTTTGGAGTTCAGGAGATTGTCTTGACCAGGACCACACCCCTAAATGCATTGAAGCAACTGCCATGTGATTGGTTGATTAGATAATTGCATTAATGAGAAATTAAACAGGTGTTTCTAATAATCCTTTAGGTGAGTGTAAATTATATTTTAAAATGTATTAATTTAGAAAAAAATATTTTAAATTGTAATAATTTTTCACAATATTATTGTTTTTATTGTATTTTTATTTTAACGGTGGTGTATGTTCCAGTGGTTGATTTTTATTAAAATATTTATTTAAAAATATGGCTGTCAAATTTTGCAAAACAATGTAAACATGATTTATTGCATGTAATTATGATACATTAAAATTAGACTTAGAAAGACAAACAGATTAATTTTATTCCAAAATGTAATTTCCATCACAGTCATTTTCACCAAAAAAATCTTATGACCATTTACAGTGCATCACTTGAAAAAGGACATGACACAGAAAAATGACAGATATGATGCATGTATTCCCACTGTTGGATATTGTTAGTGTGCAAATTACAATACACTAGTCAGAATGTGAAAGTATGTTTTAGGAGAGTTGGTTTTCTAAAAGTCCACGGGATCAAAATGCACCCCAAAAAAACACTTCAATTGAGTTATGAATTACAGTCTGACCAATTTCAAAAAGCACCGATGCACAAAAATGAGCCATTTGTGCAACCCCCTTTACAGCCAACTTAACATTCTAGCAACCTCATAGCAACACTAAACTCCTCAGTTGACAACCACTCAGAACATATAATGTAACGACTCAGAAATCTTGTTTAGTGTTAAACTACCTTCTTTATCAACAGATTCAGTTTGTTTTTAGCAGTGTACTGCATTTACACATACATCCTACAGGGCAGTTAAATACATAAGAAAAATCAATTCAGCCCACTGGAAGAGGCAAACTAACTTGTCTTTTGTCATTGCAGCAGATCAATCAATCAGGCTATATGCCACAAGCCACCACAAGCAACAGCAGTGATGGCGAACCTCCCATCATTATATACCAATCAACATCTTCCCACAAATAACAAAGGCCTCTAATTACAACCGTACAGTCTTTCACACCCCACTGTATCCTAGTGCTTAGTTTAAAAAATCCTATCCAAAATGGTTCCATGCCAGTGATCACACAAACAAAGAAAACAATCAGGCGGAGAATATATGGCTGCAGGTCTGAGATCAGCTTGCATATGATCTGTATATTTGAATGAGGTTGGGGTTTCAAATCCACAAATAAAGAATCATTTCATACATCTGACCCATTTTCTCCCCATCATTTCGCTGTGGTAATTAAGACGAACTGTGTAGGCCTAATGAAGAGACCAATTAACTATTTTCCATGGACTCTTGATCAAACTTAGCTTAGTGATTTGAACAAACTCCTCTGACACCATTTGTGACTGAAACTTCAGAGTATGTTTTACTGAGGAAAAGTGAACTATTATTTCAAGCGATCAGACTTACAGTTCCGCCTTTGTGCACATCCATATCCGGTTTTGTTAAATATCGTATCGTGTTCATTTTACACAAGAATGTAGTGTAGACATAATAATTATTTTAATTATTCAGTGAGACAATTAATCATGCATTACCGCCTTTGGAAGGCTTTTGTCTTTCAAACACATTAATGTCATTACATATTTACATACAATGCAGGGATTCCACAACTTTTTTGTCAGCTGAACCTCTTTGACCTAATATATTTACTTAAAGTACCCCGAGATTTTAATAAGTTAGGTCAATAATAAAATTAAGTCAATAATAATAATAAAATTCACAGCTTGCTGATGTCCGTTAATGACATGCAGGTAAACAAATAGAACTTTTTTTATTAGCAAGTGCTTTATTTAGATGTATTTATTTTATTTTTAAATTATTTTATTTAAAAAACAATTATGAATTAATTATTATTAGCTTTTCAATAAACTCACAAACTCCAGTCTGGGAAACCCTGACATAATGTTATTTACTGTAATGAACGTTATGGTGTTTGGAATATATTTTCTTTTTCTTTGTATATCAATATGATACAAAATTATCCTATTCAAATCAATGTGATAATTGAGTTAGCTCAAAAGTAACTAAAAGTAATCAAAAGTTTAATTATATTACATTATCTTAAATGTGTAATGTTATGGATTATGTTACTAACTACAATTTGTGTTATGTAATTTGTAATCTACCGAGCACTAGTTATTGTTATAGTTTTCTTTATATTTTTGATATGTACGGACCTTAACTCATTCGTGAGTAAGAGTCTACATCGCTCAGTCAGTGAATGTTCAAACTCATCGCTCCGCGAGCCATTTTTTTTGGTAATGTACATTAGGCCTACTACTGAAAATGAACTTAACACTTTATGAATGGGCTACTTTAGGGTCATGAGACTTATATTGAGCTATTTTGTTCATATGACAACAACAAGATTTTTGTTCACATAGTTTTGTTGTAAAATTTATTAAAAGGTATTTTGGAAGGGGTCATGAACTGAGAAATCATTTTCATTCAGCCTTTGATATATAAAAGTTTGTCGTGAAATAGGAATATCCCGTAAGTTTCAGAGCTGAAACTTAGAAAACTTCCTTCTCAGTCAAAGAAAAGCTTCTATTGACACCAGGCCCAGCAAATGCTCAATCTCAGAATATGCCAGGCTGTGACGTCAGGGTGTGGTGAAACACCATCTTAACCGAATAAGATGAACGCCTGGTTCTGTAGCCCCGCCCACCAATTTGTGCATGACATGTTATGGATAAACTTTCAAGCAATAAACAGGCTGCATAAGCTTCATTCGGATTCCAATATTATGGAATATATGCATGGATGAACTTTATTTTTCCAGCTCACGAGGGGAAGAAATTGTGTGTTAGTTTGTTCCTTCATTTCACCGCAGATTCGTTTGTATACAAGAGACTGGATTTGCAGACAGGATGAGATAACAAGAATGAATGAAGCAACTCACTAATGTGACAGTATTGTATTGTGACAGATCGTTTGATATCTATTGATTATGTGTACATGTCAAACTGAACATAACTTAGCACGCTGTCACAGGCTGGAGAATCCTTTATTTGAGGTATTGCTGGTTCGTTGTGCTGCGATTTGTGATCAGACTCGGGCTATGTGTTTTCCAGACGGGCTACCAAACATATCGCCAGGCCTGTAGTGAACTAACATTCCTTTCTTGATGTGCGTTGTTGACTCTCTTCACTTGATTTTTGAAGGAAAAATACAATCGTGGAAGTTTTGATCATGCTTTGATTTGTCTGACTCTGTGTTGAATGTGTGTTAGTGATGCACGGTTCGTGGTTATATCAACCAATCGGGCGGGCTACGTAATAAAAATAACATTCCAATTAATTGCGGGTGGATGAGATGTAATTCATTGTGTTTGTTTGATAAAGATTTTGCGAGCCCTGTGGGCGAATCATTCCGGTTGCCGTTTTCACACATGCTTTAAAAACAATCCCTCACGTGTACTCACGGGGGAGCAGAAGCTCATTACAATATGCAAAACTTATCCAATCATAGCAGTGCGCGTTTACTTCCAAGTCTTCAGTGCGGCACACCCATAAAAACAGAGCGCTCCATGAGAGAGGCTCAAAACCAGGGCAGAAAATAGCTTATTACATATTAATTATGATGTTTTTGAATGTAAAAACCACACGGACATCATAGGTTAACCTCAGACAACAGTATAAAAAAATAAAAAAGCCAGTTCATGACCCCTTTAAAGAACATTAAAATATTTTACAAAAAATATTGTTATTGTTTAGCAGTCCAACTATGTCAGAAGCATAATCAACATTTATTTAATTGATTAATGCAGGGAGAAATAGTATTACAAAACAGAGTGAAATGTATGACACAAATGCAATCAAATTGTAGCATTAAATTGAAACTAATTTAATACAATAACTATTATTAAAACCCTCACACACACTGCTTTAAAGTATGACGCTATGCACTCAATGAACTCAACTGCAGAAAAACCATTATCGAGTGATTCTGTAATTTGTCAACCACTATTGGTCTTTGCCTTCGGGCACTCCTCCTTTTTTCTTCTCACTCTCATCAGCGTCATGAATGAAACTTGCAGAAGGATTGTTTTCTGTAAAGAAGAGACTAGATCAGAGTGTGTGCATGTGTAACTGGGGGATGGCTGGGGCAGTGTCGTGAGAGATGGTTTAATTTTAGCAACCACGAAGTTCCCCCACCACTTATCCATCAGATCTATAAATAACCGAGTACCTCGCTGGCTCACTCGATCACATCCACTCCCACGCGTATACACACGGCCTCCGGATTAACAGAACACAGAGAGGAATGGATGGAGAGGGGACAACAGGGAGGGGGAGGGGAGCAGGTTGCTAGGAGACCATTGGCAGGCAGGTCACGTGACTGGAGATGACTGGCACTGGTATAGAATGCAGTCTCACGACGCAATACACACACCTGCACACACAATCCCATAAACGGTGTAACTTCTAAATGTTCATAAAGGTGTCTTTCACAACAAGAAATATAAAGCTATAAATCACCCTCTGTTTCACATGATCAATGCAGGTTTGAACGAGAAAGGCTGAAACAGTTGGGTAATCTCAAAACGACACAGGTGCACACTAACAGGGATGTCAATAGAAATCTTCTGCCAATGAAACACTGTCACACTGATGCACAGTGTGAAAGGTGAACACACTAAACACGTACACAAATTCATTAGTGTTAAAACGCTATTCATTTAGCTTTGAATCAAAGTAATTCCAAAAAAGGATACTGAGCAACACAGCGCATGATTAAATTACTGTTGATTAAATGACTGTACTGTTCACCATAGATAAGCACATGTCTAAACACAATCTCATTGGCCTACGACAGTACATGACGTCACTCACTACTGGTGCGACCGGGAGTATAACAGGGTAACAAGTCAGTATAATAACTTCTTTATATGAAGAAGACGTGGGCAGGCCTACCTGAAGCATGGCAATGTCATGGCAGTGTCTCGTTCCCCTCAGGGAACCATGGATACATTTGAACCCAGAGAGGTTTTTTAATGTGAACTCTCCCACACCAGCTGTGTCGAAGCACTACCACAAAAAGAACTTCCCCAACTCAGACGCACCTGAAGACTGTCAGTGACCAAATTCCCTAAGACCAAAACTCAAGCTTCACACCCAAAACAAGAAAAGTCCCAGCCTTTACAGCCTTCCTTCCTTCCTTGCAGGGCAGCATATCGAAGGTCTGGCAGTGCCGGTTTCTGTTACATTAGACACCGCCTTTAAGGGAATATGGCCCAGGAACTATTTCATTTTCCCATCACTAGCGACATGACAAAGTTGAGATATGTTCAGCTTTGTGCATATGAAGGAGTGCGGTCAGTGGAGCGCATGATCCGGATGGTATGTCTCCGCGTACATGCGTTGGTACTCACCTTGCTGACTCCGAGCCTGAATGGTTTCGTGAGACCAGATAGACCGGAATTTACCCTTTTGCTGGAGATAAATCGCAGTGAAGAGCAATTCATCTTTAAAGGAACGCTGTGACTTTTTGGGACTTTAGCTTATTCACCGTATCCCGTATAGGAAAATGTGTCCGTTATTTTTTTCACTTATTAAGAAGTAGGCTAGATGGAGCCGTTTACTTTCATTCTTTGTGCTAAGCTAGGCTAGCCGTGGGTGCGCCAGACAGAGTTATGAGAATGGTATGTATGGACTTATCTAACTCTGGGGATACTGTGAAAAAGCTAGTCCCAAAATGTTGCCGTGTTCCTTAAATATTAGACATTTTATGTACTGATTCCATATATATGTAGACTTTTCTGTCCAAAATTGGTTTGTTTGTAGCGGCAAGAAAACATATTTGTTATCAAGTACATGGAGTAGCATTAATTATCTTTTGGGTGAGTTTCAGAAAGCAACTCTACCAAGCTAACTTACATTAGGCTTCCCAGCAACACATTTTACATTATATATTCAGCACTGTCTTATAAAAGAAAAGTAAAAACAGGTATTACATTTTTTGCATCCAGATTATTCAGAAGCACAGGAAGACAGAGACAGGGATTGAGCGAAAGGGATATTCAGCGATGCTTGCTGCTAAATATACCAGAATGTAAGTGCTCACGCCTCCCTGAGCATTCACCTTGAGCTCACCAGGCTCACCACCACCATTGGAGGAGAATCCGGGACACCTCACGCTCTCATTGGCCATGAGGGGCCAGCCTGTTGCTGGGCTGTTTCCATGGAGATGGCTTATCGAAGGTACCGCTGGAGCCGTCACTGGGGAAATAGATGGGGCAAAGATGGTTAATGAGAAAAAGTGTGTGTGTGTGTGAGAAAGTGTGAGAGAGAGAGAGAGACTTAATGAATTGCAAAAAGGATGGATGAAGCTAAAGAAACAGGTTGGTCACATGTGGCTGATCGAGTGTGTATGAGTGAATGAGTATCAATCACATTAAAGGTTAGAGGTTGATGTTTAAAGATGAGGAAAAGCAGGTGAAAGGCAGAATCATCCACCGGCAGATCTGAGGCATTCTAATGTTGGAAAATATCTGATCAATAAACTGCAAAATCCAAATCCCTCTAAATTTGAAATAGTTATATACTAGCACATCTGGTGGGGATATGATTAAAGTAGTCCTGCAGCAAAAATAAAATAAAACTGAGAAATACATTGAGAAATTTTGTGAGGTTATGTTCAAAACAAATAAAACTGATTTAGATTTTCTGTACAATAAACTCACAAATATGAAAAAAAAAATATTTTGATGATATTCTAATTATATCACCTGTATAACCGAAGCTATAAGCTGTAAAATCGAGCATGTTTTTTTAGTTAGCATACGTTCTAGCATAGCATACAGCTACCCGATTAGCTTAGTTTATATCATAGACAGTAAAATTTGTGGCTGATCAGACTCGGACATGTAGCTATAGGGCCAGGGCTCGCAAAGCCCAATGTCTATGTGTTTTTCAGGCAGCTACCAAAACGTAAGCCCGGCCTGCCGACGGGCTTAAATGGTGAAATAACATTCCTTTCTTGATTGTGCGTTTTAACTCTCTTGACTTGATATTTGAAGTGTGTGTGTACGGTTCGAGGCTATATTCACCAATCGGGCAGGCCAAGTAATGAAAAAAATAACATTCCAATCAATCGCGGTTGAATTTGTCTGATAAAGACATTTTGCGAGCCCTGTGAGCGTTTCCCCACACGCTTTCAAAACAATTCCCACATGTACTGGCTAGGGATGTGACAGTGAGGAAATTTTCCTACCGGTTAATCGATGTGTGACAACAGCGGCAATACCGGTATCACCGACTGCGACTGGGCTTTTAAATCGCTAATTCTATATAACCAGAAGTAATGCACACGGCATTATTGTGGAACCACTGTAGTGAGATGGACTTTGTAACGACTTCTTTAGTACCTTTTATGGGTCTTTAGAGAGGAAATTACATTAATGTCAATGGAGGCCTTTCTGAGCCATCGGATTTCAACAAAAATATCTTCATTTGTGTTCCGAAGATGAACAAAGGTCTTACGGGTGTCGAATGACATGTGGGTAAGTAATTAATGACAGAATTTTAGGCCCTGGATGAGAATAAGAAGGTGCAAACAAAAAGGCTGGAAGAAGTGCAGTCATTTTTGTTTGCACCTTCTTATTCTCGTGCATTCTTGGTTATCATGCATTTCTGTATTCTGTAGCAGGTGCCATTTCAGGATGCTGGGAGCTCAATATCAGTAGAGTGTGATTTTTACTAGAAAAAGCCAATAGAGTCATTCAGCTGGTGTTTGTACAACCTCTCTTATCCTCATTAGTGTCCACTGACCTTCAACTGCATTTCCTATATCAATCCTTCAGAGTGATACTGAGGGATTTGCCATGGAGACCAACCTCTTCTCATGCAGCACTGAAGCATGTAATTAGCTGTGATCAGACCCAGTGGTTTTAATAATCGGAGATGTGTTGAGCAACAAGATTCTGATTCATTAAAAATATAAAGATGACTTTAATCATTCCATTTACTGGGAGCAGCATTTGACTTTATAGGTCTTAAGGGTTCATATGTAATGCATGTGATTAAAATGACATTAGTCAGACTGTGGCCAATTATTGTTTTATTGCTTTAAGAAAGATTCACACTTATTATTAACCCAACATCACCTGGACATATATCCTCATTTCACTGAAGCACTTGACATGAAGTTGACAGGCCCTGAGGTTCGACATGCTGCTATAGTCCATTGCAGATTTTCTTTGAGATTCATTGTTAAGTGGACACTAATGATGATAACAGAGGCTTTGTTTATGACCTCATTAATTTTTATCACATAACATTTTAACATAAACACCAAATACAGATACTTTCACTTGCTTAAATAAAAATTAATTGAATTATAAATTGAAAATGCCTCTATGCACTGAAGTTCATTGAATACACATTATGAGATTTGGCGCACATTGAAATTATACCCAATGTTTTCATTTGTATTTATTTTTCAATTATTTTATCTCAAAGGATCAAGGGAAATGTAATTCTTTATTATATGAGCCCTTTAAGAATAAACCACACTCGTGATATTAGAATGCTCAATTCAAACACAGATGACTGTGGGTGGGAGGGGAGCACCACAGAAAAAGAGTGAATGCCCACTCCAGAGCCATATAGAGTGAGAGTCGCGACAACTCCATAGACTCCAATGGAACGTTTTTTTTTACAGCAATGGCGGCTCGTGGAGACTCTCAATAGTTCCCGGAAGTAGCAGCCGCGCCATAGAGTTACAGCAGAACAGACCGTTTGAGATGCAATTTTAAAAGGTAAGACGTTTAATCCGTAAGATTTTAAATGATCAGCACATTTTAATCAAAATAACTTGTACATTAAAGCCTGCTTGTGTAGATTATTCATCATTAAAAAATATATATTTTAAAACAACATCGCTGTAACTACATACTCATGCTACATACACATGTCGATGTGTAATAAAATTATTGAAAATCAATGCTTTTATTGACTATTAATTACCAAAAAGCGCAGTTCTGTCACTGTGACTATCAATTTGAATTGCCCGTCAAAGCACTTCCTGGAACTATTCGAGGTCTACATGAATCACGTGACTATCAAGCGTTTTGAACTTCCGTTGTCGCAACTCTCACTCTATATGGCTCTGGCCCACTGCATGTCTTTAATACAATGATGAATCCACTGGGGACCCTGAAGCAGCCTCGGCTCTGTTTGTAGCTGATCCCAATCACTCTAAACATGGAGCTAAATGGCGTGGATTGATTTTGAATGGACAGACATTTAATTGAAATTAAGCTAAGACAATACAATTCAAGCAACGAAACGCTCGAATTTAAAAGCATATGCATAAAACAATATCAAGGCAGATAAATGACCTTGACAGTTAGTTGCTGCCTGGACAAAGCCTGTGAAACACGGATTGATTATTCGTGACTGACCTGAAGTGTTGCAGAGATTGAGCTCACTTCCGTAGCGGTTATTGTGAGGAACGGCGCCCTCTGCTGTTTTTGGAAGATAATGCAGTGTGCTATCTCAATGTCTTTGTAGTGGCAATAATGAATTAATGATTTTTTTAAAAAAGATTTATAGATATGTGAAAAAATAAATCAAACAAAACGAACGTTGATTTTAAAACCCGTTATACACAACTTAAAGCGCATTATGCAGGTTACCGGCAAAATATATGGCGACATCTTGTGGTCGAATGACACCATCAAATTACCTAAAATCTGTGAATTATCGAAAAGTACCTCATTTTTTAAAAGACAACAGATTTACTAGTTAAAATTATACGGATACGTAGCTTAAGTAGAGCCACAAAATAAAAATAAAGAGATATGATCTGTGGCTTGTTTTGTTTGCCGCGTTTTCTCTCACTGCTCGATTAACAATGTCCTTATGAGGTCTGCACGTAAAAGCCACCCTTCAGAATCCCAAGTTAATAAAAACCATAATTGTCACTAAAATACCATATTCTGTTATAAAATCAGATTCCAGCTATTAGCTGTGCTTTGTATGATAGCTGGTTCCTGGTGGAGGCTGGTAGATAGAAGGTCAGAGGTCGTTCAACCCTAAAGTGGTCAAGCAGATTTTCAGATGGTGGCAGGTCAGTGAGCTAATGATCAGCTTGCACTAGATAATGACCAGTCAGCTAGTTATGTTAGGCTACACAATAACTGCAGTAACTATAGTATTTTCATGTGCAACTTTCTAGTATGAACCAATGCCTCTCTCATTTACAGTGGCAAGCCTTTTTATATATAGGCTATGTGATTGTGATCTATTATGATCTATTTCCCCTATATTTTAAATAATTGCATAACTTCTTAAGCATTATGTAAAATCAGTAGCTAATATCAGCCCAAATTTTACCAATGCCCTATATCTAACAAACACATAGCCTATTTATCTAATGATCTAGTTAATTGAAACCTTATTTTCTATTTAAAGAATTTCTATGTTTTCTGCTGTCAGTGAATGTTTTGGTGAGCTTTAAATCCGCTGTAACATCTGGTAATAGTTATGTAACACTAACTGGTGCAACATGCTGTAATATAATACTTTCATGGGTGAAATTCCCAAGTTGCTGCCATGTAATATTTCTCTCCCCCTCACACAGGCGCTTGCATATACACATCCTTATTTTACATCTTTTCCATCTGATTCATGAACTTTTTTCCTATTGCTGTCTAGTAGCCATATCTGGTTGTTAACCAGAACAACTGAAAATACACTGATTGCTTGGATAGTCCCTCAGTTGTGACCTCAAGATTATGTGCTTTGCTCAAGGGCACAATGGTGATAAAACAGGAATGTGATCTTAGTGACTCTCCAGTTTCTAGGACACCCTCATTGGAAATGAACCTTGCATTCCTTATGCTGGCAGCCATAACTACCTCAAATTTGATTAAAAATGGATAAATATTAGTTTCTCCCAGCCAATCTTTTGCATCTTGGAAATTAGTTCTCTCACACTTATTCACTGACTTGAATTAAACGCAGCATTTTGCTTGAACATCTGCATCCACAAGGAAAGCACACAGCTTCTAGTTTCAGCTTATGGTAGGAGGCCCATTATCACTAACCGATGGCAGATATTCCTCACAGCTGGGCTGTTTTTAATGAAGATCTGGTTTAGTGGTCTGATGCAGTATTTTGTTACCGCATGTGGCCTACATTAGGTTAGATAAAACATCTGGGAAATGGCATTTCTGTTTGAGTTAAGATTTACATATGTTGTGAACTATCAACTAAAGTAAAGAGAAAGTGCTCACTGCTGTCCCATTGTCAAAATTGTTCCAGTTCACTTAAAACTTACTAACGCACCATAAACACCTGTGAGCATTAGCTGCTCGCTATATTCACTACAAGAAATGTCATCGTGTCGTTATTGCAGTCATTATAAATGAAAAACGAGGGCATATTTTGTAATGACGCAGTTCTTTTTTAACAGCTATAATGAAGACGCACGAGAAACAAATTAAATGACACCAGAAGGATATTAGTCATGCCCTGTGTGCACAGTCATGTTCTTAATAAATACCAGCTACATTTTAATGTGCAACCTTATAATTGTGTCATATCGGTAATTGAGTCATCAGTTTCCCAATGTTTTGTGGATCAAGACCCTTGTTAGTGCCTGAATTCATGTTTACAATAAACTAGGGAGGAGAACAAGACAGCCATTTTTCAGACTGGAATACAACTACTTACACCACAGTGCAGACATATTTATATTTTTGAAAAATAGTATGCTATATTGATGTCACATGACCTCATTATCTCGCATATTCTATTTTAAGAAACAAAATCTGCATTGGATTTTATTTTATTAATATTTCGAATTAGCTTTTATTTACCAGTTATGTTGTGTTTTGCTATTTTTCTTTTTTTTTCATTTATTTTCTATTTAAGTTTTTAAACTTACTGTATTTCATTTAATTTTTATTTTGACAAGGCAACATTGCTCTCTCTCTCTCTCTCTCTCTCTCTCTCTCTCTCTCTCTCTCTCTCTCTCTCTCTCTCTCTCTCTCTCTCTCTATAGTTATCTTATTTAGTTAAAGGGATAGTTAACCCAAAATACTTATTTAAATGTAAAAGGTAAAAGAAAATACTTGGAAGAAACGGTTGATGGCATTGACTTCCATACCCCATACTAATAGCTACCATCTGTTTGGTTACCCATATTCTTTAAAATATATTTTATGATATATATTAGTTCAATAATTATATATTATTATTATATATGAATAATTTGTTCAATAATATATTTTAAAGAATACTCATACAGGTTTAGAACAACTTGAGAGTGAGTAAATGATGACAGAATTGTAATTTTTTGAGTTTTACGCCATCAGTGTGTACTTACGATGGGGGATTGTTTAATTTGGACTTCTCTGTGCAGGGGTGCCGCTAAGGGGGAAAGTTAGGACGATTCTAAGGGCCCGTGCATTTTGGGGCCCCAGAGATTGGTTTTATTAGTAGTAACAGTACTAGCAGTAATGTAATATAAATTATAAATGTATAATCTACCAGAGTAACAAATAAAAGAAAATTACGTCTTATTTCTGCATTTCTGGCAAAATTACCCCGTAAATGGTATGATAGGGGCCCAACTTCATATTCTTTCATAGGGCCCAAAATTGCTAGCAGCGCCCTGTCTCTGTGTATGCTCTTTGAGGTGGTGACCATAGACCTGCATTATATGAGGCACAGACAAGAACGGTTTGACCTAAAATGATCAAAATTGAAACTACTGAGGAAACAAATTCTCCTACATCTCGGATTGCCATGAGGTAAGCTAAAACATATCGAAATTTAATTTCAAAGTGAACTATCCCTTTAAAAGCACTGAGACGACGTCCTGACCCACTTTGCAGTATAAGTAATGGCCACATGGAGGTGCTGTCTTCTTTTTTCCTCCGTTCATCCACCACAAGCCTGTCTGCATCTCCTCAGATCTCTCCCTGCACGTACTCCCTCTCTAGTGTCGCACCTTATTCGCGATATCTTTCCCAGCTACTTCCTCATCTCTTTAGCCACAACAGGGGTCAAAGGATGAGTAAACGCGATTGAAGAATGGCCAGGAGGGACTAATGGCACCCAGGCTCTGCGTCTTTATTTCTCTCTCCTTGTACCTCACTGTATTGTCTTTATTTCTGTTGTTCTCTCTCCCTCTTCATCTCGCAGTCTCCGCAGTCAGAGGTTAAACTGAGCATTAGCCATCAGCGAATGGCCCGTTTTTAATCGCTGATTGCACATCATTGCTATCAACATTTAATCATGGCTCCAGTCACATCCCCGCACGCCCACAGCTGACTTAACAGGCTCTGACACGGAACAATCGCCACACTCAGCTTGTATCTCATCAGCGATGGTGCCTTGAGATCCAACTCATTAAGGAAAGGGCTAACGAATGCAGGGTGACAGGTGCTTAAGGAGGCTACGTTTAAAAAAAGTCGCAAGTCGCGAGCCGAGCTGGAACTGGCCCATTACGACGCCGGTGCGGTACATAGTGCTTGAGAGGATAAATTAGCAATGTATTCATTATGTCCTCATGAAAGCGATGTCAAGTCGTTGTGCGCAAGTGTTGAGGCCAGTTGGGTTTCAATTACAGAGACTGCTATGAAGAGTTAATGGGTATTAACTCAGAGTACGTGCTGCTAATGAATCAGGCAGCCTTTTGCTGGGCAACAAATGGCAAACAGTGTCTGACTCAAGCAGCCTACAATCGCCCGTTTCTTCTGGGCGTCGTGAGGCATACAAATGACCTGAGCAATAGTTGATGTCTTTGCAAAGGAATTAGCATATTAATCAAAGACAACAGGGGACTAGTTCTCATTGAGGTAACTGCATTCTCCATGGTGACTGGTTTTAAATTTCAAGCTACCTGGGCCTTGTGATCAAAAGTTAAATGGGCTGTCGGAAGTTTCCTTAAGAACTAGCACGCTTCTGTAGCAGGCCAACCAAAAGTCTTTCCTCCATTTTTCACATGGGGCCATTTGTAGGCTGCATCCAAAATCACATAGGCCTACAAGTAGGTTATAAAGTAATTACTAATTAGTAATTATATAGGCTAAAGTAATTATTACATGGACCCTAATAATCCAATCGCAACCTGAGTACTGCACAATAAGTGGAGTAAGTCACATGTAACCACGTCAATCAGAATTAATTGGCAATTAATTGTAGGCTACTATTGTAAGGGGTGGTTTATTCCTTTTGTAATCCGATCGAGAGGGTGTGTAAACATTTGAAACTGGAAAGTACTGCAGATGTAGGCTACAATGACAGAAAATGTCATCAATAAATGATAAAATGTCATCAATGATTGTCCTGTCATTCTGAAGTTATCTTTCCACTCATCGTCTGTGAAATGCAGGACAATGTCCCACCAGTCCTAGTTTTTGGACCCTTATCCTTAGACTTGTTTCGAGCACAGGAAGGAGCATTTTTACTCTTTGATAAATATGCAGCACGGCGTAACGGTTTATGTGCATCTAATTAGGACCCGAAAAATATGAAGTCTGATTTTTAAAACAAGGAAAAGGAGGATGGTTAGTATGCAACAACAGCGGGGAAACACTGTATATTTGTGCAGTGCGCGCATGTCAAAAAGATTAAATCTGATCAGAATCTTGTGATATATAAAGGAACACATCAACCCAATCACTTTATTTGGCGTTCATGTAAACACAACTTTCGAATCCATCAATCGGAATGAATTCATTCAGATTAAAGCAAAACGTGTCCATGTAAACATAGTGAAAAGCGTCTCTCTGCAGCCTGGACGTCAGAAGATACGCCCATGTCCAAATACGTCAAACCAGTTCAGCGGAAACTTCCTCAACTTTGAAACAGGAAGAAGCATTGAGAAGACTTCACACCGAATTCTTTTTTATTTACTTTTTGTATTTCTCTTTTTTTGACAGACCGCACTGAAACCTAGCCTTACACCTGAAACCCACTCAAAACCTAACCTTACGCCTGAAATCCACTTAAAACCTAGCCTTACGCCTAAAAAAACCTTTTAAGATGATACCTACATACTGAAACCCACCCTTACACCTGAAACGCTCTCAAAATATACCCTTACACCTAAAAACCCTTTCAATTGGAAACCTACACACAACAAATCAGGTTTCCAAGGTGAAACAAGCATAGCAAGTCTTTCCACATGCTAATGCATTGCTTTACTGCTTCAGAGTGTGGACTTTGGAGGGAGCAGGGCACTAGTCATAATGAAGCCGTTTATAACACACTTGGCAAAGTGAGCAATGAAAGACCACGGTTGTCGCATACATATTTATTTTGAATAAGTAACGGTCACTAAAAAAGTATGTTTTATATAGGCAAGGCAAGTTTATTTATATAGCACATTTCATACACAATGGCAATTCAAAGTGCTTTACATAGAAAATGAAATTAAAAGAGCAATAAGAAATAAGAATACCACGTGTAAGAATTAAAAATAAAAACAGGATAAGTAAATAGAATTTTTAAAGTAAGAAGAAATAGAAATATACAGTTGTAAAGATAATAAAAAAAATAATACAATTATTGCAGTATATATAGATAAAAAATAATAAAGATGATGCATAGATTAGATAAGGTGCAATCGGTGGGACGTACAGTGGCACAGTGCTCATTCAGTAAAGGCACAGCTGGACAGATGTGTTTTGAGTCTGGATTTGAATGTGGCTACTGTTGGAGCACATCTGATCTCTTCTGGAAGCTGGTTCAGCTGCGGCTGGCACAATAGCTAAACGCAGACTCTCCTTGCTTTGAGTGAACTCTTGGTATTTCTAACTGACTTGATCCTTCCTGATGATCTGAGTGATCTGTTGAGTTTGTATTTAATCAGCATATCTGCAATGTATTGAGGTCCTAGGCTATTAAGTGATTTATAAACAAGTAATAATACTTTAAAATCGATCCTAAATGTAACTGGAAGCCAATGTAAAGATCTGAGGACTGGCGTGATATGGTCATATTTTCTGCTTCTGCTCAGAATCAGTTAGCAAGGGGAACATGTGATGGTCACTTCAAGGAAGTCTGAATTCACATTACTCATAAAAGAGTAGGTAAAATTTATCCGGATGACCTACTACTGGCGAGATTCTGAAGTGTGCATACGGTGAGCATTTCCCATATACAGTAGTATGAATCTGTGTAGTATTAATGTAATCTGTGCTTACTACATTCGCCATGATGTCATTATCATGTGACCTACCAGCGTCAGTTACGTCGCTTTCGCTGCCATTCATAAATCCTCTCCCGTGGCCTCATGGGAAATGCTCACCGTATGCACACTACAAATGGCATCTCCTTCGCAAAGTATTTGCCATTCATGAATCCTCTTCCGTGGCCTCATGGGATTCGTACTTCAATCTCACCGGAAGTAGCAGGTCATCCGGGTACTTTTTGCCTGCTCTTTTATGAGTACTGTGAATTCGGACATACTATTGTCACATACTGTTTTTCGCCTACTAGATAGTAGGGAAGTATGTGATTTTGGATGCAGCCATAGACCACATATATAATATATATAGGGAATTTTGAATAATAATATTTGTATCTTTGATACAAGTTTTTTGTAGGTTAAAAGAGCAAGCTTTGCACAGATAATTTGCTTTAAACTCAATATTTGCTTTCTAGAAATGTCACTAAAAAGGTTTATGCTTTTCCCTGAGTGGAACACAAACCAAGTTATTACCAAAATGTCAAAGTTGTTTTCTATACAATGAATTTGCATGGTGATCACAGGCTGTGAAGTTCAGCTGCAGTTTTGCTCGGTTTTTTTGAACAACAAACTAATAAAACTGATATCAACAAAGAAAGTAATATCCTTGCTTTAATACTTTGTAACATTTTGGAATACTTTTCATCCATTTTATGATACAATTTATTTTAGCTGTCAGGAATAATGAGTTTAAAGCCTGATTCTAAATGGGTCCATATAATTACTTAAATAAGTCAGATTCATTTTAATATAAAATATGAATTGACCAGCTGAGTCAAGAGCTGCCTTCGGCCAGATACTTCAATGAAATAATGTTCATTACCTATTTTAAAAATTCAAAAGCCATGCAAATTTTATTCATTACTTGTGTTATAATTGCTCCAACCTCTCACCATAAAATGATATAGCAGTGATGGTGTCATTCATGTTAACTTTTATTTAACAACCTTGTAGAGATATGTAAAACTTTTGAGCAGTTAAATAAATACAAAAAATGGTTTCAAAAATGTCTTTCAAAGTCACACTTGTAGAGAACTGTTCTGAGAATACCCTGAGCTCTCAGTTTGTTTGTGACTGAAAAAATGCACCACATTATGTATTCTTTATATTTCTACCAGACATGGACAGAATGAGAGAATTTAAAGGCTTCTTGAAGTTTAGACAGGCTGATGTTTGACTTGAGAGTCTGACATTTTCAGAGTTCAAGAGTTAAACCGGATCTTCTGAAGGTCTCGCCGATGGTAAATCAATAAGTGAATGCCAAACTTTTTTTTTTTTTGCATTTGGTAATATTCCACAAAGTGCAGTATACATCTATTACACTGGGATATTAGAACAAGGAAATGCTACAAAAGCAGTAGAAGCAATATTGCTCAATTACACAAATACGCTTCACAACAGGAGCTTCAGCTTTTAGTTTATTAGACATCACAATGATCCATAAAACATAGAACAAGTTGCTTATGCATATAAAATAATCTCGGTAGGGAAAGAAATAAGATGCAAAACAAACATTAGAAATAAAAAGAATCACAATTCTCCCCATTGGGCGGTCTATATATATATATATACATATATATATATATATATATAGTCAATTATATACTTTTGTCTCAGGCAAAACAAATCTGTCAGTAAAATGGCTCAAAAGAAAGTAACAAAGGCACATCTGGCTTGACGATGACAGGGCAGCGCATAAGCGAACACATGGCAGATGATTTGAAATGCTCTCTGATATGATTTGTGATAATGAAGTATAAACATATGGCAAATAAAGCATGTTTGTTTTGCTGGAGAGCAGATTTGATAAATGTCAAGAGTCATTCGGTAACCAAAGACAAATTTTAGCGGGCCACTACTTCGTTAAAGAGATATCATTGCAAAATGGAAATCCTGTCAGCATTTATTCGCACTGGTGTCATTCTAAACCATCTTTCTTGTCATTTTGGACCCCATTGACTTTCATTGTGAAATGTTTGGAGCGACTTGGGGTTGAGTAAATGAGGACAGAATTAAAATTTTTGACTGAACAATCTCTTTAACATTCCTAAACTCTTTGATTGTCTTTTTAAAATCCAAAATGACAGTTTTACTAGGACTTTAAAGCACATGTGGTCTATGTAAGACCGTTTTAAAAACACTTGGAAATACAGATTACAGATAATTAAATTAAGTTTAAAAATGCGAACTTGATAAAAATGAAATCACAGTTTAAAACACAGAAACCCTTATGGATGAGTATAACATACAGTGATTGTCTAATACTGCACCATTGTAGCAAATGATGGTTGCGTGAAGACAGTCCATTTGCGCGTGAAGATAACATAAGCTAACCCCAAATCTCATGCAGCATGCAGACGTACATTCCCTTCATCAGAAACAGTGACGAGACCACAACCCAGCTAAACCTAGATGACAGGTGAAAGATTGTCATGTCATGTCAAGAATAACTGTTTTGCAAGAATCAGTAATTTTCTGTGATGTCCAACAGGCCAGAAGATCAGGCAGTGAATGTGATCGATGGCTAATCAAGAACGAAGGAGGGCTTGTTAATTCATCTAGGAGAACTGTACAGTCCGTGGCTCCTGCCCACCTGTTCATCCATTCACCCATCTAAATGTGAGCTTTGTGAATGTGCAAGTTTCCGCTCCAGGTGACCATTAAAAAAAGCCATCCATTCGTTCCATTTATCATCTCTGTAACCTGTTAGCAAGTCTTTAGTTCATTGCATCACTACAGCTTTTGATATGAGTTCTTTGGCACAATTACAACAATGTATTCAGACACTATGACACGATGATCTATCGACAGCTTAAAGTTGATGTGCAAAGATTACATTCAAGAGTGAAAGACACAAACAGTGATGGAATTAGTTGCCATGCCATCCAAGAACCAGCGAAAAAGAAAAAGACCATTAAAAAAACGACATCTGTTCCTCATCGATCTCTTAAAGGAATAGTTCACCGAAATAATTTAATCATGTCTTTGTCTGTGGAACACAAAAGAACATTTATATATTAGCGCATCCAAGCTGCTCTTTTCCATACAATGGAAGTCACTTAAATTCCAGCCTGTCAATAACACAAAGCCATCGTATAGCCGTGTGAACGTTCTTCAAAACATCTTGGGCGCTATAATACACCTGCCGCACCCGTGCTTTTTGCTAGTTTCAGCCCAACGCAGTTATCATTTTCAAGTCCAGCGCCACGTTGTTTAAATAGCAAATGTACACGCGCCCATCTGTTCGCCCAAGGGCGTGCTGGTCTGAAAACCAGGTGTGTTCAGGCGCATTGTTGGCGCGTTGCTATTTCGAGGAAACTGCCATCGATTGTGCCAATGACAACAAAAGTCTAAAGTCAATAGAGCAGTATTTTTTGTGTTATTTAAAGGGTGCGTTAGTAATATGGCCCTATAGGTGTGTCCCCTACGCGTGTACACTCTGCTTATTATGCACACAGGGATGCACAGCAGTGCACAGAAATTTTTAAATATGAAAAATTAAAGGATTCAAATGTTAAAGATTATTATTGTGTACGTAAATATAAAAATGCCTACATGTAATTATGTATAATCATTGCATGTATCAGAATTAGACCACCTATTTATTTGCAGTAATGACGAACCATTGGACGAGTAGGTCCGTTTCCTCGCTAAAGTATCATTCAGTTTTTCCGACTGCAAATTCCGCCATGGTGCGAGCTCAACTGACTTTTAAAGGGACTGGGAGATGAGACTCTGATTGGTTTATTGCACGTTATGCCAAAAACACACCCATTTCTATAGGGAGAATAGGGACAACCTTTTTAGACCAACTGACCATTTTTCCCATTGTTAAACTAGCAAAAGTGGATTCGGACACACCCTACGTGCACTTGCGCCGTGTGCTTAGATCGTGAAAATAGGACCTCTCATTTTTGTTCCACAGAAGAAACAAAATCATATTGATTTGGAACAACATAAAGGTGAGTAAATTATTTTTGGGTGAACTGTTCCTTTAAGAAAGAGGTGTAAGCTTTCTCCTCTTATTGCAAATCAAACTTTATACTTCTTTTTGAGAAGAACTTTAGGAATAAGAGAGCATTAATGATAACATTTTGCCAAACAAAGGCAAATGAAAGCATTGTGGCCAAGCTCAAGAAAGTGATACACAGTGCATATTGAATATTAAAGACCACATCAAATCAATGGCTTTCAATTCATATCTGTTAACTTTGAAATCAATAGTTATACATCATGGTATATTCCTGAAAGTTGACACAGTTTTAACACATTTAAAATGTACAATCTTTCTTTCGGAAAACGGACCAAAAATATTGATGACTCATCCCGCACAGTTTTGTCCAATCAAATGCTCTCTAGAATGAGAATGTCCCTCCCCGTAACCATGACTAATGGTTGTGATGTAATCAAAGCCCATTGGGTGGGACCTTTTATGTCTTTTGAAAATGTTTCAATAGGAAATATGTCAGTACAGAAAGAAAACTGTGCTCGTCAAGAGATTTCACAAGGTCTTTAACATTTATGTTTCGCTTCAGAAGGCAGAAAATGACCCTAAACTCTTGCCAAACCTCACGTCACCTTCAGCATCTCACATATGCGTAT
Organism: Gobiocypris rarus; assembly: GCA_023029165.1. Taxonomy (NCBI): domain Eukaryota; kingdom Metazoa; phylum Chordata; class Actinopteri; order Cypriniformes; family Gobionidae; genus Gobiocypris; species Gobiocypris rarus. Next base: position 31,855,211 of record CM040919.1, on the reverse strand, counting down.
TGTGCTTATGACTAGAAAATAGGGGAGCGAGGAAAGGTTGCGACATGTGCCCACTGTTTTTCGGAAATCCACCAACCATGCCATGCAGATTAAGATTATACAGTAACAAAATCCACACGTATCAATAAGTAAAACATCGGCATACGACTTTAGTAATACCCGTTAAAATAAATGTTCAAAAATGTTTACACGTTTTCATTTTTCACCCCATGTATTTTTTTTTAATTTGTTTTCTTTTTTCTTTTTTTATATATATTTTAACGCATATTAGACTGGCTATATATATTATTTTCTTATATTATTTACAGAACTTATTTGGTACTTTTCAAAAACAATGAACACGCCAAACAACCAAAGAAACAAAAATAAGAAAATAATGCATACATCTGTTTTTAGGTGTTAAAATCGATCAAAATGACATCAAATATAAAATATAAAAATACAATTTTGCTGTATGTAAAATACATTGCATATACCACAAGACTTTTTCCCTCATCACAGAAGTTAATGCACAAAACCGACAGAAGCTAAAGCTTAAAAGAGCACTACACCAAGATCGCAGAATAAAAATGTAGAGATCAGAAACATAAGCAACATTTGACAGTATATGCAGTGTATTTTAAAATACTGAAAGCAAATTCTTATATTAAGACCTTTCAGGAAAATCATGTTTTCTTTTCACATAACCAGGATTAAAATATAACATAGTACCTCAAAACTGAACAAATTCTCATGGTTTTGTTTTACCATTCATTTCAAATCATGTTTGCTTTTCTGAAGCACTAAGAACTTGCCATAGAAATGTCCAGAAGTTTGATGAATGTTCGATATGTTTCATGGACCACAAAACCATGAGAATAGGTTAAAAGGTCAGTTAGCCACTTGTAAAAAAAAAAATGCACCAGGCTGGGGTGGTTTTCAATGTGTGTGTGCCGAGCCGTGGGCTATAGCCTGCTGTGCTGTAATGGGCGTCCGCGGCTGGGTAGGACGGTGGCAGTGCAAATCGCAGGCATGGCCTACGTCTTTAGACCAACATGGGCTGAGACATGAAGCTTTCTTCACGGGCTATGTTACCATGGCTAGCTTCAGTATCATTCTCAGCTGGTTCGTACGGTGGAAGAGTCTCATCGGTCGACTCGTCTTTTTCGGGAGGGTGTCCTGAGCCGTCCCAGACATTGGGGGTGCCGCCGTTAGCAGGAGGGCCCATGTTGTCATCATCTAGATCCTGAAGCACACAAAATGACAGTGAAAGCGTAGAGTAAATTGAAATGCATAATCCTTGGAAAATTACATTATACCATTGTTTAGCTGAACACTCTATTCTGATTGGCTGGAAGGTGTGCATTAACTTCGTATAATACACACTTCCAAGAAAGTTTGAAGTTGCTTCTAGGGTTATGAGATCACTACGGCTGCGATTATTTTTTATGTGTGGTTTGTCAGTGAAGGTCTGCGCTTTGATCAGTAAATGCTGCTCCATCTGAAAACACTGCTGCATTTGAAAAAAAATAGTTTATGAACCTCTTGTCCAACAAACAACATTTAATAATATGTTTTACTCCAAACTCACTTCATAACGTCAGTTAAGTGTTTGAAAGAGTTTCAATCTTCTGCTTTTTCAGCTACAGTGATAGTATGATGGCCTTAGGGATTTCCTGGACCGCTGTGTGTTATCCTCATAGACTGTATCAAAATATGGACGTAGTGTCCGTGACGTCACCCATAGGATTCTACAGAGCAGTTTTGAAGCGTAAAGTAGGGTCGAGCTGGCCGTTGCCATCTTAGCAACGCGTCATCACACGTCACTCCCGGATAACAGAAAATGGGCAAAGAGGCGGGACGTGGGCGGAGCTGAGGAGACGCAATTACTAACAAACAACAGATAAATGGCTACCCACATGCCACTCAAAGTGGCCACGCCCTTAATTATGCAGAAATGTAAGGCTTTATATAATGTAAACAAATGAGTTGTAAAAAAAATCACCCCCCTCACAGTTGTCATGAAGGGCAAAATTAGCCATTTAGACCAAAACTAGAATTTGTACCAGGCTGTAAACATGTTTTATTCTGCTGTAAAGTTGGGCATTTTAACATGGGGCTCAATGAGATTCTGCTCCCTTAAGGAGCCTGTCCCTAGCGGCCAGTCGATGAACTGCAGTTTAATCCACTTCCGTATTGGCTTCAAGAGAGATCGCGGGAGGTTTCCGCTTGGTTATCCTTCTTCTGCGGGGCATATTTGGAGTTTCTGCTCGAGAGCGCCCTCTTGCTTTCATATGGAGCAGGATACACTACTGATCACAGAGTAGAGCTTCACTGACAAGCAGCACAAAAATAATCGAAACCTTTGCCAAATCACGTGCGGTCTAATTTCGATTAATCGTGCAGCCCTAACTGGCTTCCACAGTTACGATATGCTGTGTTTTCAGCCAAATGGCACCCCGAGGTGTTGAAATACTATTGGGTAAATTGGCAGTGTTTTGGCAGAATCACACAGACCAAAATAAAATCACGAGATGGAACACATACTTCAAAGTATAATAACTGGCTGTAGCATTGTTTTTCTTAGAAACAAGTATGTAAACTTAGCATGTTTCCTAAATATCTGCAAACATATGGTATTTTATGCTTTAGTAAAAAATTACAAACAGCATCTTTAATTATATATATTCTATATTAATGCACTGAATTCATTGAAGCAAACACACACACACACACACACACACACTCGCACACTGAACACACACACACACACACACACACACTCGCCCACTCAACACACACACACACACACACACACACACACACACACACACACACACACACACACACACACACACACACACACACACACACACACACACACACACACACACACACACACACTCGCACACAAACACTGATTGAAAGTGAGAAGAATGATAGATATAGCTGTATTACCGTAATTTTTACCCATCCAGTCATATATTGCACAAAAAACATCAATAACAGATTTAAGTTGTCAACGCTGGCAAATAACCATGGTATAAGCGAGCTAGCTGTGCATTAAACGATTTGAATGTACGCCGCTTCACATCAGGTGGTTCTTTGCCTCCACATTGTGCATTACAAGCATTAAATGCACAGCTAGTCATGGATTATCCCTTACTTAAAGAATAAAAACCAATTAAAAACATCCCAATCAAAATGATTTCAAACAGCTTCTCTGATTATAACAGCAGAGATGTCTCGACACACACGTCCGGTTCAGACACATGTAACTAGCTGCACGTACACACATTCACAATTCATTACAATCACTCAGATGGTACTAATGCCAATTTAATAGTTCCTCAATCGGTCATTAAGCAACGGTATAATAGCTGGAGAACAGAAGCACACATTCTTATTTATTAGAGATAATTGATACCGAATGAAGATTCACTTTGATAAAACGGTTTAATAGAACACTTCACCTCCTGACTCACAGCAAAAATGTAATTTTAAAACGTTAATACAGTGTGATCGTTATCTCTTGTGTGTGCGTGTGTGAATCGGTGTCTGAACGACTGAAGCAACAGTTGGTTTCTAATTATGTGAGGAGAATGTTCTTTTTTATCTCACAGTTATGAGGTGATGCCAGTTCACCCCTGGTCATTTAACCTTTTTTATAAAGGTCTGGACACAGAAAGGATACTAAAAAGGGTTTTATTTCTCTTAGTGAGGGTCTGGCAGTCGAAATAATATCAGTTTTACAGATCTAGCAAATTTCCCAGGCTTTGGCTTGGCTACATGGGGTATGTGCCATTCTGAATGGAAATAAATTGCCTTTAAAATGGCATCTGCAAAAAGACATTGTAAATATTATTTTTAATAATGCAGTATAAATTACCCATAGATATCTGATCATAGAACATGTATTTCTAGAAAAATAATAATAAAAAGTGATAAATAAATGTTTTATATATTTAGATATATGTAATATAAAATTGTATTACACACTTTTTGTATAATTTTAACAATAAAATAAATATAAATAATAATACAATATTATACAGCGAATAATTCATATAGATATAAATTAATCAATAGCTATGATTCTATGGACTAGGTAAGAAAAACACCAGCACAGTTCAGGGATATATGTATGATTACATATCAGGGAATAAATAAGCATAATTCATTACTTTACTGATGCACACAATTCTTCCTCTGTTGCGTGCCTGTGTTGAATTTGATTGAAATGCACAACTTTTCCTGTCATTCCAGCTCAATTTCCAGTGGGGTGTGGCCAATTCATTTCAAATTCACAAATTAAACGGAGACTATTCTTAAACGCTGAATAATGAACCCTGCTGGCTAAATCACCTAAAACAATAAATACAGGCAGTTATTGAAAGCCCAAACCGAATCCCTGGGGGCTTTATCACAAAGGTACGTGTCTGAGTCTGGCCTTCATACACAGATCTGCTGTAGTAATTGGCTTTACGGTTATCATAGTTGATGAAATAACCAGCTCATCATATTAATCCACATAAAAGACCCTTTGGCAGTGTTAGCACATGCCACACATCGTTATGAGTCACTAGCTTTCGCCGTTAGCATAAGCGCGTAAGCCGCCTGCTGCAAGACGGGGTCTTTGGTACCTATTGTGAGGTAAGTACGGTGCGATTAAAGTCAGCATGAAACAGAAGTTCCAGTAGTCTTTTCATTTCTTCCCTATTGTGACGTATATCCATGTGGAACGACTTGATTTCATCCGAGTGGAATCAGTGCCGGTTCTACACTTCTGGGAGCCCTAAGCAAATTTTGTTAAGTGTCAAGAAACAACATGCAGTGAGTTAAATTTCAATAATAAGTGCTTAATGGTATTCCGTATGCAAGGTGCAACAAATTGCACTAAAAGATTTATGAAAACCCTTTTGAAACACATTAAACTGCCAAATTTTGGTTGACAGCTAAATGAATGCTTTATGAAAGTATCACTGTGAAACCATCTAGCTGTCAGACAGTTACAAATAAAAGGATTCCTCTCTGGAGAAACGTTCAATTGTTCCGCTCGCAAATCCCGCCATGTAAATAGCGAATCCACCATTGTTTTTAAAGGGAATACGAGATCACACTCTGATTGGTTTATTGCACGTTATGCCCAAAACACACCCACTGCTCATTAAGAGAATAGGGACAACCCTTTTGGACCATGCGTGTGGCACGCCAACTTTTTCCCTTATTAAACTAGCAAAAGTGGATTTGTGCTTAGATCCTTAAAATAGGGCCCAATGACTTTGAATGATGTGAGATTAATCGGCACATTGAGAAAAAAAATCTAAAAAAAATTTGACAGCATACGGTAATTCAGGATGACTGAAGTCATTCATTCCCGTAAAAGGATAAATGAGAATGGAATTCACAGCATTCAGCATTGCTCATCAGCGTTTGGGAAGGGGATCTTACCGTAACAGGCTCGGCAGAGTTAGTTTCATAGTAGTTTGTCATGTAATTGCTGAGCGGCTGGGTTTCTGTGATGGTTCCGGCCTTGTCCTGTGGTTTATTCAGCTATAGAGAGACAAACACATGAGATGATGAGTTCAGCGTGCACAGTTTACTGCAAAAGGTCAAAAGTCTGAATCTTTGTCAACTGCTAGCTTTTTCAAATAAATCAATTAAAACTGCATCGTTTTGTCAGTGTTTAATCAAAAATACAGTCAAAGCAGTAATACTGCAAATGTTTTCAATATATTTTAAAATGTAATTAATGATGCAAAGCTGATTTTTCAGCGTCATTACTGCAGTCTTCAGTGTCACATGATCCTTCAGAAATCATTCTGATATGATGATCTGCTGCTCAAGAAACATTTCTTATCCATGTTGAAAAAAGTTCATTTTTTGATAAATAGAAAGTTCAAAAGAACAGCACTTATTGGAAATATTTTTTTATAGCATTATAAATGCATTTTAATCTAAAGGGTTCTGATCGCTAAATATCTTTTAAAAATCTTTTAACTCTGTGACCCCAAACTTTTGAACAGTAGTAAATGACCACGTCTGCCAATAAGGACAGGCTAAAAAGGCTAATCAAAAGTTTTTAACTGGTAAAAGGCAGTGAATTAAACTACAGATATTTACTGCAGCCGCTATTTTCAGCAAACATGAAGAGAGAGATCTCATAATCACATATTTTAGGGGAGCTGACAGCTGAATTAATCAGCTTTTTAGGGCAGCATGATGAAAGATGCCTGTGATGTACAGGCTCATTTGCCCGTACGCACACACACACACACACACACACACATACACAAAAACGTATGCACGCACAAATTTAGCTCCACCCACACATTCTACATTAAGCTTCAATCAATACACATTACCCCCATGTTAACCCTTTCTTTCTCGACCGCAGCCCGGGGGCAACATTAGCAATTCTCATTCTCTTCGCTCGGCTTGCTTTTACATACTTCACAATACAAATTTGTTTCAAATGTGGTCCAATACCAACCAAGCGAACAGGAAATAATCGTTAACTGGGAAAAAAATGCAATTACCCTATTTTGAGCAATATACATTTTCCCTTATCCCAATACCAAGCTTGTTCTTCAGAGGATTAAATTCAAAGATCTATTTTATGGTGGTTTATGCATATGCGTCTTTTCACCAGCTCTGCTTTAATTGCCGCGTGTAGCCTGGAGAACTGTAAGTAATCTCAACATTGTATAATGAAGAAAGCTCAATACGTTGAGTTGAAAGAGAATGTTAGATGTGAGCGTTGAGAGGTGACTGATGAAAAAAAAAACCGTCCTCACCATTTCTGTTGAGCTGCCAGACTTCATCGGAGGAGGCGGCTTGTGTTTGGGGGGGCCTCTGGAAAAGAAATACAAGGAGATGTTTAGCTATAACCGTGGCGCACATACCATGAATGAACAAATTAAGATGCGTTGAGAATGAAAGAGATGAAAAAGCTTGGGTGTTCTAACCAGAAGAGAAAGAGAGAGGAAAAAAAATAGATGTTTCACATGAAAGTGTGATTGTGTTTGTGGGAGCGTGTTCACACTTACTCTCCATTCGTGGTGCTCTGTCTGCGTTTGCGGTACATGGCCACACCAGCGCCGATCAAACACAGAATGATTACGGCTGCGATGATGCCCCCGATAACTGGCCCAGCCAAGCTGGCATTTGATAAAGGTTGATCTACAACAACAAGCAAGAGACACATACAATTATCTTTGTGGGTTTTTCGGTCTCTCAAAGTACAAGCCACTTATGTGACCAGATATATGAGAAAGAAGAATTTAATTTACACTGCAAGATCTACTGATTGATTTTTATCATCTGTTATATTTATTTAAGACATAATCAGAGAATTTCACATAACTGGGCCATCATGTACAAAGTTATACACCCCCCCAATGTTTACTCAGCTAATTAGATTTTTCTTCCAGCCACCAATAAGACGGTAGAGCTCTCAGCCTCATTCAACACATTTCACCATGTTTAAACATGCAAAATCAGCACAGAAAATGCAAATAAAATCTGCATATTATATCTTAGCCTGGACATAGCCGACTGTGATTACCGATTGTGAAATGATCCGCTCTGTGTTCAGTGGGTCACACAAATGTTGGTCAGCACCACACGGATCATTTCAGTAGCACAGTTCGATCCTCTTTTGGAGCATTTGGTTTTCCAAACAGCTTGTAACTACATAAAACAGGCCGTGGGACTATGAGGAAGGATTACTAAATTAGGTTTATATCATTTGACATGCAGAGGCAGCGGATTTTAACATTTCTAAAATAAATACATATAACAGCAAGTGCTCTTGTTCTCAACGCTCACCAATGGTGGCGCATGTGAGCTCCCATGATTCACAGGTAGGCACTTCCATATGTTCACTAACCACCTGAATGCCAAGTGCATGGGGATTTTAGACTGAATTCTGAGGACAATCAGATACAAGTGTGTGGCGAGGTGGACGAACGAGCGACATGGGAGGAGCGAGTGGAGACCGGTGTGTGAGTGTTAATGAACGTCACCTGTAGCGAGGCACACCGGTCTCGAAGTCCTCTCCTGAACTCGCCCGTCCTTTTATGTCTCCGAGCTCCCTCATGAGAGGACTTCGAGACCGGTGTGCCTCGCTACAGGTGACGTTCATTAACACTCACACACCGGTCTCCACTCGCTCCTCCCATGTCGCTCGTTCGTCCACCTCGCCACATAGTGTTAATATCAGGGTTGTGTGCCATTCAGAACTGAATTGATAATGCACTGTAGACAATTCAGGAATTGAATTTAAATTGTGGTAACAAACACGAAGAAGAATTAAAATTCAATATTGAATGTAAGGAAGTTTAAATAAATGAGTGATCAAAGTAATTCATATAACTCATTTTAACTAGAAAAACAGTCGTCAAGACAGACTAAGAGTATTAGCTTGATAAAGCCTTTGAAAGTTTTATAGGCCTTGAGAATGACAGACAGACAGACAGAGAGACAGATGCCAGACAGACAGATGGATGACAGAGAGACAGACAGATATACAGACAGAGAGACAGATGAGAGACAGACAGATGACAGAGAGACAGATAGACAGACATACTGACAAACAGACAGATAGACAGATAGATAGATAGATAGATAGATAGATAGATAGATAGATAGATAGATAGATAGATAGATAGATAGATAGATAGATAGATAGATAGATAGATAGATAGATAGATAGATAGATAGATAGATAAATGACACACAGACAGGCAGACAGACAGATAGATAGATGACAGACAGACAGACAGACAGATAGATAGACAGATAGATAGATAGATAGATAGATAGATAGATAGATAGATAGATAGATAGATAGATAGATAGATAGATCGACAGATAGATGACAGACAGACAGATATAGATGACAGACAGACAGACAGGTAGATAGATAGAAGACAGACAGATAGATGACAGACAGGCAGACAGACAGACAGACAGACAGACAGATGACAGATAGATAGATAGATAGATAGATAGATAGATAGATAGATAGATAGATAGATAGATAGATAGATAGATAGATAGATAGATAGATAGATAGATAGATAGTTAGATAGATAGATAGATAGATAGATAGATAGATAGATAGATAGATAGATAGATAAATGACACACAGACAGGCAGACAGACAGATAGATAGATGACAGACAGATAGATGGATGGATAGATAGATAGATAGATAGATAGATGATAGATAGATAGATAGATAGATAGATAGATAGATAGATAGATAGATAGATAGATAGATAGATAGATAGATAGATAGATAGATAGATAGATAGATAGATAGATAGATAGATAGATAGATAGATAGATGACGACAGACATAGAGATAGATAGACAGACAGACAGATAGACAGACTGACAGATAGACAGACTGACAGATAGAGAGACTGACAGATGAACAGACAGATAGACAGAAAGACAGACAGACAAACTGAATTTTCCACAATCCTGGTTCAGATGTAGGTCAGATGACCACATATCAGATATAAACTGCACTAAATTTAAAACCACATTTGAAAGTGGCCCAAATTGGATATGTAAAGAGATATTTATCTGCCTTTTTTTCTGTTTCAACTCCATTGTGATGTCCACCATTAGTGCCCCGGACCAGTAATCCGGTTTGAGAACTAATACACCACTGCTCCTTATCTTTCCCTTTGCAGTTAGACATTTAAAGCTGGTGTGATAAGGTTCTTTGTAGTGCAGCTCAGTTTGATGAGGTATTCACAGGCAAAGCTTGCTAAGACTTGCTGCTGGGGTGGGAATGCTAAAATTAGTAAGCCCCACTGCTCTCTCCGAGCGATTGATGAGACAGAAGGCGAGAGAGAGAGAGAGAGAGAGAGAGAGAGAGAGAGAGAGAGAGAGAGAGAGAGAGAGAGAGAGACGGTGAGACAGAGAGACAGAGATAGATAGACCATCACAGAACATTTTTATTGAAACTTTTTCCATTGTCATTCCAATAAAATGCTCTTGAAATGAGGTATGACAATTGGGAGAGGTGGGAAAGGACAGGAAGAGTTCAGTTACAACAGTGCAGTACCTGCAGGACTGCAATGTTGAAAATTCCTAAATGCACGTTTGGTCTGCAAAGTCACAATGGTGATCTTTCTCTGAATTTCAGCTTATTTCGGAGGGATCAGATTAACTCTGTTTCCAGTGATTGTAAAGAAACAGATGTGCTCATCACATGCACGCACGCACACACTTGAACGTGTAGTCACACATACATTTCTAATATAAAACAGATTCTAGATGAAACCGGGCAGTGAGCCACAGTAATACATGAAAGCGCACACACTGAGGACTTGTAGGGGGGCGAAAACAATATTGGACACTCTTAAAACACACCAGCCTTTCAACAGCAGCATCGAGTTTGAGAGATCAGATGAATGCAAGAAAAAAAGTCTTTATTTGATAAAAGCCGATAGCCACACAGCACGAGACCTTCAGAAGTCATTTTTACATGCTGTGGGTATTAAAGCAAGAGCATTTATTATCAATGTCCTCCCGAGCGAGAGGGTTTTGCTCAGTGTGTGCACGTATCAGTGGGGTTTATTGCATAGATCAGGCACCGAAAGCAAACTAAAACATCATCTAAACAAATGCGTCTAAACAAAGAGCTGTTGTATACCGTGCAATTCTGAAAATGTATAGCTATCAGTTGCACGCTGTTATTTGAGTCATCTTCTCACGCCTTAGACCAGCTACTATTCCTCCACATGTCTCCTCTGTTGGTGGGTTCTTGTTCTCACATTAGCAGCATTTACTTGGCTGGGGTAAATTTCCTCCGAAGCTGCTTATTTTGGGTCGTAGCACGTGCTGTGCAGATTGTTAGTTTGTTGAGTAGTGTCTCTCAACAAACAACTTGCAATTAAATGAGAAACACTGAGGGCAGGAAGGGAACTTGAGAAATCCTTGTGTAGATAAAAAATATTCTGGTGGAATTGATAATTTTGAGTTTATCTTAGTCTCTCAACAAACAATGCTGAAAACAAGAAAGGAATTTAATAAATCCCTGCGAATATCAGGGAATACCTTTTCTAAACCCCTACTGGTCAGAGGTCACGACCGCAAGCGTCACTTCCTGTTTGTTGCTGCCGTGTGGTTTGAGTTTGGAAATCTGTTGTATCTTAATTCTTCTTCAAGATTATATATTTTTTTCTTTCTACAGCAGGTGAACATATCCCAGATAGTATTACATTTTAAAAACAATTGTAATGCTTTGATATTGCTATTAGCTTTAGCACGTTAGCATCACTAGTGTGTTTACATTCCTCTCACTCAGGAAATTACTGCATTAGGAGCTGGAGGCCATGGAGAAGCAGATCTGCAAACTTTTAGAGAAGCAGGCCCAGCGGGAGATCAAAAATCGTGCTTGAAACATACCGGGTTGACGCTCACAAGTCCGTGGCAACTCTGACCACCTCTACTCAGTGTAATTCTCTGCACAGGGCCTATGCACCCATGCGATCATCCCAGGTCTCCTTAACTCCGGTGGCGAGCAGCAGCGGAAGGCACGAGTCTGGCCCCGGGCGAGGACCTAACCCCCTCTGCCACACAGGTCTTCGAGATCTCCACCTGGAACCATTTCGCCCCCCTTCGCAAGACTGAATGGTCATTGGTGACTCCATCATCTGGCACATCCACGCTACCTCAGCTAAATGTAAGGTGCACAGTCACTGCTTTCCTGGTGCTCGATCTCGCTGCACAAGTACCCACGATTCCGAAGGGTGACAAGTGCATCGGTGCTGCACGCTGGGTTGAACGGCATTTAGAGGGACACTGGCTGCGACAAGGATCATCATGTCTAGACGCTTCCCACATACTGACGGGGCGATGAGGGGTTCAGTAGATTACTTTCTCTAAATGAATGATTAATGTCATGGTGTAATGAACAGAAACTGCTCTTTGTAAATAATTGTAATCTTTTCTGGGAGCGACCTAGGCTCTTCCGCACAGATGGCCTGCACCCCAGCAGAATTGGAGCAGGTCTTCTGTCAAACAACATCTCTAAGACGCTATGCACCATATGACTAGTAAGTCAAACATCAAATCTTTGAAAACACAGTCTTTGTTGTTCTACCCACTTAACAGAAGTGTGTGTAGTCCATTCAATAGAGATTGTGTCTGTTCGCTGAATAGTGAGGTCAAATAATACATCTACTATAGTATCTAGAAGAAAAAAAATCTGATTGTGATAAAAGCAGAAAAATCACAAAATAAGTGAACAATTTCTAAAGCTTGGGCTCCTAAAGATCGCTCACACCTAAGGTGGTTATTGTAAATGAAATGATCACAGATAAAAGTTTTCATGTACTCTTTCATGAGTCTACTCCACCAGGCTATGGTTCCAAGCACATGCCTCGTCTGATTGGTCATGGCAACAATCTATATAGATATTCTTAATGTTACTCAGAAAACAGGATACAGGTTTAATTCATTTAAATTGCTTGTGCTAAATGTTACACTTTCAGATAAAAGGGAAAAAAATCCCTGATATATCTTGCTCTTGCTACTGTGTATAGATCTCCAGGGCCCTATGTTGATTTTCTAAAAGAGTTTGCAGATTTTCCACTTGGACAACGTTGCTAAAGTGCTGATTGTCAGGGATTTTAACATTCACATAAATAATACAAATGTTAGGAGGTGCATTTACAGACTTACTAAACTCCTTTGCAGTCAAGAAAAATGTCACTAGACCCACTCATTGTTTTATCATAGTCAGTAAGGAACCAATCTTACTAATAAAGATATTCTACCACAACGTTATAGGGCCATAGTTTAACAATCTAAGCGCATGGTCTAAAGCACATGGCGCAAGTGCACTTAGGGCGTGTCTGAAAAAAAAAACAATGGTTGGCGCATGGTCAACACATGGTCTAAAAGGGTTGTCCCTACTCTCTTAATGAGTCATGGGTGCGTTTTTGGACATACCATGCAATAAAACAATCAGAGTCTCATCTCCCATTCCCTTTAAAAGCCAGTGCCATGGCAGATTCGCTATTTGCAAGCGGAAAAACTGACTGATTCTCTCTAGCGAGGAAACGGATCTGCATGAGCAGACAATCTATGGGACAAGCCGGATTCCTCCAAAGCTCCCTGAGCATATGACATGTAGGCATTTTTATATTTATGTACACAATAATAATCATTTACATTTTAATCCTTTAATTTTTCAAAATGTTTGTGTGTGTAATAAGCAGACTGTACATGTTTTGTGCACCCGCCTATCAGGCGCATATAACAGAAAAAATATTGCGCTATTGACTTTAGACCAGGTTTCAGTTGGTCCTTGACGCATTTCAGTTACCTCAAAATAGCAATGCACCAACAATGCACCTGAACACACCAGCACACCCATGGGCGCAAATGCATTTGCTGTTTAAAACAACAGCAGGACTTGAAAATGATAACTGTGTCTGGCTGAAACTAGCAAAAAACACTTGCATTGCGCCAGGAGTATGATAGGGTAATGTGGATACTGTGTACTACTGATATTTGTCAACAATTGTCCCAACCACTAAAAATAGATTCACAAATAACCAACCTGATCCGTCTCAACTGCTCATCGTTCCAATAAACACAAATAAACTTGATGGAATGACTAACAGTATGGCACCAGTTTCTCTAGTACATTAGAAACTGTTGCACCCATCAGATTAAAAAAGGTTAGGGAGAAAAGTACTGCAGTATGGTACAACACTATTACTCGCGCTCTCAAGAGAGAAACTCATAACCTAGAGTGCAAATGGAAACAGAATCACGTGGAAAGACAGTATGTCCCGCTATAAAAAAAAAAGCCTGCAAAAGCTGCCAGGGCAGAGAATCTCTGCAAACTCATAGAAAATAACTAAAACAACTCAAGGTTTCATTAGCACAGTGGCTAGATTAACAAATAAACAGATGTCACCTGAACTATATCCCAACACAGTTTACTAGGCCTAGTAATGAATTTATGCATCTCAATACTAGTTTTACTTGATCTTGGTGCTGTGTTTGACACTATAGATCTTGACATACTCTTAGATTGCAAAATTACACTGGTATTCAGAGACATGCATTAGGGTGGTTTAAATCTAAGTGTTAAACAGGAATTATCCAAGTTAACATTGAAAGGGCTCCAGACTAACGTTTTTCACTAGGAGCACAGTGGCCCCCAACTGAAAATTTTAGGGGCACAACCAGAAAATGTAGGGGCGCACACCGTAAATCAACATGCTAATTTCCGCTGCATTACTAATAAATGCTCAAAGAATGACAAAACCTAGAGCCACTAGCGTATCGAGTATGAGATGTGATAGAACATTTGATTAGTTGAACGAATACGCCCTTTACTGAGTTTAAGACCTGAGTGCGATGTTACAAATCCTCCCCCTCAGAAACATTGCTGAGATACCGAACATGTTGTCCGTTTCTGATGCAGAAAAGCTAGTTCATGCATTCATGACTGGATTACTGGAATGCTTTACTATTGTCCTGCATCCTCACAACAAGCTACAGTTAGTCCAAAATTCAGCTGCTAGAGTTCTTACCAGGTCAAAAAAAACATGATCATATAACCCCAATTTTATCATCTCTGGTTACCTATTAAGTTCTGTATTGATTATAAAGTATTGCTACTGACCTATAAGGTCCTTAAAAGCTCCTGTGTATTTAACCAATCTTCTATCACCGTCCAATCCATCACGCTCTTTAAGGTCACAAAACTCAGAACTCTTGGTAGTACGTAGGATATCTAAGTCCGTTAAAAGAGGAAGAATTTTGGCATTTTGCTCCTAAACTCTGGAATAGCCTTCCTGATAATGTTTGAGACATCTCTTTAGCCAAGCATTCACACAATGCATCTCATAACCTTATACACCAGTTATATCAGATGGAATGCACATGACTATCTTTTATTTGAAATGTTATGAACAGCAGATACGCCAATTATTTCTCATTACAACCCCAAGGTAATTAAAGAGTGCGCCAGCTCCAGTTTGGATCCAGCCTCTTACGAAGATTTCAAATGCCCCGACACCTGTGAAGAGATGACTCCAACTCCTGCGAGGACTTCAGATGACGCCAACTCTGAATCAACATGAACCACTGCTAAATCTTCTATATATTTTATGATTAACTTGTAATAATTGCTTTATAGGATCATTGTTTCTGTTTATTTCATAAAAACAAATAGGAATACAAATTCACACAAAGTCAATATTAAAGATTAAACAACAGAAGCAACAGAAGGTTCAAAATGTAAAAGAAATTGACAATATAATGTCACCTCAATATCAATGATGAAACCTTCACACCATTTTATTATTATGATAAGCAACTTTAAAAAGATATGTCTTAACCCGCCTTTTAAAAAATATGAACGCTTGGAGCCTCTTTCACTTCATTAGGTTGAGAATTCCAAATATTTGGAGCATAGTGGCTAAAAGAAGTACCACCAGATCGCTTATGAATTACTGTGACAGAAGATTAGCCCTAGAGGACCTCAAACTACGATCTGGAACATACTATATTGACAGACAGTCTGAAATGTATAGAGGTGCAGATTATGCAGTGTTTTATAAAACAATAAAATAACCTTAAAATCAATCATTTGATGAACTGGCAATGTAATTCAATTAAAACCGGTGTAATATGCGCTCTCCTTTTTTAATTTCATTAGTACTCTGGCTGCTGCATTTTGTTTCAGTATAGAGCCCTTAGGTAAGCCAGAGTATATAGCATTACAATAATCAAGATGAGAGAAGATAAAAGCATAAATGAGTTTTTAGCATCATCCAGAGATAAAAAATGACGAATCTTGGCAATATTTCCTCAGACGATAAAAGCAAGTTTTTATCACTTGATTAATATGAGACTTAAAACTCAGGTCTCAGTCCAAAATGACACCTAGGTTCTTTACTTTCTTCTTAGGTCGTAGGTTAAGGTACCCAAATCCAGCTTCTATCCTCTCCTGCTCATGTTTTGGGCCCACAATGAGAATTTTTTCTTTGTTCAGTTTCAAAAAATGTGTGTTCATCCACTTTACTATGCTGGTCAGACAGCCAGACAACCTCTCTAATACCACAGTGTCTCTGAACTCAATTGAAATGTATAACTGTATCATCAGCATAAAAATGATAGTTCATTTCTGAATTATGCGGTAGCATGTATAATGAAAATAAGACAGGCCCAAGGATTGATCCTTATGGAACACCATGCAATATTTCATGTGTCTTTGATATACAGACACCTACTAAAAAGTTCCTGTCTGTAATGCCTGTTTGGAACCAATTTAAAAGGTTACCAGAGAGACCTACACGGTTTTCCTGTCTGTTTAACAGAATACAATGATCCACCGTGTCAAATGCAACACTTCGATTCAAGAGGATTAAAATTGAAGCCTTACCTTTATCTGTATTTATCTCAGATCATTTACTACCTTTAGTAATGATGTTTCAGTATTATGCCGTTGTCCGAAATGTGACTGATATTTTTCCTGAATATTACATTAATCTAAAAATGTATTAAGCTGTTACAATACAACTTTTTCTAAAATCTTACTCAAAAATTATATGCTAAATTAGTCTGTAGTTTTTAAGGAGAGAACAATCCAGGTTTCTTTTCTTTAGAAGTGGCTTCAAAAGAAGCAGATTTAAAAGGATTTGGAAAAATGCCTGTCTCTATATTGAACAATCAACTATAACAAGGACATAACAAGTCTATCAAACAGTGTGACACCTCTTTAAAAAATACTGCTGGTATAGGGTCAAGACAGTTTTTGAGCAAATAAACGATTGCTAGATAGAACATAAAACACAACGTCTACCAACCTCAAACATTTGATTATATATATTACACACACACATGCCTGGTTCACTATCTTTGTGGGGACTCTCCATAGACGTAATGGTTTTTATACCGTACAAACTGTACGTTCTCTCCCCTTACACTGTCCCTGCCACTAAACCTACCCATCACAGGAAACATTCTGCATTTTTACTTTCTCAAAAAGACTTTAGAAAAACGCTGGCTGGTCCCCACAATGTAGGTGATCTCAGGTTTTACTATCCTTATGGGGACATTTGGTCCCCACAATGTAATACGCACGCACACACACACACACATGTTGTGTTTCCATGTTTTATGGGGACATTCCATAGGCGTAATGCATTTTATACTGTACAAACTGTATTTTCTATCCCCCTACACTGCCCCTGCCCCTAAACCTACCCATCACAGGAGACATTCTGCATTTTTACTTCAGAAATCCTTGAGTGAATAATCCAAATTACAATTTTAAGAGTCTATAAAAAAATAGACTGTCACCAGGAAATTACTGTTGAAACCACTGCTCGTGCGCTTGTGTCTGTTTGAGGGGGACTTCTTAAAATCATTGAGTGCATCATCCATATTGCAATTTCATTAGATTGAAGACTGACGAAAATAAACCAGCAATAAATGAGTGCACACTTTCTTGTGAATCCATTATTAAAAGTAGAGGAATGTTAGAGAGGGAGACGACAAATAAAATAAGTCAATGGAAATTACAAAAGAAAGACAGACAGACAGACAGACAGACAAGGGCATTTTTTTAAAGGTCTATAGATCTCCAGGAACGTAATGATAAGTACAATACAAGAAAGAAACAGAAATCAAGTGCATCACTGGAACGCATAATCGACAAAACTGCCCTTTCTCTTCCTATTATCTCAAAACCATTCAACACATTCATGTTTCTGCTATGTCCAAACCCCACCCCCTTCCCTCCTTCCATACATGGGGCGTTTCCTTGTGATGTCACCCAAGGCCACCAAACCTTGCTTGTGTAGGAGGAAATTAAAACACACACACGAGTGTAAGAGGTGGGTGGACGTTTTGGAGGGACTGACAAAAGACTCATTGTTGAAATAATAATAATTATCAGCAGCAGCTTGACTTCTGATTCATCCCATTATCGCCCATATTCTTTCAGCATTCCACCACTATACTTAGCCGCTAGACTTAGAAAGAAAGAGAGAATTAGAGAGAGGTTGTATGCTGAGCTGCCCTTAAAAGCTTTATAAAGATCATGATAATTGAGACGTGTAGTCTGAAATCTGTCCACATGCGGAAAAACAGCCCTTCTCAGTCCACTGCGGCCGCTTCTTAATGCCACAAAGAGGATTACATGTATACACACACAAACACACACACACACGCTCAGCTAGCCCCTGTTCCTATTTTGGTGACCTGGAAGATTATTGCCTTTACCTTACCTTCTCTTTACACAAATCCAATTTGCATACTCGTCTGTGATTTGTCCCCGCTCTTACAGATAATGTTTTGATTGGCTGTGTGGTTTGTGACTGCATTTACTTAATAACTACGACAGACTGGTGTTTCTAAACAAATAGTGGAAGAAATACTGAAAAGTTTAAGGTTTGCATTTGTTTAATGATATTTTTAAGTTTAGGTCTAATTTAGGCTGGATTTATTTGATTAAAAATACAGTTAAAATGTTAATGTAAAATGTTAATGTATCATTAGGTAATGTTAGATAATGCATTAACAATTAGGCCATATATTTGTTAATCTTTGAAAATAATTAGTTAATAAAAATACAGCTGTTAATTATTAGTTCATATTAAGGTTAATTTAATAATATTAACATTTGATTTTTATTGGGAGCATTGCAGAGATACAGCCTCAAGAGTCATTTTGGCATTATGCCTCAAATACGAAAACGGTTTAATCTATCGACACAAAATCCATAACTTTTTGTCTGCACGGTCAGAAGAGGATACGATTCGACAAACGGTCTAGGAAGAGTTTGAAAAAGTAGGTTTTTAGCAAATACGATGGAGGACAGGATGTTTGGCCAAATATGGCAAAATTGCTATATATGTTCCCGGCACAACCCAAGGAATGTATTATGACCAGTTTCATTACAGTAGGCAAATAAAATCAAAAGTAATTAACATTTTTGTAAATTTTGTTTTGACCACAAGGTGGTGCTGCTTCAAAACTTTATGAGGACCTTCAGGGCATGGTCCCGAAGACGCATAGCGAGTTAAGTAATGATTTGTCAAAGCATTATTAAATCAAACCCTAGAATTTTGTATCATAATATTGCATTGTAGTCAATGGGAATTTCATGTTTTTGATTCTATTATAGAAAATTGTTCTATTATAGTGGGATTGTGCATCCCAAAATCTTTTCCAGAAGTTTTGGACAAATGTTTTTTTGTATCTCTGGACCAGTAGGTGGCGCTGCTCCGAGACGCTGCACATTGCCTCAGGCCATGCTTGTGATGACATCTACCAAGTTTGGTCGGAATACGATAAAGCATTGCATGAATTTGTTTGTGCATTTTTCGAAAACGGTTTGAGAAATCGACTTGATTTCCATAACTTTTTGTCGGCATGGTCTGGAGATGATCTGGTTTAATTTTCATGAAAATCAGAGCAACGGCCTAGGAGAAGTTAGAAAATTCAAAATGGCGGAAAATGATGTCATAGGATGCAATCGAATCATCTTGGGCCAAGGAATTTTGTTACTAGCCCTTAGGGTTCAAATGTTATTAGCATAAACATGAGTGCAACTTTGGACAGGTGGTGGCGCTAGAGGGATTGAGTTAGAGACTCCAAATTCGCTCTGGTGACTGTGTGGACTGTCTTCTATCAGTGTGCCAAATTTAATAACTTTCCCGCAAGCAGTTATAGGGGCTGCCATAGATTCCCATGGCGGAATAATAATAAGAAATCTAACGATTTCAACAGGTGCCTCCGCACCTTCGGTGCTTGGCCCTAATAACTTTTTATATATATATATATATATATATATATAGTTTTGTTGTTTGTTTTCTATTTTTGTCATGATTTATTTTATTTTTTAAATACATTTTTGTTTGGTTTATTTATTTGTCCTATATAGATTACTGTTGTATTGTTTGTTCATGTTTAGTGACTAGGTAGACCTGCAACAAATGTAAAAACAATTATGTGTTGTCACACATGCAATGTACAGTAAGTTTAAGTTGAAAAAAAATCAATAAATAAAATAACTATTTTCTATTTGAATATATTTCATATTTTAATTTATTCCTGTCATGGCGAAGCTACATTTTACATTTACATTTTCATCTTCAGTGTCACATGATTCTTCAGAAATCATTCTAATATCCTGATTTCAAGAAACATTTCATTTCAGTGTTGAAAACAGTTGCTTAATATTTCTGAGGGAAATTTTTTTTCAGGATTATTTGACGAGTAGAAATAACAGCATTTATTTGAAAAATAAATATTTTGTAACATTATAAATGTCTTTACTGTCACATTTGATCAATTTAACACATCCTCGCAGAACAAAAATATTCATTTAGAAAAGAAAACATACTGACCCCACATTTTTGAATGACAGTGTAAGATCATAAACAGTTTAAGTTTGTTACTTGAAAAATCTGAATCCCATTTGAACCTGTACATGAAAAGACAGACATCCTCTGTTAATAATTAATAATGTTGTTTGCGAAAAATAACTCCATCCTTTACATTTCTAACACATATTTTCTTCCCCTCTCTCTCTGACTGCAAGTCGAGGAACGGCCTCTTCCGAGGAGCAGCAAATTCTGCTAAAAACGTTTGTACAATTCGCTCCATATTTGATCCATCTGCCAGCACTACTCAACGGATTAAAGCCACATCTATCATGTGGCGTCTCTGCAAAAACTCCCTCCATCATTCTTTCTCTTCCTCACTCATAAGAGCATTTCTGTCTCTTCAAATAAAACAGTAGGATTGATTTTTTTTTTTCCATAAAAGCCGAGGTGAAGTGAACTAAATGAATCGGGGGAAGGGAGAGGGGGAAATCTTTTCAGGAACAGGACAGAAGAAAATTCCAAGCTAAAGTCAGTTTGATGCAGGCCAATCACTCTAAATTGCTGTCATTGTGAGTCGCCTGGATGAAAAGCATTTAGTAGAAGAACGGATTCAAACGTAGCTTGTTCAGAAGCCATTGTGGCCCATAATACACTTTGTCTCACAAGGTCAGAGCTTCTGGAATTTGGAGATTTCTGAAGATCAGAACCACATACAGTAGACACCTTTTTTTCTGGTCAGATGTCCTTGTGTAAGTCAGAGTTTTTCAAACAGAGCTGGCCTCATCATATCTAACATTCCAAAAAAGATACCATGTTGAAATTAAAATTAAGGCCAAATATTTCGTTTTGGAAACAGCATGTTGTCTATAATACCACATTTAATATTTTTCAAACAGTATAAAGAGCAGTGTGATTTGTGAATCATTAAAAAAGGCACACTATGTAGTTTTTTGCCGCTAGAGGGCGCCTATTCCAAACAAAGGCGTAGCTTGATGATGCAGAGATTCCGCGCGTCTTTACCTTACAGCCGGTGGAAAGGAATCGGGATGGAACTCGGGCAGAAATCATGTTCATGGATGAGATTATTAATGTCACTGTAGTATGAAGCAGAGCAGGGCCGAGTGTTGTGGAAGTGGAATGAGGCCACTGGAGCGATTGCTAATGAGAGACAAGCGCGACACACGGCTGGAGAGCAGCAGAGCTTTTATTATGCCACAGCCAGGCGCTTCCGCTTCTTCCGGTCATGCGTTTGTGCATTAACAAAGCGCTGTTTTATCATATTAGATACATTTGAGTGTGTTTGAAAATGATGTACTAACATTACTCTGTGCGTTCACTCGGCAGCTACTTTGAGACAATCAAGAAAACGAGATTCAAACAATAAGACTGTGTTGAGCTATATAACAATGATTCGTTTCTGTCTATAAATGTATCCAAAAAGTTGCTCACCTGTCTAATAACACATGTATTAGAGCGTCTCCATGGTTTCTACAAAATAAAACTCGGAAATTGAGGGCATGATGTCATTGATAGGCGACACACGGACATGGTCCGTGTCCTGGTTAAACAAAAGGGTCTTATTTCTCTGGATTTAAACATTCTTGGAAGCATTTGGGATAAAGTCAACAAAATAAATAACATTGTTTTAGTGGTCCTATATTTGAATCCAAAAATCGTACATATCGTTTCTTTAAGATACTATTAGTTTTTATTAATTTTGAATTCGATTTTGCTTATATTTTCCGTTTTAATTTTATTTTTTATTAATTTTTATTTTAGTTTTTTTATTACATCAAGTTAAACTAAATGAAAATGGGAAAAGTTCATGTTTATCTTATTGAAGTAACACATTTTTATTTTTATCTTTATGGTTTTAGTTTTTAGTACTAACCCTGATCAATAGGTCTTTATACGTCAAGGTATTTAGCAACCTTTTCTGTCCTTCCAAGGGGATCATCATATTTAGGCGTTTTTCTCATCAAAAAGTAAAACCCTCAAGTGTTTGTCACAGCCACTTGAAAGGTTCATCTTAAAGAGTTTTCAGATTGATTTAACATAATATTATATCTTGCTGTGTCTTTGACTCCTGTGTGTGTGTGTGTGTGTGTGTGTGTGTGTGTGTGTGTGTGTGTGTGTGTGTGTGTGTGTGTGTGTGTGTGTGTGTGTGTGTGTTTATGTTTGGGTCTGTCTCAGAGGTGGGACTCACTAGATGGTGTCTTACCTCCCTGATGGAGTGGTTACCTGGATACTGCATGCATAAATAATTGGGCCTGAGACAAGTGAGTAAGTGTGTGTGCGTGTGTGTGTGTTTGGCTGCCCAGGCTCATGTGGAGTTGCAAAACACCTGCGTGGCTGGCAGCAAAACAGTTTTTTTTTTCACTGTGTGAATTAATAAAACAAACCATCCTTGACTTGCACTAAGGTTCTCCTCTTATATCTGATGGGCTCTCAGTAGGAGAAGCCAGTGCTACTTCATGAGATCATTTAAGCAGTTTTGGCTTGGTGGATGGTATAGGAAAAAAATCTGCAGAATTACAGACAGAGGGAGCAAAGCCATTTCTTGGGAATTATGCTGTCACGATTTTCATTTACGTATAGACTACACTAGAGTATATCAATATAACATTTCAATAAAAAAACTCATAGTTCTCCATACTTTATCGTGGCAATTAAGGTAAAAACATTCCACAGACGGACACATTAAGCCTTTGCTTTTTAATTTTTATCCTAGTCTGAGTGCCTTAGACTATGTGTGTTATAAGTGAGACTCTTTTATTCAAAGAGCAGCAGTAGGAATTCATTTTAGCATACCTAACATCCCTTTTTTTATTAAACGTTTAATAAATATAGTAATATGCAAAAGAACACTTTTTTATTTAAAAATTGTTAATCCAAGCGTGAATCTATCTTAGGGATGCACAAGTAATTTAAGCACACTCTTCACATTCTTTCAACTTAAACGTAACCCAGCCCGATCTGCTGGCGATTTGATTTCGCCCTGCAGCTCAGGCTGGAAACCTGTGCATATTTCTATCCTGCTTCTGTTACGAATTTGCGGGGACCAATCACAAACCGGCTTAACCACCTGCCACACTATTGATGGATCATCGGTCCGATTGGTCGAGGGACTATCCAATTTCGTACAGAGTCATTTGAACTATGCCCGTTGATCACGCCTCTTGTGCAGTAGAAGATACAGAGCAGAATCCCCAGACCAATGTTCAATCTTAAAAGATTGAGCTTGGTCTTGTGATAGTCAGACAAAATGTCATGCATAACCCTTTTAATTCAGCTCAAAATATCTTACATTGGGTGTCTTTGCCAACCTCTCGTGAAAAAATAATAATATAACAATATTTCATGACTCTTGCCTCTAGATGGCCTTATAGCTCTATGTGGAGCAAATGAGCTGTTCCGCTGGGTCCTAAAGTCAGTTTCTTCTGTATGCATTCAGATACACATATAGATATTATAAAGTCATTTGTGCAGTTTTTTGTTTTGAAATTTGAGGGAAAAAAATTATCTATGTGTACTGAAGCATTCCTCGCATTCCATTCATTCCTAAGGGGGTCAAATTGACTAGGGAAGTATTTGTTACTTTTTTACATTTCAACCACAACTCCTCAAATCCAGTCATTTCTTTTTTGTGTGTGTTTGTGGTTTAAGTGCAATAAAAGTCATCGTGTATTGGACCACTCCGATGAAGACTCAAAAAAAAAAAAAAAAAGGTTTCGGGTCAAAATGACCCGAGGGAAGTATGAGGGTTAAACTACCACTAGATGACGGCAAAGGTAATCTATAATGAAACAATAGTGGAAGTAAGCATGCACAGTTTTATTCATTGCTAGTAACCGATTACAACATTAAAGGGGTACTTCAGCGCTGGGAAGATGAATCTGTATTTAAACTGGGTCATTAATGTAGTAGAAATGTGAAATTATTTTTGAATTTGGTGCCTTCTACGTAGACTGAGAAAATACAGAAAATGTATTTCTGTCTCATGGGGATGAAAGACAAAAATTCCCAGAACGCACTGCTTCACTGCCCTACTCTAGGCAGGCTTGTTGGCTACAGGATTACTGGATCACTTGCCCACCGCATTCATTTTCGGAAAATCAGTTCAGTTAGAGACACTACAATTAAAAACTGAACGTGTCTGTTCGATATAATGTGAGTGAACCGATTTAGCATCACGGCACAAACGAAGTAGAATCAGATTACATTACAGATTAAACTCCTCCGATGACGCAAAATGACGATATTTGCGTCATCTGAGGAATTTTTCCAGAAATAAAATACATAATTCTCTCGTCTCAGGGTCATATGAGGGGGGAGTGTACAATAATTTGAATATACTCCCGGGTTTCTACTGACACAAAGCTTAATGCTAATCGCTGAAGAAACCCTTTAACATCTGGATTACATAATGAGCTAAAAAAAAATTAAGTACTTGTAATTAGATTACATTTTAAGTAACATACTTGTAATCAATAATCAAATAATTGATTACATGATTACCGGTTATTCTCACAATGGCAGTAAATATTTCACAATTCACTGATTCTACTACTTTGTTATATTTTAAATGTTCCTTTCAAAAAACATATATAATATATATATATATATATATATATATATATATATATATATATATATATATATATATATATATATATATATATATATATATATATATATATATATATATATATATATATATATATATATCTTGTACCATATTGATATAAAAATACTAAAGAGAAAGAAATATATTCCATTCCTTGGTACAAGATATATATATATATATATATATATATATATATATATATATATATATATATATATATATATATATATATATATATATATATATCAGAAGCTCTTCCAGGTTTGTGGAATTGCACACACAGATCAGCCACTTGTCATGTGACTATCACTGAAAACTGAGCAAAATTCAGCATTTGATCACTGGATTTACAGAATTCATTTCACCTTTAACAAGTGTTTTCTCAAGATTGCAACATCGCATATCTAATCAGCTGCTGAAAATCACATTAACTACTATTTGAATTATCACTCAGTGAGAACAGTATAGTCAGAACAGTATTACTGTCTCTGGAAGGCTTTAGTCTTTCAAACACATTAAAATGTACAAATTGCATGTAAATTTGATATTTACATGCAATGTGAGGATTACCCAACTTTTTGTCAGCTGAATCTTTATATGTACTTGAAGTTAGGTCAATAATAAAATTAAGGCAATAATAATAAAAATGAAGTTTTATATCTCTGATGTCGGTTAAAGGTCATAAATATGTATCTTTGTAAGTAAATGTTTAATTATTTAAAAAAACATTTTTAATTATTATTATTATTATTTATTAACTGATATGATTGAATTACTTAAGCTTTTCATTAAACTCACAGACCATTGCAGTTCCATCACAAACCCCGGTATGGGAAACCCTGACGTAATGTAATATTTAATGCACTTCATGTTGTTGACAACAAGGAATGGAATATATTTCTTTCTCTTTAGTATTTTTATATCAATATGGTAAAAGATTACCCTATTCACAAATCAATGTGATAAACGAGTACGGTCAAACGTAATCTATAAAGTAGTCAGAATACATTACCTAAAAAGAGTAATCTATATTACTAACTCCAATATTTGTCATGTCATTTTGAATCCGTAACTGACTAAAATGTGTATATTCCTAGATTGAGTGTAGCTGGCGAGAAACCTGACGAAATTGGACTTTATAAGATAAAACCTGTCTTCCACCCTGAGAGAGTAGAAGACACATAAAATCACAAGTTTTGAGTAACCGTGAGGTGGTTTTCTGTATTGACAGTATGAGTGTAAGTGTGTGTTTGTCTCCAGATTTTCACATTGTTCTGAGTCTAAACTAATCTCCTCTCATCCTGGTTTGAACTGGATTACGGCAAATGACAGTGAGATGTCTGTCTGTCTGTCTGTCTGTGTTTCTAACTTGAGCTGGGTGATAAAATCGAACACTCAGCATTTTTCTGGCGATATAAGATGCAGCAACAGGGCAAATATCAGAATTATAATAGAGATGAATGTCATTAGATAAGACTAGTTTTGAATCAGTTCAAACACATTTCAATGAATCAATTCAAAACACTAATTCAATTCTAATTAATCAGTCTCCAAATGGCATTTTTCATGTAATAAAATGTTTTAGTAAAAATGTAGTAAATATTGCTCCTTATGTACTGTTTTTTAACTGTGCAAATAAATATAAACAAGTGAATAAAATGCTACATGATTACATATAAATATATTTTGAAAATGTATGGATGTTTAATTGGGTCCTATGACTAAAAACATCTTAAAGGCGCAGTAAGCGATTTCTGTGAAACACTGTTGATATTTGAAATCAACCCACACAAACACACAAAACACAATGTCTCTTTATTATAGCTGAAGCGAAGCAAAATAAGGCTTCATTCAAAAAAATAAAGCAAAGATGACGAACAAACGACAAGGAAAGCGAACATACAGTACACAACAATAAAATCTACTATAGCAAGAGTTGGTCGTCAGTCGCCAGCAGAACACCAGCTCACAACAACAGCACATCTGGTTCTGTGAAACAGCAAACTCAATGTTACTCACATATGGAGCAGAAACAACACAACCTCTGCATCCATTTTCAGGCCTTCCCTCTTAGGTCTCTTCCAGTGCTGGAAAGCTTTTCTAATTTTAATGCGGGACCTAAAGTTCTTCCCTGGTCATAACCCTTCTTTATCCAGTGATATTCCTCTGACCTTTTCTCTTTTGTAATGTTTCTCAGCCAGCTTTCTTCCTAAGGCTTTCTTCAAATCCCCACTATGAGTGGACACACCCCTACTGCTGATTGGCTATCTCAGAAATCGCTTACTGCACGTTTAACTTCCTGCCAAACACAGAATTTTCCGGGGTTCTGTGTCACTGTTATACGCTAGGGGACGCTATTACGCATCTTCTGAATACGTTCAAAATCTCTTGATTTAAACACAGGTGAAGAAGAAGCAGAAACAAGCAATCTCATATGTGAGCAGATGCATATGTAAAATAAAGTGATCATCAATATTAAACAGCATATAAATAAAAACTGACTAATGTTACTGAAGTTACTGAATCTGATTTTGTAGTCTTTGACAAAAATGTAATTTTCTCAGCTTTTTGTTCAAAAATGTTACTGTTTTTTATTAAACTTACCCACATTTAAGTGTTTATAAAAAAAGAATGCATGAAGCTAGAATAAAACAGTTTTGTTTTGTTTTTGTTTAAAAGCAGAGGCTCTGTAATTTCTTTTGATATACTGCATGCTCAGATATTCATACAACAAAATATTCTGGGGGCCATTACATTTTTGTGAAAATGATGAAAACGCGGGCAGGAAAAGAGTTAAGCATCTCAGAGAAACACTCAGCATTCATGGTTTGTTACTGAATAAAAATTAGACTCACTCTGAATCATACAGTCACATTTTAAAAAGCATGAAAAATATTATATATAAATATATATTTATTTTAAGCTCTCAAATTATAAGACCCCCTTCTATGCCGTGTCAAGTCTCCCTGTCTCTCTCTCTCTGTAGGAGAACAATCTGCTCTCTGTCAGTGTTGGATT
Organism: Gobiocypris rarus; assembly: GCA_023029165.1. NCBI lineage: Eukaryota > Metazoa > Chordata > Actinopteri > Cypriniformes > Gobionidae > Gobiocypris > Gobiocypris rarus. The sequence continues at coordinate 31,827,203 of CM040919.1, read as the reverse complement.
CCCTCTCTTTCCCAGTGAGTGTCAGTGCAGCGCAGCAGGGTCTCCCACTCCTCTCCAGTTCTCTTTATATCTCTCCATCACTCATTCTCTAAGAGACATGTATGTCTGGCCTTTGCTCCGCAATATCCTTGAAATCCTCAACACATGCTTCCCTTTAATGTATATCACGCATTGATAAGCTTGCTATATTTTATCATATGTGATGGGTTATTCTGACCCTGTACTCTCGTTGAACACCTCTTGAGTCTGTTGTAGTGTATTATGTAGAACCCATCTCAATATCTAAACACTTATCTTAAGTCAATATCTGCTCATTTTATGCTTAAGCACTGGAATTCAGAAGCCAAGAGCATATGGGTCGACAATTTGTGTGAAATGACGGTTTTCTGCACTCTCAACTATTCATGAGGTGCTCCGTTCCATTCTTCTTACCACATCTTGTTCTTCATTTGCACTTTTCTATATAACACTCATCCAATGCACAACTGTAGAGTGTTGGGGATTCTGCTTGCCGAGCAGTAATTTGTTTTGCGCTTAATGCATTTCCTTCCTTCCTTCCTTCCTTCCTTCCTTAGGTGCACATATCAAAGGTTTTGTCTGTTTTTTTGTCACCATGAAATCAAATTGGACAATTGTTGTTTTTTGATAAATATTACAGTTTTCATTATGCACTCAAAATAAAATAACTCATTGGACAAACTCAATTTAATTGAGGGCAGGTTTTCCATCCAATAAATATGTGTAGCCCCAACTCATAAAAACAAATTCATGCAATGAAAAGGAATTGAGTTGGTAAATGATTTATCCTTGCACATATTATCTGTGCAATCTTTAATCAAAATAACTTCACCTCCTTCTTCTGGCATCATCTCTTTTCTTATCTGATGTTGTGTTTACTGGCACTCAACATTTTTTCTTGTCCGACAAGCCGTTTCACTCGGATATACATATAGGGAAGAAAAGACTATTGCAACTTCATTTTTATCCTGACAATAATTCAGGCCACAGATCTGTTCTGACTGGATCACAAGAAAAAAACGAAGCTAAATACAAACTATAAAATTCAACCAGCTAGGATATCCAACTTAGTCGACTTTTAAAAGAAAGGTGAAAAAGCCTCCCACATGTCAAAGGTTGAGCAATCAGACTTAACAAGCTAGGCAAATTAGACAGATGCTAACATTCTAAGACATTTCATAAAACAATATAAAATATTAAAAATGTCCAGGTCCTGAAGCAAAATTAATTCAGTGAACCTTTTACGAGTACACACATTCAGATCAACTCAAAGCTAGTGCACAAGGACTAGAAGCCGCAAAACTCTGAATTTGATTTCAAGGTTCTTTATTTTCTCTCCCCACTCACCTCTACTCAATTTCTCTTTCTGTTCAACCTATTCTTATGGTCTTGTCATTCCAGATATAGTAACAAAAGCATCGCTGCCACCCATCAAGTCCTCTCTGAGCCAAACATGCACACGGTGCAATGGTGCACCAAAGCAAATGGCATAGCTTGATTGTTTTAATGTGCTTAAACTCCCACAGCACAGGCTGTGCCATGTTTTTCAATCTTTTTCTATTTCGCCTCTTATTTTCTCTTATCTTCTCTCTCTCTCTCTGGAGCTCAGCTGCACATAATAAATTCATCTGCTTTCAGTATATGGATCTGCAACGGAGCCAGTCGCCCCACACCGAGTGAGCACAGACAAAATGGTTGCCCGTCACTTGCTCTTGTTCTCTCTCCATCCACAAAGGTTTTTTGTGCTACCTCTTTTCAAGAATCATTAATTTTGTTGAGTGCATAATGATAAGCTACACACAGCAGCAGAAGCACACTCCTGCCAACCGTTTATTTAGCCTTCTGTTGTATTTCTCTACAATGTTTTTGCTGGGTCAAATTGACCTCTGACAGAAACAACATTGCTATAACAGTCTCATTTCTGAAATGTGCTTGTGTGCTCTGTGGTAAAACACTTGGATAAAGCATTAATAATGCCTAATACAAAGTTCAGTCAGGAAACTCCAGGTGGCTCAGGCTAAGTCCTTAAAGTCCCTCTGAAGTCTATGAGTGAATGAATCTATGAATGTTAGCCTTACTGTTATCTATAAACTAGTGTGCTCCAAAAAATTGCATCTAGAAGACATAAGCATTCAAAACTTGCAATCTCTCACTTCCGCCAATATGCATCAATGATTTTGATGACATCACTCTGCACTTCAGCTTCTCACCAGATTTTCTGTCCAATCAAATGCTCTCTTGAATCTGTAGCATCCCGCCCCCTACATTATAAACAGACAAGCTTTAGTCAAGCTGTGATATAAACAAAACTCTATTGGCTTTTTTTAAAAAAAGGGGAGGAGCTGTTCAATTCATCCCACCCTGTCTTCCTGTTCCAGGGGAAATTATGTCAACACATTGAATAATGCTGTGTTTCAAAGCAATTCGGTGAGCCTTTAACTCAATCTGCTTACAATCACATAATTCTCTATAGAGTGCGTGGAGCTGATAAGTGCCTGCTGTGTCAGTAGCCAATGAGCTTGCAGCTCAACCTTCAAATAGTTGGTCAGTATTACTGTAGCAGTGCAGCACGCTTTCAGAAACCCTCCTCCCCAGCTCCACCTGTATTGATCTGCGATGAGTAATTTAAAATGCTATATTGTACAGCAGCAACTGTACACCCGTACTTGTTCTGCTGCAGCAATAACAGCAGCAGCATCATTTTACTTTAATAAAAGTAATTATTAATTTACTATTAATAACATTATTATAATATTACAATAATATAATAATTTAAATGTATTAACCCTCAGGGGTCGGCAAAGTCGTCAGCGACTTCACTTCGCTTTTTTCTTCTGAGTGCGAAAGACACTCAAAATACACCGTAGAATATGGTTATTTCTACTTCTATTTGTGTACACTCACAATAAAAACTAAATGTTGGTATTTTTTGCAAAATAAAGAAAACAAACATGATGCGCGACCTGCCGCCTTTCAGAAAATGAACTGTAACTTAACGAATACTTGTCACACAAACATTTGACATTATCCGCTAATGCAACCACGCCCACGGAGAGCGCGTTCTATTCAAAGGCAAATTCTGAGGAGATCTATGCGAGTCAATGCCCACATCGACTCAATAAAACGCATCAAGTTTAGTGAGACTCACGTACTTTACATAGTTTTGAGACACGGTGAGGAATGAAGCTTGGTACATACTCCGCAAGAACAAAGACATTTGGTTCTGACCAGGACATTCCATACTTCACAAGAAAAGCAAGGGCCGAACAGGCACCGTTTCTCAGCGTTAACCCCGTCCACTTTAAATTTCTGACCAATCACACAATAGTTCTTGGACTCCCACAAGAAAAAAGTTCTGCTCAGATGCTGTGTCGAGAACAAGCTGCCCTGGGAGCAAGAACATTTTTCTCTGTTCTTGCGGAGTATGTAATGGCCTTAATCCTGGAATCATTTACCCTAAGAAGAAGAGTTGGTTTCATTCCAAGGAACAACGAATCCAGTCGAGGATTGTGACAGGTAAGTTCATTCTTCTTTATTTTAATTGCGATATAGACAGTGTCTGTGAATATTAAACCAGTTTCTGTGAATATTAATATATACATTTATATTATAGGCAATTCCTTATGTCACAATAAAATCAATATTGACCATTCTTATTTTAATGGAATATTTCAGTATTTAAGTCAAGTAACCTTTATTTATATAGCCCTTTACAGTGAGGACAGTAAATAAATGTGACAAGATTGTTTTGGCTGTAGAGCAGCTCTAGAAGAAAGTCATTGTCCAGTTTAATTGAGTTCAGCGTTGATTCATTTCCGTCTAAAAATCATTAGTTTTTAATTTAAGGGCCATTTACACAAAACCGTCTACTGAAAACTCTTTTGCGTTCAGGCCATTTACAGAGACATTTCTTCTCTGGTGACTTGTTTACTGGTGTGAGGGCGGGGCGGGCAACCTGTCACTCACATGAGATCGACCAATAGCAAACCACAACCATCTAATCAATTCCACATGGACAAAATCAAGTCCCATACAAATTTTTCACACAAACCATCTCAATAGGGAAGAAAAGACTATTGCAACTTCCATTTCAAGTCAACTTTAATATTTTAATTAATTTTAAAATGTTAAAAGGAAGCAATTTTGGTTTTATAGTTTAACAGTGCAAGTTAATACCGCCAATGAGCCTTAAGAGAACGCATACACAAAACCCTGCTGTAGGGAAGCACTGGTACGTACATGGAATACAAAATTAAGAACTAGAGATTTTTTGCGCATCTTTAAAGTCAAAATGGTATTTGCAACCCATTTTACAGCCAAAATGTGTCGTATTTCCACATGAAACAGAATATTCAGAAGAAAAATATTGATTCGGGAATTGATTGCATCATGAAAAGTGAATGGAGTCAGGGCTAAGTGTGAGTCTGTAGTGGATTGTAGAGAACTCTCCACCTGAAACACCACACAATCACACACACTTGAGGAGTTTTTTTGATCAGGACATTCAAATTCACCCTTTAAAGCAGCTCCTTGTCATGCTTCTTTTTCAAAACTGTTACTGGCAAGATTTTAGCCAATAGATACCCACGCATTACCTACAACAATGGCAAAATAGCCAATTAGCTAGTGACCTCAGCCAGAAATGAAAGTTGTTATCGAGAAGCGGCATGACATTACATTTTGAAGAACACTTCTTCAGAATAATCTGAAAATCATGCACAAAAAGATTGGAAACGTGTAGTAGGAAAGTTAAAAAGGTCATTTTGATTAGATGCTTTAAAACATGGAAATGTTCTCTTGTAGCATCAGGTTGTGAAACCATTTTAGTTAGTGTTATAGTTTTTCTATGCTATTGTCTCTTATCTTGCATTTCTCGTTTTTTCTGCTCTGTCACTACTCATCAATATGTTTATCTTTTCATCTCTTTTTCATTCAGGGAGGACAAGAACTTGTTTTTTTTACTGGGTCAAAGGTTGAGGAGAGGTCAGGAACCTCTCCACTGAACCAAGAAATGCTTTCAGAAACCACCGACCAGCTTTCTCCAAACACACACACTCATATCAATCCATCCATCAGCAAACAGCACTCGACTATGACTTTCCAGCTCTTTTCTTTCTTCTTAGCACAACAATACAGAACTCAAAAAAGAGTGACAGAGAAACGGAGTGGAGGGACATTCAGGGAAAGCCTGAAGCACACTTAACCTCTATTACGGGCTGGTGTTTGCAGTCCAGCGATGTAGCGTACAGTGGTAGAGCCAAGGGCAATGCAGAGAAGCAGGCGCACAGGGACACGACCACTCCGCACACACATCTCGCTTTAATGGAGAGCCCGGTGGCTATGGCACGGGCAACATACTTCACTCATTTGGCCTTATCATCTTATCTTATCTAGGGGAGTTCCCACAAGGCTTCAAGTCAGAAAGCATCAAGAAAGAGAGAAATAAATAATAACAGTGCAAGACAGAGAAAAACCTCATCTTTATTGCTCTGCACATATTTCTCCTCACCCTTACTGAGATCAAAGGCTCCCCAGATGCAAGCCGACTGTTTTCTTACATATTTTCATTCTTGTTGCAAGCTAACTCAATAACACACAGAGAAAAACGTGTTTCATTAATATTCATTTCATTCAATCTCCGACTCCATTCGGTGACTATAGAAAATCCACCATATGGTAGATTCTGAAAAGACGATTTCTTCCCTATAGTGAAAAAAAACATGTGTTTAGGGGATGTGTTGGGAGGCTCATGGATGATTTGAGGAGTCGGGATCCAAACCAATCAGAAAATGTGTTCCCTTCCCGATGCAAAAGGAGATACGGAGCGCGAGCGCACAATGGAGCCCGAGTGCGAAGACGGCCTTGCTCTTTATGACAGAGAATTGAATTTTTATCTCAAGTTAATATTAAAGTCTTAACAAAACTCATTCTGATGGTTCTCATACAGAAGTCAGGGTAAACTGACCTATAGCAGTTCAAGGCTGAAGGGTTTAAGGCGAAATAAAAGACTAGCTTTAAAACGTTTGATTATGTGCATTTGAATGCAGCCTGAGGGTGTCACGTCAAATGCATCTGTGAATAGCTCTGCTTCTACTTGATTTGCATTGATTTTCTGCACTGGTAAAATAGAAAGTATATATTGCCGATGTGACAATTATCTAATCTAAACAGTGGCAATGATGAGAATCAATCACAGTTGTCATGCAAGTTGCTAATAAAATGGCAATTTATGCTGGTATAAATGGTCTGTGATAATGGATTTTTTTACTTCAGAGTTCAAACAGCAAGTGTGATTCTTATTTTAGAAATGTGTCTGCAGACAGGTTTGGGTGGTCAAGTTGGTCAACCAGTTTTTGAACATTTAAGCAGCTCAACCAGGTCTTCAACAGTTCACAGTGAGCGTTTTGCCTATAGAGCTATAAATGCAGATTATTTGAATGACATAAAATAACCATCAACCTTTTGTTCCATTGTATACGGCATACAAGGGACAGGTAAAAATCAATGATACTACAATTACAGTCTCAAAATAATGGTACAAGAACTGCTTTCATCTGCTTTCATCACTATTTATTTTGACGTATTTGTTCCACATATATGATAATAATAGTCGACCCTATGGGTTTTTCAGTGGAGCGTTGTAAAAAAATAAGTGTTTATAAATAAAGTTTAAACTTCCAACATGCTACATAAATAATTAATAGTCTTAAAAATGGCCACTACTTCTTTTTGCCAGTTTTAATTTAAAGGTGCACTATGTAACATTATTTCAGTAAAATATCCAAACACTACTAGGTCAGTGTTATACATTTTGTACAGTTGAGAACTAACAATATCCCAAATGTTTCGAACTATTTGTAAATCGTGAGAAAATTGCTCTTTTAACCAAGAAACCGTGATGTGTGAGGGAGTCGCCTGTCAATTGCGTCACATCTGCGTTACCCTCGGATTCCAGTTTTATTTGTCAGAAACACTTTTTAAAAATGGTGCTTATAATAAAAGTCCCGCTGCTTGAGAGGCATGTGTTGCGTTCATTTTATTAACAATTGCTCCAGCGGCCTTGCTCAGCTGCCACAACACCTTCATCTCCTTCATACTACAGTAATGTTAATAATCGCATCTATGAACATGATTTCTGCCCGAGTCCTATTCCGATTCTTTTCCACCGGCTGTGAGGTGAAGACCACATGTCCGAAGTTTCTGCGCTCACACTTGGAATCATCAAACTACCTTTGTTTTGAACAGGCGACCTCTAGCGGACGGAAAACTTACATGGTGCACCTTTAATCAAATTCACTAATCAACAAACATAAAAATGAAAGTTCTTAACACCATCCATCCACTCACCCATTCCTCCATCCATCTGGTCAGCCTGCATTTGTTCTACAAATATGATAAAACAAAATGGGTTTTTCATTAGAACGTTTAAAAAAAGTGTTTATAAATTAAGTTAAAAATCCAACGTGATGCATTAATAATTAATAGTCTTAAAAATGGCCACTACATCTAGACAATTTGAATTTAATAAAATACACTAATCAACAAACATAAAAAGATAAGTTCTTAACATTAATCCATCCATCCATCAATTAATGGAACATTGTAAAAAAAAAAAAAGAAGGAAAAGAAAGTGTTCATAAATGAAGTTTAAAATCCAACGTGATGCATTAATAATTAGTCTTAAAAATGGCCATTACTTCATTCTGCCAATTTGAATTTAATCAAATTCACTAATCAAAAAATATAAAAAGATAAGTTCTTCATCACATATACCTTCCATCCTATAAAACAGGAAGTGTTTTAACTAGCTATTAAATAGTACAGTTATGGACTTTTCCAATTCATATTCAAATTAATACCACCAACATCCAAATGAATTGATTTGCAATTCTACATCTTGTTTGCTACCTAAATTCATATTCATTTCAAATTCTGGAGTGAAAAATGAATTAAAAATGCTTTCTCAATTCAATTTGAAGGCACACAATCCTGGTCGCAATGCATGTTGGCAAATTTGATTAAATGATTAAACTTATGGAACAATTATCCTGATGGTCGGTATAATGTCGATATGCACTACATGTACAAAAGTATGTGGAAACCAAATATCACACAGCATTTATCAGAAAAGATTTAAGCTGACCACCCCTTGTTGAGGCCAGGACTGTTTGCGGCCAAAGTAATGGTCAGAAAACAAGAGGCTAACCAGATCAAAAAAAAAATCAGCCTCACACCACATTTTCCCACTTACTCGCTTACTCTCACGCAAACACTTCCAGAGTACAAAACACTCTCGCTCAGAATGGACAGCATCACAAATGGACATCCCACTCAGCACTCCATCTAGCCCTATTAGCATCATTAGCCGCTAATATAACGTACATTATGTGGAGATGATGGACGCAGAACACCAACCTCACTGCTCCTGAGAGTAAACATTCAAGACCCATTAACCTCTGATCAGACTGCATTAAGAGATGAAGGTTTGTGATCGTAACGCAAGATGATTTTCAAGCCAGTGTCTCGTTTTAGTCAATCGCTCAACCCCCCAGGACCATTCCTAAATAAACGAAATGGAGGAAGAGGGGCATAATCTCTTAATTGTCGTCTTTGATGTTCAGTGGTCTAAAAGCTATCTAGAGAGTCTTTATTACTAAATGGCACTAGAAATTTAAAAGTGTTCCTCTCTCAGTGTTTGAAGAGCCATTGCATTTTTTGTTTGTGACAAAGTTGAAAGGAGCTAGCTGCTGCACGGAGTCATAAACAGCACACTGATATTAATAGAAGCTAATTATATATTTTATGTGCAGTCAGGCACAAAAGTGCAGCAACAGCCTCTGCAAACACCAACCAGAGTTTTGGACATGATGAAGTAGTCACCATCACATTGACACTTCACAGAGACGCCTATTTGATGTGTGTTTTCTCATCCGGAAGATTTTACAGTTTTGATTGTCATCATGTTGCTAAAAAGTTCCCTGTCGGATGTTAGATCAACATTTTTGCACTTTTGGAGATTCTGATTCATAATGTTTGTAATGTTTAGTTGTCTGTCAGATCTTTATATACAAATTTGATGCTCAGTAATGTTAGTATCATAGTAATTGAAGCTCATTTTATATATGTAAATACTTTATTTCTCATCATGTGGCTACTTATTTTAGACTTTCTCACAATTTCCTTTATATTTTAGGCAAAAACTAGCTTCTGCATGACATTGTAACATGCACAAAAGCACTATAAAGAGCATACATACATACATACAGGGAGGCTATGGAAATTGTTGATAAACCCCTATGAATATGCACAACCGATCCTACACACAAACACACATCCATAGCTCCTTATATACACTCCAGTCACAGCAGGATGTTGCTTTTATTAGCATATTAAACAAGCTGACGCCTTATTAATGTAAATTTGGTCACGGTCACCTTGAGTTTGTGATAAGGTGAAGCACTGGACGCCAGCTAGAACGACGACTTAGTGTGTATCCGTGTGTGTTTGTGTAACTTTCCCCCGGGCTACCCTCCCTGTGTCTGCCAAGTCTACTGTACTGAAGTTCCTTCCCTCAGCCCGCATTTCAAAAAACATGAGCTGTGAAGTGACGCTTCTAATAGAAGAGGTTTTAAAAAGCAAAGCTTTGAAGGGTGAAAACACACTCACATCTTTGTGCACTGACACCTTAACGGGTTAGCACAAGCTTGACATACCTAAGTCTGATTCGGAGGCGTGTCAGTTCTGGTTACCATGGATACCTAGAGCCCACGGCGCTGTAATAAATGAACACATTCATATACACACACACACACACACATGCACGTATCCCCACTTTATTGCACACACAAAATCAGCCTTTCTTCTCGATGACACACTCACAAAAAATTCCCTTTAGCAGGTCGCAACGCTAACAGACACGAGCGCACACACAAACACGCGTATATATGCCCGCGGCTCACCACTGTTGAGGTTCCACCTGTATTTCAGACACGCAATCTTCGCCACTAGACTCTTGAAGTGAAAATCGATGCAGATCCGCCTCAAAGTGCTCTCTTGAAAACCCTGCCCCATTAAAACAAGCTGACAACCTGTCAGCCATTTTCCCTCCCGGTGCACTTAAACACTACAAGTACAAAAAGAAAAAAAAGAAAAGCAATAATTTCCCCCCATACCATAGTTTTCTTTTCAGCTCTTTATAGGAGCATTTCTGCTTTTACTTAGAAATTTTCAACACAAATGGGTGGCTTAATACCATAGTGTAGCGCGCCGGGAGTAGGCCTACATGGTGTGATTGTGAGCGAATTTGAGTTGGCACGCATGAAATCAGAGAAAATTTGGTTTAAAAATACCACACAAAAGGTGTGTGAAAGGGACGTGCTGTGGTGATTATAGACTGTGGCATTAACATGCAGGCAGGAACTGGTCGACCACTGGTCAGGTGACGGTCAAGGTGTTCACGATGAGAGAAAGAAAAGTTCACTTCTGGCAAACTCAAACACCAAGTCATTCAGTACAGAATCCCACAATTATACACATCTACAAAGCAAATGAAGATCTGAAAGAACTGAACTGCACAGACGGATTGATGATTATGTGAGATGTAAGACCATATATATATTTAAGCCGCTAACCAACCATTGCAGCATATATATATATATATGCACCCTGTGCAAAAAAATGGATGCGAAAATAATCAATATTACAAAAAAAAATGCAAATATTACAAAATGTGACATTTAAAAGTATAAAAGTCACTTGTTTTTTTTTTGTTTTTTTAAAGCAACAGTGTCCAACACCGACACCAACAGGTGAAGTTACAGCGGGACGCCGCGTCTCTCTTGCCTCCCCTGAGACCATTGATATTAACAGACCCCCTAAAGCATGCGGTGGGTATGATGGGGGGGAGTAATTGAGAATGAATGGAGGAAAGTCATGTGAGAGGAGGCAATGCATCCATTGCACTATATCTGATATGATCGGTTATGATTGGTTTATGCAATTCATTCTCGAATTTGCCTGAATGAAGACAGTGATGGCGCTAATTGAAGTCTAATTAAAAAAGTAAGTACACAACTCGGCCATTTAGATATCACTGCTTTATGTCAGGTCAGAGTCAAATATAAAATGCCCTGAAAACAGGATGACTGGGGGTTTATAGTGAGCGCTCAGATTGGGGAAATAAAAGGCACATCTTCGTTTCTGTGTCTGAGCAAGCTTGATGACAGCTAAAAAATTTTTTATTAAAAATAAAAGCTGAACATTAGTTCACAAAACTGGTGCTGTATGTAAGAATGACAGCTAGTGGTTGAAATGATTGTTTGTCCCGCCCCCGCCCCTCCTCCTCAGACTCGACGCTCACTCGGGTTGCCATTTTGAGGACACACAACAGGAACGAGCGCAATTGACAATGAAAGGCGAGGAGACTTACACTCTAAGTTAATTCATCCACGTTTTAATGTGCTTTTTATTTTTAGATGGATGCCGAGGCTTTTTAGGTCGGGTAGAATCTGCGATCTCTGACCCAGTTTGTTTGCTGGCTTCCATGCAGCAATATTCAGTGTTTTCCGCCAGCTGGCAACCTGGGGTGGCGAAATACTGATGGGTAAACTGGCAACATGTGGTTTCACAAAACAAAAACAGACATTCCGACACGGAACGCACATCAATTAAAAGTAAAATAACTGGCTGTAGCATTGTTTCTCAGATAAACAAGTATGTGAACTCAGCATGTTTCCTAAATATCTGCAAACATATAATGGCATTTTTATGCTTTAGTACAGTCAAACCTTTAGTTTAAAGTTTAAAGTCACACCATGAAAGTTTAAACCCCTGTGTTTGGCGAGTAGGGGTTGTTGCATCAAAATGCATTAGCGTTTACACAAAAAATGTAACATGGTCACATGTGTGTCTGACCAATGCGGTTTGAGTGATGGGATCACAAAACGTTTTGGACCCCCGGTTACACCTGCATTTAGCACTGTCAACTTGTGATCAGATCATCCGCGACGGATGTTAATACCAGGTGAAAAGGGAGCCAATGATTTGGAGCACATGCACTTACCACAGGCCACAGCTATGATGAAAAGAACATATTATAGATGTGTACCTCACAGTGCACCTTTTGTTACCCATATTTAATAAATGAAGGTTACACGATGAATAATTAAATAATATAAAATCAATCCAACGAGCACATGTGTGCAGTGGAATGGATGTTGAATGCAGACAAAAGCATGTGTCAAGCATTTCATCAATGGGAATTTTTTGTTTCAAAGAATTTTCCCTGCAGAACTGAAGTTCCACCTCCAACCCTGCAGTTAACGAGGAATTTAGTGGAATTTATTCTGTATGTGGTGGGCGCGCTTCTGTTCCATAGCATATAAAACATGTAAACACACAGCTGTTTAGACGCTGAAGGAATGCCTCCGGGGAACGACATGTTTCGCCGTGCTAATGCTAAACACTACCACAGGAGAACCGAGAGACAAAGAGTATACACTGTCTGACAGCCGTAAAGCCCCATCAAATGCATTTCACACACATGGACGAAACATGTCACATGCATAATGCAGTCAAATCCCAGTGCGCACACACACACACACACACACACACACACACACACACACACACACAAACACAAACACACATATTGTGTTTCCATGTTTTATGGGGACATTCCATAGGCGTAATGCATTTTATACTGTACAAACCGTATTTTCTATCCCCCTACACTGCCCCTGCCCCTAAACCTACCCATCACAGGAGACATGCTGCATTTTTACTTTTTCAAAAAACATCACTTAGTGTGATTTATGACTTGTTTTCCTCATGGGGACCAAAAAATGTCTCCACAAGGACAAGGATTTTGGATATTGCCATCTTTGTGTTGTCCCCATAACGTAGGGATTACCAGTCCACACACACACACACACACACACACACACACACACACACACACACACACACACACACACACACACACACACACACACACACACTGCAATAAGTATGAATGCAGGAGGTTGGCTGGTTGGTATGGGGTAATTTTTGGATCATAATTAGATTTTAAATATATTAGGGAATATTTATCCTCTTGACTCACACTCACTGATTTGATCAACACATGAAAGTTCCTTTGTCACTGCAAAAACAAAAATCGACCCCTCCAGCAAGAGGTGTTATCTAAAATAAATCCCATATCATAAAATAAAAACACTCATCTTTAAGTAATTAAAAATGTGTATAAAAGATTGACAATATTCCATCTCTGTTTGAGACCAGCAGTTGCAGTTATTTGTGGAATTATTGTCTTTACGTGGGTTGTGCATCGGCGGTTGAATCTAATGTTGTAAGGAGTATGTGTGGCTGGCTGTCAGTCACCGCACAGGTGTGGATACTGTACTTCACAATCACAGATTCTGTCTTGGAAGTACGACTAAAATAAGAACTTTCCCTGCAAAATGTCATCTGAACAAGTAAATAACATGTCTGATTCTTTTGTTCTGACCAACTTGAAAATAAGCATTACAATAAATCGCTCTACCAACGGTGATTAAACCTAACATTTGCATAGCTCATATCATATCAAACCTTTGTACTCTAATTGTTAATTTTAACAACACCAGCACTGCGTGACTACTTGTATTTAGTGAGTATTAGCGTTTCCTGTAGATTTTTATTTCTGTACAGAATCTTTAGCGTTTGACTATGGGTGAATCTCCAGTTGTCGTTTGGACCTTTCTGGATTACAATCCACCATCAAAATGATACGTTTAGTTACTCCAGCTGCTGTGAGAAAAGGCTATAAATGATGCGCTATAGCTTACTATCCAGACTCCTCCTTTATATACAGATGTGACATAATGATGCAAAGACAAACGGCACCATGCTCGAGCTACCAGTACCACTCAAATTATAACACATCATTACAAGCTTATCGTTGTGAATCCGGCTAAGGTAAGAAGATCGTTTTGAACACTGGCTGTTATGTACTTGCTCAAAAATGTATCAGAATTGATATTAGAAATTATGAAAAAAAGTTATGGACTGCAGCTTCATAATTCATAAATTTAAGAATTCCTGATTTATGATACACTACCGTTCAGCAACGAATGCATTAAATTGATCAAAAGTGTCATCAAAGATATTTAATATTGTTACACAAGGTTCTTTTTCAAATAAATGTACCACAGTTGTCACAAAAAAATATGAAGTAGCTCATGATACAATTGTAAGAAGTGTTTGACAAGAAATGTTTCTAGAGCAGCAAATCAGCACATTAGAATGATTTCTGAAGGATCATGTGACTGAACGACTGGAGTAATGATGCTGAACTTTGCCATCACAGAATAAATTAGTTAAAAATATATCTGCATATAGACAACAGATATTTTAAATGAACAATTTTAAATAATGCATGATAAATGCAGCTTTGGTGAGCATAAGAGACTTTTTTCTAAAACATTTTTTAAAAATTCTTATGACCCCAATACTCTGAACGGTAGTGTACCATTCTTACCAGTTCAACTCAGTTCAAATTTGTGTGTTTTATTGGCACAATAAATATTTAAGCGTTTGTATACAAATGTACAAATAAGATTTGCATTGAACAGAACTTTAATCATTTATTATTAAAACCGAGTAGTTTGGACAGTGAGTGTGTTTTAAGCCTAATTTAGTGTGAAAACTGTGCCATCCTGGTCTCTCCATACATGTATGGTATAGCATGAACACACACACACACACACACACACACACACACACACACACACACACACACACACACACACACACACACACACACACACACACACACTGCAGTCATGCTCCATCTGGAGCTCTCAGCTGCTGAAAGAGAGAGAGAAAGAGAGACATACTCAGTTTTTTCTCTCCTGCACTTGCTTCTTTCTACCATCTGCCACATTTTTCCCTTCTTTTCCCACCTAACCGATAACACACTTTTCTCTATAATGGTTGGGACTTTCCGTTGACACTTGTTTTCATGAGCTAATAATATTTTCCGTTTTCTAACCTCACACCTGAATTTAAAGTCCCCATATTATGGTTTTTCAAATATTCCCTATATTCATGCAGTGTGTAATACAGCTGTTTGTGAAAATGTGAATGTCGAAAGTGCACGATAAATAAAGTTACTGTCTCCCAAAAGAAATAATCGACTCTGAACCGCCTATACTAGTCGTTTTAGTTTGAATCCCACTGTGACACGGTTCTGTCACTAGAAAAGACATTCGCATAATCCGCCCGCAACAACTTGACCAGTCCTTAAAAGTCATTTTACTGGGATTCGCAAAATCCTTGCTCTTGGGTCAGTACCAGCTTATTTGGACCAGCTTGCTCCTCAAAATCACAACCTGAAAGTATGAATAATTATTGTTGTATATATTTTCTACTGGGTGTTAAAAAAATATGTAGTTTGGTGTTTTATATTGTGTAGGTCTCTGGCTAACCGGCTAACTCACGTCTTACTGTAATACTTCTGTTAAGGGCCACTTTTACCAGAAACTGTGTATTAATGCAGATTGTCTGTCGTTTTTACTACTTTGAGTCAAGATAAAGGACGGAGCATGATCGTTTGAGGATCATTGAACATGGTGATGTGCAATGTATATTAAGAGCACATGAAAGTGTTTTTTGACCTCTGATGCATGTAGACCTGTTATTGGAGACCTTAAAAACTAAATTAGGAAACTTTAAAATAGCATAAATAAGCAAAAATATGTGCACTTTTTAGTAAGACACTTCTATTAATCTGTATTATATAAACTAAACTGTTCAAAAGTTTGGGGTCAGATCTTTTTATTATTATTATCATCAGGGGTGATTCTAGGATTTTCTTTGAAGGAGCTCAGCTCCAGCGAGGATATGAAAAACATGTTAACACTTTAGCTTAGGGTCCAGGTCTCACTATTAACTAGCTTATTAGCATGCATATTTGCTATTGGCTGTTTATTATTATGTATAAAGGCAAATATTAATACTTTATTCTGCATGATCATATTGTACATCCCTTAATCGCCTGGAATGTAGGCATGGTTTTATAATGACTGAGATCCCAAATGTGTGGAAGTTAGGGTGGTTCGGAGGCATGCTCCCCCGAGAAAATGTTGATTTCTATGATCTACATATGTGCATTTTAAGATATGCTGAAGGCCAAAAAAATGACATAACAATAGCTTGAAAACCATGTCATTGGGCAGTAGATTTTTTTCTTTTCTTATCTCCACATCTCTTTTTCTCTTTGTTTTTATGTTGCTGTCTCTTCCCCTCCTGAAGCTGAGCTTTGACTGATATAGTTTTTCCATTTAGGTCAGTGAAGAAAGTTAACATATGGTTAACTGATATTTATATGTTTTATGAATCATTTTCATAGACGTTAATTTATTGAAGGCTGCCAGGAAAGCTGTAGCTAAGTTTATTAAATTAATTCACAATAAGCACACATTCATTACTAATCTTATGCCTAATACAGGCTGAAAAAGCTGAGCTTTTTTAATTTACTGAAGGCTACAAATGTTATTATATTAATTTACTATATGTAAACATTATGCTACATTATGAATCACATTACATATTTTCAATTCAAAATGGTGAAATTAGACAAAAGTTTATTAATTTGCCTGAATATTTTTGTCATTTGTTTAACATTTCTGACTTAAATAAGCAGCTGTCAAATAGGAAATGTTTAGTTTATCTCTCACTTTCTTTTTGGAATCGATTCCCTACCATTTTCTATTATCCGGGACAGGAGTGACGCGCGGTGACGCGCTGACATGATGGCAATGGCCAGCTCGACTCTACTTTATTTTTCAAAACTGCTCTTCAGAATCCACGGAAAGTACATCTATGGTCGTGCTGCTAAAATTCTGTGTGAACATAAAGCCTGCCTACTCTGATACTCTGAGACCAATGAGGCTCAGATGAACACACACACCTCTGCTTCTGACGTGCGCTCTGCTCGGCTCCGCTGCGGATTGAAGAACACGCTGATTAACGCAGACTAAAGACAGGACGACGCAGAGGCCTCCCGCCAGTTTCATATGTTTTTAAGGGAAGTTAATAAAACATTTTAGGGGGGCTGGGCAGAAGTTTAGGGGCTGAAGCCCCCTAAAAGCGCCTAGTGATGCCCATGATTACTTTCATTCAGCCAGGATGCATAAAATTGATAAAAAATGACAAATCATTAACATAATAAATGCTGTTCTTAACTTTCTTTTTATCAACCTTTTCGTAACTTTCTATTAATCAGAGAATCTTGAAAATAATAAAATAAAATAATAAATATTTGAGAACCAAATCGGCGTATTAGAATGATTTCTGAAGGATCATGTGACACTGAGGAACAATGATGCAGAAAATTCAGCTTTGCCATCAAACAATACAAAATTACAACAACTGCAATAATATTTCACAAAATGTTTGTTTTTACTGTATTTTTTTATCTAATAAATGCATAACCATTCATGAAAAAATAATTCTTACCCAAAACTTTTGAAGATAAGTAGCCAGTATATTAAATATATACTTGAAGGAATGAAACAAATGTAAATAAACAGTGATTCACTAACTTTGGTCCACTAACAGTGATTCACTAACTTTGATTCACTAACAGTGATTCACTAACAGTGATTCACTAACTTTGATTCACTAACAGTGATTCACTAACTTTGATTCACTAACAGTGATTCACTAACTTTAAAGAAAGTCGATGAATGTCACCGAAGAGACACATTTTGTCACCTTTAGCTCACTTTTGGTAGCAAAACTATAGCTTAGCAAATGCACGTACACACAAACAGCCCTGGGGGTTGAAAACACAAATATTCCTGCATTTACACTCAGCACTCGAGTTAAAACACTCTCAAAGACCTTTCCTCAACTTATTGTGTGCTCAAAGTTCGTTTTTTCATATTTATTTATTCAACTCTTTTGCGATGCCACCAGCACAGCAAGTACAAAGCCTCGTCCACACATGCACAGACCAGACGGTAAATATGCTTCTAACCCTCTGAAATGGAAACGCACACTGGGTCCTTTATCCAGTGCACACAGCACACAAAGTCAACATCAAGGCTGTGTACCAACACACACACACACACACACACACACACACACTCCTTCATGCATAGCAAGAACCAAATCTGCAGGCATCATGCCTTAAGACTAAGTGTGAGATTAAAGCGTTCACAGGAAACACAGTATCTAATCTACACAAACACACACCTTCATTTCCTCACAGCTGGTAAAGTAGCGTAATTATAGCTGGGAGACTAAAAGCATGTTAGCGATGCTACGTAACCCCACACAATCATATCCAACACATGTAATCCTGAGCCGAACATCGCACCGCCTTGAGACTCAATATTCAGTTCACCGTCATAACAAATATTAATCGTGGATCTGATGAAATATTCATCTCTCTTATTAAATATGAAGGGAACATTCAAACCGTGGAGTACACGAAAGATAAATTGCAGTTAGAGCAAGCAACTGCATTTGATTAAAATAAATAAGTCATTCTTATTTGTAATACCAAGTAGGACCTGCTCCTGAATCAACATTCATATTCATATCGACCAATCAGATTTTAGGGTTATGTTTTGGATTTAGGGTGATTCATCGAAGCATGATTCTTTCTCAAACAATCTACGAAACGTAATTTATAATTTTGATTGAATTATTTATAATTCTAGTTATTAAAAATCCTACGCACATTCCTAGGCCCCGTTTGCACCTGGTGTTTTAATCCGTCTCTTTTGTCCACTTTCAAACACTTCTGTCCTGATTTCTTCAAGGGGAGGGTCTATGAGCAGGTAAATGCATTTGTTTTTTCAGATCTTTCAATCTAATGGACAAAAAAAAAAAAAGCTAGTGCAATTTACATATGAACACGCCTGGAGATGACGGAAAAACATCCAGCTTTTGTTTCTGCTCTGATAACCGCAAGACCACGGCGGACACCGTGAGTGTGTGTTAGCTATTGGGAATGATGCGAGAACATTGTGTTTGGTACGTTTTCATTCAAAAACACAATGACTTCAGGACAATGGAAAAGGACATTTCCTACCAAAATAAGTCATCCCTGCACCACTCTATTGTCATTTTTGGTTGAAATATTGAGTTTCTGGTGTGTGCATGAGTCTTTGTGTGTGTTGTTCCATGCTGTGACGCTGAGGTCAGAAACAGTGGGTCTTACAGATGGCACAAAAAGCATTTCTGAAGGCCTTTAGAGTGCACACTAATAAACTAGCATGTTTTAAAAGATGTAAATGCTGTTGCTCTGTGATTTTCAGCAACGTTTTCCTGTTCAACACACATAAAATGTGAGTATCGAGCCAACCATAAGAGCAAATGAGAGTACAAGACTTGCATCTGTAGGTGGATTAAAAGATCTCACATATACACTTAGTCACATATTATTTTGATTTGTCTTAGCATGTGAAGTATGACTAAGTGTTGACTAAACCCGCATTTCACAAGAATCAGCTTGTGGCTGAGTGGAAAAAACGGTTGCTTGTAAAGTTCTAGGGCATTTCGACTGAAAGAGAAACGTGGAAGTGTAGGGGAAAACAAAGCAACCATAAGAAAGTACTGAGCAAAGGAAATAAAAGTTCCAAATAACCAGCTAAATCAAAACAAAGTGATTCAATTTACAAAAGAACATCATGCGAATGATTGCCCGAGATAAGGTGCAATCAGTCGCCGAGACCTGCAAAAACAGTGAGTATTTCTCCATTATCCACAGCTCATCTGCGCTGGGGAAATTCCATTTCTAATCTGCACGGTGCAGGAAAAATCAGTTCAAGATTCACGTTCACTCAGTCAGCACTCAGTTACAAATGTTCAGGAAATGAATCTTCTCGGATATGGATCGAGATTGAAATCACCCTGTTTTAGTAAAACACACTGAGGCGTAGTCCGCTAACACACAACCG
Organism: Gobiocypris rarus; assembly: GCA_023029165.1. NCBI lineage: Eukaryota > Metazoa > Chordata > Actinopteri > Cypriniformes > Gobionidae > Gobiocypris > Gobiocypris rarus. The sequence continues at coordinate 31,807,233 of CM040919.1, read as the reverse complement.
TCAACTAACATGCATATTTTAAAGGAATAATTCACCTAAAGACAACAATTCTGTCATTATTTACTCACCATAATGTTTTTCTTCTGTGAAATACATTAGATTTTCACACTGTTCAATAACAAGCATATAGTGACCATGGATCTGTGGAGAAAAGCACTATAAAAGTAATTCATACGAGTTGTGCACTTTTTCTAAGACTTCTGAAGGCATACAAAACCAAAATGTGTTAACTGAAATTTCATTAGCATCCTAAATGTGGTGCTTTAAAATGATGCGGAATGAGATTTAAGAGCTGCACAAGTGAATAACGTTTGGCCTATTTTTCTCACTAAAAATATGATATCACTTCAGAACACTTTTAATAACTTCAGTTTTATGGATTACTTTTATAGTCTGCTTTTTTGCTGCAGTTTTTTTTTATTTATTTTTTTTACTAAAACTAAGTGGTACAGGGTTATAGTTAACTACAACTAAAACCATTTTTTTAAATTGTCACTTGAAATAAAACGTACATTATCTGAAATGACATAAAAATGTATGTAATGTTTATATATATATATATATATATATATATATATATATATATATATATATATATATATATATATATATATATATATATATATATATATATATATATATATATATATATATATATATATATATAAAATAAAATGTCAAAACAAAAATCAAATTTTTTTTTTACAAAATGTATATTAAAAAATATCAATGATCCTAAAATAACACTGATCTGGCCACTGAAAATAAATAAATAAATAAAATAAAATAAAAATCAAATAAATCAATTAAAAAATATAAAAATCACTAAATAAGTTAAAAAAGTACTAAAATGAAAACTAAAAATATAAAAAGTATTATTAAATATTAATATTACTATAATAAACTTATATAAATAATACTAAAATAACACTTTTTCTTTTGCATTCCACAGAAGTCAGCCTTTGGGTGTACTGACCCTTTAAGAGGGGGAAACACACACACACACACACACACACACACACACACACACACACACACACACACACACACACACACACACACACACACACACACACACACACACACACACACACACACACACACACAAAATATTATATATTAATGTTGTGTTTGGCCTACACTATGAAATATTGTTGTTCTAAATGAGCTCTTTTCACCATCGGCCAAGTGTATCTTCATAAAATCCCTGAATTATGAAGCATGAATTTTACAGTAAAACCTCGTCCCCATACCGCGACATAATAAATAACACTGACTCACTCAAACATGCAACAGAATAAATATTCCTGACTGAACCCACTCGACCACGACTAGTCATAAGAAACTAATTCAACAGAAAGGACAACATACATTTGCAGTCAAATCAAAGCTTAAGTTTCGAGCCAGATTGTGCCATTTTCCCAATTCCTCTGCACTGATTGATGGGAAATTCAGCTCTTTTTCCCTGATTCGAGTCTCTGACGAACTCTTGAATCAAATAAAAACATCTTTTGATGGACTTCACTCACATCACAGAGCACCACTTCATCAGTTATAATTATATGCACATAATTGCACGGTCTCAAGACTTGCCTATATATTAGCACTCAGTCTGCCTTACAGTTATCAATCATACAGTGAGAGGCAGAATGCATTATGGGTAATGAGCAGGTCTGCAGTCACTAAGCAGCAGTTTTATCGGTGTGTAACAGGCCCGCTTCGACCTGTCACATGCCGATATTTCACTACGATCAAATTTGGGGCCATTATGCTGAGAGTAACGCAGCAGATGACAGTAATAAACGCTCTCCCCCCTTTACTTTCATGTAATTGGGTGTTATTTTTGAGTGAAGTGGGGGTCTGGGGAAAAAAATTGCTTTTGTGAAAGTGGTTTGAAAATACTGCTTTCGATTAACTCTCGCTTTGTGTGTCTACAAGCAACAAAAAACACTCGCAGGTCTCTTTTAAACCGCTTTGACGGCCTTTCACGCGTCTGTCCCATTCGTCCATCACGCTAACCCGAGGGGACGCATGTGGGCATCTGTATCGTCACATGCACAGCATGAGCTGCGGAGTCCTCTAATGCGCAAATTTATTCCATACTGTGTTTGTTTGTGTATGTGACAACACCAGGAACCAGAGGAAGACATGAATAAAAGCAGAAAGGAATGAACAGACAAAAGAGAGAACATGAAATGCGCTGTGTGTACATGCTGTTCAGCCAGTGAGTCGCTATACCCAGCCATTTGACAACTGGATCTTTTGTGTCACCACAATCTGAACCAGAACAGAACAAGTGTGTCTCCACACAGACAGACTGACAGAGAGATGGAGGGAGAGAGGGAAGGAGGCGGCCCGTTCGGATAAAACAGAAGCAAACAGTGAACAGAGAGTAGATATTATATAATGCATGTAAAGTGTTTCCAAATGCATTGACATCGAACGAAGCACAAAGTAACTGCATTATGGCTGTGTTCAAATAAGTTCAAATAATGTCAACTTTGACTTCTAATATCAAACCGAATTAAATGATGAATTATATAGGATTATTAAATAATAATAATATAGTACATAAGTGTATTTGTAATGAAAATAATTTATTCTTAATAGTAATAACAACAACAACAATGAAAATTTAACTAAATATTCCCAAATAATTAAGAATGAAGTGCTCCTGCTGATGGTGTAATTTGTTTGCATGTTGCTTTATAATTGGATTCTCTAAAGGAATTATGCAAATCAGATGATGCTACAAACATGAAAAGATTGTTTTGGACAACATTTGCATGGTGCATTTCGTAATCTTGTAGGCTGGTCTAAAATGTCCAACAGTTACGGTGTTATGGTAGTTGTGGCATGACTTTTGGAGGAGTGGTGAACAACAACAAAAAGAGCATTGATTTAAAAACACATGGCACACAATGCTAGCACAGATAGCAGCCGGCCAAGAGGGATTGCAGTGGATTGATGCTGAAAACATGCAAATGTTGTGCAACTGTTTGTGAAATTTCCCCATGTGTATAGATGCACTGAGATCCTTGTACATTCATAGATCTTAAATCCCCAATGAAGTTTTTTGGCTTTTAGCATGAATATGTTAGCCTTACTGTTATCTATAAGCTAGTGTGCTTCAAAACAAATGACAAAATTCGCATTTAGAAGATATAAATGTTCAAAACGTACAATCTCTCACTTCCGCCAATACGGATCAATGATCTTGATGACATCACTCTGCACATCAGATTTTCCGCCCAATCAAATGTTCTCTAGAATCTAAAGCGTCCCGCCCCCTAAATTATAAACAGACACTCAAGCTTCAGCTGAAATTGGTAATTTGTTCACACATTTACTATTGTCTACATGGTGAATGGCACATAGCGCACTATATAGGGGATAGGGAACAATTCAGACAGTGTAAATATGCTTTCCATTGGGGCGAATGAAGTCTGGTTTCGTTAGTGTCACACGAACCGAACCAGCGCGCACACACACACAAACACACACACAGTCTGCGCCGATAGTGTCGTATCCAGAGACACGATAGCACAGAGGGGATCATATGCACGAGTCGACGCAGACCAGAAAACATATCGGACCCATTTTAAATTCTGCACAGAACGCTATATTTAAAAGCGATATGGAGGAGATTCTGATGAGAAACGGTTAGAGATTAGGAGGAAACTGCAGCTTTACCGAGCTCAATGGCTCCGGCTGAGATGTGTATAAGCTAAACGCTATTGGTTAATTAAAAAAAGGAGGAGCCGTTTCGATATGTCCCGCCCAGTCTTACTGTTTCAGGGGAAATTATGTCAACACATTGAATAACGCTGAGCGCTTCAAGGCACTTCGGTGGGGGTTAATATACACATTAGTCTATATGAAATCAAAATAGCAATGTAAGTAAATACATTCATATGAAAGGGCATTGAAAGACAAGGGGGGGGGTGAACACAGGATAATACAACTAAGCCATCAGCACCATTTAAGCATTTTTCTGTTGAGTGCTGATGACAAATTGAGGAAAGCCTGCAGAGCAGAAGAGAAGATTAATAAAATAACTGAAAGAATGAGAATTGAAAGTGTGCTTCCTGCCAGCTCCTGGGATGAAGTGGAAGGTTATTAATATCAAGATGTTAAAGTTGCAAATAATACTGAAGATCTGAGCGAGCCAGGTCTCGCCTCCAACTTCCAGTGGCCACAGAATATCGATTCAAAATGTAAATAGACCCACCAGACGTGTGTTTTCCTGCAGGAACCCTGCTGTACTTGTGTAGACCGAAGCCTGTTTGTATTGTTATTTGCAAAATTATTAATATTTAACAGAGACGGAAGTCGATAAAGGCTGATATTAATTATGAACGCTGCTTGATCTAATCAAATAACTAAATTCGGTCGTCTCTCCTCGGCATTGTTCACGTGAGCTCATAAAATCTAGCTTGTTTCTCTGCACTTATTCAACCACTCCATCCAATTTCTGCTTTCCATTGTTAAAGTGATGAGATAAGAAGAAAAAAGAGTGCGAAAAATGAGGTGAATTATTTCAACGTTCTGGGTGCATTAAAGATGCATCGCATTTGTCAGGGTGAGTGCTGCATGTCGGGAATTGTGCGGGAGGGGAAAGTAATGGATTAAACATTGAGTGATCCACGCAGCGCCTGTAGGTATGCACAAAGAGACACACACACACACACACACACACACAAAACCTGCATCAAAATCATTTCCGTCTCACAAAGCTATTCTTAGTAGCGAGACTAACCCTCCTTTCCCAGTCCAACCAGAGGGTATGTTAAATCACACTTTTAAGTGTTCGATTTGTTAATCAAACCCACTTTAGGCAGTGACAGCGGCAATTAACGGCAGATGATATGAGCGTTTGGCTGTGTCATTGTGATCAGAGCAAAATTTCTGGCTTTTTGAACATCACGGCGGCTGGCCACGCAACACGTCCAAGCGCTCAAGAGACAGCTTTTCAAGTTTCTCTGAGTGACACAAACCGTCAGAGGCAGTTACAGGTCCAGCTGGACTTCGCAATAGAGGTGTGTGCCAAAAAACAGTCTGTTAACATGGCAATTAGTTTGTAATTAGCAGAAATAATTATCAAGACAAAAATTCAAAACAGTGCCCCAAAAGCACCCACACTTGGACGCCCACACCTCCCGAACACGTGGACGCACGCTGGAAGTATTTTAGACAGATTTGAGGCAGAAATATTAGGAGTTTCATTAAGAATGAATTGCGCATGCTGGTAGCGGCATTTGTTGTGCATGTTTTAACGCCCAATTCACTAAAGGAATTATGCAAATCAAGTACCAGTACAAACACACCCACAAAATTAGTGCGCAATGCAATTTGCATGTCAAAATTCCCCATCTTCAAGGACATTTCTGAGTCATTGGTAACAGAAGATGTTAAACTACAATGATCTGGCATATTTTACTAGGACTGTCCATTACCCAAATAGACAGACAGACAGATGGACAGAGAGACATACAGACAGACAGATGGACAGAGAGACATACAGACAGACAGACAGATGGACAGAGAGAGACATACAGACAGACAGACAGAAGGACAGAGAGACATACAGACAGACAGAAGGACAGAGAGACATACAGACAGACAGATGGACAGACAGACAGACAGACAGACGGACAGACAGACAGACAGACATAGAGATAGACAGACAGACAGACATAGAGATAGACAGACAGACAGACATAGAGAGACAGACAGACATAGAGATAGACGGACAGAGAGAAAGACTGACAGACAAATTAACAGAGAGATAGACAGACGGATAGAGAGATAGACAGAAAGACATACAGACAGATGAAGAGGGAGATAAACAGACAGACGGACAGAGAGACTGACAGACAGACAGATGAAGAGGGAGATAAACAGACAGACGGACAGAGAGATACACAGACACACGGCCAGAGATAGACAGAAACACAGACAGACAGATGGACAGAGATAGATAGACAGACAGATGAACAGAGATAGATAGACAGACAGACAGACATAGAGATAGACAGACAGACAGACATAGAGATAGACAGACAGACAGACAAACATAGAGATAGAAAGACGGACAGAGAGATAGACAGACGGACAGAGAGACAGACGGACAGATGAACAGAGATAGATAGACAGACAGAGAGATAGACAGACAGACAGACATAGAGATAGACAGACAGACAGACAAACATAGAGATAGAAAGACGGACAGAGAGATAGACAGAAGGACAGAGAGATAGACAGACAGACAGACATAGAGATAGACAGACAGACAGACAGACAGACAAACATAGAGATAGAAAGACGGACAGAGAGATAGACAGACGGACAGAGAGATAGACAGACAGACAGACATAGAGATAGACAGACAGACAGACAGACAGACAAACATAGAGATAGAAAGACGGACAGAGAGACAGACGGACAGATGAACAGAGATAGACAGACAGACAGAGAGAAAGACAGACAGACGGACATAGAGATAGATAGACAGACAGACAGGCGAACAGAGAGACAGATAGACGGACAGATAGACAGATCTATGCCTAATGCTTCATCTTTGTTTATCTTCGTTTGATGAACACCTGCTGCCGTAATCAATAGAAAATGTACAAAGATCTTAAATGAAATTCAGTTGACTGCCTGCTTTCCTCGGGCAGTAATAGTGCACAGTTAATAGGCAAATAGTTTTGTGAATAAAGCACATTCTATTAAAAATCCTAATTTACATAGAAGGGAGGTGTGATTGTGTTGAAAAGAATGACAATGAGTTGATTTAAATACAGTGGCGCAATATTTCAGCACATTTAGAGTCAGGTTCAAATGTGTTTCAGGCCCTGACGACGGCCTTGATACTTTGTGAATAATATGGAGGTTTTTGTGCTGAAAAGCTCAGTGAATTCAGCTCAGACTGTTTTTGACACTGGAAGAAACTGGGACACATTGGGCACAAATTCAGATAGAGTCTTCAGTCTGTTCTCAGAAAAAGTGTCCAGCTCAGGTATTGTGCTCTCAGAGAGTGACAGACAGAGAAAAAGCCTGACAAAGGGATGGAGGGAAACAGAGGGAGGAAAGGAGGCATAGAAAGGCTGGGGCATTTCAGAGTCTCTCTCTCTCTCTCTCTCTCTCTCTCTCTCTCTCTCTCTCTCTCTCTCTCTCTCTCTCTCTCTCTCTCTCTCTCTCTCTCTCTCTCTCTCTCTCTCTCTCGCAACCGAGAGACAGTGTTCCTGTCGGACTCTACTGTCATGCACTAATGGATTTCTGCAGATAAACACACACACACACACACACACACACACACACACACACACACACACACACACACACACACACACACACACACACACACACACACACACACACACACACACACACACACACACAAGCATTCTCAGAAACACACACTAACAGTATCAGTGTGGTAGACATGTCATCCATAACAAAACACAAAGACAGATACTCGTACACATGGAGGCAGATAGCAGTCTTTCTCACACAGGTAGCTCTAGCCGAAGGTGCTGAATCCAAGTGTACGCGAACGCTATGGTTCAATACTTCATATAACACAAACAATTCTCACAAAACAAGCTCACACATCATCCATTTCCCCAGTGGGCATTACTAGCATTTTCTACAGAGTGAAAAACATGTTTTATTGTTGCTTCAGTGAAATTAAATAGATTTGCTGTGAGCGCACACACAATAACAGAGTAAACAGTGATTTAAAAAACAGTCAAAACCAGTCATAAGGGTCAATTTTTTGAAATTGCATTAATTGCATTATATAATCTGAAGGCGGAATAAATAAGCTTTCCATCGATGTATGGTTTGTTAGGATAGGACAATATTTGGCCGAGATACAACTATTTGAAAATCTGAAATCTGAGGGTAGAAAAAAAATCTGAATATTGAGAAAATCACCTTTAAAGTTGTCCAAATGAAGTCCTTAGCAATGCATATTACTACTAATAATAAACAAATACAGTGGGTATGGAAAGTATTCAGACCCCCTTACATTTTTCACTCTTTTTTATATTGCAGCCATTTGCTAAAATCATTTAAGTTCACCCCCCATTAATGTACACACAGCACCCCATATTGACAGAAAAAACACGGAATTGTTGACATTTTTGTAGATTTATTAAAAAATAAAAACTATTCAGACCCCTTGCTCAGTATTTAGTAGAAGCAACCTTCTGATCTAATACAGCCATGAGTCTTTTTTGGGAAAGATGCAACAAGTTTTTCACCCCTGGATTTGGGGATCCTCTGCCATTCCTCCTTACAGCTCCTCTCCAGTTCTGTCAGGTTGGATGGTAAACGTTGGTGGACTTTCCAGAGATGCTCAATTGGGTTTAAGTCAGGGCTCTGGCTGGGTCATTCAAGAACAGTCACGGAGTTGAACTGCAGGCAGTTCCTTTGACCTCATGATGACATGCACTGTGAGCTGTAAGGTCTTATATAGACAGGTGTGTGGCTTTCATAATCAAGTCCAATCAGTATAATCGAACACAGCTGGACTCAAACGAAGGTGTGGAACCATCTCAAGGATGATCAGAAGAAATGGACAGCACCTGAGTTAAATATATGAGTGTCACAGCAAAGAGTCTGAATACTTAGGACCATGTGATATTTCAGTTTTTCGTTTTTAATAAATCTGCAAAAATGTCAACAATTCTGTGTTTTTCTGTCAATATGGGGTGCTGTGTGTACATTCATGAGAAAAAAAAAGAACTTAAAATAATTTTGGCATATGGCTGCAAGATAACAAAGAGTGAAAAATGTAAGGGGGTCTGAATGCTTTCCGTACCCACTGTATATATATTTACGGTAGGGATTTTACTAAATATCTTCATGGAACATGATCTTTACTTAATATCTTAATGATTTTTGGCATAAAAGAAAAATCGACAATTTTGACCCATACAATGTATTTTTGGCTATTGCCACCAATATACCTGTACGACTTATGATGTGATTTTTTTTATTTTATTTTTCTATGAAATTATACTCTAAATAAGGAACTAACACTGCCAGTAGGTGGCGGTAAATGCCTTAATGAGTAAGTCATTGAGTCATTTATTTTGATTCTTCAAACAGCTGATTTGTTCAGGAATGAAGTGAATGGCTCTCTTTATGAATGGGCTGTTGAATCATTGGTTCATCTGACTGATTTGCTCAAAACGCTGATTCATTCAAGAAAGAAAACCCGGCTGCAATCAAAATCGCTTACTTCCCTACTATATAGTAGGCGAATGTGTCTGAATTCACAGTACTCATAGCAAGGCAAAAAGTACCCTGATGACTTGCTTCTTCCGGTGAGATTCTGAAGTGTGTATACGATGGACATTTTACTATCCCATGAGGCCATACTATATAGAACAAATGTTTTTCTAGCGGTCATGAAGTAATTACTTATTCAAAACAAGTACCTACTCGAGAGTGCGATTTCAGACAAGTGCCTTGGTGGAAGAGTGAAGTATCTCACAGCAAGAACTGGCAAATCTGCTGAGATTTAAAGCAGCTGGTGATATTACTTTTGATATTGACCCCCACTTTGTTCAGGGACTCATTATTCCATTTGTGTTCGTCAAACATCTGTGAAATCTATGTCTCAGTAGCTGAATATATTTATCTTCATATAAATATTTACACAGGTTAAGAAAAATTTGCTGGGAAAAAAGCAGTCGAAAGTGAAAGGACACTGTACAGCTGTTCTCACTACAGTTCTACATAGGTCTGGACTTACGCTTACACAGTATATATATATCTCTATATATATACAGTGGGAACGGAAAGAATTCAGATCCCCTTACATTTACATATCCCCTTACATCACTCTTTGTTATATTGCAGCCATCTGCTAAAATCATTGCTCATCATTGTGAATCTCCTCAGACTGGCCCGAAGGTTCACCTTCCAACAAGACAATGACCCTAAGCACACAGCTAAAATAACGAAGGAGTGGCTTCACAACAACTCCTTGACTGTTCTTGAATGACCCAGCCAGAGCCCTGACTTAAACCCAATTGAGCATCTCTGGAGAGTCCTGAAAATGGCTGTCCACCCACGTTTACCATCCAACCTGACAGAAATGGAGAGGAGCTGTAAGGAGGAATGGCAGAGGATCCCCAAATCCAGGTGTGAAAAACTTGATGCATCTTTCCCAAAAAGACTCATGGCTGTATTAGATAAAAAAGGTGCTTCTGCTAAATACTGAGCAAAGGGTCTGAATACTTATGACCATGTGAAATTTCAGTTTTTCTTTTTTAATAAATCTCCAAAAATGTCAACAATTCTGTGTTTTTCTGTCAATCTGGGGTGTTGTGTGTACATTAATGAGAAAATATATATCTCAATACTTGAATCTCTGAATACTTTCTGTACCAACTGCATATATATACACTCATCTAAAGGATTGAAATTATCTAATCAACCAATCACATGGCAGTTGCTTCAATGCATTTAGGGGTGTGGTCCTGGTCAAGACAATCTCCTGAACTCCAAACTGAATGTCAGAATGGGAACATACCACATCATGCACAACCTTGAGGCGGATGGTCTACAAAAGCAGAAGACCCCACCGGGTACCACTCATCTCCACTACAAATAGGAAAAAGAGTCTACAATTTGCAAGAGCTCACCAAAATTGGACAGTTGAAGACTGGAAAAATGTTGCCTGGTCTGATGAATCTCTATTTCTGTCGAGACATTCAGATGATAGAGTCAGAATTTGGCGTAAACAGAATGAGAACATGGATCCATCATGCCTTGTTACCACTGTGCATGCTGGTGGTGGTGGTGTAATGGTGTGGGGGATGTTTTCTTGGCACACTTTAGGCCCCTTAGTGCCAATTGGGCATCGTTTAAATGCCACGGCCTACCTGAGCATTGTTTCTGACCATGTACATCCCTTTATGACCACCATGTACCCATCCTCTGATGGCTACTTCCAGCAGGATAATGCACCATGTCACAAAGCTCGAATCATTTCAAATTGGTTTCTTGAACATGACAATGAGTTCACTGTACTAAAATGGCCCCCACAGTCACCAGATCTCAACCCAATAGAGCATCTTTGGGATGTGGTGGAACGGGAGCTGTGCCCTGGATGTGCATCCCACAAATCTCCATCAACAGCAAGATGCTATCCTATCAATATGGGCCAACATTTCTAAAGAATGTTTTCAGCACCTTGTTGAATCAATGCCACGTAGAATTATGGCAGTTCTGAAGGCGAAAGGGGGTCAAACACAGTATTAGTATGGTGTTCCTAATAATCCTTTAGTTGAGTGTGTGTATATATATATATATATATATATATATATATATATATATATATATATATATATATATATATATATATATATATATATATACACACACACACTGTGTATATCCTGTATACTGTATGTCCTGAAGCTCACACCTGTCCTGACCTTCTGTGGCTTCTGTTTTTTTTGGCCTTGTTGAAAGAGACGAGAAATACTGTGTAAAGTGAGAAAACAACAGAACATAGTTTCGTGGCACATATACTATTTTGGACAAATGAGATTTCACTGTGGGAACGGTCAAAAATGGAAGTGTTATTAAACAATTAGCTTTATAAAGATTAATGGTAAGTGAGCATTGGATTACGGCAGATATAATTTAAAATGTAAAAAAACCTTGACTGGCTTTAATATCTGAGAAACTTTTTGTAACAGTTTCAAAAGTAGACCTACAACCCTCACAGCATACCATCCGCCTCTCATCTTCCTCCACACTTTGTCTTTCTTAGCAAGTCAACCTGTGAAGAAACCAAGCTCAGGTGAAACAACACTATTTTAGGCATCGGGAGCTGCTGTAGAGCTTCACAGGAGAACAGACAGACATGATGATCCAACCTCCCTGGTTTTGTCTACATGAAAGAAGGGGGAAGTCCCAAAGAGAGTGACTGTATGTGTGAATGAGAGGCTGTGAGCATGTGTCAGTGTGTTTTTTCGCTGCGTTTTGGGGAGACCCTTGCGGAGGAGGATGAGAACAAAGGATTGAAATAGAGAAATAAGAGAGTGGAGTGGAGTTCAACAGTGAGTTTGGCGAATCCTCCTGAGCTATTTATCTGTCCATCTGTATCGAGCTGCAGTGAGTAATGGAGAGACAAGAGCTATATTCACACACAGGGGACGAAAACACAGTCACACTGACACGCTTATATATAGTTATGCCATGTTTAAAAACATCCACCACATCTGGATCTCTCTAAAATGAGAGAGTAAAAAAGTATTCAAGATGCCGCGATTGCAACATATTTTTAGTTTAAATTCACTAAATTAGCATTTTAATTGCATGATTACACTGATCCATGATTAAAGAAATGTAATGCAGATGGATGCAAGAACACCTATGTGAACAGCCCTTAATTACAGTCTGAAAACGGCTCTTTGAGTGATTTGTAGGGTGCAAACTGGTGTCCCATTTGTTTTAATCAGCAATATTAGACCAACTGGGATCCGGGGACCCCCAGGGCCACAAGGGAGTGGTACTGGGGCCCATATAAGTATAGAGGAATAATGAAATAATGAAAGAAATAATGAAAAAAATAAAAATAATACTATTTAATTTGATTTAATTAATTAAAAATAATAAATTTAAGTAAATAAAAATAAGTATGATTTAAATGTATTAAAATATAAACAATTAAAACTAAAATAAATCTCAACAGGATTAAGATATAAAAACGCAATAGAAATGAACAATTTTCCAAATAGTTTTTCACAGTATAAAGTAGGTCTTTATAAATGAAAATATATAGCTGCTTTTTACATTTAAGGATAGGGTCCCTTGCACATGGATGATCATATTTGGGGGGACGTGGCATCTAAAAGTTTGACAACCAACAAACCAACACAGTGATCTGAAGAACCTATAAGCAAAATGAACATGAAGAACTTGTAAACAAAAATCAAACAACATATTCCTCAAACAATAAACCAATTTATTTATAGGACAAGAAAACAATTATTAAAACCGATGTCTTTGCAGAAAAAACACACAAAAAAAAACGTGGTTACTTAATGTGCATATACTCTGGCACTAAAAATAAGTTGAGAAAATTAATATTATGGGAATATACTGTATATGAGAGAGAAAAGAAAGCGAGACCCCACTCTAAGACGCACGTGTCTTTATACTGACCCCATATCAGAGGATTAATTACTACTGAATGCACCTGTTGCCCAGCTAGCATTTGCACTGTTTAGCAGAGCCAGGTGGGGGAAAACAGGCGTAACACCTCCCCCACAAAAGTGTTCCTCTAAGGAATGCAAAAATAAAAACCAAGACTCGAAGAATTCATCCTCACTTCAGTGGGTCCCTTCTTACTGGGCCCTAGAAAAACAGGATAGAACGAGAAGAGAAGGGAAAATTGGAGACACAACACAGGAGATACAACCTCATACTCAAGATAGGGCATCAGTAATGACATTTTCACTTCCCTGGGTATGTTTAAGGAAAAATGGATCATTCGGTATACAAACACCAAAGGTTTATGGTCCGTATACATAACAATTTGACTGACATACGATCCCAGTTAAACTTCAAGTGTTAGATAGCCAAGACAAGGTTAATCGCTTTCTCCACAATAGAGTAAACTTGCTGATGGACAATTTTTGGAAAAATAACAAATTGGATGTTTCTGCCTATCCGGACTGATCTTTAGAAAGATCACCCCTAGTTTCACTGGCATCTACAGCCAAACAAAAAAAGGCAGAGAAAAGTCTGGTGCAGCAAGCAAAGGAACAAGCGTAGACTTCATCAAATGCCTGTTGAGAGTCTACTCAAAAGGTAGTTTTGTACTTATAAGATAGGTCAATGGTGCCACAAAATTTGGGCAAAACCACACTGGAAAAAAGTGTGTTGGATTTACATGATTTAATTGTGTTAATTACATGATTTTAATCAGTCCCACAATTAATCAATTAATTTAAACATGTTTTAAACATAATTTGTTCATGTAACTTCAACAGCATGCTAAGCATTAAAAGCTCTTTCAGCAAAGCCATTATGACATTAGTTGTTTTAGTCCACAGCCTAAGCAAATGCTCCACTCTTCTCCACAATGGTAACCCACTGTAATTTAAATGTTTCTAATAATTCCAACATAATTGAATATTAATAAGTAAGTAAACTCCTTTTTCAACAATTCCCGTTTCATAGGGTTAACCCTATATGCATACTGCTTAATTTGTAAAGCAGTACCCACACCAATGTCATGTTCAATCACTGTACTGCAACTAGGCAAATCAGACAACAAGTTAGAAAAAGACTAAAAAAACTGAAGAATGCCACTGCAGATTGAGAGAGATGGGGCAAATGACGGACCAATTTTGTATACATCGCAGAGTAATTAAATCTTCCTTCAATAATACCTTGAAAAGGAAAATTAATGCAGTCATGCCCAATGCAATCCAAGAAAGAACTCATTAAATAGGAAGTCCCTGCACTCAAATGTAAAGAATCATCTGACACAGTGGTTACTAACCCAACAGAAGAAGTGAGAAGAAAACTGGGGTTTAAGAGATTTATATGGCAAACCTGTACTCCCTTATGTCGTTCTGGGGTTTTCAGATGATAATTCTATCCAGACAGGGAGGCATTTAAGAACAGGATAAGGACCTACAAAACAGGCTTGAAAAAGGTTTACAAAAGGCAACAAAGCTAATACTACCTGAATTTGAGACACAGCTTGTTTATTAAACACTGTGACTTCCCCAGCTTTCTCTGGGCAATTGCCTGAACCTCACACAGCCGATATATCGAAACCCACTAACGTAATCCAGAACATTCTTGGAAGGTTCAGAAGAGATCCACTTATCAGCAAAAACAGCAGGACCGCAAACTTCATGCCCAAATACCAAATAATATATCCAATGCTCTCCTGTGACCTCTCTAACACCCATAAGCACCCAAGGCAGCCCCTCCTCCTCCCAGTCTGACCCAAGCTCCTCACAATATGACCACAGTAATGACTTCAGGGTCTGATGCAATCTTTCAAGGGCCCCTTGACTCTGAGGGTGACATACACTGGAAATGTTATGACTGATATTCAATTGAATTGACAGCTCATAAAATTAGAGCCCTGATCAGTCTGGATAACTCTGGGAATGCCAAATATTGACAAAGTCAGTTAAAGCTTTGATATTAAATAGTTTTGCAATGATGAACCCGACAGGACACACAGCTGGATATCAAGTAGATAAACACATAACTGTGAGTAAATACAAATGACCAGCCTTTGATCTAGTTAAAGGACTTACACAATCAACCAGAAAATACTCAAATGGTTTTGACATTGTTGGAATAGGTTGGAGAGGAGCCACAGGGATTTTCTGGTTTGGCTTAGCAGTAAATTGGCACACATGACAAGTTCTAATAAACTCTGCCACATCTCTTTTTAATCCAGGCCAAAAGAATTTATACTGCAATCGATCATATGTTTTCCTCACCCCCATATGTCCAGCCACTCCATCATGAGCTAACCTTACCACAGACTACCAACATTTGAACAAACCTTAGTAATAGGTTCAGGTTTGCACCATCTAAGCAACAACGCCCTCGATACATACAATAGAAAACAAGGGGTTAAGAGATAAATCAGCTAACAGTTTTTGAATCATTTTTAAGAGACATTAAAATAGAGGATAAAAGATCCTCTGGTACTCCTTTCTCATGCGAGACAGACTCGCCAGAAAGATGGGTCCAAAATGGTGTTATCTGTTAAGGTTAGACAGATACCAAGTGGTTCTCCTTCAATCTTCCCAGCATCAACCTGATTTGATGTAACAAAACCACTCTTACTGACATAATTCTCAAAATAAAAGGGTAACAAGTCTCTCCATGTTTTATCTCACTATCTGGGTGTAAAGAAACTTCAGCTTCACACAGTCTATCGGCATTAAGTTGTTTTTCTCTGGCTCGGGTGACAGCATAGGAAAGAAAAAATATGGGGACATTTCTGACCACATTAATCAGGAATATCTGATGACACAGGCAATGAAACCTACTACGGTAGATGGTACAGGTTTTTCACGTTCCCCTAAGCAAGATCGTTCCCCAGAATAAAAGCACACCTGGCACATAAATGAAGAATCATAGTCTAACAATCATGTCCCCATTTAAAAGATCAGTGGTAAGACGTACATTTTGTAAGGGACTTTTAAGAAGGTAATTTCTACCCCCCTAATCAATACATCGTTCCCTACTGCGGTTTGACCTGAGAGTGGAAGAACTCCCTCTAGCAAAAAGGATGAGCAGCTCCAGTGTCTCTCAGAACTTTCATAGAAACTTTTTCATGTCCTGGCAGAGACACAATGCTGGTAGTAATAGATTAAGCATACTGTAGAAGTAGGGACTTCTTCTGGCCATTTTAGGGAAGAAGCAACTTAATGTTTTGACCAACATCAAACCCCAATAAGATCAAGGTGAATGAATAAGATAATAAAAGACAGTTACTGGTTTTATCATTAGACCTACAGGGAGAAAAATAAAAAACAGGGAGAAAAATAAAGTACTCACCAGGATTTCCATTGGCTTTACATTGCCGACATGCCTGCTTATTGAAACTAACCTAGCTAGTCTCCAAAGGACTGCCCGGCTCGAGGCAACTTAAAACGCTGAACTTTGTAAAAGACGTTCAGCTGCACGAGAAGCTTACCCCCACTCAGGATTTCCTTCCAAAAAAATCAACAAAACCGCCAAAACTGTTATGCATGTGCATATGAGCCCAGGCGAATTGGGGACCCGCAGCTCCTAACCTACCTTCCCCGAACACGATTTCATCAGGTTTACCACAAGCACATGCTGATGACGTTTTATTATTAACTTGCGTCATAGCCTATGATTCAAAAATGTCATCATCGTACAGTCTACATACATGTCACACCCAATTTCATTAGATCCATGTCATACAGTGATTTGTAATGATCTTATAGGATTGCCGAAATCACACAGGGACGTGTGTCTTAATACTGACCCCATATCGGAGAGTTAAATACTAACTTGCACCTGTTGCCCAGCATCTTCACTGTTTAGCAGAGCCAGCAAGGGGGGAAACAGGCAGAACCCAATAGAACCAAAAAGGATGTTTTTCTGCTTATCCTAACATGCTACTAAGAACCTCTAAAGAACCTTTATTGTATTTAACCTACCAATGTCCAGCAAAAAGAGGTCAGTGCATATGGACAGCATGAAAAACAGACAAACACACTCACTGAAATATAAGATTTAAGTAACAGCCAATCCCATCCCTCCATTAGCCGACACAGACAAGCCATTAGAAAACATCAATACCACGGCAGCCAGACAGCCCATGCGCCCTTCGACCTCTTGGCGAGGTCATGCATGCTGGAAGACCAGACCATCAACCCGAGGGCGAGGGATTTGAGTTCCAGTGCTAACGGGCAGGGAGAGTCAGCCAACTGCAGGGGGGGATGATTTGGTTACGGCCCTGATCTGTCCAGCACAGTCATGCCCCTGAGCAGGACACTTAACTATGACCGCTCTGGTGGTTTACATCTGGCACTAAAACCAACTCGTGGCCTAATCTGGCTTTTGATAACCTGCCCTGAAATACCTTCAGGACATTGAGAAAAAACACTTTCATTTAGCAGCTCTTCCATTTGAAACTAAAAGCCAACATAGTAATGATGATCCGGATTTCACAGTTCAATGAGATCAACGTCTCCAAAAAAAAAAAAAAAAAAATATATATATATATATATATATATATATATATATATATATATATATATATACAAAAACTTAAAACATCTAATGGCAATACAGTTCAAATCTTTAACATGGTTAAGGCATTAGTTAAGGCATTAGTTATTGGTCATTGTTAATCTAGTTACAAATGCATTTTTTACATTTCAAGATAAATAAAATTATGAATACTTTAATCAGAAAGGAGGTATTAAATTGATCAAATGTGACAGTCATTTCAATAAATGTTAATTTATTGTTTAGAAAATTCCTTTACATCACAGGAATAAACTGCATTTTTTAAATATATTTAAATACAAAAGTGTTACTTTATATTCTAATAATATTTCACAATATTACAGTTTTTACTCTATTTCAAAAACATAAAAAAATCTTACCAACCCTAAACTTTGCAATGGTAAATGAACATGAACTTTAACATCTGTTCGAATCTAGCCTTGCGCCTCTTTAAATTGTGAAGGGAACTAAAAAAGGACAGGAAATGATGCAGAGAAGAGGCAAGATCAGGATATGCCACATGAGCCCTACATACCGCGTCGAGGTATGTGTGCTAAACACTAGGCCATGGCTTTTACGCCACATTGATTATTGATGTTAATGGACGATAACACTCGGTCTTACCACAAGTCCATCTAAACTCCAGATGGCAGCAGTCAGTTCAACTTTCCCAACTCAACTTGATCTGTCATAATGTACATTACATAAAAGTACAAGTAAAATAAAAGCCAGAGGCTGCTCTCTGCAGAGCCAATGGACATAATGGGTGGGGCTTGAAAGTACAGCCCCACCCTAAACCAGGGGTAGGCAACGTTGATCCGGGAGGGCCACCCTCTTGCAGAGTTTAGCTCCAACCCTGATCACACACCTGAAGCTAATCAAGGTCTTCAGGATTACTAAAGTTACAGGCAGGTGAGGGTCTTCTTCAGTGTTGGAGCTAAACTCTGCAAGAGAGTGGCCCTCCCGGATCGACGTTCCCCACCCCTGCCCTAAACCTTGTTAGGTTAAGTTCCACCCATTAGGTCCAGAAAGGGGGAGTTGGACGTCATTTGGCTCTGTAGAGAGCTCAAGCTTCATAGGTTTGGTGCAATGTAAGCCAACTTCAGTAACAAATATTTAGCCCATTTTATCTTTAGAGTGCAAATAGTCGTGTGAAAAGGCTGCGTTTAAAATAAGTCCCCCACTGGCATGTTTCAGTGGCTCATTAGTTCAGCATGAAGCGTTTGGTTGGTAATGTCTTAATTTCTGAAGACCCCACGAGGGGGTTGGAGGCAAGAGGACTAATAAAATCTCACATCCAGTGGGGGTGTGAACCATAATGAGCCCGAGCACAAAAGGGTGAGTTTACCAAGACTGTGAAACGAATAAAACTTAAAGAACAGGAATAAAATAATTCAAATGAATATGACAAGGCGAAATGAAAAAGATAATATCAGAGAAATTGTGAATTATTTCACGCCCAGGGAACAGATGGTTGAGGTAATAGGTATTGGTTAAAAAGAGCTTTCATTCCTCTCGAGGCTCAAAGGGAAATTTGCAAAACTGCAGCGCCTAGAAAAATGAACAACCCTCTTCCTATTAGGTAAAAAGATCTTGATGCAAGCTACAATAAAAAAGGACTGAAGGGAAATCTGAAAGGAAAGGAAGCGGGGGACGGGGACATTCCAATTAGAAAAATCTAACTTTGTCTTCCCTGTTCTGTAGAAAAATGTAGTTCTGGAGAATTGTTTTGAAAATGTTTAGCGTCCATACTTGTGTGCTCACCGTAGACCTATGACCAGTCGTCCACGGCATGAAGCCATGTCAGACAAACTAAAAGCTCGGAGAAAATGGCCGCACAGAATAATTGAGGCCTATCAGTCCTCAGTGTGCCATTAAAAATAACACTCTTACTGAGAGAAACAGCGGGGAAAGAGAAGATAGAAGCGCAGCGAGAAAGAGGGCAGGTCAAAATTCCTTAAGAAATTGGTTTCTGAACAGGACTTATTTCAGTAGCAACTAGGCTTTTTCCTTGTTCGCTGAGAAAACGTGAAACACCCAAAACGTCCAAAACAGGCGTTTTAAACAACCATCAGCTCTGGTATGTCTGCCACATATTTGACTTTGTTTACATATTCATACCTACAGACTTCAGTCAGAGTCAAAGGCATATTTAATTGACGTGAAAAAAAAAACTTTCACAAATTTCCATTGGACGTGACCTAAAATTTAAAATGGGACGGTACATCAAACAGACTGTACTTCCTTCAAAGCTTTTTTTGAGTTTGTGTTAAATAAAATATGGTGCCTTCACTGACTGTATATATATGGGCTCCACAAGACTGAAATCACAGGAAATCTGATGTTTTTCATCATTCAAATGTGGAAATAAATAGTGTTTCACCTTTTTAAAATCCTTAAAAATACATATTTAAGAATCTGCACTATTTATAATCAATAATCAAATATATACATAAATATAGATATAAATCAAGTGCTGTGATAAAAGCAAATAAGAACATAATTCAGTATGAAGACAACCTTCTCACGTTCATGTTAATCATTTAAACATTTTTTACAGATGTTATGCTGGTAATAATTATTGTACATAAAAAAAATACATTTTAAGTATTATTAGCTATGCATATTTATATAAGAAATTATATTTTTTTTAAGAAATTGTAAAGACAATTTCACATTGAATTTCTTTACGAAAAGAAAATGTATCTATTCTAGTCTATTTCAATACTTCGATTTTTTTATTTCATGTTAATTGTTAAACATTATGTTACGTGATTTTTTATAAAAAATAACTTAAAAATACAGTAGAAGCATTTTCAATATTGATATTTTTAATCCTATATCTTTATGTATTACAAACAGTATTAATTATTTTATTTAATGTGAATCTTATTTAACTTTGCACTTTTTCTTTACAAAAATAAAACCGTTTTTTAATATAAGATAATTCTTAAATTAATGTTAATTGTCTCAACTTTTCACAGTAGTTATGTTGGTGATATCATTTTTAATAAAAAAACTGAAAAATACGGTAGATACATTTTCAATATTGATGTTTTTAACATATTTAAATATTTTCTACATCTAATAATTTGTATTTTTAAATAAATGTGAAATTTTCTTAACAAAAAAACAGATGTAGGTATATCAATTATTAAATTTTTCCAAAATACTGTTGACAACAAATTCACACTTGTTAATAAATAACTGAAAAGAATTGCATTGTCAATATATTTATAGCTGTGTATTTTATATTAAATAATATTTATATAAAAAAAAATGGTCATTTATAAGTCATTTTTGGAAGCTCTTTTTTTGTTTTGTTTTTTAATGTCAGCCAGCTCGATAACAATCTGGTGATCTTATGCCTTTCTGTTTGCAAGGCTTATAAAGGGATGTTTGTAAATCGGTGAATGTAAAGTTTGGGTGGCATCGCAGCACTGGCCTGAAGGGATAAGTGACAGTCCTGTCAGCTGGCTGGAAACGCTCTTACACTGGCTCCAGGCCATTCCTATTGTTGAGCGCTGATTGGTCTCAGATTCTTGGACCCCACTGTATATATAAATGTCAAATCAAATGAAATGGCAAAAAGCCAATTTACCTGAATTCACCCCGTTGTGTATCTGTTCTCTACGGATAAAAGCACCTGGCAGATGGCCGAATGTGGCACTCCTTCAGGAATTCCAATTCCAGTTGTGTAATGTTATTAAATAATGACAATCATCTCAGCATGAGATCATCCTTTGGAAGATAACTCTATTTTCGAGGCAACAGCACCCACCGATGTACTATGCCTTTCCCCAGGTCCTAATCAAACAGTAATACAGGGCTATTTTAAGGTCTCCTACAACCTAGTCAGTGTTTTTCATAAACTAAGCGACTGCCGAGTCGACCCTGTGCGGACTCGCGTCCTTGTGCAGGGAAGGAATGAGAGAGACTGGAGGTGGTGACAGAACAGTGGCAGAGCGTTGTCAAGACGACAGATGCGGACGCCTGAAGTGGGCCCTCAAGGCTGAGGGGAGGCTCGCTGTGTCTCGCTCCCTCAATGAGAACGAGGCCACAATGGACGGCAGGTTTGTCAAAAGCCATTAGCAAGTCTAGGATATGGGGCAGGTGTGACATTCCTGTGTGTACATCCTTGGTGGAGGATACCTCTGGAAACCCTCAGGCAGTTTGGTCAGGTATATATTTTTGTATACATATACACTACCGTTGGAAAGTTTGGGGTTAGTAAGAGTTTTCCTCTTTTTTTGGAAAGAAATGAATGCTTCTATTCAGCAATGATGTGTTGAATTGATCAGCATTGTCAATATTTTATCACAAGATTTCCCTTTCAAATAAAACAAAGAATCCTGAAAAATGCATCGATTTCCTCAAAAATATTAAGCAACACAGCTTATTGTTGTTGTTGATGATAAGAAGAAAGGTTTCTTGAACAGCAAATCAGCATATTAGAATGATTTCTGAAGGATCATGTGACATCACAAATAAATTACAATTGAAAATATATTAAAATAGAAAATGGTAATATGACATGATTTTGCTTTATCATCAAGTAAATGCAGCCTTGGTTAGCATAAATATTAAATTAATTGTTTCATAAACTAAATAATTGAGGAGATTTTACATGATTTATTCAGGTAGATTCCATTAAAAACAAGCATTAAAAACTACTCAAAAATATTATGTGTAATATTGTTACCATTTTTTTTAAAGTAAATAGCACATAATAATATTATACATAATAATTTTTACAGTGTAAGAGACTTCTTTCTAAATTTGTACTGAGCCCATATTTTATTAGTGTATAAATAATAACATAAATGTCATTTCATTATATAAAAAAATGCTGTTCCACAACCAAAAAGCATTTAATTATTAAAATCTTATTTATTTAGAAAGATCCTTCTAGTATCTATTGAAACCTGATATTTAAAATATCAGTACGCTTAATCTATAGAAAATCATAATTCTGTCCTGAACCGTAACCCATACATTTCAACTTTTGCATCTTTTTCCAACGTTTTTTAAAATATCTTTTTGATAATAAAAAAGTGAAGTTAAAAAAATATATATATCATCATTGTAAATAATAATAATTAAAAAAAAAGTTTCCTGCATTTCCATGTCACTACCAAAAGTGTATGTTTGAGTCCATTGGCTGAGACTGATTTTAACCACACCCCTACATTTTTGATCAGGAAGTATTCCTGCCCTTCTCTCTCACAGCTACATGGTGAGTAGATAGGTACCACCATATAGAACTAAATGTGTTCAAAAGTCTGAAAATCTGATTGTAACTTAAGAAACGTCACATTTTTTCTGCAATTAAGCACTTATTATTCCATAAAATGTAGTTGTTATGTGTGTTAGATAGTTTTAACTGTTCAGAACTGTGCTAGCTAACCATGTGCTGATTAGCATCTTCGAGCTAGGCTCACAACTATCTAAAATTGTCACTACCGAAACATGTGGTGAAGTTTCAGTTGTGACATCATTGTTTTCTTTTAGGTATTATTCCATAAAAATATAGTTTTTATGTGTGTTAGATAGTTTTAACTGTTCAGAGCTGTGCTAGCTAACCATGCGCTGATTAGCATCTTTGAGCTAGGCTCAAAACTATCTTAAATTGTCACTACCGAAACGTGGTGGAGTTGGAAATAAACATAATTTTAGGCTACAGTTATGCCAATAATTAGTTTTAATATTGTTTTAGTGTGTGAGTTAAAATTCTGTAATGTGACGTGGTCATTACTGTCACTACCGAAAATGAGAAGACACGACAGAAACATGGGATGTTTTGTCAAAAATAAAGTATATTGAACTATCAATTAAGATGTTATGATAGTGTTTGGTCCAGTGTATATTCAAACTGATGAATCCGAAACTTTGAAACCAGTTAACGTTATGCATTTACAAAGAAAGATTGAGTTAAAGATAAAACAAATCTCATAAATGACACTTGGAATATTGTTAAAATTGTAATTGCTATTGATTTACCTGTGGAAACCTTTTAATAAAATAGCAAAAAAAATATATATATATATATATATACACAAGGTAGATGTAGACAAAATATTAATAGGGCAAAATAACCCTTCTTATTAAATTATTATTGTATTAATATACTATTGTGTTTCGTTAGTGACAAATCTGGGGAGAGGAAAAATAACCTAAAACTTTCTGAAAATATTATTCAATTTACATACATAAAAATATATTTTAGAACGGCCCATATATATTTCTGTCTAACTGGTTGTGGTTGTATGTATCTGAGTGGCTATGACGACAGGATTCAGTTAATATTGTTTGTGTGAATGCATGTTTCACTGTCAGTTTGACCTCTAATGGAGCACATCCCACCGCTGATCCCCCTGACAACAAGTGACCCACTTTTTGGGATGTGTGCTCGAGGAGTTTAGCAGCGTGTCATGCTATTCCTGCCGTACAAAAAAACCACATCAACATCCTTCAAGGATCGAGTTTGTGGTTGTCAGACGGGGGTCAGAATGTAATTTCTTTTGGGGACTACAGTAGCTGTAAGCTGTGAATCATCAACCTTCACCCTCATGAGAGCTCCTGCGAAACATTCGCAAAACACACGACGCAGAAAAAGTGAAGTCAACAAACAGATACGTCAGACAAAGCACTTAGAAATCCACCAGGTTTTAATTACAACCAGTATACAAAAATAATGTGACAGGACAAAACTGGGACTTGAAATGTACACGGTTCTGTTTCCGCTCCAAATAAACACGACACACAAGTTTCTGTAAGTGTTAATCAGTGGAACATCTTTGTGATGCCAAAGCACCCTTTTCCCCTAAAAGAGACTAAATATCTTACACAATGAAAACAAAAAAAGCAGCAAGCCAAACGCAAAACAACCGAATGGCGTGGAGGTAATGCAGGGCTGCGTATCAATTAGTAATGTGTTTGCTAGTTCTCTAATTTATTTATAGTATTCACAAGTAGCGGATGAGAGGGAACAGGCCATGAAAACACGTGTGGAATCGCAATTTTGTCTAATGGCTAGTTGCGTTGAGACCAGAGGCAGATGCAAACTGGAGATGCCAAAACCCATTTCTGATGTCAAAAATTAAGAGTAGTGGTTGCGGACAGGCTGGGTAATTGCATGCCAGAAACATTGGTTTTTAACCTGGCAGTGTTCTGCCCGCTGTGGCACCATTTTCAGAGAGGATTACTGCCCCAGTGCTTCCCACTTCATCTGGAGTCTTTCAGGGTTATAAAACCCCATGACCGGCGAGGAACAGAGCAAACTAATATGAATCTTGATAATGTCTTTTACTAAACAGGATAATACTGGTGTATGTCAGCGTAATAGTTTCTCACGCTGCTCCTAACTGCCGAGAATAAATCCTGGATGGACACAGTGTGTGCGGGGTGATCTGAGGGTGAATCTCACAAAAAACATGCCTGGTTCATATTTCAGCCCAACATCAAAAGGCGATTTATAGGATTATTATGATTTGTAGCTCTGTACCATTATTTTCATGAAAATTATGCACACATTCTTTAGCATAATCATTGAAATACTGGATTTAAACAAAATCTAAATCTAAAATAAAATACATCACAAAAATAACTCAACCGTAAAATCATTACACTTGAGTTCATTTATTTTTATATTTTGAATACATATTTAATATTCAGATTAATGTAATAAAATGAAGATCCTTAGTCATGATAAAATAATGCACAAGATATTTCAGCCCAATATTAAAAGGAAAAACATATATATTTAACTATTTGTAGGGCGATTATGATTTACCATTACTTTCATAAAAAATTATGCATATTTTCTCATGTATAATATTTATTCAAAATATAAAATAAATACGATTAAAACATTGACATCTTATTTGACTTACTTTTGAAGTGATTTTTAAAAAATATTTTGATTAAATTAAATTAAATAATCAAATTAAAATCGTTACAGTCATGCACATTTGACCAATGAATTTCCATGACTTTTAAGATTTCATATTTCAGCCCAATATCAAAAGTATATATTTTGCTGTATGTGTAGGATCATTATGATTTCTAGAGTTGTACCATTGTTTTCACAAAAATGCATAATTAAAAACATAACATAAAAATACATCACAGAATTAACTCAATTAAAATGTGAATTATTTGTCCCATTAAAACATTTATGTTTTGAGTGATATATATTTATTTTATATTTTGAATAAATACTTTTAACATTCAAACAATATTCAGATAATAAAAAAGTAATACATTTATGATTCACTAAACAATGTAACATTTTGAAAAGGTCCTTACATCTCCAGGGTCTCCATGACAGTCGGAACTGCGTTAAAAATGATCTGCAATGGTCTTTAAACAAAATGTAATTTGTTATTTCTTTCCCCTGAGTCACGCGTGTCATATGACCAGGGCATGTGCGTGAGATCCACCCGCTACAGTCGAGTGAGTGTATCCGTGTTGACGGCTTGTCATGGTGAGAGGTGAGAGAGCGAAAAGTTGTCAGTGCAAAAAGTTTGTGTGCGAACGTCAATCTGTACTGTACCTTCAACACAGGCCGCGAGCCAGTTACTAACTAGTGTGCGTCGGGGAGGCTACATCTGCTGAACTCGCAGTATTCCCGCCTGTCGAAATCACCGGACTCAAGGCAGCTGAGGTTATTCTCGTCTACTCTGGGCTATGAAACTACTTCTGCTTTTATATTTGGTGTTGGTCATAACTGACCACTACATCTGGTATTTACAGTACCGATAAATAATACGTTTCTCTCACTGGATTTCTTGATGATAAATACATACATATACAGTATATATATATCTCACACACAGGACACGTCACGTCATAATACACACCATCGAAACCTCACAGGATAACACTGGTTTTCCATCCATAGTATATAACAAACTAAACAGATAAACAAAAAGGAGAGTATAGATCATTCTCACATATTGACAAAGATTTGTTGTAGTACAGCAGTTACGTGATGTGATATGAAACTGTGGACAGTTGCAGTTTTTACACAAAAGAAACAGGAAGTCTGACGCCAGGCAACAGCGTTCAGTCCAAGTGTTCTTCATACACAGTGTCACAACCTGACAACACGACACAACATTCAGAGTGAATGAATAACAAGCTTAAAATCAGCTCGGGATGACATCCACCGCTGATGAGTTAATAATGACTTGCACCATAATGTGGAGCAATTAAGGATCATCACGTGGGGGCAATTTGTCGTTGCTCAGGCAGTCTTGTTTTTCTTCTTTCCTTAATATTGTTGATTGATTGCAGTCTTTAAGTCTGGCATTCATTTAAAATACATAGGGATTTCAACATCGCATGAATTGTGGCAAGCCTCCAACTCTAAGAACACATCCCAGAAGGCACTTACATCAGCTTATCAAAACATACTTTTTTGTTTTATTATATTGAGAACACGTGGATAGATGATATCTTTCATCTCCAAACATTACTAGATAACCAGGTGAAGTCCAGGTCATATTTCACTCCAAAATCAAACATCAACAAAATATATGGTGTCTATTTTGCACTATGGCATTATATATTCTTGACAATCAAACCAATGCTTTCATAAATTGTCAATACCGTTATGTATCTCAATATCTTTTATTCATTTTTTATAAAAATGTAATGAATTGGAATATATAGTCAAACCAAAAAATATTCAGACACCAGATATCTTTTTTTACTAGTGGGTGCAGGACACTTTTATGTAAGTGAGGCTAGCAAAATAAAGTAAACTGTGACATAGTATGCCCAAAAATTCTTCATACAGTGGACTACCGTAAAATGCATAAAAATTTGGGTCCAAAATTACTTTGACCTGACCATGTTTTGCTTCAGTGTTTTTTCTTTAATTGCTAATGTGACCTTTTACACCACATACTGAACAAAATGAAGCATTGCTTGGTCACTGGTTGACCTGAATATTTTATTACCATTTTCTAAACTATAGCGAATAAACTGTGATAATGTGAGAAAATGTTGAAGGTGTCTGAATACATTTTGGTGTGACTGTTTGTGTGTGTATATATTAATGCTGTCAAATCGATTAATCGCATCTAACATAAGTTTGTTTATGCAATAAGTGTGTGTGTGTGTATATATATATATATATATATATATATATATATATATATATATATATATATATATATATATATATATATATATATATTCTATTTACATACATAGTATATTATATATATATGTGTGTGTGTATATACACATACACACACACAAACGTACATTCTATATACAGATAAATTATATAAACACAAACTTTAATGTTTGATGCGATTATTCGTGATTAATCATTTTGACAGCATGATTCTTTACATTTAATTCAGTATAAATTGCAGTAAAGCATAGATATGACTTAATTTTCTTTATGTAAAATAAAGTTACTTTCTAATTCTTTCTTTAGATTCTGCAGTAAAATGTGACCCCGACATATTCTTGACATATTTTGTGATATTCACCCAATTATTTCAATAATTAACCATTATGTTGCCTTGGGATTGTGCAAATGAGAACATGGAATCACATCTTAACCCTTAATACGATTATTCTATAGTAACATTCAGAAAAGTTCAACCAAAGATACTATAAAAACACGAATACTAAGAGTTGTGAAAACTTGATTTGGCAACATTGCTCTTTTAGTATTCTCACGTCTCGAATAGCATTTTAAAGTCAAATGTTCACAACAGTCGTCTCAGCACAGTAACTCACAAGACATCACAGGCCTCTCTGAATGCATGAATCCGCCCAACATCGACTCCAATTTCATAACTTAACGGGTTAAGTTAATACCTTTACTACTGCAGACAACACAATATTGACTGATACATTAAGCTCCCTTTTTCTCTGTCTGCATCATCTTTTTTCCGTTGAAAAAATTCAAGGCCTGAGCAGCTCTCAGAAAAGTAGCTTTCCCATCCTTATTTTTCAGTGCAGTGATGCAACTTGAGGAGCTTTAGGGGGGGAAAAAAATTAACAACCTTGCAAGTCTGCAGTGTGGGTGAACACTGTAGGCTAGAGTAACTACTGTCTTTACAGTCACTGGGTCCAGATAGTATAATCTCCAAATTACTCATGCTATATCTGCTTTGCTGGATGCAGAGTTCTTTCTGGGTAGCGTCGCATTGGTGAGTGTGTTGCTTCTTTGTCATTATCGCTCTAACCACCCTCCACCGAAGTCTCGATGCTGTGAAACCAAGGATGAATGAGTCACGGCTCAAGTAATTCAAAGCACGGCCAAAGCATACATACAAGCTGCTTGATATTATGCAAAACACGCATTCGCCGACACCAGGAGACAAATTAATCCACATCTGGACGCACATTGTTACGGTTACACACACATAGTTGACAAAATGTCTGAAATGTCTTCTTTTGTCATTTCAAAAAAGTCGGCTTATGCGTGAGGCATCATAACAAACCACTGGCCCGCTCTAGAGGGATGCGGTAAAGTGAGTGGCCTAATCTCGCTGCTGAACATACGGTGAGAGCGCCTTGTCCCTTGACCTTTTTTCACAGCTGGCAGCTTTTCAAGACCGTGGACTCCGCTGAACCTGGCAACATATGCCGCTTGGCTTAACGGACCATGCTGGGGTCCGTCCGCGCTTCGCTGTCCAAATAATCCCACACTCAAAGGCACATCAGTTGCGTTTCTCTCAAGGCCCCGCCTTTCCCACAGAACTATGATGTGCATTAATCTACTTAATCTGTTGTAGTGAAGTTAACAGACAACACAACAGAGTCCAAGCCTATTTCCTCCAGGAAGGATTCGTGCTAACGCGAGAAGCTGTGGGCGTTCCGTGTGCTCCTGTCTGCAGTTCTATGGTTTTGATATAACTGGATTAATCAGAGGGGGAGAAAACATGCATCAGCCCAAAACACATGGCTAATGCACAACACTCTCTGAATTAAACATGGCCCGAAACAAACTGCAGAGGCTGACAGGAGAGTACGAAGAGGAAAAAAACAAAACACTATTACGCCTAGAACTCCTTGAGTGATTCAGAAAACTCCTTTAGCGTAACAAGACATCCGATTAAAGAAGGAGAGCTAAATTTGTGGGGGAAAGTAAAAGCGCTCACTGCTGGAGTTGATCGGCGGCACAGATGAATGACCCAGATGCTGGAGCGAACGTTGCGTTGTCTGTTTTCTGTTTGGCTAACAAAACACCCAGCTGTTCTCGAAGATGATATCCCAGCATTTGATAAAAGAAGCTGTATGCAACATGGCAAGAGTGGCCTTAGCTTTTGGGTCACAGCTTGCTGTTGCAATGTAGCATTGACAGCCCTGTATGGGCAATCACAAGGCTTTCTATTCACTTAAAAGGACCTACTTGAGTATTGTGCTCATGGGAGTGAATGAACCACAGAAGGACGGATTCCGACTAGAACGGGCGTTAACAACAGGTTACAGTTACACAACAATCAAATCACTTATGATATCTCTTAATTTGCATTAAAAGTATGCATCGTGAGGCGAGCAAAATTAATGTTTTCTGCTTGATAATGGGTGTTTTCATCCACAGATGTGACATTAACCATTCTGCTTCCACTCCTCAGATGACAAGTTTCCGTCTTTGTTTTAAAAGGTCAAGTAAATATCAGTCAGGTGTATTATCTGCTTCCTCTAGACATAGATGGCAGTCCGGGAGATGATTGACCCGTCTCGTTGAGACTCCATGTCGTCATCCAGGTAAGGAGCGCACTCGTCCTCGTGCCGGTGGATTTGGTAGCTGGGCGGCAGCCCGCTGAAACGGTCGTATCTTTCGTCCTCTTCCTCTTCCTCCAAGCTGTCGTTTAGGGCGTCGAACTTCCTGCGCTCCGCTTCATTCAGCTCACCGCTCAGCAGGATGTCATGGGCAGTTGGCGTGCTGGCGGTCATGTGCGGGAACTCATTGCATTTCTCTGTCAGGGCTCCCGGCTCGCTTTCACGGTACGTGTAGATCGGGCCGTTGTTGTTGGCTCCTGTGCCGTTCTTACTGGCCTTCTTTCCTCCAAAAAGACGTGTTTTGTTGCCGTAAGCGCCCTGCTCACCGTCTCCCGAATATCCATTCTGCTGTCGGCGACTTCGCATCACTAACACGGTGACCAGCGCGCCGACCAAAACGAGGGCCAAGAAGCTGCCCAGGATGGCTCCGGCCACCACGCCTGCACTGGAGGGGTCTTCCGTCGACTCTGCAGAGGAGGGGAGGGGCACATATGAGGAAGTTGCTGCTTGGTGGTGGGAGCTATTCTTCACCATACATGGTGTACGATTTGGTTCAGTTTTAGACTGTGAAATGGTTTTTGGCTGCCCCCAGTTCCCAGCTACAAGTCCTATGGTGTGAGCCAAGTTTGCCGGATCCGCTCTCGGTTCTCGAGTCAAGAAAACAACACAAACGTCCGTTCCTTCTACGCTCGGGAGCTGACCAGGTGAAATTACACTTCACACAAAGAGAGTAATAAAGAGAAACACACAGATGGAGAAGGGATGTAAAGATTATGTCACAGTATGGTCATGCAAAGAGGAAAAACGTAAGTTATGCTGGAAACGCAGCCTTCCAGCTAACGTCAGCTAATTGGTCAGTTTGAGTATTCCCACCAAATTCCCGGTTTTGTGTCCAAGTCACAAACACTAAAGGAACACCTGCTTCAGGAAGGATTAGCCCCATTTC
Source organism: Gobiocypris rarus (assembly GCA_023029165.1). Taxonomy (NCBI): domain Eukaryota; kingdom Metazoa; phylum Chordata; class Actinopteri; order Cypriniformes; family Gobionidae; genus Gobiocypris; species Gobiocypris rarus. The sequence continues at coordinate 31,775,750 of CM040919.1, read as the reverse complement.
ATGCTGCAACCCACAAGGCCTGCATGGAATGTGCTGCTGAGGTAGTCTGGACACAAAGTGATTTATATATATATAAAGTGGTGAAGTCAAGAGTAATTATATTTACAGTCTGATTTAATCAAAAGTTTTCTGAATGGGCCTGTCTGTGCAACTTCTAGAACAGTAATAGTGCTTTGCAAGTCAACTGAATTGATTTTGATTACATTACTGTATTACACGAGTCAATATATTACAAATGCTGGTCATACAGCTAACCTTATAAATATGCAAAGCAACAGAATTAGGAAAAAGTGCACGAGTTTGAGGTTTTGTAAGAAGCTCAAATGGATTAAAAATATACCACGTTCACTCATTTAAAAAAAAGCTTGATTCTGGTAAAAAAGTGATGGATGTCAGTGCAAAGCTTTTTGCTAAAATGCTAAGGTTTTGTAGGTGCCAAGGTATTGCTATGTGGTCTCTTAAATTACTCTTAAATACAAGAGCACACTTTCCTCAGCAAGACGCACAATTTGAGTGCCATTGAATGTTCAGAGTAGCTCTACCAGTGCAGGAGTTTGAGTTTTAATCATTCAAAAAGACTCACAAACTTACATTACTATTCTGAATCAATAGAAATAGTTATGGATCAAGTCGTATAGTTGCAATGTATATGTGTTGCTAGGAGAATCCTAATTATTCTGCTGTGGATTTGTTTCAAACTAGCGAAGCAACAAAATGCAAGTTACTCAATATTAACTTACTGTTTATTGTTGTATAAAAGCAATTTGCAACTGTGCCATTGGTCTGAATATAATTATGAGGGTCAGAGTAACAGTGACTCTAGCCTAAGCAAACAGCGCTATTGAAAAAAAAACTAACGCTTTCTATGTTGTTTAATTCAAAGGCCACATAGCATGCAAACTCCTCTAAACGTATGCCTTGCTCTCGGTCAAGCAATCACCAATTCCACCTCCTGCAATTTCCCCTGTTACCATGACAATTTGAGTCATTACGGATTCAGTCTACTAGAAACAAGTCGAGAGGCTTTTTTCCCAAAAATCATGCAGTTTCTGCTCATGTTCGCTTTCGCTTTACGGCCTCTAGAACTACTGAAAAGTGTTTCATGAAAAGACTGAATAGTAGACTACTGATGAAAATATATGTGTGAATATGTACACGTACATACAATTTCTTCCCACACATTTGGATACGACTTAATATTCCCTGCAATATAACAAGCATACAGTCTCCCACACACTTTTTTTTTCTTCGCTCCTCTGCTGGTTTGTTTTATCCTGGGAGATAGAGAGGTGCTAAAAGAGCTCTTTCTTAGGATACCCTGTTCCATTTCGCCGTGCCTCGCAGTCCACTGCCATTAAAGTCTCTTCAAGCTCCGCTGCTACTGAAAACAGGCTCGTATGTGGGACAAAGACACACACGGACACACACACATACACACAACTACACAACCGGCTAACATCCCCAATCTCTCTTAACCTCACTCTCCTGTCGCTATCTCTGCCAGATGCCACGGCTCAGGATCCATTATTCATTGGCCTGGCAGACAGTATCCGTGAACCCTACGGACGCCATCTAACTCTGAGACTGAGACAAAAGACAAAGGTGGGTTGCGGAGAGATACAGCTTCCCTTCACCATGATTCTGGATACAACCGAACAACTGACTTGTTACCTCTTGACTGCTCTTGTTCTGGGGCAGTACACTAGGGACATTTTCGATTTTAACGACTGTGCATTTTTAATAGGCCGCAGTGTGAGGACTTAACCTTTTCTTGGTTAAATTTAAGATATTGTTATGCAAATGATGGCACTTGGCCAACAGGAAAGTCTCACAGTATTGATCTTCTCCAGGGCTAATAAAACATTGAGCCGCCAAATTTACTAGCACAACTCTTTATGAGTGTTATTGAAAAAACACTGAGTTCCTACACATTGAGAGCGAACCTTAGAGAGTTGTGGAAGCTGTTAAAGGTCATTATTGTCTAAGAATGTTGATGGGCTTGAGAACAAAGCACCTCTTCAGCCCTCATGACCTTTAACTTGTCCGCTATGCTCCTCAAGTGCCATAACTACAGCGCATTATTATTCTGCCGCACTCTGTTAATGGCATGCTACAAAACCGTTCAACATTAAAGTCAGTTTTCCTGCATGCATACATAGCAGGAATCTGTTGCTTGGTTGCACACGTATTAACGCTAATAATGTGAGAGAGCAAAAAAATTTTTGACAACTTTATTAACACATATATAGAGTGCAACAGCGCCTGCTCAATTTTTTGAGCTGTGGTATTTTTCATTCATTTTTCTCATAGGGATTTAAACACAAGTCTTCAATAAACGGTTTTACCAAACCAACCAGTAACAGGGTGAATTACAACATTATAAACCTTGATTTGAAGCCAGAAAAATAATAATTAAAATGGAAAATCAGACAAAAAGACAAAGGTACAAGACTGTGTACATAACAGCTTTAATGAAGGAAAGAACTATAATCCCCATGAAGCATTCCAATCAAATAAAAACAATGGAGAACTTGATTTAAAGATGTTTTTTTTATGTAAGGAATAACTGATGATGGGCCGTTGATTTCTTAGAAAAATAATGCACACCAAAGGTGGAAATGCGGTCACTACGTAAAGCGGAGTGTGAATTACCTCAGTCTGTGCGTCTCTCTCAACAGTGTTTGGCAGCGACGTCTACTAACACGAAACTGTAAGAACAGCGCTCGCTTGTGAGAAATGTCATGTAGCTTTTAAGTTGCTAAACTATTACACTGATAAAATCGCCGTTTCTGCACGAGTGTGTGTTCGTAATCTACTGTGTCTGTGTGGGAGAGCGGGGAGAAAGAGAGTATGTGCTTTTCGTACATAATAAAACATATTTTTGTGGCAAAAAACTAATAATTTGTTGTTTTTAACATATTGTTTACTATATTTATTTGCTTGGTCAGTGTCGTTGTGGGTTTTGGTTCTTTTGCTGTTGTCGGCTATAAAGACATAACTGAAATCATTTGAAATCAAGTGATATGGAACTGTAATGCGATCGAGACCTGCCTGGAGCTACTTTTGCCATGCTTTTCCCTGAAAATAATTGCACATCTTAGAACATTCGTCAACCAATCAGATTCAAGCCAAGTAGTATACACTTATATATAGAAACAATATGTTTTACATTTATTCCAAAATACAAATATTTAAGTAGTTTTATAGCGACTGACTTGAGTACAGTAATTCATGGTGCTTCATGCAAGCGGGCGTTCGCTACAGAGATCTTTTGCTGTGATTTGCTTGTGGTGATTGATGTCATTTTCTTTACAGAATCGTGGGTAATGCAGTCTTTCCACCAGGAATCACACTGTTATGCGATTCTTTAAAAAATAAGTTGTATTGATACAAACTGATGGCTTCAACAAAAGCATATGCCATCAATTTACAACCTTGGAGATCACAGTTTAACTTTCTTTAAAAGGTCTCATCATTAGAAATCAATCAGAAACTTAACTTACGGAACATATGCAAGTTGCATTATGCATATGCAAGTTCTCCATATGATGCGTCATCAGTTTCCTGCTAGAATTAATAAACTCGCGCTTGTTTCAACAACAAGACGGCACCTTTCCCAAGGCACAAGTATACGCTAAGTATAATTACAGCATTCAGGGTAGTAATTTATGTCATTATTCATGTTTTTTCTAACCTATAGGTTGTAGGTAGAGAATACTTGGCACTCTACAAGCTGATTGCTAGCAGAGCTCTATACTGAGAAGCCACAAAGGCGTCCGCTTTTCACTCGACTATAAATGGTTCCCATTTATAAAATAACACAACAACTACCCCAGGTAGAACTACAACCCCTATGGAAGCAATCAATCACACAACAACAGCGTACCCAAAGCGATCTGCACATGCACCGCGTGAGTGCGATCATTATATTCTAATTTATTTCTGCTAAAATACACAGGTTTTTGGCAGTACAAAAGGAAAGGGATGATGGATGGAACAAACACAGACAGATCGCATTTCCTTTGACTGTAAGGGATAGGCTCAAATCTCAGCCGTGGCCTGCGGTGGCCCCTCCTTTCCGGAGTCTCACACGTCCTGTATTGATTTATTGGAGAACTCAGGGCACATACGTTCAGCTCACACCAACCTCTCTTGCTGTCCTCCTAGAGCCTGGGCTAACTGACAGGTGACGTGGTGACCACTAATGGTGCTGCCAAAAGTGATACGGGGAATTGTCCTAAGGGCTGACTGACCAAAGAGTTGAGTTCTACACAAAGTAATTACTTGAAAAATACTTAGAAGGCCCAGTTTTGATGCATAATTGAGTGCGTACATCACTAGGTCATGTGCAATGCTTGCTAGAAAGTGTTAAATCCAACAGATTTCAATGTATAATTGGGCTTTAAGCAGATCCTAATATCCCTATTGTCAGAGAGACTTGTTTCCATACTAGAACACACACACGCTCACGGGGTTGACGGCTTAAAGAGCATGGAGCGGTAGAGCTTCTCTGGAGGAGGATGGTATTTCTGACATGCACGTTTCTCAATTTCGATCTGTGGCAGGAAATAATCCCAGGGTGCCTATCTTGATTTCTTTTGTCCTGCTAAAGTCACCATGTGCACTGTACATCAAAGACCCGGGTGTAAGCATGGCTGAGTGGATTACAACACCCGGATAAAAAGAAAAAACCTTGCAACCTCGCCAGGTCTTGGGTCGAACATGAGTTTTCTAAAAATGTCATAACATGAAAAATAGGCTAGGTGATGAATCATAAATCATGCACAAATATATATATATGTATATGTGTGTGTGTGTGTGTGTATATATATAAGAGACCAAATACAATTATATTTTGCATTTTTACACTAACTATGTATGACTTTCCCCTCATTCATTCTCAATTATCCCCACCAAAGTGTGTAGACACTGCCTCCTGGCCTCATCAGAGGAAACGCCCCTGATACACACACACACACACACACACACACACACACACGTCTGGTTCACTATCTTTGTGGGGACTCTCCATAGACGTAATGTTTTTTATACCGTATAAACTGTACCTTCTATCCCCCTACACTGCCTCTGCCCCTAAACCTACCCATCACAGGAAACATTCTGCATTTTTACTTTCTCAAATAAACTCATCCTGTGCGATTTATAAGCCTTTAGATGGCTGGTCCCCACAATGTAGGTGATCTCAGGTTTTACTGACATTTGGTCCTCACAGTGTAATATAAACAAGGGCACACATACACACACACAAACACACACACACACACACACACACACACACACACACACACGTTCTCCAACTCAAAACTCACTTTGCATCATCGTATCATCGCTCTGAAATGTTTATAGAACTCTCTGCATGACATTTTTTAATCTATTAAAATGACTTGGTAAAAACATTTACAAAATATAAGACAAAATATTACTTTGTTAAATAAATGAAAATAATTAGACTTGAGTTATTATTATTATTAACTAGACTTCACTTTTTGCATTGCACGTTTTGATTTGAATTGACTGTATGGTTGAAATGCCAGCTCCTCTGATTGAGTAAAATACGAACACCCTTTTGAATAGAGATATATATTGAATATCATCAAAAGGTTGGAACATATTAAGATCCATTTATCGGCCAGCCCTTCATGCAGAGCACAAGTTTATTAGAGAGAAGGTTCAGGTAATGACGAATAATGACAGATAACAGGATTGTGGAAGCAGTAGAAATCACTCAGCTAAGCCAGGCTAACTACAGCTAAGCTGTAAAAAGAATCCTGTAATGATTTTTCAACAGTTCATTGCATCCGCCATCACATCAGTGTCAACATCCATGAGAAATTCGTGAAAAATGTGCCATTGTCCCATTTCAGACAGGCTGCTCCTCATAATCCACTCAGAAAAGAAGACTACTCTCCCAAAGAAAATCGAGTGGAGTAATGAGAGTCTGAAAACTAAATGTTTATGAAAAATCGCAGCCAGTTCCAACTGGCTAGACACGGCGTGCATGCAGTTTTTGAACATTAAAGCATCGGTATATGTGGCGTGGCAGATTCTAAACTCTGACATGTGTACGGAAATGCTGAAAGAGAATGAAGGAGCGGATCAGTAAAAATGGTGCTTTTAAGTAAGCCTCCATTGATTCAGATGCCTGAGATGCACCGCTTGATACATCTTTAAAGCGCTCCGAGCTGCACTTCTAGGGTAGTTTACACAAGCGATGAATCACAAACTTCGCAAAACAGCTTTGATAGTCAATTTAGCGTTGTTTGAAAAGAAATCTGATTTTTTTAAAAAGGAAAAACATTTTAATTAAAAGAATACATAATTAAATCTTAGTTTCTAAATGTCTAATAATGTTCATAAATACTTAAATGTTCTGCATGAATCATTAATCCATTGCTTATTTAAGGAAAGCCCAATAAATCATTAGAATCCGTCCAGGTCAGAAAGGCAGCCAAAAGAAAGACCTTAAGAAAGCCTAATTTTTTATTCTGTAATTGATCAAAGCAGAAAAAGGCAACCTGTTGAGCCCTCGTGTTTCTACTGTGAGCTCTAAGGTTTCGGAGTGTCTGTAATGAGCCCTAATGATAGACGGTGTGGGCTAAGAGCCAGGTAATCTTGGCAGCCCACTTTTCTGACATTTCACTTAATGTTAGCAGGGTGATATCTCCTCGCCCTCTCGTTGCCTCTTTCTTTGTCTCGGTTTTCTCTTGCTAAGCCGTGGCGATAAGCTTCATCTAGGTGTCAGTCGGCTGAGGTCTTTCCCTCGCCTTATCTCACATGCTGAGTTTCAGACATTGTTTTCACACCGCAAGGCTGAAGACGCCACAGGTAAGAGCGCAAGTGCCAGAACAACTGTTTGATATGATATGAAAGCTCTGAGAGGGGGAATACATCAAATCAGATCGAGTACACAACCACATATTCAGGACTGGAGGGACCAAAAGAAATAATTTAAAGATGAAGTGTGTTTTTAGATGTTTATTCAAAAGTCAACTAGAAGCTTTGGTGCTGATCTATGGCCGAGCATCCATGAAAAAAATAGAAAATATTCTCCATTCATTTCATCCAATCAAAAAAATAACAATTGAGATTCGGGAACCTCTCAATACGCAGAACAAGTTGAACATGCGTGTATATCCAATTTGATATAGAGAGCTGGCTAATAAGACATTTGTCGGTTGATTTCCGTAAAAAAAAGTTCCAGTTCATTATAAATTATAAAGGTTTACCTTTAAGAGCAAGCCATTGAAGACCCGTACAATTGAGCATTAATCTGAATATGTAGTAATTACAGAACCGGATCTGATGGTTAAGATCATCAAGGAATGCAGTGGAGTGATGCAGTCTGTAATCAGCACTGCATGAGCTAATGTTTCGATCCTGAAAATCATTTCACTCTTTCTCCCAATGTCCTTGTTGAAAAGACCAGCTTAGAGTAGAAAAGATTCTTTTTTAGTTCATGTTTGGTGCTGGTCTTCACGATGGACCAGTATAACCATGCTATTTACCCAGAGGGTTGAGACGAAATCATCGGAAAAGAAGGAAGGTCAAGATGAATTCATATTTTATATCTTGACTCATGAATATGAATTATCCAATGTAATTTCTAGATGTAAAGCAGATATGGACAAACGCACTAGCCATAGCAGGATTATCGCTCTTGTAAATCTTTTGTTTTGTCATAAAGTTGGTTGATGTGGTTGTGTTCAATTTGGTTACTTTGCACTGCGGCAAAGCAAAAGAAAATTGTCAAAATATGATAATTATTTCGACAGCTGGCAAGATGGGTCTAAGAGCATGGTCTTTCTGGTAAAGCTAGTTGACATGATGCCTTCCTGACCAATGAACTCGTGCATTCAAAACAAAATGGTCTTTTCAGCAGGGACATGCCTTGAGTGCTGTTTTAAGCTGTGAATGCACTAGCATGCATGCGCCTGTGTCTGTCTGCAAAAACTCAATAGTTTGTTTTCTTAAGTGCAGCCACTACCAACCCCAATAAATGGTCCCAAGATTCAGCCAAGAATTTAAGCAGCTAAACGGCCTCTCAATTTCCCCAAAAGAGCCTACAATGAAAGCCTTCAGTTTTCTGCATTAGCTGTCTGAAAATGGCTAAGGAGGGGAAAGAAATGAGGAAACACTCCTTCTTGGCAAGCTGCATGATTAGTCTGTTAGCTGGCACAAGCCACGGTCTCCCCCCTTTCTAGGCAGGAGGAAAACGGGAAGAGAAAAAGAGAGTGAATTCAACTTCAGGACAATTCTGTCTTGGGGATGTTCTTAAAAACAGACCTCCTTCCGTTCTTTTCTTGCTTTTTATGCAAAAGCACATACACGCACACACACACAATTCTCTCCAGCTAGGCTCTTGGGCCCACTGGGAACCAGTGCAATCTAGCCTCATTCACGTGTACAGTTGTAGGAGTTGAGGGTTTTAAATTCCTTTTGCATCAGCAAGTCTCGTCTGCATTCCACTGAGCTTTGTCATGGTGTGGCATTCGTGTCTGCATTTGTATTAGGCCCTGTTTACACCTGACTTAATGACTTAATTGAAATACACATGGTGCAGTACAATACCAGCTCAAATTGTGGCTGGTAAAAATGAAAATTGAGGCTGGGTAGTGAACAATTCAAAGTGAATTATCCCCTATGTGTTCTCTGTTGGATAAAAAAAACCTACCTAGCTTAAACCAACCTTAATGAGTTTTAGTGCTGGTTTTAGCTTATTTAAACTGGTCTCCACTGGCCAAGGATATAGTCTCAAAGCCTGATCAAATCGGTCTAGTTGATATCCCACCCTGCCCAACTGAAGAGTGTCCAAAACCCATCTATAACCAACAAAACTTACAAACTTAACCAGCCTGGCCAAATTGGAAGACTAATGGCAGCTTAAACCTGGTAAGACCAGAAATCTACTCTCATTAGAATTTTTTTTTTTACCAGTAGGATGTGCATGATTGCTATCACACCCAAAAACAGTTTAAACCATGCCCAAGGTCTTCCAGTTTGTGCAAACTGGTCAGACCGGTCAGTTTTTATGGTTTTAGAGGGGTTTGGGAAATTTTTCAGCTTGTCAGGGTTGGAAATGAGCTAGACTGACCAACTAAACACCAGCTTCTCCAAGTCTCCCAGCCGAGAAAACTGAAATTTAGCCGGTTGGTCTAGCTATCCTGACCAGCTGAAAAGCATTTCTTCATGCGGCTAGCATATTTTTCCAAATGATTTTAATGGGAACGCCGCATTATTAAAAACGGCATGAGCGTAACGAGGCTGAGCGCGCTGCGTTTTTTGAAGTTGAAGAATGTTCAGCTTTGAGTAAAACGCAGCGCTCATCACTGTCACTTTTCACCCAGCCGTCCAATCACAAAAACGCTTTGGTGAACACGCGGTCTAAGTTCTCCCAAATGAAATAGGCTGGTTAAGTTGGTCAGCTTTGATGATTTTATTTGGGTTTTGGATAAGCTTCATATGATCAGGGTGGGAGATCATTTTAGATTGACCAGTTAAGGCTGGGAGACCAGCTAGACCATCTAAAACCAGTTAAAACTAGCAAACTATTTAGGATGGTTTAAACTGCTTGTTTTTAGCAGTGTATTTAAGTGTATTAAAGGAAAGTATCAAAAATCACGCATACAGTCGAGTACTTCTCTGCCACAGGCGCATTTCACTAACAATCTGTCATCATGATAGTACTCATTCCCACTCAAACAACTCATCAGAAATCGCAGGACTTTTGGCTGTGCAAAACCTCACACAAACAACCAGATAATTCACAATGCAGTGACTTAGCCTCTGTGACAATCCACTGTTATGAACAGCAACGGTGAATGTATCAAGCGAAGGTACGTGAATGTTTCAGCGAGGACCAGGCGTCCTCATGACTGTGATAAAACTCTCCCCTATAATACCGTTGTGAAAAGGGAAAAAACATTAGAACAACATCCCACACTTTCTCGCTACAGTGCGCCTACAAAGAGCCTTTGTTCTCCCACAAGACAATTGAAATATCCAAAAGGATTCCCACGGATTCTAAATGCGGCTCTTGCGCTTGCCTTGGCATGAGAAAGTGCCAAAAGCACAGTGGCTCGCGGGCCTACACGCGTCCATTTAGTGAAGCAGCCACTCCATAGCTGATCGTCAACGGCTAACGTTTTAAGAAATGGAACATCAAGACAGCGTTGTGCATTAATGCGTACACAAAATATGTGCGAGTGTGCGTTTCAGCACGACAAAGCTGTAAGGAAAAAAGAAAAGCATGCACGGAATAGAGAGGAAAAGAACAATAGAATTTTTTTCTATTAAGAGAGGTTAAACAAAGATACAACAGTACTGTGTTGTTAGGTATGGTGAAGAGGGAAAAGAAAACAAGTGAAAAGAAGAAATAAAAAGCAACCCGGCAAACTGGCTCACACCAAGTGACTTCACATAGTACAAAGACTTCTGGAGAAAATCCAGGTTAGGCAGGCCAACTAGAAACCCAACCACTAAGTAAGAAACCCAACCACCAAGTCTGGCTCTTAAAGCACACCCACATTAGAGAAGTGTACATGAATACCAAAATGTATCTGTATGTAGTAAGGAGAAACCCTTATCCCACATTTTGTGTCCCTTCTACATGCGAGTGAGGTGGCGTGCAACACCGTGTCCTAACCAGGCATAAAATGCTTTAGCTCACTGCGCCTGGTTAGGATACTGTACTTGAGCACAGACCCGTGAGTGCATGTGTCATTCCTGCATTTCACTCACCAATGACCGTAGCGGAAAGCTCTTTCTTGCCTGAACCCAGACTGTTCTTCACCTCGCACACGAAAGTGGTGTTCACCGTTTCGTCCACCTTCCTCACCAGCAGCCGGTTCTGATCCACCCGTACCGAAGGCGGCAACTGACCCGACGCACTGAGGAAACATCAGAAAACTGCATTTCTAGCTAGTCTTTGATAGCATGCTGTTTTTTTCATATCTTGTTAAACATGTTTTGAGACATTTACTGATTGCATAACAATGATTGCATGTATTTTTTACAAATGTGCTTTTGTGTGCTGTTTTTTTTTTTGACACTTTAATGCACACTATTATAATAAGGCCTACTCCATTTGAAAATGTGCCAAGTAAATCTGTAAGTGTGGCATATTTTGTCAACTAACTTGAAACTTTGCAATCAAACGGCTACATCAAAGTGTCAAACAATAAGTCTTGCTAATAAACTTTGTTTCTCGATCTGTATCGATTCATGTTCTCTTTTGTTTTGGTGAGAAAATGAAATTTAAGCAGTGAAGCGTTAATAGGCTGTTGTTGTTTCATACCGCAGGCAGAGATGCTTCCTCAATTCAGAGCCAATTAGCCTGTGGCTGGTGTTAGCAGCGAATCTGCCATATTTGACTCCGTTTCAGTCATATTGTTGATAGAGCAACAGCACATAAATATAAATATGAAATATGGATTCTCTTCACACTAAATAAATACTAATGCTAATAAAAACAAATGGAAACAAATCTTGCTTATTCCTGTTTTGAGTACATTCTGTAATCATTTACTCGCCCTCGTGTCGTTCCAAGCTGAATGCTTTCTTTCTTCTGTCGAAGGAGCTATTTAGCAGAATGTCTAATCAGCTATTTTATATGTATATATGTGAATATATATTACTATATATATGTAAGTACACTGTGCCAAAGTCTTAGGCTCGCTCGTATTTTTACACACAAAAAGTGGGTTATTTATATATTTTGCTGTAGCTTGTCAGTAGGAAATATCAGTTTACATTTATAAATTAATTGCCATTCATTTTAATAATCCAGTGAGATTTTTGTACGCATTTAGAGTCTGACAATAGTATCTATGCTCCACATGGAGATCTGATCTTATCTTCATCGAGTCTGTCTGTGATTACATGAAGAAACTGAGATGGACTAAATCCAGAAGAACTATGGCAACATCTCCCAGACACTTGAAGAAACCTTCCTGCAAAACTGCATGAATAGGTGTAGGAATAGATGCAGATGACAAAAGCGGTTTTAAATGCAAAGGGTGGTCACCCCAAATATCCATTTGATTTAGTTAATTGAAGTTAATTCATAAATAAAAGCTATTTATGTTATTATTTTTGACAGCATTCTCACTTTAAAGCATTCTGACAAGTGCCTAAACTTTTCAACAGTACTATAGTTATGCAGGAAGGTTTCCTCAAGTGTCTGGGAGACGTTGCCTGAGTTTTTCTGGATTTAGTCTTTTTCTTCATGTAATCACGGACAGACTCGATGATGGTGAGATCAGATCATATCGGCTGCTGTCAGACTTCTTATGCATAAAAATAAATAAATAAAATAACTGGATTATTACAATTAATTGCAAAATAAATGTTTGGAAATGTAAACTGATATTTCCTACTGACACACTACAGTAACATATATAAATCAAACACTCTTTTGTGTGAAATATATATATACACACACACACACACACACACACACACACACACACACGTTGTGTTTCCATGTTTTATGGGGACATTACATAGCCGTAATGGTTTTTATACCGTATTAACTATATATTCTATCCCCCTACACTGCCCCTAACATACCCATCACAGGAGGCATGCAGCATTTTTACATTTTCAAAAAACATCACTTAGTGTGATTTATAAGATGTTTTCCTAATGGGGACCAAAAAATGTCCCCACAAGGACAAGGATTTTGGATATTGCCATCTTTGTGGGGACATTTTGTCCCCATAACGTAGGGATTACCAGTCCCCACACACACACACACAAACACACACACACTCCCGTTCAAAAGTTTTAACTTTCTTTTGAACTACAAATTCAAAATGTTTCTTGTGCAGAAAATCAGCATATTAGAATGATTTCTGAAAGATCATGTGATACTGAAGACCATTTTTTAAATAGTTTTTATTGTATTTTTGATCAAATAAATGCAGCCTTGGTGAGCACAAGTCACATTTAAATGGGCACATTCTGTTAAACATCTACTTTTGTGTTCGACCAAAGAAAATGATATGGGTTTACGGCTGCAATTAACGATTATGTCATCGATGATTTTCATTATCAATTATTATCGATTGTACTGATTATTTGTTGTACCCCTATATGGGTTTGGAATGACATGCATAAACAATAACAGAATTTTAAACTATCATATAGTTTATTTTGAAGGAACTCACGCTGTCCAGGTAACATCAGTGGGTTCTGGGTTGGCGTCAGCCTGGCAGATCAAAACGGCATCAGTTCGACCCATATACCAGTTATTGTCATATCCTTCTATTGTCACAGTGGGTGGGTCTAGAAAGAATGTGAGATAGAGAGAGAGAGACATTCATCTGTAAATCCTGCATTGAAAAAGCAGTTCAAAGGCTGGTTATATGCCGTTCAGGGGTTTGCTGAAGGTGCACTGCCCTATAGATTCTCAAAGGTCTTTGACACGCTGGAGAAATGCAGAATGAAAGTGCAAGAGGTGAGGATGTTCCAACAGGGGCGTTTATAAAAAGAAATGGTGAAGTTGCAAATCTCCGACATCCTTAAACATTCCAGCTCAGCTATGCAAACACAGACACCTCAAACACTCTGTAAATAGCTTTGATGAAAAAAATGTGAACAATGTGTTGAGGCAAGACGTGTGAGGCAGAGGCGAAGATGCTTAAATGCATTTTTTGATGAAAAGAGGACTGGGTGAGGGAGAAAAGGTGTTATGAGCGAATGATACGGGACGGATTATGAGTTCATGTGTGTGTCACTGAGAATACACTTCTTTAAAGGATTAGTTCGACCAGAAAGGGAAATTCTGTCCTCGTTTAACAACTTTCATGTCGTTCCAAAACCACAAGATGTTCTTTCTTCCGTGAAACACAAACTGAGAAGTTTTGAATAATCAGCTGGTTGGCTTTTCTTTTCAGTTACAGTGAATGGGAACTAAAGCGTTCAAGCTTAAAAAAGGACACAAAAGCACTATTACTTATACAATAGCTTTGTGTGAGGAACAGACCAAAATGGAAGTCTTTATTTATTGATGATCTAATAAAATACTGGCACTAATGGTGTTAAGAAAGCCTTGATATGAAAACTGGATCAGATTTTTAGAAAATATCAGATTCATAACATGATTTGTTCATTGCTACATATGTTATGGAATTCTCTCATTTTACAGTGAATTTGACAGCCCCAATTATTTTCATGTCATTTGAAAAGACTGACCAGGAACTTCTACATAAAGTCATTCTTTGTGTTCCACAGAAGAAAGAAAAGTCATATGGATACAGTGTGCAAATAATGACAGATTTTTCATTTCGGGTGAACTATTTCTTGCACTGCGTGAGTTTGTGTATGAATCTTACACTCCACCACCAGCTTCAAGGGGAAGGGCTTCGGTTCATTCTGTGTCCTCTGATTGACCACGCAGGTGATTTCTTTTCCGTTTTCAGCAGGTGTCGGGACCATGCGATACTCGCTCTTCACAGTCACTGTGCCATCCGTCTCGGGCACTGAAGTGTGGTTATAGCGGCCGGCTATAGTTGTAATCCAAGAGATTGTCGCCTCTGGTTTTCCTTGGGCTGCCTCGCAACGTGCCACGACAACCTCAGAAGAGCTGGCTCGCACTGGGATGGCCGTAGCAGAGTTTTTGGGTTTAGCTGATTGAGGGAAAAAAATGATTTAAAAGAGGTTACAACATGACTTTGGATTCCAACAGCCTTTTTTATTAATCAAGTGCCACCTGAGCTAAAAATAAAAAACATGCAGCAAAGCAACAGCACTCAGACTTGTCATTGACTCGTATTAATGAGATAACATACAGTCAGACGGTCATTTTCGAAAATAAATGTCGACAGGGTGTTTCAAATATTCAAACAGGGCAACCCTTATTACAACAGCTACTCACCAAAAAACAAAAAGAAACAAAATATTGATTACATGAGAAGAAAGAGCATAGAGTGATACAAGAGACATGAAACTAGCACAGTTATGTAGGAAACTGGATGCCTGGGACAATCTAGGACGGTCAATTATAGAGGTCATTATACAAAATATTTGAATCACAGAACTGAGTGGAATCATGCATATTAGAGAAATGTGTAATAATGTCTGATAGGGGTTTTTCAGCGCTTGATACTGACATCACTGTACCTGATGGCCAAGGATGAGCTCAAACATTAAAGATAAATGGTGGAAACCAAATGTAAAACTGATTGTTTGAGTATTATTATCCTTGTTTGTTCATCTAATTATTATTTCATGAAAGCAAAGCAAATACTTTTTTGGTCTTTTGAATTGTCTTAATACACTGAATTATATAAAAGATAAACTAAATTGCTGAAATTAAATAAATCACACTGGCATTTTGCATGTTTTTAAAATGTTTCAATTAAAAAGTATATACATGTAAATATAGTTTTTTTCATTATAAAATGTAACGCATGTATATAATATTAGCAATATTTAATATTCAATTAAAGTATATACTGCAAAACCTTTTACACAATTTTGTCTTAATTCACTAAAATTAATATAATTATAAATTTAATGAAAGCAATTGGGACAAAATAGCTGGAAATAAATAATCCCTCTGTGAAATGATTTTAAAATGTTTTAAATTTAAAATACTGATTTTTATTATTTTTTTATTGATGCATATAAGACTATATATACAGTATTTAGTGCTGCCAAATAGATTAATCACGATTTATCGCATTCCAAAATAAAAGTTTGCGTTTACATAATATATGTGTGTGTACTGTGTATAATTATAATGAATATATAAAAACACACACATGAATGTATATGTTTAAGAAAAATGTGTTATATTTATATGTAATATTTTTGTTTAACCTGTGATACTTTTATTCAGGATTCTTTGATGACTAGAACGTGTTAAAAGAACAGAATTAATTTAAAACATTTTATATTTTGATATTAATAAATCAATCAATTTATTTAGAAATGAGTATTAATGTGCAGAATCTTTAGCTATATGTAATGTATATGTATGTATATGCAAGCGTGATATATATTTTTTTTCAAATTAGCCAAACACATTTAAGAGCAAGTGGTTTAACAACAATACCATGTTAATGTTCTACTTGCTTTACCCAGGGGTAAGCGGTGAAAAGACAAACCGAGCGAGACGCTTGAACACATCCAACATGGATAAACGGGAAGCAGTGATTCATAGCATCACTCTGTCTCTGAAGATAGCATTAGCTTAGTCATTCAAATGATGAATCAGGCTAATGGGTGACATTAGTGTTAAAGCAGACAGCAGAAATGCTACTGTGAGTAAAGTTAATGTAGTTTAGAACGACTCTGTGCCTGTGCTTTCCTAACTATGCCCAGAGTAGTTTCTGCAGTCGGAGCACCGACCTTGAGGTATGTTGTTTAGGCGGATATTTAATGAACATTTAAAACATACTTGACAGAATTTTGTTGGCAATATAAAATTGTAAATATTGCTTTTATCTTAATGCGCTAATTATTTGGCCACTGAATTCCCTAAAGACTGTCCCAGCATGCTAATTTTACGTTCCCTGCTCATGTCAAGACTTGAGAGTATGAGAGGAGAGCTATTTTAAAAGCATCTCTGATTTTAACCAAAAGGCCAAAAACAGCGATGGGAAAGTTTGATTTATTTTCATGAATCGGTTCTTTTAAACCATATTACATAATTGGTTGAAAACACTTATTCGATTATATGTTTGCGGAATTTCATAAAAAAAAGACTGGTTAAATTGTTATACTTGAGTCTTGTTTGCAGGAAGCATTGAAGCAGGTCTATAAATAAACCCAAGTGAGTTACTTACCCAGCATGATAAGAGTGGTCGTTCCCTGCTCGTTTCCACTGGGGTAAGTTGCGTACTCACAGATGTACCTGCCAGCATCAGCCATCCTCAGTTTGTTGATCTTAATGGATGGGTTCTCCAGGGAGCCCTGTGTGAACTGAACTCGGCCTTCAAAGTCTTTATTAGGGAAACTGGCTCCATATTGGGGGTGGAATACAGCAATGTTGTGCCTGTCACCTTCGACACGCTCAAACATCCAAGAAACCTACGAACCAGAAAAAAATAGGGAATTAATCCTTGCATGGCATTGCTTTAACATACAGCATGCTGCCAGCCATCTGCTTGCTGTTTAAACTCAGGACTTAACCATATGGATGGCGATAACATTGGACAATTACTGGGCCTGTGCTAAACTATCACTATATATTACATTGGTATAACACGTACAGGTGTTGGATGGATTGCCAATCATTAATATTCATGTATGCACCGAATAATGTTGTTGTGAATTATGCACTGAAATATGTACCAAGGTATCATTATCAAGCAGACAGACATAGATTTTATCAAAACTGTGATAATGACTTATGATAGCATCATTTTAAATTGATGCTTTCAAGGTTATAATTTTTCTAATACAAACACCGATCAAGCATAACATTATGACCTAATATTGTGTTTGTCCCCCTTTTGCTGCCAAAACAACCCTGACCCGTCGAGGCATGGACTGACTCCACTAAACCCCCTGAAGGAGGGCTGTGGTATCTGTAACCAAGATGTAAGCAGCAGATCCTTTAAGTCCTGTAAGTTGTGAGGTGGGGCCTCCATGGATCGGATTTGTTTGTTTAGCACATCCCTCAGATGCTCGATTGGATTGAGATCTGGGGAATTTGGAGGCCAAGTCAACACCTCAAAGTTGTTGTTGTGCTCCTCAAACCATTTTTGCTTTGTGGCAGGGCGCATTATCCTGACTGGCACCCTGACTGGTCTGCGGCTATGCAGCCCCATTCACAACAAACTGCGACGCACCGTGTATTCTGACACCTTTCTATCAGAACCAGCATTAACTTCCTGAGCAATTTGAGCTACAGTAGCTCGTCTGTTTGATCGGACCACACGGGCCAGCCTTTGCTCCCCACATGCATCAATGAGTGTGTATGTGTGTGTGTGTGTGTGTGTATTTCTGTAAAACATGATAACTTTTGTTAAAACATTTTTTAATTATCTAGAATTATCTCATTGGCAAAAATGATCAATTTACCCAGTTTATATGACAAAGGCATCAAATGCCAAGTTTTTAACTCTTGGAACTAATCGAAAACCGTAGTGCTGCTTCATATTTTTGCAGAAACTGTGATACATTTCTCAGGATTCTTTAATAAACCAAAGTTGGAAAGAACAGCTTTTATTTGAAATAGAATCTTTACTGTCACTTCTAATCAATTTAAGTGCAAATAATGCACAAAAAAATTTTATATAAAAAAATCGTACTGTGTATGCGTGTGTGTGTTCACAGTATTCCCTACGCTGCGAGGATCAAATGTCTCACAAGTATATTAATACCAGAAATGCCTAGTCCTTGTGGGGACGTTTTTGATCCCCATGATGAACACAGCATATAAATCATACAGAATAATGTTTTTTGAAAATATAAAAATGCAGAAAGTTTTCTGTAAGGGTTGTGTTTAAGGTTAGGGGATAGAATAGACTGTTTGTACAGCATACAAATCATCTATGGAAAGTCCTCATAAAACATAGTATGTGTGTGTAGTTGTGTAAAATTGGATAGTTTGGAAGAAAAAAATAAATTCCCAGTCATCTCAATGGCAAAAAGTATCCCAATTTACCTGAATTCAGCCTATATATATGGCGAGGGCATCCAATACCTTATTTTTGACTCTGAACTAATCAAATGAATCCGGTCTCACCTGTGTGAGTTTGGTGCTTCCACTGTTGGTGAACTCACAGCGCAGATTGACAGACCCATTTGGATATGAAGTGACCTCATATTCTACTCGAACACGCTGACTCCAGACCACTGCAAAAGAGGAAAGAGCGAAACATTAGAATGTTCCAGTATCGTAGCGTACATTACATTTCGAAAACAGAATCCAGACATCAGGCTAATATGAAACACGCCAAAGTGATGGTTATAATCCATGGCCTGAGCTTCCTCTGGGAAAAAGTGCAGTCTCAGACTGATTAGAGCTCAGTGTCTTCATATCCATCGACTGAATGTGCAGACTGTCTCAGCATGAGACTTATCCTGCTTTGATTGCCCATAATTAAAGAAAAAAAAACTTGAGCTATCTCATCATCACAGCATCAATCTACACAATCACGGATATGGATCAGATCTCGGTTGAACAAATGCATTTGGATGAGAAAAATTATTTAAAAAAGTCAATTTGAAACGTTTAGAGCGTTTTACTTCCATAATGCAACACATTCACAAGTTAAACAAAATAGTCAATAAACAAAAAGTAGGGCTGCCCTTGATTTTATCCATCAATAACTGATTGGATTTTTTCTTTAGAATAATGTGCACTAATGAATCGATCATAATAACACCAGGAACATGTACACTCTTAAAAGAAAGGTTTCTTTCAAAAGGAGATCTTTGCAGCAATGTCAAAGGTGATGCATTTTTGGTTCCGCCAAAAAACTGCAAGTGAACCGATTTTAAAATGTTCTTCACACTAAGAAAAAAAAACTTATTTTAATAATCTGAAGAACTTTTACCCACAATAAAGAAGCTTTTGTGGAATGGAAAGATTCCATGGATGCTAAAAGTTCATGGAACCATTGACCTTTATTTTTTAAGAGTATTCATCTTCCACCACCAGCATGTTTTTTTCAGTCAGGAAATACAATATATAAAAAAAAGAACAGAGCCTCTGCTTTAAAAAAAAACAAACAAAACAAAAACAAAAAACATATTTTATTCTATCTTCATGGATTCTTTATTTTTAATCAATGTGGGTATGCTTAATAAAAAATAAAAAAGGCCAATAGAAGAGAGTGCATTCTAGGGAAAAGTATGAAGTCAAGGTTCTCTCTGGTCTAGGTTCTTTGTTTTGAACAAAAGAAAAATCACATTTTTGTCAAAGACTACACCTGGATCGTATTTAGAATGATTATCAAAACGTAGATGAAGTAGATGAAGACCTTCAACACCCCCAAAGCTTCACAGTCCTATACCTCTTCCTGGGTTGACATTTCATTCGGTAAACAGTTTTGATTCAAATGCCGTTGAATGTTTGATGATTGCGTAAGTTTACATGGTTGTTCACACTTGTTTCTGCTGCTTCTTCGCCTCTGTTTTAATAGTGCCCCCTATCGTATAAACTGTGAAAACATGGATTGCCGGAAAATTCTATCAATGGTGATAGGGTTGTGTAACAGAAACACAACAGTGTCATGTAACAGAAAATTCCGCCAATGGCAGAAAAGCTTTGTGTCATAAATGATGTAAAATTCCATCAATGGTGGAAAAGCGTTGTGTCAGAAATTACGTAAAATTCTGTTAATGGTGGAAAAGTGCTGTGTCATAAATTACAGAAAATTCTGTCAATGGTGGAAAAGCGTTGTCAGAAATTACGTAAAATTCTGTTAATGGTGGAAAAGTGCTGTGTCATAAATTACAGAAAATTCTGTCAATGGTGGAAAAGTGCTGTGTCATAAATTACAGAAAATTCTGTCAATGGTGGAAAAGCGTTGGCAGAAATTACGTAAAATTCTGTTAATGGTGGAAAAGTGCTGTGTCATAAATTACAGAAAATTCTGTCAATGGTGGAAAAGCGCTGTGTCATAAATGACGTAAAATTCCGCCAATGGCTGAAAAGCTTTGTGTCATAAATTATGTAAAATTACATCAATGGTGGAAAAGTGTTGTCAGAAATTACGTAAAATTCCGGAAAATTGCTGTGACAGAAAATTCTGTCAATGGCAGGAAAGAGTTAATAAAGAAAAGGTTGTTTGATCCAGGTTGGCTTTAAAGTTTTTACTTTATATGTACACCCATAGCAATCTCTCTCATTTTTGGGGGGAGAAAACAATTTAGATCTTAATTATATGTTCAAAGGCCTCATATTAATATGAACAGAACTGTAATTGTTTTTTGCTTGTGTGCAATATAATTAGTCTTAACTTTCTCAGCATCACCGACTAACACATCTCTTAGCAAATAACAGATGGATTCTGCTAACTGAAAATTGCATTACACACTTGACTTGTAAGTAATTAAGTGCGTAAAACAATTAAAAATCATCATTAAAATAGCATTTATGGTGCTTTTAAAATTTTGTCCTTGAACATAACAGTCAAGTGATCAAAACTTTATAACAGGAGGTTAAAGCCTATAAAAGAAAATGACTGCACATTTATCAATGCTACAAAAACAAACCTGTGATTCTATAACCTGATATCAGATGTTCTGCAGTCTGCCACACACGGATGGTAAACTGATTCTGCATTGCAGTGACAATCATAGCACTTTCCTTCTGCTTTTCAACATGTTGACCCAGTGGCCGTGATCCCAGACGGTGATCTTTGTGTCGGCACAGCATTCACTTATGGAAGATTGCAAAGTTCAAGTTTTTCAAAACTCAGTTGCTTTCTCTTTGCTTTCACATTTTCTCACCCTGCCGTATACAATGGCAGGTTAAAATAAACAACCCGTGTTTTGACTCGAGTAGTCCGCGGACTCCAGCGAGCTCCTGTGGAGACAGAAGCGAAAGACTTCCAGCTCAGAGCTCTAGGAGTCAAAGGCCAGCGGACAGCATGAGAGCTGCTCCATATATACTGATGGAATAAGGAATGCCTCAGTGCTCACAAACACACACACACATTCACAAAGCAGCTGCATTTGACAACTGACAGAAACATCAGCGCACTCAAACACTAAAGACAGACCTCAAAGTCTATGCACTGCAGAAAGGATGAAATCCATCAAAAACAGTGCCGTGGCCATATAGAATGATGCATAGACAGAGCTTGATTCTGTTATAGAAAAGCATACTTTCAAATGCAAAAGCATTCTCCTCTCATACACTCTCTACACCCGTTCACCACATTGAAAAGATCCAACTCGGTTTATGTTCCACAAAGGCATTAAATCGATTTGACCTCCGGTTCGCAAACCTCCTATAAATCAGATCTGTTACCTAACACCGACTGTAATGTGTGTGTATTAAAAACCGTTAGGCTCAATGACTTAAGCTTATTTTCATGCATGATTGTGTCAAAACACAATTTATATTGCAATGAAAGTATGCCAAGTCAAATACTGCCATATCAGTGCAACTGTTTGAAGAAAATCTTGCTGAACAGCGTTAGACACTGGCATTTTTATCTAGCCAATTTACCTGAATAGCACCACGTATATGTGGTTTAATGGCACAAACACTTGAAGGCAACTCCTTATACACCCATTAAACATGATGTTTATAAGAATGCATATTAAACCAGATACAAACTTAACACAAAGACAACCATGCAGAAAAACAGCCATAAAGCAATGTTTATGCTGTCGCTAGGGGTGTTGAAATTAATCGTTTCTTCGATGTATCGCGATGCAGACGCGACGATTCGGTATCGGTTCAGTAATAGACCATAACCGGTTATAATGTACAGATTATTTTCTGATGTCATTTGTCAAGCACGTGCTTTGTCCCGGTAGCATGCGATGGCAGAGGGAGGCGAGATGCGAGTGAGAGTAATTAAAAATGCTTCAGTTACTTTAAAAGTCGACATCTGGGCACATTTCAGCTGCATGACCTGGAAAACACACATGTTGTGTGTAAATCAAAGCTATATGATTTATCAAAACGATTTCATTTACACTTGGGCACATAAATGAATCTCCGCGAAACGGATATAAATCTGTTGAATTCCCACACTATATGCAGATTTAATGGAGTTCACGTCACCGAAAACATGAGCTGCATTTCAAAATCAAATGGCCCAAACCACCTCTTATGGTGCGTTCACACCTGCTGCGAATGACGTGAGTGATTTACATGCTAATGCAATGCTAATAGACATTCTGAGGTGCGATTCGTGCGTTAAAGTGGCTTTTAGTATTTCCTTTTGTGTATTTGTTCTAAATGCTCCTGTTGTCTTCTGTGCCCAGACTTGAGTTTAGTTTGATACATTTAAGAAGCTTGTTTTCTTTGAGCAGGTACATTTAAAGGTTCAGTTCATGTATCTGACTGCTTGTTTGGTGACAAAATTGTATACATGAGGATGCGGTGCATCGTCAATGCATTGTGATATTGAATTGAACCGAATCGATGACATGATAATCGTAATCGAACCGAACCGTGAGACCAGTGTAGGTTCACACCCCTAGCTGTCACACCCCTTGTGACAAGGCTGAGAACGCAATGCAATGCCCATTTGCAGAACACACAGTGCACAAAATCGTGCTCGCATGACTAAAAGTTGCACTCACACATATACTTGTGCAGAGTATGTTTTAGAACATTCGCAGTCAAAAGTGGCCGAAGCCTTAAAATGTATTTTTTCCCCCAGGAAAACCAATGTAATTTATTTTAAATCAGTGTTAGGTGTTATGGAGGCCCAGGATGCTTCGATAGCGGCCTTAAGCTCATCCAGAGTGTTGGGTCTTAAGATGCCTCTTCTCAACTTTCTCTTTCACAATATCCTACAGATTCTCTATGGGGTTCAGGTCAGGAGAGTTGGCAGGCCAATTGAGCACAGTAATACCATGGTCAGTAAACCATTTACCAGTGGTTATGGCACTGTGAGCAGGTGCCAGGTCGTGCTGAAAAACAAAATCTTCATCTCCATAAAGCTTTTCAGCAGATGCAAGCATGAAGTGCTCCAAAATCTCCTGATAGCTAGCTGCATTGACCCTGCCCTTGATAAAACACAGTGAACCAACACCAGCAGCTGACATGGCACCCCAGACCATCACTGACTGTGGGTACTTGACACTGGACTTCAGGCATTTTGGCATTTCCTTCTGCCCAGTCTTCCTCCAGACTCTGGCACCTTGATTTCGAATGACATGCAAAATTTGAGCGACAGTCCAGTGCTGCTTCTCTGTAGCCCAGGTCAGGCGCTTCTGCCGCTGTTTCTGGTTCAAAAGTGGCTTGACCTGGGGAATGCGGCACCTGTAGCCCATTTCCTGCACACGCCTGTGCACGGTGGCTCTGGATGTTTCTACTCCAGACTCAGTCCACTGCTTCCGCAGGTCCCCCAAGGTCTGGAATCGGTCCTTCTCCACAATCTTCCTCAGGTCCGGTCACCTCTTCTCAGCAGCGCTTTTTGCCACACTTTTTCCTTCCAAAAGACTTCCCTCTGAGGTGCCTTGATACAGCACTCTGGGAACAGCCTATTTGTTCAGAAATTTCTTTCTGTGTCTTACCCTCTCGCTTGAGGGTGTCAATGATGGCTTTCTGGACAGCAGTCAGGTCGGCAGTCTTACCCATGATTGCGGTTTTGAGTAATGAACCAGGCTGGGAGTTTTTAAAAGCCTCAGGAATCTTTTGCAGGTGTTTAGAGTTAATTAGTTGATTCAGATGATTAGGTTAATAGCTCGTTTAGAGAACCTTTTCATGATATGCAAATTTTTTGAGATAGGAATTTTGGGTTTTCATGAGCTGTATGCCAAAATCATCAGTATTAAAACAATAAAAGACCTGAAATATTTCAGTTGGTGTGCAATGAATCTAAAATATATGAAAGTTTAATTTAATCATTACATTATGGAAAATAATGAACTTTTACCACAATATGCTAATTTTTTTAGAAGGACCTGATTATCGGGAACGGGTGGGTGCAGAATATAACCCCGGCGGGAACGGAACTTAAAAAACAGTCCCGCGCAGACCTCTACTATATAACTCTATATAAAGTGGCTTATAAACTCTCTAGTGTTTTTAGTGTTCATAATACTAATTTTTATTAAGTTGTGGATTTAGATTTATACTTAGACATTCTCAAAGACTACTTTTTGTCAAGGTTTAGATTTTTTTAAAATCATTTTTTATGTTGATTTGAAGTGTCAGTTTTTGCATTATTTTTACTACATTCAAACCTAAACAGGGAGAACATTTTGAACATATAACATCAAAATTCAATAAAATTTTTACAAAAAGTGGTTGGTTGTGTCTATTTTGCACTCTTGATAATTTAAAGTGTCACCCCTACATTGCTATGCACTTTTTTTCTGGATCATGGCTGATTTGTGGTTTGTATCACCAAAAGATTCCCTGAGTTTTTGTATTTTTGTATATTTCCCATTCATTTATGTCTGTCATTTTTGACAGCGAAAGAGACAAGTGTGACTATTTTTTTACGACCCTTTAACATAACTGAAACATCTCCATGATTTTTTTGTGTTCACATAGCTAATGCGACTAAAGTCACTAAGTGTCATCCCATCCCATGAAGCAAAAACGTAAAATGTTTCAATAATTTTTTATCGCAGAGGACCAGTGTATGGTTCATGTTAAGAACCTTTAACATCCATGGAAATTTCTATAATTATTAAAATAATTATTTTAAGAACTGTTGAGTGAGAAAAAATGATTCATGGCATGACCAAAAAAAAATTGTATATTAAGATAGAAAACATTTTATTTTACATTTTAATAATATTTCACAATATTTCTGTTTTTACTGTATTTCTGATCAAATAAATGCATCTTTGGTGAGCATAAAACATTGTATTTAAATGTTATGGTTGCTTAACACAATTTATGACAGTTTCTTTATAGACATCATTTTAAAGTTTTAAATGCAATTTTGCTATATTATAAGACAATATTAAGTAATATCTTCTGTCACAGAAGTCAATTTCCTTTTAGTTTTTTTATGTACTACTATTTTTATATACTTTCATTTCCATCTAAACCTTCTAGTCATATTTCAATTTAAACAAGTACTGCTGCAGCAGTTTCGTTATTTGTGTCTGACAAATAATCTTCGACTAATGCATTTGTTCTGGGTATTTACATTTAAGTTCCCATTAACATGCCATTCATACAAGGATAGAGGTATGCGAACGCATGCACATATCACAGTGTGCTCAGTGCATGTCCGTATCCAGGGCTCTAATGTCAGGAAGTGTGTGTTTTCATTATACGAGGAGCTGCGTGTGACTCAATGTAGCAGAATTCCCCCTGAAGCTACACAATGGCCTGTCAGACCAGCTCCGTGGTATAAGAAACAGAAACACAAAGCATTTATTCACTCACCTCGCTCTCTTTACCTCTCTCTCTCGCTCTGCTCGGCTCCTCTTTTGTTTCCTTCTATCTTTGGCTCATAACTCTATTTCCCTCTCTTCCTCCGTACACATCAACAAATGAGTCATCGGGTGGAATGTAGTTGTACGATGTTTTAGTCATTCGTTTTTCATAGGGTCAATGAAAGAATACCATGGGTTCAAAAAGAAGGAAAAAATGAGAACAATAAAGTAAAGAACCAACATGGATCAAATATCCGTCTCATTTGCATTCATACCCAGCATGCTTTACCCCCTCCCTTTGTGTTCAAGTGTTTCTGTTCATATTCCTGTACTGATCTACTATTTGCACTGGTTTTAATACCTCTGAAACAGTCGGGTTGTCTGCGCACTGCTGATATGCTTTACTTAAGGATGACAAACGAACCAGAGTAGGCCTGCAACAGGCTCTTCAATAAAACACAAACACATTTAAGGGGCAGAAGCAATTTACCAAGAGCACATACGCTTGCTTTATGAACTCAATGCAAAGCTCATCGGTGCTTATGTTAAATAACGTGCGATATTCACCTCACAGTCATTAATATATTCATATATATGCACCGCAGGGATGACTCTGCCCTGGGGTGTTACCTATTTGCACACTAACTAGCATAAATGTTTAATTCTAGATATATATTTAGGTGTAACTTTAAAGAATTAGTTCCCCCAGTAATTAAAATTCTGTCTTTCTGTCACTATTTACTCGCCTTCAAGCCATTCCGTACAACGTTCTTTCCTCCGTGGAGGATTGGATCGATCTTAAGTCTAAAAACGCAACCGATATGTAATCGATGAGGACTGAAGCTTTTAAACTTCAAAAAGCAAAAGGAATCATTAAACTGTCCGTATGACCTGTGAGTTATATTACAAGACTTCTGAAGCCATACAATAGCTTTAAAATATTGAGAAAGTGTTTGTACCAAACCGTTCTTTAGACCAGTTCTTAAGCACTGAAGAGAAGTAACAAAAGGGTCGACGTAACGCAAACCATCCCTTCGCTAGAAAAGCATTTGTGGCCCATTCATTTATTTTTCGGACCGTAAAAAAACTACAACTATTAGAGTAAAAGCTACTGAGCAAATACAGATGGTGGAGCATTGAATAATATCCACAAAAAGGCCAAGTCCTAGGTCAATACAATGCGAAAATTCGACGCATTGATATCCATTAAATGCGCTAATCAAAATGTGACTTAAACAGACTTTCCTTAAAGGGATGGTTTGCCCAAAAATGAAAATCCTGTCATCATTTGCTCACCCTCATGTCGTTCCAAACCTGTATGAGTTTCTTTCTTCTGCTGAACACAAATGAAGATATTTAGAAGAATGTAACCAAACTGCTTCCATTGTATTATTCCTGGAAGTCAATGGGGCCTATCAACTGTTTGGTTACCCATATTCTTCAAAATATCTTCTTTTGTGTTCATAGAAGAAAGAAACTCATACAGGTTTGGAATGACATGAGGGTGAGTAAACGGTGACAGAATTTCCATTTTTGGCTGAACTATCCCTTTAACTAAAATGTCGCTATCCTAATATTAATGCTAGAAAGCCTATGCACTTGGCAAATGTGATTTTAAACAGCCTTTTCTATTTCATCATTAAAATTCATTTTCATCTGACTGAGGGGGCAGGATAGTCAGGGTGTTGCGCCAGCCCTGTTTTTAACTCTGATCTTTTCCATGAATCGATTGATTCAGTTCAGAAAATTGCTGTGAATGATTCATTGATGAATCAGACTACTCCACTCTAAGTGCACTGATTCAATCCATTCACAGAGTTTAAAGGCTCACTGCAGGGGAAGATTGTCAGTGACTAATGAAATACATTACTAGCCGTCCCTCTCACAAAGTTTTCGCATGACTTCTGAACACTTGGGATATCAACCTTATTTTTCATCAAGTAAGACATTTCCTGTGAATGTGCAATACTTCCAAATCAGGTAAACAACTCACAACACAAAAATGTTTATGAAAATAACAAATGGCAAAATCCATTTGGCCTAATCGTAGTTAGGACAACAAAATAAACAGGCTTGGAAACTGTAATATATAAGCCAGAAAGCTCTATACATCTAAACAATAAATAGCATTGAGGGATTGACTCAGTCTGCTATGCGATGAAATATCTTTACATTATCAACAGCTTTATCTACATTCCTCTCAGCCAGCCTCAACTCCTCTACCGTGTGCTCGCGAGCAGACAGGCGACTTCTGAGGGTCGAGCGGCTTCCCCAAGGTCAATCGCGAACTGAAGTATTTCTAGAACTCGTTAGCCCTTGAGCCCGTCCACTCATGTATGTGCGAAAGCCTCAAAGACGCTAACGGAGGCGTTGGACCACGGAGAGCGACTGGAAAATAATTAGCACAGTGAGAGTGCGACACGAGGGCACGCAGCACGCGCTTTCAGAATCTCACAGGAATGTGTTTCTTCCCGCTGCCCGAGTGACCGTTATGAGTTTGAATCTCGGACGAAGCCTTTCAGTTATTATAATTACTCCGGTAAATAAGACATTCTTTAAAGGGGCACACTGTAATTTTCTCCTTATTAAAAAGTTTTATACAAAGTACTTTTGAAAAACATGATTAATGACCAATACAACTAGTTCTACCCCTAAAACTCCCCTAACGCCACTGGCCTTTCTACATCATGGATCACTGCAAATACATTTTCTACAATGTAAACTACTGTTCACTACTGTACTTATTTGTTTATGTTTTTAAAATATCTTATGCTCATCGCCTTTTTAAAAATACAGTAAAAATACTGTAAAAACAATAATATTTTGAAATATTTTTGCATTTTAAAGGGATTCACCCAAATTCACCCAAAAATGAAAATCTTATCATTTACTCACCCTCAGATTGTTCTAAACCTGTATTAAGTTTGTTCTTCTGTTGAATATTTTGAAGAATGTTGGTAACCAGATGGTTGCTGGTCCACATTGACTTCCATAGTATAGAAAAAATAATAATATATGGAAGTCAATGGGGACCAGAAACATTCTTCAAAATGTTGAAGAAACAGATGACAGAATTTTTGGGTGAACTATCCCTTTAATCGAAACTGTTCTAAATTTTTTCGGGATTTTTTGATGGATAGAAAGTTCAAAAGAACAGCATTTAATAAATCTTTGTAAATGCCTTTTCTTTCACTGACCAACGGATTGTTGAATAAAAGTACATTTTTATGCAACATTCATGCTGCAGGTGACATTGAAAGTCTAAACCTGCCAAATCAACACAACACATTAATATTTCAACCGTATTTGTGAATATGTAAGAATCAGAACTACAGTGGACAAACAAGAACACACAAACCAGTATCAAAACTGTCTGTGTGGCTCTAAACTTCCCTTTATCCAGTTCACTTTAGTGCCTCCACATTTAAAATAATTGTATGCAATCAAATGGCATTTAAACACATTAAAAATGCATTTACTTTTACACTGTATAAAATAAACAAGTGTAAAAAAGCTGAAGGCCAAATGAGAATGTACTTCCATAAACAGTACTCTTGCATAAATAAAGAGCCACCAATGAGCAGTTAAAAATTATGATTTAAAAGGTTCCTACCAATGTTCCACTCAACCAAACCAATGACCTTTATATGGATAAGTATAGTTCATTAGGAAGGAATTGCAAAATATGGAACCTATACTGTCTCCATACTGTATGTGATGCAAGTTATTTTCCAACCGTTCTAAGGTGAGTTATCTTTAATCTCCGAATGGCCCGGAGGTGGAAAAGGTCATTGTGGAAGCAGAGGGGAAGAGGGCACGAGGTGAAAAAAAGAGGCGTTGGAGTTTGAAGGCAGGCCGTGATGGGAAAGTACTGAGTAGAGCTTGTTATAATCCGGGTGTGAAAACATACGCGTACCCACTCGTGAACCGAATGACCTCAGCGTTCCCTGTAGGCACGACCATGGTATCTATGCCATAATAAAGAAGACCTTGAATGTGTGTGTGTGTGCGCGTGTGTGTGTGTGTCGTACATCGCACACACACCTCCAGCTCCCTGAATCCATTAGCTCTGCTGATTGTGTGATTGGAGCAAAATGGCCACAGAGAGGAATGTAAAGGCGGCCCGGCTCACCTCTCTTTATACATTTCCGTTCCTCGTTTCTCCCACCCTGATACTTTTCTTTTCATTCTCTTTATTTCGACCATCCTTTACAGCTCTGAAGTTCTCACTCTGTTGAATGTGAAATCGTGAAACAAATTCCATCTAACGGCACTTTATGCCCTCGCCGGCTTGCTCTCCCTCGGCTGTCTCTCACTACCTAGTAATCTTCTATCCTTTATAAACCCACTCTGTTTCTGTCTCTCACTCACACACCCCCTGTCAAGTGTACGCCAGGGGACACACCCTCATCCAGACATAAAACACTAGCTCAGAGTGAGCACACACAGCCTAAAGCTGTTCGCCTCACCCTGTTCCCTCTCAGACATCAAGCAGATCTTTTCTCCTTCTTGATCACATCTCCTGCATCTTTATTTTCCCTCCTCCCATCCCCTTTTTCAAGGTCACCTTGTGTCTTCCTCTCATCCATCCCTCCATATTTCTCCCTCTTTCATCTCTATCGTTCCTCTGTTCATGCCTGTCTACCTGCATCTCCATCCTGCATCTCAATTTTTTTTATTCCTTTCACTTCACTTTCATTTCACTTTATGGTTCATACTTTTATCTTTTGTTAGCGTTTCTCCTTTCATCCCCGGCCAGCTAAGATAGCACTTCTCTCTAAAACAGGAAGTGTTCCATTAGGGTTCCATGCGGCTAAGTGGCACGCAGTTCTTCTGGCCACTCTCATCTCCTCCTCCCCTGAAACTCAGTTCATCCAGTTTTTCTTACACTTCAGCTTGTTTCAAAAGCCTAGTTAGCTGCCTAGCAGTCCACTGCCTACTTAAAGGGACAGTTCCCCCCAAAATTAAAATTCTCATTAATTACTCACCCTCATGTCGTTCCAAACCCATAAGACTTTCATTACTCTTCGGAAGATCCTTTTAATAAAATCTGAGAGATTTCTGTCCTTAGATTGACAGCTACGCAACTGATACTTTAATGCTTCAAAAAGTTCATAAAGAGATCGTAAAATGAATCCATATGAATTAAACAGTTTAGTCCAAATTTTCTGAAGAGACTTGATCGCTTAATATGATGAACATATTTAAATTTATTCACATTTAAATACTGATCAACGGACAAGCAGAAGCTCAACAGAACCCACTTGACGAACAAAAATAAACCTCATTGGTTCCTGCGGAAGCTCAAACGTGCTGCGTAACACGAGAATGAACGTCATTGGTTCCTGTGGAAGCTCAAACGTGCTGCGTAACACGAGAATGAACCTCATTGGTTCTTGCAGAAGCTCAAATGTGCTGCGTAACACGAGAATGAACCTCATTGGTTCTTGCAAAAGCTCAAATGTGCTGCGTAACACGAGAATGAACCTCATTGGTTCTTGCAGAAGCTCAAATGTGCTGTGAATATGAGAATGAACCTCATTGGTTCTTGCAAAAGCTCAAATGTGCTGCGTAACACGAGAATGAACCTCATTGGTTCTTGCAAAAGCTCAAACGTGCTGCATAACACGAGAATAAACCTCATTGGTTCTTGCAGAAGCTCAAATGTGCTGCGTAACACGAGAATGAACCTCATTGGTTCTCGCACATCATGTGAACATGCTTGAGCTTCTGTTTACCACAACTGATTTGATGAGTTGATGAATGTTTATATGTAAATAAAAGCCTCAATTCAATCTTCATCATATAAAGTGATCTTGTCTCTTGAACAAAAGTCTTATGGATTTGGAATGACAAGAGGGTGAGTAATTAATGACAGAATTTTCTTTTTGGGTAAACTATACCTTTAAGCGAGTACCTTCCTAACACTATAAATGGCAAAATTAATCTTCAACTGTCACATTTAAGCTAACCAAAACAAGTTGTTCTTTACAAGTTTTTATGAGTACTATGAGGAAATGAATGCTTTTTACAAGCTAGAATATATTTATATAGACATACACACACACACACACAAATCTTTAAAACATTAGCTTTTGTAATTCAAGTATGTAATTTGCAATGCTTCATGGGACTGTAGTTCTTTCCCTCAATAAAAGGGTACACAGTCTCGTATTTTTGTCATTTTGTTGTAATTCATGTTTGTAATGTTGTGATTCACCTCATAGCTGGTTTGACTAATGGCTTATAACTCTTTAACAAAACATCTCTATGGGAAAAATAAATGAGTCAAAAAACTTCCAGAACTAAAGCCACTGAAAAAGTGAGCAGGCACTAATGCACTCTAAAGAGTTTTATAGTAGCATTTTGCCAAGCTAACACAGCAATACCATAAATAAATAATTACAAACAGAAAAACAATTCATAGCGCACACAAATATAGCCTAAAATAGCCTAAATTAATCGATTAAACAATCTTTTCCTGGATTTTTTTTTCACTCATTTGTTCCAGTGCATAATAATATCGCCTTATCTGAGAAGGATCTTCACTCATATGAACTGATTTAAGATGGTCTCCTAACCAAACCAAGCTTGTGGCTGATCTTAGACTGATTTAAGATGTGTTTTTCTGCAGGGACATGCAATACTGACTTCAGTTTTGGTCCAAAGATGGTATCCTAGAAGGCAATGGAATAGCTATTGTGTCTATAGTGCCTTCTAATGCTCACCTCACTAGGTTTTCTTCTTTTATTGACACTGGATTATCAACACGCAAGCATATGTGTACAGTACTTAAAGAAATCTCATATTTATTTTCTATAAACCGTTACAGACATATACGTTTGTTTCCATGCCAACTGTTTTCCCGCAGTGCATTTATTTGTGTGAATAATCTAAAGTGCGAGTTTTGTTATGAGACTCAGGGGTTATGGGTATGTCTACTAGAAGTGTCTGGGGTGCACTAGATTATGGCTGTTTTTGAGTGTGTATGCGTGAGATAGGCATGCGTTTCGCCATCCTCCCCGAGGATTACGAAACGGCAGCAACAGCATTCGCGGCCCCATCTTTTTTCCCCAGGAGATGGTGTTCGTCTGTGTGTGTCTGTCTGTGTGTGTTTGTCTGTGTGTGTTTGTGTGTCTGTCTGTGCACATGTGCGGCAGGGGCCCATTTCTTCATCCCCAAGTGAGATCGCCTGAAATGGAGACAAAAAGCTCTCTTGTTTTTATTACTACATGATAAATGTCCCTATCATATAGAGCTGTATATGTACTCATGCTGCACGCACGAACACACTCTCAGGCACGCACATACAAACCCTAGCGCAGTCTTTACACTCACGCCACATGAATTACTTCCCATAACCCTTGTGCACTGATTCTTTTTTTCATGAGTGTGCATGCATTCGTCCACTTATTTTACACATTCACACGGCTGTTTTTTTACACAAAAAACAGGGGGTTGGCTGTACAACCCTATTCTAAATGTAAGCAATATATTATTAATATTACTGTTTGAAAGAGGGGGAGACGGGCACTCCTCTCTTATTAAATTATTGACAGGCAACATTTATGCTGCCAGCACCTGACCCGGGAGGAGGAGGAGGAGGAGGAGGAGGAGGAGGAGAAACCGATGAGCCAGGAGGAAAAGAGGAGGAGAGATTGCAGAACAGAATTAGCAAAGACAATGACTGTTTTAAGGCTCATTAAGAGTCTTCAAGCATTATAGTTTTTAATTTTTTATTTAGAGGATCCAAAATGGACATTTGCCAAATGCCGACTGAGAGTAAAAATTGTCTATGCCAAATAAAATGTAGTTGCCAGTTGGCTGGTAACTTTATCAGGAACGGCAAGATGCTACATGGCTTAAGCCGAATTGTTAAAAAATTATAATATGACTACCTCTGATTGTGATTGTGCCTCTGCACAATTAAAAATTAAATCTAGATAAATCGACTAAAGAAAATGCTCTTACAACTAAATTTGCAGTGAGTAAATAAATAAGTAAAAGTGAATCAGTAGGTGGGAAAACGTTTAGTTTAAATCCTGCAAGGTCCAAATTTTTTCCTGAAATTCTGCCACTAGGACATGGAGGAACAGGGGCCAAGAAAGCAAAAGAGTTTTAAACGGGCGGCTGAGAAGAGCAAGAAGGAGATGGGAAAAATGAAAGGTGAAGAAACCAGAAAGACAGATAAAAAAATCAGCTGGCAATGAAATGAGGATGTAGAAAGTGTGTGTGAGGGGTGAAAAGAAAGAGAGAGAGAGAGAGAGAGAGAGAGAGAGAGAGGAACAGCAGGAGATGGCAAGGGAGCTAAAGAACGAGGTGAAAGAGGTGGAACAGAGAGATCGGAGCTGAGGTGGAGGAATTGCAGGGCATGAGAGCAGAAGGAAAAGATAATAAAAGAATAAAGATGCAGGTGAAATGAGAAAACGGGGAGTGAGCGAGAGAACACTGATGCAGAGGTGAGGGGGAGAGCCAATCTGCAAAAGGTGAACAGGTGGAGGAGAGAAAACTGCGAATGAGAGGAAGAGAGCATGCCAGGGGAGAAGAGAACGAGAGCAAGTATTTATTCAAAAGGATTCGAGACGCACCATAGATCATTACCACATTGGATATAGTGATTTGTGAGAATCTACCAGCCATGAAAGTGTGTTTGCATTATTGTTATAATGCAACATGTTTTTTTATAATCCTCATAAATCATAAACAGTCTCTCCAAACGAGCGATTCCCCCTACTATTAAGTAAGATTAGGGAGAAGCTCCCGCCCCGATAGGTGACGATCTGCCATATTAGCATAGATCCCGCCCTGAGTGAGCCATAGCACTCCGACAATTCCTGCTTCCTCGCTGTAGCAGCTGGAGATAATACGTCTGCAAAACACATAAAACATTTTCTTTTATTGGATGTACCAATATACATAAGAGTCTCCATAGACTCTCGGCATCTGAGCCTCTGAGGACACTATGGTTGAATAGCATTTTTAAAGGAAATGTGCTGAAGGAAGTCCGTAAAGTGTTACGCCAGACTGCAAATCACTTTATGCCGGACTGCTTCACAATCGAGGGTCAGTTTAGCGGTACATGCCAGTCGATAAGTTGAGTCAACATAACTCAACAACAACTGTTAAATGTATCCACAGACCATTCAGAAACTTCCATTCTTTCCATCTGAGTCCGACTCGAACACGTTAGGCAGAACACCGCTACTGACAATTTCTGACATTTTGGCCGCGTGACATTCTCCAGTTTTGTAGTTTCTGAGTATCCGAGGCACAAGCTGTAAAGCGTCCGCCCTCTACTGGAAAGGGGGTCTGGAGCAGCTGCTCATTTGCATTTAAAGGGACACACACAAAAACTGTATTTCTGCACACCCAAATGGGGCAAATTTGACAAGCTATAATACATTATCTGTGAGGTATTTTGAGCTGAAACTTCACAGGCACATTCTGGGGACACCAGAGACTTATATTACATAATAGGCATAATAGGTCCCCTTTAATTGTTGATGCTTCACTAACTTAGCTTATTTCTTGTTTCGCTAACTTTCTATTTCTATTTCACTCAATTTTCCTGGAATAAAAAGACATTTGAAACATATTAAATGTAAATGTAGTCCCCTTTTAGAGTAATACATATAGATGACGCTATCAGACACGGACAAAAAGCTAGAAAAACTCAAAATTAGATTTCACAGGGTCTTTAACCCTTTAAGAGCACTATCCATAGAAACAGGACGTGCTGAAGAGCTCTTTTCCCTTAAGAGCGCATGTTAGATTGAGTGGCTGTAAGCACATAACGATAGCAGATCCCAAGCTGCAAGCATTCATGCATAAAAAGGAGCCGGTAAAGTAAATTACTTTTAAAAAAAAAGTTTGAACAACCTCTACAAATGCTACTTTGTAATGCATAATAAACTATCTTTCATGAAAGCCTAGCTTCCCTTGTAGCATGTTAAATGACTGATTTATACAGTGTAGTTTTATAATATCATGAAAATACTAGCTCATTGCCATTGGCAAGAATATAGACTCTATAGAGTTTTTTTTGCCTTAGAAGAACCATTTTCTGTTCCCCAAAAAACCTTTCAATGTTTTTTTCCATAATGTGAAAAACATTTGAATAAATCTAATCTAAAGAACCCTTAACACTATAAAGAACCATTTGTGCAATGAAAAGATTCCATGGATGTTGAAGGTTCTTCATGGAACCATTGATGCCATTTATTGAGTTTGATCGTGGAGATAAGTGAAGGAAAAACAGCTCATGTTCATGACAAAGAAGAAAATGCGAACAAAAACATGAGAGAAAGCGATATAAACAGTCTGCAGGTGGGCACACGTACGTGAACGCTGCACTTCCTCCATTATTCCACCAGCTGGATGCCACATCGCCAAGGGCCTCGAGGCGCTGGACAGCCAAGCTCATTTGAGTACCATTAGAGGCAGTTTTCTATCCTCCGGTTGTACACTTACACTAACACTGAACACGGAGAATGAGAGTGAGAGTGGAGGGGAGGAGAGAGCACTTAAAGAAACCGAAAGAGACGGGATTGTTACAGCATATTTACTCGCCGTCATCAATTCTCGCTCCTCATTAGCCTGGCACAGGTCTGATCACTTTGTTAGAATTGATTCAGGACTAGTGAAGTTGTTTGCCCGCCGCTCTGTCTAAAAGGGACGACAGTGTACAATTACCTTACAGGCATGTAAACAAGCCACACAAATGCAGCGAGGGAGAATGCGAGGCGCCGCGCTTTTGTGGGGCCCGACTGTGTCTAATGTGTGCGTGTGCACAAGTGCATGTTTGGACAAAAGTATTCCCTCCACAGCAGGAGCGAGGCATTGATTTTCCCATATTACCACATGTCAGGGCCACAAAGAAAAGCCACCGCCACCATAATTACAGCGTGCCAACTGCAAATTCCCCAGACCAGTGCGTCCGCCTCCAAATCCCCTTCTGATAGACTGCATTTCCCAGAATTCCCTAGTAGATTGAGCCTAGAGAAGTGAGAAGTAATTTGCTTAAAGGATTATCAAAGCCACAGCAAAACTGAAAATGTTTTAATTATTGTGATGGCCAATATAATAATACAAAAACATTAAAACTATGGATGGATGGATGGATGAGAATATGGCATACAAGTCACTTGGACTACTTTTATTTAAAATCTTCTAAAGCCATATAATAGCATTGTGTGACAAACAGATCAATATTTAATCTGTTATTCACTCATTATCTTCACCTTGAGGGAAACACCCGTGAACGACTCATTAAATCAGTGAGTTGAACTCGAGAACCGAATCCATTCAATTCACTGATTGAATCATTCAGATTAGTTTTGGGAACTGGATCAAATTATTCTTTTAAAAAGACAAAAGAAAAATCTTTTGTTCACGAGTCAGACTCACAAACGTCTGTTCCTCATAAATGTATCATATGACATCTGAATATAAATCATATGAACCACTTTTATTATTATTTTTCTCCTTTTGAAGCCTGACAGCCCTAGTTCTCATTCACTTTCATATATATTAACAAAAGAGACCAGGATGTGCTTTAAAAAATTATTTATTTTTCCTCGCAAGAAAGTCATTTAAGTCCTTTTTATCTGAACTTTTTCTTTACAGGGAGAATGAAATCGGGGGAGGGGGAAGAAAAACTCATATGTTAAGGATTAGCAATGCCGTCTTCTGGGACTTTCTCCCACTGAATCAAAGGTTAATCGCATTACGGGAAAACTGCATAATAGAAAACCTCACCACAGCAAATATGAGAGGGTCACAGGCGCGGATGTAAACGTGACTGATTTTGGATGTTTAAAAAGACGTGGGCGTAATGGGGGCGAGTGAGTATGCATGCGTGCAGATTATTCAAGGCGCGCTGGAGCTCTCGGATGAAGTGCGATCATCTGCGTGTGACTCAAGTGGCTGCGCGTCGGCCGTGCGCGGGAATCAATTAACGGACACCTGTATGTGCTACAGTAAGACATGTTCCCATGAGTGGGCCAGAATCGTAAAGAGTGCTCCATAATGGAGCCACAGCGAGCCACTTGCACAAACTTAGATATGAGCACACATTCCCCCGAGAGCTGCTGTCGACATGCAACAGCGTTCATCACATTACCGAAAAGCCCTAAATCACATTATTGCCGGAGTGTAGCCTCTGAGCTAACTGTTAGCGCTGATCTCCAGTAGGAGACAGCATGGCAAAAACTAACTTTGGGAGGGCGACGGCAGCTGGCAGCTCATCTCAGCGTTCATATTTATAGGAAATTCCCACTGTATGTTTATGAGCTTCCACAGTGGTAAAACGCCTCGCTCCCCTCCCGGGTGATTAGCCCCCTAAATGAGAGCGGGCTGTTGCTAAAGCACACTTCAGTGAGTATGCACCCAAGAATAATGGAGGTTAACAAGTGAGCAGAAGAAACGGGAGGGATTACAATATAGACACTAGTGTAAGTAATCAGGACGCTCTGACATTGAAGGATTTTACAGAGTCACGCTTTCCATTCAATAACCGTGGAAGAGACGAGGCATGTTTCCAATACTCAATGAGGAATCGAGGAACGGCGAGAGACTTTTGACTTTATATCTGGTCTTCATTGCAGCTTATTATGGTCAAAATCAGCCCACTTAGATAAGAAAAGGAAACATGTAAAATGCCATATGCATTTTAACTAATCAGATGCAATAAAATGAAGCAACTAGTGATAAAAGTTCTAGGGAATCCCCTATAATAGGAGTTTAATCAATTCTCATTTTGATTCTGACAATATTACTAAGCACATTCCTCAATAATTAATTATACTTTGAGTTAGTTTTTCAAGAGTACTGTCTTTCTCTCTGTGCTATGGTGTACTTATGGTGAATCCCGAAATCACACCCTAAACCCCCAATCACTATTCCCTATGTTAGTCCACTAATACAGTTCATTTGAAGGAGTGAATGAAATTTCGGCTGTACACTCATTATTGTGGTGCAGTGTGGGATTGAATGAGTGGACTCAATAACGTCCACTATGGTTTTAGCCACCACTACAAATAGCTGTCTGCTCAACTAATGCTCTATTTGAGGGTATGGGGGCGAACCACAGACTGCAAATACATCACCAACCAAACAAAAACGCATTCTTTCCAAGAGTGTTGTCACGCTTTCTCACTGACATACCTGATGATGACTTTGCTGTTAATTACTCCGAGGGCTGTGAGGAGGCCTGCCACTGTCCACCCAACTCCTACCAGCACAAATCATCATGCAAATAACAGAAAGCACAAGCTTTTGTGTCAGGTTTTACTAGGGTTGGGGCGATGTCTACCATATTGGCATCAGACGATGTCTACAGTGAAACATTGCAATGGACGATGACATCGGGGGCGGGGGTTGCGTTGAAACGTTAGACCT
This sequence comes from Gobiocypris rarus, assembly GCA_023029165.1. NCBI lineage: Eukaryota > Metazoa > Chordata > Actinopteri > Cypriniformes > Gobionidae > Gobiocypris > Gobiocypris rarus. Next base: position 31,736,345 of record CM040919.1, on the reverse strand, counting down.
TGTGCACACGGGACGATTATCATGCTTTTTGCCAGCGCTTTTCAAGATGACTTTCGACGCGTCTTTGTGTTCATACCCGAGTTATTTTCACGTGCAAATTCACGCGCTTTTGATTTGATTGCAGATCAAATAGGATTTGATGGAAACTCCCCATCGAATCCTATTTGATCTGCAATTCCTCTCCATAACAACTCCCTCTTATCAAGATTTTTGTAGTCGCTGTGGATAATATCTTTTGTTTTGGGTGCTCACCCATTTCCGGCACCTATGCTGACATTAACCAACAAGGATGGTTGTTTATCCGTAGTTCATTCATGACACCTAAAGCATTACCTAATATTAATGATTTGAACCTTATTGTAAGTGTGACCAAAGCACTTGTTGTATAAACCCGGTATCTATAAAAACACTAGCATCAAGACTACTAAAGGACATGCGATCTGAAGTAAACACATACACAAAACATGACTGTTCCAAAACCAGTTAAGAACTTTCAATTCTCTATTTCCTTTCTAAACTTTCCATTTCTGCAAAAATTCAATATAAGAAAGGGTGGAGGTGCACCTGCGGACAAACAGATCATAGCATCCATGGCCTTCACAGAAGGCAGGTTTCCTTTGATTCATTTTAGAGGGAGAAGCTCACACTCAGCAAGGCTGCGGATTTCTATATCAAGCCTTTTAATCATAACATGGTATTTGGAATTGAACGAGGCAGAACAACCACCCTGCTACAGCTTATCTGGGCTAAACGTCAGGTGTTTTCATTCTCTGGTGTTAGTATCCATGCATAGGCAAACCCGCACACACACACACACACACACACACTGATGGCTTTGGGATTTGGAGCTCTAAATTAGGTTGCTTGTCGCATTTTCCCCATAGCGAGCTGTGCTCTGATTAAAAGCGCCAGATCTCTGGTTTGGTTGTAGAGCGTGGTATTGGTCTCTCTCTCTCTCGTGCGCTTAATTCCGTGTCTACCGCCACACTGATCCTGGGATTTCAAAGATCTACGACTCAATTTATGCATAAAAATATATATATAACAAGAGCTGTGGAAACCAATTATATAACATCGGCTTCACCTTGGGTGGCTGCTTGCACATCATGTAGCATGAAGGACGTTACCTCCATCTAATAAGATTACCCTATTGGCTTATCTGGCTGTCAATCACACCTGTGCACGTCCTTCACCAAAAGCAATACCCAATAATTTTATCCCAGGCCATGAACGCCATCTGGTTTAACCTGAGATATATTACATTGTGCCAAGCCACAAAACGTCCCGAGGGGTCAAGGTCCAGCTGGCTATGGTTCTTCTGAAGGAAAACATCCTGGCCTGTTCCTGAAAGAGGATACGAACCGAGATACGAAGACTAAAAGGCACGTCTGAAGCCATTGTTTGTGCAACATTCTTCCTGTCCTGTGTGACAGCTTCAGGGTTCCCACACTTTCTGATGAATTAATTTCCATCATGGACTTCTAAGGGATTCGAGTTTAATCCCTCTATAATTTCTATAATTATATAATTTCTATTTCCCTCTGGCCATTTCTAGTGCAAGAAAAACTTTAGAACTAGTAAAAAATATATACTGAGAATATAAAAAAATGTCCATGACCTTTTAAGATTTTTCTCATCTCTATGACTTTTAAAGGCCACAATTTGGAATTCTCTGATATTTTGAGGTTTTTAAAAGGAACCTTGAATTTTCCTCTGGTCGATTTCTGCAGGTAGCATATTCTTCACTGCCTATGATATCCCATAATCACACAGGTGAAAGAGTAACCTTGGCTTGATAAAACCTTGACAAAATGTACTGCCCGGCCAAAAATTTGCCAATTTGATTTTAATAGACAACTGCTTAAGAGTCTATGACTAGATCATTATTGCAGCAATTACTATGGTTCTAGCATTATATATATTAATGTCAACATTTCTTCTAACGCTAACTGATGGAGTGTGTAGCTTTTCATTTCTTAAACAACCATGTAGGAAGACAAATCATGGCTATGTTCCAGGATGACAATGTCAAGATTCATCAGGCTCAAATTATGAAGGAATGGTTGGGAGGGAGCAAGAAGAAGAATTTCACACATGAATTGGCACCTTAAATTCATTGAAAGTCTTTGGGATGTGCTGGAGGAGACTTTACAGAGTGCTCGAATCTTGCATCGTCAATACAAGATCTTGACCAAAGATTTATGCACCTCTTGATAGAAATAACATCACAACATTTATCAAGAGATACATAATTTTGGATCAAGATCTTGTATTGACAATGCAAGAGTGAACCTTGATACATGATTGGTTTAGAAATTAAATCTACACCATTTCCTTCAAGGGATGTATACATTTTTGGCCAAGCTCTTGTATTGACAATGCAATGACAAATCTCACTTTTTTAATCATTAGGAAGTACTTTTATACAAAAACGCTGCTTGTGAACTCATTGACGGACTGATGAGCGAGGAGGTTGTCTTTTCAGACATGTCGCTGCACTCTCAAATGTAGATGGCTGTCACATCACACCTCCTTTCCCTGTGTGTAAGCCCTTCATTCAGCTTTTCAGACGCTAATCCTCTTCACACACACATAGACACACATCTCTCTCACAGATGTTATGCCCCTCAAATCAATCACAATACATCTAAACGTCCTAAGCCAAGATTACTCTGCACCACCACCCCTGAAATCCCCGTTTTCCATGCCCTACACAATGTTAAAGAACCACAGCCTTTAGCATTCAACTATCGTCTTTTCCGAGTCAGAGGGCTGTTTGCAGATCGTTCTCACTCATTAGCTCACAGTTACTTTGATCAGACGGGGCAGATGCGGATTTGACCCGAGATCAGTGCCCCGATATAATGCCTCTGCGGTGTCTATTGCAACCCTATTGCAAACACATCCTTATGCAAACATGTCCGTGTCCTGATTGGCTTCTAACAAGCTTGCCCGGGTTTGTTAGAACAGGGCTTTAACAATATGCCACTGATACGTGCTTCCCCAGAAGAAAGGTCGCCCTTCTCCGCTTTGAAAAATAACACCGGCTAAAAAAAAAGATCTGATCAAAGGCCAACACAAACAAGTGCGTCGACACATCAAGAGAAGAGGATGGTGAAGGGACACAGGGAAAAAAAGCTGCAATCTTGGTCACGCCCCTTGTTTTTCCAGGAACATTTGTTGTGGTGATAAGAGTCACTGTCGTCAAGGCGACAGCGAGAGAAGAGGCAGCTGGGTGACGGAGCAACAGCTGCTCATTCACAGTCACATCTGGCGACAAGAGCGTTCATCTATGTGCCAACAGAGCAGACAGTGCCAGCGGAGAGATGGAGAAACAGACAAGAAGAGGGAGAGAGAAAAAAGTAGGGATGTTTAAAACTGCATATTTTCAAAAATAAACTGATCAGTTTGTTGCCTGAACAACCAGCTAACTAATTGGCTTTAACAAAGCCCTGCAGAATTACACAAGTTTCAAAGGGGGCCTTCAATTACGACATGTACTTTTCACATTAAAAACGAACACAAGGGGCTTTCCTTTAGCACACATATTAAAGCACAGCTTTATATATAATATATATAACAAACACACACATCCAAAAATGTTAAATGATATGTTAAACCTATTAAAAACAGACAGATGTGGTATTCTCTCTATTCTCAAAGAAAACTTTACTTTAAAACACTGGGGGGAAAAATCTAACCATAACTGTTTAAGAAATGAAAAGCTACACACTTTATCAATCATGTAGGAAGACACATCATGGCCATATTCAAGGATGACAATTTCAAGGTTCACTCTTGCATTGTAAATACAAGATCTTGACCCAAAATGATGTATCTCTTGATGGAAATAAATGTTGTGATGGTTTTCCCATCAAGAGGTACATACATTTTTGGTCAAGATCTTGTACTCTGTAAACTCCATCACATCCCAAAGACTTTCACTGAGTTTAAAGTCTGGATTCAGAGGTGTCAATTCATGTGTGAAGACAGCTATGTTTCCATCCGCCTATTTTTATGCGCATTTTGGGATATTGCATCAAAAAATGCTGAATGGAAACGCCAATAAGCGCATAAATTAGAAAAAAACGTATGCATTTTTTATCCGATACGAAAACATGCGCATGAACGAAAATACTTTATTATATACGGAAATTATATATGGTGGCTTCTATATATAATTTTTTGAGCTGTCGTTTATTAAGAAGTGACGATTATGTTCTCTTCAACTCACTGCATGGAAGCGGTGCTTTATTTGCACGTTTTATGCAATATTGCAATTTTGCACATAAGTTACATTCGCAAATTTGGATTGAAACAAAGCTGGTGATTCTTCATGCTCCCTCACAACCATTCTTTCACCATTTGAGCCTGATGAATTTTGACATTGTCATTCTGGAATATAGCCATGATGTGTCTTCCTACATGAAATGAAAAGCTACATACTCCATCAATTAGGGTTAGAAGAAATATTGCCAAATAATTTGCTAAAAACATAATCATTGCAATAATGATCCAGTCATTTACAATTAAGCATTTGCCTATTTAAATCTAGGCAGTTTATATTACAGGCCTATACATTAAAATATCCTGCTATATTTTCCATGAGGATTCAGAGAAACACTACATAAAAGGGCTGGAGAATAAGTCCAACTGTTGCATACTTGTTTTTTTTGGATTCCTCATGTGCCGTCAATAGTTATTTTGCTTTGCCTCCAAGCATTGTCTGTTCTACCTCAGAATGTGACATCTGTTCTCTTTCTCCATCTGTGTTTTCTCCCTCTTCCACTGTCTCCATCTATTCATCAACATCCGTCTCAAAAAACAACAAACAATGTGTAAAGCAGACCCTCAGAAGCATGAACACACCCCGGCTCTCCTGCACCACACCATGTTGATCACCGCAAAGGGTCAATTTAATGGGTCCATTTCACAAAACTTGTCAAAAAAATATATCCAGGTGATATTTCACCCCAAACTCGAATGAAAGAATATGTTTTTTTCGTCAATTAAAATAAAGCCTATTTTTTTCTTATTGTGACACTGTTTTCATTCAAATTAAGCATAAATCTCATTAACTTAGCATTTATTAATCTTGGTTATATTTTATGTACTGACTGTACTGCAATTTTAATAATTTATTTAATAATTTACAGTAATGTTTTACAGTATAAATTTGTTTTAATACAGTAATGAGAATATTGAGAATAATTACAAAAGCACATTACAGTATCAAGAATTTAATGGGGAAAATTATTTTTGTCATGCAAACGATCACAAATATTCACAATATTTACCAACTGAACATATAAATAGGCTTAAATTATAATTATTATTGACTTAATAATTAAATATAGACATCGTAATTTATTACTTTTTCTTTTAAATATTTCAGAGAGAAATTTGACCCATGATTGACTCAAATCCATAACTGAACGCAAATAAGTTCAATCTTACAATTTAATACTATAAAAAGTATCTGGGCTACAAATGATTAATCGGCTATTTAAAGAAACTGCGTAAACAAGGTGAAAGATTTCCTTACAGGCAGAAATTCTTTCCTGACAGTTACAGCTCTCCTGTGCTCTCCCTCCTGCGTCTACATTATTATTTAATAATGCTTACATCCATTTGTCACACTAAAAGCAGAACACACCGGTCACAATAAAGATGGACTGCCAGCATTAAAAAACCTTTGAGACCCACGTGCTTCCTCAAACTTGAACTGGCAAGAGTTTTCAAAGGGCTGGGCAGCACAGGAGCTTTAACACAATATACAAAAATCTGCACATCAATCTTCACAGGGGCTCACAGGAAAAGGGTACTTCAGCACTTTAAAAAGCCTCTGCGATTTGGCAATCCCCTAGCAAGAGTCTGCGGCATCTCCCAATGGCAGCTTGCTCACCACAAGCTCCGCTGTGCTAATTTCTCACCTATCAAGGAAAACCAGAGCGACCGTGGCAGGAAAGCCTGTCCTAGCTGGCTCCGGAAGCTCTCGTCTGCAAACTGCACTGGGTGGTCACGCAAACCTATAGGGGGCTAATCATAAAACAAATGGCCTAGAATTGCTTTGGAGGAACTGGGTGAAAAAGCCAAGTCACAAGCCTCACTGATGTTATCAAACATTTTTTCCGTGTCCTACTTCCTTTTTTCAAAGCCCGTCTAAACAACTAAGCCATGCAGCAGAAGTCATTTAACTCATTTTCATGTCATTTCCTCTTTTTGGTACGCCCAGACTATTTTTCCCCCCCCAAACCTCCTCATTTTTCATTTGTATTAAGTAGGCCCAGAAATGATTTTTCTGCATTTTCGGGTGCTGATTAGATAGGAAAAAAGATCTGTGCAACGAATTTAAATATGGTAAAACATGCAAAGTGCGACACTCTTATTTAAAACTAAAAGCATCATCAGATTTGCTAAAATAGAGGTCATCGACCTTTTTCAGCCCAAGGAACCCTTTAGTGGATAGAATGATAGTACAGGAAAGACCCCGTTTTTTATTTATTTTGCATTTTAAGTCTGTCCTCTGACACCATCATAATGGATGTATGTACAGTCATACATTACATTTGTTTTTAAGTCCTTTTAAAATATGGGAGCAACAATATCATCTAGAAATAAACAAATATGAATAGATAAATAAATGTACACTACCGTTCAAAAGTGTGGGGTCAGTAAGACTTAAAAAAAAGCAATGAATACTTTTATTCAGAAAAGATGCATTAAATTGATCAAAAGTGACAGTAAAGACACTTATAATGTTACAAAATAAATAAATGCTGTTCTTTTGGACTTTTATTTATCAAAATGTATCAGGGTTTCTTCAAAAATATAAGCAGCACAACAGTTTTCAACATTGAAATGTTACTTAAGCAGAAAATCTGCATATTAGAATGATTTCTGAAGGATCTGAAAGACTGGAGTAATGATGCTGAAAAATCATCTTGGCATCACACAAATATATAAAAGTTATTTAAATTGTTTGTAATATTTCACAATAGTTTAAATTGTATTTTCTGGTCAAAAAGGCTCACATCTGCATAGATCGGAATTCACTAGTGTAAACACAAAAATCTGCATGAGGTTACACTTTTCCGCATCTGATCTGAGCCACTTCCAAATGTGTTTTTAAATCAGATGTATATCCGATATCTGGACATCCGACGATCCAACCTATACGCCTAAATATCCGATTCCCCTTTGAATTCCAAGCCACCACGAGTCGAGGGCTACATGTTTGCCCACAAAGATAGCATTTTAATGTTGTATTATGAAGCAGACATGCCAGCACTGTAAAAAAAAAAAAAAGTAAGTTACCTGGTTGCCTTAAAATTTTAAGTTAATTGAAATTAAAATTTTGAGTTAATACAATGAACATTTTTCAGAATCGACATCACCCTTTATTCAAATATTATTAAAAGTTATTTCAGAGAGAAAATATTGTGTAATTGTGTTTAAATTGTTATAATGCAGTGAAAGGATTTATCATGATAAATCATGATATTATTTTCACGATTTATCACAGCATTTTTTTTAATTTATGAGGTTCAGAAACAATAATATTTTGAGTTTCTATTTATTAAACCAATCTCCTTCATTGTATTAACTAAATTTATTTTTTTAATTAACTCAAAATTTTAAGGCAACCAGGTAACTTGCTTTTTTAAGTTAAACCAACAATATTTTTTTACAGTGAGTATGATGTGCCACACCCTTTTTTTATTGAGGTGGAAACTTCAAGGTGCACACAAACATTCAGGAGCTGTTTTTCAAGCTCTGCCCTGTGAGTTTCATAAATTAAACAGCTTTACTACTGAAAGCTACATTATAGAGTGTATGCAGTTACGCCCACTGAGTGGCAAAAGGATCAGTTGGCAGCATTTGTTTTCAGAGTGAATGATGCGAAAAACACACAAAATACATCTAAAACGGGAAAGAGCTTTGAGATTGACTGTATAAATAGATTTGACAAGAACTCTATTTTTTTTATAGCTTCCGAAAGCTGCAGAAAAGAGAAGTAAATGGATTGCTGCAATTTACAGAAACAACGGAACTCCAGGCAGTGAAATGTGGATTTGCAGTTATATTTTTGTGTCAATATGTTAAACTTTGGAGTAAAATCATACCCTTTATATTGCATTGTCAACTCATCAGTTAAATATTTACCATCATATATTCTGCATAATTTGATGTTTTTATATACAATTTACTTTATGAATTTCCCGAAATCAGGCTCATATAAATGTCAGGAAACAATTCCTGGCTGCATGTCAATATCCATGGATCACTGGATTTTGGTAAGTTGTAAGGAACACTTATATATCGAGTCCAACCTTTAGTTTAATCGTTAATTTTACTCACATTTCCTCAGTTTCCCCTATTAACTCCATTCATGCGAAAGCTCTTTTGCCACTCAATCCGGCTGACGGGGCAATGCATACTCTCTATATTTCTCAGCAAAGAGGTGATAACGGTGATTGAACCAACAAGCTTCACAATTACTCACTCATGCACACTCTCTCTCCTTAATTCATTCTGAAAGAGTAAATTCTGGAATTCACTGCCACTTCAATTTACCTGTAAATAACCTAATTAAATTCATAGTCAAAGCCTTAATTAATATTTATCCTCTTATTTCTAATGATTAATTCCAGTTGTTTTTACTCAATAGAACCACTGATTGTTTGTTCTTCTTTTATGTTTTCTAAAGTTTGTATGTGGTCTTTGAGTAGCGTCTGGCCTATGATGTGACACTAAACACATAATAGCTACATGTTGTTGTGTTTGGATTTCGGAGGCATCACACACCCCTTACATGCTGGGAGTGCAGTAACAGTGTTTGCTCACTTAGCCCGGCTTCCAGAGATTAAATATGAATTTGTCTTTCGTTTTTATTATATTTTATTCATTTTTTTATTTCCTTTTACTGAAACACTGAAGACACTATTGTCTGTATCTCTCACTGAGAGAAAGCACATGCTATCAGTATGTTTGGGAACATTTTGGATCGGAGCTTAATCAGCTCCAACCTTGAAGAGACTGTGTATCTGTGTATGTGCGCAATATTCTGTTACAGATCAGTATTGGAGGTGGATTACAGGGCTCCTAAGAGACGGGTGGATTTGAGGTTCTGGACAAACCGGCGCCTGTTCGGGTGAAAGCGTCAACAGGTGACGTGGTATGGACACGAGCATCTGATTAACTGACCATGTGTGGAAATTTACCATGACTGCATTTTCTCTGAGCCAATCAGTATCATCCACCTTGAAGTAATGACGTGGCGTGACCTTGAAAACAGTATAACTGTTGGGACAATTGTGTGTACGGTACGAGACTGGTAGAGAGGGAGCATGGCCTACGAACTCCTTGTGAATCTTGAAGCTGGCTACTGCTGATGAAACTGCAAACTATTCTTCAGTAAAATTTCTTTAATTAATTGCACTCCTGACTCTTGGTCTTCATTCTTCACTACTGGTCTCTGGGTCTAAACTGTTAAACCCCTAACAGTTCGAAGTCATAAAAAAATATTTTTTTACAGCGCTACTTTATTTCACAGAATTTTAGATCTAACGAGCTGAAGATAAAATTACCGTTATTTTCCTGTCCAAATTTTTTTTTTTGGCTGCAAAACATCCATGACAACTGTTATCTTGTCCATGCTGGCAAATAATCACAGGCCACGGCCACCCGACATGAATTATATAAATAATTTTAATAGCACTGCTATACCATGTGCACAGTAAAGCGCTCACTGGCAATCTTTTTTTTTGGTGGGAATTATAAACACAGATATCGGTCGTGTCTAATGTGAACGTAAACAGGCGGGCCAAAAAGCGATACGGTTCAGTACAGTTCGTTGCAGTACACAATTTTTGCCGTTTCCATTGTCAGAAGTTGTCAAGGGTACCCTCACTCCGAATCGTACCGTTCCACTTTATTGAACCCTTCCATTGGGGTACCTAGTACAGTAGTCCAATACTAAAGGGGTGGAGCTAGACTCACTGCAGAACATTGATTGGTTCACAGAGAATCGTCAATTGTGAATACTTTTTCGGCTGTGTTTTTCCTTGCAGCCTTTGCTCAAACAAACCTCATCTTCTTGTTACAAACAGCCACACGTGTCGCTTTCTTCTTCATGGGAGAATGACTGCGATCGCTACACCAAGCCTATCTTGTCGGTGGAAACGCAAGCCGGGTCAGGGTTTAGTATCCCAAATCGTACTGAACTGTACTGTACTGAAACGTACCGCTAGGGAAAAAATCTTACCAGCCCAAATGGTACTGTAACTTTTTTCCCCCATGAGAGACCAAACAAACAAAACAAAACTTCAAAGTTGGCACATATTCCATGTGGTGTGGTCAAAACCTAATCTAAACTCAAGTATCTCAGCAGCGTATAATTGCTATTGACTACAACTGTGTCAGCTCAGATGGCATAAATAATTACCCTCAATGCAGTGGAAGATACATGATACAAGGCATTTCAGATAAGTAATCGTAAAGACTATTATGATAGTGCGCTGAACTTGTATCTCATGAGTTCATAAATCCACACCTTAAACTCCAAAAGGAGGTGGATTCACAGAGGAATCCTCACCCTAACAGAACATGATGGGTGGACATCTCCCGCATGCCTTACAGAAGTTTTCCTGCGCTTCGCAATGCTAACAATAACAGGCTACAAACACATCTCCACCTTCAAAGAAAACCACAAGCTGTTTTTTTTTTTTTGCTGAGCGACGCCTTTAAGGTCCCCATAGCTAAACTAACAGCTTCTAAGAGGAATCTGCTGTGAGAAGTAATAACACAAGATGTGCGATCTACTGATCTGTGCAGTCGCCGGCAGTTTTTGAGATTTCTTGTAAACCACTTAAACCGGCCCACCATGGTACAAAGCGGTCCGCAGCAGCTACGTTACGGTTACACACCGAGACGTAGCGGCCCTCAATAAGCCTCGAGGTCAGCTGTGAAGAGCAACTCGGAATTTAGAGGAGTGGAGCTCTGATGCCGGCTGAGATCAGAGGCCGAGAGCCATTGATCTGGCCCGAGTTTGTGTCAGTGAGCAGGTGCGGAGCTGAATACGCAGTGGAACCGTGCCTCATCCATCTCCTCCGGCGGCTTTTTCCTGCGGGAAACTCCAGCACCAGGCCTCCCTAATCTTCATCATCACCTCGGCGCTGCTTCTCGCCGACTCTTGATCTCCGCTCGCACAAGCTCGCATCACATCAGCTCATTAGCGGGCTTTACAGACACCTTCACTGTCAGACTCGCACTCCTCTTTCCTGTTTTTAGATTCCTACACTTATAATGAGGTTACCCCACACATTTTTTCCCGTTCTCCTCTTCGAACTCGTTCAAGCTTAAGTGCCAAAAAGAGTCTACCAATTGAGCTTTCGTTCGTTCTTTCTCACTCATGTTTACTTTCATTTCTCACCTCTTTCTTTTCAACCTTTCTGGCTCATCAGCTGATTTTGATTTGATCTTGTGTTCCATTTTATTTACTTATTTATTTTTTACAAACAACAGTTTTTTTCCGGGATTATGAAGTCTCATCACAAGTCATAAAACTTAATTTAATCATTCGTTTAAAAAGCAAGACAAATTAAAGTTTAACTATTACATTTACAAAAAATTATAATAATAATAATAATTTAATTGCACTTAAAAAATGTTTTTTTATTTTAAAAAAATGTTTTCGCTGTACAACTATGAACTTTACTATATACATTAAAACTTAGATGTAATCATTAGATTATATAGACTATAATAAAATAATAATACAAATAATAATTATAATAACTTTTATTATTATGTTTTATCATCAATACCAATAATAATAATTATATTATTAATAATAATCATATAGGAATATATTTCTAATCATAATTTCTTTAACCAAACTTTCGTTTTGGCAGATTGTCATGAAGATTTTTGAGTTATTTAACATGACGATATTTATAATTTTTTACAAATGAAATAGTGAAATGCTCATTACTCTCATATAGCTGTCCATTTTGTGGTTTAATAATAAATACTTCCTCTGGTTCATAAGGTGATTTGAAGAGCTCTATTTTGTTCCAAAATAAATTCCATTTTAAGCCTGGATTCCACAATTCCATCCTTGCTTTCTGCTTCACGGAAATCATAGAGCCCTATTTTCTGCAGTATCTGTATCCTTCCTCAATCTTATCCTGCTTTTAGTCCTTCCTGAGCTTGTTTAGCTTTAACAAAACATCTTTTTTGCCTTCTCTACTTCCCCTCTTGCTTTTCTCGAGCACCTGTGCCTCATTAACCCCCAAAAAAGCCCCATTTGACTTTCTGTTCGTCACTCGATTGCTGATCTTCAATCACGCCACAATTCACATTTAATTCAGATACTCCAAGCAAATTTGTATCAGTTAAAAGTGACAGCAGTTTCGGCGGTTATAAATGGTTTACTGCACGACTGCTCCGGCGAATAATAAAGCCACACTTTTCCGGCTCTTTTCAGCGAGCTAATTAATTAGGCAACTCCTCGCAGGCTGTCTTGTGCACATGGACCATACACACGGCTGGTTCCACTAAGAATCCCCTGAGAACATATCCCGTCTAATAAAGTCTTGTAGCCGTGGCCCGTAATGGAGTCATCAAACCGTTCCCTTTTACGGAGAAGGCCCTAGACCGTCTCCAGTAAGCGAGTGTGTCCATGTATGTGTCTTTCCCATCAAAGACCGCTCTGTCATGCATGCTCAAGCTTCCCCGTATGATCTGCTGTTGATACTCGGAGTGTCTCTGGCCATCAGTGTCATATAAAAACACATTACTGGTGGCTGCTCAGGGTCACCAAAGCCAGCTACAGATATTACAGCACTACACTGTCATCACGTCGCCTCTATTAAGAGAAGCAAGCTGTTAATTTGACCATAACATGCTATGTCTATATTTCAGCTCTGTCATGAAATCAATTTGCCCGTGAAACACAAGCAGACTAACACCAGACCTCGGCTAGGCTGACCTTTACAGCTGGACATAATGTCTAAAAATGCTACGTGCCTACGGATATACATATAATACTTTTAAATAGTATTCCAGTAGCTCAAAACTAATTAAAAGTAGCTGAAAATATATAAAAAATATAATTAATAATATAATACATGATAAAAAAGGTCAAATGTATATAATAATTTACACAAATTAGCTTGTTGTCATATGCAAACTATAAAACTTGCAGGGCCCGTTTACATGGAGGTATTCCCTTCCGCCTCAGGTGATCTGTTCATAATTGGCCAGCCGTGATGCGCTGGTTACACTTGGTGTTAACAGGAGTCTTAAATGTGTCTCTTTTGACCACTTATCAACAAACTACATGCACACAAGCATGGGATCCACGTTATGCCAGTTGTAAAGTGAGACTTGAAGAGCAGAACTTCAGAGGTAATCTGTTGACCCTCTGATTGGCTGTCTAATTCCATTTTAACATGAGTGGAATGTCAGATACAGTCATCATAGTTCTCCACTGACCTCCTCTTTCCAAACCTCCCTTCAGCCTCAATCCGTCCATTTTGCGGGGTCTCTATCTGTCTATCTCTGCTCTCTGCATGTGAATAAATCAACACAGGGAGGGGGTACGGAAAAGAGGGTGGGGGGAGAAAAAGTAGGGCACTTCAACCTGGTATGGGCAGCCCTAAGTAATACCACTGAGAGAGAAAAAAACCCTACTCGAGCGAGAGAGAGAGAGAGAGAGAGAGAGAGAGAGAGAGAGAGAGAGATGTAGTTTCTAGCAGAGAACACAAATAAGCAACACGCCGATGGAAGAACGAAGAGAAGAAAGGGCCATTGGATGTGGAAATAGGAAACCATTTACGCAGCGGGCAAAATGACAGATAGCGTACGAAAGAACAGGGTCGAATTCTGGAGGGGGCAGCGATAAAGAGAAGAGAGGGCAGAATGGATTGAGATGAGGGAATGATAGAGGTGAGCAAATTAGGGGAAAGGATGTCGGCACTGAGAATACAGATATAGACGGCAAAAGGAAAGGGGACTTGAAAAGAGAGGAAGAGAAAAGTAGGAAAAAAACGAAGAAGAAAAACATTACAGACTGGAGGAGATGGACACGCTAGCTAAAAGTCGTACAGAAAAGTAAAAGAAAGAGGAGGATGGCAGATCAGGAAAAGTGCACTAAAAGGTAAAAGTGTGAGAAACAGACTTCTGGAGAGAGGTTGAGAGAGCACAGAAGGGCCATGTGTACATAGAGACTGTGTATGAATATCTTATGCAAGCTCTGCAGATGAAAGCACATGGTTCTGACATTCTCTCTCTTTTGCTCTCTATCCGTCTCTCCTGAGGCGGTGTCTATTTAAATGTGTGTTTAATCGGGGAGTGTTACAGCTCTAATCGCGGCTTGCGTCACACAGAACGCGCATATGCACACATCTCCATATCTAACCATGTTTTCACTCTCCTCTGCATCTTGCATCTATCTCCTAATCAATGTCTCTTTTTCACATGGTCACAAACAAGCCCGGAGGGAGGGAGGGAGAGAGAGAGAGAGAGAGAGAGAGAGAGAGAGAGAGAGAGAGAGAGAGAGAGAGAGAGAGAGAGAGAGAAAGAAAGAAAGAAAGAAAGAAAGGGTTAAATGAAAAATAACAAATAAACTAAACAAAAATAAAAGGATGAACAAAAGAATGACCAAGCTTAAACGAACAAATCCCTGAATCAATAAAAGGAAGGAAGGAAGGAAGGAAGGAAGGAAGGAAGGAAGGAAGGAAGGAAGGAAGGAAGGAAGGAAGGAAGGAAGGAAGGAAGGAAGGAAGGAAGGAAGGAAGGAAGGAAGGAAGGAAGGAAGGAAGGAAGGAAGGAAGGAAGGAAGGAAGGAAGGAAGGAAGGAAGGAAGGAAGGAAGGAAGGAAGGAAGGAAGGAAGGAAGGAAGGAAGGAAGGAAGAGGAAGGAAGGAAGGAAGGAAGGAAGGAAGGAAGGAAGGAAGGAAGGAAGGAAGGAAGAGGAAGGAAGGAAGGAAGGAAGGAAGGAAGGAAGGAAGGAAGGAAGGAAGGAAGGAAGGAAGGAAGGAAGGAAGGAAGGAAGGAAGGAAGGAAGGAATGAAGGAAGGAAGGAAGGAAGGAAGGAAGGAAGGAAGGAAGGAAGGAAGGAAGAAGGAAGGAAGGAAGGAAGGAAGGAAGGAAGGAAGGAAGGAAGGAAGGAAGGAAGGAAGGAAGGAAGGAAGGAAGGAAGGAAGGAAGGAAGGAAGGAAGGAAGGAAGGAAGGAAGGAAGGAAGGAAGGAACAAAAACAAAACACCGAACAACAAACTAAGGACAAATAAAAGCATGAAGAAAGAAAGACAGATAGACAAACGAAATGGAACAGGTTAAAAAGTTTGAAAAAGAAAGAAAATTGAACAAACAAAAAAGGAATAACAACGAACAAAATGAAGTAAACAAATGAACAAGTCAAAACAAACAAAAAACAAAATGATTCAAACAGACAAAATGATAACTGAGCAAACGTAAGAAAGACAGTATGAAAGAAAAAGAAAGGACAAACAAACGAAACAGAGACAAAGGTACAAATGAAAAAAAAATCAAAGAATGACTGAACAAACAAAACAAAAAAACAAACAAACAAACAAAACCGAATTAATGAACAAAAGCAAAATAAACAACAACAGAACAACCTGAAGTAACCACATACAAAAATAAACAAAGAGGGCAAACAATAGAATGAATAAACATACAAACAAAAGAAGAAATAAAAGAGCAAGAGAATGAGAGAAGGGCTGTGAGGCTGGATGGTGGTAATGAAGATGAACTAATGAGTTGCTGACAAACCCTCTTCACACTCAGCGGGGAGATGACAGAGGGAAGGAGCTACAGGAAAAAAACAAACCCCTTTAAAGGCACAGCAGACGAGTGTTTCCTCTGCAGGCTTTTAATCTGGTTCTGTTCAAAGTGTGCTTGGAGTCACCCCACATGAGAGGAGCATGCAAGAACGAGTAAGGAAAGTAGAGCAATGCAGATTGAAGAAAGGGGTGCTCAAGAGGGGAAGAGCAATTTTCTGGGCACTGAATGAGCCGGCTGCACGGCCAGAACGACTCCCTCTCCACATCCAATCCCACCCTTCCCATTCCCCTCCGCTCCCCAAAAACTCGATTACACACTGTACCCGAACACACACACACACACACACACAAGCACACTGAACAAATTATAAACACTGCCTTGCGGCTAAATCATGAGGCCCTCTTAGGGTAATAGTGCGTACCGGTCTCTATGTGTGAGCCCAGAACCGCAGCATTAGAGAGGAAAAGAAAGCGAGTGCAGTGTGCCACGGGAGAGATTGCGTCCATTCTTGTCCATGCGCTTTTGCAAAGCAAGGACAGATGGAGCAGACAGTGTCTAAAGCCCAGAGGACTAGCCAGGCTAAACACTACAGATAAGCCAAGCTATGCTTCTAAAAGCCCTGTTATCGTCTCTCTTCTGCTGCTCTGTTGATAAGCTCTCACCACCCAACAAACACATCCAAACACACTTTACTCGTCTGTCCAAGGGTCCTAACCTTAAACAATTGTTCCTACACGGGCTCGAGATGAAATAATGCACAGACATGGAATGGAAAATGAAATAAAATCTATCTAAAGCTGAATTTTCAGCATTACTCCAGTCTTCAGTCTCACATGATCCTTCAGAAATCATTCTAATATGCTGATTTGCTGCTCAAAAAACATTTACTATTATTATCAATGCAGAAAACAGTTGTGCTGCTTAATATTTTTGTGGAAAACGTGATATGTGGAGTTCAGAATTCTATTATGAATGGAAAGTTCAAAAGTCTCTACTGTCACTTTAGATACATTTTCTGTGTCCTTTATGAAAAATAAAAATAATTTCTCTAAAAACAATATCTTCCTGGCCCCAAACTTCTGAACAGGGCTGTATGAAATTGGGTTTATTTTTTATAAATATAAATAACATCTAGATAAATCTGTTTACCTCTCTAACTGACCAGCCCTACTCTGAAATGTTTTTTTTTAAAGCCACTGATAAAAGAAAATATTTGAGTTAATTTTTTTGCGATATTTAGTGGTGAGGTTGCAACCATCCACCGCTCACCCCTCCCTTTCAAAGCACATAGAGAAGCGACAGTGGCCGACACAGGACAAAGAGGTCCTCATCTGAGACAGCAGAGAGTGACTAGCGCTCTGAAGAGAAGTTTGTCCGTTTAGGGCTACTGTAGAAACATGGCGGAGCAAAATGGTGACTCCACTGTAAGGGGACGAGTGGTGTAGGTAGATAGAAATGGCTCATTCTAAGGTAATACCCCACTGAGAACATAGTTATATTATATTGCATTTCTGTCAATAGATCCTCTAAGTAAATAAATATTACACACTTCACCTTTAAAGCCAGTCTTATTTATCATTGAGATTGATTAGTCGACTATTGTGCAGGCATCACACCACTAACCAGTGTTGCACATTCATTTAAGAGGATTCAAAAAATCTTCTGTTGTCTTTGGATGCAAGGCTGTAGCTTTTCATATCATTTGGTTGTATTTTTAGAGAGAAAACATTAGCTTTTAATGCAAGTCTTAGAGCAACATTACTGTCAATTTATCTGCTTGACTCATGCCGCATTTTACCACATATGCTGGCTTGCTTACTGCTAATGTTCATGTTGCATTGTGCATGTCAGTGTACTGAGTAAATTATATATAATATAAAACCCTTCACATTTTCTGAAGAAAACATGAAAGTTGTTGCCTGTGCAAAACACACCGACATGACGTGGTTGCCAGAGCATTGTTCGGTTTTTGCCTAGTGTTTGTTTTTTGGTGCCTCAATATTGTTCAGGTCACTCTTTTTGCCTATTTTATCAAGTCAGATCAATGTAGAAAAATAATAATGAAAAATAATAATAATGAAATTATTATACATCCCGACATAATGTAACAGCAATTGTGAAAAAAAGAAAAACTTAATTAAAATGATAAATAAAATGTATTATTAAAAACAATAATAATATTTTGAAAGAAAAATATTTAAAAATGTTTTTTTTACAATTTATAATTAAAAAGTTTAAAATAATTTTGAAATAAATACATTTTAAAATAAATAATTATGTAATATAAAAAACTATTTTACATGAGCTAAAAATAGTTTTTTAAATAATTCTGAAATAAATAATTTTACATATGTTAAAATAAACAAAAGCATTATTTTTTAATAATTTAGAAATAAAGACATTTTAAAATGAGAAAAATAATAATAGAAAAAATAAATAGAAAAAGAATAGAAAAAAAATGAAGAAGTAAAAAGGAAGGATCTCCACAGCAGTGCACTCTAAAATTAACCAAACTTAAAATGGCATTATGAACGTACCGTATAAACAAATAGTGCTAGCAATGTTTGCCTTGGAAAACACTACAAATTAAATGCAAATCATATAATACTGTCATTAAAAATATATGAGCATACTGCTGTGCTAGCAACTTCCATATGATACATGATTACATCCAAAGATGAGCAAGAATCCTCTGAGAGTTGTTATTGTTTTTTGCTTCATCTCTCCTCCTCCTTTCATCCACTGCCGTGTTCTTGGATGGCTGAGCGCTAGCTATTGCCCACTGCAGTGTGGATACGCTCCGAATCACCTAATAACTCCAACTATTTTCTTCAGGGTTGGTCTGCCATATTTGTCAAAGTCTTCACGTTGACTCTCAAGCGACCTGCGTGACCTCTGTCTAGCCCACGGCCTCTCTGACACTGCCCACGGCTCTGACGCCATTCCCCCGAACCTCCGGTAGCTCTGACGGCACATCTTCCTGAATCCTTATGAGTTCGGGCCAGATGGAAGGAGAAAAAAAGAAAGAAGAGGAAAGAGAAGAGGAAGAATGTGGGAGGAAGAGAATTAGAGATGATTAAAAAGACACAGAATGGCACGCCGGCTAAAAGCGAGAAGGGAGAACGTGAGCGTTTAAGAAAGAAGGGAGGGGTAATAGAATGCAAATTTCACAACATCTGTCCGCTTTGTATTTGTAGCCGGAGAGGAAGTCTTATCAGTAGATGATTGTTAGCATGTGTGTAAATTTAGAAAAATCTGGGTGGGCATCTGCTAATGACTGCAGCGCTGCCACTGAAGTTTGAATGGCCGTTGAATTGAAATGTCAGGAGCGCCTCTAAGGAAGACATATCAGGCCTGACCATCTGAAAACGTACATACGTGCGCACACACGGCTCACTGGAGGGGAAGGTTAAGTCACCATCTCTCAAATCCATGGTGTCTGTTCCCTTTTCTCAGATGATTGAGCCCAAGCCACAAGCCCACTTGCCCTTTAAACAGCACAAAACACACACACACTTCCGCACACACACCCTTTTTTTGTGTCTAAACACAATTTGATGACATTTCTTTTTAGCGGGAAGTAGTTCCAAGGTGGAATTTTCAGCTCCACAGAAGCGCCGGTCGACTATTTGACCTCACAATTCAACAAGAGTTTTTTGGGTCTTTGTTTTTTTAAAACTTCCAAAATGTGTACAACATTTTTCAGATGTATATTTTGTGTATTATTTAGAAAACAACAGCAAATAATTTAATAAATAATAATGAATTAACATAAAATAAAAAATGTTTTTATATAAATAATCAGAAATGATAAACAAACAAACTATTAATGATTAAATACAAACTAAATTATAAAAAAATAAATAAACAAACAAACAGACGAGAAAAAAAGCCAAATCTTCCAATTTAAGGCCGGTTCACACCATGGACAATGATAACAATAAAGAAAATATAGCTCTAAAATTTGTTCTAAATATGGGTATAGCAATATATCGTGTCACAATATATCGCAATACAAAAATGCAATAATATGTATCGTGGATAGTGACAATCTGTATTGTGTAGAGTTTACCCGAAATGAAAATGACTGTGAGAAAAAGTTTTAGTGTCCGTTTGCATTAAACTATACTATATATAATGTTGAATATAATGTATAATAATGCAATGGGAGAATATTTGTGGGTCCTGATAATGCCAAATGTCTCATGTTACCAGTATAAAGTGTCCTACATTATTTTAAATATATCTAGTCAGTGACAAAGTGCAAGCATATTCGTCTACAATAATTAATTCTGTATTTTCAGCTTCAGAATCCTGAATATTTTTAATCTGGTGTCACCATTGTCATGTGCATTGTCCAAAGCATATTCATTTCCACCCCCAATGTAAGAACCAATTAAGCATTTTAATCAACTTGTTAACCTTTTATCATATGTCTTGGAGTAGCGTATTAATATCGACTCGTGACATGAGGATATCATTACATCCCTAGTTCTAAATATAAAAGAATAGCAGCCCACACAACTATAATGATATGATAACGGCACAGAGGAACGATATCATTGGAATCAATAATGTTTCCAGCTGATGAACGATAAAAAACATTGACAGCCAATCAGAATCCATCCTGCTTTAAAGAGCATGAGCATTTAAAGCGACAGGCGACATCATCCACTGGTGTTGACTTTAATATACTGTAGTTATCGTTACAGTTAAAACCATTGACAGCCAATCAGAATCCATCCTGCTTTAAAGAGCTTGTGCATTTAAAGCTACAGGCGACTTTAATATACTGTAGTTATCGTTACAGTGGTCCTTCTACTTTTACTCCTGTAATCTTATAGCCTGGCGTGGCCATACTCACTTCTGGTCAGAATATGAGTCTGGTACCGCTCCATTGAGCTTTGATTATGGGGCGTGTTTCAACCGAGCCAGGAAAGACCTCAATTGGATAGACCCACAACCAATCAGAGCAACGGAGCGACGCGTAACGTTAGTTGTCAAATGTCAACAGAACTCAACTGCACTGTGTTGTCAAGTCCGTGTTTTTCTCCATGTCCGCGGGTTGAAGCGACCCCAATTATGTGATTATATAAACCCAGGAATGCGAATTTTAGCAGGCAACCTTGCCAAAATAACATATTTTGCCAACCAAACGCCATTTTTTGGCAAAACGTGGCAACCCTGTCTGCACGTGCGCTGGATTAAGTAACGTTACAAGAAAAAGATGAGTGTAAACGATCTTTGCCAGTGTTGTAAAAAAGAATTTAAGGATACACAGAGTACTTACCAACACGATCATCGTTTCTGAGAGAAATAGTGAAGGTGAATGCATATACGAACAAGTTCTCCGATGAGGATGAGAGCAAATTCAACCCAAAGCGCCTTTGATGACGTGGATGATTACGTTACTGTTTATCATCTGTCCATCATCGTCTAAAGCCCGCCCTGACAATTTCATTGGTCCGAACAGTTTCTGTTCGGGCATAATAACTCCTCTATGGATCGAGTCCAGACCGAATTGCCCGAGCAAAACATTTTGTGGGTGGGGCTAAATTCGGCTGGCATCCAGGCTAGTAATCTTAAGTAAAAACAAAAAAACAAAGGAAGAAAAACCAGTAAAAATTGAATTCTGAGTGCACACAGTGCTTTATTAGTCCCATTTAAAGCACTTTCACCCTGGCTGTTGCGTCTCACGCTGTTTTTAAACATCCTGCCATAACGGTTATCTTTTTAACATACTTTTAAGAGTTTCAGCTGCTTTTGACAACTCCCCAGTCTTGAAAAATGTGTTGCTTTGTACATGCCTAGTGTGACATATGACTGCAATTAATTGTATTCGTTATAAATTTCAATAAGTTTTGACTTATTTAAACCAGCTCGTGATGGCAGATAAATCAAATTATTATAGATGTAAAAGAGTAAGACTGGTAAAATACTGTATGCACTACTGTAAGTCTGAGTGTGGGCGGTTTTCTAGTAATATAGTCAGTTACATCATTGTTCAGCTCAGTTTAAGTCAGAGAAAACATGCTCAGATTAAAAAAGTTTCTGCACCAGCTCAGCACAAGAATCAGCACCATTTTGATGGAAACACAAATACAGTCATACTCCGTCATCCATCATCGTCGAGGCAAAAAGCTTTCGAACACATGGCTGAGAGCTTGTGTGAAATACTTAACATGTGCGGCTCTATTAGTAACTAGCTAATGCCATCAGCTCGCTCACCATATGCACATTATGAGATTTGTACTCAGTAATGGAAATGTAAGTCCAATCCCAAATGCCCCAATCACATTTCATATTCACACTGGTTAGACTGAGCAGGAAATGAAACTGACACAGCCCGCCATGTCACCACTAATGAGATTTTTATAGTGAAAAAGTGAGGAAACCAGCCAAGAACTGCACATTTAAGTGACCATGTTAAAGGGTTTACAGACATTCTTCAGAACAGTGTTTCCAAGATGGATTCAAGATTGATATTTAAGGGGAATTTGTACAGAGAAATTGCATTATTTCCCATATATGGGGAAATCAATCGAACCATTAGCTCTTGTTATCAGACACTCTCACGTCTCACATTACGCTGTACAGTAAAAACAACGAGACCTCAAATATCTGATTTGAGATTCATGAGCTTGTATTAGTTAGTAAAATGTATTAGGTGGTAAAAGTTGTCCACCCTCATCTGCTATTAGCATTTTTTCAGATATTGCATGTAAAAGATTAAGCATAAGCAAACGCGGAGAGGCAGAAAACGCCTCAGCAAAAAGCTGACTTCTGCCCCTGTGCTGAGAGAAACAAACGGCCTGCCAAGTTCACCAGTAAAGACTTAATACAGCTACGCCACAGAGACTGCATGGTTTTCCACCCCTCCCACCACTGCTATAAGGAAATAACACAAAAATGTGACCGACAAGCAAACCGATAGACGGCAAATTAGCCCATTCGACAGACAGACAGATCTGTCAGATAAACTAACCCACCAGACAACAAACTAGTTTGTTAGATATGCAAATTTCACACTTTTTTTCTTCTCTGATCTTTCTGTGGACCCCCTCGCATTCCCTCTCTCCATCCTTACAAACTAGCCAACTAGACACAGAATGACAGAATGAATTCCTTATTGAGATTTTATCAAAAATGTTAAAATCTTGAGCTGCATTTGCCATCCTTATATATATTGTTTTGGTTCGACGGAATGCTAAAATGAACAACAGAATGAGCGTCTGGATTACAGAATAAATGACAGAAATAACGTTTGAATGAAAGAATGATAGAATGAACACAGAACGAGAGGACCGAGAGAACAACTGAAAGACAGACAGAGTAAGAGAGAATGACAGACATAACGAGCGAACGACAGAAACAGACAGAAAGAGAGAATGACAGAAAGACAGAGCGAAAAAGAGAACGAACGACAGAATGAGAGAACGAAAGAAACAGACAGAGAATGACTGAAAGACAGAGAAAGAGAGAACAACTGAAAGACAGACAGAATGAGAGAATGACAGAAAGAAAGACAGAACGAGAGAACGACAGAAAGACATACAGAATGAGAGAATGACAGAAAGACAGAGCGAGAGAGAGAACGACAAAGACAGACAGAATGAGAGAAAGACAGAGAAAGAGAGAATGACAGTAAGACAGACAGAATGAGAGAATGACAGAAAGACAGACAGAATGAGAGAAAAACAGAGAAAGAGAGAATGACAGTAAGACAGACAGAATGAGAGAATGACAGAAAGACAGACAGAATGAGAGAAAGACAGTAAGACAGACAGAATGAGAGAAAGACAGTAAGACAGACAGAATGAGAGAATGACAGAAAGACAGACAGAATGAGAGAAAGACAGAGTAAGAGAGAATGACAGTAAGACAGACAGAATGAGAGAACGACAGAAAGACAGAGAAGGAGAAAATGACAGACAGACAGAACGAGAGAACGACAAAGACAGACAGACAGAATGAGAGAACCACAGAAAGACAGACAGAACGAGAGAACGACAAAGACAGACAGAACAAGAGAACGACAGAGACAGAATGAGAGAACGTCTGAAAGACAGACAGAACGAGAGAACGACAGAGACAGAATGAGAGAACAACTGAAAGACAGACAGAACGAGAGAACCTCTGAAAGACAGACAGAACGAGAGAACGACTGAAAGACAGACAGAACGAGAGAACCACAGAAAGACAGACAGAACGAGAGAATGACAAAGACAGACAGAACGAGAGAACGACTGAAAGACAGACAGAACGAGAGAATGACAGAAAGACAGACAGAATGAGAGAACGACAGAAAGACAGACAGAATGAGAATCACAGAAAGACAGACAGAATAAGAACGACTGAAAGACAGACAGAACGAGAGAATGACAGAAAGACAGACAGAACGAGAGAACGACAAAGACAGACAGAACGAGAGAACGACAAAGACAGACAGAACAAGAGAACGACAGAGACAGAATGAGAGAACGTCTGAAAGACAGACAGAACGAGAGAACGACAGAGACAGAATGAGAGAACAACTGAAAGACAGACAGAACGAGAGAACCTCTGAAAGACAGACAGAACGAGAGAACGACTGAAAGACAGACAGAACGAGAGAACCACAGAAAGACAGACAGAGCAGAGAATGACAAAGACAGAACAGAGAACGACTGAAAGACAGACAGAACGAGAGAATGACAGAAAGACAGACAGAATGAGAGAACGACAGAAAGACAGACAGAATGAGAATCACAGAAAGACAGACAGAATAAGAACGACTGAAAGACAGACAGAACGAGAGAATGACAGAAAGACAGACAGAACGAGAGAACGACAAAGACAGACAGAACGAGAGAACCACAGAAAGACAGACAGAACGAGAGAACGACAGAAAGACAGACAGAATGAGAATGACAGAAAGACAGACAGAATGAGAATGACAGAAAGACAGACAGAACAAGAGAACGACAGAAAGACAGACAGAACGAGAGAACGACAAAGACAGACAGAATGAGACAAAGACTGAAAAAGATGGTCAGACAGACAGACAGACAGTCAGACAGACAGATTATATGGCATGTGTTTCAGGCTGTTAGTCAGTGCAGCAGGAGACTGATGGTGAAGTGAGTAACCTGTCAGAGATCTCAGCAGGAGTGGGATTGAGACATTTGGTAAAGGCCAGTTCGACTGCAATATGGGAACTGTCAGCTTTACGAACGCTCAAACATACACACAGCAGCACGAACACACACAAACACACGTATGCATGCATAAGTAGATGATTACGCTTACATACACACAAATTACCAGTTAATTAGTCAGAAAGAGGCAGAGAGCAGTCCATACAAACACCCACACACACCATGGATAAACTACAGAGGAAGATGAATCTAAATAATACACGACTTTAATGCTAACTGATATAGAGCGCAGACAGAAGCGCAGCATTTGGCATTTGGCCTGCTGAGAGCACGAGCGCAGTATTCACCGTCAGTCTAATGATACCAGCTATACCGGTCCGTCTACTCCCGCTTACATCATCTCGTTCCCGCCTGACACACTCATCCTGACTAAACACCCACTAGTGGCCCTCAGCAAGAAGAAACACACATGTACACATACGCAAAAAAATATACAAATGAAAAGATGGTGGAAAGCACCTCGGGGGAAGGAAAGCAGGGAAGAAAGGCGTCGAAAAGAGCTTCTAAGAGAACGTAAGAGAATAGAGAGAATAAACATGTCTCGCAATGACAGATTTTCAATGATATCTGCTGAGCCAGGCACAAGCGAGCAGTGCCTCGGAATGACAGATTAGGAGTGTATATCTGGAACAGAAGGAGGGGAGAGATAGAGCGGTCTGTTATCATGCACTATAATCATTTATGATATTTACATAGTTTGGTAATAAAATGAGGAGAATTTGTCACACTAACTAGACAGTCGGGACAGGACTGAGCAGAGGGGAAAGTGCGTGCCTGTTGTGCAGACGAACATATTTCCATAAACAAGTGGTTGGTCTTATGAAAACGCTGTACTATTAAGCTTATGCATGAGTTAGGGTCATGTATGATCAGAATCAGATCTTAGTCAAGCAGAAATGCATTCTTGTCTTCAAAAAGAGTTAAATGAGAGAGAAGTTCAACTTTAAAATTTGACTTACCGCCTCAATGTAGAAATTCAATTTATTACTTCCAAAAAAACTATGAAAATGCATAAATCACTTTTACAGTTGACAAACATGGCATTGTGTATTACGAATATTGCTGACTTCTTGACTAACTGCTTTTGTTCCTCTCTTGTAACTAAGTCACTTCAGATAAAAGCATCTGCTAATAAATGTAAATGACAAATAAATTGACGTTTAATAACATAGAAGAAATGTAACAGTAAAATAATAGACTTCAAATTGACATTTAAAGGGGTCGTATTATGCCTTTGCACTTATTCAGCTTTAGTTAGTGTGTAATGTTGCTGTCTGTCTGAGCATAAAAACGATCTGCAAGGTGACCAAGCTCAAAGTAAACTCCACCGGGAGACATTTTATTTAACCGAATCGCCTTTTCAAGAACTTTTGGGCAGTTTTTTGGGAGTTTTGGTCACAGTTTACTT
This sequence comes from Gobiocypris rarus, assembly GCA_023029165.1. Classification (NCBI taxonomy): domain Eukaryota; kingdom Metazoa; phylum Chordata; class Actinopteri; order Cypriniformes; family Gobionidae; genus Gobiocypris; species Gobiocypris rarus. The sequence continues at coordinate 31,709,926 of CM040919.1, read as the reverse complement.
TATTTTGCTATCCTCTCTTACACAAATGCACTAGCGTCCCCACTGCACCCACAAGTAAAATGATATCTGGCGTCTGAATCATTTTTGGTTTGACTGTATATGACAATTAAATGTTGGATAACATTGTATAAAATTACAAAAAACAAATGGGGAGGGGCATTTTCCGAACGCTAAGCGTTGCCAATCACAGCACACTGGGCCAGCTAACCAATCACAGCACATTTTGTATTTCGGAAGGAGGGGCTTCTTTGAAATCAGCATGTTCGAGCCAGACTGAGGAGAGAGGAGCTGTAATAATGTGAAAAATAATAATTTTTTTTTTTTTTTTTTTACAATCGAGCATCAAAACATATTCTAGGACACCCCAAAAACAAAATCAAGAAAAAGGACCCCTTTAAAAGCATTCAAATAATTAGTCATTTTAAAAGCAAGTTCAAATGTAAAAGAAAAAAAAAGGTGCTATATGTAATTTTTTTTAATGTACTAAAGCACAAAAAAAGCCATAATATGTTTGTGGATATTTCGGAAACATGCTGAGTTCACATAGGGTGATTTCATGGTGATTGGGACACGTTTTGCCATTGAGATGACTTGGAAAAAGTGTCCCAATCACCTTGAATTCACCCTACTTGTTTCACTAAAAAAACAGTTCTACAGCCATTTATCCAACCCGATCTCACGGCAATTCGTACATATTTTACGAGGTGGCTAATTGCATTTAATTTGTACGACCTCACTCGTACGAATTCATACGATTTGTACTAAATCGTACATATTTGACGAGTTGGCAAATTCGTATGAATTCATACGAATTACCTACCTCAACCCCGCCCCTAAACCTACCCATCACTGGGGTTTAGGCAAAACGCATTTAATTAAATGAGTGAGGTCGTACAAATTTGTACGAAATAGCCACCTCGTAAAATATGTACGAATTGGTCGTGAGATAGCGTTGATTTATCCTACTTGGAAATGTGCGTTCCGTGTCAGAATGTTTTTGTTTTGGTCTTTGTGATCCCGCCCACTGCCAAATGTACCCAATAGTTATTCGCCAGTTGGAGAAAAACATCTTAAAGCAGCCATGGAAGCCAGTAAAACAAGATATCGCAGATTCTACCTGACTTAAAAAGCCTCTGCGTCCATCAAAAAAGCTTTATGAACAGACTGAGGCATATTAACACATAAATAAATCAACTTCCAGTATAAAGCTTGTTGCTTTCCATTGTCAATTACACTGGTTTCTGTTGCGTGTCCTCAATCTGCCAACCGTGAACGTCGAGGAGAAGGGAGGGGTGCAAACTCTCTCCAATATTTGCAATTTAGATTGCAGTTCCCATTTCAACCACTAGCTGCACCTTTAATTACATACTGACCCTTTAAAAATGTCAAACTGCATTATTTATTATTTTATGTTCCCTAGGGTGCACTCATAATGTTTGTGGGGTCACTCATCACAGTTTGTCATAATTTAGAAATAAAAGGCATTTTCCCTACCCTGATTTTAGCCTCTGCTCTGAACGCTCTGTTTGAAGGGGCGTGTCTGCTGTGAGACTTCAGTGTACGTCCACTGCTGTGATTGGCTAACATCTTTGCATATCAAATAGCTAAGTTTACATGTGGAATGCTTTTATCACATTTTTACTATTACATCATTGTATTATTATTTATTATTGTATTATATTATTCACATAATTTTTGACCAGGCTTTCATAGAAAGAAATTATGAGCACATAAAGGAAAAAATGAGAACCAATTAAATATTAATAACTGATTATGTTGTAGTCAATGTTCATGTAAGCTTTTTGCAGCAGTAGTTTGCCTTTTTTTGCCAAACCATTTTGCTAGATAAATAATTTAACCAAGGTTAGTGTTTTGTTCTTCCCTCATATTTAAAAATGTACCAAATTAAAAATAAACTTGTAAACTTGTAGGGTCATTAAAAATAAATGTCCCTTCCAGACATCACTTTTGGCCACTGCTGTAGAAAATATAATACGAACAAAATTGTATTTAAAAAATGGCTAATTGCTTTTCTCAGTCCATTTGTTTTTATCTGTATTCCACTGACCAGCTCATGTACTAACTTAGTGATTCATCATAAACATTTTATTAAATATTTAGGCGATTATGGCAATTAAAAATGGTGTCAGGATGCATTTTTATCATGAAACAAGGTCTTAAAAACAGGGCACTCCTGTCACGAGGCACAACACAATCTTCATGTGTACATAGATCAACCTTTAATTAAAATGACAAACGGAATGGAAGAATGCACCCTTAAATTATCTGAAATTATTCTCTCAAAAAAATAATTGCAATTAATTTCATTAATAACATATTAAGTGGCATATTGTGTACTTTGATTAGAATTTTTAAATCGATCGCCAGCCCTAATCCTGACCCATCCCTAGTCTGTATTCCAGCAGGCAAACTTTAATTATGAGTTCGAGGAGGAGTGGGAAAATGGATAAGGAGAATAAAAGAGATGATTGAGGTGACAAGGGAGGAAGAAAGACAGACATGAGGGAGGGAGATTGAGTCAGTCTGTCAGACATCAGGGGACAGAATCTCTGCTTGGGTTGAAGGAGGTCATTGACAAAGATAAGAACTAAAATAGACACACAGTCTTGACCTTCTCAATATACTTACACAAGAGAACCAAACAAGAAAGAGAGACAGGGAGGCTTCATTTCCAGGAGCGCAGAGTTTTTTGTGTTACAATGTATGAAAGAAATAAGGAGTTAGTGAGTAGCGAGGCAGAGAGAAACAAAACAAGAGAGAGGGACTGGAGATACAGAATGGATGGCAGTGGAAGACAGGGGGCAGAAAGCCAATTTAGCTTTCACAAGTAATCATTCTGCTAAGCCCTTTTACAGCACAAGAACAGAGATATGGTTTTTTTCGCCTGACAGGGCCATTTATGTGTTTTCTCCAGGCTGATGCATTAAAACCCTTCCATTGTTCTGAATCTCAGTAGAGAAAACACTTTAAATCGAAACCAATTCGTGAGCGAACGCGGCAAGGAAATGTCATCAAGGCGAAGGAAAGCGTTTGATAAGAAGCGCGTCATCGATGCAGTTGTTAAAGGGCTGAGCTCTGTTTCTATAACAGAGACAGAACACCTTGGCCCAGGAGACGGGACCCAATGGCATGTTTTTGCTTGGGGTGTTGTTAGGAAAGAAAATGAACATGAGCTGTATTCTAAATCCCATACTATCCATACAGCATGCAATATATGGATTAGTGGACGACAAATCGTAGTTTAGTGGGTAATACTAGACTAAAAAACCATGCACGGATATATATGGGCAGTCGTGGCTAATCATTTTCAGTGGATTTTACATGTATCCATGCATGCTTTTAAGGCTAGTTTTACAATCCCTTTCAACAGAAGATAAGGGGGTTGTGATAGTTCTTACTCATCCTTCCCTCATTTTGACACAAAACTAATTTTTTGAATGTTCATCGGAGTCGTACCAGACCCTAGGATGTTTGTCGCACTTGAACCACGAACACACAAAACAAATTTGACTGGGTTTGAGGAGTTTTGTGCTTTAAATAAAAACAAAAGAAGTAACAAATCCATCCCTTGCGGGTCAATTTGACCCACTGAGGAATGAATGGAATCCGAGGAATGCGTCAGTACACATACTAAAACATAAAAATGCTTGAAATTCAAATTTAAAATGCTAAAACTTATTTTATAATGTCTACATCTGAATGCAACCTGAAGAGAAATTACTTTAGTACCCAGCGGAGCAGCTCATTTGCTCCATAGGCAAGTAATAATAATTTGTTACATTTATATAGCACTTTTATAGGCACTTAAAGCACTTTACATATTGAAGGGGGGAATCTCCTCAACCACCACCAATGTGCAGCATCAACATAAATGATGCAACAGCAGCCATATTGTGCCAGAATGCCCACAACACACCAGCTTAAGGTGGAGAGGAGACCAAGTGATGAAGCCAATCGTGTATATATATGGGGCAAATGGGCAAATTTGGCCAAGATGCTGGGGTGACACCCCTACTCTTTATCGAAGGACATTCTGGGATTTTTTTAATGACCACAGAGAGTTGGGACCTTGGTTTAACGTCTCATCCAAAGAACAGTGCTTTTACAGTATAGTGTCCCCATCACTATACTGGGGCGTTAGGACCCACACAGACCACAGGGTGAGCACCCCCTGCTGGCCTCACTAACACCTCTTCCAGCAGTAACCAGTTGGTCTCCCATCCAGGTACTGACCAGGCTCAGCCCTGCTTAGTTTCAGTGGGAAACCAGTCTTGGGCTACAGGGTGATATGGCTGCTGGTATAATTATTAAGTATAATTTCAGGTCTTCGGGTCATTTTGATCCCCATGGGAAGGATTTGTTACAAAGTTCAAAGGGAGGGACGAGGGTTAACTAATATAAAAAGGTGAAAAATGCAAGAAAATTGTGGTTTTCAAAATCATGAACCTACAGTACAAGCTGCGGTCAAAAGTTTGGAGCCTGTAAAATAAGGATTTATTTGATCCAAAATACAGCCAAAAAAAATTGTGAAATATGGGCATTACAGTCTTTAGTGTCACATGATCCTTCTAATATGAAAATCATTCTAATATGTTTATATGGTGCAGTTTATACATTCTATTTCAGGATTTGAAATAGTTTTTGTACTTTCATATTCCATCAATGCTTCAGATTTAGTTTTGATCCTTGTACTAGTTTAGTATGGTAGTAGTTTTGTTATTAAACTCTGGTTTTGTGCATCCCTAAAACGTAAAGTTCTTCAAAAAAAACATTGGACCCCATTGACTTTCACTGTATGTAAACTGAGACATCTCTCATAATAACTTATTTTTATGTTCCACTGAAGAAAGTCATAAAGTCACAGAAGAGTCATACAATAAATGATGACACAATTTCCATTTTTGGGTGAACTATCCCTTTTAGTTGTGTAATGCAAGTATGCAAATCAGAATGCAGTAAACGACTGGAAGAAGGAAATTAAGAAGGAAGGAACAAAGTGAAGGGGTTGATGTGGGTGTAGACAGTGAAGGAGAAAGACGAAAGAACATACAAAAGAAGAAAGGAGAAACAATGGAGACAGAGAAAAAAGGAAAAGAGGGAGCGCGATAGATAAAAGGGAGAGGGAAGAGCGAGAAGAGGAGGATCCGATGAGAGAACACTGTGGTCGACAGTAATTGCTTCGTCTTGCTCGGCTGCCCATATATGGTAATGGAATGCGTGACTGAGAGGGGGTAACCTGTATTGAGCGAGAGCATCACCACGTTCCCACACACACACACACACATACAGAACAATCAGACATGCTGATTACAAAACGCATTGACACTCAGAAATGAGAAGGCTGACACTCAGAAATAAACACTCTACAGAAAAACCTTACAAGAGCTCCAGACAGCCAGAAAGAGACGAGAGATACTCGGTCAAATTAAAATCGCACATAACTGCCATCATCAAATTATTCGAGTCAACAGGAAATGACCTCCACAGCCCATTTACTTCTGTAATCAGAGGATATTCAACCAGAAAAGAAATGCATGGGGAACTGACTGGATTGCAACAAGTGTCTCTTCTATACCAAAATGAAGTCAGGCAATCGGATGGGAGGGGTCAATTAGATTTTGATAAAACTATATGGACAAAAAAAAAATATTTTGAAAAATGCTAGAATTTATCATGCACAAAGGTATTGAAAGAGCCACTTTCACACATAACTGAATTTTTCAATTTAGAGGTTGTGTGTGGGCAAGATGTGTTGTTGAAATACAGAAGTTGCAAAGCTGCAAAAATGAGGAATTTTGATGCCCTTATGTGTGAAAAAGAAACATAATGAAAGATTAACATTTTTTTTGAGCACGTACGATGTTAGGGTGCTCTGACCCACATTTATTTTTACAATGTTTTTGTGTTCGAATTTTTGCCGTTTGCAGAAAATATCCTTGAAAATTAAGTCATTATTTCATCAAACCATAATTTTTGAGATGCAACATTAAACCAAGCAAGCAAACAAATAACATGAATTCTTAAAATAATATTTATATGCTATATTTTCATCAAAATCTTTTCATAACAGCCTGAGAGCTGATCCGTGTGAGATTAACAGATGTGCTGCCTTTACAGCAAAAGGTAATTCAGAAATTGTGACTATTAAATAAGTGACTATTAAAAGTGGCTACTATCATCCACTAGAGTAATCGCCATGCTTTGAAGAAATCAGCACAGGCAACTCAAAATCCCATATTGGTCAACTACAACTCTGATATCAGCCAGTATAAAGCTGCACTTTTCATACATTGTGTTGACTGAATGTAAGCATCCTCATTACTGCAGGTATTTTAAAAGCAGAGATTCTGATACAGCTACCTCCCACAAACACTCTCACACACAAACACCTAGCTACTGCCCCTCTGTGCTGTACGAGCGTGACTCATCCCATCAGACATGAGGCTGAGGACGCAGGCATAGCGAGTCTTGGCTATCTCCTCCGTTCCTGCAAGTGCTGGGCATCTGGAAGGGCACCAGGCTACCTCAGCTCCCTGGCACGCCAAGGACGCCCACATGACCGGCCCGGCTCTTGTGCCAGCTCAGGACCCCTGCATAGACTCAGCAAGATTTGACAGGATTCTGATGGGCTCATCTGTGAAGGACTCAGTTATGAGCAGGACCAGTGTAGAGGGAAAATGCAGTATGTCGACAAGTGAATGTGAAAAATGCCTTCTTGATGCAATATGTAATATGTAGATATGCAATATGTAAAACCGGACACGACACTGAATAGCATAGCACACAATTTACCATATAGTAGATATTGTCCATATTAATAAAACGTATAAATTTGTAACTATTTTACTTTACCAATTTGTGGCCAATTTGTATGATTTCATTCGTACAATCACCTTTTTTTCTAATAATCATACGTTTTTGTACAATTCACATTGTACGAATTCCTACAAAATCGGCACCTGGTAATAATAGTTACATTGTAGATCAGGTTGAAATGATTCATCAATGCGCGTTATTCCAAAAGGTTTTTTTTATTGTAACCTTTCATTCAAATACAAGCTCTGTAATCATTTACTCCCCCTCAAGTTGCTCCAAACCTGTCTTTGTTCTGCTGATATTTGGAAGAATGTTTGTAACCAAGCAGATCTCGCCCCCATTGACTACCATAGCAGGAAAAAAATACTACGGTAGACAATGGGGTTCATTTGGGGGTTTTCAACCCCTCCAAACACTTGTCATGAAGGCCCTGTTTACTCCTGGTATTAAGATGCGTTTATGTGGATCGGATCACAAGTGGACGACGCTAAATACAGGTGTAAAGGGGTGTAAAATGTTTTGAGCTTGTCCACTTTCAAGCACTTTCGTAGTGTAAACACTCATGTGGACGAATGTGTTTGAACAGCCACAAAAGACTGTCTACTCTCTGTCTACTGACCTAACGCATTAACATTATGGTAGGTGCTAGTTAGACGGGATTTAAACTTTGTCAGCTGAAGACCCGAGTTTGGTTTCAAGACGAAAAACGTACCAAGCACAATGTTCTCTCATCATTCCTGATTTCTTACACAAACTCACAGCGTTGAGTGGTCTTGTGGCTATCAGAGCAGAAACAAAAGCTGCTGCTCTCCGTATGTTTCCCGTCCTCTCCCGGGGGGATTTCGTATGTAAAATAAATTGCTATTAGATCAAAGGATGATATATATACATATATACACACAGACACAGACACACATTTACCTGCTCATAGACACTCCCCTTTAAAGAAATCAGGACAGAAGTGGTTGAAAGTGGACAAAAGAGACGGATTAAAACACCAGGTGTAAACGGGTATGTGTCTCCCACGTCTACTTATGCTCCGATCAAACAAAATGCATCTTAATACCAGGTGTAAACAGGGCCATAGAGACCACTTTTTATGACATGCTTATTTCCCACCCTACATTATCATACTGAACATCCTATTTATAAAAGTAAAATGGGCTGCAAATGCTGTTTTATGTTGACGAAGGCTTTTAGAGCAGCCAAAAGCAGATGAAATGAAAAAGAGATAGAGAAACACTATATCAAATATTGTCATGACAATCAGCATGCATCTGGATTCCCAAAGGCAAAGTGTACGATGCCTCTGCCATGGCATTTTATTTACATGTAAAGATGAAATGTTGCTTTTATGCGACAACTCATCTTAACACAGAATATTGGAAGCAGCAAATTAAAGTAAACATAAAATTGCATTCGTTGCCATTTTACTTGTGTTTTATTTCATAGTGAAACATCATATTCAACAAGAAAATACATAATGCATTAGACTTTTTATGCATCAGAAATTCATTGAATCAAGAAAAGTGGTCTCGATATAACAGGTGAAAACAAAAACATCTATTTTTACTAATATCGCACACAGATGAATCACAATAGGAACATTAAGAAAGAAAAACACCTTTGAGCTTATGTCATTTCTGCAGCTCAAGGCGGACTAAACTGAACTACAAAATAAAACAGTTTCAAACAGGTTTTCCCAAACAGCCCTTTGTCTTCTATTGGTTGCACAAAACAGATAGCCCCGCCCCCAAACTCACGCCATTGGTTGAGACAATGCTGCTGTGTCAGGCTGGTCGGGATGCTTACTTACATTTTTTGGAGAATCAACCTACAAATGGTAGACCGACAATCTACAAGTTACTTACAGTTACAAGAAAACATTTAAATAAACACTTGAGCTTAAAGTAAAAAAATATATATGCACAACCTAATCAGGACACACTTCATCTCCCTAATCAAGACACCAAAAATAGGTCTAAATATGACATGATTGTGACGTGGCCTACGGCAGTGCTTATGCTAAGCAACTAGACAAGAACACCAAAGCGCAAGAACGCTAAATCCCTCCTCCCTTCATTATCCTAGCTCTCAAAGTAAAGCTATCAGGAAATGTATATGATAATATGTGCCAAAAAAAGAGCTTTATTTGGAATGGGGGGGATGACATTAAAATGACACCTTCAAGTTTAGTTTGTGCATGAATTGCGGCATTGTGACTCACCAAGAGAGACCCCATTTCAGGTATAACACTAAGTCAACAGCTCAATGCAAGTTTCTGAGCCGCCACTCAAATAACACCGCTTCAAAAGAAACGTCTGACAGGTCGTGATGTTATGTTATAACGAGCTTGTTTTTGTGTTGAGTAATATTTGATGAGAGTCAGGTTAATACTTGCAACGAGTTCAAAGCAGGAATCAACAGGACACGGATGTTTGGATTTTGACATTCAGATGCGATTGTGAAAGTGAAACTGCATATTTATGAGTGGGCACTATCGCACACATCTCAATCTGGTCATGTGATTAACCAGAAGGCTAACAGCTGATGAAAAGATAAATGACGGGGTATGATACATAAAAGCATGTGAAATACAAGAACAGCCTGGTCAAATGCCAACATGGCAAACTGTTTTTCTTCAGGGCTAAATATAAAATCTGGTCACTGAAGCAAAACCAGCTTATGGGAAATTCCAGAAATTGGATACTGCATGACCACCCTTGTAAAAAAAACTTATTTTGTACTTATTACAGAAATAATATACCTCGCTTAAGTTTGCACTTAAGTATATTCTGTTATGTTTTCAGACACTTAATTGCAATTAAATGAAAAATTTATTATTGTTTAAATTTATATTGAATGCAATAAGCTCTACTTTAGCTGTACATGAATTGGAAAAGTGACCATTTTATTTTCTAACCGTCTCTTGAAATTCAGCTTCGCCTTCTATATTCACCACAAATTCAATAGCGTCATTCCAAGAAATGATTTCTTCTCCGGCCTGAGAGGGACTTACACGTTCAATATCCTTCTTATGATTCGGACCACGCTTCCTAATGAAGCCGTATTTAACCTCTGTCATCTGACTTGCAGTCAATTTCGTTTGGCTCTTCTCTCTTTCTTTCTATCTATCACTGTTCTGGGAAATGGCGCAGGATTTGACACTCACCAGTGTGAGAAAGTGAGACAGCGAGAGAGAAAAATGGGCGCCTGAGAACAGCCTTGGTTATGACAGTACAGCCAAACTTTGGAAACTTCTGGGCTTCGGAAACTCAGGCCCAGTCTCCGGATCAGAGAGCAGTCACCTGTGCAGTGTCAATGCGCCTGACACTCAACCCACCATGAGGTTTCCCATGACAGACAGATAGATATCGGATGGAAGAAACAGGGAAAATGAGTGTGCCAATCTTGGACAGAAAATGAGAAATGAGATTAAATGGAGAACAAATGGAGGCTTTGAGAGACATCTGAGACATTTTCTAGCACAAAAGTAGTGCTTTGCATATGTACTTTGTGATTTATATTCCATCTGGTTTTGTCACACAACCTGTGTAAAAAATTAAAGAGCATTTACCTGCTATTGTTTGGCTAACTCATGCAGGCGTCCTCTGAGAAATCTTCTCACGTCTGGACAGGAATGTCTGTGTTTGCGGGATGTTATTTTAACCTTAGTTGGATAACGTAAGCTACATTTCTTATTTAGTTGCCTGGCAAACCTTCAGCAATGATTCACACCTTTTTACCAACTTTCATGTTAAGATAACAGTTGGTGGTTCAAGTCCTGTTAGCATCTCAATCACGACGCAAGCCAGATGAAATTGCAAGAATGACTTAATATTGTCTTATAGCATTAGAAAGAATAGGTTAAAAATTATGAACCAATTTAGTAATGCTTAAAAAAACAAAATGTATGGCTTTCATTGAACATTTGATAGTAAGAAATGTGCAAAATATAATACTACTACTAATAATTATTATTATAATTATTTTAAATGAAAAATAAATATTAAATAATATGACAACATGTATTAGAGCTGCACCATTAATCGTGTAAAAAAAAAAACTCAATTCAAACACTCATATCACCTAAATCACAACTTTTAAATAGACTGCAGCAATTCATATTTTGTCAGAACTCTAGTAAATTCCATTATTTTATTTAGTTGTCCGTTTAGAATCGCGGGAGAATCATGATCTCTATTTGAAAAAAAGATATGTGATTCTCAGTTTATCCACTCTCTAAAAAATGCTGGGTAAAAAACAACCCAAGTTGGGTTGAAAATGGACTAACCCAGCAATTGGGTTGTTTTAACCCTGCGGTTGGGTTAAATGTTTGCTTAAGACAACCCAATCGCAGGGTTAAAACAACCCAATCACTGGATTAGTCCGTTTTCAACCCAACTTGGGTTGTTTTTTACCCAGCATCTTTTAGAGTGCAGAATAGTGCAGCTCTAACATTTAGAAATATACATTAAGAAATTGAAATGTTATATAAAACATAAAACTGGCCAGGCAATCAGAAAAAAAAAACACACATACTACTAAAGCTGATATTACCGGTATTTCACCCAAATATAAGTATACATAAATGTTGTTTATTTTAATGGGCTTTATGATGCATATCAGAGCAGATGACCTTCATTGCCTACATCCAAAAAAAAAGTCTCATCTTAATAAAAACTACAGAGATCCCAATCTGATCCCATCTGAATCAGTGCATGAAATCACAGACATCTGCTGTTAATAACTCAAACATCATTTGGAAAACTAATCTCATTTGAATAATACATGTGAGATCAGATTTGCAAAGACACTAGGCTGGTTGCACAAACTGCTAAGACTAATCTTAGATGTTAGTCATAATTATTTTCTTTAAGAGTGTTCATAACTTTAAGTCAGTTACATAAAAATGTAGATTGGTCTAATTTGATACTAACTGCTAGTTGGTCATACTAGCTCTTAAAGGGATAGCTTACACAAAAATGAAACAGTTTGAGAAACCGAACAGTATTTATATCATTTTTTTTTACCTTAAATACAACACTATGTACATCAGCCGTCCCCGCTGTCACTGTCTGTAAGTGAGGTCAAATAACACAATATGGCGTAGAGATATGCGCAAGAGATCACTTCTGCCGCTTGTTTCCCATTGAGATATGGCGTATCGTGCACATTTGACCTCACTTGTGGCTTTTGTGCATAGTACAAAATGATATATATAGCCTACTGTTCGCTTTCTCACACAAACCGATAGTTTCGTGTCTTAAGACATAAATGTATCGTCACAAGCTGTAGGGTTTAGTATGGATTTGTATGTCTATGTTTTTTTACTCTCAGCTCTCATACTCTAAACTGTTCCTATTGACATGCATTATACTACTGGCACTCTGCAACGGTTGGAGTTAAAAATCTTCATTTGTGTTCTACTGAAGAAACAAAGACATCTTGAATGCCCTGGGGGTAAGCAGATAAACATCATATTTTTTGGGTGAAGTATCCCTTTAAGACACAGTCTTAACATAATGGCATTGTATATGCAACTGGCCCAAGGTCTGCAACCAAAAATGTAAACATGAACTAATTGAAAACATTTTATCAAATTTTTGGTTTTTATAGCCTTATACTCTATCATATGCCAACAATATTATTTTTACTTATCTACATCTGAAATTTAGTGTACGTTTACACAACAACAATGTACAAAAAATTTTTGCACATTGAATTTTTTTTGTGCATGTTTTCACAGATGAAAAAAAATCCATGTTTGTTCACACAGATCCTTGAAAACAACTACAAATGCTGCATTCTGCTGCCAGGCCAGTAGATGGCGACTTTATAAAGAAGCACTACGTGCCTATCGGCTGAACACGCAATACGTATAAATGAGCGATGTCGAGTAAATGAGCCCTAAAACATAATTGGGAAATCTTGAACTATAAAAGAGCAAAACCTCAGAACAATAATATTTTCTTTTAGATGTCTGTGTCTTTGCACATAAGCCTATATATGTTCTCTTTTTGCAAGGACGTAGGTGTGCCTGGAAATGGACAAAGCGCTTGTGAAAAAAATCTCCTGTGTGCTTGTCAGGAGTGTGTTGCCATGGCTGGATAACCTGCGATTCTCAGTATCTAGACAAGTGTGATTCTGTATGCTGAATTTCTACAGTCTGCAGAAGCACGTCTCCATTACTAAAACCTCTTTCAGCCATTTCCATCGCTACAAAAAGCTGAACAAACTGCTAGTGCTATATAACCGCCAAGTCAGCTGGAATTAAAAAGCAAAAACACACACACACACACACACACACACACACACGGGACGACTAAGTCAAAGGCATCACAGTCAGCCGCTCAAATAAACATTTATGAAAATTCCCCACGGAAGTCATTTTCCCTTACATCATGACTGGAGGTCCATAGAATCCTCAAGAAGCATTAGCCTTTCACCCTTCAACTCGGAGCTTTGGATGGCAGCAACTCCGAAAATTCTCTCCAGGGTTTAGGTTTCCAGCTTGAGACACGCCTGTCATCTCAATTCACCGAACCAAACTTAAAAACCATAAAACTTATTTATTTATTTTGTTTTGTTTACTCCCAAGGTCTTAGAATAACAGCTCTGGTTGGAAGTCATTCTATATTACGCTGGTTATCACCAAAGGGACTAACAATATTAAAAACGGAGCAAAAAATGTTCCTCTACTGCATTTAAATTGCTCATATGGTCTGTTCTCTACCTCCTTTCGAGTTGCTTTTAAATAAACGGAATCAAAAAATTGACACGATTTACTTAATACATGCTCACGGTCTTACTGTCGACAGTTCATCGGTGCATGTTATTCTGAAATCGACATGTTTTTCAAACTTGCACAATCCAATCAAGTCCCCATAAAATCAATTTTTGGGCTTTTAGTATAAATATTTTAGCCTTACTGTTATCTATAATCTGATAAAATTTGCATTTAGAAGATATATACGTACAATCTCTCACTTCCACCAATACGAATCAATGATTTTGATGACATCATTCTGCACTTCAGCTTCTCATCAGATTTTCTGTCCAATCAAATGCTCTCTAGAATCTAAAGTCTCTCTAGTCCCGCCCCTTACATTTTAGATAGGCAGTGAAGCTGCGGCTAAAGTCACTTGTTCACACATCCACCATTTTAGGGGATAGTGAAATGTAAATATTCTTTCCATTGTGGCGAATGAAGTCTGGTTTCATGTCAGTGTCATGTGAACCGACTCAGAGCTTGCGCAGTCTGCTCCGGTAGCACGATAGCACAGAGCGGATCATATGCGCGAGTCGACACATACCACAAAACATATCGGACCCATTTGAATTCTGCACAGAATGCTATATTTCAAAGAGATGTGGAGGAGATTATGATGAGAAACGGTTACAGATTAGGAGGAAACTGCAGCTTTAACAAGCTCAACGGCTCTGGCCAAACTGTGATGTAAACTAAATGTTATTGGCTATTTTTAAAAAAGGGGAGGAGCTGTTCAATATGTCCCGTCCTGTCTTCCTGTTTCAGTGCAAATGATTTCAACACACTGAATCATGCTGAGCGTTTTAACAAAGGCCTTTAAATATTGTTTCATTCATTAATGTCACATTAAATGGGTTGCAAACACACATGTTGACTTTAAAAGAGAGCTTTTAATCAAAAACAATCCAGTGCTACAATTCAAATACTTCCTGCAAACTGATCATGAAGACCCAAATCATCATTCCGCAAGCGTAACTCAACAAGATTTAATTGCAAATTGCAATTGACATGGTCTTCAAATTCATCTCTCAGATAAAAAGCAGAAGATGAGAAAATGAGATCCTATAAGCCTTCTTTTTTAAATGAACTAATTTATTGTTGGTAATGAGGTTAACACGGCTGTAAATTACAGAGGTCTGCTGAGGTGAAAGTGTGGTTTCTATTAAAAAGGTAGATTAAGCACATAAAGTCATGCACACACGTTAGCATGCGTTTTGGCACAATTAAAAGCAGCGTTCTAACGACGTGGGGCTAAGAAAGTCAATCAAGCAGAAAGCTTCTGCAGAAGATCCGTCAGTAATTAAGGCAATTTCAGCCCCGCCCTCAAGAGGATCTCAATGAATCAGGGTAGTTTGCACTAGCTCAGGCAAAGGCTGTTAACACATAATGCCCACCACCGATGCATTGGACGGATGAAGAGCCAGCTGACCTGCATGTGTGCACATGCTAATAAAAAGAGGTTTTAATATGCACTCATATATCTCATCAAATTCTTCCAAGATCAAATTACCTTTGGTGGTCTATGCTATCCACATAAATTTTATAGCTCAACACTCAATTATTCAGATGTTTCCTCTAGAACTCCAATGAGCAATAAAAACAAACAGAAATGACTTACATGAAACATAAATGGCAACTCCATTAGGTCTTCTGAGCTATGAAAGAGCAACATTTATGTGCTTCATATGCTTAATCCACCACCAATACATCTGACAGATGAAAAGACAGCTAACATGAATTTTAAGACACGTTAAGCTGCAAAGAAGAACTAGATTTGCATATTCCTTGAGGAACAATTTCCTCTTGCAGAGCAACAATCAAAAGTGTTAATGTTTGAAGTAAGTTTAGGTTTTGGGCTTCGGTTCTGTGCAAATAAAATGCCACAATTAGGGTTGTCAAACGTACCAGTACTACTTTTTTAGTAAAACTTGATGGTACCAGCATTTCTGTAGTACTGATGGTAGCAAGGACAGGGTATATAGGGCAGGGGTTTTCAAACCTGTCCTGGAGGACCCTCAGCACTGGTCTCCCTCATCTAACACACCTGATTCATCTCATGAGCGCATTATCAGAGACTGCAAGAACTGAAGTGGCTGTGTCAAATATGGGAGACATACAAAATGTGCAAGGCTGGGGGTCTTCCAGGACAGGTTTGAAAACCCCTGATGGTACCCGCGCTGATAGACGCTGCCTTCAATGCTATCGTGTTTTTGCGAGCATTGAGCATTGTAGCCAGCCACAATCATATCTGTTGAGCGCATGAACACAATGGCCTATCAAAGGTGCTCAGTATTCAGGAGCCGCTGACAACGCACAAGGTTTTGGGTTTTTTTTCAATGCAAGCTGCACACAGTGTTGGGGAGTAACTTACATGTAACTAGATTACAACATTTTATTACAAAATAAAATGTAACTGTAACTGAAAAATGTTTAATTAAATTACAGTTATTTATGAAAATGTTAATGATTGCAAAGGGGGTTACATCTGAATATTTTCTGTAAAAAGCTAGGATATGTTATAAAATATTAATTTGTTGCTTTGCCTGTTTTTAATGTGCACCATTTAAAGGCCGTTTAGTAAAGCGATGCTGTTCTGATGATTTTGATTGGTTCTCATTTGAATTTGCAGTGCACCACGTCATCAATTACATCAATCCACATTGCCACTGAAAGCTTTAGGCTACAGCCCGTCTGAGAGTCGCCATGGCGAGGGATAAAAATGCGTTTCAGTGCTGGAAATTAGAGAAGTAATCAAATGTAATCAGTTACATCACTTAATTACGTAATTAAAATAGTTACACTATACTTATTACATTTTTAATAGGGTAATCTGTAACCTATTACATTTCCAAAGTACCTGTCCAACCTGGCTGCATGCTTGTGAATCCTTTCATTATTACTAGTTTTTGGTAATAGAACGAAAGTTTCTGGTTCTTGTTCCGCCTAATGATTCTGGTTCCATTAAAATGATTAAATGACAAAAAAATAAGGGAAAAAGTGCACAATACTCAAACAATCCTTTTTGTGTTTATTCTTGTATTGTCAAATGAGTTTAACAGACTCGTAATGTCAACAAATTCAACATATTATTTAACAACTTTTGCAAAAATAATACATTTTTCTGAAGAAAAAATCAACATTTCTGCTTTCACTGAGGGAATTCTGATACCTCTCCTGGCTTATTGTATCTCCAGAAGTAGAGAATACCCTCTTAGAAGGAGTAGAATATGCTGGAAAACACACACACATGTAAGATCCAGACAGGTGAAACTGAATATTTATTTTTTAAATCAGTTTGAATGATTGATTCATAAAGCCTTCACTTGTTTCTTTACTGGATGAATCAGCATTTTTGAGCAAATCTCTTGAATGAACGTTTCAATACAAATACATTTTTTAACAGTCACTTGTCTTCATGAACGTTTTGAGGCATCAGATGTAATCAATACACTCGTTATTAGAAGCAACTTTCAAAAGGTGATTTTGGTTTTTTAATACCTGAACCATAAACTTTTATCTCAGTACTTCTGTGATCATTTGAATATTTGTAACAGAAATATTGATACTGTGCGGCTGTTTGTGAAGCTGATACATTACAACTGCTATCTCTGGGTCAGTGACGGCACAAACACAGATTTAACAAAGCTATAGCCTAATAGACACAGGCAAATTGTTGCCATTTAGGAATAAGATTGTGAGGGTGTAATCTTTTAAAGATTAATCGGCATTGATATATGACGCAAAGCACAAATAAGTAGCATGAGGGCTTTTCAATGCATTCGTTACCATATTAATATTCATATGGCGAGACGTCACTATTAAAGGATAAACTCTCAGCAGTTTGTCCACAGAATATTTGTAGGTATTTAAAAAGAAAACGACAGGTTCTGGATAAGAACCGATTCTAGGTTCCCAATTTTTGCTCAACATATCAGCATGCAAAGGCAACTATATTTAAAAAGAACAATTTGCAATATGCAAAAAAAAATTAACAAAAGGACCCTAATATTGTCATTCACATTTGAAAGGAGTCAAGGTAAGGACTCCTTACGTTTATTCAAATTTTAAGTAAAACTTACATGGTTGGTCCCACTTAGTATTAGGTGGCCTTACTATGTACTCACATCAGACACATTGTGTTCATAGTATTGCAAAACACTTTTGCTGCTACTGAGGTGGGATACGGGTAAAGTCAGGGACAGGTGTGGTGCTATGGGTATGTTTATGGGTAGGGTTAGGTGTAAGGAATGGGTCGTCAACAGGGTAATTATAAATTACAGAAATTAATAATTACAGATGTAATTGCATGCAAGTATTTTTTTAAATGAAAGTACAATGTAAAAACATGTATATGTACACAATAAGTGCATTGTATCAAATGAGTAATTTAAATGTTAGTACATAGTAGTTAAGGTCACATAATATAAAGTGAGTCTGCATGGTTTATAAAATGCAAAACCAGATAGCACACTTAACACTGTGTTCTAGCCAATCATTTGTAAACTTATATCCCATCGGGTTAGTAAACATATGTAAGCTGAAACCTATAAAACAAATTGTAATACTTTTAAAGATTATTTTTTAATTCTGTCATCAATTACTCACCCTCATATCAGAATCCAAACCCAGAAGACTTCTCGATTCATATGGGTTTATTTGAATTTCTCTTTATGAACGTTTTGAAGCATCAGATTTTTGTGTGAATAGACTTTCAATGGAGGGACAGAAGTCTTTCAGATTTCATTAGAAATATCTTAATTTCCATTTTAAAGGCGAATGAAAGTCATATGTGTTTGAAACGACATGAGTGTCAGTAATTGATGACAATTTACATTTTTGGGTGAACTATCCCTTTAAGTTAAAAACCCTGAGGTATATTAATGCGGCACAGCAGTGATATGGCTGTCGCTCTTTGCTTAAAGGATTGATAGAGATGAAGGCGTTGAAAGTTTTAAAGAGGGCGGAAAAACCCTTTGAATGAGCTCAGGGTCACGGAAAAGACTGATCTCAGAGCCCACACAAAAAAATCCCTCTCTTTAGCCATCATTTTATCAGGCACAGTGGTGGGTGATAAGACGGCATGGCTGGCCTCCAGGAGTCCTCCGGCCTTCACTAACGGCAGCATATGACCACCTCGGCGCTGAGCGGCAGAGGAGGACAACAAGGGAAAAAAGAGGGAGGCGGGAGAGTCAAAGAGACAGGGAGACTGAGAGTATCTCTAACATGCCGTGAGACAAACAGATAAATCGTGAGGCGGACGGAGACACAGAACAGATTTTCCATCTGTTATGCGGCAACATCTGATTCCCCATTTATGACTGCAGCACATTTTCAAGTTCAGCGAGCAAGATTGCAGCTATCAAACAATTTTGGGTTTTGTGCTCTGGAACTTCTCACTCATTTCAAATATATAATCTACATTACAAAAGAGACCTCGGAAATGGCTCCTAGATAGTAGGGCCACAATAATGTGTAAACCATGTGAGACGGATGTAAATTGAGGACAGGCAGGGAAACTTTTCCGTTAACGCACTCCGAGAAAAACGTTCTCCTGTGCTCCACTCCAGACACTCATAAACAATGCCAGAAAAAGGGACAGAGGGTCTTATAGGCGACCAATCACTAAAGCCACCAGAACAAAGGCTTGAGACAGAGCTCTGAATGCACACTGGGAGAAAAAAAGGAGGGGTGCGGGGAAAGGGCACTCATTCAAAGGCTAGCAATTTTAGTCCCTTGCATGCTCAACGCGGGTGTGGGTGAGTGTCAGAAAGAAAGGTTTCTTGTGAAGGTGTTAGTTTCATTCTACGCTCTCTTTTAGACAAAGCAGACACTGAGGTCTTTTGTTCTTGGAAACCTGTTGGCATTGAAGCACATTGTTCGGCAGGAAGAAAAAAGTATACTAGGAAATGATCGCGCCTTTGTGAGGGAGTTGCTCTTTGCCGCCGCTCTGACATGAGTTGCTTCTGACAGTAATGGAAGACCAAAGGGAGCCAATAAGGAAAGTATCTGCTTCCATTTGTCGTGCTTCCCTGATCCCAAACTGAATTAAACACTCGGCAATAATGTTTTAAACTCCCCTCAAAGACTCTAAAACAAGATGGATGCCATCAGATCCCAAATGAAAAGAGGTCTCCATGACAACTGTGAGGAACCTTCACCTCACCCCTGAAGGTCCCCTCTGAGAACTAATACACAAACCTTTGACACGTACCAACAAGATTAATGGGCTACCAAAAGTCTTGCGCGCATGGTAATAACCCTCCGCTCATCCTGAGGTGCAAAACGCCTTATCCCATGAAGAAATTAATAGAGGCGAACCCCAGAGTGTGCCCACGCAAGTTGAGCGGCACTGAAATCTTGGCATGACTAATTGTGTTGCCACGATTCATCCATCCAAAACTCATTTATCCAACGGCCAAGATGCTAGTCTTATTTCTTATGAAATATGTGCACAGGGAACGCTCAAATAAATCGGGATTCATTTACAGTCACCCGTTGTCAGTATCTCATCGAGTTTCCTAACCCTACCCATGTACCCGAAGCACCAAGCACACACTACAAGACTGAAGCTAATGTTGAATGGGACTAGAGCTGCACAGTTAATCGCTGAAAAATCATGATCTCGATTCAGGCTCCCACGCGATCTTAATAAAATGAAATGACAGCGATTCGCAGTATGAATTCGCAGTAAAGCTTTTTAGTTCAGATATAGACACTGGTAGCGATCAAAATAGAGTAAATCTCCTTTTGAAAGTAACTTGATGCTTTAGAAAAAGATTGTATCACTTACATTGTTACACTAGTAGGTTGTAGGTAGATTTATCATTGAATCATTCATTCAAGAGATTAGTTCTAAAACTGCTGACTCATCCAGTATTGAAACCGTTATGAGTGAGTCATTGAATCATTTATGAAAAATAAAAATTAAAGAGTGCAGCAATTAACATTTTATTAGAACATCTAGTAAATTACGTTATTTTGTCTATTAAGAATCGTGGGATAACCCTGATGTCTATTTTAAACTTTAAACCATTGTGATTGTCAATTTATCCAGAATTGTGCAGCTCTATGTGTGACTAGTATGTAATAAAGTACTGTGGATTATAATTAAATCTAAGTGCGTGCACACTGCACACTGGTTTGAAACTGGTTTGAAACCTGCCCGACCAGTTGACAGGTGTGCACACCATCCCAACAAGTGAGGGAGCAGCGATGAGACATAGTCAATGAAATAATGAGTCCAAACAAGCACGCAAAAAAAGTAATGCATTAGGAAGCTGTAGTGTAGTCTAAAAATTGCTCCACATTTGTAATCCATATTCACAGTAATTATTAACTGTTTAAATGATCATTCTAATTCTAAGAAAGTAATGACATCAACACCCCAGCTACAACGATAACACCAAAGAGAAACAATACTGTTGGAATCACCTTCAGAACTACTCAGTAGATGAACAATAAAAACACCGACAGCCAATCAGAATGCATTTGATATTAAAGAGCTTGAGCATTTAAAGTGGCATCATCATCGTTACAGTTATCGTTATTTATGTGAACGGGCTTTCACATAAATTTGCCCCCTTTTTTATTTTGGGCAAATCATCAAAATGACACTTCTGCATGCTGGGCAGAACTTGTGTAAATGAATTTTGGAATCATAGCACAGTTGTGAAAAAAACAGTGATCTTGTAGTTGACGCACCTGCAGTTAGTTGCGTAAAGTGCACACTACACTGACAACATGACACAAAACAACAAACTTGAGTCTTTAAATATGGGCAACGCTTCAGTCCTGCAGTGTAGCCTCGGCTTAGACAGAACCGCAGACATGTCTCTCCTTATCAGAGGAAACCAGCCCCTCTGAGACGCCATCAAATCACTGTGATGTTCAAACCACCAGGGAAGAAATGTCTAGGTCCATCACCACTAGCAAGACTAGTGTGGCAAACAAGGGGAACAGTAACTTAAAATGCCATTTTATAGCAGTAATATCTCAAACTAGCAGAAGGCTTACATAAAATTCAGACATCATTGCATTTTATGGAGTTACAGTCAGCAATAGACCTGTAATAAACCTCTCTAAGTATTAACAACTAAACCCTGTTGCTGTTGCATTTCTTGCTTCCAATATACATTATAATACATATATGAAAAGATGTAATAGATACAAAAGTTTCAAACTGTAAGGCAGGTGATTAAGCAAGACATTACAATTACACCTGCTGTCGTCCAGCCTAAGAAAGAAAAAAAACTGATCACGACAGGCCACACCTTGCGTAACATGGCGTACGAGACAAGGGATACGGGTTACGGTCAGTGGCTCTTATTAAGTTGACCAGGATAACCCAGATAAGCAGGTAAGCCGTAGAAATCAGCGGGCGCAAGCGTAACACATGCGTGCAACTTGCGTATCAATACACTTGGGACGGGCGACTTCATGCTAAGCGCCTTCAAGAGGTAAACATCATGCAAATGACATCTAGGTACAGTTTCAAATTGACAAAAGAGACCGGTTGAGCAGTAAAAAGATTAACCCACAAGTTACTGAGTCACATTACCTTGGCTGGACAGAAGGCACGCGCCAAGAATCAGGCAACAGTTTATCATCGTAAAGTCGCTCATTCCGCTCTTGTCCGCGGGAGGTTAAACAAATCCTGAAAACTTTAGCATAAAATCTCTTTCACTTTGCGAAGCGAACCGGGGGCGGTGTGTTGAGGCTCGTCAGGTCGGAATCTCAGTCTTACAGTCCGCGCCAACTGCTAGTAAAGCCCGGAGTGTGTACAGGTATGTTATTGTGCTCGTGATGGTGCCGAACGCCGTTGAGTCCTTCTGCCTGACGCGACTAGCTCACTTGTTCTGTTCGGTCGCGAGCTTGAGAGCGCTACAGATGGAATCGGTCGTGATGTCATCGTCGCGTCATGTCATAGTGGGAATGGAAGGGCTCTGAAGTTTAGAACTTGTGGATTGGGTTCAGGCGTACACCATTAACGCGTGTAATCCAGATATATGTTTCGTTTGAGATTGTTATCGGAATGGGAAATTAGCCAAAAGGGGATTTAGACAAAAATCCCCTGTGGTAAATTCCTCTGGGTTTTACCTAACTTTTGACGTTTTATAATGCATAACATTCTTTAGCACTATTTTGATTCGGAATAGTGAATCTAAGACATGTTGTGACAGTAAACAAGTGTACAAAGAACCATCGAGTGTGTAAAATATATTCAAACAGCGTTTCCTGCCATCATTGTTTCAGTTGAAGATTGATTTCGGTTCATATTAAGTGACAAATAAACGACACACTGCTTAATGTTGTTCACAATATGACCTCATAAACGACGAATGATGAAAAGAAATGCTTCTGAAATTCAATTCCACGGGGCGACTATTAAATTCAATAATAAAAAAAGTTAATTTCCCCACACTGGCAAAATTGTCAGACAATATAAATCAGACGAGTTGGCTTTTTTGCATGTTCTAGTCGTTTTCTGAATCTGAACTTGTACGTTCATCTATTTTAACTGCGTAGACGGCTATTGCCGGACTTTCTTACACGGACGCCCATAACTATCGTTGATTGACTGTCAAAACAATGCGATTTATTCAAATAAGGAGGAATGAAGGACAGGGCTGATGAATTCAGTGCTCTACTCTTCTGGGAATGGCCTGCATACTAATCAGTGACCTCGCTCTGCCATCTATTGACTGATCTGTGAAATTACGCGCTCACATTCATTAGCATGCAGAGCGCGGGAGATTTCTGTCAAATGAAATACAGCGTCTCCTCGATTATGCATAAACGGTTGCTTGCGTATACGTTTATAGTTTTAACTAGACGTTCGACAAGGCAAACTTTGATGTTAGCTGACAAAGTCTTGCCTGGAAGCCTAAAAAAAAGCTTAAAAAGCTGCTAAGTTTGAAGGTTGCATAGGCCCGTGCACTCTGAATATGTTAAATACCCCAATAAATGATTGAAAGGCGGTTTTCTGTTATTTTCTCTTTCCTGTTAAAACGAACTCGTTTCAGAGACCATTTGACAAAAATCTATGCAGCATTAGCTATCAATATGTGACAATACGTTTCCACGCTGAATAAATAAGCTCTATGGTTTGTTAGGATAGGACAATATTTGGCCGAGGTATAACTATTTGAAAATCTGGAATCTGAGGGTGGAAAAAAATCTAAATATTGAGAAAATCACCTTTAAAGTTGTCCAAATGAAGTCCTTAGCAATGCATATTATTTCCAATAATACATTTTTGATATATTTACAAAACATCTTCATGGAACATGATCTTTAATTAAAATCCTAATGATTTTTGGCATAAAAGAAAAATCCATACTTTTGACCCATGCTATGGGTTTTGGCTATTGCCACAAATATAGCCTACCTCTGCAACTAATACTGGTTTTGTGGTCCAGGATCACATGTTTGGTCCAAATGCACATATACCCTATCCTTATATGTTAATTGTGTTAACTGCTAGGATTGTGTTAGCATATGTATGACCTGATGACTAATAGACTTAGAGCCACAACATTTTGACTGAAAAATATGTTTTTTTTTTTAAAGATTTATAAAGCAAGAATAATTTTAAAAGAAATCCATTACCAAAGATACATGTATCTGTGTTGCTCAGTCCTACCTGCATCTGGAGTTCTATCCTCTTTAGTTCCAAAACACCTGCTGTAATTTTCACGTAAACCCACAAAGACCTTGATTAGCTCGTGCAGGTGTTTGATTAGAGTTGGAACTAATGCTGCATTCCAGACTACCTACTCAGAATTCTTCCGTCTTCTACTTAAAAATAACCACTGGATCTGGATTTCAGTATGTTTAGATGCACTCATTTTCATCAATTGGAATGAATCCAATTTCAGATTCTTAAAGTTCTGTTTATATGAACCCTAAAAGTTGCAGTCCGATTCATGTATATGTGTTTAAATGTGCATTACAAGTATTCCAAACAAAATTCCAGCATATGTGCAGTGCATGTGCATCATGTTCAGAACCACTGAGAAAGCCACTGAGATAATGGCACCGGAGCTACACAAGCATAGTTCCCATTTTTGGCTTAAATGGAGAGTTCACCCAAAAATGAAAATTAGCCCATGATTAATTCACCCTCAAGTCATCCTGGGTGTATATGACATTCTTCTTTCAGACGAATAAGATCAGAGTTAAAAATGTCCTGGCTCTTCCTAGCTTTATAATAGCAGTGAATTGCTGCTTCGTTTTTTAAGATCATAAAAGTGCATCTAACCATCATATAAGGAGGGGTAATAATGGCCTTCTGAAGCGAAGCGATGTGTTTGTATAAGAAAAATAAAAAAATTAAACTTTATAAATTAAATGATCTAGCTTGACTTGAGTAAATCATGGGCTAATTTTCACTTTTGGGTGAACTAACCCTTTAAAGGGCTGGGGAGATGAATCTGTATTTAAACTGGGTCATTAATGTAGTAGAAATGTGAAATTATTTTTGAATTTAGTGCCTTCTAGACTGAGAAAACACAGAAAATGTATTTTTGTCTCATGGGGATGAAAGACAACAATTCCCAGAACGCACTGCTTCACTGCCCTACTCTAGGCAGGCTTGTCGGCTACAGGATTACTGGATCACTTGCCCACCGCGTTCATTTTCAGAAAATCAGTTCATTTAGAGACACTACAATTAAAAACTGAACGTGTCTGTCACGGCACAAACGCAGCAGGATCAGATTACATTCATCACATGGGCTGAGGTAATAACGGGATTCGGCTGCATTCACAGCGCGTGATCAGTCTGGCACATGTTCACTTCATGTCTTTGGAAGCTTAACTGTCATAGGAAGTTCATTTTAAAAGTTAAAACACTCACTTTGGTCTCCACCGCTCCGTTTACATGAATCTCCGCAGCTCCGCGAGCCGAGTGCTGTGAGTGCGATGTTGAAAACATGTGGAAATAGCGCCCTCTGCTGGCTGTAGTCTTTAGCCTCTGGACAAAAACTCCTCCGATGACGCAAAATGACGATATTTGTTTCAAAGGTTACCTCCACTGACCAGTTCATAAGTGCTTACACGTACAGAAAATCAACATATACATCCGTAAGACTAGGTAGGTAAACAGAAAATAGTTTACATAATTTTCCCCCCTGTTGATTGGATTATTTCAGGTCTACATCACCCCTTTCAATCTAATCAAAAGTTAATTCGGATCAAGCTCAATCGAATGTTACCATGAAGGATATTCAGTCTGATTGAGCCATCAGTCCTGTTCTAAACAGAGTGTTTGGTTGCATGAAAGCATAGCTGTGAAGCATTATTTACAAGATAGTGCATCAACATCTAAAGCATCATCCCATTAGTTCTTTTCAAGAGTTGATGGGAAAATTCCAACAGTGTTTTCCGGTAAAGTGACATTTTGAATGTAGCCTAATAATATTTGCTAATTGTGATTTATTGCAGGAGCCCTAGAAAATGTCATCATAACCTTTTGACATCCATATTCATTGTGGGGTCAGGGGTAATTCTGCATGCTCTAAGTCTATGCAACCACACACTAAAAATAAAGGTTCTTGTCTTGATGGTTCCGTGAAGAACATGAACATCCATGGATCCTTTCCATTAGACAAAAGGTTCTTTTTCCACCTCATTCCTGATGAGCCAGCGTTTTGAATTATGGGTGGCACTTCCGGTTTGGGAAACTTCCATTCAAAAAGACTGAAACTAATCATTTTAAATCATAAGGTTGCCCTACAAATAAAGCTTATCGGTCAGTTTGACCTAATGACCTGTCAATTTTCCTTCATGTTTTAATTTTCAAACATCATGATAATAACATAACGCTTGCTATGTTAGCATGACATGTTATAACAAAAATATCTATATGGCAAGAGCTCTTTTCAGACTCTATATTATTTTCCTCATGATTATTTTCTTTTTTCCCTTTGTATTCCGGTGTAATAGTATGAAAACATGAAC
Source organism: Gobiocypris rarus (assembly GCA_023029165.1). Classification (NCBI taxonomy): domain Eukaryota; kingdom Metazoa; phylum Chordata; class Actinopteri; order Cypriniformes; family Gobionidae; genus Gobiocypris; species Gobiocypris rarus. The sequence goes on along the minus strand of CM040919.1, from coordinate 31,683,357 downwards.
ACACTGGGTGGCGGAGTCATATTTTCATTTATTTATTACGGTCCTAAACCTAGACAGATCGTAATATAGCAACAAGCACACTGAAGAAAGAACGTCATGCGGTTTGGAACATGAGGATGAGCCAACCATGACCAATTGAATTTTTGGGTGAACTATGGCTTTAAGAAGGAGACATCTGAGGCAAATGAACTGAGACATTTTAGTGAGCGTGTACGTGGAACGTACAAGAACCCTGCTGTGGGGTGGTAGCCCTGCTCGGCCCTTTAATGCGTTTAATCATAGCGTATTATCAGCAGCCCCTCGGAGCGCCATTAGCAGAGCAACACTTAGCTGGGCCAGTTTAATGGAGCTTAAGATATACTGTAATAATGAAGGGCAGAAGGCAACCGGATCGAGTCCTGAGGAGAATAGAAAAATAAGGCAACGGTAAGGAAGGGGGATGGACACTTCAGTGTATTAATCAGTCTGTCAGAGTCGGAGAGTTATGCCGGTAAAGGTGTCGACAGGCAACTGATACATGATCACATTAAAGCAGCCACCAAGCTTAATCAATCTGAGCCTGCTGGGCCGAGCTAAGGGACAATCTCTCAAAAAGCTCGGACGGAGGGCAAAGTATGCGAGTGTGAAGTAGGTTTCTGGACATTTTTTTAAAGGGTTGTCAGATTTGGATAGTTTGCCATCCTATTGGACCTCTGGTTAGGACAGTGTGTTGGAGACAATGACACTGAATGCTTGAAAACGTATCATTAGTGCCAAACTGTCAGCGGTCGTTTGGAGCGTTTGGCCCGGTGAGCGGCAATTCAAGCTATTTTTTGGCCCAGATAAGATACACATCGTCAAGCGCAATTGAACACCCAGTACCAAGTAGGGGAATATAGACAGCTTCTAATAGGATTCAATTGCTCTTTTTCCTGTGTGCCGCCTGACCGTGACTCAGCTATATTAAGGAGAGAGGGGGTGAGTGCTGTTAGGTAACATCATAATCAGGAATCTTACTGAATGTTCTGTGGGGTGGTTAAAACAGTGCATATGAAGGTCGTGAATTGAAGATGCATTTATAGCCTTCTCCCACTGACAACATGCCACTCATAGTTCACAGGACTCTTAATAGACCAGCAGTTACATTTGACCTTAAGGTGCTCTCAGTAAATGGACACGACTATGCTGCTAATGGTGTACTCGAGGATTTTAATAATGATAATTTCCAGAAGAAAATCATTATTTGTATTGAGACGTGGAACTGCGATATGTAGCCCTACTGTAATTATCTATCATTAATTTGATTTTGTTCAGTAGCCCATTTTAACACAGCTTTGTCAGGTTTCTAAAACCTTTGGATGAACCTTTGACATAGCCTGCACTTTTAAAAATAAAGTTTAAAAAAAGTTTTTGTTTGTTGTTTTTTTTGTAGTGATGCCACAGTAGAAAGAACTTTAATTCCCCAAAGGACCTTTCAGTAAAGAGTTCTTAAAATAACTTTTTTTTATTAGTGTGAAGAACATTTTAAAAATCTAAAGACATTTTTTCCACTATCCACCTAATGCCTACACCCCATAATGCTTTGCCTGAACTATGGGTCTGACTTCCGTTAAGATGACATAAAAGTGTAAAAGCATCAACAAGGCGAATAACCCCAAAAGTGCGTGATTACCCTAACGCTAACAAAAACAGAGCGAATGGAATTTCAAAAATAAAGGGGAGGTCAACCCTACAGAAACATCTACACTGAAAAAAGAAGAAGAAGAAGAACACATAAGCATTTAACAAAATCAAAAGAATATGCAATGGAGGTCTGATGGCTGGAGAGGCGACAGGAGAAGTGCGACTGTCCCGGAAGTAAATAATGTCCCGCTCTCCATTGACTTTGTATTGCGTGAGGCTGCCTTCTTGTCATTTCTGACTTATAACCAAAAAAATAGAACAATGTCTAACAGCTGATATGTGAAAAGGTGTACCGCAAACAAGCTAAAAAACCCAGAACCAAAAACCCAGAAGTTTCTATAAGCTGTTGAGCCAAAAAACGAGCGTTTAAGGACAAAAAAGTGGATACAGGCAATTGAGACAGCGTGACATGCTACATTAAACTGAGAACTACACCCACTGGAGGGGAACGTAATCAGCGTCAGGAAATATAATATTTAAAACTGACATTTGGATATTTGACTTAACAGTGACAACACAGTTTACTGCACATGTAGGCATACTGAGTGTCAGGATCCCAAAATGTACCCATTCTTCCTGCTGAAGCTTCACTTCTTATTGCCTGTATCCACTTTTGTCTCCTTAAACGCTCGTTTTTTGGGGGTCGACAGCTTATAACAACTACAGGTCCTTCTAAAAAAATTTGCATATTGTGATAAAAGTTCATTAATTTCCATAATGTAATGATAAAAATTAAACTTTCATATATTTTAGATTCATTGCACACCAACTGAAATATTTCAGGTCTTTTATTGTTTTAATACTGATGATTTTGGCATACAGCTCATGAAAACCCCCAAAAAATCTAAAAAAATTAGCATATCATGAAAAGGTTCTCTAAACGAGCTATTAACCTAATCATCTGAATCAACTAATTAACTCTAAACACTTGCAAAAGATTCCTGAGGCTTTTAAAAACTCCCAGCCTGGTTCATTACTCAAAACCGCAATCATGGGTAAGACTGCCGACCTGACTGCTGTCCAGAAGGCCATCATTGACACCCTCAAGCGAGAGGGTAAGACACAGAAAGACATTTCTGAACGAATAGGCTGTTCCCAGAGTGCTGTATCAAGGCACCTCAGTGGGAATTCTGTGGGAAGGAAAAAGTGTGGCAAAAACGCTGCACAATGAGAAGAGGTGACCGGACTCTGAGGAAGATTGTGGAGAAGGACCGATTCAGACCTTGGGGACCTGCGGAAGCAGTGGACTGAGTCTGGAGTAGAAACATCCAGAGCCACCGTGCACAGGCGTGTGCAGGAAATGGGCTACAGGTGCCGCATTCCCAGGTCAAGCCACTTTTGAACCAGAAACAGCGGCAGAAGTGCCTGACCTGGGCTACAGAGAAGCAGCACTGGACTGTCGCTCAAATTTTGCATGTCATTCGAAATCAAGGTGCCAGAGTCTGGAGGAAGACTGGCGAGAAGGAAATGCCAAAATGCCTGAAGTCCAGTGTCAAGTACCCACAGTCAGTGATGGTCTGGGGTGCCATGTCAGCTGCTGGTGTTGGTCCACTGTGTTTTATCAAGGGCAGGGTCAATGCAGCTAGCTATCAGGAGATTTTGGAGCACTTCATGCTTCCATCTGCTGAAAAGCTTTATGGAGATGAAGATTTTGTTTTTCAGCACGACCTGGCATCTGCTCACAATGCCAAAACCACTGGTAAATGGTTTACTGACCATGGTATTACTGTGCTCAATTGGCCTGCCAACTCTCCTGACATGCCGGGATTACCGACCAAGTATTGAGTGCATAACTGAACATAATTATTTGAAGGTGGACTTTTTTTGTATTAAAAACACTTTTCTTTTATTGGTCGGATGAAATATGCTAATTTTTTGAGATTTTGGGTTTTCATGAGATGTATGCCAAAATCATCAGTATTAAAACAATAAAAGACCTGAAATATTTCAGTTGGTGTGCAATGAATCTAAAATATATGAAAGTTTAATTTTTATCATTACATTATGAAAAATAATGAACTTTTATCACAATATGCAATTTTTTGAGAAGGACCTGTGTTCCTTTAAGACTCCTTTCATTACATTCCTTTTTAGTGCTCTCTCGCTCTATTTATCTCAATTCTCCTTATTCACCTCTTGATTACTGTGATATCAAGCACTTTGCTTCGCTGCTGGTTTGTGGTTCTTTTCTTTAGATCTTTTATGCTTCACTGCGTGTTTGTTTAAAATGTGAGTTTTAAGCTCTGTGTGTGTGGGAAATGAATGCGTGGAAAAAATAGCAAGACAGGCATAGAGAAATCTTGTGTCTATAATAATAATAATATCTCAATTTAGCTCTACATTTCAAAGGATTCGCTTGCGGTGTGAAAATAGAAAAAAAAAAAGGTGTTGCATATATGTGCTTCTCACACATTTCAATGAATTTTGCCCATTCACATCTTTTCACAGTGCATCTGTTTGCTCTGTTCTTGTGTGTGTGTTGATTTGTGTGGCCGCCTTCTCAGGCCACAATGTACTCAGACACGCACACAATGACTGGCTCACTGTGATCGGCTCACATCCTCTCAACACCCCTCCATATATAGAAAATCCTCCGCCTGGGGGACACAAACAACATTTGGAAAAAAGGATTAAAAGAGCGATAGAAAGAGAAAAAAATAGCTGGAATTGAATGTGCGAAGCAGGAAAGTTTCTGTTGCTTTTCCCTTCCAATGGGACTGTTCTCTCTCCTTTTATATATTTATACACTGTGTTATTCATGCATTATGTAAATGAATTGAATTGGCAGGAAATAATATTTTGTCTGTTCTGGATCTTGAGAAAGTTTTGTTAAAACAAGTGTAAAATAACATTATAACTTTACATAAGAAAGAAATGTCTTTTACTTCTCAATTATTTCTCATGGACATCAGTGAAATAAAATAGATCAATTGAATCCTGCTTCTTTTTTCTTCTTCTTCAGAAATATACTTTAATAATCTCATATGGGTCTTTTTTTCCTTGCAGAAACATCTGAGACAAAGTTGATCCTTAAATAAAACATTGAAATCTTCAATAAGCCTCCAAAAACCGAAAGAGCATTTTGTTTATTTATTTAAAACAGAAATTCAGATCAGCATATTTTTCCATTCCATTGTGATACTTATCCATTAGGGGTGTTCGATTCCAGGTTTTTTGGAGTCGACTCCGATTCCCAACTCCCATTGTAGGAGTCTATGGAATCGAGTCCTTGACTCCATTTACCTTACATTAAAACAGAGTCAGAAATATGACAAAATTCCAGTTGTTACACACTTACATTATTTACCTCCGACACAAAGCCTTAAAATCCCCTTAAAATCCCCATGACCGTCCAAATTAGTCAAATTTAGCGATGACTTGATGAGTGGCTATCAACGTTTCTCTCACTGTAAAAATGCTTGTTTGTGTTAACCCCAATTTGGTTTCAAATATGGACAAACCTAGCCGTTGGGTTTAATTTTTAAATAAAAAGTTTAACCCAATGTTTGGGTTTGTCCATATTTGAAACCAAATTTGGGTTAAAACAACCCCGCATTTTTTAGAGTGCTGTTGCAAATACCTCATTTTACTGAGGAAAAAGTCACAAAAAAAGCTGTTGTTGAGTAATGGCGCTAAACGCACATGATCATTGCCTTACAAGGTGAGTTAAAGATAATAAATACTAAAATTCATCCCTACACTTATTGATGTGTTTGTTTTATGATTTATAGTTAGTTTAATGATTGAACACAAGGTTAACCATGGAAAACCAAATATATATTTATTATATTAATATATCAATTAAATTAAAGCTAGTTTGTGAGAAATCGTAAGAAAAGTGCTATTTTAACCTATAGGAACTGGGACGTGTGAGGGAGTCGCCTGTTAATTGCGTCATATCTGCGTTACCCTCGGTTTCCGGTTTTATTTGGCAGAAACACTTTACTCTTACGGCGGTGAGCAACAAGTGTCACAGCAGCCGCTGAGCGAACGCACAGATTAACGTCATAACATCATTTTCAACACACTCAAATTTATCTAATATCAGGGCTCCAGACTGCCACCAAATGGTTGCATTTTGCTACCAAAATTTGAGTGTGCAACTGAATTTTACATCCAGTCGCACATGTGCGACCAGTAAATTTGGGCATGTTCATTCAATAGATCACTCCAATTACATGCTCTCTAGAATGCTATATTTGCTGACGTCACACACATGAGATCTATTTAACCAATACTGTCCCATTTTTTTATTTGTTTTACAGTTTTTATAGAAGTACATGACATGACTCAAACGTAATGAAGTCATTTTATTTAAAAGAAGAAACCAGTTCAAACATACCAGTGCTTATACTCTGTACATTAATCATTTAACCATCAGCCTGTGTTATTACACTGTTTTCATTACATGGTAAAGTGTACATTTCTTTCTTTGCTGCAAATATGCCAAACTACACGAGCCAAGCTCTACCTGTTCTCTATCAGTATCGTTCAACAACTGGTTCATTTCGTTAACTTCACGAATGACATGTACCAGTTCGTTCAATTCATTCATGAACTAGATCTCTCAAATTAGCATGTTGATTTACGGTGTACGCTCCTAAATTTTCTGGTTGTGCCCCTAAAATTTTCATTTGGGGGCCACCGTGCTCCTAGTGAAAAACGTTAGTCTGGAGCCCTGAATATGATAAACAGAGCTGCGTTACCTCATACTCATGACCGGAAAAGCGGAAATGGCGCCGGCGACTGTGGCATAATAAAAGTCCCGCTGCTCGCAAGGCGTGTGTTGCGTTCATCTTATTAACAATCGCTCCAGCGGCCTTGCTCAGCTGCCACAACACTCGGTCCTTCTCTTTTTCATACTACAGTAATGTTAATAATCGCATCCATGAACATGATTTCTGCAAGAGTCCTAGATTCTTTTCCACCGGCTGTGAGGTGAAGACCACATGTCCCAAGATTCTGCGCTCAAACTTGGAATCATCAAACTACACCTTTGTTTTGAACAGGCGACCTCTAGCAGACGGAAAAGTTACATAGTGCACCTTTAATAGATCTACATGCATCAAAGGTCAAAAAAGTATCTTCTGCTCCTCAAGCCTGCATCAAAAATACAGAAAAAACAAATAGTATTACAATTTAATATTTTGTTAAAATAAAGTTTTCTGTTTTAAAATACTTTGAAATATAATTTATTTATGTGATGCAAAGCTGTATTCTCAGCAAACATCACTCCAGTCTTCAGTGTCACATGATATCCTTCAGAAATCCTTCTAATATACTGATTTATTTCAGAGTTGAAAACAGTTGTGCAAAGCAGTTTCCATCACTATTTTAAGATGCATTTTGCCCATAGAAATGCTGTATTCATTACTGACACGACTGGAGGAAGTTTTCTGTGCAAGGTGCGTAGACGTGACTTATCGTTAGTGACATTGGTTGTTGATTATTTTCATTATCGATTATTATCCATTAGTTGTTGCAGCCTATGCACGATCGGGGTGCTGTAATGGTGGGAAGATTAGGACGATTCTAAGGGCCCTGGTCAGGAAATGGGCCTAGATCCTGTAGTAATCTTTTATGAAGCACGCTATAATGAATGGCCATTCATTATAGCGTGTGCCAAGTGTGTGTGTGTGTGTGTGTGAGTGTGTTCTTAAGACGAGTGCGTGTTATTCAGAAACGCTGTAGTGCACTAACACTAGTTCTGACTTGTCGCACATCAGGTAGACAGCAAGAGATGGCACAAGCAAAATCAGGATACCAAAAGAGGAAAGAAAAGCGTGAAAGAGAGCAAAATGGGAGAAGACAGCTACCCAATTTTCAAGAAAAAAGGTGATTTATGTTCCCAGTTGTGTGCCTATGATTCTGAAGCTAGCCTGCATGAAGCTGTTTAATTCACATAAAAAAGAAATCCAATCAATTACTCACCCTGATGTTTATCCACTGAAAGTTTAACAATATTTCCAACAAGTATGTAGCCTATGTTTTTCCATGCAATTGAGCAATAGTTATGGAGCACTCATCGAGCTTCAAAAAAGACGGAAAATCACAGAGACAATAAAACTAGTCCATTCAAGCTTTCCGAAGCATTGGAATCACTTTCTGCGAGGAATCAAATATCACCTCAGATGAAATTCTGTCAGTGTCAAAAGATGCAGTGTGACTTCTCTCATTAAGAGTGTAAAATTGTCTTCATTTTTCAAGCCAAACCATGACCAAAATGAGCGCTACAGATTTCTTTGTAGCCCCATTTCAATCTTGCATGTAATGCGGCTCTCTGTCACCGAACACAACTGTAATTGATGATATAAATGTCCAGACGAGTTTTCTTGCGTGCGTCTTTTTTTCAATGCGCCTTGAATATCATACAGTCTGACATTAATGACAACTTAGATCTTACAGTGTGACATGGCTAACAGCGGGGATCATGTTCGTACAGTCTGACAAGGAACAATTGTAAAGGACTATTATAAATCGCACAGTGTGTAGAGCGGCTTTATCTGGAAACACTTCAGGAGTTTCAAAGTCATCATCTGATTGGTTGAATTCTACAGGATGTCGGCGAGACATTTATGTTGCGTAACGGTCCGCCTGGAAACAAATGCCGTGACTCCAAACTCCCTCGTGGAGCGCTTATCAGTTTTAAATTAATGCTAAAAAAATTCAAAAGTATGTTAAGTTCGCAGCTCTATTGTTGCAGTAAACTTAAACAACGTTCTTGAACAAATCATTTATAGATGCATGCCGGTCTGTTATATGCAGGGACATCGACTTTATATTTGATTTGGTTATTGAGTTCAAATCACTGATTCAACGATTCAGTTATAAATTCAGTTATGAATGCATCATCAGTTAATTTAATAAACTTCCAAATTTAGTTTTTTATTGTCTCTTATTGAATATGCAATAATTGCTATGCTTATAGATAATGATTGTTGTTACATGTGGCAAAAATATATAACTGGGCGTTGTGGCCTTGGGGCCCAGATAACAAATTAGCCAGAGGGCCCAGAAACCCATAGCAGCACCCCTGTGCACAACATATCGAAATGATCGCAATATCGTAAATGTAAATATCGCAATATGCATATTGCAACGTTATGCGTTATCTTAATGATTTTGATAGGCTTCAAAAAAAATTTGTAAACATAAAAAATGTTTTGGGGTCAACACATGTAGCAGAGAATAGACTGGGAACGCATTTGTTACTTACATGACTTGCTTGATGTTAAAAATAGTTATTAAGTGCAATAAGTTACAGAAAACACCTTACACACACCTGAAGCACGCGCACAAGCTGCTTCTCAGACAGTGTGTGATCCTTTCACTTCTCTTTCGCGCCTTATTGCACTGGAACAATCAAATACACACACAGTTATGTCAAAATGCCTGTCTTGGTGAGTATTCCTGCAAACACAATCAGTTATGTCTTTAGAGAACGTGAACAGTTAGGAAAGGTCTTAAAGTGACAGCAGCTAACAATACTGCTCTTGACTTTTGTAGCTTTATTATAAATCAATGTATTGTTACATGAAACTAAGGAAAGCTAAGGTGAGGACTCCTGTGCGTAAAGAATAGTGAATTTATTATAAAACAAATATAATCACAACCAAAAACCCACGAGGGGGAAAACATAACATAACTCCAAAAACAACATACAGCAACTTCAAAACAGAACAGGGGCAGGGACAGGGTAATTCTGGGTAAAAATGTCCCCCTTAGAACGTTTTTTTAAAACTGCAGTCCGTAACTTCTCGCACTCTAGCGGTTAATAAACAGAACCGCATGTGTCTTGCGGAAGAACATTGCAGCCGGAGCTACTTCTCTCTGTTTATGTCTATGGCGAGTCACGCAGGGATTTTGCTCCTCCGCAGCGGTTCCTACCTGACCGGTCTGAAATAGTCCCAATATAAACACTTATTATAAATGTACCATAATGATTCAGAGTAAGACAAAAACACAGTTTGTAAAATGGATTCATGTTGTACATTCTCATTATATAATTTTTGTGAATCTTACGGAAGGCACAGAACATGCTGATTGGTTGAGTTTGTCCTGGGACAAATTGGTCCGGGTGATTTCGGTGGATACGCGGCTTATGTAAACATCCATGGTTAGACGGACGTGTTTGATCTTTGTGACTCGCTCATTAATCCGCGCTCTACTTTGGCGGCAGAGGCTCAGTGATTGATGTGGGTTGGCTACAAACCAGAAGGTTGGTGGTTCCATCCCTGGCTCCACCTGACTAAGTGTCCATGAGCAAGACGAGCTGGATGGCACCTTGCATGTCTGACACCGCCGTCGGTGTATGAATGAGTGAATGAATGGGTGAATGTGAGGCAATATTTAAAGCGCTTCGTTGGCCATGGGCCTGTTGAAAGCGTTATATAAATCCAGTCCATTTACCATTAAAAAAACCGCGCCTCGAGACCTTGTGTTTTCCCCCATTCCACTGCCCGCGTCATGCGTTTTTCTGTGTGTTCTGTTCTTTTTGGCTCCTTCGAAAAAAAGGTTCAGTGTGACTCTATAAAGCACCCTATAGGGTTCTTGACTCAATTTTAAAGAACCCTGTATGCCAGAAATGTCTGAAATGATTTTTATGTTTAACGGGTGATTAAAAGTATGTTTATGTGCTGTTTAATTCATAAAGTTATATTCAAATTAAAATGAATTAATCCAACTAAATCCATAAAATGATCCCATGATGGGAACCTTTAAAATGTTTTATTAAGCGCCAGACAGAAGCCTTTAAGCTTTTCTTCTAAGATTGTAGATTGCTTTTGAGTGATCAAGAGATCACAGGTTTCTCCTATATTGCATCAGATTATAAAACTCTTCTCAGATCTAATTGGAAACAATTTTTATGGGTGAATTCTAACAATGAAGAGATGGACGAACCTGTCAGCTCTATCCATCAGGTCTGTATGGTAGAGTTGATATACAAAAGCCACTTGAGCATTGAGAGCAAGTCAAATGAAGCTTATACCGACAGGTATTTGAAGACAATAAAGCCTGGAGTGCACACACAGCCTGAGAAAAATTGAAAAAATAAGACTTTCAGCATCACAACAAGCCAGAGTAAACAGCCGAGACAATGTCGGCGTGGCTCCGGAGACGTGTTTCTACAGTAAATAAAGACCGGTGTTGGATTGCAACAAAGTTCTATTGGAGAGGCAGAGAAGATTGCATTTACAGATGCACATCCACAATTTCTGACAAAGATCAAGGAGGCATACATTTCACAAATTGAAAGATTATTCAGAAACCGAGCCAAAAGGACTTTAAGCTGTAATCACTGCTGTCCTACGCAGTTCTGAATCCTAATGTAATGAGATTTCTGTTTTAAATTTAAAATCAATATTCCAAAAATGGCTTTCACAAAGTCAGAATGAGACATTGTGTGATTGAAAAAAATCAATTGAAAATATTCAGAAATACGCATAAAGCTGCAAAATGAGGCATTTCCTGAGGGCCTTGTCCAAATAAAATATCACTCTTCTGCTTCCTTTTTTTGCTTTTTATTTCATTTCCTTGTTTTTCCATAGAGCCAAATAGCTATTTGTCTTATGCACACACTAAAACAAATATCTAACATATCAGCCGTCTTTGTCTTGCGTGTAGCTCATTTCTCATGTCCACATACATTGTGTCTCGCGTCCTGATGTGTTTTTGCAGACTGAGCAGCACGTAGTTGTTGGTAAATAACATAAAGCGCTGTGTACAGCCGAAGGAAAGGAGCGGCTTGATTACAGCCCTGCAGTCTTTATCTGCGGCGTGCAGGCAGACTTTGACGCAGATGAGAACGGGAATGAGATGGAGGGATTTTGTCATAACAGAGCTGTGGGACGTCTAGTTGTCAACCATGATCTGCTTAGAATGGTCCTGAGTCCGCACACACGCATCAGTTCCACTGGTGTGTGTGTGCGTGTGTGTGATGGAGAGGAACCAGAGGTCATGTCATTTTTGTCAGTTCCGGTCTCAGAGTCATTCTGCACATGATTTATTGAAGCAATGTGCTTGTGTTCGCTAAATGAATGTGCACATGAAATCAGAGTTTGAATACAAAGGACTCGTCATAAAAATGACCATGAAAGAAGTCTGTATGACTTATATTCCTAATGTTCTGAAGGCATACGATAGCTTTGTATGAGAAACAGACCCAGAATTTCCTCTCTTTCAGTGCTTGAGTGTGAGTTTGAACTGAATTGTCTACAGCAAACAGGATGTGAAACTGATATTTCAATTGAAATGAGGAAGCAGATTTTACTGAATCTGTCTATCTATCTACTGTATAAAATGTATAGCATTTCGAACACTAAATGTATCCCATATGTTGTGTGTTGGCAAGTCTTGTGATGTAGAATTCAATTTAATTTGAGATCTTTGCATTTTTGGAGCTTGAAAGGCTCAGTTCCCATTTACTTCTATTGTGTGCAAAACAACAGCTATCTCCCTTTGTCTTCCACTAGAGATAGCTAATCATAGGTTTCGAACGACATTATAGTGAGTAAATGATGACAATTTTCATTTCTGTATGAACGATCCATGTAAGAGTTACATAGTGACAAACGGGGGGCTATTATATCTTTGATGAGCTGCGATGAGCCAAATTTAGCATCGATTCCTGCATCCAGATTGACTGGAGCAACAGCAGAGAGGTTTAATTTAGTGTGAACACCATCCGACATAACATTCAAAGAGTTCAGTTCTTCTGCTGAAGCTCACGCTCTATACGTGTCACAGCAGTTCATATTGTTAGGAATTACACAAAGGACAGTTTTATTGCTTAAGGGGTTGTTTTCTCAGAGCTCAGGAGAAATACAAATAGACACAAATCAGACAGCAGTTGACAGAGCTATAAGATATAAAATGTATGTGGCTAGCTTTTATGATACATATTTGGGTTTATAGTGAGATCGCTGATGTCCGAGCTAATTTTTATGACATTGATAACTTGTGGAACTCTATAGGAGACACGTGTAAAATTACTACGGTCTTAAAAATAAAGATTATTTTTTGGTATTGATGGTTCCATTAAGAACCCTTAACACCATTGTAACCTTTTCATTGCACAAAAGGTTCTTTAAAGGGGAAAAAACGCAGGTGTTTCATCACATATGGGTCATGATGACAAAAAAAAAAAAGCTATATTAATAAATACGTTCCCACGCTCTTTAATATATCTATGCAGGAGTGCATATTTGTTTTAGTCAGTGTGAACACTTCCAAAAAAACACTTCAAAATTACAGCATGATTGGAAATAATGGGCAATAAAAAGGGATATTAACCTTGATTTCTCTTTGTGCTTCAGATCATTTCATTTGAAGCATGCTCTTCATAGACACTAATGAACGCAGATTCAACAAACTCTGAAAAACAAAACCACTTTATTAGAGGAGGAAGTTTGAATGATGAAAACTGACTGAGAGAAAACTGATATAACAATAGATATTGAAATAGTTCATATTTGTGCTACTTTTTATGTCATCATTGCTTTAATAATATATTTTCATATTAAGGTTTAAAATAGACAAAAGTAAAACAAATTCCAATCCACACATAAAAGGCATTTGAAAATAAGCAATAATATAAACCAATAAGGCATAACATTATGATCACCTTCCTAATATTGTGTTGTCCCTGAAGGTGTGCTGTGGTATCTGGCACCAAGATGTTAGCAGCAGATCCTTTAAGTTGCAAGGTGGGGCCTCCATAAATCAGACTTGTTTGTTCAGCACATCCCACAGATGTTTGATTGGATTGAGATCTGGGGAATTTGGAGGCCAAGTCAACACCTCAAACTCGTTGTTGTACTTCTCAAACCATTCCTGAACCCTTTTTGCTCCGTGGCAGGCGCATTATCCTGCTGAAAGATGCCACAGCCACCAGGGAATACCGTTTCCATGAAAGGGTGTACAGGGTTTAAAACAATACTTAGGTTGGTGGTCCGTGTCAAAGTAACATCCACATGGATGGCAGAGCCCAAGGTTTCCCAGCTGAACATTGCCCAAAGCATCACTACCTCTGCCAGCTTGCCTTCTTCCCATAGTGCATCCTGGTGTCATGTGTTCCCCAGGTAAGCAACGCACACGCACCCAGCCATCCATGTGATGTAAAAGAAATTCATCAGACCAGGCCACCTTCTTCCATTGCTCCATGGTCCAGTTCTGATAATCACGTGCCAACTGTTGGCGCTTTCGGCGGTGGACTGGGGTCAGCAACCCCATATGCAACAAACTGCAATGCGCTGTGTATTCTGACACCTTTCTATCAGAACCAGCATTAACATCCTGAGCAAGTTGAGCTACAGCTCATCTGTTTGATAGGAACACACGGGCCAACCTTCGCTCTCCACGTGCATCAATGAGCCATTGCCATCCATTACACTGTCGCCGGTTCACCACTGTTCCTTCCTTGGACCACATTTGATAGATACTGACCACTGCAGACCAGGAACACCACACAAGAGCTGCAGTTTAAGAGATACTCTGACCCTGTCGTCTAGCCATCACAATTTTGCCCTTGTCAAACTCGCTCAAATCCTTACGCTTGCCCATTTTTCCTGCTTCTAGCACATCAATTTTGAGGACAAAATGTTCACTTGCTGCCTAATATATCCCACCCACTAACAGGTGCCGTGATGAAGAGATAATCAGTGTTATTCACTTCACCTGTCATAATGTTATGCCTGATCGATGTATATGTGTAAGAAACTTCAGAAAATAATTGCTGTTTGAATAAAAATGAACCCCATACAGTTATTATACATTGTGAGAACTGAGTGGCCACCCGTTGTAAATTCTCCACACAGTTTGATCTTTCTAAGAGAGTGCAATGGACATAAAAGCTTTAGAATCTCCCCTGTTCTTTCTGCTCACTGATCTGAAAATTAGGCATGAGTAAGAGTAATGTGACAGGTATCGAAGCCACTCATCCGTCTCCACGGCGGTGCTATCATCCATCCGCTCACATCAGCCCAGCGATGACTGGAGGAGAAGAGATATTTGCAGAGCCACAAGTCGGGCACACCTGTGTCCTGTGCACCAACACACACACACACACACATCTCAAATCACCACTCAATGTGTGACTGCTCCGTATAAAGCCAGCAGAACCATATCAATAACAAAATCAATAACGCAAAATGTATTCCATCAGGTCCCCTGAATGTATTGATTTGTTTTCTCAAATATATGCGCAAAAAGTCTAATTGATGAATTAGTTCAATTGTTTTCCATTGTTGGGTAACAAAAATCTTTTTTACATTTTCAGAAGCAAATCTACATGGCGCTTCCCATGCAAAACTAGTTTACTGCAATGCTGTTGTATGAGAACTGAACTGAGAACGATGACATCATTTTTTGCAGAAATGAAATTAACTAATTTAATAATTGATGATCTTTACAAGGAACTGAATTAACACTGAACTGACTTCACAACAGCCTAAATGCATCATAGTGATGAGTGGCGCATGAGCTTAGTTTGAGAACAGATATACAGTATGTTAAATGTATTATATTGCTGTACTCATTCAGAAAGTGCTATGCTATGCTAATGCTATCAAAGCATTGTGTTACCAATGGTATCATTTATTGAATTAGCTATAAAGTTTAAAATTCTAAAAACATTTAAGTTGATCATCTTAATTTAAAGTATAAATTAGCTTACTCAAATATTTGAAGTTAAGAGCTATTAAAATGTATGATTACAAAATAAAAATCAGCAAGTTCCGTTTACTTAAACATTTCGTAACTTATTTGGGTTTACTGAAATGTGTTTGCTTACTGGTTAACATCAAAGTAGACCACCTTTAAGGAGTATGATGTCTCTGCAGAAAAGTGTGTTTCCCAATTTTGGGGCGTGTTAAAATGGCAGCTTATATAGCTTGAGAAGTCGAAATATGGTTTATGCCTATATATAATGATAATTTCAGATGGATGATGAATAAAATGTGTAGCCTATGTAAATATATAGGCTACAGTAGCTATATTGTGACAAAAATAACACACAAAAGAAAGAGATAATTTTGTGTAGTCTATGCAAAAAAAAACTACTGAGTGATCTTTAATATTAATATTTCATAAACTACATTTCGCCTTCTCGAGCTATAAGCTACAAATCTTATATATAATTGCTGCTCTTCAAAATATGTGAATGTACAAGTAAAATATTTGCATACTGTGGCAAGCAGTCGAGGCTGGTGGCATGAGAGATAATGAGCGCCAGCTGCGTGCTCCACCGGTAGGCGTTTCCAAATCCACTTTTGACAAAAAAAACAGTCGGCGTGCCAGACGTATGGTCCAAAAGGGTTGTACCTAGTCTCTTAATGAGTCACGGGTGTGTTTTGCGTGCAACGTGCAATAAACCAATCAGAGAGTCATCTCCCATTCCCTTTAAAAGCTTGTTGCGCTTGCACCATTGATTCGCTATTTACATGGCGGAATTTGTGAGCGGAAAACGCTTCTCCAGAGAGGAATCCTTTTATTTTTAATATTTAAATATGTCTGTGCACTACTGCGCATCCCTGTGTGTAATAAGCAGTTTGTAGATGCGTTGTGCACCAGCATATAACTGATACGCCTTTTAAATAACACAAAAAATACTGCGCTATTGTCTTTAGACCAGGTTTTTGTTGATGGTTCAGTCTATTTCAGTTGCCTCAAAATAGCAATGCACCAACAATGCACCAGAACACACCTTGTTTTCAGACCAGCATGCCCATGGTTGAACAGATGGGCACGAGTGCATTTGCTATTTAAACAATGTGGCGCTGAACTTGAAAACGATAACAGCGTCGAGCTAGAACTAGCAAAAAACACTTGCGTCGCGCCTGGCGTCGGATGTGCCGGGTGTAGGATAGGATCCAATGAGTGCACATGAATTAAAAAGAAATAATGTTGTGCATGGATAAATCATTTATATAGGCTAAGGACTGAAAAATTACATAAACAAATAAAAAAAATTGTCAATTTGGATTTCATGGAGACTTTTTTCCCATAGGAATGTATTTCCAAAATGCTTTTTTTAGGCATGGGAAATGCAGGTGGTGTGGATCCTCATTTGTTCACCTGCATAATTTATAAAACAAACTACTAGCCAAACTAATGTTTGAGACTTGTACAGATAGCCTGTGTCCCATAAAGTTGCCCTAAGCACTTTCGCCCTGAACTTGCAGAGTAAAACTGTTTTCCAGAGAGTTCTGTGCTGGCAGCCCACCCTCTCAGGGTTGAATCCCGGTCAGCAGAAAATGGATGAATTTTCAAGTGTCTCCACGCACTGCAATCCCATTAGATCCCTGTCAGTCACCCAGATGATCTGAAGCAGAGCCATGTTCAGATAACCCAACCATCTGGCTGCAGTCCATCACGGTTTAAGCTGTCAGGTGGGTTGTGCCTGCTTTCCAGTTTACATTATACAGTATATTGCACGTTTGTGCTGCATGCTAGATTTTCTATCATTCATATCAATCAATAATTAATTTTCCTGAATGAATATATAATAAGACATTGCAAAATAGCATTGAGGCAACTTAGATAATAAACCGAGAAGTGAGTTTTCAAATGCTTTTAGTTTTCACACACATTTTTCAAATGTATATTTATAACAAGGTTAACAAGTGACCAAAACTAGATTTGACTAGAAGACAATACATACCGTTCAAACGTTTGGAAACATTACTATTTTTAATGTTTTTGAAAGAAGTGTCTTCTGCTCATCAAGCCAGCATTTATTTGTTCAAAAAGTACACACTTTAAACCCAAATAAGTTGGCAAAACTCAAACAAGTGAGGCAATCAGTTGCCTCAATTTTCTTAAGTTAAGAAATTTAAAGTTTAAGTAAGCAGAACTTGCAGATTTTTATTTTGTAATCATACATTTTAATTACTCTGAACTTGAAACACAAGCTAATTCATACATTTAAGTTAAAATATAATGTAATCTCACATTTTAAGTAGTGGAAACAACTAGCTAATTCAATAAATGCCACCTTGCATTACACAATGCTTTGGTAGCATTAGCATAGCATGTGCTGAATATGGACAGCAATATATTACATTTAACATACAGGTCCCTCTAAAAAAATTAGCATATTGTGATAAAACTTCATTATTTTCCATAATGTAATGATAAAAATTTAACTTTCATATATTTTAGATTCATTGCACACCAATTGAAATATTTCAGGTCTTTTATTGTTTTAATACTGATGATTTTGGCATACAGCTCATGAAAACCCAAAATTCCTATCTCAAAAAATTAGCTGGCCTAACAGGATTTTTGTTTATTCAGTATTCAGTTTTAAGAAGATTTGAGCCATACATATTTTGAGATCATATAGGCATGATGTAATGGTTGGGGGAGAGAAAACAGAATTGTGCTGAGCAGAAAGATAGATTTATGTATCATCAGCACAACTGTGTAAATTAAGATCATGACGCCGGATGATCTGACCCAGAGGAAGCGTGTAGATTAAAAATAGTGGACCAAGAACAGATCCTTGAGGTACTCAAACAGAATGAGATTTATGTTTATTAATGCTTATTATTAAATGTTTATTAATTGTTGCCTGTCTGAGAGATATGCCATCTTATCCACTGAAGGACAGTTTCAGTAATTCCACAGTTAGACGAGATAGCGGTACAGAATGGCAAATCGTATCAAAAGCTGCTCAGAAGAAAGAATCAGAAGGCTGAGGACACCCGTATCAGAGGCACGGAGGAGGTCATTCACTACTCTTAGAAGAGCAGTCTCTGTACTGGGGAGAGGACGAAATCCAGAATGAAATGACTCATGCAGGTTGGTTTAGTCCAAATGAGACTGTGATTGTGTGGCGACCACCTAAGACTTTAGACAAAAAGGGAAGGTTGGATATCAGTCTAAAGTTACTGAAGACTGAAGTATCGTCAAGGCCAGGTTTTTTGAGTAACGGGGTGGCTGCAGCTATTTTTGTCCAAATGAAGCATAACCAGTCATGAGGGATCTATTCATCATGTGGGTAATATGTATAATAAAAGAAGGTAACACTTTTTAGTACGTGTGTTGGTATGGGATCAAGCTGAAAGGAAGAGGAGATTGAATAATCAGCTGTACTGCCCTCCAGGACCTGCAAACTCTTCAGTTTTACAGCATCTTTAGCAAATTTGAACCCTCTCCAGCAGTGACTGTATTTTTTGAGATCCATCTGTTCAAACTGAGGACAACTGAGGGACTCATACACAACTATTAATAAATGTTCAAACATTCACTGATACTCCAGAAGGAAGCACGATGCATTAAGAGCCGGGGTGACTTTTTGAATTTGAAGATCAAGGTAAATTGTATTTAATTTGTCTTCCAGGAAACATGTATTTTCTGTTACTTCCGAAGGGCAGTACTAAATGAAATAAAATTATATTTAAACCAAATAAAAAAAACATTTTGACATCTGCATCCTGTTCAAAATGTTTTCAAGGATAAAGTTTGCAAGGGTAAAGAACTGGTTCTTTGAATGAGTACAGCATTTTCTTTACTCAAGAATCACAATACTTATAAAGGATAATGTTTTATGTATTTGAGGAGTGGAGAAGAGTGTGTTGTCTAGCATGTGTTATCAAGTCATAGCCAATTCTCCATGGCTCAGATACTTCATAAACAATTCGGGATAAAAAGCTGTGATAGCCTTTTCTTCCTTATTGTGACATACAGTATATTCGGGTGAAATGGCTTCTCAAACGAGAAACAAAATGTAAGGCAGGACTTTATTTTGTCCACAGGGAATTGCCTTGTCTGGCATTTGTTGTCGAGTCTCCAATAGGGTAACATGGGGGAAGCTGCCCCTCTTAAGAACAATGTGGATTTATTTTTAAATTGTAACATATTTAGATATAAGTTTAGTAAGTGCAGGATGATGATGCATGAGCCAATGTGTTATTATAGGAAATAAATAGAAACATTTGCTAATTTAGTTGTTATAGCACAAAATGTAAAATATTAAAAGAGGCCCCTAATGGAGTAAAAAGCCCCTTTTACAGTATTTATGTACTTTTGATCGAATTCTTATTATATATATATATATATACAGGTCCTTCTAAAAAAATTAGCATATTGTGATAAAAGTTCATTATTTTTCATAATGTTATGATAAAAATTTAACTTTCATATATTTAAGATTCAATCCACCAACTGAAATATTTCAGGTCTTTTATTGTTTTAATACTGATGATTTTGGCATACAGCTCATGAAAACCCAAAAGTCCTATTTCAAAGAATTAGCATATCATGAAAAGGTTCTCTAAACGAGCTATTAACCTAATAATCTGAATCAATTTATTAACTCTAAACACCTGCAAAAGATTCCTGAGGCTTTTAAAATCTCCCAGCCTGGTTTATTACTCAAAACCGCAATCATGGGTAAGACTGCCGACCTGACTGCTGTCCAGAAGGCCATCACTGACACCCTCAAGCGAGAGGGTAAGACACAGAAAGACATTTCTGAACGAATAGGCTGTTCCCAGAGTGCTGTATCAAGGCATCTCAGTGGGAAGTCTATGGGAAGGAAAAAGTGTGGCAAAAAACGCTGCACAATGAGAAGAGGTGACCGGACCCTGAGGAAGATTGTGGAGAAGGACCGATTCCAGACCTTGGGGGACCTGCGGAAGCAGTGGACTGAGTCTGGAGTAGAAACATCCAGAGCCACCGTGCACAGGCGTGTGCAGGAAATGGGCTACAGGTGCCGCATTCCCCAGGTCAAGCCACTTTTGAACCAGAAACAGCGGCAGAAGCGCCTGACCTGGGCTACAGAGAAGCAGCACTGGACTGTCGCTCAAATTTTGCATGTCATTCGGAAATCAATCTTTATGTATATAAAGTGTCATTAATGTAAAATACAAAATAACATTGTAATTAAAATTCTATTTAGTTGATAATAACCAATAACCGGTGACAGACAAAGCAGAATCCCAGTGAAAGGAATTCATTTGAAAGCTAAAATTATTCTATGACTTATGCACAGGCATATTAATATTACTTATTTAATTGCCTATATTTCAATTGAAGAGATGTCATAATAGCAAGAATGCACATGTAATGATTTCACCCAATTAACCTATAGGTTTTGATGAATTCTGTGTGTAGAACTTTGTCTTTCATGAAATGAGATTTGACCAAATGACAAAATTTTGTGCCCATATAGCAATATAACAATACATTTTATAATCTGTAAATTGTTCAAAACGAAATGCACATATGTGACATGATGCACTTATACTCCCTCAGGAGCGGCCGTTTTAATGACCAAAAGACACGTAGGCCTATGTCCGAAATTCTCCGAAATTCGCTGGTCAAAACTCCATTTAAGCTTGATTTTGGTAAAATTTTAATAATATAATAACACATGAAAGTGTCTGACCATATACAGTATAAAGCCACAATAGCCTACCAACTTTGACAACGCAGTGTTTTTACATTTCCTAAAAACAAATTTTTAAATATATTTTTAAGTGTATATTTTACTTTACATTCTGGTTGTCAAATAATTCAGCCCCCGCCCCATTCTCTATGGCTCGGATCCTTGATTAAAAAGTCGGGATGAAACTGAAGTTGTGATAGCCTTTTCTTCCCAATTGTGACGTACATATCCGAGTGAAACCGCTTCTCGGACAAGAAAAATTGTAATGCCACGTTCCAGGCAACCCACAATCTGCGTTTTCCAACCTTCTACCCAGGAAAGTGCACCTGAAAGGCAGTCAAATCCGTGACTTCCAGTTATGCGCACTGACGTCACACACATAGCCTGCGAAACAACAAGGCAGCCCCTATGGAAGTCCTAATACACAAAATACATTTCCAAATATACAAATAATGTATAATAAATGGTATAGCAGCTTCTCTTACCTTATGCAACCTTTTTCCCTTCAAAAAAGCAAGGAGTAAGCACCGTTGGTGATAGAAATGATTGTAAATGAGCATAAGCCCCATAAGGTCTGCCATGCTTTGTTTACAGCTCGCTACCACAATTCCTTGCGCTCAGGCAGTTTGGTGTGACTTTGCCTGGAACGCTACAAAGTCGTGAGTCTGGTTTGAAGTCGTAACTTAAGGGCTCAAAAACCTGCCTGGAACGCATAAGGCTGGCCTTGATTTTGTCCACTGGTAAATTATTTAATGTTTGTGGTTTGCTATTGGTGGATCTCATGTTGATTGTCCCGCCCTCGCGCCTGTAAACACGTCATCAGAGAAGAGATGTGCAAGAGGGAAGGGAAGTTATTTTGAGTAAAGGAGGGCACATGAGTTTTAAAACAATAATGATGTGCACGGGTAAATCATTTATAATAGCGTACTGCTATGGCAGCCTACATAAAAAATAATTTCATGGTGAAGTCTGTGAGGATGTTTCACCTGTTTTGGATTGAGCTTGCGGTAGATTGATTATAAAAGAAGTCTATAATTAGTCTGTGTCTGTTGCACAAACAGTGTGGGACGAGGTGCATGCCAAATTTTAACACATCGGGATAGAAATTATGCAAAAGTATTGAGGCTCAGCCAAATGGGACGAGTCTGCCCTCTGGTGGCCAAAGGAAGTTACTCACACAGCACGGAGCGGCTTGTGTATTAATCTTCCTCTTTAAGCTATTATATTTCGCTTCATCCCTACTAGCTTAATCAGACTCTTAACTAGCACAGCAGCATTCAGCTTTGTCCTCTAGCATCTGTTTGTTTTCTCTTCCAGCATTTGTCTCTGTCTCACACACAGGTCCTGCTGCAGTCTGCGTGCCACATACTTCCATTGACTGCAAAAAGCATCGCCATGGCAACACGGACAGACTGCAATCCATTGCCCTCATTAGGAAGAACCTGAAAAGATTTCACACCTCTGTTTTATCTCGCCTTGATAACGTACACAGATGTCAGGTTGACATGGCAACCCCTGTACATAGAGGTGCACAGGACAGGTGAATTTTTTTCAGGACTAAATATATATACATCATATATATAAATCCACTGTGCTCAATGCTGGACACATAAATAACATTAATAATAGATTATTCTGTCCTTAATTCTGCAGGGCAAATGTATTATGCAGGTTATTTTTTAATTAGTTCATTATTAATTGATAAATATAATTATCATTGACATTAATAATTATCATAAAATATTGTTAAAATGATCATTTTTCCTTTCAAAGAAAAATGGATTTGTTAATTATGCTCAGATGAAGATCCAAAAATGGTAACATATATATATATATATATATATATATATATATATATATATATATATATATATATATATATATATATAATATTTTATGACTGTCATATATATGACAGTTAAATCGATGAATTGCATCTAACATAATTTTGTATGTTTTAAATAATTTCATGCAAGTCATATGTAATTTGCATGTATATACTGTATATATATATATATATATATATATATATATATATATATATATATATAGAGAGAGAGAGAGAGAGAGAGAGAGAGAGAGAGAGAGAGATATAGAATATAGAATATGTAGTATAACAATTAAATATATGTATTTTATATGAAATACATTAAATTATATATATAAACGCCCTCAGTCCTCCAGATGCATGCCTACAGATGTATAAAATAGCCAGCGTTATTGAAATTTCACAAGACTAGACGCGTTTGACTTTATCTGAGCAGAGAACAGTTAATACAAGCCATCCATCAGAGAGACAGCCTCTGTAATGCACAGGTATGAGTCTCTGCTGACCTCAAACCCACAAGGTGTTACAAATGCCTCCGAGACCAACAGGGATGTTGAAGGAATGGACAAATGTGACGGGATGTGATGTGACAATAGGTGATTCAGACATTTAGGTCACAGACTTCATAAAGGTCAGAGGAATTGTACTGGATTCCACCTGACAAACAGTCCAGCTATACGACAGCATTGTGCAGTTGGATTTAGAACCGAACAACAGCAATAATGCGCTCCTGTTCAGCTGTGCTGAGAAAACTTTTTTATTTAATTTGAATAAATGTCAGAAATCGAGTAGTGGGGAAATAACATTGACATTTTTTCAATACACAGTCTGATTGAACTTTAAAATCACCAATGTGGAAATTTTGCTTTGGCTTCTCATAAAAGACAAACATTATACAAATACACAATTATGACTCAAACAATAACTTTTACAACTATTTTTCTTTTAAACTAGCCAATTAAATTACTCTCAGAAAAGATGCTTACATTTAGCCTATTCGAACTGCCACATACGCCTACTTTCAAAATGATGACACATTTGTATGATTTAATTTTATGAAGATCAAGACCTCAGAGTCATTTTAAACAAGCTATACTTTTCATGCTACTTAATGTACCCTATATTAGATTATTGTTCATAACAAAAAATACTAAAGGCATTTAATGGGTTTCTCCTTCAGGTCCAGAAGAGCAGCTCTCCTGCACAATTACATGTTAACTAATGAAATGCACTAGAAAAAAGGTACTAATCAAGAACTAATCAAGTAAAGGGTCACCTGAAAATGATAACCAGGTGTGTTGGAGGGGGTGTTTACATGACAGTTTTCAACTAAAAACTGAAAAATGTGTGTTATGACTGTTCCTTTACACGACAACAGTGATGTCTCAGTGTAAACTACAGCAACGTGATTTTGTGAAAACGGTGACATTATGCACATCACGTGTTCAGTCTATGGGCCCTATTTTAGCACATGGTCTGAAGCACATGGTGCAGGTGCACTAAAGCCGGGTACACACTGTGCGATTTTGGCCACGATTTGGCCGTCTGAGACAAATTTGCAAATCCTAAAAGATTCCTAAGATCTAAAATCTAAAATCTTTGATTGTTAGTTTGACATGTTCACTGCGGCAGCCGATTAATGACCGCTGCGATCAATTTTACCTCAGACGAAATTCTGGTGTCAGAAGATTTGTCGCACAATCCTGCAGTGTGACTTCTCCTACGACGACCGTCAAATTATCTTCGTTTTTCAAGACAAACCATGACCAAAATGAGCACTAGAGATTTCTTTGTAGCCACCATTTCAATCCCGCGTGTAATGCAGCTCACTGTCACCGACGCATTCATTGATAATATAAAACTCTGGACGATTTTCTTGCATGCGTCCATTTTAGCGCGCCTCAACTTTCATACAGTCTGACATTTATGACTTAGATCTTACAGTGTGACATGGCTTACATGCAAAGGATTTTGAAAAATCGCAGGGTGTAGGACCCTTTAGGCCATGTCCGAATCTACTTTAGCTAGTTTTACGACGGAAAAAACGGTCGTGCGAGGCGCATGGTCCAAAAGGGTTGGACCCTATTCTCTCAATGAGTCATGGGTGTGTTTTGGGCGCAACGTGCAATAAACCAATCAGAGTGTCATCTCCCATTCCCTTTAAAAGCCAGTTGCACTTGCAACATAGCGATTTGCGAGCGGAAAGACTGAACGCTTCTCCAGAGAAGAATCCTTTTATTTTTAATATTTAAAGTTTGTGTGCTTCTGCATCCCCCTGTGTGTAATAAGCAGAGTGTACGCATGACACGTTGTGCGAACATGGGCGCGAGTACATTTGCTATTTTAACAACGTGGTGCTGGACATCAAAAATGATAACTGCGTCAGGCTAGAACTAGCAAAAAACACTTGCGTCGCGCCTGGGGCCGCATTGCGCCGGGTGTATGATAGGGCCCTATGCGCGTAGTGTTTCTTTACAAAGTGACATCGCCATCTACTGGCCTAGCAGCAGAATACAGTGTTTTAGTTGTTTTTGCAGATCCGTGTGAACGGGATTGTTTTGACAAACAAAAGCAAAGGAAAAACTTTTCTGTTTTTAGTACATCGCTGTCCTGTAAACGTACCCTGAAACGAAACTGCAGGACCAGCAATGAGAGAAAAGAGAGTACTGTCTGTATTCATGATGTTTTGAATAATACATATGATATATATATATTTATATATATATATATATATATATATATATATATATATATACTAAATACGCTAAAATGTTAATATCTTCATGAATTTGTTCAAATCATAGATCATGCGAGACTGCAAAAGTGAGAAATTGTAATATTTTATTGCTATAATAGTAGCCTATATTTATATTGACTGCTAAGGTTTCTTATTAAACCTGCACTACATGTCAAATGTGTCCTATAGTCACTAACAGCTCCTCACTGCACCTTATACATAAACCTGACAGATCATATTTTTTAAATATAGAATTCTTTATTCAGCCCTTGATTCCCAACAAGACAAACATGGTGACAGGGGTCATTTGTCGTTTTTAGAATGTTGAGTTAAAGTGAAGACAGTGAAAGTATATTTGAACATTCATACCACAGAAATTCTATTCTTATACAGTTATACTTCTACACAGGGTTAGTCCAGTCCAGAATCAAAACTTGTGTTAATAGAAGGCCACATTACAATAAACAACTGTGTGTGTGGAGCAATTATAAGGTTTAAATGTACATTTGCACTTCATTTATGCATTCAAAGCTTATGGAGTGATTTCATGTTTAGCGGTTATTAAAGGTTCTGAAATGAATGCTTATGAAACCCTTGAATAAGACACATCTTCATAACTGCATGTGTATATTCTCACTGCCCATTTAAAACCGCTCATACAGTATTTAATACATATTACATACCAGCTGTTGTTAAAAGTATGTTTAACATCCTGTACATAGTTAACAAAGCCCAAGTCTTCCTCAATCATTGAATACAAAGACTAATTCATCAATCCATACTTCAGAAAATATAAAATCCCACAAAAAAAGACATTTATATTCGTACATATTTTTGATTTGTAGCTTTAAGAAGATTACATCCTTGTGTATATTGAATACATATATCATAACTTGTTAGAAGGCATCCAGTGTTGAGTTCTAATGGGATGCAGTGCGTATTGAAGCTGGTGTGCAAATCCAACACCCTCTGATCCAATTCAGTTTCAATCACCATTCAAAGCAATTAGCACCACTGCAGAAAACATTAACTCGCCATCATTTGCACCGTGAATGCCAAGAAACAACATATCTGGCAATCCCCATGAATTTGATTGTGATAACAACATCTGAAAGCATTTGGTTTATTACAGAGCCTTAAATGAGAGAGGAAGCTGAGTTTGTCCGGATTGATTCCCGGACTCAGCGGTTTCTGGCTCGGTGGCAGCCGCAGTGGAAGTCTGCATTGGGGTCGAACAGAAGCGAGTCTCGGTTGTGGTTGTGCGGCAGGCAGTCGAGGTGATACCAGGCGTCGCAGTCGTCACACTGGATCCACTGCACGGTGTCCTGCTGCGGGAGACGACAATGTGCCGCCGCGCAAGGTTCCACGCCCTGGGCGACCCCCACGTCAACGTCGTCCTCGTCTTCAGAAGATGATGAAGAAGAAGAGGAGGAAGAGGAGGAGCTAGAGGAAGATGATGAGGGAGACGGCAGGGAAGGCCGTGGCAGTGGGTGTTTTCTAGGCCTTCCACGTCGTCGCCTGCAGGAAAAAATTAATAAAAAATCTGTAAAATTGTACATTAATAAATGCAATCAATTCATAAAATATACTATTAATTAGAAATGTAAATATCTTTATTTTTATTTTTTAAAACAATTGTAATATACTTGTTTTTATATTTTTAAAACCTTATTTTAGTATAAAGATTTTCCATTTTGGAATTTGGAAAGCACAAATTCTGATATTTAATAAATGCAATTAATTAGAAAAAACATTGTTATACATTTGAATAAAATATTTCTATATAGAATAAAGATTTTAATTTATTTTTGGCCCTTACAAAAAAAAAAAAACACTAAGAGCCTGATCATTTATACAATTAGAAAAATACTCAGATTTTATTAGAGATAATATTAGAAATAATTTTAAAAGACAGATATGAAAAAATTCACAAATTGTACTGTACATACATATGCAATTAATTAGATACTATTCAAAATTTATATATATATATATATATATATATATATATATATATATATATATATATATATATATATATATATATATATATATATTTATTTATTTATTTATTTATTTATTTATTTATTTATTTATTTATTTATTTATTTATTTATTTATTTATTTATTTATTTATTTATATATATATATATATATATATATATATATATATATATATATATATATATATATATATATATATATATATATATATTTTACACTTTTTTATTATTATAGAAAAGAGTTTTGCAGGCCTCAGAATCTCACGGTTTTTGATGATCGTGTGACTCTATCTGAAGATCCAGTATTACTCACCCAGTTGAGGCCTGAAAGCGAGAAATCACCCCTCTCGCCTTCTCCGTCTTGGATATCCTCGCTGATGGGGAGGTCAGGTTGTAATTCTCACTTCCCATCCCCAGGGAAGAGTATATCGGAGAGCTGTTTGCTCTTGGTCTCCTTCCAGGACCAGACAAGCAGGGCTTCTGCTGGCGGAGGGGAGTCAAATTGATGCTGTTGCCTGTGGTGTGACTCATGTTCACAACATGATTGAACTGCCTGTTCGGTGCCACATTGAAAATGCTGCCGGCGTGTTTCGACACATCAAACTGTGACCGGCAATTCTGCTCCAGTTTGGGAAGAGGGGGCTGAAACACCTCTGACTCTGATTTGTAGAGCCGACGTCTTTTCTTTGCTTGTGCTCTCCTCCCGTCCTCCATGTCTCTTCGGCCTTCAGGATCATCTGAACTGTCGTCCTCCAGCAGAACCGTGTGGGCTGACTTGCGTCGGCTCTTTGAGGATGGCGGAACAGACTTGGATGAAATCTCGCCAACAGCCTGGAAAGGAGGCGGGGTGGTGGGCGGGGCCAAAGCGTTGAACGCTGGAATATTCAAGGTGGTCGTATTTTCACTTTTCTTAAAAGTCCAGCAGCTGCCGTTCATCTTGCTCAGGCTGCCAATGGAGTTGAGGATGACCGTGGCTCTGTTGATGGACAGCTTTGAAATGTCCAGGGCAGGGTCTGGTTTACGGTCCGAGCATGTTCTGATCCGGTTCTTAATGTCAGATGAGAAGGAACCCGCTTTGGGCACAGTGATGGCATCAAAGTCCAGTGGGCGAACCCGCACTTTCTGGAAGAGGAAGTAGAATTCTGGGCTAGCCCGTCCTGATTGGCCACCGATGGTGAGCGTGTCGCCATCTAGGATTTCCT
The DNA here is from genome assembly GCA_023029165.1 of Gobiocypris rarus. Taxonomy (NCBI): domain Eukaryota; kingdom Metazoa; phylum Chordata; class Actinopteri; order Cypriniformes; family Gobionidae; genus Gobiocypris; species Gobiocypris rarus. Next base: position 31,654,535 of record CM040919.1, on the reverse strand, counting down.
TTAACACCCCTTGTTGGAGGCGCATGTCATTTACCCATGTGCCTGAGGAAAAGAGAAACTTTTTAGAAAACATTTCATCAGAGCTTGTAATAAAAATCCCAGAATGCAACTGTGTAGGTCAGGTTCACATAAAAACATTAGGATATACACATACAGAATATTGTGAAACAAACATTAATTTCATCAAGTTTATATAAAATATTGCATTTGTAATATTTGATATATGTATATTGAAATAATAAATAAAATGGTTGTATATTGTATTATATAAATATAAAGATATAAATGGAAATATAGATACATGATTTATACTAATACACACACACAAATCAGGCATAACATCAAAACACCATCCTAATATTGTGTTGGTCCCCCTTTTGCTGCCAAAACAGCCCTGACCCGTCGAGGCATGGACTCCACTAGACCCCTGAAGGTGTACTGTGGTATCTGGCACCAAGATGTTAGCAGCAGATCCTTTAAGTCATGTAAGTTGCAATGTGAGGCCTCCATAAATCAGACTTGTTTGTTCAGCACATCCCACTTTTTTTTTTTAAATTGGACTGAGATTTGGAGGCCAAGTCAACACTTCAAACTTGTTGTTGTGCTTCTCAAACCATTCCTGAACCATTTTTGCTCATGTGATGTAAAAGAAATTCATCAGACCAGGCCACCTTCTTCCATTGCTCCATGGTCCAGTTCTGATTCTCTCATGCCAACTGTTTGGCGCTTTTGGGGGTGGACAGGGGTCAGCATGGACTGGTCTGCGGCTATGCAGCCCCAGGCATGTGCAACAAACTGCGATGCGCTGTGTATTCTGACACCTTTCTATCAGAAACAGCATTAACTTCTTGAGTAAATTGAGCTACAGTAGCTCGTCTGTTTGATCGCACCACGGGCCAGTCTTCACTCCCCACATGCATCAATGAGCCATGGCCGCCCATGACCCTGTCGCTGGTTCACCACTGTTTCTTCCTTGGACCACTTTTATTATACTGACTGACCACTGCAGACCGGGAACACCACACAAGAGCTGCAGTTTTGGAGTGTTCACGTCCAGCAATCACAATTTTGCCCTTGTTTGAGGAAAAAATGTTCACTTGCTGCTTAAATATCCCACCCACTAACAGGTGCCGTGATGAAGAGATAATCAGTGTTATTCACTCCACCTGTTATGCCTGATGTATATGTATATATAAATTTTTATTTTGATGCATCCCTACCATTTATACTGACTTCAATAAAAATACTATATATTCAATATAAGAATACTAATATAAGAATACTTATATATAAACATATATAAAAAACATCATAAATGATTGCATCTACCATATAGAACCATTTATAATGATGTTTTTAATTTGTATTTATGGTTATAACACCCACCACAGCTGCTGCGGTCCTTCACTTGAACCTTCCAGCCCTCTTCTCCAGAGGCATCAGTTTCTCTTTCCACATGGAGCTCGGCATGGATACGGGACACGATCACTGACTCCAGAGTGACGTCGCAGAGCTCTGTGGCCCGTCCCAGCCGGAACACACACTGGGCCAGCGCAGGACGGAAAGTGTACAGGTCACGCGCAGCGTCTGATGACTCATTTCCATTGGCGTTACTATTGTTTGTATGAGACAATCCAATCCTCAACAGCTGAAAACACGGCTGGACTCCTGATGACATTTTGACATCCCACAAATAAACGGGGAAAAAATCTGCAACACTACCGGCAACAGCTGGACCACTCGCATAACACTGGGCTAAACGTCCTCCATCGAAGACTCTCCACTCAGAAAGACTCTTTTGAGTACAAGCCTCATAAATAAATGATTATGCCCAGTAAATGACATCTGACACACTAGACATTATTAAAATGTTTGGAGGACAAACTAAAAAGCTACAGCAGAGATATGTCTGCGCTAAATTTCTAGGTAGGTGAAGTATTAAAAGTGGATAAGTAGTGTCAGGCCAGATGCAGTCACTTGCTGGTCTTCATTCTGAAAAACAACAACACAGCACTTCAGTCACATTACAAATATTACATTCTATCTATCTATATATCTATCTATATATATATATATATATACACACATAAATACACACACACACACACACACACACTCAACTACATATAATGCATAGAAGTATGCGCATATGTATTTTCAAATATATTTGTATACATAGTACATTTTACTAAATATATTATACATCACAATAGTTAAAGATGGTGTATTGCACTTTATACAGAGTAATAAAGGAAGGATGTTATATTAAATACGTTTACAAAAAATATATATATACGGATTCACTAGGCAACGTGGACCATGGCATTGCTCCAATAATACATTTCTACAAACTGACGATGTATAACTTGATCAAATGTCAAAGTTAGTTGTGCGTCGTCTATTCACTATCAGCGTCTGATTCTCTCTGATTTACACCATGCATTGTCGCAAATAGCTTTCCTTACGAAAACTATAAATCATATACAGTTGATCAAACGTAGCAAAGCAGTAGTTTATAAAACAAGCAACGTATTTACAAAGCGCAGACGTTTGTTTGCTATACATATTTCGAGCACCGTCGCAACAGGAAAAGTTAGTGGTTGTGAAGGCTGAGCATTGGATGGCTCGCGCATAAAGCACATTCACACAAAGCGAGTTGAAAACAGCTGTTATATAAATACAACCATCTCATTTCGTCGAACATTACGATAATAAAACACTTACAAAAGCATGACATACCTAAATTATGACGGTATATGTTTTGTATGACGCTACATTTGTCTTTAATTTGTGCTCCGTGGTACACCATATCGCCTCCTCTCCCCAGGAAGTGCTTTGAAATTTGGCGCGCCAGGAGCAGGACGCGCTTCCTTGCGCGAAAATCAACGCCACTTCCGTCGAAGTTGTTAAAGAGGGCAATGGAGAATGAGTTTTCACCACAGATTAGTTTTTTTGATGTTGTTAACATAATTATTGTGATTATTTTGTTATAATCGAACCACTCTGATGAAAAAATGTATTAAATAATATAATAAATTAAATAATAAAAATAGAAATTATATTTGTAAAATACTTTAAAAATCCTAATTTAATTTCCCTGGTTGGGAATGGCTGAATTACTGCATGCGTCTGTATATTGCTAATGCAGTTATAGACAAGACAAACCGACAAGAACATCAAACATGATACTTTTAAAGTTCTTTTATTTTCATCTTTCATTCACGAGGAAAAAACAAAGTTGAAAGAAGTCAAACTATGAAGCCACATGTAATACTAAATTAACAAAGCAGCCAAAAAACACAATTGTTTTGTACATGACCACACTTTGTACATGACTGTGAAGTATTGTTAATATTCATGGTTTTATGGAAGTCAGTTATTTGCCTGCTATCTGGCTTAAAGCAAATCCATGAGTGAGTTTCAATGCTCATCCGAAAGAGGAAAAATGCTATAATATTCACAATCACAACCGACAGCTGCAGATTAATAAATCACTTTCTACTGTCCTGAGAACTCTTGCATGTAAGCTGACACAAGATCAATTGAAACAATGAAATCAGCATAAATCGATGAAGGAAGCACACACTCCTGAGCTCGTTTGATAATGTGATGCCAGCATCTGTGTAAACCGCTGATCAAACCTGAGCAGACTTACAGGATGGGCTTGTATTGCTACATTTTTTTTTCATATTCCTATGAATTAGATTTATCCAGCTCAAACAACTCAGGGTGAAGTTCACTCCACCGAACGCAAATGTGAATTTCAACATATTTAAAAGCAATGACCTCTGAAAATCACGGTGAACTCTGAGAGGTGAATGCATTTGTTCAAGTATAATCAAGTTTATGCACCTGGCTTACTCTGACTGTACACATCTGAACAATGATTTCTGTCCTAGTAAGAAATAGAAAAAATGACCATTTCCTTTGATTGACCAGCTAACCAGTTTTGATTTTGTTGTGCTCAGTTATGCCTGAGGATTGGAAATGTGTGCACCACTCAAAATCCACTCATAATTGTAAATTGCATAAGCCTAAATTCGACATCCTTTTTTTTTTTTTTTGCTAACATTGAACATATTGTCATATTAGCAGCTAAAATGACATTGACATTAAAAATACTTCTCATCAGAGGCAAAGTAATGCAATGAAATCTCATTTCTAGCAGGCAACCTCTAGTTTAGCATGCTTCTGTGATGCTTTTAATTGTGTATATAGATCTATGACATCAGCGCATATATAGAGAGAGTATAATGAATAAATAGCAATAATAATATAGTCTCAGTGAAATATACCTTGAGTCTTAGCATTATAAAAATCATTCTCAAGTGCAAAGATAAAAAGCAGTCAAAGCGTTTGCTTCTGATTCAGTAAAGCATGACAGTGCTAAAGGTTTCTTGTTTTTTGTCGTTCATTGAGAATCCAGCAATCATTGGATAGAAAGAGTATTGATCATTGACATGCAATATATCTATGTACAGAAGTGTTTGCTCACACTGTTGCACCTACCCTGTGTTTGTTTGTTTGTTTGTGTGTGTGTGTGTGTGTGTGTGTGTGTGTGTGTGTGTGTGTGTGTGTGTGTGTGTGTGTGTGTGTGTGTGTGTGTGTGTGTGTGTGTGTGTGTATTCAGTCTCATTTAGATAACATGAGCAGAACAGATTTGTGTAAATCAATAATACATTCTTTCATAAAATGTTCCACTGAATTGAGCATGAACATTAACGCAAAAATGGCTTTCTGGACATGCTTACAAATAAATCTGCTCTGCTCTTGTTTGATAAATGAGGCTCAATGCTTTCACACTAATATTGCTTCATAAGGCCCATTACTCCACATTCAGTCATGTGACATGAGAACAAACCAATACAATTTCTGTAGTGGAGCAATGGGAGTTTAAAAGAAGGCTTGCTAGTCAAAAAATCTAGGGCTTGCTCATGAAATATATCTAATAAGTATCAATGCAATATACAAAACTTTTTTACCTTTTATACAATGCTTTAAAATTACAATCTATACCTGTTCTGAATGCGATTAGTAAATCAGAGCAAAAAGGGATCCATTTAATTCATAATTTGACCATGTTTTTTCCATTATTTTTTGCAAACCACTGTATTTACATTAGCTGAAATGTAATTCACATCATTGATTTAGTCTTAATTGTGCTTTTTTGACACCCTGTGTCTTTTTTTCCCTCTGTGTGTCATTTAGACATCAAAACATGAGGTAGCAATTTTACCAGCAGCCTAAGCCACGCCCCATGATGTAAGACTCCACCCACCAGCTACAGCTCATTTTAATATTGCATTATAATCTTCCTCACACATCATTTGCATGTATAAATGCATGTATCCAGTAGAAACGAGTGTTAACCTAAAAATCTAGTGCCGTGAGAAGAATAATGAAAGAGAATTGGAACTATATACGCTTAACAAAGTTTCTAATTTGGGTTCCCCCAAGAACCTTTCAGTAAATAATAACTAGTTCTGCACGGAACTATCAAAGCCAATAAAGATAAAAGTGTATGCATGATGAAGGTTCAGAAAGCTTTGCAAATAAGGTATAGTACATGAATCGCCTCAATCGTAGTCTTGAGTCTTCTAAAAATAATATGTGACAATATCCCTCATTTAAATAATTCCCGCCAAAGGCATATGAAAAAAAGGGGGACGAGGCATGGTTGTGTTGTGTTAGTAGTTATGGTAAAGGGGCGTGACATTTCTGAAACACACTCAAAGTGGTTGACCAATCACAACACACTGTGCCAGCAAACCAATCAGACCACATTGCGCTTTGCGGAAGGAGGGGTACCACAGAGACCGTAACTAAACAGAGCGTTACTGACAGACTGGGAAGAGGAAGCTGCAACAATGGCTGCATCCGAAATCACACTCTCTTGAGTCGGTACTTATTTTGAATAAGCAATTACTTCACGGCCGCTAAAAAAGTATGTTCTATATAGTATGAACAGGTGTTGTATGAATGTAATCCGGAAGTACTACACTCGCCATAATGTCATTATCATGTGACCTACCAGTGTCGGTTACGTTGCTTTACTGCCATTCATAAATCCTCATGGGATAGTAAAGTGTCCATCGTATGCACACTTCAGAATCTCGCCGGGAGTAGTAGGTCATCTGGGTACTTTTTGCCTATACTCTTTTATGAGCACGTGAATTCTGACATACTTCTCTTATCACATACTGTTTTTCACCCACTATACAGTAGGGAAGTATGCGATTTCGGGTGCAGACAATGTCAAATATGTGAAAAAATTCAAGCATAAAATCCTATTCTAGTAGACTAGTTTGTAAAAGTCTTTGTAAAAGGTCATAATATGACCTCTTTAAGCCAAATAGTCACGTTTAACTAGCATTTAACAGCTAGATGTGTTATATGCGGATTCAAATGTACAAACACAAATGATTCAAACCTACATTGTGAGACCATATTGGATATAATGAATATAGATTCTCCTGTACTCAGTTCCCCCTACACTCAATAAATTCATTACTTCTTACTGCGAATCATTCTTCATGAATAAAAGTCAATGTATGTGATTCTCAAGCTATTTTCTGCAATTTCAGCAAGTCTTACAAAGCTCAAAGCTCCTAAAATATATTCAAATGAGTGAGAATAAAGGATCATGAGAAGCGCAAGAAAAGAGATCACTGGAAAGACCCAGGTTGTGGAGAAACCCTAGCGGAGTCAGCACCTGAAACTGCTGAGACAAGCGGCTTCTTCAGTGGAGATCCTCTGAACCAGTGCCAAAACCCTCCAACACAGCTGATCCTATTTACAGTGTTAAGCCACCGTATCAGATAGCTGTCATCCATGCGGACCTGATTCATCAAGGTGTTTAGTTTACCATTGGCAAGGATTATCGGCACAGCACTTCAAAGCTGGCGGCGATTGCAGACGGTCAAAAAGGGAGCATTCACACCAGGTGTAGCGCTGGGAAAGTGTGTTTGCCGGCGAGATGCATCCAGGTTGGTCTTGAGAGGAATCCGACTTGATGATAAGTCACTCAACCAATATTCTTTTGGCATTTTGAACTGTTTGAAAAATATATAAGACACCCATTTGCAATCCACTTCAGGTGTTGCTTGAAGCGTCCTTAGAGTTTCAGGAAGTTTGACACTCTTGTAAAAGTTCTAGCAATAGTGGCATGGCTAAATAAAGTTTGAAAAAGTATTGTCAAGTCTCATAAGTGATGTGTTTTTTCATCTTCACATGCACTACACGGCCACTCTAATCTAGCACTTGGCTTTAAACTAGTCAAGAACTCCTCAGTAATTCAAACACATGCATAGTGCAGGACCGTTTCTGTTCTTCAAAGTACATTTTTTTATTATTTTTTTGTGAGTGCTGTCGTCTTCTTGCTTGTTTTGTTACAAGCCATTTGTTAAGCATCAGATGAGTCCAAACAAGGTGTAGTGTCATTTTAGAAGTGTAAGATGTTGAGATGTTGCGAATGAAAAGTGGCCTCACTGGTGTTGTTGATGTTGTTTAGTGTAACACAATTGACAGAGCTCAGGTTGTGGTTCCATTAGTTGGATCCAATGAAGCGGCTTTCTCAAAATGTGGCGAAGCATCTTTGCTCGTCTTTGCATCCAGCTCATTCACTTTGGCCATTTCCTCAGGCGTGGTTGCGCCGATCAAGTCGCCATCTATCTGAGCCCCAGATTTGGCCTGGACAACAGGGCTGGCGCTCAGAATGGAATCAGGGGTGCGAGTGGCACTATGGTCGCCTTCAGAAATGGCCGGGGGGACGCCAGCGAGAGTGTCAGACTCAAGAAGGAGCTTGTGAGAGGTGAGATTGTCGGGTACGTCTGTGTCACTGTCCAGAGGAAGCCCCGAAGTGGTGAACTCCACGCCTGAGTCGTTCATCTCCAAGAAGTTTTTGTCGGATTGGAGGGCCTGGTACTGACCTGGTTTTGATACCTCAAGACCCTAAAAGTGAAGTTAAATTAGAACCGCAGAACTGGGAGATGAATGTCTGAACTGTTTAAATAGTAATACAAAAAAAGAGGGAAAATTCTGTCATTACTTATTTTTATGTTGCTGTTGATTTCATTTTTTGTTCTGAACTATTAACATTTGTTGTACAAGCTGCATAACAATTCTTTAAATATTCCAAATACTCTTTTCCATGGAAACATAACTGCAAACAGGTATTATTTTAGTATTATTTTTATATTTTAGTTGTATTAATGTTCTGTTTTTTTGTATTTTTATTTTTTTAAATTACCATTCAGGTTTAATTTAACTTTTATTTCAGTTTTATTATTTTATTACCAGTTAGTAATTTTAGTAATTGAGAAAGTAGTAATTTTTCAACTCAAGGCAACATTTCCAATTTTCATTTAGCTTAAGCTCTTCTAATATTTATATTTTATTTTAGCTTTATTTCAATTTGTTAAATTTTTGGTAACACTTTACAATAAGGTTGTATTAGTTAACATTAGTTAATGGATTAGTTAACATGAACTAACCATGAACAACACCTCTGTTCAGCATTAGTTAATCTTTGTTAACGTTAGTTAATATAAATACAGCTGTTCACGTTAGTTCACAGTGCATTAACTAATGTCAACAAGATTTTATTCATGCATTAGTAAATGTTGAAATTAACATTAACAAAGATAAATAAATGCTTTATAAGTGCAGTTCATCATTAGTTCATGTTAACTAATGCATTAACTAATACAACCTTACTGTAAAGTGTTACCATTTTTTTATAGAATTTGATTATTTTTAGTTAAAGGTACAGTGTGTAGAATTTATGAGGATCTATTGACAGAAATGCAATATAATATACATAACTATGTTTTCAGTGGTGTTTAAAGACCTTACATAATGAACCGTTATGTTTTTATTACTTTAGAATGAGCCATTTCTCTCTCCATACACCGCGGGTCCCCTTACAGTGTAATCGCCATTTTGAGCCGTCATTTTTCTACAGTGGCCCTAAACGGACAAACTTCTCTACAGAGAGGTAGCCACTCTCTGCTCTCTCTGACAACATTTTTGTCCCGTGTCGGCCACCGTAGCTTCTCTATGTGCGTCGATATGGAGACGTGAGTGGTGGGCAATTGCAATTCACAACCTCACCACTAGATTTCACTAAAATTCACACACTGCACCTTTAAAAGTAATAATCCTGATTTTGGGGTGAGCAAATGATGACTTTTTCAATGATGACGATTTTCATTTTTAGGTGAATTATCCCTTTAAAGGGTTAGTTTACCCCAAAATTATCCAATAATTGACTCACCCTTAAGCCATCCTATGTGTATATGACGTTCTTCTTTTAGATATAAACCTAGGATAACTTGAAGGTGTGTAAATTATGGGATCATTTTCATTTGTTGGTGAACTATCCCTTTAAATGTTTGTTCACCCAAAAATGTATTGATTAAAGTGAATGTATTGACATTAAACCTGGAAGCTCTGCACTGTATTTACTATGTCAACAGCGTAGGAGACTGACACAGATGAGAAGAAATAGTTGAATAAAGTCATTATTTTTGTTTGTTTTAGCGCACAAAAAGTATTCTCGTCTTTTCAAAACATTAAGGTTGAACCACTGTAGTCACATGAACTATTTTAACAATGTCTTTACTACTTTTTGGGGCCTTGAAAGTTGCAGTAACGTTGCTGTCTATAGGGGGTTCAGAAAGCTCTCGGAGCTATATTAATTAATGCGCCGAAGATGAACGAAGGTCTCAAACGACACGAGCGTGAGTAATTAATGACAGAATTTTCATTCCCTTTAGGATCATGTTTGCAAAAAAAAAAAACACCTTTTAGAGAAACCCAAAATCGCCTACCTTGATCTCAACTTCTGTGCTCTCAGTGTTGTTCTCCCATGTGGACTGTATGGTGGACTCCTCTGTGAATCTAGTATACACTTCTTGAACCACCTGAAAAACATAAACACACATGTCAAAAATAATCATACTGTCTGTTGGTGGTCCCACAATAGCATTAAAATCATAGCAAGGGCTTTTTCACACTATAGCTTGTGGTCCGAACCAGAGTCCATTAAAGGCAAGTTTGTGGATTGTTGGGCGTGAAAGCAATTTTTGAACTTGAATACATGCTCGTTCATGGGTATACTTGAAAATGGGAGTATGATGGATGTTTTATGTGGATTATGGTAGACATTTTTGCAGAAGTGAACTGCTATTGATATAGTGAAGTGAACTGTCACTTTTTGACAGTCCAAACAGTGTCCCAATTTACCTGCATCTTACAATGAATCAATCATTCCTGTTTGCCTGCAGAAATTGCCTCTGGCAAGTATCCTGCATTCTTTGCTTCTCTTGCCATGACAGATGCAAGTGGCGTTAAAATCTGCTAGTGAAAATCAAAGGGACTAAAATATGAATACAACAATGAATATTGAATTTTGCTTTCCATTTTGGCTCCTTCCACTGAGCTGTCATTTAGCTAGAGTGGCAGACAGCTGCTGTTGGTAATCACATTGCGCTGGTGATGCAAATGTATCACAGTTTGGAGCCAAATAATGCAATGTTGAAATGTTGTGTGAAAGCAGGGGCAGGGGGTGGAAATGAATTCAGGTTCAGACCAACCAAATCACATCAAGTGTGAAAACAGCCTGAGAAATCAGCAGATCCAGAATAAATATTCTGCACACATATTAGGGTTGTTGGAAATAGAATATACTGTATACTGTAGCATTGTGAAAACTGGACGATGCAAAGGGCAAATATATCTGATTACTTCTGATTTCAAACACACAGTTTAAAACACAACAACTCTCCTGTATTTGGCCCTTCACAGTGTCACAAAATATATACAGTATGAGCATATTGTAAAAACCCTGAAGCACAATAACCCATAATTTGAGGATAACACAATGATGTCACAGACAAACACATGGACAACATGAATTTCACTATAGGCTGGCAAATGATTAATTGCTAGAGTCTTGTTTCTATATTCAGAATAGCATACTAGCATACTATTACTTTTTCTGCAGTATTTTGCATATTGTGTGCAGAATGCTTGCCATGGTGAGGGACGATAGCAGTGTGAAATTTGATATCAAAATAGAGCAATGTTATGAATGAAACTTATTTAGTAACTACAGTTTCAATAGCAACAGCCTAATGAAAAGAATAGCCTTATAGTCGGCGAATGAAGAGTTTGCGACTAATGACAAATTAAATGAGCGCATTGACAGCCAAATGTTTTTAAAGACTCAGGTAACACAGCATATGCACTGACAGAATACATTACCTTGACAGGAACAGTTGTTCAAAGTCAGTGGCTTATCTGGTTACACAACATACATCTTAAAAGTGTAAAATATTAATACAGTAAACCAAACACCGCAAAGGAATCGATCTAGTTGCATATAGAAGTCAAGACCATTATAAGCAGTGTTGGGGAGTAACTAGTTACACGTAATTAGATTAAAAAATAAATAAGTTTTATAAGTTACAGTTACTGAGAAAAATGTGTAATTAAATTACAGTTTCTTATGAAAACTTTAATGTTTACAAAGGGGGTTACATCTGAATATTTTCTGTAAAAAGCTAGGATATGTTGAATATTATTAATTTGTTGCTTTGCCTATTTTTGACATGCACAATGCCTCCTGCTTTTTAAAGGCCGTTTAGTAAAGTGATGCTATTCTGATGCTTTTGATTGGTTCTCATTTGAATTTGCAGAGCACCATGTCATCAATTACATCAATCCATATTGCTGCTGAAAACTTTATGCTTCAACCTGTCTGAGAGTCGAGTGCTAAAAATGTGTTTCAATGCTGGAATTTAGAAAAGACATCTAATGTAATCAGTTACATTACTTTAACAAAGTAATTGAAATAGTTACACTACTTCTTACATTTTAAATCGGGTAACTTGTAATCTTTAACCTATTACATTTCCAAAGTAACCTTCCCAACACTGATTATTAGAATGACTAAACACTTGCAACGTATGAGGTTTGGCGAACAACACGAACAAACAATTTAACCTGATTGAACTTTCAGTTAAATAAATAAATAAAAGTCTGAAAAAAAAGGTTCCTTGTGTGTCCCCAATGAAATATAAATGATTGGCTTTTAGTATGAATATGTTAGCCTTACTGTTATCAATAAGTTAGTGTGCTCCAAAACAATGACATTCGCATTTAGAAGATATAAGCATTCAAAACATACCGTCTCTCACTTCCGCCAATGAGTTTGATTACATCACACTGCACTTTTTTGATTTTCTGTCCAATCAAATGCTGTCTAGAACCTGAAGCATCCTGCCTCCTAAATTATAATTAGATGCTGAAGCTGCAGCTGAAATCTGTCATTGTTCACACATTTACTATTTTCTACATGGTGAATGGCACATAGTGCACTTTATAGGGGATAGGGAACGCAGCGCACACACACACAGTCTACTCGGGTCCAGAGACATGAAAGCACAAAGCTGATCATGTGCACAAGTCGCCTCAGACCAAAATATATACCGTATATAAGACCTTTTGAATTCTGCACAGAATGCTATATTTTAAAGAGATATGGAGGAGATTATGATGAGAAACGGTTAGAGATTAGGAGGAAACTGCAGCTTTACCGAGCTCAACGGCTTTGGCCGAGCTGTGATATAAACTAAACGCTATTGGCTATTTTTAAAAAGGGGAGGAGCTGTTCGATATGTCGCACCCTGTCTTCCTGTTTCAGTTAAAATATCGTCAACATACTGAATAATGCTGCACGTTTCAAGGCACTTCAGTGGGCCTTTAAATGCTTTTTGGATGCTTTTTCAAATGTTCCATAGCTCATTATTTAACCCAAAAATGAAAGTTTGCTGTTTATTTGCTCACCCTCAGGCCATCCAAGAAGTAGCTGACTTTTTTCTTCTAAGAAAATAAGTAATCTAAATCTTTGGTGGCCTGAGGGTGAGTAAATTAATAGCACATTACATTTTTTGGGTGAACTATCCCTTTAAATGTAAAAAAAAAAGAAGAAGTAAATACTGTGTATTATGCTAGTATACCATTCCGAGCATAGTCTTATATCTATTCTGTATCTAATTTGCAAAGCTAAAAACACGAATTGTGATAGAAAAATGGTTAACAATTACAAAATCTGCAACAATGTCCAAAGTTATTCAATATGAACAGGACATAATTCAAATATAAAGTGACTCCATTAATCACTGCCAACCATACGTACACATTCACACAGCAGCATATAAACAGAAGTCAGCACACATATACACACATACACATAGATTCATATTTACCTCTCCACATATATTGCATATGTGCATGTGTGTTTAAGCACAGCAGAAGCTTTAACACACAGGTGTATGTACCTGTATACCTATTTATATTAAGAGTTCAAATTAGGATCAGTGCAATACACCTGAAGTTACTCATCTCAGGAGATCTGAGAGGAAAACGAAGGGAATAATGGACAGATACACAGTCACTAAGAGTGACAGAAGGCATTTGGGATTCCTATTGAGCTACCACAACACCAATACAGATTCATCAACTTAGCAATATAAGAAAATACGACACCAGATCGCAAAGCTCTCTCACCCAGCAGGGACTCCGTCAGATGATCCTTTAGGGGGGAGAAATGAAGTGTTAAGCTAACCACCACAAAACCTCTTTCAAATAACTGTGTTTGGGTAAAATACACACATTCAATCTCACGTTACACTCCACAGACAAACAGCCAGATTATTTTTGTATCGACTGATGGGTGATAATAGATAAGACTGGCAAGATTGGATTGCTTTGTTGTTGGAAAATGGATGAATTTGAAAGGTTTCTAAGGGCTTGTAACAAAAAGGGGACATTTTCTTAAAGCTACAACAACATGTTATAGGAGGTTTTGTCTCAGGGTTAAAACAGGGTAAAAGCAAACTACAAATTACCCAGTAATAGTCAAAATAATTAAACAAAATCATATAAGAAATAATTAATAGGGGTTAATCAGTATGTATGGATATACAAAAAAATTAACAAAGACAAGAGAAGAGACTTACATAAACACATAGACGCATACAGTATTTTTGTTCAATTATAATTGCTGAAACTGATTTAATTATCATTATATATTGTATAATCACAACCTACAGTAACGCTTAAAAAGTTTGGGGTCTGTAAGACTTTTTAATGTTTTTGAAATAAGTCCCTTATGGTTACAGAGGCTGCATTTTAAGTATTTTATTTCTGTGAAGGCAATCCTGAAATTTTAGCAATCATTACTCCAGTCTTCAGTGTCACATGATCCTTCAGAAATCATTCTAATATGCTGATTTGGTTCTCAGTATATATTTCCTCATATTTTTATTATCAATACTGAAAACAGTTGTGCTTCTAAATAATTTTTTTGTGAAACGGATACTTTTTTCAGGCTTCTCTGATGAATAAAAAGATCTTGAAACATCTATTAGAAATAGATGTCTTTACTGTCACTTTTGATATATTTAACGCATCCTTTCTAAATAAAAGTATTAATTCATTTAAAACAAAGAAAAAAATCTTACTGACCTCAAGATTTGAACGGTAGAGTATTTTGAAACCTTTAATATACTGTCTAAATGTAGAGGAGAAGCATCCAACATGTGTTCTTATTGAATTGTGTTCAATAAAACAGTAAACATTAACAGTTTTATTATATATCTGGGGTGTCTGGTTTTACCTGTCTGAAAGCCTCTCCGTCACCCTTGCCAGCCTGCTGAGCGATTAGGGAGATCTTACGTTCTCTCTCCGTCCGGCGGTGAACCTTGATCAGACAGGACAGCAGACACACCAACAGCAGGAACGCCAGCAGAGACAGCAAGGAGATGATCGCCACGTAGAGTTGTGGCAGCTTGTAGGCTGTTATGGGAGAGGAATTAGAACTCAATTTGTTAGTCATTAAAATCCAATCCAAACACAATCAACAGTACGTTCTCAAAATTCTCTACTCACGCTCCACGTGAAGGTAGACGTCAGCTATGCGGAAGCCCGAGAAGTCCATCACTCGAAAGACACCCATGTCGATGACTTTGACCTTCTTCAAGTAGAATATGGATCCTTCCACAGATGCCCGACCCTCAAAAACTGACTCAACAGGCACTGTCAGCTCTCCCTGGTCCATGATGAGCCGTTCCTTGTGGTCGGAGTCCGGGATGTAGACCATTCTGACTTTGGTGTGGTCCACGTGAAGCTTGATCTTCAAGGTTTCACCATAACTCAAGTGATCAAAGATCTGATGATCTGTGAAATGGAAGGGGAAAAAAGCAAGGATAGCTCAGACTCAAAATTCTGACTGGATATACACAGATATTCAATCTTGAATTCAATATTAATGCACCACATTTATATGTCCCTGCAGCTGACCGTACAGCTGACCGTAAGACTAATGAATTTTAATCAGAATATAATCAGAATGATCTAAATAATGTCTGCACCAATAGCCTTGTGGGCAGCTTGCTGACATTTAGCAAGTCCAGCCTTGTGGACCTTTCCCGATTCCGTTCCTCTCTCTCTCCAACTTTGCTTTGCTGTCATAAAGGCAAAAATGCCACATATCTTTACTTTTTTTAAATAATTATCTGAATAATAATAATTTTATTGTTATTAGTATTATTTGCTAATAAAGTAAATAAATATATATTTAAAAAATATTATTTTAGGGTAAAAATGTTTTGAACACTGGTGACATTTATCATCTCATGCATGCCTAAGAACAAACATTACTTACGTAAAAAATTATAATAATAATTATGCAAAGACTCATGGTTTATTCCTTCAGTGACCAGCTGATGTTTTACTTTCATTAGTAAGACTCAAGAGATATTTTTAGATTAAAATAGATTTAGAGCAAAAATAGCATGTTAGTACCGATTTCACCATCTTTGTGCTTTTACAGCTTTGTTTTTGGAGGTGATTTTAGCTTTATCCTGCCAAAATGACAAATAAGAACTGATCAGAGGGTCAGATACTGTCTAAGTGGACGGTTCTTGGCCAGAATAATCTGGAATGTGGACCAAAATAAATATTGATCATCTTTTAGTGCTTACATATCCTATTTTTATCCTTTATTCTCTGTCTTTCCTTCACTTCCTCTTATACTTCCCTCTTTGTACTTTTACACCATTTTTAGACTTTGACACATTAGTCTTTCTCTTTTATCAAGCGCTGAAACGGTCTCCTCATATAATGCACTCACAAACATTGATTCTGCACCTTTCACGTTGAGGCAGGCCCTCAATCTGACTTTTTCATCCCTGTCCACGATGGTGTAGCTGCCCTCATCGGCTCCTGTAACCAGAAGGAGGTTGACCCTCTTCTCGCCCACGGTGAGGCGATTTTCGTACTGTTCCGTGGGGATGCCGGTTTGGTTGAGGAGAAGCACAGGTGGTTCCTCTGTGGTCTGATTAACTGGAGTCAGAGCTCCAGGCCTGAACTCAAGGGTGTATGGACCGATCGCAGGGTTGATCGGGATATGATACGTGTCTCCATATTTCACCACAGTCTCTAGAGCACAGTCTAGAAGAAAAACAGAACGCAAATACAGGTGCACTGTGAGGACCTATGAGGACATTCCTTTCAACTACTGTGAAATAAAAGTATGAATAATACTGTAATTTTTAAAATCTGTGATTCAGTGTCTAAATTAACAAAATATTAACATTAACGGTCCCATCTTGCCATTTTGTATGTGTGTGTATTTATACATGTTTGTATTTATTTATTTATTCTTGTGATTGCAAAGCTGAATTTTCAGCATCATTACTCCAGTCTTCAGTGTCACATGATCCTTCAGAAATCATTTTAATATGCTGATTTGCTGCTTTTTGTGAAAATCGTGATACGGTACCATTCTACAGTTTGGGGTCAGATTTCTTTTTAAAGAAATTAATACTTTTCTTCAGGAAGGACACATTAAATTGATCATAGGTGACAGTAAAGATATGTATAATTTTACAAAATATTAATATGAATAATATTAAAATATTAATATTTCAATTAAATCAAAGAATCCTGAACAAAATGTATCATGTTTTCTACAAAAATATTAAGTAGCAATTTTTGTATATACTCTATGTGAATGTATACTGTATTAACATTTTTGCTCATCAGTCACTGTGGCTAGTGGTTTTCCAAAGTTACTAGCCACTCAGCATTTTCACTAGCCACAATTTTGACATTGATACCATGGGGAAAAACTGCCATAAAGATATTTTTAATATAATCTCATCATTTGGCAGCAGGTATATTTTTGCTACTGTATCTTTAAGACCTGACGCACGGATCCATTATACTGTTACACAAGCGTGTTTAAGTTCACATAAAACATAACTTACTGTGTTTATGTGAATACTCGCCAACAAATATTGTCATTATTTGGTGTGTATTTGACTGTTTAAGCAATGTAACTCCATTTAGTACGAACCCGTACTACGAGGCGGTTTTATGCGTGCACACTCCGAGTAAAATGATGTGCAATACACGCAATCCCATCTCAAGCCCTGTAACACCAACAATATTCATCTGGAGCAAATGAAACAAGTGCGTAAAGGGACGCGGTTTTGTAGGTCAATCTCTGTCTGGTATCATGCATCTATTCTACAGAAAATTAGTATCGGATGCGCTATTTCAGTATCGATATGTAGTAGCATTGTAACTTTTACCTCTAACAACTAGAATGATTCGTCTGACATCAGCTGGGGCCGCAGAATTCTTCACCACGTATGTGCCCTCATCCTCCTCGCCCACATCCTCCAGGATCAAATGGCTGATGTGAACGTTCAGTTTGGCTCTTTGATCCAGAATTGTCCCGTTCCGCAGGAGAACCCGCTCTGACACCGGCTCCACCTCGGCTTGAACAACACCTCTGAGGTGTCTAAAGCCGACACAGGAATATGAACATCCTCTCCAAAGAAAGCAGTGCGGTGTTCATCTTTAGCTGCATAGTGATCAGAAAAACAGAAAGTCAGACAATATAATTCACTACAAAACTACAGAAAATTAAGAAGCATATATTAATAATAAAAAATGTACATATAGGAGATAGAGGACCTGTCCTTAGTAAGTCACTTTTATTATTATTATAATAATTTCAGATTGATTACCTTTAATGGTTGATGACCAAGCTGAAAAAAAATTAAACAAAAACGGTAAATACAAGTATAATCAAGGCAAATAAAGCATTTATTTTCACTCTTTGATACAGCTTTGATTTCATTTTAATTAATGCGGTGTTTAATAATTGCTCATATCTAACTGCAATTATCCAAGTTAAAAGAAAATTATAACAGTATATCCTAATAAACCTAATAAATATCCATCTAAACTGTTCAGTATACCACTGGCAATGACCCTGGACAACAAAACCAGTCATACGGGTAAAACTTTTTAGAATTGAGATTTATACATCATCTGAACATTTCCGTTGACGTATGGTTTGTTAGGATAGGACAATTACTGGGCCTAACTATTTGAAAACCTGGAATCTGAGGGTGCAAAAAAATCTAAATATTGAGAAAATTGCCTTTAAAGTTGTCCCAATGAAGTCCTTAGCCAGGAATATTACTAATGATAATAATACATTTGTGATATATTTACGGTAGGAAATTTACAAAGTATCTTCATGTTAATGATTTTTGGTATAAAAGAAAAATGGATAATTTTGACCCATTCAATATTCTTGGCTATTGCCACAAATATTCCTGTGCAATTTATGACTGGTTTTGTGGTCCAGGGTCACATATATGCTCATGTGACAGATCAAATTTCTATTAGATCAAATTCAGCTTATCTATATAACTGCAGCAAAATAGCAATGAATTTGCCCTTATGCTCTCACTAACTAAATCCCTTTGGAAATCAGCAGTTATGAAGGAGAATAACAAGGAGACAAGTCTCTCTCTCCCTTTATTTATATGTATGTATATCTTAAATATAAACAAAATCTTAAAACCTTCACTAAAAAACTACTATTGCAGCAATTCACTCATAACTCAAAAGGCAAACACAAATGAAAATGCAAACATTTTGTGCTTTTAAAAACCAATGGCCTGAATATACATGTAGGCTCTAAAAATATATGCCTTTTTTGCTGACGATAAAAATACACTGAGAAAAGAGTTTCCCTTCTCTGCAGCACGAACCATATGAAAGGACTATTAGGAATGCTGCCATGTCAAACTGCCAACTGTGCACTTTCAGTCCATCTTATGATAAATGATGCTGCAAATGTTGCCCTTGTGAAATAAAGCAATTTGGAAAACAATGCCAATGAAAAGCTAAGTCTAGTATTTGTTGTACCAACATTTATTTTTATACTTCAGATGTGTGTTCTAAAGAGGGTTTCAATCAGTTACCTGAACACAGGAGGGTTGTAATGACTGCCACACACGTGATGCTCATTTTGGCTGGATATCTGTGTAAATAAATGCAACTGTGAACGGTGAAACAACATACACAAGCAAACCGTCAATCCAGCAGGAAGATATGGGATGAAATCGTAATTTATGATGCCTAATTTGGCATATAAAATAGCCTATACCATTTTCACTTAATTTGATAAATTATGTTCACTGAATTAGAATATGGTCTTTTGAGCTATGCATTTCAAATGAATTCAATTCAAAAAGGGATTTCATAAATTCTTAATGCAAGATGACACTAAGTGAAGAGACTTAAAAGAGATTCTTGTTGTAGTCCAATAGCACTAGTTATCTAACTGAAGGCCTAATCCTGAATCATTAATGCAAACTGAATCCACCCCTGTACATCAAATGAGACCACTATTGCTTTTAGGTTAAACAGATTGTACAGCAGCGTGACAGTTTGATCAGTCTCTTTGAGACACTGTAGATCTGACTAAGGGAGGTGATTAGTTGGCTGTCTCTCAAACAGTAGCTTTGTAATGAACACTGACCATAATGCCATGACATCCAGTTTCTGGCAGAAGCTACTTGCCCAGACTGAAGGCAGCTGACAGTGCCACTCCTTCCAAAAGCCCAGAAATACAGTTCAAATCTCTACCAGACTCTATCTCTCCCTTATAAGGTTTAAGGTTTACCTTTTTACACCATTCTTAACCAATAGGTTGAGCCTAGAGGGCCTTATTCGGAGTGTCTATTTACATTAAGTGCAAATAGCCCGCCTTGTTGGCAAATGCTATTTGCACTAACTCCACTGACGCCTGGTTGGGCCAACGAGTTGAAGATCCAAATCAATGCAGTTTCAAAGGGCTCTGCACGTTCCCAGCCAAGGAATAGGGTTGTATAGCGAAACGATCTGTCATTTATCAAAAAAAAAGTGATATACTTTTTAACCTCAAATGAGCGACTTTGTAGTTGTGATTCTTCACGACGCATGACGTCATTATGTTGGAGAGGTCACAGCATGACGTACATGAAAGTACCGACCCAGGGACTAAATCAAACGCCCATTTCAAAAATAAAGGTAAAACTACGATGTCGGACCATTTTAAAGTTGGAGGAGAACATGAGATAAGACATGACAAATTTTTTGGCACTGGGTCGATACTTCCACATATGTCACACGTGAACTTTCCGACGTGTTGACGTCATGCGTCGCGAAGAAGCAGAACAGAAGTCGCGTATTTGAGGTTAAAAAGTATATAAATAGTTGTTTATTTTTTAGAATATTACCAGTTTTTGTCTGGGATCGTGCAGAGCCCTTTGAAACTGCATTAATTTGGACCTTCAACCCGTTGGTTGCCATTGAATACATTATATGAAGAAAATGTTTCTTCAAAAAACTTAATTTTGTTTTCGACTGAAGAAAGAAAGACATGAACATCTTGGATGAGATGGGGGTTATCCCATATTAAGATAAATAAAATGTCAGTCACTATAAGATTCTTTTTAAATTCCCCCCTCCTCTTAATATTTAATGTTATGTGGCAAACAAATTCAAGATTGGAAGAGTGAAAGAAAGAAAGAGAGGAATACAATCTTCTTTGTTCTAGTCCTTTGCCAAAGTATAGGCCTACTCTTTGGCCTAATCTTGAATCAGAACTGAACGCCTCAGCGTGAAAACGAACTGCATCTGCTCCACTTACACTTGATCAACAATCGATTTCATACCGCATATTTAGAATACATCTGTTTGGTTTTTAAGTGCACTTAACCCGAAAGCACGCTCATTTCTCATTCTTAATAGCGTAAGATATTACGTTAAGACATTTCCTCGAAAAAATAAATATTGAATGAAATAGAGCGACGGAACGCTGACTGACTGACTGAGCGCGTGCATGTCTTTTAAATCGCTGACTCAGTCAGATGTGACTCTACTAATTAAACGACCAATTAAATTATCTTTCATAAATGATTCAGTCGGTATATTACATGGTTAACAAACACGTTCGTGAGGGAACGTTGCGCTTTAGCCACATTTTTTCCGTATTAACCACACGGGCCCGCTGATGCGACAAGGGTGTGTCACAGTCTTCTGCTGGACCTGTCCCATCAAAAGGATTCTGAGAAGAAACCTTTAAACCCAAATATTTTCGTTCTCTTATGCAGACATTCAGGCTAAGCTTCAACCAAGCAGGTTACGTACAGAAATGAGAACACGCACGACAAAACGTGGCGATCACCGCTCTTTTACTTAGCGAGATGATAAACAGATACTCAAATAACGTAATGTCTGTCGGTTGTATTATGTAAACGAACTGGTGCGTCGGGAAAGATTGTGGATATACAGTAGCGCTCAGCGGCATGGCGATAATAAAGTCACGAGTGTCCACTAGCCTTTGAGAGCCGTGTGTCATGAGTAGACAGTGTTTGATGTCCCATTCACGAGGAAGCTGCATCAATCGACAATGAACTATGAATCAATATTTTCTCGTGTTACCAATACGGCCACTTCCATTGCACTGACAGTGTACGGCACAATCAAGATGATAAATTATGTAAGGATTTGTTTTGATACAAACGAGCAATAAAAATTAACAGTCGCTATAAACCTAAAAACTGCGCATAAATACAACATTCTAATAATTGTGCCAAAAGGTTTTACGTTTCCATACAGTTCTGCACTTAGCTTATTATAACGAGGCTATCCTACATTTTAAGGAAAATGTCCCGACGCGAACTGTTCCTTGCTTGATCAACAGAAACGCCCTAAATCATCTATATATCATTATATCTGCATCTAAAAATAAAGTTATAAAGCAGTAAACGACAAAACTGCATCATGTATCCCTATTATTTATGCTGCCTGATAAGCATCCAGTTTACACATTCTTAAAAATGATAAAGAAGTGCTGTAATTACCTTTGCAGGCTATGAAATCCAAATCAGCAAAAGGATCGGAACGCTTTATGAAATCAATTATGGTTTAAAAGGATGGTTTTCGTCCTCCTATTTCCCAACCCTTCTTCATCGCCCCCAATCTGCCAAAGAAAGACACTTCTGTTTTGCAAATCGGCGTTATCTAGACTTCGGCTGATTTCGTTTTAAAGACAATTTCAGATCGGCTTTGTTCGGATGCTGTCGTTCATTTCCGGGAAATCACTCTCGCCTGCTTTACAGAGAGCAATCGCGTTTGCACAAAGCCTATAGCTAATATATACGCGTAAATCTGTGTAGCACTCCAAAACAATCATGCTTCGCTCACTGCTAAGAGCTGAAGTAGCCTCTATAAAATATGTGAGCTGTCAGCATCTTACATTGAAGCACTAGACTTAATGATTTCATCTTCTCGATATCTCAAGAGGAATTAGAAGAGGAAAGCAGGGGAAGCAGGGAAAAAAGCTATAGCTGTTCTGTGCATTTCCATATGAGTAAGTGCTAATGCACAGCAATAATAAGTCAATAGATAATTTTTTCCTGTTTCCACAGATAGATATAGATTTACTTACCTTTATGTCAAATCCAAATGCTTATTTTCATAGAGAAAAAGGGTGTCAAAATTGTACCTTTAGGGAGTTTACTCCTAAAAGGTGCATATTAGTACTTTAGAGTACAAATACATACATTACGGTACTAGTATGAACTTCCATGGCCACATGTGTATAAAATCAAGCACCTAGGCGTGCAGATGCTTCTACAAACATTTGTGAAAGAATCAGTCGCTCTCAGGAGCTCAGTGAATTAAAGCATGATACTGTGATAGGTTGCCACCTGTGCAATAAGTCCATTTGTGAAATTTCCTCACAACTAAATATTCCACGGTCAACTGTTAGTGGTATTATAACAAAGTAGAAGCAATTGAAAACATCAGCAACTCAGCCACAAAGTGGTAGGACAAGTAAAAACACAGAGCAGGATCAGCGCATGCTAAAGCGCACAGTGCACAGAAGTTTCTGCAGAGTCAATAGCTACAGACCTACAAACTTTGTGTGGCTTTCAGATTAACTCAAGAACAGTGTGTAGAGAGATTCATGGAATGGCATGTAAAGGCAGGTGTCCCAAAACTTTTGGCAATATATATATATATATATATATATAAACACTCACCTAAAGGATTATTAGGAACACCTGATCAATTTCTCATTAATGCAATTATAATCAACCATTCACATGGCAGTTGCTTCAATGCATTTAGGGGTGTGGTTCTGGTCAAGACAATCTCCTGAACTCCAAACTGAATGTCAGAATGGGAAAGAAAGGTGATTTAATTCAATTTTGAGCGTGGCATGGTTGTTGGTGCCAGACGAGCCGGTCTGAGTATTTCACAATCTGCTCAGTTACTGGGATTTTTACGCACAACCATTTTGAGGGTTTACAAAGAATGGTGTGAAAAGGGAAAAACATCCAGTATGCGGCAGTCGTGTGGGCGAAAATGCCTTGTTGATGCTAGAGGTCAGAGGAGAATGGGCCGACCGATTCAAGCTGACAGAAAAGCAACTTTGACTGAAATAACAACTCGTTAGAACCGAGGTATGCAGCAAAGCATCTGTGAAGCCACAACACGCACAACCTTGAGGCGGATGGGCTACAACAGCAGAAGACCCCACCAGGTACCACTCATCTCCACTACAAATAGGAAAAGGAGGCTACAATTTGCACAAGCTCACCAAAATTGGACAGTTGAAGACTGGAAAAATGTTGCTTGGTCTGATGAGTCTTGATTTCTGTTGAGACATTCAGATGGTAGAGTCAGAATTTGGCATTTAACAGAATGAGAACATGGATCCATCATGCCTTGTTACCACTGTGCAGGCTGGTGGTGGTGGTGTAATGGTGTGGGGGATGTTTTCATGGCACACTTTAGGCCCCTTAGTTCCAATTGGGCATCGTTTAAATGCCACGGCCTACCTGAGCATTGTTTCTGACTATGGCCATCCCTTCATGACCATCAGAATCCTCTGATGGCTACTTCCAGCAGGATAATGCATCATGACACAAAGCTCGAATCACTACAAATTGGTTTCTTGAACATGACAATGAGTTCACTGTACTAAAATGGCCCCCACAGTCACCAGATCTCAACCCAACAGAACATCTTTGGGATGTGGTGGAACGGAGCTTCACTGCCATCCTATTAATATGGGCCAACATTTCTAAAGAAGGCTTTCAGCACCTTGTTGAATCAATGCCACGTAGAATTAAGGCAGTTCTGAAGGCGAAAGGGGGTCAAACACAGTATTAGTATGGTATTCCTAATAATCTTTTAGGTGAGTGTATGTATATATATATATATATATATATATATATATATATATATATATATATATATATATATATATATATATATATATATATATATATATATATATATATATATATATATATATATATATTTATGTGTTTGACAAATTGTGCAACAAGTAAACATTTATTACATATCTGGCCTTTATTACATTTAGGAACAAAGAGATTACTACATAAAGGAACTTTATCACATTTTGGAAAAAGTTATTATAAATAGATGCTTTATTCCAGTAGTTATTAAAATGTGGGCCTTTGAGAATAGCCTATTAGATATAATTATCAGTTGCCCCTACATTTACTTTCTTCATTGACGCAAACTATAATGAAAAAGACTAACACAGTTTCTAAAACAATTAGCCTATTTTGCCCTCCACCAAATAAGAATTTACAGCCAATTTGATCCTGCTAAAATGGGCCAGCAATTACTTAATCTTTTTATAAATCAGAGATAGAAACACTCACCTTCAGCAAAACTCACTTGTTTGAGTCACCAAAATCAATGAAACATGGTGGATGTTTGACGGACAGATGGTCAGTGGGAGTTCAGAGGGTCGAGTTCAACTGATTGCTCTGCTGGTTGATCACATGACTACACCATTCTGCAAGTAAAATGCATAGATCATCAGCTTGATGTTTGAATCATCAGATAACAAAACAATTTGGATCCTGTTTACACCAATATTGACAGATACAGGTGAAACGTAGATGTAAAACTGATCTAACTGTGTCTTAAGGATTTTCCCACTATTCGCCACATTTACAAAACATACATTATGCTAGTTCAGAACAGTCTGGTCATTAAAATATAGTACCTTGCCATTTTGTCACAGGGGTTAGAACACATAGAACAATGTTATATATTTTGTTGACTTGTGTACTTACATTATCACATTATCCCAAATGTTTCCAAGAATGTTTAGTTCCAGAGAAATAAGCCATTTTAACCAGGGGCGCATCTCAATCAGCTCCCTAGTTCAGTAGCAGGGAACTGATCAGGGAATCAGCCCATTGACAGATTCCTGATCAGTGCCCTGACTACTAGCCTGGCGTGGCCATACTCAATTCTAGTCAGAATATGAGTCTGGTACCGCTCCATTGAGCTTTGATTATGGGGCGTGTTTCAACCGAGCCAGGAAAGACCTCAATTGGATAGACCTACAACCAATCAGAGCAACGGAGCGACGCGTAACGTTAGTTGTCAAATGTCAACAGAACTCAACTGCACTGTGTTGTCAAGTCTGTGTTTTTCTCCATGTCCGTGGGTTGAAGCGACCCCAATTATGTGATTATATAAACCCAGGAATGCGAATTTTAGCAGGCAACCATGCCAAAATAACATATTTTGCCAACCAAACGCCATTTTTTCCGGAGATCCCCCTGGAAAGTTATTGTTTTGGGCTATAGTTTTGAGTAGCAACTGTGCGCGACATTGCAAAAAAACTTGGAAACCCTGTCTGCACACGCGCTGGATTAAGTAATGTTACAAGAAAAAGATGAGTGTAAACGATCTTTGCCAGTGTTGTAAAAAAAACTATTTAAGGATACACAGAGTACTTACCAACACGATCATCGTTTCTGAGAGAAATAGTGAAGGTGAATGCATATACAAACAAGTTCTCCGATGAGGATGAGAGCAAATTCAACCCAAAGCGCCTTTGATGACGTGGATGATTACGTTACTGTTTATCATCTGTCCATCATCGTCTAAAGCCCGCCCTGACAATTTCATTGGTCCGAACAGTTTCTGTTCGGGCATAATAACTCCTCTATGGATCGAGGCCAGACCGAATTGCCTGAGCAAAACATTTTGTGGGCGGAGCTAAATTTGGCTGGCATCCAGGCTACTACTGAACTAGGGAGCTGATTGAGACGCACCCCAGGCAACAAGTATAGAAGCCCAAGAGGCGAAACTCTGTTGTGTTATGGGTAACAGTCTGTAGATGGCGCTGCGGAGGCGCGGCCGCCATTATGGACTGAAAGCTGCTGAAATCGTTAGGGCGCCTCACACCTGTGAAGATGAACAAGTGGTCAAAAAGCAAGCAATGTTCTGCAATAAATTGCAAAAATTATCAGTCCAACAGAAGTGATTTTGAATAAATATCTTATTACTGTATTATTTCATGAATTTCATTCTGTTCATGAAATTATTTCATGAATTTCATGAACAGAGTATGATATGTTCTGTAAAACCTCTAATATCCTAGAGCCGCTATAGTATTTCTATAGTAGTCTTATAGGAATATAGTAATATTTTGTCCCAAAATACTTTACCTAAGGGTAATTAGGCCATGCATAACCAACACATAGACGTAACATTTTTTGTCATTTAACATCGGTCATCCTCATTAATGTATTTTAAATTGTTTTCATATTTAGATATGACGGCCAGAAAAAAAAAAGTGATGTTAAGTTTTTGATATGTTAAGTTGGTTCAGTGCCATTGACTTCCATTATTTTCCGGCGTTTTCCTTCAGTTTTCAGTCCATAATGGCGGCCGCACCGTCACGTCATGGGGGGAACTGTTGCTATGGAGCGAGCGTTCTATTGAGTTTCGCCTCTTGGGTTTCTATACTCTTTGTCTCTGCAGGTTAGTAATAGGAGTTACCTCATCAGTGGGTGTGGCCATAAACAGAGGGATGGTTTCAACTGTGTTACCCGATTTGGCCACGTCACAGTGTGGGTAGGGTTTAGGGGTGTGGTCGGGTCGGGTAAAGGGGATCATTTTCATTGCTTGATGTATAAACACCCATCAGTTTGAAAACACCCACTAATTTAGAAACACCCACTCTTGTTCCGCAGACACCTCATACTCCCAGGACACGGACCGTGTGTGTGCGTCGCCTATCAATGACATCATACGCGCATTATCCTCGATTATTTTATAGAAACCATGGAAACACCAAAGACGCTTTAATGTATTATGTGTTTTATTAGACATGTGAGCAAGTGTTTGGATACATTCGTCGGCAGAAAACTAATCAATGCTATTTAGCGTTTTTTAAATTTCGTTTTCTTGATTTACTGCGAGTACCATGTTTACCATGCATCGATCTAGCTTACTGCAGTATGCGTGTCTAACTAGTAGAAGCCGTGGCTTTAATGCGGGAGAAGCTGCAAAAGCTATGAGCTCAAAAGATAAACAATGGGAAAGTATCAGTTGGTGTAGGCCTACAGGAAGTTTGATGATATGCCTGTACAAAAACGCGTCCTGTGCGAATGCCACTTATTGTAATAAATTCCGATACGAAACAAACTACATCAAAAACATATTTTTTTAATTTAGTCTAGGCAACGGACTCTACACATACTTTGTGAAGAACTGCTCTAATGAAGTGTCACCATGAGATGGCGCCAGTATGTCTGTGTGATCCGGGCGGGGCGCCATCATCACATCACACACTGCTGCTGTTACAGTCTGCTAGATTACCTCGTCTTTATCTGACATCGTTTAGAAAAGAACCCAATATCTTGTTATTATCAACTCGGTTCATATTTACTAATCATTCACCCAACGGTAAGAGTTTTTCCTGATCATTATTTTCCTGTTTTCTCTATGCAGTCCGTTCCTAGAGCTTTTACGCTGTCGTGACGTCCTGGACGTAAACATTGGATTAATAATATTCCCTTCGCTGCCCGATACAATTGCGAGTATAGGCGCAGTTATAGTTTTACTTTCCGTCTATCAGGAAAAAACAGTTTGCTGCCAAGGTTAAGATAGGCAACATTTATTTGGATTTAATTACATTATACTAATGTCATTATCAGGGCACCTCCTAGTGCACGCTGCAGTGCTTACCGCACTCGGGATAATGTCTAATATTTAAAAAATATGCCATAAACAAAAACAAAAAATGAATACGAAATGTGAAATAACAACATGAGTATTATATATATATATATATATATATATATATATATATATATATATATATATATATATATATATATATATATATATATATATAGATAGATAGATAGATAGATAGATAGATAGATAGATAGATAGATAGATAGATAGATAGATTGTGTGTGTGTGTTAATATGTATGTATTGTATTTGAGTTATTTTTATAATGAGCTAATGGAGTTATTATACTGTATTTTTCCTCGAGAAATGTTACGTACACGCTTATTTAATAAGCCACCAAGCCCATCATTTCCGAGAAGCAGAATCGCATGAAGTCAATCGATAGCCTACTACTTTAACGCATGACCGGGTTTATGCAGCTTCCTAGATATTGTACATTATTGTGTACGCTATAAATACTTATTTTAATAGAATTCCACTTTTTTATAGAGGTTTTTGCAGGTCTAATTTGACCCGTATTGAAATAAGTTGTTTTCACTTTTGGTGTTTTATGCATGTTATGTACTTAAAATGTATTTTTGTAATGCTATTAATAATACTGGACCCAAATTATCTCACACATACCTATCCTTATGATAACTTACGATGGGCCCTAAGTGGGTTAAAGCCCTTTGATGTATTTTTGGTTTCCTAAAAAACACTACATGCACTTTAAACACTTGTATTACTGCAGACTTTATATGTTTTGCAAATATAGTGGAACTGATTCATTGTTATGGTTATGCAAAGTGTCATATTGAATGCTGCAATAAAAAGAGATTTATTTAATATACCTATTTAATATAATTTATTTTATACACCTTTACTAAAATCTAAATTACTAAGAGCAGAATAATACAGATGTTGTTTGTGTGAGATATTAGGAAATTAATCAAATTTTGTATATCCTTCAGCATATAATTCTCAAATCTAACCCGCATTCTGTTTCTTTCCTTCCCCATAGTGTGGAAATGTTTTACACTTGCGGCCCCAATGAGGCAATGGTGGTGTCGGGTAAGATTAAACATCACAAGAATGTATTTATACAAAGATATGTTTTCAGTAGAAATCATAAAAACATGTTCACACGTGTGGTTTGACCCCTTAGGTTTCTGCCGCTCTCCACCGCTCATGATATCTGGTGGGAGAGTGTTTGTTTTCCCATGCATTCAGCAGATTCAAAGGTATTATTCACTCAGTGTGTTTGTGTATATGTGTGGTTTGCATAAATAAATCTTAGCATTTTCTCTCTCTTCCATCACAGGATCTCTCTGAACACTCTGACGCTAAATGTAAAGAGTGATAAAGTCTACACGCGTCATGGAGTGCCCATCTCTGTCACTGGAATTGCACAGGTTAACAGTAACACACACTCTAATAAGCTATAAACAACATTTTATATGGGTTTTGGAAATCAGAACCTGTTGTTGTCCTTCAATAAGACAAATTATAGTCACATTATAGTGAACTTTTCTGTAGAAAGTCATTCTTGTTGATTGTTATGTGGCTAAAGTGAACCTTCTCTCTTCTACAGATGAAGATTCAGGGGCAGAATAAGCAGATGTTGGCTGCAGCGTGTCAGATGTTCATGGGAAAGTCAGAGGCTGAGATTGCTCACATTGCCTTGGAAACACTGGAGGGCCACCAGAGAGCCATCATTGCTCACCTGACAGTGGAGGTAAATAGATAAAGTGCACAAATAGTGCTCACCTTGCAAATGTACAACACTCTGCAACAATACAAACAGTAAAACAAAACATAGGGCCAGATTTACTAACAGCTTGCGCCAGCACAAACCCTCTTTTGGCATTAAAAAACTACTGCATAGAAACGCAGCAGGACATTAGCAACAGATAGGCATGGATGGTTATTTTGCTTGTGCATTTGTAGGAGTTTAGACTTTTAGACACATAATTTATGGGAGGAGAGAGTTTAATCAGACAATGTGATTTACTAAGGTTTGCGGTAATCACTGGTATTTGCGCCATTATTTAACAAATGAATGTTTTAACCAACTTGCCAGTTTTAACCATAGTTGCTGTCGGAGGAAGAAACAGAGAATAGAGTGTGTGATAGAATGGAGAGAATATTTTCCACTCAAGTTCATTTATTTGTAATGCCAGCGGAAGACAACCCTCAAGTTGTTTCAAACCTGTATACATTTCTTTGTTCTGCTGACACAAAGGAAGATATTTGGAAGAATGTTTGTAACCAAGCAGATCTCGGCAGCCATTGACTACCGTAGTATAAACATTCTTCCCTACTCTTGAGTTGGTCATTATGGAAATGAGCTGCTGCGTCTATGTTCATTAATTTGTGAATTGTTGATCACCTGCAGAAATTTTGACTTCCATTGGCCTTCTAGTATTCAACATCTACACTTTCAGTCCTCAGCTTAGTGAAACCTTGACTTAATTCAGCAAGATGATTTTTGGCTCGTTTCCACCAGTCCAGTACAGTTCAGTATGATTCGGGACACTAAACCCTGATCCGGCTTGGGTTTCCACCTCCAACAGCACTCTTATGAGAGGAGCGGTGTAGCGATCAACGTCATTCTCCTAACCCTAAACCTAACCCAAACAACAGTGGCCAACATACAGCAGATCTTGTTCTTGCTTCTCAGCTTTTGGCTGTTTGTCACAAGAAGACACACTTTGTTTGAGCCGAGGCTGCAAGGAAAAACAGCCGAAAAAGCATGTGCAAGTGATAATTCTCTGTTAACTAATCAACGTTCAGCAGTGAGTCTAGCTCCATCCTTAAGTACCGGACTACTGTGTTAGGTACCCCCACCGGAAGGGTGCCAAAAAAGTGGTTCGGAATTAGGGTACCCTTCACAACTTCTGACAATGTAAATGGCAAAAATTGTGTACCGTAAACAAACTGTACTGAACCATACTGCTCAGTGGAAACGAGCCATTTGATGTTTCTTTACAAGTAGGGAACTAAGTAAGTGGGTTGTGTTTGTTCTTCAGGAGATCTACAAAGACCGCAAGAAGTTCTCCGAGCAGGTGTTCAAGGTGGCATCATCCGACCTTGTCAACATGGGCATCAGTGTGGTCAGCTACACACTCAAGGATGTTCACGATGACCAGGTCTGTTAGTCTGTTGCTTTAAAACTGTATGAATGGTTCTGTGTGAGTGGTGAATCAAGCCTTTTTCTTTCAGGATTACCTGCACTCTTTGGGAAAAGCCCGTACGGCACAAGTTCAGAAGGATGCACGTATCGGGGAAGCCAAGAACAAAAGAGATGCAGTGATCAGGGTGGGCCTTTCCTCAACTCTACTGCAAATACAGCCTATTTTCTATATATCACTGAGTATTTCATGTTACGCCTCTCTGCTCTCTGTAGGAGGCCCATGCTATGCAGGAGAAGATATCTGCTCAGTACTTGAATGAAATCGAGATGGCTAAGGCTCAGAGAGACTATGAGCTAAAGAAGGCTGTCTACGACATTGAGGTCTTCACCAAAAAAGCTGAGTCTGAAATGGCCTATCAGCTCCAGGTAAAACTACAACGATAACTTTTTGCAACCATCAATGATGTGAAAGACTTTCTTCAATGTATCTTTGGGGTTCTTGTTAATGCTTCCCCCGCCATTGACAAGTTTTTCCAGCAATCCGTGTTTTCACTGTTAGATGGTAGGGGGCGCTGTTACAGATCTTCTGAAATAGTACAGCATTTCCAGATCCAAAAACAAGAGATGTAAAAGATCTGCATAAACCAGAAGGAGCAGATAAAAGTTGTTTACGCACAAGTAAGCTAACGTGTTCACCAATCATTCAACAGCATAAAAACGGCCTAACATTACACGTGAAAATGAACCCAGAAAGAGGTATACGACTGTGAATCTTTGGGGGTGTTAATGGACTCAATAGATACAATCAGCTTTTTGTTTATATTTTGTTTTGATGAAACTTAATCACATTCAGTTATTGATAGTTATTAACTAAAATATTTATCATGTTGTTTAAAAGCAAAAGCTCTGTTCTTTCTTTCTTTCGATTTATTGACTGTTAACATATTCATGCAAGAAAATATTCTGCAATTATATTTTTGTGAATATAAAAAAATGCTAGTCGCTGGCTGGCAACTTAAACATAAAAGTTTACAGGGAAAGAGTTAACAGAGTTTATATTTTAGAAACATAATTATGTGATGTGATTTCTTTACATTTACTTATATTTATTCAGTAAATCTTCATCCTGCTGTGTAATTGTTGCATTAGGTGGCGAAGACGAAGCAGCAGATCGAGGAGGAGAAGATGCAGGTGCTAGTGGTGGAGCGTGCGCAACAAATCATGCTGCAGGAACAGGAGATCACACGCAAGGAGAAAGAGCTGGAGGCCAAAGTCATGAAACCAGCCGATGCCGAGAGATACCGGCTGGAGAAACTGGCAGAAGCCGAGCGGTGAGATGGATGCACCTTCCGTTCAGCTACCTATTTTTCAAATAGCATATAAAATGAAGGTCAATGTCAAACCTTTACCAATTACTTTTGTCTTAAAACTGAAGTGTGTAATGTCTGCACTAGTTTCATCATGTGAGATTGCAAAAATGATATTTTAGCATTAAAATGCCCCTACTATAGCCTGGCTCCGCCTCCTACATACTTCCGCTCAATTTTCATTTTCCTTCAGTACTCTGTCTGGGATTGCGGTTTATTCTCTGGTCAAATTTTAATCGGTCCAATCAGTAGGGAGTGGCTGAGAACGATGACATTGATGTTGTGCGCTAGTTTGAGATGACATGCAACGACCAAACATTAGCAACTGGTTATGGCAGATCCAGAGTGACTCTGATCTCTAATAGACTACCCGCCTTCAAGGAAGTTAACGCTTGTCAATGGAGAGTGTCCAGACTCTCTGTACAAACTAAATGTATGAGAGTCTGGTAGAAGCAGGCCTCCCCACTATGCTTTTTCAGATATTACCTTAAATGTAGTTTTTAATATAGCTGTTTGTATAGTTTGTAGGTCTACACATTTTCAAAGATCAAAGTGCACAACATTTTTTGGATGGCTTATAATGTCTATTAAACGAAATAATTGATTCTGAACTGCCTGAAAGTCGTCAGCAATTCCAGTCTCAATTCCTGCACAAACCTATACAAAGGTTTGTAACAAATTCGCCTATGGTCTTCATTGGCTGCTTGCGAACATCTACTATGACCTGCTTTCAAACACTGTAGATTTAGCTGAGACCTGGAAGAGTTTGGTTTGTGTTCTAGAAATGTTGAGAAGATGCTCCATTTTACATGTGCTTCCAATGGATGAGGACTCAAATTGATACAGTAAAACCGACGCCATCGTTACTGTTTGTTTCATTTTATATATAAGTGCCGACAAAGCCCTCAGAGCTGAAATTTAGATACGGGAATGGAGATTTTGTTTCTAAATGTGATGTAAGAGATAGATACATTTTCACATCACATTTTTTAATTTAAAAAAATATAAGGATTACTCTCTGGAGAAGTGTTCAGTCTTTCCGCTCGCAAATTATGCCATATGAATAGCAATCCACCATGGTGCAAGCGCAACTGGCTTTTAAAGGGAATGGGAAATGGGACTCTGATTGGTTTAATGCACGCTACGCCCAAAACACACCCATGACTCATTAAGAGACTAGGTACATCCATTTTGGACCATGCCCCGGGCACGCTGACCACTGGGTACATGTAAACCTATTGTAGGAGACAGCATTAAAATAGCATAGGGACACTTCAAAAGCATTAAAACATATATGAATAACAGTGCTTTTCAATTAAAAGTTTGGTAAATATTGGTAAGTATATTGAATATATGTTATGACTGTAAAGAGTTCTCTCTGACTTCATCTGGCCTTTTTATGCTCTCCACCAGTCTTCAGCTAATCATGGAGGCAGAAGCTGAGGCCGAATCCATCAGAGTAAGTGACCGGCTATCTCTAATATGATCTATATTTATATTTAATACAAAACTGCTTGTGTTATACATTATCTGCATCTCTAAACTTCACAAAGCAGATATTGTGTTTGTTTGTAAATGAAGATATGTTAGCTCACACAGTTACTCTGATCAGGTGAAAGGAGAGGCCGAAGCGTATGCTGTGGAGGCTAAAGGTCGCGCCGAGGCTGAGCAGATGGCGAAGAAGGCTGAGGCCTTCCAGCAGTACAAAGAAGGAGCTATGGTGGACATGCTGCTGGAAAAACTGCCACTGGTGAGATAGTGTTGTAGAGTGAATTTTTTTTTTTTTTTTTACTGTGTAGGCAATATAGAAAAATATTGCATTGTATGGCAAAAAAGGGAATCATCCTGGGTTACACTTTATTTCGATGGTCCACTTTAGACATTCTATCTACATAATGCAAAGTTAACTTTTATTAGAGTATTAGTAGACTGTTAGGTTATGGTTAGATGTTCGGGTTAGTAGAATAAGTTGGCATGTAGTTGCAGTTGAAAAAAAACATGAAGTCTTGGTCTGTTCACATTGGCATTTTAACACAGAACCTATCGAAAGATATCGAACCTAAAGGCATAGGGATATGTTCACAACCTGATTGGTCGGCTTTAATTATGTATATTTCATGACGGAACTTGCTGAACATCCAAAACAATGCTGTGTGCTGGGCTAAATGTGCTTGTTTTACACTATATTGCCAAAAGTATTGGGACAGCCCTCCAAATCATTGAATTCAGGTTCCAATCACACCCATGGCCACAGGTGTGTAAAATCAAGCACCTAGGCATGAAAAAATGGGTCACTCTCAGGAGCTCAGAGAATTCAAGCGTGGTAGTACCTCACTACTAAATATTCCACGGTCAGCTGTTATTGGTATTATAACAAAGTGGAAGCAATTGTGAACAACAGCAACTCAGACACGAAGTGGTAGGCCATGTAAAATCACAATGTGGGGTCAGTACATGCTGAGGCGCACAGTGCACAGAAGTCACCAACTTTCTGCAGTCAATAGCTATAGACCTCCAAACCTTGTGTGTCCTTCAGATTAGCTCAAGAAATGTGTGTAGAGAGATTAATGTAATGGGTTTCTCTCTGCGCACCAGTGCACAAAGCAGGGTCCATAAAGACATGGGAACGAGTTTGGTGTGGAGGAACTAGACTGCCCTGCACAGAGACCTGACCTCAACCCGATAGAACACCTTTGGGATGAATTAAGAGCGGAGACTGCGAGCCAGGTCTTCTCGTCCTACATCAGTGTCTGACCTCACAAATGCTCTTCTAGAAGAATGGTCAAAAATTCCCATAAACACTCTTTTGGAGTTATTTTGAAACAGACTGAGACCCATCTTTTTTTAGCAATCTCTGTCCACTTGTTTGGTGTGCACCAGGGTTAAGATGGTAGCGTTCACACTTATTCAAATGAATCGCACAAACAGATGGCAAATGGTTTGTTTTAATCAAACCAAACATGTCAAGTGTGAACACACCCTTAGTTATAACTAGTAGAATGTCTGAAGTGGACCATCGAAATAGTGTTACCTCCTCCTGCAAGGATTACAAAATCCACATTGAGCAAAAAGCAGTTCGATCCAGTTTGAGTTGACATTGTGTACTGATGGTAAATTGTGTTTTTTTCCATCCATTAGATGGCAGAGGAAATCAGTAAGCCTCTGTCAGCTGCCAATAAAGTCACCATGGTTTCCAGCGGAGGTTCAGAGATTGGCGCAGCCAAGCTGACAGGTGAAGTGCTTGACATCATGACCAAACTGCCTGAAACCATCGAGAAACTGACCGGCATCAGTATTTCCCAGGTGAAAACATTTCAAATCGTGCAAATACAAAAGTTGTTTGCATGCAAATGATCATGACTATAGTTTGTTCATCATGTCGTTAGTACACATTCTTACATGAATAATTGTCACTGAATTTCTCTACCCCTTTAGGTGGCCCGAACCGGTTGAACCCATTCTCCAACAGGACATTTCTGTATGCATGCTTAATGGATCTTTCCCTTTTATCATTTTTTCTTACTCTCACTTTTCCATCAGTTTCTTGTGTGCTCTCTCCTCTTTCTGTAACAATGTATTGCTCCTTTTATCTTTCTTGTCTTCCACACTGCATCTCTTTTGTTAACTCTTTCCCATGTTTCTCTCTAGTCCCGACTTACACTTTCTGTCTGTCTTGCCTTGCTGCCAAAACCCAAAGTGCATTTTAATCTAAAACTCAGGAAGAATGCTGTTTTGTATTTTTCATGTAATCATCATAAGAAGACCGTGAAGTCCAGGGATCTGTTGAATGCCATTAGACTCTGCAGCTTTTGACATTTTGAAATGTTACATTCACCTTTAGTTTTTCATATAGAACACGCTGGTATG
Source organism: Gobiocypris rarus (assembly GCA_023029165.1). Lineage (NCBI taxonomy): Eukaryota > Metazoa > Chordata > Actinopteri > Cypriniformes > Gobionidae > Gobiocypris > Gobiocypris rarus. The sequence continues at coordinate 31,617,714 of CM040919.1, read as the reverse complement.
TGCACTAAAAGTTGAGCTTTCCATTAGTTAACCTTTTGGAAGCCAAAGAAACATGAATGGAAGCATATTTATAATAACAGATGCTGTTGTCATTTGTTTCTGTGGTTTGAATAGGATATACTTTCACTTTACCTCAACAATGTATTTTAGCTATATTAGATGTAATCGTGTAGGAATTCTAGCAGTTATCTGCTTCAAACGGTACTGTGCTTTCGAAATCTGAAGACACTGCCAATACTCTCAGATCATCATTACCCGTGTTTAAGTGTTTATTCAAATGAACAATCAAATGTCTTTATATGTAATGCAGAAGTATAGGTCAGTAAATATAATTGTAATTTATTTATTTCACAAATATCATTTTAAGTATTTTTTAAGTGTTTTCATGGCATGACTCAAGGGTACGATAAGATATTATACATTTGTGCTGTTTCGTCCTAAAGCAGACCATATTGTGTTCATTAAAGGAGACGGAGACTGAATTATCAAAATAGCTTAACTAAAGGGATTTTAGGGAGTTTAGTAAGAAAACAGAACTCTAACATATTTTTTGTTTGTTGTACTATGAAGTTCTTTACATCATAAACATTATTGTGATGAATGTTCTTTTTTCTTTTTAAATGTCAGTACAATATGTTGACACTTGACTTCTTTCATTAGATAAGCATTCATAAACAGTAATGACACCATTTGTCCTTTGCATTTAATAACATAACTGATGTGTAAACACTGTTATGGTACTATAGATGTTGTATGTAATGCAGCCTGAACTAACCACACATGATGACACTTTTGTATTTGTTTCTACAATCTTCATGTTTAACAGACTAATATTTTTGAAGTAGAATGCATTCCTTGAAGGCTAAATATGAACTTGTGTTAATTTATTATTGGTGGGCACATATTAGTTAAGCCTATACAGTAATGTTTTAATATGCAGAGAATTAGGTAGACCTACTGTTATGTGGTGTGTAGGCTATGTTAGTGTGCTGAAAGAAAAGATGTATTTGTCAATAGAAACTTTTCTATTCTATACAAAGTATCTATACAATTATGTAAACTAATCACCAATTTCATCTGTTTCAGCATGCATGCAAAGACAAACAAACCAAAACCATTGTATTGTCGATTTGTGCTTATGATGCCTTAAAGTAACCTGCCCACTAAAATAAACATTTAACTAAACTGTTATTTGTTCAGTACATCAATTCATTTCAACACATTCCCTGCAGGAGAATGCCAAACCCCAGTAAACGTGAACATGGTAAACTGATTGATGGTTTAAGCTTGTGTGGCCCAAAGTTTACTGAAACCTTTGCAAACACATTGAAGCTAGTTTTTTGCCTTCCACCCTATTAAACCCCCTTACTTGGCCATATTGAGGTCTCGCTGCTTGACAAACTAGAACTCCACCTGTGCATAGGCTCCGGTTGCCTCAGTCTGCCATCCACCAGAGACACTGGATGGACAACAAGGACATCAAATGTAGCTACATATTAGCATGTCTAACACTTGTAATGCATTAACTGATAATGTACTAAGCATACTAACTTAGTTGTAATGTAAAAATAGTTCCAAACAAAGTCAAAGAGAAACAACTGTTCCTGAAAGAAAGAATCGGTGTTTTGAACAAATCATCTGCATGAATGATTCAATCATTCATCCGGTTCGTGAACGATTCGTTCTTTTGAACCGGTTCACTTTAGAGACTGGACTAAAGAAGAACCGGTTCGCGGAAAATAACCAGACTTCCCCTCACAATAAAGGTACATTTTCATTTAAATTGTATTGTTCTTCCATATTTTACAACAAAAACGTTTAGCACAATAGATTTTCTTCTTTTCTTTAAAACAAGCGCTGTACGTTCTGAATGCAGCCCCAAAAAAGGTTAACCATTGATTAATCTGAATCAGAGAAACTTGTTAAAAAAGCCAAAACATTATTTAGGATCCTACTCATCGAAATGCTGATTTTGCAGTGATTTTTATCATACCTGTTATGTAGTAATTTTTCCCATATCGATGGTCGAGAGAAAAAAACACCCGTTACAGTTTAAACTTTTTAACGTCCACTCACGTGAACTCCGTAGTACGTTACGCTGCTGATGGGCCGAATAAGTTACTGTGACGAAACGGCATTTTGAATTACGTGTACTAAATAAGTAAACTGGCAGTCAAGAAAAATAGCTTTTCCATGTAACGTTATATGTGATGCAGTGAGATCCAGTCAGATTGGGGTGAGAGAAAAATAAATAATAATAATATATATATAATTTATTTTTTCTCTCACTTTATTTGTTATTACTTTATTCTGTACAATATATATATATATATATATATATATATATATATATATATATATATATATATATATATATATATATATATATATATATATATATATATATACAGAATAAAGTAATAACAAATAAAGTTTGAGTAAGTAAGAATTCAAAATAAATGAAGTAAATTCAAAGAACATGTCTGAGACCTAGGATCTGAGTATAATAATCTTGCAGAGAGAGAAGTGAAGGGCCCTGTAGCAGGAATCCTCCTATGCCTGTGTTTTGTCAGATAAGAAAGGTCAAGTGGACTATCCATTAGGTCATTCATTTGGATGCTACAGCTGAAAAGCATTTTCAAATACCATATCTTATGTCCTACTAACACTGGTTCTGGAAAAGCACACCTACCTTGTACTACCAATTCTAAGAAACAATGCATCAATATCTAAAACTCAAGTAACTAAGATCACTGATTAGGCATGACCAAATATTGCGTTGGTCCCCTTTTTGCTGCCAAAACAGCCCTAACCCGTCGAGGCATGGACTCCACTAGACCCCTGAAGGTGTGCTGTGGTATCTGGCACCAAGATGTTAGCAGCAGATCCTTTAAGTCCTGTAAGTTGCGAGGTGGGACATCCCTGGATCGGGCTTGTTTGTTCAGCACATCCCAGAGACGTTTGATTGGATTGAGATTTGGGGAATTTGGAGGCCAAGTCAACACCTCAAACTCGTTGTTGTGCTAAACTATTCCTGAACCAGTTTTACTCTGCGGCAGGACGCCTTATCCTGCTGAAAGAGGCCCCAGCAACCAGGGAATACCATTTCCAGGATAGGGTGTACATGGTCTGCAACAATGCTTAGGTGGTATGTGTCAAAGTAACATCCATATGGATGGCAGGACCCAAGGTTTCCCAGCAGAACATTGCCCAAAGCAACTGCCTCTGCTGGATTGTCCATAGTGCATCCTGGTGCCATGTGTTCCCCAGGTAAGTGACACACACACACCCGGCCAGCTACGTGATGTAGATGACAATTTGATTCATTAGACCAGGCCACCTTCTTCCATTGTGCCGTGGTTCAATTCTGATGCTCACATGCCCACTGTTGGCGCAGTTTGGGGATGTCCTGTTCCTGTTCCAACATGACTGTACACCAGTGCACAAAGAAAGGTCCATAAAGACATGAATGAGCAAGTTTTGTGTGGAGGAACTTGATTGGCCTGCACAGAGTCCTGACCTCAACCGATAGAACACCTTTGGGATGAATTAGAGCGAAGACTGCGAGCCAGGCCTTCTCGTCCAACACCAGTGACTGACCTCAAAAATGCGCTTCTAGAAGAATGTCAAAAATTCTCATAAACACACTCCTAAACCTAGTGGAAAGCCCTCCCAGAGGAGTTGAAGCTGTTATAGCTGTAAAGGGTGGGCCAATTCTATATTTAACCCTACGGATTAAGAACGGGATGTCATTAAAGTTCATGTGCATGTAAAGGTAGGCATCCCAAAACTTTAGGTAATATAGTGTATATGAGTATAACTGAAAACTTGAATATATGATGGTTGATATTGTAAGACTGAAATTCCTGTTAAGACTGAACACAAGAGCTCACACACACAAAAAAAAAACAGACTTAAACTTAAAGGGGTACTTCAGCGCTGGGAAGATGAATCTGTATTTAAACTGGGTCACTTATGTAGTAGAAATGTGAAATTATTTTTGAATTTGAAAAGACAAACATTTTTTTTGTCTCATGGGGATAAAAGACAACAACTCCCAGAATGCACTTGCTTCGCTGCCCTGCTAGGCCACTCTAGCCATGGCTAACTTTACTGGATTACTGGATCACTTGCCCACCACGTTCATTTTCATAAAATTAGTTCAGTTAGAGACACTACAATTAAAAAACTGAACGTGTCTGTTCAATATAATGTGAGTGAGCCGATTGAGAGTCACGGCACAAATGCAGCAGGAGTCAGATTACATTCATCACGAGCAGAGATGGGCATAAATACATGGAAATGCATTTAAAATACAAATACAAAATACTGTGAGGAAAAATGTATTTAAATACAAATACAAAATACTGTGTGGAAAAATGTATTTAAATACAAATACATTATTTTGTATTTTGAAAATACACCAAATACATGTGAAAATCTATCAGGGCCTATTCTGAATGCCAAAAAGCATTTAGATGTGTGCAACTGCTTAGAAACTTTTGTTTTCATTTTATATTCCCTTCCCCTGCCCTGTAGGAAATAAAACAAAAACTATAACTTTTATTATATTTTATCACCATCATTACTTCGAACTCAGTAACAAGACCTCAATAACACAAGGATACATGTTATCATATTAATATGTTTTGTTCTAATGTCTGTCACAATTTGAAGTTTACTGGGTTTCAAATTATTTGGTTAGGGTTTAAGTGTAGGCTACTAAAAACTTTTTCACGTGTCCTCAAAATGACCCACAACCTAATCAGTTTATATGTGAAGAAATCCATTTATTCACAAACTTCTCACGAGACGAGTGTTTGACAAATTATTCGGCAAACTACTTCCTCTCATCTGTGCTTTTTGATGGTTTAGAGAAACGCCCTCTGTCGTTTCACAGAATTATACAACGGAGAGCACGTCAAGCATAAAAGCCTCGTAGGTTTACTGAGGAGCACGCGCAGGGAGCAGGTTCGCGGCGTAGAGCCATGCGAATTGCAAAAGAATAAACAAGGCTTCAATTGCACAAAGCTAAAGAGAAAGCGGCAACTGTGTGCTGATTCCACCACTTGCCACGTTAAAAACCCTCCCGGAGAGTGCGCAAATGAGTGCGCCTGCCAATGTGCAAGTGTGAATTTGATTTTCCTTTCGTTACAGTTATGATAAAAAATTACATCAATAATAACTCATTCGCCCTCAGTTCTTTTTCCACTCCAACATTCCAATTATTCCTGCACACTAAAAGCTGCACAGATATATGTGCTTACCCCGATAGGCCTATCTTCACTCACTTAAAGGATTATTAGGAACACCATACTAATACTGTGTTTGACCCCCTTTCGCCTTCAGAACTGCCTTTATTCTACGTGGCATTGATTTAACAAGGGGCTAAAAGGATTCTTTAGAAATGTTGGCCCATATTGATAGGATAGCATCTTGCAGTTGATGGAGATTTGTGGGATGCACATCCAGGGCACGAAGCTCCCGTTCCACCACATCCCAAAGATGCTTTATTGGGTTGAGATCTGGTGACTGTGGGGGCCATTTTAGTACAGTGAACTCATTGTCATGTTCAAGAAATCAATTTGAAATGATTCGAGCTTTGTGACATGGTGCATTATCCTGCTGGAAGTAGCCATCAGAGGATGGGTACATGGTGGTCATAAAGGGATGGAAATGGTCAGAAACAATGCTCAGGTAGGCCGTGGCATTTAAACAATGCCCAATTGGCACTAAGGGGCCTAAAGTGTGCCAAGAAAACATCCCCACACCATTACACCACCACCACCAGCCTGCACAGTGGTAACAAGGCATGATGGATCCATGTTCTCATTCTGTTTACGCCAAATTCTGACTCTACCATCTGAATGTCTCAACAGAAATCAAGACTCATCAGACCAGGCAACATTTTTCCAGTCTTCAACTGTCCAATTTTGGTGAGCTTGTGCAAATTGTAGCCTCTTTTTCCTATTCGTAGTGGAGATGAGTGGTACCCGGTGGGGTCTTCTGCTGTTGTAGCCCATCCGCCTCAAGGTTGTGCGTGTTGTGGCTTCAAAGATGCTTTGCTGCATACCTCGGTTGTAACGAGTGGGTATTTCAGTCAAAGTTGCTCTTCTATCAGCTTGAATCAGTCGGCCCATTCTCCTCTGACCTCTAGCATCAACAAGGCATTTTCCCACAGGACTGCCGCATACTGGATGTTTTTCCCTTTTCACTCCATTCTTTGTCAAACCCTAGAAATGGTTGTGCGTGAAAATCCCAGTGACTGAGCAGATTGTGAAATACTCAGACCGGCCCGTCTGGCACCAACAACCATGCCACGCTCAAAATTGCTTAAATCACCTTTCTTTCCCATTCTGACATTCAGTTTGGAGTTCAGGAGATTGTCTTGACCAGGACCACACCCCTAAATGCATTGAAGCAACTGCCATGTGATTGGTTGATTATATAATTTCATTAATGAGAAATTGAACAGGTGTTCCTAATAATCCTTTAGGTGAGTGTATGTCAACGATTTAGAAAATGTTCCATCGATTCACATTTTATATCATTGCTATGAATCTACAATATGTATTGTCATGTGATCCCTAACATGCAGTCACGTTAATACTTCAAACACATTTGACAAGCTAATTTAATCAACAAGTAGAATTGACCAAGACATCCTCACCTTATTCCAACAATTTTGTAAAGTTGCCAATCCAAGGCTGGTTTGTAAAGCTACAGCTCAAGTGAATGAATGTTGGGGGGTTGGGCGTGTCTGGTCTGAACAAGTAGATGCATGAAAACAGCTCCTGATAAAGAGGTTGACTGGCTCAAAGTATTTTGAGTATTTTGAAAATACAAAAATACTCATCTTAAATGTATTTAAATACAAATTACATTCGATTTTTTCCAAAGGCTTTAAAATACAAAATAGTATTTTGTATTTCAAATACGTATTTTAAATACATGTATCTGAAATACTGCCCATCCCTGATCACAAGCTTAGGTAATCACGGGATTCGCGGCTGCATTCACAGCGCGTTCAGTCTGGCACATTTTCAGTTCATGTCTTTGGAAGCTTAACTTTCATAGGTAGTTCATTTGAAAAGTTGAAACACTCACTTTACTCTCCACCGCTCCGTTTACAAGAACCTCCGCAGCTGCGAGTGCGATGTTGAAAACATGCGGAAATAGCGCCCACTGCTGGCTGTAGTCTTTATCCTCTGGCCAAAAACTCCTCCGATGACGCAAAATGATATTTATATATATATATATAAAATACATAATTCTCTCGTCTCAGGGGATATGAGGGGGGAAAGTGTGATAATTTATATGTACTCCCGGGTTTCTACTGATACAAAGCTTAATGCTAATCGCTGAAGTAACCCTTTAACTGAAGAAAAGATCATGAAAAAATGGACACAGAAATCTAATCTCTCCTCACCCATCCTGAACCCATCTCTCCCCACTCCTATTCCTTTCACCCTGGTTCATGGGGAATGGCATATGATGCATCTTGTGCAGCTAGGGCTTTTTTTCTTTTAAGTTTGGCATCTTTAAAGTGTGATTGGTAAAATGGTCTCAATTTCCCAGTTATTTATATTATGAGAACCTATATTATGTTAAAGGGGTGTGCCTCTTACTGGTCTCTGTTGAGAATGTTTTCTTATCCCTGACCAGGCATGACCCTTGGGTCACAGGATCCTGTTCACCTAAAAAAGTATTCTGTAATTTGCAACTTCTGAAGATTCCTTTTTCTGTTCTCGGCCGGTGCGAGACTCTGTGAGACGTCGGGTCCCTAATGAACGAATAACTGGGATACCTAGAATAATCAAATATCAAATGAATAACAAAGCTAAACAATAATAATAATTTCAGTTTAAATAATATCAGAGTTAAACATTAAATATGGAGCTAGAGTCAAATATGAATACATTACTACATGATTATAAAGATAGATTGTACTAATAAAAAGGAAAAATCATAAATGAATAATATGGATGATAAAATATGAATTAAGAAAATTATCTGAAATATAATGCCTGTTTGAATACACCAAGATGACATCAGCATTCAGCCCTGAGATCTACTAAACTGTATTTTTTCTTGAGCTAAATCTTTGTCTTTGCAAAAAATAGAAGTAAAATTAAAGCAAAAACAAAAGGTTTTGCAAAAAATGAGAATAGCCTAGAGGTTTCAAGACTTATTGACATGATTTAAAAAGGAAAAAAAAGCTTTATTTTAAACTTTGTTCACCAAATATCACCAAAATTACATATTTCCCCCAGCAGGAAAAATCTTCATGCCTTAAAATAGCTTGAATGTAACTCTATAAGCTTGCTTCATTTATGCTGCCTTCATGTGCTATCAGAATTACCGTAAACACTAGTTTCATAGTTAAAAAGATGAACTTCCCATTAAACATTTTAATGCAATTATCTTGTAATCATCACTTCAGAAGTGAGGAGAAGAAAATTTCCGACAGCACGTAAATATATGCATTAGTATATGCAGATTAATGAATATGCAAATTAGCCCTGCCTCCACTCACTCGCACCAGCTCAGAGATCCACTCAGTCAACTTTACTGAAGTAAACGCTGCACAATGGTATCGCTCTTTACGTCATGTGCCTGAAGGTAATTATGAATATGATTAGCCTTTTGCTTGACTACATTATCAAACAGCTTAATGTGTTGCTAATGTTAAGCCTAAATTATACTTCTGCATCGAGTGTACGTTGTAGGCAGTGTGTAGCACGCATAGCCTAAAACGTTACCTGATGTGCACCCCTCCAAAACTTTAATAATGCGTTAATTCTATGTGGACCGCAAGCGCTGTGATTGGTGTGCCAGAACCCTTCCTTAGCTCCCTCTGCATGTGTAACTGCACGTCGACGCGGACAAGGACGCAGAAGTATAACTGAAAACAGGTGCTTAGCCGACGGCGCAGTAGTATACATCAGCCTTTACACAAACCATGTTCCTGTTCGCCATCTCAGAGTCAGACAGCTGCCTTCTAAAAATCAGCATCCTTAGAAACGCTTTGAACAACTCAGAACGTCAGTGGAGAAAGGCATATAGTTCATCATAACATCGTAATATACATCATCATATACATAATTCACCTGCTATATTGCTTCTCTATTGAGACTCCCCTGCTTCAGAGCAGTCATAGTAACTGATATGCTAAAGCCTGCCCGCACGTTGGTTACGAGGTCATTTGTGATGTAAGAAACACTGCCGATTTGAATTTTTGATTCACTGGAGATTTAAGGAGAAAATACTCGGCAATGGTGTTGAATTTACACATGTTGAGTCTTAAAGTATATTAAAAACACCACATAGACATAAACAACATTAAAAAAACCTTGATTTTCACCACAGGGTACTATTTTATCTCAGAGAACTGTGCAATTACAACAAATCAGGACTTTTTATATAAAAACTTTACATATAAAACTTTTATATAAAAAAAATACATTTTTCAAGATTCTCTTAATAAATCTAAAAGAAAAGTCAAACAGCAAAATAACATGACTATTCCAAATAAAATATGTTTATCTTTTTTATTGTTCATATTAGGAGAAACAGTTACGTCAGATGAATGAGTGTTGAGCTATACAGCAAAGTCTTCTTAAAGAGTAGTTAATAATAAGTATTAGGAGTGACAGAAGTAACATTAATAATAATATTGAGAACCGTGTTATTTTCCGAAGACATATATGGATACAACGAGGATTATACGTGGAGGACCAGCCAATCACCTGGCTGCTTACTGGACACAGATGGCATCATGTAGGTCAGTGATCGGATGGTTTAGCAATATGTTAACATCCCGTACTCTGATCTCTAATGTTGCCTTTAATACATTTTTTAAAAATCATATTTCAGCTGGACCAGAAAGACAATCCTTCCCTTTTTGAATGAACACGTCATCTCTCTCTCTATATATACACACACACACACAGAGTAACTCCCAATGTATAATGATAATGATAGTAATAATTGCATAAAAAAGAACAGTTAATATAATAATAACTAGTATTAAAGGTTTTAAAAAAACACTACTAAATAGTACCTGGTAACCAAATTGTTGTCTGCACATTTTTCCACCCTCCCTTCCTTTCTGAAAAACAAAACAAAAACTCTTTGAAAGGAAGGTCAAGAAAATATAAAATGACTAAACTTCAGTTTAAAAAAAAAAGAAATACAATCTGACAACTTTATAGATGTTTTCACACATTCATCTCCTTCTTAAAATGTTCTCTTTCAACCAACCCTTCACACACTCAAACACATACAAACATACATACACAAGGACAATAGAAAAATACATATGATAAATGGCTAAAATGTAATGACGAAAACAGAAACGATGAATAAAAAAAGTTAATTTAAGTGCCATCTCCCATAAACCATTAGCTTCTGTCCTTTTAGTGCAGTCTTAGCCACCTCTTTCTCTCGGCTGGTAGTGACAAACCAGTTGCACGTTTGCTTGAAATGTCAACCAGCAGGCCTGCAATGCAGTGTCATAAAAGCCATTAACCTTCATAAGTGCTTACTAAGTCATACGGATCTGGAACATGAGAGATTTTTGGGTGAACTATTACTATTGTGTGCATCTTTCTGCAAAATACATAATGTAAACTAGTTGCAATTCTGTACAATTCATTAATGGGATACTTTTTGGTTGTCCATTTTTGTTTACCAGCATTTGTAACATTTATTAATTAGAAAAAAGTAAACTTGCTGGTAAAAGCATGTGGTAGTCTTTGTTAACTCATGAAGTTGCGAGTCTTTTTTTCTCTGGTTTGACGTATATCGGAGTGTTTGTATTCATACTCGCACAATTCCTGAAGCAAAACTAATTTTTGTTCGTTTATGAAGGTAGTGATGCAAAAATCTAGAGAAACCATGTACAAATTTGATCACCGACATAATTTGCTCAATTATCCCTTTTCCACTAACACAGTGCTTCATCTCTGAAATGGAATCATTTGTAAACATATGCACAAATTGATTACTATATCATATAGGCCATTACAGAACCAGCTCGCAGTGGCATAAAGATGCTGAATCAAATTACTTGGATGTTAAAATATGTTTTCAAAATTAGGTGTAAGACCATGCGTTTACAGGCAGGTTATGGTGTCAGTTACGTCAATGTTTGGCGTTCATATCACTGGAAACAGGTAAACAGATCCCTATTTCAGAGTGACAAATTTAAGGGGCTGTTCACACAGAAAACGTCTTTGCATCTTTAAAATGCGCAACTTTTGAGGCATGATGCAATAACAGAAATTGCCAAAAAACTAAATAAGATAGCCACTAATTTTTAACATGGAAAGGAAAGAAAATAATCACGCTGACTGGCATTTGACCTTGATAAAAACTGTCAGTGCTCAGAGAATCAGAGATCTGTCTGGGTTCACCCCATCCTCTGACGGAATACCATTGGCTTGTTCTGTAAACAAAAGCTTGCAATGTTTGCCCTGCCTCTGGGGTCTTCTGATTGGTCCATTGTTTCAGAACTGACATTGATGAGTGGCGGTGCGTGTTAAAGTTAAAATTCTTTTAACTTGACACGCCGTCTGAAAAAATGCGCATGCTCATGAGAGACGCTGTAAAAGACGTGAGCGCAACAGTCATACGCGGCCGTCTAGTGCATGTTAGGCCTACATAGAAAAAAAATGAAAAAGTAGCGCATTAGAATGGAAAAACGCATTCTGTGTGAACGGGCCCTTACACTGTTTTTAATAACCCATGGTTCTTGCTGTGTAACTTTTTCAATGGCCTTGGTAGTTTCGCGTAGATAAACCTTCAGACTGACGACAGAAGGTCTGGACACTATCGCAGCTTTCATTGGTCAAGGACCGCCTGAGAGGACGTTTGACTTACATGTAACGCAACCAATCATAGTTTGTTTTGCTCCGCGTAATGTTTAGGGGCGTGAAAATATAAAGTCGATGTCCCATCAATAACAGGCCGGCATGACTCTACAAATACTCATTCGTGGACGTTTTTCAAGTTTACTGCAACAATGGAGCCGCGAACTTCACATACTTTTGAAAATCCAGCGTTTAGTTGATCTTGGTAAGCACTCATTGCCACGGTTGTAAACACAACACCGTTCTTCTTCTCAAATGAGTTTGGAGTTGCTGTATTTGTTTCCAGGTGGACCGTTAAAGAACGCAACACACGTGTCTCGTGGACAGACGAATCAGGATAGAATGCAACCAATCAGATGACGACTTCGAAACTCCTGAAGTGTTTCCAGATAAGTGTGCCATTTGCATCATACGTTCAGCCAATGGTCTGTTTTCCCCATAGGGATTTTTTAAAAAGTATTTGTTAAGAGTTATGAACCAAACCAACCAGCTATCGGGTGAATCATCATTATAAATAATTACAAACTTTGACTTTGAAAAAAAAATTTAAATATGAAAGTCGGATTTGAATGTGGACTGATGGATTCAACAGAAGCATGTACCATTGATTGACAGTCTTGGAGCTCACAGCAGGTCTGTTTTGAATGATTATAAGATATTTTTAAAGGGGACCTATTATGCCCAATTTTACAAGATATGAGTCTCAGATATACCCAGAATGTGTCTGAAGTTTCAGTTTAAAATACCTCACAGATCATTTAAAAAGCCATGTTGTAAATACCCATTTCTGACTACAGTCAAGAACAGACTGTTTTTGTGTATGTAAATGAGATGCAAATGAGCTGATGTGCCGCCCCTCTCTACACAGTTCCTGCGAATCCTGCCTCAATCGGATTCTTCTAATGGATCGTTTTCTGAGCACACTTATCTGAAGCACACTCACACAGACAACTGGCTTTCAGAAGTCTCACGGGTAACTTCTCTTTCACATTTTTTGTTGTGAAAACATGCAGATTAAGGGCGGTAAATTTCACGTTTTCTGGGTTGGTAGATGCACCGGGGGCCGATTACAGCACTTAAACATGGAAGAAGTCTGATTTTCATGATATGGGAAAATGAATGGGAGTTTTACTATTGCACTTTATCGTGGCAAAAGGGGAGAGTATTGTATATATTTAAATAGTTGCTAACTGAAAATAGTCATCATGACAGCTTGAGGCCTTTTTTGTGACACTGCAAAGCAAGTCTAAAGAAAGACACACAAAGATTTAAGTTGCTCCTCCTTCATCTCTCCTTTTCTCCTCCATCTGCCATCTTTCCCTCTCTTCGTCCTGCCAGTCTGTATTTGGAAATCCTCCTCTGTCCCAAGGCAGTGTTTTATTTCCTTCCCAACTCATGGTCCATTTCTCCTAACCACACCTCCTCGCTCTCATTTTCCACGAGTTCCTCTATGAGTTCATGTGCTCCACCTGGATGGCAGAGGTGGAGACGGTGAGGCAGAGGTCTTTATGGGCCGTCAGGTCGGCCACGCTGACAGGCTTGTACTGGATCTCTCCAGCCGACACGGTCTTGTACTGATGCAGGTCGAAAGGGCAGGGTATTCCCTCCGTAACAGAGTAACTGGTTGGCGGATTGGGATTGGGCTGGTTCTGCACTTGTGCCGCTGTTCCCGCCCCGGCTGTCGCAGCTCCGGCACCCCTACCTCGCCCACGACCCCTGCCGCTTCCTCCGCCCGAGGACTGAGCTGGGTTCTGGCCCTGCTGGGCTTGCTGGGCAGCCACTGCGGCCGCTACCGTCAGAGGGTCTGGGTTGTGTTTTCGCATGTGTTTCATCAGGTATGTCTCCTAGAAAAGAAACAAAAATAGAAAAATGCGTCAACTTCTAACATCTCTGACAAACTCCTTTTTATAATAGTAGGAGAATGAAACAGAAGAATAACAAGATAATGAAGGATTCAGGCATTGTGGGAGGGATCTTACAGATGTGTATGCGCGGTTGCAGAGGCCACAGGAGTAGAGTTTGGCGTGTTTCACCGTATGCGTAGACAAGTGAACCTCCAAGCTGGTCGCATCTGTGTACCCACGGTTACAATTGTGACATTTGTATGGCTTGTCCTTGTTGTGCTGTCTTCGATGAGACTGAAAAAAAAACAGTCTGAATTAATAAACAACACTTGCAAAAGTATGTTTGAAAATTATTTGTCAGTATAATTCAGTTTAGTGTCAGTTAGGAATGGGATTCATAAGGAGTGCAATGCAAATGCAATGCATTTACTGCCCTCTGTTGCCAAATTATGAGAATTTCAGATTTGACAAATCAGAAAAAAAAATTTAATCCAATTCTTGAGAAAGGCATGTTTTCAAACCTAATGACATAAATGCAATCCAATTTTTGCTCCCAACTGCACTACGGTTCAAACGTTTGGGGTCAGTAAGTTTGTTTTTCTTTGAAAGAAATAATTGAAATATTACTTTTATAATAGATAGATGTACTTTTTTGGGCTTCAAATTTTGGGCAGCCATTCACTGCCATTATAAAGCTTGGAAGAGCCAGGATATTTATTAATATAACTGATTGTTTTCACGTAGGATGGGTTAATTTTCATTTTTGGGTGAACTATCCCTTTAAGTCTCAAATGACAAAATAGTCAGATAATGCAGCAACCACTCATACTGATTCATAACAATTGTAGAGTCACTAAAACAAAGCGAAGAGTCAATCATTTTGGAATTGAAGTGGACTTGTATATGCATATAGCCTTCTTAAATGGTAATTAAAAAAGAAATCTGTGTACTTTCAGTCTGCAATGGAGCCAAAGCTCATGAAAAATCATTCGTTGTAGTATTTTATTAAAAACAAACTTCAAAACCCTAGTGTCAGATTAAGCTGATCAGATACAAGTTTCTTGAATCAAAGGTTTCAGTCTCTTATGCATAAAGCTGAAATGTATGAAAGCATCAATAAATCAGCTGAAGATGGTTACCTGGAGGTTGGATAGTTGGGTGAAAGCTTTCTCACAGCCGGGATGGACACACTTGTACGGCCGATCACCAGTGTGAATCCTTCAAAAAACAAAACACAAACAAAAAAAGGATCTAAATTTCAAGTTCACATGAATACATTCTACATTCTGTCTAAAATACCACAGGAGTTTCCGGGAAGCCTACACAATCCTCACAACTACAGCATGACAGATGACAGACAACAGAGGAGGAAGGAAAGAGGAAAAGGATGCAAGGAGCTGGATATGGTCCAGTACTGTTTCTATCTCTCCCTGTCTGTTACCTGTTATGCTGCTGTAAGTGACTGAGCTGCCTGAAGGTTTTCTGGCAGTAGGAGCAGGTGTAGGGTTTGGCCCCGCTGTGGATGCGGATGTGCTGGGACAGGTAGCTGGAGTTGGCAAACGATTTGGAGCAGTGAGGACACTTGTGCGGTTTGCCCTCTGTGTGGTTTCTAACAAGGGGTAAAGGGAAGGGGATGAAAAGAGAGAAAAAAACAGAGAGAGATTTACCAAAAAAAAAAAAAAATCAATACATGACCCCTCTATGTGGATCAAATCATGATTGTATCATAAAATGTGCTGTATGTTTCATGCTTTTAGCAATGTGACGGTGCACTTTGTAGTGTCTGGGTTATGAAACGCAGCACACAAAAAACACTCCTCTCTCTCTCTCATTCTCTCTCTCACCAGCATCCTTTTCCCCTCCATAACTATAGGAACCATCCCAGAGCCTTTAAACCACAGCAGAGTTAAGCATATGAAACCGATATGATGAAGATAAAGTGAGACGGAATTAAATTAAAGACTCATTCTTGTCCAAGTTAACAGCATAAAAATGACATGGAAATGAGAGGAAAAAGCATGACACAAGCCAAATGATGTAGAGAAGAAACACAGCAATACAGAAGCAAGCAAAGATGAAATGACATGGGTTTTCAATATAGTTCCCATTCGTTTTTACAAACTAAAGGGACTGCTGCCCCCAATAGTCGTCTAAATCTTAGTCGATAAGAGGAGACTTGGTCGATACAATTTTAATAAGTCGGTAAATCGCAGAAAAAAATTATTTGTCCATTTGTCGTCTGCTTGTGCTTTCAAACGCTCTGGTTTAAAAACACTTTCAAACGCCCCCGTGCATTGATCATTGTAGCCAATCACAGGCACATCCGAAGAGCGCATGAGCACAATGGCCAGTCAGAGGTGTTTACGAATCCAGCTCAACAGCGCTCAAAGCATCACATTTTTAAAATGCCAGTACCGACTTGGTATCGCGGTCGGTGCTTTTGACAACATTACTGTAGTCACATAGTGACAGATCGTAACCACGGCTGGTCTATGCGGTAACATGCCTGTCAAGATATTTTGAAGAATATGGATAACTAAATTTTTGATGGGAACCATTTACTTTTTTTTTTCTTCCCATACTATAGAAGTGAATGGGTTTCAACTGTTTGGTTACCCATATTCTTCAAAATATCTTAGTATTCAGCAGAACACACAAATTAATTAAGGTTTTAAACAACGTGAGGGTGAGTAAATGATGACTGAATTTTCATTTTTGAGTGAACTCTCACTTTAACGTTAAGTCTAGTTATCCAATCACAGCCTCTGCTGAGGCAAAGTCATTTGAGTTTTTTTATATATAAAAAACTCACTAGGCTTTAAAACATGAAATAAAAAAAACTTTTCAAAAAAGCATAATGAAGAATAGTGTCAACATAAATGGCAACAGGACATTGACAAACCTAAAGAGTACCAAATGAAGAGAATAAAACAAAAGACAGTCATTGTGGTGTGAAATAAGACATGCAGATGAGATTAGCATGAGCCAAAAAAGACATGCTTCTGTCTTTAGATAATATAATATTATCCTGTTTAAATTGGATGGCGTTTTTAAACAGGAGTGTATGCAAGCTTAATGTCAAAGCATCAGGGTAGGAAAGGTGCAAGGAGGTATAAAGAGAAAGAGAGGATGGATAAAGTAAAAGATAAACATGCTTATCCTAATCAAAAGCACAACTAGGCCAAATAAACAATGCCCGGAAAGATGTGGGTCCATCCTGTAGCAGGTGTAGTAATACATCCTTTAGCAAGGTACACACACACACACACACACACACACACACACACACACACACACACACACACGTACCGTGTATGTTGCTGTAGGTGGCTGAGCTGTCTGAAGGTTTTCTGGCAGTAGGAGCAGGTGTAGGGTTTGGCGCCGCTGTGGATGCGGATGTGCTGCGCCAGGTAGCTGGAGTTGGCGAAGGATTTAGAGCAGTGGGGACACTTGTGCGGCTTCGCCTCTGTGTGTGACTTGGCATGAATCTGCATGTCTGATTTGCTGAAGAACGTCACCGCACACATCCGGCACCTACAGAGAAAAAACAGCAATGCATTTGTGGAAATCCTCACAAAATCAACATTTTACAAACACTAAAATAGCCATCAAGGCTATCCATCTGTGAAGGAAATGTTTTATGTAATGGCCTCAGAATGAGGCAAAAGGGTATTTCAGCATGGAATGTGCAGAAACGTACAGACTAAGGATGCTCAGATCAAAGACCATGTATATCTACATACATCACCTAATCGAAGAATTGTTGCTCTGTTTTTGAAGTCCATAAAAATGCATCTGTCTGTCAAATAACGTGCTCCACACAGCTCTGGGGGTTAATAAAGGCCTTCTGAAGCAAATCGATGCGTTTGTATAACAAAAATATCTATATTTAAATAGGGCTGGGCACCGAACGGCAATACTTTTATGGTATCGAACGAAAAACTCAGATATGAGTATCGAAAAATTATTTATTTTTCAGTGCCAAATTTGGGTTCCAAAAGCCAAGCGGCTGTGTCTGTGTGAACCTGTAGCACACTTGCATGTAAGGACCTAAAGCACCAGCGATTGGCTGTCCACCACCACGTGACGGGGAGGATTTCTGAAGATACTGGCAGTCACACAAAACAAGTGTAGTTGTTTTTTCTCATGTGTTCTACCGCGACGTTTTACAATGCCAAAGAGGTCTAAAGTGTGGCTACACTTTATAAAAGTGGATGCAGAGTCAGCAAAGTGCAACATGTATGCGATAAGAGTATTGCAACCAAAGGCGGCAATACCACCAATTTAATGAAGCACTTGACCATGCACGGGATCAGTATTAAGGCAGAAAGTTGCACGGTATTCGACTTTAAAAATGTGCATTCCTTTGCATTTTAGTTGGTTCAATATTAGCCTGTACAAAATGTAATTTGTTTATTTATTTATTATTTATAATATGTTTATGTTGTGGCAAAAAGGCATCTCTTTTTTTGTTAATTTTGGCCAAGTTAGGATTGATACCAATCCTCCTGAATGTCTGCTGGTGCACCCCTATCCAAAAAGCACAACCAGTTTTATTAATAATGTTACCCTGAGTGAGAAGTGTTACCAGAATTTGTTTTAATTAAGGTGAAAAATAAAAGTTTTGTGTTTAATATATTTTTGTTGATGTTGAAATGGATTTTTAAACATATGGTATCGAAAAAAGTATCGTTAGGAACCGGTATCGAAACTGAGGTATTGAAATTGGCACCGGATCGAAAGATTTTGAACAATACCCAGCCCTATATTTAAAACTTTTTAAAGTAAAGTTCCGGCCAATCGCCTTCCGTGGAAAAGTGTTGAAAGAGTTTAAGATGCGTACGCGACGTCTAACGAGGTTAACTGGTAGCGTAAGCCTTTGAACTGCAGAGGCACTTTCAACACTTTTTCCATAAACTGAATACGGAAAAGACGATCGGCCAAAACTTTACTTAAGTTTTAAATATGGATATTTTTCACTTCAGAAGGCATTTAATAACCTCCCGGAGACGTGTGGAGCACGTTATTTGACGGACAGATGTATTTTTATGGACTTTAAAAACAGAGCAACAATCCCTGCCATTATAATGCTTGGATTAGCCAGGACTTTTTTTTTATATAACTCTGCTTTTATTCGTCTGAAAGAAGAATGTCATATACACCTAGAATGACTTGAGGGTGAGTAAATCATGGGCTAAATTTCATTTTTGTGACATAGATTTTTAGGCTGTAATTGCTAGTATTAATGACCCGTTGTCTGACCAGCGTACACCTGAGAAGGACGGTGAGAGTGTATAGATGCTAAAGACCTGGTGCTCACATGTGGTTTAAGGTAGTGATAGTAGCTTCTTGATGGGACACAGTCACCATACTTCAGGAGTGGAATTACCCTGTGATACTGTAGTATTATATTGGGGACTGGAATTACCCAGTGGTACTGCAGTATTGTAATTTGTAATTGTAATAAAATTATAATTATGGCTTCTTGTTTTTCAGTATCCAAAAAAGAAACCTGAATTACATGAAATGTCATGTTAAATTTACTACAGTTTTTTACCATATAGATCATTAATATGGCATTTTACAGCCTTTTGCCATTAAAATGACAATAATTTTTATAGTCTGCTAAGTACACACTAAAGTTAATCACATTGAATAATAGAGGATTAAATTAAAACCACAAAATAATTGGTTTTCAATTTGTTCTTTTCCAAGGTAAAGGCAATAATTGAAGGAAAATTACCATATTTTTCAGTAATTCCCTGTTTAAACTAAAATACTCCTTAACCAATAATAGGTACCTGTAGGACTTGTTCCCATCTTTGCTTTGATGATCATCCTCATCGTTCGAGAGGTCGTACGGGTCATTTGTGTTGTGCTGTAAGAGAGAAAAATGCAGTGAGCAGCAATGTTCCTCTGTTACTACAGGCGCGTCAAAGACACTTGTGATGTTGCGGTCACAAGAGAAAGAATAAAATGCCGCGCAGACGACAGACGAAATTTGGGGAGAAATCCATTTGATTGTAGTTTAAATGAGAAATAATTGCAGTGCTCTGTTCAACCGCTATAGAGTTAGTAGCGCTATACAAGTCTGGTATAAAGAATGTTTTTGCTCAGGTGACCAAAATGTCCGCCCAATAGAGCAAAATTTTGCTCAGCAAGAAAAAAAATTAGAGGGAACATTGGTGAGCAGCTTAAGATAAGTTAACTTTTACTTTTTAATCAGTCAACACCTTTAGTAAGGAAGCATGTTTTGAGTCTTTTAAACAAATAATAACACTACAATAATAAACGTGGTCTATTTCTCACTATTTTAAGGTTTTTAAAGTAAGAATTTGACCTCTTTTCATAGTTAAAGGTAAAATGATGACATCTCAGCAACATCTCACCTGTCCCCCTGCGGCCAGGTGAGCAAGAATCAGCGCATCACTTCCTGTAGCGAGTGCGTGGGCTGAAACAGGACCTGCTCTTTGCATCATGGACTTCTTCTTTCTCCCCCGTTTTGCGGGAACTGGCATGACTACAGCGGGTGGGATACTTCCGTCCTCTTTCTTGTCTGCTCATGTCAGGAGGGCAAAGAAATGAAAGAGTAATGTAATATTGATAATAAAACTTAATATGCATAATTTCGTCCTGTTACTGCATTCAGAAGATAAAGGCAATGAGGCGTTTTAAACTTGTGACAGAAGCTCTTCACTTCACTTTTAAATGGTCTGACATGACCTACAATCTGACATTTGGTCAATAATTTAGTAAACCTTTCAGATACATTTCAATACAACTGACCTAGATGTGTG
The DNA here is from genome assembly GCA_023029165.1 of Gobiocypris rarus. Classification (NCBI taxonomy): domain Eukaryota; kingdom Metazoa; phylum Chordata; class Actinopteri; order Cypriniformes; family Gobionidae; genus Gobiocypris; species Gobiocypris rarus. The sequence continues at coordinate 31,597,200 of CM040919.1, read as the reverse complement.
CTAAAACCTTATGCAACGTTGTAATGCCCCACTTTTTAAAGGTCTACCTTGGCAAAACATTGTGGTTACCCAAACCAATGATCTTAGTATGCCCCATTTCTGACCCAATTTTAAAGCTAAATGATTGTATTACATGACATAATGTTGTTCTTATATGAATTAAAATAACTGAAATCTTACCACAGCAAGTGGTTGCTGACAGGATATGTAAATATTATTCTAAGTCAATAGCCTTCACATTGCTAATCTTCTGTCATCATCTACTCGCCCTCATGTTGTTCCAAACCTGTATGAGTTTCTTTCTTCTGTTGAACACAATAGAAGATATTTTGACAAATGTTGGTAAAAAATACTATGGAAGTCACTGGGGCAGTCAACTGTCTGGTTACCAACAGAAGAAAGAAACTTATACAGGTTTGGAACAACATGAGGGCGAGTAAATAATCATAAATCATCATTTTTGGGTGAATTATCCCTTTAAAACCACTAAATGAATACAAGGGGTAAATAATCAGTACTTTTATTTCAATAATGATGTGAGTGTCATTGACGGCACGTTTCTGGTAGAGATGTACATGTGCTATTATACTTACAGTGGCTGTGGAGATAGAGGGAAGGGGGCCGGACAGCCTCTGACAGGAAAAAGCAGAACATACTCAACATATAGAGCTCGCTGTCCCTCCCTCTCTCCAACAATCATCCATCCCTTCTCACTACCTCCCACAGTCACTCTCACTTTCACTTCCAACAGCTTCTTTGGCTCTGAGAACGGCTGAGTAAGCAAGCATACGTGTTTGTGTGTCTGGTGTGTTAGACAGTGAAAGTGAAAGAAAAACAATTATAGGATATCTGCAGGTATCAGCACTTCTAATTTAATACTTATTAATACCATTTTTTAAGACCTTTATTTAATTTAAGACCTGCACATCACTTCTATCGACGATATGAAATCACTCAGCTCAACAGAGATATACGATTGAGCCATGGACGTTTAACAATATCACGGTAAAGGTCTAAACAGGTATCTAAGGAGACCATTGCAAATATAATTTTGGCATCACCATTTGCTCCAAAGGTGAAAGAAAAAAAATCCATGATTACCTGCTTATGACTTTCCAATAGATGAAAAAGATATAGAGAGATGGATCATGACAGTCAGACAGAAAGATGTTACATTTACTATCACTCCTTCAGCTAGGCCTGTCGCAATAATCAATATATCGCACAATATATGTACATGACCTCAATAATTTTTTGATGCAATATATCGCCCATTGTGTTGACGTGATAATGAATGTCACCAACAATTTACTCAATTGTGCTGTCATCATGTATGTTTTCCGTGAGTGTGGTTCTCGGGTAGTTCCTTCATACACAGAGCGGTTATCGACAGGTGAAAAAGGCACCATTTGAGGCGTTATAGTGTTTTCCTGACAACTACTGACAGTTTGGAAGAATAAGCCCAAATGGACTTGATTTCAAAGCCGCAATCCCTGTTCCGGTGCACATATAAATGTCAACGCAGAATGACGAGTGTTAAAGCCGTGTTTATTAACTATTTATTAATTTTTTTTATTTTTATTTAGGACAATATATTTTTTACCCTTAATTTCGATGATCTAAAGAATTAAAAGGTTGTCATTTGAAGGTCTACTTGCATTATTATGCTGTTACATTAGGATTATATATTCAGTGGCATAAAATAGTCTTAAAATGACAATAATATCGTTTATCGCAATTATTTCGGGGACGATATATATCGCAAAACAAAAAGTAGTAATCGTGACAGGCCTACCTTCAGCAGCTGTATTTTAACACCTTCATACTTTTTTTGGTGATTTAATGTCAAGGTACTATAAAACAATATTTAGTATTATAAATATACATGGTTATTTTAAAGAAAAATATTTATATTTAAAAATATTTTGTAATATTAATACTGCACTGAAAATATATAATAAATAATAATAATAAATGTTTATTTAAGGAATACAAATAGTAATATAACAAAATTGATAAATATTAGATTGTGCATCTGATTTTCTCCGTACTGCTTACAGTCACTTAAGGCATAACCACCTGTGTTTATGTTACTCATCAAGTTGGGCATTTTGACACATAAGTGTGTATATTTAATCGGTAATGTGCAGGAGATTGTGCACGCGTGGAGGGCTGTCTATCAGCGTGTGAGTGATGAATTCAGTTCTCTTGTGCAGTGGATTGCACTTTTAATAACTACAAATAAAAGTCCATTAGTAATTTTCTTGAAAATGCTGGAAACTGTTGGGGTTTTTTTTTGCTGTATGGACATTATACTTTTATTCAGAAAGGATGCATTAATTTGGTGAAAAGATTCACCAGATTCAGTGAAAAAATTTCTATTTCACTGAAAATTCAGCTTCGCATCACAGGAATAAATTACATTTTAAAATAAATACAAATTGAAAACTAATTTAAAATATAATAATATTTTGCAATATTACTGTGACCAAATAAATAAGAGATTTATATGTATATGTCTGCGTGTATGCATGTACAAAAAATATTATGCTACAATGAATAAAATACAAATGTAATGCTATTTATTGAAGTTCTAGACATAATAACAGTTGTATTTCTAACATTCTACTTTTGGTTTTACCACCATTCATTTATATTTAAAGGTGGATATAATGGAACAGTCCATTAAATTCTTTACCTGTGTTTGTTGGGTGCAGAGCGGACACAATCATGGTCGTTGTTGGCGGCCCAGAAACAAAAGACTGAGAGGAGGCTGGAGGAGAGACCAGTGTGCCCTGAGGAGTCGTGATCACTAACCCCGCTGAGAGACATAAACGAAATACATGATTTTGACCAATTTTGAAGACATTATTCACATGTGATTTCTGTAACTTTTAGTTAATCTCTTCAGTTTGAGATAATGGAACACCCACCTGCCGTCATGATGCCAGTAGATGGTACGGGCACCACTGTGATGTTCTGGGACGTGTGAGGTGGGTGCAGGTGTGCTCCCATTTGCGCCCCTGCTGTCCCGCCCCCTCCTCCACCACCACCACCACCCTCTTGCTTTGGCACCCTCCCGACGGTTCCCGTGTCCATGGCGACCGAGCCTGGCACCGTCAGCACCGCAGTAGGGTAGTGCGCCGCAGACGAGTGCGGAAAAGAAGCGCCCTTGTCCGGCCCCAGCTGTTCTTTCATCTTGTTCAGAAACATGGCGTTCTCGATCTAAAATCGCAGGGGGAATGAATGGGAAAAAACAAGGGGAAAAAAGGGATGGAGGAAAGAGAAAAGGACGATGGATTGAGAGATAAACGCAGATGAAGGATGAAGGGGGGAAAAGGAGAGAGCAGCGAGGGAAGGGTTACTTTTTCTTAATGCTTGTGCAGGGCTTCCAGTGTGTAACTTTCACATGGATCAGTGCGAGGCTGGTGTTAGCCATCCCAGACTGGTATGCTTGTTTTGCTTTTTTGATTTACTAAATTGTGCTCAATAAGCATGGTGTGTCTGTTAAAGACACAACGATGTACTGTACAAGAGAGTCCAATAATAAGGTGTCTACCTGTCCTTGCACTGTTGGTACGGGAGACCAAAAGTATGATGAGTTGAAATGGGAATCTTCCATTATTTCTGCAATTAAAAAGCAACATAACTTGTAAAACACCCACTCTGCCTTTGGCAACAGTTGTGAAATGACACCTCGCCCTTTTGTTTCTCGTGTGGCCTGAGGATTTAGTCACTCACTTGGACAAGACGTATTCATTTTGGCACCCAAGTACCTTGCATAACATTTATTTTCTGAATTTCTTTCTTTGAAACATTTGTCAAATGTCATGCATTTTTATTCTATAGACTTTTTTTTATCTTTAGGCAAAAGACAAAGGAGCATATTTCCAGTGGACGACACTGTGCTTGGCAAAGAGGCGTGTTGGGTTAGGAATCATGATACATGCACAAGCCAATGTGTAAAAAGTAACGGATAACAAAAACTTCTTTTTTTTTTTAAATGCATGCATGCCCACTCAGCCTGCATATTACCTCCCTGAAGGAAAAACAGCTTGAACCAGGCAACCAGTCTAAGATGGTTTGTTGGTCCTCAGTCAAGCCAAGCTGTTGCTCAGCTGGTTTAAAGTCAGCATGAAATGGATTTGCCCTTGGCTTTTCTTCCCTATTGTAATGTATATCCGAGTGAAACAGCTTCTCAAACAAGAGAAAAAGGAAGGACAGGACTTGATTTAAAACATGGGGAACTGATTGGATGTTTGTGGTTTGCTAAAGCTATGATGTCATGTGATGTCATGTCATCAGATAAGAGATCTTAAATCACATACTGTCTTGAATAGGTATTTATTTTGAATAACTAATTACTTTGCGACTGCTAAAAAAGTATGTTCTATATAGTATGAACGTGTGTAGTATGAGTGTAATCTAGATGTACTACATTTGCCATGTTGTCATAACCACATGACCTACCAGCCCGTTTCACACACACTCCGTCTGCAGAGCGTACGCGGTGCATATTTTTTTCCGTACCCATGTTAACGGATTACAGCTTTCACACTGCACGCGGATGCTGTCCGTCAGTCCATTACAGGTGCAGTGCGGCGATCGTTTCTGTACCGAGTCTATTTTTTGCTGTGCTGCACTGCTGGATTAAAGTGACAGAACATTGTTCGCATTAAAATAAACATGTACTGATGCGAAAATCATAGTAATTTCACCACAGATGCATATAATTTAAAGTCTACTTGTTACTAAGTCTACACATGGCTTTTTTTTTCTTTCTCTTTTTTGGGGTAAAGCAAGGAATGGGAACGACACCTTACCTGACATTTTGGTTAAAAAAAATTGACATAATTGATAGCACTCGTCCTTTCTTAGAGATGAAAAAATAAAGTGCTTTATGACCTGCAGGATTCCTTTTAAAAGGATTCCTTTTAAAACGAAAGAAAAGACGAGAGTCGGTTGTTTTTGAATAGCCTATTGTAAGTTTCTAATTTAAAATGTTTGTGATTTTAGGCTATAACCTATGTTTAAATCTAAAGTACTAGGCTATATAAATATGAATTAATGAATTGAACATTTAAATGTAGTGTGTTAAAACCTGAAATCCATGAAAGTGTAAACAAAGAGAATTGCAATTCTGGTGAGCCATGCTCAGTAACAACTTTTGGATTTGAAATAAAAAATAATTAATAAATGCTGTGTTTGTGGTATACAACAGCGGATCAGTTGCGCACTGCAAACGCAGCATATGTGAAAGCACAACAGCTCGTGCTGCTCCGGCACCGAATACGCACCGCAGACGGAGTATGTGTGAAACAGGCGTCAGTTACGTCTCTCCACTGCCATTCAAAAATCCTCTCTCGTGGCCTCATGGGTGGCAAAAAGAAATGTGGGTAGGTCTTCCCCTAGAAAAAGTTTAATACAGATCAGTGAGTAGATGACATGCAAAAAGCCCACCTCGTTTACAAAACGTCTGGTTGGGCCAGACAAAATTACAGAAGACACCGAATTATTTACAGAGGTAATAATGTAGGCAGAAAGTTGACGCAAATCGACCCAAGGTTCGAATCCGCCTTTTGCTGACTTCGCTCTAATTCCTTTTCCCATCAAAAATAGTGAAATAAAATGTCCAACGTCTGTTAATAAATAAAGTGTTTATCGGTTATGGGGTACGTGAACAGTAGGGATGCCACAATTCTCAATATAATATTGAACCGTTCGGTACGGCATTCACGGTTCAATACGCGCTTGTGAATTGTTTTTTCCGGTTTCGCATTTGATTAATTATTTTTCCACACATTCTATAATTTGCCTCCATCCCAACATACTGAACAGCGCGACATACATTCACATCACAGGTTAGTGGTAGAGTTATACTCACGGGACACTATAGTTATTCACAATCACCAAAGTTCATCATATGCATGCGTTTTAAAGCCTTGCCGGTTTCATTCGCGTCCACTGTTTTAACATGCACTTTTCAGAGCGCGAGCACTAAACGCCTGTCAAACACGTGATTACTGGGTTAAGTCGTCTTACTGTCAAATACACACAAGGTTAACATAAACACAGTCGGTTATGCCTAAAGTGAAAGTAAAATCGCAATCGTGTCTGTATATTAAATGCACGCAGGTCTTAAATTGACAACAGGGCAGGACAGTTCACCTCTAAAATGAGGTCATTATTTACTCACTCTAATGTTGTTTCAAACCTGTATTCATTTCTTGATGACAGAATTTTCATTTTTGAGTGAAATATCCCTTTAATGGTAATACAATAACAAAAGAAAAAGAGAAAATCACCCACTGCTCGACTGAAAAACTAATACAGTAGCTTTAATAAGAATCAATGTATATTTTATAATGAAGTCTATGTAGTGTTTTATTTTTACATTTATTCATTCAATTTCATACTTAAATGCTGCTGTACAGCTCTAAGCTGCCAGTGTATATATATATATATATATATATATATATATATATTATTATTATTTTTTTAATATATTATCCAATACACTAGGAATGTGTAAAAAGTTTTTTTAGTAAAGTTAAGTTTAAGTAAAACTTGCTGTTCCTATCGCCTAAGAATAGAATAACAAAAAATGTAAGTGACAAGCCATCAGAACCGAACCGAACCGAACTGAAAACCGTGGTTAAAAACCGAGGTATGTATTGAACAGTGGACTAACTGTATTGTTGCATCCCTAGTGAACAGACATGCGCTGAGTTTCAAGATTGTTTAAATGGCTGAAATAAGGTCTGTGGTGAACACAAGCTCAAGACACTTTCATGTTTTATTCTATGATATAAAACACATCAGCATTACCCCACTCGTGATTTTTTTAAGCTGTTACGTGTCTTAAAAAAAGCGGTTGCTAACAAGTGGCTGAATGGGTTTACAGAGGCTGTTGAGGAGTTTAAACGGCATCACACCAAAAATGTAAACTCAAGTCTGCTTTTACAGCCTCATTACGCTCATAATTGTGCTCTTATGAAGAAGTCTAGAAAAGATTTTGAGATAAAAACTGAAAGAGTTGTGGAAAGCTTCCTTATGGTGACATGACTGGTGTAGATAATTTATAGCCTACCTTTAGCTGTTTACTTCTGGCGACTGCATTTAGGATTCAAAATTAATAAAAGTTTTGTTCATCTGTGATAATTATCTTGATGGAAAAAACGTGTAAGTATCATAAACTTTTGTTGATCACAGAGCTTGTTTTTAGTGCTAATCCAAGTCTATGGGAAAATCCTATTGGGTTTTTCTTCTCGAGGGAACCAGTGTGATGCTAACTGCTGGTTGGCCTACCAAGTGTTGTCATACCTGCACCACTCTATATCATTGGTCTTTAGAAGTGGGTGGGTCTTGTCCCACCCGCATACAATGGTTCCGATGCCCATGTGTGGCCTCATGAGATAGTAAAGTGTCCATTATATGCATACTTTTTGCCTACTCTTTTATGAGTACCGGACATCTGAATTCGGACAATTATTTTGTCACATACTGTTTTTCGCCCACTACATAGTAGGGAAGAATGCGATTTTTGGATGCAGCTGAGATGTCGCTGCAGTTGGGGGTGGGTGGGAGGAGGATTGATTAAAGATAAACAAGACACATAAGTTAAAAAAATTATGTGGACAGATAAATCTTTTATAATAAATACTGCAGTGTTCCATTAAAATGTTTGAATGATTTCATGGTTTAAAAAGTGTCTGCAAATTAGTCTACCAGTTCAACCCAGTCAAGTCCATACCGGATTATGGCAAAAAAATGTAAGGGCGGGGTATTTTAAGATGTGGGTGTTGCACTCAAAAGTAGAGGCAGATGAACATGATCTTGAAGGGGCGGAGTTTAAGCAAATTAAATGATTGGAGAAGTCCTGCATACATCACCAGAGAGAAGCCTGTTGTTTTCACTGGAAATCATTAAACATTACTAGGACACATGCACTGATGAATTGTTCACAATAAAATCTATCACATGCATTTAGAGAATAGGGTGAATTTTCATTTCAACAGAGAATAATGACCAAGCTGGGAGACCAGCGACCCAGGCTGGTTTAAACTTTTCAGCAGAGCTAAATTTGAGATTTTTTTTTAAATAAAAGTTGTCAAACAAAGAGGCAAAATAAAAGTATAACACAGAGTTGTTTGATATTTGATTCTCTTTACAAACCCCCACACACACAATGTGTTGTTATCTGTTGCAACTGCACCGCAAATTGTTTAATTGCACGAGAGATGCAGAACTTGCATTGAGAATCGCGCACTATAAATAGGCATCAAAACAAAAGCAGCGATCCTGCGCCAAATCCATCTCCGACGCTGATCGTAAGAAAACCAGATCAAATGTGCAGACCTCCAAGTCAACTTTTGTGCATCTGACCGTCTTTCACTTCATATGCATACCAAAATAAAACCAAGGGAGGCGAAGAATGTCGCGTTTTATTCGTTTTGTAAGGGTTGCATGCGTGTTTTGCTGCAATGACAGTTCATTTTGCATGTTTATATCTAGTGGGACAAGGTTAATGACATATGCATGAACAATCTAAAGGAAATGAAGCTGGAAAGGCACAAAACAGTCTATTAATGATATCAAGGCTTCCTCAATCAGCCTCCATTAAAATGTCAGCTTTTGTTATGCACGCAAAGAAAGAAGCACTATCCAAAAGCTATGCAACATGTAAACTTCCGCTTGCAAACAATAATGCCCCTATGGCTCCATCCCTCTCTCGGTTAGTCTCACTGAGAAAATAAAAAAGAAAAAAAACTCGAGGATAAAAAAAAACGAAGAGAGGAAAAAAACGTCGACGCCAATGCGAGAGAGACGCAGCTTCATGCAGACTTCCGGCTGGCGAGACAGGGGGAGAAGCGCCCGCGTGAGTTGCTCAAATTTGGAGAAATAATTCACAATTGACTCATAACTCTGTGTTAATTACCGGTGCTGGCGATTCCCTTTCAACCCCCAGGGCTCCTCCGGGCCGGGACAGTTCGGAAACTTCGTCCAAATCCGCCCGAACCCCTTGGATTCACCGATTTTTTTCCCTCAAATTTTTTTCTATTTTTTTCTCTCGCGAAGGGTTGTCCGACTCCGCTCGACTACACTTCCTGTGAATGAGGTCAAAATTACAAAAAGCTTACCGCCAAATTCACTTCCGCCATGTGAGGTCGTTTATTTTATTTTATTTTATTTTTTGGCAAAATTGTTAAAAATCACGATCTATTTGACACGATGTACATATCATGCATCTTAATAAGTATTATTATGTGAAGAAATGTGAACACGTTGCCACCTTTTCCACGAATTTGCGGTCAATATGTAAATTAAATGTATATGAAATATGAACACTTGTACATGTATGGTGCATTGTCATTGTACATTTCTTTTTTGAAACATTTCGTGTTTTATAGCTATATATTTGTAATACAGCCTGTTCTTTTACGTATGTGAGTACGTATTCTTTACATAATGTATTTATTATTAATTCTTGTATAAAAAGATGTTTACTTACATTTAATTGTCAATAAGTACTGTTATTGTTTGCACATTTGACAAATAAACATGTACAAAATAAAACTGCACAAAACAAAACGGTATGGTCCTCTCAAAACAAAAATGTGCCCGTGAAAAGCATGTGGGCGGGGTTATTGTATGCTTTGTATTGATTGGTTCTGAGTCGACCAATGACGGATCAGCGGGAAAAGCAACTACACACACACAATTTCAATTTGAAATCCAAACGGCTACGAGAGATTATTACTGTGTGCGCTGGGGTGTGTTTTCAGCAATTGTAATCAGCTCGGTATATAAAAGGTTTGTGGCTTTAATATATATGTATATATATATACACGCCTCAACTGTGAGTATGATAATTTACGTTTTTTTTATGTTAACGTGACGAATAAAGTTTATTGTATAAATATGCGCGGTTTTCTGTAGAGTTACACGAATGACGTCGGCTTGGCTGCGATGTTTTTAACCAATGTTTGTTTACGTTAATTCACATTAAACCTGTTTATAAGTCATTTATAGGTTGTTGATTTCAATCTGCTCTTAATGGAAAAATTTACCTTTTTGAGTAACGTTAACTAACCTTTTTAATGTTTTGGGCTTTGTGTTTATTTTGGGCTTTACTTCAAGAAGAACTGAATAAGATCCATGAACAAAGAGGTGAGATTATAAACATTAAAGTGCATTAGGAGATACAGGCTTGGATTTATAGTTTAAAATCAACTTGCATGCATACAGAGCCTAACCTACTTGTCATTGCTGTTCGGTTTAGTAGATGTAAGTTAAGTTAACACTAACTTACGTTAGTACAAAAATACTATGCTTGCACCACATCAACAATTTAGCTTAAAGGGATATGATAGTTCACCCAAAAATAAAAACTAGCCCACGATTAACTCACCCTTAAGTCATTCTAGGTGTATATGACATTCTTCTTTCAGACGAATATCAGAGTTATATTGAAAGATGTCCTGACTCTCCCAAGCTTTATAATGGCAGTGGATGGTTGTTTCTGTTTTGAAGTCCTTAAAAGTGCATCTGTCCATAATAAAAGTGCTCCGGGGAGTTAATAAAGACCTTCTGTTAGAGTTACAGTTTGTAAAGTTTTAAATATGGATATTTTTTTCACACACTCGCTTCGCTTCAGAAGGGCTTTATTAACCTCACAAAACCGTGAGGAGCACTTTTATGATGGATGGATGCACTTTTATGGACTTGAAAACAGAAACCACAATTCACTGCCATTATAAAGCTTGGCTTAACCTGGACTTTTTTAAATGTAACTCTGATTGTATTCGTCTGAAAGATGAATGTCATATACACCTAGGATGGCTTCAGGGTGAGTAAATCATGGGCTAATTTTCCATTTTGGGTGAACTATCCCTTTAAGATCAGAAAGCATTATTCTTAAAGTAAAACTCATTTGTTGTGGTTTTCATATCTCTGAAATGGCTCTGCTGTCACGTGTACCTTTGAAAGTCTGTTCATGTCATTCTCCTGGTTCTTTTGCAGAATACAACATCCCGTCTCCCGGTTATGTCTGGGAAACGGGCTCACACCAACAGCATGGATGGGGAGCAACAACAGCCTGCACAAGTGAGTTTGTAGTTCCTTCAGATTTCACATGCTTCAACACATTCTAACTTTTGGGTGGGAATCTACATTTGAATATATTTAATGAAACATCCTCATTTTTGTGCAGAAGAAGATGCGGAAGGTGGATGTAGAGCCATCTCAGAGGTTCAGACCTGCAGCCAGTGTTGCACCCCCGAGACGGCCTGTGCCAGTCAAAGCTCCTGGTAAGTTATATTAAAATTTAGGAAGTTATTTTTAATTTTGGGGGCCATTTGGCTAATAGCTAATGGAGTCTTCATGTTTGTCTCTCTTCTTTCAGCCAAACCTCTTCGTCCAACTGGAGCTGCAACAGTGGCCATTGCCCCCTCAAGAGGTATTGCAAAACATGTAGCTTTTAAAGACGGCATGAAATCAAAATTGATTTTATGTAATTATGCAATATTTATTACAAATGATTTATCCATGCAGATTCTTACATATATATATTTATATGTGTGTGTGGTTTTTATTTATTTATTCAGGTGTCCTCTAATCTTTAATCAAAATGACTTCCCCTTTTTCTTGCAACTTTTTTTTTCCAATGATGTGTTTACTGGCACATGGGCGGGACAACCTGTCATTCACATAAGATCGACCAATAACAAACAACAGTCCGATCAGTTCCCCATGGACAAGGTCAAGTCCCACCCTAGCCCTACTTTTGTTTTTTTCTTGTTCAAGAAGCCATGTCACTTAGATTTACATCACCACTGGGAACGGAAGAAAAGACAACTTCCATTTCATGCCAACATTAGCTAGTCATAAGCATGAAAAGCACATTAAAAAAAACCTCTTAACGCTACTAAAACCAGGTCATAAGCATGGAAATGTCAACACATTTATCTGTCTGCACCCCATTTGTAAATATCAATGAACTTGGGTATTTTAGTCCAAATTAAGAAGTTGGAATATGTCATTTACATTTAGTCATTTAGCAGACGCTTTTATCCAAAGCGACTTACAAATGAGAGTAATAGAAGCAACCAACACTAGTCAAGGGCAACAATATGCAAGCGCTGTAACAAGTCTCACGAAACACAAAACACAGGACTTTTTTTTTTTTTTTTTTTTTTTTTTTTTTTAAATAACAAACAGTAACGAATAGAGTGATAAGTGCTATTCTTTATTGGTCAAGTGCTGCTGGAAAAGAAGTGTCTTGAGATGTTTTTTGAAAATGGCTACAGACTCGGCTGCTCGAACTGAGACAGGCAGGTCATTCCACCAGGTGGGAACGGTCCAGGAAAAGGTCCTAGTGAGGGATTTCATGCCTCTTTGAGATGGCACCACTAGGCGTCGTTCACTTGCAGAACGCAAGCTTCTGGAGGGTGTGTAAGTCTGAGCAAGTGAGTTTAGGTATACTGGTGCAGAGCCTGCGGTTGCTTTGTAGGCGAGCACCAGAGCCTTGAATTTGATTCGCGCAGCTATCGGCAGCCAGTGAAGACTGATGAAGAGAGGTGTGACATGAGCTCTCTTCGGCTCGTTGAAGACCACTCGCCGCTGCTCTGGATCAGCTGCAAGGGTTTAACAGTGGATGCTGGAAGGCCCGCTAGAAGAGAATTACAGTAGTCCAGTCTGGAGAGTACAAGAGCTTGGACCAGGAGTTGAGTGGCCTGCTCTGATAGGAAGGGTCTAATCTTCCTAATGTTGTATAGCGCAAATCTGCAGGACCGGGTTGTTGCAGTAATGTGGTCAGTGAATTTAAGCTGATCATCAATCACAACTCCAAGGTTCCTGGCAGTCCCGGACGGAGTTATGGTTGATGAACCGAGCTGAATGGAGAGAGTATGTCGAAGTGCTGGGTTGGCTGAGACCACAAGCAGTTCTGTCTTTGCCAGATTGAGTTGAAGGTGTTGTTCCTTCATCCAGGCAGAAATGTAGGCAGATATGTCAACTTAACATCCACATTGTCTTTCCATCAAGGTGACCAGAGAAGACCAGTTGCAGCAGTTGCTAAAGGTAAAAATGTATATATTATGTGTGTAATATTTTTCCTATGTTTTCATTTGTAAATATGTTTGAATTTACAAAACTTTAACATAATACAATAGACTACAAATGGTTAATTTTATCCACTTTCAGCAAATGCAGTTTCAGGTGTGTCACGAAGGCCAGGATGGGACCTGAAGGGCAAAGTTAGTGATATGGAAGCTAAAGTTCATAACTACCAGAGCAAAGTAAAATGTGTAAATCAGGAAAACGAGTGTCTCAAAGAGTTCGTAACCAAAGCCCAAAAGCGTAAGGCTGAAATCGAAGAGGAGAATAATGGTCTAAAAAGGCGTCTCGGGTAAGTGTTTTTAAAATAACATTAAAAAATCAGAATCTGGTGCTCCTTCATTTATTTATCTGATAATATTCCTGATTCTGTTGTAGGGACTGTGAAGAGGAGCTGGTAAAGCTAGCTACTGTGAAAGATGACCTGGCGCAAGCCTCTAAAGAGAGAGATGGACTTAAGAAAGACCTCAGCAAGCTAACTGAGGAGCATAAGGTTTTGGAAGGACTCCGGGATCATTTGGAGTCTGAGCTGCGCAATGTACAGGTACACATCTTCATGGCCCCATTTACACCCGGTATTAATATCTGTCTCAAGGCATCTGATACTATCAAACTCGTAATATCCTTGTTTTGTTTTGTTTTTCAGACTCAGCTCTCCATTCAGACCTCTGCACTGGGCCGGTGTCAGGACAGTTTGAAGGAGAGCCAAGAACTGGTCAGAAACCTTGAGGAAACAGTGACCCGTCAACGAGAAGAGCTTCACCTTGGAGAAATGGAGCGAAGGAAACTCCACAATACCATTCAAGAGCTCAAGGTAAGCTGTGATAAAGATCTGTGTGCAATTTTTGGAGAACAAAATAAAACTGCATTGTTAATTTGTTTTATGACATAGTGCTAGATCCTAGACATGCATGATGTTGTTTCTGTTTGTCACATAGTCTGTGTCTGAAATCACATGCTTTCTGAGTAGGTACTTCTTCTTTTGAATAAGTAATTACTTCACCATGTCGTCTTTGTCATGTGACCTACCCGTGTCAGTTGTCACTTCACTGCCAAGCGCAAATCCTCTCCTGTGACCTCATGGGATGGGAAAGTGTCCTTTTATGCGCACTTCAGAATTTTGCCAGCTCTTATAAGTACTGTGAATTCAGACAAACTCCTTGTCACCTCTTTTTTTTTTTTTGCATACTGTATAGTAGGGAAGTATGCGATTTCGGATGCAGCCATTCTGCTTGGTATTTTAGCACAAAGTCAGATGTCATTGATCCAAAATCCCACTAATATTTTAAAGTATTATGTCATGTATGTATGCATTAAAGGGATAGTTCAGCCAAAAATGAAAATAACCCCATGATTTACTCCCCCTCAATCCATCCTAGGTTTATATGACATTCTTCTTTCAGACGAATACAATCACAGTTATATAAAAATAATTCCTGGCTTATCCAAGTATTAAAATGGCAGTGAATGGCTTACCAAAATTTGAAGCCCAAAAAGTGCACCCCACATATACACAGCTCCGGGGTTAATAAAGGCCTTCTGAAGTGAATTGATGGATTTTTGTAAGAAAATATCCATATTTGACTCATTAAAAAGTAAAATATCTAGCTTCCGGCGGACTGCCTTCCGTATTCAACTCACGAAAAAGTGTAACTGGCATGGCCATGGGTTAGTGCTAGCATCTTGAACTGTGAGAGGCGCTACACTTTCTGTGGATTACAGCTGTGTGGATTACTTTTATAATGGAAGGAGACAAATTTTTGTTCTTCAAATTTTGGGCTGCCATTATAAAGCTTGGAAGAGCCTGGACACTTTTTTTTAACTCTGATTGTATTCATCTGAAAGAAGAATGTCATACACCTAGGATGGCTTGAGGGTGCGTAAATTGTGTGAACTATCCCTTTAATCACACCTTTTCTTCTTTCTTTTTTTAGGGCAACATCCGTGTTTTTTGTAGGGTCCGCCCTCTGCTGACTGGCAATCAGTCTGATATTCTGCACATCCAGCTGCCGGTCCACGACAACAAGGCTCTCACTCTTGCCAAAATGGAAGAGGTAAATGTTTGCCTTCATGCTTCTGGTTTTAAGGAGGTTTCTTCTTGGTATAACCTTAAGCAGGGGTTCTTAACCCTAGCCCTCAAGGTCCAGTTTCCTGCAGAGTTTAGCTCCAACCCTAATCAAACACCTGAATAAGCCTAATCAAGGTCTTCAGGATTAATAGAAAGTTACAGACAGTTAAGTTTGTGCAAAGGTGGAATGAAACTCTGCAGGAAAGTGGACCTCAGGAATCAGAGTTGAGAACCCCTGACTCAAAGTATGACAAAGAACCCCTCCAATTTCCACTTCTCTTCCCCAGTCGCACACAGGTCGTACGGCTGACACACAGAAGAGCTACAACTTCAGCTTCGACCGTGTGTTTGGGCCACGTTCCTCTCAGCGTGAGGTTTTCGATGAGATTTCCCTTTTGGTGCAGTCTGCTCTGGATGGGTACAACGTTTGCTGCTTTGCATATGGCCAAACTGGCAGCGGGAAAACCTTTACTATGGAAGGGGGCGATCTGGAGGATTTGTGGGGGGTCATCCCACGTGCTGTCCAGCAAATCTTTAAGTCTGCCAAAGCACTCCGAGAGCAAGGGTGGCAGGTAAGGACTACATAGTTTCTTCTGTTGTCCAAAAGGGGTTAAATGTGTTGTGATGGATCTTTTCAGGGCATCCACAGTGTTATTGCTTTTGCCCTCATCATGTTTTGTTTTTTAATGGACTCTTCCTGGGTTTGTATTTTTAGTACACCTTTACCGCCAGCTTTGTGGAGATTTACAACGAGACCCTTCGAGATCTTCTCTACAAGGGAAAACCAAACAAGAGACCTGAGCATGAGATCCGGAAGATCTCCAACAACGAGATCACAGTTACCAACCTGACCTACCAAAAAGTCAACAATGAGGATGAGGTATTGCATTGTTTATAATAAATTATCTGTCAGTGCACATTAGTATTAGTTTTATACATATTTTTTTAAATGTGTCTTTTTTTGTCCTCCTCTCTTTCGATAAGTTGATTAACGTTAATTTGACAAAAGGAAAAAAGCTGGTCAATTTCCTGCAATACATTTTCTTCCTAAAGCTTATAATTCAGAGTTGTAATTGATTGGTTTACATTGTTTATGGTTGTTTTTGGTTTACATGCTTGATGCAGTTTATTAATGTTCCTCTTTTTTTCCTCATGTCTCAGGTGCACAACTTGATCATGTTGGCAAACCAGAACCGGTCCACTGCCCGCACGTGTATGAACGATCAATCGTCACGTTCTCACTCTGTGTTCCAGCTAGACATAGAGGGGGAGAACACGGCTCGAGACACCAAGTGCAAGTGTAAGAATCACATTCTAACTGCATCTATAATAACTTGATAGATAAACTGCTCTTCTTAAAGGGTGTATATGTCCAATTTAGAGTAGTCTTGTGTAATATTGAGTTTATCCACACCAAATTGACACCTGACTTAAAATATGTATCGATTTTCTTTTCAGCCACTCTGTGTCTAGTGGATTTGGCCGGCAGTGAGAGAGTGCAGAAGAGTCAGTCTCAAGGAGAGCGTTTCAAGGAAATGACCGCCATCAACTCTTCGCTCACCAACCTGGGAATTGTGATCGCTGCTTTGGCCAACAAGGTAAATTTTTAGCTAACTATATGGAACCTAATGCTGCGCTATTGGAGAATGTAACGCTCTCCTATCATACTTATTATATAAAATATATTTTCAAAGCCAAAACTGTGGTCTTCTGAAATTCTTGGTTACATTATGCATCATTAGATTTAAGCTATAGATAGTGTCTTCAGATAAATAAAAAAGACTTGCTGTGCAGTGATTTCACACTCAATTCTTTACTCCACTTTTCAGGACAGCTTTGTTCCCTACCGTAACTCAAAGCTCACGTACCTTCTCCAGAGCTGCCTCGGAGGCAACAGCAAAACGTAAGCAGAATGCTCAAGTACATGTTTTATAGCCTGTAGATTTTGGGGGGTTTTGCTGAATGTAATTCCTTCATTATTGTTTAAGGAACATGTGACTTATTTCTTTACGTCTGTACAGTTTGATGTTTGTGAATATATCACCTGAGGAAGAGAGCTTCGGCGAATCGCTGAATTCTCTCCGATTTGCCAGCAAGGTGAGTGTCCTGCGATCACATGTCAGTGTTTTATCGGCTGAGAATATAGAACGGTCTATAACTCATGTTTACTGTGTTGCAGGTGAACGACTGTGTCATCGGAACGGCCTCAGCCAATCGGAAGTAGATTCGCTGTAACATTAATTGTGGTCATTTTTAAATGTTTTTAACTTTTATCTGAACTTCACTTATTTTATGTGTATCTTCATCTCTCCTGTTTTTGGCATCTTTATATTTTGGTGATGCATTTTAATGTACAATCTTACTGGCAGACAATGTTTTTATGAATGTTTTACAATGCATGTTGTGCTTGTAAGAGAGATTAATAAATTTTCCATTTTGGCCAAATGGAAGTGCAGTTGTGAGCCTGAATATGAAGCCAAGTGGATGAAGTTTGGACAGTTTTGTTCTTGTGAATGCTTCATTTGTTTGCTGTAAAAAATACAAATGAGTAATTTCCCTTCTCAACTAATTACCATAGTAAACATGGTTTGTGAAAATACTTGTTACTATAATAAAACAGGTTATTTAGCCACTGTTATTATTAGAAATATAATTTCTTTCAGTGTTTGAAAGAGGTCCAATGTTAATTATACCATAAGTGGGGTTTTGCTAAAACCTCGATAATATTAAGAACCGTTATTGATAATTGAGCTCCAAGAATGATTTCTGAAGGATCACGTGACACTGCTGTTGAGAATAGTTTTGCCATCACAGGAATAAATGGTGCATCACAGAAACCCCACACACACACACACAATTAAATGTAATATATTGGGAAAATGTGTATGGACCGGATAAACAAAAACCTATCCGACTAAAATAACGAAAGAAATGTTTGTGACACTTAATTTCCTTGCGGTTTATGGATTTAGTCCCTTTTCGCAGTTAAATGCTCTTAAAAAGTACAATCGTAACTCGTAATAATTATACCAACTTGAAACATTCTTAGGTAAAACAGTTTTAGCTTAATAAATTATTGCTACTGTGAAGTGTCATAAACTGCTCGAATGTTGCTGAGGACAAATGTGGTTAATTGCTACCCAGTTAATTATAAACATGCTAAATTTAATAATAGTATCTTCCCCATGTGCTTCTTTTGTCACCAGTTTGAAGAGACAATTAATCATTTGTTTTGGGACTGTATTGCAAAGCAATACTGATTTTCAAACTTTGTTAAAAGGTATCTATCTAAATATGTGAATATATATATATATATATATATAAATAATAATGTGTGTGTGTGTATATTGGTGACTGAAAATAGATCCTTCTCATAAATTTGAACTTATTACTTTTTCTTTCAAAAATTTAATATTCACAAAAAAATAGTTTTATATTTTTAAGAAAGTTTCATGTGTCTAAACTCCTTGAGAAACTATAAAACCACTGTATATAAGACTGTCATGGTGTAAAAGATTTAAGCTAGTTTAATATTCGTTGCTGTTTTGTTTTTTTGTAACTCATTATTGTTCATTACAGTCTTATATTGTTTTTCGTATTTTTGTTGCATATTTAAAATGTGGTAACCATGTGTAAAGTGGTACGAAATGGTTAGAAATGTTATAGTTTGTTGCTTTTACGTATATATCTATGCTTTGAAGCAGCACTTGTTGCCATGACAATAGAGAATGGGATCCAGTGTTTGTTTGGTTCCTTTTTTAGTCGGCCGAGTCTAGAGCAGCTGTCTGGGATTTCTTAAAGGTAAAACCAGACTCCAAACCAGATGTCAGTCCACCATTACGCTCGGCATTCCCGAACGGTGGGAAACCTCGATTTATCATTATGAAAACCCCCCATTTGAGTGCCTGACGGAGATATTAAAATCGGTAAGATATCTTGTTCGATAAATAGACACTGATTTGTGAGACGATCCGCTTCCTTGATTCTTAAGGCCATACTGATTCGCTTCGCAGTGGCTGGCTAACGTAAATAATAGCAGTCCGCGAACACCCCTGATTTCTGACGCGAACAGTTTTAAAAGGATGTGCGAATTTATACGTGGCGAATTTCATTTTAATACACGCTGATAACGAGCGTGCAAAACCACGGACTGTTTGTTGATCAAACACCAATGCAACTTTCATAGATAGCGAAATATCCACGTCATCCGAGGCATTATAACCGGATTTGAGAAAACTGTATTCATGAAAAATGTCATTATTAGAAAACGGAAAGGGCTTCTTGACACGTCAATAAAGTGTTAATGCAGTGCCTGGTCAGTGCCCCTTGTTCTTTGGACCTACATTATCATTTGCTGGGTCCAAAGAGAATTAAAGCATATTTGATCAAAATGAATGCTGTATTTTTTCTGTGGAAAATCAAAACCTCAATTTTCAGCAGCAGTTCATTTATATATATATATAGTACTTCTAAACTTGCTCTTATAATTATATCCTATATATATATATGTATTATATAAAATAAGTATAACATATATTATTACATTCATACCATAGAATTATTATATATAGCGATTTTCCATGTCAAATTGACTGAAAGTCATTAATTTTCAATGTAAATTTTAATTTTATGCAAATGAAACTCAAATGAGTGCAGAATGTTTAATGGAATCAGATTGATTATGTAATGCGGTTGTCACTCTGGTTTACAACTAAACTGTGTGAATGCAAATATAGTGAAGTTAATAAACGTAATTTCGGGAGGAAGTACGCCCATCTAATCTTCCAATTAATACCAAGGTATAAAACCAGCAGCCTACCTCTTCCCATTGTTAGTTCTTGCAGCATCCCTCCTCCTCCCCGGCTCCTCCCCTTTTTAAATTTTTTTTGCCTGTTATAGGGGGGCAATCGGAGCTCGGGTAGAATATCCTCTCCGAGCCCCTCTATAGCAGACAGCAAGCCAAATCTGTTTACCACTTTTACTAAGATTATATGGGCACACAAACTCGTGAATAGCACTTTAAAACAGGACTCACAACCATATTCACCTTCTGTGTGAATGTACATTGTGTAATATAAGTTTGCATTGACATAAGTTATTATGTGATGGCTATTTTGTGATGCTCTTTCTTTTGCAGGAATGCAGTCGGCCACAGCGGACCAAGGCTATGGTGACTCGGTGGGTTCAGCCGCTGGTTCAGTGGTGCAGGTGTGCTTCCCCAGCGTGCAGACATCAGTGCTGGACAGCCTGAATCGGCAGCGTGAAGAAGGCCATCTCTGCGACCTCTCCATCCACGTTCAGGGGCAGGTGTTCAAGGCCCACCGATGTGTGCTGGCTGCATCGTCACCCTACTTTCATGACCAGGTATGTCTTTCTTTAAATGCTGTAAAAGAGTCAAATCCTGTTTGTTGACATTTTTGAAGTTCATTGAAACAATAAATGGCCGTCCCCTTGGTTACTGTTGCTAGGTCTGACAACAGAGAAATAAGATGCCTAATTGATTTTGTTAATCATTCCACAGTAGACTTCCTGTTCACATACAATGTTCTTGTCCTCAATGTTGTGTGCATTCATTCTTGAATCGGCCTGAATGAGGACAATTATGCCGTTAATGGGAAGACTAATTAAAAAGTAAACTACTCAGCCACTTAGATATCATTGCTTTATGTCATGTCAAAGTCAAACTTAAATGCCCTGAAAACATGATGACTGTGGTGGTTTTTAGTGAGCAATTAGCTTGGTGAATTATTTGTGACATCTTTGTGTCTGTGACCAGAAAATAAGTTGACAATTTTACAATTTCAGATGAATTTCAATCTTTATTAGCCATATCAAAGTTCTTAATTTCTTGCTTGCAAGGTGCTGCTGAAGAACATGTCCACTGTCTCCATCCCGGCGGTCATGGACCCTCTGGCCTTTGAGAGTGTCCTCAGTTGTGCGTACACTGGCCAGCTGCGAATGCTTCGTGAAGACATTGTTAACTACCTCACTGTTGGCAGTGTGCTTCAAATGTGGCACATTGTGGACAAATGCACTGAGCTTCTCAAAGAGGGCAGGGGAGGTTCCAGTGGACCTCAGGGATCTGGAGACAAGGAGAATATAAAACACAGCGGCGGAGGCAACAAGGTCGCCCAAGCAGATGGAGGAGACGGACCTTCTACTCCTCAACCTCCTAGTAGACCTTCATTCAGCGAGAGCCAGTCCCCAAGCAGCACCAATTACTTCAGTCCTAGAGACGCAAACTTTGGCGGGGCCATGGTGACAACCGGAGTAGTAGGAGAGGGTGCCGTACACTCCACCCCGACCTACTGCATGCCCTCCGGTGGAGAGGAAGGTTTCATGATTGAAGAAGATGAAGACGACGACGACGAGCTCTTGTTTCCCAGGAAAAGTGATCGGGGAGGCAAGCGTAAGGGCTCAACCTCAGTCTCCGATCAAGAGGTTGGGGTGAGCGACAGCTTTGGAGTTTCGTCGTATCAAGACGGAGATTCCTCCTCGCCGACCCAGAAGCGGCCGTCGTACAGTCAGCCGAGCATAATGCCTAGAAAACAGTGGGTGGTGGTAAAGACGGAGCACTCGAGAGACGACGACCTGATCGTGGTGTCGGGAGGAGAGGAAGGAGGTGACGATGAAGAGGAGCGAGAGCTGGAGATGGTGAGAGAGAGGGACAGGACATTTAACATATCAAACGTTAGGACCCTCTCTGGATTTAGAGAAAATGCTGAAATGGAGGCCCAGGTGAGTCAGTAGTTTTCCTAAAATTGCACATGGTTTGCAACTAGGGCTGAACAATATATAGAATATTATCGATACAATCAGTATGAATTTGCCTTCAATATAAAATGGTGTGAGCATTAAAGGAACACTCCACTTTTTTTAAAATAGGCTCATTTTCCAAGTCCCTTAGAGTTAAACATTTGAGTTTTACCGTTTTTGAATCCATTCAGCCGATCTTTGTATCTGGTGGTAGCACTTTCAGCATAGCTTAGCATACATCATTGAATCGGATTAGACCATTAGCATTGCACTCAAAAATGATGACCAAAGACTTTCAATATTTTTCCCATTTAAAACTTGACTCTTCTATAGTGACATCGTGTAGTAAGACCAACGGAAAATGAAAAGTTGTGATTTTTTAGACTGATATGAGTAGGAACTATTCTCTCATTCTTGCGTAATGATCAGGGAACTTTGCGGCCGTCCCATGGGTGCAGCAGCGCAGTGATATTACACAGTGATATTACACAGTGATATTGTGCAGTGGTGGGGGCATACATGTGCCACCCGAAAATTACGCCAATGTTTTCAGGTAAAATAACGGACAGCCTCAATATTCAGGTCATTTCAATCTTATTTTCGTGGAATCCTACTGTAAAAAATGAATCGTAGAACACACCTTGTAAAACTACCACGAACGTGCCCACCAGTCAGTGTCACTGTCAACATAACCCAAAACTGTTGCTACAACCTGTCCACATAAAAACATGAGCAGCGACTACAACACACGTTAGGCACTTTATTTCCACTTTTTTAATATTTTCTTCATTTTTTTTTTTTTTAATAAATGCCTTTCCAATCTGATATGTGACAGAAAAAGGAAGTAGAGCGATGCATGAGACAACCTGACACCTAATTGCCTAACACAGCTGTCAATCAAACTCATCAGGCATTAAGCAAAAACCATAGACTGTAAATTATTATTAGACTATTTTAGTATTTGAGATGTTATAATAATTTTGTAATTACGTCCAAATTATTTAAACAACTGTTATTTAATATTCATCATAGTGGATGGGCCTGTGCCCGTCAGGCCCGCCTGCTGGCTACGCCCCTGGCCAGAAGTTAGTTATTTTAGTCTATAAAGTTTAAAAAAGTTTTTCTTACACAAATGCCCCACTTCGCTTCAGAAGGCATTTATTAACCCCTGGAGCCGTGTAGAGCAGTTATACGATGGATAAACAACAATTCACTGCCATTATAATGCTTGGATTAGCCAGGACTTTTTAAATATAACTCAGATTTCATATACACCTAGGGTGGCTTGAGGGTGAGTAAATTATGGGCTAATTTTCATTTTTGGGTGAACTAACCCTTTAAGGTTTCACCACTGTAGTCACATGGACTATTTTAACAATGTCTTTACTACCTTTCTGGGCCTTGAAAGTGTGAGTAATTAATGACAGATTTTATTAATGGCATAATTTTTAGGTGAACTAGCCCTTTAAGTAGAATATTTTCAAAAATTTAAAAGATCCTGTTTTTTGGCTATATATCGCCCAGGTCAACAAGACCAATATACTCATTTAGTGGTCCTAAAAAGTATTTGGACAGTTAAGTCAAACTTAAAATGTGAATGTAATTGCATTAGATACAAAATATCAAACCAAGTTGCATCTGTAAAAAATTATGCTAGAGCCTTTCTCAGAACTAACTTTACTTTTCTGAGCCACTTTTTCACTTTTATGTAAATGTCAAATTTCTCTCAAATCCACACAGGTGTCCTAGCAGAATAACCATCAGTTTAGTTTACCACGTCAACAAATGAACATGCTCCAAGACTTTTTGAATTTTTTTTTTTTTTACAATATATCATATTGCTTCATATTTGAAACCAGATATATAAAATATATATATATATTATTATAAATTGAAAATGTGCTTGTGTTACTTGTTTTGATAAATGTTTTTGGTATATAATGCAACAACATGGATTTATAATTTTTAATTGTCCAAATATTTTTGTATATGAAATATCACCAAAAATGTGGAGACAATAAAAGTCACCTAGTGTTATTTGCCACAAACAATAATACATGTTTAACACAAACATATACCGTATACAGACAAATACACACACACACACACACAAAATAAAACATAGGCAACTGACAGATTATCATCAAATCGGTGATTGAGATCACTCATACATAAAATTGGATTAGAATAAGAGATAATAATAAGAAAGTGGACAGCTTATTAGGTAAACCATCAACAACTTAACTTTCTCCATTACCAAAATGTCTTTTTTTCCTGTAGGTTGACTATTGCCAGTCTTCGGAAGACTACCTCAAGTTTGAGAGGGGTTTGATTGACCAGACATCCTCTCAACACCCTCCTGAGAATCCCGGTCAATGCCCCAACAGGGCCGTATCCGCCCTGCTCGGATCAGTTCAGTCTACGGCTGCCAGAGCTCAGCTCTTCCCTCTGGATATGCAAGGAAACCAGATTCTTCTGTACAATCAAGCCGCCTGGAGTCTACATCTCCATTAGGGCTTGCAGGAGGTATGTCCGGGGTGTCTCTAAAAGGAAGCCTTGAACACGGAGCAGTCCACTTACCCGGCCAAGGTGCGCTGAGTGGCGGGATGGAAGGATTAGACGGCGGCTTGGCTGGCAATTCAGGCAAGGTCTTCATGTGTCATTGCGGGAAGACGTTCACACACAAGAGCATGCGGGACCGCCACATCAACATGCACCTGGACTTGCGCCCCTTTAACTGCCCCGTATGCGCCAAGAAGTTCAAGATGAAGCATCACCTCACAGAGCACATGAAGACCCACACCGGTCTGAAACCCTACGACTGCCACGGCTGCGGGAAGAAGTTCATGTGGCGCGACAGCTTCATGCGGCATCGCTCGCATTGCGAAAGGCGAAGCAGAGCCGACGGAAGAGCGGGATCCGAAAGATCGGTCATCTCTCCGCCACATCACCTGAAGCTCCCGTCGGCCAGCGAGCCCAATCAAGGTAGCGTTGGCAGCAGAAGTGGGATTCCTGTTTTATCTCAGCAACATTCCATTAGCAGTAACGGCGTCTCGTGTCTCAGCATGGCAACACCTGGGTCTCTTCTAGGAATCAGTTCTCAAGGTGGGCCGCACAGCCTTGGTTCTGGCATTCTGGGCATTGGTGGTAACCGTAGTGGGGGTGTAGAGGAAGTCTGTGAGGGTAACGTTGAGGAAAGCAGCGTCACATAGGCTGTTTCCTCCCAAGACCACCATCCCGCAAAACCTGAACACTTGTCTTTGGTTTCAAAGGGACCATGTGCACAGTTGTCAAGATTCTTTACCTCATGTCGGTGAGTGCACCAAACAAGATGTCCCATGTGTGCAACGACCAAGTGCCCATTGCTAGCTCACTTATGTATCTACTTAAAGACCAGGCTGCTATGGTGACTGTCAAAACCGTATTCCGGCCAGGAATATGGATCAGTCGCCATCACGTTCAAGCTGCCTCACTAGCACAGAACATTTGTTCACGATTGCTCTGAAGTGCCATTCTGTTATGTTGAACCATATTATGTTGTACAGAGTTGTTCATTACTGTAACTCATTTGGTCCGTCTAGATGTGAAGTTTTATTGTACGTCACTCAACTATATACAGTATATTCACTTTCAAAGGTTTAATATTTTGATTTCTAAAATAAGAGACAAGATTATAGCTTCCTCTGCACTTTGGTATATTATGGCCCCTTCAGAACAAGATCGGTAAATATAAGTATAAAGGACTGTTCACACCAAAGATGAAAACTTTAACAATAACTATAAAGTTTTAATAATTGCTCTGAGAATAGCGAAGTTCACACCGCAATTATTAAGTAACAACACAAGAAACAATAAAATTGGAATCTTTTTCTGAATACATTTTTACAGCTGATGAACGATAAAAACATTGACAGCCAATCGGAATGCAACCAATTTTAAAGAGTGTTAGCATTTCACAATTTCACACTTAAAATAATCAGATAGAGTATGTGTATTTGGCGTCCTGTCCAATAGGCTTGCTGCGATAGTCTGTGTTGCCGATGTTCAGGCGCAACACCAGTTACATCACTTTCCCACCGTGACACCGCCCACCGTCGTTTAGATTTTTTTTAGCAATGAAATCATTTAGTTCAGTTAGAGAACAGACAATACAATTAAAAACAGAACATATCTGCTTAATACAGCATAAGTCGAACGAGAGTCGCAGCAGGAGTCAGATTTTATTTATCATGAGGAGTTGACTGACAAGATGACGGCGGAAGATTTGGTTTCAAAGGAAAATGTAAAAGAGCCTATTTAAGTGAGTTTGTCATTGGACTGTTTTGTTGTTGTGTTTTTCCATTAAGAATAATATGCTAATGAACCCACTATATAAGCAGCCTGCCCCGAATTGCATGGCTGCAGTGTCATTCATTCACGGCCACACAGTCCGCATGCATTCACGGCAGCACTGTCATTCACGGTGCGTGTCCACTGCTGCGTTTTCCGTTCATCCCTATGGAAGCTTAACTTCCATAGGAATTAATTGTAAACACTAGCTTTGCTTCGCACCGTTGTAAATGCCTGAGCGGCCATGCGCATTTTACTTTCGGTTTAGAATTAGCTATTTAAAAACACCCGCTTAGAATTAGCTATTTAAAAACACCCGCACGCCGTTTAACTGGTAGAAAAATTTCCTCACCGTCACATCTCTACTGTCCAAAGGGAGGGATCTGAGCTCAGAATTAAGCCTGAACCCAGTGTACTTCCCCATATCCATGGATAGGATAGTAACTAGTCGAGAGTGAGGAGTTGGGTGGTGGAGGGATGCAGAAAAATCTGTCAGTGAACATAGGTGAGTTGGCTATGTATAGCCACATTTCCACCGACATTACCGAACAATTTTCCCAGGAACGCCCCAGACCTGTTGCTGCTTTGAGTGCGTCTCAATCAAGTCAATGGGCTGACTCCTGATCAGTGCCCTGACTACTGAACTAGGGAGCTGATTGAGATGCCGTGTTTTCATCACGGAGTGATAAAGTACTGTGAAGATTAGGCAAATTAGTCCGCTGATGTAGAACTGCTTGCGACTTTAAACTTATAATATACAAGCTTAATAAAGCCTGAACCTTGTTATTTTTTAAACTCCATTGTTGATTTGAATAGCAAACAACTCTGCACGCACCGCATCAGACTTTTAAAAAAGTGAATGACTTTGCTTATACAACATTTTTTGAAGTGGCAGATGATAAAACTTAGGCTATAATAAACAAAACATATCGTTATTATTACAGTTAGCATTTATGGTGTGAACAGGCATTGAAGCTTACATAATCATTCTAATTCTATGAAAACTGTGAAGTTCACACCACAACTATAACGATAATGGCACAGAAGAACGATACCTTTGGAATCACTTTCAGAACAATCTAAAACGTTGACAGCCAATCAGAATCCACCTCTTCAGTTTGAGCAGATGACATAACTTCAGCTCGTGCTTATAATAAACAGAACATTGTTGTGCGTTGGTGTGGACACTAATAAAGTTATCGTTCTTAGTGTGATTGGGCCTTAACTGCTTGTAGGGCAGGGATGAGCAGGTTTTGTAGGTAGTTGGATCATCTAACAGGGCAGTTTGATTTTACTGGATGTCCTTTTACCTATAAAACCACCTTAAACTTTGAGGGGGACACGTCCTCCCCATATTCAGATTATCGGTCAGCATGACAAAAGCACCTAGCATCCGACTACTGAACTCCTGCGGTATTTTTGATGTAGCCTATAGTGTGCCAGTAGTGATAGTTTATATGTTTGCCTTCCGTGAAGGCTGAGACCTGATTTGCAGTGTTTTAAAAACAGATGAAACGCTTGAATGAAGTATGCAAATGACATGCCAAAGTAGCATGTCTGCAACTGTCAAGACCGTTAAAGACATGAAGGTGATTCAATCCTGATTTGGATCCATTAAGACTGTTTGGATACGCAAATGCAGTGATCAGTAGTTGCCTTGTACCACAGATGAATACGTTGACCATGAAAACCGCATACCTCAAATGTTTGTGCAACTATTCAATATATTACAATAAATAAACTGGGATCTGGAGATTGTGAGCTTAAAGGAATCACATATCTGTTGCTTATCCACACATTCTTATTACTTTATATCAAACCTGTGTGCATTTCAGATTAGTCAAAGTGAGAACAATGGAGTAGAGAACATTTGAATTATAATTTAAAGATAACCAGTAGGTAAAAGCATGATTCAGTGCTCACTAGATGAGTAATCTGGTTAGACATCTGTATTTTGTACTGATAAATAAAAAATATTTGTTCCGTCTACATCTGTTGTGGTGAATCTGAACTAAATATGCGATGGACGTAAGCAAACTACGCAGTTCCCTGATGTTGACAGAGTACATCAATGGTTTCACAAGATTCAGGATCTTAAATTGAAAGAAATAAAGTACCTTGTGCACAAATTATGACTCATGCATTTCTTCTTACGGTTGGCGATTTCAAATTGAGGTGTGGGTTGGTTTTAGAATTGTTTATCTTCTTTTTGGATTCTTCAGTTTACCCAGAATATTTTAAATTGATAGCTCACTAAAACGTTACAATTGCCATGATTTTGTATGACTTTCTTCTGCAGAACACACACACACACCAAAAAAATAAAAAAAGAATATATAAATATATATATAATCACAAATAATTGTCTTTTGTGTTCTGCAGAAGCAAGCAAGCCATTCAAGTTTAAAACATGACAATTTTCATTTTTTTTCATACCTTTAAAGTACAGAATAAAAAACACTTATTAAAAAGGCATTATTTAATATGCCCTTTTTCAACCAGTATGGTGGAATAATTAAAGTCTTAGAACAATAACATTTCACATTCAAATTTTGCACATAATACAAATTCTGTTATTAATATAAAAAGTAGAAGCTTCTACAACAGATTTAATGCTCTCTTGATGTACCTTGTCTTTTCTAATGCCAGTTAAATCCTCAATTAGTTAAGCAGAGTAATTAAAAACAATTATTAATATGACAGTACTGATCAATTTAATAGATCAATCATCAGCAGTTTACACAAATCATTTCAATATCAAACGTCAAGTGTAGGAAGACACTCAACTCTTGTGCTTTGTCACCTGAGGCCAGTTAAAGGGATAGTTCACCCAAAAAGAAAAATTATCTCATTATTTACACACTGAAGTCTTTACAAATCCATATACTGTTATTTTTCTGTATTTCGCAGAAGACTAGGAAACATAAGGTTGAGTCATTTATGTGTGAATTTTTATTTTTTGGGTAAACTATTCATTTAAGATGTAATCTGAAAACATTCCAATGCTTGCGAGATGGAGCATATCAAGTTGCTCATAAGTTCATATGGAAAATTATTTCTACAACTTGCTTAAAAAAAATCCACAGTGCACTGTACAAAGTAATCAACATGTAAGTCAAACACTACAAAAAAAATTAGAGCATTTATTGACTTTAGGAGAGAAAGCTTACTTCCCCTTATGACTCTTGGCACAAATGAGGATTGCATCTAAACCCTCAAACTAAAAACATAAATACAATACAAGATAAACCCTCGGAGTAAGAATGTTTAGAGGCAAGATCCATTTACAATATACCAAAATACCTCTAAAAAGCCAGAATGAATAACGGCATGCCATTTTCCCTTGTATAAAAAGTAAACAGTGGCATTGCGGATAAGCGGCGGATGTTCAAAAGATGATTGAACCAGTCCAAAATAAAATAAAACATTTTTGTTCTATGTTCACATTAGCAGGCACTATTGGAACAGGAAGCTGTCTGAGATGCCAGCTCAGTACCCTGTGACAGCAAAGCTCACTCTGAATCTGAGAGAACGATCACTTCCTCTGGGTCGCACTGGGTCGCCACGTTCACCTGTCAACACATGAAACACAGGAGTTAGTTCTTGGTGTAATGGGCCTGTAATGCTGTATATAACGCTGTGTTTCTGCAGTCACAGTGTTATTAGTGTTAACTATTATAAAACATTCCTGGTAATTGAAAAAAATTATTTGATCAAAAAGACTAACTGAAATAGTTACTTAAGTATACTTAAAAAATAATAAAATAATATATATATTTTTAAAAGTATACTTAAGCAACTATTTCAGTTAGTTTCTAGTTGACATTTGTAATTTTTCGCTTGATTTAAAGGCACAGTATGTAAGCTTCGCCACTAGAGGTCGCTTATTCAAAACCATAACAAAGGTGTAGCTTGATGACGCCATGGATGAGCGTGGAATCATGGGATGATGGGAGTTATCGTCTTCACCTCAAAAGCTGATGAAAAGCAACCCGAAGGGACAGATTTTCAAGGCAGAAATCATGTTCATGGATGAAGTAATGTATTCAAGTTTTGTAAATGTTCCTGTGGCTTGAAGCAGGGTGGGGCCAAGAATGGGAACGGCACACTGGCCTCGAGTCCCATGGATGAGCTCCGGAAGGATATAAGAAGGAATGACGGCAGTAAAGGGCCTGGGACATTTTACGTTATTGCTTTTATTATAATTGGCCACTGCCGCTCATTTCCTTATGTTGTTTATGTCTTTTGCAAATTAAGTTAAATTTAGAGGTGCAGTGTGTAGTATATGAGAGATCTATTGACAGAAATGCAATATAATATAACTATGTTTTCAGTGGTGTCTAAAGACCTTACATAATGAACTGTTATGTTTTTGTTACCTTAGAATGAGCCATTTCTAACTACCTACACAACTCGTCCCCTTACAGTGAAATCGCCATTTTGTTCCGCCATGTTTCTACAGTAGCCCTAAACAGACAAACTGCTCTCCAGAGAGCTAGTCACTCTCTGCTCTCTCAGATGACATCTTTGTCCTGTGTGCTTTAAAAGGGTGAGTGTTGGGAGGGTGCAATTCGCAACATTACCACTAGATGCCGCTAAAATGTACCTTCAACATTTGTCAGTTAAACGTTCGTCAAACTAATTAAAACTGGGATAATGCTGGATGACTTGTGTTGCTAAATGGAATGCAATTAATTTTAAAATATACAAACTATCATTGTCTCTGAGCCATGGTACAAACAAGGTACTCGCTGTTGAAAAGAAAAGAGATTCAAAAATTGGAAGTAGGACCAGAAATCGAGGGTAAATTGAGATGTCATTGACAGGCGACGCAATGACAAGGGCCATTACACTGGTTATGATTGTTGATATTAAACATTGTTGGAAACATTTGGGATAATGTAAGTACACAAGGTTTTAATGCAAAAATCTTACATATTGTGCCTTTAAGTTGAAGTACTAAAGTACTAAAATGAAAATAAAACGACATTTAAAAAACAAATAAAACCAACCAAAAGTAAACGTAAACTAAGCGTAGAATGTAAACTAAAAATCAAAATATGAATAAATAGTATAATACTATATTAATTATACTTGCAGTGACTACGTTGAAAACGAGGCTGTGAGACAGAATTACAGCGTTCAATAAATTATACTGCTGTTTAACAACATACTGAAGGTTTAGCTGACAAAAAGACTTTCTGAAAAGACTTTCAGTAACTAAAAACTTGAGTTGTGAAAATGTGATATTTTACACAGTACGTGCC
The DNA here is from genome assembly GCA_023029165.1 of Gobiocypris rarus. NCBI lineage: Eukaryota > Metazoa > Chordata > Actinopteri > Cypriniformes > Gobionidae > Gobiocypris > Gobiocypris rarus. The sequence continues at coordinate 31,565,664 of CM040919.1, read as the reverse complement.
ATTGTAAAGAATGTAAGTCTATCTCACACAGCCTCGTGTCTGACTAAGGTCTCACAGTAATGCTAAAACATTTCTGAGCTGTTCAAATCAGCCTCTTTGCTGCTGGAATAGTGTAATTACATGCAAATGCAATTCAACAGATTCAAATAGAGGTTTTCAATACAAACTAAAACCAAAGTCACCTTATTTCTCTTCGGCGGTGGTGTGGCTCTTGAGTTCCTGACCATGCCCTTTGTCGGAGTCATTGTCCTCTTCCTGGTTAAGTCTTCCCGCTCGGTGCAGCAGATCACACCCATATCCAGAGGAATATCACTGGGATAAACACGAGAAAAACAGCACTGCATAAAAAAGTAATAGTTCACCTAAAACTGCCATGTTGTTCCAAACCGGTATGGCTGTCTTTCTTTCGAGGAACACAAAATGAGAAAAATCTTGACATCCGCTGATCAGCAGCCGTAGCTCTTCTTGGCACATTCTCGAGAGAGACATGCAATGACCAAATCATGAACAAATCATTATTTTGAATCAGTTCTTTTCAGTGAAATCACATGACCTGCTTTACAAAAACCCTGGAAAAAAGTCTGAATGATTTGGTTCTCATGTTCAACTCACTCAACGGCTCACTGAAGGTGAAGACTGAAACTTCATTCAGGTTCTCACAGAAAACTATCAAATGGTTTCAAATGACTCTGAATATAATGCATGAGTTTGTGGCCCTTAATGACATTCATGGTCATTTAAAAAAAAGACAGTCATCAGAAACTCCTATTGTGTTCCACAAATTATTTTGTTCAAAATGTAGATATATTGCAGTGTATTACTAATATTGTTATATTGGTACATGTAAATAAAACAGTTAAATTTAGGAAAAATATATATTTTTGATACTTTAAACATTTTCATTGTACTTGACAAAGGCCAGATTTGGTCTCATAAAAGAAAAAAGTAACTCAAAAGCAAAAAAAAAAATATTGCTAATAAATAAATATTAATAGTGATCAAAATATTAATGGTGAAAAACATTTTCATTTCCAAGCCTAAACAAAGATTTTCTTTAAGGTTAATTCAAAAGTTAGCAGCTTGAATGGTCATGGGCTCTACAAGAATAGTTTTCTACGCTTGAAATGTTCAAAACAGTTCATTTCCCCAAATTTTACCTTTTTGCAGCTCCTCTCTTCCCAGTCTGTCAGTAACACACTTTAGTTAGTTTCTATGAAGCCCCTCCTTCTGAAAATCACAGTGTGCTCTGATTGGTCAGCTGGACCAGTGTGTTCTGATAGGTCAAGTGCTTTGAGTGTGTTTCGGAAATGTCACGCCCGTTACCATAACCATGAGTTTCAACACACTACTAACTCAAAGGGAGTTCAGAAACAGAGCTCGCTGATACAGAGAATAACTCCTTCTGGAGTGACTTTGTGCTTTGTAACTTTGCAGACGTTTTTTATGCTCAAACAGCAACATTACACTAAAGAAAGTTGAAAATGTAAAAACACACAATAGGACCCCTTTTAATAGTAAGTGATTAAACAAACAACTTCTCATGGTACGTTTGTACAATTCCTTCAGTTTTACCTGTCCTGTGTGCAATTCCCATTGTAGGCGGCAGTTTGTTTTTTAGTCGAGGTGCGTTTCCTTTTCCTGTAGTTCCCCGTCTCGTCGATGAGTAACGGGCTTGTTGGAGGTAGTGGACTGCAGTTGGCTGATCTCATGGGGGTTGGAGATGAGGCCCGATTGGTGGCGACAGTCTCAGTGCAGACACTGGTGCTTTTAGAAACAGGGTTAATGTGATTAGTGGAAACAGGTTCTGCCTTGACGGTAGGCAAACAGTCCATTGTCTCTGACTGACTGATGTCCTCTGTGGACTGGGGACTTTGTTTAATAAGTCTGCCGTTTGTTTCCGCAGATCCTGCCTCGTGTGTGCTGCTGGCTGGAGACTGCTGGTCGTCGTCGCCCGGATCGTCCTCTGTATCCTGTATGGATGATTTGATTGAGAGAGGAGAGTCCTCATTGATTGGCTGTTCATTGTCACTGTTGTTCAACTGCTCCTCTTCGATGTCCTCTTCTTCATCATCTGAAACACGTCAGTGGACACATTAAATACAAGCAACAATGTTTTAGATGAAGGAGATGAAGATTTCTTCACTCCATACCTGGACCAGCTTGTTCTCGACTGGCTTGGATCTCCTCTTCAATATCAGGATCAGAGGAATCATCCGTTTCTTCATCCTCCTCTTCTTCTTCCTCTTTTTCTTCTTTTTCTTCCTCTTTTCTTCCTGTTCCTGTTCCTCTTTTTCTTTTTCTTTGCCGTCACCCTGCTGCCCATTAAGTGCCTGCAAACGTGAAGGGAGAAAAAACGGATTCAAAATGGCTCATAGTTTCAAGGACATTTTGTACAAATGTAAACGTGTGCCCCGGTGAGATGCTGCACTAAATATTTCACTCTATGAACGATGCGAGCGCTCAGTTGCTCACGGCCCATGCAAACGCTCCACTCATTTACCGCTCATGCTCACTGAAAAAGCAAAGTTCAATCAAATAACATGCAAAAGAGAAATTTCTCTGTAGTCATGCCCTCCTGGGCGGTAACATGGTGTGGTATAGCCCTCCTGGGCAACGCTGGTTAAATGATGCTACCATCTTGTTCACAGTCTGATCACATGCTCTGATAATAATAGCTTTGAGTCTACCTACTGCTGCTACTGCATGTCAGTGTTTGTAGCTCTGTATAGCTGCGTTTGAATCTCTATTTGATATATTTTCTTTGTTATCTATACTGCTAAAAATAACTTACTCATCACCATATATTGTTTAATATAGCCTATCAAGTTAAATCTGACATCATTAGCTTTTAATCTAAATCACTACCACGTGTTAGCTTTTCGCTAGCCTGGTAGCTTTCCATCCCGGCACCCGGTCTCCTGTTTTCTGAGTTCATTAGACAACTGTGGTGAGTTGGATTATTAAATAGACTCCATCAAACAAAGTAAGAGGAGTAAGTTGTGTGGTAAGTTTTGGATTCATCAACAAATACGGTAAGCCATGTCTTCTTCTCCTGTCATTGTCACTTGCACTGCATGCTACATGTTTAGCATATCTATCTCCGTTGGCGAACAGGGCTTCACATGTGTTAAATGTAAGGAATTAATCAGGCTGACGGAGAAGATTTCAGATTTAGAGACACGCATCCAGACTTTATGTGAGAGTAGTGAGAATGGTACAGCTTTAGATACTCTTTTGGATGCGACTAGCTTAGTGAACACTCATTGTTTGGTTCCGGCTGAGCCCCCGCAGCAGGGCAATTGGGTGACTGTGAGACAGCATAGTCGCGGATCTAAAAACCACTCTGCCGTTCCGATTAGAACATCAAACAGGTTCTCCCCACTCAGTGATGCACCTACTGAGGATCCTGTTGAAAGTGCCCTAGTTATTGGCGATTCTATTACACGGAACGTGAAAATAGAGACACCAGCCACCATAGTCACATGTTTACCGGGAGCCAGAGCGCCTGACATCAAAGCAAATTTAAAAGTGCTGGCTAAAGCTAATCGTAAATTCTCTAAGATTATTATTCACGTCGGCACTAATGATGTTCGACCGTCAGTCGGAGATCACCAAAATTAACATTAAAGAGGTGTGTAAACTCGCAAATGCGATGTCACCGGCAGTCTGTTTATCTGGCCCCCTCCTGTTAAAAGGAGTGATGAAATAGTTAGCAGATTATCATCACTCAATGGCTGGTTGTCTAAGTGGTGTCCATAAAATAACATAGGGTTCATAGACAATTGGAAAAGTTTTTGGGGCAGACCCGACCTGTTGAAGATAGACGGCATTCATCCTACCCGGGCTGGTGCTGCTCTTCTCTCTAGTAATTTGGCACATAATCTTAGAGCTAAACCTTGACTCACTGGGGCCCAGGTCAGGAAGCAGACAAACTGGCTAAACCAACCGTCTGCTAGCTGTCTCACGTCACCAGAGTCAGCTAAATCCCAGCACATAGAGACGCTTTCACCTAGATATTATCACATAGAGACTGTGTCTGTTCCCCGAATCAGTAAATACAAAAAACCATCAAAACCATTCAACAGTAAAAATTTAATTGATGTCCAACAAATAAACAACAGATATAATACGGATGAACAATTGATAAATCTCGGGTTGCTGAATATTCGATCCCTTTCGCCAAAAACGCTTATTGTTAATGATATGATTATAGATCATAACCTAGATGTGCTGTGTTTGACAGAAACCTGGCTAAAACCTCGACTACATTACTTTAAATGAGTCCACTCCCCAAGATTATTGTTATAAACACGAGCCGCGTCTGAAAGGAAAAGGGGGAGGTGTTGCTGTAATTTATAATGATAACTTCAGTATTACTCAGAAGTCTAGTTTCAAATATAATTCCTTTGAAGTTTTGGTGCTTTATGTAACATTGTGTAGTGTAAATGATAAATCCCGTTTGACATTTGTGTTGGCTACTGTATACAGGCCACCAGGACACAATACAGACTTTATCAAAGAATTTGCTGGTTTTCTATCAGAGTTAGTACTGGCTACAGATAAAGTACTAATTGTTGGTGATTTTAATATCCATGTTGACAATGAAAAGACGCATTGGGATTGGCATTTAAAGACATTATAAACTCTATTGGAGTTAGACAACACGTATCTGGACCCACTCATCGCCTTAATCATACTTTAGATCTAATACTGTCACATGGACTAAATGTTGATACCATTAAAATTCTGCAGCAGAGCGATGACATCTCAGATCATTACCTAATATCATGTATACTTAATATAGCTAAGGCTGCAAAGCCATCCTCGCTTCAAATATGGCAGGACTATAACCGCTGCGACTAAAGATAGCTTTATACATAATCTTCCTCATCAGTTCCATCTCCTCAGAATTACAGATAGCCAAGAGGAACTTGATGTTGCAACAGAAACTACTGACTCTCTCTTTACTAGCACTTTAGATATAGTTGCTCCTCGGCGCTTAAAGAAGATTAAAGCAAATAATCCAACGCCGTGGTACAACGAGCACACTCGGGCCCTTAAAACAGCAGCCAGAAAAATGGAGCGCAGCTGGAAGAAAACAAAACTGGAGGTTTTTCAATTTGTGGAAAGAGAGCATGATTGCATACAGAAAGGCCATAAAAACTGCTAGATCGGCTTATTTCTCAACTCTTTTAGAAGAAAACAAACACAACCCTAGGTATTTATTCGATACAGTGGCTAAATTAACAAAGGATAAAGCTTCAACTTCTGACATTTGTAAACAACACAGCAGTAATGACTTTATGAACTTCTTTACTAGTAAGATTGATAACATTAGGAATAAAGTTATAACCATGCAGCTCTACTACAGTATCACTTCAGACAGAACATTGTAGTCTCACTGAGGAAAAATTACACTCATTCACTGCTATAGGAGGAGAAGAATTGGCTAAACTTGTTAAATCATCAAAATCAACAACATGTATGCTTGACCCTATACCGACTAGGCTATTAAAAGAGATGCTTCCAGAGGTCATAGATCCTCTGCTTAATATTATTAATTCATCCTTGACATTAGGATATGTACCAAAAACTTTTAAGTTGGCTGTAATTAAACCACTTATTAAAAACCGCAACTTGATCCTAAAGAATTAGTCAATTACAGACCAATCTCGAATCTACCGTTTCTATCAAAAATATTAGAAAAGGCAGTGTCTTCACAATTATGTTCCTTTTTAGAAAGAAATGGTATATGTGAGGATTTCCAGTCAGGATTTAGACCGTATCATAGTACTGAGACTGCTCTAATTAGAGTTACAAATGATTTACTCTTATCATCTGATCGTGGTTGTATCTCTCTATTAGTGTTACTCGATCTTAGCGCTGCATTCGATACTATCGATCACAATATTCTTTTGAATAGACTCGAAAATTATGTTGGCATTAGTGGAACTGCATTGGCATGGTTTAAATCTTACTTATCTGACCGTTATCAGTTTGTAGCAGTAAATGAAGAGATGTCACACCGATCACAAGTTCAGTATGGAGTACCGCAAGGCTCAGTGTTAGGACCGTTGCTTTTCACCCTGTATATGCTACCACTGGGAGATATCATTAGGAAGCATGGCGTTAGTTTTCATTGTTATGCTGATGATACTCAGCTCTATATTTCTTCACACCCTGACGAAACTTACCAATTCACAAGATTAACGGAATGCATAGCTGATATTAAAAATTGGATGAATAGTAATTTCCTGCAACTTAATTCAGATAAAACTGAATTTTTAATTATTGGACAGAAAAGCTCCACAAGTAGTGCCCTAGAATACTGTCTAACCCTCGATGGCTGCTCTGTCAAGTCCACGCCCGTCAGTGAGGAACCTGGGTGTGCTCTTTGATACCAATCTTTCGCTTGAAAGCCACGTTTCTAGCATCTGTAAAACTGCATTCTACCATCTTAAAAATATATCTAAATTACGTCACATGCTTTCAATGCAAAATGCTGAACAATTAGTACATGCGTTCATGAGCTCAAGGCTAGATTATTGTAATGCTCTACTGGGTGGTTGCCCTGCTCGCCTAATAAATAAACTCCAGCTGGTCCAAAAGCGCAGCAGCTCGAGTTCTTACTAGAACCAGGAAGTACGATCATATTAGTCCAGTTCTGTCAACACTGCACTGGCTCCTATTAAACATCGCATACATTTTAAAATCTTGCTTATTACTTATAAAGCAATAAATGGTTTAGCTCCCCAGTACTTAAGCGAGCTCTTAACGCATTATACTCCATCACGTCAATTGCGGTCTCTAAACTCTGGCCAGTTGAAAATACCTAGAATATCTAAATCAACTGCAGGCGGTCGATCCTTTTCCTATTTAGCACCTAAACTCTGGAACAGTCTTCCTAGCATTGTTCGGGAAGCAGACACACTCTGTCAGTTTAAATCTAGACTAAAAACACATCTCTTTACTATGGCATACACATAGAACATTTTTAACTTTCTTATTCCTTATTCAAATCAAATGACTGATTGTTAGGCTGCATTAACTAGGTCAGCCGGAACCGAACACTTCCCATAACACCTGATGTACTCGTTACATCATAAAAGAGTGGCATCCACACTAATGTTAGTCTCTCTGTTTATCCCGAGGTTTACTGCCGTCGCCCGGATCCAGGCCGTGTCCGGATCGGATGGTGGACCTGCATCTGGACATGACCAGCTCATCTTGGAGTGTCTGCTGAGACCGTGTCCATTAGTGTCTCCTCTGAATTTGCCTCACCGGGCGTCATCCTCAATTAACCCGTCTCCAGCGCAATAACTCCGATCTTTCAAGTATTCATATTCTTGTGTAATCTACGCGCCATCCTAAATGAACCCGTCTGCTCGTCATACCCAAAATTTCGAATATTCCTATCTAATATGATTTATGACCTGCAAGGTTGCCTGAGTAATAATTATACACTGTTAATAATAGGCCAGAGGAGAACTGGCACCCGACTGAGTCTGGTTTCTCCCAAGGTTTATTTTTCTCCATCATGCCCTGATGGAGTTTTGGTTCCTTGCCACTGTCGGGCTTGCTCAGTTGGGGACACTCAAATTATGATCCAAGTTACTCAACTAAATATACAAATAGAATTTATTAATTTGGTCATATATAATTCTATAAACTATCCAAATTAAACTAGCCAAATCAAATTTTGTTGCAATGTTGTCCTGTTTAACACTGTGAAGCTGCTTTGAAACAATCGTCATTGTAAAAGCGCTATATAAATAAATTTGATTGATTGATTGATTGATTGAACTTTGTTGGACTATATATCTTTGGAAACTTGGTCAAAAAATAATCCTGTTAGATCTGATTCTGTTTCATAGAACTGATATTAAATATAAATATATTTCCTGTCCAATTTTAATGTGTTAAATTTAAATTTTATTGGCTTGTTAATAAAAAGTTCAATATTAATATAGTTATACAAAAAAAAAGTAAAAAATAAAAAAGGTAATTTAAAATAAGAAATAAATAAAGTTGTTTCTCTGCCTTTGGCCAAGTGCATCCAGACGGTTTTGGTCCATTTATTTCAGTGCATCCCTAATTTATATTTTAAATAGCCATTATAAATATATATATTTTTAAGAAATGACGACACAGCAATATGTGCATCAAGAGAACAAGTTAATTAAATATTAAACAATATGAAATATTTATGTATGTTAATTAAAATAGAACATTTTAACTTTTTATATTGTTCACAAAATATATATAAATATTGCTGTTTATTGCTAATATTGTTGTTGTATATAAGTATAAATAAAAATAATTAAATATATAAAAACCCATAGCTTTAAATATTTTCATTGTACTTTGTAAATTCTGTAAAAATATAGATAGATAAATAGATTAATATTAATCATAATAATAAAATATTAATGGTGAAATATTATTAACAAAATTATATGAAATATTTAAATCATTATTTAACTCAAATAGAGTTGAATTAATTTTAATGAATATTTTTCTTTTTAGAAGTGAAACAATATCTTTGCATCATCAAAGAATTTCATTTTATTTTTATTATATTTTTAATATTTAAAATCATTACTTAATTTATTTAAATGCATTTCATTACATTTTAAGCATAACATTTCAGTTTGATGTTATGACTGAATGAGTTATAATCCTCTAGTTCTCGATTTTAGAACAAAATGAACAATAAGACTGTACTCTGTTCTTTTACCTCTTTTTTCAGTCTCTCTCGCTCTTGTTTTTTCCTCATTTCCTCGACCTCCATGTCTTCCTGTTTATTGGCGTATTTGTTGATCACGTCCTCCAGGCTGCTGAGGGCCATGTCTCTATTGGAGCGTAGTTTGCGATGCAGTGTTGGGTCAGAGAGTGCAGGATCAAATGCTGGAAAAACACAGGGAAAGTCACCTGACCTCACATGATTCATTTACAGTCAATAAATATTACTGGGGTCCATCCATTATTACATAAATCCAGAAATGTACATAAAACACAGATGAATTTGAGGCTTCAAAGAAGCAGGGCATCAGACTAATACAATAGGACTTCCTAATCTTCTCTAGCTAAACTGGATAGTAATTAAATTAATTACTAGGTTTGTATGAATCCGTAAGATGGGAGCCAAAGTTGTAGACCATGTCAAGGTGGCGTCTCTCCTGCAGTTTGTTGCCCGTCTCTCGGAAGGCTTCTTGAGCGATCTGGTTTATCTGTTTGCGGGCGAGCTGGAGACTGTAGCGGTCGTTGGCACGTTGCACCACCTTCAGGATATCTGTGTAGTCCGGAGGATTGTGAAAAGCTTCTGAACTGTTAATGTAGCGTTCAATCTACAAACCAAAGAGAAAAGAAGAGAATAATACAAATAACACATGAAAAATACAGATTATTTTTCATTCTTTTATGAATATTTTCCCCCTGACTTTCATCACGAGAAATGTTACCTTTATGAGGGTGTCTTTCAGCTAGCCATATAAACCACACAAAAATTTTTAAATGTCACATCAGGCATAACATTATGACCTAATTGTGTTGGTCCCCTTTTGCTGCCAAAACAGCCCTGGCCCGTCGAGGCACGGACTTCACTAGACCCCTGAAGGTCTACTGTGGGATCTGGCACCAAGATGTTATCAGCAGATCTTTTAAATCCTGTAAGTTGCCTGTAAAGTTGTACTTTTTTGTTCAGTACATTCCACAGATGCTCGATTGGATTGAGATCTGGAATATTTGGAGGCCAAGTCAACACGTAAAAACTCGTTGTTGTGCTCCTTAAACCATTCCTGAACCATTTTTGCTCTGTGGCAGGGTTCATTATCCTGCTGAAAGATGCCACAGCCATCAGGGAATACCATTTCTATGAAAGGGTGTACATTGTCTGCAACGATGCTTAGGTAGGTGGTGCGTGTCAAAGTAACATCCATATGGATGGCAGGACTCAAGGTTTCCCAGCAGAACATTGCCAAAAGCATCACACTGCCTCCCTGGCTTGCCTTCTTCCCATAGTGCATCCTGGTGCCATTTATTCCCCAAGTAAGCGACGCACATGCACCCAGCCATCCGCTGGACGTAAAAGAAAAGACCAGGCCAGCTTCTTCTATTGCTCCATGGTCCAATTCTGATGCTCACATGCCCACTGTTGACGCCTTTGGTGGTGGACAGGGGTCAGCATGGGTACCCTGACTGATCTGTGACTATGCAGCCCCATACGCAAACAAACTGCGATGCACTGTGTATTCTCACACCTTTCTATCAGAACCAGCATTCATTTCTTGAGCAAATTCAGGCAACAGTAGCTCATCTGTTTGATCGAACACACAGTCCCGCCTTCGCTCCCACGTGCATCAATGAGCCTTGGCCGCCCATGACCCTGTCGCCGGTTCACCACTGTTCCTTCTTGATAGATACTGACCACTGCAGACCGGGAACACCCCACAAGAGCTGCAGTTTTGGAGATTGTCTGACCCATTCATCTAGCATCACAATTTGGCCCTTGTCAAACTCGCTCAAATCCTTACGCTTGCCCATTTTTCCTGCTTCTAACACATCAACTTCGAGAACAAAATGTTCACTTGCTGCCTAATATATCCCACCCACTAACAGGTGCCGTGATGAAGAGATAATCAGTGTTATTCACTTCACCTGTCATTATGTTATGCATGACCTGTGTATAAATAATAAATTAATTTTAATTAATAAACAAATTTCTTGTCTCTTTCTTTGGCATTTTTGCCTCAAGCTCATACGATCCTCATGATCCATATCTGATCAATGCTTTACAGACTCGTTCATCACCCAAACCTCTGCTACAACTAAACTGTTAAAGATTCTAGCATCTAAAGACTGGATCTTTGGCCACGTACACATTGCAGGAAAATTCACCTTGTCAAGTTCACCCTTTAGGCCACGTTCACACAGCAACAGAACACAGGTGTCAGTCCTATATTTGAGTCCTTAATACGGTTATGTTCAAACATAATATGGTTATTTATGGCAGTGACAACCACATTCTATAACCAAACTCACACCGGTAAACTTTCAGGACTAACAACTGCGTTCTCGGAAAACCGGCACTGTCTGTGAACGGAACCAGACAAGTAGCTGTCTGTCACGTCACAGTGTGAGAGAGCCACAAAGATATACAGTAAAAGCTGCTCGGTTAATGAAGATTTGACGGATGAACTAGCAGCTCGCTTGGACTCTTGTTGTGTCAAAAAGTGATTTTACAGACATTGCCGTCTTTGATATTACTTTGGTCACTGTTGTAGTTACTGGTTGGAGAATATGGGCTTGTCTCCCTTTGCATGCTCACAAACAGTATTCAAGGCACTACTGTAAGTTGCTGGGTGAACAGGACATTTCAAGTCTCACACCTGTAAGTAAATGCGGTTGTCAAATCCCCAAAATTTAGGGGACTCACTCCCGCATGTAAATGGGGTTGTCACTTCTGAAACTCAACAGTGTCCGTGGCCTATGAGAACTGATCTTGAGGGATGTGACTTGACAAACAAAAGAAGAACCTTTTTGTTGATCTCTGGGTAGCGTGTTCCACTGTAGGCAATCTTCTGCTCGATCACTCGACCCGTCAGCGTGTTGCAGTCCTTCAGCTCACACAGTTTTTCATAGATCTTCATCATCTGAGGCCACAAAAGGAGCATTAAAGATAAAGATCAGAACAAGACCATCTAAAGCCCAATAAAATCTCATTATTTCAATGTAATTTGACTGCATTTAAACATATCATGAGAAATCAAATTGTCATTGATCTTTTGATATAACAGAACATACTGTAATTTCCAAAACACAAAACTTCCCGTCCATTCTAATAAGACCATTTATCCAAAAACAAGCTACAACAACAACAACAAGAACTTGTTTATAAAACAACAAATTATAAAACAAGAACCTTGCGTTTGAGCTTGTGCTCCTGAATATAACTGGAGTCTTCCTTCTCCAGATCTTCCACACTCAACTCTCTCTCCTGAAGCCGTCGGATCTCCTCATTATACACCTTCAACAGGTTCTCCAGGTAAGCGATCTGAAACAGAACATGAGACACACAAATTACAATTTACATATTAAATATTAATACAATTACATATATTTGCATATACTCTCAGACAAAATCTCTCAACTAGTTTCAATGTGCACAAGTATCGAAAACAACAGTGGGATTTATTTAATATTATTTGTTATTTTTAAAAATAACAAACTTTTCAACAGACATAACATGAACAGACATTAAGTATTGATATATGATACAGTAGCCCACTAATATGTATTTGCATATATGGGAATATTTTATTGTACTGTCATATTTTATTTAGTTACATGCTTCATTAGATAAAGAGTGCAAGCCCTTATAAAATAAAGTACAGTCTTATACTTTTTTGCTTCAAATCTAAGTTTGAATGATTGGTTTGTTTCATGACTTATTCTTCATTCTATTTACCTTGGAAAGTCAAAATTCCCATTTTCCTACTTTGAAAAGTGTTAAAAGACACAAAGTCAGACTTTGTAATTCATGCAATAAAACATTTTTACGGTCAGAGGTTGTTGATTTCAAATAGGAATATCACACATCCCACTTTAACTGAAACACAGACTTTTTTATAAATGGAGTCATTTTCTCCATTCCTTATGGAGAAAATTATTCCAGAACCAAGGCCTGCTGAAAACCAACAGTGTCAATATAAAATCCAAGACCACGGTCATCTCAACCTTCACAACATATAAATGTAGTGTATCTGTGAGTTATGATGGATTGCTCCAGTACCTGTCTCCTTGAAGCCCTTTTTGTTTTCTTCGTTCCCTCATCCTCTTCTTTCTTTTCCTCTTCTTCTTTAACCTGTGCCTCCTCCTTCACATTTGTCCCATTGCTCTTCTCCTCAGGTTTTGCCTGAGAGGGTAGAGTCTGTATGGAGCTCCGTTTCCGAGCTGTGTGCTGTTTAAGAACGGTGCAGAGTTCATTAATGTAGACGAAGGTCTTGCCCGTGTTGGCCTGGGCCCGGGTGAGGCAGCGACCCAGAGTGTTTCGGAACTCCACCGATGACAGGAAGGTCGGCAGGGCCTTGGAGTATCTGGTCTGCAGGTAGGTCACGACCTCTGGGTGATCTTGCGAGTGTTTGGCGCAATGTTCCACAAACTGGACCATGGGATGAAAGGGTGGAATTTGGATGGATTAGAAGAGGATGAAAGGACAAAACCCCTCAGAATGTACAAGTTAAAGTTTCTAAACTGTTGTCCTGTTAGATAATTTTGCAAATGTGGGTGGATTTCAGCAGTGGCTTGTAACGCAGTCACTCCTACTAGCCACTTTGGCGGGTTGAATTTTATATAAAACATACAAGTTGTATTCTTTTAAAAAGGCATCTGAAATAATGAACAAAGTGTAATGTAGTGTTGTCAAAAATACAGATTTTTCTATACATATTGAAATATCTGAAACGCTTCCAATACTAATTTTCCACAGCTCTCATCTCCCGATAGCATACCACATACCTCCGCAAACAGTTTTTCATTCTCCACTTTCAGGACATGAACATCCTTCTTTGCGGAGGCAAACGGAGACTGTGAGATGTGTGTCGGACGTGGCAGCTGATTCTTCAGAGGCGTTTTTGACTGGCAGGTCGTAGCATGTGAACAGGATGCAGACGTGGAAGCTTCTTCATCGTCATCATCAAGGATCACAATGCTGTCCATCACTGCTCCGGCCATCCGGAAGGGAGGAGAAAGAATTTGCTGGGGAGTAACGAATGTGGAGGTGTCAGGCCTGCATGTCAACTACACCAATACCTGGAAACACACCAGTTGCTCTTTAGGATTTCTCATTAAACAGACCAGTTATATTGAGTCTTGATGATTCAGTCTCAATCTATCTGTACCATGCATATTCCAAGTGTTTTTTTTTTTTTAAATCGCAATCTGCTTCTGTGTATTTCATATTTACTTGTTTGGCATTTCTGTACCTACTTGAGCAGTGAGCATTGAAGTGGCCAAGAGCGTCAAAGTCCGAACTGAGATCCCCAAATCTGTACCTGTAGAACAACATATTCATAAGCTCAATATTTCTGCATGTACGAGACCATTGTGTGTTATTAAATGTAATATTATGGTCAAATAATTTATCAAAAACATGGGGAAGTCACAAGCTAAAAATGTTTCTTTGTAAAAATGGTCTTTTAAAATGTTTTGGACGGACATTATGTAATTATGCAGGACACGACAACTTTGCAATAACTGACACGTCAATCGACTTGATTTGCCTTACATACATTTTACATGTTTTCCATCAAAATCATATTAAAAACTAAAATTAGTATTAGTCCCCGCTGTAATGAAGAAGCACCGAAATTAACTTACATACAATAATGATAGGCGTAGTGACTATGGTATTTTGGCGGTAACCATGTCTACCATGGTACAATTTGTGATAGACTTAAATGCTTTTAATTTCCCTAGGAACCATATTTACTGCTTGACTGAGCCAATGAGATATGGACATAAAATGATTCATATTTGGTAGATATAAATATAATAATTTAGGTTACATTGCCTGCTGATCTTGAGACTGTTACGTTAGCTCTTTAATTCGGTCAAGCAGTACACTTCCGTTTATTTGTTAAAAGCCTTAAAACATCGATCATAAGAGGAACTTTCCGACACGTCAAGTTCCTAACAATCTTCACGAACGCATCATAAAGATAATTTTCATAAAAACTCGTTATTGATCAATCAATAAAGGGACAATTAGAAAGAACTTACGCGCTCGGATCCTGAAACTCGGCGCTGGATGTATGTACAGCTCAACATGAGACGCGCTGGTTCGCTGATCGCCAGTAATCTAATCGCTCATTGGCTGAGCGCGTAGTGTTTCTTCTGCGTTTTGTTTTCAACGGTGTTCATTCAGATGCTTATCAGCGCCGCTCAGGGAACCGGAGATCCTAACAGAAACTTCTTCAATTTACAGTAATTTGGTGTGACGTCAAACTAAATTGTATTGACCAGATGTGGTCATCTTGTATTTTGTTTCACCAAAAACAAAACTGATACTGATCAGTTGCACACTATAACCTCTAAATTATATGTTAATCTGTTTATATCACGCTGGAGTGAGACTTGAACGTAATTAATGTCGATGTTATGAATGGCACTATTGCTCCAATACACTTTTGAGTGATAAAACCTTCAGAGAAAAAACAAATTATAAATGAAAACTTTACAAAAGCAAAAAAAGACCAAACATATGTCCACATTGGGAATATACAAAATTTCAGATCCGTAATATGGCCATCAAAAGGGGAAAATAATTATCTAAGTAAAAAAGAATCAGACAAGATAGAATACTTAAGGAAATAATTTCTATTTTTGAAAAGAATGAGCAATCACAAGCTGATATCAAAATTTTAATTGAATTACAATCTGAGTTGGACAATATCTATGAAAATATGGCACGGGGAGCTTTTATTTGTTCCAGGCGAAAATGGATAGAACATGGTGAAAAGATTACGAAATATTATCATAATTTAGAAAAAAGAAATTTTACCGTTAACGGTATATACAAACTTCAAATTAAAGAGCAGATTTCTGAAGACCCCCTAAAGATTTCCAATTTTGTCGGAGAGTTTTATAAAAACTTATATTCTGAACACAATAATAGTCAGAGCTCAAATTTCCTTTTGCACATAAAAAAATGTGGCACAAGGTATTGATGAATCTCAGAAGGGCATATGTGATCAAGATATATCCCTAGAAGAACTAAAAAAATATATATTAGTAAGTTAAAAATTAATAAATCCCCAGGAAACGATGGCCTTACAGGTGAATTTTACAAAGTATTTCAAGATTATATTTCAGAGCTTTTATTGCTGGTTTTTAAGGAGGCTATAGAAAACGGTAGGCTCCCCTCATCTATGTGTCAAGGCCTAATAACATTGTTACCTAAACCCAATAAGGATTGTCTGCTTCTTGACAATTGGAGGCCCATAACCTTGATAAACAATGACGCAAAACTATTGGCTCATGTTTTCGCACAAAGAATAAAGTTATGCTTAGATACAATTATAGATGATAGTCAGTCTGCCTTTATCCAAGGACGACATATCGGTAATAATATTAGATTAAAATTAGACTTAATTGATTATAAGGATTACATAACTGATAATAGCTATATTCTATTTATAGACATACGGAATACAAAGCCTATGACACTGTAAAACATGAATTTTTATTTGAACTATTAGATTTTTTTGGTTTTGGTCAGTACTTTAAAAGAGCAATACAAACTCTATATAGTGACCGTAATAGTTCAGTCAAACTTCCATGGGGAACTACTCGTAGATTTAGCATCTCCCGGGGGCCGGGGCATAAAACAGGGTGATCCAGCAGCTCCCTTCCTATTTCTTTTGGTCATGCAAACGATGGCTTTACACATTCATAATAACTATTTCCAAGGTATTAAAATTAGGGAAAGGGAAATTAAATGCTGTCAGCTTGCTGATGATACAGCCATTTTTTTGAAAGATATATCACAGGTTAAAAAAGTTATGGAATGTCTCAATACATTTTCTAAAGCTTCAGGTTTATCTTTAAATGTTAAAAAATGTACCCTTTTTCCACTTAAAGACAACAATATCCCCTTAACCGAATTTGAAGGTATCCCAGTTAGAGAGGAAGTAACTTATCTTGGTATCAAGATCTGTAAAAATCAGTCAGATAGAGTGCAATCTAATTTCCAGCCCCTTATGGTGAAAATTAAAAAGAAATTCGATATGTGGCTCATGAGGGATTTGTCACTCAAAGGAAGAGTTCTTTTGTCCAAAACAGAGGGACTGTCTCGTTTAGTCTATCCTGCGAAAGTATTAGATGTACCAAAATCTTTTATTAAAAAAATTGATTCAATTTTATTCAATTTCATATGGAAAAACAAGCCTCACTATTTAAATAGAAATATTTTATGTAATTCTTATAACCAAGGAGGCTTGAATGTACTTGATTTTGTTACTTCTAATACAATTTTCAAGTTGAACTGGATTAAACATTATATTAAACATAAAGATAAGCTATGGTATATAATCCCAAATCTTATTTTTGAAAAAGTTGGTGGTATAGAGTTCCTTTTAAAATGTGATTTTGAGGTTAGCAAACTCCCCATCCAGCTATCCAATTTTCATAGTCAGGCTCTTTTATGTTGGCTTCTTATATACAAACATAATTTTTCACCCCATAGACAGTTAATATGGAATAATAAAATTGTTAAATATAAGAAAAAAATCAATCTTCTACGACAACTGAGTTAAATATGATATTCTAATGGTCTCACAATTAATAAATGAAGAGGGCTATTTATTTACATATACTGAGTTTTTAAAGACATTTGGTATTCCAATATCTCCACGAGAATACAGTATTGTATTTGATGCAATACCACCAGGATTTTTGAGAGTTTTGCAAGGCATTAGTGAACCTCAAAAAAATTCTAAGTTTAAAAGGCAGATATTGTTGAATGGTGTAGATATTAAGGATACCAAATGCAATAATAAATTCTTTAGAAGTCTGATTCATTGCCCTGTAACATTTCGAGGTAGGATACTTTTGGAATGACCATTTTGAGAATATTAATTGGAGATTGATCTGGACTTATAATAACAAATATTGTGTTAATAATAAAGTTAATGAAATATATATTTAAAATTATTCATGTTTATCCAACAAACCAGTTTTTAAAAAGATATAAAACGGATCTATCTGAAAGTTATGTATTTTGTAAAATATACCCTGAAACTGTTTTGCATCTTTTTTTTGATTTTATGTATGTTCAGTTTTTTTGGGTTGATGTAGAATATTTATTTAATATGTTAAGTGGAACCAAAATTAACATAAACAAAAGAGATGCTATTTTTTATAATGACAAAAAAGATATAGAAAAGAGTCATGCTTTTTCATTAAATCTTATAATATTACATGGTAAGTTCTACATACACAAATGTAAATGGTCTGAAAGAATTCCTAACATCTCCCATTTTAAGGCTGACATGAAGATTTATTTTGAAGCTTTACAAGGACTCTCAAACCGCAAAGCAACAAGAACTATGGACATTTACAAACAATTGAACTCCTCATCTTTAACTTGAGTACACATGTATACCCTTTTTTTTGTTATTATTTTTATTTCTTATGTTGTTATGTTTTTTATTATTATTATGGTTTCACGGTCTTATGGAAATGTTCAAAGAATTATATGTGAAACATTTGTAAAAAAAAAAAAAAACTATTGCTCCAAGTTTTCCTTAAAAATAAACATTCTGTTTGCTCTAGTTTTTCTTCAAAAATAATCCTTATTTTAGGGGCATTGATTTTCTTTTGAGGCTTTGAGCCATCAAAACTAAAGTGTAAATTGTCATCTTTTCATAGTCAGATATTATATTGGGAACTGATATACAAACAGTTTTCCTCCACATATTTGTTCTTTGTGGAATAATAAGTGCATCCTTATTAATAGGAATTGTGTTCTTTCAGAGCTGGATGGATAAAGATATCTGGTCCATAGCACACATTATGGATGTTGAAGGATATTGACTTAGTTATGAATTTTTTTGTGAAAAATAAAATACAGTATTATTTGTACTTGGAAATTATATGCATCTTTGTTAAAAGCCATTCCTGATGGTTTGTTTTAGCTGGTTAAAGGTGCGATGTGTTATTTACTGAGTAATTTAATTATTTCTGGTCTTAATTTTACAGAGAAGAGCTGTAAGATTAAAGTTTTAAGAACATTTCAGAGACTTTCCCTACTTAAGCTAGAAAGAGACCTCTTTTTTATTTTCCTAAAGATAAAGTGCAAATTAGATGGGAAAGATGTCTCACTTCTAGGTAAAAGGTTCAGTTTAAAATGAATAATGATATGTATTTGATTTCCTCACACAGATTGAATTTGTGTTGTAATGAGTGCACCTTTTGTGATCACTCACATGAGATCGACCAATAGCAAACCACAACCATTTAATCAATTAAATCCTGCCTTACATTTTTTCTTGTTCGAGAAGCCGTTTTACTCAGATATACGTCGCAAGAGGGAACAAAAGACTGACGCAACTTCTGTTTCATGCCGACTGTATAGCTGACATACACAAAATCTTTTAATGGTAACTGAGGTTGTGGTGTTCCTCTACAGAGCCTCAGTATATTTGTTTTCGTCTGACACTTTATAGATTAGCAAATAAACTGATTCTAAATTGGCTGCTCTAAAGCTATTTGGAGTGATGGCTCATATTCTCATATTATTGTCTTACTCTGACTGTAAAGCAACAAATGCGTTCTGTCAGGAAGGTTATGATAGAGAGGATTTGCTGTCTCTGGATTTTAAGGAGAAGAGATGGATTTCCCAAGTCCAGCAAGGATTCATTACTCAGAACAAGTGGAATAATAACAGAGCTTATCTTGAGAGCAGAAAACATTACTTCAGCACTGTGTGCATTAAGTGGTTGAAGAAGTATGGAAAGAGCAGCCTAGATAAAACAGGTATCCAGCAGTGAGCATGTGCATGTTTTCATAAGCAGCCATATCACCCTGCAGCCCAAGACTGGTTGCCCACATAAGCTTGAGCCATGGTTAGTACCTTGATGGGATACCTCCTGGGAAAACTAGTTACTGCTGGAAGAGGTGTTAGTGAGGCCAGCAGGGGGCGCTCACCCTGTGGTCTGTGTGGGTCCTAACATCCCAGAGGACACTATACTGTAACAAGCACCGTCCTTCAGATGAGACGTTAAAGCGAGGTCATGACTCTCTGGTCATTAAAAATCTCACGACACTTCTTGTAATGAGTAGGGGGGTAACCCCGGAGTCCTGGCCAAATTCCTTCCATTGGCCTTTATCAAACATGGCCTCTTAATATACCTCATCCACAGAACTGGCTCGATCACTCTCTCTCTCCTCTCTACCTACAGCTGGTGTGTTGTGAGTGAGCTCGAGTATTGATTAGGACTTGCCATTTAAAAGCACTAGATAATTTCACCTAAAGTTTTAAATGTTATTAAAATATTGTCCTTTAACTTTGTTTTTTCCAAAAGTATAAATTTTCTTCGTACTCTGCAATATCTGTTCAAGCGCTGTGACTTTTTCTCCATTATAAATAATCGTTTGATCTTTCTGACATCATACATGTTTTGTGCTTGATAACAGGTTTGCACAACAAAGCAACTCAAATTCTAGGCCATATTTGACCTACAAAATTTTATCAATAATTATACCATACGATAATTAGTTTTTTGTTAGTGAGTAACAGAAAATTCAATTAAAATATTACAAAGAATGAAGCAATAGCGCCTTTAGTTTGAGAACAGTTTTTTTTTTTTTACTTTGTCAGATATACAGTAATAAAACAGTGAGTTTGGCATGAATGTGAGACTCCCTTCACACTTATCAGGGGACTTTACATTGTATATTCTCTGTATTTCATCTGTTTATACAAAGTAAAAACTTTGTTTCATATGTAATCCATCTGCTGCCGGATCCCTCTCACGGACTCCATGATATGAGAACGGCAGGTAACTAATGATTCTTAACACACAGGTCTTTACTTATTTCAAGCACTACACTATCTCTCTAAACAATTGAGTTCATGTGATTAAAAAAAGTCCCAAAATTAAATAATAGCAACAGCTCAGCAGTATTTAAAATAAAAGAATTCACCTCTTCATTATTACTTCCAGAATCTGTACAACTGTCACTAAAACCTTTTAATATAAAAATACTTGCAAAGAGTAGCCAACCAAAACACAGCAATCTGAAATTCTTAAGCAAAGACTGAAACACAACATAAAACTATTCTGAAAGGATTATTTACAAGACCAGTTTCTCTGCACATTATTCAGCCTTCAAAATCCCCTCCAGGTCCAGGTTCACTTCACCTTCTACACAAGAGACAGATATAAAACAAGCAGACCGACAGTTACAAGAGAACTAAAGACAGCATCGATTCAATTTAAAACTTAAGAGTGTGATTTAGCAAAAAAGAGATGTTATTCACCTTATCCTTTAATTCAGTGGAGTCTAAAGGAAAACAAAAATTGACAAGCTTGAATATTTAATACATTCCAGGGCATCCCATATTGCAAATACAGTCATTATTTTTTTTTTTTTACAATGGATCAGGTCATTCTATTGTCAGTTCACTTGTTAATATCACTTCCGTGTTGCAGTGATGTTAGAAAACTGACTTACCAGAAGAGCTGAATGTCCAGGAAAGAAGCTTTATCATGCCGTAAAGCACCAGAGCAACAGCGACCATCGCCATAGAGTCCTCAATAGAAGGAGCACTGACACCTGATATGAACAACATATACAAATCAAGAGTTGCAGAACATTCTCACTGACATAAATATTCTTTTGAAAATCCAAATATGATTCAGACTGTCATAAAGACTGTCACTACTGGAGTAACCTGCAGAAAGAATAACTCAAAATCCCTTTCAAATCCCTATCCCAATCAAATTCAGATTCTGTGGTTGTGCAATGTTGACACATAAATGACTGGAATACAGCCAATAGGAATGCACCTCTATCAGTTCACTTCCTCACTGAGAAATCTGGTCAGACTGAGAAATAACCGAATGTTGGTGCATTCAAGTCATGTCAGAAAGATTGCATTTAAGAGTTGAGCGCACAATGCTGTGAAACTCTGACCTTTCTTTACGAAAAGAGTTTCCAAGTTGAGGGCTTCAATGAGAAAATATGCCGGACAACACAGATAATGCTGTGTGTATGTATGTGAAATTATTCAGGTTTAATGATTTATCGTAAACACTGTCTGAAAATGATGTCAGTGTAGGACAGTATAACTCACCAATCACATTGAGTGTAGCAGTAGCTCGCCGTGTTCCTCCGTCATGTTTGGCTACACAGGTGACGTCACCACCACGACCGAGACCCAGTTTACTCGAGTCCAGCTCCAGACGGCTGCTCTGACTGAAGGTGCCATCTGACGCCAGTCTGTGACCCGTTACACCACCCTGACCCAGAGAGCGAGACTTCCCATCAGTCCCGGTGAACTCCCAGACCAGATCCAGAGTGTGAGGAGCAAAACCAGACGCCTCACACTGGATCACCAGAACCTGCCCAGGAACCAGCAGAGGAAGAGGAGAAGGGTAGATGGAGAGAGATGGAGGCTCTGAAAACAAACAAGGCTGTGGTTACTATTCTATTTAATACTGTACACGCTGTTGACAAATCAAACATGTACATAATAATCTATGAAAATCTGATGGCAGGTTCAAAGTATTCAATCATCTCACCAACTATCTCCAGCTCCACGGCTACCTGAGCCAGCAGGTGTGGAAGATACACTGAGCAGATGTAAATTCCTGAGTGTCTCACTTGAGATTCTTCCAGAATCAGAGATGCATTTCCTGTTTCATAGAGGCGTGTGACGTCAATATCGGCTCCGGTCTCTGATGTCTCTGCAAACCGATCATTCTTGCCATCGTAAGCAAGGACCAGTCGCCCTTCACCCCGGAACTGATAACGCCACTCGACAGAGAAGCCAGAGCCGTGAACTGGAGAAGATGGGTCGACCCAGAACCCACAGTCTAACAGAACCGGCTCTCCCAGTCTAGAGCGGACCAGAGGAGTTTTACTGGAGACACTGAGAATGACTTTAAGAAAGAGAGAACAATAGGAAGCATAGTGAGTGAAAGAAAGTGTTTAACCATCATTAGCACAAAAGAGTAAATCAAAATATAAGATATATGGATTGCACAATCTAATTGGAATTAATTTTTTTATTAAAATGCAAATAAATGTTTTCTGCATTATCTAAGAAACTTGGGCTCTTTACCTTTTGGCTCTTTAGAAGCTGAAGGCGCTCGCATAATATTGGACAGCGTCAGCTGCTCATCAAGCCCTTGTGCTGCCACTGAGAACCAATCAGCTTGCAGATAGACTGGACTTTGGGCGGAGTCAGTGAGAGCAGATGCCCATCTGACCATGGAGGCGTGAGGCATAAAAGGGTTAATCTCACACTTTGGTTTGTTCACAGAGCCTTTGGGTGGGTTCAGGGCGGCACTGCAGAACATGCCAGCTGGATCTGGAGGAAAACAGTGCATTCAAGTTCAGTTTTCATCAAATATATGTTTTGTACTCTAGAACAGGTGCTATATACTGTGTCATCTGTGACTGTAGTGTTGGATCTGGTGGTTGGTGTAGAAAGGAGATTTAAATACAGTATTTTTGTTTGTCAGGCAGTATCATACTACTATAGGGTACAACAGGGCTAAAGGCTCCATGGGGTAAAAGGCTCCTTTGATTTTATTTTCCTCTATACCACTAGATGGACAGCACTTTTCAAAACATCTCTTTTCAAGATACACGTGGAAAATTGTCTGATCTTTGAAGTAATCACGGGAGCAGCACAAAGTTGATTCTGCGCTAATTTAATCTAATGTTGGATGTTTTTAAAAATGTAGATTTATGTATCAAATAAGAATAGCTGAAATTATCTTCTTAATGATTTTCAGGTTTGTTCAAGGTATAATTAAAGGAGTAGTTCACTTAAAAATTAAAATTAGTCCATGATTTACTCAGCCTCAAGCCATCCTAGGTGTATATGACTTTCTTCTTTCTGATGAACACAATCAGAGTTATTTTAATACACATCCTGACGCTAAGCTTTATATGGCAGTGATGGGGTCCACTGAGTTTCCGTGATTCAACTTACGGAAAAAGCAAGCTTTAAGTGTAGCTAGATATTTTACTATATCAAGTTTTAAATATGGATTTTTCTTAAAAACCCAATTTATTCGCCTAAAAGGCCTTTATTAACCCCTGGAGCTGTATGGAGTATGTTTATTATGAATGGATGTGCTTTTTGAGCTTCAAACTCAATGGACCGCCATAATAAAGCTTGGGAGTGTCAGGATATTTATTAATATTACATTGTGTTCATCAGAAAGAAGAATGTCATATACACCTGTTAGCAATGAAATGGTAAAAATAACGAAAATGTAAAACTATTATTCATTTTACATAGATGTCATAACCTACATGTTAACTGACAAATTAAATAACTGCAAATTATAATAGTTTTCTAAAGTAACCTCATCACTTGATCGAACTGGAAGCCATATTAATCTTGGAATAAATCAGCCACCGTAGGAGTTAAAACGAAATCGGAATTGAGAGGAACAGAAACTAATATTCACTGGATGGTCATATACCTTTTCACCACTAGATGGGGGAAAATATCACACAGTGTAGCTTTAAGGTATGCCTTTAGCCCTGCTGTACCCTACCATAAGAAACATAACTGTAGACACAGCCAACCAAGTGAGCACAAATACTCTTTGACTTGAGCATGGACTTGTGAGTTATTATAGAGATTATAGTCCACAAATGTTTTAAAAGCACATGCTGCATTGACACTGACCAGTCACATAGTAAATCCTGGATGGGCTGATGTCTGCAGGAGGATGAAGTTCAGACATGGTCTCTTCACTGAAGGCTTCAGTTCTGATGAACATTAGAGATTTCTCTTGACTCATTGGTACTGAGAAACCCCCTCCATGACCGGGCTTCTCCTGTACAAACCAGCACTCCAGAACCGGACATCCAGAACCAGAAACTGCGAGATAGGAATTAGGAAAGATTACGCAAGATTAGAAATATTATGAAAGTTATGTTTACTGGTCACACACATAGCCTAATTCATGTAATGTATTAATCTGTAGTCTACATTACAACAAAAAGCAGCAAAACATACCACGAAAACACAACATAAACACAATGATAGATATCTTGTATATGGTCGAAATCTCAGACATCGTTGCTTCATAAATTTAAATGATATCTCTTTGCAGCTGTGCTTTTTGCCGTGTTAAAGATCATCCGTCGGATTTTCCCAAAATCTGTAGTGCAGGTTCTATAGTTTCACTTTCAGTTCAACTGCGTGTTTACGGCGCATGCGCTTTAACCGCAGGGACCATTTTGGTAAAATTTGAAAATATTCCGCCGGCATGTGACATGTTTTTCATGTAGCATCCATAGACTGTATAAAAATAGGTAGAATCATGTAAACATCTTTGTAACCTCTCAAAATATCACTAAAATTCCAAAATTATAAATTTCTCCAATACATGTATTTTAGCATTTCTAGTAGATTCTCCATTAGGTGGCGATCTGATTCAACAATTGTATTCCAAACTCACCATATGAAGCTGATGGTTTTGGTTTCTTCCATGATATCACGTGGTTTCTCGGAACCGAGTGCACTTAAGGACACAGGGAAATACCATTTTATCTCTAGTTTTGTGTTGACAAAAAAGATAGCCGAACTTGTATAGCCGGTGTAGTTTATGCAATGCGTATATGAATACCATATCATGGAGATTGTTTGTTCAAAATATATTCAAGTATTTGTTCAAAAGAAGTTAGTGTGAAAAATAGTTGGTGGGTCACATTGCAGTTGCAGCAGTCCTACCTGGAAAAGAGGGATAGCCTACATGAAAAGTGCTGTAGATCAGTGCACCATAGGCTACTAAATAATTTTTTGTTTTTGCCTGTATTTATAATTAAGTTAGTTAATGGTCTTTAAACATAATATAACGATTACACTTTACAATAAGATCTCATTTGTAAACAGTGTATCTAACAATGAGATATACATTTTTATACAGTATTTATTTATCTTTGCTAACATTAGTTAATAAAAAATACAACGGTCATTGTTTGTTCATGTTAGTTCACAGTGCATTAACTAATGTTGAAATTAACATGAACTAAGATTAATAAATGTTAAAGTGTTGTTCAATCTTAGTCCATATTAACTAATGTAGTTAACAAATGATAAGAAATGAAACCTTATTGTAAAGTTACCAATATGACAAACAAGGTAAACTAATACATTGCACCAATTGTATCACCATTAATGAAGTGATTTTTAACTTGTACCACTATTAAAAAGATGGACAACGGTTTATATTTTGTACATGCATTTATTTTGTTAATCAAATTAATTGTTCAAAATAATCTATATACAATTCATTTTGTGCATTTTGATTTAGAGAGGTATTTTCCAGTGTTTGTGGGTTCAGTTGTAAAGAAGTAAGAAGTAAATAGGGGAATAGTGTTACAATACATCCCCATTTGCCCAGACATGATATGTCTTATATCTAGTTTTGAGGTGAACGTTTTATGTAAATGCCATTTAAAAGATCTGCTGATAAAAATTACGCCAGCATGCTCTAACCTGGTCAAAAATCAGATAATAACCCTAGGGTGAAATGTTTTTGTTGTCGTTGTTGTTGTCTTAAATATGTCCTTTATATTTACTTGGGGTTCGTCTCAATCAGCTCCTAGTTCAGTAGTCAGGGCACTGATCAGGAGTCAGCCCATTGACTTATGTCCTGAATCAGTGCCCTGTCTACTGAACTAGGGAGGTGATTGAGACGCACCCTTAGAACTTCTGCTGGCACCACAATCCTTATCAACCCAGTTAAGGAAGTACATCGTAGTAACTTGTGACGTTGAACAAACCTGTTTTTTCTATTGGCTGTAATTTCAGAGACTATTTAGGCGTTCGCTCAAACACATTTAATCAGTGTACAGGCTTCAACTGAGACGTCTGGAGCAAATACAAGTCATTTCTCTAGAACGGTTTCTCAACATCAAGGATGCTATCTGTAGTGCTTTTGCTCCTCGGAGCTCATATTGCCTATGCTGGTGAGTAAATTATTTTAATATGACAGTATTAATTGTAAGATTGCAGTTTGGCTTGCTATTCTATTACACTAAATATACCTACACAAACAACCCATATTGTGTTTCGTGCTATTGACACTTTCCAAAAATATGTAGCCTATATTGACGCATGTTGCTTTATTTAATATGGTTCTCAAAAGCATATTTACTTTGAACGGCCTATTCATGCTCTTGTAGACCATGGCATTTATGTTTTGATAAAATTTGTATCAGGTAAGTTAGCCCTATCCTTTACTGACAAAAGGATCTTAACTAAAAATGTAATATACCTAACTTACTGAGAAAAGTGGGAGGGAATTGTTGAGTATTCCTTAATATGCGTGTAAACTAATTGTTGTACCATATTGTTGGTTTAAATTTTTATTAGGCTAACTCAAAATGATTTTTTAAACAACATAGCATTATATAGAACATGTTAGTTTGATGTATCAGATCAGTTTCATTTCTGACATGAGAAACGTGTTTCTAGGCTACTCAGAGACCGATGACGAACTACTTGCTAAACCCACTATTACACGGTCGTCTACTTTTAATTGAATAAACCTTATAATACTTGTCTGATCAAGTATTGGAATAAAGCCTATTAATAGCAGATACAATCAAAATAACGAAAGAACCAATTAACAACTGAAAAAATCCGTCTGGGAGAAATTGGCTTCAGTTTTTGTCCACTAGATGGCAATACAAAGCCACGAATCAACCCTTACTTGTAGTAAAAAAAAAGCAAAATTATTGCAGTGAATTGTGTGTATTTTGAACAAGCTTTATGCAAGTTTGTCTAATTTGATATGCTGAAATTATATTATTCTTATAATCTCCTGTTTGTATTTTTGATCACAGGAACACACTCTCTGAGATACTTCTACACTGCTGTGTCTGGAGACATTGACTTCCCAGAGTTCACTGTTGTTGGTCTGGTCGATGAAGGGCAGTTTATGTACTTTGACAGCAACACAATGAAAGCTGTGCCAAAGACAGAGTGGATCAGACAGAATGAAGAACCAGATTACTGGGACAGAGAGACTCAGGTCTTGATTGGCACCCATCAGGCCTACAAAACAACATCCAGATTGCAAAGGAACGTTTTAACCTGTCAAAAAGTAAGTTGGTAACAAAGCCAACTACACACACAGACAAAGTCAATATGATAAAATCCAGATTTTGGTAGTATAACTTGCTAGTGAAATATGTTTAGGTAAACATCTAGGAATAATATTCTGTTAGCCCAAAATAATGTGACTGCTTCTATAATTCTCTCTCTCTAAATCTTGAACTCCAACTAACCTACACCAATTTTTGCCCGATTAGAGTCTGGAAAAATTGACACTAGCTGCCGAAAGTCAGAGCCAATCTACAGATTTGAGCTGACAGATTTCACTGAAAATCGTGTAGTGTGATGGTCACAGACTTCGATTTTTAGCTTCAAAGTTTGATTACATCCAGTCGGAGGATATCAAACATGTCTGATGTTTTGAGCTGATTTTAGAACACATGTTGTTTATATTTGTCTCATAACACCTAGCATCAAGGCACGTGTTTCACGTAATTTGATGCAAAGGTTTCACGTAATTTGATGCAAAGGTAATATAATACAAAGTATAGTATTATAAATGTACATACATTTTTAAATGTATGTAAATTAAAACATCTGTTTAAACTCTGACTGTCAAAAATGTAAATTAAACAATTCAAATGTAACCAGACAGACACATCTGAATGTCTGACTGTCTCTCTTACTACTGGTGCTCCAGAACTTTAACTATTAAAACTATGTTAAATGTTCAGATGAGGCTTTGTCAAGACAGCATCAGAGTTTAACTTCATGAACTTTACCTTTCTAGTTAAAAATCCTCTTCAATTTACAGTTAAAACTGCCAGCTGTGGTTGTCAGAAATTCCCGTAAAAATCCTGACAGTGTTTCCGGTTTTACAGGATGTCTGTATATTTTACAACTTATAACTGTATATTTTAGGGATGGGAATTTTTGTCAATTTCGATCATCGATAGGTCTCAAAAACGAGTACTCGTGGGCAGGGCTTGTGCGGGGCATCTCCGTCACGGAGATATGAAACTATTTTAAGACTGTTACGAAAATTAATGTTGACATGTCTATGAAAACATGAACATTTAACTACAAAAATAACTGCTAGATTATGATGCATAAATGTCTTTGAAAAAGAAAAACAAAATAACCGTCTCAAATAACCCTGTCAATAAAATCGGGCATTGAGTTTGAGCTGAAACTGTGAATACACCACCTTGCAGTGCTTTGCTAGCGGTTTAATAAACTCAGCCAAACACACCCTATATTAGATTAATCAGATATATACCGATTACAATTTACATCTGCCCAAAAGGACTCAAATGTGCACATGAACTTGGCCATATTCTACAGGCTATGGTTTGAAAGGGAAACACTGAATGCGTTTTCCCTTAACAACAACAATACACGGGCAACGAAAGCACCGAGAATTAACAACACTATTAGGCCTACAATCGTGTTCTCTTTATGCTATGTACATGACAGATTGGCGTTGCACATAATTTTATTTTTCATGAAGTGATACAGACTTTACTGCGAGTTTTGAATCCATAATGAGAAACAACTTTAAATTAAACATAGGTCTACTGTTAAAAAAGCAACATCCTAGTAATTGCCACACCCTAGCAACCACCCCGAGCACCCTAGTAACTGCATAGTAAGACCCTAGCAACCACCCCAAGTACCTTAGCAGCCACATAGCAAAATCCTAGCAACCACCTCAAGTATCTTAGCAACCACCACAAGTACCTTAGCAACCACATAGCAAAATCCTATCTACCACCCATAATGCCCTAGCAACCACATCGCAGCACCCTAGCAAACATCTAGCAAACCCCCAGAACACCCTAGCAACCGCACAAGAACCACAAAGCAACACAATAGCAACCACCTAGCAACCTCCCAGAATACCCTAGCAACCACCCAGAATGCTCTAGCAACTGCATAGCAACACACTAGCAACCACCCCAAGTACCTTAGCAACCACATAGCAAAATCCTAGCAACCACCTATAATGCCCTAGCAACCACATCACAGCACCCTAGCAAACAGCCAGAACACCCTAGCAACCACACAGGAACTATATCCTAGATCAATTATAATTTTCCACAGCTCATGTTGTCTGGAGTTTTTTGACTACTGAAATCTCTTGAAAATATATTTTTGCAGTGATTTGTCAGCAGAAGAATCAAAACCCATTAAATAACAGAACAACTGTTATTTCATTGCATGCATGTTTATCCTCAGAGCCTCTCTTTCATTCCTGTTAACAATCACAGACGCTGCTGTGAATAAGGTCTATTGAGCACAAAACAGAACAAACCCTTTTAACCAAAATTAATTGATAAAATATATAATTGGTTATACTTACTTATACAATATTTTTTTTTAATAAAAAATACTACAATACGTGATTAAATAATATTGAGATGAAACTAGAGCAAACCACTTTAACTAAAATAATTCAAATATAAATTAATTATTGATTATAATAATTTATAAAAACATTTTTTATAAGAATACTAAAATACATATGATAAAATAAAATGGAATATAATTAAGGATAAATTATTTAATCTAGATGCCATTATTTGTGTGTATTGCTTCTCGAAAAGAACAATAAACCTCAAGCAGGCTACCGTATGCATCATTTCATTATTATATTTACACAGTTTCTTACATCTTCAGTTAATACTGAAAAAACTCAACGGGGATGAACGCTGTTCATTTATTTATCTGTGATTCAAGAACCTTGCTTTCCCCCACATGTGTTGTGTGTCTTCTGCTTATTAGAAGTGTACAAACACACACACACAGCTCAGAGGAACACTGATGTTGATGTGTCGATCTGCTGAACTCAGAGTGTGTAGACGTGTCTCTGCAGAGTTCAGCTCCAGCTCTGCTCTCTCACACCCGACTGTCATTGTTCAGTCGTCCCGAGACGGAGATCGGCTGAATCTGCTGGGATTCAGTAGGACTGGAGCTCGACCTGCAGGATGATGGTCCTTCAGGAGTAGATTAAATACAGCTGATTTACACTGCTATTGTGGTGAATTTGAGTCACTCCTCAACAGTGTGAAGAGTCTTAAAAAGTATAATATCCTATTTAAGATTAATTTGATTAAGACGGTTTTCCCACAGCAGATAAAATCCAACAGACGAACACTGACAGAACGTTCAAACAACCACAACTGAAACTCCAACTGTCAAAAAATTAAATGTTACCTAGAGGTATTCAATTCCAGGTTTTTTGGAGTCAACTCCGATTCCCGACTCCCACTGTAGGAGTCTATGGAATCGACTCCTCGACTCCATTTACTTTACATCAAAACAGAGTCAGAAATAAGACAAAATTGCAGTTGTTACACACTTAAATTATTTCCCCCGACACAAAGCCTTAAAATCCCCTTATTAAAACCGCAAACTTTTAGCGTGACCGTTCAAATTAGTCCAATTTAGCGATGACTTGATGAATGGCTATCATCGTTTCTACCTAGCTGTTGCCGAAACCTCATTTTCAGAGGAAAAAGTCACACAAAAAAAGCTGTTGTCGAGTAGACGGCACTAAACACACATGATCATTGCCTTAAAAGGTGAGTTAAAGATAATAAATACTAAAACACATACAATAATGTACACTTATTGATGTGTTTCTTCTTGATGTGCGTTTTTTACTGATTTATGGTTAGTTTAATGATTATGAACACAAGGTTAACCACGAATGGAAAACCAAATCTATATTTATTGCATTAATATACCATCAATTAAGCTAAAGCTAGCATGGAGGACGCCTGTGGATAATTACAAACTAAAGTCACTGTGACTGTTTTCTATTTCTAAAGCAAGCGCTCAAATAAATGCGTGTGACAAAGTTTCCGCGACAGCTCTCTGACGCGGCGTATCACGTCAGCGTCTGAATTCCTCGCTTCATTTCATTCACTCCTTGCTTATAGCGCACTCAACTGCCACGCACTTTATAGGGATTAGAGAATCAGTGAACAAGTGAGCGATTTCGGACGCAGCAACAGAGTCGACGGCGAGAGTCGGTTCCTGTGGTGGAGTCGACCACGACTCTGGGGCTATTCAGAGTCGACTCCCATCACTAATGTTACCACACACACACACTGTCTGGTTCACTATCTTTGTGGGGACTCTCCATAGACGTAATGGTTTTTATACCGTACAAACTGTACGTTCTCTCCCCCTACACTGCCTCTGCCCCTAAACCTACCCATCACAGGAAACATTCTGCATTTTTACTTTCTCAAAAAAACTCATCCTGTGTGATTTATAAGCCTTTAGAAAGTGGGGACCGCTGGCTGGACCCCACAATATAGATGATCTCAGGTTTTACTGTCCTTATGGGGACATTTGGTCCTCACAGTGTAATATAAACAAGGACACACACACACACACACACACATCTGACTGTCTCTCTCATAGGTGCTCCAGAATGATCAACTATTAAAACTTTGTTCAATGTTCAGACGAGGCTTTGTCAAGGCAGCATCAGAGTTTATCTTGATGAACCTTAAATATCTAGTTTTGTTCTGCGATCAATCAAATGCAGTTTTGGTTTGGTTTTAATATCATGTAACCAGAGTAGTTTCTTCAGAGACGTCTGCTCTCTGCTGTCGGGAAAACTGTCCTTTCTACTGTAACGATCAGTTTATATAGTAAAGAGATACAAGAGTGTAAAAGAAGGAAATAGATGAGAGCGGATGGGAATCAGAAAGAATTGAACAATTCTGTTTTCTGAGACGCAGTTCCAGTTCATTAACCGATCCATTAACGAGTCTTTCAAAAAAGAATTGATCCTAACTAGAATCAACAAACATACTAAACAAAAACGATATTACTTTAGGCAGCATTTCTTTGTAAATTTAAGTGGCATTTATTACGGCGGAGCGTTCTTCCTAATGTGTGCCTTCAACAAGCAGTCAGTAACTTCACTGATTTAACTCACACACGCCTAAAACACACACGACACAGCCACAGCTCACGGTTCATTTTGATTGGACGTGATGAAAACCACATGACACCCGCCGCGGCGAATAAGTCGACGGCTGCTCCGGCGATTCAGTCAGTGAGCGGTTCAGTCAAACCGATCATTCGGAGCGCTTCGTAAGAGTCGGTCATTCGTGAGTCAGATTACACCGACGGGCGGGACGTTTGCTGTCGTGTTCATCCGGCGAGGACGTCGCAGTAGAAATCATGTCGCCTGTTTATTGCCTTTGTGTTATTTCGCAGCACGCGGCCTTTCTCTCTCATCGTAATAAATTCAGACGATAAACTCGCATCTCGGTTACATAATCGTCTCTGTTGCTGTCGCTGTAGATTCAGCGCGGTTAGAAAAACACGGTCTGAGTATTTCAGCGCAGCGTCTGTCAGCGTCAGTGGAAGAGCAACCGACTGAACCAAATCTCACAAATCACTCAGTTCAGTTTTACAGACGGAGGACAAGTGCAACCGTCTGAGCTGAGATGCTTCAGACGAGCTGAAGTGATGCGACAGGACGCCCTGCTGAATGAACTCATGATTGATTCTTCAATCGATCTATTTGATATGAATCTCAGGAGCTTCACGTCGTCGAGCGTGTTTTATATCGTGTCTCCGTCTGTGTGGCGGTTCCTCAGAATAAGGTTGCTCTCCTGTGATTGGTTTAGCCGCCGCTGAAGCTCAGGATCGGATGTGATTCGTCAGGCGTCGCGTGAGGGCTGCTTTGCTCTCATTCGAGAAGCGGAATGATGTTTGCTCAGTTATTTGTTGTTGGTCAGAAGGTCTCAGTGTGGTCAGTCGTTCTCAGCGCTGACAGCTGTCCGTCGTCCTCCGCAGCATCAGATCTCTGAACCTCCATCAGGGTTTGGGTTTCTGTTAGCAGACGCTCGGACTGGTGTGTTTGATAGAAACTACAACGATTCACTCATTTCTGTCACAGAAATCTGCAGTGTCCGTTTAATCAATAGATACACGCCGTTATGTGTATTACGTTTTGTATTTGACTTTCCATTGGATTCTATGGTTTTTATATCAAGCTAATGATCGTTTCTATACCCGTAAAACCTAAACTTAAAGGGACAGTTCAACAAAAATTAAAGTTTTGTCATCAATTACTCAGTTTCCTGTCGTTCCAAACTCGCAAGTCTTTCGTTCATCTTTGGAACACAAATGGAGATATTATTAATGAAATCTGAGCGATTCCTGTCCCTCCTTTGAAAGTCTCTTCCGCAAGAGCCAATGAGGTTTGTTCTCACGCGTCAAGCATGTTCGGTTGAGCTTCTGTTTATTTGAGTGCTCTCTGTACGTTCGCTGATCAGTGTTTATATGTAAATGAACACCTACATTAAATCTTGTTCATCATATAAAGCGAGCATGTCTCTTCAGAAGACTTGGATTAAATCCCTTGATTGATTTGGATTTATTTAACAATCTCTTCGTGGATAGATTTTCAATGGAGGGACAAAAATCTCTCCGATTTCATTAAAAATATCTTTGTGTTTTGAAGATGAACGGAAGTCTTACGGGTTTGTAAAGTATTTGATGGCCGGATTCATATTTTTGGGTGAACTATCCCTTTAACTTTCACACAAATCTTTCTGCATTCCTACATTTTCATGAAGACGTTATTTAGTGTGTTTATTGAACTGTTTTCCATGAGGACTGTCGGCTGCTCCTCACAGTGCGGGTGGTTTCAGCTTTTACTGTTATTGTTAAGATATTTGATGCCCATATTAAAGGCAAAACCTCACACACACACACGTCTTGTTCACTATCTTTGTGGGGAATCTCCATAGACGTAATGCTTTTTATACTGTACAAACTGTACATTCTCTCCTCTTACACTAACATTCACAGGAAAAATTCAGCGTTTTTACATGTTTAGTACATTTGACATTTTCCTCAATTTAGGTGACAGAAGGCCCCATGAAGTCTGTGTGCATTCAGGATGAATTCCCCACCGGGATAGAAAAACATGAACACAGACACACTCAGTTACACAACGAACACACATACACATACAAACACACAGTTACACAGACACACTCAGCTACACACACTCAGCAGCTACACAACAAACACACACACACTCAGCTACACAACAAACACACACACACACACACACACACACACACACACAGACACACTCAGGTACACAACAAACAAACACACACACTCAGCTACACAAAAACAAACACACACACACACACACACAGTTACACAGACACACTCAGCTACACACACTCAGCAGCTACACAACAAACACACACACACTCAGCTACACAAAAACAAACAAACACACACACACACAGTTACACAGACACACTCAGGTACACAACAAACAAACACACACACACACTCAGCTACACAACAAACACACACACACACACACACACAGTTACACAGACACACTCAGGTACACAACAAACACACACACACACACACACAAACACACAGTTACACAGACACACTCAGCTACACAACAAACACACAGTTACACAGACACTCAGCTACACAACAAACACACACATAAACACACAGTTACACAGACACACTCAGCTACACAACACACATACAAACACACAGTTACACAGACACACTCAGCTACACAACAAACACACACACATACACACACAGTTACACAGACACACTCAGCTACACAACACACACACAAACAAACACACAGTTACACAGACACACTCAGCTACACAACACACACACACACACACACACACACACACACACACACACACAGTTACACAGACACTCAGCTACACAACAAACAAACACACAGTTACACAGACACACTCAGCTACACAACACACACACACACACACACACACACACAAACAAACACACAGTTACACAGACACACTCAGCTACACAACAAACACACACACACACACACACACACACACAAACACACTGTTACACAGACACACACAACTCAACAAAACACACACACACACACAGACACCCTCAGCTACACAGACACACTCAGCTACAACACACACAACTCAACAAAACACACACACACAGACACACTCAGCTACACAACACAGACACACTCAGCTACACAACACTCACACAGACACACTTAGCTACACAACAAACAGATACAGACACACTTAGCTACACAACAGATACACAACACACACACATATAGCTACACAATACACACAGCTACACAACACACACTCTGCAAAAACACACACAGACACACTCAGCTACACAACACTCATGCAGACACTTAGCTACACAACAAACATACAGACACACTTAGCTACACAAAAGATGCACACAACTACACAACACACACATAGCTACACAACACAGACACACACTGCTTCACAACACACATACATAGCTACACAACACACACACTCAGCAACAAAACACACAACACACACTTAGCTACACAACACACAGACACACTTAGCTACACAACAGATGCACACAACTACACAACACACTCATAGCTACACAACATACAGACACACACAGCTACACACACACTCAGCTATACAACACATACACACACAGCTACACAACAAACACACACGCACAGACACACTCCGCTACACAAACACACTTAGCTACACAACACACACATACAGACACACTTAGCTACACAACAGATGCACACAACACACACACATATACACAACACAAAGATACACACACACTCAGCAACGCAACACAAAGACACACACACACTCAGCAACACAACACAAAGATACACACACAGCTACTCAAAAGGTACACACACACACATACAAACACTTAGCTACATAACACACACAGACACTCAGCTACACAACACACACAAACACACTTAGCTACACAACAGATGCACACAACTACACAACACACACATAGCTACACACACACTTAGCTACACAACAAACAAACACACACACACATACAAACACACAGCTACACAACACGCACAGTAGGGGTGTGCGATATATATCGTCTGCGATAATATCGTAATTGTTGTTTTAATGATGTGCGATCTGACACTATCGAGTATATCCTCACACACACCCAGAGAGTGCACGCGCCACGTGTTGTAGTTTTGTTGATTAGACTAGTGCCGGTGCGCATACGCTATCATGCAGTGAAAGTATATAATTAATAAGATATCACACAAAGATTGAAGTTTTTCAAATGTGATATTGATTTTA
Organism: Gobiocypris rarus; assembly: GCA_023029165.1. Taxonomy (NCBI): domain Eukaryota; kingdom Metazoa; phylum Chordata; class Actinopteri; order Cypriniformes; family Gobionidae; genus Gobiocypris; species Gobiocypris rarus. Next base: position 31,528,674 of record CM040919.1, on the reverse strand, counting down.
TGCAAGTTTACTAAACAATAAGTTAATATTAAGTGACTTACAGTTTAGACTTCCATATTGCCTGTTTTTTCTCTATTTCGCCACCGAAAAATAGTTTAAAACAAAGACACAGCACTGTATCTGCGTCTCTGAGCAAAACACAACGGTGTTTTCATACTGAACGAATCAATTTTTTGAACGAATCAATTGAATCAATGATTCAATGACTAAGATAGATTAAGATAGTCAAATGCTTCGTTCCTTGAATGAATCAGCTGTTTGAATGAATCGGTTGAATCTCAATGACTCACTCATTAAACGTGATTTGCTGCCACCTACTGGCGGTTTTAATTTCACAGTTAAAGTATTATTTTCATGTTTTAAATATCAAATATCAATATTATTCAACATTTTATGTTTTAAACATTAAAACATTATTTATGCATAACTGCAGGATATTAATTTGTCACTTCTGAGCTGTGTAAATGATCGAACAGTGAACAGTCTGTGTAAATGATCTAAATGCCACTTCAGACACAGCTTCATGTGTTTCCTCTGCACTGCAAAGATTACTTTGTTTGATACTTATTTAATTTGATTGGTAACAGCCCTATTGTGTCTTATTATAATACATTTTTGAAATTTATGAAATTGACACAAATTATGTAAAAAAAGTAAATTTATCAAGGTAAAAAAGATGATTTCTGTCACTTCTGTGAACTGACCACCACACAGAATATGAAGAATATCATTAACTTTAGGAGTCAGCTGACCATGGCAGTCCTAAACCTGCCAAAGTACCAGCACAAAAACACACTCATCAAAATGTCGTTATCGAGAATATCCCAGAAAATATCGAGATATCTTTTTTTGTCAATATCGCACACCCCTAACGCACAGACACACTCCGCTACACAACACACACACCGCAACAAAAAACACACACAGACAGACCGATATACTTAGCTACACAACAGATGCACAACACACACACATAGCTACACAACACAAAGATACACACACACAGCTACTCAAAAGATACACACAGCTACACAACAAACACACACATACAAATACTCAGCTATATAACACACACAGACACACTCAGCTACACAACACACACAAACACACTTAGCTACACAACAGACACATACAGACACACTTAGCTACATAACAGATACACACAACTACACAACACACACACATAGCTACAAAACACAGACACACAGCTACACAACGCACTCAGCTACACAACATGCACACACACAGCTACAAAACACACACAGACACACTCTATACTAAAAAGTATTTCTCAATACTTAGGTCACTTTTTTAAAACTCTTCACACAGTGATCACAGTATCAGTCTATGTAAGCTAAACTGAGGATCATTTATCATTGCTTTGGCACAGAATACATTCAATGATGACATCTTTCAAATAACATTCATTATTTTCTGACTTAGACACAAACACCACCAAAACATTATTATGTAATATATGGGCCGATTGCACGTTTATATTCTCTATTCTAAACTTAAACGTAAGTCAAAACCTAACAAAACACAACAATTAATGACTTTTTTTTGTGTGTGTGCAAATTTGCAAAAGGTTTTACAGTAATACCATAGTGATATGTACATGTGATAATACCATAGTGATATGTGTTGTGTAGCCGAGTGTGTCTGTGTGTGTGTTGTGTAGCTGTGTGTGTGTTTTGTATCTGTGTGTGTGTGTTGTGTAGCTGTGTATATGTTGTTTATATGTGTGTGTTATATTTAGCTAATTGTGTGTGTGTGTGTGTGTGTGTGTGTGTGTGTGTGTGTGTGTGTGTGTGTGTGTGTGTGTGTGTGTGTGTGTGTGTGTGTGTGTGTGGACTGGTAATCCTTACGGTATGGGGACAAAATGTCCCCACAAAGATGGCAATATCCAAAATCCTTGTCCTTGTGGGGACATTTTTTGGTCCCCATGAGGAAAACAGGTCATAAATCACACTAAGTTATGTTTTTTTGAAAATGTAAAAATGCAGCATGTTTCCTGTGATGGGTAGGTTTAGGGCAGGGGCAGTGTAGGGGAGAGAAAATATGGTTTGTACAGTATAAAATGCATTACGCCTATGGAATGTCCCCACAAAACATGGAAACACAACATGTGTGTGTGTGTGTGTGTGTGTGTGTGTGTGTGTGTGTGTGTGTATAGCTGACAAGCTGAGTGTGTCTGTGTGTTGTGTAGCTGTGTGTTTGTATGTGTGTGTGTTTGTTGTGTAGCTGAGTGTATGTGATATGAAATGAATACAAAAAAATCAAATACTATCAGAAAAGCTAGATTAACATCCATTCGAAAGAGGAACATTTAGGAATGATTTTGTACTGTAATGTAAACATAGGCTATGCAACATAAACTGCAGTGAAGTATAAGCAGTAGAGTGTCATTCTGGTTTTGTAAAGAAATTTTACAAAATAAATAAATTTAAAATGCTACCTGTTTAGGGCTTTACTGATCCTCCAGATTATCATCTCCAGCAGACCCTCGTAATGTAAAGCCCACCTGATTCACAACACACTCAGACTAGTCTCTTCCAGTTTACAGACAAAACTAAACATCCAACACAGCAAACGTTGAGAACAGCATGACTGTAGGTTCATTCAGTGAGCTGATACACAGACGCCTGAACAAGACGAATAATTAAGAAATGAGCAGTGACTGTTTGTGTCAATATATAATAGAAATAGAAAAGAAACCTGCAATGGAAAGACTTGTTGTCTGTTTATTGTCTTTTTTTATTTGTAGCATCGGTGTAAGAATAACTGTTAACTGAACAAAATGACAAAATTACTGTAATAACAAAATTATTCTTTCAATAATTTAATTGTTTCATATATAATATTTCAAATATTTAAACCTGTTACGGCTACGAGTGAAAAGGGTTTATTTGAGTTCCAGTGATGTGACAGGAGTCCTGCTGATTGAAATTATAAAAAAATTACAATTAAATGAATTGTAGTAGATCGACCATCAGAATGATTTTGTAATGGTAATTGTAATCTGTTTTCTAATTATCACATTGCGAATTACTACAACCCCAACAAACACAAAAATACCAATGTGACACCACCTGTGTGTTTAAGACTGGTGTTTATGTAAAGCACAGAAACCTAAACAGCTTTTAAACAATATCTAAAAACAATTTGTTCTTTTCAGATTTGCTTTTTTTTTTTTTTTATTCATAAAATATGATTTTTTTTTTTTTTTAAACCATAGAATATCAAATAGTTTGAAAATCTATTTAACCTTCAATCTGTCTCACTTCCTCAGGTGTGCACACATTCCAGCGAATGTATGGCTGTGAATGGGATGATCAGACTGGAGCAAACGATGCATTCAATCAGTATGGATATGATGGAGAGGACTTTATTTCTCTGGATTTTAAGGAGATGAGATGGATTTCACCAGTGCAGCAAGGAATCATCTCTCAGAACAAGTGGAATAATGACAGAGGCCTCATTGAGAATAACAAAAATTACTTCAGCACTATATGCATTGAGTGGCTGCAGAAGTATCTGCAGTATGGAAAGAGCAGCCTGCAGAGAACAGGTACATCGCTTTATTCAGCAGTCATCATGTACAGCTTTTCCCAAACAATATTATATACTAGAAGTCAGTTATTTTTAGTTTATACTAAATTAGCGAAATTATATTGTAAAAACATAAAGATATAATATCATATTACATTTTCATTGTTAATATTTCTTGTCAATTGGTATTCTCAACACTGTTCTTTTCTTAGATTATTTTAAGTAATTCAGATTTCATTGTCTTTGTGGCAATGTTTAAAAAATCTTTATATGAAATTTGGATAAAGCATCAGCTAAAACTCTACAGTAGTGTATTTAGGTGTGATAAATGTTTAATGAAAACCATGCATGTCTTATTTTTGAATCATTTGCAGCTCTCTCTCTCTCTCTCTCTCTCTCTCTCTCTCTCTCTCTCTCTCTCTCTAGTCTCTCCTCAGGTGTCTGTGCTGCAGAAGGATTCCTCCTCTCCAGTGACGTGTCATGCTACAGGCTTTTACCCCAAAGAAGTATCAATCACCTGGCAGAGAAATGGACAAGAGCATCATGAGGATGTGGATCTCGGAGAACTTCTTCCCAATGAGGACGGAACCTTCCAGAAGACCAGCAGCCTCAAAGTTACACCTGATGAGCTGAAGAAGAACCAGTACAGCTGTGTGGTGGAACATCAGGGCAAGAGTGTGACAGAGGATGAGATCAGGACAAATGAGGGTGAGAGAAATTATATTTATGAATGTATTGGTCCTTGGGCCTGTCTTGGGTCTTCTTTTTTTTTTTTTTTACAATGATTTATTAACGCAGAAGTTTATTTAAAATTTAAGAAATAAATAGGAAGAAATTAGACTGTATGCAACCATTTTCAGACATCCTACAGCTTCTTTCTTTAATTAACATGCCTGACTTGCAGAGGAACCAAAATAATTCTTTGTATCATACAAATGACATTTTTTAACCTGTATTGTGGTAACATGGTTGCACATTCCAATGTATTGCAGATATCACAATCACAGATACTGTTGTTTACCAGTGCTAATCAGTAACATTATCAGGCTCTGACTAATGAGAGGTGTTCCTCTGCTCAACAGGAGGTTCTCTTCCCATTGGTATCATCGTTGGTGCTCTTGCCGCTGTTATCCTGTTGATTGGCATTGCTGGCGCTGGATATTTGGTGTATAAGAAGAAAAACGGTGAGGACAGACACTATGACAGGACATATACACGTCCTTAAAAGAAACAAAATGTATTAAATTCACTTTTTAAAAACTTAAAGCTGTAGAAAGTTTAAAATCTCTTTATAGTTTTCGGGAAAAAAATATTGAATGTTGTTCATAAAGCTGTTAAATTTGTAGATGGAAAGACAAGATTCTTGCCCTGATTGTAGTCTTAATTTTGATCGTTAATACATTTTTATGTCAAAATAAAATATATATTATGTATGCTTGAAATAGAACATTCTTTTATCGTCGATTTTTTTTTATTATTTTTTTTATTTGGCGAAATGACTAAACTTAACTATTCTTGTCTTTGGTTGTTTTCAGGCTTTAAACCTGTCAGTGGTAAGTTCCTCATATGAACATGTATCATCAACAATAGTGGTATCAGAATCCATACTGTAATGTTTTGGTAATTGTCTAAACTTTTCGCTGTAATGTAATATGTAATATGACAATAAAAACACAGATATGGCTGCAGTGCTTATTAAACAGTCTGGTACAAGCACTCTGTTGTGATGTTGTTGTAATATTGTTTTCTGTTTTAGGCTCTGATGATGGTTCCAACAGCTCAGCTAATGCAATTCCACATGCATAAATGTGTAAATGTGTTTTAAATTTTTATCAGTGCAACTGTCTTAGCCTGTGAAATGAATGAAATGTAAAATGTTTTTTCTGCTGTTTTAGGAGACAGAGGTGATGCTTTTCCTGCTGTCCATCTTTCTTACATTTCTGCACTTAAACACACACACTCATGATCATTTATGCTGGGATTGAGTTTATGGTTTTACTTTGATTACATTTAAAAAGTTACGTTTTTCTGGTTCATCGTAATGTTTTTATTCAGTTAATTAATTACTTGGTAATTTTAAGATGCAGAAATACAATGCATTGATAACACAACCTTAGTTGGAAAATCTGTATATTTCTCAGTGCAAGATTGATTTGTTTGTTATATCAGAACCGACAATTAAGAAGAAAAAAAAACCCTAAGTGCTTATAATAAGTGTAGTTTCAAAGAGGCTATTTCTCTTGGAACTGCTAAGAAGTCAAGGAAAACTATCAAATTGATATACTGCTACATCTCAATAATTTTAACTTTAAAATGGTCTAGATTGGATGGTTTGTGGAATTGGGCTCTTACATTCATTTTAACAAGCAATATATAGGCTTCGTTTTGTATTCCTTGCAAGGGATTTGATTCTTGTTTCTTTTTTCTGTTTTAAATAATGTAGATAAGATGTTTTTGTTAAATAATTGTAGATGCTGTACTATTAAACATTTACATGAATATCTGAACAGTACAGTAAAATATAAATATTTTCCTTTATTTGAGGTTAGTACATTTAAATTAATATACATGCTATGTATAGCGGTCACCTTCAAAAACTTGTTTTGTTTATTTTAAAATAAATAACCTCACAAAAAGGAGCAAGTGGTGAATGCTTGTCTGTTACTGTACCTACAAACATACTCTACATACACTTGAATACAAAATATGCAGCTGAATGTTATATAATTACAGAATTATGATATTACATTTTCCTTTGCAAAGTTGTTACTGCTCAGCAGGGTTTTTGACCAGCAAACGTGTGCAAATGTGCATTTTGTCCGTCATTAAAACGGTGGCATCACATTACGCGTTTTCATCAAGTTTGTTGAAGCTAATATGGGTGCTCAGTTTTTCCTGTTGTAAAATATATTTGGCCAAAATCTCATTTTATAAAAGATGAAATGCTACTGTATGCACAGGTTATTTAAGTGTAGATATTGGCTATGTCTAGATGGCAAATGCTAGCCCTCTCTCTCTGGTCCCACATTCTCAAATCTCAAATACATAAAATATGAGCCTTTATAGACATAATGTTTCTTGCGTAAAGAAAACGCTGTACTTATTCAAACTATATCCTTGCAAGACTTCGTTCAGCTGCTGTCTGCTGTGCTGCTGCCGCTGAACTTCGGTTCATTCAGTCAAGATAGAGGGGGCGGAGTTATGAGGTTTACTGACAGTTTGAGAATCCAACAAGTAAAACAGACAGACAGACGTAAAGGGTAACAATAGCATTGATTTATAGAAGAAGAAGAAAGAAAAACACCACCACCAAAAATGGCAAAAGGGCATGTGCTCTGTCTGCACAGGTTGAGCCATATGTGCATGTGCCTGATACATGACTATGATGTTCAACTACATGATCCCTTCCCAAAAATCTGAATCACTTGATTTATCAATGCAGGTTTGCAGTAAAATTATACAAAGTACTCACACACTGATCATGTGAAATGAAGGAAGATTTATTATGCAAAATATGTAGTACTTTGCCATTTCTACAGTATGTATGAGATCATGCAAACCACACACATACATCAGTTAAACTATTAAAAAAAGTAATTCATTATTCACCATTGTTAAAGTGTTAATAAAAAATTGAATCTCTATTGAAAAGGATCCTTGACTTTACTGATTATATACATGATTTGTCATTATTTCAAGTGTCTGTGGTGGTTCTAATTAATTTTGTTACCTCAGAGAATTATTTTTATATTATATTAATTATTTAGAGTGATTAGTACTGCACGCAAACACCTCACACAACCGGCTTTGCTCAATTCTTCCTAGCAACTGCCAACTCTGGCACAACATTTGTGCATGGTTCCTGTTAAATAAATAAATCAACTGAACTGCCTAACACTCTTATTCATAAATTATATTGGTTTGTATAGTAATAAATAGCCTAAATGAAATATACACTTAATAATAAAAACACCTGTTCTGAATGATTTTTGACTAAACCTGAATGCTTCAGTTTACATATTGCTACTTAATTGTATTTTTAGATTATCTTCTTGCTTCTTTTATTTCTTTTAACATATACATTTAGCCTATGTCTGTGACGAAAACACAACCAGGAAGAAATGAGAAGTGGTAAAAGAATTAGACAAATTAGAACACAACCGTTAGCCTAGGCCTATACAATAGGTATTATATATATATATATATTGTAGTAAATGACATATGGTTTGTCTGTGTTCTTTAAGCCATGTTGGGTGTTTTCATAATAGATTATATTTAAAATGCAATGCTATTCGACATGGCTTTCATCATTGTGCAGAATACCTAAAATGTATAGATTTTCTGTCAGATTTTTTTACCCGAAGCCATGAGATCACAGAAGGTTATTTAAAACACTCACTTGTGATCTAAAGTAAGTTTGGAGTAAAAACATGGTTTTAATCTCATAAATTGTTGTGTTTGGTGTGCTAAGCTAACATGCTAGCTAGCCCTAAGATGCACCTGTCACCTGAGGAGTTACTTTTATGAATATTTCAGCAAAACTTTCTGAAATGTTTCTATTTTCAAGAAGGGCATTTGTTTAGAAGGTGAAATGAGAAGTTTGATCAATGAAATGAGGTTTGAATAGAGAGTCGTTAGTGATTACAATGAAGACAAAAGAATAATAATTAGAGCCATAACCCGGCTGGAGAGGGGTGAATGTGTGCTGGGGAGAGACACTGAATGGGGCAGTTTGCACCTCTAAACAACAGAGGCAACACACTGAATGAAAGCTCAGAAGAGATGGCAATAAACATCAGTTAGCATTTTAGAGAAATCTCAAAATAAAATCACATGACATGATCTTGTAAAACATTTAATGATATTCACAGTTTTAGACTTATAACCTTCAGATTTGAAATATAACATGGCCAGACTTGTGACTTTAGCTGTAGTTCATTTCTAGATTGCTACAAAGCCCACTTCAATTTTATTTTCATAAAGATATTTCATTACATTTCTAATAACTTTACAATAAACAGAAGCTTATTATAGCTATTTTTTATTATGAAAATAATTACTGCATTTTGACTTTAAAGTAAACTGCCAAGTGTCTGCTTTCAAATGAGACCATACTTATGCTTTTAGTGCAAAGGATTCATGAACTGTATCTGTTTTAGTCTGAGAATGCCATTTCTTAGGATTTGGTAATATATAACAAACTACGGACAAATGTGGTATTTTGTGGAGGTTAAAACTATTACAATATAAATAATGATCTCTTAATAATGATTAAGTGACAACGCTTTAAAGTGACGCTAAAGGGAGGGAGGATATGTTTTATTTTGCTTGATTCAATTCCTCTGTCCTTGCTTCTTTTTGTTGCATCCTTCCCACGCATCCTGAAGGGTTGGAGATAAGACGCAAGGAAAGGAAGCTAGAAAGGAAAGCAAACGAGGATGCACAAATAAGAATTGTATTGGGTGATCCTCCTTGTCATTTTCTGACTTGTCACAAAAACAGAACAATGTCTAAAAGCTGCTACAGTACAGCAAACAAGCTAAAAAATACAGAAATAGGTTTTCATAAACTGTCGACCCCACAAAAAATGAGCATAATAAGGACACAAAAGTGGATACAGGCAATAAGAAGTGAAGCTTCAGCAGGAAGAATGGGTACAGTTTGGGATCCTGACACTCAGTATGAATACGTGTGCAGTAAACTGTGTTGTCACTGTTAAGTCAAATATCCAAATGTCAGTTTTATATATTATATTTCCTGACGCTGATTACGTTCCCCTCCAGTGGGTGTAGTTCTCAGTTTAATGTAGCATGTCACGCTGTCTCAATTGCCTGTATCCACTTTTGTGTCCTTAAACGCTCGTGTTTTTTTGTGTCAACAGCTTATAAAAACTGCTGGATTTTTGGTTCTGGGTTTTTTAGCTTGTTTGCTGTACACCTTGTCACATATCAGCTTTTAGACATTGTTCTATTTTTTGTTATAAATCAGAAATGACAAGGAGGCAACCTCATGCAATACAAAGTCAATGGAGAGCGGTGGATTGTCAATTGTTGACCTGACCTTTAGAAATGACTTTTTTCAAATCAAACATTTGACAAAGCCATTACTGTTTGCTATTGTAGATTAAAAACAATTTGTGTGTTTGTGGTGATCCAGGTATTTCTTATACATTTTGGGGACCAAATGTCAGTCCCCATGAGGAAAACAGTTTATATATCATACTAAATGTTGTTGTTTTTTATGTAGAAATGCAGAATGTTTTGTGCAAGGGTTAGGCCCAAACATTCTTGCAAATAAGATCCGATAAACAACCTGATACATTCAAATCTACCTAGCAACTAATGGCCCACATCAATACTATTGGTCAAGCATTAGCTAGAATGACACTTTCTTTATTTACAGAATTTCATTATGTTTTTAAAAGTGAAAACATAATCTAGATAAGAGTAATATTTTAACAATGCTTGAATTTAAGACTTTAACTAAAAATTCATGTTGTTTTCATGGGTACTAAGTTTCCATGATTCTGTATTGTAATTATATCTATACCAGTTTTATGTCTAATATGCACATGGTCCTAAATAACATAACTAAATTTCTGGTAAAACATCATTGTCATATTAAAAAATGCGTTTAATACAGAAATAGCAATAATTTGTCAATACCATTATAATGAATATTGTGACTGTGTATTCCTTTTTTATAATTATAATATTTTTATAATGACATCATATATAAACTTTGTTTTATAAAATTAGTAAAATAAAGTAAAAATAACAAAGACTCACCAAAATGCGTATTTGATTTGAAAACAGTTTAATTTTGACTGTGTCAGATAAAATAATGAAACGATAAAAAAAATGAAATCTCTTGAATGAGAGATCATATGTGATCAGAACATTCCCTTCTTATAGCGGTGGATTAACTCGGACACATCCTCCTTACACACCTTGATCCAGCCATCCTGCTGCATGTGGTAAACTAGGAGAAAACATTTCAGTGTCATTGATAAAGGCATTCAGACTGAGGACAAATGAGAATTTATACCAAAATACAAAGACACAAATGAGGTACTTTTTATGTTGAAAAAGTCTCAGATCTATCTCAGATTTATTGCCAGTTTGTAAATATTGCTGTACTTACGGTTGACCACACCACCAGAGTAAGCATCTCTGTGTGTGGCATGAGCGATACCACGCCGGCCCAGCTCATATGCCTCCTCCACCGTCATATCCTCACGATAACCGCTGTCCACGACACCATACGCATAGCTGTTCCCACAGCCAGTGGAAAACATCCGTCCAGAGAGACGAGTGCCATTGTCATCCACATAGTACAGGCCTGGACCCTGATGTGAGGAAAAAGATCATATGAATTTAACTGGAGATTATGTGTATGCATAATTGTTACACATGAAGATTATGATATCTTACTAAGAGACTTACAAAATGATTTTATGTTTTATTTAATTGTATTCTATAATATTATATGCTTAGATGGAGAGCACCCTCAAAATATGCAAACAACCAAAAAGCACAATAGTCATTCAAACACAAAGGGCCCTATCATACACCCAGTGAAATGCGACAGCAGGAGTGACGCAAGTGTTTTTTGCTAGTTTCAGGCTGACAGTTATCATTTTCACGTCCAGTGCCATGTTGTTGAAATAATCAAGTCAAGTCAGCTTTATTTATATAGTGCTTTTTACAATGCAGATTGTTTCAAAGCAGATACACAATGGTAACAGGAAAATAATGGAACAGAATTTAATAGAAGGTAATATAGCCAAATATTTAGTGTCCCCAACTGAGCAAGAACTCGCGCCCATCTGTTCGCACCATGGGCGTGCTGGTCTGAAAACAAGGTGTGTTCAGACGCGTTGTTGGCGTGTTGCTATTTTAAGGCAATGGAAAACAACTGCGACATTGACCAACTAAAACCTAGTCTTAAGTCAATAGCACAGTATTTTTGTGTTATTTAGTAATATGCGCCTATAGGCGGGTGCACAAAGCACATACACTGCTAATTACACACACAGGGACGGGCAGCAGCACATAAACATGCCAAATATTAAAATTAAAAAGATTACAATGTAAAAGATTGTGTACATCAAGATAAAAAATGTCTACATGTGGATTTTCATTGTATAATGGATATTCGTTGATAGTCATTGCATGTATCCGAATTACCTATTTGCAGTAATGACGAAAGAAATTGGCTAATTATTTGACCAATCCTTGCAATACACACATGTATTTAAACTGACTCATCAGGTTGAGGGTGTCTATATTCCGCCATGTAAATAGCGAATCTGCCATGGTGCAAGTGCACCTGGCTTTTAAAGGGAATCTGAGATGACACTCTGGTTTATTGCATGTTACAAATAAAACACACCCATGACTTATTTAGAGACTAGGTACAACCCTTTTGGACCATGTGCCAACCATCTTTTCTGTCTGTAAACTAGCAAAAGTGGATTCGGACACGCCCTAAGTGCACCTGCGCTATGCGCTTCAGACCATGCACTCAGATCGTTAAAATAGGGCCCAAAGACTTCACCTGCTTGTCCCAGCCGCAGATCATACTCCCCATAGAAAGACCCATGCCTCTGTATCCCAGCATCATGTTGCACAGGAGTTTGGAGGCTGCAGACACTGAGATCCTCTCCTTGTTACGTAGTTTGTAAAGTCTGTTTTTAAAACACACAAATACTTACATATTAATATATTAATGAAGTATAGCGGCCCATATAATAGGCTTCTGCATACTTGAATTTCTTCAGATAAAATCACAGGAATGGAGGAAGATTTTCCAATGGAGGAAAATGCATTTTCAGTTCCTGGAGCACTGTGGTCCCAGTCCCTGTAAAGGCAATTCTGAGATTTGTTTCTAAATACATTATAAATGTTAGAAATATATTGTTGAAACACATTACAAAGACTGTGAACTGTGTAGTACTGAATTCAGAAGTTAGACCGTAAAACAGTTTTTCACCATTGCTTCTTACGACCCTGTTGACTATTTTGAATGAAACGCTTGATTGTTCGATGATCACGCTTCAGAAGCTTGGCTATTTTAAGACTGCTGCATCCCTCTGCAATATATCTCACTATTTTTGACTTTTCTGAGCCTGTCAAGTCCTTCTCTTGACCCAATTTGCCAAAGGAAAGGAAGTTGCCTAATAATTATGCACACCTGATATAGGGTGTTGATGTCATTAGACCACACCCCTTCTCATTACAGAGATGCACATCACCTAATATGCTTAATTGGTAGTAGGCTTTCCAGCCTATACAGCTTGGAGTAAGACAACATGCATAACGAGGATGATGTGGTCAAAATACTCATTTGCCTAATAATTCTGCACTCCCTGTATATTCAGTTAAGTAGACACAATAATCATGTTATGCAGCAAATTACTTGTGCTCGAAAAGATAACAATATAAGGATAATATCTGATTATTTTAAAACTAACATAAATTTCGATCTGTTCATTATACAAAGTGTTGCTTCATACTTTTATGTCCTTTTTGAAGTTTAAAGTTTTTTGGACAAAGAATTTACATTTTTGGGCTAACTATCCGTTTAAATCTTTACTAATGCACTGATTAGTCATTTTCAAATTAATACAAGTATCTGTTCTTCTAATAATCTTTAAAGGGATACTTCACCCAAAAATGAAAATGTAATGTTTATCTGCTTTGCGCCCAGTGCATCTAAAATGTAGGTGTCTTTGTTTCTTCAGTAGAACACAAATGAAGATTTTTAACTTCAACTGTTGCAGTCTGCCAGTCATACTGCATGTGAATGTGTAATAGGCTGTTGGAAATAGCGTTGTATTTGAGGTAAAAAATAATATAAATACGGCTCGATTTCTCACACAAACTGATCGTTTTGTGTCTTAAGATATCAATGTGTCGTCATGAGCCACAGGGCTCTTTGTGCATGTTGTCTAAGCATGTTTTTTTTTGCTCTCATAGAAATATTACCCATTCACATGCAGTATGACTGGCAGACTGCAACAGTTGAAGTTAAAAATCTTTATTTGTGTTCTACTGAAGAAACAAAGACACCTACATGTTAGAAGCACTGGGGGTAAGCAGATAAACACCAAATTTTCATTTTTGGGTGAACTATCCCTTTAACCAAGGCTTTAGGCTGAATCCATTTTCTGATATGGCTGAACACAAACACAAACTGGTAACTTCATCCTGCGAGCAGATGCTCATCCCTTCAGAAGCATGCTGAGACAGACCTGCACTCTTTAGCCAGCAGTCTCTCCCAGTACTGACAGTCTGCAGCGCTGCCGGACATGGTGCCCAGCAGGTAAGGGTTGATCTCAATCACTTTATTGGCCTCCTTTGATGCTGCAACACATTGGGAGAAACATCATAATATGGCAGATAAATACATGATTGATGTTCACAATTGTTGTGTTTTACTCTGAATGCAGTTAACAACATGAATAACCATATTATATTGACTTAAGGAAGTGTTTACACACTTTACTGATGTATGGATGCTTACCTATGTATTTTCCAGCTGATGCTCTGGAGTCAACAGCCACGATGACTCCATGACGGAACTTAAATGCCAGGGTTGTGGTGCCATGATTCAGATCTATGGAAACTCCATCCTCACAGTTGCATGACTTCAGAAACTTAGAGGGCTGATAGGAACAGAAATGTTACAGTGCATGCTAATGTAGCCAATATATTTTTGACTGTGTGTGTGTATATATATATATATATATATATATATATATATATATATATATATATATATATATATATATATATATATATATATATATATATATATATATGCAGTTGCCCCCCATGTTTCAAAAAGGTAGGCTAATTTATCTGGGAGATATGAGAAACATTGCCGTATAAGCAAATAAAAAATATATTTAAAATGTCGTTTTAATACTAACCTGTTACACAACTGCTGAAAATAGTCTACAAGGGTTTATGTAGGCTATCAAGACATATTTTTGGATTAATCTGTTTTACATGTTATGCTATCTTTTGGTGCAATCTCATGCGGCTTCCATTTTCGCATAAAATGTGTTTTTATGTTGCCTTAGCGTAACGGCTCTAAGATGTAGCTAGTAATGAATTTATATTGATGATAAAGTTACTTACATCAACTCCGACAGGTACCGCGAATTCCTGGCATTTGGTCCCAAAACTATAGTGATTCGACCGGTCAAGAAACTGCGTTTGCTTAAAGCCAAACTGTGACGCGGAATTATATTTATACCCACTTACATCCAAAAGAGCCATTCTTTTTATAAAGAAAGTACAGTAAAGTAATTAAAATAGTAAAAGCGAAATGGCCTAAGCGTACGTATTTTACATGAAGGAAATATGATTCCTCTACGGAAGACAATGATTTCGAAACCGAAAGATTTATAGAAGCTGTTTTATAGTTTCGATTACGGACAGAATCAGCCTATATACATTTAAAAACATACACATAAGCTATCACCAAATAGCATCTGTAAATTATGTTTTTCTATTTGCTTCTGTTGTTAAAGAGTATTTCATAAACATGATAATTGTTTTATTCTTTAAGGGAAGTTCTGTACATTTCTGGCTGACCAATAGGAGCACGAGTCTTTCAGCGTCACCAGTATCTATGCAGATTCATCCGATGCAGGTTAAACAGGTGTTTTGGTAAGGTACGGAAACAACTATGGCCACACCTTATCCCAAAACGCGCCATTATCAAGGCGGGTTCTAAAATAATAGTTGAGCCATACCCAAATGAACTGACCCTATTTATTTACATTTAATATGAAATGTAACTAGGCCTTATTTATCATTTGCAATGTATTTAGGCCTACACAGTAATATTAGTGTTTTCATTATTGTATTGAATCTTGTTTGACTTTAAACATTTATTAAAGCATATAAATAACCAACATTAATATTATATATTATATATAATACCAACATTACATACATATAAATGTAGGGTATTTGTGTTGCTTTTTTTCATCTTTGTGTTTATAAAACATTTTAAAAAAATATTGTGCAGTTCATGTGCTGGTAACTGTATTTTATTAATGATTATCTCTGTACTCGACCATTTGCACAGTCCATTACAATCCATTGAATTAAGAAAATAAACATCAGACATAAAAACATCAGACATAAAAACAAAAACACATTTACAGCAAAATCTAACATCAAAACAGAAAGTTGAAAAGGATCCCTCTTCCTGATCACATTACAACATCACAGTGTGAGCTCAACTGGATCCTGTTTCCATCATTTGAACTGTCTCATGCACCAACTCAAGCTCCAACTGAGTCACGGTTTTAGTTAGAACCGGTGTTGTACCTGGCTTATACTTATACTTCGCCTGTCTGTGAGAGAGAGAGAGAGAGAGAGAGAGAGAGAGAGAGAGAGAGAGAGAGAGAGAGAGAGAGAGAGAGATCAATACATTACCATTATTAGGCATTAATACAAAACCTTTGATTATGCACTAAGTTGCTGTGACATTAGTAAAAATGAGTTGTGTTGTCTTACGTCTTACCTCTTATAGTTATACTGGGACTCTCGGTGAGGTCTAATATAATCTACCCCCTCTTTTGTAATCACACACAGGTCTATGTTGTTGCCTGATCCCAGGTCACTCATGATGCCTGCATGAATGGCATCACTTACCAGTGCCTTGGCCTCCTCCAGCTAAAGGATAGATAAATGACAATAATGACAGAAAGAGTTCAGGCATTAAACAAAAAGGACAAGTAAAGTTTAACCATTTTTTGCAAACATTTGCAGTTTTTATAAGAAAAATTGTGACATAATATAATATATAACTTTAAACCTTTCCATTTATTTTCCATTCAGATGGAGAGCTAAATGGTTATTTTCTAATCCTTCAAATATTTATTTAGGAGCAAAACACAGACCTCAACATTTGGTACACAAGAAAGATAATAGCGACAATTAATGATGAATCAATGATGAAGTGTAAAACAAATTCCAGATACTGCCAAACAAGTGAACAAACTGGAAAAGCAATGGAAAACTGTGGAAAATGGAATTAATATGTGAAAATTCACTACAGTCAATCCAAAAATATATATACTTATAAGTTAGAGCTGTCATTTCTACATGCTTAGGGACAGATTTACAAACAGCTTGCGTCAGCACAAACCCTCTTTAGGCATTAAAAAAACTACTGTCAGGACTTACTAAAGACACATAGTGAAAAAATTGAGCTGAAAAGGTGTGGACAGAGTTATTTTTGCGGCTGCCCTTATTGCATATGCATTTGTAGGAGTTTCCCTTTCAGACGCAAAATTTTGGAGAGGAGAGTATTTAAATGAATCATGATACAAGGTGATTTACTAAGATTTGTGCTCATCAATTTACTGGTATTTGTGCCATTATTTAACACCCAAAAAAGCACGTCTTAAAGCAGATGCTAACAGGTAGTTTGTGTTAGTGGAAATGATCCGGCTGCATGTGTTCTTTAATTTGCACGTTGTCAATAGATCACACACTGAACTTTCCACTCCCATCGGCACTTTTATGAAACTATGCTCTCACGCTAATTTGCACTGTTTAGTAAGTCTGACCCTAAATATTTTTAAGTTCATGCTGAAACCAAATTATTCAATAAAGTAAATAAATATTTCTTCTGTAGCATTTACTGTTGCAGCACCTTGAGCTACAGGAACACAGAAGTATTCACATAGAAACCTTACAAAAAGCAGGCTAAAAAAAGGCAACTTACATCCATGTTTACTTTGAATCTGTCCTCCAGTATCCCCATTGCAGCCAGATTACCAGATCCTAAAAACACAGATACATAGCTGTCATTAGTTCTCTTGAGAATTGATCACATATGTGCAAAACTATATTGCAGGAATTTCCATTGTGAAAGCAGGAGGCATCACATTCAAGCATCAGCTGATGAAAACTGGTTTTGAACCACTTTTGGTTCCACAAAGAACCTTTCAGTGATCAGTTCTTAAAATAGACATTTTTTCAAAAGACAAAACTCTAAAGAATCTTTATTCATTACTTTTGTGCAATGGAAAGGTTCCATGGATGTTAAAGGTTCTTCATTGAACCATTAATACCAATAAAAAACATTTATTGTTTAAGAGTGTAATATACTATTTTTATCTAAAATAAATGCATTATCAATGAATTAACACATTTCTCACCAATATACATTTTATCATTAATTGGATGTCACATAACATACCCATGGCTAGATATGGCACCTTGTCCATGCTCCCATAAGGGCCGACTGTGTACAGGTGACTGCCAGTGCAGTCAACACCTCCTAAAATTAGATGAGCTCCAATCATACCTCGATACCTGAGAAACAGTAGCACAAGCACTTAAACATTATTGTTTAGAGAGTGACAAGTTTCTATAGTACAAAGAAACATACATGATCATGCAGTGTATTTGTGATAACAGGTGAAGAGAACAATACACCATTAATTCTGCACACACCTGAAGAGCATGTCTTGTAGTATGTTAACTGCCATGATGACTCTTGGGTTCCTGCCACTGTTCATGGAGAAAATGGTGAGGTTTGATGACAGCATATCTGTCGTCTTCTCAGTGTCCGCAGCTGTTCCTGCTCCACAACAACTAACAAAAATAAAAATAAACTTTACAATAAGTTATCAATAGTTAACATTAATTCATGTTATTAACCTTGAACTAACAATGAGCAATATATTTTACAGCATTTGTTAATAAAATGTTCACATTCATATTTTAATGTTAACAGATACAACATTTGATCTTATAAATGTTTTAGTATATGTTGAGATTAACAAAGATTAATAAATGCTGTAGAAGTGTTGTTCATTGTTCGTTAACTAAAGTGTTAACAATTGAAACCCCTTTTGTAAAGTAATACTGATCAAATAAACGGGTGGAATGGATGTTTAATCCCTACTGTTACTTACTATATGTTAGGTGCAATGTAGTGAATCTTGGCACACATTTTATCTGCAACTACCTCCTCAGATGTGGCTCTGGTGTCTGCTCCCAGAACTACGCCATCCTACACACACACATACACACACTGTTTAGTTTGTCAGACAATATCTATATAACATTATTGTACTATCAGGAAACTCTTTCAATGGTAATCTGTATTATTAAGATGCCCATTGGAGTGGTTGTGCTATTTTGAAGGTTTTTGAAGGTTAACTGACCTAATTTTGTGTCTTTGGAAAATAGTAATGACACTGTATTTTTGTTGTGTCTGTTAATGAGGGACATGTTTTTGTGGATACGTTGTGGATGTACAGTGGAGTAAAAGTTTTTTATTTTGATGTAAAATGATAACTTTGTAGTAGTTAATAGTTAAAATGACCAGGTTTGGCACAGAAGGCCCCAAGTGGCATGTTGTTATAGTGTTATTATTTTTAAATGTTAATAATGATTGTAATTAATGAGATTATTATTCAGTATTCCATTAATTAGATGTACATTTCAGACATCTTTGCTTTCATTAAACCCTATTGGCTAGCTGAGTAAAATCATTGAATTTGCATTCATAGTGTTCCTATTATGACATATATTAATTATGTAAATATTCATAAGCCTGTACATAAACCACATAATAATTTTTCCTTTCAGATGAATCTCTTTTACTGGGATTCTGCATTGTCTGTCACCGGTTATTAAATTATTTAACTAAATTGTCAAAATTAAATTTTAAATAGAATAGTTGATTTAGCATTTTACATTAATGACACTTTAAAAAAAAAAATAATAATAATAATAATAAGAATGATATCAAGTCATTTATAGTCCTTCATTCTGTTAAAAGTTTAGCCAGGGGGACAAAATTTTGCAATTTAAAAGTAAATGCACATTGTTATTAAAGGCAACTTCCCCCATGTTACCCTACCTCAAATGCACATATTGGTACCAAAAGTGTAGATATATTAGTACCTAAATGGTTCATTTGACCCAGTAACAACTTTTGTCCCATTTTTTCTAAGTGTAGGCATATGTTTTGATTTTTACTTACCTTATAAACCACTCCAGCAATGGTGGTACCTGTTTTCATGGGTTTTGGAGCCTTGACTTTCCCCTCTTCTGAACCATTCTCCAGTACAATATTTCTAAATGGTAAGGAGGAGATGTGTGTACACGGATTGCAATGAATCAAGCAGTTCAAGTCAGGATATACTTTTCAAAAAGTTTTACAGACTTCATTTGAGCTGTGAAGATTACAATAAAATCGATTGTAGAAAACACTGTACGTTTTTCATTTTGAGGAAAAAGACCTGAGTCTGAACATACTTTCACTTTTGATCCGACACCCTGAAACAATGATAATGATAATGCAATGTAGGCCTATGTTTTCAACATTTTACGCTCCGCATTATCATACTATAACTGTGTCGAGCGTAATTTATACTTACCTTGTGGAATTTTCGAAGTTAAAACCAGGCAGAGCAGGCTCGAGGACGCAGGAAAGTGCCATGTCCAAATCTAATCGGGAACTGTTGGCTTCGTGTAATGCGCCTCGCGAACACTAGGCTTGCCGTTTCAGATCAGCGTGTACAGTCCAGCGACTCGTACGCGAGGCGTTTATCCACAATTTGTATGTTGAGTTTATAATAATGGAGAGGCATAATTCGTACTCACAAGTAAAAGGTGTCAGCACTGGCGTAAGTAGGCAATTTATCGTGTTATATGAATTAAGCCTTTGCAGTGCGTTGTTTAGAAAGCTGACGCGTAATTGACTTTAAATGCTCGTCGGCGACAGGTGATGTTTATTTTATCGTTTGAGATAATGTTATGAAATACTCGTTTAAATATATTACAGTCTTTATTTGTGTAACGTTAGTTATAAATCTGCAGATTAGTATGATTTAGCTCAAAGTTACTTTCGCTTTCGTGTATTGTGGCAATGGCATCATTCGTCAAGGCGATCGAGAGTCATGTTGAATATCAACTTCCATTTGGAGGGATCTTAAGTTTTAATTATAAATTGTTGCATACATTCCAACTAAGTTTAAGCATTTTTTGCGCATATAAAACAATGGTAGAGCGTGTAGGGTTAGTTTCCCCTCTCAGTTCATTTTCCATTTGACCATAGATGTCACTAAATCTCACCTCAACACAATTTATTAATGTCTTTTAAATTTTGATTTAACAGCATTTTTTGATTTATTGGATCTAAACGGTTGATGAGGTATATGTCATTACTTAACTAACAATTTTACTATTAATTGGCTAGACCACCATTCTTGCTGTCAAGTTCAATGGAGGAGTTATCATTGGGTCTGACTCCAGAGCTTCTATGGGAGAGTGAGTATTTTCCAACAATTTGTTCATTGTCCTATTACACACAATTGCACCTCTCTTAACTACAATATAACTTTTACCTACAGGTCTTATGTGTCATCCAAAACCATCAACAAGCTGATCCAGGTGCATGATAGAATATTCTGCTGTATAGCTGGATCACTGGCAGATGCACAAGCTGTTACCAAAATGGCCAAATTCCAGCTGTCCTTTCACAGGTCTGTTTATTTCTGTAGCAAGAAAACCTGAGCTATTATAGGATTAGTTCACTTTAAAATGAAACCCCATGATTTACCCACCCTCAAACGGTGTATATGACATTCTTCTTTCTGATGGACACAATCAGAGTTATTAATAAATATCCTGACTCTTCCAACCTAGTGAAGGTAGTGATTCGATTAATAGTAGAACCGGGCTCACGATTTTGAAGCTCAAAAAAGTGCATCCATCCACCATAAACGTACTCCACTTGGCTCCAGGGGGTTAATAAAGGCCTTCTGAAGCAAATTGATGGGTTTTTGCAAGAAAAATATCCATATTTAAAACCAGAAAGCCTTTATTAACCGGAGCAGTGTGGAGTACGTTTATGATGGATAGATGTGCTTTTTGAGCTATATATTTGAGCCATTATAAAGCTTGGAAGCTTCAGGATATTTATTAATTTAACTCAGATTGTGCTCATTAGAAAGAAGAAAGTCATATACACCTGATGGCTTGAGGGTTAGTAAATACTGGGGTAATTTTCATTTTAGAGTTAACTACTCCTTTAAGTTTTGTCCGTGGCTGTAAAATATCTCTATGTCTTTAGTATTCAGATGGAATCTCCTCCCTTGGTGAAAGCTGCAGCATCCATTATGAGGGAACTTTGCTATAACAATAAGGAAGAGCTGCAGGCTGGCTTCATCACAGCGGGCTGGGACAGGAAAAAGGGACCACAGGTGATGCTCTGCTAAACACAAACCAAGATTATAGACAATTACAAGGGATCTAAATAAAGTTTGGCATCACAGTCACATATGGCTCTCAAAGTTGCTGTATGCAAATAAATAAAAATAATAAAGAGAATAATATACTATTAACAGTACAGCTGGCAAACTATTAGCTGGTGTGGAAAAAAAATAGTAATGTTATACAATTGAATGTATGGAAATTCAAATCAAATGCAATTTAAATCATTTAGCATAATATAAAATTTTATACAAATGTCTGCAATTCAGATGAGTAACATTCTCTTTTGCAAATGTTTTGCCTTTCTACAGATATACGTAGTGTCTTTGGGAGGAATGCTACTCAGTCAGCCTTTCACCATCGGTGGATCTGGCAGCACATACATCTATGGTTATGTGGATGCCAAATTCAAACCTGATATGAGTTTAGAAGAGGCTACACAGTTTTCCACAAATGGTACAGTAAAATTACAATTTTAATTATAGTTACTGTGAATAAAACACTGTTTTAAGAGTTAATGGCTATTGTTTGTGTCTTCACAGCTCTGGCTCTGGCTATGGGTCGGGACAATGTTAGTGGTGGTGTGGTTCACCTGGTTGTCATCACTGAAGCAGAAGTCAAGCATATAGTTGTTCCAGGAGATAAACTGCCCAAGTTCCACGATGAATAGAAGAACACAACCATGACCAAACCGGACAGTTCTACAAATATCACTACTTTGTGATTATGTGTGCAGATTTGCGATTTTGCTAAAGCTTATTTTCCACACCCCCTTTGTTATTCATAATAAATATGAAAAGTGTATGTTCGGTGTGATGTCCCTTCTTACACATAACTTGCATATTATGTCAGTTTCAGATAACTTTTTGGTTATAGAAAGAAATGCATAAAAATGTCCACACAAACTATACAAAATGTCAAAGAGTGCTTTATGAAATGTAAGAAATTCTCTGTCTCTTTCCTGATTGCCACGTTTAAGAGCCCGTCTATTCATTTGGAGACCTGTAAGATTGTCTTTCAGTCTCTGACCAACTATTTTGAAGAAAACACATCAGAGCAGTTTTAGTACCTTAAGTTCAAGCCTCAAAATGAAAATCAAAAGCATTTATTTGCATTAAATTACAATATTTAGTTGTTATTTAGTACATTATATTCATCAGTTGTCAATGTCAAAGTAGATGGGGAAATGCATTTACAAATTAAGTACATTTCATTTTAAAAATGTACTTAATTGGTGTTTCCAGCATGCACTTGTGCATAAATAATCAATATTGCTTGTTTATGATTGGTTTTTCACTGTTGGCCAGTTTTATTTGCAGTGTTTTTTTCCAAGTAGCTTGATTTTTTAATGTGGTCGTTAAAATGACTATATGGGATATGGGATAGCCTTGCTTCAGTGTATGAGCTGAGCACAATGGGAAGTAACTTTTCTTTCACTTTCTGTTATAGACAGAACATGGAGGAATAACGTTGTAGGCACCTTAAAATACTGCAGGCCTGGCAAGGCAGTACGACAAAACAAAGAATCTTTTCGCAATTTAATTGATTTGCACTACCCTTTAAGAGCTTCGTTTGAGGTGAGCAGAGCTATCGAGTGTCGAGTCTCTTCTGGCGTCAAGCGCAGGCAGGTTTGCACAGGACAGGTAGTTGCTTTCCATCCATTCAAAATGTCGGAAGAATTGTTTCCAGAACCAGGATGGCTATCTGAAGAAGTCAAAACCGGGGTAAACTATCACTTATGAGCTTTAAAGACTTTATTTCAAGCTGCATTAACATAAAACTTCCATTTTAAAACTGTTTACGTTAACACGATTAGCTTGTAACTTGCTTTAACTTTATTTTGTCCCATTAAAAAACGACCGGCGACGTATAGCCTGTCTTTATTTTATTTTCTTTTTTTACATTGATGTCATTTTGCTTATGTTTTATTTCTTCCTTTCTCTCTCTTTTTTATTTTAGACGACCATTATCGCGGTTTCTTTTGACAGTGGAGTTGTTCTTGGTTCAGACTCGCGAGTGTCAGCGGGGTAAGATGCATTTATGCTGTAGTTTATGAGAAGCTGTGGCCTATTCAATTTGAACCCTATCAGTCAGTGCAAAAATTTACACAGAAAGTTTAAAATATCACTATAATAAGAGAAAAAATGAAACTGATATGAACTCATTGGAATTTTTACAACTGCTTTACAAAAACAGACACACAGAGGTATCATTCTTTGATAGATAAATCATAGTTTATTCAGTTAATATTTAAAATAAGATTTCTTGAAAATTAAAATGCTGTTTCTTTGGTCATTGTTCTCAGAGAGACAGTGGTGAATCGTGTGATGAACAAGCTCTCCCCCCTCCATGACAAGATCTACTGTGCTCTCTCTGGATCAGCAGCGGATGCTCAAACCATTGCTGAGATAGTCAACTACCAACTGGATGTCCACAGGTATTTATCGCCAATGTACTGTTATTCTCTGGGTCTTTAACTTTAGGTCATGATGAACTTACAGTTTGGCTCATTGCCTACCAAAGCAATGTGCTTCATAGATTTTCCAGTGTCTCATAAATGTGCTGAATAACGTATCTTGACAGTATTGAGGTGGAAGATGACCCCCTCGTATGCTCTGCTGCTACTCTGGTGAAGAACATTTCATACAAATATAAAGAAGAGCTATCAGCACATCTTATTGTTGCAGGGTGGGACAGGAAAGAAGGAGGACAGGTTAGATACTTTTTGTTTTTATTACAAACTGATAGTAAATGTTATGTAGCAGGTTATTTTGAATTAAATTCTACATGTTAAATATTTTATAATGATATTACTACATGTGGTAATTTCTGCCTAATTCCAAACAGGTCTATGCAACTCTTAATGGTTTGCTAACCAGGCAGCCTTTTGCTATTGGTGGCTCTGGGAGTTTTTACATTAATGGGTTTGTGGACGCAGAGTACCGAAAAAACATGACAAGGAGGGAATGCCAAGAGTTTGTAGTCAATGGTAAGTTTGTGCAGTATACAAAACCACATATGAGAAATGTCATGTGCTGCATTCCAATTTACCTACTACTGCTATTAAAATGCTCTAAAAGTATGTTTGTGAACTAAAAGTACTTTTGAGTGTGTAGCAGAAGAGTCAGCAAGCTTTGGTGCATTCTGTCACAGTTTAAACTGCCCTGTCCATTATCTTATCATAGTTAAAATTTAATTTAATTAAATTTTTTCTACCATATCGGAGAGAAATGTATTACGTTGATCTGGCATTCATGGGTTTAATGTATTTGCATAATGATGCATTTAGGGTGCTGTATGTAAGGTTTTGACTGTTTTAAAGCATGTGGACAACTCAGCGCATTGCTGCCATGGAAGCCTGCAAACTGGGTCAGAGATCACACTCGATTTCAGGGGTTTTCAAAAAGGGGTCAGCGGACCCCCAGGGGTCCTCCACTAGGTTCTAAGGGGTCCCCAGAAATAAAAAGACAAACAAAAATGGAGAAAGTCTACTAAACGCTCTAACTGTTTCTCTCCTTTATTGCCATATACATACTTTCCAGAATTGTATATGTTTGCTTTGTATCTTTCTAGTGAGTTTTTCTCACAATAGTCCCCTTTGTCTTGCTCACTGGGGTTGTAAAGAGGTATTCTTAACACAGTACGTAAGCTGATTATTACATTCAATTATTGTGAAAGTTGCTTATATAAATCATTTTTAATTGAAAACGTTCTTCTTCACGCTTATACATCCAACATATAGCCAATTTAAGTTTGAAAACAGTAGGCTATGTTGTATTTATAATGTCACACTTCTATTTATCTAACAGTTTAAATGTTTTTCCAAACATAAAAATATATAGATGGATTTTAGGAAGGGGTCCTCATAAAAGGTTCATCAAATTTGGGGTCCTTGGCATCATAAAGTTTGAAAACCCCTGCTCTATTTGACATAAAAAGCTTCGGCATCCATTTAAAAATCACTATGAACGTAGATACATTAAAACGTTAAAAACGTATCAACTGTGTAAGTCTCTTCACCTTCCAATGTCAGTTGCGCTCTGGGCAAACAATATTTTGAATTTGGACTGCAGTACCCATTTCAACCACTAGCCATTCATACCACATGACCAAAATAGTAGTTCACAATGTTGTTGCAGAAGAAATATTTGAATAAATTATGAATAAATATTTTTTCGTCAGGTTAGATACTCAAACCCCTTACAAAACCTCTCTACTTAACTCCTGGTCCCACACATCCACCATGTTTGTTGTTTGTTAACACTTTTTCTCCCGTTTCACAGACTTAAGCTACTAAAATGCATGTTTGAGCTGTTTTAACTGAAATTAACTTGCAATGATATATCTTAAAATATGTCAGTTCCATTGTATGCTCTCAAGATGCACAACCTTTCTTCACATCTCAGCTCCAACCCCATTATGATGAGAGGAAAGGATTTAATACATACCATTAATTATCTCATGATAACTAGTATTTAATGACTGTAAATAAACTCTCATGATAAGTATATCTATGTGACATGAAAATGTTGTCTTCTCTCTCTAGCTCTCACTCTGGCGATGGGTCGGGACGGCTCAAGTGGAGGCGTTGCATATGTTGTTACCATTGATCAAGATGGAGCAGAAGAGAAGTGCATTTTAGGAAATGAGCTGCCCAAATTTTTTGATCAGTGAATCAGTGACTTTGCGCTGAAATTAAGAACATTAACATGCATAATATTAACCTGCATACAGCAGGACAAGATACTTCATGAGATTGCAGAGTTGTATCAATTGTTTTGTTGATATTAGAAACCACTGTGTGATAAGCTGTTCACTTTGTCTCACAGTTTGATAATAAACCTTATAAAAAATGTTTGCTTTTAAGTTCTGACACTAATATCAAAAATGTTATATTATCAACAATAATAGATTATGCTTATGGATATGTCTACACAGAAAACTGAGCACAACTTGTCTAAGGACATTTTTTGCTGCTATGACTCATCATTTGCTAGGCAGAAATCAACAAGGCAGGTTGTAGAGTAAGTTCTGCTATGGCTTCTCGGAAACGGAGACGTATACCTCTAAACCTACAATAATAGACATAACGTCAGGGATAAATAATACTAATCATTACATATTTATTGATTTGTTTTGATTATAGATCTGAAGTATTTTTGATAATAAATACTTATAACCTAACTGCTCTGAAGGTAGGCCTAATTAAAAATCCTGTGGAATCATTAAATGATTTTAATCATGACTTGATTAAAAATATACATATTGACAGAGGAAAGGTGAAAATATGACTGCTTATCAAGGCACAGCCTTTTTTTGTTGTAGGCCTATGCTGAAGGAAAACCCCTTATCCTGAGAAACTGAAAGTAAAAGGAAAATAATGCCGATGTCCTAAAATGCCCCGGCGCTGTGTGAAGAGAAGACAACCTCGCACTCCGTAGGACCGGGGCAAAACGTTACCAAGAAAAACATACGCGAAAAATTTTCGTTTTGTTTTTGGAAATATCTTAAACGCGCGGGTTATTTAGCGTTACCACGGCAACCGATTTACATGCAACATGCGTAAAGTTTTGGTGTTCGCGTTTATTTTATGTGTTGATATAATAATAGTTTACACTCTGGAACTCGGAGGAACTTTGCTGAAGTCTCGAACAAGAAATCTCGACCATAACCTGTTACGGCAATGGGCTGAATCTGCACTGCGATGCACACTGCTGTACGCAGGGTCTATGCTGTATAAAGATGCTGCAGATCCATTGATAAGGAGGTGGATTACAGTCCACTGTTTTATCGCATCGATATACGAAACCGGACGCTTGGTGTTGTTTGACAACTATCGCCTTGATAAATTTAATTCGTGGCTTGTCGGCACCGTCGCTGCTTCTTTAGCTTGTCTTTTTTGGGAGGTAACGCTGCCTGACACAAATGGAGAGAGTAACGGGAAAGAGCGCAAACAGAGGGCTCGAGTCCTCTTCATCCGGGTCATCCGTTTCTACAAGCCAGACTATTTATTATTGTGTGGAGCTTTTGTCTTCTTGGCCTTAGCTGTGCTATGTGAGTAATTTGTTGCATTCACTTTGCATATAAAATAAAAGCATAATGTAAACCTGTTTTGTAAAGGTCCTTTTACGTGTTTTCAGGTGAGATGTTCATCCCACTGTACACAGGAGAGGTGATTGACATCTTGGGTTCTCATTACCAGTGGGATAATTTCAGATCAGCTATCATTCTCATGGGATTATTCTCATTGGGAAGGTATTGCAGAATATGAGTTTTGTATTACAAAAATCCCATTTGCGTATATTATTGAACACAGTTTTTGTTTTTCTCAGTTCTTTCAGTGCAGGTTGTCGTGGGGGCCTGTTCATGTGTGCAATTAACAGCTTCACTTGCAGAGTCAAGGTGCAACTGTTTGGGTCCCTTGTCAGGCAGGACATTGGCTTCTTTGAGACCATTAAGACAGGTAGATTTAGTATGATTGCCGGTGCAGCTGTAATCGCTGTGATACCCTTTTTATATAAAATCTAAGTCATTTTTTCCACTTAATCTGTCTTTCAGGTGATATCACATCTAGACTGTCAACAGACACTACTTTGATGGGCCGTGCTGTAGCCCTGAATGTCAATGTCCTTCTGCGGACCCTGATTAAGACCCTGGGCATGCTGTATCTGATGATGAGCCTCTCCTGGAAGCTTACACTGCTGATGCTGATGGAGACACCACTGACAGGCCTACTGCAGAACATATATGACACACATTATCAGGTATGGAGTTAACAAAACTACCATGATGAATGATGGATAATAATTTTTTGCCTATAGAATCATATATATATCAAGACTTCATGCACTTTTTTAGAGGCTGTCAAAAGAAGTTCAGGACTCTATAGCACAAGCCAATGAAACGGCTGGGGAGGCGGTGTCAGGCATCAGGACGGTAAAGAGTTTCAGGACAGAACTCGGTGAAGCCCATCGCTATGATGTCCGCTTGATGACAACTCATAATCTAAAGACCCGACGGGACACAGTCAGAGCGATTTACCTGCTAATTAGGCGGGTTAGTATAAGTTTACTCTTCATTTCAAAGTGAATGTGTTTATTTTCTTTGTCGATATGGAACTGCATTGCTATGAATCTTTTCTTCTTGACCATGTACGTGGTTTGCAGATGACAGAATTGGGAATAAAGGTGGCCATGCTTTACTACGGGAGACTCTTCATCCAGTATGGACAGATGAGCACAGGGAATCTTGTCTCTTTCATCCTTTATCAGCAAGACCTTGGAGACAACATTAGGGTATGTCAATGTTTATTTAAAAAAGAGAGATTTTTGTGGTGACAGAGGGAAGAGAAAAACACCTAAATCAGCATTCCTCACAAAAGCATGTTTAAGGTGAAGGATTCATAAATATTTATCCATCTCTATCACAGACTTTGATCTATATATTCGGAGACATGCTTAACTCAGTGGGTGCGGCCGGTAAGGTGTTCGAGTACCTGGACCGAAAGTCTGAAGTCAGTATTGATGGCAACTTGCAGCCCAGTGATCTGAAAGGACATGTCAGCTTCCAGAACCTCACCTTCTCGTATCCCAGAAGACCCGACCACAATGTGTTAAAGGTACAACTTTTGCACTGAAGAATCACTTCACTTAAGTCTTTTTCAAGGTTGAGAAGGCAAATGTATTTGAGTGCATGATAACATAAGTTAACATTATAACATGAGTACATAATCTATTATCATATACTTTTAAAATAATTTATTTTGAATCATTTATCTTTATTAGCCCACCTTTTCGTCTGTTTTCAGAACTTCTCTCTGGAGTTGAAGCCGGGTCAGATGACGGCTCTGGTGGGAATGTCAGGTGGGGGGAAGAGCACCTGTGTGAGTCTGCTGGAGAGATTCTACCAGTCTCAGCATGGACACATTCTGTTAGATGGACAACGGCTGCAGAACTACCAGCACAAATACTTGCACAGCAAGGTGACTACTTTCAGAACAAACACTTTACTGTTGTACTGCAGTTTAATTCCATACCACCTCTGTTTACATACAAGTCTACTTACAAGCTAAAGAACCATGTACAATCAACTAATGCAATGCAAAGAATATATACTGTAAATAATCTCTCTCAGATAGCAATGGTGGGTCAGGAGCCTGTACTTTTCTCTGGCACCGTAAGAGACAACATTGCCTATGGTCTGCCTGGCTGCTCAATGGAGAGAGTAAAGGAGGCTGCCAGCAAAGCCAATGCCCATGCCTTCATCAGCAAGCTGGAAAATGGCTACGACACAGGTAAATGAACTCCTGTCACTTTCCACTTTTATTCTCATATCTATGTCAGCGTCAAGTTTTGATGGGACATAAAAAATACATTTAAATTAAAATTAAAATGAAAAAATCCTAATTATTTTTTACACATTGCTAGAATTCATAGCTTTTAGTTATACATCCAAAAAGGCTTTGCCTGAAAAACTTTGCTGCTCCACTTCTAGACCAGCACTAACTGGCATAAACCAGGCTGGACTAGCATGCAATTACACGTTTGTCTAAGTTGGGCTTTACATTTAAAGTAATTTTAAAGATTTTATCAGCTATACTGGAAGGTTTTCTTTTGGATTTCTGTAGCGACTCCATTTATGATTTGATAAGGAAGGTTTTAGATTTAAGTTTGCGAATGTGTTTTATGTCACAATTTGTCATCAAATTGTTTTCTTTGTCAGATGTGGGGGAGCGTGGTAACCTGCTCTCGGGAGGTGAGAAGCAGCGAATCGCTATCGCCAGAGCTCTGATCAGACAACCTCAGGTGCTCATTCTGGATGAAGTGACCAGCTCTTTGGACACTGAAAGTGAACAAATGGTAAAATATGGCTATTCAGTATGAAAACAAACATGTGTACAGAAGCCTTCACAAATGCCTGCTTCCTTCAGTGCTGCTTAAAATGATTTCTTGTGTTTTTTATTATTCCACAGGTTCAACAGGCCCTGGCCTGCTGCCCCACTCAGACCTTGCTTGTGATCGCTCATAGGCTGAAGACCATTGAGAGGGCGGATCAGATTGTGGTGATTGACAGCGGGGAGGTGGTGGAGTTGGGCACACATGAGGAACTGATGAACAAGAAGGGAAGCTACTATAAATTGAAAGAACGGCTCTTTAGTGATGATAACACAGTCAACCAAGACAAAGAGAAATCTGACACAGTAAAAGTCTAATAGCCTGCAGCAGAAATATTGTACATGTTCATAATAGACAAATATGCCATTAAAAGACTTTGTAAATAGATACCTGTAAGGGCAAACGTTACGGCACTGGCCTGTACATAAACTCAGTGATGATCATCAATCAAAATGTTTTATCAACAAACACTTTTGATAAATGTAATATGTTGGATTTTTTTCGAGGTTGTAATATTTAAATGTGAATAAATATTGGGTTCTTGCTAATCTGCTTGTGACTGGTTTAATAATGAACTGCCAATGTAAGTGTTTAACTATTATACTATATGGTCTAAAATAACAAAACATTAACCGATCTGGAGAAGTGGCTTGTTTTGAATGTGTTAAAAAAGGAATACTGTTCAGAGTTAGTATGA
Source organism: Gobiocypris rarus (assembly GCA_023029165.1). Taxonomy (NCBI): domain Eukaryota; kingdom Metazoa; phylum Chordata; class Actinopteri; order Cypriniformes; family Gobionidae; genus Gobiocypris; species Gobiocypris rarus. Next base: position 31,497,268 of record CM040919.1, on the reverse strand, counting down.
TTACATAATCACGGTAAGAAATGGGATACAATTGGTTTGTGAAACCATGTGAGTTTCCTGAAGTGCTCAAGCTGTGGGATACAAAATGGGATACAATTGGTTTGTGAAACCATGTGAATTTCCGAAGAGCTCAAGTGCTCTGCCTGACAGCACCTTTTGTTATTGTGATAGTTACCACGATTTGAATGTATCGATGCAAAACACACACACACACACACATGCATGTTTGTTTTTTTATGTTTTATGGGGACTTTCCAAAGATAATTATTTTATACTCTACAAATTATTTATTCCATCCCTTAACCCTAAACCTACCCAGCACAGAAAACTTTCTGCATTTTTACATTTTCGGAAAAGAAAAAAATAGTCTTAGCATGATTTATAAGATCTCAGCGGGTACAAAAATATGTCCCCCATCTTTGTGGGGACATTTTATCCCGATAATGTAAGGGTATACCTGAACCACACACACACACAAATATGAATATGTGTAAAGTTATTAATAGATATTTGTGTCCATACACATTATAAAATAATAATATACAAATGAATAATTTATAATATCATTAACAATAATCTTATAAGCATGTTTAGCAATTCTAAAGAACAGAAACCCTACATAAGCTCTCACTGCTTTGTTTGAGAAATAAACAAGCATAAAAAGAATCAGTAACTTCATTTCATGCTGACCTCATTATCAAAGCCCTCAATGCTCCATACAATTTAAGTTTCATTTCTGTTAAGTCCCTCAACACATAGCTGCACATATTTAAATCGATAATCATGTTACATTTTTATGAACAAATTATTTTTACACAAACTGTGTGGCAGCTTTGTCACACACATATTTGATTTAGATTTTTGGCTGTGTAGATATCAAACAAGCTAACCCTGTTTTGCTGGAAAGTCCCTATTGTTTCACCTTACACACTTGTGTGTTTGGCTTGTTGCCTGGCTGTACCTGGCTCATACCATGATTCCCCAGCCCCCACTGCCAGCGGTACAGATATGACAAGATATGGTCTCCATTTTATAATGCTGTCACCATTTTTCGGTTACGCGTGTGTACTTTTAGTCTCCTTTTATGTTGCTTGTGGTGATGAATTCTACATTGCAGGTCCAGTATATTCTTTGAGTAGACATTGTCACTAACAAACTTTATTATGAAATGTTGTCATTTAAAATGCAATCTTTATTACCATAAAAATCATTTCACAAATCAAATTTCTATTACTTTACACACCAGGAAGGCAGAAAGATAAAGACTAATTTTCTCACTTACATATGGATGCTATAAAATGATTGAAAGGGTTTTGGCCATGAATGGGTTAAGTGTTTGCAGAATTGTACATGCCAGACAGTAAAGGTGCACAATTGGTTTCGGGAAACCACGTGACTTTCATGAAATGCCCAGGTTGCCAGTCCAGTTACTGGCAGCACCATTTTGTGATTGCCGGCCATTTTGTGATCTGAAATAATAATTGGCTAAGTTCAGGTGATACTAAATGGATAACATTCTCTTCAGTAAGGAGAGTGAGCATATCCATATGCACATATTCTCTCCTTTCACATCTTGAAATGTAGCAGTTTTTCAATGCTTATTGCTGAAGCAATTTTAAAACCATACTGCCATGATTCTCTATAATAAAATAAGTATTTGCCTTTAATTTTTTAGTTTGTTGTTGTGATACATCAACATAATTTCCTCTACCCTACATATTCAGATTGCTTCTATATTTATAGATCACATTTGGGTTGATTGTTTTGTCGGAAAGTCCCTATTGTTCTTGTTTTAGTATAGAGCTGCAGGCCTGTTTATCGTGCTGCCTGGTTATGCCCCACTCACGGCATGTCAACTGTTGCGATGTTGTTTTATCACCCCCTAATGGAAAATATACTCTCGACAAGAAATGGTACAGTGATGTCTTGGCCTTCATTATAAGGTACTGCCACAAAATGACTGTCATTACCCTTACGGAAAGAAAACATATTTCCCTATATATGAATGCTCGTTATATTAAATTATATAATGGTATATTTTAAAATATTACAATATATTGCATAATACATTAGGAATTAGTGCTTTTTATATTGAACAATATGTGACTATATATTTACTAATATATCATAATGTATGTAATTTTGTATTCAGTTATACATTTAAATATATGTATATGTATATATATATATATATATATATATATATATATATATATATATATATATATATATATATATATATATATATATATATATATATATACACACTCACCTAAAGGATTATTAGGAACACCTGATCAATTTCTCATTAATGCAATATCTAATCAACCAATTACATGGCAGTTGCTTCAATGCATTTAGGGGTGTGGTTCTGGTCAAGACAATCTCCTGAACTCTAAACTGAATGTCAGAATGGGAAAGAAAGGTGATTTAAGCAATTTTGAGCGTGGCATGGTTGTTGGTGCCAGACGGTCCGGTCTGAGTATTTCACAATCTGCTCAGTTACTGGGATTTTCACGCACAACCATTTCTAGGGTTTACAAAGAATGGTGTGAAAAACATCCAGTATGCGGCAGTCCTGTGGGTGAAAATGCCTTGTTGATGCTAGAGGTGAGAGGAGAATGGGCCGACTGATTCAAGCTGATAGAAGAGCAACTTTGACTGAAATAACCGCTTGTTACAACCGAGGTATGCAACAAAGCTTTTGTGAAGCCACAACACGCACAACCTTGAGGCGGATGGAGAACAACAGCAGAAGACCCCACCGGGTACCACTCATCTCCCCTACAAATAGGAAAAAGAGGCTACAATATTTACAAGCTCACCAAAATTGGACAGTCGAAGACTGGAAAAATGTTGCCTGGTCTGATGAGTCTCGATTTCTGTTGAGACATTCAGATGGTAGAGTCAGACTTTGGCGTAAACAGAATGAGAACATGGATCCATCATGCCTTGTTACCACTGTGCAGGCTGGTGGTGGTGGTGTAATGGTGTGGGGGATGTTTTCTTTGCACACTTTAGGCCCCTTAGTGCCAATTGGGCATCGTTTAAATGCCACGGCCTACCTGAGCATTGTTTCTGACCATGTCCATCCCTTTATGACCACCATGTACTCATCCTCTGATGGCTACTTCCAGCAGGATAATGCACCATGTCACAAAGCTCGAATAATTTCAAATTGGTTTCTTGAACATGACAATGAGTTCACTGTACTAAAATGGCCCCCACAGTCACCAGATCCCAACCCAATAGAGCATCTTTGGGATGTGGTGGAACGGGAGCTTCGTGCCCTGGATGTGCATCCCACAAATCTCCATCAACTGCAAGATGCTATCCTATCAATATGGGCCAACTAATTCTAAAGAATGCTTTCAGCACCTTGTTGAATCAATGCCATGTAGAATTAAGGCAGTTCTGAAGGCGAAAGGGGGTCAAACACAGTATTAGTATGGTGTTCCTAATAATCCTTTAGGTGAGTGTAAAGCAATGCTATGGTCTAATGCTTAGTATGTATAATGTGGACTGTTTTATGGTGTCTTTCTAGTGGTTATTTGTCCTTTCAGGAGCTTGACATCTGTAATTTTATGGAATTGAGCTCCAATTGTTTAAAAATGAAAGTTTAAAAATTATAGCCTATTGGTCCAGAAGTTTTTTCATGAAAAATACAGCATATTAGAATGAAATCTGCATGATCATGTGGCACTGAAGACTGGAGTAATGATGATAAATTCAGCTTTGATCAAATATAGGTGTAAGACCGCTGAAATCGCTCCAATGGCGGCAGCGAAGGCGGGCGAAGGTATCTGCGTTCGATGTTCTCAGCTGGGCAAAATGGATCTAATTCCAATTCCTCTTTATCTGACTCCATTTTATTATAATTTAGAATTTAGATTAGAATGCCAATTTGGTTATTTGGTCATTCATATTTAATAGTTAGACACACATTTAATTATTCCGTTTAACCCTTTGTGGAAAGTACCCATTCATGACCTCATAGAGATCGTTAATAATTCCAGAGTAAGTCAGAATAAATCAAAATGTAACAATTTATTAAACAGTCAGGTATAATTCCAATTACATAACCAATTCAAAGATCCTCAACACATCGAATACTCTTAAGTAAAGAGATGCGTTCCTGACTTTCCATAGGCTACGTAACGTTGGCTGGACACAACGTTACGGGCGAATCTGAATACAAAATTGCGCCCTGACTCTTCTGCTACGCTGCCTTTAGTATTCAGACCTGACAATAACTTCTTTCAAATGGTAACATATGTTAACAAAGGGAATTTACATTTAATCACTGTCTGTATTGATACAGACAGACCTGTATTGACAGAAGACCAAATGGTTGAAAGCCACACCTCCAATACTATATATGCAACATCTCTTTAAACTCTTAAAACCATTGTTATCTTCTTGAATATTTCTGTGGGGGTGAGATATTTGTACCAGTCACACTAAGACATTTCCAATGATATCAAACACATACATATTGTTTAGTATTTGTTCATTTTAGATCATATAGATTTTTGGGTATATTTTCAATGGTCACAGCCATTAGGAAGTAGGATGGGGGGAGAGATAAATACATGTAAATTAGAGCCATTCTAAGTTGATTCACTCAGTGTGACGTCGTCTGCAAAAGTTTTCTTTGTCCTCAACCAGACAAGCCGGCATAACTTTTTAAAGCCTTTCAGTCCGCCTCTTGGTCCATTGGGTCAAACTCAAGTGGATCCCATGGGATCATAATTAGACGTTGGTTGATATCTTTTGAGATGTAAGTTGTCTTTGCAATGTAAGCAGCTGTAGGGACCTTCTTAGGGCTCTGTGTTCACCAGCTTTACACCCAGTCTCATTAGGTGTATGTAGTTTGAGTTCAGCAGGTGGATTAGTGTCTTTCAGGTGTTCTACCTGTGGTAGAAGTTCAGCACATCATGTGGGCATCGATTCATAGAGTCAGTCTCGGACCTTGTGACCTGTTCAGTTAACGTGTCACTCCTTCATGGAGAACTTTCTGCTTCTGTAGCACCTTTCCGATGATAATCTGAACCTCCTTGTCCAATCCTCTCACCTCCAGCGGTGCGGTTATCTGGCTCCTTTGTAGTTACACGCCATTTGGTGCATGACACCTGAAAAGCATCTTAATGACCTCTTAATGACTGAACACTGGTGAACTTGAAGTCATAAGGAACACATAATGCAGCAAAAAACGAAACATAAAAGTAGGTTCATGTCAGATAGTGTGATTGGTACATCTTCTCTCAAGTGTTTTTTCAAGGTCATAAATGGTAGGGTGGTCTCATTTTATCATGTAATTCTTCACTATCACTGTGGTGGTAGTGCAATCTAAGTATTCTTGGTCTGAATCACTCAAGGAAAAGCAGCAAAAGTCAGTTCAATTAATATATTTAAATATATGATATGCATCAATAAACCATATAAGAATAACAACAATTCAATCACAATTATGAAGGTGTATATCGGTATATAATAACCACTGTGTTTGTTCAGGAATCCCATATGTTATTAATGCAGATCTAAATATGATTAGTCATACAATAATGGGGATTGTGTATTCCTGGTAACAGTGTGTGTGTGTGTGTGTGTGTGTGTGTGTGTGTGTGTGTGTGTGTGTGTGTGTGCGTTTGTGTGTTTGTGTGAAAAAATGGGCAATAGATCTTTGAAGTACACTTTTAGACTCTATGCCATCTTTATCGTCTATGATGTGTAATGTTCAGCCTGAATAGATTTGGTCTATTCCAGGTGATGTTGTCGTCGTGTAGGGTGTGTTCTATGTTCATGTTTGGGAGATGGGTGGAATCTAATCAATATCAATCTGTGTTGCATAATTTAGTACCAGTGCTACACTGGGAGGTCGTGTAGTCATATTGTGAGATGTGAATGACCCCATCATATTTATATTCGCACCCATCTCTCACATCTCAAGTTCTGACAATTTTCCGTTGCCCTGGCTCTGATGCAGGGGAGGGGACTTTTGTCCATCCTCCAAGGAATTGCAATTGTCAACCTGAGATAGAAACAAATTTAGAGAGAAACAAATTTGGACAGAAAACAATTTAGAGAGAAACACAGTTCATTTCTGCTGTTGTTTCAGTTTTTAACACTTAAAGCTGCTCTTGCAGTCAAGCCTTCACAATCTGCTGTGTTTGAGCATTATAAACTCCAGTTCTGCTGGAGAATTTTTCAGGATTAATCAGAAACTTCTAGTTGCTCTCATTACAGTTAGTTTGAGTGAAGGATGAATTGGTTTACTATTATCTGTGCCACACTTCTAGTTTTTCTAGTTCTGTAGGCATAAGATAATATCACAACTCCTCCATTTTGGCACTGGGAATTGAACCAATGAAAAGTATTAGAACTTGCTCAAATTAGAAATTGCAAAGGTCAGAGTTATTGAGTCCTGTTGTGATGGAAACATTTTCATGGTTAGTGCAATTGTAATTCACACTGTAGCCAGACGGCAATTCTATGCTCCTGTACATGGTTTTACTGCAGCTATATGGGAAATAGCAGAGTTTCCACTCAGAAGACAAACAAATTCAACATAGACAGACACACATGCAACTTGAAATTGCTATACAATTCCAGTATTGCGATTATTCCAATTTACACAAGATACGTGGCCTAGAATGCATAGCATCTCTACAACCTTTACCTAAGTGTTTAATGCAACATTTACAGTAAAGCAATCATGTGTTTTAAAGAATAAACTTAACTAGCCTATGTGCATCTAGTAGCACAAACAACTATAATGTGTGTTCTATGCGCACGTGTTTAGTACAATTACAAATTTGAAAATACAGACAGGATCATTGCAATTTGGATGTTTTAATTATTAAACTCACTGCTATTGACCACTTTAAAGAGATCAATAGCTGAAGATCTTGCATGAACACTGCCGTTGAGGATATTCATGTCAAATCTTTTACATTGTGTTATACTCAGCAATCAAGATTCCGATAACATTGAGCCTCGCACCGGCCGGGTTTACGATCTCTTGCCACAACTCGTCAGTCTTGGTCATTAAGGCAGAGGTGACACACTGATATTCTGGGCGTCCGTTACCACTGTGATCATTCCAGAATATTTTTATTCAGTTCTCTTGGATCTGACTTCGCTAAATTAATGCAAAATTGTTTCCAATCAGAGGCCATGACCATTATCAATGAATTAAGCGACCAACTTGTTATAACTCTAATGATAACTTTCTATAATCATGCCGTGGTTTTCCACGTTTACGTAATTAGAACAACGTTACAATAATTAGGAATTGAGGTTGCCCTATTTAGATTGGTCTAACAATTTATTATTGTTCTAAACGGAATAGACTCGTTTGATCTATCAACCCCTTACAGTTCAAGTATACGTACCTTACGCCAATGTGTTAGTCGGAGCTCTAAAACATCAGTCTGGTGTGTTTCACCAAAAACCGCATCTTAGTCCGTAACTAACCTGAGCGTAGTTTGTGGTGTCATGGACACAACATGATCTACTGAGTTATTAACACAACATACATCATAGTAAGTTCAAATGTATAAAACAAATCATTCGAAATCAAGGATTTGAATTATTTTTCTGGTAGCAGAACATTACAAACAGCACAAGTGTGGGAGTTCTGTTTACAGATTTCCCCAGTTTTGTGTCAACTTTCTCCACATAATGTCCTGCTTGGCAATTGTAATACAATGTATATTATATTTTTATTTATAATACAATTATATTACAAAGAATATCAAATATTAATGTTATTTCTGGTCCATGTTACCTTGTTATTTGAGCTGGCTCAATTAATGAAAAGGTTTTTATTGATTTCTAATACTTTATAAATATGAATAAACGTTTGATTATTCTACTTAACTCTTTACATTTATTGAAATCGTTCATTAGGTTCTCAGAGTCGCACAGGGTCCTCGCACTTTCCATTATGCGGGCCCACGATCACATAACGTGTCAGTCTTGGTAATTAATGCCAAATGTTAGGCGGAGCTCTGCAATCTCAGTCGGTGTGCCTCAAAGCTCCACCCCAAACCGGACTGCAGTCCGTTACTAACCTAACACAGATATGCGGAAACAATGGATTCACATAATGCACTAAAATCAATACTTTCGGAGTAAATCAGAACGAAGTCAAACGCAACAACATATTTGTCAAAGTGTATTAAAGACCGTGATTTTGGTTTTGCCCTGCAGTCACAGCCGACTGGCTTGTTCATTGCATGCACAACAACAGTCAGGATTAAGGCCAATGAGAGGACTCTGTTGTCGTTAACATCCAATGAACTAGCAGCACATGCTGGGTGCAGTCCAATCCCTGCTCAAATTCTGTTTTTGAGAGTGAAGTTTCGTATTGTATTTTCGTGTCAATGCATTTGAATATGAAAAGGCTGTGGTTCAGGGATGATGTGGCACATTCATTGTATCTCTTTTTAGATTTCAAATGCCTATTTGCTTGATTTAGTCTATTTAAAGACTAATCTGCGATGGCACAGTTGCAATTTAAACTGATTTACAAAATGTGATAGATTTAGCTTGAGTTACTTCTTTGGCTAAACGCTCCCATGCAACGTGGAGAGAAAGTGTTCTCCGAGTGGGCGTGATATGCCCCGTGGGCTCAGCTGAGCCACTCAGAAACATTAAATCATGCGTTTTCTTGACAAAATAGTAACAAACATCACTATCATTCTGTTTATCAGTTTTAGATTTTAATCTTACGGCCTCTTGATTATTTTTTGTCGAGTATTTTCGATTTGGTAGCAGTAACAGCAATTGGTCAAACAAAAAGTTTTCTTAGCTTTAACACATTGCATTGCATCACCCTGTTTCTCCCCATTTTGCTTTTCATAAACAAATGCATTATCAAATCGCATGTTTTTAATTGTTTCTGAACTTAGATTTTTCATTCTATTGTCTGATCGCTCTCATCGCGCGTTGCACATAATTAATGAAACAATGGAGACTCATTTAGCTGATTTTATCACATTAGGCTCTAATTCTTCGTCTCAGAAAATAGATCGTTTTAGTTTAGTTTCAATCTCTTGTTGCGCGAATGCCGACAAGGAGATCTTTAACAATTAATAGCAAGAGTTTTCATTTCTTATCTGCGCTGTTGTTAACCATGTCTGATGTGGTTATGTCTATTCAGTCAATTCACAAACTCCGGATTTACACGGTCAAACATTCGGGTTTTCCCAAAACATTTCTAAACAAGACAGAATGAATTTGACTTACCACAACAGCTGAAGAAAGAGAAGCTCAAACCTCTTGATGATTTTAGAATCCAATACTTCGCTGAAAAACATGCTGCTCGTTGTTCGAGCACTGCAGCATCACGTCGCCGGGTCACCAAGCTGTAAGACCGCTGAAATCGCTCCAATGGCGGCGAAGGGCGGGCGAAGGTATCTGCGCGTTCGATGTTCTCAGCTGGGCAAAATGGATCTAATTCCAATTCCTCTTTATCTGACTCCATTTTATTATAATTTAGAATTTAGATTAGAATGCCAATTTGGTTATTTGGTCATTCATATTTAATAGTTAGACACACATTTAATTATTCCGTTTAACCCTTTGTGGAAAGTACCCATTCATGACCTCATAGAGATCGTTAATAATTCCAGAGTAAGTCAGAATAAATCAAAATGTAACAATTTATTAAACAGTCAGGTATAATTCCAATTACATAACCAATTCAAAGATCCTCAACACATCGAATACTCTTAAGTAAAGAGATGCGTTCCTGACTTTCCATAGGCTACGTAACGTTGGCTGGACACAACGTTACGGGCGAATCTGAATACAAAATTGCGCCCTGACTCTTCTGCTACGCTGCCTTTAGTACTCAGACCTGACAATAACTTCTTTCAAATGGTAACATATGTTAACAAAGGAATTTACATTTAATCACTGTCTGTATTGATACAGACAGACCTGTATTAAAAGAAGACCAAATGGTTGAAAGCCACACCTCCAATACTATATATGCAACATCTCTTTAAACTCTTAAAACCATTGTTATCTTCTTGAATATTTCTGTGGGGTGAGATATTTGTACCAGTCACACTAAGACATTTCCAATGATATCAAACACATACATATTGTTTAGTATTTGTTCATTTTTAGATCATATAGATTTTTGGGTATATTTTCAATGGTCACAGCCATTAGGAAGTAGGATGGGGGGAGAGATAAATACATGTAAATTAGAGCCATTCTAAGTTGATTCACTCAGTGTGACGTCGTCTGCAAAAGTTTTCTTTGTCCTCAACCAGACAAGCCGGCATAACTTTTTAAAACCTTTCATAGGCTATCTTCTTCTATATCTTCTATGAAATAGCTTCACAACAGCTATTAGAAACTGTATTAATATTTCTTAATATTGAGTTTTCACTGTATTTTTAATCAAATAAATTCAGCTCTTTTCCTTTCAAAAACAAAGAAGTCTTAATTGTTTCAAACTGTTGATTGCTTGCTAGTGTAAAATAATGCATACGTGAACTGACTAGCTATAGCCTATTTATTTTAGTATATGACACATTCCTTCACGGGTCATTTGTTACTTGTATATAAAAGTTGCCAGTTATACCATGTTTTAGTGAAAATAATATGTTGTGTTTTATGAATAATTTTCAAATGACTGTGATATTGCTGGAAAAAAACCCTGGAAACAAATATTCACAAATATTCACATATATTCAAACTGCTACGTTAATGTTTCTTGGTGCATTGTGTGTCGAATAACGTAAATTGTATTACAATCTAAGGACAGCATTAGGCCTTTGCATCACCGGAAAATAATGTGCATTGTTTAACTTTTTTTTAATCGTAAACAGTTGTGAAATATTGCTGTATTTACTTCTCAAATGCATATTTCCTCGGCTGAGTCAGCTCGCATTCAAGTGGTGCGCTTCTCGGTTTCTGTGGACTAAATCCCGTCTGCTTAGTTTTGACTGGATATCTCAAATATTTTGACATTGACGAACGCTTTTACACCACTGAGACTGATCAGGCAATATTAGATTATAGAGTTTTTCTCTCACGTGGGCGCGGTGTGGGGTTGTTTTTCAGAGGTTGGGCTTGGTCCCTTAGTTCCAGTGAAAGGAACTCTTAATGCTTCAGAATACCAAGGCATTTTGTACAATTTCATGCTCCCAACTTTGTGGGAACAGTTTGGGGATGGCCCCTTCCTGTTCCAACATGACTGCACTCCAGTGCACAAAGCAAGGTCCAAAAAAACATGGATGAACGAGTTTGGTGTGGAGGAACTTGAGGAAGTTGAGTCCTGACCTCAACCCAATAGAACACCTTTGGGATGAATTAGAGTGGAGACTGCGAGAGAGGCCTTCTCGTCTAACATCAGTGCCTGACCTCACGAATGCACTTCTAGAAGAATGGTCAAAAATTACCACTCCTAAACCTTATGGAAAGCCTTCCCAGAAGAGTTGAAGCTGTTATAACTGCAAAGGATGGGCCACCTCCATAATAAACCCTACGGATTTAGAATGGGATGTCATTCAAATTAATATGCATGTAAAGGCAGGCGTCCCAAAACTTTTGGCAATATAAAGTATTTTTGTTCCATAAGGGTACATTGCACATGTTGCCAACATTCATTTTGATTTATCTATCTTTCTAAAGCATTACTTGAACTTTTTTAATCTATGTAACAGGTAGGCTAATACTGAATATCAAGATTTATTGCTTAAATGGGAGTTAAATAACTAAATAATAATAAAATTATATATATAATGAAACTTCAAGCTATCAGTCTTTTATGTTCCACTATTCGGCTTTAAATTAAATATGTTAAATAGTAGCTGACTGAAATATCAAGACACAAAATGGAAGGTGGAAGAGTGATGAGATATTTATATGGCTGACAGGTTTTTTGGTACTTTTTTAGTTTTGCCACAAACATGCTACAGAAAAAATGAAAAAACAGTCAACAGCCAAAACAAAGGATAGCTCACTTTAAGTTAACACAAGAGAACAATTTTTTTTAATATGCTGTGCAAATGTGTTTAAATTTTAAAGTGTCTATTTTATTTATTTTATTTTTTTACTTCTAGACAAGCTTTATTATGTTATATACTAACATTTCACAAATCAAAATGATATCTCTCTACAGAAAGCCATTTTTGCAGTTAACAGGAATATTATAAAATAATTCAAAGTGTAAATTATTTGACTACTGGACTAAAATATTTAAACTCTGAAGGACGCCTTTGACACTTTTGGTCATTTTTGGCAGGGCGGTCAATGCTGACCTTTCAAAAGGCTCTAGCCTTAACCACTTTGTTAGTGAAGCGTCTCTTTCTTTTGAAAAGGAAATATGTTTCACCACCTTCCTTTGATTTGTGGCTCAAAGTGTTAACTTCCAATAAACTGGGAAAATTAGACTATCACTCCCTGGTTCTTCAAGGACCTTTCACAAACTAGACCCTTTCTGGTAGAAAAAAAAAGAATGAAAGCGAATGGCCATGATTGAGTTAAGTGTTTGCAGAGTTTTACATGCAAGTGAAGGTGCACAATTGGTTTTGTGAAATCATGTGACTTTCATGAAATGCCCAGTCCAGTTTATCGGAGCTCTTATTGGCAGCACCATTTTGTGATTGCTGGCCATTTTGTGAACTGAAATAGTAATTTGATACGTTCAGGTGATCTCATCTCTAGGGAGTAAAGGGGTGTGATATTTAGCAGTTTTTCAGTGCTTATTGCTGAAGCAACTTTAAACCACTATTTAATAGTATTTACTTTCTATTTATTTTAAATTTTATATGTACTTTCACTTTCTTTCTAGTTTGTTGTTGCGATACATCAGCTTAATTTCCCCTAAATTTACAGAATGCTGCTGCATTTATTGATCACCTTCTGTTGTTTTGTTGGAAAGTCCCTATTTTTCTTGTTTTGGTAGAACAGGCCTGTTTATCGTGCTGCCGGATTAAGCATCACTCATGGTGCGTCCATGATTGCGATGTTGTTTTATCACCCCCTATTGGAAAATATACATCTGACAAGCAATGGTATGTTTTGGCCTTCCAAAGTGATGTATCAAAATGACTGCCATTGCATTATGCAATTAATTGTTGCCAATATGCAGATGATCTATCTTTATGATCTCTAATACATCAATTGTGGCACTGTTTATTTTAATTGTATTATTTTAACTTTTTAAAAATATTATGAAACTTCAAGATATTAATCTTTTCTGTTTTACTATATGGCTTTCAATTCGTTATTTTTGCAATTATATTCATTTTTTATTTGTATATTTCAATTGGTAACTGACTGAAATGTCAGGACACAAAATGGAAGCAAGAAGAGTGATGAGATAACAATGGCAGACAGGCTTTTTGGTACTTTTTTAGTTTTGCCACAAACATGTTATGGAAAAAATGAAACAGCAGACCACAGCTGAAGCGATATAGTATACTTTAAATTAACACAACAGAGCATCATTTTTAGTGTGCCGTACAAAAGTGTGTGTTTAAACCATGTATTTTTGTCTCTTTGAGTCCTGACAAAGCACTTTAGAGTTTTCCCGCGTGTTCTTTTTTGGTTGGATTTTATAATCACGCCACCAGTGGTTAAATATCACATGCCAAACATAATGACAACACCCTGGAAAGTCCCGAGCCACACTTTCGCTTTCTTTTCTACTGTAGCTTGTTGGTGATGCCATGCCAATGCCAAACTTACAGTCCTGTGATTGTGATGGGGGAGGGAAGGGACTGATAGATGGATACATGTAAACTAGCCGCTCCCTTGCAAAATGTATGGACTTAAAACTAAAGTTATTTTGAATCTAATTAATGATTATTCAGTTTTACTGCCACTGGATCAGTCCATATAAAAATTTTTTACAACAAGTGATATTGTGGATGACTTGACAGGGAAACTTGGGGAAATTCTGATCATTTTTAGCATGCCTGTTAGCTGTTGTCGGGAAGAACCTGCTTCAATGAGTAATCACAAATAATAATAAAAAAATTGTTAATTTCCAATACTTTTCTGTGATAATGAAACAAAGCAAACCACTGTGTTTTTAATAGCAGTCCTGACTGGTACCAACACAATGGAGAACTTAAATATTCTAACCTACATTACAAAACAAACAAACAAAGGGCAGGACATAAAACTTATGCTAAATGTAAATAATATTTAAAAATATTAAATATTTCTACACTACCCTCAATGTGATTCACCTTGACATAGATTTCTATTGACAAAATTCTATTATATAAGATAATGAAATTATTAGAATTGAAATAAGATTGTGTTATATACATTTGATTGTAAAGGTTTATGAGTAGACCACACAGGGCATTGTGCCAGTTTGGTTCGGTTAAAAGATTGATAATCCCCCAAAGTTCCCAAAGGGGGATTTGGAGGGGTGGTTAGCTTTATAGTAACATCAATAGAAATGTTGTAAACTGCCGCATTCACAATATGCTCTTTTAGTTTGGGAAGTCCCTTCAGTAACAGTTGTTTGGGTTTGGCTGATGAAGAGCTCCCTCGTGAGACTAATAAATACATTTCACTTCTGACCGAATAGCTACAATATTTTTGTCAGTAGATAGGATATAGCCTAGATATCACATAATTTCGGTCCGCTTTTCTTTTATATTCATAATTTAATAGTGTTGTCAGAAAATATCTTCAGCCCCCCAAAAATTATGTATTTTCATATATTAGCTAAAAACGCAACATACTTGTTTCATGATATTCCAAACCTGATCCGTCCTCGCTCACATGGCAACTTCTTACAAATCACGCGCCCAATGAAAAGTGATGAAACAAATTTAAGGCGCCAACTCTGCTAGTTCATCTAATGCACGAACATTTGGCGCCATCTTGTGAACACAAATGCAGTTTCTCAACGAGATTGCATGAAACAGCGTTTCTATCAATTACCCCATTGAACGTCCCTTATATAAACTATATTAACAGTTAACCTTAATATAAAAAATATATATATTTTGTATTATTATCATTGGTATAATATTTAAAATATATTGCTCAAATTGGTTTTCTAACCTGAATCTTGCAGCACATGTGGTTTGAGGTGTGATGGTTTGTGGTTATGTGTTATGATAAGCGAAGCATACAATAGTGATGTGGTTATGTTCTGGTCAAATGGTAAATATGGGTTAGGGTAGTGTCAGTGGGTTCTTAATTGTTCTGTTTGATCTCCTCAAATTTCATATAGCCTCCTATGGTTGCTAACTTAGAAATTTAGATTTAGACTTTGCTAATTTAGACTAAACACACATACACACACACACTGGGTATATTGGATAAGAAACATTTGCTAAGTTGTCATAGCACAAAATTCAAGATAGTAAGGCCATTTTACCCCAATATAGGCTAGACCTCATATCTGAGGCAAGAAGGAATATGAATTATATAGGCCTACTTAATTTCCCATATTCAATTGACTTAATCTTTCAGTTTCAAACAATCTGCAAATCCAGCGTTGTGTTAATAAAACATTCGTCACCGAAATGCTGGGAACAAACAAACACACACTCCGGAAAAAACAAACTGCGTACTGTTCCCCTTAACAGTGGATTCTTTGGGAAGCTGAACAAGGTTATCTTTCACTCACAATCAAAAACACACTTCTTTTGTGACATTGATGATTTCGTGGTCTAAAAAAAATTGACAAGAGCTGCCGACGGCTTCCGTAACCCTAACGAAGCACGATGATGGGCTCTTATTGCCATGCAAAAAAATATTAAAATAAAAACTTTCCAAAACTTATTAGAATCCGGAAGGAGTGTAGCCTACTTGTATAGCAGATATTCCCTGTCATACGTCCATCTCATTTTTTGAAACTTTGGCCATGTTTAGCATGAAAATCCAACTCATTTTCATTGACTTTTAGTTTGTTTCTGTCTGTTTCTTTTGTTCTAGTTTTGTCTTGGACATTCATTTAACAATCACAGCTTTCAGTTATTTAGTTCATTGCCATTGTGTATTTGAGTTCCTCTTTCTCTATCAGTTCTTGGTAGGGTATTGTTGTGTTATAAAGTGTCTGTTGCGTTGCCATTTTGCCTGTGGATTTAGGACTTTGTTTTATATAGTGATAGAAGCTTTTCAAAGCTTTGAATCATTTGAACCAATTGATTTGCAAAATGATTCACTGTTTCTAAGCGTTCGGAAACGCCACACGCTGATGACCCCTGTGGTCAGAACAGTGTAAATGCAACAAAAACTCAAGCCAAACATGCATAACAACACTTTTTACAAACCCATTGCAAATGTTTTTTTTTTTAAGTAAAATCTATCAGATGCAATTAACTAGTCATCTAATAATATTAAATATCAAGTGTCTGTTTAATATGTGTTCTTTTATCAATTTCCAGGGCTTTTTTTGTTTGTTTGTTTGTTCCATGGATGACTCGGCTAAACAGGTCAATAAGAGATAATTTACAACTATTATTCCTTTTAATTATACTGAAGTCTAATTAAAATGTCTACAAATGTATCAGAGATCAGTTAAACCATAGACTGTTTGAAACAGTTATGATGTAATGAAGCTGCATTTACTAAAATGGCAGTTGATTCGTAAAGGTTTCAAAGTTTCATGAAGCAGTCATCGCTGTCAGTTGGGTTCAAAAGATCACCTTGGCTCTTCCCTCCATCACTGCTGCCATGGGTCACCATCATCATGGCCAGCTCCGAGGTCGCTCTGGGATCTCGTATGCCATCCGTTCCTCTTTGGATCTTGCCACCATCCACTCCTCCCACCATCGTGAACGCCTTGGTCTTTTCCACCCTCATAATCTCCTATTTCCAGCCCTCAACCTCCTCCTGAGCCCCCTGAATTTTTTTTTTTTCAAGTATATGTACTTTATCAGTGTTCATCTTTGAAAAACTTTTAATTCACAACATTCCAAAACATTGTATTTTACATACAATTTTACTTTTTACTGCAATACATTTCATATTGAATATAATTTGATACTTAATTACATTAAAAATGTAGTACTGTACATAAATAAAAGTAAACTTATACTACTGTATAAGTAAAAGTAATTCAAAGTTTTAAGTAAGAAAGCATTACATTGTAGTGCAGTAAAAAGTATGACATTGTATATTATGCTTTGTGAAGTAAAAGTTCTCAAAAAAAAACAAAAAAACACTGATATACTTGAAACATTTACTTGAGTAGAAAGTAAAAATACTCAACTACTATGCCCGCCTCTGCAGTATGCCCATCAAAACTGCTATTGTACTGATATTATGTTGTAAAGAAAAGAAAAGAAAAAAACTATGCATGGACACTTAAAAAAAAAGTTTATTTCATTATTGTTAGATCTGTAGTGACATCAAAAATAATATGTGGAAAAGATTCTGCTCTGCAGTGTTACAAACACACAAGCTCAAATTTTATATAAACACTAGATGTCACTGCTGTACAGAAAAAAATGATGCTACCCAAAAGTGTTGCAAACAACAATATAACAATGTATACTAAATGTACAATGCATATTGAATTATGCCTGGTGGAATCTGATAACTGTTTTTGATAACTTTGGTTGGCTCGAGGTTGAAACATTGCATAGACACTGTAAAAAAATATTGCCTTGGTTTTATTCAAAAAACTTGAGGCAACTATTTGCATCAGACTTCTAAGTCTTTCGAACTCATCTAATTTGTGTTTGACCAAATAGACTTTACAACATGTACCCTTAAGTAATTTCAACTAAATTTTCCTTGTAAACACAACTCAAATACATTGTGTAACAGAAACATAATTCAATAAAATTAGATGTAAAAATAACTCAAGTGAATACACTCATACAATATGCATCAGTTCTATTGCAACATATGTAATAAGCAGTGGACACGAACCTCAATACTACTACAAACAGTTGCTCATTGAGCAAAACAATTCATATGATGCACACACTGCACTAGCCTGGATGCCAGGCGAACTCAGCCCTGCCCACAACATTTGAGCTTAGGTTATTCATATTCTGACTAGAATTGAGTAAGACGATGTAAGGCCAGCACTGCGCCTGTCGTCAGTCTAATGTCATGCCCCAGTAGTCACCACCACGGTAACCCCCTAAACTCCAACATGACAAAAACTTTTCTGAATCCCAACTTAATTAAACATTAAACAATATTAACATGCCTTCTACTTCATTTATAATGCTTAATAACACCAGAAGATGAATACATTCTTTGAGAGAATGTTTCTGAAAATGTTCCCTGTTAGCTGGAAAATAACTTTTTTCTCAATGTTAAGAATATTTTAATAATATAAAGATCCTTCAGCTACATTTTATTTTAATGTCAGGCTCCACTCGTCACCACCACGGTAACCCCCAAAAATACAACATGACAAAAATGTTCAAAATCCCAACTTAATAGAACATTAAGCAATAATAACAACAAGCCTTCTATTTCATTTATCTTGCTTAAAACACATGAAGATAAATAAATTTGAACATTTTGTCTTCCAATTAAATCTCAAGCAAAGCATTCTGGGAACTCGACATCTCCTTACCTTTAGTAGATTGTACACAATATAAAAAATGTGTGACAAAATGCTCATTTAAATATAATATTGATCAAGCAGCAAACATCGTCAAAACAACAACGGTCACGTCTGATGTAGACAACGATGTTTAATTACCCTATGAAATATGAGAAAAAATTGCAAGATTTATGTTGCAATAAGGATATATGGATAATATGGAAATAAGTTGTCATCATGTGAAAAGGGTTCACTGCATCAGCCAAATCCAGCAGTAAATATTTTTTAAAGAAAATGTGACTTAAATAGTATGTTGGTACTCAGGATCAGTGTTGGGGGTATCGTATTACAAGTAACTTGAGTTACGTAATAATATTACTTTTTCAAGTAACTAGTAAAGTAATGCATTACTTTTCAAATTTACAACAAAATATCTGAGTTACTTTTTCACATTTATTTGACTGACAGCTCTCCTGTCCCCATGAAATCGAGAGTAAGTACAGAGGTGTTGTGTGTGAACATAGTAGTTATTGTAGTTCAAGACTAAATTTGAGCATTTATTCATCTCACTTGCATAAAGATTGAGTATTCTTCAAAAATAATAAAATCAATCAAATGCAAAATATGCAAACCTCCAATAATGAAATGTTAAATAAAACAAATATTTGTATGCATTTAATCTACCTTTATTGACCAATTGGCTGCTGAGCTTTAATGATTCAGTTAAATCATGAGCAAAAATTACTAGATTTTTGTATTTATTGGTAAAACTTTTCTCCTGCGTTCTATTCTTTTCATTACCCAGAATGGCAGCGTAGCACACACAGCAGAGCGTGTGAATTTGTATTTTTACCTCAGCCTGAGACTTATTATTTCAATTTTGGTATGAAGAGGTCTTTACATTTGTACAAAAATAGAATCTTTTTGTCATAAAAAAACAAAAACAAAAAAACAAGCCCAGTCAGGTGAGAATAGTAATGCAAAAGTAACGTAACACATTACTTTTCTTAAAAAGTAACTAAGTAACTCAATAAGTTACTTTTTAAGAGAGTAACGCAATATTGTAATGCATTACTTTTCAAAGTAACTTTCCCAAACACTGCTCAGGATAAGAAGTGCGATGTATAATTTTTTTTGTGTGCTACTAATCCAATTTAAGTGAGCTACTCAATTTACCCAAGTAACAAACCAATATTTATTTGTAAATAATTATGATTTTTTTTTATGTTACACTGACAGCCTCAATGATTCTTTTTTAATCAGTGCAGCTTGAATAGATCCTGTGCTTCCCTTTCAGCAACATATCTGAAGGCATATTGAAATATGCCATCCACACACATTGAAAGGGGCATTATTCATGACAATGTCTCATATACCACTCAACACATTCAAAAAAGCAAATTCAAATAAATGTATGAAAAAAATATTTTATCCATTATTCTATTCACTGCTATTGAACAAGTCGTGTTCAACCAAGTCTCTACCTTTCACAGCCTCCTGGAGTGGACAACAACCAGTCTGGTTTCAAAAGTGCACATGATTGCAAAGGAATTGGTGAATTCTTTATTGCAGAGGTAAAATACTGTGATAATGCAACAATGTTGCCGCATACCAACACTTCACACCTGTGCAGAGTATAGCCATTGGTATTCATTGTGTCTGGTTCAGAATAGAAGTGCAAATGACTGTGAGAATCACTGTTAATAGCTCCACAATTATAAGACTAGTGAGGTTTTCACAGATAAGACCTCAAAAAATAGGTTTCTAGCAGAAGTGTCAGATATGCCTGCATGGTAAAAAAAAGGACTTAAACTGAGTCTAAGGGGAAAAGAAAATTAGCTCTTTAAAATGCTCTAGTCTAGTATGCTTCATCTGACATCACTTAATTGTGCTACTTAAATCAGCAACGGATAATATTTTGACCTACATTTAAGTTCAAATATGTATAAAATGTCCATTCATTTGGATTACACAATTTTAACATAAACAACCTAATATACTTAATGTGATGCATTTTATATGCAATTTAAGTACATAAATCGTACATTTATAGCTTTTTTGAGTGTAGAAAGGCTCAATAGAGAATGGGAACTATAGGAATACAATTATATACATTACAAAAATGTAATTTCTTGCTTATTGCATTAAAACAAGGCATGTGCATGTTAAAACATTCCAATAAAACTTGAAGTACAGAAGTCAAAAAGATTGAAAAAATCTAAACCACTTAAAACCAAGTATTGCATTGACTATAAAAGTGTGTGTGTTTTTCAGCACTATTGCCATGAACAGCCAGCTATAGGAAAAAGAAATAGTATGTGAGCGAGAGCCTCAATAGCAACTGTTTCCCCTGCTGGCCAAGTTGCCTTGTGACGCTGAGTCAGACTGGGTTAGTGTTGTATGTGCTCACTTTTGTGGGACATGAGTGACAGGCCATGCAGGCTTGCGCTCTCCCATTTGTCATGCTGTTCTAACACATGTTGTTAATACAACTACCTGACAAATATTATTTTAAAAGTAAGCCTCTAGAAGTGATAACTAATAATTAAATTAAATTATAATTTAATAATTAATGGGGTCTGTGAATACATACATACAGCTCTAAAATTAAGAGACCACTCCAAGTTCAATCAATGTTAAGTGGTTTCTTAATTGTGTGTGTGTGTGTGTGTGTGTGTGTGTTTGAGAAAGTAAATTTGTAGAAAATTGTAGAATGTTTCCAGTGATGGGTAGAGAAAATGCGGTTTGTACAGTATAAAATCCATTACGCCTATGGAATGTCCCCACATTTCACAAAAACAAACTTGTGTGTGTGTGAGTGTGTGTGTAAAACAAAAACATGTTTTTTTTTTAAACATGGGTTAAAGCTGTGAAAGCAAGATATTGTCAATAATGTATTGCAAAATAAAACCAGCATGGGATCACAGTCCATCATACATTAGCTCTTGATTATTAGATTTAAAGTAGGCATATTCAATGTTCGCCTTTTGGGACCGTAAAGGCATGCATGTAAAGGAGTATTCTTAAATGTATTTCAGTTTCAATGTAGCTATTTTGAAATCAGTCAAAATAATTAGTCACAGGACAAGTTTCCCATTTTAGCTCACACTGGTTTCGGGGGGAAGGGGGGTCAGGTGAAACTGCACATGCGCAGAGAGGATTACATTCAAGGGAGATGAAAGCTATTGATTACATGGATTTCTCGTGCTCCTAATACTCTTTTTGCTTTGCCTTTACCCAGCCGAATTCTTGGATTCAGAGCAGTTGGAAGAAATCTAAAGGAATCGGATTACATTTTCCAAGGAGATAATCTCGGTGAAAAAATAATCAGGTTTAATTTTTGCGATGGCGCGGTGGTTTGCGAGACACGTGATCTGCTTCATCCAATCATGGCGCAGCAACGATAGCCATGTCTTCTTTGTTCTGGATTTATCAACGTTGCTGACTAATTACACGTTTACATTATATGGATCTTTAAAGATAACTATTTAATCGCTAGGGATGCTCTCGGTTTGCAATGTATTTAAAAGGAAGACGTGTTTTATGGAATTCCTGCTTTAAACCAGTTAAGCCACGCGCGTAGTTGTGTGGGTGATCACATGACTCTCCCTGCCCCCACTTCGATCCAATGAATGGGGAAGAAGAAGTCGGACATGTTTGAGGGAAATGTGTTGAATAAAGAAACGTGGCTGAAGACAAGAAGAAAATCAGGATTTTTTCCAACAATGAGGAATTCGACATATTTTGTTTTTCCTTTTTGTTTTCAATTCACTTAATCTGGATAGAGGTATATGTTAAGATATTTAGATTTATTTTTCAAAATTTAGTTGTAAAACATTAATAATTTAAATTAAGCGTTTTAATTTAAATTATTTATATATGACTAACAATTTGGACGGTTTAGTGTTGTACTTTTGTTTCCCACAGTCTATGACATTGTTTCAAATATGTAACCTTGGCAGTGGGGGATGGGCGGCAGTATATTTCTCTAAAAATCGGTTGTCCTAAACCGTTTAAAATTCGAAGAGCCTTTTAAAATATACGTTGGTGTACCATGTCATTTACTTTAGACGTCTAACAATTGTTAATGGCTTCCGGAAAGTGAATCATTTAATTCGTATTTTAAGTCTCTTCTAAAAGGCGCTGATTTAAAAACCTCGACATGGTTATTCAAAAATGATTGGCTGTTGTTAAAACAGCTAGAAAATTAGAGGCGAATTAAACGTATTTTAAGTTTTACAGATGATTGGTTTTGGCTGTGGTAGGTAGAGCTCGACGTCGGCCTAAACGCAGCACTTATTTTTCTAGGCTGTTGTTTAGAATCTCGACGCAATTTGAATATTTAAGGTATTTCTGTCTATTTTTTTGTGTTTTGTATATATTTAGGTCGTTTAATAGTGTTTTAACCATTGCGTGTCGTCGTTCGAAGGACCAAAGTTGCTGCGTCATTTATGGAGGACACTCCTTGAAGGCCATGTTGAATCGACACAGAGACGGATATCGCCTTTTGTCAGCTTTAGTATGGGTTTGAGGTCGACGTATGGTCTTTATTTCGTTTTTTACATTTATTTAAATGGGACGATTAAAACATTGTGGAATATTGTTTTTGGTTGCTTTCCCCCTCTCTGTTTTATTCTCGGTATGTAATTTAGTAGTGTCACTTGGACGTTTGTGTTATGTAGTATTATTTGTGATATTTTTTTCCAGGCTGTCGATGCGCAACATGCTGTAAGGCGAGGTTATCTGTACGTGTGTGTGTGTGTGCCGCATTTGTCTGTTACGCGTGACTAATCGGGTGAGCCAATGGCGTGTTTCCAACCTGCCCTGGGTAAACGCGCCTTAGTTTTAGGGAACCAATCAGCGAAGTCTGTTGACGTAACACTCGACTCTTGAGAAACGCAGTATTTCTGGAAATGCTAGCCGAACCCCAATAGTTGTAAACTATTCGCTAAAATGTTTCACTGTATGTTGGTTATAGTGGCGATGTTGCCTAGACAAGTGTTTTTGGGCGAAATATATGGTTTAAATCCACAATTCGTGCTCCGGGGATGTGCGGGCGTGGCTTATTTGACGGACAGGTTGAGTGGCCTATAGAATACGCGTAGGCGTGTACGAATGGCGTTACATCAGCCAATGGAGCCGTCGATGGGTTTATAAAAAGTCGGGCGGAGCCTCAACCTCGCCATTTCATTGTAGCGCTGCGCTGGAGGATAGAGGAAGTCAGAAAAACAAGGCCGCGAAACTCGGATATTCGAACGAAACCGGTTCATAAACAGAATCCGGATCCATCCCGATGGAGACGGCCATTAGCCCGCCCTTTGACAGGTACCGGTTGGAGTAAATGACATTGCACTTGCTCTGTGAACGAAAATGTTGTTTGGATTGTCATAATTCGGCATCTTTCGGAAGTATTGTTTTAATCACTTGCGTCCTGTCGCAATAACTTCAAGTGAAATACCGGAATAATAAGACTTCATTGACTTTCACTTTCTAATGGCAGGGGTGTTGCAGAGACTGTTTTTTTTGCAACGTCAGTTCGCCACTAGTTATAAAGTCTGTTTTTTTTTTAACGAGCAGCTGCCCGCGTTTACCGCGCATGCGCGCTTTCGCTCTCTGAGACGGGCAGTTTGTTTATTGACAAATTTGTCGGTGTCCAGGCGGCCAAAATTGAGTAACACAACCGCCTTTTCATATATGAGACTGTTTTAATCGTACATTTGATTGTATGCCGCTAAACATGCAGTGCTGGGATGAGAACGTGAAATTAGCAGGGTTGGCTAATGCTAACAGCGACCAGTATCTTTTTATTGGTTATACAGGTTGTGGACACGCTAGTAGAAATGTTACTATAATTTTGTGATTTTTATTAAATATCGGAAGTGTGTGCTCTATTTGAGGTCCACTGCTTATGTTATGATGCATAGATAATTTCTTCCACTAGTGTTACAGTGACCATGTGGTTGTGAATTTGATCGGTAGAATACATGCAATACTGTCTGGCGTAATGGAAAGGCATGTTATGATCGATATGGTGTTTCAATGGGATATATTTATATTTGTTCTGTATATATGTAGGTAGGTCATGAGGCGCGGCACCTTGACTGGAAAAACGAATTTATTTTTTAACTGTTAGGTGTTTTGCAAGTTGTTTTGCCTCCTCTTATATTAATTTTAATGTGTCTGTGTTACTTGGTCGCTCGTATTTTAACTACTTTCTTTACCGTTCTAGTCATTCTGAAACTCAACTTAGGTTGAGCTTCCGCCTCACCACGTGGACTTTTGTCAACATCTTTACACGCGTGAAAGGCTCTGTGCGCGAGCCTATTTCATCACCTCACTTATTGATTTGGTGGCGAGTGTTCATTAATTTGTGAAATCAGGTTGGCACAGCACTGAATAATTTGTAGAGTTGTTTCGCTTTTCGTTGCTTAGCAACGCGCGTAGTTAAACGAGCCGCATGAATCCCGCCGTCTGCCCCCTCTCCCAACCAGCTTGCAGTAAATGGAACAAAAACAATTAGACGTATTTGTTTTTATTGTTTTTCCAAATATTGTTTGTAATCCAACATTTTACTTGACTGAAAATAAAACGTTTTCAATGTCAACTGTTTGTGATTTTTGTATCATTCAGCAATGTTTATATTGTACATTCAAATCCTAAATTATTCAATGTTTTATCAGCTTGACTCAATATTTATAAAGTTTAAAAATATATTAAGACATTGTGAGAGATTTATACAAAGCTTATTTTGAAGCAGCACGTCTGCATTCGTCTGTTTTCTTCAGTTTGTTAAATTACACCCAGAGTCCATCCTGGGGCCAGTGCAACCCTTCACTTACAGAACCGGACTGGAAGGCACGAGAGCTGCAGAAAGAGTTGAACACCCACCTTAACTGCTCTGTAGTTTTGTTTCATATTAAAATCGCGTAACTGTGTTTTTACAAATATAGCTGCATCATGTATGAGCAGTCCCAATAAATGAATCTCAAGAAGATGTAATATTTTAAAGCATTGACCAGGCCTCAGAAGGTAAGTCTCATGGAGGATGTGAGGTTCTTTATACTGTCAGGATATATAAAAAATAGGGAGGATAGTGCAGGTTTGCATGAGCTTATCAAAGGCATTTCATTGCCCTCTAGGAATAAATTCCTGTATACATGGGCTTATAATTAAGTTTCTGTTTTTAAATAGACTTAACCTCCACAATTGTAATGACAGCATACATTTATTAAAAACATTTATGTATGAGGTATTAAATGTATATAAAATCAAGTTTTAAAACTTTAGATGTGTTGGCAAATGTCCCTCGTTCTTTGAAGAAGCACAGTATTGTTGCACAATTTGCCGTTTAATAAAACGTTTGTTTAGGGTGAATCATTAGTGATATTAGGCCAACTGAAAGAATTGATTCGTGCTTCAAATTATTTGTTTTGAAAGCTGCACACTCATTGGCTAATTCATCAGATAAACACAAACATGACCTGATCTGGGTTATCAAGTCTATTAAAGGTCGCGCCCCAGTTTCCAGTTGAACTGTGGTGTATCGTAACATAACTCGCCCATGCACGGACAGCTGAACTGCTGGAGAGGCAGTTGTGTTTTCATGGTTGGTGCACATAAGCAAAGCAGACGATTAGTCAAGAGTTTGAGTCATGATGAGTGTACTGTGATTATGTGGACATGTCATATTTAATCTCATTAAATCACAAAGTTGTCCGTCGTTCAGTCTCTATAGTAAAAATTTGTCTGCGTAAAACAATAATCCAATATTTGATGTTATAATATTTGGTTGTCCCTATTGCCGGGTTTCACAGACAAGGTTTAAGCCTCGTCCCAGACTAAAATGCACGTTATAGCTGTCAAACCTGAAAGCAATTTGCACTTGCATATCTTAAAATATGCCAGCGCCCTTGTTTTGTCTCAAGATTCTAAGGCATGTTAATAAATGTTTTCTAATTGTCCTAATTTAACAAAGGCCTACTCTTGGCGTTATCTAAGCCCTGTCTGTGAAACAAGGCCAAAATGTTCTCTACTGGCTCTTCTCTACATGACTCATCCTCATCTTCCTGTTCTCCACAGCTCTTTGGGCGGGGGCGACGGCATGCAGGGGGTCACAATGATGGATCAAACCATCTCCGGACCCGGCAAGCGCATCCGCAAGCCGTCGCTGCTGTTTGAAGGTTTTGAAGGACCTGCTCTGCCCCAGATACACCAATCCGGACCCCCTCAACCCCCTGTACGGGACCCCAATCGACAGGGTCGCATGACCAACCAACTGCAGTTCCTCCAGAAGGCTTTACAGAAGACGCTGTGGAGGCATCACTTCGCCTGGCCTTTTCATGAGCCAGTGGATGCTTCCAAGCTTAACCTCCCTGTAAGTTCTTGTTCCAGATTATACACTTTGGGGGATGTTTCTCAGAACCTAAGACTTACTATTAAGTTCTGAGTTTAAATATTTAACAAGATGGCATGTTATACCACAAGTAATGAGTCTAAACTCAAGCGTTTGCTCATCTCTTCTCTTGCACAGGATTATTATAACATCATTAAGCAGCCGATGGACATGGGCACCATCAAGAAAAGACTAGAGAACAATTATTACCGCAGTGCCAGCGAGTGCATGCAGGATTTCAACACCATGTTCACCAACTGCTACATCTACAACAAGGTTAGTCTGTTCATTTATGTGCTCAGCCTTGTTTTTCAGAGTTTGAAGTTACTTTGTTGTTCCATCAACTGGCTCAGGACTTCTACCCAGCCTGTTATGGTGCAATTACATGCATCAGTAGTGTTGTCTAGAGACTGCCATGTGATCTAAAAGTCGTCTGTTTATTATAGCCAACAGATGACATCGTCCTGATGGCCCAGTCTCTAGAGAAGGCTTTCCTCCAGAAGGTTGCACAGATGCCCCAAGAGGAAGAAGAGATTCCTGCACCGGTCCCTAGGGGCAAACCAGGCAAACTTAAAAAGGGCCACAAATCAAGTAAGAACAGGGTGCGGAAAAATAGATGACGGACTGTAAAGTAATTTAAAGTAATTATTATACATTTTATATATGGATGTGTTTTTCTAGATGCTCAGTTCTACAATATTTAATCTACTAGAAACTGTTCTTTTTAAATATATCTTTTTTTTCCCTTCTTCTTTAAAAAAAAAAAAATCCTTATAAATTAATTACATTTTTTTGTGTGTGTGTGAAATACAAGTGTTTCTGGTGTTTGCCTTTGTGCTTATGCATTTCTTTTTCCTTTTTTTTTTTCGTCACACTTTTAGTTTCTGGTGGATTCACAACAGCTCATCAGGTCCCGGCTATATCTTCTGTATCCCAGTCTGCCTACTCACCTCCCACTCCAGACACCCCAGACTCGGTGTTGTCCACCCCACCTCAGATGCTTATAACCAAGACTTTGCCTCCCACTTCACATAGCAACCCTGCACTGCTGGGCCTGCCACCTACTCAACCTACCGCAAAGGTAAGACCACCTTTTATTTATAAAAGAAACTATTTATACACAATTAGAATATTTCAGATGCAACATAAGCGAGTTGGAATGCAATGCCAATGTGCTTGTTTGCATATTATATGCAATTTAGCTGATTTTTCTTTCTGCATCTTTTCAATAGAAAAAGGGCGTCAAGCGTAAGGCAGACACAACCACCCCCACCACCACAGGCATGCCCCTCACTATGGGTGTAGGTGGCATGGGTCTCAGCTTGGGCGGCGGTGACTCCCCGCTCACCATCTCCGCCTTTAGTGCAGACCCCAAACAGAGCCTGTCCCTTGGCCTAAACCTGGGTCTTGGTGGAGGTCTGATTGGAGACAAAGTTCCTGCAAGACGAGGTGGCAGTGGCAGGCCCATCAAGCCACCACGGAAAGACTTGCCCGACTCCCAGAATCAACATCAGCCAGTGCGGCGTGGGAGGCTGAGCCAGCAGCTACGGTACTGCAGCACGATTCTCAAGGAGCTGCTGTCGAAGAAGCACACAGCCTACGCCTGGCCCTTCTACAAGCCGGTGGATGTTTCTTTACTGGGACTGCATGACTATCACGAAATTATCAAGTGTCCCATGGATCTAAGCACTATAAAGGTGTGCATCAAAGCGTTTTAAATATATAACCATTTAAAAATGCCACCATGTGCACAAACTTCATGTGTTTCTCGATGTTGCAGAGGAAAATGGATCATCGGGAGTACCGGGATGCATTGCAGTTTGCTGCTGACATCAGGCTAATGTTTTCAAACTGTTACAAGTACAATCCCCCAGATCACGATGTGGTGTCCATGGCCCGAAAATTACAGGTACGGTCACTTCACGATCATGAGTATTATTTATCACAATTGTTTTCATTTTAGAAATGTCTTTACATTTTAATCAGAATTTCATGCAAGCACAAATCAAGAGATCGTCAATTCATACTGATCTATTGTATTTATCATATACAGCTCTGATTTCTCAATTTTAAGTGGTCTCTTAATTTTTTCCAGAGCTGTACATTAACATGCCCACTACATTATTAAAACTGATAAAACCTTAAGAAACTTGTCAAAAGCTGAAACAGTGAAATTCCTAATATTAATTACACAATCTAGTGTTTTTTTCTTATATTAAAACAACAAAAAACACTGTACTGTAGCAAAAGTGCATTTATTCAGTTACAGTCTACAGATTTAGTTGCAGCAAATAGCATATGTGCCGTTGTGAAGAAACAGACTGGCTGTATTACATTTCATTTGAGCTGAATGAAAATCTCTTAACTGTGTTCAGATCATCAGAGGGTTTTTTTGCCCGCAGAGAGTGTATGTGCATGGTTGTCAGGTTGGGAAGTAAAATACTGAGCAGAAAATGTAACCTTTAAAGGAGTAGTTCACTTTAAAATGAAAATTACCCCATTGTTCACCCTCGATCCATCCTAGGTGTATATGACATTCTTCTTTCTGATTAACACAGTCAGAGTTATATCAATACATATCCTGGCTCTTCCAAGCTTTATAATGGCAGTGAACAGTCCACAAGTTAAGCCCAAAAAAGTGCATCCGTCCATCATAAACATAATCTGTATGCCTCTGGGGGGGTGTTAATAAAGGCCTTTTGAGGCAAATTGGGATGAGTTTTTTTAAAGAAAAATATCCATATTTAAAAACTTTATAAAATCAAATATCTAGCTTTTGCCAGACCACCTTCCATATTCAACGAACGAAAAAAGCACAAGCTCTGTTCGGGAGGATTTAAACCCTTGTCACCTGGCAACCTCAAGCATTGAAAGGCTTGTTACAATTGAAATATAACAAGTATCGAAATTAACTTTTTTATTTTTTATTTTTTTAGGATAATCAGTGGGCCAATAGTATGGTTAATTAATCGAGCAAAGCCGAAATTGTGATCACGATTTAAGTATGATTAATCATGCTGCCCTACTTTTTCTGTTTATTACACCACAAGTAAGCATGCCAGTTGGATATTGAAAATTTCTCCTCTCTATTTCAGGATGTCTTTGAGTTCCGCTTCGCCAAGATGCCCGACGAGCCCCTGGAGTCCATCCCACCTGCGTCCCTGGGCGGTGGCCTGGGCGGTCACTCCTCTTCCTCCTCCTCTTCCTCCTCGTCGTCAGAGAGTGACGTGAGCAGCGAGAGTGAGAGCGAGAGCAGCCCGAGCTCTGACAGTGAGGAGGAGAGAGCGCATCGCCTGGCCCAGCTTCAGGAACAGGTGTGTACACAGGTAGCGACTGAACTTTTCCAACAAAGTTCGCTAAACCGGCACTGACAGATTTGACGTATTTGTACGTTTACTGAGAGCTGCAGTGGCCGTGGGTTTAGAAACACAGTGACACTCATTCACTCGCTTGTCTGCAGTTGAGGGCGGTGCACGAGCAGCTGGCTGCGCTGTCCTCTACGCCCATCGTCAAGCCCAAGAAGAAGAAAGAAAAGAAAGACAAGAAGAAAAAGAAGAAGCCGGAAAAACACAAGCGGGCCAGGAGTATGATGGAGGATGAGGTAGTCATTCGGCCGCCGAAAACACCAAAACTCTCCAAGACACCAAAGAGCAAGAGCAACAGCAAAGCAGCGACATCCACTCAGGGCAAGAAGGGCTCCAGTAAGAAGAGCAACAAGAGCAAGTATGTCTCCACTTACTGAGTAACACAGTAGCATATTCATAAATCATTAACAAAAACAAACTTCTAATATTCTTTCTCATGTTTCCCTTAGATCCTCAAAGAAATCTCAAGCCGCATCTTTTAACCCCCTTACTATCAGCCATGGTGGTCTTACGCCACACTACGACTCTGAGGAAGAGGAAGAGACAAGCCCCATGAGCTACGACGAGAAGCGGCAGCTCAGTCTGGACATCAACAGGCTGCCCGGCGAGAAACTGGGCCGCGTGGTCCACATCATCCAATCGCGAGAGCCCTCGCTGCGTGATACCAACCCAGAGGAGATAGAGATCGACTTTGAGACGCTCAAACCGTCCACGCTACGGGAACTAGAGCGCTACGTTATGATGTGTTTACGAAAGAAACCGCGGAAACCTTATGGTAAGAGCACATTTCATTTAAATAACATTGATTACATGATTTGTATATAATAAAAAAAAAAAAATATATAAATATATATATGAGCTTCCTCTGAAAAAGGAGTGTTCTTGTTCTTGGGCAGCTGATGGGAATCTGAAGCTAGACTTTAACCCATAATGCTTTGTGTAGCCCCACCTTTCCTGGTTTTACTCAACACACTCCACAGGTAGACAGTCATCTGCTTTTCTGTGAACAAACACAATGCTGTTCTTTCATTCCTCCACTGATGTCGAGTCATCTCCCATGTGACTCGTGTCAATATAGGTGCAATGTTAAATGATTACATGGCAAGAGGAAAAAAGAATACTCTACTGTTCAAACATTATTGAAAGAAGTCCCTTATGCTCATCAAGGCTGCATTTATTTGATTAAAAAAATACATTAAAACTGTAATAGTAATGTAATTTATTCCTGTTGAGCATCATTACTCCAGTCTTCAGTATCACATGATCCTTTAGAAATGATTCTATTATGCTGACTTGCTGCTCAAGAAAACATTTCATATTATTAATGTTGAAAAAAGTTGCTGCTTAATATTTTTCTGGAAACTGCTACATATTTTTTTTTCAGGGTGAATTGAAAGCTCATTGAAAGAGTTTATTTGAGAGATAAATCTTATGTCTTTTAAAATTAAAGCATTTAACTTAATAATTCAATGTGTCCTTGTGGAATAAAAGTATCCATTATTAACCCCTCCAAAAATCTTACCGACCACAATCTGTTGTGTGTATATGGTATATTGGCTCTGCTCTCTAAATAGGTGTATAGGCAGCCTTTTTAAATTTTATATTTTTTTATTTATATTTTATATAACTTAATGGTAGCAAATGTGACATGGACAGAATTGGGGGAATTATGCATTTGGCAGATGCTTTTATCCAAAATGCAAAATAATTTGCATTGCATCCAAGCTATACATTTTATCAGTTAATTCTCTGGGAATCAAACCCATGATCTTACCGTTTGTTAGCATTATGCTTTACTGTTTGGCTACATTATTCACTGCAAATGAAAATTATTAACAGTCAGTAGATTTTGTTCCCTAACAGTGTACAACTGATTGATTGAACTTGACTAATAAATATCCATCTAAATAGTGGAAAAGTTATATTTCCAATAGAAATAAATGCTATTTCCCTACTCTCATTTAAATTTATTGTATCTTTGATTTAAAATGTAAGCCACTGGTACGGGTAGAGGCTCCTTGTATAACTGTCATATAACATGCAGCTTTTTAGATAAAATACTATAAATTACTTAATATTCTGAAATATCACACTGAAACTAAAGCATGAGAACTGAACTGTTTTCTCTACAGCTACTTTATAGATAAATTTAACTCATCGCATAATTGATGAACTTAACACAGTAATTGAAGAGACCAGACTGAACTGATTTTAACTGAACAATTACACTATTGTCTTTCTAGAGCATTTTTACAGCCAAATTGAACTCTGCTTGTATCTTTTATTTACCTGTTTATCACTGTAAATCTGCTTTGAAACAATCTATATAAATAAAGGTGACTTGACTTAAAGACTTTAGAAGTTGCATGGGAAATTTGACCAAATGTGCGTTCTGTGTTTTCCAGTGGCGGTCAAAGGTGCTGCTGGAAAATCTCGTGAGGAATTAGCTCTGGAGAAGAAGAGAGAACTGGAGAGAAGACTGCAGGACGTCAGCGGCCAGCTCAACTCCGGCAAGAAACCACAGAAAACCAAAGGTAGGGACTGAGGTTCTCACAGATGATCGATCAGAATCAGGTTAAGACAGATTCAATGAACATCTCTCTTGCTCTTTCAGTGGAGAAGCCCACTGCGGTGGAACCCCATGCCATGGCGTCTCGTCTCAGCGCCAGCAGTTCCAGCTCAGACTCCTCCTCATCGTCATCCTCTTCATCATCCTCTGACACCAGTGACTCAGACTCAGGCTGACCGAATCAAAAGGAACCGACGTTAATTAAAACACGCACTCCATCCCAGAATAGAATGGAGATCCTGCTCTAATGAACAATAACTAATGAAACAGAGAAGTATGAATAAGGAAGAGCAGGCTTTCTCTTTAGATGTACAGAAGCAATGTGAGGTCGAAGAGAATTCTGGGAAATGTTGGACGGATGGAAAAACAGACCAGGGCATCGTTGTCTATTTTGGGGCTCGTTTCCGTTAGTCCATCCTTCTTTACCTTGTGTATATACATGTACAAAGATATATAAATATCTATTTTTCTTTTATAAAGAAGACTTTTAAGCAATTCCCTGGTAGGGAAGAAAACAAAAATCTGACTTTTTGTGAATATTTTGTTGCTTTTTTTTTTTCTTTACTTTTTTTTTTTCTCTCCCTCTTTACGTTTGACCTATTAGTTGTTTGTCCTAAAGAAAACAAAAGGCTTGGAGTGGCTTGGAGTACTGTCACTTTTGTCTGCATGAGCGAGTTTGTGATGTGTACGTGTGCCATTGAATCTAGTGGTTTTCCTGCCCACTCCTAGTGGATTTACACACTTTGCACATACATGGATGTGTGGCCGCTTGGCTGTGCGTTTGAATAAAAAAACAAAGCTCCACCTATTCAAATGGCATCTGTACACCCTGAAGTTCGAACATGGAATTGCGTCATCCGTCTCTGTTCGATGGGCTCGTTGGCTTTAGTGGCGTTTTAAAACTTGAATCTGATCTCACCTCCTTCCAGCCTGCTTTATTTCCCATGGACAAATGAATGGGTTCAAATTTTTATTAAACATCAGCTGGGCTACATGAGCGTTTCTTTTTCTGGATGCATAAATTATTTTTCAGTTCATGTTGTTTCGGTAAGGATTTCAAAAGATGAACAGAGTCTTAGATGCACTATTAGAAATACACAGCTGCTTAATTAGGTGTTGATATGAATACTGTTTTGTAAATCTTGGTTTTGAGTTTTAGTCTGGTTTTGTTTTAGTGTGTTAATTATTATTTGCCCAGACAATGAATGCACAATTTATGGTTTAAACAAAATGACCCTCGTATTCAGAAATTAAATGCTTGGAAATATAGTTTCAGTATCATAGCACGTGCAGTTACACAACAATGTGTATTTTTTTTTCACTCTCTGTACATATGTAAGTTTCATGACCTCGCAGCTTGCATCTGTCAATATGACCTGATTTCTGTTTCTTGCATTAATTTCTTTTCATTGTTTACTCCTATCTTCAGCTCTTCTGTTTAGTATTGTGGCTGGTTTTTTCCACAGCTCATTTTTTTAAGAAAACAACAACAGTAAAACATAACGAAATGAAACCTCAAGCTATGAGCATCATCTCAACAGATGCTCCATGCGACCATAATTCTCATCTGATAAATGTCACATTAATAAAGAGGGTGAGATGTTCTTAAAACAGAATCTTGTGGCTTAGTGTTTTCTTCATGGCCCATACAATTTCATTAGCATATTTCTATATGAATTTAAGTTGAATATTTATTGTATCCAGCGATATTTCTAAAACTAAAACCATTAAATTAGAATAGAAACTTTACCTCATTTATTCAGCTAGTTTCCAAGGCAACCTTTCTAATTTTCATTTAGTTTAATGATGTAATAAAATGACAAACTTCCAAATAAATTGCACCACAACAAAATTACTAAAACTAGCTGAAATTAAAATGTCAATAATATAATAAATAGTAAATATAATTATTATATATAGTTTTAGTATATTAGTATCAGTTTTGTATATTATATCAGTTTTAGTATATTAGGGCTGTCAAACGATTTATCACGATTCAAAATAAACATTTGTGTTCACATAATATATGTGTAGTGTGTATAATTATCTATATTTGAATGAACACACATGCATGTATATATGTAGGAAAAAGTGTTATATTTTTATAAAAGATATTTATAATATAAATTATGTGAATATATATATATATATATATATATATATATATATATATATATATATATATTTATGATTTTTATGATACAGCTGCAAAAAAGTATTTGAACACCTGTCTATCAGCTAGAATTCCTGTTAGTCTGCCTTTAAAATGTCTACCTCCACTACATTTATTATCCTAAATAGGTGCATAAAGACACCTATCCACCCCATACAATCAGTAAGAATCCAACTACTAACATGGCCAAGACCAAAGAGCTGTCCAAAGACACTAGAGAAAAAATTGTACACCTCCACAAGGCTGGAAAGGGCTATGGGGAAATTGCCAAGCATCTTGGTGAAAAAAGGTCCACTGTCGGAGCAATTATTAGAAAATGGAAGAAGCTAAACATGACTCAATCTCCTTCGGACTGGGGCTCCATGCAAGATCTCACCTCATGGGGTCTCAATGATCCTAAGAAAGGTGAGAAATCAGCCCAGAACTACACGGGAAGAGCTGGTCAATGACCTGAAAAGAGCTGGGACCACAGTTTCCAAGGTTACTGTTGGTAATACACTAAGACGTCGTGGTTTGAAATCATGCATGGCACGGAAGGTTCCCCTGCTTAAACCAGCACATGTCCAGGCCCGCCTTAAGTTTGCCAATGAACATTTGCATGATCCAGAGGAGTGATGGGAGAAAGTCATGTGGTCAGGTGAGACCAAAATAGAACTTTTTGGTCATAATTCCACAAAACGTGTTTGGAGGAAGAAGAATGATGAGTACCATCCCAAGAAACATTGATTTTCTCAGGTGTTCAAATACTTATTTGCAACTGTATCATACAAATAAATAGTAAAAAAATCATACATTGTGATTTCTGGATTTTTTTTTTTTTAGATGATGTCTCTCACAGTGGACATGCACCTACGATGACAATTTCAGACCCCTCCATGATTTCTAAGTGGGAGAACTTGCAAAATAGCAGGGTGTTCAAATACTTATTTTCCTCTCTATATCTATCTATATCTATCTATCTATATATTATATTATATACAATGTACCTTAACACATGCATACATACAGGGGTTGGACAATGAAACTTTACACCACAATAATTTATAAGTATATAGCATTTTATTAGTATGTAGCAGTTTATTTTGGGAATGCCCAATACATGTCCTGCACAGTAGCCAGAGGGATTTTGAGCCATTCCTCCTCCAGAACAATGGAAAGGTCACTATGCTGAAGGAGGAAAACATTTTCTGACTTGCTCCTCCAAAACACCCTAAAGTGGCTCAAACATTTTTATATCTGGTGACTGCAGGCCACAGTCACCAGATTCATGTTCATCAAACCATTCTGTCACAGAAATCTCCTCAAGGTGCCAATTGTACACCCCACCAATACTGATCTTTACACAGGATATTCACACACACACACACACACACACACACACACACACACACACACACACACACACACACACACACACACACACACACACACACACAGATACAGAATACACAGCTTCTTCAAGGTTGGAGTTGGTCGAGCTCTAAATGGAAGTTTCCCAAAACATACTGATAACATGTTCTTTCTCAGTGAGAGGTTCAGCATCATTATTCTCTAATGTTTGAAGACAAAGTGCTTTAACTAAGAAGTGGTCATGTAAGTGACAATCTGAATGTGTCCTCTTTTGAACTCTGATATGTCTCCCATTATGTTGTGTGGATTGCAATATTTTATGTACAGCTGTGCTATTGCTCTTCTAATTCAGCCTTCACACTCTGCTCTTATTGATGGAATGTAAAATCATTGAAGATTGGCCCCAGGCTGTGAATATAGACGTGAAACCTCCAGCACTATATTGTCTATTGTCCATCCCCTGTATATAAATGGACAAATGAAACATCAAAAACACCCTTTTCTAAAAAATCTTTAACTAAAACAAGTTTCAGTTGTTAAATAACATTTCAAAAAAATTTTGTCTGTTTTTATGTCAGACAGTAACTAAATAATTGTATATGTTTCTTCAAATAGTTGTAAATTGTTATACTGTAGTTGTACCACCTGATGTGGAAAGTGTCCCAAACACATACAGTTTTTACCAGTATTTGAGAGAGATCTACAAACCTTTTCACTCTGCCACAAGGATCAGTAGGGATCCTCTGGATGATGCATTATCATGTTTACTGTTAATAAAAGAGCCATGTTTGCAGTTATTACCGTATCAAGTCATATAATAAAAGAGCCATGTTTGCAGTTATTACCATATCAAGTCATATAATAAAAGAGGCATGTTTGCAGTTGTGCCACCCTTTTGGACATTTGAAAATATACAAATTGCTGGACAAAAGTTTTTCACTGATCTCAACAGCTTTAAAACTACTGATATTTTTTAAATGTCTTAATATGAAAGGTTTCAAACCTAAAATTAAAAACTAAATGTAATTTATTATTAAGACACCATTTTAAATAGTTTTCTTAGTCTGTTCATTTGTTCGCACAGTTGCACCACCTGCACCACATTTTGGGGTTCTTTTTTTCTTTCCTTTAACACCATTCCAGCTTCTGTGGCTGTGTTCAGCGAGAGCGAGAGACTATTTGGATTTACTTGATTAAAAAACTTTTCAAATGTAAAATGTAAAACATAATGCAAATGATGTTTAATGGACAGTGGATTGACAAGATGAACACTTTGGTGAATTTTCTCCTGATAGTAAAAATGTATGTGTGGCTTGAGCATCGTGTGTAAATGACTTGATCCCAGAGATTATTAAAATGAATTAATCCCAACATCAAGATTTATTCCATGTAGTTTGATGTTAAAAGCACTGATCCCATTCTGATTGCCATTTATTTTTGCTGTATGCATTAAATGTTGGTCTGGTCTCAGATCTGTGAAAGGTATAGAGCGTTTACTGGATCTGTAGATAATGCTTCCTTGGCAGAGACTCCTGAGTGGCCAGGTAGCCCGCATAATATTACAATTCTTTGATTCAACATGACAATTTGATGAAAATCTTCATAGTTGTTAGGTGATCCGTTTTTATAGAATCCAATGCTTTAAGGCATTATTAAAAGTTATTATTAAAAAATCCTATTGCAAAGAAATCTCAATGAACTTACCAATAATAGAGCATTTGCCTCTGCTGTGAAAACTGAACTTTGGTGAGGGATGTGTATATGTAAGTTGATTTGTTGCAAATGATGCTGCCAGTTGATTTCCAGATTAGATTCATCTGTGTATATCTGAGGGAACATTGCTCTTATGTCCAAAAATGGCTGATAATAATTCGGGTGAGTTTTTGATTTTTGGTTTCTTGCTAAATCCAGATAGAAATGTGGCTTTTTGAGTCTTGTAAGATTCCATGGATGAATTCTGCAAATGTGTATTCAAAAATGTTTAAATCCACTTCCAGATTCTCCAGATTTAATGCGTAGACCAAATGGACTTGGTTTTCTTTCGTATATTATTGAATTCTGAATTGCTGAATTAACTGGATTTTCCATATTTGATTTAGGTCATTATTATTTGTGTATATTGTAGAGCCAACTTTAGTCATCTATAGGCTTCCACATATAAACTTTGGACTGGTGATGTTCGGTAGGCCCCTGAAGCCAATCGTATGCCTTGGTGGTGTACAGTATACAAAAGTCGTATATATGATTTTCTGTCTGATCCATAAAATATACTTCATAATCCAGCTTTGAGCGAATTTAAAGTTCTGTCTCTTCCCCATTTGGTTTTGGATAAAACCTTTAAAACATTCATGGCTTTAAAGCATCTATTTTTAAGGGATTTCATGTGAGGAATAAAAGACAGTTTGCTGTCAAAAGTGATACCAAGAAACTATGTCTCTTTTACAATTTTAATGGGGGCTCCATCCATATACGACTCTGATTCATTGTGCATATTATATTGTGTTGGTCCCCCTTTTGCTGCCGAAACAGCCCTGACCTGTCGAGGCATGAAATCCACTAGACGCCTGAAGGAGTGCTGTGGTATCTGGCACCAAGATGTTAGCAGCAGATGCTTTAAGTCCTGTAAGTTGCGACGGGGGGCCTCCATGGATCAGACTTGTTTGTTCAGCAGATTCCACAGATGCTCGATTGGATTGAGATCTGGGGAATTTGGAGGCCAAGTCAACACCTCAAACTCATTGTTGTGTTCCTCAAACCATTCCTGAACCTTTTTTGCTTTGTGGCAGGTCCATTATCCTGCTGAAAGAGGCCACAGCCACCAGGGAACACCGTTTCCATGAAAGGGTGTACATGGTCTGCAACAATGCTTAGGTAGGTGGTACGTGTCAAAGTAACATCCATATGGATGGAAGGACCCATGGTTTCCCAGCAGAACATTGCCCAAAGCATCACACTGCCTCCGTCGGCTTGCCTTCTTCCTGTGCATCCTGGTGCCATGTGTTCCCTAGGTAAGCGACGCACACGCACCCGGCCATCGACGTGATGTAAAATAAATTGTGATTCATCAAACCAGGCCACCTCCTTCCAGTTCTGATGCTCACATGCCCACTGTTAGCGGCGGTGGAGAGGGGTCAGCATGGGCACTCTGACTGGGCTGCGCCTATGCAGCCCCATACACAACTGCGATGTGCTGTGTATTCTGACACCTTTCTATCAGAACCAGCATTAACTGAGCAATTTGAGCTACAGTAGCACGTCTGTTTGATCGCACCACACGGGCCAGCCTTCTCTTCCCACGTGCATCAATGAGCCTTGGCCGCCCATGACCCTGTCGCTGGTTCACCACTGTTTCTTCCTTGGACCACTTTTGATAGATACTGACCACTGCAGACCAGGAACACCCCACAAGAGCTGCAGTTTAAGAGATGCTCTGACCCAGTCGTCTAGCCATCACAATCTGGCCCTTGTCAAACTCTTGCTCAAATCCTTTACGCTTGCCCATTTTTCCTGCTTCTAACATATCAACTTTGAGGACAAAATGTTCACTTGCTGCCTATAATATATCCATATATATACACATACGTATATCCCACCCACTAACAGATGCCGTGATGAAGAGATAATCAGTGTTATTCACTTCACCTGCCAGTGGTCAGAATGTTATGCCTGATCGGTATAAATACAGTTTATATATATATATATATATATATACAGTGAGAAAAATAAGTATTTGAACACCCTGCTATTTTGGGATGGTGTTCTTGGGATGGACTCATCATTCTTTGAAACCTGTTTTTAAAATTGTGCATTTAAGCCCCACAAAACGCTGTTGTTGTGTAAAACGGCCAAAAAGAGGAAAATGTTTTCCATTTTTAGTTGAAAACGTTGTCGTGTAAACAGCCCCTTGGAGAACACTCTCAGATACCTCAGTTGTTGGCATTAATATGGCACTGGCAGCATTGCTTTTATGACACTTTTCCAATTGTCATTGACTTTGCAAGATGGCAGGTCAATACTCAATGTGGTCAATATAAGATCCAAAAATATATGCACCTCTCGATGAAAATAACATTACAACATTTATTTAAGTTCTTGTATTAACAAAGCAAGAGTCCAGCACTCTGTAAAGTCTCCTCCAGGCTCCAGCACATCCCAAAGACTTTCAATGAATTTAGGCCTGGACTCAGAAGTGCCAATTCATGTGTGGAAATGATTCTTCATGCCAACCATTCCTTCATAATTTGAGCCTGATGAATCTTGACATTGTCATCCTGGAATATGGCCATGATGTGTCTTCCTACATGGTTGTTTAAAGCTACACTGTGTGATATTCTAGCGGTGAAAAGGTATATTACCATCCAGTGAATATTAGTTTCTGTTCCTCTCAATTCCGATTTCGTTTTAACTCCTACGGTGGCCGATTTAGTCCAAGATTAACATGGCTTCCAGTTCGACCTCGTCCATGAGTGTTCCTTCAGGTGATGAGGTTACTTTAGAAAGCTATTATAATTTGCAGTTATTTAATTTGTCAGTTAACATGTAGGTTATGACATATATGTAAAATGAATAATAGTTTTACATTTTCGTTATTTTTTACCATTTCATTGCTAACATCAGTGATCAGGTTCCCAGACGGACGCAAGCTAATCTTAGTAAAGTAACTTTTATCGGTGCTATCGTTATTCTGTATATTGTACGACATCACTAGCGTAAGGCAAAGTTTACATTGTAGGCTATATCAGTCTCAAGCAATCCCCCTCTTCACATTCGACAGTGCCATCGAGTGTTAAAACGTTAAAAGGCAAAGATTGAATTTACGGGTATGTCCCTCTTTGGCTACTGTACTTTCAAGATGGAGGGGCAACATGGCGACGCGATTCAAACCCCTCACCCGTATGTATTTTCAATGGCATATTATAAACTTACGAAAATACTTTATTACTTGAAAGAAGTAAATACACATTAATGAGCACATATATTTTTGAAAGAACTAATTGTTTTTAGCTAAGAATAAACTAAAAAAGTTACACAGTGTAGCTTTAAGAAATGAAAAGCTTCACACTCCATCAGTTAGAGTTAGAAGAAATGTTGCCAAACATATAACATGCTAGAAACATAAATAATGATTCAATCATAGACTCTTAAGCATTTGCCAATTTAAATCCAAACAGTGACTTTTTATGCAGAATATCTCCTGGAATTCATTAACACCTGCTGGCATAACATCTGTTAGCATTCCCATTCATCTCAATGGCAGACGCTCAGTTAGCACAACTGTGGTGTGTAAAGAGCCTGAAGTGTGCTGAGGTAAGTTTACGAACTATATTTGGGTAACATTTGTGTATGGATGGGATTTGACAGCTCATTGGGTTATTGAACAGAGATATTAATTCTTTCCTTTACTCTGAAATATTTTTGGATGAAGAAAAAAAAGAAAAAGAAAGAGAGAAGTTGAAGGCGTGTTTTACAGGCCTTGTGTACTTTTTGTTCCAGGTTCCAAGGATGACTAAAACTAAATTATGAGGAAGTATCCAAGAGCAGTGAAACAAATGAATGCTTTCATTTTTTAGACTGATTTTCACACACACCCTCCTCGAACAGCACAGCTTCTACACTAGAAGAAGAAGACTGAGATGAACACATTCAGACCCAGACTTGTCCTGGTGGGATTTATGTTTTGTTGTGTCTCATCTAAAGGTGAGTTTAATTTCCTGAAATTTTATATGAAGACAGGACTGACTTGTAGGGCCAGTCTCACCATTTTACGGTAGCTAATCACATGCTCAGAACATATGACCATTTTAAGTCCATGTTTGATCTGTTCAAGTACCTTGTTGCAGAAAAACAAAATACCTCATTGCTGAATATGTGCAGATTTCTGGATGCAGCTACTGAATCCTCAAGTATGTATCTTAACTAGTGACTTTTATTTGAATAACTTTGTTCCCTTCAGATGTTTACGTGTTCCAGGAGATTGACGAATGTGAATATAGCAAAGAGGATTTGTCTGACATGGTCTACATAATAAAGCTGGTCTTCAACCAGAAGCTTCTGTGCAGTTATGACTCAAGGCTGGGGAAATATGTTGGTTATGATGAGTTTGGGATCAGAAATGCTGAGCATTTCAACAATCAGAGCTGGAAGATGAAACAGCGGAAGGAAGAGCTGGAGACACTGTGTAGAGCTAATGCGAGATTTTATGTCAATAGCACAACGAGAACAGGTGAACAATGTCTTTTTCAAGGAATAGCATTTTAAGGAAACGAAAGCAATGAGTTGTGATAGTCTGAAGTGGTTATATTTAGTGTTCATTTGATTGTCTTT
The DNA here is from genome assembly GCA_023029165.1 of Gobiocypris rarus. Classification (NCBI taxonomy): domain Eukaryota; kingdom Metazoa; phylum Chordata; class Actinopteri; order Cypriniformes; family Gobionidae; genus Gobiocypris; species Gobiocypris rarus. Next base: position 31,454,587 of record CM040919.1, on the reverse strand, counting down.
GTAACAGTGCCGCCCGTTGTTACCGTACGTTCCACTGAGAAGGCTCATTACGGTCAGCTGACCACCCTGGTGTGCCATGCATACAATTTTTACCCACAGGCCATTAATATGACCTGGCTATTGGACGGATCGAAGGTCACAGATGATGTGATCTCCACTGAATTCATGGATAACGGTGACTGGAGCTTCCAGATGCATTCATACCTGGATCTGGTGCTCCACAGAGGAGACAGAGTGAGCTGCCAAGTGGAGCACAGCAGCCTACAGAAACCTCTCATCGTTCAGTGGGGTGAGTTAAGATAGTGAGCTATAATAATAATTGTTTAGATAATTTTTGGAATTTACCAGTGGTATTTGGTGGTCACCTGACGATCCACGAACAAAAGGACAACACACTGCCACAATCAATCAACTTCTCACTTCTGATTCATGCAGAAGAACTGACCAGGGTTATTAACATTACAACCACTTTTTATTAACATAAAAAAATTCTATATTTTCCATTTAATATTTGATTAGTTAAAGCCCTAAAATTACACACTAAATAAATATCTTAAACTAAAACTGAAATGTAAATAAAAATAAATGAAAAAGATAATAAAAATGAGAAAAGCGCTTAATGTTACTAAAATTAAACTTCAATTAAAATGAAAATAAAATAAGCAATTTAAAATTATAAAAATAATCAGTGTTAGGGGTAACACATTAAAATTAAATTGAGTTACATAATCAGATTACTTTTTTCAAGTAACATTACTTTTACATTTACAACAAAATACTCGTGTTTTTTTCAAATAAGTAACGCAAGCTACTTTGTTTTTCCATGAATTGACTGACAGCTCTCCTGTCCTCATGTTGAGAGAAATTGTAAGTGCAGATGTTGTGTGTGTGAACACGATGGTTATTGTAGTTCTAGAATAACTGTGAGCAGGTATTTACTCATCTCACTTGCAAAAACCCCACCAAACACAGATTCAGTATTACTCAAAATAGAAACAGAATATTACGCAAACCTGCAATAATTACATGTTAAATTACACAAATATACTTTATGTATTTGATCTCACTTTATTAATCAATGTCTTTGCGGCCGACCTCCGATAATCCACTTCAATCATACTAATAAGCAAAAATGACTTAAGATAAACATCACATCTGTGTTTCATTTTTTAAAATGTTAATTTCTGAAGTATAAGCATGTTGAACTTTCTTCTCCTGCAACCTATTCTTCTTCAATTAAGAATGACAGAACAGCTGAAAGTGGATTTCTTTTTTTTTTCTTTTTTTAATTTATTTTCGGCCTCTGTACAGACGGGTATTTGCATTTCCTTCAGCCTGAGGCTTATTCATTTCACTTTTGAGTGAAAAAAGGGCCTTTACATTTGCCAAAAATAGAACTTTATTGTTGTTATTTAAAACAAACAAACAAGCAAGCCCAACCCAGGTAAGAAAAAGTAATGCAAAGTAATGTAAAGCATTAGTTTCTATAAAAAGTAATTAAGTAACACAATTATTAACTTTTTCTGGAGTAACACAATATTCTAATGCACTATTTTAAAAAGTAACGTTCCTAAACACTAACTAATAATATAAATAAAGTAATAAAATGTCACTAAAACTGACGAGGCATTTTGTCCATGACCCACTGAATGTGGTCTGGTCCAAATTTTCCAACACTTACACTTTTTCCCCCTCAAAAATACAAATGTTACTGCATTAAGTTCTTGTTCTTGTTGCACTGAAGTCATGTTGGAATTACTGAAGAGATTTCTACAGTATGCATTTCAGTGTCGTGATGTTCAGATGTTTTTCTTGCATTGTTGGTTTATTGGTTTGCATGTAAACTCTTAGAATAGGTTAGTTGTGTCTGTCACCTGTTCATTCTCTTTCTCTGGTCTTTTCTCATGCTCAGACTCGACGTCTCTCGATACCAGAATTGCAAAATTAGCTGTGGGTGTCTTTTTTTTCCTTATCGGCCTTATTGTGACTCTTTTTGCTGCATACTTCTACTACAAGCGAAACCACAGCGGTAAGCGTCTACCACTACCAGCCTTGAAATGATAATGTGATAATAACCCAGCAGAGAAGAAACTAAACACTTTTCTTGTCTTTCCCCAGGGTTTTCTTCCCTTCCCCTCAATTGAGCACTTTTTTCATTGAAATGATTGTGATGTAAGGATTGAACCATTGATGAAAATAACTCTGCAACTCGGCTTTTATGTGGATGTGTATACATGTTTGATTCCCTGTTGTTGTAGATTATTGCTAATTTTAATAAAGAATAATATGTTTAACTTACCTAGGCATGTGCCTCGGACTCATTGATGTACAGGTTTGTAATCATCTGGTGGTGAATGATTTCATTTAGGGTAAAAAGCTGCAGAAAGAAAACACTCTGACTGCATTTACTCCAACAGCCGCCAGGGACCGCCGGTAATTGTTGTGTTTATTTCCCCAGACGCCCAGCGGAAGTTTGTGTTTCAGAGCAGCCGCAGTGTGGAGCTTATTCACAGTCACTATCACTCCTGAACTCAGAAGCCCTTTTGTGTTAAAGCGCTTTATGTTTCTCGTAAGTATTTGACCTAGGAACAAACCTTTTCAATTAACACAAACTAAAGCTTTTTAGAGTTCATGCATTTTATAAAGAAAGCACAATATGTAGAAAATTAGATAACTTAAAAATATTATAAATTCTATAAAATAATTATAATATAAATAATAAAATAAAAGTAAAATAAAAAATATATATATTTAATAAATAATATGTAAAATATTTATTTTAATAATTCAACTCTTATTAAAATCACTATCATACCTCTTATTCACATTCCATTGCATAATTTGTATATAGCATATCTATAAATATAAACCGTCTATATATACGTCTTTTTTGTCTTTTTACCGTCTATTTTTATACATATTTTGTTTTTTATTAACTTATTTTTATCATAAAAATTTCTTGTTGTTGTCATTCTGTCAGTGCACTGGAAGCTTCTGTCACCAAGGCAAAGTGTGTGTGTGTGTCCTTATAATATATAAGTATAAGGACAGTAAAACCTGGGATCACCTACATTGTGGGGACCAGCCAGCGGTCTTCACTTTTCTAAAGGCTTATACATCGCACAGGATGAGTTTTTTGAGAAAGTAAAAATGCAGAGTGTTTCCTGTGATGGGTAGGTTTAGGGGCAGGGGCAGTGTAGGGGGACAGAAGGTACAGTTTGTACGGTATAAAAAAATTATGTCTATGGAGAGTCCCCACAAAGATAGTGAACCAGACGTGTGTGTGTGTGTGTGTGTGTGTGTGTGTGTGTGTGTGTGTGTGTGTGTGTGTGTGTGTGTGAGAGAGAGAGACACAGCATACTTGGCAATAATGCTATTTCTATTCAGGATATAATAATTAAATTATTATTAAATGATATCTACATTTTATTTTAAATATGTTTAAGATTTATTGAGGGTCCCTTGGAATTTTTTTTAAGCCTGTTGGTGACCACTGCTCTAGACTTAAATTTAATTAAATTAAAAAAATATATGATTATTATGAGTATTATTATTTATTATTTATTTTTTAAATGCTGGTGTATTCTTTTCACTTATAAAACCATAGGTGGCTTGTATTTTGAACTTTATCACAGCGAGTCATTTTTCCCCAGTTGTACACTTCTGCCCTCTTCTGGTCAGTTACAGCATTGCGTATTCTCAGTTTCAATTTTTGAATTACCAAGCACTTTATCACTCCCTCTCTTCAATCGACAGTAACTGCAATCTTTACACTCAAAAATGGTCCTTGTTCAGTTTACTTAATTAAAAATTTTCAATGCAATGCAATTCCCAATCATTTCATTTCTTTCGGTTCTCTTAAATTTGTTAAAATAATTAATTTAGGGACTACATGAATAACACAATTAACACTGACCTCTTGAATTATGTGCTGGACAATTTATTTAATTGACTACATAGGCGAAAATAAAATAAAATAAAATAGGCGAAGCTTATGACGACAGAAACTTAAAATGATCAAATAATCAAATAATTCGTGTCCAGGTCATCTATACTCATGTAGGGTGACCAGAGGTTTGCCAACAGCAGCTGCTTCAATATCTGCTAAACTCACACAAACCAATGGCTGTACCGACATACATGTAGGAGAATTTTCATTTTATTCGTTAATTATTCATAGATCCTTTAAGAAGACTATATGTGCAAATTACGTTGACCCACCTCTCATGGCTGTGAAAGTCAAGAGGTCGTGACCTCTCTTACCGTCTATGGTCGTGACAGAGAAGCATGGAGAAATCTATTAAGAGATCATTGAAGAAGAACAATCAGGGTTTATTACTGGGAGACAAATCAGTAATAATATCAGATTCATTTTAGATATGATTGATTATAATTGTTACATACAGACAGATTCTTTTATTTTATTCATAGACTTTTACAAAGCATTCGATACTGTAAGTCATGAGTTTATATTTAAATGTATTAAACATTTTGGTTTTGGGGATTATTTCCAAAAAGCTGTTAGAACTATTTACAATGGGTGCAATAGCTCAGTCAAATTATTAATGGGTAGAAGTGGGAGATTTGAGATTCATCGAGGTATACAGCAGGGTAGCCCTTTGTCTCCATTCTTGTTTTTATTAGTCACACAAATCATGGCCTTGCATATTAAAAAAGCAGAGTTTGAAGGTATAAGAGCATTTGAAAGATTATTTAAATTGTGTCAATTGGCTAATGACACCACTATTTTTCTTAAAAAACGATTTAGAAATAGTAAAAGCAGTTAATTGCATTAATGAGTTTTCCTCAGTATCAGGTCTTAAAATGAACATAAATAAATCAGTGCTGTTTCCACTTAAAGCATGTAATTTGACAGAATTACATGGTATTCCTATTAAACATACAATTACATATTTAGGTGTTATTATCCATAAAGATGAGAATGAACGCAGTGTGCTCAATTTTGAACCTATAAGTAACAAAACTAAAACAAGATTTAACATCTGGCTTCAAAGGGATTTATCCCTGAATGGTAGGGTCTTACTATCCAAAGCAGAAGGGATATCAAGGTCTGTTTATGTGTCTTTAGCTCATTTATTTATTTAATTTTGTATGGAGGAATAAACACCATTATTTGAGAAAGGAAACCTTATGTAAACCAAAGCGTAAAGGTGGATTATCTGTGCTTAGAAACATTAAACAATACTTTCAAGCTTAAGTGGTTAATTAAATTTATAAAAGAAAAGAAAAGAATGTGGTATACATTTCCAAAACACTTGTTTAATATGTTAGGTGGCATTGATCTTCTGTTGAGATGTGATTTTAAAATTGATAAACTGCCTGTGACGTTAGCTAGATTTCACAAACAAGCTTTATTGGCCTGATGCTGGCGTTTAAGCACAATCTTTCCCCAAATAAATATATTATTTAGAATAATAAATGCATTCAATATAAAAATAGATCTCTCTTCTATAATACTTGGTATGAAAACAACATTGTGTTAATTAAACAACTTTTAAATTCAAACGGTATTTTATTATCTTATAGTGAATTTTTGGATAAATTTGGGCTTCCAGTTACACCAAAAGAGTTTGCTGTTGTGTTTGATGCCATACCTCAACAAGTTATACAATTTGTAAGAGCGTGTGGAAGTGATTCTTCGGAGGAAGTATATGTTAAAGACAGCATGTTTTTAGGAGACATTGACATTCTGAAACACAGTTGTACTAATAAACATATTAGGGATATTATAACAGGTGAAACAACTACTCATAAAAGTTTATTGTGGAACAGTGTATTTAAAAATATAAACTGGAATAAAGTTTGGTGTATTTGTGAAGCATACTGCTTAAATAATAAAGTAAAAGAAGTTACATTTAAAATTTTACATGGCATATATCCAGCTAAAAGTGTGTTAGAGAGGTTTAATTTAGATATTGATTATTCATGTGATTTCTGTTCAATAGAAAAATAATCTATTATTCATCTATTTTGTGATTGTATGTACCATTTTTGGGTGGATGTGGAAAATTTCATTAGAAGGAAAAAAAAAGTTTATATTTAAATTAAATAATTTTGATATATGTATTATTCCAATGAATGTAATAATAATAATAATTTTACCTTTATTGAACAACTTTTTATTATTTTGGGAAAATGTCATATACACAAGAAGAAATGGTCAGGATCCAAGCCACATTTTAATCATTTTCTTCAGGAGACAAATGACTATTGCACCAGTTTGGAGAACATTGTGAATAAAAAAGAAAGAAAGTCTTGTTATATTCTTAAAGAATATACTCTTTTTGAATAATTTATCAAAGGTTTGTACACTCTGGCATTTTTTGTTCCTTGTTCTTTTTTTCTTTTCTTTTTTTTGTATATGTGTTTAATATGTATTCCTTGTTGTCTATTACATGTTTTTTCTGGCAAATAAAAAAAGGAAGAAGAAAAATCTATTAGTGGTAATTGAACGCCCTCTAATGGACATCATAACTACTGCACACAGTTGACTGTCATGGCGGCGTCCTCTCGTCTCATATCCAGGTTGACATTAGTGACGGGTGAGATTTTAAACATTTCATTTGTTTTAATAATGGCCATATATATTGTTGTATCATTTAAGTCATAATAGCATTTTATAGTTGAACACTTTTTTTATACAAGTCATACAGATCGCCTTCACTTTCAGTGCTCGTGAAAACACTGTGTTTAGATCATATTAGAATTATTTAAACTAAAGATTGAGTCGTAGAAATGCAACATTAAAAGCTACAGCTACAGTATTGGTTTCCGTATTTGAATATCGAACAGAATACATAACATGTATTTAGCTTTAGTTTTTAACCATTAATGAGTTAGACTAAATGTTGCTTTGTAACATTATGCAATAATTTGGGCACGTGTCATTTTGTTTCAAGTTTAAGGAAATGTATTGGATGTACGTTTTTGTATGTATCAAAGATGTATTGATAAGATTAATAAAGCTGTCATGGTGTTTTTGTTTCAGGAGGTGGCAGTGGCATCGGCAGGGCCGTGTGTCAGAGATTCGCCACTGAAGGTGCTTCTGTAGTAGTAGCTGACCGCAATGAGGAATCAGCCAATCAGACCTTGGAGCTCCTGTCACGTGACCACAAAGGTCAGGAGCACATGGCCCTTGGGGTGGATGTGTCATTAAAGGACAGTGTGGAGAAACTAGTGACAAACATACAGGTATGACAGACGTGTGTCTGTGGCGCTCATGGGCTCTCCCGGAGAGATAGTATAATAAACCAGAACGTTCATGCAGGTTTATCTTGTTTTCTTACAGTGCCACTACTTCCAGCCGCCCTCTGTGTGTGTGAATGCAGCCGGGATCACGCAAGATGAATTCCTTCTCAAGATGGAAGAAGATGACTTTGACAAAGTCATTGACGTCAATCTCAAGGTACTATAATCTAACAGTAGTGTTTACAGTTTTTCACATTTGCTAAGACCTTCACCCATTTTCTCATAACATTAATCACAAAACCAAATCTTCAAACTACATTCACAAAACCCCTGACCCTGACTCTTCTGGAAAAATCAAACAATCGGCTCAAAACCATTTCACCTCTACTCAAAATCACACAATGCATTCAGAACATACACACATCAGTCAATATATAAACACTACAGATCATTCATTGGACATTACATCAAAAAATGGAGAACACAGCTTCCAAAGCATGCAGTTACAGAAAAAATGTGTATTGTATACAGTAAACTAAATTTGCAATTGCGTAAAGAAGTATATTAATCGCAACTAAGAAAGGTGAATATATGGTATACTGTATGTACTGCAAGTATAGCGTTGTATTGGATATTGTATAGTATTGAATGTATGTATATTCAGAACTTGCACACTGTAAAAATACATTAGCCCAAATACAAAAGCCCAAAAGGTAAAACAATTATTAAAAAAATAATAATAATAGAAAAGCTGTTACTGTACAGTACACTTAAAAGAGCAAAACTACAAAATCAGTGAGAGGTTCATTCTGCCTCAGCGTCATGTCATTGTGTTGGGTCTGGCCTTGTTCACGAAGGCTGGAAATGAAACACGCCTTATATTCTGGTGTGCAAAATTATGTTTTCTTTTACAGATGAGCCAACAAAAGAGATTTAACTCAGACTGAAAAGTCACAAATTATTAAATGTCCATGAGAAGGATACAATACTAATGCAATACTAGAAATTGCATTTAAAGGAACACTCCACCATTTTTAGAAATAGGGCTTATTCAACATCTTTCCTACATTTAGATTTGTGGGCAAATGCATTTTTGTCTCAGTGCATGCATTGTTTTAGTTTGGCAGGGTCGGCGCTAGCTTAGCTTAGCATAATGAATGGAATCCTATGTTTCCAGCTAGCATGTCCCAAGTAAAACTGATCAAAAAAACAAAACACACCCCACCTAATTACTTCTTGTGGCCTGTGCATTCACAACTAGTACTAGGCGATTTCCTTGGCAGATATTAATTTGTGACTATATTATGGGGAAGCACAGGTGAATCACTGCTACTTGGGCCCAGAGATATCACGCAACACATGAAATCGTAGCTGCCTAGGAAATCGCCTAGTACTCGTTGTGAATACGCAGGCCACAAGAAGTAATGAGGTGGGGGGTTGTGATCACTTTTACTCGGGACATGCTAGCTGGCAACATAAAATTCCATTCATTATGCTAAGCTAAGCTAGCGGCAACCCATGAAAACTAAAACAATGCATGCACTGAGACAAATATGCATTTGCCCACATATCTAAATGTAGGAAAGATGTTGAATAAGCCCTATTTCAAAAAACGGTGGAGTGTTTCTTTAAGGCATGACCATCGGACAGTGAAATGCTCATTGGGTCAGCAGGGTCTGACAAAAACAGGTGGTGAAGAAAAGTCAGAATTAAGAATTAAGGTGAAGAATTAACTGTGAAACAATCAGGAACCCTTTAGTCTCCAGCGCCACCATTTTTCAGAACTGCAACCTACCTGGAGTCTCCAGAAGTACAAGGTGTCAGGATCTCAGAGATTATGTTAGGGAAACAATCCTAAAAAATGACCCCCACTTAATAATAAATCACAAGCTGAAGTGTTGTAAAATACATGACTGCTTTTGTATAGGCTTTATAGACAGATAGGTTGAGAGTGACTCTTGAAGGACTAGCACCACTTCCTCTTAGGGTGACCACCCGTCCTGCTTTGCGCTGTACCGCACAGCATTTTCACCCCTTGTCCCGCACGCCGCATAGTGAGAAAATGTCCCGCATTTTCATCAGTCTGTTGGTTTTTAATTATCATATTAAGAAAAAATTCATGCGTTCATTTGCCTCCTTAAGAAAGAATTTTATTATTTTTGCGGCGTAGTTTTTCATCTATATTTAACAGCGCTTCGTCAGAAGTAACATCCCGCCATACACAAATACAACAGCCGTTTTTAAAATCCTATCCAATGACTGAAAAGAAAGCCGTAAACACGGTCACTAGTAGGTTGTGACGGCTGTCAATCAAATTGTGGAGCGGTGATTCGTTCCATGTGTGTTAATATAAATTAACATAAAAGACTGTCAATTAACTAATTTCATGTTGTTTTATATTTTATTTGTTCATTATTTGTTTTGTTGGATTTTAGTTGGGCTTGGTCAGAACTGATTAAAAATAGTGATCTGCATGATGCCTGATGCCTTTGGGCTCAGTGATGTTGAATTTAAATGTCAAATAAAGACATGTTATGTTACATTGTGATGTAATGGTGTTTTCTGGAAGGGACTAAAGAACAACGTATTTTTATCAGCTGAAAGGCATAATACAAATGCTTTTAAGAAGTTAGATAACCTAAATTGTAATATAATGTCTATGTTTTAGTGTCGGTAACATTTCCCACATTGTCCCACACAAACTTAGTAATCGTCTCACATTTGGTTTGTTAGATGGTAGTCACCCTACATCCTCTTGTCCTACTGTTTGAAGAATTCATCTTCCAGAATCTGGCAGTACGTTTTAGGAGTTAATTTTTAGTTCATCTCCTATCCTGAAGTCTAAAAATGAACTCCCAAAATGTACTGCTAGATTCTTCCAACAGTGGGACAAGAGTAAGTGGTGCTGGTCCTTCAAGAGTCACTCTCAACCTATCTGTCTGTAAAGCCTCTAAAAAACCTCTGCCTGATAATTCTGCACACCTGAATATAAAGAGTTTTTCATTCCCAGTCTTCATGAACAATTATATATCACCTATTAATGATTAAATACAAAATTAATAGTAGTTATTAAGATTAATGTGATTTGGAATTGGTCAAATGTGCCTGGAAAATATATGATCAGAAAATCAACGTGCCTAATAATTCTGCATGCACATGTTTTTACTGTTACTTTTGATCAATTTAATGCTCTGTGAATAAAAGTATTAATTTCTTTATAAAGCAATTCTTACTAACCTCAAACTTTTAAATGGTAGTGTATATACCTATAGTTATTTTCTGCATTCATTGGAACTCTCCACCGATTTTAGAAATAGGGCTTATTCAACTTCTTTCCTACATTTAGATATGTGGGCAAATGCATTTTTGTTTCAGTGCATGTATTGATTTTTAGTTTGGCAGGGTCAGCGCTAGCTTAGCTTAGCATAATGAATGGAATCCTATGTTACCAGCTAGCATGTCCCGAGTAAAAGTGATCCCAAATACAAAAAAACCCACCTAATTACTTCTTGTGGCCTGCGTATTCACAACGATTACAAATAGCGATGCAGATTAAGACTAGGCGATTTCCTAGGCAGATATTAACTTGGGACTATATAATGGGGAAGCACAGGCGAAGCACTGCTACCTGGGTGCAGAGATATCACGCAACACATGCACAACATATGCCAGTGTGTTGACTGAAGTTTGGGGATTTATGTGTTGCGTGATATCTCTGTGCCCAAGTAGCAGTGCTTCGCCTGTCTAAATGTCGGAAAGAAGTTGAATAAGCCCTATTTCTAAAATCGGTGGAGTGTTCCTTTAAGGTTGCCCCCTTCTCAATAGTGTTTCTGAAACTTTTGTATGTAATCTGTGCAAGTCTGTGTCTGATCTTCTGTATTCGTGATGTCTTTCAGGGCACTTTCCTTCTAACTCAGGCCGTCTCTAAGGCTTTAGTTTCTGCCGGAGCTGCGAAGGGCTCCATCATCACTGTGGGCAGTATAGTGGGCAAGGTCAAGCATTTACAGTATAGCGCTGTCATGCTGTTTTACACTCACAGTTTTATTACAGTGGACGTTTAACGTTTTCTGATCATAGGGTTTCTTAAGTGTCTCTCTCTTTGGCCGTAGGTTGGGAATATTGGCCAGGTGAACTACTCTGCTTCTAAAGCAGGAGTGGAGGGACTCACTCGAACCGCGGCCAAAGAGCTCAGCAGGTATGTGAGCATTTTACTATGGCTGGAACATATTTACAGACCTGCAGTTTTTAAACGCATTGTAACCATTTTCTGTTTTGCTTTAGGGTGTGTGGTGCTGCTTATGTGTTAGTAATGGGCTGTGAACATGGAAATGGTTGAGCTTTTTATGAAGAGAGATCATAAGGCAGCTAACACGTGGCCACGCTGGCTTATCAGACAATGACTTTGTAGGCAGCTTTAGGTACCTCAGGTACCTTTCAAAGGTACTTCATGAATTATTTCAGACAGGCTTCCGTTTAATGATCTAGAGCAAAATAAAGAGAGCTTTTGGTGATAACTAAATTAATATTTAATTACTACAAATAGTTTCTCACTAGAAATGACATTAAAAAAAAACGTTTGCACAAACTGACCACCAACTGCAACTTTCAGACGCCATCTTTATTTTTTAGTTCAACTGTCACAGAATGGAAAGCACAGGATTGTGGGATATCAAAGGAAGCGAAGGATACATCTATTCTGCCTTCAGAAATTGACCAGTTGACGGTATCTCAGGAGACAGGAAATGAAGCTAGCATTAGAGTTGGACGTGCCTTGATGCAATTTTAAGCTTTCGGATGCAGCCCATGTCTCTTTATGTTCTGTTTTTTTAATAACTTAATATAAAAAATGTTTTGTTCCTTTTAGATTCGGTATTCGCTGCAACTGTGTCCTGCCGGGGTTCATCACTACACCCATGACAGATAAAGTACCAGAGAAAGTCATCAATAAAGTAAGGAAGAATATTTCTGTCTTCAGATTAATAAAATGAGCTGATTATTTGTGCACATGAAGTCATTTAGAGTTCTTTCTTAGATGCGACATAATTTAAACTTTACTGAAGGATCTTAACATTTTTATTATATTATTTAAATGCATTTTCAGACCATTGCAAGATATCTTACCTCATTAAAGCCACTTTTATAGTAACTTTAAGTATTATTTTGGTGATTCTGTGCAGCTCACTTCCATCATCCCAATGGGAAGGATGGGAGAGCCTGCTGGTAAGTTTTTTTTTCATTATACAAAAACATTTTCATGAATGCACTTGTGAGTATCACATCAAATGGGTTCTTCTAATTGGTTTGAATGATCATTATGTATATACACTATATTGCCAAAAGTTTTGGGACGCCTGCCTTTACATGCACATGAACTTTAAAGACATCCCATTCTTAATCCGTAGGGTTTAATATCGAGTTGGCCAACCCTTTGCAGCTATAACAGCTTCAACTCCTCTGGGAGGCATTTCCAAAAGGTTTAGGAGTGTGTTTATGGGAATTTTTGACCATTCTTCTAGAAGCGCATTTGTTAGGTCAGTCACTGATGTTGGACGAGAAGACCTGGCTCGCAGTCTCCGCTCTAATTCATCCCAAAGGTGTTCTATCGGTTGAGGTCAGGACTCTGTGCAGGCCAGTCAAGTTCCTCCACACCAAACTCGCTCATCCATGTCTTTATGGACCTTGCTTTGTGCGCTGGTGCGCCGCAGTCATGTTGGAACAGGAACGGGCCATCCCCAAACTGTTCCCACAAAGTTGGGAGCATGAAATTGTTCAAAATGTCTTGAAATGGAGCTGCTCGAACATGGAAACCCATTCCATGAAGCTCTCTATGCACTGTTCTTGAGCTAATCTGAAAGCCACACAATGTTTGTAGGTCTGTAGCTATTGACTGCAGAAAGTTGGTGACTTCTGTACCTGTGTGCCTCAGCATGCGCTGACCCTGCTCTGTGGTCTACCACTTCGTGGCTGAGTTGCTGTTGTTCTCAATTGCTTCCACTTTGCTATAACACCACTAACAGTTGACCGTGGAATATTTAGTAGTGAGAAAATTTCACAAATGGAGTTATTCCACAGGTGTAATGCTTGAACTCTCTGAGCTCCTGAAAGCGACCCATTCTTTCACAAATGTTTGTAGAAGTGTCTGCATTCCTAGGTGCTTGATATTATACACCTGTGGCCATGATCAATGATTTGGAGGGGTGTCCCAATACATTTGGCAATGTAGTGTATAAATCTATATTTGGATATAATTCTCTCTTGCTTGTCTCTGCAGAAGTCGCTGACGCATGTGCCTTTCTGGCTTCTGATGACAGTCGATATATTACTGGAGTCAGCATTGAAGTTGCTGGTAAGACGCTTGATCTCTTGTTGAACAGCATCTTCAGCAGAAAAACATGTATGATTTTGTTTGGGAAATATGCTGTTGTCAATTTGTTTTGAATTGACATGGACTTTTCTCTTTAATCAATACAGGTGGACTCTTCATTGGCTGAAAACAATGTTAAAAGTCTCGAAATTGGTCACCAACACAGTGCCTTTATCTCTGACAAATTGTCCTTGTATAAATGTAATTTAATTGCTGTAAAAATATTGTGTACAATGCAACAAATGAAAATGAAAATTCTATATTTATACAATTAAAGTGTGAATATTTAATACTGAACCCACTTTTAAAAACAATTAAGTTGACACAGGAGGAAATGTGTTGATGTGTGGTTTAATGGGAATATTTGGACCAAAACAACATTGTCAAAGAATTAAAGCAGTTAACAGGACAAAACCCAGTTTAATAGAGCGAAAACAAAACGGAGCGTTTAAGGCTTTTTTATAGGCGTTTGAAGGAAAGTGGCCAGATTACATACGGTTTCACTAAGACATGAGAAGACTTGTGCTGGGAAGTTGTTGACGTGAAAATGGGAGTTTGGCTCAGAAGAATGAGGCAGATCAAATATTAGCAAAAAGCACCATGTGACCATGACAACAGGAAACAAACGGGAAAAGAACAACAAAGGAGTCCAACAGCTCTTTAAATAGATTATATATTACACAAACAGATTTTGAAGTACTTACATAAAACAAGTTTTAGCACCATATTTTTTTAAAAGACAGATTTTTGTCTTTCACTGACAAAAACAATAGCAGTTTTGTCCTTGTGAGAAAACCACACAAACAACTTTTAATTCACAAATAATTTTTTATAGCATTTCATTCCCCTCTCCATGTTTTAAAAAAGAAACAAAAAATATACATAAAAAAACAAACCACCATCAGTTTCCTTCCCTCTTCCTGTCCCTTCTCCACTGCTGTCTGAATCTCGAGACGTTTCCATCATTGTTGTGTTGTCTCCGCCTGCACTGCACTCTCCTAAACCTCTATTTGTGACTGCAATGCATTGAAACAATGCAATGTTATCACCAAGAACTGATCACAAGCAAGTTTATATATCATACAGAGAAGGCAGATTTGCTTTCTGGGGTTTAATTTACATATTTAATAGATTGATGAAAAAAACTACAGGAAATAATTACAGATGAATACCACATTTTGTACTGCAAGTGTTGGTCATTTTCTTGTGAGCACCTGTTTGTTTCACAAAATAAATACAATAAAATATTTCTGTACAATGGTTCTAATGCACAATTCCAGCCTGAACACTGTTCACACGAAAGGTCAAAGGTGACAAACAGATCGGTTTGTCATCAATACTGAATGCTGTGGGTCAATTGTGTGCAGATTGTCAGATAAAATGCAAATTTGTGAAAAGGCCCCTGTAGTGAAACAATAATCAGCTTAACTTTCACCATAAATACTGGACTGGTAAGTTGGCAGCATGTCTAAAAAAAATGGAAGATTCTAACAGAATTTATCACTCTATAATAAATGTACAACATTATCAGATTCATTACAAGTTTACACTGTTAATGGCTTTGATTTCATATGGCCCTAGTCATTCAGTACAGTTACGATGCTGGTGTGATTTTATGACAGCACAGAAATGCATTCTAATTTCACCTTCTAATGGAATTTTCATGCTCGGCTTCCATTCCTCAGTTTAAATTTTGCACCTGCATTCTATTCTATAAGGTAAGGGGGAAGGGGCGGAGCTCTGCACAGGACTAAAAAAGGATTGATCAGGCATGGAGGTAGGAAGAGTGGAACGTCTCGGAAGAGAAACAGTGGGGAGGGGAGCTGTAGGAGAGAGGGGGCCGAAACGGGAGGGTCTTCCGCTTTAGGCCAGCAGTATCTGCTCGAACACACTTCAGTTACTCGACAGAATATTTGTCAATCTCTTCTCTCCTGCGAGAATGGCTCTCTTCTCCTCTTGTTGTCCATCCGTTGCTGGGAGTGTTTTTCCCTGGGCTTATATCTTTGTGTGCAACTTTGTTTCACAACAATGTGTCTGTGTGTGTGTGTATATGTGTTCGTGTGTGTGTGTGTATGAATCTATGTGTCCCACTTCTTACATGTAATTTCAAATGTCTTTATAGTGTTGGTTTTATGTCTAGGTTTTAAGTGCATGATTAAGTGAGTATGTCTGTGTGTGAATGTTTGTGTCGGTGACACAAACATAGTGTCGGTGTTTTCCCCTTGCCCTCAGCATGTGTGTGTTTATCCCAGGAAACAGACAGGTCCCACTTCAAAACCAAATTTCTGATTGTCCTCCCCAAAGTCTGAGAACTTGATGTCCAGCAGAGGGAGCTGCTCCACCTGAGGTGTGTTCACCTCCAGCACTGTCCTGTCCAAACCTTTACGATACTGCAGAGGGGAAAAAAGAGAAAGAAATATTTAGATAATGAATGAGTGTAATGAGTAGAGTACAATTATACCAGACCAACTACCTAGCAAACTTAACATTTGTAATAATATTGTATTTTGGTTGCAATTAAAACACCTGAAATAAAATTATGTAATCAAGATATGAAGTGCTGATTACATATTTAAATTAAAATCAACAAACTTTGAAAAATAGTTTTTGTTTTGCACTTTTAAAATTTATACAACTATATTTTCATAAAATACCCAGTCAACTTAACATCATTGTACTGTACACGATCAGGCATAACATTATGACCATCGTCCTAATATTGTGTCCCCTCTTTTGCTGCCAAAACAGCCCTGACCCGTCGAGGCATGGACTCCACTAGGCGCCTGAAGGTGCGCTGTGGTATCTGGCACCAAGATGTTAGCAGCAGATCCTTTAAGTCCTGTAAGTTGTGAGGTGGGGCCTCCATGGATCAGACTTGTTTGTTCAGCAGATCCCACAGATGCTCGATTGGATTGAGATCTGGGGAATTTGGAGGCCAAGTCAACACCTCAAACTCATTGTTGTGCTCCTCAAACCATTCCTGAACCATTTTTGATTTGTGTCATGTGTTCCCCATGTAAGTGAAGCACACGCGCCCGGCCATCCACGTTATTTAAAAGAAAAAGTGATCCAGCAGACCAGGCCACCTTCTTCCATTGCTCCATGGTCCAGTTCTGATGCTCATGTGCCCACTGTTGGTGCTTTCGGTGGTGGACAGGGGTCAGCATGGGCACCCTGATTGGCCCCATACGCAACAAACTGTGTATTCTGACACCTTTTTACCTGAACAAGCATTAACTTTTTTTTTAGCTAAAATCACAGTAGCTTTTCAGTTAGGTCGAACTACACATGCAAGCCTTCACTCCCCACGTGCATCCATGAGCCTTGGCCGCCCATGACCCAGTCGCCGGTTCACCACTGTTCCTTCGTTGGACCACTTTTGATTGATACTGACCACTGCAGACCAGGAACACCACACAAGAGCTGCAGTTTTGGAAATGCTCTGACCCAGTTGTCCAGCCATCACAATTTGGCCCTTGTCAAACTCGCTCAAATCCTTAAGCTTGCCCATTTTTCCTGCTTCTAACACATCAACTTTGAGGACAAAATGTTCACTTGCTGCCTAATATATCCCACCCACTAACAGGTGCCATGATGAAGAGATAATCAGTGTTATTCACTCCACCTGTCAGTGGTCAGAATGTTATGCCTGATCGGTGTATTCGTAATGAAATCAAAATCAAATGCACACTTAATGTTAATTTAGTGTAAAAAAAAACCATTAAAAACAGTTAAAAAAAATCACAATCTTTCATGAATTAAAATGATTTGTGCAGTTATGTTAACTTGTATTTAATTGCAATCTATTGTTCATTTTTTTGTTTTGAAATAGCATGAGGAAACTTACAGAGCAGCCGTCGATGAGGGCTTTGATGTAGGGGCTGGTCTCGTAGCTCAGCTCTTCATCGTTGGCTCCCTGGAAGTGTAGCGCCCTCTGGTAACCGTTGTCGGTAGTGAGGTCAGCCCAGGCCACTGATCGGTGGCAGTGGTAGGTTAGGTTTTGACGGGCCTGGACGCTGAGCAACCGCAAGAATCCCAGCTGGACTACACCTACAGGTTCTCCACTCGTGTCAACATATGAAAACTACAACACAAAGGAAAGCATTAATTCATCATTCAAAATACATTAAGCATGACATCATAATCTTTTGAGCAACACATTCGAAGATTTTGTTGTCTAAAAGGGCGTTCACACTGGAAATTAATTGAGATTTATGCATATTAGTTGGTTAAATGAAACATATGGATCTGTGTTGAGACCATAAACTCACCTTGTTGCCCTTTGCAAACTGACTGTACCAGGACCCAGGCTTCTCCTTTGGCCAAGAGTTCATCTTTACCTATGGGATAATTTTGGACAAATGAAACAGGATTCGTAAGATCAGATCAATCCAGATTTCACAAGTTGATGTCTTATGAATGTTTAAACATATAAAGGTGAATGACTGCAAGTTCTTACATTCTCTACAGCTTTGCTGGGATACAAGCACGTCTCTCCACCGGCAGTGAAGTTACAGTAAACTCTGAAAGAGTCCCGGGCGCAACCTTGGTTTGGATCAATCCAGTACACGCCTGAATAAAACAATCATAATGATAAGAATGCAAAATGCATTGGTCATGTGTCAGTCATGTAATAAGCATGATCATCATACCGTCTTTCAGATCTGGCTGGCTGAGGTGGAGATCCTGGCAGGTGCGGGCCGGGCTTTCCTGCGTTCCCAGCGGGAAGCGCATGCTCTCGATCTCCTGGCGCAGGGAATTGAGCGAGCCGAAGATCTCCTCCATACCTTCATTGCCAGTCAGGAACTCTGTGCCCGTGGCGTCGGCAGCCTCAGTCTCACTCTCAGAGAGCATCTTGCTGGCGTCAATGGAGCGCTTGGACTTTTTGGGGATCTGAATGGGCAGCGGCTGGATGACATCACCAGGGGGACCCTAAAGCAAAAGAAGAATTCAGCTGCATTTCAAGGACACAAGAACTCTGGGATGTGCTGATCTCCTTTCATTTTTGTCTCAAATTATTATGTTTTTTTGTTAAAATTGCATTTTATACTGTAGATAAAACTCACCGGCTGTCCTGGTGGTCCTTGTACACCTTTTTCTCCTTTAGGACCAGCTCCACCCTGTACCACAGAGATAAGACATACAAAATTACTGTCATTTTACTGCAAACTATGTATAATGATTTATTTAAATATTACCTCACATAATATGTTTCATGATATAATTCTCACACTCATTGACTATTCCTCATTGATTGGCATTTTATGTTAAATACAAATATTTAAGGAAAAATTTCACAAGGGTTACTCACAGTGGCACCTTTAGCTCCTTTGAAACCCCTCGGACCCTGTGAGAAAAATCACATCCATTCAGCTTTAATCAAACAGACCAATGTTTTTTTAGATTATATTTTGGTGCTTCAAAGCTCAAGTTGGGCACTCATAGTTTCAATTATTTCCAGAAAATTCAGAATTTGGTATGAAGACAGCTCTACAAAACTGAGAAATAGTGAGGAAAGTTTACTTACGGGCATACCAGCAGGACCTGCCGGGCCAAGAGGACCAGTTCCTCCAGACATACCCTAAAATAAAATACATTAAGATATTAAAAAAATACTATAGTATTTGATTGTATGAAATAGGGTATGCACTAGGAAAGGGGTTTGCATGTTCGTTCTAAAGTTTGGAGTTGGTAAGATGTTTTGATGTTTTTTAAAGAAGTCTCTTATGTGCACCAAGGCTACATTTATTAAGAAAAAATACCGTAAAAGAGTAATATTTGGAAATTTTATTACAATTTAAAATAACTTTATTTTAATATATTTTAAAGTGTAATTGAATCCTGTGATGGCAAAGCTGAATATTTCCCAACAAAGGTAGGTGACCTCCAGTCTTCAGTGTCACATGAACTTTAGAAATCATTCTAATATGATTGATATGTTGATTATATCCTTCTTATGATCAGTGTTGAAAACATGTGCTGTTTAATATTTTTAAATACATTTTCTTCAGGATTCTTTGATAAAAAATAAAGCAAAAAACTTTTAGGGATCTTTTTTAACATTATAAATGTTTAATGCATCCTTGCTAAATAAAAAGAATGGTTTCTATTTAAAAAATTGTACCAACCCAAAACTTTGAAATCATGTATATTTTCCTGCCGTCTGATTATGTTGTGCAGGTTTGACCAGACTTCACGTACCGTTTCTCCCTTGGGTCCTGATGATCCCTGGGGTCCGGGCATGCCTCTGTCTCCCTTCTCTCCTTGTTCTCCTGGAGGCCCAATCAGACCAAGCATACCTGGATGTCCCTTCTCACCCTTAGCACCAGGGTCACCACGCAGACCCAGTAAACCTGGAGGACCCTGTGAGAGGAGGAGAAAGCATTTTAGTACTGAATATATATGCATAAATTACGTTAAATTGTAATAGTAGTTCACTTTCATTAATCAATACTTGTATATTCAATACTCATCCATTTCTGTATTTTTGATAATGCAGAAGGTCTTACCATAGGTCCAGGGGGTCCTTTCTGGCCAGCAGCACCTGGGGAACCTTGCTCACCCTGTTTATCAGAAAATCATTTTGATAAATATGACTTTACATTACTTTAACATAACTTTTACACAAAAAGAAACAATTCTGATTGGATAACTGTCATCTCATACCACTGAACCAGGCAACCCTCTTAGACCTTCAGTTCCTGGTTTTCCTGGTGGACCCTGTGCCCCCACAGGGCCGGTCTTTCCTGGAGGGCCAAGAGCACCTGAATCGCCCTAGGAAAAACAGCAAGATTACAGGAGGAAAAGAACTCCAGAAAGCCTGTTTATTCATTTTAGTTGTACTCTCTCTCAATTATATACCTTGCTTCCTTTCTCTCCTTGACGACCCTCTGGTCCCCTTGTACCTGAAGGACCCTAAAATATGAACATTAATACACACTTTAAAGTCCAAAAATATGTATTTTTATAAGATCCTGTAAAATATGTATTGTATATCAAATATATAAAAGTAAATGTAATATTACAAAATGTTCTCTTCTAGGTCAAGATCAAGCTGCTCTTACTCTCTTTCCTGGAGGTCCAGGTGGTCCGTTCTCACCAGTTGGTCCAGGTGAACCCTAAAGTAAATACGACATATGTTGATAAATAAGGCCCATAAGGCCCAGGATGCATAAGAAAGATGTGCACTTTATAAACAGGAAAATGATCACTCACAGCTTCTCCTTGTTCTCCATCCTCTCCTCTGTCACCCTTTGCACCATCTTGGCCCTTTAAAAGAAGTCAGAAAGAAAGTCAATTTTTTCCTTGGAACACTGAGCAATGATGAATCATATACAATAATAAGTATGAACAACATGTATGTACAAAGGATCTAATTCATGTTGACCTGTTGTGTATCAGTATATAAATGACAATAGTTCTACTCACTCGTGGTCCAACTTCACCAGGGGGCCCAGGATCGCCAGGGAAACCAACGGGACCCTTAAAAATACAAATGTTAGCTGCTGAAGAGTCACATATAGACAAATCTCTTGTTTATCATGTTTAATACATACAGGGTTTCCTTTGGGTCCATCATCTCCTGTGGGTCCCTTTCCACCAGCAGGACCAGCGGTGCCAGGCTGCCCAGCCTCTCCCTTCTCACCACGCTCCCCTCGGGCCCTGTCATTGGATAAACGCACCAATAAAATGTTAGCTACTTTTGACAGGTAGAAAGAATGACAAAAAGTTTCAAATAAAAACAAAAATGATCACCATTTTTCCTGGCTCTCCACCAACACCAGGTGGTCCAGATTCACCAGGCTCACCCTGTCAATACAAATAAAAAGATGTCAAGTGCCATCAATCAGAACAATCATATAGTCGTCATCCATGCAAAAGATGAATTATTTTATACTTGCCTTCTCTCCTAAGGGACCTGGATTACCCAAACCTCCTGGAGGACCTTGAGGACCCTGCATACATGAAACAAAATATTGGCATTATACAAAATTAACTCACCAAGTATTCCAGAGAGTCAATGCATAGTGATTATATAACATATAATAATGAATTGGTATTATTTATAGCAAAATTAAGTTACTCACATCAGCACCATTAGGACCAGCTGGACCACGTGGGCCTGGGGGACCAGGAGGACCCTAAAGTAATACACAACCAGAAAGGATTAGGAAATACATTCATTCTAATTGTGATTAAAAACACTAGAAAATCAAATTTTGGATTAAACTGTACATAACAATTGCACCTTTTGATTTCCTTAACTCCCTTTCAATCAAAATATTAAGACTCACCAATGGCCCAACATCTCCTGTCTCTCCCTTTTCTCCAGATGGGCCTGGCAAACCCTAATGAACATGAATTAAGTATGAATTATAACTAATGCATCCTGTATGTAGAATTGAATTGGTATGAGTAAACATTGAGTATACATTCTGAATGCAGTACCTGTAGTCCAATGGGGCCTGGAGGCCCAGGGAATCCTCTTGTCCCTTCATCTCCCTTAGCACCAAACGGTCCCTGCTGGCCTCTCGCACCTGTCTCGCCATCAGCACCCTGAGTAGAGATGAAGAGATTTAAAATGGGGTTGATCACAAGCACTTGCTATAAATCCTATAAAACCCTATGAATGTTACCATGAAATTGTAATCCCAATTGTTCCCATCAAAGTGCAATGCAAGCATTTCTTTAACATGTAATATGTGTGAATATGTATGATTTTCATTAAATTCTTTTCACACGTACAGGTGCACCAGGCTGTCCAACTGGACCCATTGTCCCAGGTGGACCAGGAGGACCCTGTAAATATGCAAATAATTGATTATAAATTGATATCATGCTCACCAAAACAAGGATTTGTTGCTTTAAGTGAAAGCTAATTTACTTACATGTTCTCCTTTGGATCCTTTACCACCCTTTTGTCCTGGCTCTCCAACCTCACCCTATACAAGGAACAATGCAGAATTCATATTTGACAACCTTCATTTGAAAGTGATGATTTTAGATCAAGATGTGCAGAAGTCTCTGACCTTGTCTCCATCCTCTCCAGCAGTACCTGGAGGTCCAGCAGGGCCGGGGAGACCAACTGGGCCTTGGATGCCATCGCGACCAGCTGGACCAATTGGACCTTTCTCTCCCTGTAAAACAGGATGTTCTTGCGTGACGGGCCTATAAATAAAACTGTATTAGAGATCAATGCAAACTTACAGTAGACACTTACTGGCACTCCTTTTTCTCCTGCAGCTCCAGGGGGCCCCTGAGGTCCAGGTCGTCCAGGTGGGCCGACAGGACCTGCAGTGCCAGCACCTCCCCTCTCCCCAGACGATCCCTGCATAGAAATTCAATTAGTTGAAATATCAACATAATTTTTTTTTTTTCATTGTGACATTTTCATAACATTTAGCAATTAAGGAATTATCTTAAGCCCACTGTGATGCAAAAACAAAAAAACTAAACAAAATGTAATTGATGCAATGTAAAAATATTTAAATTGTAAAAAATTTGAAGTACAATAAACATACATCATATTTGTATTTTTTGTTCTACTTTTCATTTAAGCTGTATAAATAATACAAATATTTTTTACGATGCAATGAAAAATATCTTTATGTTTCTTAAAATATGCATTATTTTTGTCATGCAAAATGTAATTTCTTATTTTTCCTGTTGATTTTGTGTTGAAATATGAGAGACATGAGACATTCACGGGTCAATATAGAACTTATCAAATAAAAGTCTGCATCCTACTCATAATATTTTGATGATATGTCTAATATGAGCAACATACAGCAGGTCCAGGTGGTCCAGCAGGGCCTTCATTTCCTTTCAGTCCTCCAGCGCCCTATGGAAACACACAGGTAGACTCAGTTATTAGGTATAAAAACATTTATGTGGAGTTTTAAAGTTGGTTGACCAAACCCAGAAAAGGTTTTACAATCTAAATTTCACTGTTAACAATGAGCAGGTCTTGTTACCGGAGTTCCTGGCAGTCCTCTCTCTCCGGGAAATCCTCTCAGTCCAGGGGGTCCATCTTTACCGGGGCCGCCAGAGGACCTGGATCTCCTTTGGTTCCCTCTTTACCAGAGGGCCCAGGAAGGCCTTGCTCTCCGGGTGGTCCTGGGGGTCCTGGGTGGCCACGCTCACCCAACTGACCAGTCTCACCAGAGGGACCCTAAAAGAGAACTAGATTTGAGTAAAGCTTGCATAGTTTACTACTTAACTACTATGTACTAACATCAAAAATACATATTGTATTTAAAAAAACTTTTGTTGATATTGAGGCGGGATACGGGTAAAGTTAGGGACAGGTGTGGTGGAATGGGTCATTTTAAGGGTAGGGTAATTATAAATGTAACTACAGAATTAATTTAAATGTTAGTACATAGTAGTTAAGGCCACCTTATAAAAGTGGTTCCCATTTCTAAATTGATTTGAAAGATTTATTGATCTTTGAGGAATTGTAGTAGTTTGTCAGAGAAGATATCCTCTAGCTTCAAAGAAGCAATATGGAAGCCTCTACTATAAAGCTTCTACCTCTGATGAAATGATAAAACTCACCTGTGGTCCAACAACTCCTGGTGGCCCAGGTGGTCCAATTTTGCCTTGGAAACCCTACAAGTCCAAAACAGATGAAATAAATGTTGCTGCACATTTAATTTCACCTTGAGCTCAGTGAATGTTGTAACTAAGATGCACATAAACAAAAGATACGTACAACTTCGCCTCTCTGTCCAGGATGTCCAGGCAGTCCATCCTTCCCTGGAGGTCCCTTAAAAAAATCAATTGACGTATCAATGAGAAATAGGCAAAAACTTCACAGCTTCAAAGTTTCAAAGCATCAGATCACACTAAACTGTTACTTACAGGAGGTCCCTTTGGCCCAGGGAATCCATTTGCTCCTTGAGGTCCGGTTAGTCCCTGAAAAATGTGGAAACATTGGAAACATTGAAAAATAAATTAAAGATGAATCAGAAATCCATGCTTGTTTTAAAGGGTTTCAAAAAATACAATAGCATTTTAAATTAACATACTCTCTCTCCAGGTGGTCCAGGAGGCCCATCACTGCCTGATCCGCCCTGAAACATTTGATTGAATTGGTTAAGTACACGATCTATAATTGTTGCCGATTACAAAATGTAATACAATTTTTGAGAATAATTTCATTTAAATGACGTTCATACCTTAGCACCTGTTTTTCCTGTTGACCCCCGGGGTCCCCTCTGCCCTCTGGGACCCTAAATAAATAAATGAATAAAATCATTGAGCACTGCTTTACAAGTAAACTGATCTAAAATCAGACATCTGCTTGATTAAATCTAACAACAGCAAGTTTAATCTACAGTAAGTTTCAACAAATCAATCCATCTCAAATCAAATGAAAGCAAAAAGTGTGAAGAGGAACAGAATAAGATAAGAGATGATGAATTAAAACAGGTCCTTACAGTCGGCCCTCTTAGTCCTCTTGGTCCAGGTTTTCCGATCAAACCCTGGAAAGAGAAAAATCAATTCAGTATTTTTCAGCATCATTAATTATTTTCTAAAGGAAGATAGCATATGTGTTCCTATTTAAATTATTCATGTAAATGCAGGACTTTACTCAACATTGAGTTAAATGCAGATGTCGTATTGACATCCCTGTCTAATGCCTCTTGACTGGAGATTAAGTGTAATTTAGTAATTTAAAAATCTTACTCTTGCGCCCTTCTCGCCATTTGTACCAGGGAATCCTGGGAAACCAAGGGAGCCCTAAAAATACAAGCATTGCATTGATTGAAAAAAAAAATTAATTCAATTTGATGCAATACTTGGCTGTATATCAAATGATGAGTCATAAACAATATTATTTTGTTTACCTTAATTCCTTGTCTGCCGGGATAGCCAGGAAGTCCAGGCACACCAAGTTTACCCTGGAATTACATAATTTAGAAATATTTAACACATCTTTAGACCAGCAATATAACATTATGACAATATACCTTACTGTCAGCATCAACTGCAATACAAAAATTGCTAAAATTATATATAACGGAACAAAAATAGCAATAATCAAACTAACCTTCTCTCCCACCACGACCGATAGGTCCAATTTCACCAGGGGGACCAAAACGACCCTTTGGCCCCTCAGGGCCGTCCTCTCCTCTTGGGCCGGGCACTCCCACCTCTCCCTGTTGGTGCACAACAAATCTTAGTGGGCAGTTGAAATGGGTCAGTATAGTCAAGTGCTACTAATGTTAGCCTGCCATCTGAAGCAACTCTGGACTGCATCGTATTACATTTGTGCTAAATCACATGCTAACTGATGAGTTTCTATCCACTGATGTTTTATATGCAAGACGTACCCTCTCTCCCTTCACACCAAAGTCTCCTTTGATTCCAGGGAATCCATCCTCTCCCTGAAAATAAGAAAACGTTTTTTTAACACAGTTCGTTGAACCTGCACCTTTGGCACATACAGGTCACAATTTTCTTCATTATTATGATTACATTGAATTTGACTTATGTTAGAGTTTTTGACCAAAAACACTCGCCTTCTCTCCCTTATGGCCCTTCAGTCCACGGATACCTTGAGCTCCCTGTGTAAGTCACAAAACATTCAGTCCATTATCTCAGAGTCTTACAGGTTAGAGTAGATATCAACTATCAACAGCCATTACCAAAGTTTTAATACATCATATACATAATACATTGTTATAAAAATGACAAAATAATAATTTTATGATTTACACAAGGAAATTTAATTTAATTTCCAGAGGAAAATTATCCTAACAAAACAACAAAAGCTACCTTCATTGACCAAAATAAAGAAAATATATTTTACCTTCACTCCCCGAGGGCCAGGATAGCCAATAGACCCCTGAGGACCATTGGGACCCTAAATATATATGAACAAGGAAAATAAATGTCAAAATATGAACACACTGGGATTTGTGGAAACATGTGCTGGATATGCAAATCCTAGATATATGATATGATTGAGATTGAGTTTATATCATCTCTTTGTACTGACGGCTAATGTCATTGCTGATTAAACTCAGTAAAAAGTTCACAAATAAGTATACAAAAATTAGAGAATATACTTAGTATTATTATACGACCTCACCTGATTTCCTTTGGTTCCACCAGGGCCTTCCTTTCCGGGATGACCCTGTGGGACAAACACACGGCACATTCATTACCACATGTATATAACATATATTTCAATTGCCTTCTGACAACTTGTCTAAAATTAATAATTCACATAAACTGAAAGTTATTAACAGACCAAATAGATTAAAAAAAAATTATATCTAGCACTAACAGGAGGACCGTCAGCTCCGGGCATTCCTGGTAGACCTCTCTTTCCTGTGGGTCCCTGTTAGAAGACAAACAATAGGACCGTATAATTGCATTCAATTCTTTTAAACATAATTGGTGATCTTAGCATAAGACTGGACGTGTAAGTACGTCATATCTTTTTATCAAATTCAAGAATATATTTTTATCAAATGCAGACATCAAAGTGGTAAAGAGCACATTCTGTAAAGCAAATTTTTTTATTATTAAAAATAGTTTTTATTTCTGCAATCACAAAAATCACTCACTTTCTCTCCTGGCGGTCCATTAGGACCCTGTGGCCCTGGCATTCCCTGTTGCACAGAAAAGCAATAATTTATTATAAAAACACTTTTTTTTTACACAAGATTTTGCCTCTTTTGTCATTGAATTTGTCATCGATTTCATCGTTCACCTGTGTTCCTGAAGCCCCCTGCTGTCCTGGAGGACCAGGCTCTCCTTGGGGTCCCTTAAAAGAGGGAAGAGGACAGATATTTAATGCTGATGTTTTTCTCTTACACTATTCATTTTTTTCTGTTACATTTTATGAATATTTAGCCTATTACATACATATGCCAACTATTGCATAATTTTAGACTGTAAAAAACTGGCATCTAGAGTAACGTCAGAAAACTCTGACAATTTACTGACCAAGTTTCCTTTTGGACCATGTGGACCATCATTTCCGCGAACACCCTAGCAAAGGCAGATAATGATATGAAGAAATGAAAGAGAGATCGTTCTGGATATCCATACACAAATATTTATTTTTCAAATCTTCCATTTTATGACGGTGTATTGAAGCTGCTGTGCAACCATAGCAATTACAAAATTGACTCAAAAGTCCTCATTTAACACTTTACTTTGTGGTATTTGTAGCTTTCGATGAATACTCACAGGAGGACCAGGAAGTCCAGAAGGCCCTTTAGGCCCCAGCAAACCACGGGGCCCCTACAAAATTAGAAAAAGGTGCATCAAAGAACATACAATAAAATCCAAGTAAAACACAGAGCATTATGGATTTTAAACTGGAGAGAAAATCCATGTTATACAGGCCAATGCTATCATATACACTGTCATATCTGTGTACAATGTCTAAGAAACAGAAACACCCACCGGTTCGCCAGGAAGACCTCTGGGTCCGACGTCTCCATCATCTCCCTGACAATTGGCAAGATGAAAAAAATCAAAGCTCTTTTTTTTATGCATTATGAAGATGATGATAGATATAAGGCTAATACAATGACAGATCAAGAGGATGTTTAAACAACATACATTATAATATTTACTATTGTATGGTGTTAATTTACTGTAACAGATGTAAAAAAAAATCCTTGAGAAGTACCCTCTCTCCGTCCTCTCCAGGGGATCCTGGGGGTCCCATTCCTCCAGTTTGACCCTGTAGAAAGGATTAAACATTTTAAAATTACTATACATCCTGTGTGCTGTCTACTGTGTACACATGAGATGCTACATTCAGTGTTGGCCAAAAGAAGGTATCCTAGAAGCCATAATTTATGCTGCCTCACTACATTTTGGAACAGGGCTTATGATTAACATTAACAATGAAGTTCATGAATTCAATTCATTACCCGATAACCCTTGTCACCAGGCAAACCAGGAAGGCCATCAAAGCCCGGTCACCCTAACATAGAAAAACACACATTCATGAACTGCATGTCCCAAAGATTCAGTCAAGGTTAACATGGTTGTCTTTCAGAGTTGGAAGATACATACAGCTGAAATCAAACACACGAAAATAAATCACACACAACTTAAACAAAAATCGTTAAAATATCCAACCTTAATTCCGAGCTCTCCCGGCATTCCTCTGGCTCCATCAGCACCAGCACGACCCTGCAGGATACATCATATTGTTAACAAATAACAAATTGATATTTAGGAAGCTCTAAGTAGTTTCAAGGACATTACTATGTGGTTTCTAATGTTTTCTGAGTTGTTGCTACTAGGTGGTTGCTTTAAAAAACACAGTTAAGTTATTATGCTGTTCTGATTCCTAGATAAGACCTGTGTCAATGTAAATCTATGGGTTTGGTTTTTTATTAGTCAGGAAAACTGAAGTGGACTCACTCTCCGACCAGCTTTACCAGGAGGACCAGATAATCCCTGAGGACCTCTGGGACCCTGCAAAAACAGAACGGGGCTGCATGATAAAGGCCTGTCTCTTTAGATTCTATGCAATATATATGTGCATTCTGACTGTCAGAGCATCTCAATGTCTGGCAAATGTTCTTGAAGGCAAGACTAAAAATTATAAAAACACAGATGCAGAACACCTTACCTGAGGACCAGGGTCTCCACCTTCTCCCTTTAAACCAGGACTTCCAGGTGTTCCCTATTTAGGAACCAGATAACAAAAACTACAATATAACACACTGATCACAAAATCAAAATGCAAGCACTTGACAAAGAACGTGAAACAGACATTTTATATATTTTATTTCTTTAGTTCTTTTACCAAAGGTCCAGGACGGCCGGTGAAACCCATTGGTCCTGGTGGACCTTTCAGAGCCATCTAGAAAGAAGAAAACTCCATTAATTCTAAATTAAGTATACAGTTAGTCCTCAATGTGAAAACACAATGAATAAAAGTTAAATGGTTGATATATGACAGCTCCAACTAACCCGAGCCTGAGACAGAATGGCTTGCGCTTGGGCCTCCTGTGCCGAGGCAACGGGCCCTTTGTCGCCACCACTCTGTCCAAAACGGAACTGCAAGAACAGAAAAGAGAGTTGCAAATCAAGAACCAATGTTTATGTGGGAGCTAGGGGGAAGCAGGTTAGGAATAAAGCCATATATGACATCATTGACCGTAATGGTATAATAGTGACATCTAGTGGTGGGATGACTTTATGAACACTGAGCATCATCGAGAGAAGGAAAGAAAGAGGAGAGAAGACTTACAGGAAGCATGACAGAAGTTCCTGGAGGTCCTGGGACACCGTCCGCTCCAGGTAGACCAGCCTTACCAGTAGGACCCTACAGAAACAAACACTTTCAATTATAAATACATACTCTTGACGTGAACTTGGAAAAACTTAGGGAAACAATGAGCACCACAATGTATGTATAATGTTTCATATTAGCATAATCAAAAAACTAAAGCGTCATTTGCGGAAACACACACACAAAAAAATACTCACCCTCTCACCAGGATCACCAACAGAACCAGGGGATCCTTGAGGGCCAGCGGGGCCAGGGAGACCCTAATGCAGAGAGAAGTGGCATAAATAAGAGGGTTTTTACACAAACTACCATTGTGAAACTTTTTTACCCTAACATTTTACTAGCATGTGGCAACAAATAACTTCTGCTAACTTACAGTGGGCCCTGACCCAAGCTTGGGACGGCCATGTGTAGAAAATATCATACACTAGGGTGAATTCAGGTTGATTGAGACACTTTATTGCCATTGAAATTACTGAGGAAAAAGGGTCCAAATCAACCTGAATTCACCCCTGTATGTGGAGGAAAAATAGATTGCAATACACAATTTGGAGGCTGAAGATAAGGAAGTTCTGCAGTTCAGTTAAAAGGAATGGGAATGATCATAAATTCACTCAAAACAATAAAAGTGAACATACTGCTGGTCCTTCTGGTCCAGGTGGCCCTTCAATCAACATGCCCTGTGAGAGTGAGAGTGATACAATTAAGAAATTAAACACTGAAATACATTTTAAAAATGCAATACGTCAAAATGGTATTCTGTAGCACCCTCTGGTGGCCTGGGTGAATTACATGTCTAAACAGGTTTAGTAGTTGTATTTACACTTTCTAAATGTTAGCATTTATCATATGTTTTGATTATGGAATTATGATGCTTACAGGTTCAAGGACAGCAGGCTCTCCCTTCTCTCCCTTCAGGGCTCGCACGGAGGCCTGAGGAAAACAGATATGTAACCCAAAACAGAGCCCAGTCAATATACAAAAAAGAAGAAACCAACAGTCTAAGATGTTCAAGTAGTAGCTGAGCATTGTACACCCACCGACAATATAACCCTTGAGTGGTTATGAATGTGACCTATAACTTCCCATAAACCATTGAAACTCGTGATATGCCTTGACGGACAATATATTTTATAAGGAAGTCAAGTAAATACTTAGCTGAGGCTTAAAATGCCACTCATCTGCTGTTGTGAGGCCATCCATCTAAATGTTGCACATTAGAGACTGAAGTGACCACTACACATTTTTATTTTTATATATGCAGATAAGGATCTACAAATCTACAGCACATTAATACATACTGAAGAACTCTGGCGCTGAAGTCAAGCTCAAACAGTCGTGGTGCCTTTCCAAGATGATATACTGCTGTTCTATGCTGATCGAGATTAAGGCTGGTCTCAGATCAGCATGAGAGCAGGTGAGTCAATATTGATGCGCTATACTGAACTAAGCACTCTATGCAGACTTGCAGAGGAATCTTGTGCAAAGGGGGCAGTGTTCAAGTCCTGACTCCTGTGATAATCAAGGTTTGCTGACAGGGGAACTATTTCCTGTTGATGGCATAACTTGCTAACCCATTACTCGTTAAGCAAACTTGTTTTAGTCTTAGGTAAACATTGACTGCAAACTCTTTTGGAAATGTAAGATCTCTTCCAAAACCTAATGCACTGCCTTGCTGTTATTGTTAAAGAGATTTTTTGGTAACCAGACATGTGACGGTAGCCTTTTTTCCCCCCTTCTCCTTGTCGAAGTCAATGGCTACCATCAACTGTTTGATAACAACATTCTTCAAAATATCTTCTTTTGTGTTCAACAGAATCATACCAGTTTTAGAACAAAATAAGGGTGAATAAATTATGACAGAATTTTCATTTGTGGGTGAACTATCCCTTTAATTTTATATTTATAAATAAAATAAATTATATATATATATATATATATATATATATATATATATATATATATATATATATATATATAATTCCTGTTAATTGAAATAAAATATTTTAGCTGAAAATGTTTTTTAAATCTTGCCATGGCAGATAACTGAATTAACAGAAATATATAAATAAATATAATTACAAAAGCACATAACAAAATGACTAATACAAACTAAATATGGACATAAAAGATAATTCAAAGTATTAATGAATACTGTAATAGTATATAAACATTACAAAACGTAATAAATTGATATAGCGCTCGTCATGTTAAGATTTATAACTCGATATATACAAAATATTGTCAATATTACTTAGATTATTAATTAAGGTATTTAATTAGATTATTACAAACTAATTTGACCTTTACCAGTATTTAATAAAATGATTTAATAAAACATTTCTGAATATCTCAACATATTTGTCAGCTTAAATTTCCACCAAAAAAAAAAAAAGATTCATGACAAAAAGATAAAATTAAATAAAATACTAGATACCTTAAATTTCTGCCTATAGGCATAGGTTTTGGAACAGAGTCTTAGACCCGGGGCGGGCTGGTTGCATAAACTGACTAGTCTTAAAAGTTAGTCATCTCACTGGTCCTAACTTTTTAAAGTCAGTTTCATAAAATGGCCAATCAGTCTAATTTCAATCAGAAAAGTTAGACTGATTACCTTTTGTCTAACAGCTAGTTGGTCAAACTAGTTCTTAAGACAGTGTGGCTAAGTTTAATGCAACTTAGACTAGCACCAGTGCTGGTCTTAACAACTCTCTGCTTGATGCCTCTGCAAGACTTAAAGCCATAGCAAATTCAATTTAAGCTTTTACAAAAGCTTTAAAGGGAATTTGCTGGAAAGCACAAGGTAACTTACACCTCCCTCATCTGTCACAGCGGACAGGGCAGGGCCTAGGGTATCTTCCGTCTTGCTTTCGGAGATGGGCTCAATGTAGTCCTTGTAGGAATAGTCATACTCCTTCATTCCAAAGTCGCTTGTTATGTATTCCTCGGTGAAGGGCTCTTCTGGCGTTTGAGACACCCCTTCACCACCTGTCTTGGTCGTATCTAATTCCTCGACAGGGTAGGTCTCGTCCACCTGGGCCGTACCATTGGGAGCAGAGGTGGGGGTGGAGTGGATGGTTTGGAGGATGGAAGATTATATGGTGTGATGGGGTAGGAATGGAGAGAAGATAGGAAAATAGAGAGGAAAAATGGAAATGAGAGGGGAAAGAGACAGAATAATCAGAATAATAGGTCTTACCTGTTGTAAAACAGATCATGAGAGAGGAACACACAGATTTGGGCACAGGTTTACAGACAAGCACACACACACACACACACACACACACACACACACACACACACACACACACACACACACACACACACACACACACACACACACACACACACACACACACTCATAGCACACAAACTGATCTCACCAAGATCATGTCTTCTTATACATTTACAAAGAATTTGTCTCTTTTACCACTTTATTCAGTCCAAAGGCCTGTTCACACCAAGAACAATAACTATAAAGATAACTATAGTGATAACAATATCGTTCCTCTGTGTCATTATCATTACAGCTGTGGTGTAGACTTCCCTATTCTTACAGAATAAGAACGATTATTAAAACTTTATTGTTATAGTTATAGTTATCTGTCTTGATGTGAATGGGCCTTATGAAAGCACTTGTCCATTTCTTCTCCGTCTTCATGTAATTGACTAAGCAAAATGTGTGACCATAATTATGAGTGTTGTGCTTCAATTAAATAACCTTTTTGTGGTGTATTATCCAATATTGTTGCTTTCCAATTGTTTTATTGATTTACAAGACCACAGAATCACTCAGGTCTATGGCAACACACTTACTCTGAGGCAAAAACTAAAGCACTACTTCCTACAAGTCTCTTACCATTATATTGTTGACTATTAACTTTCTGGCCATGTAGATTGTCCATTTCCAAACTATTACTAAACATATAGTTAAATCTTAAATACAAACCTGACCAAAAAGTCCCACTCTAGACAAAACATTTTAGTTCGTCTACCCATAACTATAACCCTCCGAATTCTTTGTTCGCTCACAGTAAAATGGCTATATATGAAGTTCATCAGTTTCTTTAACCTTACAGATTGATAGTGTCTGACTCCCAAACATATCTCACTCTTAAACGAAGCTGTCCAGCAATGAATGCATGGTGCTCATTCCATATTTACACCATTTCTTTCATGATCTCTGTTTCACAAGATTTTCGTTCTTATGTCAAGATGATGTCACATCCGGTTTTGATATAAGAACTAGGATAAAATCTTAACGAAAGTGAAATAAGAGTCACAAAAGAATATCTGATAAAATGGATGCTATGCATTCAATTTGCAGTTAAGTACAGCACTTATCATGGCACACGTGGCTGCAGAATTGTTAATTGTTAAGGTAAAATAAGCACAGGCTGGTCTCACCTCCAGTGTAATGACTTAAAGCAATTGAGAGACTCTTATAGAGATTGCTGACTGCTCCATGTCTCTCAGCTATCTATGGGTGTGGGTTACCTGGTTAATGGTTTCTTCATATCCAGTCAAATCACTCTCTGGCTGTGGGGACGCCTCTTCTTCTACTGTGTAATAATAATCAGTCTCTGTGGGGGTGTGGTCAGCCTCTGAGTAAGCAGGATCTACGTCCTGATTGGAGGAGGCCAAGAGGTGGGTGGGGTTGGGGGTGGAGGTAAGCAGATTTGAAGGGAGAGATTGATTAGTATAAAAACAAGCTCAGGTCTGATGAACTTGTTACATGCAGAAAGAAGAGATCAATGTGCCTTTGCTGATAGAAGACGATATGTCTTCTGGCAAAAAGCCATTGTTCTCATGTCAAAGTAAAATCAGAACAGGAAACTTTTGCAGCTGGAAACAAAAATCTTGGGATACATCTTTGCATCATGAAAGACATATTTTAATCACCAAGATTTGCTGTCCCAGACAGATTTTCTTTGAACCTGATTTGATTTAATAAGCCACATTGCCATGTCAAGCAAAACATTTAGTCAAGTTTGGTCAAAACTTGACTTTACAGGTGTTGACGTTAGTGCCAATGGTCATTGGACCATTAAAACACAACAGACATCATTAATAAACAACGTTTGGACATTTGTCCATAATTTCATGGGACAGATCTTTAACAAAGACAGAAAGAATTGATAATTATGGAGTGCAGCATCACAGAGTCAATATTTTAAGTAGTATATTTTCTGTGAAACTGCGTCTCTCATATTTCATTCATATATAAACAACACATAAAAGAGAAACAGGCTGAAATCAGAAAGTAAGATGGAGAAAGAGACTCGTTGTGTCATGTGTAACATTGAGCTCTACAATGACTCATTAAACTGTGGGATCTTATGACTATGTTTCTCAACTGATCACATGCTATAATCGACATTACCTGGTAAACTACTTTCTACAAACTAACCAGTTGGAGAGTGTAGATTTGGAGTGACAGGAAATAAAAAGGAAGAGAAACAAAAGACCATGTACAAATAGCCATGCGGTGATGACAAAGTCTATACCGCTTATCATATCCTTCTAATGATCGCTCGGATCATTTGATATATGAAAGGGTGGAGGAGATCCAGTGGGTCTGTATGTCTCCAACCTCACAGCTGGTCAATGTCATGATACCTTTATGGTTTTACACACTGCTTTCTGAATTTTGAATAACCCGATGGAAAGTAAAAATCAACTGAAGATCAATAATGGCCAATGTGGGTTTTAATTTGTCTTTTTGATTCTGTTTTAACATTAATCCTGAAATGTAGAAAAATGTATGCAAAACCTGAAAGGTATGATGTAGGATCTTATTCAAGAAGCACCTCAGAGTATGTGTTGTATCTGTTATCTTTCAACATTTTCCATGAAGGCAAATCCCAGATCAACCTTTACTCTGAGATATGAATATAGTCCTGGACCAAGACGACGAGGTTGGAAATACAGCTCTGGACAGCCAACACGGGCTCTTGATTTTGTACCTGTTGATAACCATTGGTGGGTTTCTTCTTGGGTATTTCAGGAGAAGAGATGGTCGTGCCACTCACAGCAGCCTTGTCGAAGGGTGGGAAATTTTTGGACATTGATTTGACGTTATTGACATCCAAGACCTTAGGTTTTGAAGGGAGAGGGAAAGGCGCAGGGGTAGGTTTGAAAACAACAGGTTTTTGAGTGACGGCTGCTACTTTGGCAGTTTTAGTGACTTTGGTCTGAACCTTCTCTACCACAGTTTTGGTAATTTTAGACTTTGCAGGTGCTGTATTGGCTTTCGCTTTGTCTTTGGTTGTTTGTGGTTTGGCCTGTGGTTTAGTTTTTCCTGCCTCAGTTTTCGTCGCAGTTGTCTCTGACTTCTTGGTTATTGTAACTTTGGTCACAGCTGCCTTTTCAGTCTTCACTGCTTTTGCACCATTGCCATTAGTTTTAGCTTCTCCGTTTGCTTTTTTCTCCACAGCTGCTTTTCCATTGCCATTGTTATTGACTTTACCATTGCTGCCAGCCTTAGCCTTACCATTAGCGTCTTTCCCATTCCCGTTGCTTTTGCCATTGCCATTACCATTACCATTGCCATTTACTTTAGCCTGACCATTATTTTTTTTCTCCACAATTGCCTTTCCATTGTCATTAGCCTTCTTTTTGTTGTCATTCTTTGGGGCCGGAGTTGCTTTTGGTTTGGGTGCTAGTTTAGAAGCCAAAGTAGGTTTTATCTTTGAAATCAATATCTGCGCTGCAGTTGGTTTGGTCTTTGCCGTTTTGACTGATGGAGTTGGCTTGGCTTTAGCTGGTTTAGCTGGAGCTGATTTTGCACCAGCAGAGGCTTTGGCTGGAGCATTTTTTGGCTTATCAGCTTTGCCGTTGTTCGCCTTGCCCTCCTATTTCATAAATATTGTGTTTATTTATTGTTTTAAAAGTGTCGGGTCAGCGTTCATGAAAAGGGAGGGAATGAGAAAGAGATAGAGATTGGAAGACATCAGGGATGGGTGGGATTGAAAGTAGTGGGGATGGACAGAAAAAGAGAGAGAGACAACACAATGAATTTAAGATCGCTGGCGCTTGAATGACTGACTGAGATTTCACTGGCATTACTGGATACAGTATAATGTTCAGTCAGATTTAATTGTCCATAGTAATATAATGAGTTTAGATTTAGTGAACTTCAATGGCACCTAAAGAAAGATAAATAATGTGATACTGTTTTCTCCAATAATGCCAATCTCCACATTAAAAAAGCAGCATGTTGTGCGCATGGGGATGTAACGCTGTGAGGCACTGGGGGGAAAGTATGCTCAAATAGCATCTGTTGATAAAACTGATGCATGGCTGGTACACTGTGCTGCTCAACTGCACAGAAAGAGAAAAATTAAAGGACAGGAAGTGAGATCATAGTCATATTACACCATTCATAACCCTGTTGCCAGCATGTATCGAATCATTAAAGAAAACTGTCTTAGACAAATGACATAAAAAATGTAATACTAATCAATGTGCAAGGAATGAATGGCGTAGACTACACAGTCAGATGTCAGATGACAAGCAGAAGCACAAACTGCAGAGAATAAAACAGGCATATTAACTGAAGACTTATCTACATGTTGACACATACTGAGCAAGTAGAAGTTATCTTTACTCGATACAGACATGACTGTCCACAGGGCAAGAAAAACAGCACTACAAATAAGTGAGTACAATGTTGGACAAAGTGAAAGTAAACCTAAGAAGTGAAGAGATGGATATGAATAAACACATAGACACAGACGCTCGTTGTACATAATAACAAATCAGAGTGACACAAGACACAAGAGAACTCACAAGTTTTGAAAACATGCAAACCAGATTTTAGGAAGAGTAATGCCATGCAACTGTGAAAGAATAAAAAGTGGTTTCCTTAAAAACCTCTGTGTATCTGAGCAATTCTGTTATCATCAAATCAATAAGTAAGTTATGATGACCTCATTGACGTGCACAATTCTAAATGATATTAGAATTTGGATATATACTGGAAATCCATTTGGTTAAATTACTATGAAGAATTTCTGAATTGTAGTAATTAACCAGAATATGGACTAATCGTAAAATGATACTAAAATAAGGTAAGGTATATTAGAGTTAAACTAGCTAATGTAAATATACAATAAATGATAAAATATCATGTTAGAATGTAAATATAAACTTACTAGATTTTCTAAATATAACATTTATTATAGATAACACATGGATGTATGAACACTTCCCTCACTGTTTAGTAAATCAGTGTTTCTACCTCTTTCTCTACGGCTGTTGGTTTAACACAGTGGGGCCATGATCTGTGCGTGATATAGTGTGTGCGTGTGTCATGTGTTGTGTATTTGTGTGTGTGCTGAGCCTCCAGTGCCCCTTTAAAATCCTCATACACACAATCATATACTGACCAACACAAACATTTTGACACTATACAGGTACAAATATATGACAGAGGACAGCATGTAGGTGACACAAGCAACATCAATATAGTGTTATAGGTGATGGGTGAGGTGAAACGAGGGGGCGTACGGAAAGACGTGGGACATCACACATGACGATGCAAAACAGGAGTGAACAGAAAGGAGAGGATGAATTCATTCAATTGAAAGAGATGGGTAAGTTTTACATTACACTTTCTGTACTCAAATGTGTCATCACATCTATTTCTTTTTGTAAAGTGTATACTTTTATAGGAATTTGAGATTATAAATATGAAAATATTTGTGACATCGATGTAAACAACAGCACTGATGTTTTTGTAATATTTGCATACAGGCTTCTGATGGTGTTCTTTCTTACATGCATTTGCATACTAAGTTCTGATTCGTCTTTTCTTTCATGTTACTAATCAGTTTTCTTAGTCATCATGTACAAACAGCTAAACAATTTTTAAGCATATTTTTCTGAGCTCTCTGTCTTGTTTTAAGTATAAACCTCATAAAATAGATTTATTTTGTTACAGGGAGGTTTAGATATAATGTAAAACAAGACAACTTGTTTTGCACTGTACCTGAAAGTTTAAGACTACTGATATTTCCTTTAGAAAATGCAAATCTAGTTTTTCTTCATAACCCATGCCATCTCTTTCTCCTCCTCTCTTTTCCGATTCACCCCATTTCCGCGCTCCCTCTTTACCTGTTCGGCGAGGGTCCCGGCTGTGAAGGAGGGAGGGATGGATTGGGAGGGAGGGACACTCGTAGTTCCTTCATAATAATAGGGGTATTCATAATCACCCCGCTCTTCATCAAAGTACTGAGAGACATGGGGGGAGAGAGAGGAGGAGTGAAGCCAGAGGAATGCAGGAGGGAGGGCACGTGAGTGACCGTAAGAGAATGTAGCAAATGACAAGAGTGAAAAAAGAAGACTTTAGGAAGAGAGAACAAATGAGAGAATAATATGGAGAGAGGAGAGAAAAATTATGGATGAGTAAAGTAAGATGTAGGAACTAGAAATGAGGGTCTTAGCAAAGGCAGG
This sequence comes from Gobiocypris rarus, assembly GCA_023029165.1. NCBI lineage: Eukaryota > Metazoa > Chordata > Actinopteri > Cypriniformes > Gobionidae > Gobiocypris > Gobiocypris rarus. Next base: position 31,415,279 of record CM040919.1, on the reverse strand, counting down.
ATGAAAGCATGATGGTTTATCATTTGTTCATCAGACTCATGGGTTTGAGTAACAATTACTGCAAAACACATAGAGAACATCAATGAACGAAAATCTGAAAAGCTGACATAAGAGAATACTGTAAGAAGAAATAAAGCTATTATATGCAGTTTCTGCATTTAGAGTGAAATGGATGTTATAAAACAGATGCGTTAGAATAAAGCACCTTTGATGACGTGGAAGAGCTGTGGATGTATGAAAATGCATTGTAGGGCAGGGATGTGGGTATCTGACTCAAACCGGGGCTTTATATATGGTACTGTGAAATATAATACTAATGTGCTTTGAAACATAAACATTCTGGATTTGTGTGCATAATTTTCAGAACAGCTAGCATTCTGATGTGAGATTTTGTGAGTAACATTTACAATATCATTTTTGGCCCATATTTAGCGAGAGTCCAATCCTTTGAACGGCAAGATGAATGACTTGAACATTTGGTTGCTTTTTTGAAAAAAAAACCATTTAGCATACATTTTGGTGGCTTATACAAATATGATGCATTTAGGAGAGGTGCATTAACATATTGTAAATTAACCATCAAACACTTGCTACTAGTAAAACTCTATCAATAGATCTCACATCAGGACGCTTTGCCCTATTTTAAAAATGTGCTGTGGTACTCACGTAGGTGTTTGGGTCCTGGGACTGGACTTTGGGCAGAGGGGAGTCACAGTCAGGGCTGTAGTGCTCACAGAAGTCAAAGGCGGCCTGAGGGTTGGATGCGATCAGCAGTTGCTGGATCTCACCCTGGAGAGAAGCAAAGAAAAAGAGGGGATGTCGGTTTGCTGCCTGGAACCTGGGGTCAAAATCAGGTCAACTGAGATAGTACGGTATTAAGTATGTGCAAGATTTATTTATTGTGAAATTGGCTGTATGGAATTAAAGGTGACCTATTCTGCTCTTTTTTGTTTCTGATGTCTACTTGAATAGTTATCTTGCTATCACCAGACAAAGCTCAATTTACGATTGTACATTAGTCTAGGGAGCCTGCTCTGTATTTTCTACTGCACAAGAGGTGTGATAAACAAGCATAATTCAAATGACTCTGTATGCAATTGGATAGTCCTTCAACCAATCAGACCACATGAGGCGTGATCAACGGGCAACGACCCTTGGTTTAAACCCGCCAATATGCCAGGTGGATAAGCCAGTCTGTGATTGGTTCCCGCAAAAATGTAACAGAAGCAGTAGAAATGAATGTACAGGTTTCCAGAGTGAGTTGCGGGCTGAGGGCGAGATCAAATCGCCAGCAGATCAGGCTGGGTTTATCCAGTCTACTAGAATAGGTTTTAATGCTTGAATGTTCAAGAAATGTTTTCACATCGTTTACATTATTGCAGCACCTCTCATTTCGGTCTGTCAGTAACACTTTGTTTAGTTCCTGTCTCTATGAAGCCCCTCCTTCTGAAAAGCACAGTGTGCTCTGATTGGTCGGCTGGATCAATATGACTTTGTTTTGGAAATGTCAGAACTGTTTCACATGTGATTCACTGAATATGTCATATAAGATTAACGTCAACATAAAATTATATTTGCAACCCCTTAATATTTAATGTGACATATTTTAGAAGAAAAATAAAAGAAAGAATACAGGAACTGCTTAGACTAGTCTATCAATTTTTAAGTCAGTTACACCAAAATTGGTCTAATTTTAATCCAAAAAGTAAGACAAAAGTAAGACATTGCATAGTGTTTATGTTTATGTAAGTGGCCTCAGTAATGCGCAATAAAATAGTAAATAAGGACAGAAATGATTTCATAGTGACTTTAAACAATTCTTTAGTTGCCTATAAATTCACCATAGATTGTAGTTCATTTCATGCATGAACTCCAAAAAATTGACTTAACTGTCATCTATCAATCACAAAGTATGTGTCTTTGCACTGGTGCACCAGACCTGGAAGACCTCCTCATCCAGGAGACGGGCTCCAAAGACAGTGATGCCCTTGGTGTCCAAAACTGGGTTGTTGCTACGCGGCAGAGCTTTGGTTATACGATTCTTGCAGTCAAGGATCAGAGTGATGTTCTTCTTCTGCACAGAAATGGCTATGCGGTGCCACCTATAGGATGAGATAAGATATTGAAGGTTTTAATGAGCATGAACTCAGCAGACAGTCACAAAGGAGTTCCTGTATATAGTTTGTGGCAGAAATATAGACTGTAAGGAACCTTTGTCCCTGTTTAAAAAATGTATTAGTCTAAAAAGTGATATTTACTATTCAACCAACATTTACACATCACATTGCTTGAAAATAACAGCAACACAAATAACTATAAGATATCTGAAACTGTTATAGACACAGATGGGTTGATGGGGCTCAGCAGGGGTTGGTTACTGACTTGCCGTCAGCCAGGTTGACCCCTTTGAACAGTGGGTAGTCCTCTGGGGCAGGTTTGCGATTCTGGTCCTCATACAGGAAGATGGGTGAGCGTCCCAGCTCTAGACCGAGCTGCTGTACACCCTGCTCGTTGTAGATGGACAGCAGGAAGGCCTGAAGACCAGCCTTGGCCTTTACCAGAGTCATAATGGAGAAGTTCTCTGGGAAACGTCCTACAGGAAAGACATTTTTTTTTTGAAAGTCTGATACACAGAGATTTGAGACAATGAAGTAGCTTATTTCAAGCACCGATTTATTTGCAGTCTGGGGGAAACCTATGATTCATGACTCAACTTGCATAAATTGTACTCATTTCATTGACACTAACATTCAGCTTTAGTGTTAACCATGCAACCATCTCATTAGCTACTGAAAAGCTCTCATCCTGCTTTAGAGGAGTAATTGCATGTTAGCAACCCAAATGATTTTCTCCCAGACCAAATAAAAACTTTTGAAACCAGTCTGAGACTAAATCTGTCACAAAACAATAAAAATAATGAATTACAAGCCAAATACCAAGCTGAAAAATAATTTCCCGTATTATATAACATAAATATAATATACTTTCCAAATAATCAACATGTAAAATTCCTAATTATATATACAACCGCCTAAACGATGCAGTCATCAGTTTTCACAAGTCTCCGCTCTTCTTTCAAACCTTTCAATTATGAGCCATCTTTTCATTAAATCATACCCTTGTCTTTTTTGAATTCTTTCATATTCCAGACACATACTGAAATACCCCTTTCAGATTCATATCACCGTAAGATCCTGTTGTTGTTTGTATAGATAAAACAATTGTGTGTCTATGAACCCAATATAATATCAGGTTTGGTTTATATGATTAAATGTTCTGAGATATTAATTTTTTTTACCTGAGAATAGTTGTTTGGTGGGGGCAGAGATCTGGGCTTTCTTATTGATGCGGTAGGCATGATCAGGAGTGCCGGCCCGGCGGGAGGTACAGAAACCCGGAACCTTCTGCACACCTTCAGGGAGGGAAGGCAACTGCAGCACCCGCAAAACATCTATTGGATCTGCATGCAGGAGGGAAAGAGTTTTTAGATTCAAAGAGAATACCAACAGCATACATTCTTTTAGTCTGAGCGTTGCATAATAATAATAATACCTTATTTTTAGACATGTTAAATGCGCTTGTTTCTGCACCATTTTATACAGCTCAAAATATTGCCCATAATGTATTTGGAAAGTGGTGTTCAAAACAGATGTTTTATCCTTCCAAAGGCCCCACACAGACAGGTTTTAAAATTTGATGTCTGTTTCCATCTTTCTATTGCTCTTGGCAGCTCTGCTGCTCTTCATTTGAATCCTGATACCATCTGCTCAAACCACAATGTGTACTTCATTATTAACTGTCTAAAACTGTGTTAAACTCTCTAACAAGACTTAATGCATTTGCAATACGTATTTGAGGTTAAGCGTGTTTGGCTCTGTCTCCATAAACTCTTTCTAGCTCTTGACAAATCCTTTATTTCCTTTCATTTTAGTGCTGGAACTTTCCTCTGAGGCTGTGCCAGTATTTTTGGTCCCTATAACCACACTGACCAAAATATGGTCTGTGTAGTTACCACAATGGGTAGTTAAGTCACTTTGTATTTAGCGACTAGCATATTCATGTTACAGACCAAACGTCTACTTATTTAAACCAATTACAATTAAAATGTGTGTACACAGTTAGCCAGATATTCATAAGAGGGGAATAGAGATAATTAGTTTACATAATTCAATAAAATACTGTGGAAACAGCCTGAAAGAGGTTCAAGAGTGCAGGAATACCCTGTGGGACTAACTAAAATGCAATGCTTCCTTGATTCTCAAAAGGTGAACCTATTCAAATGCTGGGAGAAAGAGATGAACAAGAAGGAGAAAGTCTCTGGTCACTGTATCGGTTTCCAGAAGAGACAACATACACAATGTATGCTACTGTTTGAGAGCTGAAGCTATATGTCCACTGGGCCTTCTTGGCTAAATCGGATGAAATAAGGAGGGAGAAGCCCAAAAGACATTTCCCAAATACAGCTAAATTTGGAATAAAGGCAAGCATTTATAAAATAAGATATAAAAGAGAATAAAAATCATATGTATCGTAGGTCCAAAATAATAATTTGGATATATACTGAAAATTATATATTACACTCTTTAAAATTAAGTTTCCAAAAGAGGGCAATGTCATAAAGAACAATTTGTTTTAAACATTTTAATAATCTAAAGAATACATGGAATTTAAAAGTTCTTAATGGAACTATTGATGCCAATAAAGAACCATTATTATAAGAGTGTATATTAAATTCAATGATGTGAGTATATTACACACAAGTTAATAAAAAACAGAGAACAAAATGTGCACTCTCTATTGATTCTGACTCTCATGAAGTCATGGATTTTTAAACTGACACTAGGTGGAATGAGTGGCCAAATCATCTCAAAATAGCCAAATATCAGCTGAATAATAAACCTTAATCGGCCTATCACCACTACTAAACCATGTATTTATTACAAAGACATTCTATTGCATCTACCAAATCCCAGCACTGCATAGAGATATAAGTATACACACAGAAGAGCTTAGGTAGAAGTGTGTTTTGTACACTGTAAACATGTCCTTGAATGTCTGAAACCAAGAGTCACTGGATGCTCACACAAAGCGTCCACACAAACAAACACTGCATGCTCACACAGACTGCAAACACACAAGTAGACAATGGCTTTCAATGAACAAGACCTAGTACAAACATTCCAAAGAGTAAGTCAGTGCCAGTCAAGGTGACCCAAACATTTCCATCAGAGCTCAGAGAACATTTAGAAGATCCGACAACTGGATGCTCCTCCTCTTTTTTATGGCCCTGTCTTATGGCTCTCCCTGTGAGCTTCAAATAACTCTGCTAAATACCAGCAGGACACACCACCTGACACCTTGACCTTTCAACTCTCACCTTTACTGTCTCACAAAGATGTCCTTGTTTTGAGCGAGATGGACAATTTGAAGCTGCACAGAATGATGATGGAGAAAAGGTTCAACATTTCTGAAAGGTTCAAGGAGGAGAATGTATCAAACAACTGCAACAACTGTGACAACAAACCACAAAGAGATTCGACTTCAAAAGATGCAAAAGACACGAAGATAAATCCATCATGCCGTCTGGATCTGTCTCGTTCTCTCTTCCCGCCAACCGCAATAGTTAGGCGTGCATGTACAGGCCTGTCTGGAGGTTATAATTTAGATCATGGCTCTCTATATTTATGATTTATTTATAATACACAGACATCTATGCCATCATACCAACTCCTGGCATAATATGGGGTTATAGAGACATATATATCAAACAAGCATTTAATGTTCACAGATTGCCAAGTGTGTTAGTTTGGTTGATTTTTCTTGATCTTGATGAAAGTAAAAAAAAGCCTGACACAAGTGCATTACCCTGACTACTGACGCTTTACTTGTCTAGAACTGAAATAAAAGGTTTTTACTGATAAACAAAAACATATGAGATTTTTAAGATAAGCTGCAGGCCAGTTCCTTTGTGCTGTCTATATAATGTGTCTGTTTACCTGTAGTGCAGAAAGCCATTCAATTCAGTTTAATGCATGTATAAATGCATGTGGCCATATTTTCAAACGATTCATTGCTATTTCATTTGATAAATATTCTTCATATTCTCCTGCCTTAGATATGAGGGCCCATTGAAAGTTGACTAAGAATTACAATAGAGCATGCACTCCCTTAAAGGGCTTATAATACATTATAATACTATGGTTTCCTATATATATATATCTAGTGCCACTAGTCTGTGTGGTTCAGTATGAGTCAGTGTGGGTATACAGAGTGCCTCTGCTTGGCACTGCCAGGACGGATTAACTGACCACATGGACACTATATTAAACATCATGTAAACTAAAAAAGATTGAGCGTTTATACAGACTCCCCCACAGCTACTGTATACACCCTTCACTGTAAACCAAAGCGTATACTACCCAGAGAAAAATTAATAAACTTTACTAGGAAATATCCTACAAATTACTCAGACTAAGGTTAAGGTTAGCAATGTTTTGCACACATTTTGAATCAGTCAAAAAAAAAAAAGTGTGGTTATTGACAATGAATCACCTTTATGATCTGTTGTGAACTTGTGATCCTGAAAAAGTGTGAAAAGAGACTTTCATCAACTTCAAACTGTAAAAATACAAACATACATCAAGAGCTACAACCGTGAGACATATAGAAAGCTTTAATAAAAAAGCCAGACTAAAGAATGAGGGTGCTTATTATGTGCTCAGTGAATCTTTTAGATGTGGTGCTATTCAGTTAAAAAGCTTGAGCATGTGTTGGGCCCTCTTGTGGTGAGTCGTCTGCATTCCAAAAAACAATTTTAGACTAACCTTGAAATACAGACATTTTGTGAGATGCTGCAACAATCCCGGTAAAGTCATTTTCATTGGATGTTTCCATTCCAAAATAACTATATGCATAATATAATGAGACATGTCTGGAAAGGAGATCCAGTGATCTATTTAATGTATTAATGGGTCAAATCATTTGGCCAACTTTCTATGACTTTCTATGAGCGAAAAATAGAACCCTTGTGTGGACAGAATCTTGAAGACATGATGACTAACTATCTCTCTATAGTTAGTGGGAAACATCCCACAAAGCTGCGCTTCTTCAACCAGAGGAATTGTTTTGTTGTCAACAGAGCCATTTGTGGAAGTATGAGGTTTTTGAGGCCCTGTCGTGGTTAAAGTGTGGAAAGGTTTTTACAGCTGAAAATTGTATGACTAGGGTTAGTTTTGTTTGTCAGTTATGGGAGTCTGATCACCTAGAAAACGAATAGCGCAGCTCACCACAACTATTTTGAGGTATCATTCACGTAACAATAAAGCACAAGTTATACGTTTAATACCAAGTATGCACAATGGCCATATTGTGCCCTTTCCATGCATAAATAACAACTTCATAAGGGACCTGAAGAGGACATCATAAACTTTGGCCTTCATATTCCACATTTAGTTCAAGACAAAGGTAAGTTAGTGAGGGGAAAGTTTAGGAATTAAAATAACACACAATGACATGCTGCTTTAATTTCACGAAACTGTCAGGAATGACGGACACACCCGTGAGGACAGTCTTTTCTCACGTGCTACGAATATACACGCGAATATTCCGGGCATTTCCTTCACACACAGTGGCTCCATTCAGTCCTCAGCACTGCCTTTGGTTGAGGGTGTTTTGGTTAACAGAAGTGAGACAGACTGTTCTTTGAGAGTACTGCCTTTGAAATGAGGTTGAAGGAACATCCATGTTAAGAAAATATTCCCCACCTAAAAATCACAGCGCTCTCAAAAGTCTGTCTGCTGCCCAAAATTCAACAGTATGGAACAATGTTGAGCGCTTGAGGGCATGAGCAGAAATAAATGGACTTGGACAATGGTGGCTTTGGGTTTCCATAATATTTTGGGGCTCACTATTTTTAGCAACATAACATGGTTTCTTACTGGTAATTAAAAAAAGAAGAAGATGTTTTATCAAACAGAAACAGCAGGCTGAGGTATATTCACAGTGCAACTTCCACTGGCCTAAAACTGGCACACTGTGGAAAATTCTTCAGGTGTAACAGATGTGTGCGTTTACACAAATATCACTGAGCTCACACACACGGAGACACTAACTCATTCACTACACCTCTCTGAACCACAGGGCAGAATAATAACCTACTCATGCGAGGGACAAATATTCAGACTTCCTTCAAATACACAAGGGAAGGAACGGGGAAAAAACCCGCGATCAAATCAGCAATCTGGAATTACATCCATGCCTGAGGGACGTTAGGTGCACCGCGCGCCACTGTCTAATACTTTGTTATTAATTGTTTTTGTTTAACATTAAGTTCAAATTTTGACATTAATTTCAGGTATGAAAATACATTATATCGGTTATGTCTACTGCTACTTACTGTACAAGAAACATTGGAAAAACAGCAGGACCTCGAGCGCCACTCACCCAGTAGCGGTGGACACTAGAAGCGTTTTTCGTTTTTGTTTCCAGCTGTGCAGTAGCTCAAGTCTGGTCGGCTGGTATAAAATAATATAAATATCTAAATAACTACATAAAAAATGGGATCTTTTTTTGTAATAATTTTTAAACACCTCTTTTTTTTAATTATTATGTTCAAAAAGGTTTATGAAGAAGAAGAGCAACAATCTTATTAATAAAAATAACTTTAGTCTACACAGAGGAACAGGTGTCAAATAGTAGCCTACGTAAGGAAAAATGTCTAACAAACTCGACAGCATGAGCAGGAGACAATCGCAAAAGTCTTGGAACAACTTAATTTTTGATACAAATTGAAAAATTGATTTGAGAAATTATTTTAAAGAGACATTGAGGAGAAAATATACCAGCACCAGATGAGTGGTCATTTATAAAGGGCTGCTATAGGCTCATTATTCAGAAATATTTGATACATGAAATACTTTGAATGCAAAAAGGCATCACAAAGAATTAGCCCAATAAAATTAATTTACAAAAAAATAAAAAAATGTAAATAATAATGTAAACTATATTATTTTAAATACATGGGAAGCTAAGATTAGGCTATACGATGTATGTTCATTGTTTGCACAAACAACAGCAAACGACGCCTCAAGGTGCTGCGCGCTGAGATGAAGCTCGAAGCAGGATGTGAAACCCTGTCAGTGAAAGCACCGTCCTATCCTATGCCCCCGCCCGGGATGCCACACTACATATGTGCCAACGAGGCCTGGAGCTCAACTCATGGGCCTATATTTGTGTGTGTAGACTATATTCCAGTTCTTAACAAATTCTGACAAGATAAACGAATGTTACCTGAAGAGACACGAACCAACGTATAGCCAATGTGAGCTCACCAAAAGAAAGTGAACAACATCCAACAAGATATCTATCAACAAAATTAAGAGTACAACATAACTAAGAACTGAAATCACTTGTGATATAGCCTACTAAAAGATACGTTAGAAAAACGTATACGCATTTTCTTGGAAACAGCAGTCACCTGTAATCTCACCGTTTAGCCAAGGGAGTGCGTGAAAGCGCGTCAACACCATAAGTTGAGGTATAATGACCGTACATAAATCATGTCAAATCCCACAAACACCCCAAAAAAGCAAAATGCTCACCTGCTTGTGCCAAAGTAAGGCACAGAAGTAGCACGAACGAGGTCTCCATGCACCACGGCCTCCGCTTCTTCCGAATATCCATAGTTCCCAAGTTTTTTAGCGGTTTGGTTAGACTACAAGGCAGGACAATTTCAAAAATTAGCTTTTTCGCTCTTTCTCTCACAGTAACTGGCTTCTAGGGAGCCTTTAAGGAACTTGGTGCGCCTTGAGAGACGCACACCCACCTTGTTCTTCAATAAGTTATCTGTGTTATGTACAAAACTTAAATACAAAGAAGGGAACGGGTAATAAATATGCAGTTTTACAGCTTGAAATCCCTAATGCTAGAGCCCCATTGAGTCTGGGTGAACAGAAAAGCGGAGAGAGCAGAGAGAGACTTCAAATCACTCTCTCTCAATCTCTCTCTTTCTCTCTCCCTCTTCTTACTTTCTCCCACGAAATGCGAGGGAGCGTGTGTGTGTGTGTGTGTGGAGAGAGAGAGAGAGTGAATGAGAGGGTAGAAAGAGGGAGGGAGATTCATGCATACGGGCTTCTGCGGCTTTCTACACGTTCGTGTGTCGACAGACGTGCATTTCAAGAAATCATCAAGGATATATATGGCCCAATTCATCAAATGAGCTGTTTTATGTTGACGTGCCAGCGATTGGCATGTAGATCAGTCAGTTGATTCCTCTCTATTTATTTCTGTTAGACAGCAGAACCATGTAGGACCGATGGGTCCGTAGGCATGAAGAATTTCGGCAGCCAATCAGATTCTTATCCGCTCGTGACGTCATGCACCCTCTTTCCTGTCCATTCCATGCCCTCGGTCCGAATCAGTTAGTCAAATGGTACGAAACGAAATGCAAGCTTAGCCCTGTCAGCAAAACTTCATTTCAGTTAGTCATAGTCGACAATTATTGAAGAAATATTTATGTTCACTTGTTCTGTCAGTAATTTATGGCACGCAATTTGGTTCTCGCGCAACGTAGGCTACTTTGTCTCAAAGACACTGGAACAAAAAACATTTTTGTAATACATGTTACTTGTTACTTTGTTTTGCTGACAAACCATCCCATTCTTCTTTTTATTTATTCACAATTTAGCACATATTACACACAAAGGCCTACTCCAAAACACAACCACACAATATCACACAAAAACAGCAGGGACAGTACAGCTAAATACATCCACAGGACAATAAAGAGGGGAAAAGAGAGAAAGAAAAAAACCCATCCCACTCTGATTAGTTGTTTTATTCAAATTCATTCCACTTTTTCACAGCCTCAGTGTTAAAAGTGGCTCAATTTACAATAATTTATAGCTATAGTATAGTTTTTGCTTTAAGTAGTTGATAAAAGTATGCCTATATACAGTAGTCTAAGTAACACATAAGATAATCCTTTGACATGAGTCAGAAAGCAATGAGTGTAATCATGCGCACCCTCTCATTTTGCTATTTGAGCTCTGATACGCCAAAGAAACTAGTTCAAGTTGATGTCTTTCCTTTCGCTTTCTCTCTCACTGCCTCCTACAGATGCAGTTCTTCAAAGTAAGGGATATAAAAGGAAAACCAGGCATTTATTTAGGTTACGCCTGTGCTCTGTGTGTCCAAGGATCTTTATAAGCGTCTTTGCTTTTGAAGAAACAACCCTTATGAGTACGAGTTTCTTAAATGTATAGAAAAAAAGTTCCACAAGTGCATAAAAAAATAAATAGTTTAAATGGTTGCCATTGATTGGTAATAAAATGCCATACTGTCTAGCAACACTATTAGGAGCTGACGAAAGCTTTTTACCTGCAGGGATATTCTAATTTGCAGTGATTCAAATCAGTGCTTCTTATGTCCTGTGGCCCATAGGGGAGACAATCCATAAACAATCATGGCATGTGTTTTTGTAAGGCCTCTGGCTGGTGCACTCTAGCGTTTCTATAATAAAACAGTATAATCATACGCTTTAAATCTGTGGTGTTCCCATTGACACAGAGAGGCCAGAGGACAATGTGAGAAAGAATAAGGGTATTTTTAAAAATGTGAGAAAAGATCATGGAAAATGAGGATGTGGGTGGGAAGAGGGAATAAGGTGTACTATACTATATTACAACTGAAGATAAAATGTTATAAAATATTTGAATGTGTCTTGCTCAAATTTGTCCAAAAAACAACAATTAAAAAAATAAACTATACAAAATAAAGACATATTAAATATAAAATTATATTATATATATATATATATATATATATATATATATATATATATATATATATATATATATATATATATATATATATATATATACTCTATATTGCCAAAAGTATTGGGACATTCCTCCAAATCATTGAATTCAGTTGTTCCAATCACTTGGCCATGGCCACATGTATATACAATCAAGCACCTAGGCATGCAGACGCTTCTACAAACATTTGTGAAAGAATGGGTCGCTCTCAGGAGCTCAGAGAATTCAAGCGCGGACAGGTTGCCACCTATGTAATAAATCCATTCATGAAATTTCCTCACTACTAAATATTCTACGGTCAACTGTTTGTGGTATTATAACAAAGTGGAAGCAATTGGGAAAAAACAGAAAAACAGACCACATAAAATCACAGAGCGGGGTCGGCGCACAGTGCACAGAACTCGCCAACTTTCCGCAGAGTCAATAGCTACAGACCTACATACTTAGCGTGGCCTTCAGATTAGCTCAAGAACAGTGTGTAGAGCGATTCATGAAATGGGTGTCCATGGCCGAGCAGCTGCATCCAAGCCTTACATCACCAAGTGTAATCCAAAGCGTCGGATGCAGTGGTGTAAAGCACGCCGCCACTGGACTCTAGAGCAGTGGAGACATGTTCTCTGGAGTGACTAATCAAGCTTCTCTGTCTGGCAATCCGATGGATGAGTCTGAGTTTGGCTGTTGCTAGGAGAACAGTACTTGCCTGGCTGCATTGTGCCAAGTGTAAAGTTTGGAGTAGGGGGGATTATGGTGTGGGGTTGTTTTTCAGAGATTGGGCTTGGCCCCTTAGTTCCAGTGAAAGGAACTCTTAATGCTTCAGCATACAGTACTTGAATTCTCTGACATTTTGGACAATTTCGTGTTCCCAACTTTGTAGGAACAGTTTGGGGATGGCCCGTTCCTGTTCCAACATGACTGTACACCAGCGCACAGAGCAAGGTGTATAAAGACGTGAATGAGCGAGTTTGGTGTGGAGGAACTTGACTGGCCTGCACAGAGTCCTGACCTCAAACCGATAGAACACCTTTGGGATGAATTAGAGCGGAGACTGCGAGCCAGGCCTTCTCGTCCAACACCAGTTGAACCTGACCTTACAAATGCGCTTCAAGAAAAAGTTGGAAAGCCTTCCCAGAAGAGTTGAAGCTGTCATAGCTGCAAAGGGTGGGCAAACTGCATATTAAACCTTATATGGATAAAGAATGGGATGTCATTAAAGTTCATGTGCATGTAAAGACAGGTGTCCCAAATTTTATATATGTGTGGGTTAGGGTTAGGGTTAGTATATTTACACAGTTTATATACACACACATATATATATATATATATATATATATATATATATATATATATATATATATATATATATATATATATATATATATATATATATATATATATATATAATACATAACAAATATATACACAAATTATCTAAACACAAACTTATATGTTAGATGTGATTAATTGATTTTGACAAAACAATACAAGTTTATTAGTAAACCAGCACAAATCTTGTGGCGGGTTATATAGCAAATAAGAGCACTTTACAAAGGGTTGTGTGCAGATTAATCTTCTAAATGATTGTTGTTGTTTTGTTTTTTCAAATTAGCACAGATGCAAAGTCTAACTGCTTTGCTGGGTAGGATAAAAATGAGCAGTTTGTTGTTCATAATTACAGTTTAATCATGAACAGCATTTAAAAAAAGGAAATCTCTAAACTGACACAAACAACTAAATGCAACTAAAACAACTAAATGTGAGTCACTAAATGCATTACCGCCCACTTGGTCTGTCTGAAACCATGGCTCAGCAAATGAGCATTGAGAAGTTGATGTACAGGTGAACACAGACCTTGAGAAGATATAAAAATACAGCTGGGGTTGAAATGGCCTGAGACCAGTTTACATCCAGAAAAACACTGAAGCGCAACTTCAACTCAAACACTGCAAAGTACCTTGAGAACATTCACATAAATAGACGACTGACATAATGTCTTGGCTTGTGTACAAACCATGTACAAGGCAAAACCAATAAAACTTATTATTAGAACGAAACAGGTAAAAAGCCACTCAGACTTTGACAGAGAACTCCTCAAGACAGATGTTTCCCACCTTGAGTGAATTCAGATGTTCAGATTAATACAGCCTACTAATTTGTCCACAGTAATTTCAGGGTATAACGATAGGCCACTAGCCATGCGGTTGTGTAGGTTTTGGTTGGCCACCCATGCTAACAGATTTTATGACAACATCTTGAGCGAGCAAATTAAATTCGCTGCGTGTGTGAGAAAATGAATTATCTGCCGATAGGGCTACGTGCCGGGCACGAACCAGTTCAATGGGGGCACACGAAAGCAAAGCTCAAGTTTTCCTTGGAGACAGACACGGCAAGTGCTTGCGGACAGCCTGGTTATTTCCAAAATGGGGACCTTGTAATTACAATAAAGCGACCAGATTATATTGCAGACTTCCTTAAAAAGTCTGTATTTTACTGGGCAGGGCTGCAAACCACGCACACACACCCTAGCCCACTACAACACACCAAAATAGATCGGAGAAGGGGGAGGAAATAGATTGGCATGTGTATATTTGTGTGTGTGTGTGTTTGCGAGGAAATGGATTGGGTTGGTACAGGGTTACAGCAGGAGCATTGAGAATAATTGACTATGTATGTACCTCTGTATTACGCTGCACAGAGCTCCCAGTAAGTAGAGACCCAGATATAAGGGCACAAAATGAGAGAGCTAGAGAGAATGGATCAGTGATTTTGGATACCGGCCTCATGTACGCCCAGATCAGGCTGTGAAATGGGAAGGGTGAGATTGAAGGTCAGCTAGAAGGTTTCAGACAAAAATAAAGCAAATGTTTGCTAGCTTAATGGTTGCTGTGCCAGCTTGTATACGAGAGCTGCACATGGTTATCAAACCATCGGTTATGCTAGTAAGAGTTTAAAGCTTCAATTAATAAATTGTTTGTTTGTTCGGTGAACAGATTGTTGTAGGACACTCTTAAAAATAAAGGTTCTTTGGCAGTGCATATGGTTCCATGAAGAACTGTTAATATCCAAAGAACCCTTCCATTGAACAAAAGGTTCTTTATAGCATAGAAAGGTTCTTTAGACTATAAAATGGTTAGAAAAAAAAATGGTTCTTTAAAGAACCTTTCACAAAACGGTTCTTCAGGGAACCAAAAATGGTTCTTCTATATGGCATAGCCGTGAAAACCCCTTTTTGGTTCTTCTTGCACCTTTATTTTTAAGAGTGTATGTACGAACATGTGAACACTCACATAAGCTCTCGGTTTGACAATTTTTTTCTGATTTTCCAAATGTGGCTGCCTGGAAACGCCTTAGATCATTTAGCGCAATTATGCATCATTACCCAAATTTTCTTAAACTTCTTCAATCGTCTTAGTAATAACGGCTACTTATAAAAGGTACTTATAGATTGAGAGCTCGTGTAATGGAAATTTCAGAGATTAAATTCTATACTTTCTCCTAAAAAAGCAATCATATTAAATGGAATGCAAAAGGAGACTTTACCTAACTTTGTTCACCTCAGATTTTCAGACCCATCTCCTTTAGAAGTTCTTAAACTGTGCTTAGATTTGCCAAAATACTAATATTGCAACCAAAAGTCAGAGATCTCATGGCCAAATAATATGAACTACGATATAAACATTTGTTTAATAGCATTAAATTCTTACGTACATTTACATTACATTTAGTCATTTAGCAGACGCTTTTATCCAAAGCGACTTACAAATGAGAGTAATAGAAGCAACCAACACTAGTCAAGGGCAACAATATGCAAGCGCTGTAACAAGTCTCACGAAACACAAAACACAGGACAGTTTTTTTTTTTTTTTTTTTTTTTTTTTTTTTTTTTTTTTTATAAGTGCTATTCTTTATTGGTCAAGTGCTGCTGGAAAAGACGTATTCAACATTGGTCTATTTTTTGCGTCTTTGCCTCTTTTTTGAGACAAAGTTGAAACCTCACTGAAATATAAATGATACACATAAAAATATATTTTTGTTAGAGCTGTCATGACAGCCATTCATACATTTGAATATATATCTGCCATAAAGGAAATGTATAATAGCTTTTTGACCAGTGTCATAACTACATTTATCCAAGACAGGTGAAACAAACAAGTGTGGGAGAAAGACAGAGAAGAGAAAGACTGAAAATGACTCGGAAAAAGATGATGTGGAAAGAGAGAGAACAGGTACTTAACTATTTGAGAAGTCACGGAAAACTGCACGAAGGGAAAAAAATCATTGGAATGAATAGGGATGGTGAGGGGGGTCCGATGGCATGCAGCAGGATAGAGGGAATGAATGAGGCCTATTGATGGAGAGAGAGAGAGAGGGATCAAACAGTATTTACCCAGAGAGAGAGAGAGAGAGAGAGTGCGACCAAGTGAGCGAGCAAAAGAGAGAGGTGGAATTGAGGGAGTCATGAGCAGAAGGGAGGAGGTCGAATCATATGACCCACTGACTGAAGTGGAAATTTGGGGACATACTGATGAGTCAAGGGAGGGGACGGTGATGGAGAGGACAGAGAGAGAGAAAGAGAGGATGTCATGAAAATTTCCTGGATGAAAACATTTGAAACATGGCAGTAAAAGAAGAACATCCACTGTCTTGTATCTATAGTATACAAAGTAAACAATTAACATAATACATTAATAATGCAAATAACAAATGCTACCTGTGCTACCTGATATTGTTAAGTCAACTTATATTGTTAATCCTGGAACAATGTTCCCACCGAAAATTTAATCCTAACCATTTCCCTACCCCTAAACCTAACCCTTATAAAGGGGCGATGAATAACGCTGATATAGAAGCACCTAGCCCTGGTTATAAGCCTAAACTTGACATACGCTTGTCCCTCAAATCTGATCGGTTGATTGGAAAGTTGTTCCTTAAGATGTTGATCCAGGAACCTGTTCTCTCTCTCAATAACCATTTCAGTCACATCCGACTCTTGATGATTCTATAGCCATATGCGAGATTCCAACCATGAATTTTCTTGGCAATGATTTTTCCGGGGTTGGTTGCCAGGTCTTTCCCTAACCCTCCCCATTAGATGGCCCGGGACTCGCATTCACACATACGGACAATTTTAGCATCTCTAATTCAGCTATACTCCATGTTTTCTGGATTGTGGGGGAAACTGGAGTACCTGGAGGAAACCTACGCAGACAAGGAGAACATGCAAACTCCACAAAGAATGGCTCAGCCGGGACTCGATCCAGGGACCTTCCTGCTGTGACAATGCTACCCACTGACCCACTGCTGCTCAGGAACATGTTGCACATGGTGAAATCAGGTTCTGGTGAATCTGCAGACATTTACTACCTTTCCTGCACTGATTTTGGAGAAAATCTGTGGAATAGATTTTAAATAATCATATAAGATTATTAAAGGGATAGTTCAGCCAAAAATGAAATTTCTGTTATTAATTACTCACCCTAATGTCGTTCCAAACCCATAAGACCTTTGTTCATCTTTGGAACACATCAAGATATTTTTGATGAAATAATGACACAACCATCACTTTCAAGGCCCAGAAAGGTAGTAAAGAGATCATTAAAATAGTCCATGACTACAGTGGTTCAACCTTAATGTTATGAAGTGAGAAACGACTTTATTCAACATTATCTTCTCTCCATTTTACTCTCGTACACAATCATGATCATTCAAATTCTGCAGGAATCAGTGAAGATTCTGGAGTTCTGTGGGTGCAGATTCCGTGTGGGCTTATGGGGTTCCGTTGTGGCTAGAATGCTACCTTAGGTAGATGTCGATTAAGGCTGTAGACAGAAAGACATCTGGCAGGCTTTTGGAAGAATTTACATGTCATTTAGCAGCACGTTTTTACAAAAAACAACAAGCAATTTCCAGAACACTAATTGCAGGAAAAACCCTCCCGATCAACCTCGGGCTGTAAGCTTGAGTCAAGCACACAATGATGAATGTGATGATCTAGAAGCATGAACTAGCTAGTAGCAAGCTGCGCGACCATTAAACAAAACTTCACAAAAGCAATGGACACTACCATTCAAAAGTTTGGGGTCAGTGCATTTTTTTTCAGCAAGGATGCATTAAATTGACCAAAAGTTACAGTAAAGACAAATAATCCTGAACAAATATGTATTGCGGTTTCCACAAAAACAACCAATTTCAACATTGATAATACTAATATGAAATGTTTCTTGAGCACCAAATCAGCATCTTAGAATGATTTCTGAAGGATAATGTGATACTGAAGACTGGAGTAATGATGCTGAAAATCCAGCTTTGCATCACAGGAATGAATTACATTCTAAAATATATTACTGTATAGCTATTTTACAGTGTAATAATATTTCACAATATTACCGTTTTCACTTTATTCTAGATCAAAAATCCAGCCTTGGTTTGTATAAACTTTACAAACCCTTACATGTTTAAAGGTTGCATTTATACTTGGTAACTGATTAGGTTATAGGACCCTCAGGGCATCAGTCATTCTCAATGTCTCTGTATCTGCAGAGCTGTAAGAGACAAACGCCTTAGCGTTACAGCTTGTGTGAAACAACAGGTCTGTTTGTAGAGTCAGAGCTAGATAACACATCAGCTTGAGGTGTCTGCAGCACAGACTATCTGCACACACTGTACCGCAATAATGCACCTTTGTAGCTGAACTAAAGCTAAAGGTGAGGAGAAGAGCTCCACAATGGGACCGGTCAATGAGACACACACTCCAGGGGGAGGATGAGGAGGAAAGGGAATGTACCACTTGGGTGTTGAGGAAGGGGGTGGGGTGGCCAGGGTAAAGCACAGAGAACAGAGGGGTCTTTTGTGAGACACAGCGAGCGGTAGGTACAGTAGAAGCCTGATGGGAGTGAAGAGAGAAGGAGAGATTGAGAGGTACGGAGAGATGTGACTGTGGCCTTTACAAGACAACCAAAGTGATTCCTAATTTAGATATTTGATCCTATAATATGAACAAACCAAAACAAATCTATCTATCTATCTGGTTTGTTCAGTGTGCACTAAATATGCCATCACATTTTGTTAATGTACAAGAGTTATTAGGTATATATGGTCACGTTTTGCCTTTAGATAAGTCTCATGGTCTTAGATGATTTAATATGTAGTTCAAAAGTTTCAATGTTTAAAAGTAGTCTTTAATTTAAGTTTGTTTCCTCCATGGATTAAAACAAAGGGTAATTGCAACTTTTTTCTCAGAACTGTGAGATAAAATCTTGGTCCAATTCTCACTATTGACTAGTTGCTTATTAGCATGCATATTACTGGGATATTGGTTGTTTATAAGTACTTATAACGCACATTAGCTGTATCCCAATTCAAAGGTTTCATCAATCGAAGGCCGCAAAGGTCGGACCGAGGTTTGTTAAATGGGACGGTCTAGCCTACTCTGAAAACAAAACAGGGTTCACAAACTGTCTAAATATGTTCCCCATGATCTATTTTTGTATATAATAAACAGTATAAACTATATATAATCGCATCGTAGTAAAATATGCAATTTTTCTCAAAACAAATCCTGCTGTCACTGTCACGCAATTAATTCTGGGGTAGGCAAGGCTGCAAAGGATCCATCGGATGTATCCTTCATTTTCACGGGAAACAAGGGCACATTTGGAGGCCACATTTAAAAGGAGCCTCCGAATTGGGACAGCCTTCATCGTGCTAAGGTGACACAGCTAATGAGACCAAAAACCATATTCTACATCCCTTAATCCTACCAAATACCTAAATTTAACAACTTACTAAGCACTAAGGCAAAAGTAATAGTTAATAGTGAGAATTTGACCCTAATTTAAAGTGACCAAACTCAGAATTGCAATCAAAAGTTTGATGCTTGATGATGCCGAGTTTGAGCATGGATTCATGGGAGATGTAGTCTTCACCTCACAGTCGGTGGAAAAGAACCGGGACAGGTTTCAGGCAGAAATCATGTTCATGGATGAGATTATTAATGTAACTGTAGTATGAAGCAGAGCAGGGTTGAGTGTTATGGGAGAAGAACGAGGTTGCTGAAGCGATTGTTAATGAGTAACGAGCGCGACACACGGCTCGAGAGCAGCTAGACGTTTATTATGCAGCAGACGGCCGCTTCCGCGTCTTCCGCTCATGTGTATGGGGAGTAACGCAGCGTTGTTTTATCATATTAGATACACTTGAGTGTGTTGAAAATAATGTACTTATGTTACTCTGTACATTCGCTCTGCGGCTTCTATGAGACACTTGTTCAAACTGCAGTAAGCTAGATCGATATTAGTCATGGTAAAACACGAAAATAAGATTTAAACAGTAAGACTAACTGTGTTGAGCTATATAACTGATTAGTTTTCTGTCGATGAATGTATCCAAACAGTTGCTCACCTGTCTAATAAAATAAACAATATATTAAAGCGTCTTTGGTGTATCCATGGTTTCTACTAAATAAAACCAGAAAACGAGGGTAACGTGGGTATGATGTTTTTGATAAATAACAAAAGGCTTATTTCTCTGGATTTAAATATTCTTGGTGTACAAGTACACAAGTCAACAAATTATAGAACACTGTTCTAGTGTTATTTTGGAACTTTTAATCCACAAATCTTACATATTGTGCCTTTAATCGCTCATTTCATATACTCTACTGTTTATTTCTCACAATTCTGAAATTCTCACAATTATCATTTGTATGTTTTATTCCTTTGCAGAAACAAGCTTTCATACTTATGATCACCAAGAGTTATTTTTTTCATCAAGTGTTTATTTCATATTATCAATTTTGATGTTCATTATAAATGAAAATCACTTTTGATACATTTTTAATGTCTTAAAAAAAACTTACTAACCCCAAATTTTTATATACACAGTGTATATCCACAAACAATGTGAAATCATTATGATTGTTGTTGGTGAAATCTCTAGAGTCTCGTAACGTTAAGATCTGCCGGGTAAAAAAAAGTGTTATCAGGGTAACCACATCAAGGCCTGCATTAGACAACAATCATACATTTCACAAGCTTAACTTAACAGCAGGAAAACTAAATGGCATAAACGTCAGTTCACTTTTCCAGCAACACAACAGCATCTAGTGAGTGACAATCAATAAACAAACAGTGAAAGACATGGAATAATAAACGCGTCTCTTTTCATTGCCATCTTCTGGTTTCTAATCTTTACTCTCTTTCTCCACAATAACTGGATAATCTTACAAAATATCTTCCAGCTCTGGCACAATTATTTCCCTGTTTTTTCAACACATTTAAACAGCAGGAAGTAAAATGAAGTTTTCATTATTTTGGAAAATAATTATTTCCAATACTTGGATAATTACAAAACAAATGATACAAACGGTCAGCATGCGCTCTGTTTTAAATCAACGACCAGCATTTATTTCAAGAGACTAAAACGTTGCCTTCTGGAGTATTTTTGCCCGTTTTAAATAACGAATTACAGTGTTGGTCAGCCTATATCCTCATGTGCACTTGTTTTCTTTTGCTCTCCGGTGCTCTTAAGAAAGCTTTACATTTCTGATGAAATGAACTATAAGTAGAAGTATGTTTTTAAGAGAACAAAAGGCTTTGGACATCCACACTGCCACACAGCAGAAGCACAGTCTGCAATTTTTCTATATTTTAGTCAACAGCAAACAAGCCTTCCTTTGCTAAACAATCACAGAATGTCAAAAACTGTAAAAAAGCCAAATCTTCAGCACAGATCTGAATGGGAAAAACATGAATGTAGATGAAATTGACAGATTTTAACATTAGATGTCAAATTGTTTAATATAAAAGTTTCCTACACAGTCTTTAATCCAATTATATCACAAGTAACATATACGGTATATCATTACAGTAATTAATTACTATTTCACCCAATACTGAAACAAATATGTTCATATTGAGGAGCTCACCTTTGCCATCAGAACAGATTCACATTCAAATATATTTCACCACTGTTTAAGAAAAATAATAACTCGGTTTAAGAGATAAAAATTGGAAATCAACATCCAGGACTTTCCTTAAAGTTTCAGTGTCCCTATTTTGAACACTCATTTCACTTGAACTTTGACCTGAAGTGTTTGTGGCCAATGGGCTCTGAAGAACTTTGTTACTTGCATCACGTCGCTGTTTAAACTTACAAACCAAAGAGCTAATTTGCAAACCTCTCCTGGCTGATTGAACCCTCATCTCTGCAGCTGTAATTCACCAAATGCTCATTAGTTTAACTCCTCCGTCTTATAATGATCTCATAATTTTGCCCACTTCCTGTAGAATATTTACAGCATTCCCTGGAAAAGAAGAAAGTTTCATTTAAAGTAAATGTATTTAAAAAAGATATACATTAAGGAATATATGGCCAACATAAGGTCTACTTTGCTGGGAAATTCCATCTTAAGGAACAGTGATGGTCATTCAAAGAGAGAGGTGAGGTTTCTGTCCTGCATTCACCTCACACCGCTGCTGGTCCAGCTGATAGGTGGAGCTGCCTCGTTGCTTAACCGATAACTGAGTAGACAGTGTTACTTTACATGACTATTTTAAGTTTACTAGAGCTGTAAATGTATTGTCACGTTTTACTAATGTTAAACTGTGCTCAAGGAACATATGCCTTCAAATATTCCAATGACAAAAAAGTATTTAAATTAGACCCTTTGCTTGAATAGGTAATCTGAGCAAATCATCAGCTCAGTAATAAGGCATATTTCAACAATCAAATGACTGAGATACAAGAGTTACGAGTAAAAAGGCTTGTCATGCCTTTATTGTAGTTGTGAAATGTGCCAGAAAGTGCTATTGTTATAATTACTATTATAATACACAATTCTAAAATGGTTAAGGATTAGGTTTTGGCGTCAATTCTAGAACTGCAGAATGTTTACTGCGCAAATATAACTGCGAAAATATGCTGTCCTCATCATTCAAGCACAGAGGAGTCATTGTAAGAGCTCCGCCTGCCGGCGGACAGAGGAACTGCAGGCGCACCTCACACAGGAAATTGAAAGGTTCAAAAACACGCATATTGAATAAATAAATATTTTTTAAATCTCATCATAAATCATATATTTGGCTAAATCACTGGGTAGTTATAAAATATATGCGCCATACTATCAGAACAGACACGGGAGATAAGGCCTCTTTAAATTAGTCTCTTGTTGCATTCCTCAAAATTAAGCGGCACTGGAAAAAAGCGTCGATTAATCATTAAACAGCTAAACTTGGACATTCTGAATACAGTTTTACATCCATTCTGCTTTTTATTTTGCGTGCGTGGCCTAGAATTTAGAAAAGAAGGAAGAAGGAAGTGAGGGAGGAGTCAAAGTTGAGGCGGAACGTCATTGGTACATTACAGGAGTGACGTTGCAGAAGCCCTCCCTCTAGCGGTCACAGCGCGACACTGCAGCGCCAGCAGCGGCTCAGGGCCCGGGGATCCTGCTGGACTGAACACCAAACCTACTCACCTACACGCCCGAGGGACCCCCAAAACACACAACACTCCACTGCCTCAGAAATCAAGAGTTCCTTTCAGGAAAGACACGTTTAAAAATCAATAATATGTTCTAAAAGATGGGGAAACTGTCCATGAACTATTTTCAACCTTAAGATTTTAAGCTAAAATTGGTAGCACTTTAGAATAACGGTCATTAGTTGACATTAGTTAATGTATTAACTAACACGAATGTTAATAAAAGTACATCTGTTCATGGTTTGTTCATGTTAGTTCACAGTGCATTAACAAGATTTTAATAATGTACTAAATGTTGAAATTAACATTAACAAAGATAAAAAAATGCTTTATAAGTGCAATTAATTATTAGTTCTTGTTAACTAATGTAGTTAACTAATGTTAACTAATGACCATTATTCTAAAGTGTTACCCTAAAATGTATATTTTATATGAATGTGCATATTATATAACACTTTTGTTGTTATTAAGATAACATTTGAGCTTTTTGGCAAATAATTTAAATGATCCAGCAAGGACAAACTATTTAAAAATATATTTTTAAAAAGTACAAATAATTAATGTATATCAATGAGGTCACAAAACCATACACAAACTATAATCAGAACGGTGTTTAAAAGTGTTTAGGATGTCACATATTACGATACTGCTTGAAATGAATGTCAAGGAAGAATGTAAATCTAAGAAAATCAATTCTACAGGTCTGGCCAATCAAAGATACTTCAAAATGTTTGTGAAAAGGCAGGCAGAAGATAAAAAGTTCACACAAGTGTGCTGTATTAAAACCTTTACTTACACATGGTACATCCAACAAAAACAGATTCTGAATTAATGACAATAAAGCAAAAAGAAAGAGACATTTCTTTCTCCACACTCAGTACAGTCAATCATTTCCACAACTGCTGGAGACAGAATAAAAACTAGACAAGAAAAATGAAGAGGGAAGGGTGTGGAGGGGAGACCCCAAATAACATAACAGTTTTGCACTAATACGTCAGGATACACAAAGATGTAAAGCATAAGAAAAGAGCAGTCAGAAAACATAGTGAGAAGCAATATTTTTGTTGTTCTTTTTTTCTTTTGGTGAGAGTAAATTAAGAAAGCTCTTTCATATCAAGTCTGAAATCTCTTAAGGACTCCCATTACACAGTCACCATATCATCAGCCTGAGCCTACCCACTTACAAAGTACAAAAGATCATCATGTAGCCCTCCTTCAGCTGTACATCCATCCAACATGATCCTGTATGAATGAATCTCACACAAAAAAAAATATGTCCAGGTCACATTTCACCTCAAAATCCAGAGGAAAAATAACATTAAAATGAAAAATGTATTCCATTAAATGTAATGCATCCAGACATGTTTATTCCAATTATAAATGTGCATGAAAGTGGTACTAAAATAGGCTTAATTTTCCTTCTTTTGATTTTGCGGTGAAGTATGACCCGGTCACATTCTTCACAGGTTTTGTGCAATTCACCTGTATGAACCCACTTGACCTGACTTCACTCATATCTTATGCATATATCTCTTTACGCAAACAAACATTCACCGATAAGCCAAAAACGAAGATAAAAGTGAATCAGCTCTCGAGACTGTAACGTGCACGACCACTTCATTCTCAGGCAAAGAGTAATTCAAGTTTGCACTGTGCATATTTCAGAGCGCCACTCGGCTTCAAATACACAAACAGGAGGGCTTTCCCACGCGTGACAAAAATTGCAGCAACAAGGCCTTAGAAAACACACACTAGCAGAACCCTCTGGATGTCTGACTCAGCTCAGTATAAATAGTTGCAATTGGGCTCTGTTTAGTGATCATCACAGTACACAGTCAACCAGTAGGGGTTAGATAGGAACGGCCAATAAACACTCCCCTCGCACCTGTTTGGCAGTGCTGAATCAGTTCAGGTGCATGATGGATAATTCAGGGGCTACGGTCCATTGTAACGAGACATTGTACATTGTACAAAATCCTGTGCAAGCCTTATTCATTTTTATGAATGCCTTGCCATTCTAAACTCATTTTGAGAGCTGGTAAAAGCTGAGATTTTGAAAAAAGTAACAATTTTGGGGAAGAGGGAAAATAAAGTGGGCCCCAAAAGACAGGAAGGGTCGGCCACACAAGCTCACAGCGCACGTCTGGATTAATATGTAGTCAAGCGAAAGTCGATTATGTCAAACTGCAATCAAGTAATAGGAGATCGGGCCATTGCACTCCATTTCAAGGAAATACGGTGAAGATTTTTAACCACATGGCGACTCTTGTATGCATCTTTCACATAGGATTTTTTCTGCAATGCTGCAAACACACTCATACACACCTACACCCCATAGGGTGGCAAAGCTCGAGTCGCCCACATGAAAACACAAGCACACAGTGCACAATCAAATGAGCCTTCCCACTGTTCAGATATAGAGCAGACCATCAACATCAACTGAATTAGCTTTAATTCCTGGATAAATGGAACCTGGATTGACCAAACACGCAAGAAAATACAGAACCTCTTCTCTGAGGAACTACCGGGAAGCCAAATTTATAAGACCAGAGGTCAGTCGTTGATCACATTGAAAAGACTTCAAAACTCTCTTCCTACCGCTGGACCTAACAAAACGACACACAGGGAAGTTGAGCTAGGAGGAAACACTAGTCACAGAGAACCAAAGCTATAAATGGAAGTCTGGATTCAGTCACATGTCAATGGCTAACATATTATGGATTACAGTACATCCATCAATTGTTAAAAACATCTGAGCATGATCTTATCTGATGTTCGTTCTGGCCGATTTCGGCATGACTATACTCTGGACTGGAAAATTAAGCACCTTATGGATATATAAAATCTGGATACTACAATTGAAATAGTTAAGCAGAAGATGGTGTATTAAACAAAAAATTGGCATATCAAATTCAAGCTTATTAGAGAAATTGCATATTTTAATCACTGCTGTGTTTCTATTTTGGTGTCAACATTTATGTCTAACCGTTGTCATTATTAGCACCAAAACTGGTGGGACCATTTGCAATCTCTAGATCATTTTCTCTATAAAAACACTGTCAGTATTTGATCTCAAGTCTCTTGACTAAAATTACTTGGTTTGAGCCACAAAAACTAACAGGTATATATGAAAATAGTACCCACCATCAATACTGGTGCATTTTCTGGATCTTGTTTAATGGCCTGAATTATTTATCTGACGCTCTTTCAATTTCAATCTATACAAACATTTTCACATAAATGCATAGATTGTAGTGGATGCTGGTTTTGACACTTAGACCTTTCAGATTGAATGCAAAATTCTTACATGACCCTAATCCCTCAGTCCCTGTTGAATAATTCAAAGAGTTTCTACGAGGGAGGCAACCTGTACAGATGGAATGTCTAAGGTGATTCAACTACAACACATTAAAGCTGGAATACACACTGCACTACCCTTAAAATGGGAGCAGATTTTAAAACACTAGGCAACATACACTGGGCAACTTTTTACCGAGAAAAACAGGGCGTCAACTCATGCAGAAACATTGTTTCTTGCATGCTAGATGCATGTCAAATGAAAACAAGATGTGTTCAAATATCAGAATTTGATATCCTCCAACTAGATGGAATCAATCAAATGCCCATCATACACAACAGTTTTCTGTGAAATCGCTCAACACTGACTGTCCAAAAATACGGTAACCAACGTAGACTCTTCCAGACTGTAAACCAGTGCAAAAATCTGTGCAAAAGTTGTGTAGACTATTCCAGCTTATTCACAAATCAGAATCACCTTTGCCAAAATTAATACCAGTTCATTCCAAAGGAGCCTGATGACAAACTGATTTCATAAACACAAAAGAAAAAGGCCTTCTACACCGATCACGTGGAAAGGACAAGAGTGGTTGGACATACTACACAGCACACACACACACACACACACACACACACACACACACACACACACACACACACACACACACACACAGCACACACACACACACACACACACACACACACACACACACACACACACACACACTTTATAAATATTTATCTTTTGGGGGGCATGGTGTGGATTTGGTTCCCATTTGAGGAATTGGTGAAGAAATGGATCAAAAGAACATTTTGGGGAATTATGAACTGGCAACGGTATAAGGTCCTCTAGAAGGTACCAAAACCGATACCAATCTATTTGCTCATTTAAAAACAACACAAACCAAGAAAAACAAGGTCGACCATCCTATTGTCGCCAAACAAAAGCAGGATTTTCCTGCGAGAATTATTCTGTGCCTTTAGGCCCTCCTTGGAACATGATCAAAAATTCATGTCCAAAAAACCTGCATACATTTATTCACAAATGTAAAACCCTGGCCTGCATTTCATATGGGCCAGATGCAGCAGGCCGAGAATTTCCAATGCCGTTTATAAATCAGACTCATTTCATGAGTACAGTACAAAGTAGGATTTCAAGGTAAAAATCCCAAAGATAGCAGTTAGCAGTATTCCACAGTCAAAAACAAAGAGGCAGGTCTGCCGCGACTTGATTCGTACCAGCCAATGGGCTCTCCGGATTCTCACCCCGGTCACACATGCACTGTAAATTCAGCCGACGGGCTGTCTAACTGCAATGACGAACGAAAAAGAAGTACAATTCGTGCATTCAGAGTAACATACAAACCAAAACAACACACAGAGATCTCTAGAATCAATATGAAAGTTCTAAAACTGGAAGCTGAAGTCTTTAAATTGAAGCTTATGATTTAGAACCTCCAAGGAATTTGAAAAATAAGATCTCTCCGGACAGCTCACGCTGTGTAAAACGTTACATGGAAAACAAGTTTTTTTTCAGACAGCTTAAGAGTCTTTTTTCGGGGCTGTACTGGTTTGAAGGTGCGGCATGGAGAACATGTAGGAGCGAATTGTGGGGGAAGGTGTTAATGGGAAGTGAGACAAAGTAAAGCCTCAGAGTCCAGGGGGGACAGCGATACCCTGGTGCAAAACCGGATTGAACTGGATCGAGCCTGGTCCAGGTTAGGTCAGCTGATGAGGCGCTTCAAGCATTTCCATTAAGAAGGTGTCGATTGGGGTGTCTCCAATCAGCTTGAAGAAGAACAGGTGCTCCAAGCATTTCAAGCCAATAGAGCGAAGCGCTGGCAGCCGGAGAAGGAGCTTGGCAAACCTGAAAAACAAGTGAAATATTGAGAAACTGCACTGAACTGCAATATTAGCAACATACAGAACTCCAGTAATGTTCACCCATGATTGTTTTCACTATGAAGACTGTAAATGGGATTTTACTTCTGAACCCTACTTTTGTGATCTATTGAGGGATAGAAGTGAAAAAACATGTGCTGTACCTGCCCTGCTGATCAGGATATCTCTGTTTACAATAAGCCTCCAGTGATGCATAGACCTTCTCCCTCAGTAACTCCACTTCACTTGGGCTCGACAATCCTTTTGCATCTGCACAACACAACACACATAAAACAAAAAGCTGTTATCGGGTAGGTCAGGACCCGTAGGAGTAAAAATCAGACAAAAAATAACAAAAGGTGTGTTATTATAGAAAACTGTGATATACTGCAATATTTTACTCACTTGTTTCACTTGCACTATTATGCTCTTAGCTTATTCTAAGCTTGGATTTTGGTTGAATAGAAATAGAGTGTATAAACTAGAGATGCACTGATAACACTTGGTATTGGTGCATCAAACAAACATTTCTGGGAAGTTTGTTGTTAAATTGTTTGTTCAAATCTTTCTATAGCAAAGTAACACAATTCACATATTTTCGAAAGTTAGGGTGAGGAAAGAGAGCTCTTCTGTTGCATGTGCTTGATTACAGTTTGCTCACTCACCACACACACTTGTGCCAATTCGATTAAAACTAAAACATAAGTAAATATTAAATGAATTATGTTTAACGAGTGGTTCCCTATATTACACAAAAAAGTAATTTGATTACTGTATTGCTGCATTGCTAAATGTGTGCATTGCCATTAAATGGATGATGAATTATGATGAAATGATTAAATAAACAGAGCAAGCAACAGAAGAGCATACAATATATTTAACAGGCACGATTAAGCGTAAAATAGACTAAAAGAAACATATATTTACTAAACATATTACGCCAGTTTTTTTTATTACAAATGCGTCACTAGCAAGGTCCAAAAATGAAAGTATCGGTATCATATTTGAACTGGAATTAGTTATATCAGAATATCCTTATTATGAACGAATTGAATGTTTATGTCTTTGTGGACTGACCTGGGTTGAAGAGGATGATGGCTCTCAGGCAGCCCAACTCTGTTTTATCCATCTGCATGTCTCTCATCTTGCTCACCAGCTCCGTCAGCACCCTGATGCCATAAAAATGGGGCAGGGAGGAGCATAGGATGAAAAGCAGGAAGGGAAAGGTGAAAAAAAGAAGAAGATTTAGATTAACTTCTGAAGTACTACAAATCACAATGAGGCTACAGAAAAAAGCTTGGTGGAGCTGTTTTCATAGCCACTTCAAAATATACAGAAGAACAAAAATCCCTGGTATAACAGGGATATAAAATAAAACAGAGTTTATCTTAACAGGACAAAAAGAACAATAAGATATTAACTTTTTAAAAACTGAGCATGCCACGTAAAACATCAGTCACTCTTACTAACATTGTGAGTCAAAGCAAAGCACTCAATCACACAGACACTCATACACAAGGTCAGTTTGGTCTTTACCTGCCCCAAACAGCCCCAGACATAATTTTATCCAAAATAAACTCTCAAGCTACAGGCTTTTCTGACTGCTGCTGTTTGTTTATGGCGTGTGGCGGAGTGTCATTACCTGTCGAATATGGCCCCAACCTCTGCATTGTGCGCACTCTCCCTGTGTGTTCAATCACAATGTGTTATTAAAATGTCATTACACATATCATAGTTATATAATGTCTCCCCGCTCCAGAAAGGCCCAGGCAGAGACGTAAAGACTCCACGTATGTTGGCGGTAGGCCCAGTTCAAAGAGTAACAAGCTACAGGCTCTTGTTGAAAGGAAAGGCAGGCGGATCATGGGTTGGCGGCAATGAAGCTTGAAATGACAATTCCCAGCACAGACCAAATACAACATAACATGATCAACAACAAAAAATCTTTGACAGGATAAGACCAGGGCTCAACAATAAGGACAGACACTTCAACTATTGATTTGTGTACAGGGAGAAAGTCATGCAACCGGTTTTGAGCATTGATGTTTTGCAAACCTCACCAAGGTCCTCTTAAAATCTGGTGAGCATTAGTTAAAATCAGTTCAAATAAATGTAATAAATATAACTATTTCATTTCTAGCTACTGCTAATTATTTTTTTTCTATTAGTACTGTTTCACTAAAACTGAAAAAATATTTTATTTTAATTTCAGATTTTTGATAATGCAGCCTGTAAATATCTGAACAAAAGTTAAAAAAAATCAATTAAAAAAAACTGTTGAGCCCTGAAGGAAAAAATCTAAAATTGTTGTGGTGGAATATAACAGTTCATTTGTTTAGTTATGGTATCATTATGCACTATATTACTCAGCATGCCTTAATTGCTTAAAATGCACATCAAATGATTCTGAAGACACATCAGATTTTGCGCAGAGGGTTCAATAGCATCTAAAGCATGAGCCAACAAAGCAAAGCAAGAAACATTTGCACACATCACATGGCACCAACAGGACAACAATCAAAGCGCTGCAAAAATCAGGTGAGATGGACAGTGAAGCACAAGGACAGGGAGGCTCAATTCTGAAGCAGAGACATTATGACAAGATGAATGGCAACAAAAGACAATTTCATATGAGTCACAACAAACTGTAGCACAGCACATCTAGAATGAGCTAATTTTAAACAACAGCCTGTAGCTCATTATTCCTGGATTTGCATAAGACAAAGACAAAATTTGGAGTCTTCAGAAGTCTTGGGGAGAAATGTGCTAAATTTGTTGAAAAAAAAAACCGCTGTAATAAACAGCAGATTACATGACAGAGCACACTTCATATGTGAGTCTGTAAGGATTATGTAAATGGGAGTGTGTTGAGACTATAAGCAGAGGAGAGCGTTGGTGCACATATAGGTGTTTGCATGTATGTGCATGTCCTGTCTGTTGTGCGGTGTCATTCTAAAAAAGCACACTATATACAGCAGCGTCAAGGCGGCAGGCTGTCGGGAGGTAAAAGGTATTTTTCTTTGTCATGACGCAGGAAAATCCAACCACCTTTGCAGCCTTAAATGTGTCATAAAAAGCAAGAATCAAAGCTGTTAAGTTTTATAAGCGCAGGTTTACCACAAATTATGATATAATAAACTATTTCTTGTCTAGTCCTTTTCACACATAAGCAAAGCAGGTCACATGCACATCTTTACATAATTGCAAAAAGAAATGATTCAAGAAAAGCAAAGAATTGAGTAATATTAACAAAGATCTGTCATTTAAGGGTTAGTTCACACAAAAATGTAAATTCTGTCATTAATGTTCTGTCACCCTCATGTCGTTCCAAACCAGGAAGAACCTTCATTCATCTTCAGAACACAAATGAAGATATTTCTGAAGAAATCAGAGAGCTCTCTGACCCCTCCATAGACAGCAATTTAATTATCACTTTTCAAGGCCCAGAACGGTAGGAAAGACATTGTTAAAATCCATTCAAGTCCATGTGACTCCAGTGGTTCAACCTTAATTTTATGAAGCAACGAGAATACATCTTTGTGCGCAAAAAATAAACCAAATTAACAACTTTATTCAACATATCTGTGTCAGTCTCCTACACAGTTTACGTTGTAAATGCAGTACAGCGCTTTCAGATTGCTACGGCAGCTCACCATTAGCTAGCTCCTACGTCAGCATCACACGCATGCATCGTGGTGCTCACGTGAACAGCATAGACCAATGGTAAGCCGGCATTCTGTTGTAGCACGCTGAAAGAGCACGCTGTTTTTTTTGCATTTCACTTCTTAACATTAAGGTTGAACCACTGTAGTCACATGGTCTATTTTAACGATGTCTTCTTACCGTTCTAGGCCTTGAAAAGTGGAAATTACATTGCTGTCTATGGAGGGGGTCAGAGAGCTCTCCGATTTCATCAAAAATATCTTCATTTGTCTTCTGAAGATGAATGAAGATCTTATGGGTTTGGAACGACATGAGGGTGAGTCATTAATGACAGAATTTTAATTTTTGGGTGAACTAACCCTTTAAGTCCCATCAACAAAGTCTGATTCCAGCAAAATGAATATGCAATGTGAATATGAACTATCACCAATTGCTATGTTTCCATCCAAAGTTACGAATTTATAACTTTTTATAATGCAATATAACTTTTTATAATGTAAAATAGGAATATCGCAAAAACATTGCACATTCATCTCATGTGAGAGAACAAAAATCGTCACTTGCTGAGAAATTGGCACAAAATATCTGTAATAAAAATGGAAGTTGATGCAATTGGAGAAGCCACTTTGGCTCTTTTTTCCTACTTCATAAATGACTTGTGTCTCAGAGTGTGCAGATGAAACGCAATAAACCTTTTACCTTCAGATGCTGGTGTTTGGGAACACCAGCATGTGAATGCAATCTAATGCAAGAGTCATTATTTAATGACAGACTTTGGCTCAGGCATTTCAGAATGAACTGTTGAGGCAAAGTCACTAGGGATGTCACGATTCAGTCAGAGTCGGTTGAAAACAATACAAATGTGTGATGGTTGAGATGTTAAACGAATCGTGATTCACCTTTTAAACAGCAGGGACGCTGAAACATTATACTATGACCTCACTTTACAGGTGCGATAGCAACGAGTATCTAGCGTTACGAACTGTGAGTGCACACTAACGCTAATGTTTTCAGTTCATTCGCGGCATGCACGTAGTTTGACTCATTCAAATCGGAAGTGTGGCAGCATTTTGATAATCTGACGACTAATAATCACCACAGTGAGAGGCTCCAGTCACCTCGGTCTGCATGTAAAAAGATTATAGGCCAAACCACACTGACCGGCGGATTTGCAGCCCCATTCGTGGCGTCGAGGGCGATTGCCATGGAGATCACAAGCATCAGTGTTTTCACAGCGAAAGATACAAGGCTCTTCCTCATCAAGAGAAAGGCCAGCGTGAGGATGTGTTCCACAGACCGAAGGAGGAATCGGATCTGTTGCATTTATTTTACTATCTCTTTCTTTAAATGTGTACATTGATCTTTTCCGTTGAAAACTCGTTGATTATTATGGCATGTTTATCTAAATGAGTTCTGTTTTTCTAACTCTTGCAAGTGTCATAATACAAATTATAATTAAAATCTTGCCTTTATAACAAATGTGAAACCCCTGTCATTGTTGTATTTAAACTTGACCTAATCTTTTTATTTCTGCTCTTCCTCAGTGCAGGATGAGGGTGAACAACCTCCTCCCAAGAAATCACTAGTGGAAAATCACCTTGAAGGGACTTTTTGAGGATTTGTTTTAAAATTTCTATTGAGTTATTATTTAACATCAAATATATATTTACATTTTTTTCTGAGAAATAAAAGGATACTTTTATTTTATAATTTGTCTTAAATCTAATTTTGTTTAAAAAGTGAGAAAATTGTATCGTGAAATTAATATCATGAATCATATCCATCGAGAGTTGAGTGAATCGTTACATCCCTAAAAGTCACATAAGCTTTTTGTTGCGAGAGATTAAGATTGAGAGATTTAATCGGTAAATGCGTTTCCATCATACTATATGCGCATGTCTTCTTATCGAATAAAATGTATATCCACATCAATTGAGCGCATGTTTTTAAGCGCAATTTTAGAATTGATGTGCATCTTTGCAGTCTGCAGTCATGAGACATGACTATTACCTGTCAAAGATGGCTCCCACCCCAGCACTGTGAGCACTGTTCCTGTGCACGTGGAGGCCGGTGGCCAGCAGAATGCCATCCTTCACCGTGATGGAGCGATGAGAGAATGATGCGATCAATAGCTCATTCCAGCCTGACAGACAAATGATACCAGCAAAAGATGAGTGGGGTTCAATAAAAGTGTTTGCTAAAGGGGCCAACACTAAAAATACAGTTTGCAGATTTATATTAGATTTATATTTATATTAGATTTTCAAAAACATGAAACATTTTTATTCAGAGTCAAAAAGACAAAGGCAAACAGGTTTACCTGCACGCAGTAGAATGACCTGGTCATCCAGAGACAGCTCACTGAAGTGAGGGATCCTTTTTGCCCACTCCACCAAAGTGAACAGCTGTTTATCAGCTGCCTGGCAGATATTTGTGACTGGGTCATTCGGCTGAGGAGAGGGAAAAATAAAGTATTATGGGTAAGTAGTAAGCAGAGGGAATGAAACAAAAACAGCAACATCACACTAGTCCTTTTGTTGATATATATAGGGTTGGACACCAAAACCAAAACGCAGATTTCGGTGCCACTTGAATTCAAACCGTGCTTTTGCGTTTTGGTTGGCGCCGAGACAAGAGACAGACCCGCTCAGCGCTTGCCACATATCACAACTATTCAGTGTTTTCAACCACGTTTATTTTATTTTTCAGACATTTAAATGCACATAAGTACTAGCAAAAAATACAGTTATGGTTTGTTAAATACACACTGATGTCTATGGAAGCAGCAATAACAATCCTTTCAGTTATAATTTGACTATGTGTCTTATTTATTTCAGATACACATTGTATAGTTAACTATATGGTTTACTCTATTCTTCTCCCAGTTCATCGGTCACTTACTTTCATGTATTTCGTGAAACGTGGATGAATACGGGATTGTAATTCCGACAGATCTGATTCTCTGAATTGCAGAGCAAACTAACATGGTGGCACACATCGCACATTAGAGATCAACAAACATGTAATTATAAAGGGTTTTAAATGACAAAACACATTCATATTTGAAAATTGCAATATTAGATGACAATATGTTCATGACACAGTTAACAAGATGGTGTATATTTTGAATAAAAAAGGAAAAACTAAAGAAAAAGTGATACATCTGTCATACAGCACAATTGTGACTGCAGTGTCATGTAAGATGCATGGTGTGTCGCCATGGAAATAATAAGCGATGCGTTCTAAAATATTTAGCCTGACAATCAAATGTTTGAAATTACTGCATAAGAATTACTGAAACCTGGTGGTTTAGGTTTTACTGTGAATTTGTTAAAAAAATTTGTTGTGCTTTGTTTTTATTTATATTTAAGTATACTTTAAACTTTTAATAAATTGTTAATTTTAAATAATTAATCTTTTTTTATCGTTTGTATTTTGTAACCTTGCAGACATTTTTCATACACAAACAGCAACAGTACACACTAAAGAAAGTTGAAAATGTAAAAGTATAACAGGTCCTCTCTTTAAAATCTGAAGATGGTGCTAAGTATGCATGCAGTCTGTCTCAGACATTAAATCTCATGTATATTGCACATCAAATAAGCTCTAATATAAATGGCTGGCTCTATGCAACTTCCTTCTTTAATCAGTCCTCCAGCTTACTGTCATTGGGATGCTACAATTAGAGCCCAATTACCTTAAATGTCTGGGTCACGTAACAGATAATCCTGGCACTGAAGATAATTTTAACATGCTTATCTGTTACTTACAGAGCTTCCACCTGAGCTGCCATCCGCATGCAGCTCAGTCTTCTGCTCCACGGCCATTTCAGCTTCCAGAATCTTCTCCACCGGCATCTCTTCATTCGCAGCGCTGGTGGACTCCACCTCTCCTTCCCGTTCCTTGTTCCTCTGACGCTCCTCCTGAACGGCTGCATCGCACACAGGGAAATGAAGAAAAGGACCAAGACGGGGAAACAGAGATGAAGGATAGAGCAGAGGACAGTGCAAGAGAGATTAACATGATGGGAAAAGGAAAATGAAAAGAGAGAAGGGGTAGTGAATAGGGAAAGCGGTAAAGATGAAAACAGGTGTAGAGAGACACAGAGATATACAGATACATGTAGTTCCTGGTTAGTTTTCAACACATTCATTCACACACTGAAGTCCTCCAGCAACATTCCTTCTTCAATGAATGACCCAGTAAAAGCTACAAAGGTCCCTCATTGCACAAATTCAAAACAACATTCTCACATGACTAAAATGTTTTGCTGCATCATGTCATTTAAAGGGGTAGAATCAAGTTTCCTTTGACCTATGGATTCGAACAGTTTGATGCGCTATAAAAACTGTAAATTTAGAGCTGAAAAGTTGCTCATATAGCATAATAAAGAATTTATTGAAACTAATCAATCAGTCTCATTTCAGTCAGACTCTTACCATAAATAATTTTAAAAATAAAATAAAAATAAAATAAAAACATTTCAAGAAAATATTTTCATATTTTCAAGTGGATCTCAGGGGGAAAAAAAGATGACATTACCCCTTTAATGGCGTGACTTATAGCCTACTGAGCAATCCTTTCACCATTCCCACATTCACACCCACATGACCAACCCTCCCTCCCTCCCTGCTTTCTCCTTACATCGTTGACGTTCATCTTGGACCACTACAGAAGGAGAGGGAGGAAGAGAGAGAACGAGAGGAAACAAAAGAGGGAGAGAGGGGGACAGGTGTTAGTGGTGACAACAGCCCTCCCTCCCCCTCTCCTCTCCTCTCTGGTTTGTGCTGTGATGTATATAACTTATGAAATCTACATGTCTCTGCATTACCTAGTCTTGTCATTATTACGGTCTATCTGTCTGGCTTAATTCTAGAAAGCCCATCTTTCTCTCCTAAGAGATAGACCAATATATTGGACAAAACATTTAATATAAAAGCAAAATAAATAAAATTACATTTCTACAATTTGTGCATTCAATTGTACATATTATTTTAGTGCTTTATTGTCTATCAACCACCCAAAACTCTAGATATTACTATCAGTCTGTTTCCTGCATCACAGCAAAGAATATTTCACCCAAGTTGTAGTAGATCAGTCTTTATATTGCATTAACTTCATTAAGAATATAAACATTGACCAATGCAGTCTAATTTACAAACAAATGACTATTAAATGTAGGGACATTTATAAGGGGTGGAAACACTGGCATCAGACACTGAAAACCCCTTATCAGTCGATCACTACTCCTTACCTCTAGTGTTATTCCTTCAGTAGAACTCATATTGAGTTTGTAGTATGTGTATGTGTTAGGTGGGACAGGCAGTTCTGGTTCTTACCCTCTCTCTTCATCCCCATGGCCAGGCACTTCTGGTAGCGGCAGTACTGGCAGCGGTTCCTCTGGCGTTTGTCAACCAGACAGTCCTTATTGTCTCTGCATGTGTAGCTTAGGTCCTTTCTCACAGTGCGCTTGAAAAATCCCTTGCAGCCCTCGCAGCTGTACACGCCATAGTGCTTGCCTGGACAGAAGACATGAGGCCAGTTTAGGTTAGTAGATTAGGAGGTTAATCGACAGATCAGTGAGCCAATATTTCATCATTTCATATAAAAAATAAAGAAGTAATTGCATTACAATAAATTATATTCAACATTATATAGAGTAGTTTAATGTAGCAATGAAACCTTTCTCCTTATACCGTACTCACGCCATGCACACACAGACTCTCCTGGTGCTCACTATGATCTGCCTCTCCAGCTATTAATGCACTATACATATAAGAATAAACCATCTAAAATGCTTTGAATAATCATACTACTAAAACTAAATGTGATTTAAATTATGTTTGCACTTTCACTATAAGGAGTGTCGCTTTAAATGATGTTTGCGCTTTCACTTTGAGGAGTGCAGTCTTCAGATGATCAATGCAATCAATCATAGTTCTAATCGCAAAAAAGTGTGTCAAAATGACAACATTTCTAAACTGTAAAAGCCATCAGGACCTTCTCTAATATTTATTTTTCTAATTAAATAAATTAATGTGTGTCTGAACATGTCTAAATTCAATTGCTGTCTATTTCAGTATGTTACAACTATATTTCCAGTGGGTCATCAGCTAATCAAATTTTAATGCGTAGTGATAGAATGTCCCAGAGGCCCAGCGATGTGTCCGGCGCTACCCCCCGCTGATATCATCAGCCGTTTGAACCTTTCGCGGGTTGTGAGCGATCTATGTGTAATAAGCTATGACCACTGCGGATGACAGGCTGCGCGAGCATCCTGATGTCAAGCCTGTAACATTAGCTGACAAGCTGTATTTTTTTCCTGTGTTTCTTTTGATATTCTTGTTGATCGATGAACGAGACATAGGATGAGTGAGTGAGCGTGACTGATAATGAGCATCACCTGCGAGGGACACCGGTCTCGAGTCCTCTGACGAGGGAGCTCGGAGGCATATAAGGATGAGCCTGGACTTTACGTTGTGTTTTGTTATGTGTGTGCGCGGCAGCTGTCCGTGAGGGGCGTTTTACTTTCAGTTTGTTTATTTATTGATTAAAGTCTTTTGAATGTTCGCCGGTTCCCGCCTGCTTCCTTCCCTTTTCTATGAACTTCATTACAACGATGTAGCGTTACACCCCTAGCAAATATCTAATCCTCAAATCAAATGTCAGCAATTTAGGCATGTAGAAATGGTCAAGACCATCTGCCAAAGTTCCACTTCCATAAAAATGAACATAAAGCGCTCTTTCTGCTTCACGCCAGTGGACACGCACAGTGCGCATTTTACTTTCACTTTTTAATTTAAAAGCAAGGTGCAAAAGAGGGGAAAACTCCAAAGTTCAAATTAGTGGCAATTCGGTGGCAGCAATTGCTTGAATGGTGGATTTATTATTATTCTTAATGAAAAACACAACTAGAATAACAACTAATCCTTTGCAAGTTCCCTATTTGCATTGGGTTTTAATCCAAAATATTGCCAAATAGACTATAAAATAGCATTACTATACTATAGAAATTTTTACATTATGTTAATATGAAACATAAATGTTTTGTGATTTAAACTAGGTCAGGAAGTTACATCCTAAAATCAAAATATCTATATTAATTGAACATTTTACTATTATTTCGTTTTTGTTTTTTTTGCCCTCATAGTTCACTAACAAGGTTGATAATGAAAGAGTGCATTTCTTATCTTCATCATTTTAAAATAATTGAAGGATTAATTGAGAAGGAGTAATTGAGAAAGCCCGAACCTTTAACTGGGACTCGAACGCAGGTCGCCTTGGGCAGAGCTACAGCAAATGTCATATTGCTCCGATATAACAGCTTCAAGAGATTTTCATAAGGAATGACAGTTTTAGCGACGTACCAGAGGAGCGATCCCCACAGATGGCACACAAACGTTTCTGTGAGACCATGGGTCCTGGGCTGTGGCTGGACAGTGGCTTCAAACCGAAGGGCGGTTTCACGTCATCAGAGCTGCTGACGGCGTGCAGGCCCGACATGGACACAGTGGAGTTGATCTGAGAAGGGTGATGAGAAAGATGAAGAAAGAGATGACGTAGCAGAAAAAGAGACAGAATAAATATTTTAGTTAAATAAAATGCACACTTCCCGTTTTGTTAGTGACAAACAAAAATCAATTGCAAGGTAAAAAAAAACATGTTAATTTCTTATGGTCAGTAACACATGCCTGATTAGCCCTTAACTGATCACAACCAGACATTTCTCCCCAAATCATTCAAACACCATTTCAACAAATCAACTTGAGCATAAGTGGAAGATGATCAATCATTAAGAATCTTATTTTTGATTGCATTTTGATGCCATTTGAACAAAACCTTTCAAAAGACGGAATGCATCCAAGTAATCATCCAAAATGTGTGTGCAACAGTAAAAAGAAGAAGACATTTGCATGAGAGGAGAGTATGAGAGAGTCAGGAACTGAGAGAGGGTACAAGGTCTCACCTCTGTGTTTCTGGGAAACATGTTCATCTGTGAAGCAGAAATGCAGTGATGAGGAGGGGCGCAATAAGGCTTGTGGAGTGAGGGACGCTAAATTACCAAATCCACTATGATCATTTTTTTGTTAAAACTAGTTAAAAATCAGTTTAGACCTACAGAAACCTACCTGAGAGACTTTGGAAATTAAGGGCAAAATACCAGATGGTCTGTTAAAGATTAACATTTTAGAGCGAAACACTCAAATAACCTCTGTAAATAAACTGGGAATTTGAAAAAAAAATTTGCTCAACCAAACCTTGACATTTTTTGCAGGTCCAGATACATATTGATTGTCATTGTACAATAGCGTTCAAAACTTTGTGGTTGGTAAGATGCTTTTAATATATTTTTAAAAGTCTCCAACGCTCATAATGGGTGCATTTACAGGATCAAAAATACAGTAAAAACAGTGAAATATTAAAGGGATAGTTAACCCAAAATTATTAAAGTCTATAAATTTACTCCATGAACTAACTCTACAAACATGGAAAACAGTGATAAATGGACCTCTTAACTTTTACGTTAAGGAGAAAATCCAACGCAACTTTGAGGGGACCAAGCGTAACATGATTATGAATTTCTGCTCATCTAGCGACAGCATTAAATACACGGCAAACGCTAATACTTTTTCAGATACGGTCTACTTTCTTTGAATAAGAGTTCTATCTAGACAGGACTGTTAAACAGAAGAATGTGAAAGCTGTGTGCTCAGGCTCTAGTGTTGTCAGCGCTGTCAAAATAAATGTCCGGCTCACCGTCAAAATAAGTCACAAAAACAAGCGCGCCGGCTTATGCCTCTTTAGAGTTCTCACTGGCGGTGCGAATGCAAGCAGGAAAATGGCCCGAGGGGAACATTTAGTTCTCTGGGAACCACCCTGGTAGCTAGATCCTATAGAACCTAGAACTACCCGGTGCGAAAGCCCATTTAATTACAAATTAAAATACCGGTTAATTATTTTAATATATTTTATAATGTAATTTAATTCCTGTGATGCAAAGCTAAATTTTCAGCATCATTACTCCAGTCTTCAGCGTCACATGATCATTCAGAAATTATTCTAATTTGATGATTTGCTGCTCAATAAACATTTCTTATTATTATCAATGTTGAAAACAGTAATGCTACTTAATATTTTTAAGGAAACTGTAATACTTTTTTAAAGATTTATTTATTGGAAAAATACATTTTGTATCATTATAATGTCTTTACTGTCACTTTTGATTAACTTAACGCATTCTTGCTAAATAAAATATTAAATTTCTAAAAAAATTAATTAAAAAAAACGTACTGACCCCAGACTTTTGAACTGTGGTGTACATTAAGATGTTAATGATAACTATACTATTAATGCAAATTTAACAACTTTTCAGCTTTTGTCCTAAATCTACATTCTTTTATTATAATTTCATGTTCTCAATACAAAAAGATCAGAAATCTGGCATTCTTAGCGGGCTTTTACACAACAGCACTTTCAACTAAAAATGTTTTATGTGTTTTGGCCGTTCATTTACATGACAAAAATGTTTTGGGGCCTGAAAACGCAAACTTTTGAAAATGGGTTTCAAAGTGCACGTTTTGAAAATGACACCGTTACTGTCTCAGTGAACTACAAAAACATAAATTTGTGAAAACGGTGACATCATGCGTATTACGTGTTCAGTCTATAGACGTGTAGTGTTTCTTTATAAAGCGACGTCGCCAACTACTGGCCTGGCATGCATAATACAGCGTTTTTAGTCGTTTTCACGGATTGATAACATGAAAGTGCACACCTGTGGGCTGCTGATGGGGCCGTAGCCTACTGAGGGAGTTCCAGGAAGGCAAGGAGAACCCAGAGAGGAGCTGATGACTGAGAAGGGTGAGCCCATGCTGCTGATGGGACTGTTCACAGCCGAAGTGATGGGTGGCAGAGAAGTCATGGCGGCGGCTGAAGGGGCCAACGGGGGAGAACGCTGACCTGATGGTGGCGAGGAAACGGATGAACTGTCTGGACTACGAGAATCTGTGAGGAAAGGTAGGGTTTATGGATCAGACCTAAGCAAAAATTATACAATTATGTCCGTGGCCTATCAAAATTTCAGCTTTCGTAATTTAAACATCTGCTATTATTAAATTAGCACATTGTCAAGCTGTGTCTCATGCAACAAATTGAGCTTTAGCAAGCTAAATGTCAATCATCTAAACATAAATAATTTGCACCCTTGATCAGACTTATGCATTATGTAAAAAAAGTGAGAACACAAATTACTTATTTATCTTGGATAGATGCAAAATAAACTGGGCTACACTTTATTTTAAGGTGTCTTAATGTAATTATACATTTAACTAATGAGTAATATCAATTAACAATATGCACTTTCTATAGAGATAGGATTTGGGTCAGGGTTGCAAATAATTACACATTTATTACTGATATTAATATAGTAAGTATGTGTAACACACTTAAGTGTTTCCATAAACTAATACTGAAACTAAGCTATTTAAACGTATAACAACAAGACAATCAGGAAAAACTGGCAAACCAATGTAAACACTTTGCAGGAGTATTAACCTTTACTTCTCAATCCACTGATTATATAGAAATGAATCACTGTGTCATTCATATCCTTAACACGTAACTTGAGCAGTACGGTTAAAATATAGGCTTAAAACTCTAAGTGTAAATCGCAGCAAAAACGTGGTAGATATACTATCAAAACAATCTCACCTCTGCTGTCGCCCATGATGTGCAGACGGGCTCTGCTGATCACACCGAGTCGCTCGCTCTGATGTTGGATGGCTGTTTAACTCAAGACCGCGGACTGAGGCCCGGGCCCCTGGGTCTTTTACCAACTGAAGTTATCCCTGCGTATACAAAACGCAGCGTGAATGACATTAAAATAATTGAAACTACAAACATGAAGAATATATATAAAAAGCGAGTTATATTGCACTTCTGGGTAAACGTGACAGAAAACTTGAATTTCTAAGAGACGCCACGTAGCCTTTTAAGCATATGAATTTTATAGAATAGATTAAATATATTCTACACTGTATTAGTGTGATAAAACAGGATTAATCACGTGCAAGCATTCAAAACGTAACATTAATTTCCCGTATCGGCTAGTTGGTTAGCTCGCTAGATAGCTTTAATTTAACAGTTAAGCAAGCTTCATTGTGTATTAGAAAACTGCACACGTGTGTCCGTAAATTAATTAATGTTGTTTTAGTGTACGAAAGATGTTTCATTTACAAGTGTTGTTTGTAATAGCACGCGAATTTATGTTTGCTTTCGGCTAATCGACTCAACTAGCATGTTAGCTAGCACGCTAATAACTCTGCAGGCACAAATTACTGCCCACAAACAAGCAGCGGAAAAACAAGTATAGTGTTATTATAACATGGTTATAACAACACATACCTGTCAATACATGTACACAACAGCAGCATTTACCCGAGTTACGTAACTATGATGAAGATTTATATTTAAATGCTTAATTAGGGCCGCGACTCTCCGTTCCCATCTCTTCGGTGTGATCCTCACAGTCGCCCTGATCTTCCTTTCTGAGGAGGAAACTGAAGCTGTTTACGTCCGAGCACGGAAAACTGGCGCCATTTTGGCTCGTGTAATGTATCGTTTGAGCCAAAATGTCTAATTCCAAAAATAGTTGATTTCTTCATTCAAAGTACATTATATAACTGTTCCTGGGTGATTCTTCACATGTGTGTCGCATTACCATATTTACATAATCCCAAAACCATTATAAATTGTGTTGTACAATTTTGTATTGTAAGACTATTTTATTTATATAATATTTTTGTAAATTACAAATAAATGTTATGTTATAAATATATATTTTATGTCGTTTGATATATTAATTGTCTTGTTTCATTGCTTTTTCATGATAGCGATTTTAAACAAAAATAAGGTGGTATTTTGTCATTAATATTAAACTATCTATAGTCTGATTCCATATAGATTTCATATATTATCAAAAGAAAAAAAACTCCAGCTATGCAACAAATTGTGCAGTAATACTGTGAGCTAAATTACTTGATGCACTAAATTGATGACAGTAAAGCAATGTATAATATTCCAAAATGCTGTTCTTTTTAACTTCATACGAATCCTGAAAAAAATACTAACTTACACAACACAATATATTAGATAGCAAGACAGTTTAGATTCTGAATGATCACGTGACACTGAAGACTGGAGTAATGACGCCGAAAATTCAGCTTTGCGACACATTAATCAATTACATTTTAAAATATATTAAAATAATCAACAGTTATTTTAAATTAGAATATTTTTTCAGAATTTTATTGTTTTACTGTATTGCTCAGCAAATAAATGCACCTGAAGAGCATAAAATACTTATTTTAAAAACATGATTAAATCTAACCGACCCACACATTTTAAGCAACGGCTTACATTACATTACAATAATTTGAATAACAAAAAGGCGCATCTAAATTACTTAGTCTTTTGTATGACAGAATTATACATTCAGGTAAACAGCATGTCTGTATGGACATTGATTTCTGATTTGTAGGCTATTCATCATGTTAAGATCTTCATTTCGCTCAATATATAATCATCTTAATATTACATTTTCCAAAGTGATTTATAAATAATTAAACACAATCTCATCACTG
This sequence comes from Gobiocypris rarus, assembly GCA_023029165.1. Taxonomy (NCBI): domain Eukaryota; kingdom Metazoa; phylum Chordata; class Actinopteri; order Cypriniformes; family Gobionidae; genus Gobiocypris; species Gobiocypris rarus. Next base: position 31,370,506 of record CM040919.1, on the reverse strand, counting down.
AAGTTTGCCAATATAACAAGGGCCTGTGCTTTTCTGTGAACTCAGCTGCCATCCACAGGCAAGATTACTCTACTACAGTCAAACATACCTGCATTTAGAAGAAGTATCTTTTCAGGTAGTTGTGATTAAGTGTCACGATCAGGTATAACATTATGACCAGTTCCTAATATTGTGTTAGTCCCCTCTTTGCTGCCAAAACAGCCTGGTATCTGGTAACAAGATGTTAGCAGTAGATCCTTTAAAGTGTTAGTTCACCCCAAAATGAACATAAGCCCATGATATGTAAGTTGCGAGGTGGGGCCTCCATGGATCAAACTTGTTTGTTCAGCACATTAGCAAATTTGGAGGCCAAGTCAACACCTCAAACTTGTTGTGCTCCTCAAACCATTCCTGAACCATTTTTGCTTTGTGGCAGGGCACATTATCCGTCTGAAAGATGCCACAGCCACCAGGGAATACCATTTCCATGAAAGGGTGTACATGGTCTGCAACAATGCTTAGGTAAGTGGTACGTGTCAAAGTAACATCCACATGGATGGCATGATCCAAGGTTTTCCAGCAGAACATTGCCCAAAGCATCACACTGCCTCCGCCGGCTTGCCTTCTTCCCATAGTGCATCCTGGTGCCATGTGTTCCCTAGTTAAGCGACACACATGCACCCGGCCATCCACGTGACATAAGAGAAATTCATCAGACCAGGCCACCTTCTTCCATTGCTCCATGGTCCAGTTCTGATGATCACGTGCCCACTGTTGACGTTCTCATGGGGACCCTAACTAGTCAGCGGCTATGCAGCTCCAGGCATGTGCAAGAAACTGCGATGCACTGTGTATTCTGACACCTTTCTATTAGAAACAGCATTAACTTCTTGAGCAATTCGAGTTACAGTAGCTTGTCTGTTTGATCAGACCACACAGGTCAGTCTTCGCTCCCCATGCGCATCAATGAGCCTTGGCCGCCCATAACCCTGTCACCGGTTCACCACTGTTCCTTCCTTGGACCACTTTTGATAGATGCTGACCACTGCAGACCGGGAACACCACACAAGAGCTGCAGTTTTAGACCCAGTCGTCTAGCAATCACAATTTAGCCCTTGTCAAATTTGCTCAAATCCTTACGCTTGCCCATTTTTCCTGATTCTAACACATCAACTTTAAGGACAAAATGTTCACATTTGCTTCTTATTGATCCTACCCACTAACAAATGCCGTGATGAGGAAATAAACAGTGTTATTCACTTCACCTGTCATAATGTTATGCCTGATCGTTGTATTTGTAATTTTTTAACATTTAATTATTGTAGGTTGAGTTAGCATTTCACTGTTTTTAATTAATTTTGAGGAACACCTAATCTGTTTTTGTGAGAAGAGTAAATGCCTACTCTCATTTCAGAAATGGGAAAAAGTAACTTGCGTTTCTTATTTTAAAGGCTAACTCAGATATTTTGTTGTAAATGCAAAAGTAATGCATTACTTTTCTAGTACTAGAAAAAGTAATTAATGTTACGCACATTACTTGTACTGCGTTACCCCCAAACCCCCAAACAAATTCTCTCTCTCTAGTGAACACCAAAACATTTCAAGATCACAGACCCAAAAATTTTCACCCGGACCATCTTTATTGAGTTTAAACAAAACCTACAAAACAGAACATGCAAGATGTACAGAACTTTACATACAGATGAGTTTTGAGCATATTTGAGAATAAAAGGCCACCAGGTCAAATAACCGGACACTGTATTAGCATCACAAACTGTCAAGTTAGGAGCTTACTACCGGTACTTAAATCTATTTTCCACGAGTGCTTCTGGACAGCATTATGACAAGCATTCAACATTTAAAGTATTAAATATTTAATGATTTACTTGCCAGCACGGTGTAGAGCAAATGTGATGGATGCGTTTCAGAGAACATAGCAATATTACACAGCTGTTAACTTTAACAGGAAGTCTTACTGTAGCTTTTCATTTGCTCTGATATTTCAGCGAAGAGCATTGAGATCATATTTAAATGAAGTGTCAAACGCAAGATAATCCTTCATTTGTTTATTAGCTGATTTTAAATAAGCAAAAGGGTGGAGTCAGCTGGGATACGCCGGGATGTGTTTAATAGGAACGGATTGCAGGGGGAATGGCAGCACAGTCTTCTGCGTTCAGAGAGTTGTCAATCACGGGTCTGTATTCCAGAGTAACCTGAAACACACGTTTGTCCATGTTAGCTCATATGAATGGATGTTTGCTTGCTTTATGCAGACTCACAAGACAGATTTAAAGTGCCCCAATTACACTATTTTAAAGGTTCCTACTTTAGTTTTGGAAGTCTCCTACAATAGGTTTACATGCATACGTCAAAAACACTTGATACGAAAAATGGCGTCGATTTTTTCAAATCAATTCAAGTGCGGTGACTCATTCTTCTGAAGTGCATGCAAAGTGGATTTGCAGCATTAAAAAAAAAACATGTCGACAACACAATCCAAGCTGACAACTCATTTCAGCAGTTCAAAATCAATAATTTTTAAGGAGACTTTTTATTTGTCATGACATTTATCATGAATATTTTACATAATAAAAGGGGCACTTTAAATGTGAACAAAAGAACAGAATCCATTATATATTTACCTTTCCCGTCTTGGGATCCACGTAGGACAGTGTGTGTTTCCTCCAGTGCTGTTCAAAAGGCTTCTTCACTTGTCCCTGCAGGGGTTTGGCATAGTCGTACTCATCCACACGGTCCTGTAACAAGAACAGGGAAACAGAACCATTAAAAACACAAACATTATCATCATGGCAGTTGTCTTTAAAGTGATACTTCACCCAACTTTTTAAACTCTGTCATCATTTATCACCCTCAAGTTGTATATTTATCACCCCCCAAACCTGTATGAGTTTCATTCTTCTGCAGAACACAAAAGATATTTTGAAGAATATGGTCAATGGGTTCCATCAACTGTTCGTTACCCATATTCTTCAAAATATCTTCTTTTGTGTTCATCAAAGGAAAGAAATTACAGGTTGGAACAACTTGAGAGTGAATAAATGATGAGGGGATTTGGGGGGAACTATCCCTTTACCACTATGATTCCTACCAAGCTTTAAGACCAGATTACAAATAACTGAAAGCAACAATATCCCATGTCAATGCACTATGTACTATACTACGCACTATACTACTTTTCCATTTTACAGTAGATAAAACGCCCAAGTTAGACAAAAATGTACAGAGCTGAAAAATCAGAGAGCTTTATTACGGCTCTGTAAATGATACATAATATAGTTGTCCTTAGACAAGCATGTTGGTTTCAGAAAGTTGACCTTGAAGTCCTCGCGGGCGTGAGCGCCCCTGCTCTCTTTACGGGCCTCAGCAGAGACGATAGTCTGCACTCCATTCAACATCAGATTCTGCAGCTCCAGAGTTTCCACCAGATCGGTGTTCCACACAATGCCTGAAGGTATAAAAGATGGATTTAGTGTACAATGCTATAAGATCTATAGTACTGCAGATAACACAACCTTTTTGTACAGTACTGAAGATTATCAAATGAACAGTAAAATTCTGAGTTTCACGTTTTAGATAAGACTTTCTTAACAAATACAGTTTGGGTACATTTCTTTATGTTTCTTATGCTCACTAAGATAGTATTTATTTGATCAAAAAAGCTGAATATTCAGCATTTAGTCTTCAGTGTCACATGATCCTTGAGAAATTATTATAATATGCCGATTTGCTACAAAAAAAAACATTTATTATAATTATCTATGTTTAAAACTGCTAAATATTTTTTTGTGGAAAGTGTTATACTTTTATTCAGGATTTTTCGAAAAATAGAAAGTTCAAAAGAACAGCATTTATTTAAAATGATCTTTTGTAACATTATACATGTCCTTACTGTCACTTTTGATCAGTTTAACCATGGTGAATAAAAGTATTAATTTCGCAAATATTAGTGACCTCAAAATTTTGAACTGTTGAAGGTACTGAATTTCTAATTCATTTAATGTCTCCTGTGCCAGTCTTCTCTGACCTCTGTCAAATGTCTTGATGTCATCCAGTGACTTGTAAATGGAGTCCATCTTGTCACAACCCTCCTTCAGGACGTCTCCTGTGCGGAACACGGCAGCGTGACTCTGCATGGCCTGAGAAAGAAAAGAAAAATTCAATCATTTAAAATGAGTATCTTATGATGACAACTGGAGATCATCTGAAACCACAAGATGAGGCTTACATTATGTGTAAACAGTCAAATTCCTTTTTTATCAGTAAAAAAAAAAAAAAAAACAAGAATATGTTTCTTTTAGGAACTAAAGACCTGCGGTGAGGTGACGTACCTTCTGCATGTTGAGCCTGATTTCTGAGGTTCTGGTACTGCCGTTAGCAAAACGGACCTTGTCCAGATTGGCAACAGACGCCTCTCCTGCATTGGGTTTCAGAGGGGAAAGCTTCTCTCCTATGTGACAGGATAAAAATATCAGTTTAAAAAAAAATAGTTTGTAGAATACTATTAAATACGATTTATAGTGTAGTCCTTCAATTACAATGATTTAGTCTCAAATCTAATAAAGGGCACTCATCAATTTAAACGAACTTTGTCTGTTATGAAGCTACCTGGAGTGTCCATCTCAGCAATAGTCAGGGCACAAGCACGTCCAAACACAACCAGATCCAGCAGTGAGTTGGCGCCCAGGCGGTTGGCACCATGCACTGACGCACAGCCGGCCTCGCCACAGGCGTACAGGCCTGGCACCACCTTATCCTCTCCATCCTTATAGGTGATGACCTGCGAGGATTACAGAGAGGATATTAGCATTATGTTCTCATGAGTGTACATGGCAAACAGTGACTGTAGCATTCATGTTTAATTAATCAAATCTAATATTAATGTAATTCATTTAGGGTCACTAAGATTTTTCATGTTTTTAAAAGAAGACTCCTATGCTCACCAAGGCTGCATTTATTTGATTAAAAAATACAGTAATTTATGATGGACAAGTTTTATCCATTTAATATTCCAGTCTTCAGTATCACATGATCCTTCAGAAACCATTTATATAGGCCTATTTGGTGTTCAAGAAACATTCCTTATGATTATCAATGTTGAAAACAGTGTTTTTGTGGAGACGGAGATGCGTTTTTACAGGATTCTGATGAATAGAAAGTTATAAAGAAAGAAATATAAATATTTTGTCGCATTAAACAATTCCAGTTGTGATACAAACTTGTACACTAATAACTGGTGCAACGACAAATGGTGCACAATGTATTACTTTAAGAGGAACAACAGGAACACTGTTACTATTTGAAATCAACCCCAAAAAAAAAACACCCCTCCCTTTATTTCTCCGCCCCCCAAAAACGCACATACACCCAATGCAAGAATGGATGTCTCTTTATCATAGCAGAAGCGAAGCAAAAGAATGCTTTGTGAAAAATATATTTAAGATGAAGAATGAACGACAAGGAGGAACAGAATGTGAACAATACAGTACACAAGACACTCAAAACTGTCCTGTTAATTTAGCTAACATTACAACAACAGCATATCTTGGTTCTGTGAAACACAGCTAAATCAATGTTACTCGTATATGAAGCAGAAACAACACAACCTCTCCAGATCTTTTCTAATATTAACACAAGTCCTAAAGCTTTCGCCTGATCATATTCTAGTGATATTCCTCTGACCTTTTCTCTTTTGTAATGTCTCTCAGCCATCTCTCTTTCTACAGTCTTTTTTCAAATCTCCCTCTCCTCCCCATTCATGAGTAGACACGCCTCCGCCTGCTGATTGTTGTGCCGTTGGGTTTCAACAGCGTTTTACAGAAATCGCTTACTGCATGAGCAGCAGTCAAAGCAATGGTGGAAAACGGGGCAGAATACCTGTCCCTTGTAGTTGGTGGGGATGCCACCCATGTTGTAGTGGACGGTGGGTAACACTGGGATGGGCTCTTTTGTGACGTCCACTCCAGCAAAGATCATAGCGGTTTCAGAGATGCCGGGCAGGCGAGCGGCCAGCTGCTGGGGTGGAAGATGATGGAGCTGCAGGTAGACGTGGTCTTTATCTGGCCCAACACCTCTGGTGAGATGAGAAAGTTAACTTCAATTCATTTGTCAATCTATCACGTAGTGTCTGTGCAAGCGAAGTTAAAACAAAACGTGTGATTCATTAAATAAGCAGCAAATTTAGCATATTATTATTATAGGGACAAAATAGCAGAAAAAATTAAGTATTTTATACCTTCCTTCTCTGATCTCAATGGTCATGGACCGTGAGACCACATCCCTAGAGGCCAAATCTTTGGCATTGGGCGCATAGCGTTCCATGAACCTCTCGCCTTCACTATTGATTAAGATTCCTCCCTCTCCACGGCAACCCTCTGTGATCAGGCAACCGGCTCCATAAATACCTAAGAGGATTACATCATAGGTCATTTAAAAAGGCATCAGGAACAGCCTGGATTTTTATAACACAGATCATCAAGTATCAACATACAGCAGATGCATGTAATCACAGCAAAAAAAATAGTATAACCATGCATGTAATATATAACTGCTAGACAACAGATCGACAAATCTAATGCGACACGCGAGACATAATCATGTTGTAAACTATACTGAGTTGGCAACTCGAGTAAACCTTAACATCACAAGCAGTGGCTCTTTTCCAGCCTTATAAAAGAAGCTCACCTGTGGGGTGGAACTGAACAAATTCAAGATCCTGGCAAGGCAGACCCGCACGTGTCACCATGGCATTACCGTCTCCTGTGCTAGTATGGGCTGATGTACAGCTGAAGTATGTGCGGCCATAACCACTGCAGAGAAAACAAAATAAATATCTTTAATTGTATGTTGTAAAAACACATGCTTTATTAATAATATGTACAACCTCACTGTTACAGCAAACTTAACCAAAAATAATTATATAACTATATATATATATATATATATATATATATATATATATATATATATATATATATATATATATATATATATATATTTATATATTAAATTATATAAATATTACATATAACTAACTGTCATTAATATATGTTATTATTAATTTGGTGAACAAACAGAACCAAATTTTAAAAGATGTAATTAATAACTGCTTTTTTCTGTTACACCTTTGAATAGTAGTGCAGCCGTTTTGGAAGAAAAAAATTGAAATGGTAAAAAACTAAACTAAAATATATTATAATATAAATATTAGCTGATTATAAGTTTACTAAAATACATAAAATATCTAAAATCTTTAATTGGGGAGGGGGGGGGGTCTAATCCAATTTCATGCATCCTGACTTATTTACACAGTTAAAGAGATGGATTCTCATTCTAAACATGCCGAGTTGGACGTATGACGGAGTATTTCTGTGCCAAAAACACAAAGTTTGGCTTTGTATGACGTCATAAAGTGCAGAATTGCTTGTATGGGCACTTCTCCCGGATGAGCACGTGCGCATATTAATCAGAGCGAGAGCAAGAGCACGCCCATCAACATGCTTGATTCGGGTTACAGAAGCCGTCGACAGCGCTGTCGTTTTGTTTTTAGACCACGAAATCAACAATGTCACTAAAGAAGTGTGTTTCTGGTTGAGGGAAAGATCACCTTGTTCAGCTTCCAAAATAACCCAGCGTTAAAGAAACAGTGGAATGCTTTTTTTTTTTCCTGGAGCAGCAACGGAGTTCTGCAAGTGTGTTTGTTTGTTTCCAGTCATGAGTTGAAACCGCAGGTGGCGAGTGAAACTGCATCAAATGTCTGTGTTTTGTTGGCAATATAAGTGGTAAGTGCATATAATGTGAACAACACGAACGTATAGTGAAAAGGGGGGAACGAATAGCGAAAGTTAAGTTTGGCTGTTTTCGTAAAGAATTGGTACAGGGAATCTGTCTTTTATAAATCAGATAAAACTAAAGACTCTTCGGAGATATGAAGGATGCAACACTACTCTATAGGTACTCAAGATTAACACGAGATTGGCATGTACCCTTTAAAGGGGTGATGAAGGGAACAACTTTCCCTTGAGCTTTTGATATATAAAAGGTCATGGTAATATAAGAATATCCTGTAAGTTTCAGATTTGAAAACTTCCTTGTTAGTCAAAGAAAAGCTTTTATTTACACCAGGCCCCGAAAACCATCAATCTCAGAATATGCCACACCTTGACGTCATTGTGTGGTGACACACTGCCTCGCCCCGCCCACCGACTCGTGCCACTGACATGACACAGGCCTAACAGAGCTAAACCGGATCCAACTTTTTAAACAATAAACATAATATTGTAATCTGAAGGAAGCTTATGCATTATGAATGAATTGATTAACTTTATTTTTAATGAATATCCAGCTCATATGGGGAAGAGATTGCGTGTTTGTTCCTTCATTTCTGATCACGGATTCGTTTGTAAACAAGAGACTGGATTTGCAGGATGAGATCACGTGAATGAATGAAGCAACACACTTACATGTATGTGTGAGATGCATGGTACGCGCTTATATCCACCGATCGGGCGGGCCGAGTAATAAAAAAATATCAATCAACATTCCAATCAATCACAGGTGGCTGAGATAAATCACTGTGTTTGTTTGATAAACAGGTTTTGCGAGCGGCTGTCGGACGAATCATTCCTGTTGCCGTTTTCCCAGGCGCTTCAAAACATTTCCCACATGCACTTACAGGGGAGCTGAAGCTCATTAAATATGCAAATCTTATCCAATCCTAGCCATGGGCGTTTACTTCCAAGTCGTCAGTGCGGCACGCCCATAAAATCTGAGCGTTGCAGGACAGAGCCTCAAAACCAGTGTAGAAAATAGCCTATTACTTGTTAATTCTGATGTTTTAGAATGTAAAAACCACACGAACGTCATAAGTTGACTTCAGACAAAAAACCCAGTTCATGACATCTTTAATAAATACTGTAACAGTATATAAATAATACTAAAATAACACTACTGAATGCTTGAGACAGAAAGTAATTTCTCTTACCCAGTGGCGATGACTGTGTTCTTCGCTCTGAAACGGTGGATGGATCCGTCCTCCATGCACAGTGCAATAACTCCCTTACACTCTCCATCCTCCATCAGAAGATCCAGGGCAAAATACTCAACAAAGTAACTGGTATCATACCTCAGAGACTAGACACCAATAGACACAATTAGACAGGGCTCAACAGGTGTTCCAGTTCAAGCTGACTTTCAGAATCTCGCTCACCCGTCCATAGAGTGTGTGAAGAAGGGAGTGACCCGTCCTGTCTGCCACACAGCAGCATCTGTGAGCCTGACCTCCTTTACCAAACTTCAGACTCTGACCTCCGAAGGCACGCTGATAGATCTTCCCGTCCTCGGTACGGCTGAATGGCATACCAAAGTTTTCCAGCTGAAAAGACATAACATCAGCTGATGAGATCGGAGGAAATCGCAATCTATATAAATTATCCCTGAATATTTTCAAAATTACAGCAACAGATCATGTGATCATCTCTCACCTCCACCACTGCAGCAGGGGCCTGCTCGGTCATGTAGTGAATGGCATCCTGATCTCCCAGCCAATCAGATCCCTTCACTGTGTCATAAAAGTGCCAACGCCAGTCGTCGTTCTCCATGTTTCCTAATGCAGCATTAATCCCACCCTATTTTATATACCATTGTGAACAAATAGATTCGATTTATTGATTGAATAAATAAATAAAAGTGAATAATTCAAAGTCATAGACTGACATATTCTAAGAGAATATTAAAGGTGCAGTGTGTGAATTTTAGCAGCATCTAGCGGTGAGGTTGTGAATTGCAAACGCCCACCGCTCATCCCTCCATTCGAGGAACATAGAGAAGCTACGGTAGCCGACATAGGACAAATATGTTGTAGTCGGAGAGAGCAGAGAGTGACTAGCGCTCTGTAGAGAAGTTTGTCCATTTAGGGCTACTGTAGAAACATTATGGCTCAAAATGGTGACTTCACTGTAAGGGGACGAGTGGTGTGTGTAGATAGAAATGGCTCAAGGTAATAAAAACATAACGGTACATTTTTTAAGTTCTTTATACACCACTGAAAACATAGTTATGTATATTATATTGCAATTCTGCCAACAGATCCTCATAAATACTACACACTGCACCTTCACTTTTATATTAGAACACACGTATCAGTCTTTTGTTTTTCAAAGTGGTGTAAGAATATCAAAGGTGTAGTTTCAAAGGTTGAGCTGCCTTGTGAACTTTAGACTTCTTGAACTGAAAATCGCTGCAGAGCTCTCAGAGGTTCTCAAGAACTGATTCTCATTCAATCTCTGCCTGAGCAAACCATAATTCTGATGCAGTAGTGTCTTCATTTTATTCCTTTCCCTTATATTAAGTAAATATCAGCAAACCCTGATTTGTAAGAACTAGTATATATCCAGAGGTCAGATTGATATGCTGCTGCAGTATATGAGTAGGTATAAGAGGCAGATTGTTTAGGAACTATAATGAGAAACACAAGAGGAAATCTCCAAACCTGTGCGGCCACCGTGTGTGAGCGAGTGGGGAAAAGTTTGGTGACACAGGCAGTGTTAAACCCGGCCTCCGACAGACCGAAAGCCGCACGCAGCCCTGCGCCGCCGGCTCCCACCACGACAGCATCAAACTCGTGGTCTACAACTGGATACTGAGTGGAGATCTGAGGGGACAAATACCAAAAACACATTGATCACACAAGGCCACTCGCCTATGACATATAGTTTTTCTTCTTTAATGTGTCGACTGGAACTAGATTTCAACAGAACATTAATAGCCTGCAATAGCAGTGCATATAATTGTCAATGCCAGATCCTACATGCAAAATGAAAGCTAATGAAACCAATCAAGGAAGCAGCATAAATACTTACTCCATCGGAGACTTTTGCATCTCCCTTTTTTCCGTAGATGGAGAAATGCAACTTGCGGTTGTTCGTCTGGCACACTGCTGGCAGCTGGACAGAACAACAATTATTTTTAACAGTTAAAAACCCAAGCAAAATCATATCTGCTACTTTATCTCTGTTTGTACATTTCAGTGCTTTACCCTTATTTATTCGTGAGTATATATTAATTTATTTTCATCTTACTTCCTGTCTGTTTGAATAATTTATTTTTTATTTTCATGATTTTCTTTCCCCATCCTGTATGTATAATAAAATGATGAATAAATCATAAATAAAAATAACAGACAAATGTGATTCACTCTTAGTTAAAGGCACAATATGTAATTTTTCTGCGCTAGAGCTCGCTTTTTCAAAATAAAGACGTAGCTTGAGGATGCCATGATTTCACAGAGCTTTTATTATGCCAAAGACGGACACATCCACTTCTTCCGCTCATGTGTATGTGGGGTAACGCAGCGCTGTTTTATCATATTAGATACATTTGAGTGTAATGAAAGCTATGTTATAATGCTAATCTGTGTCTTCGCTCGGTGGTGACTATGAGACACTTGTTCACACTGCAGTAAGTTAGACCGATATTAGGCATGGTAAAACATGGTACTCACGGTAAATCAAGAAAACAAGATTTAAACAGTAAGACTAACTGTGCTGAGCTATATAACAATGATTAGCTTCTGTTGATGAATGAATCCAAACATTCACCTATCTTATAAAACACATATTAAAGCATCTTTGTTGTTTCCATGGTTTCTGCAAAATAATCGAGGGTAACACGGGTATGATTTCATTGATAGGCACCACACGGATACGGTCCGTGACCTGGTTAAAATAGCTTATTTCTCTGGATTTAAATAATTCTTGGAAACATTTGGAATAATATAAGTACATGAGTCAACAAAAAATATATACCATTATTCTAGTGGTTTTTGGATATTTGAATTAAAAAATCTTACATATTGTGCCTTTAGTTAACAAAACATCACTGCAATACAACACAGTATGCTCAAATGTATGCTGGTGACAGTGCAGTGTCTGGTTGTGATTTATTTGAACAAAACATAGGTTGAACAGTTATACTAGAGACTGATATTTACAAGGAGAATTATAAGATAAACCCATTTGCTGTACGTTTATGATCAGTAGGGCACATATTGCCATAACACATCTACAAACTTTTAACAGGTGACTGTAGCTGTCAGTTATATCTGTAATAAACTCTATAGCCACTATTCTTAATTAAACTTTCATAGCAGTATGTTTTTATTTTCATATAAGAAATGGCATGCATTCAATAATCACCTATAATAATAATAACATGAGCTTTCAGTATCACATGGCTAATGCTAATGCTGCCAGCTTGACCTTCAATACATCCCTGATTACAAAACATCTAAACTTTACTTCTACAATATTACACATTATATCAGGTTTCAAACACTCGAGCATTGCTGCCAAAAGGGTCAGCTTCATAAATAAAACAGTAAAACCAAATGCGTATATACGTAACAGAGACAGTGATACATAACAGTGTTACTTAACACAGCAGATGATGGTTACAAAACCAACACATATTAGACTACAATGGACTATAGCGTCATCTCAGGATAAAACAATTCGACTCTCGGCATACAATGACCTAATACCATTACAACAGAAAGTATGCCCAAGATCTGAGAGGACTTACAGCTTTAGATGACACAATCTTTCTCCCGAGGACACGGGAGGCAGCGCACACCGCAGCCATGTTGCTTGATTCTGTCTCAAAGCATAAACTGTAGGCTCAAAAGCAAACGCCTGTGTGTGGAGCTCGTGAGCGCTTGTGTGATGTAAGCGGTAGTTATGGGAAGTCCGACTCATTTCAACGACTCGGTTCTTTCGAACAGTAAAACCAATTCGGTGAGTCGTTTCCCTGACTTTTTTAACACGTTTGTAGGTCAATTTGTTTTAGCCCATCAGCCAAGTCCTCACTTCAAATGTTCTTACTTTCAGTTCACTGATCGCTCGAAGCATTCAGTCATAAAATTATTTTATGGCTCTCTTTGTTCATCATTTAACAAGAAATCTGCTCAAACCGCTTTGTTAATTTAAAAAATATATGTTTTTATCATGAGTTACCTCCTACCTTCCTAAAGATTACTTGTTTTCTTATTACCCTGTGATCTTTGTTCAAAAACGGGAGCTCAAAGAACTGATTGAAAAGATCCTATTCAAATGAATGATTCGGTTCGAATGATTCATGAATCGGACATCCCTAGACAGTTTTCTAGCTTCAGTGAGGAGGACCATACCAATAATTGTCCATGGTGGGGGTGATTTGTTGGTTAGCGTCATGCAGAAAACAAGCACAAACATGTATTTAAACTGGGTGGAGTTATTTACTGTAAAGGTCGCTGTATGTAATATAGCATTGACAAAGAAAGTGTAAAGAACCAATATTTTTGTCCAATGAATATTGGCGCAGGTGTTTGCTTTAGTCATGGAAGGGACTATTTAAATCTATTTGAGAACGGGGGTCAACTTCAAGTGATTTGGATACTTGCAAGGTAACATGGATATTTGATGTAGTATTGTATTGTCGGCATGTATTGTGCTTTCATGATTAATAGTAAATTGTCTTAGTTAAATATAATTAGCCAAATCGCGTATGCTTGTCGTGGAAACAGAAAGTGTCATATTTCAACTAGGATAGGGCCTCGAGCTGCTCAAATTTCTAGTCATGAATTAAATGGGAATGCTACATCATTTTCATTATGTTTGAATAAGGACAATAATGCATCATTATGCATACAAAATAGGCATTTGGTTTACAGTATTTGTAGTAGCACTTCCCTTTTATAGCTGTCATATCGGTCATATGTTTAAAGTTTGATATATAAGTATGTATTTATTTTTCAGCCGCAGTCCACATGAACAACCTGAATGATCCTCAGGACTGGAATATAAGGCCAGAGAGGCAGGGTGAGGGTGGTGACAGCAGTAAGTGGAACTATGCCCTCCTGGTGCCCATGCTGGGGCTCGCTGCCTTTCGTAAGTAACACCACACTATTACCCTAGCGTGTATGTTTTAATTAAGTATACTTACATTAAAAAAAAAATTCTATCTCCTGGGGGTGAATTCCTAGGATGGATCTGGTCCAAGGAGTCTCAAAAGGAAATTGAGGAGGCCAAGGTCAAGTACGAAAAGATCGTAAAAACAATCCAGAAGGACCTGGATGTGAAGTACCGACAGACGCTCTCTGAAAACCGCAGAGAAACAGTTCAGCTCGAGCTTAATCTAGAGAAAGAAAAGCAGCGGGCACATGGCTACCGTCAAGCCCTGGCATCCCAGAGTCAGCAGCTCGAGGAGGAACGTCGAGGCATGAGGTTGGAACGTGAAGCTCTAGAAAACGATAGATCTAGATTGCATCACGGAGGACCGGCTGGCGCCCTCTTCCACGAGGCTCTGCAAAAGGAAAAGGAGCGAGAGATGAGGGCTTCACTGGCTCTGAAGGAAGTAGAATACAGGCTGGTGGAAAGACAGAGGGCCTTTTGCAGTATTTTGGTGCCTCGCGCAAGGAGGGTGGAGATGGAGAAGGACCTTCTGGTTCGTACGGCAAAAGAGCCCCTTCTTGCACATCTGGAGATGGAGGACGGTCTCAGGGATGTTTTTAAGAACGATCGCAGTTGTGCCGAGTATCTCAACACAGATGAGCGCAGGAATGGGAGTCTCATGTGGCTGTATCTCAGATACTGGCAGCTGCAGGTCACTCTTCAAACACACCAGAGAGCTGAGGCTGCTATACTCGGGATACAGACAAAAAAGTGACTTTGGTAGAACAGAAATGAATCCATATCTTAAAAGTTGCAGCATGTCAATAAAATGATGTATTTTAAAATAACTCATTGCTAATAAATTTAATGAGATTCAATTTGTGTATATTATTTTCTTAAAGGGAAGAACATTGTACATACAGTGAGTCTAAATACAATATACACAGTAAAATATCGGGGGGTTTTATTCTTGTAAAATAAGTTTAGGATGCATGAGTTGCTAGTGGTCCGTTTTTATTAATATTTAACTAAATAATTACACAACTCACCCAAATTTCATCCATCTGAACTAAATTCTGACATTGTTGACATGATGATGCCAAAAAGAGAGCATCGTTAAGTTTGTGTTTTGCTATGAGTAAAAGAAACACAAAACCCTCTCTAAAAGCATTGCATTGTAAAACACACCTTTTGCAAATAAAATAGAATAAATCAGGCCAGCTGTATTTACAAGATGGGTGGGATTAAAATAAGTTTTGCATTTACACAACCAGTTTAACCTGTGCTGAACAAATATTTAAGAGTGGGTTGCCATGAAAAGATTCATGCAGAATGACAGCATAGTGCCGTTTAGTTCATTCTGATACTCAAAGAGAAGGTAAGTTAAGTTACATTCTTTATTAAATGAAGGCTTGAAAAAATGTAGGTGCATGATAAAGAAAAGATATGCGCATAATATGAGTTAGGTCAGGTATAAAGCAAGGAACATGGTGCAAGACTTTGTTTTCAATGATTTTGTTTTCCTTATTATAACCAGCAAAAAAAAGCATTGAGCTAATGTTGATTGATTTGTTCTCTTTTGCAATGTTTCTCCTTTGCATTACTTTTTGTGTTTGTTATTTAATTAAAAGGTACTGGATATATGTCTGTCTCTCTGTATGCTTTTGATACATGGTAATATTCTTGGCCAAAATGTTCTTGTATAGGAAATTTGCTTTGTTAAAAGAAAAGTAGCAGAGCCATGTATATCTTAGGAAGTTTCATATATTGAGTAACAAGGTCTCTTGCTATTTATTTTTTATATGTAGGATCTAAATGAGAATGCTACATCCGTTTCTTTGCATAAAGAGAAAAATACTCCCTTGTTTTAACAGGCATTGTATGTCAGAATTTACAGTAGCCTTTGCCATTGTATATCATATTGGTCATAAGTTCTATTTATAAGTATGTATTTATTTTTCAGCTGCAGTAAACATGAACAACCTGAATGATCCTCAGGACTGGAATATAAGGCCAGAGAGGCAGGGTGAGGGTGGTGACGGCAGTAAGTGGAACTATGCCCTCCTGGTGCCCATGCTGGGGCTCGCTGCTTTTGTAAGTAACACCACACTATTACCCTTTACTGCGTGTTGTGATTAATTGCACTTCATTTACTTTTTCTTTGCTATCTTAGGATGGATTTGGTCCAAGCACTTTGAAAAGGAAAGGGCTCTACAGAGTCAAAAACACGAGCAAGAACGTCGTCAAATTCAGTTCGAATGTGATGCCCTTAAATACAAAATATCTAGGTTTCACAAGGCCCTGAAAAAGGGAAAAGAGCAAGAGCAAGGGGCTTTAAATGCTCTAAATGAAGTACAAGACAGGCTGGAGCAAAGACAGGCTGACTTTTGCAGTCATTTTGTGCATCATTCGAGGAGGGAGACGAAAGAGAAGAACCTATTGGCTTATACAGCCAAACATCCACTTCTTGCACATCTGGAGATGGAGAATGATCTCAGGGATATTTTTAAGAATGATCGCAGCTGTGCTGAGTATCTCAACGAAGATCCAAAGAAGAATGGATGTCTCATGTGGCTGTATCTCAGATACTGGAAAGTGCAGCTCACTCTTCGACAACACCAGAGAGCTGAAGCTGCTATACTTGACACAGACAAAAAGTGACATTGTTAGAACATTAATGAATCTATCAATAAAATGATGTATTACTGTACTTTAAAAGACGTCATTTCCAATAAAGTTGGTGAGATTAAATTGTGTTTATTATTTTCTTAGTGAGAAGAGCAATTTAAATGTGTATACATACATGAGTGTAAATACCATACAGTAAATGTATTGTCATAAAATACGGATCTAAGTGTAAGTGATCCGTTTTTATATGGTCAGAATATGTAACTAAATACTTTTAAAAACTCCATACCTCATTCATGATCTGATCTACATTTTGACATTGTTGATGCCAGAAACTGAGAATCAGTCAATATCAGTGTGACCTTTTCCTGCATGGTGTGGATGGAAATCCTTAATATTTCATTCCAATATGTTAATCACAGACTTAAACTGCTGAACAAAAGTGCCACTTGATTAAAAGACACAAAATCCTGGTAAAACTTTATTTTGATGTCCATTTAGACATTTTGTTGACTGTAAGTAACACTGCACATACATGTAAACTAACTCTAAAGGATTAGTAGAGTATTAGTAGACTGGCTGCTTAATATCTGATAACACGTTATTTTAATTTGTCCCCAAACAGACATTCTACAAGAAACTTGCATTAACTTCTTGAGCAATTTGAGATATAGTAGCTCGTCTGTTTGATCAGAACACACGGGCCAGTCTTCGCTCCCCATGTGCATCAATGAGCCTTGGCTTCCCATGACCCTGTCGCCGGTTCACCACTGTTCCTTCCTTGGACCACTTTTATTAAAGCGACTGACCACTGGTGATGATGAAGAGATAATCAGTGTTATTCACTTCACATGATAATGTTTTGTCTGATCTGTGTAGTTCAGCATATTAAATCTTATTGACGTAAAATAATAGTTTTGATATCATAAATCACTAAAGAGATTTAAACACATAACACAACAAATCAGGCCAGCTCTTGTCTCCAATATGGGGTGGGAATTTAAATAAGCTTTGCATTTACAGAACCAGTTTAACCGGTACTAAAAATAAAGTTCAGAGTGGATAGCCATAATAAGATTTTAGGAATAACAGCATTGTGTCCTTCGGTGTATTTTGATCCTTAAAGATAAATGAATCTTACATATTATATGAAGTCCTAAAAGAATTTAGATTTAAGACACACAGTGACTAACAATATGAGCTGCATAACAACATATCAGACCTAACAGAAACATGTTGTTGCTTGCAGTGAAGCCAGTGAAAGTAATTTGAAGAAATCATGCAGGTTAAAATAAAAGCTGATGTTCTCTCTTTCGGTTCAGTCAAAATGAATGAGCTGAATGCACGTGTCCAAAGGATGGGGCTGTATGCTAGACACAAAATCATTTGCTGCAATACCATCCCCGTTTTTTAAAGTACAAATTACTCTTCTCAAAAACTACTCAGAGTAGCTACTAGTTACTTTTTAGACAGCGATATTTAATGAAGTACCAATATTTAATCAAATCATATATCTATTTAGAAAATAGCTACTTTCAGCAAAACACACTTTTACCTTTAATAAATTAGTGTAAATAAATTAGTACATTAGTACAATTAGTACAACTTGAGTACAAGTAAAATTTCTTATTTAATTCCCGAAAAAACGACTTAATTACAGTAATGTGAGTAGTTCTTATTCGTTACTTCCACCTCTGCCAGAGAGGAAGAGTTAACCAGCATGCCTCCAGTGATTCTAGCACGCCAACTCAATATAAAGGCTGATCTCATGAAGATATTCCAGCATCCTGCGCCCTGCTCAAGAGCCACTATAAACACGTGTGTTGAAGACTGGCAGAGAAAACTTGGTTTACATGAAAGTGAGCAAAAATAGACAAGGACATTCTTACAGGGATTATCTCAAGAAAAATCAGGATACGTTTGACCCAGTGACACTAGAATTAGTATTTACTACTGTTTACATGTTAATATTAGGTTTACGATTTACTCCCATGTCTGAATGTCCAGTATAATATCCAAACAAATTTGTGTTGAGACTGAATGTTTTATATAACTAAACTACACCGGAATTGAACCAATGACAATATGGTTTAAACGGTGAGAATGTGTCATGTTCCACTGAAGGAAAGTTGAGGTTGAACACAAGTGCAGTTTTATTTTTTGGAGAACAACAGGAAACAACACAGGCAAACTAAGAGTCCAGCTAACAAATCAAGAGCACACAGACATGATATAAGTAATCTGTACTAACAGCGTAATCTATTATAATCAGTTGGTGTAATCTGTATTTTGCAGTTTGCTAAATTAAATAAATAATTAATAAAATAAAATATCCATTTTGCTAAAAAAGGGCGCAAGTCTTTGATCTAACCTTACAGTGATATGATTGGATGACTGGTTTAAATGGGCGGGGTTTATGCATTTGACGCCACGCGCCGTCTAAGCTCCCTATGTAATACTCTGTCAACCTAGGCAGGTGTCATGATTTCCATATTCCGCCGATGTAGATGCAACAATTCTCTATCTTTATTTCACGACATTTTAAGATATGACTGTGGAACGATTTGTGTACAGTATTAAATATTTAACAATGGTGACGCTTAATGACCTACATATGATCGCGGTAATATCAGAAGTATTTTAGGTATCTATCTATCTATCTATCTATCTATCTATCTATCTATCTATCTATCTATCTATCTATCTATCTATCTATCTATCTATCTATCTATCTATCTATCTATCTATCTATCTATCTATCTATCTATCTATCTATCTATCTATCTATCTATCTATCAAAACGTCATAGAAACTATTTGGGTTACTTTTTATTATGATTTATTTATCTATTATATTATGATGTGACGTCTATCTATTATTTATATACAGAATAATACCACTAACACTGGAGATTGTGTTGCCCCAGAACCTGAAGTCATCATTGTAGGGGCCGGTGTTTTGGGCTCCTCGTTGTCAGCGGTTCTTGGGCGAGATGGGCGAAAGGTTACAGTGATTGAGAGGAACCTTAGACAGCCGGACAGGATAGTGGGTGAATTGCTACAGCCTGGTGGATATTGTGCTCTCAAAGAATTAGGCTTGGAAAGTGAGATTCTTTTTATTTGTCTTAGTACTGGCCACCAATTTTCATTATCGTTATAATACTGATAATCATTATGTTTTTATAGATTCAGTAGAGGAGATGGATGCACAAATTGTGAATGGTTATATCATCCATGATGTTGAACGTAAGACGGTTGTGGAGATACCATACTCACAAGATCAAACTCAATGCTTTCCACCATGGTCGCTTTATCATGGGTCTGCGTAGATCTGCACTGGCAGAGCCAAAGTAAGAAGACCAATATATGCATCTTCAGTGTTGGGAAGGTTACTTTGGAAATGTAATAGTTTACAGATTTAAAGTTACCCGATTTAAAAGTACAGTAACTTTTTCAATTACTTTATTAAAGTAATGTAACTGATTACATTTGATTACTTTTTGATTACTTTTCTCATTTGCCGCACTGAAACACCTTTTTATCACTCGCCATGGTTTTAACTCTCAGACAGGCTGTAGCCTAAAGCTTTCAGCAGTAATGTAGATTGATGTAACGTAGCTTTTTAACAGAAAAATTTCAGATGTAACCCCCTTTAAAAATAATTAACAATTTTATAACTGTAATTTAATTACAATTTTTTCTCAGTAACTGTAACTGATTACAGTTATATTTATTTTGTAATTAAACTGTGTAATCTAGTTACATGTAACTAGTTATTCCACAACACTGTGTGTCTTACATTTTCAAAATATTACATACATAATATTATACAAGTATTTTTAATAACATATTTACCTGGTGTTTGTTGAGTGTGCGGTTCATTGAAGGCACTGTAACATACCTTGAAGAAGAAGATGGCTGTGTCACAAGCATCCAGTACAAGGACAAACATTCTGGAAAAATAAAGGTTAGTCAAGAGACCACGTTTAAAACATTTTGATAATGTTTCAAAAATATTGTATGTTAAAGGGATAGTTCACCCAAAAATGTCATTAATTTCTCACCCTCAAGTTTTCATTTTCGGAAAACAAATGAAGATGTTTTTGATCAAATAATTTTGACAAAATTCATTTGTGTTCTGAAGATGAACAAAAGTCTTACGGGTTTGGAACAACATGCAGGGGCGAGTAATTAATGACAGAGTTTTCATTTTTGGGTGGACTAAACCTTTAACCAATAATATTAAATATTTAGATAACTTCCTCATCATAACTTTAAGAATGAGTGAAAAAAATCACAGTCTGAATCATTATTGATTACATTTGTACTCTATAGCCTAACCTCATAAATCTCTTTTGAGGATTGCCTTAACATTAGAAAGTTGTTAAATAGCTAAATATTTGCTATGTTTTAAGTATTTAATTAGGCAAATTGTGAGTCACTAGATAAGATGATTATCTGGTTTGCAGAGGTTACGTGTCCCTCTGACCAGGGGCGCTGCTAGCAATTTTGGGCCCTATGAAAGAATATGAAGTTGGGCCCCCCTATCGTACCATTTAGAGGGGTAATTTTTCCAGAAATGCAGAAATAAGACATAATTTTCTTTTATTTGTTACTCTGGTAGATTATACATGTATAATTTATATTACATTACTGCTAGTACTGTTACTACTAATAAAACCAATCTCTGGGGGCCCCCAAAAGTGCATGGGCCCTTAGAATCGTCCTAACTTTCCCCCCCTGCCTCTGACAGTGGTGGCAGATGGATGTTTTTCAGAATTCAGAAAGCGCTTGGCCTCGGAAAGGGTTCAAATCTGTTCCAACTTTGTAGGCTGCATAATGAAGGTATGAGGTGCTCTGGTGTAATAGTATAACATTTTTCATAACCATTAAATAGCTGTTTTGAAATAGAACTCAGCCTATTGTAAATTTACACAACACACTACTTTTATTGCATTGGTTTTCTCTTTAGAACTCTCCTCAGTACAAGCCCAACTATGCTGAACTAGTTCTGAGCTGCCATGGACCGGTTCTGATCTACCAGATCTCCTCCACTGACACACGCGTTCTGGTCGACATACGTGGACGTCTCCCCAAAAACCTCAGCCAATACATGATTGAGAAGATCCATCCACAACTACCAGGTCAGAGAAGTAATATCGTCAATAAGAGCTCATTTAAAGGGATAGTTCACCCAAAAATGAAAATTCTGTCATCATTTATTCACCCCCCTCAAGTTGTTCCAAACCTGTATGAATTTCTTACTTCTGCTCAAGGCGAAAGAAGATATTTTAAAGAATGTCAGTAACCAAACACATGGGCGCCATTGACTTTTTCCATACTATGGAAGTCAATGGGGTCCATCATCATCATCATCATTTGTATTTAGCAGAAGAAATTCATACAGGTTTGAAACAACTTGAGGGTGAGTAAATGACAGGATTTTTGGGTGAACTATCCCTTGAAGTGTTTGTTTTAAAATGATCTAACAGTTGTTTCCTAAAACTAAGATTTCAGTCCACATACATGAGCTGACATAAAATGTGGTAGCGCTTTATTTTACAGTCCCGTTCCCCATATACATACTATGTACTTATCATAGTAATTGTAATAACTACGTACTAACCCCCGAACTTACCCCTAAACCTAACCATAACATATTTATAGTTACCTTATATTACCCAGTACTTTCTTAGGTAAGTACGCGTAAGTGTGCATACTTTAAAATAAAGTGCAACCAAAAATGTAATTGGATTATAGATATTTTAGCTAATTTTCTTTGCTTTGTTGTGCCTGATAGATCACTTAAAGGGGCCGTTTTCGTTGGCCATACAAAATATCCGTCTGAAATCCATGCCAGCAAGTTTTCTGCCATCATCAACTGTCAATAAACCAGGTAGCTGCTCAATATAGATACAGCATATGGTAGAGATGCAGCAGTGACCGTTTATCATTGAAGTCTTTATAATACTACATAGATTTAATTACAAAGAAGCTTTATTATTGTTAAGCAGGTAGAGTAATTTGTTACCTTTTATTTCATCGACTTATAAAGTGTAGACCATTGGAGCAGAATTATGTTAACATAGATCTATGTCCTCTTGACAGGAGTCGTGCTTCTTGGAGATGCTTATAACATGAGGCATCCTTTAACGGACGGAGGGATGAGCATAGCACTCAATGATGTCATGATTTGGAGAAGTCTGCTTCAGAATCTTCTGGATCTCAGTGACAACACAGCCTTATTGCAGGTTAAAAGCCTATGGTTTTATTCTGATAAACCAGAAACATTTCATCAATTCTCTTGCAGTCAGTGTATTATTATTCTACCACCCCATCCATAGGCTTAAAATAAATTCCACTGGGAGCGGAAGGTGTCTCATTCATTTGTGGTGGATGTTCTAGCACAGGCACTGCATGAGTTGTTTGCTTCAAAAGACAGTAAGCATCTACTTTTATGCTTCTAAATTATAGAGTTGATACAAGATCCCATGGATGGAAAATGTTCATATTTATGTTGCCACTAGAGGGAACTCTTCTACCATAAGCCAAATGTTTATCCTTAAAGACTGGCCCCTTATGTAACGCCATAAACACTTGCTGATTATAATAATATAGATCGCCAAACCTTTTTAAATCACTGCAAATGATCACAACTTGTCTCCTCCGTTTGCAGATTCAATATTATATCTTAGAAGAGCCTGCTTGTGTTATTTTCAGCTGGGAGGGGAGTGTGTCTCTGGGCCAGTTGGGCTGCTGTCTGTGTATGTACAGACTTCATTACAATCAAACCAATAGCTATAAATGTACATAATTACTGTATGCATACTATATCTAACATCTGTGTCAATCATCAGGCTGAATCCCCGCCCCATGACACTGATCGGTCACTTCTTTGGTGTAGTATTGTACGCGGTCTACTTAAACATCAGGGCAGAGGTAAGACCGGACAGAGCTGGAGTGCTGCAGAGGAGCATGGGAATTCTTTATCGTGCTTGTGCGATCATATTCCCTCATATCTTTTCTGAATGTAAACACCTCTTTTATAGATTGTTTAGACCTTTGCAATGAATGTTAACTGATTGATGTTTTGTTTCATATGAGACAAAATAATAGTTAGTCTTTAAATCCCGGTTTAAAACGTATATGCATGTCAGTACTTAAAGGTCCTGTTCTTCGTGATCCTATTTTTCAAACTTTAGTTAGTGTGTAATGTTGCTGTTAGAGCATAAATAATACCTGTTCAATTATAAAGCTCAAAGTTCAATGCCAAGCGAGATATTTTATTTAACAGAAGTTCCCTTTCAAAGCCTACAGCGAACGGCCGATTTGGACTACATCCCTGTACTTCCTGCTTTAATTACGTCACTAGAACAGTTTGTTGACTAACCTCCGCCCTCAAGAATACGCAAAAAGGGGGCGTGGTCTTGTTGCTCTCCCACATGGAGAAGAGGAAGTGTTGTTTGTAGAGTGTGTTTGTCGCCATGTCTACAATAACAGCGCATGCGTCTCCCCGTTATGGTAAGAGACGTGACCTTTTCCGGGCAAAGTGTCGAATCACAACACGGGAACCGCTGGCACAATCAGAACTCGTTACGTATTTCTGAAGGAGGGACTTCATAGAACAAGGAAATCATCAGGCCGTATTTTCATCAGTGAAAACACCGGTATACAGATAAGTAAATTGTGTGAAAAATACTGTTTTTTTTACACGCGAAACATTAACACGTTATATTGCACACTGTAAACACAATCAAAGCTTCAAAAACACAGGAAAACGGGACCTTTAAGCTGAAAATATTGGACATTTATATGTTTTTAAACTTAAAAATGTTAAATAAAAGGAATTGTATGTAAGAAATGTATTTCAATTAATCATAAAATGGCCCTGATATGTCACTAGACAGTAAGAAATCATGTTAATTTCAAATACTTATATCACTGAGTAGTCCGGCCAGGATATTGTAATTTTAAAAGTGAAGTTGCAGCCCTCAACTGATGTTGATGTTGACATGTGTTTTGGCCTGAAGCCTATCTACCAATCTACCAATCACGAAGTCAGTAGTGTTTCGGCATCCGGGTTGCCAGCTCTGCTCTAGTTAACGCAGCTGCAGCTACACACTTTTTGGTAAAAAAATGTCTAACTTTACAAAACCTAAAAGACCTCTCATGAAGCATAAACATAAAGAAAAACCCAACATACTGTGTAGGACTCGTCACTTGCCATTGGAAGCTCCTTGTAGCAGCCTACGTTCCTGCTGGATTCAGCAGCCTATCTGGCAACCTCGAGTCAGGGGGGAGGGGGAGAGGGGATACACTGCTCTACAGTCATTTGAAAGTGATTGCAGTACCAGTTTTGGCCACAATCCTACATACAGGTCCTTTAAATAAAGTTTATTTTAAGGTTGGTTTACACAATGGTTGGTTTTAACGTTCTGAGCGCATGGCGCAGGTGCACTAAGAGTGTCCAAATCCATTTTTTCTAGTTTAACGACTAGTTTAACAAAAGGGTTGTACCTAGTCTCTTAATGAGTCATAATGGGTGTGTTTTGGCCGTAAAATACAATAAACCAATCAGAGTCTCATCTCGCATTCCCTTTAAAAGCAACCATGGCAGATTTGCTGTTTATATGGCGAAATTTACGAAAGGGAAAAACTGAATATTTCTCCAGGGAGGAATCTGTTTATTTTTAATATTTAAAAATGTTTGTGTGTTGCTGCGTCCCTGTGTGTGTAATCAGCAGAGTGTATGTGCTTTGTGCACCCACCTATAGGTGCATATTACTAACACACCTTTTAAATAACACAAAAAATACTGCACAATTGACTTTAGTCCAGGTTTTTGTTGGTCAGTCATTTTCAGTTTACTCAAAATAGCAACGCACCAACAATGCGCCTGAACACACCTCGTTTTCAGACCAGCATGTCCATGGGTGAACAGATGGGCGCGAGTGCATTTGCTATTTAAACAATGTGGCGCTGACCGTGAAAATGATAACTGTCGGGCTGAAACTAGCAAAAAAAGCTTGCGTCGCATTGTGCCGGGTGTATAATAGGGCCCCATGGCTTGCCTTTAGTGACTTCATAAATACAGATCATGCCCAACAAAATGCAGTTACTATCAGTGTTGGGGAAAGTTACTTTGAAAAGTAATGCATTACAATATTGCGTTACTCTCTTAAAAAGTAACTTATTGAGTTACTTAGTTACTTTTAAGGAAAGTAATGCGTTACGTTACTTTTATGCTACCTTTTCTCACCTGGACTGGGCTTGTTTTTTGTTTTTGTTTTTATGACAAAAAGATTCTATTTTTGTGCAAATGTAAAGACCTCTTCATACCAAAATTTAAATAATAAGCCTCAGGCTGAGGTAAAAATACAAATTCACACGCTCTGCTGCGCTGCCATTCTGTGTAAAGAAAGAATAGGACGCAGGAGAATAAAAGTTTTACCAATAAATACAAAAATCTAGTAATTTTTGCTCATGATTTAACTGAATCATTAAAGGTCAGCAGCAAATTGGTCAATAAAGGTAGATTAAATGCATAAAAATATTTGTTTTATTTAACATTTAATTATTGGAGGTTTGCATATTTTGCATTTGACTGATTTTATTATTTTTGAGGAATACTCAATCTTTATGCAAGTGAGATGAATAAATGCTCAAATTTAGTCTAGAACTACAATAACTCATGTTCACACACAACACCTCTGTACTTACTCTAGATTTCATGGGGACAGGAGAGCTGTCAGTCAAATAAATCTGAAAAAATAACTTGCGTTACTTTTTGAAAAAGTAACTCAGATATTTTGTTGTAAATTTGAAAAGTAATGCGTTACTTTACTAGTTACTTGAAAAAGTAATATTATTACGTAACTCAAGTTACTTGTAATACGATACCCCCAACACTGGTTACTATACACTTTGTCAAAATCAGGTCTTTTAGACTATAAGCTGACAAATGGGTTTCGCTCAAGTATTCTCACATTCAGAGAAAGCTAAAGAGTGTGTATATCCAATCAATCAAAAAACCTTTGAAGCCATTTAATTTCAGTTCCGGTTGTGGCATATTTACTGTATTTGGCCTTTGTCTATCTAGTTTACAAAGTTCTCCAAGTGCAATCACATTGTTGAAATTTCAGGTTCATTGTTCATTATCAATTGTAGTGTGACACATGAAGCACATCTCACACAGAAGTCACTTTCAAACCAAGCAGCTTTCTGTTTGTCAACATGGTCAATTTACACAACCAACTTGAAAAATGAGCGAAATCTGCATAGGGAACTCTTACACCCTCAAATGAAACTCCCAGTAGCATGGATTCCTATTGAATTTACTGGATTTTGCAAAATTTCACAAAGCACCAATGAATGTGTCCAAAACAAATGCAAGATCAGCATAGGGACATTTTTTATGCTCACGTGAATGCTGTGGATTCCTAATGAATTTTGCATGTGAAGTTTTGCTGAGCAAGAGTCAATGTGACAACAATTTAAGATGAGGTCACATTAAAAATGTTGTGGGCAAATTAGGTTTATTGTCAAAAGTGTGGCAATGCACAAAGCACTTCAAACCACGCAGCTTTCAGTTGGAATTTGCATAAGGCCTACCAATCGGACCCTAATGCAAAATTTGCATTGAGAAATATTTTGTGCTTATGTGAAATTCTCAGTTGAGTGAATTCCTATTGAAACTGTATTTTGCATGCAAAAGAAAAAAATTACAATGATCTAAAGTGTGGCAATGCATGGCGCACCGCTCACTCAGGGTTTATGTTCGCACCAAGCAGCTTTCTCATGGTCAACATGGTAATTTGTGAGGACTTTTGGAACTTGATGCAAAATCTGCATTCACAATGCAGAATTCTCAAACGTGTGAATTTTAGTTTAAAGTTTCACCAAGCAACGGTGTGACCTCACCTTAACTTTGTATTTCTCTCTCCTTCATGCACACACATACACGCAAAAACACCATTATGACATAGACTTTATTGTGATTAATACATGATACATAATCTGTTAGGAATCTTTGAGGGTATTAATGACATTTCTTAGAGCTTCCACACGGCCATCAAATACTGGAAGACCAGAAATGTGCAGGTGGCCCCAGAGGGGCATCCCAGTCCTTCAGCTCAACGATCTCACGGCATGCAGAGAGCATCAGACCTTCACAGCACTACGCCTGCTCTGACAACAGACGCGCACAGTTGGGTCAAATGTTTGGGCATGTTTTCAGCTGGCCACAATGAGAAAGTGCCATCTCTCAGCCTCAAATTCATAATACTGCTAAAAGAGACAATTCCACATCAACTTTCTGTTTTTCAGCAACTTGTGTCTATGTGCCTCTTTGTGTGGCTCTTTGTAAATGTTGCAGTAACAGGCGTTCTCATCATCGCTGACAGCAGTCATCCATAAGCCCCAGAGACTGGCTCTGGTTGCACCAATCATTTCATCACCCTCGAACGCCTAGGTCACCTTATATATGGTTCCCAGGTTACCAGTGTTGAGAAGTGCCAATCTCAAGAGACCGGTTACCTGACGAAAACTCCCTGCTAACCACTACACGTTCACATAGGATTAGCATTAATGTTGTGTGTATATAGAAATGTATTTATTGGAACAAATTTACAAAGGAAAATGTACAACTGAGATTATACTTCAAGGACAGTAGCGCAAACCGTATCACTGTCACACATAACAGCAATATGGGAAGTAGTTATGTACACAGTACACTAATAAAGGTATAAATATATAATTGCTATATGTATTTATATATGTATATATATATGTTCCTTCAGATGCCCCACCCCCCAGAAAAGCTTCCTAAAAGATGTGCATGTTTCTCCTGGCGTAACTACAGCACTCCCAGACAGAACAAAGGACTTACAGGAAAGCATATTGATATGAAAAGGGTACCACACGTTAATTTCAATGTTACACCACATTTTTACAGCAACACAGTACTGAATATTACATTTAAACAGTGGTGTTTGGTTATATAGAGCCTGTGTGAGTGCACAAACGAGGCATTTTAAGGGGTTTTGAGCTAAGATATTAAAAGTGCTTAAAATAGATGCAATGCTACAGATGATCTAGGTATCTCTAGGACTTCAAACCCAATGTTGTATGACTCCTGGGAAGGTCTGAACCTACATTTCTTTTCTGAAACAGCCATTAGCGCCCTTCCTTATCCTCAAGACTAGAGGACCTCAGGCTGCAAATGGGGAAAAAATGTGTTTATATGAAACTTTGGGACACAAGTGAAGAAGACCCACCCATGGTGATCATTTCCAGAAATGAAGTGCAATGTACACTGTATATCTGCTCTGTCTCTTTCAGGGCTTCTTAGGAGCCATGTGGAGGGTGTACAGTCAGTTATGGGGGTCTAGTGTTGTAGCCTCATAACCCCTTTATATTTTGTACAGAGTCTGTGAAGTGGGGAAGGGGGTGTTATTCAAAGGACCATATTTCAATGTCCTGCACATAGAAGTCCTCCGTTTTTGAGAGCATTGGATTTCCAAAGGTCTTACACGAGTGAGTTCTGCCATGATAGAGGTCGCCGTCCAACCACAGGCCAAATTCACCCCTAAAATGAGACAAATAAAATTAATTTAGACATTAAATCGCTTATCAAGGAAGTGCATGGCAACTAATTCTCTTTACATACCCTCCACCACCAAAAGCCAAGGAATCCGGATCTCCTTTGATGAAGAACATATTGTCACCAGACCATTTGAAAACCTAGAAAGGTTTAAGTTGTTTATCAATGTTAACAGTCAAGGCAGGAACAGACAGTATACAAAGATATGCAATATGCATACATACATAAACTCACAGATGAGCCAAAACATTATGACCAAATATGCTGTTGGTCCTCCATGTGCTGCTTAAACAGCGATGACCCGCCAAGTCATGGACTCTACAAGACCCCTGAAGGTGTGCTGAGGTATCTGTCACCTTGGTATCTTGACGTTAGCAGCAGACCCTTCAAGTCTTGTAGGTTGCGAGGTGAAGCCGCCATGGATCGTACTTGTTGGTCCAGCACATCCCACAGATGCTCACATGGAGTAATTTGGAGCCTTGAACGCTTCATCATCTTCTTAAAACAATTCCTGAACAAAGTGTAGCAGGGTGCATTATCCTGCTGGAAAAGGATACCCACATCTACCAGGGAACACCATTGTCATAAAGGGGTGTACATGGTCTGCAACAATGTTCATCTAGGTGGCACGTGTCAAATTTACGTCCACATAAACAGCCGGACCCAGGGTTTCCCAGCAGAACATTGCGCAGAGCATCACTCCCTTCCACCAGCTTGTTGTCATCCCATAGTGCATCCTGGTGCTATCACTTCCCCAGGTAAAAAATGCACATGTACACAGCCATTCTTGTGATGTAAAAGAAAACAGGACTCGAACCAGACAACCTTCTTCCACTGCTCCAAAGTTCAGTTTCGATGCTCGGGCAGGGGTCATCACAGGCACTCTGATTGACCTGCAGCTACACAGCCCCATGTGCAGCAGAGTGTGATGCATTGTGTTGTGACACATTTCTTCCATAACCATCATTCAAATTTTGAGTGAACTGTGCCACAGAGACCTTCTGTTGGCTTAGACCAGACGGGATAGCCCGTTGCTCTCATGCAACGATGAGGTGTCCAACAACCTGCCGATTTGTGGTTTGATCACTGTTGGTAAATTCTCACCACTGCTGACCGGGAGCAACCCAAAGCCTTTCAGAGATACTCTGAACCAGTCACCTTGCCATTACAATTTGGCCCTTGTCAAAGTCGCTCTGATCTTTAATCCTGCTCATTTCACCTGCATCCAACACGTTGTTTATGAGAACTGATTGTTTGATTATCATCTGATCAGCCCAGACCTTAATATGTGGACTTATTAGGAGATGATCAATGATATTCGCTTCATTTTCATGTTTTGGCTCATCAGTACACACATGCACACACATACACTTTAAAATAAATATCAAACAGAATATACAAATACTACTTTATAAAACTATTACTATTAAAGCCTGTAATATACATTAATAAAACTATACATACTCATTGACAAACTTCATCTAAGATCAACATGTATACTTAGACCCTGTTTACACTAGTGCGTTTTCGTTTTAAAATGGCGTTTTGAAAATTAAAACGATTCTCGTCTCTACTGCCGTTTCCACTACGTTTCAGAAACGATCTCCGTCCACACTTCATGTGCAAAAACGCATTTCACATGACCGTTTGTGCACACATGGGCATGGACGTACAAGTTTAAACAGTTGCCTCTTGCACATGTAGACAGCTGCAGTATTATAAAATTACTGCACAAAGTCAGCAAAGCATGCAGTTCTGTCTCCATGTTATCGTTTACACGGTCATCTAGGCTGGTCTGTTACAGAGCCGGTGAGAGAAGCAGCGCTGGGATATGTTTTCCAAAAGCATTGCAAGCTTTAGTTGGTTGTAGAACAATAGCCACCTACAGTCTCTACGATCAACTTAGGCTTACAATGCTTTAAGGAAACGCAGCCCGGTCTGTTATTGTCGTGTTCCGGTAGCGTAGGGCAGGAGTTTTCAAACCAAAACGGGGTCTGCAGCGTTTTCGAAAAGTCTCAGTTTTCAAGTGTCAAAAACACTGGGGTATAGCAAAAGCTATGCGTTTTAAAACGAAAAAGCACTAGTATGAACAGGGCCTTAATTTGTTTATGTATTCCCACCTCTAAGTCTGGACAGAAGCTGAAAACGAAGGTCTCTCCGGTGCCATAGAAGCCATCACTGACTTTAAATGGCTCTGAAGCGAGAGCTCCAAACAGCTGCCGAAAATAAGCCAAACGATTGTTTGAATATTTGATGAACTACACAATATTCACAATCTACAGATTTCCAAAAACAATTATGTAAAACCATACACTTCAGCTAAAACCCAAAAGCTCAAGCATACCTGTCCATCACTGTCCTTGATCACCATGAGAACCGGGAGTCCTGGCTCTGCATGGTGCGATACAGGCTCTTGATGCTCATGCCGTGTTTGGATGTGCTGAACGCCAGGGACCAGGGATAGCCGATCGTCCTGGGTGGGAGGTGCTTTGCCAGCTGAGGATTGGCGTAAAAGCTCAGAAGTGAGTAAAGAAAACCTCCCAAAAGATCAGGACAGTACAGAAAGGGCACATGGGAAGTAACTTTAAAGTAAAGGTATACTAAAAATAAGGGCCTCTGGGAGCCAATTATACAACTGAAATGCCACAGGTAGACAATGAAAATGTCATGGAAGTCCCATGAGAGCTAGCCAAAAGATGAAGGAGTGGTTCCTTACTCAATAGTGCATCAGAGTTAAATATGATGAGGTCAACATATAGATATGGACCAAAATAAACTAGAACTTGCCTTCTCGATCTGATCGGGTTGCAGCAGATCACTGGGCTCACTCAGATTGGGCCTGAATGATTCGGGTTCTGGTTCACTCTTCACCATGTGTTTGGAGTTCACCTCTTCCTTGGTTGTGATCTAAGTAATAGAAAGAGAAAGAGCTAATAAGCATAATTGCACTATTTGAATCCCCAAAATTTTGCAAACACGTCTTACATTGAGAGCACAACTATCGACTTTGTTTAGTACTGCGCTGCAGGTAACCGGAATCATTCATATCAGATAACATATTCTGAGCCATCTAAAAAATGCTGTATAAACAGTACTCTCAGGGTAAGAGAACATCTGCAAAATTTTGAAATAGTATCATGTCCAGTCACAGAGGGCATCATAAACTGTACAGCTCATTAAAGGAGAAAGTCGCACTACAGGATGTGAGTTGTGATGCTTACAGCGGCACACATTTATCAGCCAAAAGAATCAGGATTTAAATCTGGTAATGTGTGCTTCTACATCAGTTCAGCCCAACTGATGTAGACAGAGAAAGATGGATGGATGGAGATCAGCGAGATTTGGCTGCCAGGAGAATGTTACAAAGGGTCTTACTTTGGGAAGGCTTATCTCTCAGGTTAAGGGATGAAAAGTAGAACCGTAGTTAAGCACAATAAAGGTTAGCACTAGCAGGAAAACAGGGTTGTTTGTCAACAGCGATGCAAACATCCAAGGAACACATGACAATTTTCCATCCATAAACATCACATTTGGAGCTGATTTTTGTTTTTCAGTATAGTTAGGACAATGTGTTCAATAAAGTCTCACACTCTTGGATGTTTGCACTGTTTTCATGTTAGCATGGAATAGGGTTAGTGAGACCTCATCAACACACTTTCAGGAATGGTTTTTCCTTTAAAATCAACATGAAATGACGCACAATCCATTTTACGTCAATCATACGTTACGTCACAAGTTTGACCACTTCTTTAATGCTGGCTAATGTAATACCTATTAGTAACTCTGCATTTCCTTCAACATTTACCTTCTAATAGTGCCTACATGGTTAAAGGGATTGATCAGTGAAAATGACTCACCCTCATCTTGTTCCAAACCCATTCGACTTTCGTTCATCTTCTGAAACGCAAATGACCAGGGGCCGTATTCACAAAACATCTTAAGGCTAAAAGTAGCTCCTAACTTGTCAATTTGGGCGTGTCAGTCCTAATTTTAAGACTCCTACATTTTTGCTCCAAGAGTATTTCACAAAGCATTTTGGCGCTAAAACAATCTCCTACATCCATGAAACGCTAGGAGTAGTCAAGAGGACTCCTAAGTCACTAAGACCAAATCACTAAACAATCCTAATGGAGGTTGCCACAATCCACCCAAAGACACTTTACAACATTGAGGCAATAGTGATAATAAATGTATCTTTAATAAAAAAAATAATGTCAGATTACCTGTGGCAGTTTAGGTTTACATGTGCAAACGATTGAATAGCGTAAAAAAATATAAGCATATTAGGCACACATAGGAGGGTAACTTGGTGAGTCGGCTCTCTGCTGTGTATATCTCCTCTCTCCTCTAGCGCGGATTAGATAATCAATTTGAACGTGCTCCTCAAACTTAAAAAAACATCCTTTTCACTTGAATTCTGCATTCTCTCGAGATAAAGACATGTTGAGTCTGACAATTAGCTGATCATTTTAAATTCTTTATTTGAATATGGCAACATTCTAATTTTAAACATTTTATTTGAATATGGCAACATGAAACAAAATACTTCTATATTTAAATCACTGACAAAGACCACCCCTCCCCTATCAGCCAATCACTGTGGTCATAGTTAGTAAGTGTGTTGACATCATCCATAGGAACGAGGTCAACCCCGCCCTTACTCTTAGCTTAAGACTTCTCTCTATTCCTTAGTAAAAGTTGCTCTCATCAGCTTTGTGAATAGGTTAAGAGAAAACTCGTAACTAAGAACTTTTACTGCCATTTAGGAGAACTCTTAGTGGTAAGATAAAATGTTTTGTGAATACGGCCCCTGGTTTATATGCTAATAAAAGCCCAAATTAAACCTGCTAATCAGATAAAGCAATCATGTCTCTGCTTAATTCATTTGGGGGTTTTTATTATCTCTTTATGAACATTTTGAAGTGTCAAGAGTTTTGGGTGAATAGAAATCTCTCAGATTTCATTAAAAATATCTTAATTTGTGTTCTGAAGATAAATGTGTCTTGTGGATTTGGAACATGAGGGTGAGTAAATGATGATTTTTTTTATTTTTGAGTTAACTAACCCCATGGAAAGGGTCCAGCAAATTATTATTGTTATAATCTAAATACATATCATTGATATAATGATATACTTTATAATATAATAATTGTAAATTACTACATTTTGATTAAAGTGTACATTGGAATAAGATGCAGTGACAAATCAGTACCAGGAAAGCTTATTAATAAAGCAAATAGGTTTTATTGTAATTTCATGTTGACTTTAATAGTGTGATGAATGCTGTCTGAAGAGTAAGTCAGAACAAGCACTGCAGTCAAATGCAACAACTTTGTGTTTTTATCCTTGATCAAACCCTTCAGGAGGGGCTCTGGGGGACAGCATGTGACTAATTATCATGAAATATTATTTACTTTATTTATTGCTTCCTCATTTTCAAGCCAACTAAAACCCATCCTGTCATCCAGATATCCAATTTCAGGAACCTACTACTGCAGAAATTCTATCAGCCTTTAAATGTCATGTCATATAAAAACGGCTATATCTCAAGTCAGGGCCAGTTTTATTATTCCACACTCCACATAAAGCCCAGTGCAATCTGCTGATCAAGAGGAACAAATTCTGTAATACAGACAGTAATGCATTCTGATTTAGCTCAAACAGTAGAACAGTCTTCTTTCATTCAATTTGTGAAAAATCAGATATGGGTAATTTCATACGTGATGATTCACTCTGACAGTATCCTAATTGTCAGTTCATGTTGAAGTTAATGTTCCTTGATCGGCAGACATGGTGTGGACTTTGTGATGGTTTGTGTGGAGCTGAGCATGTGGCACCTGAAGACGTTTGCAGAGCGAGCGCAGGTCCTCACTCTTTAGCGCATCTATCCGCCGGTAGTACTCAGTCACAGAAACTACCTAATGCACAGACAGAATAGTGGTGTTGCATGAGAAACAGCCCAACACCAAAGAATTAGTATGTGAGGGGACAGAAGTTACGTGGCACACTTCTCTTCTGCTTAAAATGATCAATTGGAAATGGAGGAAGGGACATGTTAGTTCAAGTTCAAGACATTTACTTTCTTTGCACAACCTAAAGGAGTCCAAAATAAAATTGGCATTATATAAATACTAAATGACTGAGAAAAACACTTTAATTCCCTCTTGACCCATGTGTTTACCCAGACAGCTGCAGTCAGGTCTCATGTGCCGCGAATCAGTTTAATCTAACAGGATTCACCTGACGAGATCAAACAACATCTCAAAGACAGATCACACATCACTGAAAAGACATCTGCACTGTCCACAGACCAGCTGCTAAGCAGTATGTCATGCCGCAAAGCAACATAACAGTGTTTTCAAAGCTGAAATATAGAATTTTACACTATAACATGCGTTTAGCCAGAGGTGTGGCTATGGGTCAGTTGTTTGCATATACGCACACATTTTTCTCTACTATTTTGAAAGTATTATGCATTTAAAAGGCCTATTGATCTGCAGTCCATTCCAAAGATTTCACTAACATATAGGCTACAGCTGAAATTGTTTCATTAAAAACACATTACCCAGAACTCTTTGCTCCACCTATATATTTAATTTGCCAACCCTAACATATCCAAATGCCCATCCTAGTAATTCCATTGGGTTTAACTCGTACTAAACAAAAAGCATGCTTTATGCAATCTATCCATAGGCTACAAGGCTAATGCGTTTGTTTTTGCAGCTTTCAGTATAAAACAGCCAAGTGACGTGTTTTTGAAAAAGCTTTTATTGAGGAAACTATAATATGGAGGTTGGGTTTCGATTTAAAATCGCGACGTACTATAAAATAACGTAATCATGCGGTGCAGCACGACATTTAGATTTGCATTCGCGTTGCGTCTCGCTGTTTACAGCGTCTCTCTCGCGCCGTAAGAGCGTTGCGTTTTTAACACAGCATGTCAACACGGTAAATACTAGACTTAATTGCGTTCAAAGCAACTAGACGCAGAGCAAAGGAATCTGTGCGTTCAGTTTCATTTCATTGCTTTCAGATTAGTTGTTATAAACGTATCTAAACTTTTAAAACACTCGAAGGAGAATTGTTTTATGTGGAAAACTACAGACAACGCGGTTTGATTAACTTATAGCAAAACTGCGTTAATCAAATGGCAAGCATTAACGTATTACATATTGCACGGTATGCAAACTGCATAATACAAGTATGCTAGGTTATTGCAAAAAGTGTCTGCATCGAATTACATCAATTGCCAAGCCTAGAAAGCTACAGCTGCTTGATACATAACCACACTCGATGTGCATGTCAAGTGCACTTAAGCACAAGTCACTCAGCCACACACAGACATTAGAGCCACGGGGTTCGTTTTTTACCAGGCCAAAGCTGTATTTGGGCGTCAGCTGACATCCCTCCTTAATTCTTCTGGAGAAAAACATCACTTCTGCTGAAAGCCCCAAGATATGCAGGTGTGCATCCAATATTTAGTATCCACGTGGACCCACGGCGGTTCAGACACTTTTAGAAGTGAACTAGAGGCTTTGCGCTGTTTATATCCCACAGGGACCAATAGGATGGCAGGGCAACAGAAAAGCATGAACTCATGTGGCCTCCCCTCTGGCCAGCCCAGATAAGAGGCTGCACAGGGCTTGAGTCATATTTTATAAAAAGCCAAATAGCTATCTGGAAGATATTATAAATAAAATGCATAATTATGTAGCCTAGAAAAATGGCCTCCTGAAAGCTGGAATAAATATATATCAAGCCAATTATTATTTTATTTTTTTTTAGCTCTCAGGAGTCCATTTCTACACACACACCGATCAGGCATAACATTATGACCACGTTCCTAATATTGTGTTGGTCCGCCTTTTGCTGCCAAAACAACCCTGACCCATCTAGGCATGGACTCTACGTGACCCCCAAAGGTGTGCT
Source organism: Gobiocypris rarus (assembly GCA_023029165.1). NCBI lineage: Eukaryota > Metazoa > Chordata > Actinopteri > Cypriniformes > Gobionidae > Gobiocypris > Gobiocypris rarus. Next base: position 31,333,427 of record CM040919.1, on the reverse strand, counting down.
GTGGTATCTGGCACCAAGATGTTAGCAGCAGAATCTTTAAGTCTTTTGCACAAAGCATCACACTGGCTTGCCTTCTTCCCATAGTCAGTGCATCCTGGTGCCATGTGTTCCAGGTAAGCGATGCACACTCACCCGGCCATTCACGTGATGTAAAAGCAAACGTGATTCATCAGACCAGGCCACCATCATCCATTGCTTTGTGGTTCAATTCTAATGATCACATGCCCACTGTTGGCGCTTTCTGTGGTCAGCATGGGCACCCCAACTGGTCTGCGGCTATGCAGCCCTATACGCAACAAACTGTGATGCACTGTGTATTCTGACACCTTTCTATCAGAACCAGCATTAACTTCTTGAGCAATTTGAGTTACAGTAGCACGTCTGTTTGATCAGAACACACGGGCCAGTCTTCGCTCCCCATGCGCATCAATGAGCCTTGGCCGCCCATGCCTGTCGCCGGTTCACCACTGTTCCTTCCTTGGACCACTTTTGATAGATACTGACCACTGCAGACCGGGAACACCACACAAGAGCTGCAGTTTAAGAGATGCTTTGACCCAGTCGTCTAGCCATGAAAATTTGGCCCTTGTCAAACTCGCTCAAATCCTTACGCTTGCCCATTTTTCCTGCTTCTAACACATCAACTTTGAGGACAAAATGTTCACTTGCTGCGTAATATATCCCACCCACTAACAGGTGCCGTGATGAAGAGATAATCATTGTTATTCACTTCACCAGTGTTATGCCTGATCGCTGTATATATATATAAGAAGAGTCCTAGCAAATATCCTCCTGAGAGCCACCAAAAATAAAAAGGTTTTGCTATCTGGATCATCACTATTGGGTTATTAATTATTATGCTGTCTGTATCTTCCTGATTGAGTTTTCATACTTATTATCTTGACTATAAAGCATAATCTGCATTTATCAGTCAGATAGTCTTGCTCACTGGAGTCTATAAGTGGTTTAAGAGGGATGATGAAATGATTGTGTCCATTTGCAGACAAACACTCATACAGTAATACAGTGACAGCCAAGCCAAATGCACAGTACAATGAAAGCACATTACATACCAGTTCATCACATCCTTTGAAAGGAAAAGATGTCATTATGAAAATAAGACACCACAACAAGATAGTAAATGGACATTGACAGTGACTGGCAACAGGAACAAACATGCATTTATACTTAAATGTAATTATGTGCATAAACATGGTTGAAGTGGCTGAAGAGGACAAACTCTGAAAAGAAAAAAAAAAAGACACACACACGCTCCAATGCTGCTGTGAATAACAGGCTCATGTGTTCGGGAGAGAACATAAACATCATGTAAGCATATTCATGATCACATGTCTATGACAACACAACTCCAACAAAAACAGCCTAATTATCAAAGCCACACAACACACGCACATTTCAATTAAAAACACATTCATGAATTAACAGCAGTATTAATATTTATGATAATCAAATAAATAGTTAAAATGTTGAATTATATTTATATATTTTGCAAGAATCCATAAAATACTTTTTAGGTTTTTAGTCATTAACTAGTAGAATTAACAATTAACAGTTAAGGCTTGTTATCTTACAGTAGTTATTGTTCATACCTCCCAGTCCTTGAATGTGATATCAGGCACTGGTTTGTCGTGCTCCCCACTTTCAGCATCCTGGTTCTTTTTAACCACTACAAACCCAGGCTCCCGGGTCACTCCGCTCAGCCCTTCCCCGTACACATCAGGGGTCCACTGGACAAAGAACGCATACAGGTGGTCTGACCTACAGGAAACGCACAAAAAACAGGTATAGGGTTTATTCAGTGTATGACAGCGTGTTAAGTCCAAAACAAGAGCCAGGTCTTTATTTACGCTGGCATCGTATTACTTTAAAATGAGTTGTTTTCTAGTTGCCCGTTAATAATAAACTGCGTGCCAGTGTCCAATTTATTTATTTCGCCTTGATGGAAAATAAATAAATACCTAAAATTCTAACGGATTTATTTGAATGAAAAATGCAGTGCTATGCCAGATTTATCCCCTTTTGAAATACATGCACTAATAAATATCACAGTTAGTTATGTTTTTACAGTTCTATGCAAAACAATAAAGTTAATTCATTTCCCCCCAATTTTCTGCCCTGATGAAAAATGCTTTGCTATGTCTTGTTTTGCTTTGCTATGTTTTCCCCTGGTCTTATCCTGCACAATTAACAAATCTTCAGGGTTCCTATACTTTTGATAAAGACATTTTTTCCAGCAAAACAGATAAGGATTCATTTTATTGAGATCAAAAAGGGATTGCACAAAGAATTTACGATTTTCTGAACTACAAAACCTCATAGTAACTAGAGAAAATTAATTTCCATGACTTTTCCATGCATGTCAGTCAGACCCCTAAATTATAATAAAACAATGTTAAGTTATAAACCGGGTTCATGTAATCAACATTAAAGTCCCCCATTCTGCATTTTGTGAAGATCAAAGTGCACAACAAATAAAGTTATTGACCCCTGAATGAAAGAATAGATTTTGAAATGCTAAATGAGTCATCAGTAATTCCAGTTTCACTTCATGCTACATAACTACGTAACAATGTAACAGATTTGCATAATGCCAGACTATGGTCTTCATTGGCTGCTCGTGAACAACGTCTACTTTGACCCTCAAACACTGTAGTTGTAGCTAATAGAGGAAGAGGAAGGATGATGACTTGTGTGCTGGAATAATAAAAAAAATGTACATTTATATAGCGCTTTTCTAGGCACTGAAAGCGTTTTACATGAAAGGGAGAAACTCCTCAACCACCACCAATGTGCAGTATCCACCTGGATGATGCGACGGCAGCCATATTGCTTAAGAGCGCACAAGACACCAGCTTATTAGTGGAGAGGAGACAAAGTGATCCCCATATATATATATATACACCCCTACTCTTTACCGAAGGATTTTTTATGACCACAGAGAGTCATGACCTTGGTTTAACATCTCATCCAAAGGAGGGTAGAAGCGGTAGACCAATCACTACAGACTGGGCTGTCTGACCAATCACAGCAGAGTAGGCTTGCGGTAAGGAGGGGTTTAGACAGACTGAATCTTCAAACAAACCATTTTCAGACTCTTTAAAAAAATGAGGATATTATGTATATTATGAGAAAATAAAAGTGTTTTTTTAAATTGGATGCATGTAAACATATTGTATGAGACCTCCAAAACAAAATTAGGAACCTTTAAAATAGCATCATAGGAGCACTTGTTCATGGAAAAGTCATGGAAATATCTATAGTATCTCCACAAAATAGTACAGGATAGGACTTTTTCTAGTTTTTCTCCACATTTTAGTCGGAAAGTGTAACGTTGAGTAAAACACCATAACTTAAGGCATACATTATAATACAAATGTTTTGTATAAACAATTTATATACTTTTAATAGGCTCCAGGTCTATACTGACTCAACTGAATCAACCACAATGCATGTCCGTAGTCTGATATACCACTTTCCTAGATTGCTCTGTTAAATTTATAATGGTATATGTCAACATCAACTTATAGGTGATTACGGCATGTTGACAGTGATGAAACCCTGTCCTGTAGTCCTGCTAGCAAATGGCACTGATGTTTAGAGATCATTTACAAAGAAATGCAACCGTAAACACACATACAGACATGCACAAACTCAGACACACACACACACGCACACACACACACACACACACATATATACCCAATGACCTGGTCATGGAGAGATTTGGATGAGATCCAGGCGACTCCTGGGGACATGTGGAAAAGCTTACAGCCTATGAGAAGTACGCAAGAATGCATGCGCCAGCTAACATGTTCCTTTTGCGGTTCAGAAATGACAAAATGGACCATTGTCGTATCTCAAATGGATCATGCGACCGGCCATCAAAAACTGGGTCAGACAACAGTAGAGCAGTTATTTGTGCTGTCCTTCCCTTGCCACATCTCTGATACTTAATGAGACATCTTTTCCATGGATGCCACTCTGACACGAACGCAGCCTCGGTTTGTTTGAGTTTAATAGGTCAAGATGGAGGTCGTAAACCATGGTTGAACTACAGAACTCACAAATACAGAGTTAAATCACAAAATCCAAGCATACATAACTTAAGTTATGTAAACACCCTAGGTCAAAATTAGAGGAAATGTCAGAAGACTAAAGTCAAACAGGGACAGGGTGAAATCACGCTTTTTCACACATTACACTATTTAGACAGAAAACAAGAGCTATGCAGTACAAAGCAATTTTCAAACTTCAAATTCAATTTTATTTTATGATCATAAATATGGAATCACATTAAAGACTCTCATCTGTTAGAGATGATGTAGTTTTAGCTAATTACGTTGATTTATTGCTCTAGGGAAAGTTGAAAAAACCTTGATCTATGCATAATTCAGTTTGGAGATGAACACTCACATATGCAGCATGCAAATCTCTCTTAATCTGCCTGACAGTGGCTGAATAGCTGTATTATACAGAAGTAACAGATTCTGCAATGGATTACATAAGGCTTTGCTTTTGAACATTCAGATTAATAGGTCAGGTAATTAGCCTCAGTCATTTCTGTTGTCACCAGTGTTTTGTCCAGAGATGAAAAGACAGATCTAATTCCCAAAAGAGACTCAACGTGTATGATCGGCTACAATGGTCATCACTGCAACCTTTCATGCCACAGTCTTAATTTAATGCCATAGATCGAAATATAATGCCATAGATCGAAATGTAATGCAACACTTTTCACGATTAGTTAACCATGAGAGCTGCAATAGTAAAAATGCGCTAAAAGAAACAGTAATACTATTTTAAATGGAAAGACGTTAGCCAATCACAGCACAGGTGTTTACACTGAACTCTCACAGCAGACACGCCCCTCAAAACAGAGCGTTCAAAACAGTGGGTAGGAAAAATCAGGGTAGGAAAAATGCCTTTTATTTCTGAATTATGACAATTTTTGATGTAAAAACCATTCTAACATAAGTGCACCCCAAGTTCTATAAGGTAGCTTTGGGAATCTTTGCGGAGAAAATGCCTTTTGTAACTCTTAAAAAAAAACAATGTTCAGTGCTGTCAAGGTAATACAATTAAACACATAATAATTGATCTATCATGATGCATCATTTATGTCTGTAGAACAAACATACAGGACATCTTGCGGCAAATATATTTGTTCAAATCCCTAACTTTAAGAATAATCAATAAGCTTGGCATATCTCACTAATAAAGTAAAACTTCACTGTACTTGGTTAAAGTCAAGTCACCTTTTTTAAGTATGTTTTGAAGAACATACTACACCTGGCTCTGGAGCAGTAAATCAGTAAACAAGTCAATTTTAGCAGTACAGGAAGGTGACATTTAAAGTGGGGTGCAGCCAAACTGGGAATAGCACTGACCTCTCAGAAGGAACAGCGAACCAGTACTCGTGCTTCCTGTCTCTTTGGGCGTACTGCAGCATTGAGGCACTGGCGTGGGAAACAAAGGTCTTCCGCATGGCCCTGCCAACACGCAGGCACAGGAACTTGTGCGACTTGGACTTCATGTCTTTGGGCCCCGGCACAACTGGGACAGGAAACAAACAGCACAAAGTCTGCACCTGTTTTCATAGTTATCTCAGCATGTAAAAATAAAACATCAATCTTGTATCCAATTTTAATTAATCTATATTGTAGCATATTTATGCACACTGGATGCAACATCTGCTTAATAAGCTGTCATGTTGAGTGAGCTGATGTTATTAGTGTGCTGAGAGAAATAAATAAATGGTTTTCCGGCAAGACTAACTGAAAATGTTTCTTTCAGCATATTTTAAGGGCCACGTCCTCACTAGACTGCAGCAGTGATACAGCAGGATAATATGTAGGCTGACACTTCAATATATTTGTACGTTATGTCATCAAGGATTGTATATCTTTTATATAAGCAATACCCTTGGGGAAATAGACAGAGAGCTACAATAAGAAATAAGCTTAAAGTCAACATGAAACATTGCAACCCATTTTACTTGCAAGTTCAGAGTGACAAAGTAGGATGGGTCTTTTCTATTAATATTTTCTGAAAGACCACTGGCACCCATTTTTATTGAGTTTTTCACCATCAATAACATCTTTCTCTCTCTTTTTTCTCTCTCCTCTTGCTTTTAGGTCTCCGCCCTAATTGGACGTATGAGGACGTGCCTGCTGATTCGCCATCTGAGACCCCATGTCTTTTTAAATATCCGGAAGATGAAGAGACGAGAGCGGGAGAGAGCAACTTTTTTTTGTTTCATGAGACGTAAAGTGTGCCGCTATTTTTGATTCTTCATTGTACTCCTTATAATTATTACTGTGTCTTTTGCTTTAGAGGCTTTAGGGATTGGGTGCCAGTTTTCTTTATTGTTAATTCCGTTTTCTCCTGTTTTTGGTTAGACAGGTAGTCAGGGAAAGCTTTTGTTGTTTGTTTATTTCTTTTATCTCCTTTAGGTTATTTAGAGATTCTGGGTTTAGTTAGTGTTAAGTTTTGTTTATTATTTTGGCATTCCCCAATCCTGAAGTTATTACCACACATTGTCTAAAGAAAGTTCTAACAAAGAAAGAAGAAATAAGCGCACGAGCACAGTAGCAACGGTGTTGGATTTCTTTATTTTATGTTAGCTTCTCCGACCCTAGACTGGGGACGTAACATATATTGGGGGCTCGTCCAATTTTATGGTCATCGTGAATTTACTTAAAGTTTGTCTTGGTGACGAAAACTTATATTACCCTTCTTGTAACTACATGTCTGGTAAGTCATTTCATCTTATCTTTGGTTGTCTGTTTCTTTCCCTGTGGTGTACAAAGGATTAGTTTATGGAGTTTGATTTACTTGCCTTACATATATATTTATTATTATTTATTGATTATATATTTTGTATATATTTAAGAAAAATGTGTTCTATTTATATTTAAAATAATTTAGATGTATATATAATATAAATAATATAATATATAATATAACATTTCCTAAATATACATGCATGTGTGTGTATTCAAATATACATTATTACATATTATATATATATATATATATATATATATATATATATATATATATATATATATATATATATATATATATATATATATATATATATATATATATATATATATATATATATATATATATATATACACAGACATACACACCGATCAGGCATAACATTATGAAGGTGAAGTGAATAACACTGATTATCTCTTCATCACAGCACCTGTTAGTGGGTGGGATATGTTAGGCAGCAAGTGAACATTTTGTCCTCAGAGTTGATGTGTTAGAAGCAGGAAAAATTTGCGATAAATTGTGATAGAGAGCATCTCCAAACCTGCAGCTCTTGTGGGGTGTTCCCGGTCTGCAGTGGTCAGTATCGATCTAAAGTGGTCCAAGGAAGGAACAGTGGTGTTCCGGCAACAGGGTCATGGGCTGCCAAGGCTCATTGATGCATGAGGGGAGAGAAGGCTGGCCCGTGTGGTCTGATCAAACAGACGAGCTACTGTAGCTCAAATTTGTAAAGAAGTAATGTTAGTTCTGGTAGAAGGTGTCAGAATAAAAAGTGCATCACAGTTTGTTGCGTATGGGGCTGCATAGCCGCAGACGAGTCAGGGTGCCCATGCTGACCCCTGTCCACTGCCGAAAGTGGAAACAGTAGGTTTGTTAGCATCAGAACTGGAACACGGAGTAATGGAAGAAGGCGGTCTGGTTTGATGAATCACATATTCTTTTACATCACGTGCATGTGTTGCATACCTGGGGAACACATGGCACCAGGATGCACTATGGGAATAAGGCAAGCCAGCGGAGGCAGTGTGATGCTTTGGGCAATGTTCTGCTGGGAAATCTTGGGTCCTGCCATCCATGTGGATGTTACTTTGACAGGTACCACCTACCTAAGCATTGTTGCAGACCATGTACCACCCTTTGGCAGCAAAAGGTGGACCAACACAATATTAGGTTATGTCTGATCGTGTATATGCACTTATTTATATTATTTATTAATTTAGTTTGTTACATGTTTAATATCTGCCATTTATTAATGAACAAATATATACAAATATTTTAAAAAGTGCATATATTCACTATATATGGACCATATTTTGATGATAGAATATAAAGAAAGATTTATTTGGGTGAACATGTACAAATAAGATCATGAACATGTATTAAGAAAGTCAAATTTGACTTCATGTTGACTTTAACATGTGCTAACAGTAGGTTACCTTCCTCTGTACTCTGTCCCTCATCTGCGCCAAGCTCATGAGCTGGTGTGAAGTCATTGGACATCTTTTGTTCTCCTTCCTTCATATCACTGGTTGATAGGATGGTCTGAGCTTCCATGCTCTTCTGTGACTCTGAGGCTTTTGTAAAATCTTCAACAGCCACAGTGTCTGAACAAAGCGACTCCGATGTGGTGCGTGATTTGGCCTCATCTGCAGGTTGGTCCCTCATTACATTCTCCAGAATGTTCTCAGACAGCACCTCATTGGATAAATCTGTGGTATTCAGACTCTGCTCAATGCCACCATCCCTCCATCCTCTTCCCTCCGTTCCTGTATTTTGCACAGCTTCGTTTACATCCTTTTTGTCAGCCGTTGAAGGCTCTTCAGTGGTTGTGGTGGCCTGGTTGATGGTTTGCACAGATTCAGAAGACGCACCAGAGGACTTGATCTGCTGCAGCTCCTCGGAAGATGTTGCAAGTGCATCATCACGGACTGGTGAAAGTTCTGACTCAGTAAAAACGTCTTCGGACAGAGAAGCTTCCGTGCTACGAGGGGCTGTACTGGTACTGTCGTTACCCGTCTCACGGATTCGGTGTGCCGCATCGCCTGCATTGAGACGAGGTGCCCTCTTGAGATGGCTTGCCTCAGGTACTGAAGGTTCAAGCTCTAGATCTCTGGTTTAACAAAAAAAATGATAATATGAATCATGTGTCATAGCTACATGACTTGCATTTCAAATCGGTTGTTATGTTGCTATGCAGTTGCTAGAGTAATCTAGGGGGTCAGGGTGTTGTCTGATCATATAAAGACAATCATCATATTTGTAGCAAAAATTATTTGCAAGTAAGCATCAGGCTGTTAAGCAACTTACGCTGGCACAAGCTCTCGGACCCTGATGTCGGTGATCTCCCTGCACATGGCTGCAGACTGCACCTCCTCCAGCGGGCACATGATCCCGTACTCCTCACATCCTCGCTCCTGCACCAGCCGGTCCGATTTATGAGGGTCAAACATGACGTTGTTTGGGGTTACCAGCAGCACACCACTTACTATACCCTATAAGACAGAGAACAGAGGAGAAAGATATGCAATGAAGAAAAAAAAAATCAGTAGACCATACATTACTCTTTTGCAAGACTTGATCATCACATTATGTTATTGCATATTGATTATTCTGGCCATAAACCATCCACTTAGGAAAAGATCGACATGAAATCCATCCAATGTTTTGTTTTTGTTTTTAATATACTGTTTAGGGGTAAATCTAAAATCAGTGATACCATAATAATAAATTGGCATGGAAAAAAAGTATCCTATTTGAGCAAAAATTTGTGGAAATGTTTGTCGATTTTGTAATTATAATTTCTGTCCAGCTAAGGCCGTGTGTCCACCAAGGCGTTTTTCACGCAGTTGGCTGGCGTATTCAATTGTTTTCAATGGGAACGCCGCGTTTTTAGAACGGCATGAGCGTAACGAGGCGCTGAGCGAGTATTTCACGCTCAAGCGCTGAGCGTTCAGCGTTTTTTACTGGTCGCCGAGAGTTGAAGAATGTTCAACTTTGACTAAAACGTCGCGCTCATCACTGTCACTTTTCACCAGCCATCCAATCACAGTAGAGGAGGGGCGGGACAAACACAACTCTGACATTCTGCTTGTACAACATCCACAGATGAAAACAAGCAGCATAATAACAGAACAAAATCATTTAAAACAAGAATCAAAGCAAATACTTTACATTGTATCAGGATTTTTATATAGAATCAGTACAGAAACAAACTATCTGTGAGATGAGATACTAGTAACACTTCCGTGGATATTCCGTATTATAATAAGCAAAGAGTCTCAACTGAAACAAACGCTGCGCTATCAAAACGTTCTCAAGCGCCCACAGGGAGGCGTTTTCAGCTGAGCAGATGAAAAATATGTGCAATATTTGTATGTCTAAATTACCATTACACATATGCAACAACAATATGCCATTTGACCCATCACGTCACCACCACTGCGACAGTGTTACTTTTGTTGATGCCACTCATAGCCCAGTTGGAGCGAGCGTTGCAGGAGTAGCTATGAATGAAGTAAAAGTAAAGTTGGTGAGTGGAGTATATCAAATTGTTGACAACGAGTCTTTAAAGGCACTTTAGCCTGTTTCATTAGCCCATTCATGACGCTGTTGTGATGTAGAGGTGCAACTTGCAAGATAAAAAATAATGCATTTTAATTGGAATGATTTTAGCGTGTGTGATTTATCCCGGGCACGGATCGCGTAACGGGCCAAATATTAACGGGTCTGGGCGGGTGCTGATTTAATTTTGATATTTTCACGGGTCAGATCTGGTGCTGAACTTTGCGGGTACGGGCGGGGGCGGGGCTCCAAAAATGGCCCTGTGCAGGACTCTGAAGTACCATATATTTCACAGACAAAAAGTGGAATATGAACATTTATTTTAATACATTTCAAAATGTGCAGTACACAAGCTTTTTAAAAATAAAATGTATATGTATGTATGTGTGTGTGTATATATATATATATATATATATATATATATATATATATATATATATATATATATATATATATATATATATATATATATATATATATATATATATATATATATATATATATATATATATATATATATATATACAGGTCCTTCTAAAAACATTAGCTATTGTGATAAAAGTTCATTATTTTCCATAATGTAATGATAAAATTAAGCTTTCATATATTTTAGATTCATTGCACACCAACTGAAATATTTCAGGTCTTTTATTGTTTTAATACTGATGATTTTGGCATACAGCTCATGAAAACCCAAAATTCCTATCTAAAAAAATTACCATATTTCATCCGACCAATAAAAGAAAAGTGTTTTTAATACAAAAAAATTATGTTCAGTTATGCACTCAATACTTGGTCGGGAATCCTGTTGCAGAAATGACTGCTTCAATGCGGCGTGGCATGGAGGCAATCAGCCTGTGGCACTGCTGAGGTGTTATGGAGGCCCAGGATGCTTCGATAGCGGCCTTAAGCTCATCCAGAGTGTTGGGTCTTGCATCTCTCAACTTTCTCTTCACAATATCCCACAGATTCTCTATGGGATTCAGGTCAGGAGAGTTGGCAGGCCAATTGAGCACAGTAATACCATGGTCAGTAAACCATTTACCAGTAGTTTTGGCACTGTGAGCAGGTGCCAGGTCATGCTGAAAAACGAAAACTTAATCTCCATAAAGCTTTTCAGCAGATGGAAGCATGAAGTGCTCCAAAATCTCCTGATAGCTAGCTGCATTGACCCTGCCCTTGATAAAACACAGTGGACCAACACCAGCAGCTGACATGGCACCCCAGACCATCACTGACTGTGGGTACTTGACACTGGACTTCAGGCATTTTGGCATTTCCTTCTCCCCAGTCTTCCTCCAGACTCTGGCACCTTGATTTCGGAATGACATGCAAAATTTGAGCGACAGTCCAGTGCTGCTTCTCTGTAGCCCAGGTCAGGCGCTTCTGCCACTGTTTCTGGTTCAAAAGTGGCTTGACCTGGGAATGCGGCACCTGTAGCCCATTTCCTGCACACGCCTGTGCACGGTGGCTCTGGATGTTTCTACTCCAGACTCAGTCCACTGCTTCCGCAGGTCCCCCAAGGTCTGGAATCGGTCCTTCTCCACAATCTTCCTCAGGGTCTGGTCACCTCTTCTCATTGTGCAGCGTTTTTTGCCACACTTTTTCCTTTCCGCAGACTTCCCACTGAGGTGCCTTGATACAGCACTCTGGGAACAGCCTATTCGTTCAGAAATTTCTTTCTGTGTCTTACCCTCTCGCTTGAGGGTGTCAATGATGGCCTTTTGGACAGCAGTCAGGTCGGCAGTCTTACCCATGATTGCGGTTTTGAGTAATGAACCAGGCTGGGAGTTTTTAAAAGCCTCAGGAATCTTTTGCAGGTGTTTAGAGTTAATTAGTTGATTCAGATGATTGAGTTAATAGCTCGTTTAAAGAACTTTTTCATAATATGCTAATTTTTTTAGATTTGGAATTTGGGGTTTTCATGAGCTGTATGCCAAAATCATCAGTATTAAAACAATAAAAGACCTGAAATATTTCAGTTGGTGTGCAATGAATCTAAAATATATGAAAGTTTACATGCATTGAACATGCATACTACCATTCAAAAGTCCAGTAAGATTTTTTAATGTATTTTAATGGTGAAAACATTTGTGCTGCCTTTTATTCGTAATATATTTTGGTTCAGGATTCTTTGATGAATATGAAGAGCATTTATTTGAAATAGAAATCTTTTTGGATCTATTTAATGCATATACAATTAATATAAATTGAGTATTAAGTTCCTAAATGTAAAATAAATAAATCTTACTGACTCTAAAGTTTGTTTCTACGTAGTACCTCTAACAGAAACTTTTTTTAAATATCAAATCTGACACATTATGGCAAATCCAGTGGCTAGTAACAATCTGTGCACCTGACTAACAGAATCTTGACACATAGAAATCTCTCTCCCTAAACTACTCACCTTGCCATCCGTGATGTATTTGCAGTTCATTTTAAGGAACTTTTCCGTAAGTGCCTCTTCCTCCTCGGAGGTGGATGACACCACTCTGGCTGGTCGAGGAGGCCCGTGACCCAGGCCGGGGGTGCTGTGTCTCCGGTGGACATCATCTGAGTCCTGGTGGGATGAAGTTGGTGAGAGAAACAGCTCAATCAGTGGTAGCCCTCGCCACATCACACTGAATGCCCAACCCTGAGCTCACGATACATCCTCTAACACCCACACCCACATATAAACACACAGTCATCACAACAAGGAGACTTGAAAATAACAACCCATTAAGGCATAAGGTAGATCCCTTGAGGGCTCTCTGCAGTAAGAAGGCTGACAGGCGGAAACCAAGGAGACTGAGGCAGGTTTCCTAACATGATGCTGCACCGGTTGAGTGACTGTCAGCATCTTTGTGTGTTTGTATGTGTGTGAGCTCATTATAGGACAAAAAAAAGAAAGGAAAGTCACTGCTGACTGAAAGTTGGTGCTGCTGACATACCAATCCAGATCTAATGATTATAAAAAGTTACTTTTAGCTGTACAAATTTTTACATGCATTGCAGCAGAATCCTGAGCTGAAATGTCAACAAGCTGATACTCTTGGATTTGAGCTAAAATCGCAAATACGGAACACATGGTTGACTCCTAACTCAATACATTTCAACTTCTCACACAAAGAGCTCTGTGAAACACGGACACTGCAAACTCTTATACATGACAATCAAACATCACTTGCTCATTTAACACTAATAAACCTGGTTGTTTACTGGAGTTTACGACCAAGCAAGTGATGCACACTTTTACCAGAAGTGCACCAGAATTATCCCATGATTTACGCACCCTCAAGCCATCCTAGGTGTATATGACTTTCTTCTTTCAGCCAAACACTATCAGAATTATATTAAAAAATAACCTGGCTCTTCCAATGGGCGTGAACGGTACCTTGTTTTTTGAAGCCACAAAAAAGCACATCCATTGGCTCCAAGAGCTTTAAAGGGTTAGTTCACCCAAAAATGATTTACTCACCCTCAAGTTATCCTAGGTGTATATGACATTCATTTTTAGGACAAAAAAAAAAAGTTATATTAATAAAGTCCTGGCTAATTAATTGTTGCCTCGTTTATTAAAAGTCTATAAAAGTGCATCTTTCCATCATATAACACATCACTTCTGAAGCGATGTTGCACTTTTGTGTAAGAAAAATATCCATATTTAAAACGTTATAGACTAAAATAAATAACTTATGGCGTAAAGCCGTACGCAAGTCGACTTGCCCCTGACGCGTTGTACAGAAGCTTTGACGCCTCTCACGCCAACAAACTCAAGCCCCTCTTCTCTTATATCGAAATCCTCTGCCATTTCTCTTTAAAAATTCTTGTTTTAGACTCCAATTCACAACCAGTGTTTTGTTTTGCTCCATCCTCTGTGCTTCTGCGTTCGTCAATACACATTCGTCAAGGGTTCAAGGGTCAAGGCCATAAATCGATGCGTACAGCAATCCGCTGGAAGCTAGTTATTTTAGTCTATAAAATTTTAAATATGGATATTTTCCTTAAACAAACACACCACTTCTCTTCAGAAGGGCTTTATTAAACCCCCGGAGCCATGTGGAGCAGTTATATGATGGATAGATGCACTTTATGGACTTCATAAACAAGGCAACAATTTACTGTCATTATAATGCTTGGATTAGCCAGGACTTTTTTAATATAACTCTGATTTTATTAGTCTGAAGGAAGAATTTCATATAAACCTAGGTTGACTTGCGGGTGAATAAATCATGGGCTAATTTTCCATTTTGGGTGAATTATCCCTTTAATAAAGGTATTCTGAAGCAAAGCATCATAAATAAATAAAAAATATCCACAGTTACAACTTTTTTTTAACTGTAAATCACTAGCTTCCAATAACGTCCTCACATTCACAAGAGACCCAAGTTCCGGCATATGACGTAGGACTTGGGCATAGCGTAAGCTTAGGTGAGAGTAGACACCTCTCGTGGTTTAAACATAGGACTGGGCAACCAACTCAAGCACCTCCAACATTTCTCTTTAAAAATTCTTGTTTTAGACTTCTAATCCGTGACCTGTGTTTTGTTTTGCTCTATACTTGCGCTTCTGCATTTGTCAATACGTAATGTGTCAGGTTAGAGGTCATACGGCTGTTACTCAAAGCCAGTTATAATAAAGTATGTTTATAAAGTTATAAATATGGATATTTTTCTTACAAAAATGCATCACTTTGCTTCAGAAGGTATTTAATAACCCCCTGGAGCCGTATGGATTAGTTTTATGATTGATGGATGCAAAAAAAAAAAAAAAAAGCTTGGAAAGCCAGGATATTTTTAATATAACTCTGATTGTGTTTGGCTGAAAGAAGAAAGTCATACACACCTAGGATGGCTTGAGGGTGAGTAAATCATGGGCTAATTTATATTTTTGGGTGAACTATCACTCTAAGTAGTCTACTAGGGCCTAACTGCATGGATAAAACTAAATTTGGCCCTTAACAGTAAACATAACCAGCAAAAGATGCTCATATGTAAAACTGCAACTGAAAGACCATGAGCAGCATGTTTGAGGCAAACATATATGAATGTAGCAAAAATGGCGAATCCACACAGTGCTTAACTACATAGTATGCTTTTCCCAACACATGAATATTACATGTGTACAGACTGTAGACTAGTATATAAATGTATGGCTGCTGTGAATGACTGCACAGTTTAGATGCACTACACTGTGTATGTATAATCAGTATGCTGAATGCAAAAGCCAGCACTGAGTAACATGCATATTGCATGAATGTTCACGTGGCAGTGCGTGTTTCCATGTAATGTGACTGTAACACAGTCAATTCTCAAGGCTATTAATATTACCGGGATATGCATGTGCATTCTTATTCGTGAGATGCATGTTGATACCGGAATACATTTGAAGTTAGTATAAGCGTGTGCATGCGCTTGCTTTATCCATTGATGACTCATAAGGAAATGCAACCGTGTACTCCTGAATCTCTGGCACTGGACAGCAGGACCAGTAAATCCATGACCATATGGATCCGGAACTACACACAGAGGTACACACTAATCCAACAGAGGTGACACAATCCATTTGGCAACCTCAAAATGGCAGTCCAGGACATAAATTAGACCCTTAAACCACATACGGGCAGATGAGAGCTTAAAAGTAGCCATGGTGATCTTTCCAAGATATCTACCTTTTATTTGTCATCCAGTATCACCAACTAGGGACAAACATAGCTGGGAGGAATGCAGTTTGTCTGAATACAACAATTACTGGAATCTCTGGCTTCATAGAGGAATAACAGCTCTACCCAGAAGGGAAATTCATCGCCACCCCCTTGTGGACACAAAACTATCTGAGCCAGAGATTGAAGAAAAATGGCAGCAAAAAAAGAATGTTTAACAAATAAAATACACACATACACACATACACACACACACACACACACACAATATATTATATATATATATATATATATATATATATATATATATATATATATATATATATATATATATATATATATATATATATATATATATATATAAAACACCTGCTTTATAATATATATTTATGTTATCTAATGTAAAGGAGTTTTGCCACTGATTTGGATCTTGTTCAATTTAATTGGACAGGCTTAGCTCAGCAACTTCAAATTAAAAAGCTAGTTGAAGTAAATGGAAAATAATTGAATCAATGTAAAAATGCAAGCTATGCAAAATGATAGTCCATGGTACTTCTATTTCACTTTACATGGTCTATTTCACTTTACACGCTCTATTGCATAAATGTAGACATAGATTCCATTAGTGTGAATTCATGATCCAAGCAGTTTCACTAAACTTGCTGGTTTTTGAGCTGAATAAGTCTTCATATTATACTGAATGGCCCTTAATGAAACCCAACTTATTACATGGATTATTGAGTTTCCCCATCCCTGTTCCAAATCATGAAAAAATATGCTTATACATTTTTTTTTTTGGAAAGATACTTAAAACAATGCATGCTCAAGGGCCAAAAAAGCAAGTGCGGTGAACAATATAAAGAAGCAATTCTTCATGCTTGAGTAGTAAGTGTTTATCAGACCTTGATCAGACTTTGGCAAGCAAAATCATTTAATCATATATATGTGAAATTTAAAACTTAAATTTAAATTTAATGATAAAGGACTAGTCTTAACACTATGCTATTCCCCTGAAAGCTGTGGATGAAGATTGAGGCGGCACTTACTGTGGTGGCCTTCTCTAGATCCGCCTCTGAAGAGGTGGGGGAGAGGGGGCTGATGGGACTGAGGGAGGGAGAGCTGTCTGCACTGGAGATGTATTCCGGGTCAGGGACGTACAGCACCTAAAGAGCCATTTAGATTGATGTCATCTCACATGCAAACAGCAATGGTATTTAGTCAAGTAAAATTAAAAGAGCTAATGAAATCAGTGAATGAAAACAAGCAGATATCTAGTTTGATCTCTAGACAGCTATTTTTATTCATGCAGAGAGCATGAATTACCATTCAGAACTCAGCAATGAAGTTGTTTCCTTAACAAATGTTTCCAGAACGTATATTCTTCTACAGTTCTTTTTCTCAGGACATTTTCCCTGTTATAAATGGTTCTAGTTCTTACCCTGAGGATCACAATATCTCTGCTCATTAATGTGAAACTGTGGAGGCACCAAGATGAATTTGCTACTTAAGAAGGCATTTGAAATTTTTGAGGTGGCACATTTTTCACCTTATTCTTACTAGATACCGGGAAAAGCAATTGACTGGAAGAGAGTTCAGCAGGACATAGAGACCATCTGCTTACTCCACCATACAGTACCTTGCCAGGGACCACGGCACGAGAAAAGAGTTTGTTGAGCTGGACGAGCTCGTTGGGAGTCGTGTCAAACTTCAGCGCAATGCTGTTGAGTGTGTCCCGGGACTCCACCTAGAGTTGAGGCACACAAAAACAAAAGTTAGATATCATTTTATTAGCTAAAAAAGTTCTAAGATGAAGACATCAGCTTCCAAGTAACACGGCTGACTAAGCATTTGAATCTGTTGGAACAGCAAATCAAGGCCCCTGTGAAAACCAACCGATGCATTTTATGAGATGTCAACCTGTAACATAATGCACCATCTAAAATTACTGTTCCCTTGGTCTACAATCCTTCGGGAAAAAAAGTGCAATATCAAAAAGGAATATCATAGCATTATTTTAGTTTCGTAATTGCTACATCCATCCAGTGTCATCCAGTATTTGTAAAACACACTATAAAATAATAATCTAACTATAAAAGTCTAAATGAATAAGCAGTTACCAAACAGTTTAAATGTTACTTTGTCCATTTAAAGCTTATATTTGACATGACTATACAGCTTTTAGATAAGCTCTAACTCACCAGGTGTTAATCAATATCTTTCAAATTTGTTTAAAAGCACATGGTTTGATTGTGAGCGCTAACCTCTATCGGTCTACCTCTAATATGTCCTTCAGTGCCATGGGGAGATGATTGTATGCTTTGCAAATAGCATTCAAGAGTCTCTAAATGTCAGGTTAAACAAACAAAGAGAGCACAGAGGGACGTATTGAGCCGCTTCATGATGACCACTGAGTCTAAAAAGCTTTGAAAAATATCTTGCCCAATAAAAACAAAAGCATCTTTATGCCACAAACGACCTTTGAGAAATGATTTGATGAAACATAACATCTATAGGAATTACACATCATAAAAAAAGCATTCAGTGAATTCAGTCATTATCTCGAGATATATATCTCAAATTACAATTAAGCTCATTCAGATTGCATGATACATGAGTGTGTTTACTGCGATGGCGACAGTGAGGAATTCATCCTCTGGTGGCTCGTCGCAGTTGCAAGTGACATTTGTATGTTTTGATAAATCCCCAGGTGGCAGGATCTCAGATCACCAGATCACTCAGTCACCTGATCCAAATCATTGATTCTCATTGGGTATCGCTTACAGTCCAACAGCCGGACATAAATAATTGAGGGCCATCCCTCCGTCTGCATTCAATTTATCCTTTAGAGGCCCTTCACTGAGTCTCACACTCATTTGCATATATATATATATATATATATATATTCAGACACCTTCAACATTTTCTTCAACAGTTTATTTGCTATAGTTAAACAATTTTTTTGGGGTATAATATGTCAGTTTACTTTATTTTGCTATCCTCTCTTACAATAAATTAACTATAGTGTCCTGCACCCACTAGTAAAAAAAGTATATTTGGTGTCTGAATAAGTTTTAGTTTGACTATGTTTGTATGCATGCTTGTATGTACGTACTACACTGTTTTGTGTGATGGGTAGGATTAGGGGAATTAGGGTTAGTGTGTAGGAAGATGGAATATACGGTTTTGTACAGTATAAAATCCATTATGCCTATGGAGTAAATTCTCAATTGTGTGTGTGTATATAATGTGACACTGAAGATGCTGTAAATGTAGCTTTCCCCATTTAAAATATATTAAAATTAGAAAACAGTTCTTTTAAAATTTTTTACAGTATTTTTCCATCATAAAAAAAAATGCAGCCTCTGTGAAAACAAGAGACTTCTTTCACAAACATGAAAAAAAAAATGTGATTGGTAGTACACACTCACACACAAGATGAAAACAATAAAGTTTCATATAGTTTGGATGTAATACATTTTTCATTTCAAAAGATATCTTAAAGTTTTTCATCAAATCTTCTATCCACGTGCAAACCCCCCTTCCAATATCTGCTATGGAATGAAAACTCACATGAGGTACATGGATCTCATCACAACCTTAGGAATGAAGTACAGTCGCTGTGTAGCTCTAGAAGCATTGATTGATTAAGCCCATCAATCTCTGTGGTCACAGGGCCACAAATCACTAAGATTGGTTAGTGTGGATATTAGGGTGTGCAATTACAGAGGAAAAGTGTACGGTTTCACAACACTGACAATAAGAAAGAGAAAGGTGGGGGCTTGGTTACAAAACAGCAACAGAACCAGATACAAAAAAAAAAAAACTTTTAGAAATTCTTTGTAATGCCTTAATAGCGGTTTCATGCCATCTTTTTCAGTGACCAGGGAATATAAAAAAGGCAGAAATTGATATCCCAACCCCAAGTGACATTTGGCATATAACGTGAATGAGACTATCATTTTGAGGAGAGGAGAGCAATACTTTCTCAAGCGATCAGACCCTATTCCACTGACGAATGATAAAATTAACAAAACAATCCCATAGACTGGACCCAAGCCTGGGAGAAATTCAAAGAGAATATCATAGGAAATTTGTGGGGGACTCTTTTGACCTGCACCAGTAAATATTCACCTAGCAACCACCCTGATTGCCTTAGCAACTGCATCGAAACACCTTAGGCATCATATCAGCTACTTTAGCAAGGGTGACAACTACATTTTTCTTCTATAGAAAATGCAAAAATCTGTTTTTTGATACTGATATCATTATTGTAGATTATAAAATGTCCTACTCAAATGAAAGCTCGAATTTAACATTCTTTAAGAAGTAAAATCCGACCGAACCTTTTAACATGCAGTAAAATGGTTGAAAAAACTGCCCTGATCAGGGTTATTATCGCTAACTAAAACTATAAACAAATGTTTTTAAATAAAGCTGGAAAAATAAATATATAATAATAATACTAGAGGAAAAACGTACATTTTAAATTACATGAAAACGAGAAATCTTGCCTTGACAACTGAAATTTGAACACTTTAAGTTAAACAATAAAATGATTAACTGGAAATAAAAACTAAAACACGGAAATTAAAATATTAATATATATAAAAACAACTAAACATTAAATGTTAAAAAAGAACGCAAACATTATTAAATATTACAATGACAAAAACATCTAACAAAATTACAAAGAAAATTTAACTAAAATTAAAATAAAAACTGAAAATATAAAAAGAAAAGCTAACACAAAATATGAATACAACTATAACAAATAATACATAATAGAAATAAATAATACCAAAATAACACTAGATATTGATTTCAATATTAGTTTAATCAGATCAATGCTATAACTGATAAAAAAATAAACTACATTTACAAAATATAAAACACTTTAACTACATAAACATATAAAAACATAAATTGTAAAATAAATAAAATAAAATCATATAATTCCTGTACTGTATGTATACACACAGACTTTCTAAATAAAGCTCTATTCCGTGTTCTTAAAGGTTTGGCTTAAAGGTAGCAGGCTGACAGAAGCACCAGTGAGCTGCCACCTCGTCTCCCAGCATCCCCGGCAATGCCACTGTTACCATGGAGAAAGTCACCACCTGATTTGAGGTCATCTCAAGAGCATATAAAAAAAAACTCTCTCTCGCTCTCCCTCTCTCTCTTTCTCAAATCGTTTAAAATGATAAAGGCAGGATAAAGGCATGTTTCTGAACAGACTTTAAATGCTCACACAATAAGATGTCCCACAACACCCTAATATAGTCATTTTATTATGTGCGGTACATATTTTCCTTTCACAACACCTTGCTTCACTGTTGCAAAAAGACAGCAGGTGAACTACTGTACCATAAAAAACAGCAATTAAAGTCCTTCCTGCAGCACATACCAACAGCACTGCAGCGGGAATGAATCATACCTGATGTGCAAGCTCACATTTCCATCCCAAATATAATTACATACATGTGGCTGTGTGTACACACATTCAGCCTTAGTCAAGCGCACAAACACACACACACACACCGGTGCATTATGTAAACAGAGCCACCTGGATCAGACAGACAACACCTACTACTCACCACATACTCCATGGTGCCTTTGGGCCTCTGGAAGGATATCCTCCGAACATCTTTCCTCTCCAGCGCACTCTTTTTCTGCCCGGTGTCTGAAAGTAAACGAGGGAGAGCCCGGGTTACGCTAGTCATGGTCCTCCTCTCTCTTCTCATCTCCTCTGCGCTCCGAACGGTCTGTTTCCCCACCCCTTGTGTTTGTTCGTCCGTTAGCACCAGCCGCGGAGCGACAGAGAGAGAGAGGAAGCTTGCAGCCCCGTCGGCTTGTTAGTCCGCCTGCCCGCACACAGGGGAGTGGCTCTCGGCTATCACTGTGAGCTTGGATACACCTCTCCAGCCCGGTCTACTGGGGCATATTACTCGGGCCTGTGGGTCTAAGTTTCCTGGTAACAAGAAAATGCCATTAAACGAAGGAGATGTTTTGTGAATGGGTTATAAATGTCATTTTTATGAGTATACTTATGTGGGGATCAATGCACTATGCTGGCTGATACCATATGTGAATAAACTTTACAGCACAGCAGATTTGATTCTGATATTTGGGCCTGCCTAATAAAATAAACTACACTTGCATTTGGGTGATTTATGTTTGGATGATTCAAATCTGCACTTAAAGACATTAAAAAATAAATTATATCATGATCATCTTTATTTTTTTTCTTCTCTACACAATATTAAAAAGAAATCCCTAATTCAACTTAAAAACTTAAGTTAAGCGGCTGCCTTAATTTTGTACATATCATCAAACTGGCTGTACAAGTCATTACTTATGAATTAAAGTGATGGGGGAAAACGTTTTTCATGACTTCTTGATCTTAGTTTATTGTTCGGATTTGAAAAATCACAATGTTGTGGTTCCTCACTATTTTTCTGTATAATATAAATAAAAAAAAAAAACGTAAAATAGATCATGTAAATGTTAAATAATGTAATAAAATAAAACATGCCTATCCCTTGTAAAAATATGAATTAAGTTCTAAACTATGAAACTCTAAAAAAATTCATTTTTATAGTTCATCATTTCCAATCAAACTGTAATTTTGTTAAATTATTCATAAATGTACTTGTCTATTTTGTACAAATGCAAGATAATGGAGACGGACAGATTAATCTAGTCGATGAGTGAGAAAAGTGATAAAAGTTTATTGTCTAAAAAGCCTACATGGCCAAAAGTATGGAGGACCAAACCTGCATAAATTAAAAATTAATTAATTAATTAAATAAATGACTTAATAAATAATGATTAATTTTTAATCAAATAAAATGTTGTATTATATTTCCCTTAATTTATTTTCTGCTTTTTTACATTTGAAACAAATATAACTTTTAATTATTTGTTAATTAATTTTAACATTTTTATATTTGTGCATTAATTTATTTTTACACTTATTTATTCCCACATGTATTTATTTATTTATTGATTCATTCATTTTTACTTTCCCGCTATTAACTTGAAAAACTCTCCTCTATTGCTTAGCTGGTCTGACGATTCTTTGTGTGAGCTCTCAACCAATGATGCGCTGAAGCTACACAAGGACCGCCCTCCTCATTTACATGTTGCACATGGAAAAGTAAAAACAAATCTGCTTATTAATTTACATATTTGTATATTTTTTCACTTATTCATTCATTAATTAATTTATTTTTAATTTATGCAGGTTTGGTCCTCCATAAACAGTGGCCATAGTTGAAGAAATATATCTAGAACAAAACAAAGCTCATTAGTTACAGAATAAACACTGTAGCTTTTATTTCTGCGAAACTAGAATGCCATTCAAAAAACTGAACAAATCTCATTTACCAATCTCTGTTCATTTATTAAATATTGATGATTTAAATATTTTATTGTGTCTAAACCAATTCCACAGAATACCACAGATTTAGCCAGAAAATGAGAACTAAGTCATAAGTGATAAACTAATAAACACCCTGCACAAATGTCTGAGTTTATTCAAGTATATAAAATTAATCATTCTCAGTATTATTTATGAATTGCAAAATCTGTCGTATTAAAAAATAATAATTCTCTTAATTTTTTATTCTCTTAAAGGCTACATTTATTTGATCAAAAATGCAGTAAAATGGTAATATTGTAACATTTTAAATAACTGTATTAAATAATAAGTATTTAAAAAAAACTGTTTACTATTTGAATATATTAAAATGTAATTTATTCCTTTGATGGTAAAGCTGGATTTTCAGCATCATTCCTCCAGTCTTCAGTGTCACGTGATCCTTCAGAAATCATTCTAATATACTGATTTGCTGCTCAATAAACATGTCTTATTATTTTCAATGTTGAAACAGGTGTGCTGGTTAATATTTTTGTGGAAACTGCATGCAATAAATCAATGCATTTGATTAAATTAATACAACCGATTAAATTAATACATCCTTGCTGAATTAAAAAAAACTAAAAAAAAAAACTAAATGTTTTACTGACCCCAAACTTTTGAACAGTAGTGTGATACCAAAACCTTAATTTACAGCTGACGCAAGCAGCCCACAAACACTGGTCTAAAAGACCACTGACAGCAAATCGGTCAAGACAATTGCCCTAGCTATCAGCTCCGGACAACAAATTACTGCTCCAAGCCTCCTATTATCTTGGCACCTTCGGGCATGATGGGTTATTTTTAGAAGCAGGTTCCCACCAGTGGCGGAAATGGCTCCCTGACTGATACCCACAAGCAGATGCCCTCACAGACGCTCGCCGATGGGGGTGAGAATAGAAGGTGTCCACTTTGGCACAGGCTTCCTGTAGAGTTTAGTTTCAATTCACCTCAGACAAACTAATCAGGCTTGCCTGGAAAAGTACAGGCTGGTAGGATACAACAGGGGCTGAGCAGAATTGAGCATTCCTGATCGCCTTTAGCTGAACTTTCAATTCATACTGACCTTTCCTAAAGAAAATAGGCCAGCTGCAAATAACAGGTTCTTCAAAAGGAAATCTATCACCAGTAGTTATATATTCACAGCGTAAGGCCCTGTTTACACCTGGTTTTAAGATGTGTTTTGGTCGATCGGCTCACAAGTAGATGAGGGAAACACATACCCCTTTACACCTGGTGTTTTAATCCGTCTCTTTTGTTCACTTTCAACCACTTCTGTCCTGATTTCTTTGAGGGGAGAGTCTGTGTTGGTAAATGTATGGAATTTCTCAGATCTTTCGATGGAAAAAATAAGCTATTACATATAAACGCACTGAAGACGACGGAAAAACACATTAAGAGCAGCAGCTTTGTTTCTGCTCTGACAGCTGCAAGACCACACCAAAATCGGTGAATGAGTGTGTGTTAGAAATCAGGAATGGTGAGAGAACATTGTGCTTGATCATCTTCAAACCAAACTTGGGTCTTCAACTGAATTTTTTTTTATTTTGTCTGGTTAGCGAGCTTTCCATATTGTTTACGCAGGTTAGTAAGCGGAGACTAGACAGTCTTTTGTGGCTGTTCGAACACATTCGACCACATGAGTGTTTACACTATGAAAGCAATCTGGTCGAATGCGTTTTCGACTACTTCTGGAAGTGTTCGGAAGTGGACAAGCTCAAAAGATTTTAGACCCCCTTTACACCTGTATTAAGTGTCGTCCACTTGTGATCTGATCGACCAAAGCACATCTTAATACCAGGTGTAAATCAGGGCCTAAGACAGAACTTCTCGTAACTAGGGTGAGTGTGCATAACAAACTCGTTCTCATTAAAAGACAACTCAAGGGATGATATACCTTTCGACTGGCCAGCCTCTACTGATTCTTCGTTATTCAAGTATTAAAGGAAGCTGGAATGCCAATTAAAGTCATTCTTACTCAGTGTAAGCCTGATGTAAAGACATCTTACCAGCACTGTTTGAAATGCCAGCTACAAACTTCAACCCAAATGAGACCCCAGGGACTCCTCTGTCAAAGTACCTGTACTAGAAGCTCGGAGGTGCTGAGGATACAGCATGAGCATTAAACACGACTTATGCAGGCCAATTTATTCTATGGTGTCCCTTTTGTCCCATAAATGTCCCATCATAATGAAACTGCAAGGGCCAGCAGTTTAAGCCAGGCTTTAAATGGACCAGATAAAGTCACAAAACTGCCTTACAAGAACTTCCAGATCAATACTAAGCTGTAAAAACAAAGAGGCTACTCCCATTCGCTATAGTCACTGGTGCATTACACTTAGGGCATCAAGACGGCGATCGACGATCTAGAAAGAAAGTCTGAGTGAACTTGAATGATTAGCTACACATCAGAAATCACTGATCACAGATCAGGCATTAATGAACAGTTACTCACTGTTTGTTGCGGTGCTGTCGAATCCATATCATAAAGTCTATTTGTAAAGCCTGTGCAGACATAAACTGAATACATTTTCTCCGAATGCTATGGGAGGGCAAAGCAGGGGAAAGGGAGGTAACCTCTCCGGTGTTCACGTCATAAACGGAGAGCTTTCAGATCAGCTCATCTGGGCTGTCATTTTCTCAAAGGCAGAGGAAAACAGCCATAACTCGGTTTACACTGATCAAAATTTCTAGCCACTTGGGGACAATATTCAGGCTAGGGGAAGTCATATTAATGTTGAAAAACTTCATAAAATGAAAATTTCATGCCATGGGACCTTTAATGGTACATTAGCAAAAACAGCCTGTTTAATTCTGAGGATCCGAGACCAGTGGAAAATAGTCATGTAAAACTCATGACTGAACATTGTTGCCTTTTTTGGCCGGTGGGGGGACAGCGTGGCCATTAACGTGAATTTTAAATTACCCATTAAAGAAATAATTCAGCGAAAAGATTCACCACACAAATCCAAACCAGCACACAGTTACATCAATTGATCTTTTTACTGAACTATTATGACATATAGAAAGTAACTGGTATCACTAAAATAAGGGAATTGAGGGCTTTACATTTTCAACAAATGTTTATCTAGAGAAAGGATAGGGCCGTCTGAGATTCTTACACTTTAAGAAGGCAGAGTAAAAGAAAAAAATATATACATATACATATATATATATAAATAAACAAACAACAGATTTATGTCTGCATATGAACTCCGGACTGCAGCATCAGTTCTCTTGCAATGAGATTCGCTGCATGCAGAACAAAGCGGGGAGGATTGAAAAGTGTTTAGGTCAGCTGTGAGAAACACCAACTCAGCAGTCTGCTGTCTCCTCCTTTCACCTGTCACATTACAGGGAAGCAAAGCAGGACTCTGGAGTCATTACATGGATTTAGAAACTGCTGTCAATCAAAGTGTCTGTCACTCCCTTCACTCCCCGGCTGCGGGACTGCACGAGTTACTCGAATCAACTCGTTCTTGAGTGGCTCCACAGCTTTCAATTGCTTTAAGAGTGGAAATTGATTATTGCTGAAAAGAGGTAGAAGGAATCTGGATTTATCATAAGACAGCTGTTTCAAATTAAATCAAAAATATATACTTTGTATGCAATCACCCAGAATACCCAGGCAACCACACATTAAAACGTGGTTCAAACAACCCCTGTGAGAATGGGACAGGTATTGAATAAAATGTTACCAAACATTTGAAATGTACTCAATAGTATAAACCAAATCTTTCCATGTTTTACACATTTAGGCAGATTATTGGCTTTTCTAAGTAGGACATCCAGTACAGCAAGAAAACAGCTAGCCTGGAATCAGTATAAATCACTTTTCCATTTGTGATATAGAAAAAGATTCATATTGAGTCATAGCAGCCTCGCTTTGCTTCTGCAATAAATCTGCAATATATGCTACAAAATAACATTTCAAATACATTGTTTAAACAGTTCCTCTACACACCTGTCTTGAACATGATTTAAGAAAAAAAGTACTCAAGCTCTTTCATCTGCTTTGTACTGCTCGATGCAAGTTTAACCAGGAATTTTGGCCTTGACTAAACAAACTTGACAGCTGGCATGATGCCTGGTAAAGAGAAAAGTAGGCCGCAAGTCAAGTCAACCACAGGCAATTTTTTCCATGAAGCTTTGTTGTCTTTATTTATATATATATTTTTTTGTGTAGTAATAATAATAATAATAATGTACACATTAAAACAATTTTTTTTATAGAATGGAAAAACAAGTTTAGTTTAAAACCTTTCAATTCATCAGCATTAATCATAATTTATTAATGTTACTTATATTATCCTGCAAGTTTAATACACCCTCTGCTGGCACATCTTAGTAGTGTCTGAAAATAGGAAACCTGTTTTCTACCCATTAGTGCCCTAGCCTTAATAATAAAAATAAAACTTTAAAAAATAAATATATTTTTTAATATTTTATATCAATGTCACTTATTTAATTTATGATAAATGAAACTGCATGAATATAGGTACACCTTACTCTGCCCCTCAACACATTTTGACATGTAGACATAGTCAAGACGATCTGCTGAAGTTCAAAGTGAGCATCAGAATGGGGAAGGGAAGGTGATAAAAAAATAATAATACGAAAATTAACCCATCATTTACTCACCCTCAATCCATAGGTGTATATGACGTTCTTCTTTCAGACGAATACAATCAGAGTTATGTTAAAAAATGTCCTGGCTAATCCAAGCTTTATAATGGCAGTGAATGGCAGCCCAAAAATTTGAAGCCCAAAAAAGTGTATCCATCCATTATAAAAGTGCTCAACACGGCTCCGGGGGGTTAATAAAGACCTTCTATATGCCATTATATTGCTTGGAAGTGCCAGGACATTTTTTTTATATAACTCATGATTGTATTTGTCTGAAAGTAGAATGTCACACAACCATCTCTAGGGTTTACAGAGAATGGTCCAAAAAAAGAGAAAATATCCAGTGAGCAGCAGTTCTGTGGGTGAAAATGCCTAATTGATGGCAGAGGTCAGAGGAGAATGACTTTGTTCGAGCTGATAGAAAGGTAACAGTGACTCAAATAACTAACCCAAATAAGATCTGCAGAAGTGCTATTCTGAACATACAACAGATTGAACCTTGAAGCAGGTGGACTACAGCAGCAGAAGACACACCAAGTGCCACTCTTGGCAGCTAAGAACAGGAAACTGAGGCTACAGTTCACGCAGGCTAAATTAAACAATAGAAGATTGGAAAAATGTTGCCTGGTCTGCTTTGTTTCTGCTGCTACATTCAGATTGTTGGGTCAGAATTGTGTGCAAACAAAATGAAAGCATGGATCCATCCTGCCTTGTGTCAAAATTTCAGGCTGGCGGTGGTGTAATGGTGTGAGGATTGGAATGAGGAATGAGGATTTTTTTCTCGGCACACTTTAGGCCCCTTAGTACCGATTGGCCTGGGTGACAACCTTAAAGCATGTGAATGAAGATTACGGTTAAGGCAACCAACCCCAGACTACAGAGTGTCACCAGTCCTAATCCAATCAGCATAACTATTCAAAGAATGGGACAGGGGCTCTAAGAGTCATTAAAAACAAAAGGATTGAGTCTCAATAATCTGGCTAATTTGATTTGCAATAAAGAGATAAAGAAGAGAACAGGAACCATCAGAAAAAATCTCGTTAAAATCTTTGCTTAACAGAATCATTCATCTGGTGTCATATTTACCTTAAATGCTAAATACAATGTACTTCACCTTAGTTTTTTATGTGATGTTATGTCAGGACATAGGATCAGCAGATCTTAAGGGGATTCTTACATTTGTAATCCCACACCATGTCCATCCCTTCATGACCCCAGTGTACCATCTTCTGATGACTACTTCCAGCAGGATAATGTACCATGTCACAAAGCTTAAATAACCTCAAACTGGTTTACTATACTCAAATGACCTCCAGAGTCACAGATCTCCATCCAATAGAGCACCCTTGGGATGTGGTGGAATGGGAGATTCACATCATGGATGTACAGTTGACAAATCTGCAGTAACTGTGCGATGCTCTCATATCAATATGGACTAAAATATATGAAGAATGTTTCCAGAATCTTGTTCAGTCTATGCCATGAAGAATTAAGGCAGTTCTGAAGGCAAAAGAGGGTCCAACCGGCCGGTGAGTGTATATCAAATCAAGTCAAGTGACCATAAGTGCTCACAATATCATGCAGGAAGAAAACAAATAAATACCATATATTATAAGACATATACTGAAGTTTGAGTATGGGGAAGTAACACTCATATTCCATCCACTCTATTTGAGTGTTTTTCTACAGAAGCTCTGCGTCCATTGCACTTCACTTGAGAAGATTACTTTTTGTGAGTGTGTATGTGTGTGTGTTTGTGAGGGAGCTACATACGAGAGGTTCAATCTCCAATACAGGCACACAGCTATGAAAGGCTTTAAAAGCCAAGAATGCCGAACTGTGCTTTTTCTTTTAACCCCTGATGTTTCTGAAAATGGACAGAAAGCATCCAAGACAACAAATATACTGACTGCATCACTCCTGTTCATAGAACAGCAAGTTCCATTAGATGCAAGAACAACGTTTAGGAACATGTACAAATTTGTAAAGCCTCAGGTAAAAGTCTATATCTAAGCCCCTCCTAAAACATTTATAAAAGGCCTTCATATGAACTCTGATGTGATGCTGCTTAAGACGGCGAACAAATCACCATGATTAACAGTCTAATTAGTCTGACTTATGACATCTAGTACACTAGTCTGGCAAAGATCTGATCAAAGCTTTGATTAAAAGATTTTCTCCACAGACAGTTAATTGGGAGAGACACCCGACTGCTGGAGAATTAATAGCAGAGCTGCATCATCAGTCACAGGAGCCTCAGGCTGGTGTCGACCCTGCCCTCCAGGTAATGATGAGAAACATTAGCCGTAACGGAAGCAACGCTAGGATGTCAAAAAATACCTGTAGTATCTGTCCTTCGGGAAAAATCTTGCTGAAGTAATTACTGCATGCTCACAAGTTTAATTGAGCTTATGACTGCCTGGGTATGAAACCACACACAAATGCACGTTTACATGCTCACCTGAGGGTACGAGCGCATTTATTCACCATCACAGCAGCCAGCTCTCCTAAAAATGGCCATTAGTAAGCTTGATGCATCATGGCTATTTGTAGTCATACTCAAAAGATCAGAAGCTGTTTGAAAAGAGCTTGAAAGAGCAAGACTACTGGATATTTAAAGTTCAATATTGCTATTTCAGTGCATTATTTATGGTGAACTACCTTGCAAAATATTCTTCCAGCAACTTTCAGATTGTTTGGACTGGAAAGTCTTCTGAACCACACATGACCCAGGGAATCAAAGAATAAGGCGGTTTTAATTTGCAACTATAGATTTTCCACAATCTTATAATTCAACAAAAACTGTTATCTTTTTCTTTAAATCAAATCACCACAAAAGTTCAATGTCTCCTTTGTTATGCCCTAAAAAAATTGATAGTAATAAAGCAAAACTGGAATTGAGGCTGATACTTGCGAAATGTTAAAGCTACACTGTGTAACTTTTTTAGTTTATTCTTAGCTAAAAACACTTAGTTCTTTCAAAAATATATGTGCTTATTAAAGTATATTTACTTCTTTCAAGTAATAAAGTATTCTTGTAAGTTTATAATATGCCATTGAAAATACATACGGGTGAGGGGTTCGAATGCCGGTCGCCATGTTGCCCCTCCATCTTGAAAGTACATTAGCCAAAGAGGGACATAACCGTAAATTCAAGCTTCGCCTTGAATATGACAGATGTCATAACCTACAAGTTAACTGACAAATTAAATAATTGCAAATTATAATAGCTTTCTAAAGTAACCTCATCACCTGAAGGAACACTCATGGACGAGGTCGAACTGGAAGCCATGTTAATCTTGGACTAAATCGGCCACCGTAGGAGTTAAAACGAAATCGGAATTGAGAGGAACAGAAACTAATATTCACTGGATGGTCATATACCTTTTCACCGCTAGATGGGGGAAAATATCACACAGTGTAGCTTTAAACAACTCTTATTTTTTCATTGACCACAAAGATGGAAAACAGTAAGTGAGGCTATATGCTAAGAAAACTTGGGGAAACTATTTCTTATAAGAAACGAGAAAAAAGTAGATGGTAGAACGACTATTAAGGTTACCTCAGGACATGTAAATCATGTGACCCTGAAGACTGGAGTGAGACTGGACTGCAAAAATCAGCTTTGCTAACACATTTAAATTATTACAGTAGGGCTAGTATTACAATATTTAGAATTTCAATATCATATGATACTGATATTTATCACAATATTAATTTACCTACCATTAATAGGGAATTAAATGCTTTCCACATACAGTATTTGTGAAGACCTTGAGAATGAGGCCATGTGAAATTAAAATATAACATTAATTTACAACTAAACATTGCACTTTTTTGTCAAATAAGATGCCGCAGAATTGTATAAATTTAAAACATGGATGAAAAATGATCTTGATTGTTGTCATGTCTGTCTGGTTGTTTGGTCTTTCTGTTGTTTTGATTAGTTGTTTCCTTGTTACCTTCCTTAGTTAGTTTAGTTCAGCTGTGTCCAGTTAATGATCTAATTTCTGTTTGCTATTTAAGTTCTTCCCTGTTCAGAGGTGTGAGGTTGATAAGGACACCACCACCAGTCAGCCACCCTGTTCCACTTTAGTGAGGGCTCCAGCCCGTGACCAAAGTCCAGTTTGTTCAATTCAGATCTGATTCTTCAGTTTGTTTCTGCGCTAAACACCCTGACAGTTTTATGATATTCCTTATTATTAATAATATCACTTTGAGAAGTGCATTTTAGTGCATTTTAGCACTGATGTATCTTTCGGTCATAAATTCCTCAAGTTAAACCAAACTTTTATTCTGACGGTTGACGTGAAGATCATGTTTTAGTTTGTGTGCGTTTGACTTTCTCAAATGAAACAGTGAAAAGCTTGTGAAGTGACTCAAAGCAGCTCTGGAGATGAAGTTCATATCCCCATATATTGAAACGGCAAATCTTGAAAACACTGAGCGTCACGCGTGTGTGTCTTTGTAAATAAACAGCAGAGAAACGGAGAAAACACTCATTAGTGACATGCACTGACTGTTGTATTGTTTGTTTCTGCTTTGTGATACGCTGTTAGATGAATCCATATCGAGCAAAAATGTCCAGTTAATATTATTACGATCTTGAAATGAGATTAAATCGCTTTTTTAAATCGCACAGTCCTATATTATAGTTATTTTGAATTCTAACAATTTAGCTTTTACTGTATTTTTGATCAAATAAATGCATCCTTTGTGAATATAAGGGACTTCTTTCAAAAACATAAATAAAACGTACTGACCACAAACTTTCAAACGGTAGGGTATATCTTTCAAAAAGACAAAAAAAACTGATTATAACCATTTAAAATGACCAGATTCATAAAGATTTACATAACAGTCAGTCAGAGGGTAAAAGTGTGTTCATTATTATTGTTACTTCTCTGTCTAGTCAAGAGGTTGGATCATCTGCAAAGGAGTAATTACTGTGTGTGTGTGTGTGTGCACGTGCAGGTCCACAGAGGGATGAGATCCTCTTTTCTCCTCTGATTACAGTCTCAAAGGTATCCATTTCCCTCTTACCACAGGGCCGGCCAGCCAGTTCCTGTGCCAACACTGGATTAAGCATAACTAACAAGTCTCACTGGAATATTCCTTTCCATTGTAAGATAATGTTAATGTTAATGTGTTCGATTTGCACTAGATGTGTTTTCTAAGAAGTGTTTTCTAATGCACATTAACACGTTCAGTAAGTAATACTAAACCCTAAAATCATAAGTACTTACATTAAAACAAATACATAGTGTTGTTACAATACTAAACTTTTTTTTTTTAAATACACTAGAAATACTAACATACTAACTAAAAATAACCCAAGATAAGTGGTTTTGGTCAGGAAGCCAAAGGCTAACAGATTATAACATAAGACTGGGCAGAAGGGTAACTGAAGAAGACCTCACGCACCGATGGTATAACCTCGCTTGAGCTCTCCACGCCGAGGACTACGAGCCTTGTGGATGTTGGTGGTATTGATCTCCTTCTCTTCAGTGATGGTTGTTCTGGTCACACTCTGTATCATGGGCGACGCCAGCAGGTCTTTGACGAATGAAGCAGTATAACTCTCATCAGGGATGTCCACTGACTGGGACTTTTTCTTCAACCTAGTATAAAGAATGGGGAAAAAGAATTCTTTATTTTATTTGTTTTTCATTTGTTTTTACATTTACACTACCTTTCAAAAATGTGTGGCAATTAAAAAACACTTCAAAAGCAAGAATGCATTACACATTGATCAAAAGTGACCAT
Source organism: Gobiocypris rarus (assembly GCA_023029165.1). NCBI lineage: Eukaryota > Metazoa > Chordata > Actinopteri > Cypriniformes > Gobionidae > Gobiocypris > Gobiocypris rarus. The sequence continues at coordinate 31,299,609 of CM040919.1, read as the reverse complement.
AAATATATTGTTTCATTGTTTCCATTTCAAATAAAACACTCTGCTGCACTATACAATAAAATTCCCTAACACTTTAGTTTAGGGTCCAATTCTCACTGTTAACTAGTTGATTATAAGCATACATATGGAGATAAGATATTGGCTGTTTATTAGTAATTATAAAGCACATATTAATACCTTATTGTGCATGAGCATATTATACATACCTACCCAATACCTAAACTTTACAACTACCTTACTAATTTACCTCTCTTTAAAACTATTAATAAGCAATAATTAGGAGTGTCTTGAGGCAAGTTGTAATTAATAGTTAGTTAATAGTGAGAATTGGAATCCTAATCTAAAGTGTAACCTAAAATTCTTACTCTGTAAATCCTTTAGACATAAGGACATAAATCACAAAAATACTCTCTTTTAAAACGTTTTATACAATGAAGAATCCTGAAAAAAATTAATCACGAGAATATTAAGCAGTAAAATGTTTTCAACCGTGATCAAAATAAATACAAATGTTTCTTGAGCACCAAATCAACATATTTTCTGAAGGATCACGTGACACTGAAGACTGGAGTAGTGGCTGCTGAAAATTGAGCTTTGCATTAATATATTGTATATATTTATACGGAAAACTGTTATTTTAAATTATAATATTATATCACAATATTTTACTGCTTTTACTGTATATAGGGTCAAATAAATGCAGCCTTGGTGAGAATATAAGACTTCTTTCAAAAACGGGGAAAAAAAATCTTACAGACCTTTTACACTTACTATATATATATTAGTTAATTTTATTCATTTATCTGTTTATTTTTTCCCTGAGGTCCAGGTTTTCCAGGATTAAGCAGTCCATGTTAGCTTCTGTGCCGTCTTTTGCAAGTGAAATGAGCAACAGCGAGTCGGGTCGAATATTCAAAAGTCTATTTTTTACTCATATTTTAATGCATCTAAATGAACACAATGACATCAAGCATCTTTGCTGGAATACCACACAAAAATCAATGCATATTGCATTCTGCTTATTTTGCAGAGTGCATAAAAGTAGCCTTGAACATTTTGAGTGACTGCCCCTGACAGTTCTTTTAGAGATGCTGCAGTAAAGGCGGAAGATGAAGGCAAAAGGCTTCAGACGGCACAAGTGATGGGGTCAGACAAGCAGCCCTCTCTGTACTGACCTAGATCAAGAAAGAAGTCTAACACTTACTAATTCACCAGAGCAATGAACTCAGGAAACAGAACTCTAGGACAATAGAAAGCATAATATTGCTAAGATAATGTCATGGGTCCTTTATGAATTAACCAACCATCCACTGGTGTCTCCTACCGACCATGTTCAAGCTCAACACTCGTTCTGAAATTGAAAAATGTCATGGCAATGTCAATAAACATTGACAAACTAAAGCAGGTTGCTAAAGGATATTGCTGTTGACATTGGTAAAGGGGTTAAAAAAAGCCTTCATTGTCACAGCTATATCACCTGCTTTTATTGTCCCATAGGGAGACATTAACATGCAATAAATCTGGGCTGAACTTATCAGCTAATGGCTCTCATTTACGACATGCAATTGTCACAGTAAATGTGAAACTGCTCGCCAGAGCCCTCTCCTTGTCAACAGTATTTAAGCATTATCTAAGCTTTCATCCACGGCACCCAACCGTTCCTCTGCAGAATGACCTAATTGCTTGTGGTTTGAGAACTTCCAGAGCAAACAAAAGAAAATGTATGGCTAACTTCCATGGAGAGAAAAGAAAACTGGAACCAAAAAGAAACTCAATAAAAGGATAATTTCAGAGTACTTGCGATTTTTCACCAATTAATATCCACGACTTTTCCTGTCATTTGAGACTACTTTTTTTTAAAATAACACTGCATCCACTAAAAACTATTTCTCAATAGATGAAATAAATAGATTTTTTAATTCTCTAATATTTCCCAGGTTTTCCATGATGATTAATGTTGTTACTTGGTGAGTGAGACTTTTGTTTACATTTCTTTCGGGTTTTTTAAATTGTTTTACTAAGTAACAAAAGTATACATGAACACCCGGTCTCATTCATGAAACACTAATCTGAGCTAATTGCTTAAAAAACACTTCTTGAATGTAGATTGTCCTGAATTGAACAACATTTTAAAGGGTTTTATTAGTGACATTCACATACATTTGTTCTGCAAATTAAGCCCAATGTGAGGATATTTTAGTTTGCATTGATTATTTAAAGCACACACTCTCTGGAGTCCTTTATCAATTCCAATAGCCAAGCATTAGCACATTGTGTGTAAATTAGCTGATTAAAATGGTGGGCAAGAACTAAAGTTTCATCAAGAGGGGTGACTTCTTGCCTTCAGAACTTCAAGGACACTACAGCCAATAGCAAATTCCAGTACAATACTTGCATACAAACTTTGCATTATGAGTCCATTTTAGGAGTCCACTAAAATAATCTCCATTTAAACACGATTTATCACACAAAACCCTTGAACATTTTTACTCTTTACTGACACGTGGTTCTTTAAAGGGGTCCTATTATACTGCTTTACATTTTCAACTTTCTTCAGTGTGTAATTTAAGTCTAATTTTCAATATCAGTGCGCACTGTTTCTGAACTCCCTGAAATGCTTCGATTGTAGTCATGAGTTTTCTTCTGGGAATGAACACATCACAATATTCCTCATTTAAATAATGCTTGCCCAAGGCATATGCGAAATAAAAGGGACGAGTCCGGTTTGAGTTGCGTTAATAGAGTGATGAAACTTGCAGAACAGGAGGGACATTTCCCAAACACGCTCAAAGCGGTTGACCAATCACAACACACTGGTCCAGCCGACCAATCAGAGCACATTGTATGTTTGTTTGTTTTTTCAAAGAAGGAGATTCATAGAGACAGGAACTAAACAGAGCGTTACTGACAGAATGGGAAGATAGGTGCTGCAATAATGTAAAAATTCAAGAATGAAAACATATTCTAGTAGCCACTAAAAACAAAATCAAGACTTTGAAAAAGGCCATTTTAGGTCCTCTTTAACAAGCATATTCATTTGTAAATTGGGGCCACCCCTGGTAAAGGCGACATACTGTAGGCGGTTGCCTAGGGCACAAAAAGACAGGAGTGCTGCACGAGAGGCAGGCCTGGTTTACTGAGGGTGCTAGAGAGAGCAAAGCAACTCAACGACAGCAAAGAGCCCTCAAGTTTATGCTCTTATAAAATCGGCTAAGCTGACTTGAAAATGCTGCAGTATTTGCGCTTTGGAGAGCATGTAAGGATTTCCATTTACAACGTGTTTTTGCAGAGTTGAGCAATGAAACCAATCACAGACATGTCTGCTGATCTCTTGAACGGAATGACCAATCAGAGGTGAACACACCAGAGTTTTGTTCAGTGCCGAGCTCTGCTGGCTTGCGAATCCTCTCATGATAATAAACAAAGTGTACACAAGACACAATGTAAAAAAGAGATTCATTGTGCAGTGTAGACAGCTTCATTGATTATAATAGAACTTTTGTGAGAATGCGATGAACGGAGATGAGTGACAGCTTTTTAGTGGTTTCGGATAACTCTTTGCGCACATTTATGCAAATCCAGTACTTAGATTACAATGGTTATGATAAAGTTGACAAAAAAAACACACACAAAAAAAAAGTATAGTTCACAACATGTTGGACTAATTTAAAACAAACAATTTAACGTATTAATTATGCATGACAGTGCAGTTACCAATGGTATGAGCTTTTCCATTAGCATTCGCCACAAACTATGCTTTGGAAAACATGAGTGAAATCACAAGTTGACGATTTGCATTCTAGTCTGAAATAGCTTTTTTTATAACCTCTTTGCTGGTAATTAACCCTTACACTGTAGGCCGCATTTGCTTGTTTTAAACTGCCGATAAAGTGTAGTGTATTTTCTTCATACCTTCTGTAATGCTGTTATTTTATTTGTTATATTGCAACTTGCTTTAAGGATTTTTTTTGTCAAGTAAGTGTCTTCTTTTAAAAGCAACCATGACAAGGACTGTAGTCAACGACTTTATATAGGAAGACGGTGCACTCTGATTACTTATGAATGGGAGAAAGTGGAACACTCAATTTGGCGAATAAGCCACGCCTTCTAAATGAAAGAGCCAATCGTTGATTAGTAAAGTCATCGCGTTACTGCAGTTGCCCTTAGAAGCTCCGGTTGCTATAGAAACAGGCAGTTTTTCATAATTCAAGCATTCAAAACCAAAATTTATGACACAGATGTCAGATTTCTTTAGTGATTTTAAATATATAACATTCTTAAATATATCACTTCTTCTTATCTAACTTTAAATTGTCATAATATATATATATATATATATGACAAGTTAAAAGCTTATTGGATTTTTTGTCGATTTGTAGTTTGTTTAATTCTTGTGATTCCTTTTATTTATTTATTTTTACAGATTTGTTATTTGATGTTTACTATCACCATTCATCTACTTTAAAGCCTGGGCCGACCCATTGCACAATCACATCATGGTCTTTGAAATAAAACAGCATAGGCTAAGTGATGTCAAGTCTGAATGTTGGGTTCACTGGATACAATAAATTTTTCAAATATTTCAAAAATGCTTCACTTGTGATACAAGTCAAAGATCTCTCGCTCAAAAAAAAAAAAAAAAGTTAAGTGTTAAGTAAGAGTTAAGTGACAGAAAAATTAATACATTAACTTGCAGTTGTCATTCATAATACTTTCATATCAGCATGGAACATGTTTAATGAGGGGAAAGAGGGCATTAATAGAGATTATGACAGATTTTAAGCTGCTCAAACTCCTGCTGAACTCCTTAAATATTACATAACAGCAGCAGGTGTTCGATTGATACCCTATGGACACTGATCATTAAAATATGAACTAAATTTAATCTGAGTGTTACTATTCTGATTTATATATTACATAAATGTTTTTCTATCTTTTCAACCAAATGTAAGTAGAAGTCAAAATCATTTTAAGTCAAAAAAGGGTGACTGCAATATTTATTAAATGTTCCCTCTTTAAAAAATAAAAAAAAGACTTACATCCAAGTAAATAAAAGTATGGGCTCTTTTGACTTGCTCCACCTAGCAACCATCACAACATAATCCCCCTAACAACCACTCAGAAGACCTTAGCGACACCATCGCGGCGCTCTGGCAACCGCCAATGCCAACAAAAGACCGTTTTTGTAATGAAATTGTTAAATAATAATACCTGATGATAATATGATGGATATTAAATATTCACATTCTGTTCCTTTGTCGAACGGAGATTCTGACATCAAAGTCTGGAACTGGGTCACTGTTGAATATGTTGTACAAGAACAAACACTAACAAAAAGACTACTGGGGAAACTTCTGTTTTCACAAAGCCAAGACGGAAATGCACAATTGAATCTGCAACAAGATAACTCCACTGAAATGCATAAATAGAGAGAAGGCAACCAAACTATTTACGCAGGATATGGATTCGCATGACTTAGCTTTTTAACTACATGGCTTTATGTGCAATGGACAATTTTAGATAAACATTTATCATGAAATAATAAAAAATTAAATAAATACATTTTACAAAATAAATAATAAATAAATAACAAAAATAAAAATAAGTTACTTCTATTTCAGTTTTATTTCTATTTTTGGCACTCAACTGGCATGAAATCACTCATTATTTGATTATTGAAATTATGATTATTTTACAGGTGGATCAGCAGATGACAAGCAGACCCCAAATTATGCAGAGTTTAACTAAGCACGCAGAAAGATATTCAGCATTTCTATTAAAAGCTTGCAGAGACATGTTTGTTAGACAGAAAACAGAGACGAATCAATTTTGCTGAGAGGTTGTTTTCTGTCTAACCTGTCAAACAGAATTCAAATGATTATTAATATGCCTTTCAGTTTTGAAATTATTCCCTTTTCAAAATGTATTTAAATGAGTGGTATTTCTCTGGAGAGTCAGATGTAATATTAAATTATTTAATATGCTGCAATCAAATGCATATTATTTGCATAAGTTTCGATATGACTATAAATTGCACTGTTGCATTCAATGTTTTTTCCCCCTCATCATTCTAGAAACATCAGTCAAGGTCTCCAGGCTTATTACGCAAGCACTTGAGTTTCTAGTACAGACTGCATAATCCACTCTAAGAAAAGTACTCCGTGTTCCTTCATGCTCTCATAGGTAGATGCACTTGTTCTTTCAAAGTTTTCTTCCTTCCTGCAAAAGACAGACAAGTCAAACTAAATTAATCAAGGTGGGAGATGTATCCCTACAAACAACAACCTTAGAGGATGAATCACTCCAGAAATAAAAATGTGTTAGCAATTAAGGAGGGCCTAAAGGCAATTGCTCAGTCCTTGCCATTTCTCATAGTTACACCAGTGACACATGGGGAAATTAAAGTTCACCTATATACCTATGCAGTTTCAATGCAATATTTTAAGAACCCCGGGGTCTTCTTCCACTTCACTGCTCTTTTGCTCAATGAAAGTGAGACTTCCATTCACAGGAGATCTTTGAAGCTTTCTCTGTGATGTGCAGTGAGTGTATTAAACGCAGTTACAGAACAGTCACTCTGAATTAGCCGAGTGCTCAGTGTTTGTGCAGTTTAAGCGCTGTAGTTAGGTGCACCTGCACAGACACACACTGCATGCGCCTGCCTGTTTATGTCTATAAGATATATGCGCTATACAGGCTTCATATCAAAAACATGCCCACTATTGCTCCCTAAAATACTTTTTTTCCACTTACATAATTCAGATGGGACTACGTGTTTCATTTATCCCCCAAGAAATGGCTTTCATCTTACAACACTGTATCTGTGGAGAACGCATGGCATCTCTTCTTAGTCTTTGCTGTAAAGTTTAGACATCTGTTCAAGCCTCTACAGAGCCTCTTATGCTTACAAAGGCTGTATGCATTTGATGAAAACAGTAAAATTGTGAAATATTATTATAGTGGTTTTCTATTTTAATGTATTTTATATAATTTATTTCTATGATGCAAAGCTGAATTTTCTTCAGTGTCACATGCTCCTTCAGAAATCATTATAATATGATATGTATCTAATTCTATCATTTCAATTTTTAAGTACAGAATTAGATACACTACCAGTGTGGTATATTTTTCATCTTTTAATTTTTTATCTTTAGGATAGCCAAGTGGGAACTAAGTATTAAAGGTGCAGTGTGTACATTTTAGCAGCATCTAGTGGTGAGGTTGCGAATTGCAACCGCCCACTGTTCACCCCTCCCTTTCGAAGCCCATAGAGAAGCTACGGTTGTCGTCTGAGACAGCAGAGAGTAGCTAGCGCTCAGTAGAGCAGTTTGTCCGTTTAGGGCTACTGTCGAAAAATGACGGCGCAAAAAGGTGACTTCACTGTAAGGGGACCTGTGGTGTATGTAGATAGAGAGAATTCTAGATTTTTTCTTTTTCTTCTTTACTTTATTATTATTATATAGTGTTATTAATGCTTTGGCAATGCAAAGATTCAAGAAATGTATGTGTTGCCCACATGAGCACCTCAACATCTCATTGCATAAAACAATAAATAATTAAATGTAATAATTTAAAAAACAAGTTATCACATGTTAGGATATACTTTTTAATAATAAAAGTTACATTATGTAACTTCTGGCCCATGCATTTTGCAGAAGAACATTCACTTAGCATGAGTACGCACAAATTTGTGCATGAAATGAGTGAAACAAACAATTTTAAAAACAAATCACAAGTCACCAAAGATTTTGTTTTTTTAGTTTTTTTTTAATTTATGAAAAAACATAGGAACAACTGAAACCACACGTACGCAAAAAGAACTTACTCTACGGCTTTATAATCGTGTTAAGAAGTTAGATTCCATCCTAACATGACTATAATTACATTGAAGTATATTGCATTTATTGTATTATACAATCCATATATAAAATTATATAATGAAATTATTAATAATACAATTTCATTTAATCTTAAATACATTCAATCACATACAGTTAAAGAGTAAGAAAAGCTGCGTTATAGCTTCAGCTGCGTGGTTTCTCTGATTAACGCAGGTATATGCGTATGTACAGCTGGCTAATGAGAGCTCTGTAATCTGGGTCTTTCTTTATAAAAGGTGTTTATTGTGAGAACTGGTGAGAAATGGCACACTTGGCATTGCTCGAAGTTTCGGCGAGAGTGCGTCTGCAAACAGTGGCAAGTTTGACGAAAGGCTGAAAGGAAAGCGTGCGTGGAGATGGTCACTAACAGCAGAACGAGGTTAAGAACAAATTCATGTGCGTACGAATGTTTTGTAAATCAGGCAAAGATTTTTCTTGAGAAGTTCTCCTGTGCGTACAAATATGAAAGAATCCATGCAATTATTAGTGAATGAGACCCATTGTTTTGGTTGTGCTTCGGCTCCGTGTGATGTGTGGATGAATATGATGATCCTTCACCATAGATAATGCTTTACAACGAACTCGGTTAGAGAGCTACATATGGCAAGTTATCTGTTCAATAAAATACCTCACTCACCCATTGAGTAATAAAAACATCATCTCTGCATCGCTTTTACAACATTTCAGATCCTTCAGGTCTCACCATCTCAGAACAGGCAAGCCAATGTTGATTCTGGTTTTATTACGAGCTATGTCACATTCTCCTTTTGCCAGCAGGCTCTCCTACATCATATATGCGTCAAAGTAGCCGGTAGGGGTTGAACGACTTCAGTCAACATTTATGTGACAAAAGTCAAGTTGACGTTGACTAGTTGCAGATGAGGTCATTAATGAACAAATAAGCCTGAACCTCGAGATCAGACTCTGCCTTTACACAGCTATGGCATATGACACAACGCTGCCCACAAGGCTATTGCTCCTACTTAACAGCTTATTTTTATCAGTTCTTTTGTCTATGGGTCATTAAATACCATAGCGAATCAGGGTAAGACAAAACACGTTTTGGAAGAAGAAATGATGGTGTATTGACACATTATTTACATTTTGTTTATTTTGAACAAAAACAGAGTACCTTTAATTATTTAATGAGTACCTAATTAAATACTCAAATGTTTAGCTTGTTTTCTGTTGCAAACAGATGTTTTTCCCACAAATTAAACAACCGTAACCAAATACTGTAATAACAGATGGTTTTCTTGTGTTCTAGACAGGCAGTGTGTCTTCAGGTAATCAGGTAGAGGCCAAACAGCTCTCAGCTTGATTTAGATGGTGGGGATTAGTTAAACCTGCCACTGTGATCCTTATTCACCTGAACCAAGAAAGCTGTAAACCAATACCTTTCTTTTCTAGCCTTACGTCATGTACTTGCGTAGTTACTCCATTAGCCGAGACAAATCCAGAGATGAGTCTTGATAATACTGTGGATAACCTTTCAAAATGAGCATTTCTGAACTCTTTAGACCACCCCTTCTAGTTTTAATATAATCAATAGGAAGCTATAAAAAAATTGTGGAAGATATCTTTTTCCAAGGAATCCATCACTGTTTCTTGCAGAGATAACAGCCCGGTACTGCGGGTAAAAATAACTCAACCTCAAAGGACCTCAGACTCCCTTCCAAACAACCCAAAACACTGTTGAAATAGGCATGAATGCATTTTGACTGGCACAAAGGAATAACTAACTAACAGCATATAAATAAAACAGGCCCTTTAACAATCCCAAAAACAGTCATCAATAAAACAGAAATGGGGTCCTCTTTAATGCAATTGGGCCGGCCATTAGAGCATGTCTGGAAGCTTTTGAGGACAATATTTCATCCTCAGAATAGTGGAACGGAAAGTGCATATGGAGAAATGCAGATTATGGCATCCATCAAGCAGGACGACAGCTGTGTAGTGGGGTGGGGAGGGGGTGTTAGGGGTTAGAGAGGATTATGTAAGTCTCTTGAGATTTTTACGCTTGAACCCTTCAATGATGCAACGCAGGGCTAAAACAAAAATTCAAGAGCCCTGCTTATGTTCAGCAGCATCTCGTTTACAACCTGAATTTATTAGAATCCAGGAGTATCTTCACCTGGGGTCTATGCCATTTAAATGCTTTTATCTTATCTCCTGTGGTTTCCTACCAGAGCTCGATTCTCATCACAAAGTTCACTTTTAGAAAACTCAGGGTCCTGATCTGCCTCGACACCATCTCTTAAAGCGATCTGCTTTTGTGTGTGCGCCTCAAGCATGGTGCAGTCACATTGAATTCCTAAGTATCAAGTCATGCGGTCATACTGATTTATGGGCAATCAATAATTTTATGATGCATATGTTTTAAATGCAAGTCTAACAAGAATTTATACAGTTGTTTTGGTCCATGTATCAAATAGGAGGACCACCAGCTTTTGTAAATAAATGACTATTGCCTGCCACTTCTATACATATCTACCAAAAAATGCATTCATGCCTTAAAATAGCTAATGAATGTAACTGTACAGCCTTACTTCATTTAGTATACACGGATCTATAAATATGCAAATGAGCCCCGCTTCCACTCACTCATACAGGCATGTCTGCGAAGTCGATGTATAAGAATGGTAATGCGTTTTATGTATCGCTCTCTACAACGTCAGACACATAACGATAATTAATGATTAGCCTTTGGCTTGACCATGCTATCAAACAGCTATTAATGTGTTGCTAAAGTTACACAAACCATGATCCCGTTCGCCATCTCAGAGTCAGACACCTGCCTTCTAAAAATCAGCATCCAGAAACACTTTGAACAACTTAGAACATCAGTGGAGAAAGCCATATAGTTCATCATAACATTGTAATATACATCATATACATTCACCCTCTATATTGCTAAATGTTCCCATTTTCATATCAAAAGAAAAATATACCGGGATAACCTGGCTTCCCCTGCTTCAGAGCATAGTAAATGATATGCTAAAGCCCCTCGTGACAGGACTGGTTACAAGGTAGTTTGTGATTTAAGAAACACTGGCATAGACATATATTTAAACTATTAAAATATTTTAAATAGACAACATTAAAAACTAGATTTTTACCACAGGGAGTCTTTAACAAAATGATCTTGATTTTGAATGTGCCTTTACCTACATTATCCTACTTTAGCATTTGTATACAAATCAGTTTGCAAATGCATGACACTTCCTTATACCCAATAATCCCAAAACTCGCTTATACGATGTTATTGAGTTGTAGGTGGTTGCCATGGTGTTGCTATGCAGTTGCAAAAGTGCTTACCAGTATTTTGGTCTCTAAATATAGTTCTGATCCCTCCTTTATTCAAATCTCTGCTTTTTATGATATGCTTCAAAAAGCGATAGCACACCTCTCAATAAATTGCACAATTATAGGTTTTATTAATATGCATAGTTACATAGTAAAGTGAAACTTAGAGTTAGTGATTTGGGCCCCACTTTATATTAGGTGGCCTTAACTACTATGTACTTACATAAAAAAATAAGTACAATGTACTTACTGTGTTCATATTGTGTTGCAAAACACCTTTGCTGATATTGAGGTGGGATATGGGTAGGGTTAGGGACAGGTGTGGTGGGATGGGTCAGTTTATGGGTAGGGTTAGGTGTAAGGGAAGTGTCAACTGTGTAATTACAAATGTAACTACAGAAATTAATTACAGATGCAATTACATGCAGGTATTTTCAAAATGTAAGTACAATGTAACTACATGTATGTACACAATAAGTGCAATGTATCAAATTATTAACTAAAATGTTAGTACATAGTAGTTAAGGACACCTAATATAAAGTGGGTCCGTGATTTGAATGTACATTTAAGCCTAAGTATGTGCAAAGTCATGCTTGACTCAAAAAAAAAAAAAGCATGTAAAAACAGTGTAAACCACTGTGTACTGACCTCTTTGTGTTGAACATTCTGAGTCCTTGTTATCCTGTGTTGGATGGGTGACACAAAGACAGCGATAGGCCCGCTCTATGGAGTAGACCTGTAGGAAGAGAGTATGGTTACAGGGAGAGGTTCAATCAACATCTCATGGTATCAGGTTTAAAAAAAAATTCCAAGGACCAATAACCTCATCTCTGTAAGGGGTGTGACCTCTATGGCTGAGCAAATTACAACTGAGAGTCACAATCCAAGAGTCTTGAACAAAATCAGAGGGAGCTGGACAATGTTAGTTTTATGTCCACTAATTGCCGACCAGATGGTGTTTACCAAGGGATTAGTTTGTAGATTTCCTGTCTACAGTCTTATCTTTGGTTATATAACTTTTCCAAAGAGCAGAAGAAAACATGGTTATAGATGATTATTGTCTTCTTTGGTTGAAGACACTAGAGCTATCTTTGTGCTAACTCAATTAAAATGTCAATAAGAAACCAAAGATCAGCTTCAATAGACCTGCCTTAAAGGCTATTCAAATACTAATGACTATAATTCTCTTTTTTCCACTCTCTCTATTTAAATGCATGATATTGAATATATGAATATTGAAGTATTTGCAGACACCTGCCACTGCCATCCCAAAACTTCTTGTGCTCGTCAAAATCTTTGTTAATGAGATCAATGGTGAGATAAGTCATATGTCAACTAGGGCTGCCCGTCCAAGCAGAGTGCATCAATAATGTACGAATACGGCCGGTGTAAGACGTAGGCACTGGTAACCCCTCTGTTAGTCTAATAGTCAACCTACCTCAACCACAAAGCAAGGGGCGTCGAACTGGGGGTAAAACCAGTACTGATTACCAGGGCCCCAAGAGGAGAGAGGGCCCTTGGAAATTCTGGGAAATATTTTATTTTACCTGGATATTTTCATTTCCTAATTAAATTGCATAATGAATGTCAGATGAAATGTAAAGTTAATGTATTGGCTGAATGACTTGGGTGTTTGACTGATTACCTTTTGTATACAAAAAAGTAAAGACTAAGGTCTCACGGTCCCACCCCTTGCTAATGCACCAAATGGTTTAGTCCATCTGCAAGCGTTTTATTTATGCTAGTTAGTTGAGCATCAGTGGCCTGTTGCACAAAGCTGGTTTCAGTTGCTACCCAGGTAAGTTTGAGATTAGTTTGAGCAAACTCTGGGTTTTCAGGCTCAAGAAGGTGGATTGGTTTTTAGCTGTGTTCATCACCATGGTAACTTACACTACACAGCTAACCTGCTCTGGAGCAGGGTTAGAGATCACAAACTCAAACTGGACCAATCAGCTGCAAGTAAAACTCACACCCCCTGTATCTCTTGTAACAAATTAAAGTAGTTTATAGTGAAAAAACTATAATTATATTAAATGACAAGTAGCCAAAGTAGCCAAATATTAAAATAAATTTAAACATGCATTCATAATTCTTTTAAACGTGTATTCATTTGTGCTCTTTGTGACGCTATAATTAATTGGCATTTTTGATTTACATCATGCATTGATATAGTCAGATATTCTTTCAGCTGCCTTCTCAAACTTCTGCTGCAGCAGCAGTGTTTATTCCTGCTTTGTAAACGCATTTAATTTCATGATAATTTTCAAACGATCTCTCAATCTTCAGAAGAGAAGTGAATTGCGCCTTGTCTCTTGTGAGAAGTGAATCAAATGTACACTGGGATTGGCTGTTTGCCGCATGTGTCACGCTTTCAGGTGTATGCGCTTCAGAGTTAATCGCAAACTCTGGATTAAACCTGAGTTGACAGAAAAAGTTTATACCAAGCTTTGAGAAACCATTGAACTTGATCTAAACCAGGTTGGATTTATCTGGATTTGTCAACTCTAAACCTACTCTGAAACTCAGAGTTTGTTCAGCTAGCTTCATGCAACAGGCCTCTGGAGGAGCGCAAACTTCTGCTGTACAAATGTCTTTCTCAAAGAAAGCTAAATCAGGCCACCAAACTAGAAAGGAAAGACAGGAGAAGGAAAGAAAACAATTGGTAACTGACTTATTTTTAAAGAAAGGTGATCACAAACAAGAACAAGAAATCTATAGAGCTAAACTGCTTGAATATCTTTGCGATGGTTAGTGCTAAAAATTAACTGAGACAACCCATTGTTGACAAGTCAGCACCCCAAATAATTAGAAATGGCCAAATGGTCCCAATCAATATTTGAAATTCTTGCCTCGCTCTCCTGCTGCACTCCATTACGCAGCGCTCTGTATGCTAGGATGACAAAAAGGTTTAAAATTTTTAGTCTGGTCTGCCTCAGGTCTAACGGCATTCGTGGCCCATCAGGACTGCCTATGCATAGGGCCCGGGATCTTGTGCTACGCCCCTGCACAAAGCTTAGGTAAAAATCATTGGTATGTCAAAGATTTTAATACGTCAAGCAAAAGGAGATGCGATTCATCTCTGGGATGAGATTGGCAAAGTAGAAAGCATGTACACAATAGATGCCAGAAATAGCATGGCTCCCGGTCTTAATATTGATGAAAAGAAAAGGAGATATTAACTAAAGACTGTTTCAAATGTCCCTAATCTAAGCTGTAATGGATAACTTTATGAATGGAAATGGATTTTCCTTTATTTGAGGATGACCTTCTGGCCATCTGGTTTCATTAGAGTGAGCCATAGCACGAAATGACAACGGTAATTGTTCCGACGGTGATGAAAACAGAGCCAGAGGACTATAATCTAATTGCGCAAGACCATGACCAAACATTGAGGACTTCAGGCTGACCCAAACAAGTAAATTCACTGTATTTTGGCTATGCATGCATGCAATCCATTGCAATTCTTCTACGTGTAGTCATAATAACATTAAACTTACTGGGTCAACCATATCTATAAATTACATGCACTTTTATGTGCATGTTGCAAGGTATAAATACAAAGTACACACTTTTGCATTGGATTAAAAGTCACTAATGAGCCTCATTAATAAACATCTGGTCCATATATCGCACAACAGCAGGGAAAGATCAAAGTGCACCACGCTAGACTGAAGGGATGTGGCCCCTGGGAGAGAATAACTAACATTCATTACTAACAGTTGCTGAGTTTAGTCAATTACTCCATGAATGGAAATTTCCAACACTAATGAATTAGAACAATACATTATTTTTGTTCTTAACCATAGCACCGTTTCGACAGTGGTGGATTATAAACAAATGTCTTTTTAGTCATTCAATTATTTAAGACCGCTTGATGGGTTTCTCCTAAGAGAATAGCACAGTTTCAAAATGTATTATAGATGTATAAGCAAGCTTTAACTTGTTGGAATGACAGCTAGTGGTTGAAATGGGTACTGCATGCCAAATTCAAAATATTGTTTACCCCGCCCCCTCCTCCTCAGACTCCTCAGGTTGCCAGTTTTTGGACACGCAACAGGAACAAGCGTAATTGACAATGGAAGGTCAAGAGAAATACAAACTGTAAGTTGACTTATCCGCATTTTAATGTGCTGTTTTAGATTTTTAGATGAATGCCGAGGCTTTTTAGGTCGGGTAAAATCTACGATCTCTGACCCAGCTTGTTCGCTGGCTTCCATCATGGCAGCAATATGGCGTGCCACCTGGCAACCTGTGGTGTTGAAATACTATTGGGTAAACTGGCAACGTGCGGTATCACACAGACCAAAACAAAAACAGCCATTCCGACACGGAAAACACATTTCACAGTAAAATAACTGGCTGTAGCATTGTTTTTCAGAGAAACGAGTATGTAAACTTATTATGTTTGCAGATATTTAGGAAACATGCTATGGTATTTTTAAGTCAAAAACGTACATACAGCACCTTTAGTTTCCCTTACAGGTGCACTGCGTAAATTTTAGCGGCATCTAGTGGTGAGGTTGCAAATTTCAAACGCCCACCCCTCCTTTTTGAAGCACATAGAGAAGCTACAGTGGCCGACAGGACAAAGGGCTACTGTAGAAACATGACGGCGTAAAATGGCGACGTCACTGTAAGGGGACCCGCGTGTAGATAGGAATGGCTCATTCTAAGGTAATAAAACATAACAGTTCATTATGTAATGTATAATGTATTTCAACATTTTGATTTGCAATATTAAAATAATTTTGTAATATAATTTCTTGCATTTGGAGGCAAGGCTTAAAACCATATTAATTAAGTCGCTGACACACTTTATGACCTACCAATAAAGAATGGAAAAAATACGTTTTTTTATTATTATTAAACACCACGTTGTCGACGTTGATATGGTGGCCTATATATATATACACACACACACACACGATACTTGAATGTGTCATTATATTATTAACATTTTACATCAATTTTTTACATCAATTTTACCCAAATAACCTAAATCAAGCTCAATTGAGTTACGATATTTTTGACCAGGCGAATATTGAGAATTTTTTATAGGCCTAACGTTACGTGTTTTGTCTATTATTACAACAGCCGCATCTGAGGTAATAAGTGCATCGCACTACGTTTTCACCAACTTACAGGTTGAGTGTAGTTTATTACGGATAAGTGGGCATTATTAAATACGAAGTGTTACGCACAGTACATATAGCATTGGATATGACTCGATGACAAATGCTACTAAGACACTCTCCGCTCCTCAAATACATAAAACATTCATTTTTATATATATTTTGTT
The DNA here is from genome assembly GCA_023029165.1 of Gobiocypris rarus. Taxonomy (NCBI): domain Eukaryota; kingdom Metazoa; phylum Chordata; class Actinopteri; order Cypriniformes; family Gobionidae; genus Gobiocypris; species Gobiocypris rarus. The sequence goes on along the minus strand of CM040919.1, from coordinate 31,283,123 downwards.
TCTTGAGTAAAATAAAACGATGTGCTTATTCAAACAACCAGTTCATAATTTACCTTACAATGCAAACAAGCAAAGAAGGTCCAACCTGTGTGGCACTCATGCGGCAACCCCCGTATCTTGAAGCCAATACGGAAGTGACTTGCAGTTCATCGACTGGCCGCTAGAGACAGGCTCCGAAAGGAAGCACAATCTCATTTAGCCACATGTTAAAATCGTTAAAATGCCCAATTTTACAGCAGAAAATATTTTTACAGCCTGGTAAAAATTGTGGTTTTGGTCTATATAGCTAATTTTGCCCTTCATGACAACTGTGAGGGGGGCATTCGTTTTCATTATATAAAACCTTAAAGTTCTGCATAATTAAGGGCGTGGCCACTTTGAGTGACAGGTGGATTTTTATTACTCCTTTTAATACTTTTCATTGTTTAAATAGTTGAGAGACATAAAGGGTGAACAATAGTAATAATATATGAAAAAGTTGATTTATGAAAATATAAGGATGCAAAGATATTAAATAATAAAAATGTAAATGGTTTTGATATATTGACCAATCAACATACAAACTATTTTGTTGACATTTTTATATCACCAGCCATGTAGAACTTTTACTTTGACATTTACTTTTTTTTAAACTTTTTTTTGCATTAGAATAGTTTTCATTTTCCTAACGTGCGTCTATCACATGCAGCTGTATATGAATCCTACTTTCTACATACACATGATGAAAAACATGCAAAAATTAGATTGTTAGACTGAAGAGACACAACTCCCCAACACATATAAATATTTTATTTATACTTATTAGATAAATTATGGAAATATAATTTTAATTCCTTGGCTAATTTTATATCTGAAATCTGTCCAATATAAAAAATGGTACTGATTTCAGCACTGGACAGCGACCATGAGTTCACAATCACATGATTCAGGCATACGCTGATGTTTACGAATCTACAAAAGTAGTCTATATTAACATCTACTATGGCATCCTAAGAGACAAGCATGGGCCACTAAAAGCTCTTGCTGGAAAACACGATGGCAAATATTGAAGTGCAGCAGCCATGGAAGCACAATAAGCATCTTTATGTAACTAGGCTAATTTACTGCAAAACATGCACACAGCACTCATCAATAACATTGATACTACAGAGCCACTTCAGTTTGTGAGTGCATAGCCAATGCCCTGTACAGACTGCTCTTCAGTCATTTCAGTGGCTGGATCTTTAAAGCAATGTGTCTAAGCCATGCAAACAGGCCATCTCTTTGGTAATTTATAGACAGCAGCTATCAGTCGACATTATAATTCACTGGGTCTTTCCATGAGTGTCCGCCTGGGTATGAAAGCACTGCTGCTCTGAGATCGATCAATCAATGAGGAATACCAACAGCGATACAGCATCTCTGAGTTTCAATTACACAGAGTTTGCATTGAAATCTGCTGGTACTACCATGACACCCTTTGGCAGAATGGCTTTATTCGTACCTCATAAGATTCAATGTCTTATTATGTTTAAATTGCATGACCAGATGAAATTATGATAGTCTGAGAGTGAGGGGGGAAAGCTTGCATATGTACCAATAAATGCCAGCATGTTCTTTTTCCATAAACACAGGGATCAGTGATCTCTATCTGGAAACCTCATGTTGTCAGTGCAGATATAATATATATAAATTGAAACAAAGTATCGTAAGACAACCCCCCCACCCCCCTAAAGTATTATAAAAAATTATATAGCATACTCTAAAACATACATAAATAAATAAATACATATGATGTTAACTTCCTTTCTGGGTTTCTTAAATTATGTCGCCCAAAATAAATACTTTCATTATAAAAATAAATGAAATGCAGTGCATTTAATATAGAGACTATAGTGAAACAATATAGCTACCCCCCCAAATATCCCTCCTGTCATCCAAAACTCTAAGAAAGAAAAGAAAAAGTATATTATTTCCTGGACTGTTATTCTGTCCTATACGGGTGCTGCCCGAACAGTGAAGTTCAAGTTAAATACGGTGTGTTTTCCTTCATTGTTTTATTTACAGCCAGACTCAACTGTTTATTCTTCTTAGTTTAAATAACAATTAGCGCTTGAAATAAATTTGTGCTTACCTTAAGCCAAGTTATGCGTCAGCAAATCCAGTGGATGTGTCATATCGTGCAGTGTTTATGATTACACCTGCCAGACGCTACCATTCACACTATGCCAGCATTAGCGTTCTGAGAGTGCTATTAAATGACCGGAACATACCATCCCAACATGAGGTAAAGGGGTGCGGAGGATCCCACCACAACGAGACCACAAATTACAGACCAATAAAGTTGATGTCCTGGAAAAAGCTCTAAAATAAGAGCTTGTTATAAGAATTGTTATTATTTCAACACATTATAATGAGGAATATCATTATTATTGCAAATTAAATAAAAAATTAAATTAAATTAAATTAAATTAAATTAAATTAAATTAAATTAAATTAAATTAAATTAAATTAAATTAAAAATTAAATTAAATTAAATTATTAAATTTCAATACGTTTTTAACAAAAGTCTGACTATTATTATGAAAAGCGGCTTAAGTTCACTTACCCGGATATTGTTTATATCCTGGCTTTCAGCAGCAGAGGGCTGCAAGTATCCTTGCTGTTTAACATACTTCTGCATGTTTGTATCCTGTAAAGTTGAATGGTTTTTTCGCTCTGTTTATTCTCCCGTCAGTTTCTTGAACATTTCTAAGTGTTAACGAATGTTACTGAGCGTTTAACCTCAATACTGAATGCTTCTGGTTTTTATATAGATTTGATTCTCCCCTGTAACAGTTCTTTAACAGTTCTACGCGATGATATATCGTTAAAAAATGTGTCTAAATTATTAATTTAAATGTATAATATCAGTTTTTGTTAAGATAAAGTTGCCCAGGTTGAGTTATATGCAATGGTTATGTATATTATATATGTATATTTCTATTAGCCTACATGTTAAGTAGAGCCTACATTATGTTTATTAATATTATACATCGAATATATATTATAGAATCACTTTTTACACACTAAAATGCATATTTATATGTAAGTATATCTGCTCAATAACCTTTTGGATAAGGAATTATGCGTGTCAGCCAACTTACCAGAAAATGGAGAGGCGGTATTAACATTAAGTGACATGGCATCTGACGCACGGAAGCCAATGGCACATGTCGCTATGCCTAGTGACACACCCGGTGGCACTTCCGGTTCTCATTGGCATGTGTCAGTGGATAGTGGCATGTGTCACTGAAACTTGTGTCAGTGGATAGTGGTATGTGTCACTGAAACAAGTGTCAGTGGATAGTGGCATGTGTCACTGAAACAAGTGTCAGTGGATAGTGGCATGTGTCACTGAAACAAGTGTCAGTGGATAGTGGCATGTGTCACTGAAACAAGTGTCAGTGGATAGTGGCATGTGTCACTGAAACTTGTGTCAGTGGGTAGTGGCATGTGTCACTGAAACAAGTGTCAGTGGATAGTGGCATGTGTCACTGAAACTTGTGTCAGTGGGTAGTGGCATGTGTCACTGAAACAAGTGCCAGTGGATAGTGGCATGTGTCAGTGGACAGTGGCATGTGTCACTGATACTTGTGTCAGTGGATAGTGGCATGTGTCAGTGGGTAGTGGCATGTGTCACTGAAACTTGTGCCAGTGGATAGTGGCATGTGTCAGTGGATAGTGGCATGTGTCACTGACACGGATGCAGAACATGTCGCTTTAATGTTGTGTCCATAGGGTTGTGTCACGTCCAGTTGCCTACATATGCCGCTATCTGCCATGGTATGACGTTCAGGCAACTCCAGAATAATGCATTCACATTTGTGTTTATTATAGCCTAATTCCATAAAATTTGTTGTGAAACAAACACTGCCAATGTCAGTATTAAAGCCATAGATAAGTAGGTATAGCAAATAAATTAGTAATCTGAGTCTGATATTAATATAGGCCTAAATAATTAGTAAATAATCTATATAATATACCTTATGTATAAATAACATTTTATATGTATTTTTAATCAGATAAAGTATTTACAAATTAGCCTTTAAAAATCAGACTCTGGATACTGTTTTTGTTACCGTCTAACTCGCAAATCAAAGAACAGACACACCACCCGTTGATGTTCCTCAACTGTAAGTTATGGTGTATCTTTGCTCTGGCTAATGTGTATACTGACACCTATAGGAGAGCATGCAGCATGACGCAAAATTAAAGGTTTACAGTAACGGATGCGACTGTTAATGCGGTATTTGTAGTGACTTGTGATGAATGGTTTGTTCGTGTTTTCTAGGACGTGCAGTTTGTGTGTTCAACAACACAGGCATTACATATAACATTCAGTGGCACATGCCACTCAGATACTGATTGTCACAAACTGACACATATTACTATCTATCTTTAACACCTTAGATTATTTATTTAAGAAAAAGAAAAAAGTCACGAAAATAGGACATTTATTTTGGCTTTTGTGGCAGATATAGACATCAGTATAGCTGCTCAGCTCATCTAACGTTACCAGTGAGTGTCACAACATACAGCGACATGTTCCGCGACTCAGTGTCACTGCCAATGTCAGTGTTTCGCGACAGTGTCAGTGACACATGTCACTATCCATTGACACATGCCACTGACACATGCCACTATCCACTGACACATGCCAATGAGAACCGGAAGTGCCACCGGGTGTGTCACTAGGCATAGCGACATGTGCCATTGGCTTCCGTGCGTCAGATGCCATGTCACTTAATGTTAATACTGCTACTGGAGAAAATGAGTGACCGAGTTTACAATAAATTGGTAGCAGTTTATTAGGTTTCTCCTCTCAACATTATTACTGTCTGTGCCTTTCCAAGAATGCGGCAAGATATGTGGGCAGAAATCAATACCATACACCATCCTTTCTTTACAACTTTCTTAATGTTTTTCCTTGTTCAGGTGCTTAAGCCAAGTGAATGTTGGGAGTTCGAGCCCTGTTTGGAATCGGTCTTCTTGTGACATCACGAGGAGGCTCTGTCCTGACACATACAGGAGCATGTGCACATGTTGCCAGTAACATCTACAGTAAAGGTCTCGCTCACAGACAGGCTTGCACTATGGCCAGCACTATTAAGTACCTGGGGTGAGTGTTAAATGCAATACACTCTCTGCTATATGATAAGTATTGTTGCATGTCAGTGATTATTTGTCAGTTGATGTTAAGTTACTGTTGTTGTGAATGTCAATAATAGTCTCTCTGACATTTGAGCTTTGCTTAAAAGGGTATTGTACTAATGGCAGACAAGGTCTGCGCCGAATGCTGAGAAATCGGAGGTAGGAAAGCAACAAGACACGTCCAAATTCAATGTTCAAGCCACAACCTGTCTACTTAGAAACTTTAATCTGATCGATTTTTGAAGGCAGTGTAGATTATTTCTGCCTTTGATTTCTTACAATCCTGTGCATTCCATTCCATGATAGTTAAAGGAACACTCCACCCTTTATAGAATAGGGCTTACTCAACATTTTTCCTACATTTAGATATGTGGGCAAATGCATTTTTGTCTCAGAGCATGTCTAATATTGTGAATACGCAGGCCACAAGAAGTAATTAGGTGTTTTTATTTTTTTATTTGGATCACTTTTACTCAGGACATGCTGGCTGGCAACATAGGATTCCATTCTTTATGCTAAGCTAAGCTAGTTTTGACCCTGCCAAACTAAAACAATGCATGCACTGAGACAAAAATGCATTTGCCCACATATCTAAATGTTTGAAAGATGTTGAATAAGCCCTATTTCTAAAAACGGTGGAGTGTTCCTTTAAGATAAAAAATAAATAGGAGTCTGAAAGTTGTGGTTAGTGGTCAGTTTGTGTGTAAATGTACATTTTTGATTAACTTTTTCCTCTTTTGATGTCATTTCTAGTGTGAAATTACTATTGTAGTAATTAAATATTCGCTTCGTTATCACCAAAGCTCTCACTATTTTGCTGTAAATCCTTAAACATTACACTGCCTCATAAGTCTGTCCGAAAACGGCTTTGTGAAGGCAGCAAGGCAGGGTTGGCAGGTCTGCGTAACAAAACTACGTAAAAATGGCACAATGTCCATATCCCAAATATCAAAATGTTAAATATGCCACTTCCATAAGTAAAATACATATTTTACAGTCACTGTTATGCAAATGCAAACCACTATAGTAGTGATCATAAACAGCTCAAAGCCTCCATACCAATGGCCCTCCTTTACAAAACTTAACATTTAGCACAGTTTTTTCATTGGTAAGAATATTACATTTCAATAGAAGCTTTTCAGTTTAATTTATCAAACCTTTAAGGGGAATAATAAACCAGAGGCAACAGTTTCAGGATGCAAAGATCTCAGCATTGAAGCAGTGTTATTTTAGTATCATTGAGATACTATTATAATAATGTCTATATATTTATTTTTAGTACATCTAGTTAAACTAAATGCAAGAAATGTTGCCTTGTAAAGTAGCTGAAATATATATATATATATATATATATATATATATATATATATATATATATATATATATATATATATATATTTATATATATATATATATATATATATATATATATATATATATATATATATATATATATATATATATATATATATATATATATATATTTTTTTATATTTTATTTTAGTTCAGGTTTGTTTTATTTTAATAAATGAAAAATCTAAAACTCATCCGAATGATTATCACCAGCAATTTTTGTACATAATATAAATGTTCCCACAAGATTCATCTAAATCTGGAAATCAAGTGGCAGCAGCTTTTACAACAAACCAACTACATCAGGATATGCACATCCCTGACCAAAGTTCCGGGCTGGTCATACATTTTTTAAGTCTGTTACATAAAAAGGTTGATCGGTCTAATTTGAATCAGAAAAGTAAGACTGATTGTCTCTTGACTAACTGAAGTGTGTCAAATTAATTCTTAAGACAGAGTCTTAACAGTCTAATGTTCACTGTTCACTGCAGAGGTAAATGCTCTATTATTGGCATTAAAGTTCATTGAGAAGAATTTTTATTTTATTTTCTGCTGGCTACCTGGCCACTCAGGAGTCTCTGGTAATGAGCAAGCAGACAGTGCTGCCAAGGAAGCATTATCTACAGATCCAGTAAACGCTCTATACCTTTCACAGATCTGAGACCAACATTAAATGCATGCACCAAAAATAAAAGGGAATTTGAGTGGGATCAGTGACTCAAGACTCACGCATAATTTTTTTACTATCAGTAGAAAATTCACCAAAGTGTTCATCTTGTCAGAATCCACTGTCCATTAAACATATTTTGCTGGACTGTAATACTTTTACCCCTTTGAGAAACTTATTCTATTCTCTTGATACTTTTAAAATGTTTTTAACCAAGTAAATCTAAATTTAGTCAAAAAAATTTAGTTTTATTTTTGAATAACTAAACCTTGCTCACGCCATGAACATAGCCATAGAAGCTGGATTGTCGTTAAATGCACAATATGTAATTAGTTTGGCACTAGAGCTTGCTTAAAAACAAAGACATAGCTTGATGACGCCTTGAGTTTGCGGAGCTTTTATTATGCCGCAGACGACCACTTCTGCTCATGCATACGTGGAGTAACGCATTGCTGTTTTAACATATTAGATACATTTGAGTGTGTTGAAAGTTATGTTATAATGCTACCCTGTGCGTTCACTCGGCGGCGACTATGAGACACTTGTTCAAACTGCAGTAAGCTAGATCGATATTAGGCATGGTAAAACATGGTGTTGAGCTATATAACAATTATTAGTTTTCTGCTGACAAATGTATCCAAACAGTTGCTCACCTGTCTAATAAAACATAATATATTAAAGTGTCTTTGGTGTTTCCATGGTTTCTACAAAATAATTCGAGGAAATCGAGGGTAATGCAGGTATGATGTCATTGATAGGTGACGCACGGACACGGTCCGTGTCCTGGTAAAAAAGGATTTAAACATTTGGGATAATGTAAGTACACAAGTCAACAAAATATATAACATTGTTCTAGGGGTTTTTGGATATTTTAACCAAAAATCATACATATTGTGCCTTTTAAAGATGTGGTAGAAATTGCTAAACTGACTTAAGTTTACCTGGGATGTCTTGTGATTGATGCTTACAAATGTATCCTTTAGCGCATCTCCTAATCGACGTCGACTGATTAATAAGGAGGGTTTTTTTCAGGGTTTTAGTTAAAGGGAAAGTGAACCCAAAAATGAAAATTGTCATCATTTAGTCACCCTCACGTTGTTCTCACCTATGGTAGTCAATGGTTGCTCTATCTGCTTTGTTACAAACATTCCTCAAAATATCATCTTTTGTGTTCAGCAGAACAAAAAAAACTATCCCTTTAACTCTAATAACCCTGCTTTGAAGAACACTGTGTTGCATTGTTTGCCATTGAACTACAGTATGAACAAGTTTTTTGCACAACCATGACCATTTTTATTTCTGTTTTTTTGTCATTATAGACAAGAAGAGGCTCAGCACATTGATGAGGAGCTGTTTAACGAGTACAGCTTCAGTGTGGATCAGTTAATGGAGCTGGCCGGGCTTAGCTGTGCCACGGCTGTGTCAAAGGTACATCTGATGCTCCATCATGCAGAACGAATCAATCCAGCTTATGCACATTATACACAATCAATTTAATAATCGTTTACATAATAGGGCTATCCTCTACAATCGCTGCTCAAGAGTCCACCCAGAGTGCTGGTGATCTGTGGGCCTGGAAATAATGGAGGAGATGGGTTGGTTTGTGCTAGACATCTCAAACTGTTTGTGAGTTCGAGTTACTGCACCTGTATCAAATCTTTCCCTCGTTAAATGTAGTATTTTATGAAGGCGTATTGATTTTATTCATATTGCATGTGAATCTCCTAGGGATATGAACCATCTGTATTGTACCCAAAGCGCCCCAGCAAACTACTGTTTCAGAATCTTACCACCCAGTGTGAGAAGATGGATATATCCTTCCTGACAGAGATGCCTGAGGTACAGCGGGAACCTCAGCGGTCAATACCGCATTTTTTACACCATTGGGGGGGTCCGATTTTTCCTTCATATGGGTTCCTCCCCCTCATTAATAACTTATAAAATAATGTTCTGCCTGCATTGAATGTCCCAGGGACACCTATCTGACATTTCAATGTTTTACATTTTTTACATTTACTTACAATTTTTATTTATGTTAGTTTATTATTTATGCTAATGGATATATATTTATTTTTTGTATATGTACACAACCATTCAGAAGTCTGGGGTCAGTATTTTTCTTTTTTTTAAAGAGAGAAATTAATACTTTTATTGAGCAAAGTGGCAGTAAAGACATTTATAATGTTACTTAAAAATAAATGCGTTTTTTACTTAATATTCATTAAAAGATCCCGAAAAGAAAGTATGATAGTTTCTTTCCACAAATAATAAGCAGCTCAACTGTTTTCAACATTGATATTAATAAGAAATATAGAAAAACCTGTGTATTAGAATGATTTCTGAAGGATCATGTGACACTCAACACTGGAGTAATGATGCTGAAAATTCACCTTTGCATCACAGGAATAAATTATATTAAAATGGAAAACAGTTATTTTAAATGGAAATAATATTTCACAATATTACTGTTTTTACTGTATTTTTACATCAAATCAATGCAGCTTTACCAACCCCACATTTTTGATCAGCTGTGTATAGATTTAGTATGTATACCATACTATGTGTTTGCTATATACTATATGTCATGTATATTCCCATCATGCTCTCTTTAGGCGGATGTGATTGATGAAGCTTATAACTTGGTTGTGGATGCCATCTTTGGATTCAGTTTTAAGGGTGCTGTGCGAGAGCCATTCGGTGGCATCCTCTCTCAACTAAAGAAAATCACTGTGCCCATTGCTAGTGTCGACATACCTTCAGGTGAGAACGCACACACACCATAATCAGGAAGAAATAATCACTGGTTTTATTGCAATTCAAGCAAATGTTTTGGGTTTATTAAATTGTTTGATTAGCATTTAAGAGCCAAAAATCATCTTTTTCTTTCACACTTTAGGCTGGGATGTGGAGAAAGGCTGTCCTGATGGGATTCAGCCTGACATGCTCATCTCCCTCACAGCCCCTAAAAAGGCGGCCAATCACTTCAAAGGACGCTATCACTTCCTGGGAGGAAGATTCGTTCCTGCTGCACTTGAGCAGAAGTACCAGCTGAATCTGCCTCAATACCCAGGCACTGACTGTGTGTATCAGCTGAACTGAGCATTAGGCTTTCATGACACTTTTGTGTCAGTGATAAAAGAAAACCTGGAATGAATACTGATGGGTTATAACGGTATGGTTAACCACTCGGAATACTTCTGCTTTTCTTATATTGGGTAGATATGGACTTGGTGATTAATCAGCATCAATCAATAATTGTTTATGATGATGTTTAAAGATAATGACTCTTAATTGCCAAGGGTTGTTACAGAATGTTTCAAAGGAACCACTCTGATTAGTTGAGGATTTATAAAAAATAAATAAATATTTAATTCTAGATTTTGATGGTTTTTCAATTTAGTGACCAAGCCTGAATTATTACTGTAAATATATTAATGTTACATATGGAAATATGTAACATTTGAAATGGAATAAAGAATTCATGCTGACATCTATAACTATGTTAGTGGATATGCTTATAGACAAACAAATCCACACACACACAGGCAATTGTATTGAGCAAGTCACACAATAAGTCCAGCATATTGCCGTAGCTTGCATAAAATGTCCTATATTTATTGAAACAGCTTTTTATGCCTGACTAAGGTCTTAAAAGCAAAAAAATCATATTAATATAATTAAGTTTGCAAGATGCAACAGTGTTCAAATCTCTTTGCATTTCTATAATGAATGAAATTATTTTTTAGATTTTTATTTATAGTTAGATCTAAGTGTCATCCTTTAGTGAAAAAAATTGAATGTAAAAATATCAATAATCTATAAATCCACACATACCTTCCATGAGAAATGTCTAATCGATCAGTCCTATATATTTACATTATTTAAAAGATTGAGTTTATATTTTATATGACGTCTGTACTGAAATATATTTTTGTGTTTATTTCAACACCATATAAATAGTTTTATAATACATCACAACCCATTTGTGGTTTATCCATAAGAGTCATTTACATTAATGTCTAGTCGTAATTAACAATCTAAAAACACATGTCTTACATAATCAGTTCCAACTGTTTACATCTTTTAAAAGTAAAAAATAAGCTATAAAACAAAAACTCTAAAAAATGCTTGTCCCCTCCATATTTTGCCCATTGATATGACATCCAATGAAGGCCAGGTATGAAGAAGGACCTCCATGTGTCATAAAGGAAATGTCTTTGTTTTGCTCTTGATGACTTTGTCTGGAAGATCTTTCCTCTGTTCAGGAGCTTTTACAGCAGGACTGTCTCTCCTCCTTGTACTCGCTGGTTGGACCCAGAGTCACCGCGCTGATAGAACCCCTGGTGACCTCTTTACTTGCAACTTTCTTGTGTATTGCTGAGGGATGAAACAACATTGAACATTGTCTTTATGAATTTAAAGTGAGTTAAAGTCAAGAAGGATTTTAAACTGGTTTTGACACCACACTGTAAACCTGAATAAGTTGTAAAAACTCAAACATTTAAGGCAATCAGTTGTAATTGTGTTAACGGTTCTTAAGTACACAAATTCATACATTTAAATAAAAATGTTAATATAACTTCAATGTGAACATTTTAACATCAGTGTAAACTTAGCTAGCTATAACAAGCTAATTCAGAAAATGCTAATTTGCTAACATGTTAACAATAGCATTTTTCTGTTAAATCACAGCAACAGTAGCACTTGCTGAATGACTGCAGCAAAATAAGGCATTTAACTTGTTCTCAAACGAAGCCTCGCATGCACTTGTCACCATGATGGTAACTCTCCAAAAACCCACATTAACAGAACTATTCTAAATTAGCATAACAAAATATTATTCATGACTAAATCTCCCACTTAATATTAATCTTGCACAAAAAATATTAGGCCTATATAAAACTTAATTTTAGCATTTACTTTCCTTTTCGAGTAAAGCATGCTGGGAAATAGAAATCCCAGCCCAGTTTGTTAAAATTAAGTTCATATAAATATAATTTCATAAAGCTCAAAACAATGTAACAGTTTAGTTTGCTTAAAACGTGAACTTGAAAGAAAAGATAAGTGCTAAATACTCATAAAAGTTCACTTGACTGAACTAATTTGTTTAATTTAAGTTTGTCCTACTCAAACCAATGAAGTATTTTGAGCGTTAGCGTTTACAGTGCATGATAAATATAAACCCAATAATATTCTGCTGTGCTTCAATGCTAATCAGCGACAGAATAAAAAGAAAACTCACCTGTTAGAACTTCAAGGAAGGCAGATTCAACATTAGTTGACTCTAATGCGGAAGTCTCCATAAAAAGCAAGCCTTTGGCCTCTGTTTTATCATAAAAATGTAATGTGTCAATATAACTATTTCATAGAACGTCTTAAAGCGATGAAAAATTCTGTCATCACCTTCATGTTATTCCAAACCTGCATTACTTTCTTCTTGAGAACACAAAATATATTGTGATTGGGGTCCAAACAACACTGGACCCCACTGATTTTAATTGTATGTATAAAATGTATTCCACAGAAAGAATTAAGTCAAATTTAGAACAGTGTGAGGGTAAGTAAATGATGACAGAATGTGCATGGGCTGAAATGTCTAAAACAAAGGTTAATAAAATGTATTGACACCTGCAAAGTCCTTCGCCTCCTCTGTTGGTACAGTGCGTAATGTTGCCAGGTCACTTTTATTTCCCACAAGCATGACCACCATATGAGGATCAGCGTGGTCATACAGTTCCTTCAGCCATCGCTCAACGTTCTCATACGTCAGGTGCTTGGTGATGTCATACACCAGCAATGCGCCCACTGCTCCCCTGTAATACCTACAAGAGCCAAACCATTCTTTATTACATATACAGATACAGGAAGTGTGTATTGGCTCAGATTGTGCTTGATGATTCATCATTTGGTTTACAGTGAGGGAGTAAGGTACTTTTTTTCACAGATACCATAAAAAAATTTGGGGTCAGTCAGAATTATTTTATTTTTTTTACTTTTACTTTTATACAGAAATAATTATTTAAAAATGGCAGTAAAGACATTTGTAAAAAATGAAATAAATAACCTCTATTTAAAAAAATAAATAATCCAGTTTCCACAAAAATGTACAAAAATTTTAACATTGATAATAATAAAACGTCTTGAGCATATATATATATGTGTGTGTTTTTACTGTGTTTTCAATCAAATAAATGCAAACTTGGTGACCATAAGAGACTTTTAAAACTTTTTTTTTTTTTATCATCCCAACCGCAAACTTTTGAATGATAGTCTATTGATACTTTTCCAGCTGGAAACTTTGTGACCATGGACCACAAAACCAGTCATAAGGGTATTTTTTTATTGAGATTTATGCATCATCTGAAAGCTGAATAATAAGCTTTCCATGGATGTATGGGTTATGATTTGTTAGGATAGGACAATATTTGGCCGAGATACAACTATTTGAAAATCAGGAATCTGAATCTTCAAAAATCGAAATATTGGAAAAAAAAAGGCCTTTAAAGTTGTCCAAATTAAGTCCTTATCAATGCATATTATTACTAATAATACATTTTTTATATATTTACGGTAGAAAATTTACAAAATATCTTCATGGAACATGATCTTTACTTAGTATCCTAATGATTTTTGGCATAAAAGACAAATCTATAATTTTGACCCATGTGATTTATCATTGTGTTGTTGGCTATTGCCACAAATATACCCATGCAACTTATGACTGGTTCTGTGGTCCAGGGTCGCATATATTTAAAATATAATATCATTATGTCATTCAATTTTATTATATCAGTGGTGGCTCCCAAAAAAAATAAAAAATATTCTGGATAATTAACATGCACTTAAAAATGTATCAATGTCACTGCATTGGATTCAGTTACCGAAAATATTAAACCAAATGGCGTCTACAAACAAACTGATACAGTAAAAGAGTCATGCATTTGGGGCCACTGTAGATGCCAGTAACATATCGGTTATACTTTTAATATACCCGGGCAAAAAAGGAGTGGCTCTGGGTGTGATGCTAATCAGAACAAATTCCAAAGCCTTCATAATCTTAAATAAGGATTCATGTGAACATACATAGATCAGAGGTATCCGTATAGGATTAAAGGATATATAGTTTGAGATGGCATAATCAGGGACTTACGCTGAGGTAATAGCTCTGTAGCGCTCTAGACCCGCAGTGTCCCAGATCTGGGCCTTGATGGTAATATTATCCACTTGAATGGAGCGAGTGCTGAATTCCACCCCAATGGTTGTACGGCTGTCATGATTGAACTCGTTTTTGGTAAATCTTGACAGAAGGTTGCTCTTTCCAACTCCTGATTCCCCAATTAAAACCACTGAAAGACAGCAAAAGGCAGGCTTGGTTTTGTTCTAATTCACAAAATTAATAAAAATTTGTATTAAAACACAGAAAGAGAACATTTATTCATTCATTATTCATTTATTATAGGCTGTAGATTATTATGGGTTTCAATGAGCATTGTAAAAACAGTCTGAGATTTAATAAAATGAATCAAACTTACCTTTGAAGACAAAGTTGTAGGCTAAATCTGTCCCCATGTTCACCCTTGCAGTAATGTGTCAGTCTGTATTTAGTGCTTACGTGTTACTCTAGCTCAAAATCCACTGGGAGGAGAAAAGCAGATGCTCAAGTTTCTGAAAAGCTTCATGAATCCATTCTTGTGCCGGTCTAAAGGCAGATTCCACACGGCCAGACTCTTCTTTGAGACAGTTGGGGTGGGAGAGCAGGTGAAACAGGTAGAACCACTGACACACAATGCGGGACTGACTCACACAAAACTGTTAAATCACAGCAGCTTCTCAATCCAGCAGTACATATATCCTATTCTGCACGTCTGCAAACCAGACATAAAGCTGAGTCATAAAACCAGCTGTCCAGTATCAACAGGTAAACATGTCAAATTCTGAAATCTTGTAAACATAAATAAACAGGTTTTATTTATGACATGAAAGCAGGAATGTCCTACTACAATACAAAAACTTTGAATGAAAATACAAATTGACTATATTTTGATGCAAATGTACCTGTTTCGCCCAATGTTTCTTTTATCCTGTTGAAACCCCATCCCACCCCACCCCCCCAAAGCCCCCAACGTATACTACAGAGAAAAGGGTGTCAAAATGGTACCTTTAGGGGTACAACAGCTTGAAACTGGTGCAGTACCCTTAAATGGACATATTTGTACTTTTTTTTACTCCTAAAAGGTGCAAATTAGTACCTTAGAGTTAAAATGTGTACATTAAGGCACTACTGTGAACCTTTTTGTCCTAGAAAAAAAAAGGTTCAAATATGTCCTTTGAGGGCTACTGCCCCAGCGACGATCTGTTGTACCCCTAAATGTACCCTTTGATACCATTTTTATGCTGGTCCTTAGTTGGTCATGAGCTGGTTTAAACTGGTCCTGATCTGGAGTTAGTTTATTAGGACCAGCTTAGGACCAGCACTTGACCATCTTAAACCAGCTCAAACCAGCTCAAACCATGCCATGCTTCAAAACATACCTAACCAGCATATGCTGTTTTTTTTGTTTGTTTGTTTTTCCAACAGGGACGTGTTAGACTGGTAAATTACACCTTTGCTGGTCACGCAGCATTTACAAAATCATTGTCATATTAATATTTTGCGTATTATTATGTATACAAAGCTCATGGTGATATTAATAAACTGCATTTTTTATTTTAAGGACAGTTTTGTTACTTTTGTATTGTAAACAATACTGTAGCCATACTGTGTGCTAGTTGCCTCAGACAGATGTCCAGTCAGTGTACAATCTAGGTCCTAATACGCTGGTATGTTTATTTATTATATTATATTATATTTATTATATTAAAAGCAAAAACAAAGCACTTTCATAAAAAAGAAAAGCCAAGGACGCCGTAAATCTAAAATTGACAGCCACAAAGGCATGAACGAACGTTCATCCTCCTGTCCTGTGGGCGGCAGCACCGCGCTGAAGTGGCGCCATTGTGTTGTTTTGTATCGCGAATCGCTACGGAGGAAAAAGAAGCGCTTCCGTTAGTACACACGCCGGGTTCATCATGGCGGCGGGACCGATTTCAGAACGAAATCAAGGTAAATTTAATACATATAAATCCGTATGGATACTTTTATGTACTGTTCAAGAAAAGTATTGCAGCGATGCGGAAACATTTTAAGCTCCCCCTGCCTTCTCTAGTAGCATTGAGTCGCTCACTTTCATTCATTCAAATACGCTTGCTTAAAACAAATAACAAAGAAAAGTTTGGGGTTTAATTTTAATTAAGTTACCAAAACAATATAATATATGCATATAACTACTAGTAGTGATAATAATAATAGTAATGCGTATTTTATAAACCGCCTTGTTTGTGTCCAGTGCAGTAGTATTTATTTTGATCATATTTTATTTTCAGATGCCACTGTATATGTGGGTGGTCTTGATGAGAAGGTCTCTGAGCCTCTTCTGTGGGAGCTTTTCCTGCAAGCTGGTCCTGTTGTAAACACACACATGCCCAAAGACAGAGTAACAGGACAACATCAGGGTGAGTTTCCGTATCATTGATATTCAGATAAATGATTTTGTGCATGATTTAAATTGATGTTGGTGTCTGTTGTTTAGGTTATGGCTTTGTGGAGTTCCTCAGTGAAGAGGATGCAGACTACGCCATAAAGATCATGAACATGATCAAACTTTATGGCAAACCCATACGAGTCAACAAGGCTTCGGCGCACAACAAGAACCTTGACGTCGGCGCCAACATCTTCATTGGCAACTTAGACCCTGAGATTGATGAGAAACTCCTTTATGATACTTTCAGCGCTTTCGGTGTGATCCTTCAGACGCCGAAGATCATGCGAGACCCGGACACGGGCAACTCGAAGGGTTATGCTTTCATCAACTATGCCAGTTTTGATGCGTCCGATGCAGCTATTGAGGCCATGAACGGCCAGTATCTCTGCAATCGGCCCATCACGGTTTCATATGCCTTTAAGAAGGACTCCAAGGGCGAAAGGCACGGCTCAGCTGCAGAGCGCCTCCTGGCCGCCCAGAATCCACTTTCACAGGCCGATCGCCCCCATCAGCTTTTCGCAGACGCCCCACCGCCTCCCTCCATGCCCACACCTGTCATGACCGCCATGGGAGCAGGGATGCCTATGCCAGGTTAGATATTATGAGGGTATTGAACCCTTTCTGACATTTCTCAGATGTTTATCTTTTACACAGCCACAGGATCTTGAGGAAAACAATTCTGCTGATTTGCAGAAAAGGCCTAATATTTGAATGAATGAAGGAATAAATTAGGCATTTTTGTAGCGCTTTCAGATGTACTACTGTACACCCAAAGCACTTTACACTCATGTCAGGGTCTCTCCTCAACCACCACCAGTGTTTAATCTATAAAGACATTCCCTCACACGCAGTTTTTTTCAAAACACCCAGAGATGTAGCATGAAACATCTGGGTCGTGTTTGCATTTTCTTCCATCAGTGGCCATAATTCTAACCCTGAAATCAGGATTAGACATAAAATAATGTCATACATGTGAAAATCGGCTGAGACAAAACGGTTGTAGGAAGGAAGGTGGGAATTGTGGCATTGTCAAAAGCATGTATGTGCACCATTTTTGTGAGAGAGTGAGTGTTTTTCACACACCAAAATTAGTAAGAAACAAGTATTGGGTTTCATTCAGCAAATATGATGCTAGGGGTGTTATTTTTGCTACTATAAATGTCTTTTGCATCAATTTTCCTGTATATTGATTTTGCAGGGATGCCGCCTCCTGGTGCTTTCCCACCTGTTCCGCCTCCTGGCACAATGCCACCTGGGATGCCGCCCGGTATGCCCATGCCTCCTGCACCAGGTACTCCCTCAGCACAGGGTGGTGGGGGGCACCCACCGGGACCACCACCCTTCCCTGGAGGAATGCATCCACCAGGAATGCCTCCAATGCCTATGCCTCCGTCGGGACCTCCAGGAATGGTGCCTCCTCCACCTGGCCCGCCTGGATCTTCTCAACAAAGAGCACCTACTCCACCCGGCATGCCTCCTCCCCCCATGGGTGTCCCTCCCAGAGGACCGTTTGGTCCCCCAATGGGTATGTGTGTGAAGAAGTGGCTTGTGCATTTAAACAGAAGCAAAATTGACAATGTTGTTGATGCAATAAGTTCTCCCTTTTTTTACAGGTCCACCAATGCACCCAGGTATGAGGGGGCCTCCACCAATGCCACCTCCTGGTTATGGTGCCGGCCCACCCAGACCCCACCCTTTGATTTCAGAGAGGGCCTCCCTTGCCGCCACGTCCTCCTGCGCCACCAAGGGGTCCAATGAGAGCACCAATGCCTCCCTAAACCCTAATGTGAAAACCTTTTTGAAACCTTTGTTGTTTTTATTTACATTCTGTGATTTAATCAATGGATCTCTTGCTTCTTTGTATACAGATTTCTTAATTTTGCTCAATGTACCTATTCAGAATTAGCAAGAATAAACAATTTTATATAACACTGTCGTTTTTTGCAAGTTTTATATCCTCTCTACTACCTAGTTTGGGGTAAGACATTTTTGAAAAAGGACATTTATTTGATGAAAAGTGGCATGATGAATATTGTTACAAAACAAGTCTATTTCTAATAAATGCTGGGGTTTTTTTTTAACGTTTTAATAACATAGAAACCTGAAATGTAAGCAGCACAACTGTTTTAATAAGAATAGTTTCTTGAGCACCAAATCAGCATATTAGAATTCCTGAAGGATCATGTGACCCTGAAGACTGGAGTAATGATGTTGAATAATTATTAATAATATATTTTAATATTACTACTTTTTCTGTATTTTTTTTCAATCAAATAAATACAGCCTTGTTGAGCAAAAGAGACAAACATTTAAAAGTCTTACCAACCCAAAACTTTTGAACAGTATCCGTGACCTTAATGTGCTGTTATGAGTTGAATATATGAGCAACAGAAAATATACTCAGAAGCCTACAATTGATATTTGCAACATTTTTAATCAAAAATAAGTCAAAAGCTTTATACATTTAAGCAAGTGGGAGAAACTCTAAACTCAAGGGTTTTCATTTACACCAGTGTAGGTCCATAAACTGTAGTGCCAGTATATTACTGTGGTTCATTTTTACAATGTGAGGACGGTGATGTCTTTACATAAAAAAAAAAAACAATTTTTGAACGTTTTAAAAAGAAAATGACATTTATGTGAGAAGCAATCAAAACTGGTTAAAATTGACCATTTCTTCTGAGGTTACTACAATTATGTCCTTGACACACATTTATTAATCACATTTTTTGTTATATAGCACAAAATTGGATTCATTTTAAAAGTCTTGCGGTCTAATGCATCAATATCTCAGATTATGTGCCTCAAAAACCACTGATTAATTTGTCATAGCTCAGGGAAACAATATTACACAGTATAAAGGCTAGCTAAACGATTACAAAATCCTGATACTGAAATCTGACTTTTTACATTTGTGAAAGAGCTGTCAAGCTCTTGTTCACAATGACAGTTAAAGGGATGGCTCACCAAATTTTTTTTATTCTGTCATGATTTACTCGCACGAAAGAATTTCTTTCCTCTGTTTACCACAAAATAAGATATTTTGAAGAATGTCAGTAACAATTGATGGACCCCATAATATGGAAGTGATGGGCCCCATCAACTGTTACTGACATTCTTCAAAATATCTGTGTTCAGCAACAGAAAGAACAACTTGAGGGTGAGTACATGACACATTTAATTTTTGGGTGAACCATCCCTTTAACTGTCATTGTGAACAAGAGCTCTCAACTTAAGATTCAACATAACTAAAACAAAATAGCAAACATATTATACATATTCAGAGAAAAATACATGTTACATAAGGAATGTGAGTTAAATGTTCAATGAATGGGAATTATGCTTTATACCCATTTCAACAAATACTATATATATATGCAATAATGTATAGTCCTTTATGTATGACAACTAAACATGACCGAAAATACACCAAGGCACTTTTAATTGACCTTCAGATTTTTTAATGGTCTAACAGAAAAGCAAAAAACAGATTGCCTACAAATTAAATTCTTGAAACCGGTGCATTATTTTATATCCAATGCATAGAACACATACCAGTGCTGCATTCTGAGATGAATTTACATTGTTTAATTTCAGAAGCGATGAAACTAACTGTCTGAATAAGGCAGCTACATTTCTAGGGGAGCTCAAAAGACATGCAATTAGAAAAAAGTTCCATCCTGAGTGAACCTTTTCCAGCTGTTTTGAAGAACCCCATCTAGGACAACCGATGGGTGACCACTTCTTAGGACACTGCAGATACAGACTCCCAGAAAGAATCCTCTTCCCTGGTCAAGTGGGTGCATATGATGCACATTGTGGTTGCTTCTTTGTGAACTTTCATTTGAAGCAAGAAACATTAACCAAAACAGAACAAGGAAATAAATTACAAAAAAAGGACTTAATTGCTGGAAAATCAAAATGAACCAAACCAAAACCGTGCCGAAGCACTCTTTGGTTGCTTGAGCATTGAGTCCACGCTCTTGGGTGCTCTTTTATGAGATGACTTCCGTGTGACCTGCTGTGGCTTCCACTAGAGTGATCTGCTCGTCCGCACACTCGATCTCTTCTGTTTTGATGACTACGCCACCTTCTGAAAACATGACAACTTCCTCTTCTCCCTCCGTTGTTTCTTCATTACAGACTTCTTCCTGCACAAACACGATGTGCTCCTGGTCCAGAGCCGTGGTGCCGTTGGTCTGTCCGTTTGACATGGCCTCCAGTTTCATGCGGTAGCCCTCGGCTTCCTGCTCTTTGCGGAGCAATTGTTGGCGATAGGATTGGGCTTTCCTGTTAGCTTCCTGTAACTGCCACTGGAGATGCTCCTGGAGATTGAAGATAAAATGGAGATGGAATGGGGTGGGGTCATGAACAAAGTGATCAGGAACTAACATCTGATGGCTTTACGCTTAAGGTTCATTAACATATCAGTATGCATGCACATACACAAACACACAGACGGCTTTATATTATATATTATACTCACGGTTTCACCAGTCTCTGCATTATTGGATGAAACTTCAATTTTCCTTTTGCGAGCAGGAGGTTCAGAGTCCTCTACCACTTCCTCTGTGATTTGATTAGCTGGAACTGCCAAAACTGATATACAAAAAAAAATCAAAGAGGATCATCCTTGATTTAAGGTATAAGAATGTCATATAACAATATAAGAACACACACACACACAATTCAATAATATAATAATATACACTACCGTTCAAAAGTTCGGAAAAACTTTAATTAGCCCATGATTTACTCACCCTCAAGTCATCCTAGGTGTATATGAGTTATATTTAAAAAGTCCCGGCTAATCCAAGCTTTATAATGACAGTGAATTGTTGCCTTGTTTATGAAGTCCATAAAAGTGCATCTATCCATCATATATTTGCTCCACATGGCTCCGGGGGGTTAATAAAGCCCTTCTGAAGAGAAGTGGCACGTTTTTGTAAGAAAAATATCCACATTTAAAACTTTATAGACTTCCAGCGGTACGGGAGTCAACTTGCTTTAAAAGAGACATCGTGTCACCCCTGACACAATGTACAGGAGCATTCCCTTCTTTGACGCCTCTCACGGATAGGGCCGGGCAAAAAACTTTTGTATCGAAATCCTCTGACATTCCTCTTTAAAAAAAATCTTGTTTTAGACTTCTAATTCATGATAGGTGTTTTGTTTTGCTCCATCCTCTGTGCTTCTGCGTTCGTCAATACACATACATCAAGGGTCAACTTGAGTACCGCTGACTGCCAGAAGCTAGTTCATTTAGTCTATAAAGTTTTAAATATGGATATTTTTCTTACATAAATGTGCCACTTCTTGTCATAAGGCCTTTATTAAAGGAACACTTTTTTAGAAATAGGGCTTATTCAACTTCTTTCCTACATTTAGATATGTGGGCATTTTTGTCTTTTAGTTTGGCAGGGTCACCGCTAGCTTAGCTGAGCATAATGAATGGAATCCTATGTTGCCAGCTAGCATGTCCCGAGTAAAAGTGATAAAAAAAAACAACAACAGAAAAACACCTAATTACTTCTTGTGGCCTGCGTATTCACAACGAGTACACATAGCGATACAGATTAAGACTAGGCGATTTCCTAGGCAGATATTAACTTGGGACTATATTATGGGGAAGCACAGGCGAAGCACTGCTACTTGGGCGCAGAGATATCATGCAACACGTCCCGTTGCACGCTGGTATGTTGACGGAAGTTTGGGGATTTCATGTGTTGCGTGATATCTCTGCATGACAATAAAAATAAGTCAATGGCTGCGGAGATCTGCTTGATTACAAACATTCTTCCAAATATCTTCCTTTGTGTTCAGCGGAAGGAAGAAATTCATACAGGTTTGGAACAACTTGCGGGTGAGTAGATAACAGAATTAAAATTTTTGGTTGAACTATCCCCTTTAGCAAGGATGTATCAAATTGGTCAAGGGTGACAATAAAGACTTTTAAACTGTTTCAAAAAACAAGTTTCAACTGTTTTCAACATTGATAATTAGAAATGTTTCTTGAGCAGCAAATCATACTATTAGAATGAATTCTGGATCATATGACATGCAAGAAGCTGAAAATTCAGCTTTACAAATCACAGAAATAAATTACATTCTAAAATATATTACAACAGAAGAAAAGCTATTCTTAATTTTAATAATATCTCACAATTGTACTGTTTTTACTGTATTTTTTTTTCAAATATATGCAGGTTTGGTGAGTATAAAATACCCCAAACTATATATATATTAAATAAGTATATCATTGAGAAGTGTTCCAAGTCAGTTGAAAGTAAAAAATAAGGATAGTTAGTTATACCTTGCCGTCCATCCTGCATTGTGACAAAGAACGGTTGGCCGAGTCCATTTGTCTGCAGGTTTCCGTGTTGATCTGTTAATATGGTAATGACCCTCTGACCCTGTTCATTCACCACTTGTTGGATACTCGAGTCCAAGGAACTCACAGCTATGGCCTCCTCTGTGTCACCTAAACATCATGAGAAAGCAAAAAGCTATTGTCTTTTCAAAGTCAATTGAAGATGATAAAATAGCCAACAATGTTCATAATTATTACATTAGTTTACTGCACAATTATTTTCTAGTCGCATCAAACCTGAGTTGGCTTTGATCAAGTCACTGAGGCTGACGACTCCCCCTTGGATGTTCGGGACGCCCTGAATGATGAACTGTGGGGTGGAGTTCCCGTTTATGATTGACGCCTTCAGCATTCCGGTTCACCTGATTCTGCATTCCCTCCTAAAAGGCAAAATGAGGATTTATAAATAACATTTCTTAGGTGTTTTCACACCTTGCTCGTTTGAACCATTTGTTTTGGAACCTGATGCATTTTCTCCCATAGTTTGGTTCACTTTCCCCTGGTTTCACAGCCTAGTCCCAGTCTAAAATGCATGTTTAAGCTGTTTTAACTGAAAGCAACTTGACATCTTTGCTGACACAATTTGCACAAAAAATGTAAAAGATGCACACCAGTAAACTTTTTCTCTAAGGCACGTTTATAAAAGTTACTTTAATGCCCTAATTGAATATTGGCTTAATCTAAACCCTGTCTGTGAAGAGAGCAATCTAACCCAACAAACCATTGAATCAAGCTTTATCACAATACATGATTGTTAATTAAAGGTGGAGTACAGGATTTCTGGGAAACGCTGTTGAAATTGAATCGGACCGTGCAGCACACTTGTAGCCAATCAGCAGTAGAGGGTGTGACCACTCATGATGGGGGAGGAGAGAGAGTGAGCAAGAGGGAGATTTAAAAACAAAAAAGACTGTAGAGAGATGGCTGAGAGACATTACAAAAGAAAAAAGGTCAGAGGAATATCATTGGAAAAAGAAGGGTTATGATCAGCCAAGAGTTTTAAGTCACGCGTTAATATTAGAAACGCGGTGCGGCACATCTTGTCTTCAACGAGGCTAAAATGGGCCCATGTCACACCTCTCTACATCTCTCTGCACTGGCTACCACTCGCTGCCCGCATCAAGGCTTTGACGCTTGCTTATGGATCCACCACAAGCTCAGCCCCCGCATACTTCGACTCACTGCTACAAGTCTACACCCCTACCAGAAGCCTTCGCTCAGGTAAGGAGCGTAGGCTTATGGTACCATTACAGAGAGGCAACTTTTTCATTCACCGTTCCCGGCTGGTGGAACGATCTTCACACCTCCATCCAGATGGCAGAATCGCTATCATCATTTAAAAGACAGCTAAAAACTAATCGCTTCCGTGAGCACTTAATCCTATCTTAAAAAAAAAAAAACTCTTATTTTTCCTCTATTTCTCTTCTATTCCCTCCCTATTCTAGCTTAAGCTACTCTGAGTAATGTCCAAAACTTTCTTCGCCTCTTCGTGACTGATCGCTTCCTGTACTCCTCAGTTGTAAGTCGCTTTGGATAAAAGCATCTGTTAAATGCATAAATGTAAATATTAGAAAAGCTTTCCAGCTCTGGAGAGACCGAAGCGGGAAGGCCTGAAAACGGATGAAGAGGTTGCATTGTTTCTACTCCATACGTTAGTAACATTGGTTTTGCTGTTTCACAGAACCAAGATATGCTGTTGTTATAATGTTAGCTAAAGTAACAGGACAGCAAACCCGGAGAAATAAGTCTGTTTGTTTGGGCTGATTTCAAATATCAACAGTGTTTCTCAGAAATCACCCTCATTTTTTACTTTCAACTGACTACTTTAAATACGTAGCAGCAGTGCTTGTTTTGCTGATGCCTCTCAAAATGATTCGTGGGTTAACCTGGAGCAAAGATGAAGTGAAATGCCTAACTGAACTTTGGTCATATGAACATATTTCAGAACAACTGTCCAAGACTCAAAAACACCAACGAAGCTGGCACCTTCACTCTTGCTCAAATTATAAAGTAATATACCAACAGCTACAAAGAAAGCCACAATGTATATCCATCCTGACGGATGACCACTATGAGCAGAATCCCGAAACATTATCAGGTGCACTCTGACCAATGAGAGGACAGTTTACTCACACGTCACTTGTATTAAAAACTCGTTCCATTTAGAAATGTTGCTTAAAGGGATAGTTCACTTTGAAATTGAATTTTGATATGTTTTAGCTTACCTCATGGACATCCGAGATGTAGGAGTATTTGTTTCCCCAGTAGTTTCAATTTTGATCATTTTAGGTCAAACCGTTCTTGTCTGTGCCTCATATAATGCAGGTCTATGGTCACCACCGAAAGAGCATACACAAAGAAGTCCAAATTAAACAATCCCCATCGTAAGTACACACTGATGGCCTAAGACACGAAACGAGCCTCAAAGGAACGAGTCTTCGTTCTTTGTGTGAGAAAACGAACAGTATTTATATCGTTTTTACCTCTTGTACACCACTACGTCCGACTGATCCGAGGGCGCGCGTTTTCTGTTGTGACATTCGCGCGTTCTGGCTTTAGTCTGCGCAAGCGCGGAAAGCGCTGGAAGTGGATCTCTCGCGCGTGTACGTCTCTCATTGTTTACACAAAACAGAGATTTACGTTGGTTTAAACATCCAGGATAAGCGCAAATTAGTACCATTTCTATTAGCCGTTTCACCTATAATCTCTGTTTTGTGTAAACAATGAGACGCACACGCGAGAGATCCACTTCCAGCGCTTTCTTCTTCTTCTTCTTATTATTATTATTTTACGGCGGATCGCATCTTCCGGCGCTTTCCGCGCTTGCGCAGACTAAAGCCAGAACGCGAGAATGTCACAAAAGGAAACACGCACGTGCGCCCTCGGATCAGTCGGACGTAGTGGTGTACAAGAGGTAAAAACAATGTAAATACTGTTTTCTCACACAAAGAACGAAGACTCGTTCCTTTGAGGCTTGTTTCGTGTCTTAGGCCATCAGTGTGTACTTACGATGGGGGATTGTTTAATTTAGACTTCTCTGTGTATGCTCTTTGAGGTGGTGACCATAGACCTGCATTATGTGAGGCACAGACAAGAACGGTTTGACCTAAAATTATCAAAATTGAAACTACTGGGGAAACAAATACTCCTACATCTCGGATGCCCATGAGGTAAGCTAAAACATATCAAAATTTAATTTCAAAGTGAACTATCCCTTTAATGAAAGCGAACCAAACTAAGAAGAAACTGCAATACTGTAATTACAGGTGTGAGAACGCACAAACTATTCTCTAGTGTTTTGCAGTTCTCTCCAAATATGACAAACCTGTAACAGGTGTATAAGTTCGCCATGTTGTATGTCGACAGCGATATCAAAAGCGGACTTGTCAAACTTGCTGAGGGCATGTACATCAGCACCGTGTTTGATCAACAGCTCTGCGACGTTCTGGTGGCCGTGCTGGGCTGCCCAGTGAAGAGCGGTCATCTTCAACATGTCTTTTGCATTGATGTCGGCACCACTCTAAAACATAAAAAGAGACTTTTATCAGTCTCCTCAGTTGACAAATTGGAATATTTTATAGTACATTAAAGGAATAATTCACCCAAAAATGAAAATTCTGTCATTAATGACTCACCCTCATGTTGTTCCAAAACCGTAAGACATCTTCGGAACACAAATTAAGACGCATGCGTGTGATGCTGACACAGGAGCTCGCCAACGTAAACTAAAAAATAGCTTAATTTGTGTTCCGAAGATGAACGCAGGTCTTATGGGTTTGGAACGACATGAGAGTGATTCATTAATGACAGAATTTTTGGGTACACTAACCCTTTAAACTATCACAACACAAGACAAGCCTTGTCTTACCCTGATTAATAAATCCACGATGACCTCATGGCCCTCTGTAGCCGCCATGTGCAGCGGGGTCCTGTCCACTTTGGTTCGGGCATCTCTGCTAACACCCGCCCTCAGCAGGACTTCAGCAGTGGAGTAATGACCATGCTGGGCTGCTAAATGTAATGGAGAAGTTCCAAGCTGCAAAATAGTTACATGTAAAATAAGCTTCTACATCTGTGTAAACAGCCTTGTGACAATTTACATAGGCAGTGCTATTCACAAGCAGATAATGTCAATGACACACCATAAGAGTCAGAATATGATGTAAAGATTGTGTCAGATCTTTACAGATTGGTTTATGATTCTTATAGCATTGATAACACCGTTTTCCATATTGATTGTTTCTTGTGATTATATTATTGATAACATGACCAACCCAGTCAGTAGTGAACGGAGCTCCGTTGGCCATCAGCGTCCGGACCTCATCATCATGACCATTCCGGGCTGCCTCTAAAAGACGCTTTCCCAAATCCACCAACGACATCTATGCAAAGATAGAGATTAAATATACCATACTGGGACTAAAAACTGTGTTATTATATGAAGATAATGTCATTAATCTAGATATATTGGACTGAAAAATTAATCTGCCACTGACCAATGAAAAACATCATTAACTTCATTTCAAATTGTGTATTGATTGCCTGCATGTAGATTTCACTTGTAGTGTGAGATGTGTACCAAATTATACAATTTTCATATCGACCGAAATTTTACATACATTTTTCATTTTGGGGTGGGGGTGGATGTCTGAAAGAATAGGAAGAAAATAATTTACCGACTCCTTAAAGATATCAGTACTTTGTAGTACAAATTTGCATCTCTCCATAAAATGTAATCGTCTGTGCCCAAATTTCGACGCGTCAAGCGCGTTTATTTTTCAGAAGAAAAATGTGATAAATTTACACTAGTGCAGTAATTGTCTGAACAGAGCATAAACAAAACAAACAAGAGGATACTGGAATAAGTAAATCAGCAAACAACAGCCGTTCTGTCCATATCAGTAGAAAATGAGTAACGTTGATGATAACACAGGGGACAGAAATAGCAGGGGGAAACTCCGCGTATATCAAAATAACTCAATATAAAAACACATACACCAAAAACATATGAACCTATAAACAGAGAAATGTGTTTGCATCAATAACCAAATATTTAACGGCGATTTCAAAGCTCGTATTTTACATGCCAAACTCATGTGCCATGTGGAGTCAAAAACAGAGCCGAGCAGATCAAACACACACATCCTCCATCTGCGCCACGAGCTAATGAGGACTGCGCATATCAAACTCACCGTTATAGCCTGTCTGCCGGACGTCTATAGGGTGATATTAAAGTACTATATAGTTCTCCCTGCTGTATTTCTGAACTGGCTGAACATAAACATGTCTGTGTGTTTAAAGCGCATTCAGATATGGCGGCTGCTTTAACCCCGGAAATAAAAGTGAAGCTGTTCAGACGCCTTGGACGTGTCTCAAAACTAGAGAGCTGCCTACTTAGACAGCATGTTTGGGCCTGTTAGGTGCGGTTACTAGAGAGCTGCCTACTTAGACAGCATTATTTGGCCTATTAGGTGAGGGTACTAGCGAGCTGCCTACTAAGACAGCGTGTTTTGGGCCTATTATGTGCGTTTGAACCCCCAAAATAATGCGCGAGCCTATAACGCCCAAAAATGCTGCCTAGGTAGGTAGCTCGCTAGGTTTTGAGACACAGCATACTCATTCAACTATATAGATCAAAATATTTTTATTAATATCTATGGATGTGTATAATACAATACATCATATATTTGGTGAGATTTCTGTGTATATATATCATAGGTATATACACACACAAATATATGTACCAATAAAATGTTCATTTTTTATTTACGTTCTATACTTTTTTTTAGCATGTTTTAAATTGTTTGGTTTCTTACTATGGATGTTTAGAAATTAAGAAGTCTTGATCTTGACTGTGTAACTTTGCCTGGTATATTTAATACTGTAAACACTATGCGGTTTTCCTTTGCTGCCCAGCTGTGTCATAACACCTGTGCTATCAGCACAATAAACCACAGGATTAAAAAAAAAGATGAACTCAACCAGAATCTACTACAGTAAAATTATGAGTGACATACTTTTGAACATGTTTGTTTTGTATACTCTCTT
This sequence comes from Gobiocypris rarus, assembly GCA_023029165.1. Taxonomy (NCBI): domain Eukaryota; kingdom Metazoa; phylum Chordata; class Actinopteri; order Cypriniformes; family Gobionidae; genus Gobiocypris; species Gobiocypris rarus. The sequence continues at coordinate 31,253,932 of CM040919.1, read as the reverse complement.
CTCTCAGTCAATGTTCAAAAACAATGCATTTTATACCTATAAAAAAATAAAATAAAAACCATGAACACAAATGCATTTTTATTCATTTAGCAGCAAGCTCAATTTAATTGGCATCTGACACTTGTCATCAAACATGGTGGAGGAAACAGTGAAAAGCATTAGGTGTGCATTTTTACATGGACATCTTTTCAATACAAAAACACCTTCAAGTGAAATTTTAGTTTAGCTAAAGTTACTGTATGCATTAATATTACAAATAATTTTCCATACAATAATATTATACAGTTGTAGATTTACTATTTGTTCTGAATCCCCTCGCTTTAACATGAAATGAATTGGCAGATTTAGGATCTGAATATCCTAATCTTATTTTATGTGCACAATCAATTGAGCAGTCATGTAGAGTTTACAGGGCAGTAAAGTACTAAATAATGTACATAACACATCCATAATCAGCCTTAATAGTTTTAGCAAGTAATCACAGTTGTACTGACATGGCTTAAACAAGAAAGACATAATACATGACTCTTGTATTCAATTCATCAATATCAGATCGGTGTAGAGAATTGGTGCAGCCACAGTGGCATTAAACACAGACTTGGGCGAAAACTGATAATTGCATTGCAGTGTCTTACAACAGCAGGTTGAAATCCAGGTTATCAATACTAGCGATGGGCTCTTTCCAGAAGTTGAAGGTGGAGTACTTCAACAGCTCTGAATCGTCTTCCTCATGTCCTGGGGGTTTTGGAAAGCTCTTGGTCGACTTTGCTTCCTTGGATTTGGACATAGAAATGCCAAGGTCTTCCAGCTCTGACAGGTCCAGTGATGGGATGGGCTGCCTCCAATACAGGAAGGAGTTGAACTGGCTGTTGGTTGTGTCTAACATTTCGATCTGCACAAAAAAAAAGGGAGATTACACCGTTTTCAAATAAAAACTTTGTTTGCATTTTGTCCATTAATTTACATGACAATGTTTTCCAAAGTGCAAATAGTTTAAAAACAATACCGTTATCATTTCTGTGTAAACTACAAAAATGCAAATTTGTAAAAAACGGTGATTACATGTTCAGTCTAGGTGCGTATTGTTTCTTTACAAAGTTACATCGCCACCTACTGGCCTGGCATGCATAATACAGCGTTCTTCGTCGTATTCTCGGATCCATTCATGGACGTAGTGTCCGTGACGTCACCCATAGGATTCTGAAGAGCCATTTTGAAGCGTAAAGTAGGGACGAGCTGGCCATTGCCATCTTAGTAGCACGTCATCGTGCGTCACTCCCAGATAACAGAAAATGTGCAAAGAGGCGGGACGTGGGCGGAGCTGAGGTGACGCGATGACTAACAGACAGCAGATAAATGGCTACCCACCTGCCACTCAAAGTGGCCACACCCTTAATTATGCAGAATTTTAAGGCTTTATATAATGTAAACGAATGAGTTATAAAAAAATAAAAAATTCACCCCCCTCACAGATGTCATGAAGGGCAAAATTAGCCGTTTAGACCAAATTAGAATTTGTACCAGGCTGTAAACATGTTTTATTCTGCTGTAAAGTTGGGTATTTTAACATGGGGCTCAATGCGATTCTGCACCCTTCTGGAGCCTGTCCCTAGTGGCTAGTCGATGAACTGCATATTAAGTCACTTCCGTATTGGCTTCAAGAGAGACCGCGGAAGGTTGCCGCTTGGTGTGAATGGGATCGTTTTGACCAAGCGTGTCCCGCACACGTCCTGAAAAGTGAAGCCAAAGCATCTCGATCACCCCAGGTGGTTGGTCCCAGTATAGCACATTAACCCCGCCTGCTCCATGTATTCTATTGGGACACGAGACAAACTAAACAATCAAATTACACTTCAAATACATTTTCCAAAGATGGTTTCTGTAATTTTAGTGTTCCTTTTTAAAAATAAGTTTAGTTTTAGTTAGTTATTTGATGCTATAAAAACTGGGGTTTGACGTCATGATTGACAGCTGTGATTGACAGCTTCTCTGAGTGAAGCATTCACTTTTTTGGGGATTTTCAGGTTTATTTTTTACACCGAAATAATGAGTTGTTCTGCAGTAAACTGCACTAACAGATACTGCGGTAGTGTGGGCGGGGTTTTGATATCGCTGCTCTACTTCCTGCTCTCTACTGCGCAGACTCAGGTCCCAAATCAGCGCCATATTCGGACAATGGCGGCTTCACTTTTCATCAATGGAAGGTAGTGAAGGGGCGTCGTCCATCTTTTTTACAGGTTTTGACAGCTTTGTCATCTGAATGTGAAACGGTTCATAAATGCAAAGGAAAAAAACATTCCCATTTTTAGTACATTACTGTTGTTGAAATGTACCCTAAAAGATCAGTCCACATTTTAATTTGGATTCCTTGCTTGCAACGTTGCAATTAAATAATAAACAATATTTTAACTAACTAATTTCACAGAAAACACTCCATTGCTTGCTATTTAAAAACCTGTTTACATTTTTCCTCAGTGAGCTCCTGACTTCCCCATGAGCTATTTTCAGTACCTGCTATTTCCAGAGAAACCTGAGCAATTTACATCTGTAAAACATATGCAGGTCAAAGGCTAAAATATACATGTAATATAAAATAATTAATTAAATAATGATATTAATTATAACAAACTAATATATAAATGATATAAATGTACTATAATTTAATAAAAAATTAATTGTAACAATACAACAAAAATGATTTAATGAAATGCAAGCGATGTAGGCCTACATGTGCAAATAAATGATAAAAGTACTACTACTCCTAATAAAAAAACAGAACTATATTTATTATATAATTTATGATTATTATAAAATAAGGAATAAGCAATATAGTATCTGCAATTCAGTCGTCCAATTATATTAATATATTATAATTAGATGCAAGATTTAAGTCCTTACATAAATAAGAACAAAGACGCAGTATCTTATCGTTACAATGAAAATATATCATTTGAGAGCTGCAATTTAAAAACATGTCAAATCTAAAAATGAAATCTAATGAAGCTGTTAACTGAACTACACATACATGTCTCGTGCGTCGATTTAGCTCTGGTCACACAATGCAGCGGCGGTATACGCCCAATATCCAGAGAATCAGTGGGTGAGGTCCCGACATGACCATCATGAACAGCCTTGCATGTTTATTGCAACATCTCAAAAGAACGTCTATTAAAAGACAAGCTCGCGCAGCTCCCAAAATAGTGATGGCGCATCTCATGACAAAGCATTTTAGAGATGCTTCTGTAACAGTGGTAAGAATGATTTACCAGCAAGCACCAGACCTTAAATAGGCCTGAAGCAAAAAAATGTACTAGTCAAATCTTTTAATATTATATCTATCTGTTAGCCCTTGACATCATGCCTATTTAATCATTTGAAATGCTTTAAATAAATTGGACTAAAACAGAAATATTGCTCAACAAAAGGAAAATTTAATAAAACGTACCCCTAGTATGTGGTCGGGTTCTTTCTCTTGGAATTACAAACTGTTTTGTCGTAATTCAGATTTGAAGAAGAACAGGCGATGCTGTTTGGACTCAATCTTCTAGCCGGCTGCTCAGCATGAACCAACCGCACCCAACATCACTAGTGGGCGATTTGCATAAGTCCCGCCCTCCTTCTGTGGGCGATTGAGGGACCAGTGGCAGGTGCATAATTAGCGTCAGTGGGCGTGGCCAATCTATTGTTCTGTTGAAATAGAGAAAATGAGTTACTAGATTTAATGTTGTATTCTAGTAGTTTTTGTGCTATCTCTACCATTCGTGCTTTCCATTTGCATTTGTTAACGACCCCTTCTTCTTTTCTTCGAGTGGAGTCGTCTATTGTGAGATGTAAGTGCTGCTTGTTGATTGGCTGAGTCCAGCGTCCATCAGGTCGATTGACCCATCTTTCCACTGACTCAACTTTGCGCCCTGCACGCAAAATGGAAGTTTATTGGTATTTTCAGTCGACTAAAATGTACTTGTTGATCTTTAAAGCTGCACAACTTTCGTGTGAATATGTATTTGATTAAGTCATGCACAGATTGTACATTTTTAGCATATACATATTAAAATAAATATGTGTATATATTATTTTAAGGATGTCAGAGATGTACACGAATATAAAGAACGCTCTAGAGAAAGATAACACAATTGTATAATTATTCAATATCATTATATTCATAAAATAAAATATTTAATACTTGACGTTGGAACATGAAATTATTTGATTTGCTGCATTTGGTCAAAGTGACCTATAATGCCAGGATATGAAAATACCATGACAAGCTTCAGAGCACATCAAACACACAAGACAAAATAAATGATTTACATCTGTGAGCTCAGTGAGTTCAAATCATTCCCAGTTATACAAAAACTTAGTCAGGTAAAGTTAAACATTCATTAAAAATGGATTTTTGTACCCTACATTGTGCATGCAGCAAAGCAGTTAGTGAATGATATAATATAATATAGGCTAATATAATGAAATATAATGGTGGTTATATAATGCATAATGTGGACAAATCACTTTAAATTGTAATGTAGCCATATGCATTTTCTGTGAAGCTGCTTTGAAACAATATTTACTCTGAAAATCACTATACAAATAAATGTGAATTGAATTGAATATAATGTAGCTGCACCCTAAACGGTTTTAAGGGTAAACCCTGTGTTTTACAGGATTGATTAAATGCATTGCAGGGACAGTTATTTGAAAATATATCATCATCAGTATCTGTAGGACTAATTCTAAACTACTGCCAGAAGTATTTGGACTCTTTTGAAATTTGGAGGCAGGTTGCTTGTATAATAATAAAGAAAGAAAGTCCTTATTTTCTCAACCTCAAAACTTGTATGCCATTCTTTTTTTATGTGGAACACAAAAGGAGATGTTAGGCAGAATGTGTGGAACTGACAGCCTTAGTCACCATTCCCATTTCAGTGCATTATTTTGCCTATACAATGAATATGAATTGGGACTGAGGCTGTCATTCTTCCTAACATCAACTTTTGTGTTCTACTAAAGAAAGAAAGTTGCATTGTTTGGGAAAAATCAGGGTGACTAAAAAATGATGACAGATTTTTGTGTGTGGGGGTATTCTATTATATTCTTTTCTACACCGATCAGGCATAATATTATGACCATCTCTCTAATATTGTGTTGGTTCCTCTTTTGCTGCCAAAAAAGCCCTGACCCGTCAAGGCATGGACTCCACTAGACCGCTGAAGGTGTGCTATGGTATCTGGCAGACTGGCACTAATATATTAGCAGCAGATCCTTTATCCTCCATACGCAACAAACTGTGATGTGCTGTGTATTCTGACATCTTTCCATCAGAACCAGCATTAACTTCTTGAGCAATCTGAGCTTCAGTAGTACATCTGTTTGATCCGTACACACTGGCCACTTCGCTCCCCACGTGCATCAATGAGCTTTGGCCGCCCATGTCATTAATGTAATTCCTTTCTTGGACCACTTTTGATAGATACTGACCACTGCAGACCGGGAACACCCCACAATAGCTGCAGTTTTGGAGTCCTTATGACTCAGTTGTCTAGCAATCACAATTTGGCCCATGTCAAACTCTCTCAAATCCTTACGCTTGCCCATTTTTCCTGCTTACACATTAACGTTGAAGACAAAATGTTCACTTGCCTAATCCCACCCACTAACAGGTGCCGTGATGAAGAGATAATCAGTGTTATTTACTTCAACTGTTAGTGGTCATAATGTTATGCCTGATCGGTGTACTGTTGATCCTAAGTGCAAATCGGACCTGCATTTCCAACCTCCAACCACCAGATGCCACTCGACACCTAATAATAATTCGTAAAATATCAAAACAAAATTTACAGCAGCATTCTTACCAGTATGAGTCAACAAGACCTTTTGCCAAAATAGAGAACATTTTTGATGAGTAATACATGGTTATTAGATATTAGCTTCCGACATGACGTCACTGTTTACAAACACAGGCACCGGAAGTGAGACAGGCAAAAACAAGATTACGGAAAGAGTGGCTAGAGAGAACGAGAGACGGAGAGAGAAAGAGAGAGAGAGAGAGTGAGTGAGTGAGGTGCGCATGTATCATCTTGACTGGTAGACAGCAAAACCTGTACAATTTAGCCAGACACCTTCGCTGCTTTATTGTATTACACATTGTGTGTCTTAGGGGCAAAGAAGAACATTTCTAAAGAACTAAAGACCCGCAGAAAGGTCGCTATGGTAAGTTATGCAGGGTGAACTGCTGTTTGTTACTCTCGTCAAGATTGTTAGTATGTACTAGTTTGTTTATAAACGCATCACATACTGTGCTGAGTAGGAGTTGCTTATTTTCAAATAGATTGGCAAGTAACTACCTTATTGTTCTGATAAGACACAATCCTTGTGTTGTCAATTCACTTATAATTGAAAGCTCATTTGCAATGTTTGTTTAAAATGACAACAATCGCTCTTTCGCACTTTTTAGTTCAGCACAGGTATCTTGTCTAAATCTTCTTCCTGTTTGTTTCAGAGTTCCAAAATCTGAAATCAGAAAGTCTTCTTAACCCCAGATCTTTATCCTTCAGTGATCAGGTGAAAACGAACCCTAAGGGTCTTCTAGCATATGTTATTATCATAGGGTTATTATGCATGATATATTTTGCCAAACGAACTTTTGTAACTTTGAGGCTCATATAATCTACTTCAGAAATGCAAAATAATGGTTGTACATGTAGAGTAAATGCTGATATGCTTTGTGTGTGTCCACAGAAAGCCTCCCTGTGACTCAGCTGTTCCCAGAATTAGGCAACACAAAAATATCACTACTAGGCAGAGGTGTGCCGAAAAACTGCCTTTAACCGTTCTGTGCTTCGTGCCAGTGATGGATGTGGCATGAAAGCAAGGACGGTACCAAGTTTTTAAACTTAAGAAGGAATTGATATAATAATTCTAGCTTTTTGATGCAATTAATTGTTTTTTAAAGAGACTGCCACAGGTAGAAATCAAATCGTGGGAGCTGTAGAAATCCCTCAAATGCTAAAACTCAGGAATATGAAGTAAATGAAAATACAATTTTGGGAAAACAAACAAACAGTCACTGCCAGATTTTTTTTTAATTTTATCAGCAACCTAGAAGTTTTTTGTTTCAACCCAAGTTAAGTTGTCTTTGCTAATTGTAAGCTCACAATCTAACCTGTCAGGTCATGGCAGATTCTTGCCCAGACACCGTTGATGGTGAGGTTAGAGGCATTTCTGAGGGACAACAGTTACATCAAAATACATCAGAAAATGAGGACTTTGACCCTGGAAGACCACAGGACAAAGGTATCAGCCAAAAAGAGGGTGTTGCCACCACTGAGCAATCCTCTGGGAGTATGAAGGATGACCTCACACCATGCAAAGATCCCCCTACAACCACAACTTCTCTTGAAGACAATGCTAATGCAGCTCAATCGGCCTCTATGACCAGTAAAAGCCAAGACAAAACCGTTGAATCCGAGATCATCAATAGCCAATCCTGCACACCCAGCCAGTCAGAGGTGACACCAACTTTCTCAATGGCAAGTCTGGAATTCTCAGAGGAGACTAATGGGGTACCTCCCGATGGACCTTTGATTTCACCCAAATCTGCTCAGGATGGAAACCAAGTTCCCTCTCAGGGGAATGAAGAGGTCGGTGCAGGGGCTGCTAGGGCGTCAGAGCCTAGTATGCCAGCATATTATTTTGTCAAGTGGATTACCTGGAAAGAGAAGAAGACGGCCATCATCACACAGAGCGAGAATGGACCCTGCCCCCTGATTGCCATCATGAACATCCTGTTGTTGCGATGGAAGGTTAGCCATTCAGCATATGTCATAATTTTACACAGGACACAAACATATATTATTTTAATACAAACTTTTAATTTGGATGCGATTTAATTGCAATTAATCGTTTGACAGCACTAATTTAAACATAAAATCTCACTGGTTTTCTTGCAGTTGCGAGTTGATATCACAATTCTGAGGGGGAAAAAGTCAGAATTGGGGGATATAAACCCACCATTCTGAGGGGAAAATTATTATAGAATTTATATCTTGCGATTTGGGTATTTCTTCTTAGAATTGTGAAATATAAACCTTGAAATGTGGGACAAAAAGTCAAAATTGTGGAATATAAACTCAGAATGGCCCTTTCTATTGTTTTATTACGTGGCTTCCATACAGTGCTACTGCAAAACTGTCATTTTCAGCCACCTGGTAGGCTCCGCCCACAAAACAAGTTATTACTGTTTACAAACACAAAATAGGTCTATTAAGAGCTAGGTATTAAACTTCACCATGTAACTTGTCATGCACGGTTTGTATTAAAGTTGTGAAAGATAACTCAAATTTTAAGTCATGGTGAACAATAACTTTTCTGCAAAAAAAATCTTGGCAATCAAACTTTCTTTGTGACCATTTAAAAATGTAGTTCATCTTTATTGCAGTGACTAAAATCAATGACTATTAATATAATATTTAATAAAAAATATTGGTAGCACTTTATTTTACAGCCCTGTTTACATACTACTGTACTTATTATAGTGATTGTAATAACTAGGTACTAACCCTGAACTTACCCTAAACCTTACCCTAACCAATGTAGTTACCTTATATTAACCAGTACTTTCTTTGGTAACTACACTAAAATAAAGTTCAACCAAAATATTATACGTTTTTTAAACACGCACGCACCACTACTGTTTAACATTAATAATAATTAATATTTCTTAAGCACCAAATCAGCATATTAGAATGATATCTGAATATATTTCACAATATTACTGTTTTTACTTTCTTTTAATCAAATAAATGCAGCCTTGCCCTTGGTGAACATAAGAGACTTCTTTCAAAAACATAAAAATCCCACCGACCCAAAACTTTTGAACAGTAGTGGGTATATACACTCACCTAAAGGATTATTAGGAACACCATACTAATACTGTGTTTGACCCTTACACCTTCAGAACTGCCTTAATTCTACGTGGCATTGATTCAACAAGGTGCTGAAAGCTTTTTTTAGAAATGTTGGCCCACATTGATAGGATAGCATCTTGCAGTTGATGGAGATTTGTGGGATGCACATCCAGGGCATGAAGCTCCGTTCCACCACATCCCAAAGATGCTCTATTGGGTTGAGATCTGGTGACTGTGGGGGACGTTTTAGTACAGTGAACTGAACTCATTGTCATGTTCAAGAAACCAATTTGAAATGATTCGAGCTTTGTGACATGGTGCATTATCCTGCTGGAAGTAGCCATCAGAGGATGGGTACATGGTGGTCATAAAGGGATGGACATGGTCAGAAACAATGCTCAGGTAGGATGTGGCATTTTAACGATGCCCAATTGGCACTAAGGGGCCTAAAGTGTGCCAAGAAAACATCCCCCACACCATTACACCACCACCACCAGCCTGCACAGTGGTAACAAGGCATGATGGAAATGATGGTCTTCTGCTGTTGTAGCCCATCCGCCTCAAGGTTGTGCGTGTTGTGGCTTCACAACTGCTTTGCTGCATACCTCGGTTGTAACGAGTGGTTATTTCAGTCAAAGTTGCTTTTCTATCAGCTTGAATCAGTCGGCCCATTCTCCTCTGACCTCTAGCATCAACAACGCATTTTCGCCCACAGGACTGCCGCATACTGGATGTTTTTCCCTTTTCACACCATTCTTTGCAAACCCTAGAAATGGTTGTGCGTGAAAAATCCCAGTAACTGAGCAGATTGTGAAATACTCAGACCGGACCGTCTGGCACCAACAACCATGTTATGCCCAAAATAGCTTAAATCACCTTTCTTTCCCAATCTGACATTCAGTTTGGAGTTCAGGAGATTGTCTTGACCAGGACCACACCCCTAAATGAATTGAAGCAACTGTCATGTGATTGGTTGACTAGATAATTGCATTAATGAGAAATTGAACAGGTGATCCTAATAATCCTTTAGGTGAGTGTATAACTATATAATATAATAAAATGCAATACAATCCGAACCAATATTTAGCTGAATTCTCTTTGGCCTAGTAATAGATTCATGACTCTCCTTATCTGTTCCTGTGTGTAACTGTAAAAACATGATTTCAGCTTACAAAGTAACACTGATAACACGTTAAGAAAAAAAACAAAACAAAAAACACTGTTGTGCAATTTTAGAAGAAAAAAATGGAGACAAGGGTGTGCCATGGCAAAAAGCAGAAGTTTTTGTGCACGTAGTCTAGATCATTATATGCATGAAAAATATGAATTGAATTGTCTGTTTATTCTTTAGGTGAAGTTGCCGGCTCAGATGGAAGTGATCACCACGGAAGAGCTGATGGCTCATCTTGGTATGATGTTCAGAGCACTGTACTTACAGTATCTGTTTCTATATGCTACATCAAATTACATTAAAACACTAAGTGCATGAGTCACACATCTTTCCTGTTAATGGACTGTAATAGGTTAAGGAGCCCTAGTAGTGCGCCACAGTTAACTTTATGGTTGGAAACAGATGGCTAGTGTGACTTGAGAAGAACGGGGTGTGGTTACTGTGTGAAAACATTTGTGTTTCAGTACCACTAATGGCACCCCAATCACGGATTATACCATTAAGTCTCTGCCCTTGGTGTAAGTAGTAATTTAGCAGACGCTTTTATGTTAAGTGCCTTGCTCAAGGGCACAATGGTAATACTTTTTGACCCCTCAGTCGGTTCGAATGCTTTCTAGTCCAGATGTTTAAAGTGCCTGTTTTATGCTATTTTAATGGGATAGTTCTCCCAAAAAATTTACTCACCCTCAAGTTGTTCCAATCCTGTATAAACTTCTTTGTTCTGCTGAACACAAAGGAAGATACTTGGAAGAATGTTTGTAACCAAGTAGATCTCTGCAGCCATTGACTACAATAGTAGGAAAAAAATACTATGGCAGTCAATGGAGGCCGAGATCTGCCAAAATATCTTCCTTTGTGTTCAGGAGATCAAATAAATGTATACAGGTTTGGAACAACTTGAGGGTCAGTAAATGATGACAATTTTCATTTTTGCATGAACTATCCCTTTAAAGGTTCCTAATTTTGTTCTGAATGCCGCCTACACTAGGTTTACATGCATCAAAGGTAAAAAAAACTGTTTTCTCATGATATACATTGCACATCACTTCTCAAAGAGTCTGGAAAAGGTTTGTTCGAAGATTCAGTCTCTCTAAACCCCTCCTTACTGTGAACCTACTCTGTTCTGATTGGTCAGACAGCCCAGTCTGTTGTTATTGGTCTATTGCTTACAGTGCATGTAGAAAACGAAACGCCTATGACCATATCTGAATTTCAGCTCTTCCTCAGCTCTTGATGCACCAGGATACTAAACAGTAACAATGGTGTCGGTTTTTCCATATAAATTACAGCACGAATACTTTTGAATTGCATGTAAAGTGGATACACAGCGCTGAAAACAGCATATTCTCGACATGTTGTCAACACGAATTAAACTCTTACAGTCTCAGCTACAACTACAGTGTTTAAGGGCGGGTCAAAGTAGAAACATATTTTTCAGTCCCGCAAAAATATGTTACCTTCTCCCGCTCCCGCCCACAACAGCCAGCATAAAATTAAATAGATTGTTTCTGTATGTCCTTGAAATTTCCAACCTACACATCCCAGCATAAAGTCTTCTGACAAATGATTTGTTATTAAAGCATCAACATTCACAAACCACAGTTCATTTCACGTGAAAGCAAGCATAGGCGTGCAAAGTGCGCTCCCTTAATAATCCCGACATCTCAGTTCATTGCGATCTCACAAAGCTCCGTTATAATCAATAAAACTGACTGCACAATGAATCTTTTTATAATGTCTACACTTTGTTTGTTATATATCAGATGTATCGCCAGCATGCAGAATTCAGCTCTAAACAAAAACTGACGTTTTGAGCGGTGAGCGGTTAAATGCATCTGATTGTTTTATTTGTAATATTTCTATTTTGCGGGAGTCCCGTGAATCGTTTTAATCTCCTGCAACCTGCACACGCACGAGCACCTTACTGCCCGTGCCCGCATCCGCATTTGGCCATCTAGCACCTTATTGCGTCAGGACCAGTGTTGGGGAAAGTTACTTTGAAAAGTAATGCATTACAATATTGCGTTCTGTCTTTAAAAGTAACTTATTGAGTTACTTAGTTACTTTTTAAGAAAAGTAATGCGTTACTTTACTTTTGCGTTACTTTTTCTCACCTGGGAGTGCAGGTCTCTAGGTCAAAGATCGCAGACAGCCAATAAAGACCATAGGCTGGCATTATGCTAATGTATGTAGCTATGTGGAAGTGAGACTGGAATTGCTGATGACTGGACAGGAGTTCAGATTCAGTTATTTTTTTAGGAGACAATAACTTTATTCGTCATGCACTTTGATCTTTAAAACTTTCAGATCTTTTGCTTTAAAAAAAGGGCAATATTACACACTGCATGAAAGCTAATATTCAAAAAAGCATAACAGGGGCACTTTAACCACCAGTGATGATCTGCTATGGGTGGAGGTTGTCTTTTACAGTCTCGCTTAAAAGTATTTGGAAACCCTATTAACCAACTGGTTTCAATATAATTGTATTTATTCATGCACTTATATTTCTCAAATACAATGGCATTCAAAGGTTTTAAGTGTGAATTAAGTGTCCAAATAATTTTGGGTGCCACTGTTTATCATCTTTTATTAGGTTATAGCTGTTGACTGATAGGGAGATGAACTAGTAGTGCTTTCACAATTACTACAAACATAAAAAGGCACTTTTGACAGAAAGCTGAAGTGATTTTCAAAGTCTGATTCTGTTCTCGTTCCAGGTGAATGTGTGCTGTCCATCAAACCGCGAGAGAAAGCGGAGGGCATGGAGCTCAATTTCCAGCAGGTAAATCATAGTGTGGTGGGTGAACAAGTGTAACCGTCTCCGCTCCACACAGATCTTCAACACATGTCTAGTGAATTTAATTAACATGTTAAGCAGACGGGCTGTGCAGGAAACCTCAGAACTGAAACACGTATACAAACAGATACTGTTAAAAGGCCATCAGTCTGTGAATGAAGGCTTGTGATCCCTTCATTAACAATTCCAACAATTACAGCGCGTGTTTGTGCTTATAGAGATGCACAAATGAAAGCATCCTTTTGTTTATGTGCCATTGATGTTCCTTTTTTGCCCATGATTGTAAATTGGATGGATTGAATGGAAGAATTCAAGCTTGTACTTGTGTATCTACGTAGTGTATCTTAAAATACAATTTACATAATTTAAATTTAAAGGGATATTTCACCCAAAAATGAATATTCTGTTGTTAATTATTCACCCTCATGTTGTTCCAAACTCGTAAGACCATCGTTCATATTTTTGATGAAATCCGAGAGCTCTCTGACCCCTCCATAGACAGCAATTTAATAAACACTTTCAAGGCCCAGAAAGGTAGGAAAGAGATTGTTAAAATACTCAATGTGACAACAGTGGTTCAACCTTAATGTTATGAAGCGACAAGATACTTTTTGTGCGTAAAAATTAACAAAAGCTGTCTATGGAGGGGTCAGAGAGCTCTCGGATTTCATCAGAAAGATCTTAATTTGTGTTTTGAAGATGAACGGAGGTCTTACAGGTTTGGAACGATATGAGGGTGAGTCATTAATGACAGAATTTTTGGGTGAACTTTCCCTTGTTGTGTGGTAAATATTAATCATTACCATTTTCCACTCGACCTAAAAATCTCAATAACTCACACGCTGAGGTCAGTAACATGACTATGATAAATAACAACATGTATTTTGTGTCAAGACTCTATTTTCATTCCCTTCACAGAACATGAGCGACGCGATGGCTGTGCTGCCGAAGCTGTCCACAGGCCTCGACGTCAACGTGCGTTTTACAGGTGTGTCTGACTTTGAGTACACACCTGAGTGCATCGTCTTTGATCTGCTTGACATTCCGCTCTACCACGGCTGGCTGGTCGACCCGCAGGTACGTCAGCAAAAACAATGTTCTAATGTGTGAATTCTGCACATTGAAACAACACTGCAAGTATTGCGTTGTTCTTCAGAGTCCTGAGGTGGTGTCTGCAGTGGGCAAACTCAGCTACAACCAACTGGTGGAGAAGATCATTGAGTTCAAGCACTCGACGGATAGCAGTCAAGTCAGTGAAGGTATAGTAAATGTTATTATTACAAACAAGTAATATTTATATATATATTTTAAAATGAAAGGAGGTCCTATTGTGCTCATTTTTCAACTTTCTTTAGTGTGTAATGTTGCTGTTTGAGCATGAAAAAGATCAGTCAGTCCAAAGGGAGTTCTCCTCTATATTATGAACTCCCTGAAACACCCCGATAACAATATGAGTTTCTTCTGGGAACTTCACATCACAATATTTCTCATTTAAATAATTCACTCCCAAGGCGTAACCAAAAAAAAAGGGAGTGCAGTCTGATTTAGTTTCTCCACCCTGAGTCTAAACTCCCATCCACAAAAAAAATTGATTGCTAAGCAACCACTGATTGGAATAACACAAAATAGTTTTTTAATCTAACTCCTCTTTTATCCCCATCTAATAATTTTGATCAACTTAACAAGTGCTGAGTCGTCCATCTAACCCTAAAAAGGCAGGACCACAAAGAGACATCTGAAAATAAATGATTTGCTATTTTCCATCTTATTAGGACACAAAGTTATGCAATTTCATGTTTAAAAAAAAACATGACTTATTTTTCATCCCCAGCATACCACTTTAGGGGTGTAAATTTATTGAAAAAATAATGCTTGTTTGACAATGCGTATTACAACATTTTAGCTAATTTATTTTAAAACTTTTATTCTCTTTAACTTAAACATTATTTGTAAAATTCTGTTGAACAATAAGTGTAATGCCTATTTATGAATATATAACCTCCTGTATAATATTTAAAGGAACACTCTACCGTTTTTAGAAATAGGGCTTATTCATCTTCTTTCCTACATTTAGATATGTGGGCAAATGCAAATTTTTGTCTCAGTGCATGCATTGTTTTAGTTTGGAAGGGTCGCCGCTAGCTTAGCTTAGAATAATGAATGGAATCCTATGTTGCCAGCTAGCATGTCCCGAGTAAAAGTGATCCAAATAAATAAATAAAACCCCACCTAATTACTTCTTGTGGCCTGCGTATTCACTCAGAGTACAAATAGCGATGCATATTAAGACTAGGGGATTTCCTAGGCAGAAATTAACTTGGGACTATATTATGGGGAAGCACAGGCGAAGCACTGCTACTTGGGCCCAGAGATACCACGCAACACATGCACAACATACGCCGGTATGTTGACGGAAGTTGTGGGATTTCATGTGTTGCGTGATATCTCTGTGCCCAAGTAGCAGTGCTTCGCCTGTGCTTCCCCATAATATAGTCCCAAGTCAATATCTGCCTAGTAAGTCTTTACTTTTGTGTGTCATTCATAAAAAACAACTTTAAAAATGGGTTGTGCTGGTTATGGTTATTGTAGACCAATCACAACAGACTGGGGCTGGCTGACCAATCAGAGCAGATTGTGGTTTTCTGAAAAACTGACACAAGTGCTGAAACAATATAAATTATAAGAAAAAATAATACTTTTTTTAAACATTAAATTATGTAAATGTGTTGTAGTAGACCCCATAAATAGGACCCCTTTAACGCTATTGGAATAGACTAATGGCTCAGATATTGTGTATCCGAGGTGTGTGAACTTCTTATCATTGTATTTATGGCTGATGGTCAGTCTTAATCTCTGTCTGTTGACAGGTTTGATAGCGGAGCAGTTTTTGGAGTCTACAGCAACCCAGCTGTCGTATCACGGCCTGTGTGAGCTCAACACCACAGCTAAGGAGGGCGAGCTGTCTGTATTTTTCAGGAACAACCACTTCAGCACTATGATAAAACACAAGGTGTTTAACAGCCGTCCCACACCAACACTCTTCATAGCCGCTAAGCTGATTATAACCACCCCAGCCTCTTCAAGCCGCTTTAAACCCACCACCAAAGCAAGAAAAGATTTGAAGGCAGATTTTTATTGCAAAAATAGCACAGAAGTATTTATCCGTTTTTGACCCAAGTAAAAAATAAAACTGGAATAACTGCTTTTTGCAGAGCAGAAATATGCTCTATAATTTTGCTTTGTAAACCTTTAAAACAGAAACTGACACCTAAAAACGAAGCTCAAATCACAATTAATGGACGCTTTTCACATTTCTAGAGTGTTGAAAGAAACAGGAGTCATCAGAGTTGGGTAAACTTCTATAGTGGTGAGCTGAAACTACAACAAATATAATTTTTGCGTTCCAGTTTGTTCCAATATCTAAAGAAAAAAACAATAGCATTTCTATGCCTTTCCAAAAGAGGAAAATATGAGGAGATTGATTCAGAAGAGGGAACCGTGACATTTTTAGACTGTTTCATATAATAAATCAGTTTGTGCTATGAAAACCGTATAAAACAAATATAAGTCTTTCACATGTCATTGTACTTCCACAATGTATGAATAAATTATTGTATTTTTTAAAATAGGAATGGCTCTTGTGGGCATATATTAGCAAAATAAAAGATGATCATAGAATGATTGGTCAAAGTGCCTGTGAACCGGGAGTTAATACACAATGAACATGCACAAAACTACACATTTAAATATTTATTTGTTTTATGATTTATTCTTATCAAAGAAGCGAATGACACTGCGTTATTTAAATCAGAATACGAAGCAATCATGTGGTTGTGTGTTAAAGCTTCAGATACAGTGATTCTCTGTGAGTGAAAATTTTTGAAACTCTGGTTGCAGTGTTATCGTGTGGACAGTGAAACCGGAGATTTTGGCTTGTTGCGTCAGAACCGGAACCAGCAATAAAAAAAAATTCCAGGCTTCTGATTGGCCAACATGGCTTTACGTTTAGGGTTATATTGCCACCTGTTGGTTTGGCATGCTCTTGACAGCACTTCAGAGCGTTTTGCGTTTTCATGTGAATGCTATTATTATTTTTTTTTCAGAGGGAAAAAATCTGTTTATAAAAATACCATGTATGTGTGGACTAGGCATTATTAGGGAAAATTAGAATCCCTAAAACAGGCAATTGGTCAAAACACAGGGCAGAAAAACGAGCAAATCCAGGCAGAAAGTCAGAAACCAGAGAGAGTTCTCTGAAATGCAGTGTGACACTTACAAGACTTCGCAATGAATGACTGAATACACAGGGCTAATGCTGCGTTCCAGGAAGATTTTTGAGCCTGTAAGTTACCACTTTAAATCACAACTTTGTAGCGTTCCAGGCAAAGTCACACCAAACTGCCTGAGCGCAAGGAATTGTGGTAGCGAGATGTAAACAAAGCATGGCGGACCGTACGGGGCTTGTGCTCATTTTCAATCATTTCTATCGCCAAAGGTGCTTACTTCTTGCTTATTTGATGGAAACAAGGGAGGAAAAACAGTGTATAAGGCAAGAGAAGCTGTTATACCTTTTTTTTTTTTTTTTTACGTACGACTTCCATAAACACTGCATCCGTAGGGGCTGCCATTGTTGTTTCGCGGGCTATGTGGCGTTAGAGCTCGTAACTGGGATTACATCGATCTAGTACGAGTTCACGGGTGGGAAGTCACGGGTTTGACTGCCGTTCCAGTGCACTTTCACGGGTAGAAGGTTGGAAAAACGCGGCATAATATAGGCACTTAACAATGGTAATGCGAAACAGCTGGAAGTAATCAGGCGTAAACAATGGTCCATAAGATGGGTTAATGGAAATGCAGTCCGATATGAGATGACCAAGACGGAAGGAGTGCCCTCTGCTGGCTATCATAGGCACTCCGGAATTAGAAACACCCACACAAAATATTTTGATATATTAACATAGTCATAGTCCCTCATTTTTTCAGTAAATATCTGAAGACATCCAGTGCTTTTTTTAAGTAAATCCAATAAAATGCAAGCTAAAAGCAACACATTTCAGGTTGGATGTTAATGATGGTACTTGAGCCTTATTCAATTGCCTTACCAACGAATAGTTATGAAAATGCATTTCAAATTTGAATGGCTTTGTTTCAGCTATTGTCAACATCATATTCTCTGTGCAGTAATCATTATGTTCAATGTGTGAATCTGCAGGGTCACCTTTACCTGCTGGTCACAGATCAGGGTTTCCTGCAGGAGGAGAGCTTGGTGTGGGAGAGTCTCCATAATGTGGAGGGGGATGGGAATTTCTGTGACTCAGACTTCAGATTGTGTCACCCACCCCAGAAACCCCCAGCAGCCAGCCAGCCCTCCGCACAGCAGCAGCAAATGCAGATCGACCAGGTGATTTAAGGGTCTGTCTTTTCTTTTTAGTACAATGAACGTTTAATAGTAACACTTATAGCCTAAAATGTTGCACCTCCTCACAATGCAGTCAAATTCTAATGCAATATAAATCTAGTTCAGTCTTCTCACTGATTATTCTGTAGAACTCAGAAATATGTCGTTCTAAGGACATCTACAGAAACATTGGTTTACGAGTCATCCCATGTGTTTTCCAGGACTATCTGGTGGCGATGTCCCTGCAGCAGGAGCAGGGTGAAGCTCCGGGACCCTTGAGTGATCTTGAGCTGGCCAGACAACTGCAGCAGGAGGAGTATCAGCAGCCGCAAACACAACAGAACCCACCCGCAGCAGGACAGGTACTCCCTGCGTTTCCCTTAGGATTGACCCCCTGCCAATGGTGTGTTCCCAGACCCGACATCTTTATGTGGGTCTGGCTCAGGCTACCTTTAAAAGCCAAATACCAAAAAAGTTGTCATGTTTTTCCAAACATCTCCCAACTCAGTTAATGATTTCCTCAGTAGTACAGAAACAAAATTCAGAAGAGTTACTGAAACTGAACTCCGTAAATATGTACTTTCTTCATATCCCTGCAGATGAGAGGTCAAGCCGCATCGCAACATGGAGGACAGAGGCGCCGGGAAAAGAAGGACGACTCTGATTGTTGTATTCTTTAAGTCCAAGTCCACTCACCACCATAACCAGACTCTCTAAAGCCAGTTGAGCTTCAGTTAACATCTTCTTCTTTACCACTACTGAAACAAGGGACTTCACTCTTAGCTGAACTGTCGTCCCGATGCCAAGCCTGCCTTTACAGTACAGTTGTCCCCCTTGTTTTGCCTTTCCTTTGTCCTCATGGTTGGAACTGTTACTCATCATTGTCTACAGGACCAAATAAAGGTAGCAATTGTTTTTAAGCACTAACGAGAATCTTTGTGAGTGCTAGTATGGAGCTCCTAACTATGCTCTTGAAGACTGTATTGGTAAATAATCAGGTATTGTTATAAGAATTTAATATTACACTGAAATGCTACTGTCTCAACTTGATCTGTACAGTTACCTGTCATTGGCTTTTCATCCAAAGTGAAGTACAGTACACAGTACTCTGTGCTTTGATTCGCTCAGCACACGTGGAGCTCCAAATATTCTGTAAGCTGAGCTAATAAAAGCCACTTCTGTGTTAACAGGAAATGTGTGGCCATTGATTTATGAAGAGCCACTTAACTTGTGCTGGGCTACTGGTTTTACACAAAGCAATAGTGCAGCATTTTTGGTGCAGACACCCGAGTCATCAAATCATTTTGCCCACATACACAGTTTAGTGTTACCAGTGTATAAAGTCCGAGAGCAATTGTAAAAATGCTTCTATTTCACATTGTTTTTTTACTATCATCATAATTTAAAGGAGTCAACTGATCAAATGTTTCTTGAGCAGCAAATCAGCATATTAGAATGATTTCTGAAGGATCATGTGCCACTGAAGACTGGAGTAATGATTCTAACTCAGCTTTGCATCTCAGGAATAAATTACAATATAATTAAAGGTGCACTATGTAACTTTTCAGTCCGCTAGAGGTCGCCTATTCAAAACAAAGGTGTAGTTTGATGACGCCAAGTTTGAGCGCAGAATCTTGGGACATGTGGTCGGGATAGGGCAGAAATCATGTTCATGGATGCGATTATTAACATTACTGTAGTATGAAGAAGAGCTGGACCGAGTGTTGTGGGAGCTGAGCAAGGCCGCTGGAGCGATTGTTAAAAAGATGAACGCAAAACACGAGCGCCATTTCCACTCATAAGAATGAGGTAACGCAGCTCTGTTTATCATATTAGATACATTTGAGTGTGTTGAAAATGATGGTATGACGTTACTCTGTGCACTCGGTGGCTGCTGTGATATTTGTTGCACACTGCAATGAGAGTAAATTGGTCTCTGCAAAATGAAACCAAAGGTAACGCAGATACGACTCCCTCACACGTCCCGGTTCATTGAGATATATTAAAATAGAAAACATTTTAAATTACATTTTCACAATATTACTTCTGACATTTTTAAAATAAGCATCCTAAGAGATATAAGAAGCATTTAAATATGATATATCATTAAAACATTATAAATGAACATGGGTGAAGTAGTTCAGAAACACTTGATATAAAGAAACACGTCATACATATTGTTTATTAGTGCTGATTTATGAAAATGTGCTCACAGTCAGAGATAATTTCATTGTTTTATATGGAAGATGTCCAATTGTACAGTTTTAACATGAAAAAACATGAAATACAAAAAAGAAAAACTTTTCAAAAAGAAGACTTTATAAGTACAAAAACAAACAACGTACAAGGTGCTGCATTTCATCTTTTTCTCCCCCTGTGTGCTTTCCGTTGAGAAAATTAAAGTGCAAGACAAACACCAGGGTTCAAATGTTTTAAAAAGAAACTGCGCAACTCCGAACAAACTTCAAACTTCCTTTTGTAACTTTTTAAAAACATATTCAATACACAAACCATGCAAGGACTGACTAACAAAAAAGGTGGTACTCATAACTATGGTAAAATGGCAGGGTCAACTCATGGCATAGTACTGACACGCACACAAATGAACACTTGCAGATTCCACTGGGTTGATGAAGATTTCTACATGAATCGGTGAGAAGTTAATGTGCTAGACACGTTCGCAATTGGGTTTCTTTTGAGTTTGTCACAATGAAACATAAGAATTACCAACACTGATGGGTAATTACAACACACGGTCGTCACCTTGACCACTCATGTGATCAGTGTGTCATTTTGGTTTTCCTTCTTTTTGAGGGCAACAGTTTTGTGAGCCTTTACTAAACAGTAAAGACAAATAATCCACTCGGTGCTTCAGAGCGTAATCACAACCTCATAAATAATGCAAAGAGAATGGATATTTACAGAGCACAGTGGTTTGTATGAGGCACTAATGTTGTACTGAACGCTTTACATTTCTGTGGTGTGACATTGTACTTGCAACAAAACAAAAAATGACATTATTTGTCAATGGACTATGAGGATATGAATAATCCATTAATGGATGCAAGTGATCATATGCCCAAATGTTTTATTTATTCCCATGAAATTGTATGGAAGCTAATTTCCACCGAGGAATACAAAATTAAAAAAGAACGTAATTGCGACGATTTGATCTAAAAATTCGGACTTTTTGCGATTTTATATCGGGTTTTTTTCAGAATTGCACATTCATAACTCACAATTGCGCATTTTTAACTGGCAATTACACATTTATGTTTCTCAATTCTCAGAAATTAACTCAAGTTTATATTTCGTAAGAGTATAAATCAGAGTATAAATTATGAGAACTTACAATTGCGAAAAAGTCAGAATTACAAGTTTATATCTCACAATTCAGAATTCATAACTTGCAATGCGCGTTCTCTCAAATCTCTCAATTCTGAGTAAAAAAATCTGAAAAGTTTGTATCACAATTCAGAATTTATAACTTGCAATTGTGAATTCTCTCAATTCTGAGTAAATAAAAAAATCAGAATTGCAAGAAAACACAATTGCGAGACAAAAAAATCTAAATTGAGATATAAACTATTGCGATAAAAATAAACTCACAACTGCGAGATATAAACTCAATTGTGAGAAAAAGTAAGAATTGCAATACAAACACAATTGCGAGAAATAAATTCACAATTGCGAGAGGAAAAAAAATTCAGAATTGTAAGATAAAAACAATTGCGAGAAATAAACTCAAAGGCGAGAAAAGACAGAATTGCAAGATATACACAATTGGGAGAAAAACTCAAAATTGCGAGAAATAAATTTTGAAATAAAATAAATTCCCAATTGCTAGAAAAAAAAATCAGAATTGCAAGATAAACACAATTACGAAAAATAAACTCAACTATGAGAAACTCACAATTGCGAGATTTAAACTCTGCGAGAAAAGTCAGAATTGCAAGATAAACAATTGTGGGATATATAAACCAGAAAAAAATCTGAATCACAAAATAGTTTCGAGAAATAACCTCGCAACTGCAAGAATAAAAGTCAGAACTGCGAGATATGTCGCAATTAAGAGTGTTTATTTTATTCCCTGGCGTAAACAAGCTTCCATAAAATAACCTTTTTAAACTGCTTTCAAGCACTTTTCAGGTATAAAAAGGTTCTTCTCTGCTTCAGATCGGTCAAATCTGATTATTTACACTCATTCTTCAGTTATGTAATTTGTCAGATCCATTTTAATCTAATGTCCCAGCTTTCAGTCATTCATTTGAGCGTCGCAATCAAGTAAATGACTTCATTAACTGTTTATGGTTCATTGATGTAAATTACATATCTATTCTCAGTGTATTCATTAAAAAAACAATGTAAGTCTGATATTTATTTTACAGGATACGGAATTGCTGTGGTCAGGATATTGAGACATTAGTATTCAAATCTCTATACTGCAAATGAGGCAGAATATTAGAACTGTGCACTGCCTTTAAAAGGGAAAATAAATCACAAACGATCAAAAGCCTCCCAAATACCACATTGTACAAAATAAAAGCTCCTGCAATTATAATAAAGATCTCAATTGGTTTTGGTTAGAGTTAAAATTTAGACCTTGAGTAAACTGAGCAGCTGATATTATTCAGAATAAAACATGACATTTATAGCACATTCATTTCACGAGCCCAATGTCATTTAAGCTGTCGTACAGCCGGCTGCCGTTCTGCAAACGTTGTATCGTGGTGATTCTCCCCAGATCCAGCACCAGTGAGCAGCGGACGTGAAGTGCAGTCAAACTGCCGATTGGTGAAATCACAATCATTTGCGTAGTTAAACCCGTTTCGCTTTTTTAAAGCACCATAACTCCACAGTAAAGTTATCACTTCTACTCATAACCCAGCTCACATATATTACTACAATATTTGAATAAATATCAACATCTGTCTCCAAATCTCTTTATACAGAATTGGAGCGGCTTTTAAATGAAGTGCCTCTCTTACCATCAACAGCCTCTGCTGAGATTATCATCTCAAGTCTCCTTTAAAGGGATAGTTCACTTTGAAATTAAATTTTGATATGTTTTAGCTCACCTCATGGGCATCCGAGATGTAGGAGTATTTGTTTCCCCAGTAGTATCAATTTTGATCATTTTAGGTCAAACCGTTTTTGTCTGTGCCTCATATAATGCAGGTCTATGGTCACCACCTCAAAGAGCATACACAGAGAAGTCCAAATTAAACAATCCCCCATCGTAAGTATACACTGATGGCCTAATACACGAAACAAGCCTCAAAGGAACGAGTCTTCGTTCTTTGTGTGAGAAAACAAACAGTATTTATATCGTTTTTACCTCTTGTACACCACTACGTCCGACTGATCCGAGGGCGCGCGTTTTCTGTTGTGACATTCGCGCGTTCTGGCTTTAGTCTGCGCAAGCGCGGAAAGCGCCGGAAGATGCCATCCGCCGTAAAATAATAAGAAGAAGAATAAAGCACCGGAAGTGGATCTCTCACACGTGTACATCTCTCATTGTTTACACAAAACAGAGATTATAGGTGAAACGGCTAATAGAAATGGTACTAATTTGCGCTTATCCTGGATGTTTAAACCGACGTAAATCTCTGTTTTGTGTAAACAATGAGAGACGTACACCCGCAAGAGATCCACTTCCGGCTCTTTCCGCGCTTGCGCAGACTAAAGCCAGAATGCGCGACCTCGGATCAGTCGGACGTAGTGGTGTACAAGAGGTAAAAACGATATAAATACTGTTTGTTTTCTCACACAAAGAACGAAGACTCGTTCCTTTGAGGCTTGTTTCGTGTATTAGGCCATCAGTGTATACTTACGATGGGGGGATTGTTTAATTTGGACTTCTCTGTGTATGCTCTTTGAGGTGGTGACCATAGACCTGCATTATATGAGGCACAGATAAGAACGGTTTGACCTAAAATGATCAAAATTGAAACTACTGGGGAAACAAATACTCCTACATCTCAGATGCCCATGAGGTGAGCTAAAACATATCAAAATTTAATTTCAAAGTGAACTATCCCTTTAAAGGAGACTTTTTTACCCAATTCATAGCCTTTCAATACTTTAGAATTTAATAAAGCACATCAAATAATATTCATAAAGCAGTTACAAACACATCTATTGTCCTATACCATTCATTATTATTATTTCTAATAATAATGAGGAAATTAAAAAAATTTAATTACTACAACACATTCTCACATTTATGGATTTTTGGCTAAGATCAGGTGTAATATCGGAAACGCAAACCACTAATAAATATAGTGTATTTCAAGGCTATTAAAATTTCTCTTTTAAGAGGAAACTGTTGTGGCGCAAACTTTGTAGCATTTGCATACATAAATAATTAGTACATATTTCAGTCTAAATTTAAATAATATAATCAAATTTTAGAATTCTTAACTTCTAATTTTTTTGCACATGCTTTTAGGGTGACAGTGCACACTTTACTAGTAACTAATAATATTTCATAGTAGCAATATAGTGATGATGGCTATACATTTGGAAAATAAAACTAAAATTAAATTAGTTCTGGTATGCTTTACCAATGAAGATATTCTTCTGGGCTCGTGGATAAACTATGTACATCTGTTAAGTGCTATTTGTGTTGCTGTAAGAAAACAACTGGACAGTCCTGAACGAGGGGGCGGGTTTGAGAACGATCCCGAAATCACAGCCTCATTTGCATATTTAAAGGGACTTAAGAGGTCTTTGTTTATCTATCCGCCTACATTGTGCACCATCTGAACCAGTTGTGACCTTCACAACAGCAACTCGATGTAGTAATTTCGAGGCTTTGTATATCTGTATCTATTTGTGTCATCAATAGAGTAAAAAAAACTGAACGCATAACTATTAACCCAATCGTTGGGTGAGAGAGGGACTTTTTTTAGAACCCTGAAGTTGCAAACCCGTAATATCACTCTTTGTCATGTGAACAGCTACAAACACACTCAAATGTCTCAATTCATGTTTACAAACACAAACATGCAAAGATGGTTAGAGCAATAATGGATCGACTGCCCTTTTGTGGCACTGAGCATGGTGACAAATGCCGACGGATGGTAAGCAGTTCTTCGGTAACTATCAATCGTCTTTTTTTAGACGTTTATAACTGAGCTGGACCAGATTGGACTGTTATTTGAGAGTATATCTGTTCAATTTCCAATGCACTAAAATTCCTGTCAAAACATTTGTTTTAGGTCACTTAAATTCATAATCTCTTTAAAAGCATTCCTGGAGTCTTCAGGAAGTCACTTACGTTATTAATATGAAAATATGAGTGTAGTTGCTGTTTGAAGGCAACACTGACAAGTTTGTACTTCTATACATTTTTTATACGCAGAAAGCAGACATACCCACTCAAGCTCAGCCAAGATGGTAAACCTCAGTTTGACTACAAGCTAATATGCAATTCACAGAAGCACTGGAAAGGCATTGAGATCACGGAGTCTCTGATAAAGGAGACGGTTGCTGTGCTGCTGTTACGGGACGTCAGGTTTGGGGGTTTCTCCAGACAAGGAGCCGAAGCAGGTGGGGATACCTGCTGAGTTTGGCATGGAATCGGCCTGTGGCTCCACAGGAGTCAGAGTAATTTCCACTTCTCCTCTGTCCTCTAATAACGTTGCGGGCGGGAGGTACGAGATGGCGGTCTGTGGCACTTCTAGGGGAACAGGCCTTCCTTCTCTGGATAACGGCGCACGTTGGATGACCATCCTCCGGCTGGTCAGCTCGTAACTGGGTTGGTTGGGCCCTTGCAATAACAGGACGGACTGCTGCTTCTCAGGTTCTGGTGCAGGTTGACACTGCACCACTATGCCTCTATTCTCAGCGTCTGTCACTTCCTGGATGGTCGAAAGTTGGCTAAGCATCAAGCTTGGCTGGTCCTGGATCATAATTTCAACCAACTGCGAAGGAGTAGCGGTAGCACAAGAAGGCATGGCCTTTTGGATTACTCCTCTTGTGAGCAAAGCTGGATTTGGATTCGAGGTTGGGGCTGACTGTACCTGTGGTGCCATGTCTTCAGGTCTTGGCTTCCTGGGTCGTCCTCTTTTGCGTTTTGGAGCAACACCAGCGGCTGACACTGAGGTGGATGGGTCAGGACCCCTCTTTGGAGCCGCCGGTCGCGCTCTCTGGACGACCGGGGTTGGCGCAGCGGAAGTGGCGACCGTGACGGAAGTTTTCTCGCGCTCAGGGTAAGAGAGACTCATGCCCGATGGCAGAATCATAAGAGGGACGGTGCCGCCTGGTTGAGAGGGTATCGTTGTGACGGTAATGGGCAAAGTGACTTGAACGCTTCCCGAATCGGCTGGTGCCAGACACGGTGGGGAGGTTTTCTCTGGAACGGTACCTCTGGGAAGGAGCTGAGGCAGTTTCTTCATGTAGGCCTCCACTCGAGCAGACTCCACCTTGTTGGTCTGTTTATCACTGACCTGCTGCTTATTGGATGACGGCTGTTCCACACCATCTTTCTCTTTTTGCTGCCAAAAACAAAACAATGATGATTTATTTCTTAAAGTATTATATTTACTATTTATAGTATGTACTACTGCTAATGTGACATTATCACATATTTACATGCACACCAGTAAACTGATAACTCACAAATATCAGCTTATTGAAATAACCGCGTTTCCCCTAGCCTGGATGCCAGCCGAATTTAGCCCCGTCCACAAAATGTTTTGCTCGGGCAATTGGGTCTGGACTCGCTCCATAGAGGAGTTATTATGCCCGAACAGAAACTGTTCGGACCAATGAAATTGTCAGGGCGGGCTTTAGACGATGATGGGCAGATGATCAACAGTAACGTAATCATCCACGTCATCAAAGGCGCTTTGGGTTGAATTTGCTCTTATCCTAAACAGAGAACTTGTTCATATATGCATTCACCTTCACTATTTCTCTCAGAAATGATGATCGTGTTGGTAAGTACTCTGTGTATCCTTAAATTATTTTATTACAATACTTTTTCTTGTAACGTTACTTAATCCAGCGCGTGTGCAGACAGGGTTGCCACGTTTTTTTGCAATGTCGTGCACAATTGCTACTCAAAACTATAGCCCAAAACAATAACTTTTCGGCGGGTGCTCCGGAAAAAAATGGCGTTTGGTTGGCAAAATATGTTATTTTGGCAAGGTTGCCTGCTAAAATTCGCATTCCTGGGTTTATATAATCACATAATTGGGGTCGCTTCAACCCGCGGACATGGAGAAAAACACGGACTTGACAACACAGTTCAGTTGAGTTCTGTTTTGACAACTAATGTTACGCGTCGCTCCGTTGCTCTGATTGGTTGTGGGTCTATCCAATTGAGGTCTTTCCTGGCTCGGTTGAAACACGCCCCATAATCAAAGCTCAATGGAGCGGTACCAGACTCATATTCTGACTAGAATTAAGTATGGCCACGCCAGGCTACATTTCCCCCGTTTACATACACATCAGAAACCTGACACAAATGAAACCTGAAACCTTTACACATCTTAAATAATAAATCAGGTTATTTCACTGTAGTGACGTCAAAACAGTCATTTCCATATCTAACTCAGAGTATTCCATGTTATGTCAGTTGTAATGTTAAATAAAGCTTGCAACATGTCAGCGGCAACTTCCAGCTCATAAGTTAACCTATCGTGCAGCCTAGCCTAACATTTTCTGTGTCATGAAAGATTCTGCGTTTGTGATATTTCCTTCTTCTTTCCTGCAAAACTCACTCTGTCTGGATGCGCTTAAAT
The DNA here is from genome assembly GCA_023029165.1 of Gobiocypris rarus. NCBI lineage: Eukaryota > Metazoa > Chordata > Actinopteri > Cypriniformes > Gobionidae > Gobiocypris > Gobiocypris rarus. The sequence continues at coordinate 31,225,911 of CM040919.1, read as the reverse complement.
CTGCACTAAATCTGCACTGTTCCTGTCACGAATCACAAATGCGCACTTCAATAATCCCACAGAAAGCAGGTTAATGCGTTTACATGCCATACGAAATCGAGGTAAAAGGCAAAAAACGACCTGCGTCGACGATGTACAGATATGTAGGAAATCTGTTCCCTGGGACAATTATCAATTATATTGTTTAGCAGTTTATACAATGACAATACAAATATATCTGACAAATATTTGATGATATTTGATAAATATTTGCAGCAATTAGAATCAACTATTCTAGAAATGTATTTATTTAAATAAAAATTTCGGACATAAATAACTGAATTATTCTGATTATTTTATTTGCATGACTTTTTTGTTTTTTTAATTAGCAGGGATAGAAATGAAAATGTCAGTTTTCAGATTTCAGACCAGTAATACCTTATTTTCTGCACTGCCACTATCCTCTTCTGCTCGGGAAGCTGCTGAAATCTTTTTGATTACCTTATGAGGTTTGGAAGGTCCACCTAATGAAAAACAGGCAAAACCATGGGTTGTTATTGTTAACTAAAACCATAAAAAATTATTTTATTTCTACTGCTTGAAATAAAACTAACTGAAATAAAATAAAATAAAGTTTAAGTTTTTATATTTGATCTTATTTCATCTAGGCAGCATTTCCCATTTATCTAAAATAACACTACATAGACATATTAAAAAAGAAAAACTACACAAAATAATGACAAAAACACACCAACCCATAATAGTCTATCAATGATACTACAATAACACAGAGTAAAATGTAACTTCATTTTACTATTGACTTTAAATGTACCTGCAAGGGCGGCCGAGGTGACGAGCTCGGCTTGGCTGCAGCGCGGGTTGACGATGTGCTCCTGCACGAGGAAGCGTGCGATTTCTACCACCGTGTCAAAAGAACGCTTCAGGATCTTTTGGGCCCAGTCGCAGATGAGTTCACAGGCTGCTTCGGTGACCTCTTGCTTGTAGGTTTGCACCAGTTCTGTCAGTTCTGACTGGAGACGGCACATCAAAATAGAATTTTGGGTTTTTAATGTTTAAGCATAATGTTAAAAAATAACTGATAGCCCATATTATTTTAATGTCGTAAAAGCAACTTAGAGAAAAAGCCAGTAGCAAGAAGACAGGTCATACCGGGTCATTTTTGAGGTCCAGGTTTGGCAGTAATGGCATGTTTAACACGGTCTTTCGACGTATCCCACTATAGCAGTATGTGCTGGATATTATGTTAAGGGACAATATACTATAAATTAAGTTATCAAATTAAAATATATTTTCAGTTTGAATTCATTTATCATCAATTGAATGAATTAAGCATGAGATGAAATTCATTTCTCAAAAGTATCAAGACATCTTAAAACCCTCTCAAACCATTGATATATTCCACCATGAAAAAAAAAGGTAATTGTGACTTTTTATCTCAAAATTCTGACTTTTTGTTTAGCAAATGTGAGTTTATATCTTACAATTTGAACTTTATAATTCGCAGTTGGAAAATGTCTGAACTGAGATATAGGGCCCTATTCTAACGATCTAAGAGCATGGTCTGAAGCAAATCCACTTTTACTAGTTTAACCAGAGGAAAAATGGTTGGCATGCCTGGCGCATGGTCAAAAAGTGTTGTCCCTATTCTATTATTCTATTAGTCTCATCTTCCATTCCCTTTAAAAGCCATGGTGGAATTTACAAGCGGAAAGACTAAACGCTTCACCAGAGAGGAATCCTTTTATTTTTAATATTTAAAAATGTATGTGTGCTGCGGCGCGTTGTGCACACGCCTTTAGGCACATATTACTAATGGGCCCTTTAAATAAAACAAAAATACTGCACTATTGACATTAGACCAGGTTTCGTTTGGTCAATGGCGCAGTCATTTTCAGTTGCCTCAAAATAGCAATGCGCCTGTACACACCTCGTTTTCAGAACAGCAGGCCCGTGGGCGAACAGATGGGCGCGAGTGCATGTGCTATTTAAACAACGTCCCACTGAACGTGAAAATGATAACTGCGTTGGGCTGAAACTAGCAAAAAACACTTGCGTCGCTCCTGGCATCAAATTACACCAGGTGTAGGATTTATTTCAAAATTGTGAAATAAAAAGTTGCAATTACCTTTTTATTTTTTTAATTACGTGGCGGAAACAAGCCTCCGTTCACATTTGCAGAAAGCCATCTAAGTATCTGCAATATTTAAAAATCTTTAACAGTTCACACAGAACGTGTGTGTTTTCATGACACTGATGAATCACTGCACAATCACTCTTGACGACATGGTGTCTTGGACTGCACTACATAAGGTTTTGGAAATGTTTTGATCAAATTAAATGAAATCAGGGACAAAAGGATATTTGGACTGTCCTCTACCGCCCAGTCTTCGTGCTTTAATGTTAGGGAAGATGTCTCGGATGATTTTTCCAAAATTTGCTGCACTTAGAGGCCGATGCTGCAAGTTGTCACAGTGCTTCCTGTTTAGATATAAAAGAAGCCAGTAAGTAATCATTGTATTTTTGTGAAAAATTGCAAACATGGACTGAAAAAAACAGACAATTGACCCTTAAAAGTCTAGAAAAACAGCTGGAAAGTGTTTACCTATATAAGATATATACCTTTATTAGATAAAAGCACAAGTAAATCTGCCTATTGGAAGTATCATAAATACAAGTTTCCGAGTCGGAAATTAGACATGAATACCCTCTCAAGTCGTATAATTCGAGATAATTTTGATACCCGAGTTTCTGAGGTGGGCACCCCATAAACTTTAAACAACTGCTGCTGCAACTGGTATTCTTTATTCGTTTTTTCCACAACAGCTACATCGCCTTGTCTTGTCATTGGAGGTGCATATTTACATATATGAACAACCATTTGAAGCATATTGTATGTTTTATACATACCGAAATGGCATGTATTTGACCAAAATTCCAGAATCGTCAGCAAGTTGACCATCTAGCATGGTCAATGTTGTATGAATGGGATGCTACATTTTATTCAAAATTAAATATTTTTGGCTTTAATAAGATTTCCCCTAGAAATAGGCAAGAATAACCCTGGTGTCCTCCATGATTCCCAAACCTTTCTGACAACAAAGCGGTCCTTACCGGTATGTCTCGTAAACATCTTGTTTAGGCAGGCAGGTGTCGGGATGTTCTTCCAAGTGGCTACGGATCCAGTTGCAGGTGTGAAGCTGGTCTGCCGTGTTGACCGAGTTTGAATCACCACTAGTGCACACAGAGAAGCAGTTTGTAAACATGTTTCACATATAACATTTCTGGTCACATTTGAGTTATTTCTAGCTAGCCTGAAAAAAAGGACATCAAATATATATTTTTTACTATATACTATTCAGAATGAATATATTTAAAACACAGCAAATGGATCAAGACTGACTGAAGTATGTGTGTGATTTTATGACCTGTACCTCTTCTCTCCTGCACTTGGACCTGAGGGTAGCTGTAGATAAAGGTAGAGTTTGTCGTTGTCAGAGAAACGTTGTACATCTTCCTGAGAGGAGACAAGTCACAGGGAGGAATGAGAAAGAAAATGTGCCCAAAAACACTGCAAATGATTGAGAGTTTATACAAAAAGACATTATCTACCACAACATAATCTCAAACATAATCTACCACCATTGTGCCTTGTGGTGCTTTTCCACTACACAGTACCAGCTCACCTCGTCTCGACTCGCCTTTCTTTGGTTTTCCACTGTGTAAAAGTTGTACCTGTACCTGCTTCCAGGTACGTTTTTTCATATCACCTCCGTCGAGGTTCTGAGCGAGCTGAGGCAAACTAAAATGTGACGTGAAAACACAGCAGACTGCTGATTGGTAAGAGAGAATCGTCACTATTCACAGCGTCATCATTGCACACGCTAGATGGAGTATCCTGAAAACCCCCGCCATTTTTAAATGTTTGGCCAGATATTGCATTATATACCCAATACTATAATGGCAACTCGGAAGAATACGCTGTAGTCAAACAAGGAGGCGCAGACTTTCCTTTGTTTGGTTAGCGGATGTGTGTCGCGTAGAAGATTACGTCACGGCAGTTTCCTGCTTCGTCGCTATGATGACCAGGTACTATTGTGGAGGTACTATCTGCAATGGAAAACGGAGGGAAAAGCGAGCCGAGCCAAGACGAGGCGAGTCGAGTCGGTGCTGGTAATGAAAAAACGCCATTGATGAGATACTTGAGAGCTTCTCCAGCCTTCACACTATAGCTAACAAAAAAGGTCACCCAGTTAGATCTTGTTATAAATAAGACTACAACTTAAAATACACTTGATATCAATTATGCAACTTCAGAAGATTGAACTCATTATACTTTTTCCACTTACCAAAATTTTGTCCACTTTGCCCTGCACATTTTTACTGTGAAAAGACAAAAAAGATAAGAAACATACATGTATATCTGAATATCTGAAAAATAAATTCCTTTAACATTTATGGTAATAACAGAAAAAAGTGAGTAATTTTCTACACAGTTGTCTCGAACTCAGTTTCGCTCTAACCAGCTCCAACTCATGCTGCCTTCACGTGCTATTGGAAATTTGTTGATTCCCACTCCTGGAGTCGTAATTACAAGCTTGTTGCATTCAAGTGCTTTGTTGTCGGAATGAACAGGAATCATGGAGGACACCATGTTTACTCTCGCCTATTTACTGGGGAAATCGTATTAAAACCAAAATTATATGAAGTGTCACATGCACTAGCAACCATAAAAACATTTACGATGCTATCCAGATATCCGCTTTCGCAGATTCTGTAATTTCGGTCAAAATGCAGCCTATTTTTGCTATAAATCACAATACGCTTCAAATTATTTATCGTATGTAAATATGAACTACATTAATGACAAGACGATCTAGCTGTTTCGGGGGAAAAAAACTAATAAACCACTTTCCTGTAGTGTTTAGCTCCAACCCGAATCTAAGACACCTGAACCAGCTCATTAAGCTCCTCAGGATTACTAGAAAGCTACAGCCTGGTGCGTTTGATCAAGGTTGGAGCTAAATGCTGCTGGAAAGTGGCCCTCAAGGACCACGGTTCGGTATCCCTGCTCTAAAGCCTCGACTCAAACTAACTGCTAGTTGAGCAAATGTAGCTGCTGGGGTTAATTTCCCGAAAATATAGTAACTTTGTCATCCAACACCAAGTTGGTGCAAAGATGAGTATAATTTTATAATTGTGTCTTCTGTTAGTTACATAGCGACTACTGAACAGACATTTAGAATAAAAAAAGCAAAGTATTGAGAAAAGAAAAAAAAAGCTCTGAAAAAAAACACTTAAAGTGTGTCTTAATGGGTAATAAAATTTAGCAGTCTTCACAATACAGGAAATACGTCATGCAAGTCGACAAGTGGTCAAGTGCAAAGACCATAAGTGTGGGTATTTGGACAGGGCATACTTCGCCATTTTTGTTCTCGGTTATTTTGCTTTATTTCCAGATGTTTCGTTCAATCACAAGTTCCCTCTTACATCACTCCGGGCTTAGTGCTGCATGATATACCTTTACTAACAAGCTATCACGAAACCCTGCTATTAAAAACAATAGGACACCACATTTTATTAGCACCGGTACTTTAAGAATGAGACAAGAGCATTCTAATAAGAGTTATATTTGTTCATTTACGTCGACGTGTGGCAGCAGGTGTCAGGATGTGTGTGCAGAGCTGTGCTTCCGCGCCCTGCAGGGAGTGACACATATCCATGCAGCGTTTGACGGATTAAAAAGTTTTTTACATCTCAGAGACAAAAGAAACATTCAGGCATGAGAAAATAAAGTCCACAACGTGTTGATGTTAAAAAGTTAAGTGCAATAAGCCTCGAAAAAGAACTCGATGCACTACTCAGACCTGAAGTGTGCGCACACATAGCAACCTTTCAAAAAGAGCGCGATCGCAACTTGCCTAAATTCAATCTGTTCATCATATAAAGCAATTGTTTCTCTTCAGAAAATTCTGATTAAACCGCTCAATTCATATGAATTAGTTTTACAATCTCTTGATGAACTTTATGAAGCGTCAAAGTGCTAGTTGGTAGTTGTGTTGTACAGAAATCTGTCAGATCTTAATTTGTGTTCCTGAAGATGAATGAAAGTCTTACGGGTTTTGAACGACATGACACAGCAAGCAATAGCCGTAATTTCACCGTCTCGGTTAACTATAGACCCGATCCAGTCAGGCTATGAATAACCCACTTCTGGCCAAAATAACTTGTGAGATGTATGATATTTCATTATGTAAGCAAAGTCAACAGTGATTACAACGTGCTTGATTTCATTTCTTTGGTTAGATGTCTATTCAATTTTCACTGACAGTCCAAATTTTGCCTTGTTTTAGCCTAGATGTCTGGGCAGTTTTGGAAGGCTATTAGACATCTTTTAAATGCAAAACTGCTTGTTGGGTAGGGTGAGTAAATTATGACAGAACTTTCATTTTTGGATGAAATATCCGGTTTAATTTGAATGTAACATACCATTTCTTCAGGTTATAGATAAAGATTTAAGATCCTATCTGATGAAGGAAGAGTGAAAAGTAGTAGTTCTTACGAAATGTTGCTCTTAAGCTTCTGCAGCAGCATACTGGGCTCCGTCTCCCCCTCCCCAGCCGAGGCATCTGCCTTTAACTGATCTTCTGCCATGTCTCAACCACTCTGGACTGACAAACTGCATTCAGAACCCTCCTGGACCTGAAGCTCTAGATATGAGATATGAGGCAGATGTTAGTATGTGTTCACATTAGGTGTTGGCTAAAGTTCTAGAGTCTGATATGCAAAAGAATGTAAAAAAAAAAAAAGTAAATTAATTATAGGTTTATCGAGAGATGCAACCAGGGCTGGTCTAACACAAGTCCACTGTTGATTAATGCAATTATGTCAACAGTAAAAGTTGTAGGGTGTTTGCAGTTTTTACACCATATTTGTGTTATTAGGTTTTAAAAAATACAATTGTTGTTTTATAGTATTTCTTTAATATGCAAAACAACAAAGTCTGCGGTCAGCTTGTTAAAATAGTTTTAGAATAAACTGCTTACTGGTAAACAATCAGTTCGTCACGTGTCTGTAAATGAGCATCGGTTTCACTAAACTAGCATATTTAGGCCAGGTTTACACATATAGCGACAGCCTGTAAACACACAATAAAGCCCACGCAAGCGCCTACATTCTCCCACGTCTAAACGCTCAAGACATTTTCCCAGTTTTGAAAATACAGCCACTCATGAAACTGTTGTCAGGTCAATCGGATAGCGACCATGCCCAAACACTGCAGGGCTGTTTTTCCTGCCCCAGTCCAGACATTCCCTCATATTCAGCAACACCCGGGCCCAAAGAAGATCTCAACATAAGAAACTAATGCTTTCAGCCGGTGTATGCATGATACCAGGATCAAATCCGATCACTCATAATCATTTTGATGCATGATTTAATCTAACATACGACTAGCATATTTGAGACATGCATAGTTCTGGTTGATTACACCCATGTGTATCTCTTTGTGGGCGTACTGACAGGCCAACCAACCAGAAACTAGACGAGGCCATTGGTTATTTATGACCAAAACCTCGTTTTAGCGCAAGTTAACCAAATTCTCAAACGCAATTGCTCATTAATCACTAGAAATCAACCTCACAGCACCCTGGTTTTAGTGAGCATGACATAGCGGCTAATAGGCTAACGTGAGTTCGAACAGGCCGAAGACACATCGACTTAACAAAACCGACATAAAATGAACAGTTATATTACTATAAATCGAAATTTAATGACATACTTGGTAAAACTTAACTTTAGATTTTAGTATATGTATGCACAAGCTAGCTATCGTTAATATCATTACCCATGACTGTTCCTATGGAACTAGCTAGCTACACTTGTACGCCTCGAAAACCTTCGATTATTACATTAAAATACCTGGCTTTTCTCATAAACTATACCCATTATCATTGTACAAAGTTTACCTAGTGCAATATCTCAGTCAAATACAAAATAATTGTACCGTTTATTTTATAAACGAAAAAGAAACTACCTGAGACAAATATAGAGCAAAAATCCCCTTTCGGTTTATTTTGTGATTGGACGACTGTGTTATGTCTGCCTGACTACAAAGCAAAGCTCGACGCTAGTTGGCTGGTCTGAGTCATCCTACTTGGATACAGAATAAAAGGGCGATTTGATTGGTTAACGATTTTACGCGAGTAAAAAAAAGAGAATCCTTTTAATATTCTGTCAGGCAACTGTCATTTTTTGTGTGTATATTTTCATGAAATATAAACAACTACATTGTTATAGGACATAATGATGGACTTTTTTATTAGAATTGAGAATATTCCTAATATGCTTTTGTATGATTATATTAAAAAAGCCCTAAATTATTAAAGTTAAATTTAATATTTTGTTTTTACTAATTTAAAGGTTCCTGCCCAAGTCTTTACCGGGCATTTATTTTATGTAATGAAAAGCATTAAAGAATTAATACAATCCGTTCATTAATGGTAATTTCAACTCAATCCTATGAAAATTTAAATATTTTTACTCACTTTATTTATTTCACTCCAGTTGTCACATTTAAAAAAACTGGATTTATTGTGCGTAGTTTACCAAACAAAATTATACAGAATTTGACATATTTATTTAGTATATTTAGCATTTATTTTTGTAAATATAATTGAGAAATTTCCTCCCAAAGCCAATAATATTGACATATATTAGGCGTCATAACCTTTTATGGATTGGGAAACGTTTACGTAAGTGCCAACAAAACCGTTTAGAAAGACTTTTAGAATTGTTATAAATAATTATAATTGAAAAGGATACCCTGGCGCATAATTTAAGCCTCTTTTTCTTTATTTTTAATTTTTAATCTTTTTAAATGTCCTGCCAATAGAGACCTTTATTTTGACACTTACGTTGCTTGTCTCGAAAGGAACAGGAAGTAGCGCATGACATGTTCTACACAAGTTTGACCCTTGTGGATGGAGAATTTATGATTTCTACAAACTAATTTAGTTATTGTATTTAAATGTGCCTCTAAAAGCAGCAATTCGGGTAGGTAGTGTCATTGTATTTTATGGGAACCGTACACGCATAAACACTCATTAAAGGCCAAGAAAGTGTAGTATTTCAAACTGTCTGGAGAATATACCATTTAAATATGTTGTTTGTTTATTTTATTTTTTTACAGAAGAAATGCATAGCATATATGTTTGTTTAAGTGTAGATTCCATCGATAATTTATGGATTGTTCTTTTGTCCACAGCAGCATGAGACTGACAGCGCTGCTTTCGATGGCAGCAAAAGCTGCATTTCCACATGATTATCGTTACGGGACAAACAGACCGTGGACGGTCGCAGCCAAGCGGCTCAATCCACCAGGCAAGAAAAGAAGAAAGGTGTTTGTTGAACCGATAGCAAAAGAAGAATGGCATGTCGTGAGAGGAGACACAGTAAGTGACAATTTTCTGTTTAAACTCATAGGCATCTTTTAGTCCACTGAAATATAATAGTACTGATATTGTTTAAAAGGGGGATTCAAACTAGGGGCCTGTGGAACAGTTTACAGAAACAAATGCAATTGAACATTTTTGATTAAAATCAGCGTGAAACAGAGGTTGCATTAGTCTTGTCTTCTCTATTGTGACGTATATCCTAGTGAAACGGTTTTTCGGACTAGAAAAAATGTAGATTGGATTGTTGTGATTGCTCTTGCCTCTTGCTGTGATATTATGTGATTGACAGGTTGACCCGCCCTCACGCCATTAAACACGTCATCAGAGAAGAGATTTTGCATCTCTCTTATTTTGAAAATGAACTTTGTGACAACTAATAAAGTATGTTATATTTAATATGAATGTATGTAGTATGAATGTAATCTGGATATACTATATTCACCATGTAATTTTCATGTCACCTACACATTCACAAATCCTCTCCACCTTATGCACACTTCAGAATCTGGAAGTAGTAGGTCATCTGAGTACACTTTTTTGAGTACTCTGAATTTTGACATACTTCTTATGTTATATACTATTTTTTTGCCTACTATATAGTAATGAAACTGCAAATGTTGTTGCAAGAGGGAGGGGAAGTTATTTTGATTAAAGATTACAAGGGCACATGAATTAAAAAAACAAAACAATGATATGCAATAGTGATTCATTCAAATAATATTTGTATATAATATTAAATTGGGGTCCCTCGCAGAAGGATGATTATATTTGGAGGTCCATGGTATCTAAAAGATTAAAAAACCTGGTTTAAATAATCACCCTGTTGTGCATTTTTGTATTAATGCAAATCTTCATAAATACAATTTTAATCTAATTCGACCAGGTGGAGATTTTGTCAGGAAAGGACAAAGGAAAGCAGGGCAAAGTTTCTCAGGTGTTCCGGCATCGAAACTGGGTCATGCTAGAGGGCCTGAACACGGTAGGTTTAAAAGGTGTATTTAATAAGACTCTTTTTGTTAGGGTTTTATTTAGCAGCACTTTTAATTGTTAAAAAAACCCAAATGTTTTCCCAGCATTACAGGTATGTTGGAAGATCTGGAGATTACCGGGGTACTTACATCGCCAGTGAAGCCCCTCTGCTGCTGAAGGATGTTGCACTTATTGACCCTACTGACAGGTGAGCATTAATACAGCCTTCTGGAGCACCAAACAGTAGAATAATACACCGATCAGGCATAACATTATGATATTATGAAGTGAATATCTCTTCATCATGGCACTGTCGAATATCTCTTCATCATGGCACAAAGCGGCAACAGTGGGCAGAGTGATCATCAGATCTCGACCACGGTGTAATGGAAGAAGGTGGCCTGGTCTGATGAATCACATTTTCTTTTACATCACATGGATGTCCAGGTATGTGTGCGTCGCTTACCTGGGGAACACATGGCACCAGGATGCACTATGGGAAGAAGGCAAGCCGGCGGAGGCAGTGTGATGCTTTGGGCAATGTTTTGTTGGCAAACTTTGGGTCCTGCCATCCATGTGGATGTTACTTTGACACGTACCACCTACATAAGCATTGTTGCAGACCATGTACACCCTTTCATGGAAACGGTATTCCCTGGTGGCTGTGGCTCTTTCAGCAGGATAATGCGTCCTGCCGCAAAGCAAAAATGGTTCAGGAATGGTTTGAGGAGCACAACAATGAGTTTGAGGTGTTGAGTTGGCCTCCAAATTCCCCAGATCTCAATCCAATCGAGCATCTGTGGGATGTGCTGAACAAACAAGTCCGATCCATGGAGGCCCTACCTCTCAACTTACAGGACTTAAAGGATCTGCTGCTAACATCTTGGTGCCAAATACTACAGTACACCTTCAGGGGTCTAGTGGAGTCCATGCCTTGATGGGTCAGGGCTGTTTTGGCAGCAAAAAGGGGATGTTAGGGGGATAATGTAATGCCTAATCAGTGTATAATGCAACACACCTTGCTCTCAATGTATGTGTTTGTGTCTAATGTTTCTTAGGAAGCCCACAGATATTGAGTGGAGATACACTGAAGAGGGTGAGAGAGTGCGCGTTTCTATCAGGACAGGGCGAATTATTCCCAAACCAGTCTACCAGAGAAAAGATGGCATCATTCCCCAGCAGTGGAAAGGTGGGGTTTCTGAGGAAAGAAGTAGAAAGATAAAAAACAATGCATTTCTACCTATTCTTTAAATATGTGTTTATCTACCTTGCAGATGGACCCAAGGACACATCACCGGAGGACACGCTTCTGACAACATACATGCCGTCTTTGAAAACCCTTGAGGAAGAAGTTATGGAGAAATTAAACATTCAGGAAGATAGAAGGCCTCGTAAAAGCTACTGGTACTGAGTTACCACAGAGACTGTGTATTATGTTTGAGCTCAACAACAACAGCAAGATTATTTATCAGGGTGAAATAATGTATGTGTTCACCAGACTTTGTCAATAAAACTAACCAAATGTTATACTCCGCTTCCTTGATTTTATGTTCTATACATCGAAGAATCTTAAAAACAAATATTAAGCAGGACAACTGTTTTCAACATTGATAATAAAAAAAGTGTCTTCAGCAGCAAATCAGCATATTAGAATGATTTCTGAAGGGTCATGTGACACTGAAGACTGGAGTAATGATGCTGAAATTCAGCTTTGATCACAGGAATAAATTACATTTTAAAAATGTTAAAATAGAAAACAGTTATTTTAAATTGTAATAATTGTTAACAATATTACTGGTTTTTACTGTATTTCTAATCAAATGCTGCCTTGGTGAGCATTAAAGTCTTCTAAGCAAAAACATTCAAAATGTCCAACCCCACTCATTATTCTGCCTAAAAACTGAACAACCTCTTTAATAAAAATAATAATTAGTTACATTTAAATGGCTTTACCTCAGAAACAATAAGACTGTTCAAATGATATTCACATAAAGAAAAATGTTTGTGCTTTGTCTACCTGTCTCCACAGTAATTCCCAGTTTCTCTCGCTGATATATATTAATGCATTGTAAGCAATAGATACTCGAGCTCCTCCAGTAGAGCTATGTGTGAGTTATGTTTTAGCAAGGGTATTATATATATAGTGACATTCGTCTTTTCAGTTTTGTTTATTCGATGATTTATTGATCAGATTCTACTCCACGCCAGATGGTGTCAGTGTCGCTTAATCCTCTGAAACAGTGCAGCGGATGTTGAGAAAATCCTTCACGATGGTGGAAAACAAATGTTTATGGGTCTAAATGGTTAGAGAGGAACGATATATGTTTATTAACAGATATTACTTGTTTGTTTAGGCTATTATATTCATGTTTTAATCGCGTTTTGCAATGAAATTATTGTTTTAAAGGCTTAGTTAGTGCAAGCACGGCTCCTGCTGCAACCGTTTATTTATCCGGAGGCGAATTTGGCATCGATGTTGTGTCGATATTTGTCCATGTAAACCTTGCAGGACAGTACATTATGATATGATATCAGTTGAGCTGCGTTAGTGAAAGTGATGCTCGTCGGCGATTCTTGCGTCTGATTCACTCTCTTATGAACACATCTGATCTGTGGCGATGTCTCTAGTAGCGTACGACAGCAGCGACGACAGTGATCGCGACGACTCGCCGGGTTTACCCGCTCGACCTGCGGGCAAGACCGGCGGACTGTTCGCTTCACTGCCCGCGCCGAAAAAGACAGAACAAGCATCAGCTCCTCCACCCAAGAGGATGACTATGGATCTGCCGAAACCCAAGAAACGCACAGAACCCGTTAAAATCAGCGTCCCTGTAATAAAACCAGCAGATGTGAGTTTTACTGATGCATTAAAGTCAAATTATTTGACTGAAACTCTTTCTGATTGATGGTGTTTGTCTGTTTTAGTCTGACTCTGATGATGACGAGCCAGTACGAAAGAAACGAGCTCCTCAGGTATGGAAAAAACTTTACTAATACATATTTCCCAAAGTCTTCTGACCTTTAATATATGTATAATATATATATATATATATATATATATATATATATATATATATATATATATATATATATATATATATATATGTATATATGTAAAATCTTTATTAAATGTATAATTAATATATATAATTAGCTTTACATATATTATTATGTAAGAATATAAAGCTGTTTTCCCATTGTGGAATTGTGATTTTTAACGATAACTTATAAACCTTTAAAGACATACTGTATTCCTCCAAAGATGTTAATCGATTGTATATGCTTTTGCTGAAGTCATCAACCCACATTATTTCAACTTTTTTTTTAGTTTTTATAGTTATGTACACCAACAAAATTCTGGGTGGAAAAACTACATTACCCATGATTCTGCCCATGATCTCCACCAATCAGAGAATTGCGTTAAAGCTGCAGTCCATACGTTTTTTTTTGTTTGTTTAAAAATGATATACAGCAAGAATACAACAAGCCAGTGTTCAAAACTCTTGCCTTACCTTAGCCCGACTCACGTGGGAAGCTTGTAATAGTTTGTTATAATTTAACTGGGACTGGTGGATTTCCGTGTGAAATTCAAGAATGTCTTTGTGTGATTAAATCATGTCTGTATGGGAGTTTTTTTTTTTTTAATCCCTATGGAAAGAAAAAAAACTTCTGGAACGAATGGCTCTGACTTGGCCGGGACTTACACTCGACATGTAAATGTTCTCACTTATCATTGGATAACGTTTGAAATAAGTCTCAGCGCCTCTTCCAAGTTTCTGAAAATTATATAAGCATTCATGTGGGCAGGAATATGTTAATGAGCTGTTGGTTGTGGCATCATCATCACAACATTTTCTGGGTGGCCCATCATTTTTTTGTGAAAGTATGAATCCTCTGGGTGGGACCTACCATGAAGTAAATAATATTTTCTTCCATATTCTTCAGGGAGGTGGTGGTCTGTCCTCTCTGCTGCCCCAGCCTAAGAATCTGGTGGTGAAGGAAATGCAGCGGGCCCTGGTGCCGCACACCCTAACCAAACGCCCTGGATCGGATAAGCCGAAAACCCCCGCAGCAAAGTCCCAGGGTCTTTCTGGAACCAGCCCATCCCCGTCCGCCATCAAAGCGGCTGCAAAGTCAGCGGCGATGCAGTTAGCCCAAAAGATGGCAGCGGATGAAGAGGGAAGTGATGATGAAGTCGCTCCGGAGAACTACTTTTCCCTACCAGAAAGCTCAGCAGAGCCTGTGATGTCTCAAAACCCAGATTCTCTTTACATTCCCTCTCTTCACCCTCCATCTGCTGTGGAGAACGCGCCATTGGACTTTAGTTCTAATGCGGACAGTAGCAGTAAGTCAGTCGGAGCCATGCAAGACTGTCAGAAGGAAGAATACCCACCTCAGTATCCTGAGAATCCACTGCCAGAGACTTCTCCACAGGTACTTCAAACATGAGTCCTTATGAATAGGCTTCATACACCATATTCCTTTCCAATTTCAGCAGCTGATGCTTTATGAATATATGTTTGACAGGAGTACTATGGGGAGGGATATTACCAAGACCCAAACTCTGCAGCTGATGAGCAAGATGATTCAGGGTCCTCTTCAATGTTCAATGATGAAGCAGTGAGTTGTTTGTAGCATCTCTATTACTCAGGAATGTGCTTTTTTTGCAATTATATGGATTTCCATATTTTCCAGCCTGAAGTATGACCCACGTGAAATGCTTAAAGGGATAGTTCACCCAAAAATGAAAGTTCTGTCATAATTTACTCACCCTCATGTCGTATCAAACCCGTAAGACTTTCGTTCGTCTTCGGAACGCAAATCTTTTTGATGAAGTCTGAGAGCTTTCTGTTTCTCCACAGACAGCTACACAACCACCACTTTAACACTTCAAAAAGTTCATAAAGAGATCGTAAAACGAATCGTGCGGTTTAGTTCAAATTTTCTGAAGAGACTCGATCGCTTTATATGATGAACGGATTGAATTAGGCTTTTATTCACGTATAAACATTCATCAACTCACACATCAGTTGTGCTAAACAGAAGCTCAAGCATTTTTGGGTGAACTATAAAATTGCTGTATTATCAAATACTTTTAATTCACAGACATACATATTAGTAATGTAACTGTATTATTATTCTGTAAAACAAAGTAACAATAATCATTCTTGTTTTTTATTAAATTCTCAAATAATGTTTTATTATGAATTAATTTATTCATTTTTTATTAAAATAAATTCATATTAATTATTATTAAATAGTCATTTTTTACAGTACAATAGATTTATTGCAATCATAATATATTTTATTAATTTGTTAGTTTTAGCAATTTAAATAATAATAAAAAATATTATTTTGAATCATTTATAAAAAGTTATTTTCTACATTTCATGGTACATTAGTATTGCAATAGTAATATATTTTATTGATTTGTTACTTTTAGTAATTTAAATAATAAATAATGTATTTTGAATTATACGTTTTCTACAATTCACAGTACAATTGTATTATTGCAATAGTAATATATTTTATTGATTTGTTTAATTTTTGTAATTTGAATATAAATAAATTAAATATTACTGAATAATAATGGTCATTATTATTATTATATTTAAATTGTTTTATTTTACAGTACAATAATATAATTGCAATAGTGGTATTGTTTCATTGATTTGCAAATAATTAAAAAAACAAATACAAATATTATTTTGAATAAATTATTGATACATTTTATCTTTAATAACATGCCTGTTTGCTATTGCTCAGTATATTTTTTACTAGTATTAATTTACGAGTATAAACCTTTGGCATGCATTTGGTTTCTTCATTGGCATCATGCATCTTGTTGAGGTGTGCTGTTACTTTTCCAAGCAAATGTATTTATAATGTTGCCCAGTGGATTTAAAACAGGTGCAAAAATCTGTATAGGTTTTTTTTTTTTTTTCTTGGGCCAGAAAGTAACCACCTAGCAAGTAGCAACCACTAAAAACACCCTAGAAACCATCTAGTGCATCCTAGCATCATGATGTTTTGCCATGACTAACTCCTGATTGATCAGGGTTAAATTCCATCATTCGTTGTATTTCTCCAGTTTCGGCGGCTGCAGGGCAAACAGAATCGCGGGAGAGAAGAAATCAAGTTCCTAGAGATCAAAGGAGACGATCAGCTCAGCGGCAACAAGCAGTGGATGGCCAAGAACATGTCAGCAGAGGCAGAGCCACGCAAGTCCTTCAGCAAGGTAAGCACCTTGAATACAAGGCATTAAATGAGGACGTTTTCTTTGTCCATTCCCTGATGGATATTTTATGGGTGGAAATAAATGAAAGAAAGAGACTGACTTTTGCATCTTGTTTGCAGAAAAAAGGAGATCAGCCAACGGGGCAACAGAGACGCAAGCACCAAATCACGTATCTCATTCATCAGGCCAAGGAACGCGAGCTGGAACTCAAGAACAACTGGGCCGACAACAAAATGACTCGGCGACAAACGCAAGCCAAGTACGGATTCTAATGGACTGGATATCAAGATGTTACGCACACCTCTACCTAATGTTGAGCAGATTTTGTTGGCCTGTACAGAAAGTAATGCCAGTTTGTATTCTTTCAGAAAGTACTGCAAAGCTCTATTGGCTGCTATTACATAGTTTAAGACGGCTCCCAAATGTCTACCTAATACTGTCTTTCCATTTGAACAACATTGGGTTTTGTTACAATGGTCAAAAGTCACTTGTAACATAAAAGTATCTGTGTGGGTTCTTATGATTTATTATTATATGATTGCGATGTCATGACTTGTTTGTCTGTTAGGGTCTTGTCTTTCACACTGCCACCGTGAGCAGTGGCATATATAAAACATTATCGATGAGACGTGTGGGAAAAAAAACTGGTAACACTTTACAATGAGGCTCTGTATGTTGACATTAGTTAATGCGTTATGTATTATGATTTTTATAATAGCATTTATTAAGTTTAGTCAATGTTAATTTATAAATATGCTATTGTATATTGTTAGTTCATAACACATTAACTAAAAATGAATGTTTGTGCAGAAATGAATTCATGTTAATGTATACGATCTTATTGTAAAGTGTTACTAAAAAACCTTGTAAATCTTAAAGTGTGCTTGATCCTGGTTTGATTCTCTTTACTGCTTGTTTTCAGTTGAATGTAGATTCTTAATTGAAGACCCTTATGTAGAACTATGAGTAAAGTGTACCAGTTTCATTACACCTATAGGACATGTACTAAAATGTTTCATTTTGTGTGTAAAAATATAGTTTCTATATCACTGCCAGAAATCAAATAAAAATACATAAACCTGAGCAAAATAAGGTTGGTTCACAAAATAATTTGACATTTACAAGATTTTTACATAGCCTTGCAGGAGATTAAAAGGATGTAAAAAATATGGGGGAAAGATGTTTTTAATTTAAGTGTGTAAATATATGTCTCAAAGTAGGAATGGGTTTACAAACATTAAATTCAGCAATGATTTAATGTTAATTGAGTTTGGGTGTTTTATTCAATAAATTGAAAAATAAAAATGTTTAAAAAAATAAATAAATTTGAATCATGGAAAGCACCTTCACTCTCTTCCATTGATACCTGATCCGGAGCCCGAGTCTGCGCAGTCGTGAGCGAGAAAGTGGAGCTGCGGTTTCAAGGCCCCGCCCACACTCCTGCAGAATAAGTTTGTACAGTTTACTGCACAAAAAAATCATGTCGGTGTGAAATAATCGGTTATGGAATGTAGAAATTTACATTACACTCCAGTCCTCCCAAAAATCCTGAAAAAGTCTGGATGCTTCATTGACTACTTCATTCAACGAAGCTGTCGATCTCAGCTATCAATCATGACATCATTCCCATTTTTATAGCATCAAATAAAATAAATATATGGGGTAAATATATGTTTATTGGTAGGGTTCCCGGCTAAAACAAGCATTTCCGGCGCTAAATATAATATAACTGGTGTCACTTCAACCCGCGGACATGAAAAACAGCCCGCGGCACCGGTGTTAAAGTCCTCATGAAATCAAAATTGAACCTATTTACCTTGTTAGCACATATTACAGGTCTTAGGGTGAACAATTAATCAGTGCAAGTTAATACACAGAACACACAACTCGTATGAATTTTGAAGCATACCCACAAGAAAAAATACTATAGTATATTATAGTAAAATTACTCTAGTAAATACTAGTGTTTTGAACTGTACTATAATAAATATACTACAGTAAATTAACAAAGTGTAGTAAATTGGCCTACTATAATATACTACAATTTACTGTAGTATCTTTACTATAGTATGGTTCAAAAACACTATAGTATTTAGGTAATTTTACTATAATATACTATTGTATACTATAGCATTTTTTCATGTAGGTAAATGCAGTCGCCAGAAGTAAAAAGCTCTTCCAGTTTTATCTAAAAACATTTTCCCAGAATGTTTGAGTAAGATTAGTTTATAAGAGTCCAATTATGAGCATAATGAGGCTTTCTGAGCGGACTGAGCTCACCTCCCACATGAAAAAATACTATAGTATACTATAGTAAAATTACTATTAAATACTATAGTGTTTTTGAACCGTACTATACTAAATATACTACAGCAAATTAACAATGTGTAGTAAATACTATAATATACTACAATATACTACAATTTACTGTAGTATCTTTACTATAGTATGGTTCAAAAACACTATAGTATTTACTAGAGTATTTTTACTGTAATTTTACTATAATATACTATAATATACTATAGTATTTTTTCATGTGGGCTGGTTGACGGGATGACGTTTAATCTTCTTTTTCAAAACACATAACAGATTCAAAAAATCATGAGTGGAGTAATACTGATGCATTTTATGTTGTAGAATAAAACGTGAAAGTGTTTTGAGCTTGTGTTCACCACACACCTTATTTCAGCATTTAAACAAAATTCCATTTAAAAAAAACATTGACTTCGGGACAATGGAACCGGAAGTGCTAAAATGCTAACTTGCTTCTGTTTTTTGGCCTACAAAGTGTTGTCATACCCCACCCCCACCTGGAACTTACCATTTCCAGCACCTGACATTGGGCTATTATGGGGAAAATGTGTATTGACCATTAGGCTAGTTTTGTTGTACAGATCTGGCAACCCTGCTGACAGCTGAAATAAAATCAGACATTGGGAAGTTTTCTGGCATATTTTGAAGGCACAACCTGTACAGTAGACATTTTGAAGACGATTATTAAGGTAAAAAGTCACCAGCATGTATGAAAGATCAGAATGTCCCTTGACTGATGACAAGGCAGGAAGATTGGTTGGGTGGCACATTGGGTCCCTGGATGCCAAAAGAGTGTGATTAGTCTGCACCTGCACAGCATGCTTTTGCAGCCCTGTCTGGGCAGACTAGCACTTTTCGAAAGACGCTTCCCACAGAATAATTTGCCATTTCACAAAACACATAATGAAAAGATGACCTATAATGTCAGTGATTTTTCAGTACTCCAGATCTAATTTTTAATAGACTGTGATGAGGTGGAACAGGACATTCACAACTGAAAACTGTCAAGTCAGTATGGACACAAAGGAATATCTCTGGATCTTTATTAAATCCACAGAGTGTGGAAAAGGCTCTTCTGGAGGCAAAACTATCACACTCCTCAAACTTGCAACCTAATCGCCAGTGTTATTTTAGTTATATTAATATTTTGAATTAGCTTGTATTTTTACATTTTTTAAATTAAATTATTTAATTTAAAAAATGGTTATTTAAATGGCAGATTATTTACATTTTTATTTATGTTCAGTTACTAATTTTACTGCTCCAAAATTAAGCAGTTTATTGCCAAGGCAACATTTCAAATTTTCATTTAGTTTTAAGTTTTCAACTAATATTTACATATTTTATTTCAGCTTTATTTCAATATATATATAATAAATATTATCGCATAAACAATTATATGCAAATATTCGGTGTTGGGTAAGTTACTCTGAAAAAATGTATTCATTATTAACTTCAACAGTGTAATCAGATTACTGTATTAATTACTCTCTCTAAAATATGATGCATTACTGATTACTAATACCTTTCTAAATCCCATATCAACCTCCACCACTGGAACAATACAAAAATAGACATTAAACTATTTTAATTCTTTCAAATAATATATAAAATTAGATAAATGATTCTTCTCTCTATTTAAAGGGAAACGGTTACAAAAAAAACATACATTTTAACATTAGACGTAAAAGTTTGATGTTAAATCTAGGGATGCACAATATGTATCGGCATCAGCCAATGTATGCTCATGTTTAATGTTATTGGTCCGATAAGAAAATTTGGCTGACGTATTAAAATCGATAAATAATTATTGTGATTATTTACTTCGGCTGACACTTCAGATGTGCAGTGTCAACTAAGATGGTTTTTAATTGTTTGAACTATGATTGGAATCACTTCAAAAAGGAAAATAGTTACGAGCAACACGTGCAGCACAAGTCTGATCATATAGGCTACATAAAATTGTAATAAGAATATTATAATTGTGCTTTGGGACATGGCTTTTAATGGTGAGACTTTTGTTTTAGTAATCCGCACTCAAAAATTATATAAAAATGATCGGCTTAAATCAAATATAAATAATTATCGTATCGGCCAAAATGTTCATATCGGTTTCTTTATCTATACAGTATTTAATGCAATTACATCAGAAGTAACTGTAGCGGCCAGTTGATGTTTAAGCCGCTTGGTACAGACACATTTAGTGCCCTGTTCTTATTGAGCATATTATATATATGTTCATTTATTCAAAACACAGATGTAAGCTAGAAAATTAAGACTGCACAGGACGAAATAAACAATCATTTTATTTGTACAAATTCCTTGTGTATATTCTCCAAGTTCTTTTTCTCCAACACATTGAATTTAGCAAAGAAAACACTATTCTGAATCCGACTGTTCTTGCTTTTGTTGCTTCTTCATCAGCATCAGTTGGCTGGGCTCCACATACGGCACCACAGACATGGGCACCCTGACCGTGTCCACTCCATTCACCTGAGACACCAAACACTGTTCAGATGGCAAGTTCTGCCAGCGACGACTGAATCCCATAAGAGGATATGTGTAAAATGATCATAAAACTGTACTATTTGCACTTGTCAATTACTTACTGTGACGTCACACCAGTATTCTCCAATCCCGGTGATTGGTTCTTCTGGAAGAGTCAAGGCATGAGTCGGCACAAACACACCGAGCTGTGGACAGAAATACAGTAAATAGTACAAAACCACTGCGAACAATGTAGGTATGTATTACTTTGCATACACTTGCATTTTATGGTGTGCGTTTCTGAAAATTAAGATTCTGAGTTGACAGAATTTATACTTCCAAAAAAAAGGTTTCTTACCCGTCTAAGAAACTGTCGGCAAACAATCTCTTTTGTGAGCGAGTACTGAACTGAAGTGTGCATGGCAACTTCAAGCTGTGTTTTCTTCAGGAACTCAATAGTCTGCAAAACAAACGCAAAGACTGTTCATGTTGACACCAGTATGAAAATATAAAACCTGCCATTGTGTTTAAGAAATAATGTTTTTATGTTTAAAACACACAAGATAACTCACTAGCTGCCCTGTGCGTGTCTGGATTCGGTCCTCCGGACGTCCCTCACGCAGTAGCTAAAGAGAAAACCAAGCAAACTGTGAAAACTTGAAGTTATGGAACACCATCTCCACCACATAAGAAAAAAAACACAATTATGACATGAAAAGCCAAAATGATTACATTAAAAGGTCAAAATTGACAATCAATTATGAGAAGTCGAAATTGACAAAGGTGAAATGACATACCAAATCATAATTTTGACATGTGTCAGAATCATGACAAGTCAAAATTGATAAAATGTCATTTATAAGAATAAAACATTTAAATCATAATTTCATGCTTTTATGACTTCTTGTGTCAATTTCATTTTTTTGTCATGATTTAGTTTTTTGTGATCATTAAAAATGTCACAATAACTTTTAAAGTCAGAATTCTCTTTTTAATGTCATAATTCTGACTTTTAAGTGATACTTTTCTAGTATGCAATCATTTCATCTAATAATTATGACAATGTTGTCATAATTGTTGACGTCATAATTCTGATACACATCAAAATGTTGACTTAATATGCCAATTTCAACTTTTTATCTCATAATTATGGCTTGGAATGTCAATTTCGATTTCTCATTATGACTTACTATGTCAATTTCAACTTTTTAGTGTATTAATTTGGACTTTTTGTCATTATTAAGATTTTTTTCTTACGTGGCGGAAACTGGTTTCTATATGGAATGATGTTAATGACAAATGAAAATGATTTGTACATGTAACTAACCCTTATTTCCTCTGCGAACATGTCTTTGTTTTCCTGTGAAGGGTAGACTGCCAGGCCTTGGGGTAGCAATTTGTTGCGGCCCAATGCTTTTTTCACGAAAACGGTGTCGCCTCGCCCGCCAAGCTCTGTAAAATAAAAATTACATCAAAAATCCATATTTGAAATCAAACTTAAATTTTTTGTAAGGCAAAAGCACTCACTGGGCACGGTCTGAGAGAGGATGAGCTCCATTTTGTCCTGGGAATTGTGTTTTTGGTCCTCAACCATACGGTACACCCTGTGCCGACGTGGATGTAGCTTGGCTGGCTTTCCTTCCTTTGATAAAGGAACCTTCCAACAGCGTTCAACAACAACTGTATTCTAGAAGAAGATCACATTAGAAATGGCTGAGAAAGAAAGTCAAAAGGTGTACATGTATTTTCATCACAACTCCATCTTTAAAATCACTGCACACACGTGCTTTGATAAACTATTGTTTATCTGTGTCTAGTCATCAGGCATAAAGAGTTTATCAAATTATGTTTATTTGCAAGATGAAGTAAAAATAATAACAGTCAGAAATTACTACAAATCAGCACTGTTATCAAAACTGTCCATTTCCTTCAGCTTACCTTGCATGCTGTTTGTGACAGATTCTGTATTCGACTCGAGGAAGACTTTAGATTTGAGAGATTCCAGCAGCTTTGAAGGACAAACCTTGATGATGCTACAGCCCACATGATTAATATTGACGTTGAGATCGAAGATTAATGCATGTATTCAGTTGCAAATATTAATCATAACCACCACCCGTAGCACGGCATTTATACGTTGTATAAATTCACAAATATTTGAACTTCTATGTCTCATAATCTGTCATTGCATTCACTAAACCACATGAACGGCGCTGGTATGGTAAAGGACCCCTTAAAGGTAGTAGTGTATTTTGCCTGACAAAAATGTTAGCAAATTGTTTAATATGCTGAATTCATCATTTACTTTTAAATACCAATATAGAAAAACAGGTCCGTTTTCCAAATTGATGTCATATATTATTTAAAAAGATATAAACAAATAGTTATGACGTTATCTCATGTCACTCATTGGTTTCAAAATAAAAGTCCGTGCTCAATAAAAGTCTAATTTCTTCTACGCAAACTCAATGCATTTACTGAAGAACTTGTTTGACGAAATTAGATTTTTTTTCCCTCTGATTTTGTAACCTTAATGGACCACAACCAGTAGAAATGTTAAGTTCTGTGCAATTAGTTTTTTTTACAGTCACAATTGTGTGAAGTTACACTTCATATACATGTATATGAAAAGGCTCTTTATTGATTTGTAAAGAATATAAATCAACAACAAAAATGGCTACGCATCAAAATCGTATAAAACATGTAAAATGGCAGTTAGACTATTCATACAAAACAAATAGTGAATGTATAAAATGTCTCAACATGCACCGATTCAAATTCACTACCTTAATAGTATTAATTGAAAAATAATCTTGGTAAACAAGAGTAAAAACAGCAGGGAAAAGGCCCAACAAATTGTATAAAATTATATGCAATGTATATGCAATGCACATGTATATGCAATTTACATGTCAATACACTTCAGTGAAATATGATGGATTCATAAGACAAAACTAAACAAAACAAAACATAGGTCTTGAAAAAATACACTTAAAACACACTCACAAAGAAATTCTGTTCAGAAACATGATATGATTCAGATAATAATTACATTAAAAAAGATATATCGATAACTGCAAATAATACTGTTAGTAAGGGCCCGTCTTTCACAAAATGCATCATTGTCATTTCACAAAATTCATGGTCTGAATAAATAAATAATTTGTAGTGATCGATCCTACATAATTGCCTGCACATCATGACCGTTTAAAGAAAGGGGTTTGTGACAAAGCTGTATTTTGACTAAATCAGTGTGAATAATTTTCTTGTTTTTTATCCCATGCTAAGGACTGTAATATCGTTTTACATCCTACATTGATCATCATTATGATGTGATGAGTTAGTATCAAGATTTAGCAGCTAGTCCTTTAAAATTCAGTTCAAGCAGACAGCAATGATCCTGAAGCTGATCTGAAAGGCAACTGACTGGTGACATGCCGTCGTAGCCTCTAATAATGAAGAAAATGACTGGGATAAAACATTAACAAGTTTACATCACTTCACACAGTAACAAATAATAATCAATTATAATACAATTAATTATGATGATGGAATAAGTATGGGGTTACATTTTAAAATATTTGATTGTATTTTAATGATTTAATAAACAGTACAGGCTATAAGGACCATTTTGTGTCTATAAGACGCCATATACACTGGTGGCCAAAAGTTTGGAATTAGATTTGTAATTATTTTGAAATAAGTCTCTTATGTTCACCAAAGCATTATTTGATGAAAAATACAGTAAACAGTAATATTATGAACTATTAAATTAAATAACTGTTTTCTATTTGAATACATTTTAAATGTAGCTTATTCCTGTGATGCAAAGCTGGATTTTCAGCAGCATTACTCCAGTCTTCAATGTCACATGATCCTTCAGAAATCATTCTAATATGCTGATTCGCTGCTCAAATGTATTATGGAGCCCGACACATGAGGACAAAAATATATTGATCGTGGCCATAAATTAAGAATTTGTTCTTGTTTTAATAAGTCGTGGCCATAATTTACTAATTTGTTCCTTCGTTTTAGTTCAATTGTGGCGATTAATTATGAACATGTTCCCAAAACGTATTAATTGGTTCCCTCGTTTTAGTAAATCTTGGCCACGTTGTACTAATTTGTTACTTTGTTTTGATTTAAAGGAACACTCCACCGTTTTTAGAAATAGGGCTTATTCAACTTCTTTCCAACATTTAGACGTGTGGGCAAATGCATTTTAGTCTGGCAGTTTGGCAAGGTCACTGCTAGCTTAGCTTAGCATAATGAATGGAATCATATGTTGCCAGCTAGCATGTCCTGAGTATAAGTGATCCAAAAAAAACAACAAAAAAACCCCACCTAATTACTTCTTGTGGCCTGCGTATTCACAACGAGTACAAATAGCGATGCAAATATCTCTGTGCCCAAGTGGCCACAATTTTGTAAAATAAGTGAACAAATTATTTCACACGCACAATTTACTTAAAGGGATAGTTCACCCAAAAATGTAAATTCTGTAGCTGTTAGGTTACAGACATTCTTCAAAATATCTTCTTTTGAGTTCAGGAGAAGAAAGAAATTCATACAGATTTGGAACAACTTGAGGGTGAGTAAATGATGACAATTGTAATTTTTGAGTGAACAATCCCTTTAAAACGAGGGAATGAATTAGTAATATGTGGTGATGTATTAGTAAGTCACAGGAACACATTTTTTAATTCGTGGCCACAATGTAAATCATTTTTCCCGCATGTAATGTTCGGGGCTCCGTAGTAAACAGATGTGCTGCTTAATATTTTTGTGGAAACTGCCATTTAAAAGTTTGGGATAAGATAGATCTCTAAAAAAACACTTTTATTGAATGCAAGTGACATTAAAGTTATTTCTAAATTTCTAAAACAAAAATATTAAGCAGCAAAAAAATTTTGACCATTGATAATAAGAACCATCATTAATAACAGAGCACCAATAATGACTGACAATAACCGAGCATCAAAGCAGCATAAGAGACTTATTTCCAAATCATTAAAAATCGTAATTATTCCAAACGTTTGAGTGCCAGAGTATGGTTTTAATTTCCTGTTGTTCTGACTGAAGCATCTCATTTCAAAGCATTGCTCATCTCAACACAAATCCCATCTGCACTTGTATGTAGTATATGGTAAAAAATGTTCACAAAAGCTTTGAGAAAGGAGGTAGAAATAAAATGTTGCCTTGAAATGAGCATGATTGCTCTACAATCACAAAGGTAACGGAAGGCAATCTAATGAGGGCACAGCTTCAGCTTGTCTTTCAATAGGCTGGAGGAAACAGCCTTGGTATGTTTCCTGTGCTGGGATTTCGGTGCTATGACAGTGTGAGAAAATCTGACCTTTGTGTTATGAAATATTGTGCGGTTGCTTCTTTAGCAAACACTCATGGCTCTCGTGGAAAAGTTTAGTTAACTGAAAAGTACTGTATATAAATGCGTGTTTACATGAACATACTTTAGATTAACATTACAAAGAAAGGTCTGTATATATAACAAAAGCACATATATGTAGCAAATAAATGAGCAAGGCTATTTTGTGAATATAAATGCAGAATACTGGAAATTACTGTATCGCTGTGTCCACACAACAAAACTAATGGGCGGTGCTTTGGCGAGATAGCTAACAAAAAAGCAGCGCCCATGCGTAACAGGATTCATGAGAAATACAATGCCAAGATTTTTAAAAAGGCCTCAAAACTGATATTCCCGACTCAGACACAGAAGGTCCATTTATCAGTACGGTCAATCAGTAACACTGGAGGATAATACTGGTATAGTAATAATAGCAATATAGCACTTGATTCTGTTTCAGGTTTAAAATGACTTGAAACAGATTCAATATATAAAAAAAACCTGACAAACATATAATTCATTGTAGTTTTTTGTCTGTGGAATTATTCAAAATGCTGATTTTTTTGACTCCTTCTCACACACAAACACACATACAAGTTAAAAAAGACTGTTTGAGTTTTGGAGTGCTATCTGGTACAATCATATGCCACGTCTGACACGTCTTTATACTCTTCAGCATGTGCAGGGCAGAGTTGTAGTGTTTGACCCACCTAGCTGCCCAACTGCCATTAGCAGAATGTCTTTCTTTTCCTTATAAAACCGCAGCTCCCGTCCGGCCAGACGCGCCTCTTCCAGCTCGCGCTCTGTGGCGGCCATCTCTCGATTGATGGTTCCGGATAAAGTGTGTTCTCGGCTGACCCAGTCAGCGGCCATTTGTGTACGCATGTCATCGTCTAGCGCTCGGTGCGAGTAATGAGCAAGCACTTCCTGTTTACAAGAGAGGCTAATTGTTATACATACTGTAGACAGGTCAGTGAAACATATCAATGCGTCAAATAAATATTTACAAGGGACTAATAACAAATAAAAAACTAAAAATATATATAAAAATTGTTTTTTTCTGCTTTTTTGTGTGCAAAAATTCAAATCATATTATAGTTTTTCATAAATATTTTGCCAGTATTATCAATGAGATACTATGATCGCTTTTTTTGGTATCATTCAGATACTATGATTTAGAATTGTTTTTTATTTTTTTTATAAAATGTCATATTTTAGTTTTTTTTTATAAACATTTTTGCCAGTGTTATCAGGATACTATGATAGCATTTATTAAAAATTTTCTTAAATATGCCATATTTTAGTTTTTTAATGAACATTTTGCTAGTGTTATTTTAGTATCATTCAGATACTATGGTAGTTTTTATTAATATTTAGAATTGGTTTTGTTTTGATATATATTTTATTAAATGTCATATTTTAGGTTTTTATAAACAATTTGCCAGTGTTATCACTGAGATACTATAATTTGTTTTTGTCTTTATAAACATTTATTTTGCCAGTGTTATTTTAGTATCATTGACATACTACACTGTAAAAAATCCAACTTATGTTTTGTATGACAAATTCAGCTTTTAAAGTTTATTCAACTATTTAACATGAAAAAAGTTTGTACAACTAATTGACCCTAAGTTGAGAAAACTCAAATTTTCTGCAGCTGGTTGCTTTAAACTTTTAAGTTCTCAACTTTTTTTTTTACAGTGTATAACAGTTCTACTTATTATTTTGAATTATAAATAATTACAAAATAATATGAATTATAATTAATATTTTTTAATGTCTATATAGTTTATTAATTTTTATTTTAGTTTGACTTTAGTATGTCATGTTAAACTAAATGAAAATGAGAAATGTTGCAACTAGCTTGAATAAAATAAGTTTTTGTATATTTTATAGATATTAACATTTATTTTATTTAAAATAAGGAAAATCTTATGTTTTTAATAGGGCTGTCAAATGATTAATACACAAGTACACACACATATTATACTTCTATTTTGTATTTTAATTTAATTTTATTTTTATAATATTATAGTTATAATAACCCGCATTTTGCAACATCTCTCTGATCCTAAATCTGTCAGGAACAGTATATAGTTCGGAGGACTTTCCCACATTTTTATTACCTTTCTAGTATTTGGAATAATAGCTATGCACTTCTTTCTTTTGTTGGTGATGTAAACGTGGGCGATCATGTCAGAATAATGTTAATAAATTGTATTTTTAGAGTAGGTTTTGAGATCTGAAAGTTACAGCATGTTTTCGTACTGCACTAAACTTTTTTCTCAAAAGATGAAGGACTATTTGATTCCTCATGATATTACTTTTTTTGCAAGTGAAAATAGAATATTTGACTTCACCTGACGGGAGCACTGCCTTTCTCTCATGGCTTTGAGACTACCATTCCAATGGAGAAGCTGGAAAACTGTCATCAGTTCCTAAGAAAAATTCTAAGTATGTGAATCTTAAAGTCACATGTACGTTTAACTCACATCTTTCCATGCAGTCCAATCACTTACCTGGAACTCAAGCATTGACTTCCCTTTATTAGACTCTAGCATGAAGCGAAAAGCACCGATGCCTGTACTAGGGTTATCAGCTTCTTCTCTGTTTCCCTGCAGTAAATAAAGATGAGTAAAATTAAAAAATATCAAACAATACACTATTGAAATGAATAAAAAAATGCATTAAACTGATCAAAAGTGACGGTAAAGACAATTATAATATTTCAAAATATTTTCAAAACAAAAATGCTGTTCTTTTGAAGTTCCTATTTATCAAAAGATCCTGACAAAATGTATTGTTTCCATAAAAATATTAAGTAGGCCAACTGTTTTTAACATTGATAATAAAAAGAAATGTTTCTTGAGCAGCAAATCAGCATATTAGAATGATTTCTGAAGGATCATGTGACACTGAAGACTGGAGCAACGATGCTGAAAATACAGTTTTTCCATCACAGAAATAAAATGCATTTTAAAATCTATTAAAATAGAAAAGTGTTATTTTAAATTGCAATATTTCACAATATCAAATAAATGCAGCCATTAAAAACGTATCTTAATAACATTTGGTTCACATGAAAATAAAAAAATTCTGCTCATAATATTCTCACCTTCTCGTCATAAACAAGAATGCTATTTTGAGATTGTTTGTCTGAATGATTTGAGCTAGACATATAAGCCTATTTCTTATTAATTGAAAATCTTAACATTTTTTGACTACAGCCCATGAATCACATGATCTACTTTGATTAAGCTTAAAAGCTCCAGTGTAGCTTTTCATTGTAACTGCATGAGAAAAAGCAATCAGCACTTCATAACAATGCGTTCCACAGAAGAAATAAAATCGCAAGTGTTTTGAAGGACATGAGGGTGAGAAAAAGAAGCTTAATTCTTTGGATGAACAATCCCTTTAACCAAATAAAGATAACTGTGAGCACTCACGTTAAAAGAGGCTAGAGCCTCGCACACACTCTTCTCTATGAACTCATCTGTGATGCGTCGAGATGGGTGCTCATTGAAAACAGAATTCATTAGGGCAATTTTGGCCGCGCTCCGTCTTGCTTCAGCTTTGGTCGGGCAGAACTGAGAAGATCAAAGATGCTATTTAACCACACTGTAATCGAATCCTGAAGATGCTCACAGATTTCATTTCCAAGTATTCTCAAGAGAAAACATTAGACAGAAAATATGCAGACACAGATGGCAACCAAAACACAATTATTTATTTTCAGAAGATCTGATGTTCTTGGAAAATGCAAAGGGAATGTTGCATGAGGTGCTTGCCTGAAAACTACCGAAGCAACTGCCCCCGGGGAGACTGACGTAGCAGACGTAAGGAGGGTTATTGGATGGGACCATCTCATAGACTACAAGAGCGCCGTTCCTCAGGTCAGCACCCCGTGACTGCTTCATCTGCCAGAACTCCTGTAAGGCCTCCACAACATTCACTGTGGGAATCAGAAACATCATATCAGAATATACAACACCATTCAATTATATTTTAAGACTCATGACTATTTTAAGACTTATGGCATTGGACATAAGTTCAGATGTTGCTTGAAGCAACAGGAATCACATTTCACATACACTATATTGCCAAAAGTATCAAAATCATTGAATTCAGGTGTTCCAATCACTTCCATGGCCATAGGTGTATAAAATCAAGCACCTAGACATGCAGACGCTTCTACAAACATTTGTGAAAGAATGGGTTGCTCTCAGGAGCTCAGTGAATTCAAGTGTGGTACCGTGATAGTTTGCGACCTGTGCAACAAAGTGGAAGCAATTGGGAAAAACAGAAACTCAACCACAAAGTGGTAGGTCACGTAAAATCACAGAGCGGGGTCAGCGCATGCTGAGGCGCACAGTGCGCAGAAGTCGCCAAATTTCAGTCTATAGAGTTAATAGCTACAGACCTCCAAACTTGGTGTGATTTTCAGATTAGCTCTAGAACAGTGCGTAGAGAGCTTCATGGAATGGGTTTCCATGGCCGGGCAGCTGCATCCGAGCCTTACATCACCAAGTGCCATGCAAAGCGTTGAATGCAGTGGTGTAAAGTACACTACCACAGGACTCTAGGGCAGTGGAGACGTATTCTCTGGAGTGACGTATCACGCTTCTCTGTCTGGCAATCCGAAGGATGAGTCTGGGTTTGGCGGTTGCCAGGAGAACAGTACTAGCCTGCTTGCATTGTGCCAAGTGTAAAGTTTGGAGGAGGGGGGATTATGGTGTGGGGTTGTTTTTCAGGGGCTGGGCTTGGCCCCTCAGTTCCAGTGAAAGGAACTCTTAATGCTTCAGCATACCAAGACATTTTGGACAATTTAATGCTCCCACCTTAAACACACTCCTAAAACTTGCGGAAAGCCTTTCCAGAAGAGTTGCAGCTGTTATAGCATCAAAGGCTGGGCAAACTCTATGTTAAACCCATTAGATAAAGAATGGGATGTCATTAAATGTCATGTTCATGTAAAGGCATACGTCCCAAAACTTTTTGCTATATAGTGTATCATCAAACACCTGATATCATATACTAATTCTTCAGTTTTGTTAGCTATATTTAAGTTTAATAGTACTGACTACACACAAATGTTACCTTTAAAAAGGTTTAAAGGGTTCGCCATTATTTGGCAGACCTTCACGGAACACTTAGAACGTTCTCGGAATATTTTGGGGGACCATATTTTATTTGGAAATTTGATGTACACAGAACGTTCTCAGAACATCCCCCCTGGTGTCAAGGACATCACCTAGTGATCATTACTGGGACCATTACTATTGGATGTTCCCTCTAGGTCTCTACAATACATTCCCATAACGTTTGCAGATGGATTAATACCCACTCTTCATCCAACTTCATATTCAGAACATGTAAGTACCGCACGTTATATTTTGTGAATGTACGCAAATCGCCTTTGAGAATTCGAGAAGCAACTTTTGTGCAAATCCTGTGTTTTACTGACCCTCATTTGCAAAGCAGCCCAGTGTACATTGATTTACACAAATATGTTCTGAAAACATTGAGTAAATGTGATGGAAAGACCTAAATGGAAAGACCTAAATAACATTCTAGGTTGGTTCCCAAAAGGTCCTGCAAACATTATGGGAATGGAGGGTAGAGACCACTGCACTGAACAAGAAATGTTGCAGCGCAATCCTGAATGAAACGTCCCCATCTGACTAACAGGGAACTTTCTGTTAATGTCCCAAATGTCCTCTTTGTAACATTGCTGTGCCACCATTAAATTACCAAAATGGAACGTCCCCCTAAAGTCATATAAGAATCCTTGAACTGCAGCACTTTTATAACCAAAAGAGGACGTTTTCGGAACGTCCCTAATGTTCTGTAAAGGTTCAGAGAACTTTTAGGGAACGTTGTGAGAACGTAGGTATGGCCTTAGACGCAACATGCCCAGTGCATTAATGGGTGTTGAGTGTTAAATGGTTAGTTCACCCAAAAAATTTTATTCTGTCATTAATTACCAGAGGGTAGAAAACAAAAAGAAACTGCTATTCCATCAGTTAATTTGGAAGAAGAGGAACGGGAGCACATTCTGCTCAACCCGTATATAAAAATATAAAAATCAGCCAAATGAGACCTCTTGCGTCACTCGGATGACTTTTGCTGACAAATAAACAGGAATATCTCTGTCCAGGTAAGACAAAGAACGAGTAAACATTGTTCATTTTCATATACTACTGACACGGCAACAATTCAAAGCAGGTTGAAAATTGTGAACTTGCGCTTTAAGTTTGTTTATGGCATGGTAGAGGGCTAAATAAATCAAGCAAAATATCTCCAATGGACTTGCAAAACAGTTCATAAATCTTTCGCTATGACTGTCTCAGCAGCACACAATGAAAAGCACATGCTCATTTCATGCCTGATATAAAGGAAGCTTGTTGTTGTGGAATTGCTTAGATACTAGTTTCTAACAGGAAATAAGGGTCCATATTAGAGTAATGTGAAAATTATCACAATTATATAAAGGTCTTCCGTCAGCAAATGAAAGATGAGCTTGTTTACGTTCAGATGTTTCCAAGGTGTCTCGGAGGTAGATTAAAACACTTAACCTGCCTCTAAAGTACACCGGCAACAGAATTTATCTGACAATAATCCCTTCAGTGTATTTAGGTCAGCATGTCAGGGGACTCAATCTGCTTTGAGTGCTCTAATCGAACGTTCAAACACACCTAGTAGTGCTATAGTCCAGTAGTGCTATAGTCTATAGTCCAGTTAGTGAGCTGAACCTCATGAAGAACATGTCTGGGTTATATTTCAGATAATGTTTGCATGCAGTTTTTGCAGTGACATTATTTCCATCACCATCCCACTAACTTTGTTATTGTTCTTGACTCTCAACTTCATTTTTAAACATTTTTATATTTAAATATTATTCACATTAAAAAAATGTTTTCACATTACAACAGTGATTATAAGGAGAGGGATGTGCTAAATCATCATGAAACTACTGACAAAAATGAAAAAATATTCTAAATATAGGCTGCTTAATATGTTCTTTTTATTTTGGAGTGAAATGAGATTCAAAACCCATGCTGCTGAGACACGGCAGAAATTTCAAGACACATTTCTGAATGTGTTTGCTTGAAATAGCTTGTAAATAGATAGCTTTATTTTTTTGTCCTATCTAGCCTATTAAATCATTAAAAAATAAATTCTTACAGAAAATTAAGAGTAATTCTCCGACGATGATCATGTTTTTAATTTCTGAATTAAAGTCATATTTTGTAGGGCTTAAAGTGTCTGGGTGGTGTAAATAAAATATTTTATTAATATTTTAAAAACGCAAGTCAGTGCAAGCAACATGCAGAAAGGAAATTGTGTTGTGAAAATGACAAAACAGACAGACTTGAAATGTCAAACCCCATTGAGTTCATATATATTCTTAAATATGGCATATTTTGTGCTTTTTATGAAAGGGTAAGTCTAGTTGTGGTAGAATAATTAAAACTGAATGATACTCATTATTCAAATGTTTTACGCTCATTAAAATGTTTAAAGTAAAAATAAAATACAATTTTTTTATAAACTTGAATAGAAGAACCAATTTGAATACAAATATTACATTTC
Source organism: Gobiocypris rarus (assembly GCA_023029165.1). Taxonomy (NCBI): domain Eukaryota; kingdom Metazoa; phylum Chordata; class Actinopteri; order Cypriniformes; family Gobionidae; genus Gobiocypris; species Gobiocypris rarus. Next base: position 31,191,491 of record CM040919.1, on the reverse strand, counting down.
TAAGCACTTTACATTTAGAGCTATATTGGTAAATGCTTTGCCATTATTTAGCATTGACACTTATGCTTTCATCGTGCAAAACATTTCCATGTTGACCCCACATACCCCTGCCGTATCCTTGCGTGTGTTTGGCAAAGCTCCTGACCACCGCGTCCACCGCCTCCCTCAGAACCGCCGGGTTGGTGGGATTGGACAGACCCAGACCTGCAGCCATGTCCATCGAACCAAACCCGCTCCCCATGATACCGGACCCGAGGCTGTGGAGCTGAAGGGGCGGCAGTGGTGGCGGCGGCCCCGGGGAAGCAGACACCGAGATATGGGAACCCTGTGCCGAAGAAAGAGTCCCGGTTACACCGGGCCGCAGGGACCGAAGCGTCCCGGTTGCGCTCGCTCCGTATCCGATACCGGGCTGCAAGCGCTGATGGCGAAGAGACTCCATTGTCTCGAAAAGTGATGCAAAAGAAACCAAGACAAAGGGAACGACTACTACAAACGATTACAAAGCCGATTAAAAATGCATATGGCAGTCATAAAAAGTGTTCCTCGAAGGTATGCGCTTTGTTAGGCTGATTGGGCAAAATATTATTTACTGTTTGGGGCGTTAAACTGCCATAGGGAGGAAAAAGGAGCAGCATATGCTTGTGTTTGACCAATGGATGGATTCACGCTGTGTGACGTGGCACGTCCGGCCAAACCTTCCCAAATGCACAAATCTCTGTCTCTAAATCAGTAAAAACAACGCAATTTTTAAATATTTGTTAAACATATGTATGTATATATTTGCGAAAAATAAAGTAATCTTACAAATCTCACGCGAATAAAAAATACTAAAGTGGAAAACTAGAGCAACTTCTAAACAAGGTTGACATAATTAGTTTAAGATGGCACGGCTTATGCTAGAGATGAAGTCAACAATTTTGTAAAATTATCGTTCTTAACGTAACACACCACAGGTGAATAGGGTAAAGGAAATATTAACTAATAGATATAGGCCTAACCTATACTGGATAGTAGACATGTTTTGTATTAGCCTACATGTTTTGTAAAATATTAGCTATATGATTTAATAGCAGATGAAAATTTGTTTACATTTTTACACACTTCCAATCCAGAATTTTGATGATGAAGGCTTGAAATGTAATTGTTTTAAAGAAATAAAGTTTTTGTTTTTGTTGTTGTTGTACAGTGAGTGTTTATCTTGTTCAGAAACTGTTTAATTTTGTTAATGTTAGAGTTAAAAGTTTTTACAGGACATTTTGGACATCTTTTTTAAATCAGAAAATACTGCCAAAATATAATTTTCACAGTTTTGAGAAAACAGCCTTTGTGTTGCAATTTGAAATCTTCAGATTTTAATTAGGATGTTTTCTTTCCATAAGACTGAAAGACGACATGCTATGGAAAAAATGCTCAGTGAAAATCAATGCAACAATAGCAATAAAACATTCAGCACTGTTTTCAGTAACAAAAATTAACATGAAATGTATGCTGGTTTATTCATCTTTCATGATAGTTTCATTGCATTTAAAAAAAAAAAGATCTTGAAGTATACCATGTAAATACAGTAAGATTGACCTAACTTTTCATTCAGTTTTTGATTGTCATTGGTAGTTAAATGACAGAACTGGCATCATGGAATCAGAATTTTCTTATTGTTTAATGTGATGTAGTGTATTATACATGTTTATACATGTAGATGTTTTCATGCATGAAAAAAAATATTGGCTTAATTCTGGAAGCTTTTTCTTACAAGAGCACTCTTTGTACTTGATGTCAATTTGCACTCACCACATGTTTATGTGATCGATTAAAAATGAGTCAGTTGATTCCTTCTGCATTCATTTATGTTCCTCTGTTTAAGCCTGTGAGAGTGTTACCATTTTTCACTTGAATTCCCCTTGGAGCAGTATTGATGATAATTAGTGTTGAGCTAAAGTCTCATGGGTGATCATATGTCTACCATGTCCTTCTGCATGGTTTATAACAAGCTGGTCTTTGCTGTCGAAGGAGTAAGATTGAAATATAAAACTGGCAAGAACTCTGGAAAGTTCACTTAAAGAATGCACAAAAATGGCACAACACACTTGAAATGTCTGAGCTGCAGCGATTACTCATCGCTCTGTGGTTCCTCAATGATCCAGTTGCAGGCATTGAAAAAGTTCCCTCTATTATGGCAGTAGAACATCCTGCAAGTCTTATGGTCACCATATGTTAAAAGGGGCAGTGCTGTTTTGAAGAGGCCTGGTGAATGTTGCCGATATGAATATAAGATCCAGACACAATGCAATATAATGCAAAATACTCAATTCAATATAAAATGCAATTGATGACAGTGCCCACCAAAATATTTGGACACTTAAAAAGCTAATACACAGATGCCCCCTAGCAGTAGTACGAATTAATTATAAACAAAAGTTTCCAGTTTGCTTAGTAATTGAATTTTAAGACATCCCCAATTCACTTGTGTGAATGGCACAGAAACCTGTAACAACAACAAAATACCTCACACAATGTACGCCACAGTATGATCATGTGGCGCTCTGGAACAATTGATTCTAATTGGTGAATAGCGTCATCCACGGTTAGATATTTACTAATGTTTACCGTTGTCAATGGCAATGCTGTATATCAGTCCGCTCATTCGGGCGACTGAAACCGGCACTACTTTCCTGTCTTGTGTAAACTGTGCACACTTTTGAAACTGTGCTTTATGAAGCTTCGAATTAGTGGTTCGAACCCGGAGCGTGTTTCAAACTCGCCAAGTCACATAATACTTTTTCGAATCTTGTAGGTACTTTTTTAATGCCCTTCCCCCTCTAAGTTCCCTTCATTTCATTCACACGGATGTACGTCATTGTTTATATTGCTAATACCCACTACTGGTGGAACCCTTCCAATGGGTTTAAATTTAAAATGCGAGTACTGGAAGTTCCTGTGATGTCACAAGTGTGTTGCATTGTGGTCTATGGATCTGCTTGAAGTGTATATGAGTAGACTGTATATGAGGGTCCTGTCTCTATGTAATTTGCCTTAATGCAGTTTAAGTCACTTCTGTGTTGGCTTTAAGAGAGACCGGGGGGGCTGCCGCTTGGTCCAAATACACTTCCAGTAGGAATTCCCCTGAGGGGAAGTGCTTAGGGAAGTTTGTAAGACAGTGCACTTTACTATGAATGGGAGAAAGTTCAACATGGCAGAATTAGGCTCGCTTTCTAAATAAAAGAACCAATTGACAACTGGTAAAGTCATTGAGTCACCGTACAGCTGTTATGACTGCACATGTGTATTGGCTGGTCCAGGCTAAATAATAATAATAATTGTAAGCTTGGTGAACAACTTTGGAGAATTTGATGTTTCCCCATTCAAAGAGAGAGGAGCTGCCCTTGCATGACTGAAATAGCTGCCCGAGAGGCGTTACAAAGATGGCCGCTGAGTTGAATGACTTGCCTAAGGGTCTTTGGTTAAAAGCAGCCCAAGAAAAAAATGTAGTGTGGGACTTTATTTTGTTCATTGGGAATTGATTGGATGTTATTGCAAAAAGGAGGGACCTTTTTGATTAAAGATTACAAGTGCATATGAATTAAAAAAAATATAATAATGATGTGAACTGATAAATGCAATATTCCATAAAAAAACAGGAATTGTCAGTTTTGGAAAATAACTATTTAAACAGCATATTAAATATAGTATACTACTACAAGTATATTAAATCAGAAAACCATTATTTTAAATTGTAATACTATTTCGCAATACCTTTTTTTTTTTTTGATAAAATAAAAAGCTTGATGAGCATAAGAGACTTCTTTCAAAACTTTAAAAACAATGTTTTGTTGTAAATGTAAATGTTCTTTTCTATTAAACAGCATTTCTTAATAAAGATGCCACCAGTAGTTTTCTATAGCTAGCCACAGTCTATTTGCTTCAGTTCAGTAGCGATGTGTTAATTACAAAAGAACATGTTGCAACACAAGAGCAATGTTTATTTAGTCCAGTCCAGCAGACAGGCATTTGGGAAGTCCCAACAGATTTAGCTCTTGTTCTGTAGACGTGTCAGTACACTGCTGGAGGAGAACATGTCTTGTCCCTATATATAGAGACTTCATGCATGTTGTTGGGACAGTCTTTACTTCTCCTCAAGTCAATGATAAGAGAGCACTTCACGATTAGATTGTCACGTTCACCTGCGTTTGTCAGTCACAGCTGAAATGAGCTGTCTGTCTGCGCGAAACGACGCTTTATTCCCATTGGCTGTGAGCGGATCTGAATCGGAGTCCCATTGGAGAGAAACGCAAACTCGCAATTCCCGAAGTTGCGAAGTTCACGAGACGGATCGTGCGCGTGGAGAAATTAAACGATTACGGACGGAATAACGCGTGCGCAACTCTACTGAGGCCGTTTTAAGCACGGTAAGCGTTTTATATAAGAACATCCGTGTATATGATGTGTAATGCGTTCGTAAGGATCCTTATTTTATGCGGAAGAGGGTTGTGTTCATTCAGAATGGCGTGTAGTGTTGCTGAAGGCTGAATTGGCCACCGTACACAATGTAAATACGCAGCCTACGCTGTGCATCACCATTATGACAGCGCGTTTCCGAATCTAATATCCGTCTAAACGCAACAAACAATAGGCCAGGAATGCGATGAGGCCGTCCGACCATTTTTGGTCACATTTCAGGGTGGCTTCATAGACTGCAGCAGTCTCTTGGGTATTGTTTGTGGCTTCTGTGTTGTTATGTAATAGCTGTAATCGCTGTCTGCATTGGTTCTCTCTAATTGAATAAATAAGGTAACGTTATAGCCTACTGTCCGCAAGTGTGGATGATATAATTCACTTATGCTTGAGGAATGCAACAACACATGCTAAAACGGATACAAATATCTTTATGCATTATATTTTCTGATGTATTTAGGCTACCTGTTTTCTGTTGGTGAAAGATTCCTCCATTTTCTCACAAATTTTGGTTTTCATTTGCTTGTCACTCAAAATGTGTCAACACTGTCAGATACAAACACAATGTGTCAAATATGTGATCTAAATATTGACATATCTAGCATTCACTTGAATGAATGAATGAATTAACCAAGACTACATCTCTAGATTTTCTGCTACATCTATGTGGTTTTGTTGTCAGACTGACAACACGTATTATAAAACATTATAAACATTGCCAAAAATATCTAGAAGTGTTGTCATATATGTAATAGCTATATGATGGCATTTTTTGTGTTAAGTGATTATCTCTGATTAATTTCAAATTGTACCTAAATCTGGCTATTTTTAAGAAGAGTGGCAAATTTATGTTACATTTGTCAGCTAAATATCAAAATACTACAATACTATGCGCAGAATGTTGGTAGAATTATGAAAACGGTGCATACTTAACAAGACAACATTAATATATGCCAGCACTCATTTTACTGAATATGATAATCCGTGCAGAACAGTAGATATTGGTATTAAACTAATCTGCTAATCTTCATCATGAAGGTGCTGTGCAGAGCCACAAGAGGGCCATGTCTGATAACAGCACCGGCAGCACCGGGTCATCCAGTAACAGCTGGACTCTCCTCTCTCCAGAGGTTTGCAAACCACAATGTTAAAATGTTTGTGTCAGTGATATTGTCTTTTTTTATGAATGAATCAGGTGTAGTAATGTTCACTTTTGATTGCAGGAGGCTGCCGCCGACCCTGCAGCACCAGTGGATGATGGGACAGAAAGTATTGGGGATGCACCCAGTCTTTCAGAGGAAATAGCAGGTTATAAACCTAATTGCTTGTTAATGCTACTTTTGAATTAGTAGCAAATATCAGTATTATTTGCAGTTTGTTTACACAATTTATAGGGACTTTTGAATGAAATGGCATCATCTCAATATTGGTGATAGTTGTAACACCAATTTGTGGGTTTTGTAATTTGAAACTTTTTTTTTTTAGGAAGCTCTTTGGAGGTGAGGTCACATGACCCTGAAACTCCAATGATGGAGAGCGTTTTGTCAGAGGAGGGTCACCAGGTCAGTGCATCACCACTGGTATGTACAGCGCATATGACCTTCAGTTACCATTCTCCATGCCTGTCTTCACAGTATCTGTTTTGCACACTTTGTTCACACTTTGCATATATCTGACTTAGTTTTAAAAATCAACCTTTCAATTTTGACTGACATTTGGCGAGTGATGAAGTCTGATTTGTTTGTTCAGACAGTGTAACCAATACCCATTCATGCGTGTCCCCCCAAAATAAATCTGAAAGCACTACTACACACTTCAGAATAAAGGTTCTTTATTGGAATTCATGATTCCATTAATAACCTTAAACATCTGTGGAAATTTTCCATTGCACAAAAGATTCCATATAGTGGAAAACGGATCTTTAGATTATTCAAATGTTCTTCACAGTAAGATTTTTTTTGTAAGAAATTCACTGAAAGGTTATTTGGGGAACCAAATATAGTTCTTAAAATGGGATCCAACTGAAACTACAATATTTCTGTAAATATTTGAAATGGATTACAACCCTCTTTTTGCCCTTGTTAACCACTAATTCTACGAAAGGTGGTGCCTGTCCTCTGAATTTGCATGTCGGACTGTTTTTTAATACTTGATGTCAAACTGTTCCCTCCCAAAACACTTAGAGTTGTATGTTGTCCAATATCCAGATTTGCCAGGAAACATCACCGGATTTCTTTGAGGAAATGGCAGCATCTGGCCATGCTGATGTTGAGCTTGATCCTGAGATCCATGCTCCTGTCATCCATGACACCATCACCAGTTCTCCTCCTGACAGTGACCTTCTGGGCGCTGTTCCCTTCAGCATCACTACAGAATCTGCCTTCCAGTTTTCTGAGGAGACGGTCCTTGAAGAACCCACTGAAGAGGACATAACCGATATCTTCCCCGGCCAGCATGTTCCAGTCCAAGAAAGCCCCGCCCCGGAACCAAAGCCCAAAATCACCTCCACTCCCGAACCATTTAAAGAAATGAGCTCATCCTCACTTGATGTCTCTGATGTAACAGCAGACATAAGCCCCGCCCCTAAACCCAGTGATTCTTCTGCAATCCCTGTGCTTGATATTCATGCTGATGTACATCCCACCCCTAAAACCCCGCCTCTGGCCCCGCCCTCTGAGGCTGATACAGGTTTTGGTTCCACAGCAGAAAGCCCCGCCCCTGACAGCCCTTATCCAGAAACCATTGGTTCAGTTGAGACTGAGGGGGAGCCTACTTTTGAGAAAGAAGAAATAGAGCTGCCAGAGAAATTCCCAGATGTGATCAGAGAGCCAGGTATGACATTAAAAATGTGTAATAATTAATAAATTAACTCTTTCAGCTGTTTTTTCTTTCTTTTTCATGATATTTAGTCTTTATGCTGTTTTACTTTTATATTAATAAATAAATATATACATATAATAGTTTTTAAATATAGTATATAATTAATTTTTTACTTCATGATATTTCATCTTTGTGTTTGTATTTTTATATATATACATATATATATATAATATGTATGTGTATAACATAAACAGATAATATATGAAAAACTGGCTATATAGATAGAATACATTTAAATATATTCATTTATATATAAAAATGGGTAGTTTGTATTGTTTCACTATTTAACTATCATAATCATATTTTTATACATATATATTACATCTTAATATTTATATATATATATATATATATATATATATATATATATATATATATATATATATATATATATATATATATATATATATATATATATATATATATAATAATAATTTTTAAATAATAATTATTTATCATTATCAAAGCATTATGTATCGATTTTGAATAAGGAATCGCATCGAGTTTGAGTACATGTTACATTGTTTTTAATATATTATTTAAACAATATTATAATATATATATAAAAATGTTGAAGCAATTTTTTTTTCAATTTCTACCCACTTTTACTATGCATCTCCTGATCTTGCTTCTCCTTATTTTCTTCTGTATCATTTAGAATCTCTTGGTGCTGAACTTCCAGCGGGCACCTCAGCAGAAGATGATGGTCTGAGGCTCAGACATGTGCAACCCACCATAGTGTTGAAACGAAGCTCTGACGAGGAGGAAGAGGAAGAAGAAGAGGAGTTCAATCTGCCAGTGAGGAAAGAGGAGAAGCGAGGTTTCTCTTTGAATCAGCTGATAGTGGGCTCATTGGTCCTGCTCTGTGTTGGATCCTTCTTTTTCTCCGGTACGTTTTGTGTGACACTGATGCAACTCTTGAAACATATTTTAAAAAATATATTTAAAGTCCTACAAAACATACAACATATGACATCACACTTTCGTTTGACATAACCATTGAGTGATTCATATTTAGCCAATGATTATGAATACGTTCCAACATAATATGATAAAGTAAAGCCATTAATATCCCATTTTCAGTGGTTGCATTCATGTTATTATGCCTCCAGGTTCTGTGGTTGACCAGTCTGATGGTAGGTTGATAGTTTGAGCTAGGTGGCAGTATATGCTTGTGCTTGAGCTGTGGATAGGAGTTTCCCTCCAGTGCTAATGGCTGAGTTCGTTCCCATCACATATTCACATATCACATATTCAAACAAATGAGTGAGTACATTTACCTGAGGGCAGCCTCTAGTATCAGCCTAAATCATCACCCATGATGCACTGCTTTACCAAGGGGCTGGTTGTTTCTACACTTACCTTTTAAAGTTGAAGTGTATCATTTCAGTGCCACCAGTAGTGAAATCTTTTAGCAAACACTCTTCCGTTGCTCTGACAAACAGGTAGCTCCTAAAACGAACGCTATTGTTCAGGCCACTCAAACAAACAGATCGCAATTTGGTGCAACCTTTTGGCAAGAAATTACACACTTCACATTTTAAATTCTCTAGGGCCAGTTGTGGCTGCCTCACTCTGAAATGGTTTAAAGGTGCAGTGTGTGAATTTTAGCGGCATCTAATGGTGAGGTTGTGAATTGCATTGTCCCACCGCTCACCCCTCCCTTTTGAAGCACATAGAGAAGCAACGGGGCCGACACAGGACAACGTCATCATCGGAGAGGGCAGAGAGTGACTAGCGCTCTGTAGTGAAGTTTGTCTGTTAAGGGCTACTGTAGAAACATGACGGCTCAAAATGGTGACTTAACTGTAAGGGGACTCGCTGTGTGTGTAGATAGAAGTGGCTCATTCTAAGGTAATAAAAACATAACGGTACATTTTGTAAGGTCTTTACACCACTGAAAACATAGTTATGTATATTATATTGCATTTCTGTCAATAGATCCTCATATACTACACACTGCACCTTTAATGCTGAGATTCTGCAGAGATTGCAAGGGTTACTAAATCAAAATGCAACTCTTAATTAGGTTTTTGTGTAAACTGCTGAATTTGGTAACGCACACTACCAAACAAAAGTTTGGGAGTGGTAATATATATATATATTTTTTTGAAAGAAGTCTCTTTAACTCACAAAAGCTACATTTATTGAATGAAAAATACAGTAAAAATGGTTATACTGTGAAATATTGTTATAGTTTTAAACAACTGTTTCTATTTTAATATATTATACAATTAAATGTATTCCTGTGATGGTAAAGCTGAATTTTCAGTGTCACATGATGATTCAGAAATATTTTAATCAATGCTGTTAACATAATTTTTTTTTTGTTTGGGAAGTGTGATAGATTTTAACTGGGTTATTTGAATAGAAAGTTCAAAAGAACAAAAAGTATATGAAATAGAAAAAATTGGTAATAATGTAAAAGTCTTTACTGTCTTTTTCTGATCAATTTAATGCATCCTTGCAGAATAAAAGTTTTAATTTCTTTCACACAGACAAAAAATAAATAAAATTGCTGACCCCAAACTTTTGAACAGCAGTGTGTTACAGAGAGTCCTGGTTCATATATCCAGACACAACATGGCCGTGACAGACTAACTACAGAATGACAGCTGTTGCACTAACTAAACTGACTTTTACTTCCATCATTTTTGACACTAACACTTTCATAATTCACTTCACCTTGTCTATGCAATCTCAACAAACATTACAAATTCCCTTTCTCTCCTGTAGATGATTTTGATGGTGCAGAAATAAGTGACCAGGTTGGTGCATTGCCTTATTTTCTGTTTATGCTGTGTTCTTTTATTATTGACAAGCATGTACAAGTTGATTTCACCTGTGGCATTCTCTGATGATTTCTTCCAGGAAGTCCTTGATAAACTTGCTCAAGAAAATAAACAAATTAATATATTGGAGGCTGAGATTGAGGTTAGATTTTCTCTACCTACGTATATAAAGGTTTTCCTCCTAATGCCATGGAAGTGTTTTTTTGAATACATAGTAGTCTTAAAGTGATAGTTCACCCAAAAATGTCATCTGTCATCATTTACTCACCCTCAAGTTGTTCCAAACCTGTATGAATTTCTTTGTTCTGCTGAACACAAAAGAAGATATTTGAAAGAAAGTTTGTAACCAAGAAGATCTCGGAAGCCACTGACTTCTATGTTCTTTTCCCCCCACTATGGTAGTCAGTGGCTGCCAAGATCTACTTGGTTACAAACATTCTTTCAAATATCATCTTTTGTGTTCAGCAGAACAAAGACATGTACACAGGTTTGGAACAACTTGAGCGTGAGTAAATTATGACAGAATTACATTTTAGCGTGAACTTTCCCTTTAGTGCACTTTCTATAGAGTATACCGAGAGATTATTTTAAAATGTTGAACTTAGGATATGTTCTTTCTTTGTCTTTTTCATGATCAGTCACAGAAACAGGAGTTGGACCAGGCTCTGAAAATAGCAACAGATATGCTTAGCTCTGAGAAAGGAGTGCTGGAAAACGAGAACATTCATTTGAAAGAACAACTGTCTGAACTGCCTGGTTTAAAAGAAGAACTACAGACACTAAGAGCACGAGTTGCTGAGCTCACAAAGCTTACAGGTATGATGAGAGAGCGGGAACGGCACATGCATTGTATTTGAATTGTAAAACTCAAGATCAAAATTTGCATATTGTGGAAAGGGCTCTGAATGTACTTGTAAATTCAACAGCCTAGAAACATCTTTTGGTTTACTAAGATGAGAATGAGGTTGTTTGCTTTTTTGTTAGCTATTGCACTACCATTCAAAAGTCAGTATGGTTTTTTTTGTTTTTGAAAGAAACAGCAAGGTCATACCAAATTAATGAAAAGTGATAGTAAAGTTATTTATAATGTTACAAATGTTCTCTATTGCAAATAAATTAACTTTTTGAAAAACACCATTTTAATGCTTTCAACAATGTCTCTCGAGCAGCAAATCAGCATATTAGAATGATTTCTGAAGGATCATGTGACATTGAAAATAGGAAAAAGTATTAAAATAGAAAACGGTTATTTAAGCAATATTACTGTTTTTACTGTTATTGATCAGATTTTTAATCATTATAAAGTCTTACCGACCCCAAACTTTTCAACTGTTGTTTATAGTTATATGCATAATAAATATTGGTAATATAGAATGATATTGGTAACATGTTGGTGATCAGCTTCCCCCCCCCTTATTATTATTATTTAATTATACATGCTCATGTGTTTTATATGTATACTGCCATTCAAAAGTTTGAGATCAGTGAGATATTTTTAATGTTTTTAAAAGACGTCTCTTCTGCTCACCAAGTCTGCATTTATTTGATCCTGAATACAGTAAAAAGTGTAATATTATGAAATATTATTACAATTTAAAATAACCGTTTTCTAGTTGATTATATTTTTAAAACGTAATTTATTCCTGTGACCCAAAGCTGAATTTCAGCATCATTACTCCAGTCTTCAGAAATCATTCTAATATGATGATTTGCTGCTCAAGAAACATTTCTTATTATTGTCATGAACAATTATTTGATGAATAGAAAGTTCAAAAGCACAGCATTTATTTTAAATATAAATCTTTTGTAACATTATAAATGTCTTTACTGTACTTTTGATCAATTTAATGAACACCTACTGAATAAAAGTATTCAATTCTTTCAACAACAACAAAAAATCTTACTGACCACAAACTTTTGAACGGTAGAGTATAATGTTACACAAGCTTTCTATTTCAGATAAATTCCGTTCTTTCTTTTCTATTCTAACTTTCTATTTATCAATAAATTACATTTTAAAATGAATTCAAACAGAAAACAATTATTTTAAATTGTAATACTATTTCACAATATTACTGTTTTATTGTGTTTTTGATTAATAAATGCAGCCTAGATGAGACTTCTTTCAAAAATATTTAAAAAATCTTATCAATCTCACTTTTGAAAGGCGTGTCATACAGTTTATTTATAAAAACACCAATAACAACTAACTGTTAAATGCAATCTTTAGAAAATCTCAAAATTAATATATTTATGGCCAGCAGCCACATCACCCTGTAGCCCAAGACTGGTTTCCCAATGAAGCTAAGCAGGGCTGAGACCAACTGTGAAAACTAGGTTGATGCTGGAAGAGGTGTTAGTGAGGCCAGCAGGGGGTGCTCACCCTGTGGGCTGTGTGGGTCCTAACACCCCATAGTGATGGGGATGCTATACTGTAACTAGCACTGTCCTTCAATGAGATGTTAACCCAAGGTCCTGACTCTCTGTGGTCATAAAAAAAAGCCAAATTTGCCCATTGGCACCTCTCCACCAATCAGCTGGTGTCTTGTGGGCGTTCTGACGCAGTATGGCTGCCGTTGCATCATCCAGTTGGATGCTGCACGTTGGTGGTGGTTGAGAAGATTCTATATGTAAAGCGCTTTGAGTGCCTAGAAAAGCACTATATAAATGTAACATTATTATTATTTATCATACTCTTCATATTTTCTTACTGTTCATTATAATATCATGATGCCTAAATACACTTGTAGCACTCAAAATGTCTGGTTTTAGTTTGTGTGATATTTTTATATAGACAATATACTATGGAGATATATATATATATATATCTCCATACTATATTGTCTATATAATATATGCAATATATATATAATATATATATATGCAATATATATATATTGCAACCTCTGCAGTGTATTATGTTTTTTTTCTCCTACAGTTGAAGAAGATCTCCCACAACAGGTCCATGACTCTGGGTCTCTGCCTTCCACTGCCGAGTCTAGTCCAGAAGGAACTGAGAAACACTGGGATAAGAAAGAGGAACTCACACGTCAGAAAGATCTTTTGGAGGAGAGCCGGAGGAGGCTGGAGGGAATGAAGAAACCAGGCTGGAACAAGCAGGGTTTGAGGGAGAGCTTGGTGGAAATGCAGAAGAGACTCTCGAAACAGGTGGACCAGCTGGGCAAGCGGGAAGACTGGAAGAGGAAACACCAGGAGCACAAAGGAGAAAAGAAGGAGTGGGGCAGAAAAAAAGAACATGACAGCCGCTGGAAGAAGGATGAAAGCGGGAAGCGGGAAAGAGTGGAAGCATGGTAAGGAAAAAAGGAAAGACCATCTCAAGAAGTACAAAGAAGAGTGGGACCACAAGAAAGATGAGCGAAGGCAGGAGAGGGAAAGGAGACAGAAGGAAAGACCTTGGGAGGCTAAATCTTCCAAGCATCATCAACACCACCACCACCATCACCACCACAAGGAGCAGGTAGACTTCTGGAAACACCAAGAAGAGAAGCTCAGGAGGAACCGACATCCTGCCGAAGGCTGCCATGGCGTATCCAACTGCGCTGATGCCGAGGGGCTTGTTCCTGTGAAGCTTGTAGAGTTTCAGGACCTTCTTGAGATCTACCTAAGCAAACTAGAGGGAGTTCCTCAGGAAAGCAAGGAGCCTCTTGGCCGCCTCACTGCCCAGTTCTTCAACGGCGGCTTTTTCGCTCACGACAGAATGCTCTTCAGCGAGTTCGCCGAGGACGTCGCGGATATCCTTGAAGATCTGGCAGATGGTTTAAAAGATAAGCAGCATGAGAATGACAATGATTCCCTTGAAGATGAGATGGAGGAGTTTGAGAAAGAGGCACTGTTAAAGTTCGCCGCCCCTTTGGCGTAATTGGTGCTGCCCACCCCAGAAACTCAGTTGAACGAATGGAAAAAAACACTTAGTGAAGGAAAACAAAAATAAAAGTTACTTTCCCCAGTCTTTACAGACTGTAGATGTAGTTTAATGCATTGTGTTTGAGGAGTTTCTCCCTTTGGAGTCTTGTCATTAGTGAAGTCCCACCTGTGCGTTGGGTGTTTTGTTGTAAGCTACCTCCCTTAGTCCTGTTCTTCAACGCCAAACCCTTTGACTCTTGCTTGCTGTGTAAAGAATCAGTCATCTTAAGCATTAAGTGTTGGCACCTGAATGAAACTGCTTTACTTGCAGATAGATCAATCATCTAGCACATATGGAGTTGTGAACGAAAATGCTAAACTGGGAAAGTGCAATGAGTTCGGAAAAGAATGTCCCTCTTTAGTTACCTGAGCTTTACTTAAAAACGTAGAATGTCAGAATTTTTATTTGAGTTATTTAGGATTGATTTTAGTTTAGTTTTTAATTATTAAAATCCTGGTTTCTTCACACCTACCTATGATTTAGCTTACTAAGCTGGTGTCAAACTGGTTTCTTTTTAAGATATGTTTTCACAAGAGATTTTAGAGGTCATTGTAAGCTTTCTTTTTTTTTGGTTTCTACCCCAACTCAAGTTCTGCTCACACTTAATGTAAATGACGAAACAAAATCGTTGAATGTTTTTGTTTTCTCTTTGGAATTTGATATGTTAGATTATGTGCCTTTACTAGTGAGCAAAGAATGCTGGTACTGAAACGAAGCCACATGAATTAAACGGAAACGGAGAAAGTTTCAATAATGTTGTTTGCACTGTGGTGATGTGGACATTTATTTATATCCTCTTTCTATCTTAGGAAAACAGCCATTGTAATGAATCATCAAGATCATTGGATTATAGCTGTGTTATTGTTTTGTTGCACTCTTCTGGGATGAATCCCATATCATTTTATGCCTTTTCATGTCCAATTTGTAAATATGAAAAGAAAAAAAAAGTTATTTAATGGAACTTATAATTTAAGTTAAGTTATCATATGGCAAAGTGATATTTAATATGAAAATAAATTAAAAATCATTTAAAAGGAAAGGTAATACAAGACCAAATATCACAATGTATCAATTTTTGATGATTATTAAAATGATGTTCCATTGCCGTGAGAATTCTTCTTTATTCAGGGATTGCATTGTTCATTTTTTTATTTATTTAATTGTTTATCTACAACCAACAAATCAGAAATGGTGATTCCTTGAGGATTTCTGGTCTCATTTGTAAAATTATACCTTCCCTTTAAAATTATTATAATCACCTTTTTAGTTTTTTTATAATCTGCATACAAACACATTCAGTATTGACCTCTAAAACTGACCTGTAGGAGACGTATTACTGATGTCTTTTGTTCCAGCATGTCCGTTGATGCTGAGTAAGTTTTGATGGCGTTATCAGATGAAGTTTCCCTGACGACAGATGTTTGGATTGACAACATTTCGGAAACCTGATAGGAAGGTGTAGAGTAATCAACCGGCATGTTAGGTTATGCTTTGAAATAATCCCAAACAAATATAAATAGTACATTTTCTCAGTACTATAAACCACAATGCTAGATACGCCTTATTTTGTATTCTGGATTTCTATAAATGCATTGTGTGTGTGTGTGGTCCTGGTAAACCCAGTGTTGTGAGGACAAAATGTCCCCACAAGGAAATCTTTGACATTGTGGGGACATTTTCTGGTTCTGATGAAGAATTTTTTGAAAATGTAAAAATGCAGAAAGTTTTCTGTGAGGGGTGTGTTTATGGTTAGAATATACAGTTTGTACAGTCTAAAAATCATGTCTAATTAAAGTCTCCATAAAACATGAAAATGCAACGTGTGTGTGTGTGTGTGTGTGTGTGTGTGTACAAGTTTAGCTATACTTATGAGGGCCAAATGTCTTGAAATATTATGACAAACTATGGTGAGGACATTTTACTGGTCCTCGCTACTTAAAAAGGCTTATAAATTGGCCAAAACACGTTTTGTTTCTAAAAGGGTTGTGTTTAGGGGTAGGGGTTAGCGATAGAAAACGCCATTAACCTGATATAAATTCAATGGAGGTCTATGTAATGTCCTCACTATTATAGTCAAACAAACGTGTGTGTGTGTGTGTGTGTGTGTGTGTGAAAGAGCATCTAAACTACTTTGCTATGGAAACATTTAAACAGGAGATAAGAACATCCTGACTTGTCAAAAGGAGCATTGGGCGTGATTTTGGTTTTCCGCTGAGTTTGGCGGTCAACTGAAGAGAATATAAGGTGAGAGGTGGTCATTTTCACACAACTCCAGCCACAACATCACTCTTCTGCTCAGGTAAGCCTTTACTTCTTCTGTTGAATATATCTTTTTATTGAATAATTTTTAGTGTGCACTGGATATACTGGTTAATTGGGGTCACCCAAAGAAGAACATTGTTTCATCATTTACACACTCTTGTGTATATTTCTCTTTGTCAGACACTAGCAGATTGCTCAAGCTGGATTTTTTCATAAAATATCACCATCCACCTTCTTTGTATGAGAAAGCTTGGATATTTCACTAAATATCATAGTCACATGTTTAGAACATGAGGGTGAGGAAGTGATGACAAATTCATTTTAACCAGTCACCATATATATTTGCACATTTATTACTGATCTTGATTTATGTTTTTATTGTGTTTTAACCTTAAATGCGCTTGAAATTAGGTTATTGTCAGTCCTAGAACAGATTTGTCTAAAAAGAAAGGATTAACCTGTCGATTACTTTCTACTCTCCAGACGCCTGAACTTCCTACTCCCAAAATCATGGAATCTGCCATTAACGTGCTCATCTCCCAGTTCAAGACTTATGCCGGGAAGGATGGCTCTGCAAACACCTTGAGCAAGGAAGAGTTTCAGAGCTTGGTCACATCCCAGTTACCCAACTTTATAAAGGTAAGCCTTTTGAGTAATTTATAACAAATGGGCAGCACACTTCATATTTATATTCCTCAATTCCGGTCTACACTTAAAGGGATTTTTTTGTCATCATTTACTCACCCTCAAACCTGAATGAATTTCTGTACAAACACAAATATATTTTATACAATGTTAGAAACCAAACAGTTGGGTTTGGTTACAGACATTCTTCAAAATATCTTATTTTGCGTTCATTCAGGTTTGAGGGTGAGAAAAGATGACAGATTTTTCATTTTTGGGTGAATAGTCCCTTTAAATATAAAGTTACTATTTCGAAACCACTTAGTAAGAAAAAGGAACCAGTAAATTGATCTTAAAAACCAATAATGTAACATCAAAACCCCCTCTTTTTTTGTTTAAATCTCCACAGAACTATAAAACCAACTCAAAATGGTTCTTAATAAGAAGAGGCATGTCTGCTGAATCTAAGGTGCAGCAAATAACTATTATTTTTTAGCTTACAGCTACAATTAAAATTAATTAAAAACTATGTAGACATTTAAAAAAAACTATGACAAAAACACAACAAAATTAGTTCTTGAACTAAAACTAAAAATGTATGATACTAAAGTAACACATGGTGTTCAGCATGTTGAATTTGATAAAGTTAACTTTTTTTTCTTTTTTATCTGCAACCTTTAATAATATTTAGATCTTTAAAATAAAGATTTTATAAAAGTTAATACATAAATGAAGGCTGGCTGTACAATGTTTGATTAGCATTCTATGTTGTGAGAAGAATGAACCAAAAAGGAAAAGAGCCCCATGTTAAAGGTCTGGTGTGAGTTATTAGTAAACCACATCCCAGTCCTCAAAAGAATTCCTTGTGAGTCACATGCTTGTGATTTTGTAGAGGAAATAACACGAATCCTTCCTACAAAAAAACTCTCAAGTTATAGAAAGACCTTACACTGCTAATGTGTATGAAAACGAACCGGCTGCTTTCTGCATGTTTCCATCGAAACTACGCTAGAGACAATGGAAAAATGCCACATCGGAGCATTTTCTGTTTGGCCCATCCAGAACAGGAACTCCCCCCCCAAACTAATAGGTCAGCAGAAAAGAATGCACCGTACCAGTGAGGATCACTAGATGGAGACACTGTCATTGCAAGTGCATATAAATGCTTGTTTGTTGTCTTCCCTCACAGAATTCCTCTGACCCAGCCACCATTGACCAGCTCATGAGCTCACTGGATGCCAATAACGACGGAGAGCTGACCTTCCTGGAGTTCTGGCAGCTTATTGGCAATGTTGCGAACCAGCGTGGCGGCTTTTAACCAATGAAGAAGCATGAAGACAATCACTTTAACTTTACCTTGTGACTTTCTGATGTAATTATAACATAGGCAGCGCTGTTGCACAGTTAATGATTGTCCCAGGTGACTGCAAATAAAAGAACGCTTTGTTTTATTCTCAAGGTAATCTCGCCTTGCCTCTTTATTGACCATGTCATATAAGATTCTCTGCACATTCTCGCCCATTCTTTTGTGTGGCGCATCTGATTTAATAGCATCATTTTTATGGTAACCCAACACTACCCCGAGGCCCTCAACTATCCTATTGCACAGCGGCTTAGGTTGTAAATCTTCCAGACAGTCACAGCCAGTTACGATACGTCCTTATTGACACATTCGATCTCCAACACAATTAAAGCAGGTGCCGGCAGTTGCCTTGCTAACAGGTGTGGCTTGAGGAAAGGGCGTTGGTTTCTTTTGGATAATAAGGGAGATTTAGATCTTATTTGCAAGTGCTATACTTTAAACTGAATACACAAATTCTGAAACATTAGAATTTTGAACTGCCTGAAGAAAATTGGCTGTCAACTTCAAATTGCCTTGAGAGGTGCATTGAGATTTTAATTTGAAACATTAGTCGAACTGGTTGGGTAAGGTGGCAGCTAGGGGAACGATATTTTAAATCTCGCTGAACCAGTCACAATAGCTGATTCATGAGGGGTGCACAACATTTATGAAACAAACAGTCAAAAGTGAACTTTGTAGCCAGTTACTTTGGGAAGGTTACTTTGGAAATGTAATATGTAACAGATTACAAGTTGCTCTATTTTAAATGAAATAAGTAGTGTAACTATTTAAATTACTTTATTAAAGTAGTGTAACTGATTACATTTGATTACTTTTCTAATTTCCAGCACTAAAACGCCTTTTTATCACTTGCCATGGTGGCAACTCTCTGACAGGTTGTAACTTGTAGCCTGAAGCTTTCAGCAGCAATGTGGATTGATGTAATTGGCAGACGTGGTGCTCTGCAAATTCAAAAGAGAACCAATCAAAATCATCATAATAGCATCGCTTTACAAAAATGGCCTTTAAACGGCAGGAGGCATTGTGCACATCAAAAACAGACAAAGCATTATTAAATTATTCAAAATATCCTAGCTTTTTAAACAAAATATTCAGATGTAACCCTTTTAGTAATCACTGTAATTTAATTACACATTTTTTTCTCAGTATCTGTAACTTATTAGTTAGATTTATTTTGTCCTTAAATTACATAATCTATTTACATGCAACAGTTTGTAGCATGATCAAAAAGATGTGAGGTGTGACTAAGGCATGGCCACAGTCCACACAAAGTGACAGCAGTCAGCAGCCTACAAACCACTTTACATAGGCGGTGCCTCTTGTAAACACAGATAATCATAGTATGGTGTGGGCACTGGGATATGATTCACTATATGTCTCCCCTGAGGCCTGTTAAAGGCTGTCTAAAGATTTATAACAATACAAAGCATTCCGGTTTACAAGAATCCTGGCGATATTAAATTCCTGCGGCGTTTAAAAAAAAACTTTACATTGCATGTATCGTGCATACCAGTGTCAGAAAAGTACTTTTTAAAATGTTGATTTTCTGGAGCAGTTTTAACCTTTTTTTCTATATAAACATGTAATTTACTTATGACACATACTTTAACAAATTAAATAACAATAATTCAAAATGTATGTCACAAAACATTCAATGCTATTTATTTAGAAACTTAGGAAATAAATGTCATCCCTGTGTGAAGATTTAACCACTCTCTACTATCTACCATTATAGTTTACAGGAAACTAGGCTTTTTACTGTTTCAGAGGCACTCAATTCACTTTATGAGACTACCAAATGTTGTAACAGATGAAACAATGGGGCATTTTGCCCCGAGCCCTAGTGCAGGTAAGGGTTAAAGTTTTTGTACTTCCCACTAAAGCTCCAGACGAAACTCACCGTCCACTGCCATGATTCCCAGTGTGATTTATAGTGTGAAACTACACTCACGAATGATAATGTTGATGTTACAGCTGTAGACAACATTATAAATATCAGATTTAGCCTATGAGTCATCACAAAAACTCAAATGTACTGTTTAAAGCAGCCAAAAAAGTTCGTCCCTTAGTTCCCCTCCTCCAGGTACACGCCCTTTCATTTGTTAGAGTCAGGGGCAAAAAAAAAAAAAAAAACCTTTACGAAAAAAAATCACGGAAGAGATTCGCCAGCGGTTCGAGTCTGACAAGTTTTTTTTTTTTTTTTTTTTTTTTTTTTTTTTTGAGGTAGGGAAGAAAAGAGAAAGGAAAAAGAGGCTTTGCTGCAGCTACTGTGAACTGTCAATCCACGCTGTCCTCGTTTTAGGGTAAGTGCTTCAAAATACGTTTCTTTCGCATTACCGACTCATTTAAACAGAAAAGTTTGAGTTTCGAACTTGTGAGAGTTTTTGTACAGTGTCAACGCCACGTTTTAGGAACACCCTTCGACCATCCCCAACCAGCTGAATCTGAAAACATCTGCTGTTTTCGCACACAGCCAATACGTCTTAACGAATGTACTGAACTATACTTCAATGGTTTGAAGCGTTGTTAATCGCGGCGTTTTATTAACAATGTAACATTAGGCTACGCGCTAACAAGCACGTTAGTTGATACGTGACTGCTGCTGTTGTTGTATTTTAAATGTAGGCTAATCTTAAAATGAACATTAATCTTTTAATGCTATTATGAAGTTAACGTTTATTTAAAATTTAATATAACAGGCTATTTTAAGATTACTGTGAAGTTTGTGTTCCTTTAAATAAGTGTATAATTTTTTTAACGTTTATAGTAGGGCTATATTTATTAGTAATTTTATTAGCCTATTACTGTGAAGTTTGTTATTTTAAATAAATACAAATAATAAAAAGTATTTTATAAAGATAAATATAAGTGTATAATTATGTTTTAATAATATTTATAAGTTTTGTATTATTACTGTTCAGTAGCCTGTTATTTTAAATAAATAATTTAAATAAAAATAAAAAGTACTTTATATATATAAAGATAAATACAAGCGTATCATTATTATCATTATTTTGTATTAGGCTAATATTTATAGCGTATTTATTATATAATTGCAGTCATATTAATTGTAGATCATGCCATTTTGATTCTTCTGTGCCATCCGTGAATCAAAAACTGTCCTTCTCGGAACATGTAAAAGAAAAGTGAAGTGTTTAACCAAAATGTGTTTCATCCACTCGTGATTTCAGAGTGTAGCAAATAAGATCTACCTCAAGATTGTTCCCCACGAGTTTTTATACACTCGCAAAGTTGTTCCTGTGTGAATTTTTAATGGCGCACGCGAGCGGCGGGTATTGTCGTTACTGTGATAGAGCGCGCGCGTATCACGTTCGCCCGCTTTGGAAACGCAAACCTTTCAATCTCTTTTGCGCATTGGAGAGAAACGCTAGAGGTGCACGAGTGTCCGTTGTTAAACTGCATATGTCTGCGTCCCTTTTTCCTTTTTTTATGAGGCTGTTTGCACGGATTTATTTATTAATTTCGTCCAGGAACAGTAAAAGGTCATGTCTGTTTTGGAGAGTCACTTAAGTAATGGAAGATCTCTCTTCATTACTTATTATTAAACCATCCACGTGCTGTCTGTCTGAGAGAGTTTTGGGTTAAAGCTGGAGACTGTCTTGGGTAGCGCACGGAATCTCCAGGTCAGGGGCCAAAGGCGTTAATAATTCATTCGACTTCACGACTGGCACTGGATAGGGTTGAGCCCGAGGGTTGAAAGAGTCAATAGGATCAGTGAACAGTGCCTATAGTGACTAGAAATATGATTGTGGAGAGAAGGTGTGTAAGACTTGTGACAACAACACAGCATTGGCTTCAACAGAGCCACGGCCTTTTGATCTAGGGCGCATGTAGACATTGTTTGTACCGTGGATAAGGGCTCATGACTGCACAGTAGGGGTTATGACTCAAAACCTACAGTATTTGTTGTTGTAGATGTTCCATTTCAGTCAGGATGCTGCTTTCTGTGGAGATAAGAGCTTATGAATGCTGACTAGATATGCAGTTCACTGTTTTCAGACAGCCGACACTAGAAGCGAGACACTTATTGTGTTCTTTTGAAACTAGGCAATTTTTTATGACTTAAACATATACTTACTGGTTTTATTCTAGTCCAAAATAATTATTTAATTAGATTACACCAACAAAAGTCCGTTTTCAGGTTCAAACCAGGTAAAAAAAAGGTAACAAATGTGCTGTAACATTGTTTACAGTGCCTTTTTTAGCTTAAAGGCACAATATGTAATGTTTTTGCCGCTAGAGGTCGCTTATTGACGTCTTGATTGCACTTTTTGGGCTCATGCGTATGTGGGTTAACGCATCGCTGCTTTATCATATTAGATACATTATTTGAGTGTGTTGAAAGTTGTTATAATGCTACCCTGTGCGTTCACTCGGCAGCGACTGAGACACTTGTTCACACAGCAGTGAGCTAGATTGATATTAGGCATGGTAAAACACGGTACTCGCGGTAAATCAAGAAAACGAGATTTAAACAGTAAGACTAACTGTGTTGAGCTATATAAAAAGGATTAGCTTTCTGTCTGTATCCAAACAGTTGCTCACCTGTCTTATAAAACACATAATATAGTAAAGAATCTTTGGTGTTTCCATGGTTTCTACAAAATAAAACAAAAAGGAAATAGAGCGTAACTCAGGTATGATGTCAAAATTGCTTTTTTCTCTGGATTTAAACATTCTTTGAAACATTTGTGATAATGTAAGTACACAAGTCAACAAAATATATAACATTGTTCTAGTGTTTTTTAGATATTTTAATCCAAAAAATTTACATATTTTCCCTTAAATAAGCACAAACCAATATTTTTCATATGTTTGAAAGTGTATTTTCTAATATAAAGTACAATTTATAATAGCATACACTTTTGTAGCATGCAAAATCTTTTTCAAATTGCAATTTTTTCAGTCAAAGACCATTGACTTCGACTACTCTTAAAAATCAAGGTTTCAAAAGGGGTTTTTCACAGTTTTTCCACTAAACCTTTCAGTGTACAGTCCGTAAAAGAACCACACTTTTCTTAGTGTAAAGGACATTTAAAAAATCCAAAGAACCTTTTTCCAAAACCTTTTGCGCAATGAAGAGGTTCCATTGATTTAGAAGGAGGAACCACTGATGCCAATAAAGAAACTTTATTTTTAAGAGTGCATTTACAGGCAGCACTTTAGGGCATCATATGTGTTATGGAGTTTAAAACATGTCTGTGATGCCCAAAAATGAGGTCTAGGAAGGCACCCTTCTGGGTTTTGAGACGCTGTCCTTGTTTTACCCAAATGAAGACACCGTACGAGTATGTGGGGTTTATACTCGACAGCCGATAGGAAGTATAATATAGTTTATTGCTGCATTGTGACAACATTAGCTGAGTGTCTGTGTACCAAGTAAGTAGAAAACTATTTCCTGCACCATTCAACCTGACGGTATAGTGTAAAAGAGTCCTTCTCACTTTCAAACAGCCTATGAAACCAGAAACTTTAATATGCGTACTGCGTCATCTCTGTATCTCCTTCTCTCTCTCGCTCATTAAATTAGGCTAATGGTCATGTTTCTTAATTGCTTACTACCTGTCGATGTGGTTATTGCTGCTGATAAGAGGAAACTCTGTGTGTATTTGCGTCAGCTAATTTGGCGGCATTAGAAACCGTCTCGGATGTCAAGCACACCTACACAGATTTTGACCAGCAATAACAACCCAAAGGGCTTCTTTGCTGACCGCTGGATGTCACTGTTTTTTGTACGGCTTTGTTTGTACAGCTATGCAAATCATAAGGTTCCAATCCTCATCTTAACAAGCAAGCCATAACAATCTGGTTAAGTCTGAATGACTTGCGTAAAGAGCAATGATTGGAATTCGAAAGTTGTGTTTTCTATATCTCTGTGAGACACTCGGGTCTGTTGTTCAAGATTTTATCAATGAAATGGAGCTTTTTTTGAATGCATTTAAACTTTGATCCATTCTGCAGTTCTTATGACAGGATCATTTTGATATTTTTGGCACTTTTAAAGGTAGTCGACTATCCATGCACTATTATAATATTTATTAATATTGTTGCATTAACCCATTCTGTTCTTATGACAGAGTCTTATGATATAATTGACACTTTTAAAGGTAGTCGACTATCTATGTGCTATTATAATATTTATTAATATTGTTGCATTAACCCATTCTGTTCTTATGACAGAGTCTTATGATATAATTGACACTTTTAAAGGTAGTCGACTATCTATGTGCTATTATAATATTTATTAATATTGTTGCATTAACCCATTCTGTTCTTATGACAGAGTCTTATGATATAATTGACACTTTTAAAGGTAGTCGACTATCTATGTGCTATTATAATATTTATTAATATTGTTGCATTAACCCATTCTGTTCTTATGACAGAGTCTTATGATATAATTGACACTTTTAAAGGTAGTCGACTATCTATGTACTATTATAATATTTATTAATATTGTTGCATTAACCCATTCTGTTCTCATGACAGAATCATTTTGATATTATTGGCACTTTTAGAGGTAGTCGACAACCTATGTACTCTTATAATATTTATTAATAGGCCTATTGTTGATTTAATCCATTCTGCTGTTCTTATAAAAGGATAATTTTGATATTTTTGGCACGATTTAGAGGTAGTCGACTACCTACGTACTATTATAATATGGATTAATATTGTTGCTTTAACCCATTCTGTTTTTATGACAGGATCATTTTGATATTATTGGCACTCTTAGTAATCGACAACCTACGTTCTATTATAATATTGGGCCCCACTTTATATTAGGTAGCCTTAACTACTATGTACTTACATAAAAAATAAGTACAATGTACTTACTGTGTTCATATTGTGTTGCAAAACACCTTTGTTGATATTGAGGTGGTATACGGGTAGGGTTAGGGACAGGTGGGGTGGGATGGGTACGTTTAAGGGTAGGGTTATGTGTAAGGGAAGTGTCAACTGGGTAATTACAAATGTAACTACAGAAATTAATTACAGATGTAATTACATGCAGGTATTTTTTAAAATGTAAGTACAATGTAAAAACATGTATGTACACAATAAGTGCAATGTATCAAATTATTAATTAAAATGTTAGTACATAGTAGTTAAGGACACCTAATTTTAAAGTGGGTCCTAATATTTATTAATATACTTATAAGTTTAAGTTAAATTATTAAAATGACTAAAACTGAAATAAAACAATAATCAAATCTATATAGAAATATTAATAAAACTAACAAAAAAATAAAATCTAATAAAAATGACAAATTACAAAATAAATAAATGACTGAAAATTAAAATAAAATTAAAATGAAAACTGAAAATATAAAAGCTTATTTAAAAATATGAATAAATATTATAATAGTATCCTACGTAGGTTGTCGACTACATCCAAAAGTGCCAAAAATATAAAAATGATCCTTTTATATTAGTACTTCTTATTTTAATAAACACCCTTTAATAGATGTTTTTGGAAATTACCTTAAAATCTGATTACCACATCTTCATGCCGAACATAGCTGAGTTATGAGCGTCTGCACCTCATCAAAGAATCTGAGTAATGCCATCCTTTCATTGAGGCAGGCTGAATGGCTATTGGCATTTCCTTCACCAATCATCTTTGACCAATCAGTAAAAAATGATGTGGTGGAATGCAAGAGAGAGCAAACGTGTGCCCGCATAGGTGAAATCTTATACGTGAGAAAAGAGAGGCAATGCTGGTAATGAAAGAAAAGGGAAAGCGGGACTAAGGTCTTTACATTGAAAGAGGTGTGAAGAGCAAGAGGAACAAACTACAGGAGAAAAAAAAGAGTGAGTGAGTGAAGAAAGAAGGCATGTTTGAGCTGTTGGTAATCCCTTGAGAAACATGAAGCCGCTGTGTGGTTTGGTCATCAGTGGATCAGATGACCTATCAAAGATCAGGACAGCCATTGGCGACTTGCCCCTTTCTTCTCTCTTCCCTTATCTGCAATTCACTGTCAGTTCTAACCCCCAAGATTTCCATTCTCCACACCCTAGTACACTTTCAGGGACTGTCGGTAGAATGTTGGCTCTAATTTGTCAAGGAGCTTGGCATGTCACCAACCACTAATGACCCCAAATTCTTCTTAGGGTTAGGGCTTGTGTTTGTGTTAAAGGAACACTCCACCGTTTTTAGAAATAGGGCTTATTCAACATCTTTCCTACATTTAAATATGTGGGCAAATGCATTTTTGTCTCAGTGCATGCATTGTTTTAGTTTGGCAGGGTCACAGCTAGCTTAGCTTAGCATAATGAATGGAATCCTATGTTGCCAGCTAGCATGTCCCGAGTAAAAGTGATAAAAACCCCACCTAATTACTTCTTGTGTCCTGCGTATTCACAACAAATACAAATAGCGATGCAGAATAAGACTAGGTGATATCCTAGGCAGATATTGACTTGGGACTTCTACGCAGGCCACAAGAAGTAATTAGGTGTTTTTTGTTTTGTTCTTTTTTATCACTTTTGCTCGGGACATGCTAGCTGGCAACATAGGATTCCATTCATTATGCTAAGCTAAGCTAGTGGCGACCCTGCCAAACTGAAACAATGCATGCACTGAGACAAAAATGTGCATTTGCCCACATGTCTAAATGTAGGAAAGAAGTTAATAAGCCCTATTTCTAAAAACGGTGGAGTGTTCCTTTAAACTTAAATCATACTTATGATTTTTCACCTGGCAAATGATAAAACAAATGCATGCATGGTAATTTTCCTTATTTAGATCAAAGCTCATGTAACTTCACTCTTTAAAAACACTAATATTTTAATAACAGTTAAATGCACACTACTGTGTTTAAAGTGTTTGTTTTTAAAGGAAATTAATATTTTTATTTTGCAAGGATGCATCACATCGATCAAACGTTACTGTAAAGACATTTATAATGTTACGAAAGATTTGTGCTTCAAATAAATGCTGTTCTTTTGAACTTCTATTAATCCAAGAATCCTGAAAAAAGGTGCAGTGTGTAAATTTTAGCAGCGGTGAGGTTGTGAATTGCAGTCACCCACCACACACCCTCCCTTCTGAAGCGCAAAGAGAAGCTACGGTGGCCGACACAGGACAAAAATGTCGTCGTCGGAGAGAGCAGAGAGTGACTAGCGCTCTGTAGAGCAGTTTGTCCGTTTAGGGCTACTGTAGAAACATGACGGTGCAAAATGGTTATTTCACCATTGGTGGTGTATGTAAATAGAAATGGCTCATTCTAAGGAAATAAAAACATAGGGTTCCTTATATAAGGTCTTTATAATACTACACCCTGCACCTTTAACAGTTTCCACAAAAATATTTTTGAATAATAATTGATAAATTATTTTTGAGCCTCAAATCAGGATATTATAATGATTTCTAAAGGATCATGTGACACTGAAGAGTAATGATGCTGAAAATTCAGCTTTGAATAAATTACATTTTAAAATATAATCAAACATTATTTAAAATTGTAATTGTAATATTTTAGTATTTTATTTTTTATTTATTTCAACACAATAGTGTAAAATTGTGTTGACTGATTATCGTCCATCAACCATACTTGTAATATTTTATATATTTAAGCATCTCTTATGTCAGCTTTCTTCTAAATGTTCTTTTCATCTTGTTGTAGAGCGAAAGCAAAGATGGAGACAGCAATCAAAACTGTGGTGGGTGTCTTCCTGAAGTCAGCCAAGGGCAAGGAAAACCTCGGAGGGAAGGAGTTCCAGGGTCTTGTGAAGAGCCAGCTTAAGAACATTCTGACGGTTAGAAGCTGCATTCCGTTTTGCTAAATTGATATTCATCCGTCATTCAGTTACCAGATTCGTCTTTCAGTACACTCGATTTTTCCATGGCTGCAGGTTGGCCCTGGTCTGTTTCTTTTTTGAGCAGTTCCTTATTATCTGGACTTTTGATGAGCTGAGCAGAAACCACAAACTTGTGTCCAAATAGTCATTTGCCATGAAGAATGCTGGTGTGTTATTTGCTCCGGTGCCACATTAAATTACAGAGGAAAACTTTTAGTGGTGCTCGTTCATCCCGCGCTGTTTGTGCTACGGACATGAATGATTCCTCAGATTGTGCAGTATGTTGTGGAGAAGTGGGCTATTAATCTTCTAAACAATCATTTTGCCTGGCAGACCATAAACTGGGGAAAAAACCCTGTAAACTTGCTCTAGATTTATATATTTAAAGTCACCACAAAATCAAAATGAACAATTCTGATAATTTTTTTTAATGGAAGATTGCAGTTATAAAAAATGATTTATCCGTGCACATCATTATTAAAAAATAAATAAATCATGTCTTTGTAATCAAAATAGCGTCCCCTCCCTCTTGCTGTGACATCTCTTTTCTGATTTTGTGTTTACTGGAATAAGGGCGGGACAACCTGTCACTCACATGAGATCGACCAATAGCAAACCACAACCATTCAATCAATTCCCAATAGACAAAATCAAGTCCCATCCTACATTTTTTTTCTTGTTTGAGAAGCCGTTTCACTCGGATATAAGACAAGAAAAGAATAACTTAACTTCCATTACATGCTGACTTAAAATAAACCCAATACTGTTGAAGCCTATAGCCTCATGGCCAGCACTCCGACATGTAGCACATTTGCACTCGAATTCGAAATCCCAACTCATGTTTTTTTCCAGATCCAAACCCCTTTTTCTCTCAATTCCCATAAAACAAATGGAATATCAGGCCCTGTTTACACCTGGTATTAACTCTTTCCCGCCTGCGTTTAAAAAAAAAAAGTTGCCAGTCACCGCCAGGATATTTGATTATTTTCACAAAAATGTATGATCAAACACAGATGGAGTAGATTGAGTTCATCAACACCCTAGACTGGGTAAACCCAGCCTGATCTTCAAGCGATTTGATTTCGCCCGGGAACTCAGTCAGGAAACCCGTACATTCATTTCTACTGCTTCTGTTACACTTTTGCGGGAACCAATCACAGACTGGCTTATCGAACTGGTGCGCTATTGGCGGGTTTAACACGATGACAGATAGAGAAATGATGGGTCGTTGCCCGTTGATCACGCCTCTTGTGGTCTGATTGGTTGAAGGACTATCCAATTGCGTACAGAGTTATTCAAATAATGCTCGTTGATCACGCCTCTTGTGCTGTAGAATATACAGAGCAGACTCCCCAGACCAATGTTCAATCTTAAATTGAGCTTGGTCTGGTGATAGCTAGACACCCCTAATGCTTGCACAGTCCTATAGCTCGTCCTGGGTCAGTTTCAGCCCGACGCAGTTATAATTTTCAAGTCCTGCGCCATGTTGCTAAAACAGCAAATGCATTTGTGCTGGTCTGAAAACGAGGTGTTCAGGTGCATTGTTGGTGCGTTGCTTTTTTGAGGCAACTGAAAACGACTGCACCACTGACCAATAAAAACCATGGCTAGAGTCAATGCACAATATATATATATTTTTTATTTAAAGAGGACGCCTATAGGGAGGTCCACAACGCGCATACACTCTGCTTACTACACACACAGCAAATAAACATTTTAAATATAAAAAATAAAATGATTCCTCTCTGGAGAAGCGTTCTGTCTTTCCGCTCACAAATTCCACCATGTAAATAGCAAATCCGCCATGGTGCAAACGCAACTGGCTTTTAAAGGGAATGGGAGATGAGATGGTTGGTTGGCTCTGATTGGTTTATTGCACACGCCCAAAACACACCCATGACTCATTAAGAAAATAGGGACATCCCTTTTAGACCATGCGCTGGGTGCACCGACTATTTTTCCCGTCGTTAAACTAGCAAAAGTAGATTCGGACACGCCCTAAGTGCACTTGTGCCGTGTGCATGAGACCATTCGCTTAGATCGGTAAAACAGGGCCCCAGGTTCAAACGGGAATGTGTCCCTCGTCTACTTGTGATCCGATCAACCAAAACGCATCTTGATACTAGGTACCTCAGGGCCTCAGACTTGTAACCACATAGCAACATGCTAAAACCCACGGAGCAAAGACCATCAACATATCTTACAGAAGTTTTTAGAATTTAGTTCATATTGGATGTTGTATCACCATGAGTAGTTTAAACCATTAAAATGTGAAATGACAATCAATACAAGCTGCAAATCTGTTGCATTAGTGATTAACATCTGAGGAACTTTGTGTTTAGGGCACAGAGGACAATGAGGCAGTTAAAAACATGTGTCAACAGCTTGACAACAACCAGGATGGGAAGGTCGGCTTCCAGGAGTATATGAATCTGATTGGCTATCTGGCGCAGACTCTCAGCGAACAGCGTTGTTTGGAAAAAGAAGCAGCAGAGAGTTCAACCCAGGAGACGCAGGCTGAGGCGGCAGCCAATGCACAGGCAGAGCCCAAGCAGGCAGAGCCCAAGCAGGCAGAGCCCAAGCAGGCAGAGCCCAAGCAGGCAGAGCCCAAGCAGGCAGAGCCCAAGCAGGCAGAGCCCAAGCAGGCAGAGCCCAAGCAGGCAGAGCCTAAGGCCGAGCCACAGGCGGCAAAGGAGGCGGAGAAAGAAGACGAGCCAGTGGCCGAGGAGGCAGCGGCCAAAGAGCAGAAGCCAGAGGAAGAGAAAAAAACAGATGTGGAACAGGAAGGAGCGAAAGTTGAAGAGAATAAACCTGAAGAGAAGATAAAAGCAGAGGAAGCGTCGTAGGAGCTTGAGGAAGTCGCATCTCAAATGCTTCTGTGTTAGTTTTAGTCGTCATTTTCATTATTGTGATATTTTAATACATACATTTGAAACCTGGCCAATACACCACCAATTTTGTTACTGCAAAGAGGTGTAGCCTTCTTAATAATACTAATTTCTGATTGTATGCAAATTAGTTCATGCCTGTGATGATTCATTTTGTAATAATAGTGTGTGTGTGTCGACAGCCGCAAATGTGAGAAATGGCCAAAGGGGTGCAATAACTAATCATTATGTCCTTTTGTTTGAGCCAGATTTGTTGTAAGGGTACTGCAACCACTGTGTCCCCTCTCCAATATCTCCACAAAACATCCGTGAATGAAGAACAGACATCGGTTTTAAAACAGAAATGCTTAAATTAAGGCATTATCAAGAATCCATTATGTTTGTGCCACTTATGACAGGGTTACTCAGTCGACTCCGGTGCTAGTCTTAAATGTACTATGTATTGTATTGTTGCAGAAGTGTAAAAAAAAAAAGCACTTTTTTTTTCACCTCGGTTTTGTTTGATGAAATGCCCTTCTGCAGGAACTAAACATATTCAGTCACCATTCAAATGTGGGACTTGCGTTTGTGGCGCACATGGGAACACTAAGCAGTCCGCATACTTTGTTGTTCACATTTCTGGGCCTTGTTTGCATGAGAATAAACAAATTTGCTTTTGAATAATGTAGTTTTATGGCATGCTTTCTGGCTTGTGTACTTGGATCTAACTCTCTCTCTGACACCCTCTATTAGCTGCTCTGTCTTTTAGACTGTCACATGCTGTCCATCTTAGTGCTTTGTCTCGAGCTGGAATATCAGATGCTTACTGTGCTTATGATAGCTGATGCTCAATAATTAAAAGCCTTTGGGATGGAATCCACACCAGGGGACCCTTGTGGCCCCGCTAGAGCCCCAAGTCATCCCACAGTATTGGTTCGCTTCAGGTTAGACCCCTGAAGACCATTAATATGATGGACAAAAGGATCGCACTTGAGTAATCACTTATTCACATAGGCATTCATTCTCGCAAACTTTATTTTAACTATTTTCACCTGCATATATTTAAGTGTATTGGTCTCTAACGTCTGGATATGGCTTTTACTAAACAGTCGGAGTGTAATTACATCTCTTAAAGACTATATTAACATCAGTTCAGTTTCACTTATTTTTTTGCACTTTTAAACATTTAATACTTGTGCTATGATCATGTTTAGCGCATAGATAGATTCCCAGCTGACAGGGAACATTCTCAGAACTTTTGTTTAATGTTCTGGCAATGTTCTCTTAAAGTTATGAACATTATTCCAGTCATTTTAATAGAACAGAAAGGGTTATGGTCTTTAATAATGTTCTTAAAAAGTTGAGAAAACATATCATTCACTGACATTTTTTTTTCTTCCTGAAATGTTTTAGTTGGATATTGGTCTATCATGTTTTATGTGTTACTAATTGTTTAAGAATGTTTAAAGAACATTTAAAAGTAACGTTCCCATAATGTTTGAAAAATGATTAAATGGAATGTTCCCTTAAAGGAACACTCCACCGTTTTTAGAAATAGGGCTTATTCAACATCTTTCCTACATTTAGATATGTGGGCAAATGCATTTTTGTCTCAGTGCATGCATTGTTTTAGTTTGGCAGGGTTACCGCTAGCTTAGCTTAGCATAATGAATGGAATCCTATGTTGCCAGCTAGAATGTCCTGAGTAAAAGTGATTAACTTGGGACTATATTATGGGGAAGCACAGGCGAAGAACTGCTACTTGGGCGCAGAGATATCACGCAACACATGCGCAACATACACCGGTATGTTGATGGATGTTTGGGGATTTCATGTGTTGCGTGATATCTTGCGCCCAATTAGCAGTGCTTCGCCTGTGCTTCCCCATAATATAGTCCCAAATTAATATCTGCCTAGGAAATCGCCTAGTCTTAATCCGCATCACTATTTGTATTCGTTGTGAATACGCAGGACACAAGAAGTAATTAGTTGTTTTTTTTGTTGTTGTTTTTTTATCACTTTTACTCGGAACATGCTAGCTGGCAACATAGGATTCCATTCATTATGCTAAGCTAAGCTAGCGGCGACCCTGCCAAACTAAAACAATGCATGCTCTGAGACAATAATGCATTTGGCCACATATCTAAATGTAGGAAAGAAGATGAATAAGCCCTATTTCTAAAAACGGTGGAGTGTTCCTTTAAAGGGACAGTTCACCTAAAAACTTTGACTCACCCTCAAGCCATCCCAGGTGTGTATGACATTTTTCTTTCAGATGAATACAATCAGAGTTATATTTAATATATGTCCTGGCTCTTCCAAGCTTTATAATGGGAGTGAATGGCTGCCAAAAAAATTGCATTCTTCTATTATAACAGTAATCCATATGGCTCCGGGGGTTAATGAAGGCCTTCTGAAGTGAATCAATGTTTTTTTTGTAAGAAAATTATCCATATTTAAAACTTTATAAAGTAAAATATCTAGCTTCTGGCAAAGCGCCTTCTGTATTCAACTTACGCAGAAAGTATAGCGCCTCTCGCAGTTCAAAACGCTTGTGCTACATCCAACGTCACAAGCTGCGCCAGTTACGCTTTTTCCGTAAGTTGAATTCGGAAGGCGGTCTGGCTTACACAAACCCATCGATTCACTTTTGAAGGCCTTTATTAACACCCCAGAGCCGTGTGGATTACTGTGATAATGGATGGATACACTTTTTTGGGCTTCAAATTTGTTATAATACTTGGAAGAGCCAGGACACATTTTTAATATTACTCTGATTGTATTCGTCTGAAAGAAGAATGCCATATACACCTAGGATGGCTTGAGGGTGAGTAAATCATGGGCTAATTTTCACTTTTAGGGGAACTATCCCTTTAACATTAGTATAACCAAGTCAACTTTTTTAACATTCAGAGAACATTCAGAAATAACGTTTTCAGAGTTAACTTAATGGGAATGTTAGCAAAACGTTTTTAGAACATATTTAAGTAGATAGATAGATTCTGCAAAATTGATTAGTGACATTACAAATATTAATGTTGCATCCCATCATGTACTGACAAGTACAGTCGTGTGCTAGACAACCCTATAACAAGGCCTGACGAGGAACCTTATCTTACTGTACCTTGAATTTTTCACTAATTATCAATGATTCAACGAATTTTGATATAGCAACTAGTCATGAGACATTTATGAAAGCCATAACATGCAAGAAGAAGAGACAAATGCACAGCTACTTTCACTATTTAGCCATTAAAGCAGCTTACATAATACATTACACATACTACATTATGCATTATACAGATATGTATAGCCTACATCAGTGAGAAATCCTACGCTGCCTAAAAAGCGCTCATTTAGATCATGCTAACGAGTTCTCGTTTAGCTCATGCTGTCATGTATATCCTGGCCATCTAAAACCGCCTGTTTACTTTGGTGTGTCCGACGGCAGAACAGTCGTGTCTGGTGTTGCTGGGCCTCATTAGCATTATAACGTCATCACACCTTATTCATGTTTTGTATACTGTAAAATTGAACTTCAAGCTTGATGATAATCCAAACAAAAGTAGGCTAGTTAACCGCTCTACCTAGGTAACTTAAACCTCTGTCTTTTGAACAAATGCATGAGCATTTCATTAAGTGCGCATAGCTAACGTAGCTGCTCACTGTAACCAACTGACCACATACTTCACTTTCTATGCTGTATGATTGACCATCTCCAGCTACTCAACAATAAAGGACTGTAATGCAAACTCCACTGGCCTGTAGAGTCTTCTTGTGTCGAGTCAACTGGCATGACGGGGTCAAATGGCCCTTATATTGGCAGGTGAACTAAAGGAGGAGAGTATGGGAGGGGTGACGAAACTGAAGATGCTGG
Source organism: Gobiocypris rarus (assembly GCA_023029165.1). NCBI lineage: Eukaryota > Metazoa > Chordata > Actinopteri > Cypriniformes > Gobionidae > Gobiocypris > Gobiocypris rarus. The sequence continues at coordinate 31,156,627 of CM040919.1, read as the reverse complement.
AGATGCTCTTGAGAAAGGAGGGGGCCGAGCGAGTGATATTTAAACCCCAGAGGTTCTCTCTCTCCCCTCATCTGTTCCTCAGCTCTCCGGGTGTCTATCACTATCTCCTGCGCTTCATTACAGACAAAGGAAGCTCTCCGTAGGCATTCAGGTAAGACAGACAGCTCAGACGAGAGAAAGCGCTCCTTTCTCTCAGAGCAGAAAGCTAATGAATGCTCTTCTGGATTGGATTATCTACTGATAACTTTTCTGTTAGTCTCATTCAAATAGGATATCTGTCTGTAGCTCAGTGCTACTACTACTTGTGTGTGAAGTTCTTCTCATAAGGTATAGATATAACCAAGAATGTCTAGTCTCGAAAGCAAGAGTAAATTAGAATTTGATTTGAACATAATCGCCTTTTATGGATTTTACACTGATCTATCTATCTATCTATCTATCTATCTATCTATCTATCTATCTATCTATCTATCTATCTATCTATCTATCTATCTATCTATCTATCTATCTATCTATCTATCTATCTATCTATCTATCTATCTATCTATCTATCTATCTATCTATCTATCTATCTATCTATCTATCTATCTATCTAGTTCAGTGTAAAACTGTGTAGGACTAGTTTCACATGAATACAGGTAAAGTGAAATACTTTCCATTTCCATTTTAAAATATATCCATACTCAAATATAAGTGTCCCACTTTACCTGTATTCACTATATGTGCCAATCCTGAATATATGGTTATGTTTTTGATTCATGCAAATGTCCTTTTTGAGTCTATTTCAACGAATGAGTTGGGTTTAGATTAAAAAGCATTTGTTGTGTGTTAATCTCTCCTTCTTTACACGTCAAAGAACGGTCAGTTTCCTTAGTGTCACTAGGTCACTTGGTGTTAGCTTACCGTTCTCATCTTGGTTGTCATGGCGTCAGAGTGTCCGTTCTATTCTTATACGGCTAATGAGGATGCGCTTCTTGTTTCCTTCTTGCCTACAAAAAAAGTGCCATAATTTCACCTTTCAGCTTCAATTTTCCAATTGTCTTATGCATATATAGGTTATTGCCATGTAACACTTTACAATAAGGTCTCGTTTGTTAATATCAGTTAATGCATTAACTAACATGAACTAACAATGAGCAATACATTTGTTACAGTGTTTATTAATCTTTGTTAAACATCCAGCTGTTCATTGTTTGTTCATGTAAGTTCAACTTATGTTAACAAACACAACTTTTGATTTGAATAATGTATTAGTAGATGTTGAAATGAACATTAACTAAGATAAGAATAAATTCTGTAGAAGGACTGTTCATTCTTAGTTTGTTAACTAAAGTTAACTAATGAAACCTTATTGTTAAGTGTTACCGTTCGGTTGCCTTATAGCCGCTTAATTGTCCTAATGCTTCCAGTTAAATTTTTTTAATGGCTTTGCAGGACATTAAAACTATTCTGACCTTTCTAGATAGTGTCCACCTCATGAACAATGGTTCTCGGCTTTAGTACCAGAGATCTGTAAAGTTCACCAGTATTTGTTCCTAATCCGCATGTCACCATTTGAGCTTCCTAATTAGGCACTCTCTTAGGTTAACTAATTAGTTAAATTAGATGGTGTAGTACTTGAAATAAAGAGCTGAGCATGGAGACCTCATTAGAGTAACCCTGTCCAAAGTCTCAGTACAAATATGCTGCTATTTAGTACAGACATGCAAGAAATGGGACAACAATAATGCATTTTACCATTGAAATGATCGTATTCCATAATTTTTTACTTTATAATTGAGCCATTTCAGTAATCATCTGATCCTTTCTTCTTCATTTTACAATATTGATTTTGGTTCTGATGATTATAATCTAGCTCTGTCTTCCACTTAACTTTGGCCTGTATCCTCAAAATTAACTAATGGATTTGCTTTAAGATAATTTCAGGTGCGTATTATGTGCGTTTGCGTCTTCACGGGAGCCTCGGATTACTTGGACGAAGGTTCCCTGGGGAACTTGCCAGTAGTTTTATCTTCATTTTGACAGTTTTATGTTTCACTTGTGGTTTCCATTTGAGAGATGCGGCCCCTGTTACATGAGCAACAGATGATTTAGCTGTGAGCAGGGAAGCGATCACATACAACTAATGACTGTTCAAGTCGAAGGCCAGAATACTATCTAATCATGCACTGGGTCAATTAAATTACATCTCAATACCAATACTCTTAAAAATTAAAGGTTTCAAAAGGGGTTCCACATCTGTTTTTGTGCTGTTTTGGTTCCTAAAAGAACCTTTCAGTGAAAAGTTCTTAAAAGAACTATTATTTCTTATGCTGATGATACATGGGGCAACGTTTTGAGCAATGTTGCAGTGCGATGCTGCCGTCAATGGGCAACCAGGTGAGACACAGGGCAACTAATTAGGGCAATGGACTAGTTCTCTTAAGGTAATGATGCACGTGGCATTTTTTTGCCTATGCAACATCACAAAAAGTTGCCCTGTGTATCATCACCTTTAGTGTAAAGAACATTTTAATAATCAAAATACCCTTTTTCCACTATAAAGAACCATTTGTGCAATGGAAAGGTTTGTGGGTGTAAAATGTTCTTCATCGATGCCAATAAAGAACCTGTATTTTTAATAGTGTATGTCTCTCATGAAGTGCCAAACCTGCAGTACCACATTAATTAGAGGTCTAACATTACCTCTCTGTGTATCTTTGACATCAAAATTACATGTTACGTTGGTTTCTAGAAAACTCAAAATGCCAAAGCAAAACGTTCAGCCTTCCAGCAGTATTTTTGCCAAATGCTGTTCATGCTCTTTCTCGGCTTTGCACCTCATCAATGACTGTGTCTGTTTCTACATGCGCAGTAGCTTGCTGAACCCGGAGAGAGAAGATCCAAGATGCCACGCTCAAAGTGTGATGTGTAAGAATGTTGCTTTTTGAGTGACAATCCCCTAATCCTCTAATTTCCCTCTAAATCAAATAAAACCCCTAAACAATAAGGATATTATCTCAAACAAATGATTGAGAGAACATTGTTTTCACCCATAGTCCAAAACGTGTGTTTGTGCCAGCATTACTTGAGCCAAAGCTCCGCCCATGCTAGTCATGTGACCATACATGCAGCAGGGTCTAGTGAGGGGCGCGCCATGTCGTTGTATCTAACCTTTGACCTTTTTTGACCACCTTACAGCATGTCCAAAGAACCAAGCTCCAACTTGGAGAGCGCCATGCAGATGCTCATCAAGACCTTTCATAAGTATTCCGGAAAGGAAGGAGACAAATACACGCTCAGCCGAGGGGAACTAAGGGAACTTCTGACGGAGGAGCTGGGAAATTATCTCGGGGTGAGAGCGCACATGCACAATTACAAAACCTTTTAATCGACCTATTTTACTTTCATATACTGGCAAATTTGAAGATATTAAACAACAAAAAGAGGGTGGGGCTTGATTTTGTCCTTCAGGATTTGATTGGATCATGTTCCAAATCGGAATGGAAACATGAGTTTGGAAGGGAGTGGTTGAAAAAGTTACAAAGACAATTCATCTTTGGATTATTATACACCAGTACATTGTGAACAATAAGACAAGGAACATGTATTAAGAAATTAAATAGTAAATACTTTTTTTTTTATTATTAAGTTTTTGACTTCAATGTAGCCTAGTATCGACTTCTTCAGGATATATTATAGAGAATTTTTTTCATATTCCCTCCCCCACGCTGTTAAACTCTTTCCACATAAACTCTTCAGAGCTTCTGCAAAATAGATTCATTTAAATACCTGCTAAAGTGAATGTGACACTAACTGTCACGCAAGCTCAGATTTGCATTTACAGCAAGTTACGCCCATATGATAACGGTTTACAGATTCAGTGACCCTGCAATTATGTCTCATGCAAACATCATGCATGTGAATCTGGCTTCTGGCTCTTTCGACTGAAGTGCAAAAACATTCCCTTTCATTAACATTCCCAGAATTCCACACGCTTCGGCACAATAATATACTCAACTTCAAGAGTTTTCAGGGTTTCAAAATGAAAATATCACTACATTTTGTCACATTGGCCCCATTTGGATTGCACTATTATAAATTTTTTAGCTCATATATATATATATATATATATTTGTTTAAATCTGTGGAAAACATATCAGTAATTTTCTTCCAGGACAATATTCGTTGAATTTACAGACATTTACTTCAACCCTTAACCCAATGTAATTCTAATTTCAAAAAGGAGTAAACTCTTCATATTAACAACAGTACATCAGACACAGTGCTGGGTAGTAACTGATTACATGTAATCTGGATTACATGATGAGATTGCAAAAATTAAGTATTTGTAGAGTATACTTTAAAATGCTCATAACCAGATTACAGATTTTTTTATTAATTACATACAGTTTTGGGTACTTTGGAAATGTAATAGGTTACAGATTACAAGTTACCTTATATTTAAAATGTAATAAGTAGTGTAACTATTTCTATTACTTTATTAAAGTAATGTAACTGATTACATTCGATTACTTTATAACGAATGTTTTCAACTGTTAATCATTTTCAAACATTTAAACCAGTAAGGGTTAACCTCATATTCAACACTGATTACTTTCCGACTTTCAAAATCAAGACAAAATAAGATTTAATTTCAAAGCACAGCCACCACAAAATCAGAGTTTAGCACCTCTTTTTACTTTGAGATCGTTTGAGGTTAAATACACATTTCTGGATGAAAATTTCCAGCACTGGAACACATTTTATCACTCGCCATGGTGGCAACTCTCAGACAGGCTGTAGCCTTAAGCTTGCAGCAGCGACGAGGATTGATGTAATTGGCAGATGCTGCAAATTCAATTATTGGCTTTTCATCAACTCAACAACACTGCACTTCACATCCGGTGTCACAAAAAGTTAGCAAAAAAAGCTCAATTCTGACTTCATAACTCGCAATTCTGACTTTTTCCTCACAATTGCGAGTTATAAAGTCAAATTCTACAGGAAAAAGACAAGTTTATATCTCGCAATTCTGACTTCATAATTTGCAATTCTTACTTATTTTCTCGCAATTTTGACTTTTTTCCCATTTGTGAGTTATTAAGTCAAATTCTAAAGGAAAAGTTTATATCTCGCAATTCTGACTCTATAATTCGCAATTGCAAGTTTATTTCTCACAATTCTGAGAAAAAAGTCTTTGTGAGATAAAAAGTCACAATTACCTTTTTTATTTTTCATTCTGTGGCAGAAACAAAGCTTCTATACTAATCTGACAGACTTTTCTTTGAGTGTTTTTAAACTCACTTTAAACTCTGTGTTTTATTTGTGTCTTCACGCAGAACGCTCAAGATAAAGATGCGGTGGAACGAGTGATGAATGACCTGGATTCCAATAACGATGGCGAGGTGGACTTCACCGAGTTCATCATCCTCATGGGGGCGCTGACCGTGGCCTGCAACGACTTCTTCCTGGACAGCCCGGCGCCAAAAAAGCCCGATGACAAAGGCGATGCAGCCACAGAGGAAAAGAAAGAGTAATGAGCGAATGCTACAAAAACAGAGAGAGAAAACAGAGAGAAGTATTAGTAGGTTGCATGGTTGAGAACAAGAGAGTGCACAAGTTTCATCCATTTCTTTAATCAGGACCGACAAACCCAGTTCCTGGAGGAGATTCTCTGCTTTGATAATTCAACCCATGCTGTTAATATAAACTTATAAAGCAAAACTGACAAACCCCAAAGGCAAAGACTTGGGGGCTTGACAGAAACACACATCAGTGCAGTGCCAGGAGCTGGTTTGTCTAACGCTGAACTATTTGTTTTCTAGTTAATGGGAAGTTCTTGGGAATAAGGTGTTTAAAAATCTTTCCGGATGTGTGCCTTCTGTTTCATATAAGAACACATGACCGCAGACATTATATACAACTATATAGAGTCTGTTTTTGGATGAAGATATAGGAGCAAAGTGTATTATGAGTGCAATCACTGGCTACTTACTTGTAAGTGTCAAAGCCTGTCTAGAGAGAATGGGATAGGAAATAGTTTGTTATGGACAGTTATGAATGCTCATTTTTAATAATTCTGATCTGTGATTTGACAAACAGATGTTGAGGTATTTATACATACATCTTTCACAATGATGTACTTATACACACCCTTTACTGTTGACAGCAAGCAATACTACATCTACTTCATGGTTACCATAAATTCTGAACAGTGTTCATGATCTATGAATCTAATAATTCAGTGTTGAAGATGTGAACTTGGTTTGTCTCTTTCTTTGCATCTATTTTTTAGCCTGTTTTTATTTAATAATCAGTATGTATCTTCTTAATTATAATAAACATGCAACTGACCTCCATACATTTGTCTCATGTTTTTTTGTACTGTGATTTTATGAACATTTATCATATTGGATGTAACTAATTGTTTTCTGTTATGATTAGTTATTTCTCTGATTAGTATACTAGACCAGTGGCGGCTGCATAAACTGCTTAGACTAGTCAAGTTAGTCAAACTCTTTTTTCTTTCAAGATGGGTAATCATTTTTGAAAGTTGCATAAAAAGGTAGATTGCTCATATTTGAATCTGAAAAGTAAAACTTGACTAAATGACACATTTTTCACATTTACACAATAAATTTGATAACATTATACCGTGCTTTAGATTAATTGTGATTATTGTAATGTTTATAGTTAATATAGCTTTGTGGACATTTTTAAAATATTAAATATACATTTTTTAATATATTTTTAAGTACATTTAATAAAAAGTATGTTGGTTATATAATATCGGTAAAAAAACAAACAAATTACACAGAAAATCTAAAAGTTTGAATATGTGACTGATCTCCATATATTTGTCTCATGTCTTTTGTACTGTGTACATGTCATTTTTTATAATAATATTGGATGTAAAAATAGTTTTTGATTATGATTAGTATTTTTATGGTATTATGATCTGATTAATTTAGTTTTTTTAAGATTTCAGATACTAATTAATGCTTAGTGGAATGTGTTTTTTACATTCACATATATCACATTATATTATATATAATAATAATAATCATGTTTTCAAAAGCTGATCTAAAATCATGAAACTAACTGTGATTATTTTAATACTGATAGCTTTGGTTTTATAGAAAAATGTGTGAATATAGTTTTGTGAACATTTAAAAAATATATTTTTTAAATGTAATAAAAATAATATTTTACATTTGCTTTAGTGCAATGACAATATAAAGCAAGCTATTTGACATCATTGTAATTTTGGAAATACTTGTTTAATTTGGTTGTCATTATAATATCACGGTTAATATGTTTTTCACACAGTATCAGTATATATATATATAGTTTTATTTAATGCCATATCAGCATATGTGGCAATCTTTATGGCAAAAACTGAACTGAAGTACAAGCGTAACATCCAATAAAAATAAAAACTAAGCAAACAGAAAAAAATATAGCAATTCATTTTCTCACAGAAAGCCCCTGAACTACACTATTGTTAAATGAGTCATTCTGTCTGTTCATGTTTATATCAAACAGCACAATCTCATCATGCCGGAAATAATGGCCTATATGCATAAACCATGCACATTGAGTCTGTTTTGGGCAGAATTGTTAGTCATCCGCCTTTACTCCACCAGCAGACACAACTTTGTTTAACGGTTGACTGATGTGTGTGAGATATGTACTATAAATCCACAACTGTGGGAATTCCTAGTAGATGTGTGTAAATACTCCAAAGGTGCTTGCTTGAGCACATCCTGCACTTGTTGCTCTCTTCCGGCTCAACCTGTCTGACCTGATCTACCACTAGCCGTGTTTACTCAGATGTGTTTGAACAGAACAGAAAGAGCTGTAAAAGGTCTGCGGTGATGCTGCATTCATACTCAGAGCTAATTACTTGAGTCCAGACAGTCATGTTTAATCAATTATGAATGGTATCTTTCATTTCAGTGATATAAGCATTTACTGGTTCATGTTACATAGCAACTGATCGCATGTTGTTGCATTCATTTTGCTTTAGGGAAACACATCTTCTTGTCACACTGGACTACAGGGATGCCTTAAGATAAAGATGAAGAACAAAGCTTACACTACATAACCTCATGTCATTCACTGAGATCTAAATCAGATAAGCCTGCACATGTAATGGCAATGACATCATCAGCAGGATGGTTGTCACACATGTACTATATACAGGTTGCATCAGCTGAATCATGCCATGTATGCAAATAATGCATTGTGAAATGTTTAACATTTTTCTCTCTTCGCCATTGTTGCAGGGCTTGTATTGTATAGCTTATTCACTGACCTAATTATTAACTTAATTTTTGCGTCCATAAAAAAAGTATTTTTTATATACACAACTGTCCAATTGTTTCTTATGTTGACCAAGGCTTTGTTTATTTAATCAAAAACAAAGTAATATTGTGAGAAATTATTACAATTTAAATGAACGGTTTTCTATATTAATATATTTTAAAATATAATTTATTTATGTGATGCAAAGCTGAATTTTGGTGCGTCACTTACCTGGGGAACACATGGCACCAGGATGGGAAGAAGGCAAGCTGGCGGAGGCAGTGTGATGCTTTGGGCAATGTTCTGCTGGGAAATCTTGGGTCCTGCTATCCATGTGGAGTTTACTTTGACACATACCACCTAAGCATTGTTGCAGACCATGTACACCCTTTCATGGAAACGGTATTCCCTGGTGGCTGTGGCTCTTCCAGCAGGATAATGCGCCCTGTCGCAAAGCAAAAATGGTTCAGGAATGGTTTGAGGAGCACAACAACAAGTTTGAGGTGTTGACTTGGCCTCCAAATTCCCCAGATCTCAATCCAATCGAGCATCTGTGGGATGTGCTGAACAAAAAAAATCCAATCCATTGAGGCCCTACCTCTCAACTTACAGGACTTAAAGGATCTGCTGCTAACATCTTGGTGCCAAATACCACAGCACACCTTCAGGGGTCCAACACAATATTTGGTAATAATGTTATGCCTGATTGGTATATATATATATATATATATATATATATATATATATATATATATATATATATATATATATATATATATATATATATATATATATATATATATATATATATATATATATGTATATATATTTATTTAAGAAATTAATCAAATATATTATTTCACCATTTAAAGTACTGTGTGAGAGCTAGAGTACAGTGATATATATATATATATATATATATATATATATATATATATATATATATATATATATATATATATATATATATATATATATATATATATATATATATATATATTATTGCAAAAAAGAGGTTTATATATATATATAAACCTCTTTTTTTGCAATGAAAGTTATGCCATGTAATCAAATGGCACTAATTGTTTTGTTTTGTTTTGTAATGAAATGACATCCATATACCTTCTAACCATATACCTGTGTAAACAGCAAAGATTTACATTTTTGACAGCCAATAAGAGTGATATTTTATCATTGGCACATTAAAACGTTCTTATGCCATTATCCGTGCAGGATATTAATTCTGCTTTCACAAAACCAATTAAACCTAATATATACTTTAAAAAATGAACCAAATCTAGTGATTTGTTCTACTTATATTTGTCTTCCACACCATAGACAGGATAGTGACAGTCTTTTGGCCATGGCTGAGGGTGTTGTGGCAGCTTTGATGTGCTGGTGTCACATGACCTGGTCCAGCAGGTAACTGTAGTGCTCCGTGTCACCGTTATCTGGCCAGGCTGTCTGGACCAGCCCTGACTGACACCTCAGTTTACCTCACGCGCTGAATGTCTTCACCACAGTCTCCATCTCTGTTGCTGACCCTCCCACGACAGACGTCCACCCGCTGATGATCTGTCCTCACGATAACAACAGCAGTGTCCATATCAGTGTTCATACATGCAGACAAACATGCACTTCCTACACAATAGAGTGGATGCTCACACATTCACATGCAATAATTCGCTTCAGGGTAAATGTTACACAAACAAATGTGAGATTTAGATTATAGATAATAGATTACAAACAGAAGCATCATCTCTGTCGCACGTCCAACACTTCCTCATACTTTTTTGATACTGGTTAGTAGAATGTGTAAAAAGTGACTACTTCAAAAATATAATAAAATAATTGATAATACTTACATTGATAACACCAAATCAGCATATTAGAATGATTTCTGAAGGATCATGTGACACTGAAGACTGGAGTAATGATACTGAATATTCAGCTTTGCATCACAGGAATAAATTACATTTTTAAATATATTCCAAATGCAATATTTCACAATATTACTGTATACTGTATTGATTAAATAAATGTATTTTGCCTTGTGGTGAGCATAAGAGACGTCTTTCAAAAATATTTTAAAAGGATTACCCCCAAAAAACAAAAAGTTGTTCTCACCATTACAATGTTTTAAAGGGGCCATGATGTTAATAAAGTTTTTTTGTACAAAAAACAAATATATATGCGAAAAAACAATCATTTTCTACCCTAATTCTTTAAAGGGATAGTTAACTCAAAAATGAAAATCCTTGGTATTTATGACATTCTTCTTTCAGACTAATAAAATTGGAGTTATATTAAAAATGTCCTGGCTCTTCCATGCATTATAATGGCAGTAAATTGCAGCCCTACAAGTGCATCCATCCATTATAAAAGTAATCCATACAGCTCAAGAGGTGTTAATAAAATCCTTATGAAGCAAAGCGATACCTTTGTATAAAAAGGATATCCATATTTAACACGTTATAAAGTAAAATATCTAGCTTCTGTCAGACCGCCTTCCGCATTCAACTTACGATGTGACATTACGCACTCAGCATTTGAGATGTGTTTGTAAAAGGTGTTTTTATGCATGTTTGGCCTGAGTTTTGCTGCATTTCCAATGTTCTGACCAGCAGGGGTCACCAGTGTGTGGCGTTTTGAACACTTCAAAATGGTGAATCATTTTGTTGACAGCGTCAGTGATTATAATGGGTATCCGCCTTTGACGCAATGCTTGCATCCAGTGTAGGCAAATGTCAGGCGTTAAGCGACTATTGAGATGATTTATAACTATTAATCGATGTGTGACTCTGGATGAAGTCATCTATACATATTTATGGCAGTCATATAATGTATTTGCCTGTGGGTCACAGATTCTTCCAAATGAGCCGTTTTTGGAGTTTAAATAAATGCTTTGTTATAACATGGAGGATGTTTTGCAGGATGTCTAATGGTAGACCTCTCATATGTCAAAAGAGAAAATTTGATGTCTCATGTCATGACTCCTTTTAAAACACGGCCTGTTCATTCTTGTAATCACGACTTTATTTCTCACAATTGCTACTATTTGCAGCTGATTTGTAATACCGGTACTTTCTTAGGTGTAATTGAGATTATGTCACATGGATGTATTAAAGGTAGTATACAAAATTTCGGAGAGGCTAGCAATAGCAAGCTCTTGAAAGCATTAGAACCCACCCTAGAGCATCTCTAAAGCCACACCTCCTTCAAAACACATGAATGCACAGCAGAGTCTGCAAACTATCATGAGACGACATAACATTACAATAATAATGAATGTAAACAACTTACAGAGCTCTAGTTGTACCACCTGACTGCTGAAGATTAATTTCACCATTCAAAGTGTTGAAATAGAAACGCATAAATCCGAGTCGAGGACGTGAGAAGCTCAGGGTAGAACGTCAAATGTTGCCATTGCATAATTACGGTTAAGACATGGCTTGAACGCCTTGCTGTTTTAGTTCAGGAGGAACTGTAAAAGGCGGTTGCTGTTTCTTTGTAACACTCGGAGACTGTCTTCAACTCTGCGTAGCCTTACCGAATGTGCTAATGTCGTGTGATGTCTCTGCGAGCAGTGTCCATGGAGACATAAACTATATTGCCAAAAGTATTAGGATACCCCTCCAAATCAGAGTCTGAGTTTGGCGGTTACCATGAGAACGGTACTTGCCTGGCTGCATTATGCCAAGTGTAAAGTTTGGTGGAGGGGGGAGTATGGTGTGGGGTTGTTTTTCAGGGGTTCGGCTTGGCCCCTTAGTTCCAGTGAAAGGAACTCTTAATGATTCAGCATACCAAGACATTTTGGACAATTTCATGTTTCCAACTTTGTGGGAACAGTTTGGGGATGGCCCCTTCCTGTTCCAACATGACTGTGCTCCAGTGCACAAAGCAAGGTCCATAAACACATATATGAGCTAGTTGGTATAGAGCAGTGGTTTTCAAACCTGTCCTGGAGGACCACCAGCCCTGCACATTTTGTGTGTCTCCCTCATCTATCACACCTGCTTCAACTCATCAGCTCATTACTAGAGACTGCAAGACCTGAAATGGGTGTGTCTGATATAGGGAGACATACAAAATGTGCAGGGCTGGTGGTCCTCCAGGACAGGTTTGAAAACCACTGGTATAGAGGAACTTGACTGGAACTTGACTGGCCTGCACAGAGTCCTGACCTCAACCCGATAGAACACCTTCGGGATGAATAAGAGCAGGGACTGCGAGCCAGGCCTTCTTCTCCAACATCAGTGCCTGACCCTGCATTGCTCAAAAATTCCCATAAACACACACCTAAACCTTGTGGAAATCCTTCCCAGAAGGGTTGAAGCTGTTATAGCTGCAAAGGGTGGGCTAACTCCATATTAAACCCTAAATATTAAGAATGGGATATTAAAGTTCATGTGCATGTAAAGGCAGGCGTTCCAAAACTTTTGGCAATATAGTGTACGTTGACAAACAGGTACGACATCCTATCATTACATTCAGACCGAATGCAATGATTGGATGAAAATTTCCACAGAAGATATAAGTGCATGTTTTAATATAAAGATCACTTCTATTATTGGTTGCTATCAGGATGTGAAGAGAGTTTCTATCAGTACAACAAAAAGTGTTTATAAAACAATTTGCCTACCCTAACTTTAGGTTTTAAGTATTAACAGTGAAATCTCAATTATAAGATACCATATTATTACCCTATTTTAGCTCGCAGGCATACACTTACAGTACAATATACAGTACAATGGGTTTCCCAAGGCCTCATAGGACCATCATCTTTGGCTAGAGCTTTGGTTTACCGTAGGCCTATATGACTACGTTTTCACGTGTTTGCTGCATCCTTAACAGCTGGTTTCTCTCTCTCTTATACAATATGCTCGTGGAGGATGGCTCTGTTCTTGAATCGGATCACTGCAGGCGTCACAAGAGACTGCTTATCGGACTCAGCTATCATGATGATGAAGTAAGAAAGGTAAAAAGAGAGGGATCTTAGCATACCGACCGAAAGGAAAGGGGGAGGGCTGGTGTCAATTCACCCCTTTTCCCTGCCCGTTAAGTGTCTCTAATACCGGTGAAATGATACTGAGGCAACACATCGCCCGTTTTTAGCAGCGTGTTTCCCTTCGGCTATCACGTATTGCTGCTATTCTACCCTTAACCCTGGGGGCCGTATAGACTTGTGTACATCTGATCTGCAAACAGTCATTAACCCCATCGCCTCTGTCACCCCTTCACCTAACCTTCACTAACCTGCCTATGACAGCAGCCCTGGATTAACAATTAATCACAATTTAAGGCAATGCAGACAGTAACTCAATCCTGAGGCTAAAATTAACACTAATGGGTCTTGAAAAGGGCCTGAGAATACAGAAATCATTCATGAGGAGCACTCAGAAAAGACCAACGGGGATGATATCAATGAAATGATTCATAACTAATGATCAAGGGTGGATCAGAGCAAGGCGAATGACAGTTTACCGTGCACCTATGGACCTGGCTGCATCTTTACTTTGCATTGTGTGACTTAAGGCAACATTAAGACCTTCTCATACCAAGAACAATACATTTAATGTATCCACCTTATTTTTAACGGAAGAGTGGACACGAATAAATCGAAAATGTCTGGCTTCCGGTGTCATCCGTTTCCAGTTATTTTTAGCTGTACAAAAAAGCTTGTTATGCTGTTTGATGTTGCAAACTGCCATTTCTTACCATATTTTTAAATTTATTGTCGTAATTATAAACACACTGGTTATCCTTCTAGTTATTTACCTATAGCGGATAATAAATTGAATGAAGTCCCAAAAGCAAAATGGTGAAGAACACTGTTACATCCACCAGCTGGAGTGCCCTTGATTTCCACCAGAGGGAACACCTTCCCTCTTGGTTATCTCACTATGGACTACATGTCCCACAATCCATTGTCCTAACGCATTATGTCTGATTACATCCACCTGTGTCTCATTATTATTGTTAAAACTGACAAATATTAGACTGGGCAAACCCAGCCCGATCTGCTGCCGATTTGATTTTGCCCTGCAGCTCATGCTGGAAACCTGTACATATTTTTATCCTGCTTCTGTTACAAATTTGCAGGGACCAATCACAAACTGGCTTATCCACCTGGCGCACTATTGGTTGTTTTAACACGACGACGGATAGAGAAGCGATGGATCGTTGGTCTGATTGGTTGAAGGACTACCCAGTTGCGTACAGAGTTTGAACTATGCCCGTTGATCACGCCTCTTGTGCAGTAGAAAATACAGAGCAAACACCCCAAACCAATGTTCAATCTTAAAAGATTTAGCTTGGTCTGGTGATAGCCAGACAAGAGAAATATATACATTTTTAAAATTGTTCTAAATGTAAAAGGATAGCCGAGTCAGCACCACAACTACGATAACGGCACAGAGGAACAATATTGTTGTAATCACTTTCAGAAGGATTTTTTCCAGGTGATGTACAAAAAAACATTGACATAGCCAATCAGAACGTTATAATGATTCGTCCATTGGTGTGGACGCTAACGGCCCTGTCCCAAATGGCACACTTCATGTGCACTTGCGGTCTTGTAGACTTACAATGGCAACTGTGTGCGCATGTCCATTAAGTCCATAAGACTGTAGTGTAGGGTGTCCCATTTGTCATTTTAGATTTTAGAAAAGTGCTTGCGAGTGCCCCCCTTTGCAGCCGATTGCCCCTTGATGAGCTCCCATAAAATAACATATGGGACCCCCTACAGCCTTGTAGACCATTGTAAGTCCACAAGACGACATGCCATTTGGGACAGGGCCACATGGTTATCGTTATCCACCTTATTTTGCAACACATTTCTGCCAATGTGCGAGACATCCTGTACTACGGATCACCTAAGGGACATGGTAGTTCCGTGGTGGAGGGGTTTTGCAAGGTTTTGCGTTACCCCGAGAAACAACACGTTTTTGTGTTGGCTCGCAAAATGTTTGCATTCCCTCTCAAAAACTTTTGTAATCTCTCACAAAATGCTTATGTTTGTAACATCCACGAGCTAAAGTACCCTTGATTTCCTCAGGAGGGCACTCCTTCCACTGGTTATCTCATGGACTACATTTCCCACAACCCATTGTCCGGACTCATTATGCCTGATTACACCCACCTGTGTCTCATTACTATTGTTTCTGCCACAGAACGAGATAAAAAAGGTAATTGCGACTTTTTAGCTTACAATTTTTCCCCTCTCGCAATTATGAATTTATGCAAGATTTAAACTCACAATTGTGAGATAAAAAGACACAATTATCTTTTAAAATGTGGTGGAAACAAGCTTTAATACATCACCTGCCTGTATAAACCCTGTTAAACCCTGCAAAATCTTGTATCTGTCATGAACGGCCCTGAGGATCCAAACGCAGCTTTTATCAGGAGTTATTTCACAATCATAATCCATATGACAGGCAAGGGTCAAAACCAACGGGAGGACAATCCAAAACAAACAACAGGGTAGAAAGCAAGGGCAGACAGGGCAATCCACGAAATCGGGCAGGAAATCGGGAACCAAAACACAGAAAGAAAGAGTGCTCAAAAATGCAGTGTGACACATACAAGACTTTGCCATGAATGACCGAGTTAACAGGGTTTATATAGGCAGGTTTAACCGACAGCAAATTTATGGTACAAAATGATGAAGATGATTCCTCATCAAAGCTTTTCTAGAGAAACCTGAAAATCTTTAGGCCATTAGTTGTTTCACTACTCAGCCATTAGTTGTTTCAGCCAACAAACCAGATATTTTAAGCATGTAAAGTCTAAAATGTACAAAATGCAAGAAGCAAGTAATCTAAATAACTAACTTAATAAATAAATATTAGAATAATGCAGGATGAGTAGCAATATGCCTGTGAATTTATCTAGTTGCTGTACAGTTAAGTCAAGTCACAATGCTGACACATGCTAAGTTCATATATTATGCACCACTTATATTGGATTACAAAGGGTGTACCTACCTAGTGTGCTATTTTTAGAGCAGTGTGAAAGTATCATCCAGAAATAGTTAAAGACAGTAAATGGAGCAACAATAATAGCTCTGAATTGGTCTCAAGTGCTGTCCTGTTACTTTTACAACTGATGCCCTAATGTTATTCTCAGCGTTAGTTCCTTGTATAACCACTAGAGGTCGCCAGAGACTAGTTTTTAGTAAAATGGGCACATCTTTAGGTAAAGAAAACAAGTTCAGGGGATTCGTTAGAGGTGTACAGCATTGAATCAACAACAAGAGGGCAGCAGAGTCAGTGTTATAATACATTTTACTGCACTTCTAAACTGCATGTCTTCTCTTCTCTAGCTTTCTGCTTCCTAATCTAATCGTCAAATAAAGCTGGCATTGCATATTACGAATATTTATGGCTCTTTGCCGAATTGCTTTGTCGCTTCGGATAAAAGTGTCTGATAAATCCATAAATGTAAATGTAAATTATCCTGATCTGATCCTGAACACAGTTTTGCCATTTCTGCTGCAAATGTTTAATTTATGATTTGAGTTCATAAACTGGGGGCTGATCCTGGATCAGAAGTAATATAAAAGGAAACTTGGTGCTCTGCCTTTCTGACTCACGATGGTGAATCTGAATCTGAATTTTGTACAAAACATCTTCATAAGCATCAATAATAATAAAATATAATCATTAAATTAGTCTATAAATATTGAATTCTAGTTATTTAGTTATTCTATTTTTGAGATACATTTTCACATAGGCTACATTTGTTAAATTACGAATCGTAATAACAGAAAATATTCTATTTGAAAGGCAATTTTTATTCAGAACAAAACATGATAGTAATATAAAAGATGAAATACTTTAAGATTAGATTATTTTGATGCTAAATTGTACTAATATATAAATCTAACTGATTTCAGTCTTAAAACTACAACTCCACTCATGCCGCGGAACGAAGCATTCAGACGCGCATATTACTGAAAAGGCGGATTAACATTTTCTTTTTATAAAACAGTCAACGTACATTTCCTCCAAAATTCTATGCATAAAAGCATAAACTATTTCTAACTGCACCATTTTATAACACCAATAACGGCAGTGAACTGCTCGCAAAATGCACACCACAGAATTCCCCCCTGCCTCATAAGCAATAGTGGTCTGATCTCGCATAGTCCAAAATGTGTTTTACACGGGGGCGATGAGAAATATCATGAGCAGTTAAAGAAACATTGTCTGGCATTTATCATGTTTACCTCGCGAAAATGTCCCCAGTTTTATCTTACATACGAAATAAGTCTATGGTATAACTGTAAACGTAAACATTTAGTGAAAATCGCTTACTTGTTTTAGCCCGGCCTCCCCTATTTTCCACACATGCCCTGCGCGAATCGACTCCGGCTGTCCCTCTTTGTCCGGCAACGAGTAGGCCGTAATTAACATGGCCAATTTCGCGTTTGGGGATAAATATTAAATCGTAAGTCTATTTGACATTGATTGTTTGTCATATGCGGGTTGACATCCATGTCTTGATGCAACAGTCAGGTGTATATGAATGAGCTGTGTGAGCAACGTTTAACGCCTTTACCTTGCTTGCTGATGGCTAAATGGCTAACGATAGCTAGATCGCGAATTCAAATCACGTTTGAATTAAATTCAAACGCTTAATGCGTCATTTACAGTCGCACTGCACGTTCGAATCTAACGCGCTTTAAAATGGGGAGAAGAGCTTGGTATGCTTGTATCTAAATGTCATTTAGACAGCCGTCCAGGTAGAAACACATCTGTATGTGATCACATTGCAGGCAGGCAGATGTGTATTCACATCCAGTCCATCCCAATCACTTCTCTTCACGACTGCTTTTTGATTAGTAACTCAACAATTTCAGACACATCTGCGATGCTCTACCAGATCGCATTATTTGCGGGTGCATGCATGTAAACGTGCAGAGATGACAAATCCGACTCAAAACATGAATGCATCCTTCAGACATGTTGCTGAGTAGGTGCCTGAGCTCATTGGCCCATCGGTACAATTCAAATTAAGCATTTCACGTGCAATTCCTGGGGCTGCGGGGTGATACTCGTTGGACCCGAGGAGCTTTTCGTCAAATAAACTAATTTCTGTAAATGAACGGTGTCATGGCACCGCACCAACAGTCATTTTAATGGCGGGACAGCAGGCGGGACAGAGTCAAGGAAAACGAGGCAAAGGTAGGAAACTGTCAATGAGCGCATCTCTGTGTCCGAGCGGGAATCCACTCAGCTGTGGCTGCAAATCTCCCCTTTCCCTGTCCGCACATGCCTGAATGTTCGGTGGCCTTGTTTTCGTGGGGATCTGTCTTTGGGTGGCTTTGTGTCAACCTCGCATCACTTGTCTATCTACGCGTGTTCGTTTGAGTTTCTACACACATTGCATTCAACTCTTTTCCAACTTATTTGCCCCAAAGCAAGCCTCTTACCTGGGATCAGGGTTTGGGCTCTCTAAAGGGTTGTATAAATGTTAGTCAGCTTTTGATAGTTGTCTTCAGTAGAGATAGACAGATATTGCCTTTTTATGACTGTCTATTTTATGTCAGATTGTGACAGTAATCGATATGCAGAATTGTTTTTTATTATTTTTTATTTATGCTTTCTAATACAGGCTTTATATATATATATATATATATATATATATATATATATATATATATATATATATATATATATATATATATATATATATATATTTATATTTATATTTATATTAACATTACAATTTTATTGAGTTGTTATATTTATTGCAGTTATGTTATATTTATGAATTTTTCTGTAATCTAAATGGTCCCAAATTATGTTCATGTTTATTTTTGGCCTTCTACTTATTAATCATTTTTTTCACTTCAGAATGAATGGATGTGATGTTTGATTATTTTAAAGGGTTAGTTCACTCAAAAATAATAATTCTGTTATTAATTACTCACCCTCATTTCATTCTAAAACAGTAAGACATTCGTTCATCTTTGGAACACATGAAGATATTTTTTATTAAAAATCTGAGAGCTCTCTGACCCCTCCATAGACAGCAATTTAATTAACACTTTAAAGTTCCAGAAATGTAGGAAAGACATCATAAAATTGTCCATGTGATGACGACAGTGGTTCAACCTTAATTTTATGACGCGATGAGAATTATTTTTGTGTACTTTTTGTGCACAAAAAGTACCTTATTTAACAATTTCCTCTCGTCTGTGTCAGTCTCCTACGCTATTGACGTACTGTAAACAGTGCAGCGCGTCAGAGTTCTACGGCAGAACGGCGGTTCACCATTGGCTAGCTCCTCCGTCAGCATGCATCGTGGTGCTCACGTGAACTGCGTCGGCCAATGGGAAGTCGGCATTCTGACTTAGAACTCTGAAGCGCTGCACTGTATTTACTACGTCAACAGCGTAGGCGCCTGACACAGACTAGAGGAAATTGTTGAAAAAAATCTATATTTTTGCGCACAATAAGTATTCACCTCGCTTCATGACATTAAGGTTGAACCACTGTTGATAAATTGTCACTGTTTTAACAATGTCTTTACTCCCTTTCTGGTTCTTGAAAGTGGTAATTAAATAGCTGTCTATGGAGGAATTGGAGCGCTCTCGGATTTCATCAAAAGCATCATAACATATTAATTTGTGTTCCGATGGTCTTTCGGGTTGGGAACAACATCAGGGTGAGTAATTAATGACAGAATATTGTTGGAGCGAACTAACTCTTTCAGTGATTTACCTGTGTATATTGTAGTTAGGTGCTTGTTTTTATTGACTGCCCAAATGGCGTGTATAAGCAAACCCAATATTACAATATCACTTAAACCAATTATCAGTCTCTAATCTCTAATCTTTAGTTTCTTGTCATAATTTTTAATAACATGGGATACACACTAATAATCTAGATTTTATTATAATTTGATTGTTTCTTAAGAAGGGGGTACTGAGAAGTCTTAGTGTCCAGTTTTTGCACAAAAAATATAATAAAAATATAGACTTAATCAATAAGCTATTTACTCTAAGGTTCACAGTTAATGTTAGCAGTGTGACATAAGCATGTAAATATGGAATGTCCCTGCTTCCTAATACAATCTGGCAAATTACGATTTAAGATTTTTGCACGTTTTTGATAGAGCTCAGTAGTTAAAAAAGGTTGTATATAAATGTGGTTTGGGTCTAACAGCTACTCACTCCCCCCATTTTTGTTCATTGTTCCCCTTTTTCCATTTCTGCCTCCACAGGTTCCCAGATGAAGAGCCCAGAGAAAAAGAAGAGGAAGTCCAACGCTCAGGTTAGTTTTTGAATATTTGGTTTTAATGCTTTTATTTTATTTTATTTGTAGCATCAGTTTGTTGTACCATTTGCATTTTTATTAGTCTTTTAGTGGACTGACTTTCTTAAGCTGAATATTAACAAGAATTACATTTAATTATTTGTGCATCAAAAATATAAGAAATTAAGTAATTCAGTGACCAACTCATTTTCACCCTTTGTATTTCCTGTTAGGGGGCAGCGTTCTCCCACCTCTCTGAGTTTGCTCCCCCTCCTACTCCAATGGTTGATCACCTGGTGGCCTCTAACCCTTTTGATGATGACTTTGGTCCGCCATCGCGATCTGGAGGAGGGGGTGGTCCGGGCGGTGCATCATTTCTGCCCAGCCCAGGGGCTGGTGGAGGTGGCTACGGTGGGCCTGGTCGAATGGGAGGAGGTATGGGATTCATGGGTGGACCCGGAGGACCTGGAGGTGGACAGCCTGGTCGACGACCCCCTTTTGGTCCACCAACACCAAATGCTGGACCACATCACCCTCTTGGATTTGGGGGCATGACAGGCTTTGGAGGTGGTGGAGGCGGAGGAGGTGGTGGAGGGGGATTTCCACCAGGAGGCCCATCACAGTTTAATATGCCCCCCAATTTCAGCCCTCCCATGCATCCTGGACAGGGCTTCAACCCGATGCTGTCACCTGGAGGAATGGGTGGCGGTCCAGGAGGTGGAGGAGGTCCACCCCATCCAAGGTTTGGGATGCCTCAGCAACAGCCTCCACATGGACAAGGTGGCCATCCCTTCAACAGCCCACCCTTACCTGGTGGCCCTGGCCCTCGTGGGCCCCCGCACGGCCCTATGAACCCTATGGGGGGTATGGGAGGTGGAATGAACATGATGGCAATGGGTGGTGGAGGTGGTGGGGGTAATATGGTGGGTGGACACCCTGGTATGCCTCCACAAGGACAGTTCCCTCCTCCACAAGATGGCCCGTACCCTGGATCAAGTCCTCCTGTTGGTGAAGAGGGTAAGAACTTTGGTGGTCCAGGTGGTGGTCCACCTGTTCCCTCTCAACAGCAACCACCTAACCTTAACCCCTCCGGTCCTCCATCCAACAATGCTACCCCTGGTCCTTCCCCAGCCCCTGGACCTCCACAGCCTGGAGGAGGTTTCCCGGGCCATCCAGATGTTGCACAACCCAATCCCAACACTCCAGGACAACCCCAGTCGGCTCCTCAACCCCCCAATCCCAACTCGTCCCCCACAGGCCCACTTAACGGTCCCCAGCCTCAACAAGCGCCAACCAATCAGCATCCTCCACCCAACTCCACTGGTGGTCCTGGCTCCAACACTCCATCCAACCAGCAACAACCAACGCCACCTAACTCTGCTCCAGGGTCAGCATCCTACAACCAGCAGAACAATGCTTCTGGAGGTCCAATGACAAACCAGCCATCCAACTCAAACCAGAACAACCTTAACAACAGCAGTGGTGGGAACACCCCAGGTAGCAACCCCAATCCTCCATCCAACTCCAACTCTACTCCCAACACCCAGTCCCCGCTTCCCAGTGGACCCGCTCCGCCATCTGCTGGCCCAGGCTCTGGTCCCCCAAAGCTAGGTGGAGGTATGGTGTTCCCTTGTGGCCTCTGCTTGTCAGAAGTGCATGATGACCAAGAGGCCATCTTGTGTGAGGCCTCTTGTCAACGATGGTTCCATAGAGACTGCACAGGCCTAACTGAGCCAGCATATGGGTTGCTAACCAGGGAGAGTGCCGCAGTGTGGGCCTGCGATTTCTGCCTCAAGACAAAGGAGATTCAAGCGGTTTATGTGCGCCAGGGACTGGGACAGCTGGTGGCTGCAAATGATGGCTAAGCGAGAGGGGAAGAAGGGGGAAAAGGGATGTTTGATATATTTCTTGGTGCTTCATGTCTTGTGTTTCACGGCGAGGAAGTGAAATGGAATTGAAGAATAAACCTGAGAACCAGAGGAGAGGAGACATACGGATAAAACAGAACTTTTAAATCTGATGCTTCTTGTTGCATTTGTTTCTTCACAGCCCTCATAAGCACTTTTAGGGCCCATGTCTCTGAATGAAACACATTGCACCAGATGTTGGAAATGTTTGTATATAAAATATCATTACACATTTTCAAAATTCAGCTGTTTTTGATCGGTGTTGCACTCAATGGTCTTTATTTCACCTTGGTGACAAATTTGGAGAAGCAGCTTGATTCTGGCCGCAGTGAAAAGCAAAATTTAATAAGTACGTAAAATAATTTAATCTTTTGTGTGATTATTCACATTATCAGCCTCCAAAGAGCTGTCCAATCTTTTTTTTTTCTTTCCAAAATCCAACTTGTTGATCTGCAAAGCACTGATGCCAACTTGCTACCTCAAAATTTTGACATGTCTGGCTAAAAATGCTTTAAGGCAAGAGTGTACGGTCATCACACAACCTCTCCTCTCAGTGATCTCCATTTCAGTATATCCAAAGGAAACCGGCAGCGTCCTGAAAGACACGTAAGACATGTAAATAATCAACGTTTCACTGTGTCCATTGTTGAACACATGAACGATCTGACAGAAATAGGGGTCCTGCGATTCTTTGTCAATGAAACTCTAGATTGTTTCTCTCTTTATGTTCAGCTACTCACTGTTCTTGACACACAAGTGGACAATGATCGCTGGTGGCATAGCCTATAGCGGTAATCCATAACCATATCAGTGTATGTAGTCTTTGGATTGCATGTAAACCAATGCAGTACTTCGTCAGAACTGTTTAATTGTTACTTTTACTGTTCCGATTAGGCCACATCCTGGGCTATGAAGTAGACCAAATAACAGAACGGAATCAAATGTTGTCGCAGAGAGTTTCTTTCATTTTTATTTCTACATTTCTGTCCAAGTTGCCTTTTTCTTATTTGTTACTCTTCATGTACCTGTGTGTATGCTGTTCAATGTGCTTGCTCTGGTGCCCTCCATTCTCCAGCGATGTGCAGTAATATGGGGGGGTGTTCTGGGCTCTGGCTCTGTACTGAAAGAAGTAAACTGAATTGTTTTTTACAAGTCTTTTTTTGTGACTTTTTATTGTATTAAATTTGGGTAAACTAATGAAGATAACGATATTCATTGTTCATTTCCAGCTGCTCTTCTCGAAGGGAATCACAATGTGATTATCTGAATTATATATATATATATATATATATATATATATATATATATATATATATATATATATATATATATATATATATATATATATATAATTTGTGTGTGTATATAGTGATTTTATCTGTGCTATATAAATCTATAATAAAATGATAATCAATTTGTAGGTGAACTCGGATGACTAATTCGCTATGGGTTCCCTCTGAAATGTGTTTAGAACGGCAGTTTTAAGATTTGAGTAAAGTCTGGATAACTCAAGAGATTATTTTCTTTAACCGAAACCGTACTCTTGTATTTTGAAGCTGCTGTATTTTTAAAAAGGCTTACTAAGAAGTTGCTTTGCAATGACTGCAACATTTTGTAAAGCACATAAAACTTGAATCCTTGTGGTAGTTGTTGTAGCCTTCTTTTAAGAGACTTTTTAAAGTTATATTTACCACCGACTTTATTTTACTCCGAAAATAAAAACTACCATTCTAAAAAGCAGCTGGAAATGGCCGAGGAAACTATGCCTCGAAAATGCTAATGCTAATGAATTTTTATACGGCTTTTATGACGACCAACTTGATAGTAATGCAGGAGATCTATGAATGGCATAACTCATGAACCACTAGAAGAATGAATATATAAAGTATTCACAGATCCATGATCTTTGCAAATGTTTTACACTGAAGTTTTTCTAGGTTTTTATTTTCAAGAAATGAGGCCCAGCCTGTGAGAACTTTATCAATTTATTTATTTAAGGTAAAGTAGTCACATTTTCCATTTTGAATATACTCTAATAAAATGTTTTAGCATCTAGACATCTTTATAACGAACATGTGGATATTTTAATATTCTTAGGTTATCTGACTGACTTTTTACTCAATAAATAAAACCTACCATTCTATAAAGCAGCTGGAAATGGCCTAGGAAACTAATGCCTCGAAAATGCAAATTTTTATCCAAGTTTTATGACTACCAACCGGACAGTAATGCTGCAGAAAGCTATGAATAGCCTAATTCATGAAACACCAGCAGAATGAATAATAAAGCATTCACAGATCTATGATTTGCAAATGA
Source organism: Gobiocypris rarus (assembly GCA_023029165.1). NCBI lineage: Eukaryota > Metazoa > Chordata > Actinopteri > Cypriniformes > Gobionidae > Gobiocypris > Gobiocypris rarus. The sequence goes on along the minus strand of CM040919.1, from coordinate 31,131,849 downwards.
TTTACACAGAAGTTTTTCTAGTTTTTTAAATTTATTTTATTTTATTTTAAGAAATGAGGTTATGCCTATGAGAACATGATAAACTTCTGCTTTATTCATTTTTTATTAAAAGGTAAAATATTCACATTTTCCATTTTAATATAGGCCACTCTAATAAACTAGCAAACAAATCTTTATAACGAGCATTGAAACTTAATATTCTTAGGTTATCTGTTATCACCTAGTTATGATAAACGTTTGGGCTATTTTGAAGTTGCATTTCACAAATTAATTGTGTTTTTAAATTCATATTATTTTGTTTTAGGGAATAATATTCCAAATGCAATTTTAACGCAATTGGATCCTGAATAATTTGTTTTGGATTGACGTTGGATATCGGCCAATGACGTGTTCCCATCGATCGCCCTTTGAACAACTCTCCAGCCAATGAGCGCTCAAGGGGGGCCGACCGATGACGCAAAGGCAACAGGTTGTTTCGGAAAAAACGCACTGACAGTTTTGCATGGACTGTTCATCCTCGTTCTCAACTAGGAGTTTTTAATAGCGACTAAACCTAGAAAGGGCTTCTTTATTATTCCGTGCCTTCTGAAGGTCATTGTTAAAGGTTTCGAAAAACAGGTAAGCAGAAGGAATGTCTTTGTTTACTCAGCTGTGTATATTTGCCTTTGGCTTTTTGTTTTTGTTGCTGTTCATGGCTGCGGTGTTGCGTCCAGCCTTTGAGTTGTTATAATCTGTAATCACATGGCTTCAAATTTACGCTCAAGTTCTGCTGAGCGAAGCAGACCAACACCTGTTGCTTTGTGTTTGAGGCTGGATTGCAGACCGTGAAGATGCGCTGCTCAGGGTGGACTCTCCTCTGAAATATAATAAAGTAATTATGACTTTGATCTTCTGTGATCTCACCCGGACCGACCAGCATCATTTCTGTAAATTGTTTGTAGACAAAGTTGAGCATCCCATATGATTGGAAAGGGTTTTCGGTATCAAATAAGCAGCTTATTGTATCTGTGTATTGTACTTTAGGTCCTGACTCTTTAGCAAAGTCAGAGGACAACACATCTAATCAATACATCCAAACTCCAAATTGTATTGTTAATGTAACTTTAACCCTGTATATTTAAATAGCACGATGGTTTCGATCCCACCGATACTGACTGACTTGCTGGGTGGGTGTGACGCAATTTACAGGACACACACACAAAAAAAGTTTCATGTATTTTGCCTTTAGCTTCCTCATCTCTCTCAAGTCCGTGATTATCCGTGAATAGGGAAACTTGTGGAGAAAAAGAGCTCCTGACAAAAAGTGCCTGTCTCAGTGTAATTTAATATTTAGCTCTTGTTATTTCCAGCACTGTGTAGTAGAACATAGGCTACTTGTAAAGGATACAATAACCCAAACCTATAGTCTCAAACCCAAATTCTATCCTTTTCTTTATAGTACAATAAACTGGTAAATAAAATAAGAATAACAAAATGACAATGTAATAATTGCACCGAATAAGTGAACAACCCATGAGTTGTAGGCTAGTCCTCATTGGCAAATCTATGTAGTATTTTCCTTATGCCTACTTGTTCAAAACATTGATTTCTCAAATGAATATTGTTTTTTCTTGTTTATTAGCTTGCATATCAATTCATCAAGCTACAGTATTATGTCAACAAACACTAGCCAAAAGCTATCATATTACTTCTGTTGGAGAATTCAGTATAGAGTGACATTAAGCATAGAGCTTGCATTTATCCAGGCCAGAGCTCCTGAAGTAAGCTTAAATGATCCGGATTGGCCTAAATGAAGCATAACTTGTCTCCTGTGAGAGTACTGCTTTTTTCTTTTATAAATATACCCTTTTATTGATTTCATACTGTCATAGCAACATCTTATGTTTGTTTGTTTATTATTATTTACCAATTATAGCCTCTTCCAATTGCCCCTAAAACTAGTTGGCTATTGCTCTCTAATAAAATGTATAAATGTCATTAAATGACAGTTACATTTGTATTAAAGAAAGGTAGCACACACTCACTTTAATAAAAACACAAATTAATATGTAAACTAAATATACAAAAATATTTGGACAATTTCTGGTTGTCTTAAATTTTTAAGTACAATCAACTTGGCTGTATAAGTCGTTTCAACTTAATATATAAAAAGTTGCTAAACTTATGTTGATGAGTTAAAGTAATGTAAAAACATGTTGTTGTAGCTTATTGATCATATAATGGTTTCAGTATTCTTGTGATTGTTCTCCTATAGGACACCTGTGTAAACTTGGGGAAAACTAACTTCATAAACCCAAGTAAAAATAACTTTGGGATGAGTTGTATTAAATTTATTAAAATGGCTTATAAACACGCTTTAAGTAGGTTGGACAAAAATGATATATATTATATAGCATGATTTCCAGCACAGATGCCACTTGGTTAAGAGTCTATTTTGTGGGGGACCCATGTTAATTCATTTGAAAATTTGGAAGTAAGATGAATTTGGGCTAAAGGCTGTGTTGTCATAATTTATTTCCTCCAAAGTAGCGTCAAGCAACAAAACAATAAATGGATTAAAGCCAACTAGTTTCAAACGTAAGTACCCTCAGGGTACTAATTCTTTCAAAGAGAGTGAGAACAGATACAACCCAAACAAATCTGTTTTAGGTTTTTGTTGCAAGAAGCTATCAACCACACACACACAAAAATAATGAAAAAATGCTGTTGGAATGAGTCATGTTAGTGTATCTGTAATTACAAACCTAAAGTATGTGTTGTAATGCTCATTTATCTGTCACAGAGTGCATAGTGTGTGTGTGGTTTAGGTTTTCCCTACGTAAGGATAGTAATACCCAAAATCTTTGACCTTCTAGGGACATTTTGGTCCCCATGAGAAAAACAGCCTATAAATCATACTAAATGATCTATGATCTTTTTGTCTTTTCTTTTTTTTTGTGAAAATTTTCTGAGGGTTGTGTTTAGAGTTATGGGATAGAATGTACAATATAAAAATCATTATGTCTATGGAAAGTTTCCATAAAACATGGGAACCCAGTGTGTGTGTGTGTGTATGTTAGTTCTCGCGAGAACCAAGTTTTGTTTTGCTCTACCCTCTACGCGTCCACATTCGTCACCGGAACTTGCGCTACAACTACGTCCTACGTCATACACTGGAACGTATTAGTCTCTCGTGAACACACGTATGACAGTTAGCAGACGTCAGAGATTACAGTTTGTAAAGTTTTAAATATGGATATTTTTCTCACACAAACACATTGATTCGCTTCATAAGGCCTTTATTAACCCCATGTGGAGAACTTTTATGATGGATAGATGCACTTTTATGGACTTCAAAACAGAAACAGCCATTCACTGCCATTATAATGCTTGGAAGAGCCAGGACATTGTTTAATATAACTCTGATGGTATTCATCTGAAAGAAGAATGTCATATACACCTAGGATGACTTGAAGGTGAGTAAGTCATGGGCTAATTTTCATTTTTGGGTGAACTATCCCTTAATGTAGTCATATGTACAATACACCTTTAACTGTTCACTTTTGCTGTTTTGAATGGAAGATGGCACAGAGAACCGATGATCTAGTCTAGTAACATTCCTCCAAGAACAAATATCCATTCTGATGGCAGGTGGAACCCAGTGCTTTGTGGATGGTGAGAATCACGTCCAAACTACCTAAACCTGGAAAGCTTGTAAACAGTTTTCATTTGGCTACTCTGTGTATATTTTTGTCTGAGACATATTTTGGTGATATATATACAGTATATATATGACCTTGTCACTTGAAACTCAAGTCAAAAATGTACAGTTAAAAATGTTCATGTACTTAATCTGCTCCATTTAACCAGTGAGAAATCACATGGTTGTTCCATTTTGCAGGAATGCTTGGAATCCCACCTAGACAATGGGTTACTTTCAGTAGCTAATCAGACCTGATGCCTCAACAGGAGCACTGACAGTTATAATGTAACCAAATCCCCCCATTTCAATAAGTTATTCATTGATAGACCAATGTTTATGGACTGTTTTTTTTAGATCTCAATGTCTTCTGAGTTTTTGCCCCCAGCTTTATGCTGGTGCATTGTAAGTTGGTGCTTAACACAGGATGCAACATACTACTTAAAACACACAGCAATTCTGTAGTTCTTGATTTGCATGGACACTGCAGATAGCAATGGTTTCAAGACTTCAAGCTGTCTGATGTGCTGTAAAACTAGGGCTTTAGATGATGCCCTGCATAGCTGTGGATGTTTTCTGCATCACTTGTTTTGTACAATAGAGAATATATAAATGTGTCTCTGTAAACGCCAGTTACTCCGCAGATTAGGTTCTTTGATCCTTCACTCCAACGTGCTATGTGTGCGGCTCACCGCTTAGATGTGATTTGAGGAATGTTGCCTTCACAGTGATAAGCTATTTTTGAGCTAATGTTTGTGCTCATACATACTAGAACTGTGTTCTAGGAAAACGGGAAGACCGGAAGCCAAGTGGAATGTGCTAGAACCTGCTCCTGTCACCAGCAGGCACACCTGTTTGTCACATACAAACAATATCTTTCTCTTTACAAATGTGAGGAGACTCTCAATACCTGTGCCGATACCTGATAGCTGTGTCACGTACAAAACTGCTGCATATTTCTATTGACCAAGGTGTGACACTATATCAAGCAGTGGAGAGGGGATTGTTAAAGGGTCTCTTGGGAAATTAGTAATATCACCATAATAGTCCAACACAAATTTATGAAGTGAGCCAAGATGGAAGCAGACTTAACGACACAAAAGTATAAAGTATTGGTAGACTGATGCTGATTGTTTTTTGTTGCCTTTTTTGGTTGAATACTTGAATTCATTGTTTGCCACTTTGGCTATAAAAAAATCAAGCTTAATGCAAAATTATAAAACAGTAAAATACGTCAGACTCACTATAAAGATGTTCACAGAGATACTGTTGTTTTATTATTATTATTTATGTACTATTATAGTATTTATTTTTATATTGAATCAGCTTTAATTTAAAAAATGTCAGTTTTTAATTTAATTTTTGATGGGCTTTTGTTTATTTCTATTTAACCTTTTATTTTTATTTCAGTTTAGGTAATTAAAACTTTAAAACTAATTTTATTTCAATTCTTTATATTTGTATATTATTTCAATGTTTTTCAATCAATGCAAAGTATTTTTAATAGTTTTAGTTAACAACATTTTGCATTCATCATGCATTTTGTTTTAAAATATTATTGTGAAAGTTTTGTGGCCCTGAAACTGCAAATAAAGGCCATATTTACATGAATTAAAAGTCTCTTCAGTGGGTTGTACTGCTTTGATACCAGATGCAGACTCTTCTTTGAAATTTAACATTAAAAAAATGCCTTTGCAATGAATTGACAAATGGGGGAAAACTTTAATGTGACTTACTGTAGAAAAAAAAAATTATACAATCTTGTGATCAGATTGTACATCTATCCAACACAGCCTCGTTTTCCCTTGTGAAAATGTAAATATGGATTCTACCCTGACTTCTTTGTGTATCTGTCCCCTCTTTGGGCTCATCAATTAGTCTACCAAACAGTCTAGCTTTTTAATCTGGTCTCTAGATGGACTGGCGCACTGACTTATTAAATTCTTTGTCTTGGTACCACAGCAGGTCACAATGAGTTCCCTCTCAGCAGACAGGAAGCCCCCGCTGGACTATGGTGTACAGATCCGCTTCATCAAAGATTTGGACGACGCTGGTGGAGGGTTCCCAGACAGGAGTCGAATGGCTGGTGGAGTCACCAACGGGACTCTTTCGCCGTCTAAGTATGGAGTAGCTGTGCGGGTGCAAGGCATTTCAGGACAGCCGTACGTGGTGCTCAAGGACGGAGAAAAAGGGGACTCTTACGGGGTACAGCTGAAGACTCAACCACAAATCCAGAGCTCAGCCCCAGTTGTCTCTCAGACTTCTCCATACAGCACCCTGTTTCTGGGACAAAGGGAAGGGGCTCGGACTCCCCAGGGTTCCTATATTCCTGCTGAACAACCTAGCTCTCCTGATGAGGAATTTAGGAGCCAATTAAGGAGGCCACCTGGTGATGGACAAGCAGGGATTCAAGGAGAAGCTGAGCCCAGGTCTACAGGACGCCTCACCCCTTCTGCTCTTGCTCTTAAGGTGGACAAAAAGGGCGATGATGGTTTAAACGAAGCAGGGCTTAGGAAGGTCAAGCAGAATGGGACTGGGAGTAGTCTGAATGGGACAGGGCTAAATGGATCATTCCCTCCTCCCTCAGCCTCACTGGATGAGGACAAAGCCCCAGCTATAGACACAAAGTCACTGGCTCCCATTAATAAACTCATTAGTCGGTTTGGTGGTGGTAGTTTTGGTGATGTTCCCAACTCAGAAGCCCGAACTCTGCCTCGTCTTGATAACCGAGTCCGGTCTCACAGCGTGGATGCCCTCAACAAACCTACTGATGAGGCCTCACCAACTTCCCCAACAATAAACCCCTATGCTCCTATTACCCCAGCTGCAGTGCCCAAACTCAGCTCACCGAAACCATCAACTGGCAGTCTAGGACGAGACTCCACATCTGTGGCTAAAGTGGCCGCTATCCCCAATTCCAAACCTCTAGCTTTTAGCCAATCACCAAAGCTGTTTGTGCCCAAGGAGGCACCACCTGCTCTACCAAAGAAACCAGTGAGTTCACAAGATCTTGTTCATATTATAACCTTTTGACATCATAATTTTTCATCAAAATGTCATTACTGAATCTACTGGTGCAAATGACTTTTCTTTGGTGACATATTCCAGACTTCTACAGTCATTTAGTCCACTTAAGCCCTAACCGTTCAAGCTTGTGTTCACATGCCTCCACTTTTGAGTGCAATGCCCAAATCTCAAAATCTGATACATAGAAACCGCTCCCATCCCTATATATTTTTTTCTTTTTTGATTATCTGGTACACTTGGATGTACGTCACAATTTGTAAGAAAAGATCTGTTGCTGCTTCCATTTCATTGTGTTTTTTTGTAGTTTTTTTTTATATAGCATGGCTACGGCATGGTTAGGTTGGAAAATTGTTAGGGGCATATGCATTCTTTTTTTTAAAAGCCATTCAGAAAGTTTAGCCAATCAGAAATGATCTCTGCTTGTAAATAATATATATGTATAATTTTGAGGGCGTAATTTTAAAGAGGACGTTGTCTCACTCAACTTATACCTTTGGTTGGAGAACCACCTCAAAGTTTTTGATTGGTTGTTTGGATTGTCTTATTTCTCTGAACATCTATTTCAGTGATGTCTGTTGGGGTAGTAGGGACATTTTATGTATGGTATTTCAAAAATAATGCTTCTTTGGCTCTTTTTTTTTTCAGGTAACCCCTGACCTCATAAAAAGCCAGACCACCAGTACAGAGAATGGAAATGGAGAGAATTGCCAGACCAAACAAGCCATTTACAACATACTTAAAGAGGGGTACAATACTCTTATTTTACAAAGCCTCACAGTTACCCATATACTTTGCAGTACATCAAGTTATTTTAGTTAATGCATAAAGACAGACGTCATACTTTTCTATTTGTTCCAATTGCAGGATTAGAACAAATAGTACAATGTTAAAACCCACTCTGAAAACATAGCAATATCCTAGCATCCAAGCAAAGTATTAACATTCTCAAAATTACACAAAACACCCTAGCAAATGCAAAGCATCCCTGGCAACCACCCCATCTTAGCATTTTGCAGTGGCACACACATCTCTCACATCTTCTTCAGAACATGTTATAATCTGTTTTTTCCATGGTTCGTTCAATTTCCTTTTTTATTCAACACTAGGTCTATTGAGAGTGAGATGGCCATCAAACGCAAAACGAGTCTCATTCATGAAAGGTTCTGTGAGGTGAAGGTAAGCATGCACATGTTCAATACATCAGTTTGCATTTCCCAGCACTGAATAGTGTTCAGCAACATTTGCTGAATGAGGAAACTACATCCAGAGAGGGTGTGTGTGTCTGTGTGTGTCTGTGTGTGTCTGTGTGTGTCTGTGTCTGTGTGTGTCTGTGTCTGTGTGTGTCTGTGTGTGTGTGTGTCTGTGTGTGTCTGTGTCTGTGTGTGTCTGTGTGTGTGTGTGTCTGTGTGTGTCTGTGTGTGTCTGTGTGTGTCTGTGTCTGTGTGTGTCTGTGTCTGTGTGTGTCTGTGTGTGTGTGTGTCTGTGTGTGTCTGTGTGTGTCTGTGTCTGTGTGTGTCTGTGTGTGTCTGTGTGTGTCTGTGTGTGTCTGTGTCTGTGTGTGTCTGTGTCTGTGTGTGTCTGTGTGTGTGTGTGTCTGTGTGTGTTTGTCTGTGTTTGTGCTTGTATGAGTGGGTGTTCTCTCTCTGTGTTTAATTGTGTGCCTGTATGTGTGTGTGTGTATGTGTGTATGTTTGCCTGTGTGCATGTGCCTGTGTGTCTCTGCACATGTGCCTCTGTGTGTGTTAGTGTGCCCAAGGTTTGCGTATCGGTCCCTGTTTTGCATGATTGTGGGTGTGTTTTGAAAGTGACAACGTAATGCAGAAAACGATATTCTGAGACACTGAGAGAAGATAACAGCAACAAATTACTGTGTTTTACAAGCACACTCATTTATTCATAAAGATAGAGTTTAAAATGGACAATAATCATTATGATTATGTATTTTAAAGAGAGTAGATCAGCCAATGAGGCTATATTTAAAGTGACAGTTCAACAAAAATAAAAATGTACTTATCCGCATGTCGTTCCAAACCCATTCGACTTTTTTTGTTTTGTGGAACACAAAAGGTGTTTTTATGAGGAAAATCCTCATATATAATTTGAATTATAATCAGTTACATGTAATTATTGCTTTTAAAAAACCAATATGTGCTATATTTCAAGTTTTCTGAAGTCATATGATAGAAATTTTAGGCTAAAAGTTTATTCCCTTGTTGCGATGTCCAATTTGTGAACAAATTCTTTTGAATCTTTTAATGAACTTTGATTCTGTTTACAAAACCGGTCTGTGTGAACCAGACTGATCTGGTTCTCAAAATACACTAGGATGGATTATCAATGAAAAACCACTTCAATTCTGTTTCTTAAAGTTTGTTGCTCACACAAGGCTATAATATAGCTACAGGAGACTTAATGATACTTAATGACAACTATAAGGTTTCTTTTGTGGTGCTTTTACTTATTATTTTTCATGTTTAACAGCCCCAGACTTCATTCACTTTCATTACATAGACAAGTGGCCAGAAAGACACATTTTACTTTTCACAGAATAAAGAAATTCATTCAGGTTTTGAACAACATGAGGTTGAGTAAATCATTTTCATCTTTGCGTGAATACAGAAAGCTTCTGTATGTTCATCTATCTTGTCTTCCTTTATGTACATGCATGCGTGGACGTGCGTGTCGTGTATAATATTGTTAGCCTACGTGTTTGCATAAGCTTCCTGTGTGTGAAGTATCCTCCTAGAGTCTCTTGGCAACCGTCGCATCAACAAGGAAAGCTGATTAGGGCTGCGTGGTCGAGAGCTCGCTCTTTGTGATCCATCAATAATTAAGTTACACTGGAAATGGATACCTGTGAGGGAGGGTTTCCCCTCAACCTGCGGGCCCTCAACATGTCTGTTTGGGTTTCAGTTTTAATGGGCACTCGTTGTACTGCCTTTTGCGCTGTTATATCCCACTGAGCGCTCGTCCATGCATGAGAAACTCTATTGTTGTGGGCAGTATTGCCGGGAGACGTTGTGACTGTTGTTAATTAAACTCATTAGCGTGGAGTAACCCTCGTCAGACTCTTAGTGGTTAGACTGAGATTTTATATCATTCAAAAGTTTGGGGTCAGTAAAATGTGTGTGTGTGTGTGTGTGTGTGTGTGTGTGTGTGTTTAAAATTAAAAAAAAAAATTGTACTTTTATACAGAAAGGACGCATTAAATTGACCAAAAAGTGACAGTAAAGACATTTATAATGTTACTAAATATTTAAATTTCTTTCTTTTTAACTTTCTATTCATCAAAGAATTCCTTCAAATGAAAAACAAAAAAAAGTATCACGGTTTCCATATTAAGCAGTTTCACCATCGATAATAAGAAATTATTCTTGAGCAGCAAATCAGCAATTTAGAATGATTTTTGAAGGATCATGTGACACTGAAGACTGGAGTAATGATGCTGAAAATTCAGCTTTGCATCATAGGAATAAATTACATTTTAAATTATACTAGAATAGAAAACAATTATTTTAATTTGTAATATTATTTCACAATGTGGGTGTTTTTTCTGTTTTTTTTATCAAATAAATGCAGACTTGGTAAGCATAAGAGACTAAAAAACATTAATAAATGATAAAATCTTACCGACCCCAAGCTTTTCAACGGTAGTGTATGGTGATCAATTTAGTTGATGTGATGCTGTTAGGTTAACTGCTGGGATTAAAGGGTTAGTTCACCCAAAAATTAGGATTAAGAGTACATTTACACTTTCTTTCTTTCTTTCTTTCTTTCTTTCTTTCTTTCTTTCTTTCTTTCTTTCTTAAGTATCATGCAAGGAATCACAGAATGATCCCTTGCGACACGGGCTGTATATTCCAAGTTTTCTGGGGTGTACGATAGAGTTTGGTGAAAAACAAACACAAATTTTATGAATTATTTAAAGCTGCAGTCTGAAACTTTTTTTGGTTAAAATGATCCAAATTAAATTTTTGAGCAAGTACGTAACCAGCCAGTGTTCAAAACTATCTCCTTAGCCCAATTCACAATGGCAAGCTTGTAATAATGTGTTATAATTTGAGTGGTACTGGTGGATTTCCATGGGATATTTGAGCATCTGCATCATTACGTCACATCTGTATACATAAATGAGGAGTCCAGCTTGTAGTAATATCGCATTTGAGGATGCTGCAGGTGGCGGATCAATTGACCATTCGCAAAGAAACAGTAACCCTTTAGTTACTGTTGCTCTGTCCGACAAGTCGTGGCGCTCTCGCACCACACACACGTTCTCACGTAGAGAAAATACATTGTGGAGCAAAGAAGACAACATGCCTACAGACAGGACAGGGGCAAGTTACTTTTGATATTCATGAATCAAAGTCCTAACTTTCAAATCTTGTCATTTAAAAAAAAAGAAATTTAAACAATAAATACAGTTTTGTGGCTGTTTAATGTGTCATGATGGCTGAGGCGCCTCAATTAAAGCTGCCCGTAAACCGATCATCTCTTCCTTCTTAGTTAATTGATAAGCATCAAATAAACATGAATGAACACTAACAGAAATGTTGTTTCAACCGCGGAAAGACGTCAGCACACCGTTGTTCAAGTTCAAGTCCACCAACGTTAATATACTAACTCTCCTGACTGCTTTGTCGGACAAAGTGGCAGATTGCGGCAATGTGATTGGTCAGATCGCCTGTCAATCAAACTTGCACGAAGGGTGAATTATATCCTTTTCTCCTAGCAGCTGGAATAATTACATTTATTTTGATGGGGGATTGTAATCCAGAAAGGTCCAATCATCAGTGACAACTGGAGATTCACCCGTAGTCAAAAGCAAAAGATTAGACTGTGCAGAAATTGAAATCTGTTGGTAACGCTACTACACACTAAATACACATAGTCACGCAATGCTGATGTTGTTATTTGTTCAATTTGAGAACAAAGTATAATAATAATTTTCACAGTTTGTTATGATGTGAGCTATAAGCGATCATTAGATTTAATCACCGTTGGTAGCGCGATTCATTGCAATGCTTTTTTCTCTCTCAGTTGATTAGAACAAAAGTGGCAGATATGTTACTCACTTGTTCAGATGACATTTTCTGGTGAAAGTTTTTATTTTGGTCATACTTCCAAGATGTAGAATCTGTGATTCCGAAGTACAGCATCCACATCGGTGCGGTGACTGACAGCCACACAAACTCCTCAAAACATTATTCCAATGCACAACCCATGAAAAGACGATAATTATGCAAATAACTGCAATTGCAGGTTTCAAGCAGAAATGGCGACAAAGAGGTAAAACTAATGGACTGCAGCTTTAAGAAAATCCTGACCCTCGGTCGTTGGTCTTCCGTGCTCGGCTGTGCATTCATGATACTATTTGTGCTGCAGTTCATTCCAAACTCAGAAGATAAACAAAAATGTGACACAAAATATATTCCATGTACTGAATATATCTGTTGTGTTCGTCACAACAAGAAGTTATTGTCATTGATACTGTCATTCTGACGGTCATCAAAGTTCCGTTCCAGAGATATTTAGATCAGTGAAGAAAGTACAGATACTTTTTTGGGATGTCTAGGTATTGTATTTTATGACACATTTTTATGAATCTTGATTTCTCACAACTGCCGTGTACAGATGACCAAAGGTCAGGATTTTTGTTAAATAGTACATCAAATTCCAGTTTGTTTTTTCACCAAACCCACTGCAAAAGTATCATTTTAGTTTGATGCTGGTTGCTATTAACTGCCATTTATATGATCGCTAGCAGGACCATTTGAAAAATTATTTACACCAGGGTCAACAAATTAATGACTACACTTTCATTTTTGGGTGAAACTATCCCTTTAAGAGAATTCTTTCTAATAATTATCTTCATGCCTCATTGTTTTAATTTACTCTTGTGCTAGAAGTTTACTTCTAACAGCATGACTTTAAATGTGTCTCAATCAGCTCCCTAGTTCAGTAATCAGGGCACTGGTCATGGAGTTGGCCATTTTAAGGGCTGTCTCAGTCGCAAATCCTACCAGTGCATTGACACATTTGCTCCCTAAAAAGTCCCACAATGCACTATGAAAACCAGGGAGCATCAGTGCTCACTATGGCTGTGTCCGAAATCACCCACTATAGCCTTAAATAGGGCACTATTTGAAGGCCCAGCCATTTGTAGTGGTGTCCATTCATAGTGGACGTTATTGAGTGCACTCATTCAATCCCACAATGCACCGCAATAACGACTGATGTACAACTGATGTACGCTCAACGTACATGTACTGTGATGGTCGCCAAATGAATTCCCATGTCTGTCCAGAAGATGAGGACATTGTCACGTCACCGGAAATGGTCATCGGTATCCCCAATGTGTAGTGAGCTAGTGTCCTTACTGTCCTTGCCAGTTCCCGAATTTGTGAATACGATATACTGATTCAAGAGCTCTGGAGCTAGGGAGCTGATTGAGACGCACCCTTTAATTGTAATTTAATGTGCTCTTTTTTTATTCAAGAAGTAACTTTAGACCGTGCAACACAAGAGGTCAGTTCAAACGACCTCATAGTAGCCATGTGTGGTCATTATAATGATGGCAACAGCAGTTGAATGGTCTGATGGGATATCCTAGAGGACTGGGTTATTTGAGGAGCAGACAGCTTGGCTACAGGCTGTGTGTGTGGGTTTAAGATGTTTCAGATCAAATTATTTGCGTTTTATGTTTTGTGTGTTTCCTGATTAAGATCAGCAATGTGAATTTATGAGGTTAATTTAAAACGTAGTCAGTCAGATTCTCCCCACAGCATTTTTGTGAATTATTACTAACTAGTGAGGGGATTGACAGTAAGAATAACTAATTAAGTGTAGAAACAATAGATAAGACAGGATATATTGATTCCTGAGGGGAAATTCAAGGCAAAATTGCTGGTGTAAGATAAATGCATAGTCCTGAGATAACACCAATCATCCTCCTTTTAGAAATATCATATGCTGAATGTTTTGGGCTGAAACTTGTTTGGACAAAGCTACACATGTTCTGCTTTGATAAGGCCCATTAAAATCATTTTTACAGTCCTTAACACTTACAATTAATATTGTTGTTTGCTGGAAACCACCAGACCTAAAATGTTCACATGTGACTGAGTGATACAATGAAAAGTTATTCAATCTGTTAATTCCCGTTAAACACATTCAGCCAGTTAACCCTGCAACCCTATTTCATATAATGCACACAAGATACCAGGAAAGAATTTTTACATAGCAAAAAATCTTGTCTCAGAATTTATGTCAGTAATATAAAGCCTGTTCAGCCACCATGAATAGTACTCCCACCGGTTGAAGCATATTTTAGACAACTTTACAGCTTAGAAAACACATTACGAAAAATTACGATAAGTGCTTTGTTGAAAAGATATAATTCTGTTTTTAAATCTACTGGAATGTCTTCGCTTATAGACTTGCACTGTAAATCCATCAGTGTTAGTGTGACATTAGTTTGTGTTTAGTCTGAATCTTCTGTGGTACTCAACAGCTTGCTGTCAATAGAGCTATATTGGTTTTGAACCCAGATCACTCCATTAATTGTTGAAGCTTATTGGGATTTGGTTTTCCACAGAGTCCTCAGATCTTAGTGACTGACAATAATATTAAGACTGAACTGGAGCAGGTATTCAACAAGAACACACAATTACAGCAACTACTGGACAAGACCAAGAGAGAACAGCAGGAAAACCAGGACCAGTGAGTATCTGTCTGCCTTATTAACACCAAAAACATGAAAATATCCTGTCAGGTATACACCTTGTGATATGTTATATGTGTTCAGAATGGTGGAGCTGAGGATGGATCGGGAGTTGGCGGAGTCACGCTTACGGCAGCAGGAGGATCAGCTAGCTCAGCTCCAGGAGGAGCTCAGACGAATGCCTGAAAACTCACCTCAGTCTGACACAATGCAGCTAGTACGCATGATTGTGGTGTCTAACATTTGCCAATTAGCCTTTTATATGCTTACGTAACATAACATAAGGGTACATAACAGTTAACATACAGTTTCTGTTAATCTCATGCTAATCTTGAGTACCTATAGAGTAGTATTGCATCCTTTATATCTCCAAAGAGTCTTTAGTTTTATCATATTTATAAAAGACAGATACACTGTACTGATTCTTTCCGAAAACAGCCGAACTCGTGAAGGTGTGCAGTGGGTGGAGCTTAAGAGTCACAAGCACACACACACACACACAAACCACATCCACTGTTTCCTTAATGCTAGGTTATTTGGGATGCTGAATAAGCCTTTCCCTTAAAACCAGAAACACACTTTAGTGACATTGATTTTGTGGTCTAAAAACAAAATGACAGCGCTGCTGGCAGCTTCCGTAACCCGAACGAAGCTCGTTGATGGACGTGCTCTTGCTCTCACTCTGATTGAAGTGCACACACGTTCATCCGGGAGAAGTGCCCATACAAGGAATTCCACCCTTTATGACCTCATACAGGGCCATCCTCGGAAAAAAAACTTCTTTGAATCCTGAAGGAGTGTATTTGTAACAGAAATTCTCTGTCATACGTCCAACTTATTTTTGGAAATTTTGGCCATGTATAGCATGAGAATAAGCATGATAATAATTTACATTGTTAACTATTTAACAATGTAAATAAGTCAGAATGCATGAAATAGCATTAGCCCCCTTTAAAACATAAAAATATATTAATATAAATAAATACAAAATTAATATAACATTGCAGCAAGATGTGTGAATTGATAAGTGTATTAATCATTGTTTAAAGTGTAAATAAATGTGAACTCCAGATAATCAAATTAAAAATGGTATACAACGTTAGATGTACACTGCATCTACACACACATATAGAAGTAGACAAATGTTTGGATGTGCCTTCTTATTCTTAATTATGATTCCTGGCATTCTAAATGATTGAAAATAAAGTAATCAAAACTACGCAATAACACAAATATAATAATGGGAATCCATCCATCCAATCCAAACCCATCCCATACTTCCATGTTGGGGTTTTGCAAGATTAGTATCCTTGGTAAAGATGCCAGTATCCAATGACTAATGTCTATTGGGAACGTGGGATCGAAATTAAATTGAGTTCGTTTTTTGTTAATCTTTCCAGTTTTCTTTTCTCTTTAGGACTTGATGACAGTGCAGACAGAGCTGTCTGAGTCTCTGATGCTGAGGCAAAAACTGGAGGACACACTCAGACAGAGGGAGCGAGAGCTCACCGCTCTGAAAGGGGCCCTGAAGGATGAGGTAGAGTCCCATGATAAAGAGATGGAGGCCCTGAGAGAGCAGTACAGTCAAGACATGGACGCCCTGCGTCAGAGCATGGAGACCGTCTCACAGGTGAACATACATTTCAAGACAAATCCCTTTAGGGTGATGAATGCCGGTTTCTCACATTCCTAGTCCCTGCCTCAAGGGGATTCAATTGGAAGAAAGATGTTTAATTGCTTTTAATGTCATGCCTGCTTTTTCATGAATCTGAATGGGTGTACCGAACTGAAGTTCTCACTGTTACCACCTGATTTAGTGTGTCTTTTTCTCTGGCCTTATCCACAGTCTCAGTTGGAAATCGAGGAGGAGCGTCAGAAGGTGAACTCCTCCATCTTGGCTCTGGAGGAGGAGCTGGAGGGATACAAAGAGCAGAGTGACCAATGGAAGGAGCAGCTTAGCTCCGCCAACCAAGAGTAAGCTCTGGCACATCAAGTGTCAACATTTGAAGAATGTTAATATTGGTGATGCCAAAATGTTGGTGAATCCCGACAAAATGAGCAACAGTGACTATTGGTGATGCGATGTGGGTGGGTCCAACATCAAAATTAAGAAAAGGTTTAACTTTATGCAGATGCAATGTGAGTGCAATGAATCCCAACAATAATGTTAGAGCATCCAGCATTAGGAATGGCCAGTATGACCAACAACACAGTGACCCTGCAACTTTTAAAATGTGCATAATATGTCCATAATTATTCAATCACTTAAAACATTGTGTTTTATAATTTCTTGTTAGATTATAAGGTGTCACTCCAAGGTTCAAGTCCGTATTTGTCTAAGGTGTCGAGTGATTCATCTGTAATCATATACAAACAACCATGTGACCAACACCCTTTTTTAACATTCAGTGTCTTCTGATCCTGTAGGCTAAAAGGTCCACATTTCATTAGCCTGATTTATTATTTAAAACATAGATCATGTTATTATCCTTAGACATCTTTTCACATGTATTTGATGAAATATACTCAATTTGATCAAAAATATATATTATAAGTGTATGATGAGAAAAAAGGGAGTTTTAAATGACATTTGATTTTTTGGTGTGGATTTGACCTGAACTACATATCATAATCTTGTCCCACAGGTTTCATAGTATTCATAGTGTTTTATATGTTGTCTTAGTTTGTCTGCATTTTTGTGTGTGTTTTATGAGTTTTATGCTATGTGATGTCAGATATGCTCGTTGAATGTTCATTGTCTTTCTGTTGTGTGTGTTCACTCTTGGTTTGCCAGACGAGGGCAGTGCAGCGCATTTCAAAAGTGAGACAGAGTCCTAAATGTGCACAGCTTCTGACACCACAGGCAGAAATGAATCTAATCAAATTAACTTTGACTGATGAAGTGTTTTAAGTTTTAAATCCGTAATCTTTCATAGAATCTCACCCTAGATATACTGACACACTAAACTAGAGTCTATTAACTTAAAGTCTAATAAAAGTCAGCTATGATTAAGACTAATCAAAAATCCTTCAATCGTTCTATCTGAGCTGGTACATCAAATCTAATCACACAATACTTGAATTCTACTAATACGTCAAAAGTTGTTGTCCAGGTGATCCAAATGTCTTGACCAAATCTTCTTTTATGACCAAATCATTTCAGTTCTGTTTGAGATTCTGAAGTAATACATATTATTCCGTATGATGTTGATTCTTCTACAGGCTGGATCATTTTAGTGGCTATCTGCACTAACATTGGTGAATGTGGTGTTGTGTGTTGGTGTTTGTTAATTTGCGGTTGTCTCATTGGACAGGCTGATGCAGGCTCAACAGGAGAAGAAGCAACTGGAAGAGAAGCTGCTCACTGTTAAGCAAACGGATGAAACTGATTCAAACCCTTTAATGAAGGTAAGATACATAAAGAAGTGCCACAATCTATATTCTCTGTTCTTCAGTTCAAAAAGATTCATTGTGACACATGTCCATGCACTGTGAATGTTGTATTTTGATACTTAGTTTTGTTTTAGACTCTGGAATAACCGTAATTTTGCATCTTCAGGAGTTACAGCGGTGCCGAGATGATTTAAAGAAAGCTCATTCAGAAGTGGAAAAACAGAAAGCAGAGGCAGCAAAAAAGGATGAAGAGCTTAAATCGGTAACAAGAGCCAATGAGAAGCAGGAGAAGGAGCTGAAGGCAGAAATTGAAAGATTAAAAGACCAATTAAAGAAAGACAAAGAGGAACTTGCAAAAGCACTGGAGAAAACACAACAGGTAATTCTAACAAGGTGTTTTTGCTTTAACCAGCCGGGTTGATTTTGTTTGCATCGTGTTAGGAGGCGCTGCTCATTGGTCTAAAATCTTGCTTTACCTAGCGGAATTTTAAAGTGCCCTTATTATGCTATTTTAAAGGTTTCAAATTTAGTTTTGGATGCCTCCTACAATAGGTTTATATGCATCAAAGGTTAAAAAACACTTTACTTTTCTCAGTATACATTGCACATCACCTCAATTCTCAAAGAGTCTGAAAACGTTTCAGTGTTTCGAAGATTCAGTCTCTCCAAACCCCACCTTACCGCAAGCCTACTCTGATCTGATTGGACAGATGGCCCAGTCTGTTGAGATTGGTCTATCGCTTACCACATATGAATTTCAGCTGTTCCTCAACCCTTGATACACAGGGCGTCATATTTTCCCCCATATCAATTTGAGTTCTCATCCTTTTGAAGAGCATTCAAAGTGGATTTGCTTTGGCAGTGCAGAAAACAGCGTCTTCTCGACATGTTGACAGCACAAACCAAACTCTTCCAGTCTCAGCTACAACTACAGTGTTTGAGGGTCAGAGTAGATGTTGTTTGCAGGCAGCAAATGAAGACCATAGGCTGGCATAATGCAAATTTGTTACATTGTTACGTAGGTATGTAACAGGATGTGAGACTGGAATTGGTGATCACTCTTTCAGCAGTTCAGAATCTATGCTTTCTTTTAGGTGACCATAACTTTGTCGTGCCCTTTGTTCTTTAAAACTTTGCAGAATTTTCTATTCACAGACAGCTATATTACACTTCTTGAGGGGTAATATTCAAAAAAGCACAATAGGGGCACTTTATAGGGCATATATGTTCTGATTGACTGGGATTTTGTCGCTTTATACAGCTTCTCACTTTTCTTAAGAACAGAAAAATACTTGCAAATGTCATTTTTATTCTCTTAATCAGTTTTTTTCCTGTTCCTATAGCCCTTAATGTCAGAGCAATCTCAGGATACTGGAAGCAACCTAGAACTTCAAGAGGCCAATGCTCGCTTGAGAGACAGAATAGACCGCATGGTAAAATATCCCTAAAAATGCTTAAATCATATTCATGTATATTTATTAGCATTTCTTTCATCTCATCTGCTTTAGTTAAGTATTCTATGTACAGTTAATTAATTTTCTTTTTCACTTTCAACTTTCTTTTTGTCCTGGTCTACAGACACGCCTGCACTCCAGTGTTCCTGACAGCAGCTCCTCAGATGTTCTGGAGGAGGAGAACCGGAGCCTGAGGAACCAGCTGGAGGAGTCCCGCCGCACAGTGTCTCGGCTGGGTCAGGAGAAAGACGAGCTCAACAGAAGGTTAGAAGAGAGGGAGAGAGAGAGGGAAGCTCTGAGACGCGGCAAGAGCGACCTAGAGGAGCAGAAGAGACTGCTGGACCGATCTCTGGAGAAGATTAATAAGGAGGTATGTGTGTGTTTTTTGTTCAAATAAAACATAGCTTCTTTTATTAATTTACACTACTGTTTAAAAGTTTGGGGTCGGTGCAATTTTGTGTGTGTGTGTGTGTGTGTGTGTGTGTGTGTTTTTGTTCACCAAGGCTGGATTTATTTGATCAAAAATACAGCAAAAGCAAAAATATTATGAAGTATTTTTACAATAACTTTAATAATAATTTTTTTCTATTTTTAATATATTTATATTTACAAAGACTGTGATGCAAAGCTGAATTTCCATCATCATCATTAATCCAGTTTTTAATGTCACATGATCCTTCAGAAATCATTCTAACATGCTGATTTGCTGCCCAAGAATACTTTCTTATTAGTATAATTTTAACTTAAAAGATATTTTGAAAAGTATGGGTAGCCAAACAATTGATGGGCCCTATTGACTTCCATAGTATGGAAAAATTCAGTTCAGCAGGTAGTGGACACACCAGATACCTAAGGTTACTTTTGATATTGACCCTCCTTGGTTCAGGAATTCATTACTCCATTTATGTTCGTCAAATGTCTGTGAAATATGTTCACTTTATGTCTTAGTTTTTATGGTCATACAAATATTTACACAAAATTTGTTGGGGAAAAAACAGTTGAAAGTGAGAAGACATTTACCGTTAGTTTGGGGTCAAATGAAGACATAAAGTGAACATATTTCACAGACATTTTCGCACATAAATTGAATAATGAATCCCTGAACCAAGGAGGGTCCCTGAACCAGTTTATTTGTTATTTGATGTTTTTTAATTGTCTTTCATTTATTTCTATCAGATGGAGAGTATGATGGGAGAGTCGCGTCAGTCAGTGCAGGTTCTTCAGTCTCAGCTGGATGAATTCAGGGACCGTTCACGTCGAGAGCTGCTGGACGTTCAGAGAGTCAGTAAAGACCGGCTGATTGAGCTACAGAGAGCGCAGGCCCTCCTCAAAACCACCCAGGAGGAGGTGAGACAGACCACGTTTCACTAGATAGATACACAGTTTAAAAAGCACAACATGGTGTATATAGTTAAATCAATAGTTATAGCAAAGATCTTTACACCCTTCATCAAAAACCCCATCCATCAGCACCTGGTCCATTAACATCTATCGTTATTAACTTTTGAGCTTCGAGGTTCTTTGATCCAGTTCTTATTTGAACCTACAACATTTCAATTCAGAACCCAGATCACAGCAGAGGAACTTTGTTTGTATGTTTCTCAGGTGTCTCGTCTGAAGAAAGATCTGCTGTCGTGCTCCGAGGAGAGAGACAGCGCTCAGCTGGATAAAGAGCTACTGAGCAGTCGTCTCAAACATCTGGAGAGTGAGCTGGAGATGGAGAGAAGCTCACAGACGGACCGCAGCAGAGAGATCCGCCTGATAGAGGTAACTGTAGGTTTGGCCCCGGGACTTTTGAGCGGACCAATTCGACTACACCCCTGCACTCTTCTTAAATATGTTTGAGAGGCTGCATCAACTATTCTTGTGATCAAGAGTGAGAGGAAATGAGAACAGGGAGCTGCTTATAGGGTAGTTTCAGTGTTCTACATAAGTGAACCTTCAGAGATGTTTATAAAAATGCAAATTGTTTGTTTTAGGACAAAGTGAAGACATTAGAGATCGAGTTAGACGAGGAGAAGAGTGGAGCGGAGCTACTGAACGAGCGCATCACTCGCAGTCGAGAGCAGGTACATAGCGGCACATCAGTTAATGGCTGCTTTTCATTTGGCATATTTGTTTGGTTTGGTTTGCAAGCACCAGTAAAGATGTAGAAATTATTATATTTTTTTTCCTAGGTGGATCAGCTCCGTTCTGAACTGATGCAGGAGCGTTCAGCCAGACATGATCTTGAGATGGATAAGAGTGCACTGGAGAGACAGGTACATGAAACCACCTTTTTAATGGACTTTTAATAGACTTTATTAAGATCATTATTTCAGAAATAATTAAAGGTGCAATAGGTGCAATATTTTAATGCATGTTTAACACACTTGTCACCTTCATACTTTTATTATGTGTTTAAAAACTTGTATTATTTGTCTGTCATGTCTCTTGGTCTCTCAGATGAAGGAGTTAAAGTCTCGTATAGCCGATATGGGTACTCAGACGCGCCCCTCGGCTGGGGTCACGATGCTAGAACACAAGGTTCAGGAGCTGGAGGACTGTTTGCGCAGTGAAGAGAGGTACACACACTGCATAGAGTAGAGATACTGGACAAGCACAAACGCACACTCCTGTCGTGAATCGGCACCTAACTGGGAATCAATAAATCCATTGCTTTTTGTGCATTTAGAGAGAAAAACACCATTCTAGCTGCTCAGAGGAGATTGGACAGGAAACTTAAGGACGTGACGGCCACCCTGGACCAGGAGCGAAATCAGCACGCTGAACAGAGAGACCAGGCAAGCACACACACATGTAGTATTCATATACTTTAGGGTATGTACTTATAAAAAAGCTCTTTTTAATGATGTTAATCTTCATTCCTGTAAATAATGATAAAGATGTAGCTATACCAGCAGAGGAGTGTGTGAATCTAAACAGCTGCTGTGTGTTTGTGTCTCTAGCTGTCTCTGCGGGTGAAGGCTCTGAAGCGTCAGGTGGACGAGAGCGAGGAGGAAGTGGAGCGCCTGGAAGGCGTCAGACGGAAGGTTCTGCGGGATCTTGAGGAGCAGCGGGAGATGCAGGAGGCACTGCAGGCCAAAGTCAACGCTCTGGAGAATGAGCTCAAGTGAGTCTCCATTAAAAAACTCTCTCTCTCTCTCTCTCTCTCTCTCTCTCTCTCTCTCTCTCTCTCTCTCTCTCTCTCTCTCTCTCTCTCTCTCTCTCTCTCTCTCTCTCTCTCTCTCTCTCTCTCTCTCTCTCTCTCTCTCTCTCTCTCTCTCTCTCTCTCTCTCTCTCTCTCTCTCTCTCTCTATATATATATATATATATATATATATATATATATATATATATATATATATATACACACACATATTAGCAGATATAACACATATATATATGTTATATCTGCTAATATGTGTGTGTGTACATATATTATGTATGTATGTATGTGTGTGTGTGTTTGTGTATATGTGTGCCTATGTATGTAAAATAATATAAGTATGACAGCGTTAAATTTGAACCGATAAATAAGCTTGAACTTAGCTCTACATATATTATTTAATAAAATGTATTTAAAAATTAAAATGTAAATGTAATTTGATTAGTTAAAATGTAATTTTGTATTAGTTATTTGTTACTTTATTATTTCTTAGTTTTAATTGATAAAATGTATTTATCATTTTTAATTTGATATAATTTAGTTGAAACAAAGCGACAAATACAATAATAATTTGATGTAAAATGCCTTGCAGGGGTTCAAATAAATCTGTTTTTGAAATGGTTAATAAATTGGACCCTCTGATTGACCAGTTCACTCATTGATTGATTTTTTAATGATATTAAGCACTACAAGTAGAATTATATGTCAATAATATTATTTGATCAATTTACTGCTATTAATTGGAAAAAGTAGCTTGATACTGGAAAAATATACATGGTCTTGAAAACATCTGAGATACTGCCACGCTACTATAAAATGTAGTAGTGTCAGCAGTCAGTAGTGTGGCTATTTTTAGGTTTACGTCCCACCTTTGACATCACATGTACTTACTGGTTAGTTATATTAACATTCTGGCCACTAGAGTGTGCACTTACAATGCTGATCTATGGCAGATGTTGGTCTCTCTAGTCTAAAGTGTGTGAATTGTTTGTTAGGAGGAAGGTTCAGCAATCGCGGCGTTCAACTCTGGGAAGCACTTTGAGTTCTGAGGAAGAGGATGGCTACTCTGACTCGAAAAGCATCACGTCTATTCTCACTGAAACGCCACTTCAGACCACCAACTGTTAAAGACTGAACGACAAGGGGAAAATATATTTTGCACACGTTTTATTTTTTTATTTTTTTTCTTGTAAATTTAAAAATAACAAAAGACATGATATTGATCATATGTATTAGATGGAGACATGAAGGATACAAATGACATGAATTCAACACGGTCTGAAAAAGCTGTTGAGGACTGCTAACCTAACAGGAAGTGATGTCAGGTGTCTTCGACAGGGGTCATTTTGAAAGACTCTTTAGTATTTTTTTTGCCGGTTAATTCTGAAGGAAATTAGTTTTGTGTTTGAGTGTCATGTTGTTTGTTTGTGACATTTTGTTTCTATATTTGATTTCTATAAAATGCGGTTTGGATTAAGGAATTTAATTATACGTTCTTAATTGTATTACCAAAATTCCAAGTGGTTATGGAAAAAATATATATGAAGAAATGTATCTTTTATACATGATGGATACTTCAGCTAAAAATATTCAACCCTCAACAAGATAGGCAAAATTTCAAATGAAACTGTCGTAAGTGTTCGCCTTATCTTTAATGTTATGCACTAGTATGAATAATAATGAAGGATATTTAGAAGGCTTCTTTTTGTGTTGCTTTCAAGCAAGTTTACATTTCAGAAACAAACTTGCAATATGAATGACACTTTTTGTGCCAAGACAGAAAAAGGAAAACCTCTTTTGATGTAATGGCTTCAAATATGTAATATTTGCCTTCATTTTCCATGCATTTAGACAGCTAATAAAACTGAAGCTGCTTTTTTGTCATTTTTCCAGAGACATATATGTTCTACTGTATATTCAGATTCATCAGTAGGCTATGTATGTATCTGATAATAAGTAATTTGCAACTCCCAAAGAAGTGATTTGTGAAACAATTTCATATTACACTGTACAATATTCGATATGTATATACTGTCCTTTGTTTAAAGTTTATTCTTCCACTACACAGTAAACGTTTTAAAGTACTTATGTTACTCTGGTGTTTTTTTCCTCTCTCTGTTTGTGAATGCACTTCCGCACATCTTCCGATGCATATATCTTATAAAATCACTATATTTAAAAGCAAATTTTGTCAAGGTGAAGTATCAAGTAGCTACTCACAAAAGTCTCTTGAAAAACAACTTCTCTTGCAAATGGTTTACACAGAAAGCAGCACCGTGCGGCTCTTCATAAATCACTGAAGCTGTCAGCCAGTGCAGCGCTCTCTGATTTCGGCACACACAAATTTAGAAATTTCTAACTAAGTGTGTTGGCACTTCCTTCCCTGTTTTATCATTTTGGATTGCAGTTATTGGTGTAGAGAAACTTTTAGACCATTAAAGGTGCAGTGTGTAAATTTTAACGGCGGTGAGGTTGTGAATTGAGGCAACCGCTCACCCCTGTCTTTCGAAGCACATAGAGAAGCTACGGTGGCCGACACAGGACAAAGATGTCGTCGTCAGAGAGAGCAGAGAGTAACTAGTGCTCTGTAGAGAAGTTTGTCCGTTTAGGGCTACTGTAGAAACATGGCGGCTCAAAATAGTGACTTCACTGTAAGGGGACCCGTGGTGCATGTAGATAGAAATGGCTCATTCTACGGTTATAAAAATATAACAGTTCATTATGTAAGGTCTTTATACACCACTGAAAACATAGTTATGTATATTATTGCATTTCTGTCAATAGATCCTCATATACTACACACTGCACCTTTAATGCTTTGAAATTGTAATAAAGTGTAAATGCATATGGATAAGTGCTTTAAGTCACACTTTATTTTAAGGTGACATATTGTAATTATAAGTATGAGTACTGAGTAATATTAATTAACTATGTACCACTTACTATAGAAGTACGGTTTGGTTTAGGGTAAGATACTTGTAATTATGCATAATTTACGGTTATTGCTATAGTAAGTACATGTAACTACGTCACTTTAAAATAAAATGTTACTGTGCTTTAGATTATTAAATACATAAGGCCAGTATTTTGCAAATATAAAAAATGTCAGTAATGTAAAAAAAACTTTATTGTTTATAGTATTTATATAATTATAATCAGTAAAAGGTTATAAATGGTTTTCATTGTTAATCATTCATGATTTTTTTAAATATATTTTTTTATATGAAGTACAGATTAGAATGGCAAATGTAAAATCATAAAACATGTCAGACATTACATTGACACTGTACACATTGTAAGAGATTTTCTTGAGTTAGTGTGTTTACAGTGCAGTGAGAAATCTCTCAGCTATAAAGCCTGATATAGTACAAATACAAACTGTTAACCATGTTACAAAAGGTAATTCATTTCTTCGTTGACTCTCATTCAGCAAAAAAAAAGTTATCTAAAGGAAAATTGCTATACAATATTGAATTCCCCATAAGCCAGGGTTGCATTCTATGCTCACAGGCTCAACGACCTGATCAGTGATTTCAGTACTTCTGAAGATCATCTCTACTTGTGATATTTACTGATATTAACCATCGTCATTATTTTTTGTGTGATTTCAAAAAGAATGCTTCATCCAAGCATTCATATGCCTGATGTGCAGTGATGTTATACCAATCACGAGGTATGTCTGCTGGTTTAAAATGGTATCTCTTAGCAAATTGTGTGTTGTACTTAGCAAAGATGTACTTCCAGAAGTCAGTGGCCTCAATACTAGTGTCAGGCTGTATCCTCCAGTCTGGGTAGAATTGCCTGTATTCCTTATATGGATGCCACTGATGTCCCGTGTCTTTACATCGGAATACCATTGCACTAGCAACAAGAGATGAGCATATGTCAGAGATTAGTTTATCTGTTTTTACCCAATAGTTATTACCAATGCCCTGTGGCCGATGAACTGAGGCAAAATGTTCGGTATGTTCTTTTCCTCCAGCTTCACACGGTGCACTGCAGAATGGACACATTTTCCCACAGCCAAACACTCTGCTGAAGAGCACCTCCTGAGGTCTGTTCACTGAGAGTTTGGTTATCTTAGCCCTTATATCACTTTCTCCTCGTAGTTGATCTGCTAAGGCCTGATGCATTTTGTCTATCAATGATTTAAGGCAATCTGCAAACTCAGCAGGGTCCGAGTTATTTAAAGCCAGAGTTGCACTGAGGGTGTCAGTTGGTATGACCAGCTCTTTATCAAGACATGTGAAGACATTGGTCACAAAATTGCAGCTGTTGTTTGTCATGCTTTTTGCACTTTCAATAGCTGTTTGAAGTTGGCGGACAATTGTGTTCAGATGTTTCATCTCTAAATTTAGAAAAGCGTCTTCCTTTGAAAAATGCTCAATGATCTTCTCTGAAATCCAGTCAGTTACAAACTTCTCATAATTGTGGACAAACGCAAATATATTTTTGAAGTCTTCATCCTGAAGCAGTTGTTTTAAAAGTGAACATTGGAAAAATGTCCGTGTGCCAAAATCAACAGCTGTTTTGCCTGTCAACATTTCATCCACAATGTCAGGTCCAAGACGTTTCTGGATGTATTCCATCACGGCAGGGCCGAAGCATTGCATGGCACACATCTCTGCCTTCTTCTGACACTGGTCTCGTTGGTAGTAGAGGTCTTTAAAGTCAGCTAACCACTGCTCTTTGAACCTTTCAAGAGATGTCAAAGGGTCGGTTCTCTGTATGTAGTCGTCATGCATTTTCTGGAAAGATCTTGCTGCGTTTCCACAAATGTGGATCTTGACAGATGCTTCAATTTCAGGGCTTATCTCAATATTCTTGCAGTCTTCCAATTTCTTGTCAATGAAGCACAGCAGGTCTTGTATGTCAGCACTATAGTCTGATTTTGCACTTGTTTTAGATGAAATGAATACTTTGCTTTCATCTATTATTCTTTCGCATGTCAGTTGTATGAGTTTGTGTTTTTTATTCCTCTGTGCAGGCATAAGAGAATTCCTGAGTTTTTTAAATATATTAACTTTTACAGCCGTGGCATAAAAAGGTCCAGTGCCACACTGATCTAGACTGCTGACATTTATCAGTATCTCACGTACGGCTCCACCTTTATTTTCCAAGTTACTGTGTAAGAATCTGTATGTTTCCTTCCCCAAATCACAGCTTGGCAGAGCTGAGAGAGAAAGCTGCATCACAATGTCATCCCACATTTTTTTGAATTCCTCATTTAGTTGACTATCAGAGAGGTTGTTTTTTGTATTCCTGCAGGCGCTGATCAAATTGTGCACTTTTTCTTTCATGGTTTCCCTTTGATTTTGCTTTATAAGTTCCGCCTTTTCAATTCCCTTCTGTATCAATACAGCGTTCTCCAGTTTGTTTCGTAGATCTGTCTCGGTCTCCCTTCGAAGGCCTTTTGCACTATTTAAAAAATCCTCCTTGTAATTTTCGACAAGGTGAACATTTTCCTCCTCACTTTCAAAGTATTGCTCAATTTTACCTAAAAATCTGTCCTCCTCTTTGTCAAGCTCTTTAGTTGCTTCATCTTTTAAATCAGCCACTACTCTGTCAATATTAATTGTGTTTCTTGGCTGCACTGACACTACACTCATGTTAGTGATTTTGGTTTCTGATTTTGTGTACCAGCCAATCATGTGCTTCTTGAATGCCCATTCCCAAGTGTTAAACTCCACACAAAGTTTGGAGTACGCTTCAGCGACGAGGCTGTTGCGAAAACTGAAAATAAAGTTTTCAAACTGGACAGCCTTCCAGAGACTTCGTATCCATTCTTCAAATGCCATGAAATCCTGTGCTGGGACTTTTGATGCTTTTAAAATATGAAGTATCCCATCCTTCAACTTCCTCACCTCCTCACTGTAACCGGTACTAACAGGGGCCATTGGTGGAGTTCCAAGCCACAATCCAGGTATGTACCAGTTGTTTCCATCGATGTTATACTCTAGAATGTCTGAAAATCTCTTGTTGCCAAGTTTCTCCATTTTAGCAGCTGCTTGCGTCATTTCATCTAGTTGTTTCAAGAGAATCTTTCTCTCTCTCAAGGTCTTTTCACGCACACCAACATCTGCAGTGTTTTGATGCACAAAATGACAACAGGGCCTTTTCCCCACCTCTTTCATCCGGAGAAAGGCATGGACAACGATTTGCAAAGTGTCTTTCATTTCTGTTGCGTTTTCCATGGCAATGTTGACAATAGTGATGTCACTAAGCCCAACAACCAGAGTCGCCAGTTCATTATCATGCTCGTAAGTATCAGCTAGTTTAGCCAGCTCTGGAGATTTTAGTCCCTCAGTGTCAATCACAAGGATATAGTCGCATTGAAGCTCTGATCTGAATTCCTCAGATACGCCTATTAGAAGCATGAAGGCGCCTCTTGTGCATCTTCCACTGCTAACAGCAAACTGAATTCCAAACATTGTGTTGAGGAGAGTAGACTTGCCCGTGCTTTGGACTCCTAAAACTGTTACAACTCGTATCCTGTTGTGAGGTGTTGTCAGGTTGTTAAGTGCTGTGAGAACATCTCTAATCCACATAAGTGGAATGTTTGATGCCTCTCCATCAATAAGTTCTAGAGGAAACCCAGTCAGCATCAACTGAGCACATATTTCTGGCAATTTCTTCAGAACATTGTACATCTTATTTTTTTGTGAGTGTGTGGATTCATAGAGTTGACTCAACTCTCTCATGAAGTGTTGGACACCTAAAGAGCTGCTGGCAATCTGATTTTCCAGATCTCTGAGACATTCTTTATCCTCTGTGGCATTCTTACATACTTCCCTATACTGTTCATCAAGCTTTGACAGGTGCTTTCTTGTTAGATGATCTAAATTGATCTTCATCCATTTGAGAAAATATAGCTGCTCATCCGGGGAGCAGCTCAGGCCAGAGATGAACTGATATATTATTTCTCTCATGTCGCTGCTTCCTTGTTGCTTTCGTAGTTTCTGGATTTGATTTTTAAGTTCACTCTTGTAGTGCTCAATGTTTTGTTTCTTTGCCTTGAGTCGACACATCTCTTTCTCCACTTTGGATATCTCTTTCCATAGTTTGTCTTGCAATGACAGTTCCTTCGTTTTGTATTCTGGTATATTTGTGATGTCTTGTGTGATCAGGTCTGCCCTTCTCTTTGCATTTTGACAAATGGTATTGTTTTCATCGACAAGAATCCCCAGTTCTGGTGCCATATTTGACATCTTTTCAATACTCATTTTAGTGGAATCTGCAAGTATTTCAACGACAGCCTTCTGTAGTGTATCAACAAAGTTAAAATCATTCATGTTTCTATCCCTAAGGATTTTGGAGTATGGTTTGAACTTTGTCAAATTGTCTCCTGATGTTGAAATGTCTGTGCTGCAAACCAGAACCAATTTTGACGTAATTTGCAGGGATTCAAGAAATGTCTGATTTGAGTCTAAATCATCACAGAACAGAAAAACAGCAGAGGATGTTTGGCTCAAGAAATCAAATTGGGTCTTAAAGGCAGAAATATCCCCACGGAGATTAGCTACGGCTACTGGCTCTTTAAATCTGTCAATAGGTTTCTTTCCCCCAGGGAGATACCAGCTCATTTCAACAACCCCGTTAGAGATCTTTCTTGGAATGTTCCCATTTTCCAGTTCCTTGTGGGAAAAAGTGTCATGATGATGCTGATTGTTGCTGAGGAGTTTGTTCAAATACTCAGACTTGGACACACTGCTTTTGCCTAGTCTGACGAAAGAGATCAGAGGCAAATCGGTTAGCACGATACTGTTTTCCTCCAAACTGTTCTCTTCTAACGAATGGGATCTGAACTGTTTTGTTATGTCCCTCAAGGCCCAAAGCATCAGAGTGCACTCCTTCGTGTCACAGTTTGGCAGCAGCAAAGGCACAGAGAACTGACACATTGACATTTTTAGAGCCATTTCTTGCTGGAGGAAAGGATCAGCACAGTGGAACAGAGCTGTGATCAAATCTAGCGGATTTATTCCTTTCTGATCTTCATAGAAACCAGAGTTACTGGAGTTAGTTGTTTCTGAGTTACCATTTGAAGCGCATTTTATGATTCTAGCTGATGAATTAACCATCATGAGCTTTCTGAGGAAAAGCCACGGCAAAGATCTAAGACTATTTGCAGTTTGGTCCTCATGTTTCCTTAATTCCAACACGGACTGTAAAGTCAGTTTATTCTTCAGGTGGTTTTGAAGTCCCAGATCCATTAATACAGATTCCATATTTATGTCTGCAATACAAGGTTATACAGTTAATATATCTGTTTCAAATCATGGTAAGAAATGGGTGTGTGAAATGATTCTTTCTCTGTTGAAAAAGACCAGCATATACTGAATGTTTTGGATGTTGGTGCCCCAAACAATTCCTTCGAACAATTTAAATGCATTCAGGATACTCATTTTATTAGTTCATGCATTTCTTATGGTTTAAAAAAATTTAAAAATTATGTCAAGCTCTACTGTTTAAGCTACAGGAAAAACAAACCATCACTAAACCAACCTTGATCAGTATGGATGTTCATGCTGGTCTTTTCAGCAGGGTCATATTGGTCTAATTATTTGATTAGGAATAAAATACTCACTTGTGCGATGTGTGATTTTAACAGGAGTGCTCTCAAGTTTTGTGCCATTTAACTCAACAACAGTGTAGACAGAGAAGGAATATTCCGTTCCTGGTTTTAAATTGAACACATTAACCTCTGCCTGATCTGTAAATGATTCCATTGCATCGGCTTCATTTCTCCATATCACCCTGAATCTGTGAGGAATCCTGTCATCAACGATAGGATCAGTCCATTTCAGAAAAACTGAAGTTGCATCAGTTTTTATCTGTATGTTTTCAGGTGTGAGTGGCTCTGTAGGGGATTATAAAACTTCATTTCATTTTGTGTTTAGCAATTCCATTTGCACATCCACTAAATATGAAAATGCATTGGCTGTAAATGAGCAGGCTGTTAACACAATCACTTACTTGTGTGTATGATTAAAACGTCTGGTTCACTCTGTTTGCCATTATTCAGTATTGTGTTTATTTTGGCTTTGTATTCAGTAGCAGGAAGAAGGTCTTCCATTACAGTTGTATTTTCATTTGATTTTAAAGTCACTGATTCGGTTTCCTCTTCATTTTTATACATAATCACTTGGAATTTGTAGAGACTGGGATCCAGTTTTTTAGGTGGCGTCCAGTTTAGTTTTACAGTTGTTGCATCTTCTGACACATATTCAAAATTCTCAGGTGCTGGTATTGCTTCAGGGAAAAAACAATACATGAATAAATAAAGAATAATGCCACCCACCTTTGTGACTTTTTGTGTCAGTTATATTGTTATGTCAGTTGGTGAGGACAAGTCTGTTTTTAAATTGTCTACCATAAAATAAGTCCATTCATTCTAAAGCCATAATATACACTATATTGCCAAAAGTTTTGGATGGCCCATCTTTACATGCACGTATGAATTTTAATGACATCCTATTCTTAATCCGTACGGTTTAATATCGAGTTGACCCACCCTTGATATAACAGCTTCAACTCTTCTGGGGAGGATTTCCACAAGATTAGGGTGTGTTTATCGGAGTTTTTGACCATTCTTCTAGAATCGCATTTGTGATGTCAGGCACTTATGTTGGACGTGAAGGCTTGGCTCGCAGTCTCTGCTCTAATTCATCCCAAAGGTGTTCTATCGGTTTGAGGCCAGGACTCTGTGCAGGTCAGTCAAGTTCCTCCACACCAAATTCGCTCATCCATGTCTTTATGGACCTTGCTTTGTGCACTGGAGCACAGTCATGTTGGAACTGGAAGGGGCCATCCCCAAACTGTTCCCACAAATTTGGGAGCATGAAATTGATGCTGAAGAATTAAGGGTTCATTTCACTAGAACTAAGGGCCCAATCCCTGAAAAACAACCCCACACCATAATCCCCCTTACACCAAACTTTACACTTGGCACAAGGCAGTCAGGCAAGTACCGTTCTCATGGCAGCTGCCAAACCCAGACTTGTCCATCGGATTGCCAGATAGAGAAGTATGATTCATCACTCCATAGAACACGTCTCCACAGCTCTGGAGTCCAGGGACAGTGTGATTTACATCACTGCATCCGGCGCTTTGCATTACGCATTGTGATGTAAGGATTGGATGCAGCTGCTCAGCCATGGAAACCCATTCCATAAAGCTCTCTACGTACTGTTCTTGATCTAATCTGAAAGCCACATAAAGTTTGTATGTCTGCAGCTATTGTCTCTGCTGAAAGTTGGTGAATTCTGCACAACGTGTGCCTCAGCATGCGCTGACCCCGCTCTATGATTTTGCGTGACCTACCACTTTGTGACTGACCGCGTTGACCGTAGTATATTTAGTAGTGAGGAAATTTCACAAATGGACTTATTGCACAGGTGCCAACCTATCATGTTACCATGCTTGAATTCACTGAGCTCCTGAGAGCGACCCATTCTTTCACAAATGTTTGTAGAAGCGTCTGCATGCCTAGGGGCTTGATTATATACACCCCCTGTGGCCATGGAAATGATTAGAACACCTGAATTCAATGATTTTGATTGATGTCCCAATACTTTTGGCAATATAGTGCAGCTTTGTGTGAGGAACAGATCCAAAGGTAAATGATTACTCATAGAAAACCTCACGGAAAACATGCAAATACGTGGAAGCACGGTTATCAGCCCCATATAAGGAAAAAGAGGGCAGAGAAGAGTAAACAAAGCTAAACCTCAATAGCCCAGGGGTAGCCAACGTGAATGAGATACATTTAGTCAAACGTGATGTTATGAAGCTACATTAAATCAGTTAAATATTTTCTCTGATTTTTTGCAGAAAGTAACATAATTTACTAAATATGGTTATGTAACTATGGTTATGTAAAATGTTTGCATTAGCCAACTCATTGACAATTGCAGCACTTGGAGCATCGTTGTTTTTTTATTTTTGTGCCATCCAAATCTTTAAAATCAGAATTCCCTCTTCCCTACTGTGACATATATCTGAGTGAAACAGCTTAATCAACAAAAATTACTTCATTTTGTCCATCATGAATTGTTTGGAAAGTTGTGGTTTGCTATTGCTGTGATCTCATGTGAATCAAGTACATGTGTGGGCAGGACAATCTGTTAAAGATTGTCCAGCACTTGCAATTTATTTCGATTAAAGAATCAGAGGGCACATTAATAAAAAAGAAAACTAAAAACTAATCATGTGCATGGATAAATCATTTATAATAAATAATATGATAGTTAATAAAAATAGGAATTGCCCATTTTGGTTCAATAGTGACATTAATCAATGTAACTTCGTCTTGCAGCGACTTCTCTTCTCGCATATGATCACAAGAACAGCAAACCACAAACAAATCCAATGATCCAATAAGTGCTGATGGACAAAATCCCACCTAAGATTTTATTGTTCAAGAAGCAACACACAGATATAAGTCACAATAGGGAAGAAAAGACTATCACAACTGTTTCATGCAGACATTAAAGTATCTCATTAGATTTTCTTTAAAATGTAAAGTGCTTTAAATATAAAATGTATTATTATTATTATTATTATCTACCAGATTGGGCCTTCATTTCAGTCTGGATTTCATGAGATCAGTGTTCCACATTTTTTTTTAAACTTGACATTATCCTTTTCTAAAGACTATAGAATGTGATTCAAATACACATAACATTTAAAGAATAAAATACAACAACAACAACAACAACAACAACTCATAGTAGGTCTTTTATCTATAGGTCTTTGGTTCAGCTATTCTGAAAACTGTACCTGTACACACAGATGCAGAGAAACTCTTCTTTTCCTCAACCGCCACTACCGTGATGTTATAACTTGAGCCAGGTGAAAGCTGTTTTATCTCAAAATGGTTTTCATGTGTTGTTTTAGTATATTCTTTTTCTTCATTCTTGCATTCGATTTGGAATTTTTGTTGTCCATTTGCAGCCACATCTGGATCTCCCCATTCTAAGCGCACTGAGTGCGGGCCTACATCAGTGAATCTAATGTGACCTGAGGGAGGGGAATATTTGGAAAAGAGTTTAAGCATCAATGCTTTTGTTAAAGATGAAGTGTGTAATTTCTCCGCCACTATCACCAAACAAAATTGAAAGTATGATGTCAGGTTATTTTGTTTTTAAACGGGTGTTCTGAGCACAGCCCTTCATCTGGAAACAGATGGTCCAGCCACAAATTCACGCAACTAGTTGAGCCAATGTTGCTGTCACCAGTGTTTACAGTTTTTGGGGAAATTATCCCACACACAACTTAAAGTGTACCCTCCATATTTATCAGAGATTGAAGAATCTACACCACCATTCAAAAGTTTGGGGTTAGTAAATTGATTAGTTTATCCACCCAAAAGTGGGTGTCCAAACCTGCTCCTGGAGGGCCACTGCCCTGCAGAGTTTAGCTTAAACTTGCCTCAACTCACTGGCCTGGTAGTTTCTAGTATGCCTAGTAAATTTAATTGGGGTTGGAGGTAAACTCTGCAGGACAGTGGGTCTCCAGGAGCAGATTTGGACACCCATAAATTATCTGAAATGTAATTTCTAATATTACAAAATATTTCTCATTTTAAATAACTGCTGTTCATTCTGTTTATTCTGTTTAAAATCTTAGTTTTCACACTTACTTTAAGCAGCACAAGTATTTTTAACTCAGATAGAAATGTTTATTAAGCACCAAATCAGAATATCAACATGATTTTTTGAACAGGTGTTGGTGAACAACAGGTCTGTGTTCATCATCTGCCCAGCGGAGGACATCACCAGCCCCACTCTGGACCCAGAGTCCAGCTAGCCTTCACCCTTCTGCATGGAAAGGATGCCAGAGCCCACCACAGACAGAGAGCCTGAGCCTGCTGCGATGCACGAGTCAGCACCAGAGAAGTTGACTTAGTCCTGATCAGACAGAACGTGGTTTTTGCAGTGAGAGGCACCTTTTTAAAATGGTTTTCTATTGGCAGTTAGCTTTTTGCATGCTGTTTATCTACCCCAGGCGCCTTCTGTTTTAGCCTCCTGTTGTGCCTGAAGTTGAAAAAAACAACTCTGAGCAGATGTCTGATGCCCAACGTCATCAAATTTTTCCCCGTTGTCGCCTGGAGCCAAAGGCCCACAGTGAGTCTGACCAGGTGTGTAAACTGTCAACTTGTGCCACAGTAAGGCTGCTTGTGGAATACAAGGGCATGGAGAAAAGACCCGCCCACATTCCCACCTTTGAGGATAAGCTGCAGCTGCAGCTTTGATGATTTGGAAGAGGATATTTCCTTGATTCTACCATCCCTGCGGATTCCATACAGCTAAAAAAGTCTCCTGTCTCCAGAGTTCCCAACTTGCCTTTCACTCCCACCTAATTAGCCAGTTCCTCAGCCCCGCCTCCAGTAGTTCCCTTCACCCCTCGGCTCCTCCTCTGACACAACTCTATTGTATGGATTTGCTCAGGTTTTCTGGTCTCCTCCGGCTCTGCCCAGTCAAGAGGGTCACCTAGCTCTGCCTCCTTGATCCCGTCACTCCACCTCGCCCTTTTGGCTCCACCTCGGCTCTTTCCTCCTTCATCTCCACCTGGGACCATCGTACTTAGGGCTTTACCATGCTACCTCATCTCTCTTGCTCCGCCTTGGTCAGACATCACTCTGTCTATACCACAGACTACGCGACCCTCCATCAGTTTTGCTCTGTTGGGTTCTGCCTTCCCTCTGGCTCTGCCTTGGTCCTCAGTCCCCCAGGCACCCGCTTTATATGCAGTTTAATGTTGATGATTGTGTTTGATTCAAATATACAGAATATTGCTGTAAATTTCAAATGTACTGAGGCGTTATTGGATCTTCTTCAACGGTCGGGTGGACAAGATTGGGTTAGCAGTAAGTGGAGCGATTCACAACTGTGGTAAGTGACTTATTAATTAATTTGTTTATTTTTCATGTTTGTAAACTGTCCAAGTATATGAATGTATCTACATTTGTGGTTCATATGGATAACCCCGGATACACGCATCCTCCGTCAGCGGGACGAAAAGGAGACTTGCGCTGGGTTTCAGCAGCGAGGTCATGGTTGCATTTCACACATCACCCACCCGGCGCTATAGCGACTATGGGTAAAACATCTCTGGGGTACTACGTTATGAATTACGCACACTTTGTCCGTTCGTCATGGTTATTTTTTGTGATTGTGAATCAAATTTGCACATGCAGTCACCTGTCAATACACGTGCCGTGATGAAATGCGTTGCAAAAGCCTTGCGGTCACCAGTGACCCCGGAGGACGTGTAGAATATTAATTATGAATTGTGCTGTAATACCAGTTTTGTCACAAGTTTATACGCCAGTGGTATGTTTTTGGACTGTAATTTGCTTATTGTTTCATTGTAATGTCTTATATTAACTTTGGTTTAAAAAATGAGACCATATACTCTTACATACTAAAATATAGTTATGTAAAAAGCTGAAAGAAAAAAATGGCAAAGTAATAACTTGTCATGTATGATTGATTTAGGAGACGACTAGTGGGCACAGAATGCTGACGCTGTGTACCCTTGCCACTCTTTTTGCAGCATACCACATATTCAGTCTGAGTACCAGGAGGCAGCGTGTCCCTTGGAGTTCATTTAAAGGTAATGGTTGAATTCTACAGTAACAATAACATTTTTATGTATCATAACTTGCCATTGATGTTGAGGCCTTTAACACAATGCTTCTCAGCTCGAGAAGAGATAAAAAAAAAAAAATTAAAAAAAAATTCAGGGCAAAGATTTAGATGTCGCCTATTTAACACTAGCAAGCTAATGAGTTAAATCCGGTGTTTTAATTAGTGGGGCATCTAAAACTTTCTGGGAGGTGGGTCCTCAGGACTGGAGTTGAGAAACATTGCTCTATGGCCAAATTTCAAAAACATGATTATATGCCTTAAAAGCTAAAACCAATTTTAATTATCTGATGGAATCTATCATGATTTGACTGTATCTACTGTATCATTATGTTATGTAATATATCTAATATCTTGTCCTCGTTGTTCTTTCTTTATTATGTCTAGCCACTCTTTTCATCCTGTGATGGAACAGCACCTGGAGCTGAATTGTTCTCTATTTTGATCAGAGGTTAGTTGAACTCACTCAGTTCACTCTTGTTTGGCCATGTTGGTCTGTTCATGGTTAAAATTCATCAGTCTCTCTTTGGTGTTTAGAACAATTTTTTATGATCATATTGGTCAACTTGTGATTTAAAAGTTAATGCAGTTTGCATATTTCTTTGTGTGAAGGACCAGGGCCGTTTGAAGGAATTTGGGGGCCCCAAGCAAAATGGACATTTTACATGCTGTCTCTAAATATAGCAAATACACACATTCAAGTAGTAAATTGTAAAGAAAATTACTTTTGTTAAAAAAAAAACTACCTGTAAATTTTACAGTAAAATACTGGCAGCAGGGTTTCCAGCCATTTACTGTAATTTTTACAGTAGCGGGTCTGTGGTTTAATTTACAGATTTTTCCTGTATTTACTGAAATCAAAGAATACAGTAAAGATCTGTAAATTAAATTACAGACCCGCTACTTTAAAAATTACAGTAAATGGCTGGAAACCCTGCTGCCAGTATTTGTCACATGTCTGTCCTGTGTCATTGGGCACATGTGGTGTTTTGTTATTTTGGGCCATGTGCTCGTATCTGTAGTCTTTACCCCACCCCCCTTGTTATCTCGTTATTGGTTTCATTTGCGCCCACCTGTGCTCCCTCAATTCTCAGCTTTATTTCTCCCCTTTATAAACTCCTTGTGTTTGTCAGTCTTTGTCGGATCCTTGTTATGTCTACGTCTCCTGTTTTCCCCCGTGGTTTCCTTTGTGGTATGTTTTGAGTTTCTAGTTGTTACTTTGCTTATGTTTGCCCCATTGTGGTTTTTGTTTTGTGTTTTGTTTAAGGTTAATACATATTTTTCTCGGATCATTGTCATTTTCTCCATGGCTTTCTCCAAAACTCCGGATGTTGTTCGGTGGATCGTGTTCCGGTGGAACCAGTTCCGTGGATAATGCTAGTAAAAGAGTAACCTTGAGAGTCAAAGGGAGCCTTTGTCAACCCCTCCAAGACAACTGAGAGGTCTCAAGAGGGAATACCAGTGGAAGGTGCTGGCCTCAGGCGCCTAACCTTTTGCATAAAAGATGAAACTAACCTATGCTTGCCTTGAAGGACTTCATCCAACTCCCTACGAGCAGCGATGGCAGCGACGTAAACCCTAAGGGTGGTAGCTGCTGCTCCAGCAGCAAACTTTTCTTGCAGGAACTCCAGTGCTGAACCCACCAGGCAGTTAACTGGATCTACCGCACGAGACGAGCCCCATGACTCAAAGACCCTCCACTTGGAAGAGTAGAGCCTCCTAGTGGAAGGAGCTCTCGCACTTGCAATGGTCTCCTGAACATCATCAGCAGAGTCCAGAGCTACTGACCCTTGATGGGCCATACCCATTTCAGCTCTGAAAACCACATCTGGGACAGCCAGAATGGTGCTACAAGCAGGAGAGAGACTCCGCTCTGTCGCACCCTGTACAGAACCGCCGGAATCAACTTAATGGCCGTAAATGCATAAAGTTTCGGCCTTGGCCAAGGATGAGTGAACGCATCCAGTCCCAGCGGCGCTGGAGGGCTCAGGGAGAACCAAAGCGGGCATTGGGACGACTCCTCCGACGCGAAGAGGTCCACCCTCACACCCTGCCGAACCTCTCCCAAATATTGGCTACCGTTAGCGGGTTCAGCACCCTGACCTGAGTTTCTGCCTCGATAGAAAGTCTGCTGCATGGTTCAGGATCCCAGGAACATGGGCCGCCCTGAGGGACAGGAACCTGCCCTAAGCCTACAGGAGGAGGCAACGCGAATGCCTGTCCAGGGTGCGCAATCGCGATCCCCCCAGGCGATTTACATAAGACACCACCGCCATGTTGTCTGTCCTGACAATGACATGGTGCCCCATGAGGAAGAAAGCGCCAAAGGCCTAGGAAGACTGCTCTCAACTCGAAACGTTTATGTGCCAGGCTAGAGCCTCTCCGGTCCAGACTCCACGTGCTGGCTGGCCTTCGCACACCGCACCCCACTGGTGAGAGAGGTGTCCATCGTAATCATATGACGATGGAAAACAGCCCCCATGCTGACTCCTCTTTGGAGAAAAGAGCGTCTCTCGCCACACTGACAGAGCTCGAAAACAACTTTGCGACACTCTTAGTAGGTGATAGGGTGATCCTTTTGATCGAGCCCCCGCAGACTTCATCCTGCTGGGACAGTATGAGAACACATTTGTTGAACATAACCGTACTAGGGTGTCAAGCTGGCCTAGGGGGAGGGCGGTCAACCGCGAAGGAAATCACCTGCCGTCCTGGCGTGGCCTGAGTGGAAAACCTTGTGATCTACTGGCCCCTGGAAAACCACGTGTGTCTCCGTTTGAGCGGGCAGCGGATAACTAACTTGACGTGCGTAAGGTGAGAAAGCCTGAAACGTCTCCTTTCCACGCCGGAAGTGAATGAGGACGATATTTACCAGTCCTGCATATCGGGGTGCTCTGGGTTACAGGGTTAGATAAGGAACGAGAATGTGAGGGGGCAGGAACGCCTGCACGGTCTGTCCCAAACTAAACGTTGGATTGCTGCCATACCGCTTCGGCTCAAGTCTATGAGGTCTCTGGCAGGAAACGGGTTCCACAAGCTCCCCAAACCATGGTAGGTGGGGGATGACCCTGGTTAATCCTCTTACCGGAGAATCACTTTCTGCTAGAGAAGGATTTCATTTCATGAAGTTGAACCATAGGTGGCACCCTGCAGCCACCGAACCAGCTCTAGTGCGCCCAACGGCAGGATCTAAAATAGTTATGCAGATCACTGAAAAATGGCAGCTTCCTTCTGGCTAATAGAGTTAGCTATTTGGATCACTTAAGATCTCTCAATCGAGTTTAGATGATTGACTCGCATGGACCAAACGATCGCAAGCTTCTAATAGCGCACAAGGCGTCAGTAAGCTCAAAGTAGACCGCGCTTCCTAGCCGCTATGCGGGAGAGCGTGGTCCATAGTTTAATAGACTGGCAAAACATTGCATGTGTGCTCGGGAGAGGAGGGAGAGAAGGGGCGCGGCTCGTCTACTCGCTCTCAACATCCCCGAGCCCAACAGCCGAATCCCAGACCACGGATACGAGAGAGGCCTAGGCCGCTTCAGGTGAGCAGCAGGGAAAAATGGATGACTCCTCCTCAAAAACCGCAGAATATTGCATTTAGAAATGCCCTGAACCACCTTGCGTGCTTGTGAAAACAATAAACACACTTACCGTGCGGGTCATCACTCGAGATGAAACGAGTGCATAGCGGTGGGCAACAGCTAAACTCCATGCACTTCACAAGAAGGAGAACAAAGTTCCACTTATCCGTAGTCGCATAAGTGCTGAAGACGAAAGATGCTTGAATCCATATTAGTTTTGGGCCAGAAAAATCGCAAACGAAGGGAGCGATGCTACCGCTTCGT
Source organism: Gobiocypris rarus (assembly GCA_023029165.1). Lineage (NCBI taxonomy): Eukaryota > Metazoa > Chordata > Actinopteri > Cypriniformes > Gobionidae > Gobiocypris > Gobiocypris rarus. The sequence continues at coordinate 31,090,938 of CM040919.1, read as the reverse complement.
GAAGGCAAAGAAATCTGAGGAGCAGATGGCGCGCGCGCCAGTGTAATGTGGCAATGTAAGAGCGGCGGGGCGGCGCCCTGCATCATCAGCCAATGAATTGGCGTGATTCTTTAAGGGTTTCAGACAATCGGCACACCCAGAGGGCGTTCCAATTTGCGTCATAAAGTGAGGCAGTGTCGAGTGAACATATGAAAGAGAACTCAAAACACCTCAGTAAAACACGTCAGTTTAAATAGATCTGTGTGTGGTTTTGGTTTCAGAGATATTTTCAGGACTTTTATTATGATGGGACACCTGTCGACAGCGCAATCTCCGCTTTTCCGGTCATGAGTATGAGATAACGCAGCTCTGTTTATTATATTAGATACATTTGAGTGTGTTGAAAATTATGTTATGATGTTACTCTGTGGGTTTGCTCGGCGGCTGCTGTGACACTTGTTCACACTCCAGTGAGAGTAAAGTTTTCTGCTAAATAAAACCAGAAACGAGGGTAATGCAGATATGACGCAATTGACAGGCGACTCCCTCACACGCTATGCTCACACGCCCCGGTTCATTGGTAAAAATAGCGATTTTTCTCACAATTTCAAATAAATGGAAACATTTGGGATATTGTAAGAACTCAACAGAACAAAATATATAACACAGTTAACAGTTTTTGGATATTTGACTGCAAAAATCCTACATAGTGTACCTTTAATTACTTTTGTTTAACAAATTGAAGCATTTAAACTGATAAAATATCAGTTTAAATACTTAAATTTGTTTTTATATTTTATTATAGTCTGTTATAATTATATTGTAAGCCTAATAAAGAATTGATGTCACAAGGGGTTTGTTTGGGATCCTTTCCATTAAAAAAAAAAAATTTTAAATTTATAAGCAATAAACAAACATAAAATTTGATGGTTTAATGTTAACTGCTTAATGTTTTTCATATTATATTATGTTTATTATTATTTTAAAGAATTTAACAGTTTTGGGGGAGATTTTTAATAGTTTTTCGTGGTAAAGAAGACTTGTACAGTTAACAGCATTGTAAAAAATTAAAAATCTGTCAAATTAAAATGTGCTTCTGAATTAATTTGTTTAAATTTTTTAAATGATTTAAAATATCACTAAGTTGCAATAGTAAATTAGAAGTGGCACATTAAAGTTAAAAGTTATAACTGCATGATGAAACCGGTTTTGTGTGTGTATTTACGTATACTGTACAAGTCTGGTATAAAGAATGTTTTTTGTTTAGGTGACCAAAATGTCCACCCAATAGAGAAAAGTTTTGCTCAGCGAGAAAAAAAATTAGAGGGAACATTGCATATGATTACATACGCTTCTTCATACATGTTTTGTTTAGGAGATTCAGAACTTTTTCAGACGATGTGTCATCAGCGTAAAACAGTGAAAACACAGAAAGATGTAAATTTGCAGTCAATGGAAGAGGAGCATTTCTCACAAATGTCTGTCAATGGCAGGGAAAGAGTTAAATCAGTCCCTCACACACTTCAGTTTTATTACCCTCCCAATGTATTTTAGTCCTGAGTTTCATTCTGTGCCTTTGTCTGGTATCGTCCAAATTAAACATGGTTGTTCGGTATTAACGTGTGATCTTTAGTTTGTGGGTTAAATAAAGACTGTTTTTGTTCTCCATCTCCTTCATCGTGCTCTTTTAAATGATTAAAAGTAAGCCTTAAACTGGTGTGAATGGAAACTCATCATTAGCATCCTAAGCCTTTTATACAGTAAAGAATATACAAAGATTCATTAACCTCAAAACATCAGAAACAAACAGGAGATCTGAAGTATCAGTTCACATTATAATCCTTTAAAGAGAAATGACAAGTATGAATACTAAAAAATTAAATAAATAAAAAATGTGTAAAGTATACAAATGAATTTACTTCCATACCTTCAGTTTCTTCTTCGTTTGTATCTATGCATGTTCTTGTATTCCTATTGTTACACAACACAAACATATTCCAAAAATGTCAATTAACGAGGCATTTAAAATATACATATATAAAATAAGTATTTAATTCTAGTTTACCTTTGAAAACCACTGCTTTCATCACGGTCCTCCATCTCTGCTTCAGAGCCAGGTAGTTTTCTCTGGGGTAATATTTTAATAATAATGTTGATTGTAAGACAGTAAGCTATATGGACATTCTAAAGATCAATTGTGTGAAAATCTTCCAAAAATATTATTTGTAAAATTACTTATTTGTCTACTTATGTAAAATGTACAAAAGTTATTCATTTTAAAATTTCAAAAACATGGGCTAAAAAAACTCAAACTAGGAATATAAATAACACTCACAGGTTGATTCAGTGTATTTTGAGAGCTGCATCTTCCTTGAGATGCAAAAGACAAAATGATGGTCTCTATGTCTCTGTCTAATTTATGACACTTATATACACTAACCAGCAAGGCTTTCGGTGAGCTCATTTCCATTGGTGTGGGTCGGTCTGGTTTACATACTGGTCGGTCTGGTTTACATTTGTTACTGGAATTGTTTTTTTTTTTTTTTTGTGTACATTTCTGAATGTTAGGTATGAGGAAAATGTTGGTAATGTATGCTGAGAAAGAGTGGAAGGTTAACATAAATCAAGAAACAAATAACACACTTGATGACACAAGAATGTTTTCAGCTGATGCAAAGAAACTTTTGCCTTTGAGCACATGTTCGTGAAAGGTCTGTTGTTTCCACCACAGAATAAAAAATAAAAAAGAATAATAAAAAGAATAAAAAAGTTTTACAGTTCTGACTTTTTTCTCGCAATTGCAACATACATCTCACAATTCAGAGAAAAACAGTCACAATGATCTTTTAAAGCGTTTTAAAAGATAAAACAGTCATGTGCCCACTGTTGGCGCTTTCGGAGGTAAACAGGGGTCAGCCTGGGCACCCTGGCTGGTCTGCGGCTATGCAGCCCCATACGCAACAAACTGCGATGCACTGTGTTTTCTGACACCCTTCTATCAGAGCAAGCAATGAATTCTAGAGCAATTTGAGCTACAGTAGCTCGTCTGTTTAATCGGACCACACGGGCCAGCCTTCATTCCCCATGTGCATCAATGAGCCTTGGCCACCCATGAACCTGTCGCCGGTTCACCACAACAAGAAAAAAAAGTATTTAATTGTGTCCATCATGAATTTAATTTGTTGTGGTTTGCTATTGCGGTGATCTAGCAAGTAGTCAAGTAGGTCTCTGCAGGACAGATTGTCCTGCCCTTGCTATTTATTTAGATTAGATTATGAGAAAACTAATAATGTGCATGGATAAATCATTTATAATAAATACTATAATATTTCATAAAAATAAGAATTGCCCATTTTGGTTCCATAGTGACATTAATCAATGTAACTTAATCTTGCAGCGCATTCTCTTCTCGCATATGATCACAGGAACAGCAAACCACAAACATCCAACGATCCAAGCAGTGCTGATGGACAAAATCAAGTTTTTCTTGTTCAAGAAGCAACTTCACTCAGATATGAGTCACAATAAGGAAGACAAAACTATCACAACTTCTGTTTCATGCAGACATTAAGACATTTTCCAGATTGACAGTGGGCCTTAATTTCAGTCTTGATTTCATGAGATCAGTTACCCATAATTTTTTTAACATGACAGACAATACTTTTTCAAAGACTATAGAATATGCTTCAAATATACATTTAGGCCCAGTTTCACAAGACAGGGCTTAGATTAAAGATTTGGTTCAATTACGGCATTTTAAGTAGATTTAATAAAACAGTGAAAACAATGAAAAAAAAAAAAGAAATTACAGTGCGCATCTTGAGACAAAATTTTAAGATATGTCAGTAAAAGTTGCTTTCATTTAAAACAGATCAAACATGCATTGTAGTCTGGGACTAGCTGATTTACTTACCCTCAAGTTATTCTGTGTAAATTACGTTCTTTTTTCAGACAAATACAATTATTCGTAATATAAATATATATAAATATATATATATATATATATATATATATATATATATATATATATATATATATATATATATATATATATATATATATATATATATATATAAAATGTTATATAAAATATTTTTGTAGTTTCCCACTTCAACATTTAAGTCATTGTGATCCTTGACATTTATTTGCAATTTTTCGTAAAATGTACTATTGTATTTACTTAAAATGTTTTCAGTGTATTTTGAACATAAACTGTAAAAAAAAAAATCTGCGCGTATGAGTTTCTTGATGTGTGATTCGTAGAATAGGATTTGTGCTCCTGCGGTTAAGAATGTGTGAAGGTTAACTGTTGTGTTGTGTTTGTAGGAGAGGAAAAAAATCGACACGTTTACAACTCCTAAAAGATTTTTCTTTGTGACTTCAAATTTATTGATTCACATGTATGGATATGCTCTACAGCTACAAATCTCACTCTCATACGTGTTCAGTTGTTTTGCACCAAAAATACCTTCATTAGGAAGCCTCCTGAACGCAGCTGTAGTTCAGTTATGGTAATGGCCGTTTGGACTCTGGCAGAAATCATGTTGATGGATGCGGTTATTAACGTTACTGTAGTATGAAGCAGAGCTGAGCAAGTTGTGGGAGCTGAGCAATGCCGCTGGAGCGATTGTTAATGAGATGAGCAACACACGCCTCGCGAGCAGCGGGACTTTTATTATGACGGGACACAGTCAACGGGCGCTGGCGCTATTTCCGCTTTTCCGGTCATTAGTATGAGGTAACATAGCTCTGTTCATATTAGATACATTTGAGTGTGTTGAAAATGATGTTATGACGTTACTCTGTGTGTTCACTCGTCGGCTGCTGTGGCACTTGTTGCACACCGCAGTGAGAGTAAAGCATTTTCTGCCTAATAAAACTGGAAACCGAGCGTAACACAGATATGACGCAATTGACAGGCGACTCCCTCAGACACTATGCTCAGACGTCCCGGCTCCTTGGTTAAAATAGCAATTTCCTCACAATTTACAAATAGTTGGAAACATGTGTATGTTTAAGCAAAGTCATGATGTCATGTTGCATATTTTCACTGTTTTATCATTTTTCAGCATTTTTGTTTTACCATAAAACATTTTATTCATCAGAATTTGTACTCAAAGTATGGGTTTAGCCACAAAGTGAACCATTTTTTTATCATTTAGGATTGCAGTTATTGGTGTAGAGAAACTTTTTGCCCTTTAATGCTTCAAAGAAATTAGACACATTTGTATGCAGTTTTAGTACACCTCAATAATCTGTGTATGCAAATGGATAACAGTTTTATGATGACATTTTTTTTAATAATGAGAAATACTTTTTTTTCGTCAAATTAAGACCTTTATTGCTTTTTTTCTTTGTAAGAATAAATTCTACAATTATATTCAGTAAATAGTTATAAAATGTTTTTCATTGTTATTCACATTTTTTCTACACAAATTCTAATACACACATTAGAATAGCAAATATTTTATAATATGTAAATTCATAAAACATTTCAAACATCATGTTAGGATTATGTTAACATTGTACACTGAGAAATCTCTCAGCTATACTCTAAAGCCTGATTTGCCACAAATATATAAATAACCATTAACCATGTTATAGAAGGCCATTCAGTTTTTTTATTAATAATCTTTTATGATTTATAAAAATATTTGTTTAAATAAATTGAATAACATTTGTTTTATACTTTAGTAGACAACAATGCCAGTTTTAACGCATTTGTTCAAAGCTTTATTCCTTATTCCAAGACTTATTTCTTCATTGATTGTCATTCAGCAAGCACTAGATCTAAACAAAAAAATGCTGTAGATCAATATTTGACATCCCCATAAACCAAGGTCTTTGCCTACAGGCTCAATTGCCTGGTCAATGGTTTGAGGACTCCAGTTCACCTGTACTTGTGTTATTATTGATATTTTATTTTTTGTATTGGTATGTTTTTTTCAAGCATTTAAATGCCCGATGTTCAGAGATGTTATACCAATCAGCAGGTATGTCTGAGGGTTTAACATTGTATCGTTCAGCAAAATGAGCATTGTACTTAGTAAAGATGTACTTCCAGAAGTCAGTGGCCTCAATACCAATCTCAGGCTGTATCCTCCAGTCTGGATAGAATTTCCTGTATTCCTTAAATGGATGCCACTCTTGTCCTGTGTTTTCATTGCGGAATTCTTTTTCACTAGCAATAAGAGATGAGCATATGTCAGGAATTAGTTTTCCTTCTGGACTCCACCTAAAGTTACCAATGCCTTGTGGCCGATGAGTAGATGCAAAATGTTCAGAATGGTCATTTCCTCCAGCTTCACACGGTGCACTGCAGAATGGACACTTTTTCCCACAGCCAAACACTCTGCTGAAGAGCACCTCCTGAGGTCTGTTCTGTGACAGTCTGTTGAGCGTATCCCTGACATCGCCTTCTCTACATAACTGACCTGTTAAGCTTTGATGCAGTTTGTCTATTGATGATTTAAGACAATCTGTAAACTCAGCAGGGTTAGAGTTGTTTAAAGCCAGAGTTGCACTGAGGGTGTCATTTGGTATGACGAGCTCTTTATCAAGACGTGCAAAGACATTAGTCACAAAACTGTGGATGTTTGTTACCACTCGAACTTCATTGCTACAGCGAATGTCTGTTTGTCTCTGTGCTCTTACAGCATCCTTGAGTTTATTGATAATTGTGTTCAAATGCTTCATCTCTAACTTTAGAAAAGCGTCTTCCTTTGAAAAATGTTCAATGATCTTCTCTGAAATCCAGTCAGTTACAAACTTCTCATAGTTCACCACATACTCCAAAATATTGCTGAAGTTTTTATCCTGAAGCAGTTGTTTTAAAAGTGAAAACTGGAAAAATGACCGTGTGCCAAAATCAAAACCTCTCTCGCCTGTCAACATTTCATCCACAATGTCAGGTCCAAGACGTTTCTGGATGTATTCCATCACGGCAGGGCCGAAGCATTGCATGGCACACATCTCTGCCTTCTTCTGACACTGGTCTCGTTGGTAGTAGAGGTCTTTAAAGTCAGCTAACCACTGCTCTTTGAACCTTTCAAGAGATGTCAAAGGGTCGGTTCTCTGTATGTAGTCGTCATGCATTTTCTGGAAAGATCTTGCTGCAATCCCGCAAATGTGTATTTTGAGAGATGCTTCATTCTCAGGGTTTATTTGTAGATCCTTGCAGCTTTCCAAATTTTTGTCAATGTAGCACATCAGACCTTGTATGTCAGCGCTAATGTAGTCTGAGTTTCCTCTTGTCTTACACGCAATGAATTCTCCACTTTTATGCATTATTCTTTCACATGCCATTTGTATTAAATGGTTTCTTTTATCCCTCTGCTCGGGTGGAAAAGAATGTGTGAATGTTTGAATTATATTGCCTGTTTCAGCCTTTGCAAAAAAGGGTCCAATGCCACACTGATCTAGACTGGTGATATTTAACAGTATCTCACGTACGGCTCCCCCTTTCATTTCCAAGTTACTGTGTAAGAGTCTGTATGTTTCCTTCACCACATCTTGCCTGGGTAGAGCTTTGAAGGAATACTGCCTCACAGTGCCATCCCACATTTTTTTAAATTCCTCATCTAGTTCACTTTCAGAGAGACTATTTCTTCTCTTCCTGAAGACACTGATCAAATTGTGCACTTTTTCTTTCATGGTTTCCCTGTGCTTTTGTTTTATAAGTTCCACCTTTTCAATTCCCTTCTGTATCAAAACAGCATTCTCCAGTTTGTTAATTAGAAACATCTCAGTCTCCCTTCGAAGACCCCGCACACTGTTTAAAAAATCCTCCTTTTGATTTTCCACAAGGTGCACATTTTCCTCATCGCTTTCAAAGTATTGCTTAATTCTATCAAAAAGGATGTTCTCCTCTTTGTCAAGCTCATCAGCAGCTTCATATTTTAAGTCAACCAATGTGTCATCAATGTTAAGTTCATCCATTGACTGCACTGACATTGTACTCATGTTAGTGATTTTGGTTTCTGATTTTGTGTACCAGCCAATCATGTGCTTCTTGAATGCCCATTCCCAAGTATTAAACTCAACACAAAGTTTGGAGTACGCTTCAGCGACGAGGCTGTTGCGAAAACTGAAAATAAAGTTTTCAAACTGGACAGCCTTCCAGAGACTTCGTATCCATTCTTCAAATGCCATGAAATCCTGTGCTGGGACTTTTGTTGCCTTGAAAACCTCAAGTATACTGTCCTTGAAGTTATTCACCTCCTCACTGTAACCGGTATTAACAGGGGCCATTGGTGGAGTTCCAAGCCACAATCCAGGTATGTACCAGTTGTTTCCATCAATGTTATACTCTAGAATGTCTGAAAATTTCTTGTTGTTGCCTCTTTTCTCCATTTTAGCAGCTGCTTGCGTCATTTCATCTAGTTGTTTCAAGAGAATCTTTCTCTCTCTCAAGGTCTTTTCACGCACACCAACATCTGCAGTGTTTTGATGCACAAAATGACAACAGGGCCTTTTCCCACCTCTTTCATCCGGAGAAAGGCATGGACAACGATTTGCAAAGTGTCTTTCATTTCTGTTGCGTTTTCCATGGCAATGTTGACAATAGTGATGTCACTAAGCCCAACAACCAGAGTCGCCAGTTCATTATCATGCTCGTAAGTATCAGCTAGTTTAGCCAGCTCTGGAGATTTTAGTCCCTCAGTGTCAATCACAAGGATATAGTCGCATTGAAGCTCTGATCTGAATTCCTCAGATACGCCTATTAGAAGCATGAAGGCGCCTCTTGTGCATCTTCCACTGCTAACAGCAAACTGAATTCCAAACATTGTGTTGAGGAGAGTAGACTTGCCCGTGCTTTGGACTCCTAAAACTGTTACAACTCGTATCCTGTTGTGAGGTGTTGTCAGGTTGTTAAGTGCTGTGAGAACATCTCTAATCCACATAAGTGGAATGTTTGATGCCTCTCCATCAATAAGTTCTAGAGGAAACCCAGTCAGCATCAACTGTGCACATATTTCTGGCAATTTCTTCAGATTACTGTATTTCCAGTTTCCTTGGAAGTGAGCGGACTCATAAAGTTGACTCAACTCTCTCATGAAGTGTTGGACTCCTAAAGAGCTGCTGGCAATCTGATTATCCAGATCTATGAGATGTTCTTTATCCTCTGTGTGATGCCTACATACATCCCTATACTGCTCCTTAAGCTTTGACAGGTGCTTTCTTGTTAGACTGTCCAAAGTTATTTTCATCCATTTGAGAAAATATAATTGCTCATCTGGGGAGCAGCTCAGGCCAGAGATGAATTGATTTAATGTTTCTCTCATGTCGCTGCTTTCTTGTTCCATTCTTAGATTCTGAATTTCACTTTTAAGTTGACTCATATAGTGCTCAATGTTCTGTTTTCTTACCTTTTTAAGGCGACACATTTCCTTCTCCAGTCTGGATATCTCTTTCCATGGTTTCCCTTGCAAAGGCAGTTCCTTCGTTTTATATTCTGGTATATTTGTGATATCTTGTGTGATCAGGTTAGCCCTTTCCTTTGCTTTTTGACAAATGGTATTGCTTTCATCTACAAGAATCCCCAGTTCTGGTGCAATCTTTGACATATTTTCGATGCTCACTTTTGTAGAATCTACAAGTATTTCAGCAATAGTCTTCTGTAGTTTAACAACAAATTCAGCATCATTCATCTTCCTATCCTTGTGGATTGTTGAGTATGTTTTGAGCTTCATCTTTGCCAGTCTTTGTTTCAAATTGTCTCTTGATGCTGGACCATCTGTGGTACAAACCAGAACCAATTTTGATCTGTATTGCAGGGAATCCAGATACTTCTGGTTTGAGTCTAAATCATCACAGAACAGAAAAACGGCAGAGGATGTTTCACTCAAAAGGGAAAATTGAGCCTCAAATTCATAAATGTCCCCACGGAGATTAGCTACAGCTACTGGTTCTTTAAACTTGTCAGTTTTTCTCCTTCCCCCAGGGAGATACCAGCTCATTTCAACAAGACCATTAGAGATCTTTTTATTAACGTTCCCATTTTCCAGTTTCCTGTGAACAAAAGTGTCATGATGATGCTGATTGTTGCTGAGGAGTTTGTTCAGAAATTCTGATTTGGACACACTGCTTTTGCCTAGTCTGACGAAAGAGATCAGGGGCAAATCGGTTAGCACGATACTGTTTTCCTCCAAACTGTTCTCTTCCAACGAATGGGATCGGAACTGTTTAGTTATGTCCCTCAAGGCCCAAAGCATCAGAGTGCACTCCTTCGTGTCACAGTTTGGCAGCAGCAAAGGCACAGAGAACTGACACATTGACATTTTTAGAGCCATTTCTTGCTGGAGGAAAGGATCAGCACAGTGGAACAGAGCTGTGATCAAATCTAGCAGATTTATGCCCCCCTGATCTTCATAAATATCAGTTTCCTCCATGATTTTAATGGTTTCCTGTTTTATATATCTGGCTGATGAATTAACCATCATGAGCTTTCTGAGGAAAAGCCACGGCAAAGATCTAAAACTATGTGCAGTTTGGTCCTCATCAGATGGTTTCTTAATTCCAACACTGACTGTAAAGTCAGTTTATCCCTCAAGTGGTTTTGTAGTCCCAATTCCATTAATACAGATTCCATATTTACATCTGCAATGCAATGTTATATATGCGTTATGTAAGTTATATACATACTATACACTCACCTAAAGGATTAGGAACACCTGTTCAATTTCTCAGTAATGCAATTATCTAATCAACCAATCACATGGCAATTGCTTCAATGCATTTAGGGGTGTGGTCCTGGTCAAGACAATCTCCTGAACTCCAAACTGAATGTCAGAATTGGAAAGAAAGGTGATTTTAAGCAATTTTGAGCGTGGCATGGTTGTTGGTGCTAGACGGGCCGGTCTGAGTATTTCACAATCTACTCAGTTACTGGGATTTTCACGCACAACCATTTCTAGGGTTTACAAAGAATGGTGTGAAAAGGGCAGTCCTGTGGGTGAAAATGCCTTGTTGATGCTAGAGGTCAGAGGAGAATGGGCCGACTGATTCAAGCTGATAGAAGAGCAACTTTGACTGAAATAACCACTCCTTACAACCGAGGTATGCAGCAAAGCATTTGTGAAGCCACAACACGCACAACCTTCAGGCGGATGGGCTACAACAGCAGAAGACCCCACCGGGTACCACTCATCTCCACTACAAATAGGAAAAAAAGGCTACAATTTGCACGAGCTCACCAAAATTGGACAGTTGAAGACTGGAAAAATGTTGCCTGGTCTGATGAGTCTCGATCTCTGTTGAGACATTCAGATGGTAGAGTCAGAATTTGGCGTAAACAGAATGAGAACATGGATCCATCTTGCCTTGTTAACACTGTGCAGGCTGGTGGTGGAGGTGTAATGTTGTGGGGGATGTTTTCTTGGCACACTTTAGGCCTCTTAGTGCCAATTGGGAATCGTTTAAATGCCACGGCCTACCTGAGCATTGTTTCTGACCATCTCCATCCCTTTATGACCACCATGTACCCATCCTCTGATGGCTACTTCCAGCAGGATAATGCACCATGTCACAAAGCTTGAATAATTTCAAATTGGTTTCTTGAACATGACAATGAGTTCACTGTACTAAAATGGCCCCCACAGTCACCAGATCTCAACCCAATAGAGCATCTTTGGGATGTGGTGGAACGGGAGCTTCGTGCCCTGGATGTGCATCCCACAAATCTCCATCAACTGCAAGATGCTATCCTATAAATATCGGCCAACATTTCTAAAGAATGCTTTCAGCACCTTGTTGAATCAATGCCACGTAGAATTAAGGCAGTTCTGAAGGTGAAAGTGGGTCAAACACAGTATTAGTTTGATGTTCCTAATAATCCTTTAGGTGAGTGTATATGTACAGTTATTTATGCTTCAAATCATGACTAGAAATTATTGTGTGAAATTATTCTTTCTCTGCTGAAAAGACCAGCTTTCATACTAAAGTGATCACCCATGTGTAGTCATGTCATTAACCTATATGACTTTTTCTTCTGAAGAACAAAAAATATTTTAAATATCTCATCTCATTACCTAGTTTGATCAGCACAACTTCCAATTTACATTCCTTTTAACAATTTACATTGTATTCAAGGTAGACATTTCTGCATTGCGATGTTAGCACCATGCTTGGGGCTAAGGAAGAACCAAACCAACCTGGATTAGTTAGGAAAGAGCTGAGCTGGTGTTTTCAGCAGGGTTGTAAGTAATAATAATAAAAAAATATAATAACTAACTTGTGCGTTGTGTGATTTTAACAGGAGTGCTCTCAAGTTTTTTGTCATCTGATTCAACTATGGTGCAGACAGAGAAGGAATATTCAGTTCCTGGTTGTAAACCTAATACATTTGCTTCTCTCATCTTTGTTAGAAGTGACTGCATTGTGTTGGCTTCATAACTGCAGATCACCCTGTAACTGTTCTTGTCATCAGTCATGGGATCAGTCCATTTCAGATAAACGGAAGTTGCACCAATATTTTTGATTTCCAGGTTTTCTGGTGGGAGTGGCTCTGTTGAGGGTTAAAAAAATATTGTTGTAATTTGTGCATTGACTAAATATTATGAAAATCAATGGCTGTAAATGAGCAGGCTCTAATCACTTACTTGTGTGTACGATTAAAATGGCTGGTTCACTCTTTTTGTCATCATCTAGTATTGTGTTTATTGTGGCTTTGTATTCAGTGGCAGGAAGAAGGCCATCCATTAAAAAGTTATTTTCATTTGATTCTACATCCACTGATTGTGTTTCTTCATCATTTTTATACAGTATTACTTGGAATTTGTAATGACTGGGATCCATTTTTTGAGGTGATGTCCAACTTAATAATATAGATGTTGGATCCTCTGAGACATATTCAACATTTTCAGGAGCTGGTATTGCTTTATGGAAAAAAGAGTAAACTCATAATACAAGTTGACAATTTGGTGGTCTCAAAAACTTTCACAAACATGAAATGATAGTATGTCACAGTTATGTTCTGTTTACTCTTATTTTGACATTCTGTTCCTTTGTTGTTAATTCCTGTTTCTCCAGCTCACTTTCCTTAGTTTCTGATTATGTCCTTGTTTGTTACCATGGTTACTTATTATTTCCGCCTCTGTCATGTTTATTTTCCTTTGTTTTGTTTCCTGCATTTGTAGCCCTTTGTTTGCCTTTTGGTTGTTTTTTTGTGGTTGTTTTCTATGATTATTATTCCTGCAATCTCCTGCGTGTTCCTAGATGGATTTGTGAATAACTAGTATTTTGTTTTGTATACCAACGCTATCTCACGACCAATTCGTACATATTTTACGAGGTGGCTATTTCGTACAAATTTGTATGCGACCTCACTGCATCTGGTCAAATGCGTTTTGCCTAAACCCCAGTGATGGGTAGGTTTAGGGGCGGGGTTGAGGTAGGTCATTCGTGCATTTAATTCATACGAATTTGCCAACTCGTCAAATATGTACGATTTAGTAAAAATCGTATGAATTCGTACGAGTGAGGTCGTACAAATTCGTACGAATTAGCCACCTTGTAAAATATGTACGAATTGCCGTGAGATCGGGTTGTGTATACAGTACAACATGGCTAAAGGCAAACCTTATGACAGCCACAGTGTAATAGATTCTCCTTTTAGATTTATTATGTTACTAAAGAAATGCTGTTTCCTGCATACTGAGTTTTTTTTTACACTGTTAAAGACGTGGATTCCCATGCTAAACATGGACAAAGTTTCAAAAAATAAATTGGATTTCTGTGTCAAAAATACTCCTTCCAGTTTCTCACAAGTTTATGTAAAGTTTATGGGTCTGTGTGACATCAAATTGGGCGGAATTTCCTTGTACGGGCTCTTCTCCCGGAGCAAATGCATGCCCATAAACGAGTTTTGCTCGGCTTTAGGAAGGCCGGCTGCACTGCACTCACAGGACTTCCACGAAAGTCCTTGGCTATCTGTGCGTACACATCAGTAAACAACATGATGGTGTATAGTTAATTTATCAATGGAACATGCGATGTATGGTGTGTGTTTAAATACATTTGTTTAGTTGGTAAACTAAATGAATTATTTCATATTAAACTAGGGGCCATTCACACAAAGCGCGCTTCTTCATTCAATTGCGCTGCTATTTCATTGTTTTTCTATGTAAACACTAGTCTGACGTGCAAAACTGTTCCGCTTGCTACTGCTAACGTTTAGTTGCATACAATAGTTCATGAATCAAATCATGTCCTCATAAACCATGAGTAAACACACAAATGCTGACACGCCGCTAAGCAAATACAGTTACTGTACATACCACATAGAGACGTCCTGCGATTGCTGCTGCTCATGTTCAATTTCAGCCTTCGGATCAGATTCTGGATCATATATATAGTTGTACAGTTGAATCTGATTGATGGTTTATTTAGGATAACTTTTCTTTTCCACTTTAAAGGATGTCACAGCTTTGAGACGCTCTCAACGCAATAGCTGCGCACGCTCGTTATTCTTTATCTCCGCACACAGGATGCGCCTCCAGCCGCTCATTTTTTTCGGTACAGCGTATCTTTCCTTTATAAATATAATAAAAGTAAAGACTTTTCTGAGAAATGAAAGATGCAATACTACTCTATAGGTACTCAAGATTGACATGAGATTGACTGAAACTGAGTGTTCTGTGTGTTAAGTGATTTTTTTAATAATGGAAGATGTCTGTGGGGTAAAAAAAAGAAAAGAACGCATTTTTCTTAAGGTGTGCCTTTAACCCCACTACGCTACTGTAACTACAAATACTTTTGCTAAGTATTATGATTAGCATAATATATAAGTGAATACTTGTTCAAAAAGCGCTCTTAGCGAGACTCGAATCCGTGTCCCCCGACATGAGCGTCTCTTGAAATCAGAGGAATGAGGTTTACTTGCACAGCGACTACGAGCTGGCCTCCCTTACACTTAGGCAAGCTGTACTAACACATAGAAAATGTTTAAAAGCTGTTAGGTGTAATATATGTAAATATGTATACTCTAATTTAGTTTTTAGGATTTAGTGGTAAAGCACTACTGAAGTTTGCATTCTGCAATTAAAAGAAAAGTACTAAGAATGCATTGGTAAAACACACCCATAAAGATATTTGAAGAATGAAGAAAAACAAATCATTGGTCATGTCACAAATCATCTTTTCATCATGTTGCTTTATGTATTATGTTAAAACTACCACATTGTTTACTCTTGCAGGCAATCTACTGTACAATTTACATATGCTTCTTTTTGTAATGTTCTACTATACCGCGAAATACATTTTCTACTTTTGGTATTGAGGAGTTCATGATGAAAACTGATCAAAAACCCACAAAGAAGAGATAAGATTTTTGTCCCCCAAACAATGTACTCAAATAATATTTGAAAACAAACATATATTCAATGTTTCTCTAATTATTTACTTACTTCTATCGCTATAATTATTCAAATACATCATGCAGAGTGGTCTTTGATTATTTGTGGTAATGAATTTTATCATAAAATAATGTACATGATCATTGTAAGCAACAAGTTTACCTGTAATCACAGATTCAGAGAAACACTTGCAGTTGTCCTCAATTGCCACCACTGTGATGTTATAAGATGTTCCAGGTAGGAGTTGATTTATCTCAAAATGGTTTGCATGTGTTGTATAAGAATAAGTTACTCTTGAAGCTTTCCATTTAATTTTGAATGTTTGTTGTCCATTTGCAGTCGCACCTGGATCTCCCCACTCCAAGCGGACAGAGTGTGGGCCTACATCAGTGATCCTAATGTAACCTGCGGGAGATGGGGAATATTTGGACAAAAGTTTATTTACATGATTGTAGTGTCTTTTTAATGAACTGGATGTTTGTTTGTTTGTTTGTTTTTTTTATTAAAGATGAAGTGTGTAATTTCACACTTGTGTGTATTTGCATGTAAACTTCACAAATATAAGTAGCCTATATTTCCTTACCTTCATGTTCTTCTTCTCGTTCATGTACATGCCTTGTTTTCCTGTTATTTTTACACAACACAAACTTTGTCAAAACGTGTCCTTTCACAGTATATATAGTAAATTATTATAAATGATTTTCTTTCCAAGAGGGATTATTTGATTCACCTTTGAGTACTACTGCTTTCATCAGGGTCCTCCATCTCTTTCTTGAGAGCCTGGCAGTTTTCAGAGATGCATCTTCCTTGAGACTTAAAAGAATGAATGTGCTTCTGTCTCTAAATAAAAGACCTGCACTAAAGTAATTATTGGAATACTTTCACTTTTAATTGTACATAAGCCCAATTCCTGTCAGGGGTGGAGTGTGAAATGACTGCAGGGAAAAGCTATTGTATTGTATAAAGACTCATTTAAAGATTACATTTAAAGTAGATTTACTGCAATTTGGAGACGTCCACAAAGGATCGATTTGCAGGTCATACTTACAATGCTCAAGGAGATTATTTGCTATTATTGGTTATTTATATAAATGTGCTCTTAAAATACAGTTTATTGGATCTGTTTTTACCTGGTGGACTCACATGATATGGCTGGTCTACTCAGTCTTTGATACATGTAGCTGGTAACCAATGCCTTCCATAATATGAAAAATAAATAAATAAATAAATAAATACTATGGACATCAATAACTACCAGCAACTGTTTTGGTCAATACAGTTCTTCAAAATATCTTTTGTGTTCAACAGAATAAAGAAATTCCTATAGTTTTGGAAACACATGAGGGAGAGTAAATGATGGCAAAATGCATTTTTGGGGGAACTATTCCTTTAATGTTGGGTGTTAGATATTTATGGAAAACAGGAAAGCACAGAAAGGCTACTGCCAACAAGCCTAATTTTTGACATTTGAAGAGCACATCAAACACCAGAGAGGTTCTTATCTCTGAAAAGAAAAGACATGTCAGTAAACTGCTACGGCACAGCAAGAAGCTTACAGCAAGGAAGAAATTAAGACTCACCTTCCTGGTTCCACTTACCCGGTTTCAGTGAATGTTACGTGTCTTTCCTGATTCTCCATCGTCTCCCTCTTCTATGTCTGCATTTCCTCTCCATGTCCAAGTCTCCCTCCGTTCACCAGTCTCTCCACCAAGGTGTGTGCTTCAGCTTCTGTCTTCTACGCCATCCATGACGATTCATTCACCCGTAGTCAAAAGCAAAAGATTGGATTGTACGGAAATTGAAATCTACAGGTAACGCTAATACACACTAAATACACTCAATGCTGATGTTGTTAACATTAACAATTTGAGAACAAAGTATAACAACAATAATTTTTTGCACTGTTTGATGTGATATGAGATAAGCGATCGTTAGATTTAATATTATAATGTTGTTTTTCTCTCTCTCTCAGTTGGTCAGAACAAAAGTGGCAGACATGTTACACTTGTTCAGATGAAAATTCTTATTTTGGTGGTAGCCTACTTCCAAGCAGGGGCGAGGCCAAAAAATTTCAAACGGGTGGGCCTTCATAAAACGGTGGGCAAATCGTATAGAGTATGAAAACTGCATGCCGAATTATCCGGGGGAAAACGCAGAACTTTCTAAAGTTCAAGTTAAATTTTCTCCTCAAAGCAAATAAGAAATAACCTACATGAATGAATGAATGAATATATGGTCAGAAACTTGAACGTGTCACTATATTATTAACATTTTACCAAAATCAAGCACAAATGGAGTTATGAGGTTTTTGGAGAATGTCAGATGTTCTGTCCGTCATATGAGGCAGCAAGTGTACGTTTTCATCAATTTACAGGTTATAAAGTTTACTGTAGCTATTCGGGTAGCCTACTTTTTAAGTTATTAACGGGTACATAACAAACACAGTTTCTGCCAATCCCATGTTAATTGAGTATAAAGTGGTATTGCATCCTTTATATCTCCGAATAGTCTTTAGTTTTATCATATTTATAAAAAGACAGATAGGCCTACGCAGTACCAATTCTTTCAGAAAACAGCCGAACTCGTGGAATATTTTAATAACCACTAACTGGTTAGACTAGCACAGAAAATGTTCTCCAGAAAGGGCCAAATACCAAAGATTTCAGCCATGCTGAGAATTCCCAAACTCTGACTGAATTATGAAAAAGCACGTGATTTACTGTAAACGGTCTCTCTGTGTCTGATGTCTCTCTGAAATATTAAATGGTGTTTCTTCATTGAATACACTGACTGCATTCTTGTTGTTTTGACAGACTAATAACTTTTGTAATTGTATTTACTTAATATGAAAACTAGTTTCAAAGTCAGGAAGGAAAGGACAAAGTGAGAACAACATTGTGAATGTGTTAGCCAATGCATTCTTGTCAATAATTCTTCTTCAAGTAAAAAAGAAAAAGCAGGTGAAGGTTCAATCTGTTTTCCAGTACAAACAACAAATGGAAAGTTGCTAAGGCAACGTGGTATCACTTACGAAATAAGATTTCATTGGTAACTTTAGTTAACATGACCTAAGAATAAACAATACTTCTACAGAATTTATGAATGTTATTTATGTTAATTTCAACACTGTGATTCAACACTGACAAGATTTTTATTAGCTAACACTAACAAAGATGAATAAATACTGTTACAAAAATAGGCATAGGCCTATTGCTCATTTCTGAGTATGAAGAGACAAGAAACGTTTTACGTTTTCAACATATTAGGCATACTACATATGTGCATATTTTAATGCAAACACAAATATTATATCCAAATAATTCAAAATGATTTTTAGTTTAGAATTTCCTTCACTGTTCTGTGAAAAACTGTTCAATGTTCAAGACTTGGTTACAGCCTTGATTTATGATATTTAATACATTAACTAATGTTAACCAATGATACCTTTATTGTAAAGTGTCACTGGCAATGAATAATGGTTATTGTCAGTATTTAGTAAATCGAAGCTGCTATAGGCTTCTAAATTTAGGAAGGGATGGGATATGAAGCTCTGAAGATTCCACCTGATTGTACCGAGAAAAGATTCTCAGAGGCTCAACAACAGCGCCATCTGCTGGCTAGTAAAATCTTCAGCATCCATAAGTGTGAGTGTGTGCCATAGACCGTAAAAAGTGTGAGTGTGTGCCATAGACCGTATGGCACAGTGTGAGTGTGTGCCATAGACCGTAAAAAAATACGGTGTGTGCATGTGTAAACAGTGTAACTTGGGAAGTTACTCAAACCACATCATCGTTGACAAATTGAACATAATCTATTGGTTAGAAAACGGTCCTGCGGAAACTAGATATTTTACTTTATAACGAGTTAAATATATATTTTTCTTACACAAAACCATCTATTTCCTCCAGAAGGCCTTTATTAACCCCCCCGGAGCCGTGTGAACGTTTATGGTAGATGGGTGCACTTTTCTGAGCTTCAAACTGGTGAGCCCCGTTCACTGCCAAAGCTTGGAAACGTCCAAATATTTATTAGTATAGCTCTGATTGTGTTAATCAGAAAGAAGAAGGTCAAATAGCTACATCTAGGATGTTGTGAGGGTACACATATCATGGGGTAATTTTCATTTTAAAGTGAACTAAAGCTTAATTATTTTTATTTTTTAAATGTCTGAAAATACTACTTGGTTTCCACAGGGGCAATAAGAGCAAATAACAAATATGTATTTCTTGTAATAATAATTACTTTTCGAAAGTATGCAAATGATGCAAACTAAATTCCTAGTCAGTGACCTACATTCCTTTCCAGTTTTGGTCATGAATCATGCATTAATTGCTGTTAATGATAAAGAAAACCTGTGGAACCACAGTCCACAACTGCCAAAACTAAATTGAATTGTTATTCGTTCAATTGAATTATTATCTGAAAACAACACTGTTTTAACAATTTGCAACTTGACTGAAATGGTTAAGTTCACTCACACCTGAGCTTGATTACTCAAGTTTTGCATGTGCAAACTGATTTTATTGAGCTTGTGGAGACAAGATTAATGTATTATGTAAATTATTAAGATTATGTAACTTTTGTTGTTATAAGGACAACTGAGGTCACTGGAAACCTCACTGATGTTTTACAATGAATGTTTTTACAATGTTTTTAAATGAAACAGAGATTATAGGATTATGCTTTACATGAAAACGTTTTTCTACTCAAACTTTCATGTTTAATTCAATGTGTTGTGTTACTTGCCATTTCTTTAATTGTGTGTGAGATTTAATGTTGTATTTATGATTTACTGTTGTATTTATATTGCTATATCAGTGGTGATATCACTGTCAGAAAAAAAGGGACAAAAGTGGAAAGGTACATCTTTGTACTTTACTCACCCCTAAATGGTACATATTAGTACCGTAAAAGGTACATATCAGTACTTTAAGAGTGCATATTAGTACCTTAACAGTACATATTAGTACCTTTTCGGTTTTGTAGGCTACCGCCCCAGTGACAGCAATGTACCTATTGAACGACTATGGGGTTATATTACCAAAGTGCCTTTTTACAGTGCATCTTCACCCCTATATGTTGGGGCATTAGGACCCACACAGACACAGGATGAGCAATCCTGCTAAACCCTTCTGAGCTTTAATACACTGTAAACCCGAATAAATTGGCAAAACTTAAAACAATTGAGGCAATCAGTTTTTTTATTTTGTCATCATTTTAATTGCTCTGAACTTGAATTATTTGATTATGGAAATTCATACATTTTAGTGGAAAATTGATTAGCTGTAACTAGCTAATGCAATAAATGCCACCTTGCTAATTGGTTACACAATGTTGAAGTAGCATTAGCAAAGCACTCGCTGAATGAGGACAGCAATCTAATACATTTATCTGTTCTCAAACTAAGCTCTTGCACTTGTCACCATGATGTTAACCCTACAACACCCCCCCCTCCCCCACATTACAGAAACTCTTCTAAACTAGCATAACAAAACATTAAACACTACTAAATCTCCCTCTTAACATTAATCTTGCACAAAAAACATAATATATCATTTTATATAATAATATTATATTTATTTACATTTAATATTAAAAACATTTTATATATAGGGCATTTACTGTCCCTTTTGAGTGTCATGGCAAAGCATGCTAGGAAATAAAAATCCAAGCTCAGTTTCGGTTAAATTTAAGTCTAAATTAAAAGAAACAAGTTCATAAAACTCAAAACAATTAAACAATTCAGATGACTTAAAATGTGTCAGAAAAAGAAAGTTTTAAATACTCATCAAAGGTAAATTGTTTAAAGTATTTTTTTAATTTGAGTTAGCTCTACTCAAACCAATTAATTCTTTTGAGCATTAGGGTTTACAGTGGTGCTGGTGAAACCTTCTGGTTGAGCTGCTGGCTTGTGCAGTACATCTCCTCAAGCGTCCCATAGCTTTCCAGGCATAGACCAGCATGACAGTCATTGTTGTTTATTGGCATTTAGTTGCTTATCTGAAGTACAAAGGTACATCCTATATACTTATCAATTTGTGTTACACTCACCACTGTCAAGTAAAGATTACAATCTTCAGTTCACTTTATTACAAATACAGAGTTATGACTAGGTTTGAGGATTGTACTAATGAGTTGTGAAATCCAATTACATAATGTTACACTATTGTTCGAAATTTTGTGGTGGTAAGATTTGTTAATGTTTTTAGAATACATCAAGGATGCATTAATTGAAGTAAAAACAGTACTATTCTGAAATACAATTATAAATATTTATATAAAAATATATATATATATTAAAGGGAAAAGCTGGACTTTTACTTTTACACTAGTTCAGTCTTCAGTGTCACTGGATCCTTTAGAAATCTATTTTGCCAAACGTTTTGGGACGCCTGCCTTTACATGCACATGGACTTTAATGATATCCCATTCTTAATCTGTAGGTTTTATTATGGAATTAGCCCGCCCTTTGCAGTTACACCAGCTTCAACTCTTCTGGGAAGGCTTACCACAAGCTTTATGAGTGTGTTTATGGAAATTTTTGACCATTCTTCTAGAAGTGCATTCGTGAGGTCAGGCACTGATGTGGGACGAGAAGGCCTGGCTCGCAGTCTCCGCTCTAATTCATCCCAAAGGTATTCTTTCGAGTTGAGGTCAGGCCAGTCAAGTTCCTCCACCCCAAACTTGCTCAGTCATGTCTTTAAGGACCTTGCTTTGTGCACTGGTGCACAGTCATTGTAGAACAGGAAGGGACCATCCCCAAAATGTTCCCACAAAGTTGAGAGCATGAAATTGTCCAAAATGTCTTGGTATGCTGAAGCATTTAGAGTTCCTTTAAATGGAACTAAGGGGCCAAGCCCAACCCCTGAAAAAAACCCACACCATAATCCTCCACCAAACTTTACACTTGACACAATGCCGTCAGGCAAGTACCGTTCTTCTGGCAATCGGATCGTCCATCGAATTGCCCGACAGAGAAGCATGATTCGTTACTCCAGAGAACACGTCTCCACTGCTCTAGAGTCCAGTGGCGGCGTACTTTACACCATTGCATCCCACACTTGGATGCATCTGCTTGGCCATGGAAACCCATTCCATGAAGCTCTCTACGGACTGTTCTTGAGCTAATCTGAAGGCCACACAAAGTTTGGAGGTCTGTAGCTATTGACTCTGCAGAAAGTTGATGATTTCTGCGCACTGTGTGCTCAGCATGTGCTGTCCCCACTCTGTGATATTACGTGACCTACCACTTTGTGGCTGAGTTGCTGCTGTTCCCAATTGCTTCCACTTTGTTATAATACCACTAACAGTTGACAGTGGAATATTTAGTAGTGAGCAAATTTCACGAATGGACTTATTGCACAGATGGCAACATATCATGGTACCATGCTTGAATTCACTGAGCTCCTGAGAGCGACCCATTCTTTCACATTTGTTTGTAGAAGCAGTCTGCATGTGCCTCAATGTATACAACTTTGGTCATGGAAATGATTGGAACACCTGAATTCAATGATTTGGAGGGGTGTCCCAATACTTTTGGCAATATAGTGTATATGCTGACTTGGTGCTCAAGAAAAAAATCTTATTATCATAAATTATGAATTTTGTTTGTGGTTTTCAGGATACTTTTATAAGTAGAAAGTTAAAAAAACAATATTTATTTGAAATAGATATGTTGTAACATAACAAATGCCTTTACTGTCATTTTTGGTCAATTTAATACATCATTGTTGAAGTTTTAATTTCTTAAAAACTTAACAATTTCCACAGAAAACCCCAAAGGTGTGTGGGGCCAAAGGTTTTGAAATTATTATTATTATTTATTTTTTAATGTATCATATCAGCAGATATCTGCCCACCAAACACGTTGTATTTAGACCACACAGTCTCTCTCTAGCAGTAATAACATTGTTTATTTTGCAGATATCTGGTTCTCACAATGCACACTAGCTTTCTTATTAAAGCAAAGACTCATCACTCAGCTCATTGCTGTTATGTAACTGACACTGTTCTTTTAAAACCACTGCAGCATGAAAATTAAAATGAAAATGCCATGATATTGATTTTAGGATAAAGCAGTCAAGTCATGTTTTTGCTGTGTTTGCTCAAATGCCAAGAAAACATAAAGACACAATCATAAAGTGTACATATTGTAAGTAAAGTATTGTTTCTGCTTCATTTGAACACTCAAACTTACAGACACACTCCTTGCAAGGGTCAAAAACACTGCATTAATATTTAATGTTTGTCCTAGATGCAGTCACAGGAAAGTAATAATCTAACTATGTTCCATAACCTGCTGAGCTAGACAGGATTTTAAGGCACTTGATGGGTTCATGTAGAACTAGTTTTTGCGTTCCACACTACTCTTCTATTGTTTTTTCTGTAAACATGTGCCACACCTTCAGCGTTTCATGCATGAGCGGCATATTTTTAAGATGCTGTGTTAAATTAAAAAAAAAGTTCAACTTTCAAAACGTGTATCGCATTTTACTTTGTGTTCTCCTTCTATCGCTTAAGCACTGCCTCAATTATGCTGCCTTCTAATGTAACACCTTTTTCAGGCTGCTTCTGAAATCACACACTTCCCTAATGTATAGTAGGCTAGGTGAAAACAGTATGAGAAGAAAGATAAGTAGGCCTACGTCTGAATTCACAGTACTTATAAAAGAGAAAGATGACCTAGGCCTACTGGTGAGATTCAAGTGTGCATTTGACGAGACCAAAGTAAAGATTTTCGGTCATGTTCGTGTCTCTTTGCATTATGACCAAACATCTCCAGTCTCCACTGTGGTCTTGTCTGTCTAAAGGACATTTTTTCTAGAAGTCTAGTTGTTCAGATGCATCTTTGCAAACATGCTGCCATGTTCTTTTTTTGTGTGTGGCAAAAACCAAACTAATGTGAAGCCATCTGTCTAACAGGTAAGGCTTGGTCAAAATTGGCTCATGCAACAGAACAATGATTTCAAGAAATCTACAACAGAATGGCTGAAAAAGAAAAGAATCAAGGTATTAGCCCAGTCAAAAAGTCCAGACCTCAATCTGATTAAAATTATTTGGCAGGACCTTAAGGCTCGATATGTATAGACTTATCCAAAAACCATTAGAACAATGTTATATATTTTGTTGACGTGTAGCCTACTTACATTAACCCAAATGTTTCCAAAATGTGTAAATCCAGAGAAATAAGCTATTTCAACCAGGACACGGACCATGTCCATGTTACCCTCGATTTCGTTTTATTTTTTTAGAAACATGTGGCATAATAAAAGCTTTGCGAAATCAAGGCGTCATCAAGCTATGCCTTTGTTTTGAATAAGCGGTTAAAATTGTGGCTTTAAGTTGTGCATAAACAGATGCCCACACCTCAAGGAACTGAAGCAATTTTGTAGAGAAGAGAAGGCCAAAATTCCTCTCTCACAACACGAAAGAATGAAACCGTCATACATAAAGAAAATACTTTGTTAGTAGCTAAGTTATTGCTACTAAAAGTGGTTGCATGCAATTGGACATGGCTCCTCTTTTGGCTTTATTTTTGCTAAATAAATAATGACAGGGTGTAATAGGCCTATGCCATGTGTTGTTGTTCCTCTAATGTTTTATTTACATCATTTTAAGACCTTCTAACGACCAGATGATTGTTTTATTATGTCCTGAAACGTAAAACCATATCATTCAAAAGGGTGTCCTTTCTTTTTCACAGTATGTAAACTCACAATTTATTTAAAGTTAGAATTGTGAGATATAAAGGAGCAATTCTAAGTTCAAATAAAAATAAAAAGTGCGATTGCATTGCAATTAAGAATTGCTAGATTAAAGTTCGCGATTGCCTTTTTCATCTTTATTCTT
The DNA here is from genome assembly GCA_023029165.1 of Gobiocypris rarus. Taxonomy (NCBI): domain Eukaryota; kingdom Metazoa; phylum Chordata; class Actinopteri; order Cypriniformes; family Gobionidae; genus Gobiocypris; species Gobiocypris rarus. The sequence continues at coordinate 31,065,757 of CM040919.1, read as the reverse complement.
TGGCGGAAACAAGCTTCCATCATTTGTGTGAGGAACAACAGACCATACCGCTATGTGTAAAATAAATCTGCCTTTATTAGTGTGTTCATATGAATGATGTCCTCACATTAATGTACATTATAACATATTTCAAAAGTACAAATCATATATTTGTTGAAGACAGTACTAATTTACTTCTAGATAAAGTTCTCTCTTTGCTACATTTGTGGTTGTGTGACTCGTCCTGTAGGGAGCGCTGTAGAGTGACGGCTGAGGGAGGCATCAGGGCTTGTCCGCTGGTGATCTCACTCACCCTGTCTTGTTCACGGCGAACACAGCCTTCTCATTATTGGAGTCACAGAACAACACATGCAGTGCAGAGCAGACAGTCTGCATATGTCTTCATCAAGGTAAGGCGCCTTTTATTCATATTTATGTACTGTTGAACGGTATTTATGGTAAACTACATGAATTGAATTCAATGTTAAATTACTTTCTCTATCAACTGGGGAATTCCGATGACTTGTTTTTCAGTCGTCAGTAGCGGGTGGTAGCCTAATAGTTTATTTAAACGCTGTTTACATATGTCTTTTTAAGTGACTTGCTAAGTTGCTAACTTGCTTATTTTATTATTATTATTTTTTTACATTCAACATTAGGTTTTCGGAATGTCACACAACACAAAAATTGTTATGGCTTCTCTACATTCCATCCCAACCAATAAGTGTTAGCAGTAGGATAGCAAAACCATAATTTCCCATGTAATTATATTCTTAACATATGTTTACTGTTGTGTATATTTTAGGCTGTATTCGGTGATTATGTGTCTGTGATTTTAAATGTACCATCGCACTTATCGCACTTAGCCTATATACTGTATCACATCAGATGCACGATAATGCCGTCTGTGTGGGAAATATATCATGTTGACTCGCTGTTTTTTCTCCTCAAACACACTGACTTTTTACTATATTTGAATGTGCAGTGCTTTATGATTGTGAGCGGATTATAAAATTTGCTTAAAGGTTTAGGACTGTGTAGTCTATTTAAATCAATCTGAATATCAAAAGCAGATTTCCTTCTAGCAAATTGTACAGGTTGTTTTCCAGAGCACCAACATTTATGCATAATTTAACAACGCAAAAAGATAACAGTTTAAGATGACTGATTAAAATGTGCTCCATTCCGACTAGCATTATCTACGTTTATGTACTTTGCTGACTCACTGAGTTCTTTTAGATCATGTCTTGGCACAAACGATGCACAGTGTCTCTTGGGGCAAGATGAGGTCATTTCCCCTCCATCGAAAAGATAAATGAGATTGTTGGTAACCTCACCTATATGGATTTTTTAACACCTATGAATTTAACACCTTCGATGATGCATTTCTTTCAGAATAAGATATGCATGTGTGTGTGAAATCTAGCAGTCATTTTTTATGGCAAGACAAATTCACATGCAAGGAGAATGCCTCTATTTATATATTAATATGTCACATATGTGGAGATTTTGCAGGTCACTGTTGAAGGCAAATGGCCAAAACATTTGCTAATCTTACAATGAACACTTCTTCTTTTTTCTTCTTCTTTTTTTACATGCATTTGCATGGTTTTAAAGTACTATTTACGTGAAGTATAGCTGGTGGTATTTTATCAAATGATTCAGAATACTTCTGTTAACTAAAAATAGCTCCAAATCTTTATGATTGTTTAAAATAAGATTCACAGAGTATAACCCTGATCATTTTGATTTGCATTTTTGTAGCATGTTTTCTCCATTCTGGTACTCTAAACCTTTGGTACTTTAGAAATATGTAAATCATAAAAAGTAATTCGCAACACAAGACTTTAGGGCATACTTGTCACATGCATTGACAGAAACCTGCAAGGAAAATTAACTAAATCATTTGCATTTCCACTTAAATGATAAGCTTTTGTTGTTTTTGGATCAGTGTCAATACATAAACTGGTCTTTCATTTCCAGCAATAAAGTTGCGCAGCAACTACAGTAATACATCAACAACCTGATATAACAAAGACTGAACAAGTTTTACATAAGAGATCTTAACAAGATTGCATGAGAAGAGGTTTCATATCAGCATGAGATGATGGCGTGTGACACAGAAGTAAATGTTATAAGGCTTTGACTGTTTTCCACTTGAACCAGGGCTTTGTAAAGATCAGCAGATATTCCTGGTTTTTACTCTATGGATGAATGTGCACTCAGCACCTCCTGTAAACTTCTCTCTGTGTCTGTACATGTTTGCCAAGTGAAATCTGATAGTTTACCTTGTCAAACCTTTAATTATACCAGCCACTTGCATCCACTTCTGAATCATTTATGTAGGGCTGCCCCCTAATAGTCACCACCTAAGCATTAGTTGACTATACTTGTCGTTTAGTTGCAGAAAAAGAATTCCACAGGAAGTGGCAGTCACACAGTCCGTGACGGACAGATTGTTAACACGGATGGTCCATGTGTCAGGCAGGAAAATAAAATGTTCATCTATCATTCACTGACCTCAAATATGGCTTATCATTTGAAACATTAAAGAAGTAACCCATTATTGGTGATTTTAACACGATGATGGATAGAGAAGCAATGTATCGTTGGTCTGATTGGATGAAGGACTATCCAGTTGCGTACATCACCTGTTAATCGCCTGTTAATCACGCCTCTTGTACAGTAGAAAGTATATAGCAGACTCCCCAGATTAATGTTCAATCTTAAAAGATTGGGCTTGGTCTGGTGATAGCCAGACAACTGCCCTGCCAACAACGCTGTAGAAGGATTTGCGGACTCTCTGACACTCTCACGTAGATACAAGGCCTGGTCTATTTTTTTTTAAACCTTATTTAAAGGGGGCGCAAAGCAAACAAGCATGTTAATCGGCATTTGTGCTGACTGACCACAAGGAGGGTATAAATTAACCTCATGAAATCTTTTAAATGCGAAAGTAAAAAAAAAAAAAGATCAATGAAAAGAACTAAACAGTTGTACATGTTTGCTAATGTTTTCATTTATACTTCTGCGTCGTTGTCCGTGGCAACACGCAGTTGCACATGCAGAGGTAGCATGATACCCCTGAGGGAGGGGTTCTGGCAGACCAATCACAGCACTTGCGGTCCGCGTCGAATCGACACGTTGTTACATTTTTGGAGAGGTGCGCGTCAGGGTACGTCTTAGTGTGCTACACACAACCTACGACGTAGCTACGGCGTACACTCGACGCAGAAGTATAAATTGGGCTTAAGTCTCAGCCTCAGATGTCACGCCCACGCCACGCCCCGTTTCCACCGAAATTACCCGGAACAATTTGTACCAGGAACTTTTTTCACCGCGGTCTAAAGTACTGGGAAGATTATGCAAATAAGTCCAGTGACATAGGACTGCGCGCGACTGACCCTCCCAGTCACCGACGGACAGTAATCATTTTTGTGTGACACTGCAACAATAACAAGTATGGAGGAGATTTAAGCTGTGCTGCTTTTGTTGGTTATGTATTGGTTTACTAAAGAGGTTATTAACAAAACGGCGGAAAAGAGACGAGCACTGATACTAAAGCATATTCTGAAAGCTCGTAAAACTAGATTTAAAATAAGACAACGTATGTTATCAGCTAGTACGGAGTGAGCTCAACCAATCAGCATGTTCAGCGCCCAAGTCCCACCCTCGAAAGTTCCCTAACTTTGAAAAAGTACCACCTCGCGAGCAGGGCCGCTTTGAGGGGTAAATATTTACCCGGTAACATTTCTTCATTTAGACCCTGGTTCCTGCGGTCGAAACACACCGAGTACCACCTCAAAGTTCCTAGTTCCTGGGGAAAGTTCCTGCGGTGGAAACGGGGCTTAATGCATATGGCACACTTATCTGGAAACACTTCAGGAGTTTCGAAGTCGTCATCTGATTGGTTGATTTCCACAGGATGTGCACGAGAAGTGTATGTTGCGTTCTTTAACAGTCGGCTTGGAAACAAATGCCGTGACACCAAACTCCCTCGTTAAAGAAGAACACCGTCATGTTTACAACTATGACATTGAGCGCTACCAGGATCAACTAAACACTGGATTTTCAAAAGAATGTGAAGTTCGCGGCTCCGTTGTTGCAGTAAACTTGCACAACATTCTTGAAAATCTATAGATTTATTGATCTGTCTAGATCAGTCTGTTATTGCAGGGACATCAACTTTACATTTCCACGTCCCTAAACATGATACGGAACAGAACGAAGTGTGATTGGTTGCGTAACATGTCCTCTTGGGTGTTCCTTGACCAATGAAAGCTGCGGAAAAAGTGCAGACCTTCTGCCATTAGTCTGAATGTCTGGCTACTTGAGACTACCGTGAACTTCTTAAATGAATGATTACTAGCCAACTAGAAAAATCTTTAGACTGGGACACCGATACCTTTATCATCTCTATGCAAACTATGCATGTACCCGAAAAACGCAAAGGAAAACCTTTTCCGTTTTTTTGTACATAATTGTCATGCAAACGTACCCTTCAATGATTACAGATTCCCAGATTTTTAGTGTGCTCTGTGACTTTTTGGATCCCGGTGTTTTTAGCACCATCCATCTGTTTCTGTTTTTTTAACTGTACACTCTCTTAAGCAGATGTTCCAGACATGCTTGTGCAAAAATGATCAGCAATTGCATGTACGCTTCTAGCAAATTCCACATGATCAGAACTTGAAACAACACATAAGACAGAATTATCATCTGCACACAAAGAACAAAATGTCTAAAAAAATGTATCTTTTGAGTTCTTTGCTTTGCAGTAGTCATAAAAGGCTCCTCAGATCAGGTATGTATAGTTCTGTTATCACTTAAAGCGTCTATGCATTTACAGTAAACAAGTTCTAGGCACTAATGCATTGCGTCTAGCCTGGCCATAACATGTCCATGTTTTTGGTCTATCAGATTTGCCAAAGCAAACTGCAGTGCTTTCTCCCACATTTTTCTTCTCCATGTCCTGGCTTACGTAATCGGACACCTCTGGACTGATTTAATGCTGTGGAATGAAGCCTGGTGGTTTGATTCGGTACAAAGTGTCTTTTTGAAAGGTCATGCTGTTTTCTTCACCATTCGGAAAGGTTATTTTGTGATTTTAGTTGAGCTGACAGTGAATGCAGACATATAGGGTAAAAGCTAGGCAATTCAGCATTGCAGCAATTCCTGGTCAAATACCTGAAATCGCTTATATATGCAAATAGGATCCTGCCAAGTGTGGACGTCAATCTAATGGCGCCAAGAAAAAAACCATTAGGTTACAGACGATTAATGTAATTATGACAACGAATGCTAAGTGTTGCATGAGCGATGGACGAGTTAATGAGAAGGGCGTGAGAGCTCAAAAAGAGAACATAAAGTCTTGATTGTGAAGTTCACAGGGTGTGGCAGTGCTCCTTTAAAACTTTCTTTCCCCCCCCAGAATGCTCCTTTTTCTGTTGATTGTCAGGCTGCGTGTTTTTCTGACAGGTTAGAGTGTTCTTTTTCTAAATTGCTGTGCGGTGTGTGCAGATTCCCCCCCGAGGCTGTTGTTCTTTCTCTCATCTTGCGCACTTCCCCTTCGCTCTACCTGCAAGGACAAAAAAAATCACGGGGCTGATGATTTTTCAGCTCAATATGCATTTCATATACACGCGTGCCTTGCAACATGTGTGTACACAGAAATATAAAAGTACAAAGCAGGTGATAGAAATTAAAGTCCTAGAAAACTAAGGACGTGTAAGGTTTAAAGGGATCATGCATTGTTTTATGATGTTTCTTGGGGTGCACTTATAATGTTAGAATGCTTTTTACATCAAAAATAGTCATAATTTATAAATAAAAGTTCCTACCCTGATTTTAGCTCTGTTTTGAGGGGCGTGTCTGCTGTGAGAGTTCAGTGTAAACGCCCACTGCTGTGATTGGCTGACGTCTTTCCATTTGATATAGCTAAGTATCACTCTCTCTCTCTTAGTGTGTTTTTAGTATTACAGCTCTTTTAGAAATAGGGCTTATTCAACATCTTTCCTACATTTACATTAGATATGTGGGCAAATGCACATTTTTGTCTCAGTGCATGCATTGTTTTAGTTTGGCAGGGTCGCCGCTAGCTTAGCTTAGCATAATGAATGGAATCCTATGTTGCCAGCTAGCATGTCCCAAGTAAAAGTGATCAAAAAAAAAAAAACCCACCTAATTACTTCTTGTGGCCTAGTACAAAGAGCGATGCAGATTAAGACTAGGCGATTTCTTAGGCAGATATTAACTTGGGACTATATTATGGGGAAGCACTGCTACTTGAGTGCAGAGATATCATGCAACGCATGCACAACATACGCTGGTATGTTGACGGATTTCATGTGTTTATTGCTTGGTCCACACCGCCCCGTTATGAATGTCTATGTGGCCGTCTAGTTTTATTGGCGTTTACTCAGTTAAATTATGTTTCTGTTACTCAAAAGTATTTGAGTTGAGTTTACTAGGTAAATTGAGTTGAAATTACTTAAGGGTGCATGTTGAAGACATTTACAGTCTATTTGGTCAAACACAATTTAGATGAGTTAAAAATACTTTAAAAAATACTTTAGTCTGATGCAAATAGTTGCAAAACCAAGGCAATATTTTTTACAGTGCAGGTCTCAAACAAAGGTTTTGTTTTCTACACAGTTTTTTTGTTTTTAGCACTGGAACTTCACACATTTATGCAATTTTTTATTATTTTTTAAAACGAAATAGTAAAAAAATATATATTAGAAGAAATAATTGTTCATGTTTTTGACACATGCCAAGGCTGCATGTATTTGATAAAAAATCCAGTAAAAGGTATATTTTGAAATGTTATTACAATTTAAAATATCTCTTTTATTATTTGAAAATGTAATTTATTCGTTTACTATTGTCTTTTATTGACTTTATCCATTTTTTTTCAATTTAATGGATCTTTTCTGAGTAAAAGTATTAATTTATTTAAAAAAGTTATATATTAGTATATAGTGTATATTAGTATATATTATATTTGCATGTGTGAAAACATGTGTGATATATATCTCACAACATAACAGCATTTCATTAAAAGAAGCTTAATTTATTGAAACATTTTAGCTAGTTCTATCAGCTATGGCTTTGATGATTAACCTGACCAGGAGATAATTGACTTTGTCCTGTGTGTTATTCAATTCATATTCAGTGTTTAACATTTGTGGTATTTCACACACAGCAGTGACCCAGACAGCGGTGACACACTAGCATGATAAGCATGGCACATAGATGCTAGTCTACAAACTGTGTTCTTATCTCTTTTACCATTAAACACAGAGGCAGCTCATACTAACCTGGTAAAGCCACCTACACCTCTTATAATTGACTTCCATACAAGGCTCTCCTTCTGTTTACACAGACGCTCTCTATCATGCCTCCGCCCTTCACTGGCATCTGGTATAACTGGCAGTGGAGTGAATCAGCAGTCTATGTGAATGATCTCACTCTTATTCAATAAATCGTTCTGCTGTCTGTGGTCACATCCCAGAGGATCAAACCCTTTTCTCCTCCTGTTCTCCTGCATGGACATGTTGGTGTCTCGGTTAGATGTAATCACTTCCTCTCTGCTGTATGGTACGGATGTTACTTGGTTGTCTGCAAGAACAAGTTGATTTATAGTAAACCACAGGATGAATACGTTAATAGGTTTATGATTTATAAATGTTTTGTCATTTTGAAAGGGAAACCATAGTTTGATTTGTCAAGTCACCCATATTTATATAGTGTTTTATACAATGCAAATCACCTTCACAGCAATAGGAAAATAATGTGATGCAAACTTAATCTAATATACAAGTGTGGGAGGGGACCGTGATAGGTTGCCACCTGTGCAATAAGTCCATTTGTGAAATTTCCTCACTACTAAATATTCCACGGTCAGTTGTTAGTGGTATTATAAAAAAGTGGAAGCAATTGGGCCACAAAGTGATAGGCCACATAAAATCACAGAGCGGGGTCAGCGCATGCTGAGGAACACAGTGCACAGAAGTCGCCAACTTTCTGTAAAGTTAATAGCTACAGACCTCCAAACTTTGTGTGGCTTTCAGGTAGCTCAAGAACAGTGCGTAGTGAGTAGGGCTGAATGAATTTGGAAAATAATCTAATTGCGTTTTTAAAAAATTTTTTTTTACCAATATTGCAATTGCGATTTAATATGCAATTACTTTTTAAGTTCTTTATCTTCTATATTATTCAACAACGATGAGCAATAAATAATTGTATAGCAATGGTGGGAATATTTAGGCATCTCACTATCCGATTCCAAAACAATTCTTTACAACATTTTCTTATTAATTAATCTTATTAATAAAACTTAAAATCTTTTTTTTTAATTGTAAGTACTTTTTTAAACAATTACACACATTTAATTAAAACAATTGCATTTTAAGAATTTTAAATATCTGAAATAATATAGCTTTAAAACATAAAAGCTAGTAAATAATAAAGAGGACCAAAGCATATTACAAGCAATGAAAGAAGAGTGCTTTAGTATTTAAGAGTATCTGAACTGCGAGTGATTTTTCTCTTTCTCATCTTTACTGTTGCTTGATTATTAATGATGACATAATAGACGGGAGATCTGCATTCACACTAATGCACACATCCCCTTTTGAATGATAAAATGTGGTTTGTCCTGTCTGTTTAATCCCTTAAGACATTACTGACTGTGTTTACATTCATTTTGCGTCACAAAGGCATCTTGAGACACGCAAAACCGCATGTGCGAGCACTCGGCGTGAGCATTTGAGACTGAAAGCCTTCTGTCAGTTGTTGTGGGAATTATTTTATCTCAAAGTAATTAGGATTCAGAGAAGTATTGAAAGGTTTAACAATTGTTTATTTCTTGCAAGAAAGGCGTTCATCAGCTTTCAGAGAGCGAAGGCGAACATCCCTCTGTGTCTGAGAGCTTTATACCCCCACCACCCTCACATGCACAAGCTGCCATAACATCCTCTTTATTCCTTTTGCATCTTGCACATGGAAGGTTCACAAAAGTCACGTATCAAAAACACATAGAATGACATATTCCTTAATATCAATACACTTCTGTATCCACCTGTTGCCGGGCAGAAGTTTCCTCTTTTACAGTTTCTCTGAACTAGGCCCTTGTTATCTAGTTTCGGCGATTTATTTTAATAATACAACAAAATCGAAATCAGAAGCTTTACTTAATAAGATATTGGTTACTGAAAATTGATGTTAAAGCATGCATTTAAAATTTCCATAACACAGTTTACTATTTGTAATATATAAGCAAACTGCATTCCAAACAACATAAATTAAGACTTGTTAGAGCATTTGTAAGGAAAATACCGGCGGATGAAAACACACTGTAGGCCAAGGCGTAACATCAAGTAAAGTTTCTCTCAGCACATATCCTGTGCAATGAAGCCTGCGAATGTCATTGTGATTCGCTTCAACCTTTCTGAACATTAAGAAATATTATTTTATGGTTCGAGTGTGCATGTGAGAGGAAATGGAAGCAAGCAGAATACGAGTGTTTTTAAAACACACGCAGCGCCATTGCGCACCAGAAGTTCAAATCTAAGCTCAGAATTTATCCAGAATCATTGGAGGGAGAATCTTTTCTGCCACATCTATTGTATAGGATGACTAACACAATATTAGATTGATTAAACACAAACTGTTCTTTCCTGTAGGCCAGGCCGATAATGTTCTAAGTTGATGCTACTTCTGCCGACTGCTTTATGCTTGCGTGTCACGTGACCAGACTGTAATCACAGCCTTTCTGGTTACAAAATCGTGTTTTATCATATTGCGATATTGTCGCAAATGCAAATAATCATTCAGCCCTAGTAGAGATCTTCGTGGAATGGGTATGGAATGGAATGAGCAGCTGCATCCAAGCCTTACATCACCAAGTGCAATGCAAAGCATCGGATGCAGTGGTGTAAAGCATGCCACCACTGGAGTCTAGAGCAGCGGAGACATGCTCTCTGGAGTGATGAATCACGCTTATCTGTCTGGCAATCCGATGGACGAGTCTGAGTTTGGCTGTTGCCAGGAGAACGATACTTGACTGACTGCAATGTACCAAGTGTAAAGTTTGATGGAGGGGGGATTATGGTGTGGGGTTGTTTTTCAGGGATTGGGCTTGACCCCATTAGGTCCAGTGAAAGGAACTCTTAATGCTTCAGCATACTAAGACATTTTGGACAATTTCATTTTGGACAATTTAGAGGGAACAGTTTAGGGATGCCCCCTTTCTGCTCCAACATGACTGCACAAAAGCGCACAAAGCAAGGTCCATTAAGACATGGATGAGTTTTTGGTATAGAGGAACTTGGCTGGCCTGCACAGAGTCCTGATCTCAACCCGAAAAAATACCTTTGGGAGGAATTAGAGCGGAGACTGCGATCCAGGCCTTCTCGTCCAACATGAGTGCCTGACCTCACAAATGTGCTTCTTAAAGAATGCTCAAACATTCCCATAAACCTTGTGGAAAGCCTTCCCAGAAGAGTTAAAGCTGTTATAGCTGCAAAGGGTGGGCCAACTTAAGGCAGGCGTCCCAAAACTTTTGGCAATGTAATGTAGTTCAGTTCAACTAGCAGCTCTACATAAAACAGTAGTGTTATTATTTAGCTTGAGTTAGTTCAATGTTCATTCAATTCAGTTCAACAACAGTATCAATGTTGCAAAATGTATCATTTATGAAGCGAAATCAAAATAAAGCAGCTCTGTAGAAAATCATCATCTAGCTCAATTCAGTTCAAGTTTTGAATAGTTCAGATAGTCAATCAACCCCAACTAAACACGCCAACCATCTAAACATTTGTATAGTATTCCAAAAATAATGACTATTTCATATAGGTTTCCCTCACTGGTTGTATGGACAGATAGTCCCACTTCAAAATCACCATTGGTTGAGCCATTGTCGCAGCGTCTGGCTGGTTTGGATGCTCAGATAAATTCGTCAACATTTTTAATAGCGTCACAGAGTCATGGTGTTTAGACTTTTTCAGGGAAATCCACCTACTTAAGTGTACTTATACTTGTCTCTACATATTAAGCTAGGATATCAGTAAACGATTTATCACGGAAAGCATTACATCATCTTTATATCTCTGAATTAACTACTGAATTATGTAATGTAATGATAGTTTTTTTTAAGCTTCAAACTGCCAATTAGACGCAAAAGGATTTGATATGTCATAGAAGTGTAGGTATACATATGTTCCCATTATGCTCATTACATGGGACTGTTTGCTGTGGAGATTACATAATTATAATTGGTTTTTTTGTGTGTCTAATTGTCAGATTTTTTTCAGTGTCTACTGGAAATAGTCTAATTTTCTCTAATTATCTGTCCTTCACACCTTATGTTCTTGGATGTAATTCTTGTCTCTTTTTTGTTCCACTTTGAAAGATTGCAAGCGTCACTGGCACTGCACAACTACATCCAGAATTTGATCGTCAAGACCTCATAGAAAATCTTACAGGTACACACATTTCCCCTCAGATAAAGATGAATATATGTAAACAGCCATCTATATGTTATAATGTGCTGCTTTAACTATAAGGGCACTTTATATCCCTATTAAAAGAGATTAAAGGAACTGTATGTAAGAAATGTATTTCAGTTAATCATAAAATGGCCCTGATATGTCACTAGACAGTAAGAAATCATGTTAATTTCAAATACCTATATCATTGACAACAGTAGTCCGGCCAGGATATTTTCATTTTTAAAGTAAAGTTGCAGCCCTCAACTGATGTTGATGTTGACATGTGTTTTGGCCTGAAGCCTATCTACCAATCTACCAATCACGAAGTCAGTAGTGTTTCGTCATCCGGGTTGCCAGCTCTGCTCTAGTTAACACAGCTGCAGCTACACACTTTTTGGATAAAAATGTCTAACTTTACAAATCCTAAAAGACCTCTCATGAAGCATAAACATAATTAACAGAAAAAAAAAACTTACTGTGTAGGACTCGTCACTTGCCATTGGAAGCTCCTTGTAGCAGCCTATGTTCCTGCTGGATTCAGCAGCCTATCTGGCAACCTTGAGTCAGGGGGGAGGGGATACACTGCTCTACAGTCATTTGAAAGTGATTGCAGTACCAGTTTTGGCCACAATCCTTCATACAGTTCCTTTAAGGATATTTCACCCAAAAAGGAAAGTTCTGTCATTTATTCAAGTTCCAAATATGTATGAATTTCTTTTTTCTGCTGAAAACAAAAAATATTTTAAAGAATGTCAGTAAACAATCAGTTAATGGCCCATTGACTTCATATATATATATATTTTTTTTTTCTACGTACTATTAGGGGTGTCACGATTCTCCAAATCCTTGATTCGATGACATTTTCGATTCTAAGGTCACAGTTCGATTCGATTCTCGATTTTTACATTCTTTCATTCTTTGCCATTTTTAGACTTTTTTTTTATTGCAATATAATATCTGACCTGTACCACACTACGTTGTCAAATAAATAAAAAATATTAACAACATAATGTAACAATAACTTATATCTTCAGTCATTTGAAAACTTAAGCAACATACCCAATCTGTAGTCAAGTCAACTAAATGTGTGCTGCTCAGACCTTCAATAACTTTCTCTTACATTATTGTACATGGAATCACCTTAGCTGTGAGATGAGTTCTACTTGGGATTTCTTAAAGTAGTTCTAGCACGCTAATGAAATGCCTAAATACACATTGACTCTTAATTTGAAATGCCTGCGCCTTACTGGCAGGCATTTCAAAAGTTCATTCAGTTCAGATGAGGGAGATAAAATATGCGTTACAACCGTCTAAAACGTATAACTGAACATCGTAAAGTAAACATTGTCATTATTCATCAGTAATAAACAATTGCTGGCATAAATATGAGCTATTGGAGATGTGTGAGCCTGAAGTGCGCGCGTTTCCCCGGTTATTTCCGCACGTTACAGTTCAAATGTGCGCATCTTTTACACGTGATATCAGTTCTGACTGGATCTCTTCCCTAAACTTATCGTTCTTCCCTAACATTTTCGTCTCGTTTTTATTCGCTGATGAAAATGACAGTAGATTTTCATCATAGCTTTTTGTCATCCAACACTAGTTTGTATTTAGTTATCGTCTCGTTTTCGTCTGTGAAAAATGGTTGTTGACAAAAATTATTCGTCAACGAAATTAACACTGCTTCAGTGAAACAGGAGGGGGTTCAAGTTATGTCGATAGGTCTCCTGGATCTGCAGTTGCCATGCTATCTTTTGAGTGGCTGTAGCTAGGTTAGAGGAGGTTGACTCTTAGCACTTCAACACGTGTTTTTTTTCCAGCTTGGCAAGCAACCAGACATGACGTGGGGGTGTGGCAGCATCGATGATTCCATTTTTTAATTCGATGTTCGCGATTGTGACTTAATTTCAGTCGATTTCGATTTAAAATTGAAATCGTGACACCCTTACATACTATGGAAGTCAATGAGGGTCAATCAACAGTTTGGTTAGCCATATTCTTCAAAATATTTATTTTTTGGAAAGGGTTATGTGAACTATCCCTTTAACTATTGAAGATTACTTTTTTTTCTTTCTGTTATATGGTGGGTCCATTAAACCACATTTTAAACACATAATTTTTTTGCTTCTGCACATGCCATTAATGTTTAGATTTTATTGTTTTACCCTTGTCTCCAGACTCCAGACATTTACTGAAGTAAATCCACCATAAAAATATTACATGAAAAAATTATTAATTATTAAATTATTAAAACATATTTAGTTTTTTTGGGTTTTTTTTTTAAAGAAATTGATTATTTTATTCATCAAGGATGCTTTAAATTGATGAAAATATTTTAATAAATGCTGTTATGTTCTTTCATCAACAAATTCTGGAAAAATACCACTGTTTCCACAAAAATATTAAAGGTTTACTTCAGCGATTAGCATTAAGCTTTGTATCAGTAGAAACCCGGGAGTATATTCAAATTATCGTACTTTCCCCCCTCGTAAGACCCTGAGACAAGAGAATTATGGATTTTATTTCTGGAAAAATTCCTCCGATGAAGCAAATATCGTCATTTTGCGTCTTTGGAGGAGTTTTTGGCCAGAGGCAGAGGGCGCTGTTTCCGCATGTTTTAAACATTGCACTCACAGAACTCGGCAGACTGATCACGCGCTGTGAATGCGGCCGCAGCCGCGAATCCCCGATTACCTCAGATCATGTGATGAATGTAATCCGATCCTGCTGCGTTTGTGCCGTGACGCTCAATCGGCTCACTCGCATTATATCGAACAGAAACGTTCAGTTTTTAGTTGTAGTGTCTCTAACTGAACTGATTTTCTGAAAATGAACGTGGTAGGCAAGTGATCCAGTAATCCAGTAGCCGACTAGCCGTGCCTAGAGTAGGGCAGTAAAGCAGTGCGTTCTGGGAATTGTTGTCTTTCCCCATGAGACAAAAATACATTTTCTGTGTTATCTCAGTCTAGAAGGCACCAAATTCTAAAATAATTTCACATTTCTACTACATTAATGACCCAGTTTAAATACAGATTCATCTTCCCGGCGCTGAAGTACCCCTTTAAGCAGAAATGTTTTCAACATTGATAATAACAAGAAATGTTTCTTGAGCAGAAATATTGGAGTGATTTCTAAAGGATCATGTGACACTAAAGACGGGAGTAATGATGCTGAAAAATTTGCTTTGATCACATGAATAAATTACATTTTAAAATATTTCATATTGTAATGATATTTCACAATATTACTGTGTATAAACAAAAACAAATCTTACAGACTCCACATTTTGTTATGTATCTGGTTGTATAAAGAAGGCAAAGACAAATCAAGTTAAATATCATCAGTAAACAATACTTTTATTGTGCATAATTTCCAATAAATCCTTTTTATTTAAAAAAATGTCCATCGTCATTTTCACCATAGAATGCACAATGTGAGATGTGGTACGAAAATTAACATTTGCTAGTTCAGAACACACACAAAGAAACACCCAATTATACACCTACTCAACAACATCCTTCAGAACCCTGTCAGACTCCCTGGGTTTAGAAACCAGGTCTCAGACAACTTAAAAACGAATGTGCTGATGTCTTTGTTTGCTGTTTCAGCTATTGCAATTGAAGTATTAAATAATTCACACCTGACACAATACTGACCGGAGGATCAGCTGTTGACAAGAAGCAGAAACGTGTCAAGATGCTGACTGATGAGGGCTCACAGGTGCAAGAGGTCAGTGTTGTCAACGCCCACAAATTAACCATGAAATATTTGTATGTGTTCATAATCTTTATGTGTTTGCCTTCAGGTGAGATACTGCCTGAAGACTCTGAGGGAGCAAATGGCAGCCAGACAAAACAATAACAACAATAATAAGGTACAAATATTGACATTTTTAACTGTTCTGATGGATATGATAAAATCAGTCTATATAATACTCAATATTTGATGTTGAGTAGGTATCCATTATTTCCTCAGTTGCTACAATGTGCATTGCTGATATTTTTCCCATCAGTTTTGGAATGCTTTTCAGTTTTCTTCAAATTTCTTCACTAAGCTGTCTCTTTGTAAAATATTCTGTTTTGTGCCCTAGGTTCCATCCAATGGCTTTAAAGTTGACGTGCTTGTCAGCAAAACCAATGGCTCCAATGGGTTTGTGAAAGGATCTTACGCTAAGAGTCAGGTAAACTATTTGTCATACAAAGATTATTCATTTGCGCCATTATAAATACACACCTATACATCAAGAATGTATAGGCTCCTTAGCAAACCAAACAAACAGAGACACTCCCATAGAAAGAGAAAGGAAAATTCAGTTCACTCAGTGTATCACATTTCAGTTGTTTTGGACAGGATTGAATGCCGTATTGTGAGTTAAAATAAGCCCCTTTCCTCCATTAACTGTATTTATCCTTCAGTACCTAAAACCTTTCGAACTAAAATGAATCACCTCCCTGTTTGAAAATGGGAATCCTGTTCTCCTGTACAGACTCACAAATAATAACGTTAATGTACACAAAGAGAACACAAATGAACAGAGACAGCTCGGCCCTTTTAATGAGGATATGAGGACGTTCATAGATGAATAATTTGGCCCCAAAAAAACATTACCGCTTCTTTGTTCATTCTTGTTTTCATGTTGATGCGCTGTGAAGTGCTGAGATTTGGGAGCGCATGCACATTAACTTTTTGCTTCTGCCTGTGAAAAGTCACACCCTTGACATGATGCCTTTGGGAGCAGCAATTGCCAAACTTGCAGCTGCTCAGTAAACAACCTGTCATTCTGTCTTTACTACACACCTACAGCGCCTCCCATGCACACAGACTACAGTTTTTCCTTACTTTATTTAATAATAGTAATAATATTATTATCATGAAATATAATCATGATACATTTTTGAAAATAAGATTGAAACATGTTTATAAAAAAATCTATACTTATTCTTGTTAGTTTTATTTGTATCTAAAAGCTAGATACATATTTTAAGTATATAAAGAATATACTACAATATTATCCAAAATAATTACACACAGCACCTGCCATGCATACATATGTTTACTTATTTTATGTAAAGAGGACCTATTATGCTTTTTTACAATTTTATTTACTTTAATTTGCAGTGGTGCTGTTTAAGCATGAAAAAGGTCTGTTTCTAAACTCCCTGAAACGCCTTGATTTCATACGCAATAACATTTCATAGGCCAAGGCATACGCAATAAAAGGAATGAGGCCTGGTTGAGTTGTGTTAGTAGTAGTAGTAGTGTGCTGAAATTCGCGAATAAGACGATACACACTCAAAGCAGTTGACACAACACACTGGTCCAGCTGACCAATCACATTGCTCTTTTTGCAGTGTTGGGTCAGAGTCCACCTTGACGAGTCCGAGTTGGGTCTCTGTCCTTAACCAGTTGAGTTTGACTAGGAGACGTTTATTAACGTTTTATGTTGTTTTATATTGTCCGAGTCTGTGTCATGTACGAGAACAAGTCCAACCGAGACCGTCCAAGTTCATTCATAATTGCAGTCCAAATACCCCAATTCTAGTTAATAGAGACCGGAACAAAACTGAGTGTTACTGACAGACAGGAAAGAGAGGTGCTGCAATAATGTAAAATATATATTTTTGAACATTCAAGCATGAATACCTGTTAAATTAGACCCCGAAAAAATAAATCAAGACTTTGTAAAAGGGCATATATGGCCCTAATTATATACTTTTTTTAAATAATATATTAAGCATTTAATAATATACTAAAAGAATATACAGAATATGAAACTAAGTGCAGCTGCAAATGATGCTACACTTTTTATCATATACTATTGTGCTATTTGATCACCATATTTAAAAATTACAATCATTATTATAATAAAGTGTCCAAAAATACATATTACCATGCTTTTTCCCTGGTATACTGTAATAGCATGGTACTTTTGTAAGGTTGATAATGCAGAAGGAATATATTAAATATAGGAGCAATTTTAACATGATTTATTATGTTTGCTCAGGGCCAGGAGGATGATGAAAACTCTATAGCCTTAAAAGAAGTCACCAAACATCTGTACACTCGTCTGCAAGAGATGGAGAGGAGACACCAGGAGGAGAAAGAGAGACTACAGGTCAGAAACATAATAAAAAAACACAGCAGGCAAATTAATATTACTGCTATATAAAGTGGTTTGCCTTTCCTAAACTAAACACCGTGTTTTTAAACCTACATTAGGCAGAAACCACTGAATATCAGCGGCGGTTTCTAGAAGAGCATAACTCTTGCATGCAAAAGGCAGAAAACGAGGCAGACAAACAGAGCAAAAAGGTGGAAGAGATGCAGAAGCTAATGGATGGTTTGAAGCTGGAAAATTCCACACTACAAGAAAAATTGGCTGCTAGTGAGGCTGAACTAGAGAAACTGCGAGGGCTGAAGAAAATGGATAGTGAGGACAAGTGAGCCCTATTTCTTTCCTATACATAATGCATTGGTCTTATATGTTTAATTGTTTCCTTGGCTACGTTAAATATTTTCCACCTGCAATTTAGTAAGCAATAAATGGGCCTAATTATAACTCTATTAGTCGCATTGTGCTGCCATAGAAACCATCCTTCAATGTCACGCCTCTCACATGGAATTCAACTTGACTATGACTCATTCTTGTACATTAAAAGTAGACACCCTCTGCGTTGCTAATGCAATTGTTTCTTTGTTACATGTATGTGTTACTAAAAGTGTAATTTGTGAATATGTGTACACATATAACATACAGGGTTTTTTTTGTACTGCAGGTCTGAACAACTGAAGAAAGAGCTGGCAACTCTGAAGAATAAAAACCACAACTTAGATGACATGCTCAAAAGTCAACAAAGGAAAATCAGAAACATGATCGAACAGGTAATGATTCCTACGCACAGGATATTTGGAGAAACACCCAATCACACAAAGATACAAATCATTAAATGGCATTTGCGAACCATTTTATTTATGTAATTTGATGTATTTTAAAGTGAAACGGTAAATTCAGTGAAAGTTTCTGCTGGTCTTAAAAGTCTTAATTCACCCTTACACAAATGAAGGCCTTAAAAATGTCTTCCATCTGAGCAGAAAGTCTTAAATTCATAAATTCATGGCATTAAATGTTGCATGCACTGCAAAATCTTCCTCAGTATTTTTGTTCTGTTTTTCAATACAAATATCTAAAACATTTGTTGAACATTTACTACAGATGCAAATGTAGTCTTGAAAAATGTAACACAATTAAGTGAGTTTATGATTAAAACAAGAACAGATTTTTTGTGAGCCCATTGGCAGATGTTGTACTTATTTTAATCATATATTTTTTTCAAGATATATTTACGTAGATTTAAGAATCTTTAGACAACTGCACTGGAAAACAAGACAAAAATATTGAGAAAGAACCACTTTTTTGCATGATGAGGGTACAGTTTGAGTTATTTCCATATTCTAGTGGTTGGGAGCGATTCAAGCTACTAATTATTTGTAAAATTAATTAAAAAGTAATGGATATATGTTAAAAGTTGTTTTTTAAGTTGTTACTAATACAACTCATTGTTTCTTGCTATATACATTTAAATTTAGAGAACGCTTATTGTATTTTCCCTTCAAAGTATTCCTGCACATTTATTTTAGAAACTGATAGTCTTATATACTTGGAACTCATGCACATTAAAAATAAGTAGATCCCTATCATTTAACCTTCAAAATGGCTAACTCATCTTCAAAACTCATCCTCACTCTCATCACAGAGCTAACTCTGCCCTCTTCCTATTGCCCTTTTCATCAAATATGGCTGAATTCATTTTCTGAAAAGAAGAAATTATTTAGTTATTTATACATAAATACAACTACACTTAAATAAACACTTAAAATAATTTAATAACTGCACTGTATTTATGAAAAATCCCGATGGGTAAATACATTACTGCAATTCCACTGTGGTAAGGCGTTGCCATATGGAAACATTGATATTTTCACAATTTACAGTAAAACTATGTAAGACTAAATTTATTTTTTGAATAAAAATATCTAGTTTATATTCCAAAGAGAAAAAAATCCGCCTTGAGAAGAGATGTTTAGAAATGAGGTTAATAGAGCAGTTTCTGGAGCACTTCAACAGGTGTCTTCCATGTGACAGTGACAGGGGGAAGAGAGCTTTGGAGGGACATTCAAATGTCATTTTTACTTAAAAATGAGGAAATAAGGAAACTATTAATTGTTGCCATATGACAACTCCGTACCATAAAGGGTTAAAATTACACTTAATTAATTATTAAATACAATTTTATAAATATTTTTTTTATAAATATACAGTATATTTAAAGAGTGTGTGTGTATATATATATATATATATATATATATATATATATATATATATATATATATATATATATATATATATATATATATATATATATATATATATATAATAAGTTTTTGGACAGTACGATTTTTTTTTAAAGAAGTTTTTAGAAGAAGTCTCCTCTGTTCACCAAGGCTTAATTGTGTGTGTGTGTGTGTGTGTGTGTGTGTGTGTGTGTGTGTGTGTGTGTGTGTGTGTGTGTGTGTGTGTGTGTGTGTGTGTGTGTGTGTGTGTGTATATAATCTGCTCATAAAGATAAAAGGGTGATCCTAAAGGGTGATCCTTTTTTTGGTGATTCTCAAAAACAAACATGTTGTGTTTTATAGTGTTTGCTCAGAGATCAGAAGTGACACTCAACCGCAGTCATAAATAAAAGATGCTGTCATTTCCCTGCTGATCAGCCTCTGTGCACTTTAGATCTCATGTTACACATAATAGCTTTATCCATGAACACTGAAATAAAAGCAAAAGTATTATGCTTCATAAAAATCCAGCTCCATTTAATGTCTGTAGATAATGCAAATTTAATTTCAATAATGGCTCATGATCAACATATTACATCCTTCAATACATTTAAAATCATCAGTTGTGCTTGCATTCATTTATTTATATGTCCATACTGTACATGATAACAGGTGCAGAATTCACGAACGATAATGGAGCAAAGAGACCGACTCATCGGCGACCTCAAAGAGAGGGTGGCTTTCCTTGAAGCTGAGGTCAGTGTCTGTGTTGGTTTAGAGAATATCTTTGTTTTCCCTGCGTTTCACTGTGTGACTGTAACATCAAATGTGACCTACAGAACAGAGAGATGCATGACCGGATGGAGTTTTATATGGACAATCAAGTGCCTAATCCATATAGCTCAGACATGGGGTCCAAGGTTGTCTACAGGTATTTCTTTCTTATAATGTATGCATGTAAAGAAAAACGTTTTTCTCTAATACACATTGGCCACAATTAATGGCTCAGTTTTATTCAGTACTTTTTGCAACCTCATTTTGCCAAGATAACAGTTTGAGTCTTCTTCTATAATGTCTGATGAGTTGGGAGAACACCTGACAAGAGATCAGAGACCATTCCTTCATACAGAATCTCTCCAGATCCTTCAAGTCCATGTTGGTGCTTCTCCTCTTCAGTTTTCTATAGGGTTCAGGTCAAGGGACTGAAATGGTCATGGCAGACCTTCATTTCGTGCTAATTTTTGTGTTGATTTTGATGTTTGTTTCGGATTATTGTCCTGATGGAAGAACCAACTACGGGCGATTTATAAAAATTTTAGCAGAAGCTGTCAGGTTTAGATTTTTTATCTGTTGGTATTTGATAGAATCCACAATGCCATGTGTCAATGTGAACCATGTGCCATGTGAACAAGATGTCCTGGACCTCTGGCAGAAAAATAGGCTCACAACATTAAAGATCTAACAAAGATCTATACTTAACTGTGGACATGTGGTACTTTTTATCCCTGTGTGCACCAAACCCATCTGGTGGGTTTGCTACCAAAAAGCTTTTGTTTTGTTTTGTTTAATCTGACCCCAGAACACAAGGTCCCTTTTAATTTTCAGTTGTGACTGACAACTGAATATGCTGGAGTTTGTTTTTGGATGAGAAAGGAGGATTTTTCTTGAAAGCCTCCCAAACAGCATGTGGTGATGTAGGTGCTGTTTGACCCCAGGACTCAAGTTTTTTCTGGAATTTTCCAGCTGTGATCCATGGAGAGTCTTCTGCCACTCAAACTATCCTTAAAGGAACACTCCACTTTTTTTGAAAATAGGCTTATTTTCCAAGTCCTTTAGAGTTAAACAGTTGAGTTTTACTGTTTTTGAATCCATTCAGCCGATCTTTGTATCTGGCGGATTAGCATAGCTTAGCATACATCATTGAATCGGATTAGACCATTAGCATTGCACTCAAAAATGATGACCAAAGACTTTCAATATTTTTCCCATTTAAAACTTGACTCTTCTAATAGTGACATTGTGTTTTAAGACCAACGGAAAATGAAAAGTTGTGATTTTTTTTTAGACCGTTATGAGTAGGAACTTTTCTTTTATTCCTGCGTAACGATCAGGGAACTTTGCGGCCGTCCCACAGGTGGTCCCAACGGCCAACGTGTATTAGAGAAATATAAATATATTTCCTAATGTGACCCCCACACACACACACACATTACTTTTTTATACTTCAATAAAAGGTTAGATTTTGTAAATCTTTTTTTGTTTGGTTTCATTTTTATAAAATATAAAAAAATAACAAAAATTGCTGATTTATTTTCACAGCAGCCTTTGATCATATTTACCAAGGGTGCTAATAATTCTGACAATGACTGTATATATTCAAAAATGTATTTACCATTTTGTATTATAGCAAACCTCTGACGCCAACAAGCCCAGGAAACAAGTCACTGCCATTCATCAAAGTGGTTGAGATCAAGTCTTAAACAACATGAGAGAAGATGAAGATTACAGATGAAAGAGAGAGACTGAGTGAGAGAGGCATTGTGGAAAATGCAACATTTATTCAACATCCATCAGTTTTAGCACATATGGGTAGCACTTCTTTTGTATACAAGTAATACAATCCTTTGTATATAGGACTGTTCTGTCTCGCTTTAATTGGAATGTCACGTGTATATTGGATTTGCTGATCATACTACATCTTCATTAATAGTAGTAGATCTTATAAGTAGTGATATTCATATTTCCTAATGATCTGCCACCGTCTATTTCATTATGTTACAATCTGATAATGCAGCCATTGTATAAATATTGTGACTGACAGACATTTTGAGTAATCTGACAAAGCCAAAATATATAAATGTATCCCAAATATAAACAATATTTCTGTGCTACTTATGTATCTGTGTATGTACATACTATATACTGATATACAGTTCTGAATTTAACTACCTTGCAAAGTCTTTTCCCTTTGGGAACTGTAATTGTATTGTGTTCTGAAGAACTATTTTTCTGTTACTGAATTCAGTGCTAGACTCTTCCATCCATCTCTTATTAAATGTGAAAAAATGTTACTGTAGATGGAATTGTAGTGCTATGCACATTTCTCTGGTATTGTATTTTTGCTGGTACATGTATTTATCTTAAGGGCTAATAAATAAAACTTATTTAAGATTGCTTACAATATGTGTAAGACAATGTTACTTGTACAAAAGTGTCTGTCAAATCAATTTGATCACTCCATTTTGTTTAGTAGGCTAGTAGTATTCAGTGTAATTGCTACCAGTGGATTAAAGAATTACATTTTATGTTGTAGAATTAATATTTATCTTCGCTGAAATTACTGAAGTAGCCTGTTAACTAGAGGTGTGTGTCTTTTCACTTACTTTTTGCTATGTAGTTTATCATATGTACCTTTCCTACTATTATCTGTCTGTGTCTAGAGCTCGTATACATTCAGCGCGGACCACTAGCGACATCTACTGATAGGACTGTGAACTACGGTACACTAAAACAGATGTCACATGAAATACGAAATGAAGCTGAAAATATACACAAAGCTCGGTCTAGTTGTTAGCTCTATGTAAAGCCACTATAAACACACAATTTTATGATCAAACCTCTGTAGTTTAATTTGTGCAATGCAATATCCGTATACACTGTATAAAGACAGTGTAATAGAACAAATTGTTTCTGTTGCTGTCAGTATTGTTTTTGGAAGTTACATTAAAATGCAATGGTCTGGTATCAGCGTCAGTAGGCTGTACTTATTGTATTTCGGCCACACCACAAGGTGTCACTGTGGCCTCAACGCTTCACCCTCGCCTACTCTGAGCTCGATTGCTATGTCTGATGTAAACCCCGCCCTCCTCATTACCATACGCACGAATAAATGTTGGAAGGAATAAATGAATAAATAAATAAATATAGAAATAAATAAATGCATAAAGAAATAAATATAGAAATAAATGTAGAAAGGAATAAATGTGGATATAAATAAAAATAGAAATAAATAAATGTATAAATAAATAAAAGAATACATAAATATAAATGGAAATAAATAAATAAATACATAAATATGGAAATAAATGTATAAATAATTATTCATTTTTGTTTTTCTGCTTTTCTATGTATATTCATTTATTTATTTATTTATTTATGCTTTTTTACATTTCTTTGTATATTTATTTTTATATTTATTTATTTTTTAATATTGGCAGCCCTGACATTCCATATTTTTGAACCGTACTATAGTAAATATACTACAGTAAAGTAACAAAGTGTAGTAAATACTATAATATACTACAATTTACTGTGGTATCTTTACTATAGTGTGGTTCAAAAACACTTTAGTATTTACTAGAGTAATTTTACTGTAATTTTACTATAATATACTATAGTATACTATAGGAATTTGTCATGTGGGCAGCCTACTAGATTAGTTAGTTAGTAAACCAGTATCTACATTTAACCTAGTGTTAGGAGTTTTAAACATGTCCTGGTTTCACGGACAGGTCTTAGATTAAGCCAGGATTAGGCCTTAGTTAAATTAAGACATTTAAGTAGCTTTTATAAACGTGCCTTCGAAAAAAAAAAAACATTACTGGTGTGCATCTTGAGACAAAACCATGTTTTAAGATCTGACAGTGCAAGTTCCTTTCAAGTAAAACAGCTCACACATGCATTTTAATCTTAGACTAGGCCTAAATCTTGTCTGTGAAACCAGGGGGAAATGTTTAAATAGTGACAAACTAGTTAACCTACAGCTAAATTTGGAACCCTGTATCTAATCTTTAAACATTTGTCTATTTTATATATTTAATGTTTATTACATAAATAAATAAATATGGTTCAATGTCTATTGTAGGCTATCATTTATTCATGGAATAGCCTATATATGGCATAGGGCTACATGTATTTAAGATATAGAGTCAAGTAAGTTTTTGCATAACACTTAATAAGATAGCCAACATCAACTAGAGGGTGACATATTATATAATTGTGTTTAAGTTGTTATATATGCACGTAGTCATCACGTGGTTGGGCTCTGCGAGTGAAGCCGCAGTGGCTGTGATAAACCACGTGACGCGGTGATCCGGGTGTCAGTGTGGAAGAGAAACAGGTAAATTTTGAGTCTCTCGCTTATTGTCTGCGCGAGTCGGTTCGGCCTTGTTGTCGGCATTGTGGAATCGATTTAGGACGCGAAAGAGTTCGTGTTTTGTTTCCGCCTGATTAGGAGGTCGATATTAAAGCCTCCTTCGGTCGGTGTTATCTCCACATTTCTGACATCCAGCCTGGTCTTTGGTTAGTACCTCGCCTGTTCATTTTTATCAATTGGGGCCTGTAGGCCTCGGCGAAGCCTCGGTGTCGAATGCACATGTGAGCCGACGAGAGTCCGTCTCACCCCGGGGGGCGTGTGCCTTCCAGTTTAAACAAACGCAAATTACTATCTTGTCGATTAATCTAACGGATGACTTTCACAGTCTCTCGTTTGAGTTGAGAAACTATATAGTTGATTAGCCACTAGTAAAGTTGATTTTTTTTGGGCAGCATAATGATGCCCGATAACCGGCCATGAGGTTATTAAACGCGGTCAGGGCGGAAGCCACCCATTATGCAGAACTTGTCTTTATTATTTTACTTATCAATAACCCTTTAAGACTATTAAAACCGTGTGTATGTGTGTTCATATAGGATCGTTGGATCTGCTTGTTTGAGTTTATACCGAGTTGCTTTTCCAAGGCCCATCGCCTGGACCAATCAAATCCCTTCATCTCTGAAGATTTTTATTATGAACTAAGTTTAATAGATTTACATTTTGCTTTACTCCTTGACCGGTAAGTCAATATAGGATTCCCAGGATGTCGATCTAATGTAAAGCACCACGGGTAATGTTGGTTACCTGTTGGATGCCCATTGTATAGCTTGGTTGGGTAACGTTACTTTTTTTTATGAACAAGGCGATTTTATGTTCCTTTAAATGGAAACATGCCTTTTTAAGTGCCTCCATTCTTATGCATTTTCCATGTTATATCTAGCAAATTATGTGTCTGATGTTTTATGTAATTTACTATGGTAAAAAAATGAAATCCTTCACATATTTGATGTTGACAATATGCCTACACCATTACCCATGGACTGTGTGATTTTGTTTTCACGTCTCCAACATGCTCTCAGTGCGACGGGTGTATCCTCGCCCTCACCCGGTTCAAAGGCCGTTAAGCTTGTTTTTGTTGAGCTTTGTCCGTTAACGCACGCTGTTTCCCGCGGCTGGTCCCGCGTGTTTCTGTCACGCTGGTTGATTCTGTGCGCCTTCTAAAGTGCGCAGTTGCTTTCGGCCACCACATGCCCTGCATTTCCTCATGCGCAGAACTGCTATGCTGTGGGCTGTTTGGTATAACCACACATGCAATATTACATAATTTGCATCAGGTGGATTGCTTTTGGTGTTTTGTCTAAAAAACAGGCGTTGTGGTGGGGTTTTCGTTGTTTTAAAATATCGATAACTAAAGATGTTAAGTTCCGGAAGCGCGTGCATAGTTGACCTGTTGAATCTTGACTTGTAAACACCGTTCTGTCTGTTTTTCACGTGTAATGATTGCGCTAAAAGAAATTCCCAGAATTGAATGTGTGTCAGAGTTCTGGTAAAGTTGTGCCGTCGTTTTATGGGTAGAGCGTCGGACATGTGACGTTGATGTTTACTTCCAGTTTTGGCTAATCAAAATGGCTACACAAGGTGTATCGTGTTTGTTTGCATCCATGTTTTGTTAAAATGATCTGTCTAGGCCATATTATGTTTTTATGATTGTTTAGCGAGCTGTTAATAACATTTTCAATCTGTTTCTCTTTTAAAGGCGATATTCCATTGTAAATACTGTTATTTGTATATACTGTAAATGATGACTTCAGTGGGCGGAAGCCGGCCCCGGGGCAACTGGGAGCAGACACAGGGTCAGACACAGAGCCAGTCACAGCACAAGCAAAGGCCCCAGGTATGTTTACACGCATGTTCTGTTGATTAAGAAACGGACCCTTCACATTTCTGGGGTAAACTTCTATAACTGTGAAGGGGAGATGGTGGCAAATATCCTTTTTGTATTTAGATTACCTCCAATAGCAAAAGAGAATTCTGATCACATCTGACCACTTTCCAAAAGAGGGAAACATTTTGGGCGATTGATTAGAGCAGTCAGAAGAGGGAAAAATGTCAAATGCTCACAGCAGTGTTAATTTATTTTTTGGTAATGTAAACAAATAGTATAGCACTATAAATGTCTTGCATTTAAAAATGTACATATGAAAAATGTCGTGATCAGGTAAGTTATGGCTCCTAATGCCACACCTCAAAGCCTCTTTAACCCACCATAGAAATATAAATAAAGTATATTCTGACTTTGGCATCAAAAATAACTACTTGGGCATTAAGGGCCTGTTTACACCTCGTCACTTCATGCGTTTTCTCTGATAGCTATCTAGCGAAGACCAGGTGTAAATGCCCTCCGAAACACATTCGAGACGGTTTAAGTCCGATCGCTCAAACCACTTCAGTAGGCGCTATGGGCTTGAAGATCAAAAGTAGGTCTTAAGGTATAAAACGAATTAGCTTTTGGATGTTAAAATGTTCTCAACTAAGAGTAAGACCAAATCTGTGATGTGGCATTTTTGGGCTGGTTATGTGGTCAGTTATATTCTTAAGCAGTTTGCTGTTTCATTGGAAAAACTGTGGCATGAGAGCCAGCACCATTTTGGTGGAAAATGGGAATCTATGGCATCATGCCCTGAGTCGCTGCCGTCTATCACTCAGTATGTTCTTCTAAATTAATTTAAAGGCTCTAGGAATAAATCACAAATCTAAACACAAGCAAATCTATGATCTATTTCTCCTCAGCTGTATTCTGCCTCACTTTTAGCACATACATTGTTATACACTTTGACTGGGTTTTTTTTTTTTTAGGGCGAGGGCTAAAAATGGTAAAATCAATATCCAGTGTATAAAAAAAATCTCCTGCCCAAGAACAGAAGCAGTAATTTTTTAATAAACATTTTTAATGGTGTTACTTTAGGCTTAAGTCTCATATTGCCAACAGTTTTTATGCTTGATCATTTTGGCATCTATACAAGAAGCCAGCTGATTAGTACAAGTTAACCAATAACCATTATACATTTTAATTTTGACTGTATGAAGTTTCTGCTAGTGAGATAAAAGGGAATTGAATAGGGGTGTCAATTTAATCGTTTCTTCAATGCACCGCGATGCAGACAAGGACGATTCGGTATCGGTTCAGTAATAGTCCATAACCGACTATAATGTACTGATTCTTTTCTGATGTCATTTGTCATGCATGTGTATTGTCGTGGTAGCATACAATGGCAGAGGGAGGTGAGTGAGAGTAATTAAAAATGCTCCTACTACTTTAAAAGCCGACATCTGAGCACATTTCAGCTTGTATGAACCATCTGGAGAACACACACACTGTAAATCGACGCTATCTGATTTATGAAAACTATTGCGTTTACACTTGGGCGCATATCTCCGGAAAACGGATATAAATCCGATCTTCAATTCATGCACTACATGCAGATTTAATTGAGTTCACGTCACTGAAAACAACAGATATGAGCTGCATTTTATTGATCAGCAGCTAATTTCAAATTCAAAGACCGCATTAGGAGAGAGCGCGGCAACAGCACTGAGATCGTTCAGTTTCTCTTACTTTTAATGAAGATGATTGTATGTTGAGCATCCGTGACTTTACTTTGGGTTTAATTTGCAGTAGTTTGTGCATTGGCTTAATGAAGAGTTACTCGTCTGTGGCGACGCATGCTGTGATAGTGCTGTCATATCTGGCTATAATGTTTATATATATATATATACATTAGCCTATTATATATATGTATATATGTATGTAACTTTTTTTTTTTTTTTTTCAAAAGCCAGATGCATTTAGACTTTTATTTTGACTGTAAGGTGACCTCTTAAAGTGGATTTTAGTATTTACTTTTGTGTATTTATTCTAAATGCTCCTACTGTCTTCTGTGTCCAGACTTGAGTTATATTTGATGTTTGATACAAATTTAAGAAGCTTGTTTTCTTTGAGCGGCTAAAATTAAAGGTTCAGTTCATATATCTGACTGCTTGTATAAAATTGTCAATAAATACATGAGGGTGTGGTGCATCGTGATATCGAATTGAACCGAATCGATGACATGATGATCGTAATCGAACTGAACCGTGAGACCAGTGTAGGTTCACTCACCTAGAATTGAATAGAGCTCCTAAAGGAACATGGTGGTGGAAAAAAATATGATGGGAGGAAAAATAAGCCAGTGCTTTGCACCCCTGTGAAACTGCTTTCCCTGGCAAAACCTTTTTGAGCTCTTTTCTGCGGAACGTAAACTGTTTTTTCAGAGGGAACGTAAAACATTTGCAAGCGCGCCAAAGCATAGATACATATTTTTTTAAATTATTTTTTTAAGTGATGTAACATTTATTGTTATTTATTAGTCTGCAATCAGCCTTTTCCCTGTCTCAGGACAGAGCAGCACACCACAAACCCATCACTGCTCTCTATAGTGCTGAAGGGACAGTGTGTGCCACAGTAAAGTTTGAGCTGCTACCGGATACTCTCTCTCAGCCTCCGTCTGAGATCGAGAGCAACATAAGGCTCATATACTTGATTGTCTCAAGTTTCCTTCATGTCCCTTTAGGGCCTCTGTAGAATTGTGTATTATTGACAGTTTTTAGTATGACATTTAAGTTGCAGTAATCATTAAATCATCAATCATACTTAACTGTTTTCTCCTTTTTGTTCATTCAGGCCACCGCTGAGCAGATCCGACTCGCGCAGATGATCTCGGACCATAATGATGCAGACTTTGAGGAGAAGGTCAAACAGGTGAGTAGGGATCTCAATAGTTTGGCTCACAGGAAAATGTCAGGTTCTGCTTTACCCACATCCCAGTTTCAAGTCGTCTGTACAATACAGAAAGTCCATATTCTTTGTTTGGAAAAATGGATTGACAGTAGCTTCTATTTGTTTTTTCCTTTGGCTATTTCTTGTCTGCTTGTTCCTGCAGTTCCATTTTCAGACACGCACACACAATTTCCCTCACTGCTTTCTTTATAGCTCTGACGGGGACCATATGTGCCAAAGTAAAGTTTGAGCTGCTACCGGATACTCTCTCTCAGTCTCACTCTGAGTTGGAGAGCAACATAAGGCTCATATACTTCATAGTTCACTCAATGTTTCCATCCGTCCCCTCAGCCACTTCTGTTTTCTTGTTGCCTTCAAAATATATGTACATTATGCTGTACACCCATGTGGAGAAATCCCCAGAGAGCAAGAAGGTGCTTCCTTTATACTTACTGCACGTGTCTGAGAGTGATGTAGCACTGATTTAGTCGGACTGTTTGTGAAATTACAGTCTGAATGACAGATTTCAAATTATTTCATGCATAAGTGCAGATCTTAGGGTAACATTATTCACAATGCACTTGTAATCCCAAGACAAAATTCAGGTCTTAAATGGTTAGTTCAGCTAAAAATGAAAATCCTGTCATTTACTCACCGTCAAGTTTTTTCAAACCTGTATAATTTTCTTTCTTCTGCTGAACACAAAATAAGCAATTTTGAAGACAATAATGGGGTCCATCAACTGTTTGGATACCCATATTCTTCAAAATGTCTTATTCTGTTCACCAGAAGATAGAAATTTAATACAGGTTTGGAACAATTTGATGGTGAGTAAATGATGGCAGAATTATCATTTTTGGGTGAACTGTCCCTTTAAAAAAGATTTGTATTTGGCATCCATGTATCTATATAAAATGCCTACACAAAATATTGTGATGCGATGCTTTTATCTTTTTCCCCACAGCTAGAGTTTTGCCTGATTCTTATTGTTTCTTTTCTCTTTTTCAGCTGGTTGACATCACAGGAAAGGATCAGGATGAGTCCATGATAGCGCTTCACGACTGCAATGGAGACGTCAACAGAGCCATCAACATCCTGTTGGAGGGCAGCCCTGACACTGTGAGTTCAGGTTTGAGTTTAGAGGTAGAAAGGTTTGTGTTTGTAAGAGAAATGAAATGGCCCAAAAAAAAAATTCTTAGTCTCGTTTTTTTGTTTTATTATTATTTTTTAGTTATTTAGTGATCTCTTTCTTTTTATATACTAATATAATATTTACCAAGTGTGTTGCGCATGTCTTGAAAAATGAAGCCAAAGTGTTTCGATCGCTCCTAGGTGGTTCGTTTCAGTATAGCTCATAAACCCCGCACTCTCCCTGTATCCTAATAGGACGTGAGACAAACTATATCAAATTATAATACACATTTTTTTTTTCCAAAGATGGTTTCTGATGCTATAAAAACAGGGGTGTGATGTCATGATTGACAGCTTCTGTGAGTGAAGTAGGCACCAATAGACTTTTTTCAAGAGGAGATTGGAGCTTTAGCTTTAATTTCAACATTTCTATAACTGTTTATTTCACACCAACATGAGTTGTTCTGCGGTAAACCGCACTAACAGATAGATAAAGCTGGAGTGTTTGTGGGTTTTTTATGTTGGGGCTTTACTTACGGCTCTCTACTGCGCCAACTCAGGTCCCAAATCAGCGCCATATTCGGACATTGGCGGCTTTACTTTTTTTATAAATACTACACACTGCACCTTTTACATTTGCCTTTTGCAGGACTCTTGGGAGATGGTTGGGAAAAAGAAAGGAGTTTCAGGTCAGAAGGAAAGCACACAGACAGAGGGAGGAGATGAAGGAAAGGAGAACCGAGAGAGAGGAGGAGAAAGAGATGTGGCACGTCGCAGAGGAGGGGCCCCGCGGAGGGGCCGTGGAGCCAGTCGCGGACGAGAGTGTGAGTGGAGAGAACGCTTATGCACTAGTTGACCCTCTTTATTTTAGTCTGAAAGATGTCATGCCACTGTTTTCCAATAGAGGGTATGCCTCCGTCACTTTGCCGTAGGAACATGGCAGAAGAGCTGCTGCAGACTGGATTTAAATAGGGGGAAATGCGAGTAAAACAAACGGTTATCAGTTTAAACTGAAGGTTGGACGTGATAGTGTTCATTACAATTTACCAAAGATCCATGGATATTGACATGCTGCCAGGAATCGTGTTTTCCTGACTTTTATAAGAGCCTGATTTCAATACATAAATGCATAAATATTTATCACTCAGTCATCACAATTTACATAATGCCTACACTTAGAGAGGATTAGCGCACATGCAGAACTCAGCACTGGACGACAACTCCAGCAGTGAGTGGATTCTAGCTTCAACACCTGTGATTGGCCGTTGCGTTCAAGAAATCAACAAACATGTGATTTGCTACATTACTCACTGAAGCAAACACATGTTGGTAAATTA
The DNA here is from genome assembly GCA_023029165.1 of Gobiocypris rarus. Taxonomy (NCBI): domain Eukaryota; kingdom Metazoa; phylum Chordata; class Actinopteri; order Cypriniformes; family Gobionidae; genus Gobiocypris; species Gobiocypris rarus. The sequence goes on along the minus strand of CM040919.1, from coordinate 31,033,576 downwards.
ATCATTTGACGAGTACAAATATAGACTGGAACTCTTTTTTTGCTAATGTGCCATTTATTACAGAGAAAACAGATCCTAGACCAGCAGTTATGGGCAGCTTTTTCCTCTAAAAGCAATCAGTAGCAGAAGCAGCAGGCTGCAGTGGTTTGAGTGAGAATTACAATCTATCAAGTCTGTCTCCCTTGGTCCGGAGGGGGGCACAGGGGGAGATGTCCATTGCGAAGCCCCCCAACCCCATCCTGGTGCCAGGCCTGGTTTTGTTTTTCGCAGCATTCACGCTGAAAACCAGTGCTGCTTCTGTTTTTTTGCCACTTAGTGGGAGTACCCACGGTCACTTCTGCCGACGGTGACATCACATGCATACCCTCTATTAAACGCAGCGTTTTAAGCAATGCAACATTTATTAGTCTGCAATCAGCCTTTTCCCTGTCTTAGGGCAGAGCAGCACACCACAAACCCATCACTGCTCTCTATAGTGCTGAAGGGACAGTGTGTGCCACAGTAAAGTTTGAGCTGCTACCGGATACTCTCTCTCAGCCTCTGTCTGAGATCGAGAGCAACATAAGGCTCATATACTTTTTTGACTCAAGTCTTGTATCTGGGTTTTTCATATAAAGCAGAAACTTGGGTTGCCCTGTCACAGTGAGGTAATAAGCAGAATATATGCTAGTATTCCTAAACATCAGAAGAGCAAATCATAAAATGTGTAAAAGTTGAAACAAACACTTTGTTGCTCTTGCCTTCGTGCATCAGCACTTTTCTGATGCTTTTACTATTTTCCTGCTTTTAAATTTCCTCAAAATAAAGCTTGCATGCCTCTAAATGCAAGTAATTCAGTGCAATAAAAAAATCAAGTTTAAGGAAGCCTCTCATGTCTCAACTAATGCCATCTTTTGTTCCCTCCCTTCAGTCCGTGGGCAGGAAAATGGGTTAGATGGGGCCAAGGCAAGTGGAGTCGCGGGCAGAGGAATGGAGCGAGGCCGTCGAGGAAGGGGCAGAGGAAGAGGCAAATACTTCTATTGGTAATGATTCACTAGAATAAAAAGTTGATGGTTTTGGTTTGACTATCTTCCTGTCCTGCAGGTGGAGCTGGAAGACGAGGAGGGAGGTTTTCAGCTCAGGGCATGGGGTAAGTTTGTGTGCCTCCATCCAGGTCGTTCTTCTTTTTGCATGCACACTAGGGATCCCCCAGAATGACAAGTTTTGGGAAACGCTGATGGTATTCAGCTAGCTAGTAAAATACCTAAGCTTGTGCTTCAAAAACTGTTAAAGGTATGGTACAAGTTTTCAGCATAAAGTGCTGTTCTGGGTTTAAAGCCTGCTGGTGTGCTTTATCTTGAGACTGTATGCGCATTCATAGTATTTAAACCTTACAGTTTTTAATGTGTGTTTAATGCAGAAGCTTAACAAGGTAAGTAAAGCTACGTTGACACTGTCAGTCCACATCCAATTGGAATCTGATCTAAATTTGACTGTCCACACTGTCGCAACTGTTCGGATCTGATTCGAGTGTCCAACGTTCTTTCGTTTGATGGAATATCTGCATTGGTTTCTATGGCAATGACGTTTCTTTGGTAGGTATACGCCAAAAACAACTACCACATGGAGGGCTTTGCAATACAGATGTTGTCTTATTTACAACATGACAACGTGTAGCCACTTCGCTGGACTACTGCGTCTTATGAGGCAGCGGCAGAAACATAGGAGGCTGGTGGCTCTATGTTGTCAACTTAACGCGTCAGTTATAATATCATTTTCTGCTCGTCCGGCACTTTGCAACCACACAACCTTGTTTCTGCAGTGACCTTCAGCATGTTTCCTATAACAATGTCTGACGTTCGTTTTATGTGGCGCGAGTAAAGCCCTATGCCGTCTGAATCCATTATGTCAGAGTTTTTCTCCCACCACCTGTGTAAAAATCCCTGACCACTGCAGAGTATGGCTGCCACTAACGACTATTTTTATGTTGATTAATCTATCGACTAATTTATCGCAATTTTATATTTAATTCTACATACCGGTCGAATTAAGAAATGCAGCTCTTATTAGAGTGCTGTAAATTTTAAAGTACTGGTACTAATAAAACTTCATATCGTACCCAACTTACCCAGTCGACTAAATATTTTGATGTCGACTAGTTATCGGCGTCGACGTAGTCGATTGTATCGACCAATCGCGACAGGCCTACTGCAGAGCACCGTACGGTTGCGATTCGCTGTAATTTGGATGCATTTTAAAGATCTAGCCTTTTATTACTGAAATGCTGGCAAGTATTTACAAGAGCAATATATTTCTGCTCGTAAACATGTGAAATGTTCTGTTATTATGGCAGCAATTATGTTAACCTGTAGTAATATTATTTTCCTACTATTAAATTAAATATGCATTTAATCTTATTATATCAAGCATATGACATTTTATTTACAACATACAATCATTCGATTGACACTCAGGATCGAACAACTCACTCCTCCACCATGAATAAATCTCCATCCGAATGCGTGAGTTTTATCACTGAGGTGACAAGTAAATTTATTTTTATGGACGTCCATGTAAGAAACCGTTACCGTCCGAATAGGGCTAAAGTCACACAAACCATACAAAATCCGATCAGAGCAGTCAGATTGAAACGGATTTCCAGAAATGCAATTTGAATAGGCTTTCGAACCACATGAATGTTCCTTGAAACTTTTATTTTTTCTCCTCTGCTGTTCTCATTTGCTGAATTTAATCGGATTTCAATCGATTATGCACAACAATCGCATTTGGACTGACAGTCTGAACAAGGCTACAAAGCTATTGTGGGTTTATTTGCTGCTTTTTGGTGCTATGCCCTTTTTAGGCTTGTTGATTTACAGAGTTTATTCAATTCTTTCATGGCAACTAGGGGTGGGCGGTAGAAAGGTCGATCTTGAAAATTGTGAATTTTTATCACTTATGCAAAATGCCACCTGATCGTATGTCTATGGCGAACATGTCATATTTAGAGAGAAAATGGACAAGCTTGTTAAAGCTACTTGATGTTGAAGTGAAGCTCTGCTATGCCCTCACATTTCCATGTACACCTTCACTTCCATTAAACATGAAGTGAAAACCAATTATTGAATTACTTTAGGAGTGAGTCATTACACTATCGTTCAAAAATTTTGTTTAAGAAATTAATACTTTTTAGCAATGATGCTTTAATTTTAAGTGATAAAGACATTTGTAATGTTTCAAAGGATTGCTGTTCTTTTAAAGCGTTTTATCCATCAAGGAATCCTGAAAAAATGTATTGCAGTTTCCACAAAAACATTGAACAGCTGTTTTCAATATTGTTTCTTGAGCAGTAAATCAGTATATTAGAATGATTTCTGAAGACTTGAGTAGTTATGCTGAAAATTCAGCTTTGCACCACTACAATCAATTACTATGTATTAAGATAATATTATATCATATTAATGGATTACTTGTTCAAATAAATGCAGCCTTGGAGACTTTATAATAATTTTGGACCATTATTTTTGTCAGTTTAATTTCTCTATATAGCCTATGTGACGGTACAGATTTTTGGTGTGTGGCCCAGCCCTAAAAGCAACCAAGATTATTTTGAATTCCTTGTAAAGTGGTACTGAGTATTGAATTTGTTCAATGTGTCTTTCATGCTTTTTAGAAATGTCAGAATTTCAATGTCAACTTTAGCTAGTTTAGCGTCTAGTTTGGCTATTTTTTTATTTTTATATATACATATATATATTTGTAAACTGCAATATCCAGTAGTCTAGAAGTGCTGATATCCCATCTAAGCCATGTCATGCCCTGGATTGGTTTTCTGATTCCGTCAAGGAAATCTTTGGTCACTTCTTTGACAGTTGCCTTCAGGCTTCTTAACTGGCGCCTTTCGCTTGTTTGGTTTGAAGTGTGCGTTTGGAGTTTGCATGTTTGGTTTTTCAATTCTGGACCTCCAGGTACAAGTTTAGCCTCATATGAGTTGGTAAGTCACACCACTAGCTTAGTTGCTTCATTCTCAAGCTTTAATGCCTACAGAGCAGGTGTGGTGGTTTGACTGGTAATGGGCGCGAGCATGATGGTTGCCATTGCTCCTCTCTCGCGCGCACACACTCAAGCACACTGTTCACACCATGCACCCCCGTCTTTCTGCCTGTGTTGAGATGCTTGTAATTCTCCCTGTTGTTTCTCCCTAAAGCCAGATTGATAAGGGCCCCAGATATGATTTGTCAGGAGATGAGAGGTGAGTTAAATAAATTTATTAGTGTGTTGGTTTTTGTTTGTGTAGGATCAAAGGGTTTAATAGTGATTAGTTGGTTACTGAAGAATGCTTCTGAATTTGAGCTTCATATATTTAGTTTCCACCAGGTTGGTGGTTGGTTTTGAGAATGACTGGAAAGCCAATTTGTGTCTTTGGTATAATTGCAATTAGCACTTTACGACAGGATTGATTTTTTTTAAGGTTGTAGTGGAATTGTTGGAATGATTTTTGCACTTTGTTTACTGATGGGCGCTGACGTTTTTTCTTGCTTCCCTCATTCACTCAATGCATGCTCAAAAACAAAATTTTAACTTGTTTTTTAGTACGTTCAACCCAGCGGACTACACTGAGCCAGCCCAAACAGAGGAGAGCTACACAAGCGGAAGCACTTGGAGTAACACAGGCAACCTAGAACCTGAGGACGGAAACCGTAAGTGATGTTACCATCAGTGTTTGCATGCATTCAGGCTAAAGTACACAGTCCACTAAAAAAGCATCTCTAATAGAATGTTCAGAGTTGCCGTTCTGACACGCATCTGTTTTTGCAGGGCTCGAGTTTACAGGTGGAGAGGGAACAAACTATCCTCGCAAGTTTGACTCCGCCCCTGGTGAGTTTTAACGGCTTGCACCTGACTCTTGTGAATGATTTGATCACCTGTTGTCAATCGTAAGTGAGCTGAGTGTCTGTGTGACAGGTGCTTGGAGAACTGCCACGGAAGAGTGGGGCACGGAGGACTGGAATGAGGATGTGAGTATTTGAACCGAGACCAAAAACCTGCTTTCCAATTTAAGCCTGAGCAAATCTAATTCTTGTTCTCTTCTGTTTAGCTGTCAGAGACCAAGATATTCACTGCCTCCAGTGTGGCGTCCATGCCCATTCCACAGGAGAATGTCACCATTACAGCTGGACAGAGGTATGCCGGTGGCTATTTAAGAAAACGTTATGGATTCAATTGAATTTTAACCTCCATCAACAGCATCTGCAAACTTAAGTTACCATTTAAAATGATTTTGGCGTGTTATTTATCTGCCTACACTGCTGTTCAAGTTTAGGGATGGTAGGTTTTTGTAGAGTCTCATGCTCTCAGAGTACTGTACTATTCTTAATGACCCCATACTTTTGAGTAGTAGTTTTCAAACAGTTAAAAGTAAATTTTGAATGCAGAATGTAATTTAAGCTAGAAGGAATGCAATTTCAACGCTCAACCACACTGATATGCTGTCACAGATGATGTGCTGCTGTCATGGCATCATGATAACCTTATTGATGTAAGCGTGTCTGATGTTCAGGATTGATTTGGCGGTGTTGCTGGGGAAGACTCCTCCCTCCTCTTCCTCTGAGGCAGAGCCTGCTTCGCTTGAAGGCCCACAGCCGCCATCTCTGTCGCAGTCTCTGGTGTTTAGCAACTCAAAGCAGACAACATCACTGTCCCAGTCCTCCTCCAATGTTCCTTACAGCCAGCACAGCATGGTGAGTCAGATGATAAAGCCACTTAATATAATGTGGGGTGGAGCATTTAAGTACTATGTATCAAATAATTATTTAAAAAAATGTTAATACAATGTGCTTATTGTGTACATGTTTTCACATTGCACGTATATATAAAAAAATAACTGCATGTAATTACAGCTGTAATTAGTTTCTATAATTACAATATTCACCCTTCCTTTACCTTTTTTACCTACCCATACCACCAAACCTGTCCATAATCTTACCTGTATCCAACCTCAATTTAAAAAAAAAAAACTTTTTTTTTCCAGTACAAAATGAACACATCAAAAAGCACATTGTAGTTATTGTAAGTGCATAGTGGTTAAAGCCACTGAAAATAAAGTGGGACCAAATGCCCTGTCCCGTCTTAGCTGTTAATGTAATGTGTATTTTTGCTGCAATTGGTGCCAGGGTTAAATTTTTCATTGTCTTTTCTTTTTTTTGTGGTACATTTTATTAAACAACAACTTTAGTTTTGATCAGTCAGCGTCCAGAACTGTAATTTAGTTTAATAGTCTGCATATCTAAACTAAACTATCTGGAGGCACCTAGAACTTTACACTATTACTGCAAAATTCAACCATATTGTTTGGTTTCTCTTTGTCCTTTCCTCAGGTGAGCATGCTTAGTAAGGGTTTTGGTGATGTTGGCGATCCAAAAGTAACCACTGGAGGCTCCACAACTGGTTCTCAATTCCTGGAACAGTTTAAGACGGCCCAGGCTTTGGCCCAGCTTGCAGGCCCAGCACTCACAAAGTGGACCGCCCAACGCTCATCCTTCCTGGGATACCAGCTCCACTTCACTGGGGCAATACGGTAAGAGCATGGCCGGCATGGTTTGAATCGCTTCTGTGGTTGTTTAGCCCTCTCTGTGAAGCCTTATTTATTTCTGTGTCTACAGATATGAAACCTCAAACAGAGCCTGTGCACAGTCCTTTCACCAAACGGCAGCCCTACCAGCCCACCTCCACTTCCTCCTCCATGATGGATGCCTTCTTGCAGGACAAAGCCACGCCCCCTTCAACCACCTCAGCTCTGCTCCCTCAGTCAACCCAGTCTTCTTCACTGCCCCAGGGCGTCACCACCCCTGTCCCCAAACCCTCTGGGCCCTCCCCAGGTCAACAGAACTCTTCCAGCCCAGCCGACCCGCAGGCATCCAGCCCTCTCCCACTGCAGCAGCACAAACTTAAACAGCAGAAGAAGAGGGCTTCCATCACCACCAAGGTCATGATTCTACTAGTTCTTTATGGTCTCAACTAGGATTATAAAATATGGCTGTCGATTAATTGTCTAAGAAATAATTGTGTATTATTATTTTTTTAATTTAATGGCTGTTACATTTTCTGTTTTAATTCTGTTTTAGAGCTTTGATTAATTAATAATTGTCATACAAATTTTAGTGATTGCAGTGATTTGATGGCGACAGGCCTAGTCTCAGCTGCTTTTATAACAATAATGGCATTGATCAAATTCACCTTATGGAGTTGCTCTGTATTTTTACACATGTTGTGATTTTTACAGATTCCAGCCCTAGCAGTGGAGATGCCAGGATCAGCAGATATATCCGGGCTTAACCTGCAGTTTGGAGCATTACAGTTTGGCTCTGAACCGGTGCTTCCTGAGTATGATTCCTCGGCAGCTGTTGCCACAACGACACCAGGCAACCAAGGCCAGAACAGCCTTTACACAAGTGCTAGCAAGTGGGTATCTTGCATCTCTATATCTAATGACTTGGGCTCTTGAATGGTGCAGAAACATCGACACAGACTGTCTATTGATTGGTTTTCTGGTTTGTCCACAGTGAGCAAACAGCCCTTTCCAACCCCAGTCAGATGGAACTGTATGAGCCAAGAGTCAGCCAGACTCGGCGCTACCCTCCTTCAGTGTCCTCCTCACCGCAGAAAGACATGCAGGCCAAGGTGAGTTTTCTATCAGTGTACCACCATAAATCTTGTGAAAATGTATGCATCTAAGCAAACCTTCTTTTTTTTTCTGCCAACAGAATGGGTTCAGTTCAATACAGACGTCACAATCTCTGGAAGGTAGGACAAGCTTTAACAAATATTACGATGTTATGATGAATTATATGCCTTTCTCCACTGATGTTCTAAGTTGTTCAGAGTTTCTATGGATACTGATATTTAGAAGGCAAAATGAGATGGCGAATGGGAACAAGGTATTTGGATGGCCTAATTTGCATATTCATTGTTCTGTGTATACAAAATGAAGCAAGGGTGTAGAGTTATGGCATGAAGATTTTTTTCACAGGCTGAAATTTTGGTGATCAAAGATGAGTCTTAAGGGATAAAATTGACTACAGGTGGACTTTATTGTTAATGATAACCGTAAAGGGTAACGCTTAATTTTGCAGTGTCCTTGTTACACTTTATTATTACTCTCCACTTAAATGTATAATTGCACAATACAGAATGTCAGTCGAATCACTTTCAATTTTTTTTTTCAGCTGACAAACGATAACCAATCAGAATCTATCCCACCCATTGGTGTGGATGCTGTTATAGTTATTGCTCTTGGTTTGAACGAGCCTCTTAAAAATAACATTGTTCATTATCCCATTATCCCTCCCAGCTGCAGCAGGCTCTGCAGTGCCTATGAAACCGGCATCTGAATCGGTCGTCCCACCATCAGTTTCTAACATGGGCTCATTGGCTGACCCCTCATCAGGTCCTCCTTCCCTGCTGACTACATCCAATCAGACGCCTCTCAGTGCTCTTGGGCATGAAGATGCTTCTTCCAGCTCACTGGCTCCTCAACACAATAAGTATGCCATTTTGTTGTTGCTTTACTTAAATTTAGTGTGTATGGCTGAGAAATGGTGATAATACTACATGTTTTCCATCAGCTCCCACCCTACACAGCAAAACAGTTTGGCACCTTCAGTTCGCACTTCAAACACAAGTCTTCTGGTGAGTTTGCTACTAGACACACTTCCTTTTTACATGTACAGAGCGACATTTGTATTGTCCCTATACATTTCTGTAATACATATTCATATACATACACTTAAATGGATGGTTCACCAAAAAATGAAAACTAATGTCGTTCCAAACCCATCATATTAAGCGATCGAGACTCTTCAGAAAATTTTGAATAAACTGCTTGATTCACATGGTTTAGTTTTCCTGTCTCTGTGAACTTTTTGAAGCATCAAAGTGGTAGTTGTTTAGACTGTCTATGGAGGGACAAAAATTTCTCCCATTTCATTAAAAAAAATCTTCATTTGTTTTCCGAAGCTGAACGAAAGTCAGTGAAATTCAATTTAATCACTGAAGCTGAGTCCAGGAAAAATTTAAACAAAAACTATTAAAAAAACATTTCAGAGGGTTTTTGCACTGCAAAAAAATGTTCTCTCAGAATTCTTGTTTTGTACTTACAATACATTTACTTGACATGCAAATTGAAAAAATTCAGTTGTTTTCTGTGAAATTGAAGTGTGTTTATGCTTAAATCAAATGCAGTGGGGCAAAAAGTATTTAGTCAGCCACCAATTGTGCAAGTTCTCTCACTTAAAAAAATGAGAGGCCTGTAATTTTCATCATGGGTACACTTCAACTATGAGAGACAGAATGAGAAAAAAAAACAGAAAATATGTTGTCTGATTTTTAAAGAATTTATTTGCAAATTATGGTGGAAAATAAGTATTTGGTCAATAACAAAAGTTCATCTCAATAATTTATATACCCTTTGTTGGCAATGACAGAGGTCAAATGTTTTCTCAGGATTTTACGCACTGTTGCTGGTAATTTGGCCCATTCCTCCATGCAGATTTCCTCTAGAGCAGTAATGTTTTGGGGCTGTCACTGGGCAACACATATTTTCAACTCCCTCCAAAGATTTGATATGGGGTTGAGATCTGGAGACTGACTAGGCCACTCAAGGACCTTGAAATGCTTCTTACAAAGCCACTTCTTCGTTGCCTGGGCGGTGTTTGTGCATGTACTGGCATAAGCAGGGGGACCTGTCTGGATCTGCAGGATTTGAGTCCCTGGCTGCATAGTGTATTACTGATGGCAGCCTTTGTTACTTTGGTCCCAGCTCTCTGCAGGTCATTCACTAGGTCCCCGTGTGGTTCTGGGATTTTTGCTCACAGTTCTTGTGATCATGTTGACCCCACGGGGTGAGATCTTGCGTGGAGACCCAGATCAAGGGAGATAATCAGTGGTCTTGTATGTCTTCCATTTTCTAATAATTGCTCCCACAGTTGATTTCTTCACACCAAGCTGCTTACCTATTGCAGATTCAGTCTTCCCAGTCTGGTGCAGGTCTAGAATTGTTTGTCCTTTGACAGCTCTTTGCTCTTGGCCATAGTGGAGTTTGGAGTCTGACTGTTTGAGGTTGTGGACAGGTGTCTTTTATACTGATAACGAGTTCAAACAGGTGCCATTAATACAGGTAAAGAGTGGAGATCAGAGGAGTGTCTTAAAGAAGTTGTTACAGGTCTGTGAGCCAGAAATCCTGTTTTTTTCTTGGCTTGTTTTGTGGCTTTTTGTATGTGACCAAATACTTAATCAGACAATGTGATTTTCTGGATTTTTTTTTCTCATTCTGTCTCTCATAGTTGAAGTGTACCTGTGAGGAAAATTACAGGCCTCTCGTCTTTTTAAGTGGGAGAACTTGCACAATTGGCCTACTAAATACTTTTTTGCCCCACTGTATCATTGGGTATAAAAATAACTTGCATTTGATTTGTATGAACTCTCTTCATTCCTTAAATTCTTTAATTGGTCTTAAAAGGTCTTGCATTTAATTACTTTAATTGCCCCTGAAATGACTGCCATTTAAAATTAAGTCCTGTTGATTTTTTTTTCTTCACAAATCAAAATCATATGAAGTTTTATTTATATTAAATGTATTATCTCTCCTTTGCTCACTGTGGTCTTTTTCCTTTAACTTCATCTCAGCACCCAAGTGTGGATGCTGATTCCAGCTTGCACTCCTCATCCTTTTCCTCGGTCTCTGTGGCTCCATCTTCAGTTCCCCCGCCCTCTTCAGCTACTTCAGCAGCCCCAATCTCCCACAGCGTCCCTGTTGCCCCCTCTTCATCTGTCAGTTCAGTCTCAGCGCAGTCTGCCCTGGGCCCTGTCAGCAGTCTGACCATGGGATTGAACAATGCAGCTGGTGTGGTTTCAATGGTCCCCCCTCCGGCTGCTGCATCTTCATCTGCTGCCTCTGCCTCTGTGGCACTTTCATCTGCCTCGTCTCGCAGCACGGCTGCCTCAGGTAAGAACGAGTTGTTATTATTAGGTTTGTAAAATATGGCCCAAATATTATAGGCCTATATATCTGCCATGTAATAGCCTCACTATTACATACTATAAATTACTTCTACTATAGGCATATACCATTACAAAAAAAGTGTGCAATTCTTAATATAACTGGATAAAGCCATTTCTACATCATTTGATTGTATATTGCCTCATCTAAACAGGGAAAGCACCTCCAAACCTGCCTCCTGGAGTGCCGCCACTGCTGCCCAACCCTTACATTATGGCTCCTGGCCTGCTTCACCCATACCCAGTGAGTGTTTGGCTTGTTTTTTGTCTCTTTTTGCTGCTGCATGCTTTGACCTATTTGGTATCTTGTTTTAGCTCACAAACCTCTTATGTCCTGCAGCCTCAAGTTTATGGCTATGATGACTTGCAGATGCTGCAGACCAGGATACCACTGGTGAGGTTCCTGTTTGATTAGCTGAATTATTTGACATGAATGCAACAAATGTTTTTTTGTTTTAAGTTGAGTCATTATTTTTGCCTTCTGCAGGACTATTACAGCATCCCATTTGCCACTCCAACCACAGCACTGACTGGCAGGGAGGGCAGTTTAACAAGCAACCCCTATTCTGGTAAGATGCAGGTTTAATTTCCTTTTTAATTTTGGTTTGTGCATTGCATTCAGCGTCTGGACAGGGAACTCGACGGTTGTGAGCCCAAAGCGTCATTATCTGAAACACTGTCTGAAATCTTTCTATTAGCTGGTGATCTGTCGAAGTTCGGCCGTGGTGACGCCTCATCTCCTGCCCCTGCCACAACGATGGCTCAGCCCCAGCAGACCCAGACGCAGACGCACCACACCACCCAACAGCCCTTCCTCAACCCAGCCCTTCCACCAGGATACAGCTACACCAGCCTGCCCTATTACACTGGTGTGCCCGGTCTGCCCAACACCTTCCAGTACGGCCCAGCCATGTTTCCGGTAAAAGCTCTTAAGGCATCTTTACACAGCCTTGTTAAATCTGCTCTGTGCCTGCTCTAAATTCAATGAAAACACATAAAAGCCAGACTGTTACGCCTGCTTTGATCCACCTCAGTCCCCCCTACTATCAAAGTATACCGTTGTAATAGAAATGTTAATGTGTTTATGCCATTTCTGATCTATGCATGTTTCACTACTGTAGCTGGATCTTCCAGTGAAAACGACAAATTTCTATTTGGTGAAGTAAGCAGGACTTCATTTTACCAATCATTTACTCCGCTTAAACCCTGCCCCTCCGCAATTGGCTGCAAGCATTTATTTTTGAATGCACTGCCCATATCTCAATCCAGTCAACAACTTTAATACTGGTACTGAAGTACAGATCTGTCACTGCTTTAGTTTCGTTGCGACTCTTAAGGACTGTTTCTGAATGTTCCTCCAGGTGGCTCCTACCTCCTCCAAACAGCATGGTGTGAATGTCGGTGTCAATGCGTCAGCTACAGCCTTCCAGCAGGCTAGCGGTTACGGATCACATGGATATAGCACTGGTAATGCATTTTCTTACATGCAACATTTAAAATGCAGTAAAAACATTCAGATGGAATGTTTTACAGCAGAATCTGCCCTAGAATTAGTTTTCCAAAGTATTAGGAAAAATCCTCTGCTGACTATTAGATCTTGTTACCGTCTTGTTCCTCATGGCTGAGTTTTCAAGCCATGTTTAACTAAACGTGGTCAGTCACCTCTTAACCCTACATTGGCCAAGTCTGTTCCTTTTGTCTGTGAAGTTGAAGCATGAGATGATTCATCTTATGTTAAAGGTATAATCCATAGTACTGCATCTTACTTGGTTTTTGCAAAACCAGATGACCTTTGCAATCACAACTGTACTGCATGGAGTTTTGTGTCGCTAAGCTTTAAACGTTGATCCTACTTGTGGGATAGTTTTATCATACAACTTGACTTGGCGTGTCCTGGACATAAATCAATCTGGAGCTTCAAGAATATGGCCATCTTTGGCCAACATCTGCTCTTAAAAATGTTCAATCATCTACTTGACAATCCATACAACTAGTGAGTCCCAACTGTGACGCACAAATAGTCTTAAGCACTTCAAAATGCCGCCGGTGGGTTTCTGTGGAACCAGTGATGTAAGGAGAATGAGGCGGGAGGGAGGTCGCTTGATTTAGGGTGGTGGGTTCACACGTGCTTTCCACACGCTGCTTGCTTTTGACCATCCACCACTTTTGAGCACTGTTTGTTGTACCCTCCCATTCCTTCGCTCTTACGCCCCTCCCTCATCTAACTCATCAAAATAGTCTCTTTTGCTTTAGAATCTTGTCCTTTTTTCCCCATTCTTTTCAAGGTCTTGCATATTGTCTTTCCTCCCATCTTTTTTTTAAAAGTTTCTTTCATATTGAATATATCTTCCAGCTTCATCTTAGTCATTCCTAATGTTCTGTTTTTGCCCCATTCTTGTTTTTCCATTCCTTTAGTCCATCACTTTCCTATATTCTTAACATCACCAATACCCGTTTCTGATTAGACCCCTCCCCTCAGCTTGCTGCATCCCAGCCTCCATCCCTGTGCCCCATCCCCTTTACTCCTTCTCCTTCCCTCTGGCCCTGCCTGGTGTGTGTCTAATGCTGTGGGGCTGTGGCTGTGTGTGTCTGACCGTTTGCAGGCTATGAGGATTTGGGCCAGGCTTCGGCAGGGAGCGGAGATTTCTGTAAGGGTGGCTACGGCACCGCCGTTGCCGCAGCTGCTGCTGCTGCCGCCGCCGCTGCTTCTGCGCAAAACAAGCCTGCCAGCTCTGTCACCGGGCCTGGAGTGGGTGAGTGCAGCCTCACGCTAAACCCCCCAATTTCCTTGTTCCTCCTCCCTTCTCTTTCTTAAGCTCTCTCTCTCCCCTCATTTGCTCCTAACTTACTACTGGTCAAGCTTGATGAAGCTGTCACATGCCACCTGGTCACAGATGAAAGAAGATCAGGAAACTCTTTGAATCTAGAAAGTTCTGTACAGGGTGGAGGACAGTGAACATTGGGTTGAACATTAGGGTTGTTACTTCTGTGATTAAGACAGCGACGTGGTGACTCTTTTTCTTTTTCTTTCTTCGCTCTTGAAAGGATTTCTTAATGGTGCAAGAAGCCAACTACTCAAAAATGCCTAAGATCCGATTAGTGGAGCTGTTTGACTGGCCTTTTTTAGTATTTGAAGATTTATTGAATATCAACAAATTGTTTCTCAGAAATGGACTAGTGTTTTGTGCTAAGGTTTTTATTTAACCTCGTGAACATTGTCAGCTTGATGATCTGGGCTGCTGATGGCAGCATGCTTTTCAGATTGTTTTTATGTAAGCAAATGTGTGCGCTTTTTTTTTGCATAATGTTCACCGACCCCGTCCCCCCACCCCCATCATTTGTAACTACTTTTAAATGGTGTCTCATGGTTTACTGTCAAACATTTTTCAAATGTACCAAAAATACTGGTACTGAATTGATGTTGAATCCATTGCTACAGCCACTGTAGTCTTTCAATCTTTAAAATATGTATGTTTGTCAGGGCTTGACTATAGGGGTGGGTACCGAACTCTGTAGTACAAACATAATTTGGTCGGTGCCCTTAAAAGTACAGAGTATTGATTCACATTAAATTCATCTGTGCCAAATTTCGGTACCTGAGAACACCTCTGGTGAAAGACTAGTGTCTGTTAATTTTAAAACAACTGTTTAAATATAAATCGTGCGTGTGCAAATGAATGGCGCAGATGCGCGGTTTAATTTACCTCACACGGAATGGCGCGTGACGGCCGCATGTTTACTTCCTGCTGTCTCATATGAGGACGAACACATGAACGTGATCTCTAGAGCTGTGAGAGTCAATTCATGAGCATTTTACCGTTTTGAGAAACTACCGTCTTATAAAAAACACACACACTCAAAGGTCTTCACGGCAACCTGTCAAAAAGAAGTTTGGTTTAACTTGACTAATATATTAGTGTTGTTCAGTAGAATTTAGAGATATGTAGTAATAATAATAATACTAACACTAAAAGTTTAGATAATTTATTACATTAAAGTAATCAATTTCTAATTTAACCATGTATTAATTTAACAGTATAAAGCTCAGGTGTGCAGCATTTTGTTTGATAGTTTAATTAAATTAAAAGGAAATTAAATTTAATGTTTTGTCTTCATTTGATTTACCAGAAAATACACAACCCAATTTGTGGAAAATCTTTTCATTGAAATTAATTGAATAAAAACTACCATTTTAATTTTATTTTTTTATTTAAGTAGTTAGTAGCCTACTACTTACTGGTAAATATTACAGTATACAAACATCACAGTCAACGGCAGACAGCTCTGATATAATGTCAATAACACTTCTATAAATGACTTAAATGACCGTTTTTGAGGTAAACATCCCAAAGTACTGGTACTTTTTTTTTGTGCTTTAATTTCAGGAAGGTCAACTAATATTACAATTCAAGCAAGTAATATGACCTACAAAAGAAATATAATAAAGTAATCAAATATAAAATAACTGCAAAAATCAATAGATCGATGCTTATTAAAGCTAAAGTTAATCATTCAAGATCTGTGGGAAACGTTCTATTGCCTTTTGTTGTTTGATTCAGGTTAATGGCACAATTGTCAGCAGGTTTGTTAGACTGCCCCTTTAAGACTGAAGGCAGATAAAATAATAAACATCATTCTCCCAACTATTTACACCCATTTGAGACAAACTTAAGCGAATACTCTCCAAGCCAGTCATTTTGACATAGGCTATTTGTTTTGTGTATTTGACTGTTTAAATGGGTGCACAAAGCCTAAAATATTGTGGTCCGTTTCAGAGCGCACAAATAGCCACGTCTCTTGCGAGGATGGATGGATGGATGGATGGATTTTGCTTTTTAGTAGCTCTTTATTATCAAACGCAATTTAGCAACAGTAGACTTCTTTCTTTAATGATAATCGTGGATTGTGCTGAATCTGATGTTAAGTTTGGGTTTTAGGAAGGAATGCTCTCAGCTGTGAAGGGAAGGAAGTTGCGCTAGATGGAGCGCTGCTAGTTAATCGTTTTCTCATATCTTTTTATAGTCCTTTGAAGCCAAAATCAAAAAAGAATTAGATGCATATCACAGCCCTGAAGTATAACCAGACTAAACTTTTTTCATTTATCATTAGTTCTCTCGGCTGTCGTCACTCATTAAGAGTAGCTCCGCGAGAGAGCTCTCACTTCTGGATTGCGAAATAGCAATTTTATCTCTAGAAGCGATTAGCCAGGTAGAATTTGCAAGATAAAATCTATATACCAATATTAAATAGTAAGTGCATTTTCTTAATTTTCTCTAGTACAGACAGCAGAGGCGATAGTATCAGAGTTTATCGATACCTGGGCTCATTTAATACAGAGTCTCGTACCCATCCCCTACGCACGGATCCATTATACTGTTACACATGCGTTTTCTTTCCAAACTGTTTAAGTTTACTTGAAACAAAACTGACTTGCTTGAATACTTGCCAAGACCGACATTTTGACATTATTTTTGTGTATTTGAGTGTTTAAGTGCAATAAGCAGTGAAAAAAGATCTCCATTTAGTAATGAGAGTCAGCTTTGTGCGAACACTTTGGGTAAATTTGGGTAAAATGAGTAAATTTGTGCAATACATGCAATCTTGCGCTGAAATTCAAACCCTGTAATACCAACAATATTCATCCAGAGCAAATGAAACGAGCGAGTGAGGGGTGGTGGCTTTGTGTGTCAGCTCTCTATCGAAGAGATGTGAAGGCGAAAGCACAGCTGATATCGTGTATCTATTCTGTGGAAAATGAGTATTGGAAGCATTTGATATTTTAAGTTTTGACATTAATGTACCATTTTGTGCCTCTGTCTGGTGTGGATTTTCATTGTTGTAGTTTTTGCCTCTCAATCTATTAGATCATTGAACAAAAGTGGTGCCAGTTCAAGGCTATGACATGATGTGGTACCACAGATGAGCAGTTTTTACACCGTTGTCCACTTAAAAGCATTTTAGGGATATGTTCCTTTTTAAATGTCACATTTTAGCATTCCACATTTAGAGAATCAAGTGTAAAACTAAACCAATTCAGCAATCATATTCAAGTCAGCCTTATAGTGACAGTCTATCTCAAGGTAATGACGTACTTCCGTTGACATTTTGCTAGTTTCAGTGAACACCATTTCATACGTTTTGACTTTTCTGCTTTAGGAGTCTCTGTGACATCAAGCAACACAGGAGTCCCTGACATTTCAGGGTCTGTTTACACAAAGACACAGGTGAGCACCCACGTCAGATTTTAATTAGATTAATTTGAGTCATCAAGCATTTGGTTTCACAAATGCTAAAGTGTCTCAATCTGCCCTCCAGTCTTTTGAGAAGCAGGGTTTCCACACAGGAACCCCCAGCGCTTCCTTCAGTTTGCCCTCTGCACTTGGGAGTGGTGGCCCCATCAACCCTCCGGCTGCAGCCGGTTACGCTCCGGCCCCTTACATGCACATCCTGACCCCTCATCAGCAGCCACACTCTCAGATGCTCCACCACCACCTGCAGCAGGACGGACAGGTCAGCTTCCACCATGCTGCCTTGTTATTCTATCCCTCACCCTTGCTCTGATGTTTATGGCTGTCTATAAAAAGTAGTGTTTTTAAATTAGTGGTGGGCATAGATTAATTTTTTTAATGTAGATTAATCTCACTGATTTTTGAAATTAATCTAGATGAATCCAGATTAAAATGGCTCATTTGAATTCTGCTGAAGGCATTCAGAATACGTGTGCTACCCAAATAATGACTGGTGCTTTCACACTTGGTTCGATTGCCAGGACCGAACCAGAGTTAGATTGCTCCCCCCGCTGGAACGTGTTCGTATGATATTTGGGTCTGAACCGGGGTGCGTTTGCGTCATCAAAGCAGCAGCTGTTTACCCCGTTACTTGGTAACGGCGTCGAGAGAAGGTGGCAAAATGAATAGCGTTGTTCACCTCACTTTTATACTTTTGTTTTTGAACCGTTAATTTTGTTACCAAAGGTTCAGTACGTAATGGTACTGAACGTAATGGTACTTGCGTCTAAAGAATGCTGACGACGAGCAGAAATGAGATTTACAGCGCTCTGCTTACAGTTTGTCAGTCACGCTCGTCAGGACTCGAGTACGGTTCGCGGGTGCTCACCCGAGTTCGGAAGACAGCGTTCACGCTTGATGTGGTAATTTCACAGAAGGCATACATGCAGGTTCGAAGACTCGTTCCCTACAGTGCAATTCGGCTTGGTACATCCGCGCTAAAATATCAAGTTGAAAGTTATCATAGCTTGCGAAGTGTAGACCCAGCTCCCAACCCAAATTTGAGAATAGGTTAACGGCAATATTTTTTTTTATTGCCCGATAAGAGTCTCACGTTAACGCAGCATGTCAACGCCGATAACGGCCCACCACTATTTTAAATATAGATGTAAAATTTTAGCTATTAGAAATGAATTTGACTTAATTAAAATTTGAATCGTTTCCTCTTTCAGAGTGGCTCTGGACAGCGTAATCAGAATGCCTCCATTCAACAGAAGTCGCAGATCAACAAGTCGGGATACAACAGCTACAACTGGGGAGGCAATTAACCCACCCGGTCCTGTCCCTTCTGGTGTTCCAAAGGCTGGATTAGTGGAACCTTTTCTTTCTCCCCAGATACCTCCCCCTTTTCTCTGTCCTCCACGGCGCTCCCTCTCCTCTCTCTGCGCGGTCACCCTGCAGTTCCAACCCCATTCCACTGGTGGCGCTGTCCTAAGAGAGAGAGATAGCACTGTAAGGCGCCGCTTGAGGAGGGGGCACGGGGGAGAAGTCTTAACGGGGAGCGTGATCTCACGCATATATGGATAGTTACTTAGGCCTTCATGATTGGAGTATTTGGAGTTTGTATTGTGTTCAAAATGCATAACCCAGAACCCCCTTTTTTCTGGAATATGTAACATAGATCTGTTTTCTAAAAGGACAAATGTTTAGTTTTTCCCCTTTTTTCTTTTTCCTTTTACTGATGGTTAAAATGAAAAAGAGGTTTGATAGAGGGAGAGAGGGCAGGATTTTGTTTTCTTCACACCGTTCGTTCTTTCCCTCTTTTCCGCTGCTTGCTTGATCAGCACCTGCAATCCAAATGTACTTGCACCTCCTCTGTTTCTCCCCCTGCAATGAGTTTTTACCAAATTTTTATTTTGGGAAAAAGGAAGATATCACTCTAAATCGGCTAGTGCAGTTGTGAAGTTTATTTTTTACCAAATATAAATAGATATATGAAAAAAAAAATGTATAGGTGAGTTCGCAGGCTTTGGTTCTGTACTGCGTGTGTATGTGCATGTGTGTGAGTTTGGCTTTATTTTGTGTGTGAATGAATGAATTGCATCATCAGGGTGGCCAGTATATGAATGTTCAACTTATAGAATAGGCTTCAATGTGTATTCCTTTTATTTCTTTTATTGGAGCCTTATTGTACTCTCTAGATGTGAGAAGTGCACTGGTCACCTTAACTTCAGACTTATTTTCTGCAATTTTTTTGTTCTTATTAACCACCCTTCATGTTGCAGGGAGATTGGATTACGTTGAGGCATGACTTTTGACCTCAGCGTTTTGCCATAAGCGTGAAGTTTCTCATTTGCTTTGGGATTGAGTTCACCGTTTTCTTGGGCCACCCTGTGTGTCTTTCCACAGCCTGTCCTTCTGTCATACCTGCAGTCATTTCCCCCCCTGAAACGCCCCTCCTTCTGTCCCCAAATATATTCTTTTAGTAATATGATTATTAGGAAAGTGCTGATGGACAGAATTGTACTATGGGTTTTTTTTTTTTTTTTTGTCAGTGACTTTCTTTTTGTACTGTGCGTTTTAAAAAGATTTAAATGGATAAACTTGTCTTGTACATATATATATATATAAAAACACAAGTACTGTAGTCTGTTTGTTTGATGGCTTCTTTTCTCCCCTCTTGAATCCTTACACAGACTTGTTAGCATTTTTCTTTTTGTTTCATAATGTTTTTTTATTTTGTAAAAAATATATAAATATTAAGTAAATAAACAAGAAAAAGACATTTTCATCATTTTTGGATGTGAATGTCTTTTTAAGAAAACAACTACATTTGTGTGCCTTTTAACTGCAGTCTGCTTCTGTGTTCTAGTTTTAAAGTTCGAGTTGTTACTTTGCAAACATGAAATGTAGGAAAGGAGTCAGATTACCTTTTAATTGAACCCAATATGAGATGCGCGCTTGACGCAGCCCATTTTAAAATGTCAAGTATGTGGGTTTGTCGATTCATTCTTTGCATGGAAAAAGCCTTTGAGAGTTTAACAGGCATATTGCCTTGCATTAAACCAGTGTCTTGCAGGATATCTGATTAAAATGCTAATTGGGGGTTTATTTAAGTAGCTTGCAGCTCATGTAGAAGGTCTTAGAGCAGTAACAGTTGGGAAAAACGAATTTGTTTAAAATTACAAACATTCATACAGGGAGTGCAGAATTATTAGGCAAATGAGTATTTTGACCACATCATCCTCGTTATGCATGTTGTCTTACTCCAAGCTGTATAGGCTGGAAAACCTACTACCAATTAAGCATATTAGGTGATGTGCATCTCTTTAATGAGAAGGGGTGTGGTCTAATGACATCAACACCCTATAACAGGTGTGCATAATTATTAGGCAACTTCCTTTCCTTTGGCAAAATGGGTCAAAAGAAGGACTTGACAGGCTCAGAAAAGTCAAAAATAGTGAGATATATTGCAGAGGGATGCAGCAGTCTTAAAATAGCCAAGCTTCTGAAGCGTGATCATCGAACAATCAAGCGTTTCATTCAAAATAGTCAACAGGGTCGCAAGAAGCGTGTGGAAAAACCAAGGTGCAAAATAACTGCCCGTGAACTGAGAAAAGTCAAGCGTGCAGCTGCCAAGATGCCACTTGCCACCAGTTTGGCCATATTTCAGAGCTGCAACATCACTGGAGTGCCCAAAAGCACAAGGTGTGCAATACTCAGAGACATGGCCAAGGTAAGAAAGGTAGAAAGTCGACCACCACTGAACAAGACACACAAGCTGAAACGTCAAGACTGGCCAAGAAATATCTCAAGACTGATTTTTCTAAGGTTGTATGGACTGATGAAATGAGAGTGAGTCTTGATGGGCCAGATGGATGGGCCCGTGGCTGGATTGGTAAAGGGCAGAGAGCTCCAGTCCGACTCAGACGCCAGCAAGGTGGAGGTGGAGTACTGGTTTGGGCTGGTATCATCAAAGATGAGCTTGTGGGGCCTTTTCGGGTTGAGGATGGAGTCAAGCTCAACTCCCAGTCCTACTGCCAGTTTCTGGAAGACACCTTCTTCAAGCAGTGGTACAGGAAGAAGTCTGCATCCTTCAAGAAAAACATTATTTTCATGCAGGACAATGCTCCATCACACGCGTCCAAGTACTCCACAGCGTGGCTGGCAAGAAAGGGTATAAAAAAAGAAAATCTAATGATATGGCCTCCTTGTTGACCTGATCTGAACCCCATTGAGAACCTGTGGTCCATCATCAAATGTGCGATTTACAAGGAGGTAAAACAGTACACCTCTCTGAACAGTGTCTGGGAGGCTGTGGTTGCTGCTGCACGCAATGTTGATGGTGAACAGATCAAAACACTGACAGAATCCATGGATGGCAGGCTTTTGAGTGTCCTTGCAAAGAAAGGTGGCTATATTGGTCACTGATTTGTTGTTCTTTGGTTTTTGAATGTCAGAAATGTATATTTGTGAATGTTGAGATGTTATATTGGTTTCACTGGTAAAAATAAATAATTGAAATGGGTATAAATTAGTTTTTTGTTAAGTTGCCTAATAATTATGCACAGTAATAGTCACCTGCACACACAGATATCCCCCTTAAATAGCTAAAACTAAAAACTACTTCCTAATAAACTACAAAAATATTCAGCTTTGATATTAATGAGTTTGTGTTCATTGAGAACATGGTTGTTGTTCAATAATAAAATTAATCCTCAAAAATACAACTTGCCTAATAATTCTGCACTCCATGTATAGCAACTTGAGGTTGTAGAACAGGGGTGGGAACGTTGATCCAGAAGGGCCACTCTCTTGCAGAGTTTAGCTGCAACCCTAATCAAATACACCTGAAGCTAATCAAGGTCTTCAGGATTACTAAAGTTACAGGCAGGTGAGTGTTTTTCAGGGTTAGAGCTAAACTCTGCAAGAGAGTGGCCCTTCTGGATCAACGTTCCCCACCCCTGTTGTAGAAGGTGCTTTTCTTGTCCCCCAAATATCCATGAATTGACCATAAATATTATTGCCACACATGGTAGTCGAGTTAATACATTTCATAATGTTTAGAGACATTTTATGCATGCATAAACGTCCATGCTAGGGAAGTGGGAACATTTTTTTTATATTATAGAAAGCTTCAATAAAAACCCTGGACTTTATTGACGTAACAATGGTGAAGAAGCATACAACGTTATTATAGAAATGTACACCCGTTTCCCTCATGAATGTATAAATGATTTGAACGCTAAAAGGCTGACAGGAACTTCAAAGTTCATGTCAGCCTTTTAGCGTTCAAAGTCTTAGTCATATTTCTCAACACATTATAAAGCTTTTTTAATGGAATTATTTTTGTTAGTGTTATTTACTTTAAAATGTACGATAAAAAAAATATATATAAATATATATTCCTATCTCAAAAAATTAGCATATAATGAAAAGATTTTCTAAACAAGCTATTAACCTAATTATCTGAATCAACTAATTAACTCTAAACACCTGCAAAAGATTCCTGAGGCTTTTAAAAACTCCCAGCCTGGTTCATTACTCAAAACCGCAATCATGGGTAAGACTGCCGACCGGACTGCTGTCCAGAAGGCCATCATTGACACCCTCAAGCGAGAGGGTAAGACGGCGAAAGAAATTTCTGAACGAATAGGCTGTTCCCAGAGTGCTGTATCAAGGCACCTCAGTGGGAAGTCTGTGGGAAGGAAAAAGTGTGGCAAAAATGCTGCACAGAAGAGGTGACCGGACCCTGAGGAAGATTGTGGAGAAGGACCGATTCCAGAACTTGGGGGACCTGCGGAAGCAGTGGACTGAGTCTGGAGTAGAAACATCCAGAGCCACCGTGCACAGGCGTGTGCAGGAAATGGGCTACAGGTGCCGCATTCCCCAGGTCAAGCCACTTTTGAACCAGAAACAGCGGCAGAAGCGCCTGACCTGGGCTACAGAGAAGCAGCACTGGACTGTCGCTCAAATTTTGCATGTCGTTCGGAAATCAAGGTCCCAGAGTCTGGAAAGTCAAGTGTCATGTACCCACAGTCAGTGATGGTCTGGGGAGCCATGTCAGCTGCTGGTGTTGGTCCACTGTGGTTTATCAAGGGCAGGGTCAATGCAGCTAGCTATCAGTAGATTTTGGAGCCTGAAAAGCTTGATGGAGATGAAGATTTTGTTTTTCAGCACGACCTGGCACCTGCTCACAGTGCCAAAACCACTGGTAAATGGTTTACAGACCATGGTATTACTGTGCCCAATTGGCCTGCCAACTCTCCTGACCTGAACCCCATAGAGAATCTGTGGGATATTGTGAAGAGAAAGTTGAGAGACGCAAGACCCAACACTCTGAATGAGCTTAAGGCCGCTATCGAAGCATCCTGGGCCTCCATAACACCTCAGCAGTGCCACAGGCTGATTGCCTCCATGCCACGCCGCATTGAAGCAGTAATTTCTGCAACAGGATTCTCGACCAAGTATTGAGTGCATAACTGAACATAATTATTTGATGGTTGACTTTTGTATTAAAAACACTTATTTTATTGGTCGGATGAAATATGCTAATTTTTGGGGTTTTTAATAAGCTGTATGCCAAAATCATCAGTATTAAAACAGTAAAAGACCTGACATTTTTCAGTTGGTGTGCAATGAATCTTAAATATATGAAAGTTTAATTTTTATCATTACATTATGGAAAATAATGAACTTTTGTCACAATATGCTGATTTTTTTTTTAGAAGGACCTGTATATTTATATAATATATGTATAATATATATGTATATTTATAAGAGCTTGTTTTATTAGTCGGCAATGACGCATGCGTTAATGCAATGTACAGACTTTTATTTTGAAATGTTTTCCGGAAGCAAGTGGAAAGATCTGGTAGGATTCATCTGTCTTTCCTCCAATGCTGGATCTCTGATGTAACTGCTTGTTATGTTGTCAATTCCGAAGGATCACTGGATACGGCGTCCTTAAATGAGCGTATTTGATCTATTTCGTGGGTTTTTCGGGGTTCCCGGTGGTCATTATCATGGTGATGGCCGCAGGTGAGTCTGTCTAACAGTTTAATGTTGAAATGTCTCCTGACAGTTCACTCTTAACGTCTATTATGTCGTGTATTATAGCATATTATGATAATATAAGCTACCGCATTGTGTATAGTGTTAGAAAGTAACATGCTCCACAATATTTTGTATCTCTAACGTTACATTGTTTTTATTTATAGATGTTTCTGTATTGGTGTTAGAAGTAAATGCTTGGTGACTTTATATATACGAATAAACTTTATAGAGCATTGTTATATTTTAAAGTGTTTTCGTTTGTCAGCACTGTTATATATTATTTTATAATACGTTAATTTATTAAGTGCAGAAATGTGATGAGTCAGTGACAAATTGCAAATATACCTGAACCATATGGAACTTAAAGGGATAGTTCACCCAAAAATGTTAATTATGTCATCATTTATTCACCCTAAAGTTGTTCCAAACCTGTATGAGTTTCTTTCTTCTGCTGAACACAAAAGACAATATTTTGAAGAATGTCGGTAGCCAAACAGCTAATGGGTCCCATTGACTCCCATATAGTATTTTACCCATACTAGTCAATGCTAGCTCAACTGTTTGGATACCCATATTCTTAAAAGTTTCTTATTTTGTGTTCAGCAGAAGAACTGAGTAAATGATGACAGAATTATCCTTTTTTGGATGAACTAGCACTTTAATACACGCACTCTCTTTCAGTTTTACTTTGACGCATTATAACATTAATAACAGTGTGCTGGTGCTAAAACAAAAACTTTGAATGCATTTCTTAATTGTTTCATGGATTTGATTATTATAAAATGTTAAAATAGTAATAATGAAGAATGATGAAACAGCCTCAGGTGACACATTAACATATTATTTTACTATCCTGTTAAGATAAATAATAAACAGCGTTTTTTCTTTAAAAATTCTAAAGGGAATTTGCTGCATCTGTATCTAATTCCCTATTTATTAAATAAAAATGCCACTTGAGTTTACGGTTTATTAATTAAATAATTGTTTCTTAATGTTTTATGAAAAATCTAAAGATCGTTTTTCACGTGAATATGAGGTGTTAGTTCTAAATGCAAATATAGACCTTGTTGGCCTGAAGTGTATTTATTTTTCCTGCACTGTTCCTGATTATTACACTCGTGACATTGTTTAGCTCTGAGTGGTTTAATCATTTGAATGTGTTTTAATCAGGGACCCCTTCTTTGATGGAATGATTCATGAAGATGATGATGATGATGATGATGATGAAGACGATGACCGTGGATTTCACTACGATGACTTTAATAGGCCACGTCGGGACCCGTTTGATGATGCCTTCAGATTTGGTTTCAACTTCGGGCCCGGCGGGATGCGCTTTGAGGAACCTCAGCTGTTCGGACAGATCTTCAGGGACATGGAGGAGATCTTTGCTGGTCTGGGTCGATTTGATGAGCACCGTGGCTTTGGACATAGAGGTACGTTTGCTCGGTTCCTCGTGTTTGTTTAATTGCAGTGTTTTTTTCTGTACGTCATATATGAATTAATTGAGATAAGCTGATCAGATGCTGGTTAAATACATTTCAAGTATTCCTCTCAGGATAGTCAAATGAGAAAGTAAAAAGATGGAAGATGACTGTGTATATATATATTTATATATTTATATATTTATAGATATATATATATATATAAATGTGTTGCTAACTCCTGCTGCACTCGGCTTCCCTCGCCCAACAGGTGTCCCATCAATAGAAGCTCCGCCTCCTCAGGAAGGTGTTGAGAAAGGCAGGAGTGGGGCAGGAAGTAGTAACCCGTTCAGAGATTTCATGTTGAAGTCACCTGACAGCTCACCCAACAATCCACCCCTCCCTCCCCCCTCTGTTGCACCAAAGGACGGGGATTCTTCATCTCCACAGGGTCCCAGCAACCCCTTTCCACAGTGGAAACCCTTCTCAAAGGTGATTCAAAGTGATTTAGTGTACTTTCAGAGCAGGGGCGTGCAATCCACCCCTGGGCGGGGCACTGTCCTGCAGAGTTTAGGTTCAGACGCATACCTGTTTCAGCTAATCATAGGCTGTGTCTGAAAGTTCATACTCTCTTGAGTAAGTACAGTACTTATTTTGTAGTAATTACTTCACATCACAACCACTAAAAAAAGTACATTTTATGTAGTATGAATGAATACATTTACGTACGCACCACATTTGCTGTGTTGTCATGTGACCTACCAGCGTCAGTTGCGTTGCTTCACTGCTATTCCCTAATCCTCTCCCGTGGCCTCATGGGATAGTAAAATGTCCATCGTATGCACACTTCAGAATCTCGCCAGAAGTAGTAGGTCATCATCCCATCTACTTTTTGCCCAGTCTTTTATTTATTTATTTATTTTACTTCTTTTGTATTTGTATTTACTATATTTCGCCTACTATATAGAAGGGATGTATGTGATTTTGAATGCAGCCGAGGTCTTACTAAGCTTTCTAGAAACTTCCAGAACAGTGTCCTGAAGGATAGTGACCCCTCAGGAGCAGGTTTAGACGTCACTCCTGTTTTAGAGTCTTTCCATGCTGGGTTCTCACCTGAGTGTCTTCATTTTATTTTCTAGTTTCATGATCTTTGGAAAGATAGTCTATTAAGACCGAAAGAGAGCGAGAAAAAAGAGGATGGAGGTAATTCATTTTTATGATTTAAATGCAAGTACAGACAGTAAACTCTTCTTAGGAAACTTGATTTCCTAATTTCTTGCCTTGATGCAACTCCTAAAATTGGCTTTGGTTTACAAAAACCTCTTGTCTTCTGGTTCCACCTTCAGATCTGGACTCGCAGGTGTCTTCAGGTGGGCTAGATCAGATCTTGACTCCAGCACCTTCACAGCCAAAGATGAGATCATTTTTTAAGTCTATCAGCGTCACCAAGGTGGTCAGACCAGATGGAGTGAGTGATCCCGTATAATTTTATCCTCAAAAGTATTTCTGATTACATATATCATAATGTACAGCAAGGCTCAAAATATGCCACACCACCAGATGGTGTCTAACAAGTTATAATCAAGAGTGTGTGTGTGTGTGTAGACAGTAGAAGAAAGGCGAACAGTCAGAGATGGTGAAGGTAATGAAGAGACAACAGTGACCATCTCGGGGGGTCCAGGTGGCCAAGATGGGCCGCAAGATCAGTCTGGTCCTCTTATGCCAGGTTAGCTGTTTCTAGCCAACATGTATGGTCTTAAAAGGTAAAAGGTTAAAAAAAACACTGTATTTAATATAAAGATTGTAGAATTTTGAAACATTGTGGTTTATATAGTATGTAAAACCATTTCAAATATAAGTGTTATATTCCTCAAGCTTTTACAAGACCAGTTTTGATTCTTTAATAATCACTCAGTAATGTATTTTCTGTATCTTCCAGGCGGTTCTGACATGCAGGATGATTTCTCCATGTTTTCTAAGTTCTTCGGAGGCTTTCGAGGCTGAAACCGCTCTGGACACAAGCCAAAGGACAATCTCTCTTTTCTCAAACCCACCAACTGCGAGCTACAATAATAATTAGTATTTTTTTATTCTTCAGTCTGATTGAATTCTGTGTGGAGATCCAGTCTTGATGATGTCAGTGAACATCAATTATTTGCTGCCACAAAAGGACCCTGATAACTTTGCTTTACTTCCTTTTGAATATAATATCCATTAAGGATGTATAAATAATTATATTAATATCCTGAACTTTGGGTCAGTTGTTGAAGCCACAGTATCCTGAAAAGGACTGACTGTTGATAAAGAGGATCCACTGGATTTTGTCGTGGAAAGATACTGCACATGACAGGCCAGATTATAATATATATAGAAATAGTATTTTTAATGGTGTAATCACAGTGAAATAAATAAAAACAAATGTGATCTGCCCTGTTTTTCTTCTTTTGTGCAGAAGGTGGGAAGCTTCCCAGTCTCAAGTTGGTAATTTCCTTTAAAATAACTTTTTAATATAAGAGAACAGGTCAATATCAAGCCCCATTCACAACAAACTGTGATACACTGTGCATTCTTAAACCTTTCTATCAGAACCAGCATTAACTTGAGCAGTTTTACCTACAGTAGCTCGTCTGTTTGATCAGACCACACGGGTCAGCCTTTGGATGTGCATCAATGAGCCTTGGCCACCCATGAACCTGTCGCCTGCCACTGTTCCTTCCTTTTTGACCACTTTTGATACTGACCACTGCAGAACGGGAACACCACACAAGAGCTGCAGTTTAAGAGATGCTTTGACCCAGTCGTCCAGCCGTCACAATTTGGCCCTTGTCAAACTCGCTCAAATCCTTACGCTTGTCCGTTTTTCCTGCTTCTAACACACAAATGTTCTCTTGCTGCTCACTAACAGGTGCCGTGATGAGATAATCAGTGTTATTCACTTCACCTGTTATAATGTTATGCCTGATCGGTGTATATTGTTGTTGTTGTGAAGCTGTGTCATGTTCCTGTTAGTCAGTGTCTTTCCAGTATATGATGTATACCAGTATGTAGAAGACAAAGTGTTTCTTTTTTAATCTGGCAGTCTTGTTTCACAACAGGCTCACCCAGTTCTGTCACAGACTTTTAGTAAACTGTCAGCATTGCTCGAAATCCCACAGACTGTCAATGTCAGCTAATAAGATTAGTAACAATAGTTCACTGATCTTTTATTTTTTTTACTGATATTTAAAGTAAATTAACAATGAGGAGAAAGTCTCAGCGGTAGGCTACATTGCTGGTTATGGTGCATGTCACAACCTTGTGAGCATTGGTTAG
This sequence comes from Gobiocypris rarus, assembly GCA_023029165.1. Taxonomy (NCBI): domain Eukaryota; kingdom Metazoa; phylum Chordata; class Actinopteri; order Cypriniformes; family Gobionidae; genus Gobiocypris; species Gobiocypris rarus. The sequence goes on along the minus strand of CM040919.1, from coordinate 31,004,526 downwards.
TTTTGCACCCAATTCGATCTGTATCTAGTGACAGATGAGACATGAGTGATATCAACTTTATTGAGGTTGACTTTATACTCAGTTATCCAATGCATATCTCCTCCTAAGTAGATAGAAGCTAAGACACCAGAGACATAACATTACCTCAAAAGTGACTTAACTTTTCTGAGACATTTTGATCACAAGGTGATTATTATTATTTTTAACCAGCAGATCAACGAGTGTGCTTTTAATGTCATGTTTTAGGCAACATTTCAGTCCATTATCAAAACTCGCATAAATATGGGAAAATTAAGAACAGCGGCATGCATTAATTCTTCTGGAAGCAACCATGGACATCAGGGCAGTCCCGCCGCTGGCCGATGCGCGTGGTGGGAGCGGCGGCACTGCATCAGGGTCAAACATTTACAGATGTCAGCTAGTGTAGCTTTGCTTAATTGACTAGAAAACTAGTTCATAAAATTGTAAAAACACTAGTAAACTGTAAAAAGTTTACTAAAACGGGTTGACACGAGCTGGGGTTAAATCCCAGTTGCGCAGGTGGAGTGCGTTGTAACACTGCGTTACAATGAGGCCATATTAGAACTACGCTATATTAGCTATATTCTGAATTCTATTGAGAAACCACGAGGAAAAAGGTGAATAAAGACTGAAAGTCAATGTTCAAAAATGATTCTTTATTATTAACGGTGTAGCGGTGTGTATAAACTCAAAAATGTGTTTATTTTTAATTATTAAAAAATGCCATTATTATATGAACAATATTTTATTGACAAAATATTTTAGTTTGTCTTATTTTATATTTTTTATTATATCAGTTAACATTTTAAACATCGTGCCCCCTCACGTTACAATGTACCAATGTACCCAATCACCTATGGGGCTTGTTGTCACATTTCACTTCCATTTCTTTCAGGGTAAATAAAGAAAAAAAGCATACACTGTTTTAATGAAACAAAACCAAATAATTCCTAGACGTGTGAAATTAATCTGGGAAAAATAAATACTCTGAACCCCAAGTGGATTTACACAAACTGGGAAAGTCAAAAAGCGTTAGGTTGTGCGCCGCTCTCCCCTACATCTGAGCTTGAAGATACGCAACGATTTATTTGAAACTATTCACTGGTGATATAGAGCAAAATGTGAGAATGACTAAAAGTAATTTAATATTAACGTCTTGTTTTTGAGTTGTAGCCTATAAATGATGTTTGGGAAAGCACGTTCCTCGTCTGATATGTTGCTTAGCTATATTGTTATAGTCTAGCTAAATAGAAAATAAATAAAATAAAAAAAATTGCAGGAGATTGTGTGTGTGTGAATTAAATTGTTTCAGAAATGTGCTTTTATTGTAATATCTGTTTACTGAGTTTGGTTGAGTGGTCTGTTGTGCTTAATAATAAACTGCCCACCTGCAGCTTCACTTGCTCCAGTTTATGCACCAGCTGCAAATGCTAAAAATAATAATAAACAGCACTAGTTTTTGTATGAACAATCATGAATTAAAAATGCTTAGTAACTCGTTGTATTTGTATTGCATGTTCAGTTTTAATCCAACGAAACAAACTCGAGTATTCGATTGTAACGTCACAGATCCTCAGAACGTTCGGCGAGTATAATGCTGAGTGCAACGGCTTCTTGATTTTTGTAGCGAGTCGGCGAGTGTGTGAGTATGCTTTGCTTTTTAAACAGGGTTTGGTGATCGGAATTTTAATATTTTTATAACTCAGAGAAGAATCTGCGCAAACTGGGATGTTATTGTCACGATTTACTGTACATTTAGATTAAAAAAATGCTACACTGTGGCGGTTTGTGTTGAAATGGGAGGGTAAACCAATAATGACCAAACCAGTTTTCTATGTAAATGTTGATCATTTATATTTCATTGACCAACCGATTGTAAATACTGTATGTATACTGTATGTTTACTCAACTCATCGCTTCCTTTTCTCTTTCTTTGATAGTGTTTTACCGTTTTAGATTGCACAGTTCACGTCTATCATCTTTCAGCATCAATAATGAACATGTCAACTATGCCCACCATTTTTGAGAGTGCAGAGCAGTCATCTGACTACTCGGATGAGCTTATGACGGCCCTTGCTGCAGGGCGGTGGTGGGCCATCATGGAAGTTTCAGATCCCATCTCTGATGAGCCTGAGGAGTATGGGGACCTCATCTCAGGCCAGTCTTGGGGAACAGAGGAGGCAGGAAGAACTGTGCCCGCCAGGTCCACACAGACAGCACCTGTGCCCGCCAGGTCCACACAGAGAGCACCTGTCACCGCCAGGTCCACACAGGGATCACCTGTGCCTGCAAGGTCCACACAGATAGCACCTGTGCCCGCCAGGTCCACACAGAGAGCACCTGTGCCCGCCAGGTCGACACAGAGAGCACCTGTACCCGCCAGTTCCACACAGGGAGCACCTGTGCCCGCAAGGTCCACACAGAGAGCACCTGTACCCGCCAGTTCCACACAGGGAGCACCTGTGCCCGCAAGGTCGACACAGATAGCACCTGTGCCCGCCAGGTCCACACAGGAGCACCTGTGCCCGCCAGGTCCACACAGATAGCACCTGTGCCAGCCAGGTCCGCACAGAGAGCACCTGTCCCAGCCAGGTCCGCACAGAGAGTACCTGTGCCCGCCAGGTCCACACAGGGAGCACCTGTGCCCGCCCGGTCCCCACAGAGAGCACCTGTGCCCACCAGGTCCACACAGGGAGCACCTGTGCCTTCTGGGTCCCGCCAGGAGCCACATGTGCCCATAAGGGCCCAACAAAGGGGAAAACTCAGGATCCCTGAGAACCTGGTTAAATATCTACAAGAGGCCTCTTTAGAAACTGCCATGCCTGCGGCCAAGTCTCTAAAGAGGGTACCTGTGGCTGCCTCAAAGATGCTTGCATGCTCCCCGCATGAAGCACCCATGCCAGACCAGATTGCTCCAAAACCAAAGATCCATGAGCCACTGAGATCTGAGCTGCTGCAACAGAGATCACCTGTACCTGCCAGATCCACACATGGAGCACCTGTTCCCATTGGGTCCCAACAAAGTGGACAACTCGGGATGGAAACACCCATGCTCAACAAGCCTCTAAGGGCACCTTTGGCTCCCATGCCATACAAGATCCACGAGCCACAGAGGCAGGAGCTGCTGCAACAGAAGCCTCTAGCCCCTTCCCTGAAGACAGAGCCTGTCTGTTGCGCAGCGGTTACTGACACGATCTCTGAGTGGAGACATGTTACAGACCCTGAGCTGCGGAGCAAAGAGCTGCTGAGGCAGCGTTTACGAAATGCACCAGTACTTGTGCCTGTCTCAAGCCTTAGAATCCCTAGGCGGCAGAGGGAGAAGTGGAGGGAAATGTTGGAGCAGGAGCAGGAGCAGGAGCAGAAGAATAACCCAAAAGGAGTGGATGTTCCTGCCAAGAGAACTCTTGTTCCATCATGTTCCCCACAGCAATCACCCATGCCCAGTTGGAGCACAGAAGCTCCTGTAAGTCCCTTCTATCTCTTGTATTTACTTATTTTAAGATTTATTTAAAAAAAGTAAACACTGCCTTCAATTATGCTACTGTTTTCAAAGGTCCTCTATTTAAAATCCTTTTATATTTAACCACAGATATCCTCAAAACTGAACCAGAGGACTCTGAGCAGCCTTCAGCCCAGGACCCAGCTGACCCGGAAAAGAGAATTGGTTAGTCTCACCTGTCTCTCAGTTTTACTAGAAATTAAAACTTTAATCATCTCCTTTTTTTAAAAACAGACCCCTTATATTGAAATGATAGAAGCAAGTCTTTAGATTAAGAATCACTCATTAAATCTGTATTATGTCTGTTCCTTCAACAGGACAGTGCAGGTTTGGACCAGTCACCCCCGCAAAAAAAGCAGCATGTGGCTATTGAAGTCAAGGACCAGCAGTCGGATCAAGGCATAGACCAAATTGATTATTTATGTAACAAATTCAGCAAATTTTGTGTCTTTTCAGAACTTTAAAATGTTGTTTGTACATGCCTTATGCATGTATAATAAAAAAAGAAAAATATATATAAACTGTGTATTTATTTGTCAATGACAACACACTGGTGTTATATAAACAGATCATTTTCATCTGCTGTCACTACACTGATTCAAATCACAAACTAAGCCAATAGCGTTGTAACGGCATATTTGATCACAATGTTATTATAGTTTTTATTACTTAATAATTCTTAATCAAGTCACTTTAAATCAAGTCAACTGATCATGGGCTCTTATCCTGCAGAGTTAGAGCTCTCCAACCCTTATTAAACACGCCTGAAACCAGTCAAGGTCTGCAGACTCATTAGAAACTTCCAGGCAAGTGTTTTGGAGCTCACATCTGCAGGACGTTAGCACCTTCAGGAGCAGGACACAACTGCATAAATGGTTCAGCTAAAACAAGGCATCTTCTTTATCTCTTAATTTTTTTACCTTAGTAAAACACACATTTTTGAAAATGTTGATGCTGTTTTGCATGAATTGGCAAAAAAATAAAAAATAAAAAATAAATAGAACGAAATGAAGAGTAGATGATTTATGCATATGAGTCATGTATAAGCCAGCAGTACATCACAGATAAAAGTTAACAATAAACTACTCATCGTTTTATTACAAAAGGGCAATGTACTACATTTAATTGTCATTCCTTCCCCAGACGCACACATATAACACACTTTAACCACAAAAGATAGTCTGAGTTTACCTATGTGGTGTCATAATTATCTAAACAGAAGACCACGCGTTCTCTACGGTGCTGACTGGACCTTCTCAATGGAGCTTTGAGAATCATCTGTCTGGAATCCCGAATCTCCTGGCCTACATTTACTCTTATATGTAAACGGACAGAAAAACAAAGAAAGTACAGAGGGCAGATATAATGGATCGTTTGCTGAGGAGATGCCGAATCAAGAGCAGCTTGATCAGAGAATGCCTGGCTGAATTTTTCGGAGTCTATGTTTTGATAGTAAGTCAGTAATCTTCATATCTGTGTTTTTAATATGTGTGCCATTAATAAGGCCAACACTGTAAACAATTAAAATAAGATTAAATACTACAACATTTCATGTTTAATTCAATGTGTTACTTGCTATTTCTTTGTAATTATTTGTGAAATTTTAATAGCAATCTCTACATTTCTACACCATTTTTTTTCAGTGTACTTCAGTGTATCTTTTCTAAATTTTGATTCTGTTTGGTAACACTTTACAACAAGCTTCTATTAGTTAATACATTGAACAATTCATTTGCTACATTATTTATTCATTTCTATTACAGGTTTTTTAATTGCTTTGGTGCTATTTTCAAAAGCAATAAGTACATTTTCTAAACTCTTAGTACTAATATCACAATCACAATTGTGTTCAATAAACATAATCAATGTAATTTTCCCTACACAAATGTTTCATTCACAGTACCTGCCTTTTACTAAGCTTATATAACTTCAAACCTTTGATTTGCACCTCTTGTCCAGTTTAATACATTTGTCTATTAACTGAAATTAATAATTTATTGGTACACCTATACATATCTATAGACATTTCTATATAAGTGCAATTTCCAATATGGATAACAAAATGTAATTAAATATTTTACATAAGTGATTTATCTTAGATCTTAGATGATAACCACTCAAAGTGTGTGTGTGTGTGTGTGTGTGTGTGTGTGTGTGTGTGTGTGTGTGTGTGTGTGAGTGTGTGTGTGTGTGTGTGTGTGTGTGTGTGTGTGTGTGTGTGTGTGTGTGTGTGTGTGTGTGAGTGTGTGTGTGTGTGTGTGTGTGTGTGTGTGTGTGTGTGTGTGTGTGTGTGTGTGTGTGTGTGTGTGTGTGTGTGTGTGTGTGTGTGTGTGGGAGAGAGAGAGAGAGAGAGAGAGAGAGAGAGAGAGAGAGAGAGAGACAGAGAGAGAGAGAGAGAGACAGAGAGAGCATTTCATTTAAAATGCATCCATCTTGCATTTGTTTGCTATTGAATGAATTGATTGTTAAAAGTATTAATTTGAAAGACGCTTTTACTGTTGTGTTGAGGTGAAAAAAACAAATGTTCTCATTATATATCACAATTATCTTGTGTTTTGAAACAATGATTATGTATGATAAAAATATGTACAACTAGAATGAAAGCATGAGATCAGGTTTTTTTAAAAATGACTGAGTAAACAGTTCAGAGTTTTGTACTAAGCGTTTTGCAAATGTACACCTTACTTGAGAAAATACCAAAAAAAATACAACTGTTCACTGTTAGTTCATGATAGCTCAGGTCCATTCAATAATATTAAAGGCACAATATATAAGATTTTTGGATTAAAATATTCAAAAACCACTAGAACAATGTTAAATATTTTGTTAAATATTATCCAAAATGTTTCCAAGAATGTTTAAATCCAGAGAAATCAGCAATTTTAACCAGAACGCGGACCGCCTATCAATGACATTACACCCACGTTACCATCGATTTCGTAGAAACCATGGATACACCAAAGACGCTTTAATATATTATGTGTTTTATTAGAGAGGTTAGCAAATGTTTGGATACATTGATCGAGAAAACTAATCATTGTTATATAGCACAGTTAGTCTTAAAGGGCACCTATTATGCAAAATTCACTTTTATGAGGTGTTTGAACGTGTGTTGGCAGTGTGTGTACACAACCACCCTATAATGGTAAAATCCACCCACTCCTTTTTTTTAATCCCCATAAATCGTAAACAGTGTCTCAGAACAAGCCGTTTCCAGATTCCTGCAGTGTGACGTCGCTCTGTAGAAGCCCCGCCCACAGGTGTTGATGGACACTGACATACTAGCACAGACCCCTCCCTCAGAGAGCTGAGCTGAGCTGTTCACAGTCCGCAATGTTTATCTCCTCCAGAGCATGAACAGCAGCATTCAAAAGCTACTAAAGTGCAGTCAGTCAAGAGCAGTGAGCGAATTTCTGTTTATCTTCTGTTGTTTGATAGAGAACTAGTCTAGTTTAATAGACTACTCATGGATGTGCTGACATCCAGCTCTGTGCGCATGCGTGTGTGTTTAAGTTATGAGCAATGGCCAGTTTCACACATAGGCCTACTCCATTTGCGGTGCGTATGCCGTGCGTATCCGGATTACAGCTTTCACACTGCACGCGGATGCTGTCCGTCAGTCCGTTCCAGGTGCGGTGCATCTGCAGCAGTGCGGCGATCATTTCCGTACCGAGTCTATTTTTTGCTGTGCTGCACTGCTGCATTAAAGTGACAGGGCATAGTTTGCATTAAAATAAACATGTACTGACGCGAAAACCACACATATGCATGTAATTTAAAATATACAATGCTTTAAAAGTCAACACATGGCTTTTTTTCTTTTTCTCGGGTAAAGCAAGGAAACGACACCTTACCTGGCATTAAAAAAAAAGTGAAAATGGATAGCACTCGTCCGTTCTTGGAGGTGGAAAAACAAATTCTTTATGACCTGCAGGATTTCTTTTAAAAGGGTTTAAAAACGAAAGAAGACGAGATTCGGCTGTTTTTGAATAGCATGTATTGTAAGTTTCAAATTTAAAATTCTAGTGATTTTAGGCTATAGCCTATATTTAAATGTTTTGCCACTGTGAGCTACATTTAAACTAGACTATGTAAATTAATTAATTAATTAATGCTTGAATAAAACGTTGTTTAAATGTACGTTAAAACCTGACACCTATGGAAGTGTAAATTGCAAATCTGACAAACCATGTTCAGTAACAACTTTTGGATTTGAAATAAAAAAAAATTATGAATAAATGCTGTGTTTGTGGTATACAACAGCAGATCAGTTGCGCACTGCAAATGCAGCATAATGTGAAAGCACAACAGCTCGTGCTGCTCCTGCACCGCAGACGGACTACAGACGGAGTATGTGTGTGTGAAACGGGCGTAAGGCTTTAAAACGCATGCAGATGATAATATTTCATGATGATGAAGAACTGCAATGTCACATGAACATGTCTGTGATAGATATGATCATTAAAACAGATATCATGTTTCAGTTTTCATTCCCTGTTCACTGCTGTGAGTGAGCTGTGAACGAGATGTGTAGGCTCCACCGGGTGGGAAGCAGAAGCTCATTTGCATTAAAGGAGCCACACACAGAACAGCACATTTTTCTTCAACCCCAAAATTGCCATTTTCAAAATGGTATATAAAATTATCTGTAAGGAATTTTGATCTGAAACTTCACAGGCACACTCTGGGAGACCTGAGACTTATATTACATCTTGTAAAAAGGGGCATAATAGGTGCCCTTTAAATCTGGCTTTCTTGATTTACTGAGAATACCATGTTCCATGCCTAATATCGTTCTAGCTTACTGCAGTGTGCAACAAGTGTCTCATAGTCGCCGAGTAGCATTACAGAGAAGCATTATAACATAACTTTCAGCACACTTAAAATGTATCTAATATGATAAAACCAACCCGATCTCATGACAATTTGTACGTATATTACAGGGTGGCTAATTCGTTTGAATTTGTACGACCTCACTTGATGAGCTCATGACTTGGTAAGATTTTTGCAAAATCTAATTTAGCTCACGAATTGGTTTTGAGATAGCGCTGATTAAAACACCACTGTGTTACCCCACATACAAATGACTGAAAGAAGTATAAGCGTTCACCTGCGGCATAATAAAAGCTCAGTGTGTCGTGTGTCTCACATTAGCAATCTCTCCAGCGGCCTCGTTCCGCTCCAACGGCTTTCAGCCCCACCCAGCTTCATACTGCAGTAACGTTAAGAAATCTTTCAGCTCATCCATGCATATGATTTTTGTTATATACTGTACATGTAAATGGTAAAGCTACTGAAATGTACTGCCTTGTGCACATTACATCTATTCCGTAGCACATGCACAAAGAATTTCAGCAATATTCTAGAGGTCAAACTTTGAAGACTTTGAACTACTTAATAATCTTTTGCCACTTCTCAGGAACTGCCGTTACCATAATGCCCAACAATCTCATTGTGCCATAAAGCTTTTCATTATAGACATCATGTCTGAGGACACGTTCACACCAGATAATTCTTCAAAATGTCTTGATGTCACTCTCTCTACACTTCAGCTTTTTGGGTGTGGCTCAGTTGCCCAGGTGACGACCTCTCAAAACACTAAGGGCGACTACCTGTCAATCAACCTCGGATTTGCACTGGGGACCACGTTTGGAATCTATATTGCTAAAGGGGTATCAGGTATAAACTCTCCAGTGCAGCTGTGTGTATTAAGTATGTCCATCTCAATTAAAATATTTCTCACCTGTTTAAGGAGCTCATCTGAATCCAGCTGTTTCCCTCAGCTTGTGTGTCCTGGGAAGGTTCTCCTGGACTCGTCTTCCTTTCTATGTGTGGTCACAGCTTTTAGGTGCATTTCTGGCAGCAGCAACTGTTGCTCTTCAGTATTATGGTGAGTGGATCTTGGTCTATACGTAATCTTTCTATAAAAATACAGTACAGTAAGTACATCCAAATGAAGACACTTATTCGTATGTATTATTTTAGATGCCATAATGGATTTCACTGAAGGGCATCTGACAGTTAGTGGTGCCACTGCCACAGCCGGTATCTTCTCAACTTACCCAGCAGACTATCTGAGTGTATGGGGTGGAGTGGTAGACCAGGTCAGTTACATATAAAACAGGGACATATATAGTTTGAAATGCTAAGACTATTCTTGAAGGGTTTCACCCAAAAATGAATTTTAGACCATTATTTACTCACCCTCAAGCCTTCCTAGGTGTATATGATATTCTTCTTTCAGACGAATACAACCAGAATTATATTAAAACATGTCCTGGCTAATCCAAGCTTTATAATGGCAGTGACTGTTGGGTCATTTTTGAAGTCCATAAAAGTGCATCTATCCATTATATAACTGCTCCACACGGCTCCGGGGAGTTAATAAAGGCCTTCTGAAGTCAAGTGGTGCATTTGTGTATGAAAAATATCCATAAAGAATATCAACTTCATGATATTCAAATTTCACTTGTATAATACAATTTGTATTGTACTAAAGTCCGCCCTGACAATTTCATTGGTCCGAACAGTTTCTGTTCGGGCATAATAATTCCTCTATGGAGCGAGTCCAGACCCAATTGCCCGAGCAAAAAATTTTGTGGGCGGGGCTAAATTCGGCTGGCATCCAGGCTAGGAGCAACTAAACTTTGCTTGTGGACTCTTTAGGTACCAACTCTTCCGAGTGTTCTGAGAGTTCTGGAGAGGCTCTGGGGTCTTTTCCCACATGTTTTTTTAATGTGGTGGTGGCTGAATCACACCTTCATTATCCTGTTAAAAAAGAGATCATCGTGTAATGCACAGACAGGCTTAATGAGAGCTTCTTAGACACAATCTAAAGGCATATTACTTAAACGAAATATAATACAGAGGTTTTTAAATAGAGATTACATTTTTTTAGTAATTCTGTAAAATAAAAATGGGAGATGGGAGGGATTTACCGAAGCTCCAGTGCTCCATGGGCATGGCCTCTGCCTTTTCCGAGTACACTTGGGTGCTCCCTCAGGGGACCTGGCGGGCACTGGGGCTTCCTCTGAGGACCTGGCGGGGACAGGTGCTTTCTCAGGGGATGTGGCCGGCACTGAGAACCTCACTTTTCACATGAATGGGGGCCTGGCAGGTATGGTGCTTCCTGCCAAGGAGGCAGTTTCCAATGAGTACTTTCACTTGGGACGAGGCGCGTACCGGTGCTCAGAGTACGTGGTGGGGGCTCTGCTGCTTCCTCAGGGGAAGAGGCAGACACAGGTGATTCCTCTGGAGAAACAGTGGGCACTGGTGCGTTCTCAGGGGACACGGTGGGCACTAGTGTTTCTTCTGGGGATGAGACAGGCACAGGTGCTTCCTTTGGAGACGAGGTGCACACTGATGCAGGTACAGGTGCTCCCTCTGGGGACCCGCCTGGCATGGGTGCTCCCGCAGGGGGACCAGGCAGGAACATGCTCTCCCTGCTGGTACCTAGCAGGAACTAGGGCTCCTTTTGGGGACTCCTCTATTCCCCACTGGCCTGAAGTGAGCCCACACTCATTCATCTTAGCGTAAACAAACCTCTACCTCCATTACTGTCCACCTGCGAGGAGGGCTGTGATGAGCTCATCATGATCATCTAAGGGATAAACTTTGTTTATAATGTATAATGAACACAGCAATATTCCATAAAAAAACAAAAGGATCAATTTTGTCTTTATTGTGACTTTAATGTAGACTGTGGAATATGCATATAGGTTTATTTTCGGATATATTAACTGCCCCGTTTAAGACCTGTCAAGGTTGCACATAATTGGTGTTTGATTATTTTGCAATAATTTACAGACATTTTTGGTATATTTGGTAAAATGTCAGGCACTTTGCTTAAGTCCTTCTCAACCACACTGTAAAAACTAAAGGTGCCTTAAATATTCTGTAGAGTACTCAAGGAACTTCAGTGGTGTCATTTTGTGCAGGATATGGAATCCTTCAAGCACTTTGTATTCGGTTTGAGGTTCTGGAGACTTTTTCACCTTTTAGTAGTAATAATAGTAGTAGTTTATTGTTGTTTTTGTTATAGAGTTCACTGAAGAGTCTGATCTAAAGTGAGCTGTGTAGACAGTTGCAGCATTAACTTGTGCTTGTTCTGCAGATAATTGGCACAGCCGCTCTGCTAGTGTGTGTTCTTGCATTGGGAGACACTCATAACACACCAGCACCGCCTGGTCTGGAGCCTGTCCTGGTAGGAGCAGTTGTCCTGGTGATTGGCATTTCAATGGGATCTAACAGCGGATATGCCATCAACCCGGCAAGAGACTTGGGGCCAAGACTCTTCTCTTACATTGCAGGCTGGGGAGATGAGGTGTTCAGGTCAGTGTAACAAACAATGCCACTGTTCAAAAATTGGGAGTTGGTAAGATTTGTTAGTCTTTGAAAGTCTCTTATGCTCACAAAGGCTGCATTTATTTGATTAAAAATACGGTAAATACAGTTATATTGTGAAATAAGGAAAAACAACTGTTTTTAAAAATATATATAATTCAACATGCAATTCCTGTGATAGGAATTCTCAATTTTTACTATTTAGTAACTATTTCAGTTTTCATTATCACATGATCCTTCAGAAACCATTCTAATATGCTTATTTTTGTGGAAACCATGACACATTATTTTGCTGAATAGAAAGTTCAAAAGAGCACCACTTCTGTCATGACTCTTGGAAGGTCTTGTCATGGTAATGGATGTTAATTTGTTTAGTTTGGGCAGAATCTGCTACGCTGCTGCTGTTGATTATTGCTGCTGCTGCAAAGCAAGTACAGGACTTGCCACTGTCAATAGCTACATACAAGACATGCTGCTGCTGTACAATATAACATACATTAATTACCCATATAAGATCTATACAGGTGGGGCTAGGGAAGGTGGAGGGTTTCTGAAATTGCATTGCAAACTACTAGATGCTGACAATGTATTTGAAAGTTGAGCAACGAGCTCATTGGCTGCTGATACAGCAGGAACCAATCAGCTGTTCCCTGTAGAGAACAATGTGATTGCAAGCAGACTGAGAACCTATCAGCCTGCGCCATTTTGAGTTTCATGACAGAACTTTGTATTTATTTGAAAGACATTCTGTAATATTATAAATGTCTTTACAATCACTTAAATTTAACGCATCATTGCTGGATAAAAGTAATAGTACATAGCCTCTTCAAATCTCCAATTTTTTAGTAGTGTGTGTGTGTGCATAAAACCATTTGGACACTTAACATGAGACTACTTCTTGTCAGGGCCGGACATGGATGGTGGTGGGTACCGCTGGTCGTACCGTGTGTAGGTGCTCTTCTGGGTTCATTACTTTATGAGCTGCTGATTGGAGTACATCATCCAGACTCAGAGCCAATGGATCCTGAAGGCCTGGCAGCGATGGGCCAAAAAACTATGGAGTTAGAGGGTGTGCAGCCGAAGTTTGACACCATTAAAGAAAACGGCAAGGAAAGGATCTTCTCCATGAACTCAGCAGACATACGCTAAAGAGAAAAGAATCTGTCAAAGTCAAACGCATGATGGAATCTTAATTGTTACTATTGATATGTTAAATGTATAGGTAACACTTTACAATAAGGTTGTATTAGTTAACACTAGTTAACACATTAGTTAACATGATCTAACCATGAACAACACCTCTGTTCAGCATTAGTTAATCTTTGTTAATGTTAGTTAATAAAAATACAGCTGTTCATGTTAGTTCACAGTGCATTAACTAATGTTAACAAGATTTTATTAATGCATTAGTAAATGTTGAAATTAACATTAACAAAGATAAATGCTTTATAAGTGCAGTTCATTATTAGTTCATGTTAACTAATGCATTAACTAATACAACCTTATTGTAAAGTGTTACCAATGTATATAATTGACATTTTTTGTTGTTGTTAGGTTTATAATCAAATACATCGATGACTTTGAAATAACCCGAAGGCTCGCTTCAGTAAAGAGTACTTAATATTTTCTTTTGTCAGCAAAGATTAAATCATTCAATTCCAGCTCTAATGAAGCGGTAACATTTTACAATAATATTTTGTTTAATGTTAATGTTAAAATTAATTATTTAATGCATTGACAATTGAGACCTTATAGTAAAGTGCTATTGATTGATTTTCTACCCCAAAAAATGCACATAACAGCAACATCAATTTATTTGTATATGTATTTTCATCAGTAATTCAATGATTTTGCTAATGTTGATATTAAACTATATTTGATATTTTACTATTATTAGTGTTCCCAGCATGCACCGGGACATAAATCATTAAGGACACCATGATCTGTACCGTACCAATTTACTGTTTTATTTAGAAAGAGAACTGACACAGATGTACGGCAGTGAAACAGGCAGGTCATCACAGAATAAGATGGCTGTCTATAGACTGTCTATGTATGGGATGTATACATCTATTACTGGAGAGATAGAAAGTCACACTCACACAGATGATTCACACGATCACAATTATTTTTTAAGAAGCACAAAACATTCTGATAGAAAAGACTCTTATCAAAGAAAAAAAAAAAATACACAAACAACATTCATATTTGTACATAATTTGCCATAAAACACACAAGCAATCCTTCAAACTCAGTGTTGATTTTTCAATCAGATAAAGTCGTAAAAATTACATCAGGTCCCGAACAGAGACTTTCACTAGTAGCATTTCAATATGGGGTACAAAGACTGAACTTATTCACGTTTCCAAATATGCAACAACCATATCAAACTGATGTACTGCATTTATACACATATAAAATGTGCTCAAGTGTATCTGGGACTGAAATGTGATGTATCCATGATTACTTATATTGACCTTTTTTGACTATTTAAACTTTACAATCCATTCTTGACCTCATATAAGTCTATTCTCCTTGCACAAATGAAACTTTCTCCATTTCTCAATGATTATCAAAAGACTGATGAATGCTTCAATATAAATAAATATCAGTACTACAATGTCTGTACAATATCGTTACATTAAAAAGTCAGTGTTTTCCTTTATTTGTAAAAAAAAAAAAACCTTCACTAGCACCCTTTTTGCTTTAATGCTTTTGTAGATTGACGCTCAGCTCAGCAAAACCCAGCAGACGCCGAATTGCTCTAAATGTAAAGTAGTTTTTGAGCAATACAAAGCCTGTTTGAGATACAATTTGACTTTTTGTAAATGTATTTAAAAGGCTGAGGATGTTACAAACGGAGCGATTGGAGGAAAGGGCGAAATAACTTTAATATCTTTGTATTTCGGAAGACAGTTCACATTACAATCAAAACGACAGGTTAAGTTTTCCAAATTATATGGATTAATTTTAAACTCGTCTTACTGGCTGGTTCAAAGCCGTGTCCTGTTTTGCAATGGCTTTTCCTTTCTTCCCTTTTTCCCCCCATCTCACTCGTTCTACAAAGGTTTGTCGGTCCTGTGTGCCGTGATGAAGGCCATGCCATGCGTGCGGAAGTGTGTGTTAAGGTCCGATGTTTTGTCGAAGCGCCGGCCGCACACCCTGCAGCTCACCCCTCCCTCCCCGTCATCGCCCGCTTTAGGCGAGGACGGCGATCCGTCCTGCGGAGACGCACCAGGCGATTGGTTTCCACCACGACTGTCATGCTGACCTTGGCGCAAGCGGTGTGTAATGAATTTGTGTCGGCTGAGAGAGCCGGCCGAGGCGAAACATGCTCCGCATTGCAGGCACTGCTGAGACGCGTTCTCCGCATCACAGTGGACGGGAATGTGGCGCTGGAACTCTTCCCAATCCTGGGTGGTGAAGCCGCAGGGTGTGCAACGGAAGGTGCCGTCGTCATCCTCCTGCTCGACCGGCCGGTTTTCAGACGCTCGGGTTCTCTTCGCTGGACCCGAGGCTTCCTCTCCCGTGACGTCATCCGTATCGCCGCCGCCCCCTGCAGCTGGAGCTCCGCCCTCATTGTCAAGCTCAGATGAACTGCCCGCCCCGTCACCTGGAAGTGAACGCTTTCTGGTGTTTGGAGCGCTCTGAGAGAGGAAATTAAAATGAATGTGTGGATAATTAAATATGATTAACTCTAAAGAGGTAGAGTGTGCAAACTGACCGCTTTGTCTGTTGTCTGTCGCGCCCTAATGCCATGTCTGACCCGAATGTGCTTCTCCAAAATCAGACGACTACTGAATGTACGCTTGCCCTCTGAGCAGTGCCTGAAGAGAACAACATGTACAGAAACAGAAGAGAAAAATAATCAAATAAAGAATCATTTTTGGGAGGAAAAAAAGATTCAAATAATTTGGTGGTTGATGAATATCTGACTCACGGGCAGTGGAAGACTCTCTTGACGCCCTCATGTATTATTCTGACATGTCGACGAAGGCTGTTGGCCGAACTGAATGAACGCTCGCACGATCTGCAGGGGAACTTCTTCATTAACTAGAGTAAGAAATAAAAACAAAAAGGCAGGCATTTAACAAATTGGAATTTACTTCATCTTATTTAATTTTTTTTAAATTAAATTAACAACTAAATATTAAAAATATGTTGTGTCAGCAAGGAAACCTGACTTCTTCCGTGTTTAAGTGCTATAATCGGGTCCCTGGTGCATCTTCCAACCCAGAAAACGTGAAAAAAGGACAACCCAGTAACTTTGTTTCGGGAAGCCTTTCTCTGCAAGCATGTGAAAAAAACGAGCTGCTCAGATTTCTCTCCCCTTCTGATGCAGGCAGGGGATATATTATAATATCACCACCCCTTAATCTGCACGTTTCCACCCACGACGCCGCTATTTTGTTTTCGCAAGCGCCAACGTGAACAAGACCCTTGAGTGTATTTGACAGTTTGAACACAACAAAAAAACTGTGAAAGATAAGTTACTCACGAGACTTGAGGTCTGACAGCCAGTTGTCTGTGTGAGTGTGCTCTGAAACCGACCCATTAGAATAGTACTATAGCTATCAGTGAGAACTATGCTATCCGTGAGAATGATTGTGATAGTAATAAAATCCAAGCAGATGTCTTGTTAGCATGTGGCTGAGAATCTGATTGAGGAAGGAACTGTGTTGAGAGGGGACGGCATGCAGCAGCTCATTTGCATTTAAAGGCACATGCACGTAAACAGTCTGTTCTTGACTGTAGTCAGAAATGGGTATTTACAACATGGATTTATAAATGATCTGTGAGGTATTTTAAACTGAAACTTCATATTTTGGGGACACATGAGACTTAAACTACATATTGGGCACAAATAGGAATAATAGACCCCCTTTAAATTAATCAAAAGGGACAGTAAAGACATTTCATAGACATCAATAAATGTTTTTTAGAGCAGCAAATCAGAATAGTAGAATGATTTCTGAAGGATCATGTGACACTGAAGACTGGAGTAATGATGCTGAAAATTCAGCTTTGCATCACAGGAAAAAAATATATAATTGAAAATATATTGAACATTATAAACATTTTAAATAATAAATTATATTTCAAATGCTAATTTCAACTGACTATAAAACAGTAATAACAGTTATATTCAAATATAAAACAAGAAAATGCAAACGCAGAAGTATATAATAGTATCATACATTCATAGAATATATCTCTTAGCTAACATATATAGCCTCTGTGCTTGCATTTTCTTGGGATTGCGCCGTGTATGTCTTTAAGAGTGCCAACCGTGCCGTGGTCCTTCTTCATGTGGTCGATGTAATCCTCTCTCTCAGCAAAGCGTTTCTTGCACTCCCTGCACCTCCACTCCATATTCCCGCTCTCTGGAGAGCTCGGCTGATCTTCCTCCTCATTCTCCTCCTCTTCTTCCTCTTCTCTCTCCTCCCCTTCCTGCTCTCCCTCCTCTTCTTCCCCCTCCTCTTCCTCCTCTCCCTGTCCCTGGCTCAACTCATCTGAATTGTTTTCGGCTGGTTTGGGTTTAGATGTGGAGTTGCTGGCAGGGGCTGCGACAGGAGATGAGGTGGTGGGCGGAGTCTCCGCTTTGACGGACAGGCCTCTGTGAGTAGTCTGAGGGGAAATATTGAAAGTCAGCTCTGGTCAAAAGCATGAGCGAGACAAGAAAATTAAAACAATTCACTCTGAGGTGGCTTTTGTGCTTGATATGAGCATTAGACAAGGTGATACACAGAAATCACTCTGTAAAGGCCATAACCAAGAGTTTTACTGTATGCCTTTGCTGACACCACATTCTTTACGGGAAGTGAAAAGAATGGGTAACACAAAAGGCAAAATAACAATTATTGATTTAAAGGGTGATCATTTAATATCCTTGTTAAAAATAATAATAAACTAGATCATAACCGTATTATTACTATAGCATTATAGTATTACTATTGTTAGGATATTACCTTGATGTGTTCCATCATGGAGCCTTTCTGGGCATAAAGTTTAGTGCAGTCTGGACATTTGAACACATGCACCTTCTGTTTGGCCAGATGCGTGTCAAAATGCATGTAGAGCAAAGGTTTCTGGGTGAACACAGTGTCACACATGACACACTTGTAGATCATCCTGTAGAATGAGTATAAGAAAATAATGAGGATCAGAGTTATATCTACATTCAAAATATATTCCCATCCATGGCACTAATCACGAAAAGCTGTGTCAGATGTGGTTCAACCTACTTAGCCTGTGCAGCTGTGAGGGCGGGATGTTGGGAAGTGATGTGCCCCTGGGCGCTCTGCGCAGATTTGAAGGCCATCGGGCAATTGGGGCACTTATGAAAGACTTCACAGTGAGCTGTCTGAATGTGGGACTTGATAGAATTCAAACCTCCAAACACAACTTGACAACTGGAGCACCTGGAATAAAGGAAGTGGATTTGAGCATGTACGAGTTTAAGTAGGCAATTTCTTAAGTAGGCAAAGAAATTTCACAAGGAAACTGCCTGCAATATTAAAAAACACTGTTAGGAAATTGAAAGACAGGAACCTGTAGCCGATGCGCCTGGCAAAGTGCAGGCAGGATTCTTCCAGATGGGTTTGAAACGAGGCCTGGCGGGCAGTGCCACCACACTCGGGCACACATGGGGTGCGCGGTGCTTATGGATCCGCTGATGGGCCGACACACTGCACCAGTTAGGCAGCATCATGGGGGGAGAGCAAAGCATACAAGTCTGAAATATAAAAAGAGACAGAGTTAGTTAGTAAGTAAATACAGTAATTTTATCTAGCTTATACACAGATGTTGGGCCCTATTTAAAGGGTTAGTTCACCCAAAAATGAAAATTCTGTCATTAATTACTCACCGTTTACACAACATCATTACTTTTTGAAATTACAAAACTGACTTGTGATGGTGATAGAAACCTCAATTAAATCAGAAATGAACAGAAAACACACAAAATTATGTCAAATTCCTGTTTTGTCAAATATCCTCATAAGCACAGTCTTTAAACGAGTTAAAAAGTGTTCAATAAACGTAAAGATTTAATAAAATAAGACGCGTGTCAGGTCTGTGTCCTGTGCGTCAGGTCTTAAAGTGACAGCAGCCCAATAAACCTGCGCCTGTCTGTCATTAATGTTAATCAAAGACATCTTGACTGAATTATTTTTGTAGCTTTAATAAGGATTCATTTATTTTTAATTTATAATTTATGCAGTGAAGATACAGAAATTATTCAATTTCTGTATATTTACCTGTTAGACCTACCTGAAAATAATACTATTTATACGGTTTCATGGATAAAAAATAATGAAAATTTCCTTTTAAAGAGAACTTTTTGTACATTTTAGGTCCTGGCCACACGAACACGGGTATATTCAAAACCACAGCTTTTTCTATGCGGTTTTGCAAACGCAGTTTCCGGACACTGAAACTGAACATTTTGGAAAACTTTTTAGAAACTCCGGTTGTGGTGTTGTCATATGGACAGTTAAGATTTTGGCTTGCGTCAGAACCAGAACTTGCAATAACCCTTTGTCCAGGCTTCTGATTGGCCAACATGGCTTTCATTTAGGGTTATATTGCCACCTGTTGGTTTGGCATGCTCTTGACAGCACTTCAGAGCGTTTTTTGCGTTTTCATGTGGACACGATTTTTTTATTTTTATAGGAAAAACATTTATGTTTACAAAAATACCTGTGTACATATGGACTAGGCCTTAACAGGGCAGGTATTTGGACCAGTAGAAAAAAAACCTTAGCTTTGAGCCCAGACATATTAAAGGCACAGTTAATTGACATTTATTATAATGGGTTTAAGTGAAGATTGCTTTAAGTTCACTTAAATGAAGTATTTTATATTTTTTCAATCCTACTGAAATGTTAAAAATTATAGCTTTCAAATGATAGCTTTTTGTTGTTGTAAAGTTCAATGGCTATAATTAATGGCTAAAACTGAGGGGGGAAAAAAACATGTAAGAGAGACATCAGTATCAGTACTGGTCTCAGTGATACAGTCCTTCGTTCATAGTGCTTAGTACAAAAAGATGCCAATAAACAAATATTTTAATTTAAATTAACTGTTGTATTGCTGTTTCTACATTATTTTGGATTTATTGTGAAACTACATAAACAGCATAAAATATACAAAAAATATTACTGTCAGTTGCGATTAATTTTCTTAATCGATTGACAGCAGAAATATAACGGATATACACATTTTTATATCTGTCAGAAATAAATGTTATTTACTTTTAAAAATTATAGATACACAGACACACACATTTTATATAATTACTTTAAATTATATATATTATTAAATAAAATGTATTTTTGACAGATACCACAATATGTTGCAAAATTAAAATTAAAATATAATTTTGTGGTAGAAATGCTATTATGCCACCAGAAAGATAATCATTGTGTTTACAACATTTAAAACTTACCGAGTTAGGAGTAGCTCTGATTTGCTGGAAATGGGTCACTAATTCAGCCTTGCTTGAAAATTGGGCTTGGCATTCAGGACACTTGAAGTTGTGATACTGCAGGGCCTCGCCTTTCTTGCAGGGCAGCGGCATCAGGGCTTGGGGACTCTGGGGTCCACGGCGGGCAGGGCTGGGCTGGGTTGAAGCCGTACCTGGAGACGGGGAATCCTTCAGTGGACTGGAAGTGGACGGTAGAGAGGTCGTCCCTGTTGGGGTGGTGGAGGATGACAGAGGTGGAGAGGACAGAGATGGAGAGAGCATACCTAAAGGAACGAGAACATTTATTGTTCAATATTAAGCAGAAGAAGTCCTATTCAAATCTTCACAAAAAACGACAGTATTTCCCGCAACTTACCAATGGGAGTCGTGTCTTGCTGGCCAATCATCTGCTCCACTGTGACTGGCCTCATAACCAAATGTGAGCACTGCATGACCAGGCCTCGTTCCTTGTGCTCCCGAGCATGTAACAGCAGACTGCACTTATTGAAGAAAGCAAGCCGCTTCGCGCAGTGATTACATGTCACTTCTATTCTCAAAGAGCGCCGGTCGTAGTGTCGTGCCAAGCTGCGCTCCAAAGCGAAAGAATCTCCGCACTCCAAGCATCGGTAGCCAGCAGCAGGCATAGGAAGACCCCATTCAGGGGGTGGTGGGGTTGAGAGATCCGGACGGTAGCTGGGCAGCAGGTTCTTGCTATTCAGGATCTTGTTGAAAGCCTCAACCAGGCTGGACTGGCTACGGGAAATGACAGCACCTGTGCTGTTGACGATAGATGCTGGTTTACATGGCACAGTACCTCCATTGGCGGTTTTAGCGACTGTAGGGCGCACGCTTATTCCGCCGACAGCTGGAGCGACTGGTAAAGTGGTGGCTTTTGTGATGCTAACCGCTGTGGCAGAAACTTTCATTTTATCAGATTGCACTGTCATTTTGTTTTGGACCTTGCTGGCTGCTGCTAACATGGCACTACTGGCTTCTAGAGTGGACACTGGTAGGGTTGAGCTTTTCACCACTTGACCAGCAGTGGCGTCATTTTTTCTGGCGCCTTTCGCAGGGCTGGCTCGATTTCCCGTTTGGGTTTTACTGCCATCTTTGCCTGCATTGGCAGCACCTCCCTTACCTGCTACTCGGGTAACCGTGCGGGTGATGCCTCCTGTAGATGTCTTAATTGTCTTGATGCGGACTTTAAGTGGTCTGGAAGGAACATTGCTGCCAGCTACAGCTTTGCCGCCAGTGCTTGGCGTTGAACCAGTGTCTGCTGGGAGGGATTGCGAAGTATTGACCTCGATTTTCTCTCCATCCCTTTTCCCACCATCCTTACCATCCACATTAACCACATCTTTTCCATTCTCTGTAGACCCTTTGTCTACTTCCATCTCCTCTTCTTCTTCCTTGGGTTCTTGAAGGGCAGCAGATGGGGATGAAGATGCCACCCCTGGGCTGCATGATCTTTTGGTAACTGCAGACGTTGGCAAGGAGGACTTGGGCATCTCAGGCTCAGGGCTCTCCGGCGAGTCTCGTTCTTCAATCACATGCTCTGGGTTTCGCTCCTCTTGCGGTAAACTCTTTCCGTTTCCTGTTTGGACTGGTGCGGAAAGCCAGTTCTGTTGAGCGCGAGGTGAAGCAGGTGAAGCCAAGGGGATGTCACCTGGTTTGGGATAAGTGCTGGGTGATATTGACGTTGAAGGAGGGAGAGATGGAGACTGTGAATTTTCTGGAGGTGACCTCAGCCTGCGTGACAGCTTCGGAGGGGTAGGCGAGTCCGGACTCTCATGGATGACTAGAGATCCTCCAGAATCAGGATCTGAGTCCTCTTCATCTGAATCTACGCGTCTGAATGCAGAGGAACTAAGACGTGGTGTTCCATTAAAAGGCTCTGTTAGAGATGTAGCAAGGGGAGACGATGCCACAGCCCCAGAAACTCTGGAACCAACTGAGGGAGAAGACGATGATGGCGAGGAGGATGTAGCAGTGGAGGGAGTGGAAAGAAGTGGTTTAGGTGGGGGAAAGAAAGGAGATGCTGCTCCACTTGCCCCACCAGGAACTGCAGGAGCTTTTGCCTTGTCTGCACCTTCTATGTTGATCTCCTGCTGCATATGCTGCAGTTGCAGAAGCTGCATTTTCCGGGCCCTTCCAACAGAGTCTCCAGCACCTTGTGCCATTAAGGGCTTCAGCTTATTGAAGATGTTGCTGCCCTGTTTGGAACTGCCGGAAGATCCAACAGATCCTGCAGTCTCTGGAACCGTCTTTGAGCTGCATATGGGCCACTGCTCCCCATTTGGCTGGCAACGGGTCTGTGACATATGTACTGACCCACCGGATGACACAAATCCATTATGGTTGAGTGGGTCTGGTACCGAATTGTCACCACCATCAAAGGGCTCAGGGCGAACACGGTTCTTCACAATCACACTAACAATAGAAGGGTCACTCTGAGAATCTGAGGATGGGCTGGGCGATCTTGTGGCTGAACTTCCACCTACTGAAGCATCACCAGACTTTATGAGTGATCCTCCACCTGCTCCTTGATGACCCTCCACCTCATCCGGTGCTGACTGGATAGCCTCTTTGGCATCAATGTCAGGAATGTCAAATGCTGCTAATAGGTCATCGAAATCGGGGGTTTTCATGTCCCCCATGCCGGGTCAATGGACTCAATCCTAGAACACAAATAAAATGTCTGAAAAAAAGTGTGTGATAAGAATTGCATTAAAGGGATAGTTAATCAAAAATGACCATTTGACCAAAAATAAACACCATTTACTCACCCTCATGTTGTTCCAAACCTGTATGACTTTCTTTCTTCTGTGGAACATATAAATAATGGAAGTCAATGGTCACCAAAACAGTTTGGTTGCCAACATTCTTCAAAATATCTTCTTTTGTGTTTCGCAGAAGAAGGTCATACATGTTTGGAATGACATGAGGGTAAATTATGACATAGTCATTTTAGGGTGAACTATCCTATTAAGTACTGTGTTTACATTATTGTATATTTAAAAACAAAATTAAGAAATATGTAGGGACTTATCTCAGTATTCTTTAATTTTTTTTATACAAATCACAGAGCGATTTAACGAGGTATTTCAGCAAGTAGTAATACGTTTTATTTTTAAACAGTATATCATTGCAAGTCAACTGTTTTCATAAGGTGATTTAAGTACACATACAAACGTATTTTTTGACACAAACATATTTTATTAAAACATATCAAGTATTCCATGTTTGTAATCCTAATAGAAACTGCTTCGTGTTGAGAAACCAATTAGGTAAAATTGACAGTTTTAGCCACATGCATCCTGCTGTTTTAATAACAGCCCAATCTTTACTTCGAAAACAACAAAAAATATATACAAATGTATAAATACATCACGCTACAGCAAAATGACATCGAACGGCTTTGTTTTGTTAGCTTTGGCTAACAGCCACGCAATGGTTCTGTATAAACGCAGCACTGGTATCTGAACTGGAAGACATTCACTTATGCAAAATAAAAAAACGAATATTTTATTTTTTAATATCATAAATGTATGATCCAACAATCATTTTTTCTTTGCTTAACAATGGATCATTTGCAGGCAACAGAGCCTGTTTAGCACGCTACAGCTGCTATGGTATCAACAAGAGAATCTTAACAAGCCCTCTTAGATTAAATAAAAAAACATAAATACATGATTGGCCAATAAAGAAAGATAATGATTCAGTTACCATTAAGCACATTCCAGAGAATAATTTGGTCTGTACAAAACAAACACAATTGCCTGAGAACGGCTAAAACCTCTGACCTGGCTAACTAAATGGGGACCGAAATGAATCGCTAATGGTACGATTAAAGGGCTTTTGTCACATTCTGTCCCCTAGTTGCGGTTATGGTGTTGATATAATAATAAATAAAGAACTCATGGCCCGATAAACAGATATATGAGGTATATTTTTGGGTTTGTTCTGTCATGACGGCGGGGTCTGTGCTGCCCCGTCGCGAGGGTCATTTAAGCGCAGGCCACTGCATGTGCACGGCAACATTTACCTGTTTATAAATAACCTCACATGGATGCCACATTATGTCTTTATCATCATGCATTTTTATGTACGTGTGTATTATTTTTGGATTGTGTATTTTCATGCACGGACAGTGATTTTGTTTACCTGTTTTTTTGAGATTCCCGACTATCCTCGCTCCAGATGAAGCGCCTTAACTTCCCGTCATCGATCGAGTACAGCCAGGTCTTGGCAGATAACAGTAATAATAATGGACAGAGAAATGATTATTCGTCTTCTTTGGTTATATTGTTATGTTTACATGCTGGTTTTGGTAAGATTTATCTTTTTTATATTAAATTCAAGTAAAACATTAATGATATCATTGCAATTTATAGATGTATAGTGGTTGTGTATTTACATCCTTCCAGGATCTCATATTTCACTGTCTTTAGGTTGATTTAGTTTAGGCCTTTATTAGAAGGATTGCGTTTTTTTTGCATCCCTCAAAGCGCAGAGGCTTCATGTTTATCATAGTATAGTATAGTATTGTATAGTATTATAGCCCATAATTGAGTAGACAACAGCACAGTGGTTTTAGAAATGTTGTTGCCATTTCATACATTATCCACAAAAAATTCTTACATTTTCAGACATCTCAGATAATAATAAATAGATTGGCCACCAATATGAAATCCAAGTACATAACAGTAAATCATTAATCATGTGAATCTGTTTGACTCCTGCGTGGATAGACAGACACAAATGCATGGATACATAACATAAATCTTTATTTCTAAAAATCGCTAGTTCCTTGTTATTTTAAGAGATGAAAAATATTTAAAAAATTGACAATCTCGGGACCAAGTGCATTGAAATGCATAAATATACACAGAAACACTGGAAAATAATAGTGCTTAATTTATCGTCTGGACATCGTCTGGTGTTTTCATAGACTAGGTTTTACTGCCATCTAGAGATGATGACATGCACAATCATGGGAACTTTACATCTGCCAGTATTCTTTAATTCATAATATTTGTTGCTGTTATAACAGCAGTAAAACAAACAAACAAAACAAAGAAAAAATTATGTATCAAAAATATTAAGATTTAGGCTATACGGGAAAATAAATAAAGAGGGTAAGTTAATTCGGAATCAGGTTAGAAGCTTTGCGATGATCCAGGGAGAAAACTGAAAGTGGCCATACTTGGCTTCGATTGATGGTAAATGTCATTGTATGTTTTTCTGAAAGTTGAATAAAAAAATAAAGAAAAAAATAAAGTGAACATAGAGACTTTTATTTGCGATACGTACTCACCAACGTAGGCTGACGTCATGACGCCCTTACATCCTAACCAATAAGAAATGAGTTGTAGCCATTCGAATGATCATGGGCGGGCTTAGAACTCGCGAGGGAAGTTCAAGCGCCAGTCAAACGTAAGCGGTTGTTGTTTTTGCAAATTGCGTTTGGAAAAAACAGTTTTCACACTAAAACGGAAGTACTGTTTGATTAAGTAAACACCAGAAATTATTACATTTACAAGAAAGAAGAAACAGTAAGTGTTATGAATATACTAATCCAGGATAAATGTTGGATTTGCGGTTGCGTTCATTAGCTAGAGCTAGCAGCATCTAATGCATACTATTACAATCTCTAACGTTAACTTACACTTATTGAGACATAAAGCGGGTAACGTTATTGTCCCTTATTTGTTTAGATTAAGACTAGTATTAGTTGTCTAACATTATACGTAAACGATGCAAATAAAGTTTATGACATGTCAGTTATTCCGTCTGTCTATTAACCAGAAACAACACCACGCCATGTCCCACAAGCAGATTTTTTACTCTGACAAATATGACGACGACAAATTCGAGTACAGGTAGGCAAATATTCAGTCCAGCTGTACTGTTTACAATTATTGTTCAACGCTTTAGAAGTTCCAAAGACCACAGTGCTGCACATGTACAAATGTTAATAATAAGAGTGTTTCAGTGCTTAGATAAAATTAAAAGTTGAAATTTAGTTACGTTTTTCATAAGTTTAGTAAAAGTATAAACAAATGTAATACTTTTCTTAGCTGATACAATGACATACATAATCGGGGTAAAGCGTAATATGTTGTTTTCCATTCATTTTTAGGCATGTCATGCTTCCTAAGGATATTGCTAAAAGAGTTCCCAAGACTCATCTCATGTCAGAGACAGAATGGAGGAACCTGGGTGTTCAGCAGAGTCAAGGATGGGTGCATTACATGATCCATCAGCCTGGTATGTGTGTGTAGTAGGCATGGGTGGGGGTTTATGTTTATTTAACAATTAACATACATTTTCTCAAGAGCCATTTTTTAAATGGACACAAATAATACAGCCAAAATTGTACTTGTAAGGATATGAGTTCACAGAGGAAAGCCTTACTTCTGTTATTAGCCATTACCATTATCCTTCATCACCACAGTTGTTTAAATATGAGTAAGGTTCATACCATGTGGTCATATTATAAATAAATGTATCTTGCGTCCTCCACAAAGTATTTAAGGTTTCGTCTGGGACAGCGGATCTATCTTACTTAGATATTCAACTACAGCAAGCCCACTGATCTGCTACTTTAACATCATATTGAGCAAAACCCAACACAATGGTAGAGCTACAATATTAGCCTAATATCAGGACATTCGCTTGGCAGGATCAAAGAAGAAAAGTAGTGGATCCACCATAGTACTTTCTGATCTCTTCGCACAAACACTCGTCAAGTTTGCCTTCGATTGTAGTGTTTTCCTCCTCCTGTTTCAAGCATGTTGTTTTTTAATCTATCTTTCTGCACTCTTCTTCGACTGCACACTGTGTACTGTACTGTGCGTATTACCACCCAGTGGACTCTTCTGTCTTTCTTGCGCATGCTCTGTTGTATGTGCACCCTCTGTGTGGTCTCAAAGTGGACTGCACACGGACGAGGTGTGCGGACGTCCTCCCGGTGATGAAAATTACAGAAGTATTTATGGCCGAACTATATTTTGGGCTTAATTTTTTTGAGTGTGCGAGGGTCCGTGTGACCGAAGAATCTGAGGGTGTACGAGGAGGCTCTATGCGGACATCCGCTTGCCTCCCTATTTTTAGTGAACGTGCAGACAAGTATGTTCGATCATTAGGCTACAAAAGCACTAACTGCACATGTGCTGCAAAAAAATATGGACATGGACTGAATTTGAAGAGAAGCTGTGTGAAGAAGACTGCGCTACCTGCACCTCTACAATTCGTTGTTAAAACAATATAAAGACAGCCAGATGTGCAAAAATTTGTGGAATGAAATTGGAAGTGTACATGCCGATCTACTGCGCATGTGTGGAACATATCGTCCTCTGAGAGGACCCCAGCATATACTTTTAGTTGTATACAAGTAGTCTGCGCATCCATGCTGTCTGCGTACGCGTCCGAAATGGAGTATAACCGAGGCTTTACTATCCAATAAGCTACAGTATTAAACAAGCTACAAAACAAGCTAGGTAACGTTATAATCGCTCCTGGAAAAATACTTTGGTTATACATTTTTTTGTCATGACAAATTTATTAACGACTCAGCATCATATGTATTAAAGAGAAAATAATAACTTCGCCCAATTAAAGTGAATAAAATAGCCTTGGGGAGCCTACTTACTGGAGTTACAACGACTGAACTTTTTCTCCCACCAGACTTATGTGTCACAGCAGACAGTGGTTGGACCAAAGCACTGAGACAAGGGAGGAAGGAAAAATAATTTTTGGCCCCGTTTGCATTTGTATTGTTGGTTCTGACTCCTGACCAAGGTAGTAGGTGTCAAGAATGTGTTCATATATATTTGACTAAATTTCTTGTTTTTGACATTTCTTTTTAGAACCACATATCTTGCTCTTCAGACGTCCCTTGCCCACGGCCTAATCCTGTTGACCCATAAATCACCGGAATTCTATAGAATGGACACAGGAAGATGTCTGAGAGATGCTGGGTGCACCCCAGATCAGATGGCATTGATATCATTTGTGCTGCTTCTGACTTCTGCATTCATTGTAGACTATTCTGTGGGTCAGACTATTTCTATGCTTAATCTCTGCCTTAAAGGGTAAATTCACCCGAAAATGAGAAGTCTGTCATTATTAACTCACCCATGTGTTGTTCCTCAACCGTAAGACTTTTGTTCATCTTCTGACACAAATGAAAATACTTGAATGAAATCTGAGAGATTTCTGTCCCTCCATTGACAGTCCATGCAACCACCACTTTGACACTTCAAAAAGTTCACAAGGATTTTGTAAAACTAATCCATATGAATTGAGGAGTTTAAGCCACATTTTCTGAAGAGACACAGCCACTTTATACACTGAACATTTAATTTAGGCTTTTCACATAATTGATCAGTGCACATCAGTTGTAAACAGAAGCACAAGCATGCTTGCTTGATGTGCGAGAACCAATGAGGCAGTTGAGCTTCTGTTTATGTTCACTGATAAATGTATATGTGAGTAAAAGCCTTTATATAATCTATTATATAAAGGGATTGTCTCTTTCTCAATTCATATGAATTAGCTGTGCAATCGTTTTGTGAACTTTTTGAAGCATCAAAGTTGTAGTTGCATAGATGGTCTATGGAGGGACAGAAATAATTTTTAGAATATCTTCATTTGTGTTCTGAAGATGAACAAAAGTCCGATGATTTGACATGAGGGTGAGTAAATGACATAATTTTTTACTTTTTTGGTGAGTTGTGCACAATTTCCTACTGCACATACAGTATATTTATTATTGCTACTTATCAAGCCTATGTTGTCATGATTCTGCTTTACTTTATGAATTTATTCGTGGCCCTTAAAGGTCAATCAATAGTGGAAAGGTTACTGCTTAACTAAAATAAATTTCTTCCCTTAAAAGTAACTACTGTTTGTACAAATATCTGTTTCAAAATTAGGAAGCAGCTGAACTGATAAAAAAAAAAAATTAACTCCCACAGTATGTATAATATTTGACTGATATATTAAAAGTAGAATTTCAATTTGTGCAAAGTACATGCCTCACCTTTTTAACTGTTCTTATTTTATTACAAGCATTACACGCAGCTTTACCTTGCCTGGCTGTGTGTGTGTGTGTGTGTGTGTGTGTGTGTGTGTGTGACCACAGTGGTAACAAAAATCAAAACTACTTTTCCATTATACTTGGATATACATTGAGCTGCATAATCTTATTGTAATTTTGGATCCAGATTTGAGTTGAATTTTTATTATAACTAGCAGTTTTTAAATGTGTTTTTTTAGGATACTGTTTATCATAAAATTTAGAAAACAATGTTACATTGATCAAACGGGAGTAAGGAGCCTGGTTTGACCTGTTTTCAGTGTTTTTACTAAAAAGACCTGAGTAAGAACAAAAAAAAAAAGGGTTGCTGCATCAATCTCAGATTCTGTGGAATTTGGGCTCCACCTCTTCACAGCATCTAAGGGAAGGGAGTAGGGTAAACGTACCTATTAAAGGAACACTCCACTGTTTTAGAAATAGGGCTTATTCAACATCTTTCCTAAATTTAGATATGTGGGCAAATGCATTTTTGTCTCAGTACATGCATTGTTTTAGTTTGGCAGGGTTACCGCTAGCTTAGCTTAGCATAATGAATGGAATCCTATGTTGCCAGCTAACATGTCCCAAGTAAAAGTGATCCAAACTACTTCTTGACCTGCGTATTCACAACGAGTACAAATAGCGATGCAGATTAAGACTAGGCGATTTCCTAGGCAGATATTGACTTGGGACTATATTATGGGGAAGCACAGGCGAAGCACTGCTACTTGGTCACAGAGATATCACGCAACTCATGAAATCCCACAACATACACTCACCTTAAGGATTATTAGGAACACCTTTTCAATTTCTCATTAATGCAAGTATCTAATCAACCAATCTCATGGAAGTAGCTTCAATGCATTTAGGGGTGTGGTCCTGGTCAAGACAATCTCCTGAACTCCAAACTGAATGTCAGAATTCTAATATTAGGAATGTGTGGTTGAACTTTTTTTTTGATGAAGTTCCAGCTCATGTGGGGAAGATATTGCACATTTGTCCCTTCATTTCACTGTGGAATCATTTGTTAACAAGACACTGGTTGAGACTGGATTTGCAGTCATATTGAGATTAAAACACAATGCTGTGCCTTATATATTTGATCCGACAGGAATGGTTCAACACACTTATGTGAGTAAAACATGTTTTTATATGTGATGGTATTGCATTGTTACAAATCGTTTTGATTGTGTACGTGTCTAACAGAACATACCTTAGCACGCTGTCACAGCCTTGAGAATCCTTTATTTGTTGGTTCATTGTAATTCGGGATCAGACTCGGACCTGTATGGGTCAGGGCTCGCAAAGCCCAACTTCCCCACAGTTGGTACATGTTTTGTGTTCACGTTTATGTTTTCCCATTGCTTTGTTTCCTGGTTTTGTCATGTTTCATTGTCATGTGATCCCCATGGCCTCATGTGTTGTCATGTCATTGGCTGATTGTCTCATCATTGTTCACAGGTGTCCCTTGTCTTATCATTAGTCTCTGTGTATTTAAGCCCTCATGTTTGCCATGTGTCCTTGTCTGATATTGTATTTGTAACCCATTGTTAGGTGTGTTTGTGCTGCGGTCATTTAGTCATTCAAGCCAAGCTAAGTCTGTTTATTTCAAGTCCTTTGTTTGTTACGTTGGCTTTTGAGTTAAATAAAGGACCTGCATTCGGGTCATCTCAACTTGCCTCTCAAGTGATCAGACGTTACAAATACCCCGTTAATATCCTAATGATTTTGATAATTTTGACCCATACAATGTATTGTTGGCTATTCTCATAAATATACCCGTGTGACTTTTCTGTTCCAGGGTCACATTTATTATTATAAATACTCAGTTTTAAATTTTACAGCACAATAGTATTGACATAAGCAGCGTTCTCCACCGCAGGAACTTTCCCCAGGAACTAGGAAATTTAGGGTGGTACTCTGTGTGTTTCGACCGCAGGAACCAGGGTCTTAATGAAGTTCTGGGTAAATATTTCCCACTCTGATAGTCCTTGCTCGGGAGGTAGTACTTTCTCAAAGTTCAGGAACTTTCGGAGGTGGGACTTGTGCACTTAACATGCTGAATGGTTGAGCTCACAAAGCATTTTATTTCAACCAGCATTTTTAAATGCCTTTTGCGAGGTTCGTTCCGCGTTCAGTAAATATCAGTCTTGCTCTTTCTGTCCGATCACGCGCACAGTCTTCACGGTACTTTAGACCGCAGTGGAAACGCAGACAGTAGCAGCTAGGTCTGGGGGAAAAAAGTTCCTGGTACAAATTGTTCAGGGTAATTTGGGTGGAAACGGGGCTATAGAAAGACATTTCCTTCGGTTTTCCTTCTTTTATCACATACCTGAAAAACCAATGGTACTTTGTTTAAACAATGGAATAAAGGAGCCTGGTTTTACCTGTATTTTTAGTGTTTTAGATTAAGAGTTATGCTAAAAATGTACAAGGGTTTAACTGTTCTTTTCTAATGTTTTATTGGCAAAGAGTGTAAGGGCATCTTACTATTATGTCGAGAGGCCCCTCAATACCAACAATATTTATTGTGGTCACAAACTAATCTCATTTTACGCATATTTTGCATTAACTGCTTACAATTGTCTGGGGTAACAAACAACATCCCTTAAGAGAATCTGTAGCTTTTGAAGGATGCTGCATCATTCGACTTAAATATATGTTAAAGGGTTTTGTGCTACAGTAGTTAAAAGTAATAGAGCATAAAAGTAATGCTTATGCCAACAATATAAGTTTATGATTTTTGTTTGCTTTAGCCTAAAGGCAAGGGAATGTGAAGACAAACAATAGACAAAAACTTGTGCTTCCTGATTAACACACTTGCATTTGTAACTTTAGGTTCAGGGTGCAAAACACATTACCGTGTGTGTGTGCCAAATGAAATTATGTAGAGCGTTAGGAATGAGATGCCTATAGAAAGAGAGTCAAAAATCAGATAAAATGTGTATTACCATTGCAGTACCTTCGAAAGCTGCAAGTGCAGGAAGATACAGGAAACAGGAAATGCATTGATGTAGGTTGTATAAAACTGACTGCATAAGAGGAAGTGTTTGATAGCTCCCACTTGCTTTAATCTTAGAGAAGAGGGGGAAACATCTCGACGAGCTGCAAGAAGAGGAAAGCAGCGTTTCAGATCCAAGCCATAAGATACACCAGAAGTTTCCTAGAGACAAATACGAAGGAAACGGTAAGATTTATTTATGATTGTACAATCTGAACCCCAGATTTACCAGATTACATTCTGGCATAAAGTGGTGTATTTAGCTTTTTCCTCTGCAATAAATAATAAAATGAGAGACCCATATGATATTGTCCCGGTCTGTTCATTGCTGTCGAGTAAGAATCCATTCCCTGGGGGTACCAGTCATCATAGAGTGGGCCACGAGGGTGCATAAAGCAATAACGGATGTGCACGCAATGTGAGGGTAACACTTTACTTTAAGGTTCCCTTTGTAAAGGGTTTATAAAGTGTTTGTTAATAATAATCATTTACAAATGCGTTATAACTCATTGATAAGCAGTTACAACTGCATGAATAAAAAGGGTGACTTTAACCCAATGCCTGCCAAATAGTGATCCCTTTTAAACTCACATGTTATAAATGCATAATAAATGTATTTATTAACACTTATTTAAATGTATGTGGTTTTCTCATTAATATCTCATGACTGCTGTTTTTCAACATTATCTAATATTACAGACTTAATATCTCTTGACTGCCAGTTTTTTTTAATGCTCCTTAACAGAAGTTACAGTCTTACCATGATATTCCACAAAATGTTCACGATGCCTATCCACAGCAGGGTATAAAAACTGATTTCTTGTTTATGAAGATAAAGAAGAACTTTATTTTGGGTGAAAAAACAAACAAAAACAAGAGCACAATCATACTCTGAGAAATTAATTTCTTAATTCCAACATTAGTTACTTAGTTAGAACCTTAATGCAGGGTGGACACCTGTGAACCATTTATTAATGAGTTACAAACATTAATAACCTGTGAAAGTGATTACATGTGAACCATTTAATGTAATTAATTTATAAAAAAAAAAAAACGGTTATTAATGTTTGTAACTCATTAATAAATGGTTTTCACTTAAGGCTCTCAAGTAATATTTGAATTAAAATATTCATTACTAATATTTCATCAAGTTATTGTGTGACAGTTATTGTTTTTTCACCCAAAATAAAGTTCTTCTTTATCTTCATGTGGCAGTCATGAGATATTAAGTCTGTAATATTAGATAATGTTGAAAAGCAGCAGTCATGAGATATTAATGAGAAAACCACATACAACGCCCTTCAGTCTCACTATGAAAGTCTATTTTGCTGCATCAATAAATAAATCAGGAATCTGGTTTTGATTTAAATAAGTGTTAATAAATACATTTATTATGCATTTATAACATGTGAGTTTAAAAGGGATCACTATTTGGCAGGCATTGCGTTAAAGTCACCAGCCCCCAGACAACACCCTCCTCCCCACCCCAACCCCCTAAATGTAGGCTAAATAATAATCTATGATATAAAAAGCAGCATGTTAACAGTGGTTTATATTTGGTTAAAAAATTATTTAGACCATGTGCTTGATCCGAGTGTATGTTTTTTTTTTCTCCAGGACTTTCCATCGATCTCACAATGGCTAGAAGAGGTATAAACGTTTCTCAAAAAAATAAAAATGATTGTGTGTTTGCTTTACCATCAGTGATTGGTTGAGGAAATATATAATGAGTGGAATGAATTCTCTCATAGGTACTAAAAGAAAGCGTGTTCACAAACCATCTGTCTCGAACAAAGAGTCACCGCTGACAACAGGCAAGTAAAATCTGAATCTGTCTAATCTGGACCGACTAGTAACTAATCGTTTGGTTGCCTATAAAGTCTGTACACGTTTTCTTAATTTAATGTGTTTTTTAAATAATACCCATTGTGATTGTCTTCTTCATTTTGCAGATATGGAGATCATCATGAAGGCAAAGCAAATCATGAAAAGAGTCACTGACAACTTTGACCACACAGAGATTATGGACAGTGAAATC
The DNA here is from genome assembly GCA_023029165.1 of Gobiocypris rarus. Taxonomy (NCBI): domain Eukaryota; kingdom Metazoa; phylum Chordata; class Actinopteri; order Cypriniformes; family Gobionidae; genus Gobiocypris; species Gobiocypris rarus. The sequence continues at coordinate 30,970,075 of CM040919.1, read as the reverse complement.
TTTTCAAAAATAGATCAAATGAATAATGTCAGCAGGAAAAAGGCAACTATTGGGATTTTTGGAAAATCAGGAGAAGGGAAGAGCTCCCTTTTAAGTGCAATTCTGGGGAAAAGGGATCTACTGCCATCTGGTTGTTTTGGTGCATGTACAGCCGTTGTCACTCAGGTGGAAGCCAATCTGACTGACTCCAACTACATAGCAGAGATTGAACTCTTCTCTAAAGAGGTTTTCTTATTTGTATTCATTTTAAAGCAAAACATTATTTTGAAATATGTAAATCAGACTGGAAGGAAATAAATCATATATTGCACCTCTGCAGGAGTGGGAGAAAGAGCTTGAAGATCTTTTCAGAGTTTTGTCGGATGAAAGTGAGGATGGGAATGATGACTTGTTTGAAATTGCTGTTGAAAAGATCACTGCGCTGTATGGAGCTGATGCAGATAAGAAAACATTAGAAGAGCTGAAGAAAGATGACAAATTTTCTGAGATTGAAACCTTTTTGTCTATCAATAAGAAAACAATCTCAAGCAATGATGTAAGTTAGTAGACTAATTATGTTAATGCCTGATGGTTCATAACATTATAATGAATTTGTAATTGAATATACCAAAATATTTTTTTTCTCAACAGGTCTCAGAATTTACCAATGTTGTTGCATCTTACATTCTTCACAGTGAGGCCAGTTCTGGGGGCTGGTACTGGCCGCTTGTGAAGAGTGTGACCTATAAGGTTCCAGATTGTCATGAACTCCTGGAACATATTGTGCTTGTTGATATTCCTGGATCTGGAGACTGCAACAAGTCAAGAGATGACAAGTGGAAATCTGTACGTACATTACTGCACTCTTTTCCAATTAACTGTTTACTAAGTATGCATACAGTATTGCGGAAAGTAAAGGGGGTCATGACATTAGAAATCAAATTTGCCTTTATTTTTTGACATATGAGGTGTGTGAGGATTAATGAATTAATTAAATATTGATATTGCGGGATCTTTAACATCACAAATACATTTGCATTTGTCTTCAATGATAGTATTCATCATTGCACAATGTAGCATTGCTGCGCACATTGTTGTTCAGTCCTTTAACAGCTGAAACATACCTACACTGGATGCAAGCACCACATTGTGACAAAAGCGAATAGGCCCCATTATAATAACTGACGCTGTCTACTAGGGCTAAAACGATTCCTCGAGTTACTCGAATTGAAAAAATCATCGAGGCAAAATCATCTGCCTCGATGCTTCGTTTAGTTCATTTAACGACACACGGATGTTGCAGAAACATTTTTTTTTGTGTATAATGACTCGGAGTATGCGCGGATTGCGGTTAAATCCGCGATTCAGGTGGGTAAACATCCCAAAAATTGCGGGTGGATGAGAGAAATCATTGATGTGTTGATTTTAATTAAGACGCGGAACTCATTTCACGGTAAAACGCAATGAATGTGTCGCTCTTTAACTTTCGTTTTTAGCTCATGTCGAGATCAAAGACCGCAATGCGAGAGAGACTGGCATCAGCACTGCTAATATCATTTAGTCTCGCTATTTTTAAATGAAGACAACTGTGTGTTGAGCTTCAGAATACGACACAGAACATTTAGGTTTCATTTGCGGCAGTTCGCGCGTCAGCTGAGGAAATACGAGCAATATTTATAGCTACTAACTTAATTAAACAAGCTGTGTTACAATGATGAATATGATTAGCTCAAAATGTAGATCTGTATGTGCGATGTAGGCTACTTTATCTGAATTAAACACAAACTCATCGTTTGCGAGGTGATGTAGAGGTGTCAACCCGTTTGGGTTATTTAAAACGTGTAATTTCGCCAAAGAAGATTTGTTTTAAAGCAACCTACTTCAGTGTAAGTTAGCTAAAATGTGACGGTAGCATCGCGCTTACACTGAGATTTTATGACGATCGGGTGCGGATGGATGGTTTGTTTTTAACAGCGAATTCGGTGAAGTTATCCGCGCATTTCTTGTATGACCATCTGTACTCTTGTTCTTATTTCAAGTTACCTTCCTGTCCAATATTTTTTGCTTCTTACAAAAGCCTCACAGCCTTCAGAAGACAGTAAAGGCTTGTCATGCCTGAACTGAAGCTGAAACTTTAAAGTTAAGCTTTAAACATACATGCAATGTTTAGGCATTATTGCTATATTAATATTATTTTGATTTATTGGTTGTAGGTTTAGTTTTAGACTGAACTTTTTAAACTAATTTGAAATAGATTTTTATAATGTGGCAGTTGAATGCATTAAAATGGGTTATTTTCACTGAAAATATGTGAACATGGGTTATTATGTATGCAATTTCAGCAATAAAACTTTATTTTTCTAAAAAGAAAACAAATTAGATGTTAATTTTAAGATCCTGTCTTATTTTCTCTTATATATTTAGTATTGCTCTTTAATAAAGAAAAAAGTAATTATTATCCGATTACTCGATTAATCGATGGAATAAACGGTAGAATACTTGATTACTAAAAGAATCGATACCTACAGCCCTACTGTCTACACTGTATGGGAACAAGTCACGTGTTCAAGTCACAAGTAAATCTCAAGTCCCTACCTACAAGTCTCAAATCACAGTGCACAAAACCAAGCATCTCAAGTCAGTGACTCACCTCAAGCAAGTCAAATCCTGTTAAGGGTCAAGTCAAGTTACAATACCAAAGAGAAACAGAGTTTATATTGGTCCCAACCTTCTTTATTACTTTTTTTAATAATTATTAGCATTTTTAATTTTGAATAATTATTATAATAACAATTGACCCTTCGCTAAGCCCCGCCCTCCTTAGTTTCTGTTGCTACGCCTGTCAAGCTTTCGCGCCTGGCCCGTCTATTACAGTGTGTATGCGCCGGTGTCAGACATTCCCAAGGAGATAATTAGTCATTTTTAGCGAACAGGTGAAATATCTGAGAAAGCAAGACAAAAGCGACTGCAGTATGCATTCGAGTGATATATCCATGGCATAATATGCAACCGATTAGAGAATCATTTCATCAAAATTGAAGCTAAAGCCTATCCTATAGGTCCCAGCGCAAGCAGCAGCCGCCTCATACGTTGACCATTCAAATGGGAAACTCACAAATTGAGGAACAGCTGTTCATGCACAGCAGGGTAAACCATCTAATAATTATAAATCAAACAGCTTATCCATAAGACTTGTGGAATAAACACAATACATTCGCCTGACCACTTTACAATGATAACATTCTCCTGCTTATATTTTATAAATAGATTCTCCCACACTACTTGATCCACAACAATCTCATGGGGTATTTTGCAGTGTGAAATCGTTTTCCCAATAAGAATCCTCAGTGAAGTTACATTGAATTATTTCACTTAAATTAGTCACAAACGCTAACATGCAGCAGAATTTTTCCATGCGGTAGCATGAATCAAAAGATATAGCTATAATTTTACGCTACGGTAGGAAAATCGGACAAGGTAGGACAAATCGACAGAACAGCGTCATTTCTCCCCTTGGGTTTTAGGTTTGGGGAAGGGAAAAAATTCCACTTCCTGTCCAAATTTATAAGATACCGGGTGTCAGATTTGCACAATCCATAAGCACAATGCTTCGGCATGTTCCCCTCGCTTGAAAGCTTGACAGACCTTCCGCGCCTAGTTACGGTCGCTAAGCCATGATTGGCCTGTGAACTTTCCCATTTATTCTGCAATTACTGCATAATTAATGTTATGAGATGAATTTACATACTGAATACTTTTAATTATGAAATTAAAAGAGTCATACAATCATTAATTCAACTGATTTGTTAAAAACGGCAGATTCATTCTGGAATGCATCAGCGCTGCACAGACCGATTGGCGAATGACATCAAAGTACCATGAGAGTCATACGCCGATAGATCTTTATAGTGCAGATGCATCTCAAACAAGCCTAGTGACTGGGCCACTGAATCACTGAACTGATTCGTTCAAAAACCTAGATTAGTTTAGCGACAAAACGCGGACGCTGTGACTTGGAACTATTGTTGTTGGAGAAAGAGAGCAAAAATCACATTCTTATCACACTATTAATGTTTACTGAACTGTTGTATAAAATCAATATCACATTTGCAATCATGCTAATATTCTGGAATGGCTTAATATCATATGTTTTAAATATAAAAATAATAACTCATATTGGGGCATACTTTGCCACCATATCTTGAATTTTAGGTACATTTTATTAATTCTGGTGCCATTTTGCCCCCAAAAAATGTCTGACCTTGCTTTAAGAGAAACATCGATAAAACACTAGCACCATTAACAGTTTTGTATTTTTTTGTCATTAGAAAGAGACATACTTGGCATTAAAGCACTTTGAAAGCAACAGACAGGGAATTAAGGGATGACCTCCATGGTCGTATAAAGGAAGACAGGAAACTCAGGGGCGACCTCTGTGGTCGTATCACGGCAGAAAAAAAGTTCAGAGGTTACGGGGCGTGACGACAGGGAACACAGATGTGGCATCCATGACAGCGGAAGATTCTGGCGAGGCATCCGTGAAGGCTGGAGACTCTGGCGTAGTGTCCATAATGACTGGAGGCTCTGGCATGGAGGCCATCTTGTCCAAAGACACAGATGTTGTGGCCATCTTGTGAACAGGCTTGGCAGAAATGACATGAGGAGACTCTGGTGTGGTGGCCTTGACGGAAAAACTCAGGCCTGGTGGCCATCTTGTCCGAAGACACAGGCAAGACTCTGGAATGGAGGCCATGATCCTGGAATAGTGTTCATTTTGGCCAAAAACTCAGGCGCGGAGGCCATCTTGTCCAAAGACTCAGGTGTGGCGGAAATCTTGTCAAAAGACTCAGACATGGCGGATTATCTTGTATGAGGACTCAGACACGACAGCCATCTTGTCCAAAGACACAGTATGGTGGCCATGGGGGGATGAGACTCTGGAATTGTGACCATCTTGTCTGAAGACTGAGGTATAGTGGCCATCTTTTCCAAAAACACAGACGTAGCAGCCATAATGGGACGAGACTCTGGAATGGCAGCCATGTTATGAACAGACTCTAGGATGGCGGCCATGTTGTGAACAGGCTCTAGCATGGCAGCGATCTTGAAAACTGGCTCTGGTGTGGAAACCACAGGAAATCCAAAAACCTAGAGACATGAACTTGGAAATAATGTTCAGAGATGCAATACAACACTAGGCAAAACTTTGCAATGAATAACAGAGTGAACATGTTAGATATAGGCAGAGGTAATGAGGAAGATGAAACACAAGTGTAAAACCAACAACCATGGATGATTATGTAACAATATCGACTATGAGTCTGATATCTCGGGGAATAATTAACTCAAAAGGGATTTAATATTCATGAGTTTATGAATATAATTTGCTAGTCGTTCATTACGTTTTAAAAATTAATTTCCGATAAGGAAAATGTTTAATTAAATACAAGTAACCTTTAAGGAATTGCTTGAAGTTATCTTACTAAGTTTGTCCTGCAAATTAGTTATAGACTTTCAAATCAATTCTCAATAAGGGATTTCTGCTTTACGAGAGCATAAGAAGCATTAACTTTACTGATCAGGACAAATTAATATTTCGTATGTTCGACAGTTATGTTACTAAAATCGTAGCGCTAAGCAGCATTAGGTAACGCGTTCAAGATTCGTAAGTTTCATTGACTTTATGTATGTGGAAAATAACAGCTTCAATTCAGAAATATCTTTTGGAAGTTTAATAACACAGACTAAAGATAACACTACAATAAACACAGAAAGTACATACTAAGTATGCATCAAGAGAGTAGAATATAGATAGGACATGAAACTAAAATTGTATCTAAACGAAAAGAATAAAAGAAAGCAAAATAGAGAGAGAGAGAGAGAGAGAGAGAGAGAGAGAGAGAGAGAGAGAGAGAGAGAGAGAGAGGATAACAGCTGCTCACTTCAGTTCGTTACACAGAGTCCCCAACAAGTTAATCTCATTCCAAAACGGAGGTAACACGACTTCTCAATAGCAGCTTGGATTGTAGGAATAAGAATACTTGCTTTGGTTTCTCGCCGGTGTGTGTATTCTGAGTTCAAATGTCCCGCGCCTTCCGTGGTTCCTTTAAAGTCGGCTGGTATTGGCTCTCGGTTTGCGAAGAAGTTTAGCGGGATGCGGCCGGCTCTTGTTGGAGGTTCCTGGAAGTTGCTGTTTCCTTCTCTCTGAAGACGTGGGTGGCGGATTGCTGGCGGCGTTGGTGATGCACAGCACGAGCAAAAGGCAATGAAAATGCGGGTCACATTGATACTTGTAGTTCAGGTCGGGTGACGCCCATTTCCTGGATGGTCCAATCGATTTGAGCGCTTTCGGCGCGAAACAAGGTTCTTTGTTCGGTTTGGTTACGCCTCCTGGCTGGCATCCGGGCAGACGGGTTCATGCATTTTTCTTTACAAAGCTGGCATCTTTGTAATAATGCATGTCCTTTAAATTCTTTTACAAGATTCGCACGATTGCATTTTTATGTTTCTAAAAATACCAAAAACCACAGGTCTGAGCTTTGGGAATTCGCAAATACAAGCTTTCCACTGTCTATTGTCCTAAACAGCTGAGTTAACACTCATATAACCCTCCTAATCATTACAGACATATATATACACACATTCAGACAGAAAAGTATACATTTAGTACGTTTTTTAGGGGCTTTAACCATCTCTTTAACATGAGCTGGGGAACCATTTCATTTGTGCCTCTCTAGGTGTGTGTGTAAGTGTGAGAGTTCATGCAGGGTCGTTTGGAGCAATAAAAGACACTCCGAGCCTGGAGGTTATCTCCCGGAGAGATCAAAGAAATGCTTGTCCAGACATTTTGGCGTCATTGAGACCATCAAGCACCTTATCGTGATCTGATAACGCGCTTCACGAGAGGTGCGAGACATCTGGCCGTTTGCCAGATAAACAGACGTCATTGTGGCTACAGTCCCCCTTTTTGTTCGGCTGATGTCCTGTGGTCATTATCGACAACTCGCCACAATGGACGGATGGTAGGTGAGTCGGCGGTCGGGCAGCAGGTGTCTGTTACGGCTGTCGAGCCAGCTCGATGAGATCCGTCTCTGCTTCGGGCGTTGTAACCTCCCTCCGTGGTTTCCATCGGAGACCTCCAGACACGGCTGTCGTGAGCTTGGCTGTGGAGGTTCTCATCTCATTGACTTTCCTGTACAGGAAGAAGGCGATGCCCAGGGTTAGGGTATTGATGAAAATCATAGAGACACATAGCGCAGTGTCAGCTGCGGTCCAGGATTGGGCAACAGGAGAGGTATTCAGGATAGGCATTCGGGACAATGCTTGGAGGGCTGTATCAAGGGGAGCGATGTCAATGAGCTGGGGCCCTCCCTTTTCAATCCACAATTCTAACTCGGGAGCGAGGGTGAAGTTGTGGTCCTTGAAGAAGGCGGGAATTTCCAGTTCTGTTTGGTACTCTTCGCTTGGGAGGTGGTACAGGGCCAAGTCGTCCAGGTGGAGGATGGCTCCTCGCGGTACCTGGACCCACATGCTCTGATCCAGCAGGTTGATACGGGTCGCAGTGTCGTGTTGGTCGAGATCAGTGTGGCGGTGCGCACTGGAGTGTTGACGAGCCACCTGTCACCTACGATCTCTGCTTGTGTCCCGGTGACTTGGGTACGAGGTGTTGCGTCAGTGGGGCAGCGGGTATCGCTGATCATAGGTTGCAAACCGCAGATTCCTTCGGTGTTGTCCCGGAGGAAAGGTTTGCTTGGGCAAAGATAGTGAATGTCTTTGGTCAGGGTGCACATGCGCAGGTTCGCCAGGCCAGCCAGTGTCGCCATGGCACGCGACTACCGTGTGGCGCTGCTGCACGCGATTACCTGAGAGCGCACCTGAGGTGGTGTTACCTTTCCAAAACCCACATTGATAATGTCTTTGAGTCGGTAGATTCGGCTCGACTCGATGATGGGTAAGGAGGAAACCCATCTCTTTCTGTTCGGGTCCACGTACAGGGGAATGGCGCTACCCAGGGAGTAGGCCAGGTGTATCTGCAGAGGGTCCGTGGGTGCGTTGATCGCAGATGCCAACACGTTTTGTACAAGGCTTAAGGGTATCAGGTACGGTGGGATTCTACCCATGGCTAAGCTGTCGATGGACGAGCTTATTTCCCGTAACATGTCAGTCATTAAGGCTGTAACCAGCTGTGTTTGGGCAAAGTCATTCTGGAAGACGTTGAATAACTGTTTCATGGAATTCACGGTCTGGTTTAACAGGACACTGTGGGTGTTTAGAATTACCACAGTTCCTTTCAACGTCTTGCCGATAGTCTGTAAAGCTGCACTTTGTGTGGTGAGTTGCTCTTTAAGCTGTGGAAGTTCAGTTTGGATTTCGCCATATGTCGCCTTACTGTGGCGATGTTTACCGCGTTGACACTGGACATGCCAATGTTAAACAGAGTTCCGACGGCGGCGGCGGCTCCGAGCAGCGCTCCCAGGAACCGTTTGGAGCGGCGGTTGTGTCCTCCTAACTCTGCTTGGGTGACGGTCATCTTCTCTAGCTGGTTGAGCATGTGCTTGATATCGGCATCGGCGTGGAGGAGAGAGTTCTCTGTCCAGCGAGCACCGCCCAGCTGTACTGGGCTATTGCACGGGGTAGTGTGCTTTGTAGACGCTATGGGTCAAGTCGGACATACACTTTCTGGGTGTATGTTCGGCAGTTGGTGATCAGGAGTCCGGGTTGCTCTCTCAGTACGATGCCCGAGGCTGGACCTGGTGTGGTGATGTCTGGTGGCGGCTGGCCTCTGATTGTCTGGAGGCACAGGAGCATGATCCACAGTCGCATCCTGTTACAGGCAAGAGAGAGGAGGTAGGGATGAGAAGGGGAAGAGAGAGAGGGTATCGGTCAGCGAGGTTTGTCCCAGGTTGATGGGACAAGTCTTCTCGTTTCAGGGGCGGCGGTTGGGTTCCGCTTGCATTGGCCCCTAACTGTCTTTCTCTGTTAGTGGCCACATGTCTCTTGATCGGGTTTCGGTGAACCCATTTGAGAACCGGTTCTCTCTGTCCCCAGTTTAGTTGAATCTGGTACGCGACGGGAGAGAGTTTGTTCGTAATCTCATGAGGTCCCGTCCAGTGGGGCAGAAATTTCTTTGACAGCCGCCGGGGCCTGTCAAAGGTGGCGGGTTGAAGTTGTGATACCAGATCTTGTCGCCTCTTGTTGATCTGGGCAGGGATCCTACCCAGTCTATTTGTAGGTCTGACCCCGGGAACGTGATCCCTCTGCGTTGCAGTGGGGCTCTGTGGTTCGGGTTTGCGGGCTGGAATTGACAGCAAACCAGACATTCTCTGACGACCCGCAACATCTTGTTGCATGCCGGGCCAATATGCCACCTGTCTCAGTGTGTCATACGTGGCTCTGGTGCCGTGGTGTCCCGCACATGGTGTGTCGTGGGCGTACATTAGCATAACCCCCCTTTGCGATCGTGGCATCACAAGCCGTGGCGTTGTGCTGTCATCGGGTGCAAACCACAGAATGTCGTCCTGTATACGCACCATGTTTTTGGAGTTATGTAGATGTTTGAGGCTTGAGTCATCAGAGAGCTCAGAGTTAGTGATAGGGTGGTTGGAGGGGTCAGAGAGGTGGTCGAAAATTGTCTTTATTGCCGTGTCAGAAGCTTGCATTTCCGCGATGTCGCTGTGGGAAATCTGCGGTGTTAGCGAGAAGCGTCTGTGAGGCAGGCATTGTAGCCGGTGTTGGTCGCTAGCTGCGGGTTAGCACTACAACGCTGGGGCTGGATGTGGGGTTTGGGGTACCCACAAGTAGCCGTGTAGTGCTTTGGCATCTTGTAGCATTTGTTGCCCTTGAGACTCAAACCCGCGCATCGGTTCTTCCATCTGGGTGTCATCCGACAGGTTGGTATGGAGAGGTGAAGTTGGTTCATCCGCTTTCCATGACAGGCTGTTGGGAGACTGTGTATACTACAAGATGGCGTTTTCTGTCAGCTCCGCTCGCAGACCTGGTCTTTGGTTGCCGGCATGACAGATGTTATGGCGATGACCTTGAAAGGTACAGTGAACAGTGTGTTGTCTGTATTCCCTTCGGGTATTAGTGCGTGTGGAATGGGTCCCATGATGGGTAACACAAGTTCAAAGTCATGAAAGTCATTGCTGATTAGCCATCCCAGCCGAAAGGCTTTGGGAATGTTGATGTCAATTGCTGTGCAGTTGTTGAACAGGATGTAAACAATACGAGATGACACTTCGGTGAGGGGTGTGGCTTCAAATGTGAGTCCGAGTTCCACACCTTCGGGTGAGGGTTGGAAGAAACCCAGCGTGTGGTTTAAGGTTTGACCACATCGCATGTTGAGCCGCACGGCGACCCCTTTGGTGTATGCTGGTATTACAGTTCCTTGTTCACTGACAAGCGTGCAGACTTCTGGGATGGTCTGTCCTGACATGAGGTTGTCATGACTGATGGAAACGTGTGGCTGTGAAGTTAATGGAGCCCATACCACTTCGTTACACACGTCCACATGAGCCCGGAGGCGAATCAGAATGTCTGCTCCGATGTAAACATCGTGGGGCGGTCCGCAGGACCAGGAAATAATGGGTAAGGCACCGGTGGTTCCAGCGCGAGCGCACAGATTCCTCTGGCAGACACCATAGAGGAGGGTGTGAGTTCAAAGGGAAACGGGTGCGCTTGCTGGCGTAAGGCGTGTGTGGTGCCTTTTCACTGATTGACTTGAACAGTGAGAGACTAATGGCTGAGTTATCGCCCATAGTGCGAGAACACTGTTCGTTGTGGTGATATCATTCAGCTGTAGGTCATTCGTGACCTGGGGGCAGAAGGTATCGGAGTCTTTGGTGAGCTGAAATGTGCAGAGTAGCGAACTTGAACTTGGCTTCGTGGCTGAGGCTGTTCTCACAGTGTGCTGCAGGAGGTCCCGTGACCTTTGTGACCTGGCAGTCTGGCTCTGTGGGAGTTTCCGTGACCTCGGTGACTTGACAGTCTTGCTCAGACGATGTGTGTGTCTGAAGGGGCAGAGGGTCGCGACTTGAGCCCAGAATTTCAGCTGTTTGAAGTCCAGTAAGGGTTCAAGCGGTCCAGCAGGTCTTTTCCGATGAGAAACGGATACGTGTTCATCGGGAGACATAGACGGGTGTACAAGGCTCATAGGTCCAATCGTCAGGTGAATGGGAGCTATGTGCTTGAGCTGGATGTCGTTTTGGCTATACGACTGCACATTTAGCTTGCAAGTTTGAAGGTTAAGAGTGCGGTTTTGTCTCTGTGCTTCAAATCTGAGTTTTTCAAATAGTTGGGCGGAAATCAGCGTGAGATCGGAGCCAGTGTCAACGAGGGCTTCGAGCTTAACTTCCTTTCCATGGTGATGGTTAGATAGAGTTTTGAGCCATTCCCTTCTCGATCAGGTTTCCCAGGAGTCTTGGTGTGGGGACCTGTGTGTTGCTTGTTAAGCCGTCGGGATATGTCTCTGGTGTCTCATTGTGAGTGCAAATAGTCAAAACAGCGCTTTCTGGTATCTTGGGGTGACACATGATGCTGTCTTGGTCAGGGGCTGTTGCTGTCAGCTGTAGTGAGTGTGTGCTGCTGACGTGTGGGGGTGCAACAGTCAGTTCAATAGTCTGTGGTTGAGGAACAGTGTTCAGGGTGCTTAATGCAGTTGCAGGAGGGTCGGGAAGGTTGATTTCAGGTTTCAGATTTAGTCATGCTTTATCTGGCCCATCCTTCTTGTCTTCCTTGTGAGGTTTCTTTTGTAGAAACTCTCTCAGTGTTTTTAAGAGCTCTGCAACTTCAGAAGCGGCTGCACTTTCTTTGTTTGATGTGGGCTCAGGTCTGAGCTTACCATTATCGCGTCGAGAGTGGCCCCTTTGCTGGCTTTCTGGGCTGGGTGGTCTCGGAGGTTCGTTCGGCTCCGTCCTGGGTTGTCGGCCGGCTTCCCAGGTGCTCACCCCCTTTTGGTTGTGGAAGGGGCGAGGCGGGTCCCAGGATCCTTCAGAGCGATCGCTCTGGTGCCGTGGACGGCCGCCACCATGACCACGCTGCCCTCTGCTGGCTTGGAGTGGTTTAGACTCTCTGTTGACGGGTCTGTAAGTGTAGTTCTGTTCGGCGCCTCTAGGGTTAGCTCTGGGTGGTGCTCAGAGACAGGGCAAACGGTGGGCTGTCTTACAGTCTTTTCAGAAATGGTTTTCTGTTTGACGTAAGCTTTGTGAGCCAAGTCTCTCAACTGCTGCGTATCCATACTGCGCTGGCAGCACCCCCAGGTGGTGACTGATGGTTGGGTGCAGGTTTCAAGGAACAGAGTTTTGAAGTTGATGTCTTCCTCCATGCCTGGGTCCGCATGCCCCCAAAGTAAGCACGCCGCAGTCGGTTGTAATAGTTCTGTGGGGTCTCAAGTCGGACTTGCTTGAGGTCCATGGCAGTGATGAGCCCCTGGTCTGACTCAGGGTCAGAGTACTCACGGATTAGAGCTCGTCGTAGATGCCAGTAGTCCGCTTTGACTGTCTCTGGTTGTCGATCCAGAAAGCTCCGTACGTCACGGTTAGACGTGGCCCTGAGTAGGTACAGTCTGTCCCAGTTGTTCGCGTGAGCGACAGTTTGCAGATAAAAGTCTATGTCTTTTAAGTATGCGGACGCGTCGTGTCCTCCTGCAGGGTCTGGGCTGAAGGTAGGAATATTCCTGGCCAGCTTGTCAAGGTTCTTTGAAGCCCGTGGCTGTTGACCTTGACTTCCTGGAAGGGCTTCCTTTCCTCTGCTGCAGACGGGGATTCGTGGAGACTGGCGGGTGACATTTTGAACGGGGGGCTGTCACCCCCCTTCGTAGCTCTTGCTTCTTGGCAGAAAGGTGCGGAGTAACTGGTCAGGGAAACTCTGTGTTGTGTGTTTCCTTTCCGGTCACGTTGCACTGTGTATGATTGTCTTAGTTCTCTTTGCACCATGTCGAGTTCATCTTTGAGCTCGTGTCTTTGCTGGATGAGCTCGTCGATCTCGGCTTGTGCAGACTGCAAATGCTTTGCATAGGCTTTGGCTCTAACGCCTCTGTCTTTAAGTTCATCATTGGCTCTCAGGAGGGATTCGCCACGCCAAGCTGTTAGTCGAGTTCTTTCCTGGCGCCTTTCTCTGACTGTACTCGTCCGGTCGGCGTCGAGACGGAGCTCCTCCAGGGCCTTTCAAGTCTTTCTACTTCCTTTCTCTGTTCTTTGTCCGTTTCATCAGCTTTCTGTTTGTAGAAGCTGATCTAGACGGCTGGGTGAGGGCTCGGTCCCTCCGGGCCTCCTCGGCTTGAAGCTTTAGCGTTGCTGCATCCTGTTCCAGATTGGCGAGTTCTTCGCTAAACGGGCCTGCGCGATGAGGACGTGGAGGCTTCCGAGGATTTTGGCCACCTCTTTGTTGGAGTAGCTCTGCTGGGTCGTGTCATCAGCTGGTCTAGCTCGGTGTCCAGTTGCTCCTGGCTCAGCTGCCCCAGATTTCCTTGACTGGTGGCCGTTAGCGCTCCCAGCCATGTCGCTAGGCGGTCCCACGGGGCGGCAGGACTGGATGAGCAGGACATGCTGGCTCACTGTGGACGAGAGAAACACAGCACACACACACACAGAGAGAGGCCAATGCAAGCTTGTTTTAAAGCTAATGATCTATCGTACGGGCTATGCCGTAGATAGGAATTTTGGGCTAACTGATGTAGACAGTTAGGCAGTTTAACAATTAGATAATTTAGACAATCACGTGGGCGGTAGCCCTGGGGGTCACTTGGTGACCCGCTGCTCGGTCGTCACTTAATTACTAAGTTCTCCTTGGGGTCTCTTGGTGAACTGAAAGAAACACAATTATGACAGTCCAACAGTGAGGATAGAAAAGAGCACAGTGGGGACAAACACAAAATGAATTGGTCTGTGATGCACGGAAAGTAAGCGTGAGCGCTAGAGGTGTTAGAGAAACCTAAAGGGCTAAGCCTGTTACTTTTTCGTAAGAGTTTCTGATAGGGCCTCACGACGGTGGATACCAGGGTAGGAGACTTAGGAAAAAGGTGCGGCTTAGAGAACAAGAGAAAAATTAATGGGCCAAATGCTCAGGATATATTAAAATTCGACTTATACTATGGGTTTTATCCCATTTAGCTTATACTGAGGTGAATTGAGGTCGCTCAGGTGGAAAACCCAGCGGTGTGGTCGGCCTTCCAGACGTTTCCAAACACCCAACTGCCGTGTCCTCGGTCCTTCGTTACTCTGTCGCGTTACGCCCACTCAAACAGTTTATGACTTTAAACACAACCTGACAACACCATTCCATCAACCGCCAGTCCGCACAGCAAAATTGGTACTTTCCTTAGAACCCTCTCTTTCAAGAGTGGCCCCCTATTAGGCCCCGGTTTAAGTACTGGTCCCAGAAATTGCCTTGCGTGCGTGAGCTGGACTGGTTGACTTCTTTGGAGTGTCAAATTGCTGATGTCGACACTGCGGGCCGCACGGCGGACAGAGATAAAAGAAACCGAGATTCACACACAGCCGGTGTCGGTCACGTTGGTCGGGCAACCCCGCTGATGGAGACCGGTTTGAGACAATTCTCAACTCACCATAGATGCTTGTGAGCCCTACACTAAATACACAAAGAGGTTAAACAGGTGGAATCAAAATGAATTAAAACTCTCCTGTTCACTGGATCAAAGGATTTATGATTGTAGGCGAAAAGGAAGCGGAAAATTACAATATCGCGAGCAATTTAGAAAAAGGCAAAGGTTTCTGTCAAATAATGATAAAACAAAAGCACTTTTGATACTGTTTGTAATTACCAGAATTAGCTTAACCCCAATGGGAGGGGAAAAGAAAAACTTTTGCAGGAAAAATAAAAATTAACAAAAAAAATTAAAACAAAAATTATTACCTTCGAAGCCAATTTAAATGAAATTTAAATAAGCCTGTAAGGAGAAATCAAATAAAAGCAATAAAAATACTATCCTATAACGATTACTCGCTAAGTGAGAGTATCAAAATAAAAGAATTAATCAGAAAGGAAATAGGGAGTTAGTGGTGCGCTGACTTAGCAGGGTACAGCCACAAGGTGGCGTCCTTCCTTCTAAGTGGACTGTCTGTGATTTAAACCTAATTTCACTTTGAGTTAGAGAAAAGTATTTTTCTTTTTAAACTTCAAATTCGAATAAGGGTGTTTAATCAGCGAGAAAGGAGACTGGGTTGTTGCTAGAAACAACAACAATAACAACAAAAATTGTATAAATGAAACTGTGCACAACAGTAATCAATAAACAATTTATAGGCTCAAACTTACTTTAAGGCGGAATGAAATAGCGAGAGTGACACTATCCGAATTTATCCGCGATAGGCGCTGTTCGTCTGCCCTAGACTAGGGTTAGTTAGGCAGAAATTATCCACCAGATGGCGCTATCTGTTTTTAGAGTCGCCCTCTGGCGTTCACATGCGGCTTTGCAAACAGGACAGAAATCAGTTTGTTTTAGAGTCGCCCTCTGGCGTTCTGCAAGCGGCGTTGCAAACAGGACAGAAAACAGTTTGTTTTAGCGTTGCCCTCTGGCGTTCTGCAAGCGGCGTTGCAAAACTCACAATTATTTCTTAAAAACAAAACACGGGGAGGTTTCTCTCGGTGCTGTACGGGCACGAGAAACAAAAATGGCGGATACAGGAATTTACCGTCTGTCTATCACACATTTAAAAAGGGAACTCCAATAGACATTTATCACTATGGCTGACGGGTTTCAGCGTCTTTGATTTAAATGTTTTAGGTTTGAAGATTTTTGGGTAGCTAAACCAAACTTAAACCAGGAGTTGTCGTTTATCTTAACGATATAATATTATTAGGCCTATTATTGACTCAAGGAGTCTCGCTCGGGTCAATACCTCGCGTTGATTCTACAATACCTTTGTTTGGAAATCACGCGGACGAACAATATTGCGCCTACGGCTGCAGTTTACTGTTTCAACATTGGATTTGCGTGTCGTCCGTACTGTCGTTAATACAATCCGACTATTCCAATCATGTATTCAGCATCTGTTTATGCTTGGGTCGCTTTTAGCGGTACCTTCTCAATTAAAAAAAAACGCGCGTGCGTGTTATTAATACTCCCAAAAATACACAATGAACAGAATATGCAATATTGTCCACATACACAAACGTTTGAAACTTGCCTTATATTTCTCCACCATAAAACTGTAACAATATCGACTATGAGTCTGATATCTCGGGGAATAATTAACTCAAAAGGGATTTAATATTCATGAGTTTATGAATATAATTTGCTAGTCGTTCATTACGTTTTAAAAATTAATTTCCGATAAGGAAAATGTTTAATTAAATACAAGTAACCTTTAAGGAATTGCTTGAAGTTATCTTACTAAGTTTGTCCTGCAAATTAGTTATAGACTTTCAAATCAATTCTCAATAAGGGATTTCTGCTTTACGAGAGCATAAGAAGCATTAACTTTACTGATCAGGACAAATTAATATTTCGTATGTTCGTACAGTTATGTTACTAAAATCGTGGCTAAGCAGCATTAGGTAACGTTCAAGATTAAGTAAGTTTCATTGACTTTATGTATGTGGAAAAATAACAGCTTCAATTCAGAAATATCTTTTGGAAGTTTAATAACACAGACTAAAGATAACACTACAATAAACACAGAAAGTACATACTAAGTATGCATCAAGAGAGTAGAATATAGATAGGACATGAAACTAAAATTGTATCTAAACGAAAAGAATAAAAGAAAGCAAAATAGAGAGAGAGAGAGAGAGAGAGAGAGAGAAAGAGAGAGAGAGAGAGAGAGAGAGAGAGAGAGAGGATAACAGCGTTCACTTCAGTTCGTTACACAGAGTCCCCAACAAGTTAATCTCATTCCAAAACGGAGGTAACACGACTTCTCAATAGCAGCTTGGATTGTAGGAATAAGAATACTTGCTTTGGTTTCTCGCCGGTGTGTGTATTCTGAGTTCAAATGTCCCGCGCCTTCCGTGGTTCCTTTAAAGTCGGCTGGTATTGGCTCTCGGTTTGCGAAGAAGTTTAGCGGGATGCGGCCGGCTCTTGTTGGAGGTTCCTGGAAGTTGCTGTTTCCTTCTCTCTGAAGAGGCGTGGGTGGCGGATTGCTGGCGGCGTTGGTGATGCACAGCACGAGCAAAGGCAATGAAAATGCGGGTCACATTGATACTTGTAGTTCAGGTCGGGTGACGCCCATTTCCTGGATGGTCCAATCGATTTGAGCGCTTTCGGCGCGAAACAAGGTTCTTTGTTCGGTTTGTTCGCCTCCTGGCTGGCATCCGGGGCAGGCGGGTTCATGCATTTTCTTTACAAAGCTGGCATCTTTGTAATAATGCATGTCCTTTAAATTCTTTTACAAGATTCGCACGATTGCATTTTTCTGTTTCTAAAAATACCAAAACCACAGGTCTGAGCTTTGGGAATTCGCAAATACAAGCTTTCCACTGTCTATTGTCCTAAACAGCTGAGTTAACACTCATATAACCCTCCTAATCATTACAGACATATATATACACACATTCAGACAGAAAAGTATACATTTAGTACGTTTTTAGGGGGCTTTTAACCATCTCTTTAACATGAGCTGGGGAACCATTTCATTTGTGCCTCTCTAGTGTGTGTGTAAGTGTGAGAGTTCGCGGCAGGGTCGTTTGGAGCAATAAAAGACACTCCGGAGCCTGGAGGTTATCTCCCCGGAGAGATCAAAGAAATGCTTGTCCAGACATTTTGGCGTCATTGAGACCATCAAGCACCTTATCGTGATCTGATAACGCGCTTCACGAGAGGTGCGAGACATCTGGCCGTTTGCCAGATAAACAGACGTCATTGTGGCTACAATTATGTGCTATAGGATTATAGGGAATGGAGTCTGTGATGGTGTGACAGTTGTCCAGGATGGATTTCACACTGGTGGTAATCAACGGCACTCCAGCAGGTGACTTTGACAGCTGTACAAAAACAAAAAAATCTCTCAACATTACGGGTTATATTACCTACTGTACAACTCTTTTTACTGAAAGTGGAAAGTAGACAATATAGCACTTGCATAAAAACATTAACTGAGAGGTCATGAACTTGCTTTTTATTTTTATTTTTTATTACTTGGCCCAACCTTCAAATATCAAGTCAAGAGAGTGAACAACGCACTTGGTAGCCCGTCTGGAAAACACATAACCCGGGAAGTTAGGCTTTGCGAGCCCTGGCCCAAAGGCCTCATGTCCGATCATGAACAACGAACCAGCAACACCTCAAATAAAGTATTCTCCAGCCTGTGACAGCGTGCTAAGTTATGTTCAGTTAGACACGTACACATAATCATCAATGCAATACTATCATACATAAGTGTGTTGCTTCATTGATTCATGTAATCTCATCCTGTCTGCAAATCCAGTCTCTTGTTTACAAATTAATCTGTGGTGAAATAAAGGAATAAACGTGCAATGTCTTCCGCACGTGAGCTGGATATTCATAAAAAATTAAGTTCATCCATGCAGGGCCGGCCCAAGCCCTTATGGGGCCCTAAGCAGAATTTTATTTTTGGGACCCCTCAATGCCACCAATGCTACTGTCAATTCTTGATAATTCGGACACCCAGTATCAATGTCAGTAGTTAGCTGTGTTGCTTACATCATGTCTAGCTGTCATGTTTTTACTCTTATTTGTTTTTTAATTGTAACAGTACCAAACCCACAAGAGTGGTCAGGTGTTTATATATTCAAAGCCTTACACTACTTCATTTCAGACTGGGATATGTAAAATTATTATTATTATTTTTTAAGTAGTCTCTTATGCTGAATATGCTCACTTTTCCCCAGGATTCTTTGATGAATAGAAGGTTAAACAATCAGAATTTCTCTGAAATAGACATTGATAATCATAAATGTTTTAAATATGAGAATGATTTCTGAGGGATCATGTGACATGATAAATTCAGCTTTGATCACAGGAATATATAACACTTTACTGTATATTCACACAGAGAACAGCTGTTTTACATTATAATAATATGTCACAATATTACTATTTTTACTTTATTTTTGATGATGCAGCCTTGGTGAGCAGAAGAGACTTTAAAAAAAAAAAACAAGAAATGTTGATTTCTTTTAAACATTAAACAGACCTTTTATTTTGGTGGAAGTAACATTTGTTTTTTTGCATTCCATTTGACTGTGTAGAAAGAACCTTTTTATTTTCTAAATAAAAACTTCCAAAATGTAGGCTACACAACTTATAATTCCAAGGGGAGAATATACCACTTGCAGAAAAACATTAACTGAGAAACTGGAAGCTATGCTGTACTCTGTCCACATCAGACAAGAAATTCTCCCCAAACCATAGCGCATTTTCAAATCCATCCATTCATAAAAAGATTACCGGGCAACTGAGTAGTACATGCCGATTTTTCTCGCACTTTGGACTTTGAACCCTGGGTAAGAAGCGAATAGTGTCTGGCCGATGGTGCCGCGAGCTTGTGCAGTGCTGTTAGAATCAATCCGTACACTAGAAAACTTAACATTTTGCAGTTTATTTAGTTATTGTTAAAGGTCATTTCGTAATTTCAATCACCATGAAATAACATGAAGCAAAAAGTAATTTGATGTGCTCTTGGGGGCCCCAAGCAGCCGCTTAGTTCGCTTATGCCTTTGGTCGGCTGACTTGGCTCTGCTCCCATGCATTCATAATATTGGAATCCGAATTAAGCTTATGCAGCATGTTTATTGCTTGGAAGTTCGATCCGGTTTAGCTCCACGTAGGCCTATGTTATGCACAAGTTAATGGGCAGGGAATCAGGCGTTGTTCTTCTTCTTCTGTTGACGTGGTGTTTCACCACACTCTGACGTCACAGCGTGGCACATTCTGAGAAATGTCAATAAAAGCTTTTCTTTGACTAACAAGGACGTTTTTAGCCCAAACGTATAGGGTATTCTTATATTACCATGACCTTTTATATATCAAAGTTGATTTCTCAATTCATGACCCCTTTCATTTTATATTTTTGGTCTGTTCCCATTTTGGAATAGAAAGAAATGTTTTATTGTGTGTTATTGTGTTCATTTACTTGTTACATCAAAAAAGTAAAAATTATTCCGTAATGCATGTAATGCAATATCCCCAGACTGTACATAAAAACACACAATATTTTATGCTACTTAAAGCATGTCATTTAACACATAATTTCCAATCTTGTAGAAACTGACAGAGTGCTCTTCTGTGTGGATTGTAAGTGATATAAATCGAGCAAGCACTGACAGGGGCCCCTGGGAGATTTTAAAGCATTGCATTGAAGAACTGGGACCAGGAGGAGAATGCAAAAGCATGAACTTCATCTGTTCAAAGACGGATGACATCAATCTGTCAGCCTATATAAGGTTAGAATTAAAATCTCTATCATTTTACTGGCAGATATCACTGATGTAGGTATCAAAGATAAATCAAATTGTCAGTGAGAAAAACAGTGAGAAAAAAGAAAAAAAGAAACATAGCGTTGACCATTTTTGAGCCAGCCTGGAAATGTGTCTATAATTTGACTTGTTCAGGTTTCCTGACATGTTTTGGAGAATGGGTGTCCAATCCTGCTCCAGGAGGGCCAAACTCCTGGAGAGTTCAGCTAAAACCCAAAGCAAACACACCTGAACCAGATAAACAAGGTGTTACTAGAAACTTCCAGGCCAGTGTGTTGAGAATAAGCATGTTGCACACATCCTGAAAAGCAGAGTCGGCACCAGAGCAGATCTACTGGAGGGGCATTGGGTCATCGGTGGCGGGGGGCATTGCATTTTGAGAAATATTTTGACACAGTGGCGACATGTCCAACACAGCAGAAATGCAATTAAAAAGCTAAACACGTTTTATTAATATTATTATGCTATTATTATTAATATTCTTTTATTCTTGTTGTTAATTTCCATATCATGAAAATGTAGCCGCGTTTCCATTACAGATTTCACAAAACTTTTGCAGTAATTTTCTAAATGTCAATAAAAAGAAAACTATTGCGAAATGACGGCAAATCCTATAATTAACCGTTATTATGTGACTAAAGCGTGTTTTCCCCTCTTGTGATAAGTCATTCCAAAAATTAGGCATATGCCACGTATGTGTATCCCAGTCACCGCTCTAGCCATTATTTGTAATAAAAGGAGACACATACAGGTGTGTTATTCAAGCATTAATTAAAATTAAAAGAGCAAAATTTTGAATTTGCATGGTGGTAACTCACCATGTTTTTTTGTAAACAATTTCGTTATTTTGGCTTGAAATTTTGATTGTTGGAAATATGAACTGGATTTAGAAATGCTTTTGGAATTAAAAACTTTGCATTTAATTAAAGCTGCAGTCTGTAACTTTTTTGGGTTAAAAATTATCCAAAATATTTTGAGCAAGTACATAACCAGCCAGTGTTAAAAACTACAACCCCAAATCAGAAAAAGTTGGGACAGTATAGAAAACGCAAATAAAAAAATAAAGTAGTGATTTCTAAATTTACTTTGACTTGTATTTACTTGCAGACAATATGAACACAAAATATTTAATGTTTTGTCTGGTCAACTTCATGTCATTTGTAAATATGCATCCTTTCCTGTCATTCAGACCTGCAACACATTTCAAAAAAAGTTGGGACAGGATAACGATGTGATATCATAATGATATGATAATAATGATGTGATTTGAAACAGGTGATGTCAACAGGTGATTGTAATTATGATTTGGTACAAAAGCAGCATCCAAGAAAGGTCTAATCCTTTAGGAGCAAAGATGGGCCGAGGATCGCCAGTTTGGCAACAAATACGTGAGAAAATTATTGAAATGTTTAAAAACAATGTTCCTCAAAGAAAAATAGGAAGAGATTTGGATATTTCACATTCAACAGTGCATAACATAGTTAAAAGATTCAAGGAATCTGGAGGAATTTCAGTGCGTAAAGGACAAGGGCGCAAGCCTAAGCTGAACAACCGTGATCTCCGATCCCTCAGGCGGCACTGCATCAAGAATCGTCATTGATCTATAAGCGATATCACCACATGGGCTCAGGACTACTTTGGCAAACCCTTGTCAAGTACCACAATACGTAGTTACATCCACAAATGCCAGTTAAAACTGTACTGTGCCAAAAGGAAGCCCTATGTTAACATATGTGTCTAGAAGCGCCGTCGACTTCTCTGGGCTCGGAGGCATTTGGGATGGACCATCACAGTGGAAATGTGTACTGTGGTCAGATGAATCAGTATTTCAGGTATTTTTTGGGAGGAATGGACGCTGTGTGCTCCGGACCAAAGAAGAAAAGGATCATCCATACTGTTACCAGCAACAAGTCCAAAAGCCAGGGTCTGTCATGGTATGGGGTTGTGTCAGTGCCCTTGGCAAAGGTAACTTGCACTTCTGTGAAAGCACCATTAATGCTGAAAAGTACATAGAGATTTTAGCATAATATGCTGCCTTCAAGAAGACATCTTTTCCAGGGACATCCATGCATATTTCAAAAAGACTATGCAAAACCACATTCTGCACACATTACAAAGTCCTGGCTGCGGAGGAAGAGGGTACGGGTACTTGACTGGCCTGCCTGCAGTCCCGACCTGTCTCCAATAGAGAATGTGTGGCGCATTTTGAAGCGCAAAATGCGACAACGAAGACCCCATACTGTTGTCCACCCTTAAGACTTGTTTGCAGGAAGAATGGGACAAAATTACACCTGAAACACTTCATCACTTGGTGTCTTCAATCCCTAAACGTCTTTTAAGTGTTGTGAAAAGGAATGGCAACATTACAAAGTGGTAAATGCTTTGCTGTCCCAACTTTTTTTTAAATGTGTTGCAGGTCTGAATGACAGGAAAGGATGCATATTTACAAATGACATGAAGTTGACCAGACAAAAAAATGAAATATTTTTTGTTCATATTGTCTGCAATGCAAACAAGTAAAAGTAAATGTAGAAATCACTTCTTTTTTTTTTTTTGCGTTTTCCATACTGTCCCAACTTTTTCTGATTTGGAGTTGTATCTGCTTACACTAGCTCAGTTTAAAACGGTAAGCTTGTTATAATGTTTTTAATTGCAGTGTTACTGGTGGATTTCCACGTGATATTCGAGCATATCTTTGCATCTTTGCGTCACATCTGTATACATACAGAAGGAGTCCCGACTAGTAGGCAATATCGCATATGTGAGGATGTTGGAGGTGGAGAGTTATAGCCTTTTCTCATGGCACTTGATATAAATAAACGTATCAATTTGATGGTGGATCCAGAAAGGTTCAAGCGACATTCAGTGAAAGTGACATCTGGAGATTCGCCCGTTGTAAAATGCAAAAGACTTCGGACATTGATGCTGATGAAGTATAATTTGCACGGTTTGACGTGATATGAAGCAATCGATAGAATAGATTTAATCATCACGATTTATTCCAGTGCTTTTTCCCCTGTAGTTGGTCAGCACAAAAGTGGATGTTAGCTTCTTACTTGTACAGATGACATTCTTATGTTGGTCATACTTTCAAACAGTAGAATCAGTGATTCTGAATGACAGTATCCACACACTGGTGCGGTGACTGAAAGCCCTTCTCCTGACAGCCACACATTCTCCTCAAAACATTGGATTCAACACGCTGTGCCGAGCCGAGGCACAACTCACGTAAAGTTGATAATTCCGCAAATAATTGCAATTGCAGATTTCAAACAGAGATGGCGACAAAGAGGAAAAACTACAGACTGCAGCTTTACCAAAATACATTTTTGAAATGAAGACAGCGGAGTGGAGCACAAAATAATCCGTTCCCTGAATCCACTTCCTTTGTTGTTATTATAAGTGTACACAAATAAAAGTAGACAGTTTATAGTTTATAATTATGTCTTGCACTTTTCTGTATGGGTAAAAATGATGGAGTATTGGTGTGGGAATTGCCCTCGTATACCCCACCAAGTATATGTCTCTGCAGGTTAGTAATAGGCGTTACCTCATCAGTGGGTGTGGTCATAAACAGAATGACGCTTTCAACTGTGTTACCTGATTTGCCCACGTTTAGGGGTGGGCTCGGGTGAAGGGGATCATTTTCATAGCATGATTTATAAACACCCATCAGTTTGAAAACACCCACCAAATTAGGAATGCCCACTCTTGTTCCGCAGAGACCTCATACTCCACCATAGCGCCGACACTGCTGGAAAGTGACCGCAGGTGGTTGTTCCCAAGTCATAAACCCTGTCCTCTCCATGCAATGTAACAGGACATAGGACAAACTAAACAATCAAATTACACTTCAAATATTTTTTTTTTAAATAAGTTTGGAGTTATTTGATGCTATAAAAACATTTTTCTTTATTTCTATTTTTAAGTATTTAATGTCTACATTTCCATAACTGTTAATTTCACACCAACATAATTAGTTGAATCTACAAGAGTGTGGGTGCGGCTTTTGAAATCGGGGCTCTACTTCCTGCTGTCTACTGCGCAGACTCCCGTCCTGCGTTCACTATGCTCACAGACTCATGTCCCAAATCAGCGCAAGATGTATACACACTTGTGAAGATGTGTCTTTTATATATATTTTTTTTAGTGGGAGGTGTATGGGGGGTTGCTAATTCAGTCTGACAGGAATTTGCTAAATGTCACAAACAGCACCTTTGTCATTGTTATTTTGTCCAGAACAAAGATCAGATTTTTAAAACAACACTTTTAATATTACTTTTTAGATCTGCACGGCTTACTTCAGACAAAATCTCAGGAGACAAGGTTTGTGAATTCTATAACTGTTTAGCATATATTTATCCTTTTTATACATTTTCCAATTTACGGTTTGTATTGAAAGTTTATTTTTATGTTTTATTCAGACTAAGGAAAACAAATAGCTTTAGAAAATCCTGAAAATTAATGTTTAAATTGCCATTTCATAGTCCACAAAGTAAATATCTTTGAGTGTACAGTGTGTTCCAGCTCTGAGCTGATTTGATGTAAAAAGTTTCAAGCTGGTTTTAGATGTACATCTATTGAGTATTGACTAATGACATACAGCTTGTATAATCAACCATTGAATTCAGTTTCACACTAGTATTAGATTTGTATTCATTATATTAATATATTGTTGTTTTTATCATTCTAATAAGGATCAGAATAAAGTGTGCATACTTCATAGAAATGAACATGCCAAGACAAGAGTCAAAGAAAAGTTTGAAAATTCTGAATTCAAGGTATTTTATTCAATTTGATCATTTTTAATAATTTCAATAAATTAATACAATTATTATCATTATTGTTATTATGTATTTATTTTGATTTTTTAGAAAAGATTCTGCACTGAAGATAATTTCCTTAATATTTTCACTGTAAGTTCCAATGCCTTCTTCGACCACAGTTTAAATCTGGAACCTTGTGAAACAGGTAAACTATACTGTTCACCAAACCACCACATTATTCATCATTCAAAAAATCCATACATTAACTAAATGCCAAACTGTTCTGTACTCACATCATCTAAAGTTATTATACAAACAATGCAGTCAAACTGACCAAAATCACACCTTTCTGTAGAAATCCCAAAGCTGCAGGATGATCTGAGGACTCTTAACAAGAGCATTAACAGACAACTGACCATAGATTATGTTAATGAAGCAAAGGGGCTTTTGTCCCTGATCCAAAGTGTCCAGCTGGATACAGTAAGAGTCAGAATCGCTGATATATATGCATGTCTTTAGAATGCTGCCAATATACATCATCCTGTTATTCACTGCTGTTGTGTGGATTTGTTTCAGATTGAGACAAAAGTCAAAGTCTACATGGAATTAGAGAAGAACCTAATAAAGGCACAGAATGAATTGGACAGTCGTTTTGACACCATTTATAATAAGCTGGAACAGTGTCTCAAAAAGGGAGTGGATGAATCAGTGCAATTATGTGTGTCTTCTACAGAAGCAATGATATCCCCCGTAAGTGTGATTTTAATGTGCAAAATGAAATCACAATTATTTCTTTTTCTTTTCTTTTAATGCCATTGGTATTTATGTTTTTGTCAGAATATAGATAAAAGAGGATTCCATAAAACCCTCCAAGCTTTGTGCAAGAACAGAGGATGCTTCTGGTCGAAAAATAGGGATGTAATCCTAGATCTGAACAAGAAATTGGCCAAAAACTTGCATGAATGTATTGATGAATATTTCAAACAGATTTTCCCGTAAGTTTTTTTTTCCCGTAAAGCCCCCATTTTGGAGCATATAAGTGAAATTGTTCATGAATGCTTTGGAATACAGACCTAAGATTGCTCTCTTTTTAAAAAGACACTCTGAAGATTGTTGTAGAAATTTGAACATTGGTTTACTTGAATATCATCACCATTACAAATGTGATATTGATTTTTACAACAGTTCAATAAACAAGTTGATATTAAGTGAGTTTTAAACGATTGGGAATATTGTTCTTTTAGTTCCATTTTGGTAATGAGCCACAGCATAACGTATCTCAGAGCAACACAATGTTTTTACTGTACGAACCCACAATTTGAATGAATCGGTTGAGTGAATTATTCACTGCTGCATTCTGCAAATTCCAAATTAATATGACGACAAAAGCTTTGACCAAAAGACGTGCCCAAATATATAATTGGGTTTATACTGGTAATTATTGTATCTTATTATATTACAACAATATTCTTTAAACTGTTTTTAAATTAAACTCTAAAGTAAAGTTTTCTCTTGGCTTCAGAGTAACTGGAACAACAGGTATGTCAGTGCAAGAACAGATTGACAAGTTCAGTATCATCCAGAGTGACGCAGTTTACCCTGAATCTCCCATACCACATCATATTCAGACCTACATCAAAACAGAGGTGAGTTCAGTTGTCCTCTTGTGGGCACTCAGGGGTCTCAATGTGACCCTGGGTCTTTGTCTTTACTTCCTCTAAAGTCAATGTCAATGTCAAACAAAGCAGGGACAACAAATTAAAATATCTGTTTTGACACTTCTAACTTTGTGTTTTCCCCTATTTTGAAAGGAAACTGACCTGAAGGCAAAGCTCAAAAGAGACGTTGTTGATACCAAGAAGGGCATCTACTTATCAATCCAAATGACAATTAAGAAAGCAATGTCTTCTTGCTATGAACGTAAGCTAGCATTTCAATTTAAATCACTAATTAGGCTATATTAGTAGTCGCCTACATTGGCTTGCAAAACCATTGTTCTAATCACTAGCTCATTATATATAAAGGAAAAGGGAGCATTTTGAAACATCACTACTACACAAAACCATGATGAAAGAGATACAGAAACAAGTTATGTGAGTAGTTGGAGCACATCAACCGTAGCGTTTTGTATTAATGGAATGAAAGCATACATCAGAAAATCCCAACGCAATTTGAAAAATTTGTTTGCCCATATAATCTTAAAACATTAGATTAATCTTATTTGGCTTGATATCTACTGATAAGGTGCTCGATAAAGCATTTTATGATTTTGTAGGGAAAGATAAAGGTGGAGTTTGGGGAGGTGGTGGGATTCTGGAACATTTGAGACTGAGGAGAGATAAACAGCTGTTAATATACTCTGGCTGTTGATTGGAAGATTAGATAGGCTCGCTCCTCCCTGAATTACGTTTAGGAACTTCACATAATAATAAGAATAATCCAACAGGGGATCCAACAGATAAAACATTAAAAAAAACTTAAAAATGGAAAGCATGTCAACCAAAACAAACAAGACTTTATAACTAAAGCAGGGTAAAAGCCATTTAAATAGACAGGGAAATGAACAAGGAAAACAAGACATGTGAAACAGGTTAACTAATAATGATCAGAGGATACTGGGAAATTAAGTCTGGGAATAACAGAGTCTATGGAAACAGTGAGACAATAATTGTCCCACCACAAAAAAAAGATGCATTTTATTTTTATCACTGTATTTCAGATTTAAAGAAGAAGAAAAAAATGGCGCTGTAGAGCTAGAGCTCAGAGACCGGCTGCCCTGCTTAGTTTCATAATAAAGGCCTGTCGAATCCATGCGCTACATTTGAATATATCCACCCCGCCATGGGATGCCTCTTCCTCCCAAGTCACCTGCGGTAGCGGGATTGTTAGAGATGCCCGCCCCATGAGAGCCCCGAAGGAAGTTAGGCACACCTCTCTCAAATCCGATCCCACTTGTCTGGCCAGACCAAGCTCATTTTAAAATTGAACATTGGTCTGGGGAGTCTACTCTGTATTTTCTATTGCACAAGAGGCATGATAAATGAGCATTATTCGAATGACTCTCTATGCAATTGGATAGTCCTTCAGAAGCAGTAGAAAGTAATGTACGGGTTTCCAGACTGAGTTGCAGGGCGAAATATCAAATCGCCGGCAGATCAGGCTGGGTTTACCCAGTCTACGATCCCACCCTAGGCAGCTGTTTCTTAATGAGGGGGGCTTGAGTGGCCACACTCACCTTTTGCTTCTCTCTCCTAATGCCCGCCCTGGTCAAACCTGGCTAGTTGATGGAGTTGGCTTCTGGAAACGGGGAGGGATCAGCTCTTTGACCGCCACCAACTGACGTTTTGCCTCCTGATACCTGTCTTTAATCTCATCCCTCTCGGAAGAGAACCAAGCAGGATCGGAGCTTATGCTAGCTGAACACATTCATGTCTTCTGTAGGCTACTTTAGTCCTGACGTGTTTTTTTTCTAAATCTTGACTAAATCTAAAGCTGACAACTTACATTTCTGATGTCTATTAATGGATTTGGTGTCCCTTTGTTTATATGTTTGGCCATTTTTAGACACTGGCTCACAAAAGTGTTTCTTATTTTAGAAGCTGCAGCAATGACTGGAGTCGGATCCATGAAGAAAAGGCAAGAACTGCTATTAACCACAGTCGATAAGATAAAACATGACATGTTCAACAAGGCAAAAACTGAAGTGCTCAAAAAGTTCAAAAATTTACAGGTGCTAATATATTTATTTAGATAATCATGTATTTAGTTGTACAATGACTGAAGTCAGACTGAATATTTTCTTGTTTTTTTGTAAAGCTGTACATAAAGGATAATCTTGAATCAGAACTAAAGAATTCAATGAAACTCTCAATATCGCAAACCAGCGATATCAGATTGATGGGTAAGAGAGAATGTCATCTTATTTTTCCACAGAAACAAAAGTTTAAACAAATAATATGTTGCGATGTAAAGTGTTTTAGTTGATCTCAATTACTCCCTAATATGTAATATCATGTCTTTAGATGTCTCGAGAGAGATCGAACAGATGGAGAGACTTGCAGAGCAACTGTCAAACTGAGGTCATCAAGCAATAAAAGACCCCAAAAGAAGAAAAGAAGCAGAATTCACAGATGAATATTTTCAGTAAATGTTTTTCAGTTTTACATTATATATATTGTATTGTTCTACTCAAATTATTGTGTTGGTATTTAGATTTTTTAATTGTTTAATTTTATCAAATTTCTTTGAACCTTCTTGAACCTTTCTTTGAACCGTTTAATTTTAGGGTGAAAACTGCATAATACACAAATTGATTTATACAGGTCCATTTACAACCCAAGAAATTGTCCCTAGAATTAAAATGTCTGATTTTGCCTTATTTGGAAGGGTCATGAATAGTAATGTGGAGCTCTGTTCTGATTGGCTGTTTCACTGCACAGCTCTGTCAGTTGCGGCATGACAATAGAGGCATTGATTTAACCTTATGTGTTTGAGCCTGTTTCTGTAAAAATGAACTTGTTTAAATCTCAAATCTGTTGTTTGTTTATAAAGAGAGCGCCTATTTGAAATTTTGATCTGCAGTTGTTGGAGTTGTGAGATCCAGTCGACCACCGGGCCCTCAGCGCTCATTAAGCCCTGCTAGAGCAGCCTTCCCTCGGCTAAACCTTTTGACGTCTGCCGCTGGCTCTGATGTCGTAGTGGTTAAACATATCATTTGTCTTGTTTATATCTAATGGGCAGTCTTTGGCCTCATGGATATCTAAATATTTTCACGTTTTGATCTATGACATTTAACACACTAGTTATAACCTGCTTGTGATTTTATTTTATTTTTTTACTTTATTGTGTCTTAAAAACGGTGGTTGCTAACAAGTTGCTAAAATGGACTACATCCTTTGGCGGGGACTTTAGACGTCATCGTGATTTGTGACAAATAGGGACTCTCTCTCTAGCCCGCATTTCAGCCTCACATTCTTAGAAATTTCCCTTACAGTTAATATACATAATGTTATATATTTAGTCCTTTCAAATTGTAGTTTTTCCAAATATTGTTGTACACAGAATTCTGTGATATTAAGGTAACTGATTACCAGTTCTTTATTTCTGTGGAGAGACTGTAGTTCGACATTGCACTTTTTGCAATTAGTATATAGTTTGTTTTCAGTTAACTTATTTTATGAAAATAAAGATGTTTACTACAACTCTTGCAGTAAGGTTTTTGTGGCTCGGTGATTAGAGCATTTTGTTAAATGAAAAAGTTTGCGAGTTCAGTTCTCAGAGAACACGCTGATATAGCCTGAATGCACTGTAAGTCGCCTGTCTGACAAATACTAAAAATTAAATGTTAAACTATTGTATACTAACTACACTCCAGTCAGCTCACATTAATGTGAATGTGAGATGACATTTACGACACTGGCTCTCACATTGGGGCTTGTGGATTACCAGGTAAAAATATATAGAAAATGTGAACAAAATTAGAATATGGTTTATTTAGGGAACATACATAGTTTAATTATAATATATTATAATAAGCATTTGTTGATGCTATTGGACAATTCTCTTTTAATTCAACATATATAATTATATACAACTATTCTATTACATGTTTGGAATTTAACTGTGTTATACTTGTTCAGACATTGTTTGTATAGTTATCTTAAATACATAGAAAACTATAACTCCTTTATCTCTCCCTAGTTTTACTTACCAAGATAAACCTTGTCCCTCATGCTGGCCCTTAAAATATCTGCAATAGTTCTCATGAAAAGTGGATAAGTGTTCATACACAGCTCAGATCATAATGAGCGAGAGTGTTTTTTAAATAAAGTTTGAGGTAGCCTGATGATGGCGTTGATCCGCGACCATGGTGTGCTGTAGTCCGTAGCCTACCGTTAGCATTTTATATCTGACGGCTTTATTTAGGCTTCAAAATGTATACATTTTGGATTAACTTGTAAAGATTATCTGGATAGACAAATAGTGTAAGGGTCATACCTCTTTGTTGAACACAGATCTTATTTTTTGCGATTTTCCAAAAGTCTATGGGGAAAATGTATAGGCTTTTCGATCAAGGGAACCTAAGTGCAGCTAACTTCTGGGTTGTCCTACAAAGTGAAGTCATAACTTCGGCACTCTATGAGAGTTCTCCTCATAATAAGAGTCCCTAGTCACAGAGGCTCACTGTGACACCCAGCTTGTGTCTTCTGCTGTTAGATCAGCATTAAAGAACCCTCTCAACTGTTAAATAACAGATATACGATTATAATAATATCAGATTTGTCTACTTTTAAATAAACACAAAAAAGCAGAAATAAAAAAAATAAACTTAAAGGTGGCCTAGAATGAAAATTGAATTAACCTTGGCACAGTTGAATAACAAGAGTTCAGTACATGGAAATCACATATACCGTGAAATCTCAAACAATATTGCTTCCTCCTTCATTTGTAAATCTTGTGCGTGAAAAACACCGCCCCCCCCCACCTTAACTGTATATTTATAACAAAACGAAATATAAAACACCTTTCTCTTCGTTTTCATTTAAAAAAACATTAAGCAAATTAATGTGGTTCATGCAATAAGTGTGCATATATGATTATCTTCACTGTAATAAAGTTAAATATGACAAAACACAACCCAGTCTTGTTTTGTTAAGTTTTAATGATCAAAGAAATAAAAGAAACTTCACTTTACCCTCAGCCAAAACGAATAGCCAAGGAAGAAATTATAAGCTTTGTTAACCACAGACTTTATTTCAGGCGATTTAGCAAAAAACCCATTAAAAAAACCCATACACTTTAGGGCGAGGGAACCAGAAGGGCTAAAATGCTAACTCACTTTCGCTTTGGCCTTTTACTGGCCTTTTACTTTTACTTTTAATTGTATTTTACTGACAAAATATTTTAGTTGGTCTTGGATATTTCATTATTATATCAGATAAAATTTTAAGCTGTCATTTGGTCATTTTACAATGTACCCTATGGGGCATGTTGTCACATTTCACTTCCATTCTTTTGGGGTAAATCAAGAAAAAAAAGTATACACTGTATTAATGAAAAAAAAAACTGTTCTGGACATGTGGGAAATTAATGTGGGAAAAAATAAATACTCTGAACCCCATGTGCATTTATACAAACTGAGAAAGTCAACAAAACATTAGGTTGTGCCCTGCTCTCCCCTAATTACAAACTAAATCACTTTGGATGTTATCTGTTTCTAAATTGAGCTACATATAGTAAAAATGACAACGTTTCTGGGACAGCTCTCTGACGTGATGTAATACTCCAGTGTCCATTTTCCTTGCTTCATTTCGTTCACTCTTTACATATAAAGTGCAGTCAACTGCCATACGAATTAGAGAATCAGTAAACAAGTGAGCGATTTCAAACACAGCAACAGAGGCTGCATCCGAAAACCTAGGCATCTGAGTTGTTAACTCTGCAGGAGCGTTTGCACATGTAGGCACCTCATGATTTTCTATTATCCAGTTTTTAGACGCAGCCCGTCGATTCCTGTGCTGGAGTTGTCCCTGACTTTGGGGCTATTCAGAGTCGAGGAATCAACACTTTTAGAGGCGACTTCCCATCACTAGTTTGCCTGCTCAATTGCAAGTTACTGTCATTACCGTCTAAGTTATGTATGGAACCCTCTTTCCTTGAAGGGGGGAACTGAGACGCCATGTCGGAGTACTGACGAATAGGAATCTACTTTGAGTGTAACTAAAACGATCCAATGCACATTGGCATGCAATGATTGCACCAGGTTCTCATGCCACACAGCGGTACAAATGAGACACAGGTGTTTGCATCAAATCAGCCTTTTGCTGAGGAGCCGAGTAGGTAGACTGGCACCCCAGCAGGGTACAGAGGACATGGCATCTCCGTTCCCTCCTTCAGGGAACGAGGGTTACGTACATAGCCAAGACGTTCCCATTCAGTTGGTCACTCTCGATGCCACATCTGAGTACAGATGAATAGGAATCAGTACCAAAGCGGCATGGCCTCTGCCCCCCTCCAGTGCCCTGTGTGAGCCACCTAAGCTCTCTTACCTGATGCGACGGGGCTCACAACGGGAAGTCCATCACAGCTGTTCCGAATGACCCACTCTTATTGGATAACACTGGGAAAGCGTGCCTTAGTGAAGGGGAATGCTGCAAAGCCCACATCGTACCCTGAAGGAATTATGTGGAGTGCAATGCTTAGCCATAGCCCGCAACAGAGAGAGGGGGCTCAGTCCCAATGACGGGGAGGCACTCCCAAGGGAAAGACACATGATCCCCGCAGAGTCACTCATATAACCCCAGCCCAATCATATAACGCTCCGCCACGTCCGGCACCGAGGGTGAAGGAGGACTCACAGAGTTTGCTTCTGGAGAATATAAGCACCGTAGTGCAGCAAGCCAACAAGAGCCAGGGGCTCTCAGTCCTTCTACCTGTTTGAGGTGAGAACACAGGAGGAAAATTACTGTATACGTAGGCTATACATGTAGAGTCAGTAGAGCAGCCCACAGCTCTACAGATGTCTGAAATTGAGGCACTACGTGCCAGCGCACAGGAGGATGCAACACTTCTAGTGAAGTGTGCTTGCACCCTGAGCGGACAGGGCACACCTGGCTGTGCTTGGTAAGCTAAGGTTATGGCATACACTATCCAGTGGGCCATCCTCTGCTTGGAGACAGCCTTTCCCTTCTGCTGGCCTCCGTGACAGACAAAGCTTTTCTGAGGTCCTGAAGCTTTGAGTTCTATCCAAGTAGTTACACAGAGCATGGACGGGACATAGCAAAAGCTAGGGCTGGGTCTGCCTCCTCCAGGGGCAGCGCTTGCAGGTTCACCACCTGGTCCCTGAAGGGAGTGGTAGGAACCTTGGACACATAGCCAGGCCGGGGTCTCAGTACCACGTGGGTGTCACTCGGCCCAAACTCTAGGTGCGATTCGCAGACCGAAAATACCTGCAGGTACCCTACCCTCTTGATGGAGGCCAGTGCAGCTAACAGCAAAGTCTTCATAGACAGAAACCTTAGCTCTGCTGACTGCAATGGCTCAAATGGGGCATTCTGAAGTGCTCCGAGCACCAGAGCAAGATCCCAAGAGGGTATGGAGGGAGGTCGAGGAGGATTTAACCATCTTGCCCCCCTAAGGAACCTGACGACTAGGTCGCGCTTCCCAACCATCTTACCTTCTATGAGGTTGTTATAGGCGGATATTGCAGCAACATATCCCTTGAGGGTGTAGGGCGACAGCCTACGCTCCAACCCTTGTTGCAGGAAGGAAAGCACAGACATGATCGAACATCTTCGGGGGTCTTCCC
This sequence comes from Gobiocypris rarus, assembly GCA_023029165.1. NCBI lineage: Eukaryota > Metazoa > Chordata > Actinopteri > Cypriniformes > Gobionidae > Gobiocypris > Gobiocypris rarus. The sequence goes on along the minus strand of CM040919.1, from coordinate 30,935,629 downwards.
GGTGAGAAGAACACCACTCAACGAAAAGGTTCCACTTCAAGGCATAAGCTGTCTCGTAGACGGTGCTTGTGCCGAAATTATGGTGTTAAATACCTCTTAGGGTAAGTCACCTAGAACCTACGCTTCCCGTGCAGGGGCCAGACATGAAGCTTCCACAGGTCTGGATGTGGATGCCACAGGGTGCCCCGTCTCTAAGGCACAAGGGCCCCCTCCGCGACTTTTGTGAAGACACGGGGGGACAGGGACAGCCCGAAGGGCAGGACTTTGTACTGATATGCGCGACCCTTGAACGCAAAGCACAGAAACGGCCTGTGTCGATGACATGAAAGTACACGTCCTTCAGGTCGATCGCTGCAAACCAATCTTGGGGGCGGATGGATTCGAAAATGCGTTTCTGCTTTAGCATCTTGAACGGTAGCTTGTGGAGGCTCCGATTCAGGACTCACTGGGGCTAGAACAGAAACAAAACGGAACAAAAGATTCTCCACCCGGCCCTCCTCCGGGGCATGGAGCGGTGCGGTCACCCGTCTCCTGAAGAGCAGTCCTCCCCATCTCCGGGTCACCCGTCTCAGGGCCACTTGCCCTTAAGCCTTGCCAACCCTCTTGGCAGAGGCCTGGACGGGCGGGGAAGCCTGCTTGTCAGTGAGAAACATGGCGGAATCAATGGATGCAGCGTCTGTAGTTGAATATAACGTGTATTTAGCACTGACACTGTCAGGCTTTGTCATTTACAACAATGTAAGCTAGAATTGTAATATAACAATTAGCCTAATATATAACGATACCGTTAACAGTGGCTTCATAGATGAATTAAAAACGTAAAAGATTAAAACTCACCTTATGCACATTCTTAGTTCTTCATTTTCTTTAAGCAGAGTTAACAAATCTTGCTGTATTTTCGTGAATTCATTGAAAGAAGGTACACTGCCATCTTGCTCCGACCAAAGAGACTTGAATGCACATGATGTCGTAAACACGACTTCTCACCTTGTAAATACAAACATCCCAGGAGGACTTGAACGCACCATAAGCCCCCATGTTTGCCATGTTCCATTGTCTAGCTTTGTTATATGTAACCCGCTGTTGGTGAGTGTCATTTTACACTTTGTTACAGAGGTAAATAAATAATTTTGAAACGTGCTGCTGTTGCGGCTGGTCAAGCAAATGTTTGTGCTTTTGTTTCTGTTTGATATCATTGTCAATATATTAAAAAGTGATATTCTGGTCCATAACTCCCTGAAACTTCCTGCTTCCCTATATTTCGCTGTTATTGGCTGTAGGTCATCGCTCATGTAATTTTCAGTCAAAACTTTTTAGTGTCTTTTATAATTCACACTGCGTGATTGTCATTTACATGAAAAGGCACCGATTTGCCTATGATTTTGTCCATTTGTCAGCGATTTCTCAACCTGTCGGGAGTCAAAATTGGGGCTAAAATCCTGTAGTGTGAACTTGGCATAAGTTCCTTGAACTCAGATCACATATTTAATATTAATTTAATATTAATGGACACATTTTAATATTCAATAGTAAATTATTATTACTTTTAACTATTATCATTAATGCTTTGCTTACATTTTGGACTTGCTTAATTTTCATGTGATTTAATAATACAGGGTGTTGGCAAACAGAAATGCAGTTTGTCCTGATTGTCACCCATGCAACCTCACCTAAGGGTGAACACAGAGATATAAAAGGTAACATTCAAAGGAGAAATGTAAACAATATGCTAACTCTTGTATTTCCTTACTAACATTTACATACTATCTGAGTGAATAACAAATGCTGCTGATGTTCATCGAGGGGTTTGGTGAATTATCCTTAAGAAAAAATAAATAAAATACTCTTGTACAGATATTTAGAAATCTATCTTTATTCATCCATATTCCATATGTATCATTCTACACACTAAAGGACAAACTAAACAAAATGGTGACGAAAACTAGTGACTCTTATCAAAACCTCCCCCAGAAACGGTAATGCTAATGCTTCTGTAAACGTGAATCAGTTCATTATATATTGACCTAATGATAAAAACTCTTAATCTTTGTCCTGAAGATATTACTGTTTCAGAATCATATTCTTTCTCATGACATTCTCAGAAATGTAACAGCAGTTCATTGAATGAAAACAGAACTGAAGCCTTTACATGCAATAATGAAGATGTTTGATTGTTTGTACGCATCCATTCAACAAGTTTGATCATTTCCATTTCACCTGCAGGGCAAACACCTATAAAGGGCACTGTTTGCTTTCACTTTAATTTCCCCCAAATCTATTCCTATTCTGTTCGGCTAGGAAATGAAAAGAAACAGAAAGTATGCTATGGTAAAGAAAACATTTTGAACAAATCATAGTCCTGACAACACCCAAAGGTGAATCAGATCCAAGGCCAGATATCTTACCCTGCTCAACCTGACAGCTGAATCAACGACAGTCGACTCTCCCACATATTATCCTGAGATAAAAGGTAACCTTTACTTCAAAGTACTATGATGCTTTAAGTGAACTAAAATTCTAAAACTTAGTTCATGTCTAAAATTTATTTTGTCTTTGTTTAGACTTAAAACAATCCAAATACATACATAACAGCATTGTTGTTTCATTTATCTAACAAACATTTGACAATGCAAGAAAGGCACCCATGTAGAGCTTTATAACATAACATTAAAAACCACAACTGAAGTGTTGTATTATTTAAGTGTTGTATTATTTTATTTTTCTATTTTTGCAACGTGGTCTGTGAGAATACCTTTGTATTTTTTTTTTTTTATTACAGCTTATATCAAAATAAGATCGTCAGATATTACCAATTTAAATTTTATTCTGTACCTCATACAAAACTAAACTATTGTGGATGCAATATATCATCATTTGAACTACTTTTTGAAAAACAAAAAAACAAAACAAAAAACCCTGGTTGTAAGCCAAACCTTGACATAAACTAATAATAATAATAATAATAATAATAATAATAATATGTCTATTTTTATAGCGCTTTTCAAGAACGTCCAAGGTCGCTTCACAATGTAGTACAAGAGTACAATAAATTGACAATCAAAACAGTCAGCCTGCTCATTATTACAGATAAACAAGCAGATGGAGACAAACAATGACAGAGATCACTTGAAGGCAGAGAATTAAAGAGAAAAATAATGATTTATTGAGCAGAGAATAGACGAGATTTAAGTTGGGATTTAAAAGTCTGGAGAGTTAGTGCGGAGACAGCTTTTTCCATAGCTTAGGGCCAATAACACTAAAAACTCTACCACCCACAGTAGAGCATTTATATTTAGGTACAACAAGCAAATTATCATTGATTGATCTGAGGGTCCGGGCAGGAACATATGTACCCACTAACTCAGCCAGGTATTGGGGTGTGGGGCCATGACTAATTAAAACAGTTTAAACTGGATATGACTGGCCACAGGAAGCCAGTGAAGTTGGTTGATGATGGGAGTAGCTGTGTTTCCATTACTCTTCAAATTACACAAATTGAAATTGCGAATTGAAAATACGCTTAATTGAAACGCGTCAATTTTGCAAAAACTCCCATGAATTGGAAAAAAGTTATGCTCGCATGAGGTGGTTTTTCAGGCAATTTGAAAAAAGACATTTTCGCAAAACTGCAATGGAAACAGTTTTTTTTTTTTCGCATTTACAGGTCACCTGGCGTATGGTGATGCATTGGTGCCACAGGGTCTAGCCTACATATTTTTTCCACTCAATTATGTTGTAACATCTTTTTTTCGTAATAATGAGATGTGTCGTAAAAACTGCATATTTTTCTCTTTAAAACGACATATATTCTCTCATAATAAGGACATGTATAGTGATGTGTACAAAATAAGCCTTTATCCACATTAAAAATAAAAATATAAAAGTAGGGCTATAATATAAAGTAGCCTATATCAGTCTGGCGACTAAACAAAAAATGACTAGCAATGGCGATTCTATTTCCAAGGTTTGCGTAGAAAGTTATGCTCACGTTTCATTATCAACATGCAACATTAAAAATAAATATTATAGGCTAATAGTTAAACATAACTAACTATGAAACAATATAGGCTATGTTTTCTATAACCAGGAACATGGTGCACTTGGTGAAATCAGGTTCTGTGTCATGGTACATTATTAAGCCTGTTGCATTTTATTTATTAATTCTATACTTTATAAAAGTGGTTATGTCGAGACATGGGGGTAGGGTTAAGGGTATAAAATAAATATATTGGAAAACTATTCCAATATATTTATATTATGAAAGATTAGTAAATATAATAATTTGTTTCTATCTGTATACACAATATGTCCATACAGTTAAACTAAATATGTTTTGTCCCTGTAAATATACCTGTAAGTATAAACATTGACCAGGCTGGGTTCTGTAAGAATCTTAACTCCTGGTTGAAAAAGATGTGGCAGCTGTGGGAGTAACAGATACATTATAACCTGTCCAACAAGTTTCAGACAATTGGTCCTCACGACTTACAAAGACAGAGAATAAAACAATAGGAAAGAAATTTTTTTGGGGGACACCAGAATGTTTACAACTCAGTTTCAGTAATTCTCTCAGAATGCAATACAATACGTCCCTACCCTCCATCACTCTTTGTTTTGACAGAGACTGCCAATGGCAACACAGATAATACATTTCATCACCTGGAATGTTAATGGACTTTCAATTTCAGAAATTTCAAAAACAATAAAATGTGGACGTTGTTTTCTTTCAAGAGACCCACATTGGAGAAGGAGATTAACTTATTATAAAAGGTCTAAAAAATGAGTGGCATGTTTTCTACACAAAGTATACCTCCTCTAGCAAGGGAACAGCCATACTAGTATACTAGTCTTTTGATTACATAAGTGATGAAAAAGATGTGAGAGGTGAAAAGAGGTGACTGACAGCACAAACCACAGAAATCTGCACCGTTGTGTGAATAAGTTAATATAATCTCTTCAGCTAATAGACATCTGGAGAAGAAAGAACCCTGTAAAGCAGGATTATAAATTCCATGTGGAGTCCAGGCTGGATTACTTCTTTGTTCCAGAAGAGTGCATGTGGCGAGTCAGAAGTTGTGAAATCAGAGACTCAAAGATGCCTGACCATTGTCCTGTTTACTTGGAGATCAACAATGTTTCCACAACCCTTTTTCAGAAAGATTCCCAGATACAATCAGTTTTCCAATTGCTGAATCTAAAACAGGATCTTTTGACAGACGAGACCGGTTCATCTCTGGGTGAAGAAAGCTCACATGTAGTCAGTGAGGTTGACATTCTGTCAGCTGTACATTCACTTCAAGTGTCAGACACTCCGAGACCAGACGGCATCCCAGTTTCCTTCTATAAGGACAACATTGAGGATATAAATCCATACATAAAGACACTATGACAGAATCCACAGCGGTGCATTTAACTGCTCTGAGACACACTTTAATGAAACTATGAAATGTCCACACGATGATAGTCAACACTTTTTTAATGTTGACTACCTCATCATTGCAACTATTCTGACAAAACGACTAGATGATTTCTTGGAGTCTCAGACAAAGGGTCGTGTACCAAAAAAGGGTCGAGCACCATCAGCTACTGTCATGATCACTCCCAAAACCTTCTGCACTGAGATGAGGTTGTCTTGTATTAAGGATAAAATAGAAGAGCAAAAACGGTCAAACACGACTCTGTATAAAGATTTCCTTATTGTGAAAAACCTTCTCAGAGATGCACCAGAAGTTGATACTGAATCTGTAGATGTTTCAATTGAGAGAGACAAACTGCTGGATCAGGGCTGCCCTTTGACCCCAGTTCTCATTACACTGGCTCTGAAATGCTTTGCCTCCGCATTAGCTGGGCGTTTAAAAGAGAATGATATTCTGGTTTTCAATGAAAACGTGATACTTTGCATCCAATCTGAGGATCTTGAGGAAGTATTAGCCACTGGGAACTGAGATAATGAAGTGTATTGCATTATAGAATTATCCAAAAGGAAGCGTTAGTGGTAAACAATTAAAGTGCTTGGGAAATTCACCCTTCGCCGTGAGTTTGATTGACAGGCGATCTGACCAATCATAATCTGCCAAATCCACCATTTCTTTCCGACAAAGCAGTTAAGAGAGTTCGTAGATTAACGTCGGTGGACTTCAATCTGAAAAAAGAAGTTAATTCTTGTTTATTTGATACTATTGTAGTCCTCCTGCCGGGTAGAATCTAAAGGTGGCTCACAAGATCTATCTGACTAAGGGATCTTTACTTTATCCCCTACCCCAGTAAAGGTACACTTCTCTTACAGTTACAGTACCAATATAACTCAGATATCTGATCTTAACCTATGTTTTCTATATGGAAATAATAAAAAGTGTTACATTTAAATATGTAAATACAAATATTTTACAGAAAAAAATAAATAGCAAGTGTTTTTTCACCAGGAATCACACAAAATTATACCAGATCAATAAACCTGTTTTTTTTTTTTCTCTGAACCATTTTGTCTTTGTGTGATTTTTTTTCTTGAATGATCAAATTCTCTCTAACCCTCAGAAACCTCTAATCCTCACTCCCTGACGAAATAAACAGCAACCCCATCGTGTCCCATGACAATGTTGAGTGGATGTCGATTAACTCCTCTCTCCTCCAACTGTTGAGATGCATCCACTAAAGTCCACGCAGTGCTACAAATCTTGACTCGACGATCTGTTTCTTAACGAAAATATGCACGCACTTGCCTCCTAACTACACACACCACTGTGATACTTTTTCCACTGAATTAATAAAATAAACACGAGTATATTCTTCCGGATTTCAACCAATTTATTTAATTTATTAGATCTGCACCACTGGACTTTAGAAATTAAACACGGGATTATTGTTCCGGATGATTTCTCAAACTAACTCTAATAAAACATAAAAGTAATGAAAAACTTTGATTCTCTGACGTGCACGCCTTGCTGAGTCGTGCATAAATTTGACTCACACGGAGTTAAAGTGTGCAGCCTCTTTCCAAACTCACTCAAAATGCCCTCGCGTGCTGCCAACTGCAAACCTGATGCGTGACACGGGCACACAAGCAACTCACGCAACTTTAGTCACTGGCCTGCCACTCAAAGTGTGCGTGAGCGTTGACTCACTGCCAGCTTTTCTCTTGGCTGCCAACACCCGTTCCCATCCAACGAGCTTCCTCTCGTTCTCTCGCGACCCCTCCCCCTTTGAACTTGAGAGGTCAAAGTTCACAATTCTCATTGCAAATATGATGTTCTCAAAAAACAGTGCTTGTGTGATTTTTTTCCCCACATATGCACATTTGAAAACTTTCAGAAACATTATATATAAAAATGCTTTATATATAAAAAACACAAAGTCCATCAAACATTTGTTTGCATATGAATGCACACCAATACAAATGTGACAAACAAATTATGACATTCTCTTGTCTCTTCTTTTTTTTCTGCTATAGTTTTACTTTTGAAACTCAAACATTTGTCAGGGCTCTACACTATAAATGAACTAGAAGGAAGAGATGATCGTTCACGAGCAGCTTTAAAGGGTTACTTCAGCGATTAGCATTAAGCTTTGTATCAGTAGAAACCCGGGAGTATATTCAAATTATGGTATATGGTATTTTATGGTATACACAAGAGAATTATGTATTTTATTTCTGGAAAAATTCCTCCGATGAGCAAATTTCGTCATTTTGCGTCATCGGAGGAGTTTTTGGCCAGAGGCTGAAGACTAAAGCCAGTAGAGGGCGCTGTTTCCGCATGTTTTAAACATCGCACTCACAGCACTCGGCTTGGGGAGCTGCGGGGATTCATGTAAACGGAGCGGTGGAGACCAAAGTGACTGTTTCAAATTATCAAATGAACTTCCTATGAAAGTTAAGCTTCCAAAGACATGAACTGAACACGCGCCAGACTGATTACGCACTGTGAATGTGTGCGGCCGCGAATCCCGCGATTACCTCAGCTCATGTGTAATCCGACTCCTACTTTGTTTGTGCCGTTATGGCCGCTCACTCATAATATATTGAACAGACACGTTCAGTTTTTAATTGTAGTGTCTCTAACTGAACTGATTTTATGAAAATGAATGCGGTGGGCAAGTGATCCAGCCAGTAGCCGTGTCTAGAGTAGGTAGTAGGTAGCCTGTAGGGCAGCGAAGTGTATTCTGGGAATTGTTGTCTTTCATCCCCATGAGACAAAAATACATTTTCTGTGTTTTCTCAGTCTAGAAGGCACCAAATTCAAAAATAATTTCACATTTCTACTACATTAATGACCCAGTTTAAATACAGATTCATCTTCCCAGCGCTGAAATACCCCTTTAACCGAGGCACTACAGTGACCTTTCACCACACATTAAAGAGCCACCAAACGGTATTTATTGTTTACATTTCTTAAAAAAAAAAAAAAGTTGAGACTTAGTTTCATATTAAAAGTTACCTTCTCTGTTCTGTATGTCCTTTTTGCTCTGCGATGTGTTTTTCACTGCATGAGAACGTCTGTAGTGTGAGAGCGTGGCATGAAATACTCTTTTAGGAAGAATCAAAAGCAACTTTTGTCTAAAACAGACGAAGGCAATACAGAGAGGAGAGTCTGTGAAGAGCGAGATTTTCAGTCTATTATAAATTAGGAAAAATACATTTTGATGGAGGGTGATGGAAGGTGAGGATCATGAAGACGACCAAGATCTCATTTGCTGATTTGTTATTAATAATATACATCTGTCTTGCATTCAATGCAATTTTGCTTGTGCCCTAATCTGTGCAACTGAAGTAGCCCAACCAATGGAAGAAAGTAAAAAAAGAAAAGTGAATTGGTTGTTTCTGTGCATTTTGTCAAAATTTCATCCATCCCATGACTTTAAAAAGATTTGTTTGGTTAACTTTTTAATTTACTATAACATTAAGCATATTTATTTTTCAATCAGAGCTAAACATAATTCTTCCCTCTTCACTAGATTGACCATGTATGCAGTTGTTACCTTGCAAGACTCAGATGAGGTGATGGTCGTACCATCAAATTGGTTGAGCACAGACAAGAAACAAAGTTACTGGCCCCCATTCAAATCACAAGAGAAGTGCACGGAAGCTGTTCAGAAAAGACTTAAAACTGAAACTGGAGGGAAAACATGGGAGAAATTAAATATTGGCTTTCACAAAGAATATGGTAATGTTCTCTATTTTAAAATATATGTATTTTTAATTTTGGATTTTTCCAAAGTTCTCAATATAATAAAATATTTCTCTTATTGCAGACACTTTTGATAAGGCAAAAGATGCACAAAAAGAAGTGGCAGAACAGAAAGAACGGTAAGTGACAGATACTTGCACTTTGTTCCAAAAACAAAAAAAAAATGTTTAAAGGATTTCATCTATTAAATGGTCAAACTATTAATTTGTACCATTTTGTTAAAATATTGTTTATTTTCAAATAAAGATCATTTCTATTTGCCACTGGATTCCCTGGAATACTAAAAAGACAAAGATCTGAAAGTGCTCAAGAAACGTCAAAAAAAATACTTCCACTTACACCTTCCAGAATGTCAGCTGATGGTGAGCCAGATTCTTTTGTCAAAATTTGCTCTCTCTCTCTCTCTCTCTCTCTCTCTCTCTCTCTCTCTCTCTCTCTCTCTCTCTCTCTCTCTCTCTCTGTGCGCATGTGCGGTCACTGAGGTGTGTGAGCGTTTGAGCGGGTTGCGGCGTGTTTGAGTGAGTTACTTTTTTCCTATTTCCTTTTTCCCTTAAATTTGATTAGAAAGTTTGGGTTAGTATTTAATTGTCATCGTTTTAATCACCTTAGGGTGAAAATGGGGACAAATTCAGATGGTTGTGCTCCTTTAACCGCTCAACATGGGTGTAAATGTTTACCTGATGAGTCCATAACAGTTGAGGACTGTCTAATTGCGATTAGCAGCAAAGTTGGTGCGTGTAACATTGTGTCCGCATCCAGGATGAATAAGCCTGTTGTTGTTTTTTTGAAAGAAGTCTCCTTGGTTCAGCATTTAGTTGAATTTGGTTTATCCGTCAGAGATACTTTTTGCGGTTTTGCCGTTGTCGAATCCGTCTAAGAAGGTTATCCTTTCGAATGTGCCCCCATTCATTACCAAAGATTCACTTGAGCGCTTTGTTAGACGGTATGGTAAGATAGTGGGGCTGATTAAAATGATTCCTTTAGGATTAAAAATCCAGAACTTAAACATGTCATGTCGTTAGACGTCAGACATTCATGATCCTGAACGCTGAATTTCAATCTTTGAATACATCAGCGAAAACCACTGTGTTGGGTAAAGATTATACAATTTATATCAGTACTGAATCGATGAGGTGTTTTACTTGGGGAAGTATGGTCATACAAAATTGGTATGTTCAAGGAATGACGAGGCTAACAATAATGTGGATGAGATTATTCCTTCTATGGAACAATTGCCTTCTGCTCCAATAAATAATGAAGGGGAAATAAATAACAGTGACGTAATTGAGGCGTCTTCTTCTTCAAAAATGGAGATAGTGCTGAGCTTATAATGAAAGCGCAAGTTGACGATGTTGAACATTCTTCAGTGAATGGCGTTGTAGGTGTTGATGACAGCGCAGCGCCGGCTGTTGTAGAGTGCAGATCCCGCCGGTATGTTCGCTGAACCGAGCCGTGGAGCGTGTTGAGCTCGCGACGCCTGGAGGCGAGTCCGTCGACTTACACATTTCGCAGGCATCAGGATTCAGCCAGTCTCAGGGTGATGATGGTGTGCTGATAGACAGAAGTGAAGTTCAGTCAATGGATTCTGATAGTGACGCTTCTGATATGGCAGAAAATCCTTCTAGTGTAAATTCTCAGGAAGGTTTGTAGAGAGTCAAAATCTTAAATTAAAACATCCCTATTATACAGTTCATCAAATCAATGATTTTTGGATGATACCTTTAATCAGCGAAAACCAAATCTTATAAAATACTTCCCAGATTTACAGCTTTCGTTGATTCATGTACAGTGTCAATAAGAAAGGCAACATTGGATGAGCTTGATCAGCCGAAACGCTACAGGCTCAAAAAACACATGAACATGGTCAAAAAAAAGATTAAAAGCTCGTTATAAGGATTGCATGGGGTCATGATTGTCAGTTTATTTTTTGTTTTTTGGATACCTAGCATTTTCTTTTCCATGACATCCATAAGTATTGGATCTTTTAACATCAATGGATGTCGGGACACAACAAAGAGACTTGCTTTGTTTAATTATTTACAATTAAAGAAGGCGGATATTATTATGCTTCAAGAGACTCATTCTGATTTACAGAATCAGACACAATGGAATTGTTACTGTAAGGGAAATATTTTAATGAGCCACGGGACTAATCTTAGTGCTGGTGTTGCTATACTTTTTTCTCCATGTGTTTGTAATCAACCAGTTATGTCTGAAATAATACCTGGCCGACTTTTAAGAGCAGATATTGCTGTTGGACAAATCAGGTTTTCTTTTTTTAATGTATATGCTCCAAATGTTGGACATGAGCGTAAGATATTTTTTAAAAAGTTGCCAGATGCTTTGACACAGTGTCCACAGGATAATGTTGTGGTTGTAGGAGGTGATTTCAACTGCACATTAAACCCTGATTTAGACCGTAACCATGACGAACCACATTCAAGTTCTGCAGAAGAGTTAAAAATGTTGTTTGGTATTATGACTTTGTTGATTTATGGAGAGATAGTTTTCCTGGGGTTAAACAATATACCTGGTTAAAAGTTAACTCAAATGCTTTGTCGGGAGCAAGACTTGACCGATTTTATGTTGCTAGGAGTAATAGTGGTAGTTTTCCTTTAATAAGTCAGTGGTGGGACATAGGCAAAGTACATATTAAGTTATTCTGCCAACAATTTACTGCCCATAACACCAGAGATCTAAAAGAAAAAATGAGATCACTTGAAGAAGAAATTTTGAGACAAAGTAACCATGGTGGCGCTGCTGAATCCATTGAGAGGAATAAACTCCTTTTAAAGACTATGTTGGAGGAGCAAGGAAAGACCTCCTCTTAAGAACCAGATATTCCCAATTAAATGAAATGGACGCTCCTTCTGCTTTCTTTTTGGTTTGGAAAACCAAGAGAACATAAGTATTTTCATAAATTGAATTTACCACAAGGTGGGGTGACAACTGATCAGCAGGAGATCCGAACTCGCGCACTTTCCTTTACGAGGACCTCTACTGTGCTGAATCATGTGACAGATCAGCGGCAGAAGAACTGTTATGTGACCTACCACAGCTATCAGATGAAGATCAACATAATCTTGAGAACCCCATCTCCTTTGCAGAACTCTCTATTGCCGCCCAGGAGTTGAGCCCTGGGAAGTCGCTGGTCTGGACGGTCTTTCAGCTGAATTTTATCGTGCCTGCTGGAATTTGATTGGAGAGGATTTGTATGCAGTTTTTTTGGAAAGTTTTAACCGAGGGAAACTTCCATTGAGTTGCCGGAGGGCAATCGTAACATTGCTACCAAAAAAGGGAGATCTTGGATTCCTTAAAACTGGCGACCTGTGTCACTGATCTGTGTTGATTTTAAAATCTTATCTAAATCATTAACTAATAGACTCAAAAACTATATGGCAAATGTAATCCACGAAGATCAGTCATTTTGTGTCCCAAAACGTTCAATATTTGATAATCTCTTTCTCGTAAGAGATATTATTACAGTTGCACAAAGACACAAATTGGACATTGGATTCATCTCTGTGGATCAAGAAAAAGCTGATAGGGTGGACCATCATTATTTGTTTAAGACCCTCGAAGCTTTTGGTTTCGGCACTTGTTTTATTTCTCTTGTCAAGCTGCTGTACAATGACATTTACAGTATGATACGAATTAATGGGTCTTTAACGAGGCCTTTCTCCGTGACTAGAGGAATAAGACAAGGATGTCCTCTGTCTGGTCTTTTGTACTCTATTTCTATTGAACCCCTGTTAGTGATGCTGAGGAAACAGCTGTGTGGTATTGTTGCCCCAGGCTTCCCAGAAATAGCCCCGGTGAAATTAACAGCATACGCAGATGATGTGACAGTAATAATTAAGAACACTGACGATGTTACAAAACTAATTTATTGTTTAAATACGTTTCAGAAAGCTACATCTTCTCGTATTAACTGGGATAAATGTGCAACTTTGTTGTTGGGAGACTGGGTAGAAATAGGACCACCTCGATTGCCACAACAATGTAAATGGGTTCAAGATGGAATTAAAGTACTTGGTGTTTTTTTTGGGACTGCTCAATATACTGAAAAGAATTGGGAGGGATTAGCAAATAGGGTGATTGGTAGATTGAAAAAATGTCGATGGCTTCTCCCACAGCTCTCTTTCAGAGGGAGGTGTTTAATTATTAATAATCTGGCTGCCTCAATGATATGGCATAGAGTAACGGTTTTAAATCCTCCTAAGGAATTGCTTAATACCATTCAAAAAGCTTTCGTGGATTTTTTTTGGAACGGTTACCATTGGCTTATTCCTGGTATACTTTACCTCCCTGTGGCAGAGGGAGGCCAAGGACTAATACATGTAGAGTCCAAAATATTAGGAATGAGATTACAAACATTACAGAGGTTGTTATATTGTTCTGATTCTTTAAGGTGGGTCACATTTGGGTTGTCTATAATAACAGATTTAGGTGGGATAGGTCTTGACAAACAGATGTTTTTAATTGAAAAGCCCATTGAGGGAAATGCACAATGTATTGTTCGTAATTTTTACATGTCAGTTATCAAATCATGGAAATATTTCAATTTTTCAAGAGCAGAGGATGTGCACTATGGGGTTTCAGAACCTTTGTTTTTTAACCCCCTTATAAAATTACCATCTAATGTGTCTGTTTTTGTTCCACATTTTTTAAATGCTGGTGTAAGTACAGTAAGGGATCTAATTGATTTGACACAATGTCAGTGGCGAACTGTGTTATCAATCTCTGCACAGGTTAAATTAAAATCTCTGAGGACTGTGGATAGGATAATCAAGTGTATTAAGGATGCTATCCCTCCTGCATTGATGTCCTTTATAAACTCAGCCCTGGTAAATGGGTTCACACCTCAGAACTTTCCTGAATTGAAGGTGATCCCTAAAGATGGAGGAGTTGGGGTAATATAAACCAGAATATATTGTTGAAGGGATATGGGGATTTGTTTTTCATAATGTGGCGAAGAAAGATCTTTACTATATTTGTGTTAAATCGGTGCATGTTGGACAATTGCAAGAAAAACAGATACTAAATGGAGGGATAAGATCTCTAACTGTGAAGACGTGCATCCATCATGGAGAGTATTGTATAAGCCTCCTATCTCTAAGTGATGTGGAGATATACAGTGGAGAGTACTCCATTGTGCTATAGCCTCAATTAGTTTGGTTTCCAAATTTAATAAGATGGTTTTATTATGTCCCTTTTGTAATGCTCACGATACTGTTTTTCATATGTTTTTTGAATGTTCAAGACTTGATCCTTTATTTGTAATACTTAAAAAGTTGATCACAAAACTAGAGTTTTCATATAACAATACCTTGTTTATATTGGAATATAAATATAGAAGGGCATGGCAACAACAATGTGTTTTAGCCAATTTTTTAATTGGCCAAGCTAAGTTTGCTATATTGAAATCCCACCAGTGTATAAATGCAGGAAAGGAAGTTGGTATGGTTGCTATGTTTAAATCTTTAATAGAATGTCGAGTGGTCATTGAGTATACATATTACAAACACACCGATAATGTTGATTTGTTTGAATGGAGATGGGGTGTGAGAGGGGCATTGGTTTCAGTGAGTGAGTATGGAAGTTTAGTTTTTAATTGGTAAAATGTGTGTTGTTATTTATATACAATTGTTTTGAAAATGAAGTTTGTTAATAAGTGGGTTAAACCCTAAATTGTATTAAATAAAAGGTGTTTAAAAGTCTCTCTCTCTCTCTCTCTCTCTCTCTCTCTCTCTCTCTCTCTCTCTCTGTTGTAATTACATCACAATTAATTTTACACAACAGACAAGGATGAGCTCCTCCAAATGTTGAGAGACATCAAGAGCACGGTTCAGGGAAACTCTGCCATGTTAAAGAAACTACTGAAAGACAATACGGTTTCTGAAGCCCCCAGCAGTACCAGCTTGCCAACTCGAGATTTTAAAACAGACCTAAAACTGCCTCTTAGCACCTTTGAAGATGTGACCAGGATTGAAAGAGAGCTCAACATTGCAGCATCACGCAAAAAATATGTGAGTCAACACAGCATTTATAAAAATTTAAAGGAATACTTTACACTCAGCTGGTCAATATCACAATTTTCTTATTTTGCAATTATGACAGACTGACTGTACAATGCACTTGTTTCTGAAGCGAAACGTTTGGTATTTACCAAACGAAGAGAAAGAAAGAAAATATTGTAAAAGAGTAAAAATGTTTATCATCATACATTCTTAAATCTTCTAACAGCAATAGGACGGGCAGGCAACAGTAAAGCGGTCAGCAAAATATTTGACCATTCAATGCCATGATTGACCAATTAGAATCAAATATTGCAGTGATTTGTAATAATAATAATAATAATAATAATAATAATAATAATAATAATAATAATAATAATAATAATAAAATACTTTCTTCACAGGTCAAATATTTGTCAGGGTTTGGAGGTTTTGGGCCCAAGGATGTGACTAGGAATATTATGCAGCAAGTCCTAACAGATAATCTAGCAAAGGAGTTCAACTGGCAGGGGAGAGGAGATAAAAAGGCCTTCTCTCAGCTAATTTTAACAGATGTAATCCGAGGTAAACTCACTTCTGCATGAACACTTCCCACATACTTAATTTTTTTTTAATGTATATTCTGTATTCACTTTCATTTCAAAACTTAAATGGAATAAGCTTAAAAACATATTTAAAGATCTCAATTTCAACAATTTCTCATTTGTCCCTAAGAACATAAAGGCCTGTGCAATATGGACAAAATACACTCACCTAAAGGATTATTAGGAACATCAAACTAATACTGTGTTTGACCCCCTTTCACCTTCAAAACTGCCTTAATCCTACGTGGCATTGATTCAACAAGGTGCTGAAAGCATTCTTTAGAAATGTTGGCCCATATTGATAGGATAGCATCTTGCAGTTGATGGAGATTTGTGGGATGCACATCCAGGGCACGAAGCTCCCGTTCCACC
This sequence comes from Gobiocypris rarus, assembly GCA_023029165.1. NCBI lineage: Eukaryota > Metazoa > Chordata > Actinopteri > Cypriniformes > Gobionidae > Gobiocypris > Gobiocypris rarus. Next base: position 30,919,474 of record CM040919.1, on the reverse strand, counting down.
ACATCCCAAAGATGCTCTATTGGGTTGAGATCTGGTGACTGTGGGGGCCATTTTAGTACAGTGAACTCATTGTCATGTTCAAGAAACCAATTTGAAATGATTCGAGCTTTGTGACATGGTGCATTATCCTGCTGGAAGGAGCCATCAGAGGATGGGTACATGGTGGTCATAAAGGGATGGACATGGTCAGAAACAATGCTCAGGTAGGCCGTAGCATTTAAACAATGCCCAATTGGCTCAATTTAGGCCCCAAGGGCCAAAAGTGTGCCAAAAACATCCCCGACACCATTACACCTCCACCACCAGCCTGCACAGTGGTAACAAGGCATGATGGATCCATGTTCTCATTCTGTTTACGCCAAATTCTGACTCTACCATCTGAATGTCTCAACAGAAATCGAGACTCATCAGACCAGGCAACATTTTTCCAGTCTTCAACTGTCCAATTTTGGTGAGCTTGTGCAAATTGTAGCCTCTTTTTCCTATTTGTAGTGGAGATGAGTGGTACCCGGTGGGGTCTTCTGCTGTTGTAGCCCATCCGCCTCAAGGTTGTGCGTGTTGTGGCTTCACAAATGCTTTGCTGCATACCTCGGTTGTAACGAGTGGTTATTTCAGTCAAAGTTGCTCTTCTATCAGCTCAACCCATTCTCCTCTGACCTCTAGCATCAACAAGGCATTTTAACCCACAGGACTGCAGCACACTGGATGTTTTTCCCTTTTCACACCATTCTTTGTAAACCCTAGAAATGGTTGTGTGTGAAAATCCCAGTAACTGAGCAGATTGTGAAATACTCAGACCGGCCCGTCTGGCTCCAACAACCATGCCACGCTCAAAATTGCTTTAATCACCTTTTCTTCCTTTTTCCCATTCTGACATTCAGTTTGGAGTTCAGGAGATTTTCTTGACCAGGACCACACCCCTAAATGCATTGAAGCAACTGCCATGTGATTGGTATTTAATGTCACTTAGTTTAATGTCACATTAATAATCATATTTAATTAGATAATTGCATTAATGAGAAATTGAACAGGTGTTCCTAATCATCCTTTAGGTGAGTGTATAACATCACAGTTTTTTTTTTTTAATGGAAATTGCAATTTTATTAGCAATTGTTTTCCCTAATTGATAAATAAACTGTATCATCTAAAAGACTAGATCAAATTAAGATAAGATAGATACCTACATGCTTGTCCATTTCCAATTATTTTATCAAGCTTCCTTTTTCAGATGCTGCATCTAAAAGAAATGTAATCAGGGTCGACTGTGAAACTGAAATGAAAAAATATCTGAGTTACACGGCTGATCGACTCAGTCGGAAGAGACCAAGAGAACAAGGAGGCGAGTGATAGATAGTATTTCAATGCACACATGGGACTATTTTTTTAAAAAAATACAGATGACATTCTTTCAGGAATTTGTTGTAATTTGATCTTTCATTTAAAATAAATCATGCAATATTGCTTCGGATTCGGATGCTTCTATAAATCTGCTCGATGATTAGCCATCTAAAACCATATCTAATACAACTTAAAAAAAAATAAAAAATTAAACACAAATAAAATGCCTGGGAAAATGTAAATTAGTTACTTGAGATCTTCTTTTAGCCAAAGCCTAAATATAGAAACCCACTTTATATGTCTTATAAATACTTTTCCCTGCAGGTCTTGGTCCTGAGAGCAGTAAGGTGAATCCTCCCACACTGATGGACAACCAGCCAAAGATGGGAACACATTGGAACCTTTTGGATGAGTTAGTTCTTTATCAAGAATCCCCCAGCTTTCTTCCAACTGAAATAAATAAATAAATAACTGAAACATTTGTAAGATTGATATATAACTGCATAAACTTGACTTCCTCAATATTTAAAGAACAAAAAACTAAATGTATACAGCGTTGTTTTTTTCTGGGCAATATCTGTCTTTTACAATGTTTGTCAAAATCCCCTATGATGATTCCATGTAAAATAAACCAATATTACAGATTATTTCTCCTATGCATTTGGCTTTTTTTTTGTTTGCTGGCAAAACCACTTTGATTTTAGACATTATACTGACACCTACTGGAGATTATATTAGCACACAATTCTAAACATTTATCATGTTGCAAAACTACTACCAGTATTATATACCATATATATAATACACATAACAGGCAACAATATAGCTGTACATCCTCATAAAATTCAGAGGGTCAAAAACACTTACAAATAAAAATATATTAACAAAAAAAAAAAAAAAAAACCTTTGCCTGAAACACAAGAAGTTTGTGGACAACAGATAGCAAGATCAACACAACTTTATTAAATGTATAGGCAGAGACAGGAATCCAGAGAGGTAAGTCGGTAACACTTTATAATAACTTACTTATAACTTATAATAACGCTATAAATCATTAGTTAAGCATTAGTTAATAGTCAATTAAATTCACTATTCTTGATTTATAAGCATATCTATAATGTGTTTAATAATTGTATTTTCATACTAGATTAATTATCAATTTATCATTTCCAAAATGTACGTGTTAGATGTATGTAGAACCACACTTTACATAAAAATACACCGTTTTACAATGTAAGATCACGTTGCAGAATAACTGCTAATCAAAACAATAATGTAAATAAGAACTAATCTTTAGAACAGGGGTCAATTTATCTTTATTTGTATCGAATTAATGGCAGTTTAGGCTTAATTATTGGCTTATTCTGGCTTATAAGGCTTAATTATTTGCTTATTCTGGTCAATAAACTTAAATATCACTCAATAAGTGCCATAATTAATGAGGATAAAATGTTCACTTTAGATTAGGGGGTCAAAATCTAGTAAGTTAAATAGTAAGTTAAAAAAAAAGTTAAAAAGTTGTCATAACTTATTTAAACTCAGTAAGGCCATCAAACTTATTTAACATAAGTTATAAAATACTTAATTTTATTAGTAGGCTCATCAGAAATATTCTACAGTGCAAATATAATAACATATATCACAGGGTGCTCCATTGATTTCTGTTGTGAGCCCAATGCGTCAAATCAAGACACAAAAACTGACCAAAAACTGTATAAAAGTATTAACTCATGATGCATTCCAAGTCTTCTGAAGTCATAAGATATATTTATGTAAAGAACAGAGTTGATCTAAATGTTTTAATCACTGAAATGATGATCCCGCCATGAACGCATGCAGGCTCTCAGTCATATCTCATTCAAATGATACACCACAATGCAATCGGTCACAAGACACTCGAGAGCCAATGACATTTTACAATCAAAGCTGACCTAATGATGCAATTGGTCACGAGACATACGAGAGCCAATGCAATTTCACTATGAAATCTGACGTAAAGGTGTGCAAGATCTTCGGCGCATGGAGACGCAGAACGCTTTTGGGGATTTTCTTCACACAAATAAATCTTTTGTCCTCTGAACACTTGGAATATTTGTACTTTTTGAATAAATTGTGCCTGCAGTCGTATCTGCCTGATATGTCCTGTATCTTATAGGCTATCATATAATACACAGATGGAGTATACATATATATATATATATCTGGAAACTGGCTAGGCCACGCCAGAACCTTGATATGCTTCTTAGAGCCACACTTGGTTATCCTGGCTGTGTGCTTCAGGTCATTGTCATGTTGGAAGACCCAGCCTCGACCCATCTTCAATGCTCTGAGGGAAGGCGGTTGTTCCCCAAAATCTCGCAATACATGGCCCCGGTCATCCTCTCCTTAATACAGTGCAGTTGCCCTGTCCCAAGTGCAGAAAAACACCCCCAAAGCATGATGCTACCACCCCCATGCTTCACAGTAGGGATGATGGTGTTTTCGGGATGGTACTCATCATTCTACTTCCTCCAAACACGTTTAGTGGAATTATGACCAAAAAGTCTCATCTGACCACATGACTTTCTCCCATGACTCCTCTGGATCATCCAAATTGTCATTGGCAAACTTAAGGCGGGCCTGGACATGTGCTGGTTTAAGCAGGGGAACCTTCCGTGCCATGCATGATTTCAAACCATGACGTCTTAGTATATTACCAACAGTAACCTTGGAAACGGTGGTCCCAGCTCTTTTCAGGTCATTGACCAGCTCTTCCCGTGTAGTTCTGGGCTGATTTCTCACCTTTCTTAGGATCATTGAGACCCCATGAGGTGAGATCTTGCATGGAGCCCCAGTCCGAGGGAGATTGACAGTCATGTTTAGCTTCTTCCATTTTCTAATGATTGCTCCAACAGTGGACCTTTTTTCACCAAGCTGCTTGGCAATTTCCCCGTAGCCCTTTCCAGCCTTGTGGAGGTGTACAATTTTGTCTCTAGTGTCTTTGGACAGCTCTTTGGTCTTGGCCATGTTAGTAGTTGGATTCTTACTGATTGTATGGGGTGGACAGGTGTCTTTATGCAGCTAACGACCTCAAACAGGTGCATCTAATTTAGGATAATAAATGGAGTGGAGGTAGACATTTTAAAGGCAGACTAACAGGTCTTTGAGGGTCAGAATTCTAGCTGATAGACAGGTGTTCAAATACTTATTTGCAGCTGTATCATACAAATAAATAGTTAAAAAATCATATTCTGATTTCTTTATTTTTTATTTTATTATTTAGATGATGTCTCTCACAGTGGACATGCACCTACGATGACGATTTCAGACCCCTCCATGATTTCCAAGTGGGAGAACTTGCAAAATAGCAGGGTGTTCAAATACTTATTTTCCTCACTGTATGCTGGCAGATTAAATTGTGAATCACACTCCATGTCATAATTGCAAAATCATAACCCAAAATGTAATTTCATCATGACGATAACGTTACCATGCCCATGCTTGTGCTAACTTGTCCAAATCTGGAAATAGTGCACTCTCTTCACACTCATTTCTATAGTCACTGTCTGTTTAACAGGCTGTTATATGGTCATTTTACATCATGCCCCTCATATGTCCTCATACTTCCATTCTTTCAGGTCAAATTAAGAAAAAGTAAACACTGTAATAATGAAGCAAAACCACATAATTGGTAGACGTGTGAAATTAATGTGGAACAAAATTAATACTCTAAACCCCATATGGATTTACATAAACTAAAAAACTATGTTAGGTTGTGCTCTAGTCTTCCCTACATTATGTGACATTTATTTTGGTAAGACTTTAGAATACTGTTCCATCATTAATGAATAACTACACAGGATTTATTCGATTTATACTAATTTTTTCATAACTCCTAGAGGACTACTAAGAACGTCTCGGTTATGTATGCAACCCTCATTCCCTGAAGGAAGGTAACAGATGTTACATCAGTAACTGACAGAATGGGGGTTTGGCTTAGAAGCTTATCACCTTCATGTTCTACAAAATGAGCCAATGGCATGACAATGCCATTGATCTGCGGAACTTGCAGAGCGCAATCTCGCATTATCATGCAGTACATCGGTTGTGGCCTTGGGACGTAACATCTCCGTTCCCTTCCTTCAGGGAATGAGAGTTACACATGTAACCGAGATGTTCCCTTTCAGCCAGTACACAACCAGTTACGTCAGTGACTGATGGAATAGGGTTCCTAATCTAATCTCACCACAACAGCTGTCTTCCAGTGTCCTGCACTGACAAGCTCCCTGCCGTGAGATTAGCACGAACGAGAGGCTAGGCTCAATGCCAATACCAAGGTACACTGGGAAACATATCCCACATGGAAATCTGCAACGCAATGCCTGCCCTCAGGGAGGATTTAGAATACACATATGACCCAAGTATAGGCTGCATATGGAGTACAGGTGGAATGTTCCAACCCCAAGGTTTCTTGCCAAGGGAAGACACATGCTCAAAGACCAACAAGGCCCTAGCAAAAGTGATGGTAGCCACCACATGTGGTTCCACAGGTCAGGAAGTGGGTGTAAGAGGGTGCCCTGTCTCTGAAAAAGGAGGTCTTTCCTCAGAGGGATAGGCCAGTGAGGGGCTGTCGCAAGGAGTACAAGTTCGGAGAACCAGGTCTGGCCGGGCCAATATGGGGCGACCAAAAGGACCTGCTCCTTTTCCTCCCTGATCTTGCACAGGACCTGTGCGAGAAGTCTCACTGGGGGAAACGCATACTTGCATAGGACCCGCGGCCAGCTGTGCGCTAGTGCATCCGTGCCAAAGGGTCCCCTCGGTCAGGGAGTAAAACCAGTGGCAATGGGAAGAGTCGTGGGAGGCAAATAGATCTACTGTTCCCAAACCAGTTGAACCAACTGGGGATGGAGTCTCCATTCCCCCAGAAGTGGCTGAAACTATGAGAGCTCGTCGGCTGTATTTGAACTGCTGGACAAAGTCCTTGACCGTGCCGCTGAAGAGGCTGGCCTGGGATATTGGGGAGTCGAAGAAACAGGTTCGCTCAGACTCTCTCATATCTGCCAGGTTCAGCCATAGGTGGGGCTCCTGGACCACCAAGTGTCGCTCGGAGAGCAGATTTGGTGGCAGTGCTCACTTCTTGCATAAGCACTTGGTCAGCACTGCCCTCGTGCATGGATTTTAAAATCCTGGCCTGGTATACTTGCAGGATGGCCATGGCATGCAAAGCAGATGCAGCCTGACCCATAGCACTGTAGGACTCTGCCACTAAAGGTGGATGAGAACCCACAGGCTTTGGATGGGCGCTTGGCATCACCGCACCAGGTCGAGGCGCTCTGAGGATGCAGCTGCATCTCAACAGAGCACTCCACTAGGAGGATTCCCGCATACCCTTTAGCCGTGCCTCCATCGAGGGTAGTGAGGGCTGAGGTTGCACCAGAACAATTACAGGCAGTAAAAGGTGCCCTCCATGAACTGGTAACTTCCTCATGTTCCAGTCCAGCCCAATGTTCACAGCTCACAGTTCACAATGTTCATTTATCATTTGATACGCACTGTGTACATACATGTTATTGCATTGTACTTACATTTTTAAAAAATACCTTCATGTAATTACATCTGTAATTCATTTCTGTAGTTACATTTTGTTGACACTTCCCTTACACCTAACCCTACCCTTAAACTTACCCATACCCCCACACCTGTCCCTAACTCTACCCATATCCCACCTCAATATCAGCAGAAGTGTTCTGCAATACAATATGAACACAGTGTACTCATGACTCATCCACGAATGCTGCGTTAGTGTGATTAAAGCCCAAACATGCTAGACAACACTCATGGTTGTTAGAAGGGTGAATTACACGACCGCACCCAGTCTCTCAGCAGCGCCGAAGCGCCCAGGGAGAACACACACACTCTGTGGCAGATCACTGCACAGATCAGTGAATGTAATGGTAACCCACTTGTAATAACTCAAGTGTTACTACATCATTCTATAGGAATTACAAATTATTTGGATCGGTATTCTAAAGTGAAAAACAAAACTCTGTAGTAATTACTGGAATCATTGTTAACTTTGGAGGTTTTTGTAAGGTAAGGAGTGTTAATACTGCATTACTCACTTGTTCATACGCAGTTATTCATTGATGATGGAACAGTATTCTAAAGTGTTACCTTTATGTTGTGGGACAATGACTATAAAATACACTAAAAACACAGCATACACTGATCATAAATATTGATAATTTGTGCTCTGTAATGATCCAAATCTTTAAATTTCATGCTCAAATGTTCATTGCTTTATTATCATCACATTTTGTAGAACAAAATCTTGAGGAGCTCTGGAAACATGTAGATAATGTAAACTGATAACAACTTAACGTTTCCTTTCGGCTGTTTTGACTGAAATAGAAACTCAGCACACTTATGACGAAATGAAAGTAGAAATGTGGCAGGTTCAGGAAATGTCGATATACCTGGAAACAATTATCAAGTGCATCTATTCTGCTCATCTAGACAGCTGAATCGACGACAGTCTCCTGTCTTTATCTGGAGATATAAGGTAACTTTACCTTCAAATTATTATGATGCATAAAGTTGACTAAAATGAAAAGAAAAAAAAAAGTTTAACAATCCAAAGAAATACATAATACTATTGTTGTTTAATTTATCCAATTAACATTCGACGAAGCAAAAAAGGCGCTCATTAAAAAGCCATTATTTAAAATTATATAGCATTGTATTTTATTATTATTATTATTATTATTTTTAGAATCCCTATGCATTTTACATAAAGTGTGGTTCTATCACGCATACAGTTACTTTTAAATATAATGATGTATCGACAACATATACGATTTAATTGATGGATTAAATGTTAAACAAAAACAGGCTGTCTAAAAATAAATAATGTTTTTTTTTAACCATTTCATCATGTAATATTTATTTTGTTTGCTTTGGGACAATGACCATAAAATACACTAAAAACACAACATAACATACATTTATTTGTGATCTGTAATCTGAGGATGTGGTCTTGTGGTTTCTGCTTGCTGTTGCTTGCGTGTATGCTCTCTCTCTCTCTCTCGCTCTCAAAAAAATCTTCCTCCCCTGAGAGCTCTAAAGGCCCTGTTTTATAATCATTATTGACACACATTATCTCTACATTTACACACGTTCCACTTGCGTTAAGATATGTCCTGCTTGCGTTAATTGTTAAATTACTTGCATCAATTGTTCATTCTTTAATGTACATGTTATCAAATTTCTCCTTTCTAGACATTTCGATTTCACTTTATTTTAATGCTCCCTTTAACATATTCTGTTGACTATAAGTAGTGTTGCCCTGAAGGAGGCTGAGAAACCTTTGGACCAGTGCTACCTAGTGGTAAAATAAAATATTCAAATGTTTATAACTTTGGTTGTGGTCAACTTATTTTCATGGGAGTTCCTTTTTGTGTCTTCTGAATTCTTGCCAAGTCCAGCGATACCAAACAAGCCAGGTGTCGCCTTATGGTTTGTGCAGTATTGTGATTGAGTGCTTAAAAATATTAAGCACTCAATCACAATGCACTTCAGAATGCCCCATTTGAGCCTTTGCAGTCAGCAGAACTTAATTCTGTCCATGAAGACTTTGCTGTTGGCGGCATTGGCCTCCATCAGGAGGGTAGGGGACCTGCAGGCATTTTCAGTCGATGAATAATGCCTGGAGTTCAGGCCGGGCGTGGCGGAGCGTCCGGCATCAGGCCTCTTGCCGCTGAATCCTTGAGAACCGGTATTGGGCTGGGGCCATGTGAGTGACCCCTCGGGGATCCCACATATTTTCTACATTTGCTCCTCTCGAAGCGGTCTCTTTCCCTTGGGAGAGCCCTCCTTCTTAGGGATGGAGCAAACCCCCCCACCCCCTCCACAGTCCCCACCCCACAGCGGCGAGCTACGGCTCAGCTCTATACTCCACATAACTCCTTCTAAGTATGATGTGGGTTCCGCAGCGTCCTCTTCCATTGGGGCACGCTTTCCCAGTGTTATCCAAAAAGTCACTGAGCGGGTCATGCAGAACAGCAGTGATGGACTTCTCTGTGTGAGCCCCGTCTAATCAGTCAAGAGAGCTCAGGAGTCTCACACAGGGCACTGGAAGGGGGCACAGGCCATGGCATTTTGGTAGGGATTCCTATTCATCGGTACTCCGACGTGGCGTCGAGAGTGACCGACTGAATGGGAACGTCTCGGTTACACATGTAACCCTCGTTCCCTGAAGGAGGGAACGGAGACGCCACATCCCGTCGCCATGTTCTCTGTACCCTGCTGGGGTGCCAATTCACCTACTCAGCTCCTCAGCAAAAGACTAATTTGATGCAAGCACCTGTGCCTCATTTATACCCGCACTTCGTGGCATGAGCAGCTGGTGCAATCATTGCATGCCAATGTGCATTGGCTCGTTTAGTTATACTCCAAGTAGTTTGGCTCTCGCTAGCGAGATTCCTATTCGTCGGTACTCCGACGTGGCGTCTCCGTTCCCTCCATCAAGGAACGAGGGTTACATACGTAACCGAGACGTTTTCATGAGCTGTATGCCAAAATCATCAGTATTAAAACAATAAAAGACCTGAAATATTTCAGTTGGGTGTGCAATGAATCTAAAATATATGAAAGTTTAATTTTTATCATTACATTATGGAAAATAATGAACTTTTATCACAATATGTTAATTTTTTGAGAAGGACCTGTAGAGTGGGTACGGAAAGACCCACTTAAATTTTCCATTCTTTGTTATATTGCAGCCATTTGCTAAAATCATTAAAGTTCTTTTTTCCCTTCTCGTTAATGTACACACAGCACCTCATATTGACAGAAAAACACAGAATTGTTGACATTTTTGCAGATTTATTAAAAAAGAAAAACTAAAATATCACATGGTCCTAAGTATTCAGACCCTTTGCTCAGTATTTAGTAGAAGCCTTTTTGGGAAAGCTGCGATAAGTTTTTCACACCTGAATTTGGGGATCCTCTGACATTACTCCTTGCAGATCCTCTCCAGTTCTGTCAGGTTGGATGGTAAACGTTGGTGGACAGTCATTTTCAGGTGTTCCAGAGATGCTCAATTGGATTTAAGTCAGGGCTCTGGCTGGGCCATTCAGGAACGGAGTTGTGAAGCCACTCCTTCGTTATTTAAGCTGTGTGCTTAGGGTCATTGTCTTGTTGGAAGGTGAACCTTCGGCCCAGTCTGACGTCTTGAGCACTCTGGAAAAGGTTTTGGTCCAGGATATCCCTGTACTTCCCTGTAACTGTACCTGAAGTCCAGTGTCAAGTACCCACAGTCAGTGATGGTCTGGGGTGCCATGTCAGCTGCTGGTGTTGGTCCACTGTGTTTTATCAAGGGCAGGGTCAATGCAGCTAGCTATCAGGAGATTTTGGAGCACTTCATGCTTCCATCTGCTGAAAAGCTATATGGAGATTTCGTTTTTCAGCATGACCTGGCACCTGCTCACAGTGCCAAAATCACTGGTAAATGGTTTACTGACCATGGTATTACTGTGCCCAATTGGCCTGCCAACTCTCCTGACCTGAACCCCATAGAGAATCTAATGTTTTTTAGAAGGACCTGTGTATTATATATATATATATATATATATATATATATATATATATATATATATATATATATATATATATATATATATATATATTAATGTATTTAATTACTTGCTTGCTTACATATTTATTTATCTATTGCAGGACGACCATGTATACAGTTGTTACCTTACAAGACTCAGATGAGGTGATGGTCGTCTCATCAAACTGGCTTACCGAAGACAAGAAACAGTGTTACTGGCCCCCATTCAGATCACCAGTAAAATTATTGGAAGCTGTTCAGAACAGACTTGAGCCTGCAACAGGAAATCAACCATGGGAGAAATTAGCTATTCTGTTTCATGCATCATTTGGTAACAGTTACTAACCTCTGTTTAAATCTTGAATGTAATTTGTACCACTTTTGCTTTAATTGTCCTACAAGCCTGGAGGCATTATATTATTTCTGAAATTCGAAGGAAGCATCTATATTATTCATACATTTCATTTCAGTGGGAAAGTTGAGTCATTGGGAAATAAATAGCTATCTGCAATTGAAATACTGGATAATATAATATCCAGTATTTGGATAATACAATAAATGGATAATATATTATTGTTATTATATTACACAGATCATTTTTTTAAAAATATTTTAAAAAATGTATCTGTGTAATATAATAACAATAATATATTATCCATTTATTGTATTATCAATTTATGATCTAATATTCAACATATTTCAATGAACTTTGGTGTTTAATTTAAGACATTTCAATACATTTGTGGAAAGTGTATCTAATTAAAGCCCCCCCCCCCCAAAAAAAAACTGCTTGTATAATTCTACATAATATAACATTACCTTATCTTATTGTAGGTACTTATGAGCAGGCCAAGGAAAAACAAGCAGCAATGAATGAGCAGACAGAACAGTAAGTAATGGACTCTTATTGCAATCAAGTAGTTTTGGAAAAATATGATACAAGTTCTGTCTCTTTTAAAAGACATCATAATAGTTCATGTGAAGAGGGAACGAGACACTGTGTCGAAACGCTGTGGGAACGCCCCTGCGTGATTGCGTTGTGAAGCACGCATGGAATCAGTCCAATGGCGTGATTGTAACATCATGGATAGGTGATGTCATTGACCTGGAACTATAAAGCATACCCAAATCAAACAGAGTTAGCTTCTGAAATACCTAAAGCAAGTTAATCATAGACATGCAGGGAGTATGGCAGGGTGACGCAGCATCTCGTTCGCTCGCCAGGGAACTCGCGCTGCATCAAAATGCTGTGGGAAAGCTAAACCCATGCTGCCATAAGAGCAAGTGTCCATTCGTGTGAAATCTATGCGCACAATAAGACAAAGGCACCAGTGCCCCTGTGGAGTCAAGTTCATAGAACCTCACGAATGTGTGCATTGAGGACCAGCCTGCTGCATCCCAAACATCCTGGACAAAACTCCTGACAGTAAAGCATTGTAGTCATTCTCCTAGTAGAGTCGGCCCATGCAGCCAAAGGTGAAGACTGACCCAAAAAAGGCTGACTCAAAAGCAAGTGAGATGACCTCAAACACCCTTCCTGGGTGATCCAAAGCAAATTAACAATTATTCAGACTTTGTCCACAGGGCAGCTCTGTGGACATAAACATCTAAGGCCCTAACTCCGCTAAGCCCATGAATGCTTGAACGTTTGTAGGCTTTGACACCTTGATGGGGAGGTTGGGAAAAAACGGTAAGCACAGACATGGAGGTGAAACCGGTGAAGGCAGGAAGCGTTCATCAAGCTTGCTTCTCTGCCTTGATTTATGCTTATCTGCTGGCCACTCAATACTTAATTAGCAACTGCAAGAGTGATCACCACCATCAGTGACCACCAGTGACCAGTGTCTTCACATCCAGCTCCTCAGAACTGGATAATTAAAGGCACAGACACTAACTCTGTTTTGTTTGAGTATGCTTAATAGTTCCTGGTCGATGACGTCATCCACCTATGAAATTCCGTCACGCCATTGGACTGATTCCATATGTGCTTCAAAATCATGCAGGGGTATTCCCACAGTGTTTTGACACAGCGCGAGTTCCCTTGAATGGAACCAATAAATAGCATAGGCTAATTTGTGCTTTCATATCATGGTCTATAGTATTAGTAATATTGTTATTTATTGTTATATTGTTATTTTATATAAACAGACCAGTCACACCAAACAATCAAGAATCAAATCATGTGCCATCACAATCTGCACTGTCAGGAATTTCCTCTGATGGTAAGCCAACTAATTTTATAATAATTTAAAATGAGATATGTATTTTTTTCACTTCATCCCCTCCTACACATAATTATAATCATAACTTTTCATATTTATTTGTTTAAATGTCCAAGTGTTTGGATGTAATATACCGGTGACTACCACAATTTTATTTATGTGAATAGCCACAATTGTTTATATACTGTAAACAAACAAACATGCTACTCTAGCCCAAAGGTCATCTGACAGCTCTTGTTGTTGTTGTTGTTGTTGTTGTTGCATTTACTTTGAAATCTTTTAGGATTTTTGTGACTTATGTATAGTAAAACTTGTTGTACTGTTGGTGAAAGTAATTCATCTTAACAAGATGACAAACATATACATGGCCTAACCTAAATTAACTATAGTGAATTCCATATAACTGGAAAAAATGATTGGAAATTCTTGAAAAACAAAACATTTTTATTTTTAGGCAGTTTGGCCAGAAACATCCAACCCACAATAGTCAGCCAAGGTATGACATTTCTTCTATCAAAAAAATTATAGAATTTTTGATTTAGTACAAAAGTGATGTGTTTGAATTCTCTGACAGGTATTAAAAGAAAACATGGATCAGGTGATTCACATACCAGTGCAAAGTCAAATTCAGGCAAGTAATTCTGAGTATGTCCATTTCTTATCTCCAATTATTGGTATAAAATACCAGGGGCCCGTACCATGATGGTAGTTGAACAAACTCCATGTTACAGGATCAGTTTCAAGTTGTCAAAATCAAACCAATTAAATTCAATCAGGCTTTGTTGGTACCATGACACTGATTAACAACTTTCTCTATCAACTCAGGATTTGATCCTGAGTTCAGAGTGCATGCACATGAAAGTGTGACATCAGTAGGGGATAGTCAACCATATGCCTTAAACAGAGGATAACACTTTAGTTTAGGATCCATTTCTCAGTTCTAAAGAGTTGCTTATTAGTATGCATATCACTAGGATATTGGCCATTTATTAGTACTTATAAAGCACATATCAATGCCTTATTCTGCAAGACCATATTATACATTCCTTAATCCTACCCAATTCCTAAACTGAATAACTGCCTTACTAATTATGAATAAGCAGCAATTAGGAGTTTATTGAAGAAAAAGCCAATGTTAATAGTTAGTTAGTGAGAGTTGGAGTAGAGATATTGGACCCTATTCTAAAGTTTGACCACATATAGTAATTGTGATTCAATTCTCGCATTCAAGAATCAGCAAGATTTTCTCTCTTCTGCCGAAGAAGAATAATGAAGTGCATAAATGCATTTACACAACAAGAAGAAAATATCCTCCTATATCAGCGTAAGTGAAAATTGTGAAGTTAGTTTATATAGTTGGTAATATATACAGGTATAGAATTCCAAAATGTATATTACATACTGTCTGTATTTGTTAATTTACACTACATAGGTAGTTCTAATTGATAAACTAAAGGTTCTAATTTGTAATGGATTAGGGGTATAATAATAGTCCACCTGTGGTAAATACAGTTGATTGGACCAAGGTTATTATAGTTTTGCATTTTTAAATTAGTTTTTATTTTAATATCGTTTTCAATTTTGCTATACATTTCAGTTTAGTTTTAGTTAGTTTCATAAATGGTTTTGCTAGTTTTAGTTTAGTTTTTATTTTGTGAACACATTTCTATTTAGTTTTCATATATTTAGTTTCAGTTTTAGTTTTAGTAATTACTTAAGCAGAATTACCAGAACAAAGACCAAAGCAAGAATTTTAATTTCAGCAGTTTAATGTTTGCACACTGGGGTTAACAGTTTAAGACCCAAGACCAGTAGTGAAGAATGCAGACCAAAAGTCAGGAGTGCAATTAATTTAAGAAAAATCATCAGCAGAAGCCAGCTTCAAGTCTCACAAGGAGTTCATAGGCCATACTCCCTCTCTCCCAGTCTTGTTGTACAGTACATACAGTTGTCCCAACAGTTATACTGTTTCCAAGGTCTATAGATTATAACCACGTCATTATTGCAAGGTGGATGATTCTGATTGGCTCAGAGAAAGTGCACAGTTTGTCCAGAACAACAAATCCACCCATCTCTTAGGATGCCTGGAGTCCACCTCAACACAGAATATTGCGCACATACACAGATACACAGTCTCTTCAAGGTTGGAGCTGATTTAGCTCCAATCCAAAATGTTCCCCAAAACATACAGATAACTGTGCTTTCTCTCAGTGAGAGGTACAGATGTACAGGCAATAGTATTCATCTTGATTCTTTAATGTTTCAGTAAAAGGAAATTAATTTAATATAATAAAAATGAAAGCCAAATCCATATTTAATCTCTGGAAGTCGGGCTAAGTGAGCAAACACTGTTACTGCACTCCCAGCATGTTAGGGGTGTGATGCCTCCAAAATCCAAACACACAACAACAAGATAGATGATAGTGGACACCATTGTTTTGGCTTACCAGCAGCAGGGGCGCCCAAGCCCCCTTGGGGTCAGGGCACAATCCACCCGGAGTGTGGCCTCCTCTTAGGTTCTAGCACATGGCGCTCTGCTGACAGACATCTGCAAAGCTGCAGGCTGGGTGACACCGAACACATTTGTCAGATTCTACAATCTCAGAGTGGAGCCTGTGTTCGACTATGTACTCGCCTCTACAAGTGGCCGGTAATGGACTGGGCTCAGGTGTCTTCGCTTGCTCGCCACTCCATGGACTGGATACATGCAATATTTCCTCAGGTGAGCTTCCCGGAAGCCCTGAGGTCCTCCAGCACTGTCGACGCCGAACACCAGTAAGTCTGCCCTTTCGAACCCAGACCCTCGTGTCAGGCCAGGTGCCTCCGTGTGCATGGTTCCTCCTCCGGGCGACCCCCACATATGTATTTCCACCTTAAGTCTCCTTGAGCGGGTGTCTTACCCTTGGCAAGCCTTGCCACTCCTAGGTTTAAAAATCCACCTTCGGCTGGTACCCCAGAGTTCTTCCATATGCAGCCCTTAGCGGGTCATATGTGTATTCTTAAGTCCTCCCTATGGGTAGGCAGCTTGGCGCATACTTCCACCTGGAATATGCTTCCCAGTGTACCTTGGTATTCTTATGTTTAGTGGGAGTCCTTCGTCCGTAATAGTTCTACGACAGGGAACTCGCACATACGCAGGGCACTGGACAGCCGAGTGGCGTGATTATATTTGGACCCCCATTCGTCAGTCACTGACATTACTCGGAGTGACTAAACGAAAGGGAACATCTCTCTTACGTATGTAACCCTCATTCCCTGAGAAGGTTCCCTCCGCTGTACCGCTGAAACGGCCAGGAGTTCAGCCTTGGCTCCTCAGCAGGTAACAATGCGATCTTACCAGCATTCTTCCTGATATACCCACGTGGTGGGGCGGATTCCACTATGCAAATTCCGCATGGCCATGGGATTGGCACTGCCATTGGGCGCTTTCTAGATCTCAAAGTTGATAGGCTTCTTAGCGAAACCCCCATTTGTCAGTCCCTCCTCAGGGAACGAGGGTTACATATGTAACCGAGACGTTCCCTCTCGTGACGAGGTTGCTGTAGCGCTGATTGGCTGGCGGTCAGTTGATGTTGCATTTGGAGGGACAACACTTCGGTTATTGAATGAAATGTTGGCTTTGCAGGGTGGAGCCTCTTGGTGGCTCGAAGAAGAGGTAAACGTGCAGGCAGGGCGATGGTAAGGTCAGCATGAATCCAAGCAAGAGCAAAAGTCACCCAGCAAAGTATGCCCACTTCTCTTGTTTATGCAGGTAATTAGCATAATGTCTGCATGGTCGCATGCAGGCAAACTCTTCAAAGTTTTAGTAAACACTTTAAGAAACCAACTTCCATAGTGTAAATATGGTGCAGCCATGCATCCTATTCATATCTACTTTGCATCAAAATACTAGAAATAATTTACTCAGATACCAAATAACATATTTCCCATACTTGAGGTAGAAGATAATAAGAACATGTGGTTCTTATTGAACCTGCTGTGGTGAATGTCTAACATGCAGAAAGAACTCTACAGGTTATATAAAAAACACATGATACACTGAGATATATTTTAGATCAACTGCTGTACTTTCTTCCTATAGATGAGGTGACGACATACAAATCACCTGTAATAAATGTGTGACAGAAAGAACTTCATAGGTTCAGGCACCTACTGGTGATTAATTCATATTATTGGCAGCAATTTTGAGACCATTGTTTGTTAAAAACATGAGTGAGTTCTTTGAAGTCTCTTTTGGGTTTTAGAGAGATTCTCTAGAATCTCAGATGAATTATCAGATGAAGGTATCTTGGAAGACAGGAAGTAAAGCTAACATTGGATTCGGACATGCCTTGATGCCTTCCGACCTTGAAATGTGTCCTCCGAAGGCAGCATTTTCCAGGTTTCGGACGCAGCCAATATATGTACATTACAGCACATCCCCTATCGAAAAGTCGCATCCACGCACCATATATAGTCCAACTGAGGAGGGAGTGCAGGGGCTCTAGAGGAGGGCAAGGAACTAGAGTGGGGCGAGACAAAGTTAAGTCCAACAAATAAGTCCATGGGGAAGTGGAGGGTGGGAGGACCCAAGGAGATATCAAGAGAAGAAGCCAGACCTAGGACAGAGTCAAGGAAGGAGAGAGCAATAGTGTTGACTTGGCAGATGACAACATGGGGACGACCAATGGAGAAGAAGCCACTGAAGATGAAGACCCAGGTGGAGTTGACAAGCCAAAGAGCCCATGTGACGCCAATGGCACTGGAGACTGAGGTGAATCCACGGTGATGAGCATCTGAGGTGGAACCATAAAGGAACATGGTGAAGCTTTGAGAACGATGGTTTTCGGTGTAGCTGAGGGAGGGAGGGGCCAAAGCGAAGACAATGGGTCGCTAGCCAAGGTGGAGCAATGGGTCTTGAGGGTGGAGGTGGAGTCAGGGAACCCTTCATACTGGCCGGAGTGGGTGACCTGAAGCCCTGAAGCAGATCCACCCAGAATGATGTTGGAGATGCAGAGGGGTTGAAGGAAACCAGCGAAGGTGGGGCTAATGAACTGACTGTTAGAGGAGGTGGCAGAGGGAAGCTACGTGGGCATATACAGGAAATTTGGGAAACACAGGAAACTCAAGGGACACAGAAAATTATGAACTGGGCTGGCCCAACTAACACTCTGCGATGCACAGTGTTGCCGGCTCCAAGCCCTCAAACTCCACTAACAGTCCCTCGACAATGCATGGCGTTGCCGGCTCTCTGTAGGGTTCAGGCAAAGTCCTCCCAAGGACCATCCACAGGCAGTGAGCAGTTGGGGAAGTCAGTTCTAAAGACATTCTTGTGTGGTCCTCAAGACTCTTTCCCTCCTGCTCCAGTCAGATCAGCTAGATGGCTGGCAGATACATGTGGGAAAAAAGGAACAAAAAGTGAAAAAACACTGCAAATAATAACGCTAATAATAATACCACAGATTCTTCTGTCATGGGTTGTTGTATATAATTACATCGGCTGTACACTCGTTGTTGCGGTGCAATGTGGGATTAAATGAATGTACTCGAACATGTCCACTATAGTTTCGGACACTACTACAAATGGCTGTCCCCAAATAGAGCCATATTTGAGGGTATGGGGGCGATTTCAGATTCAGCCAAGGAGTATAAATACTAGACTGAATGAGGAACTAATAAGGTCATTAATGATGAATACGAGTCACAAGTTCCAAAACAAAGGTACATTTAAATGAGAATAAGCCACACGTGTAACAGTGTGCGCTAAACAGAAACAATAACCGACAACTGAACAGCAACACAAGAGGAACTTAAATACAGTCGTGGTCAAAATTGTTGGCACCCCTGGTAAATATGATCAAATATGGCTGTAAGAAATACATTAGCATTGTTTATCCTTTTGATCTTTTATTTAAAAAAAAATCACAAAATTCTATCCTTTCATTAAAGTAAAATAATTGAAATGGGGGATAAATCACATTATGAAATAAATGCTTGTCTCCAAAACACTTTGGCCACAATTGTTGGCACCCCTAAAAAAATGTATGAGTAAAATATCTCTGAAGATTATTCACATTAATATTGACATTTTTTAGCACACCAGGGTGACAAGGAACATGAAATTGTTCAGCTATGATGTCTTGTTTTACAAGAGTATAAATATAAAGAAGCACAGAGGCCAAATTCCCTGAATCATTCATCACAATGAGTAAAACCTCAGAATATAGTTCTGATGTGCAACAAAGGATTGTCGAGCTTCACAAAATAGAACGTGGCTGTAGGAAAATCGCTAAAGCATTGAAAATCCCCATTTCCACCATCAGGGCAATAATTAAGAAGTTTCAATCAGCTAAAGATGTTATGAATCTGACTGGAAGAGGACGTGTGTCTATACTGTCCTAATGCACGTTGAGGAGGATAGTTTGAGTGGACAAAGACTCTCCAAGGATCACAGATGGAGAATCACAGAGATTAGTTGAGTCTTGGGGTCAGAAAGCCTAAAAAAAAAAAAAAAAATCAAACAACCCCTACATAACCACATGTTGTTTGGGAGAGATTCAAGAAAAATCCTCCTTGCTCATCCAGAAACAAACTTCAGCATATTCAGTGGTCAGACACAACTGGAAATTCAAAAGGGACCTGGTTCTGTGGTCAGATGAACTATAAAAAGAGCTTTTTGGCAGCAAATCCACCAGAAGGGTTTGGTGCAAACAGGGATACAAAGTACCCCATGCCCACGACTAAATATACAGCTGGATCTTTAATGCTGAGGGCCTATTTTTTTGCTGGAGGTTTGCTGACGACCTCTGCTAGAAATCTTGGTAACACTTTATTTTGATGGTCCCTTTTGAACATTCTGTTGACTATAAGTAACGTTGCACCTACATGTCAACTAACTCTCATTAGAGTATTAGTAGACTTTCTGCTTAATATCTGCTAAAACTTTATTCTAATGGTCTTTCAACAGACACTCTACTGACAATTGGTAACTTTGCAACTACATGTCAACTTATTCTAACCCTAACCCTACCAGTCTACTGAAACTCTACTAAAACTCTAATGATATTTAGTGGACATGTAGGTGCAACACTACTTATAGTCAACAGAATATGTTAAAGGGACCATCAAAATAAAGTGAAACCGAAATCTTATAATGGACCGTGGTTGAATCTTCTATCAGGACAACGATCCAAAACAAATATCAAAATCAACACACAAATGTGTCACTTAACACAAAATGAAGCGTCTGTAATGGTTGTCCCAGTCCTCTGACCTGAACCCTATAGAAAATGAGTGGGGTGAACTGAAGAGAAGAAGCACCAACATGGATCTGGGAATCTGAAGGATCTGGAGAGATTCTGTATGGAGGAATGGTGTCTGATCTCTTGTCAGGTTCATCAGGCATTAGAGGAGAAGACTCAGAGCTGTTATCTTGGGAAAAGGAGGTTGCAAAAAGTATTTAATAAAAGGGTGCCAACAATTGTCGCCAACGTGTTTTGTAGAAAAGCATTTTCTTCATAATGTGATTTACCCCAATTTTCAATTATTTTACTTCAATGAAAGGTTATGATTTTGTGATTTAAAAAAAAATATAAGATCAAATGATAAACAATGCAGATTAATTTTTTTACAGCCATATTTGACCATATTTACCAGGGGTGCCAGCAATTTTGACCACGACTGTACACAGTGACAATGCACTGAATGGCAGACAGGTGTGTGATAATTAATGAATTCTCATAGCAATCAAACAGGAACAGAGAACACAGGAAACAAAGATGATCAACCTAAAAGTCTTTGATAAAGAAACTTAACCGTAACCAGGTGAACTGAATACAACAATCAGACACACTGGGAAGCTGGGTCAAATGACAGGGCACACAGACAAACTTGACAGAACCAAAAACAAATATACATGTTACAGCCATGGAGGGCAAGTTACTATTGCGATGAACACCGCTATAAAGCTGAGCCACTTTACCTAAAACTCAGGGTTGGCACAAACTATACTGACCACCTAAACCGGCTTCATGGTATGGTTGTAACACATGATGGCGGGTAACACTGTCAGTTTAATCATTTTTAAAATGAGGTAGTGGGATGAAATCACTATCATACATCATACCATCCGCCCGACAGTAGAAGCTGTACGTTTGTGTGTAGAAATCAGATTTACAGGGCTAAACTGTACATTTGATTAAATTAACAAATTTAACCAGTACAAGGTAGGTTGTAAAAACAGTACTCTTCGTGCTTGATATTAATTTACACAGTTTGAGGATTAGGGTTAGGATTTCAAAACGTAGTAGCTAAGTTCTGGAAATGTATTTCAAAGATGGATTTGAAATGAATAGTCCAAGAAAAAAAGTTAAAGCAAAAAAAGTGCTACAACCATCCTCAGACTGCTTAAGTTTACAATGTTTGGATGATTATCAATTTTTAATCAAACTATGTACTCTATTTTAATCTTTGTGCCAATTTAACAATCTCATTATGAATTCTTATACTTTTCCTGAATACAGATTGGGGGAACACAATATTGTCCATATTGAGGATGGCGAAACAGATCATGACAGATGTTAAGATTCAAATTCAAAACATTTACAGCACAGACCAAACAACAACTGAACTGATGACCAACATTTTGTAAGTTTATGAAACATTACGTAAAATATGTGTATAATTTTTAAGCAGTGTTCAGTTACATTTATTTGAATTACAATATAGAGATGCCATTACAAAGATGGACGAGAGGGATAAAGATAACAGAAGAAATGAAACCATAGGTGTTTTTGGAAAGACAGGAGAAGGAAAGAGCTCCCTCTTAAATGCAGTCTTGGGATTAAAATATTTACTGCCATCTGGTAGTTATGGTGCCTGTACAGCCGTTGTGACTCAGGTGGAAGCCAATCTGACTGACTCCAACTACATAGCAGAGATTGAACTCATCTCTAAACAGGTTCCTCACTATCATTAATCTTTACGTACAATTACTCAGTACGTAAATATATAATTACACTGTATGACACCTTAAAATAAAGACTTAATTTCCTTCAAGTCTTTCGTTTGTTTTGTTTTGCAGCAATGGGAGGATGAGATTGCTGACAAAAGTTCCAAAACTGTTCTGGAAAGGATCGCTGCAGTGTATGGAAAACACGCAGAAAAGAAAACACTGGAGGAACTTAAGAGAGATGACAAACATGCTGAAATTGAAAACATTTTGTCTACCATGAAAAAAACTATTTCACACACTGAAGTAAGGGTTAAATACATATGGAGAGTCACAGTTATGTTCCGTTTGTTGCAGTTTTCATGGATTATCAGTTGTTTTCATTGGTCACATGTCTTCCTTAGTTCTATTTTCCCACCACAATCTGTCACCATGGACACTGAGCACATTCATCACAGCTGTTCATCATTTTAGTTAATCATCGGGTGTTTTTATGACAAACTCTTTATAAATCAAACTTGTATTTACCTTATCCTTTTCCTCATCTTCATCTTCCTCGGACCCCAGCGTTGCATTGAGTAGACAAGTGGTTTAGTTGTCACAGTTTTAGTCCACTAATTATTTCTCAGGTTATGTTTGATTTAAAAAAAAAAAAGTCAGTTCTTGTCAAGGCAGGTAGCTTGACTACAAAAGAAAAAAAGAAAAGAAAAAAAAAACGATTGAACATTTACACCAATATATATATATATATATATATATATATATATATATATATATATATATATATATATATATATATATATATATATATATATATATATATATATATATATATATATATATATCAAAATTTTACAATCACTCAGATACACCAAATATAAATATTATGTTTATAGATTTTTTGTTCAAAGAAAAGGTAATTCAGTGTTATTTACTTCAACAGGTCTCTGAATTTGCCAAAGATGTTGCACGTCACATAGAAAACAGTGATTCTAGTCCTGGTGGCTGGTACTGGCCGCTTGTGAAAAGTGTGACAATCAAGATTCCAAACTGTAAAGAACTCCTGGAACACATTGTTCTTGTTGACATTCCTGGGACTGGAGACTGCAACAAGATACGAGATGAAATGTGGAAAAATGTAAACTCTACATTCTTCAAAAAACATTTAAACTTTAAAACTGAAAATTCTGTCATGATTTACTTTCACCCTCAAGTCATTCCAAACCAGTATGACTTTTTTTTCTTTTTCTGTGAAATATAAAAGTACCAATTTGAAGAATTAGTGTACGGAGTGCAGCAGACTACTCTTTTTTCATGCAGTTATAACGAATGAGGACCTAGGCTTTCAAGCTTTAAAAAGGGCAGGAACGATGCACTGTAAAAGTGTCTCAGAAGACTCGTTATAAGTCATCTGTAGCCATATGACCTCTTATGAAGGCAGATTATTTGTATAGTCTGTCACATCAAGCTAAGTAATAATGTCAGATTCATGAACGAATAATACGGTTGAATTACGCGGGTGACAGTAATAAATCATTAACAAATGGGCAATTTTAAGCAATAATAAAAGGTTTCCCCAGATATGTACATATTTTATTCAATTTTTATATTTTTAATTCCATAGAAACTGAGTGAGTGCTCTTCTGTGTGGATTGCAAGTGGCATCAAGCGAGCAATCACTGAATCAGACCCCTGGGGGATTTTAAATCACTGCATTCAAGACTTGGGACCAGGAGGTGAATGCAAATACATCAACTTCATCTGTACCAGAACTGATGAAATTGATCCACAAGAATATCTAAGGTTAGAATAAAGAGATCTTTGTTAATAATCATTCAATATTTCTTGCAACATACTTGATTTTACTTGATTTAAATTGATGATTTAATGTATTTTATTTATTTATTTTAGTAGTGTACGACTCTCAGAAGACCAAATGTCTTCATACAAGGTTTGGTAAATTTACAAGCAATGTTATTTTTCTGTATTATTGTAATGCAATCTTCTAAACTTCAGTTCTCATTGTAATTTTGATAACACTTTATTTTACGGTGTCCTTGTTACATATGTAAAACGTACTTACCATTGTAATAACAGTAAATTATGCATAATTACATGCAACTAACCCTCAACCCTAATCCTACCCTAACCCTATTAAGTACATGTTAATCAGTACTTATATAATTACACTTTAACAATGACACCTTAAAATAATAATTTTACACTTCATTACATTTTTGCTTATTTGTCTTATTTTGATGAAAATTCGAAAACTGCTGTATAAAACATGTCAACTATAAAGGATTAGTTCACTTACAAATGAAAATTACCCCATGATTTACTCACCCTCAAGCCATCCTTGGTGTATGACTTTCCTCTTTCTGATGAACACAATCAGAGTTATATTATCCTGATGTTTCCAAGCTTTATAATGGCAGTGAAGGGGCTCACGACTTTGATGCTCAAAAAATGCCTCCATCCATCATGAACAGGGTTAATAAAGGCCTTCTGAAGTGAATCGATGAGTTTTTGTTAAGGATGTACGAGACCAGCCAACTAGTCGATTAAACGATACTGCTGCTGCTAGTTGACATGGAAAATGCTAGTCGTTTACTTTTTTTTTTTACACATTTAATGTTTTGCTTTATATCTTTACAAATGACATTTAAATTACAGTTATGTTAATGTTACATATTGAAATTAATATATTATTTTGAAAAGTGCATACAAAAATAAAAATAGTCTCGATTACGTATGTAACCCTCGTTCCCTGAAGGAGGAACGGAGACGAGGCGTCTGTCGAACTGATCGATTTAATTGGGATCCGCCCTCAGAGACCTATCTGCTTCAAGTGTTTCTAAACGAGCCAATTAGCATTGGCATACGGTTCACGCTCCGCCCGCACGCGGGTATAAATACGTAAGTGAAACACCGCATATTCGTTTTCTGCTGAGGAGCCAAACTAGTGGTGGGTCCTTCAGCACCTGGCGAAGGGACGTTCGTCTCCGTTCCCTCCTTCAGGAAACGAGGGTTACATACGTAACCGAGACATTCCCTTTCAGTCGGTCACGTTCGACGTACGTCGGAAAGCATGCCCGTCTCGGGAGATGGCACACTGCGGAGCCACGTCCTTCAATGGAAGGAGAGGTGGTAAATACACATAAGGACTAACCTAGCAGGGGAAAGCAACATATGGCAGTCCCTGGGGTGGTTCCAGCCTTGTTCCAGGGGAAGAGAGGAGCTCTGTCGGGGAAAGACACGGGCTAGCCAATTAGGGTAGCTAGTACCGTGGAGAATACACATATGGGGTTGCCGTTAGGGAACCGCTACATATGGATACCCAGCCTACACACACGTTCCACAAGCATACGGGTGCAGGCCTGGCGTCAGACGGTGACAGATGAAGAGCTGTTGAGAGGATCTGAAGCTCTCGTCCGGTCAACATAAGCGCGAAGAGCGCGGACGGGACATAAAGCTAGGGCTGGGTTTGCCTCCTCCGAAGGCAGCGCTTGCAGGTTCACCACCTGGTCCCGAAAGGGAGTGGTAGGAACCTTGGGCACGTATCCAGGCCGGGGTCTCAGGACAACGTGAGAGTTGGCCGACCCGAACTCTAGGCACGATTCGTCGACCGAAAGTGGATGAAGGTCCCCTACCCTCTTGATTGAAGCCAATGCAATCAGGAGAACTGTCTTCATGGACAGAATGTTCAACTCCACGGACTGCAAAGGCTCGAATGGAGGACCCTGAAGTGCTCTGAGCACCAGGGCTAAGTCCCAAGAGGGTATCGAGGTAGGACGAGGAGGATTTAGGATTAGACGAGGGTTACATACTACGCATACTTGCATAGGTCCCGGGGCCAGCTGTGCGCCAGTGCATCTATGCCTAAGGTACCTCCGTTAAGGGAGTAGTACCACTGGCAATGGGTCGAGTCCGGGGAGGCGAACAGGTCTACCTGTGCCTCCCCGAAGTGGTCCCATATCAGCTGGACGCTCAGGGGGTGGAGTCGCCATTCGCCCGGAGGTGTCGACTGGTGAGAGAGCTTGTCGGCAGTCTGGTTCAGCGCACCTGGGATGTGAATGGCACGAAGTGACCTCACAAACTTCTGACTCCACAGGAGGAGATGGCGGGCGAGCCGGAGCATGCAACGGGAGCGTAGACCACCCTGTCGGTTGATGTATGCAACGGCCACAGTGCTGTCCGAACGGACCAGTGCGTGCTTGAACCGAAGCGGCTTCTTGAACCGGGCCAGGGCGAGACGTACTGCCAGTAACTCCAGGCAATTGATATGCCAACGCAGTTGGGGCCCCGTCCACAGACCCGAAACTGCGTGCCCGTTGTATGTGGCCCCCCAACCCAACAAGGCATCCGTGAAGACCACAGCATGCCTGGACACCTGTTCTAAGGGTACTCCTGCCCGTAGAAACGAAGGGTCCAAACACGGGCTGAAGGAATGACTTATCACGAGAGGAAAAAAATGTTTTAGTCGCATAACATTGGTTAATGGAAATGCTGTCATTTCGCAATAGGTTTTATCGACATTTAGAAAATATCTAATTTTTTTTTGCAAATCTGTAATGGAAACGCGGCTTGTGGATGAGCTTGTTTAAGACTTGTTTTTTTATTCTTGTTGTGAAAAATTACTGGGTAGAGTGTGTGTTTTTATGGTATTGTTTGGTATGGTATTTTCTTGATACACTACAGTGAACGTTTATAAATGCCTCGATGTAGGCCTACTTGGAGGGCGGAGTTAGGGGACCTGTACAATTGATTTTGCATATGGACCCGAGACTGACTTGCTACGCCACTGAACAGAGATGAAAAATAAACTTGAGTAAGAAATTAACTTTTCCTATGGTAAAATAAATGTTCAGTGATATCTTCCAAAGATTTTTTAATTTTGGCGCTATTTTTTATCTATATAGTTTTGATATGGCAACTAGTAAATACTCAAAGTTTCGTCATCCTGGCATGTGTGGAAAGTGTTAAACCATGCGTGTTACAATTAACCCTGCGTTAGGTTGTGCTCCTCGCTACCCTGTGTATGGAGTATTATGATGGATGGATGCACTTTGAGCTTCAAACTCGTGAGCCCCATTTACTGCAGTATATTTATTAATATAACTCATATTTTGTTCATCAGAAATAAGAAAGTACTATTTAGTGAGGAAAATAATTATTTGACCCCTGCTGATTTTGTAAGTTTGCCCACTTACAAAGAACTGAAGGGTCTGTAAGTTCCCTTTCAGTCGGTCACGTTCGACGTACATCGGACGTCACCGACAAATTTGGGATCACTTCAGGGAGCCCCTATCAGCTTCGAAATATGGAGAATAGGCCAATGGACCATTGGAGTGCGCGATTTGCATCTCGCGCTCTGCCCAACACTGCGGGTATAAACAGGACGTGAGAGCAGCGCACTATTGTCATTCACTTCGTAGCTGAACGGTGTTGATGAAGCAAGACTGCTTTTCTAAAAGAGAGCCTATTTACAAGAGAGGTACTCCAGAGAACGAGTGGAACGCTTTGTGTTGGCAAAAAGGCAACGTGTCGCTCGGCGCTTCAGATGCGCGGTCGAGACTATGAAACCTCAAACGGGGTTGAGTCCCTTCGCTTATACCCCGATCTAGTTTCTTTTCTGGTGCACCAGAAAGGGGGCTACTTTGGCTGATAAGCCTGGGTGACCTGAGGATTACATCTTCGTGGGCCCCACTCGTGGGCCCCAGCCTAGCTTTCTCTGCCCTGTCCGCACCCTGTGGACTTACGTGGACAGAACGCAGAGCTTCAGGACCTCAGAGCAGCTCTTCGTCTGTTTCGGAGGCCAGCAGAAGGGAAAGGCTGTCACCAAGCTGAGGATTGGCCACTGTATAGTGGTTGCCATCGTCTGGCGTAAGAAACCCAAGGCGTGCCCTGCCCGTTCAGGTTAAGAGCCCACTCCACCAGGGGTGTAGCTTCTTCCTGGGCGCTGACTCGAAGGGCCTCGCAAATATTTGTAGAGCTGCGGGCGGTGCGACACCTACACGTTTGCTAGATTCTGTACCCTATTTGTAGAGCCGGTATCTTCCTGTGTGCTCACTTCCCAATGTCAGTAACACTGAAGTGCCCGTTCTAAGTGTCGGCTTGCTGCGCCATTCGCTTCCCCTTGGAACGGATACGTGCACTTATTGCTCCAGTCGAGTTCCCCAGAACAGCGAACCCTGGACGTGGCGGAGCGTCCAACGCCAGGTCTAACATTCGAATGCATTGGTGGAACTTGTGTTAGGCTGGGTTCCATATGTTGTGACCCCCACAGCAGTCCCAAATGTGTATTCTTCCACGGTATGGCTCCCTACGGTGAGCCCGTGTCTTTCCCTCGGCAGAGCTTACTCTGCCGTTTCAGTGCAGTGTTGTTCCCCAGACTACAAGGCCGGACTTCCGTATGTTGTACTGCCCAAGGCCAGTCCATACGTGTATTCTCCACATGGTAACTGGATTGGACCAAAATGTGATGTGAGCAAATCTGGTGTGAAGTGCAAGAAAGCACTTACCACCTAACATCTTACCACTGTGCTTGCCAACAAGGGTTTCTCCACCAAGTAAGTAATGTTTTGCTTGGGGATCAAATACTTATTTACCTTACTGAAATGCATATCAATTTATAACCTTTATGTCATACGTTTGGTTGATTGTTTTGGTTGATATTCTGTCTCTATCCATTCAAATAAACCTAACATAAAAAGTATAGACCCTTATTTTTTGGGCAAGTGGGCAAACTTGTAATATCAGCAGGGGATCAAATCATTTTTTCCTGACTGTACACTAGGATGTCCTGAGGGTGAGTAAATCATGGGTTCTTTTTTATTTTAAAGAGAACCTTTCAAGTTTATTTCAATCCATGTTAAAGGGTTGAAAGTTTAACTTAAATCCAGCAGTTACGGTCTTCCTAAAAAATGACACATGGATTTCTCTGCAAAAATGCAGAATCTGATCCGACTCACAGGCTAATTATACATTTCCAACTATCTTACATAGTTATCTTGCTCACTACCATCCACTGAATCAGATAACACTTATCAGGACTTCATATTTGTATCATAACTTTTTTCAGAACCTGACAACAGGGTGCATACATCATAGGAACAACTGTGCAAAGGAACACATGAAAGAGGCGTTTAATGATCTTGAAATCACGGTATACATTTAAACTCCCACATTCTTATTCTTATAAAACTTGCATTGCCTTGCCTATTCTTATTCTTATTCTTATTCTTAGACATTAAAAGATAGATTCATCACAGACGTTTTCACTGTCAGCTCCAAGGCATACTTTGATAAAAATCAACATCTGGAACCTATTGAAACAGGTAGTTAAATTAAATGAAAGTTTTATTTTTATTTTTTTACATGTCTTATTTCTTACTCTCTATGTATTTAAATATGGACATTTTGGCAATTATCTGTAGAAATCCCAAAGCTGCAGGACGTTCTGAAGAAGACTAACAGGAGAATTAACCGAGAACTAACCATAGATTATATCAATAAGGCAATGGGAGTTTTGTCCTTCATAAAAAGTTTCCAACTGGAAACAGATGAAAACATGGTATGAGTCAAAAATAACTGATATTTCACTAACAAATGTCTTCAGAATTCAGCCAATAGGTTCACTCTGTCTTTTTTTTCTGTTTTAGGCAGCGATAAAAACTGTAGTCCATAAAGATTTGGAGGAGAACCTAGTGAAGGCGTTGAATGAGTTGAATCATAATTTTGACTTGCCTACTGGGATTTTGGATCAATGTCTCTTAAAAGGAGTAGAGGAATCTGTGGAACTGTGTGTTGCAACCACAGTGTCCTCAATGGCATCTGTAAGTTTGATCCTGTTGTGTGTGAAACTGTTGAAAATGTCTGAAAAGCAATTTTTCTAACTGCAGTTATTTTATTTTTTTAATACTAAATCAGGTTGCACCTAACGATAAAAGGGGATTCCATAAATCCCTTCAAGCAATGTACAAGAACAAAGGATACCATTGGCCAAAAAACTGGGATTCTCCCCTAGATCTAAACATGATCTTGGCCAAACACATGCACGACAACATTGAAAAAGAGTTCGATTCAATTTTTCCGTATGTTCTGCTGTCATTCCCTATACACTATACCTTCAGATGAGAAAAACAACAACAACAAAAACAATTTGCAGTGTTAGGTCAACAGAGTATTTATAATAAATATATATAAGGACATCTACCTCAGCTAGTGGTATAGATATACAAATAAATTCTGACTCTGGCTAAACTCTGACTCTGATATTTAAGACAATAATGCAGGTGACCTGAATGACTAGATTTTACCTATTAATATTTTATTTGGTATTTATTATTATTTGGTCTGGTCTCATTTAAATTCTACCTTTTGTTTGATTGTTTTTCTTATTGTTTGTTTGCTTTATTTATTACTACAGTGTTGATGTCAATATCAAAACAGGGAAATCAGTGCAAGAACAGATTGATAAATTCAGTATCATCCAAAGTGACATTGTTTACCCACCATCTTCCATGCTACACCACATGGAAAACTTCATCAAAACGGAGGTGAGTTGTCTTTATTTTTACTTCCATTGATTTATGTAATCTGTCTACAGGTAACTATGACAATGAATGATTAATGGTGAGCGAGCAACAAAGTGCCTCTATAACAAATTTCTTTCACTGCCTCAAAAAAATAAGAACATTGTCAAATCTCATGTAAAAGCATTCTCAAGCAGTCTTTTCTGCTAAATATTTTCCTTTAAAAGAGAGAGACATGATTGGGTAACAGTTCACTTCTGCTTTCATGTTGTCTTGTAGTTCTGTTTCCAGCTCTCTCTGCTGTCCTGTTTTATACCTAGTGTGAATTATTTTATTTTTAACAACAATGATCATGACATTTTTGTTTGGGCCTACTAATGTATTTATTACATTAATAATAATAATAATAATAATAATAGTATCTGCTTTAACCCTCTAAAAAGGAAACCAAAGTGAAGTCAGCGCTCAAAAGAGAAGTTGTTAATAGAAAGAAGAAAATCTACTCATCAATCCAAACAACAATTCAGAATCGAATGACTCCTGGCTATGAACGTAAGGCAGCATTTAAATAAAAGGCAATAAAAAAATAAAAAATATATATATAAAAAAAAACACATGCTAACTTGCCCACATGGGGCTGTTCATTTCAAACCTATTAAGACTTTACTTTTTCTTTCCTCATATAATTAATTAGTTTTTTCAGACTCTCGGACACATTCTATGTTTGTATTGCCTATGCTAAAGAATGTGAATGAGCATTACATGTTATTTATTACAGAAGCTGAAAAGTTGAAAGGAGATAAAGCCATGAAGAAGAGGGAAAACAAAATAATGGAAACTATTGAATTGTTAAAATGCAGCATGTTCAAAGAGGCACAAATGGAAGTGCTGAATGAGTTTGAGCTCTTAAAGGTATGTATGTATTGTTTGTATTTCACAAATTCCCAATATTGTTCGAACATTTGCTGCTCCCTTCTGAAGACATTTTTAAACAATATAAAGCCATACAATTTTTCTATAAACATTGACTATTTATTTTTGTTGTTTCTTTCTGAAGCGGTACATATGGAAGACCCTTGATTCAGAGTTAAAGAAATCACTGGAACGCTCACATTCACAAAGCAGCAAAACCACCCTGATGGGTAAAAGAGTATTAAATAAGAACAACTGTTTTTTTTAGAAGTTTTGATGCATAGTAAATTACTAGCATGATTATTCTGAATCATGGCCTTGTCACAAATATGAATACATATACTTCGAAATCACTTAAAACCCATGTTATGTCTTTTCTAGATGTCTCCAGAGAGATTGAAAAGCTTGAGATACTGTCAAAGCAGCTATCTGACTGATATCATCATTTAAAAAATGAGGACAAGAGAAACAGCATCTCTGCATTTTCAGTTATTTTTTTTAGGATAAAGGCATTTGTATGATAAAGCATATTCTTAAAGGGGTATGAACTGAGAAATCAAAATGATATTTAAGAGGTCACTGTACTATAAAAACATCCTGTAAGTTGCAGAACTCAAAACTTTCTTGTTGGTTTTAAAAACAGCCTATTGAAGCCAATCTGTCAAAACGACAGGATGTGGAATGTGCCACTTAATGCATTGCTATTTATGGTGAAAGCATTCGTGAGCATGCAGAAATGGCTTTGCAATGAGATCAATGTAATTTACGTGATCAACAAACTGCATGCTCATCACTGCAACATTCCATGTGATTGGAATAGATCTAAATGTAATGCAATAATCAACACTTTTCATAATTCGTTAATCTTGACAGCTTTAATAGTAAAAATTTAGTAAAAGTTTTAGAGAGGGTTCCACACTAAATACTTATTTCATATGCAAAGATGTCAGCCAATCACAGCAGTGGGTGTTTAAATTAAAATCTGACAGCAGACACGCCTCTTCATACAGAGTTTAAATCAGAGGGCTAAAGAAAATAGCCATTTATTTACAAATTGTTTTTTGATGTAAAAATCATATTAACACTTTGAGTCCACATTTGGAAACTATATATATATATATATAAAAAGTAACCAGTTCATGACCCCTTTAAAGCTTTTTTTTATTATTATTTCCAATATTCTAATTTGTTGGACCAAATTTTTGACTGTGTAACTGAGGTATATACTATTGCTGTTATAAATATAGACTCAAGTAGAATAGTAAAATGAATCCTATGTTATTTCATATATTGTAACTTGCTTGTACCTGTAGTTCACTGAATGTGATTGTGTTCTAAATCCTAAATCCTGGATTCTAAATCCACTGAGGGGTGAGGATCATTTATTTTGTAAACACCATTTCAATTAAATTCATATTAGTTAATGTTTTTTTTTCTTCTGACATGTTCATTAGGTAATGTATTGTAAACAAATATTAATGAATTATAAAAAATAAAAATTACACATTTATTAATGTAAATGTTAAAAACATACATTTTTAGTTGATACCTAATGCATTACCTAATGTTATCGAATCTTTGGTTGAAACAAACTGTGCTGGTTGTGTTTGTGAACACAGACAACATAATATGTATTCAGATCAACAGAAAGAATAATCTTTAAATAAAATCCTCCTTATGTGCATTCAGTACTTAAATATGTAAATTAAATGTGTGGCATGGCCTAATCATCAGGAAGTGATCAGGAACTGAATCAGAATGGAAATGAAACACTGATAGACGGGACAATCATGAGCTCAAACATGAGTTGGTATAAAAAAGGTACACACGCAACAAATTACTTTTCTTAAAAATTAACTAAGTAATTTTTAAATTAATTAGTTATACTCTTTAAGGGAGTAACGCAACATTGTAATGCATTACTTTTCAAAGTAACTTTACCAACACTGGGTAAGTTTGTCCAATAAACATAACTCAGCCACTTATAGATATCAATCTTTATGTCATGTAAAATGTAAATTTAAAATGGCCTGAAAACATGATTTTTTTTTTTTTTTGAGGAATCTTGATAAAAATTAAAGGTGCATCGTGCCTGTGGCAGTGTTTACCGAGCTTCATGACTGATAAAAATAAGTTTACTATGATAAAAGAACAGATGCACATCCGAAAAAAGTACAAATATGTTGTAATATATGAACAAAAGAAATTGTAGTGTCCTTCACTATTTTTTGTTTGAAAAAAGACATTCTGAACAAAATAGTCATTCTTACAAAAATCTATATTTCAGGACCCCTTTTCTTAAGATTTTCGTAATCCGACGTCTGCACACCAATAGAATTCTGAATCATAGCAGTCACAGACAGAGATCACCACACTCACAGCACTCAAGAGAGCAGCGCTAACCAGGAAATGACAGAAAAATAATCTGGAGTTACTTCATCTAACTAAATTACTCTGAAGATAAATGTGGCAGTTAATTTGAACTGAAATTTCTGTAATTGTTGATAATAAATAAAACAGGTGTCTGCTAATTATAAATGTTAAATTAATATAATCACTAGGAAATATTTTTTATCCTGAGAAAGCACAAAAAATATAATACTGCACATGAATTATCATATCAGCAACATTGGTGATATTCGATGAAAAAAAAAGAATACCACCCATCCATAACATTCAAGCAGTCGTCATACCAGGATTGACATTGATCAATCATTTGATCCCACATGTGGCATCGAGCGGTTCAAACATTTATGTTTGTGTGTTGAATGTTTAACCAAGTGTCAAAGCTTAACCACAAAGGCTATAAATCAGGGGTAGGCGACGTCGGTCCTGGAGTAACACTGTCCTGCAGAGTTTAGCTCCAACCCCAATCAAACACACCCAAACAAGCTAACCAGTGTCTTCAGGAATATTAATCCTGCATTCTCGCCATGTTATAATTAACATAGTCTCAAAATGATAACACGTGATATTATATTTGGAGCTGTTCACTTCTTCAAACGGGATTATGTGTTTTTATGGCACCAGTATCAATGCCTAAATTATTCTGCAGAGGTCAGGTGGTACAGCAGTCATGTGGTAAATAGGAGCTCTCAGAAAATTCCCATTTTACAAGCTGTAATTACGAGCTCTATGAGGACGTGAATGCTTTTTACAAGTTGAAATCACATCAATGCGGGAATTACGATATGGCGTGAACTGCTTAGGGCTACAGGCAGGTGAGGAGCTGAGACTGACGTTGCCTATCCCTGCTATAAATACACAATAGAAGTAACTTTGCCCTCGTCATTTACAAATTAACAGAACACACCTGGACACTGTTAGGATGTGGTCAAGAAACAAGGACAAAGTACTTCTAAAGTAAAGGACAAAATATGAGCTTGAGACAGTTAAGGTGCGCTATCAAAGACAGCTGTAACCCATGGCTGTACAATAAAAAATACAATAATTGTATTCATAAACATGATCAATATGGCTGATTCACTGTATTCTTAAAATAGCACTGAGTTTAGTGCTGTAATTTGGAGTTGACTCTGAATGCCATTGTGGGGGTCGATGGAATCGCCTAGATGTAATCATCTTATAGGATAATGGTGCTCAACGCACATGACTATTGTCTTAAAAGGTGTTTGGACAGGAGAGTTAAAGATACTAAAAATTAATACAACACATACAATAATGTACACCTATTGATGTTTATTCTTGACGTGAGTTTATGATTTACGGTTAGTTTAATGATTATGAACACAAGGTTAACCATGGAAAACCAAATCTAAATTTACTGCATTTATATACCTAAACTAAAGCTGGCACGGAGGTGTGTACGGGAGAGCGGGGCACAACCTGTTAGTTGTAACACACATGGTTTAAAACTTTCCACACATGCCAGGATGACGAAATGTAATGTATTTTTCTAGTTGCCATATCAACATTTAGAGAAAACTCTTTAAAATATCTTTGGAAGATATAACTGAACATTTATTTAATCATAGTAAAAGTACATTTCAAGTTTATATTTCATTTATATCGCACACACACCATAAGGAAGTTGTGTCAGCACACAGCACACCATGAAAAACAGACAGAATGAAGCAGCTAGCCCAGACGCCACCAACGCCGCTCTAAACTACGGTATAAATAGTGCATACAGCGCAGCCATAAATGACTCACATTACACCATCAGCAGGATCTCAACATACCTGTACAGGGACGGAAGTGCCAGGAGGAAAGTGAACCCAGAATCAATCAGGACCGTCAAAATAAAGGTCCTTAACCCCGGCGAGAGCAGCCTTTCCTCAGCTAGACCTTCTGACGTTTGCCAATGACTCTGATGTCCCTGTAGTGGTTAAACATCAGATATAATTTGTCTTGTGTAGATCTAACGGGCGATCTTTGGTCTCATGAATCTATAATTTGTTCCCTGGCTATTCATTATGGCTGAGGGCAAAATTAAGTTTAATTTATTTCTTTTGACATTTAACAAAAGAGACAGGGTTGTGTTTTATGTCATATTTAATTTTATTATAGTGAAGATAATCATATATGCACACTTATTGCGTTTACCACATATTAATATGTTTGATATTTTTTTAATGTAAACAAATAGAGGCAGGGTTGTGCATAGATATACGTATACCTATCTATGGGGTTGTGGCTCCGTGATCAATGTACACGTTGCCTGAACTATTTGTTATAACAAAAAGAGGCAGAGTGGTGTTTTATAACATATTTTGTTTTATTGTAGCCTCAAATATTCATACAGAGATACATGTATGCTGCCTTCAAAAATGGATCAGATGAAGGTATCTCAGGAGACAGGAAGTGAAGCAAACATTAGACGCGGCTTGATGCCTTCCTGCCTTGAAATGTGTCCACAGAAGGCAGCATTTTTCAGGTTTTGGACGCAGCCACAATTTCACTTGATTTAATTCCTCCGTCCTCGCGTCTTTTCCTTGCGACATTCCCTCGCATCCTGAAGGGGTGGAGCTGAGACACAAGGAAAGGAGGCGAGGAAAGGAAATTTTTCGGTTACGTATGTAACCCTTATTCCCTGAGGAGGAAACGGAGACAGAGGGTTACATATCAGGGAATGAGGGTTACATACGTAACCGAGATGTTGTTGTTGTTATTGTTATTAATATTATTACTTATAACTATTATCATTGTACCTCTTTGCATTGTACCAGGGTGGTGGCAAACAGAAATGCAGTTTGTCCTGATTGTGCATGTAACCTCACCTAAGGGTGAACACAGAGACATAAAAGGTAACATGCAAAGGAGAAATGTAAACAATAGGCAAACTCTTGTATTTCCTTACTAACATTTCCATACTATCTGAGTGAATAACAAAACTACTGCTGCTGATGTTCATCAAACCGAGGCGAGAGGTTTGGTGAATTACCCTCAAGAAAAAAAATCTATGCTCTTGTACAGATAATTGGCAATCAATCTTTATTTAAACATATTTATAATTTAAGGAAAAACTAAACAAAACGGACAACTAGTGACTTATCATAACCTCACCCCGAAATGTAATGCTAAATCTTCTGTAAACGTGAATCAGTTCACTATATATTGACCTAATGATAAAAAAACTTTGTCCTGAAGATATTACTGTTTCAGAATCATATTCTTTCTCATGACATTCTCAGAAATGTAACAGCAGTTCAACATCTGCAATAATGAAGATGTTTGATTGTTTAATATGCATGCATCATTCAACAAGTTTGATCATTTCCATTACACCTGCAGGGCAAACAGACATACAAAGAGCACTATTTGCTTTCACTTCATGTGCTTTGACTTTTGTTTTCCCCTAAACCTGTTCCTTTTATTTTCACATAGGAAATGTATGGAATGAAGTAAATTAATGTATAGGAACATAATGTATGCTACTGATTTTACAATTATTTTGTGCAATATAAATTCACATAAAAATTCCAAAGAAGAAAATTGCTCTTTTCACTTGCTTAATATACCAATAAGTCCACACCTGTAATGTGTGGCTGTTATACAGAGCGCATGAGAAAGTAGGCGGCTCTGGAGGAGGAAATGAAACCAGTCAGGGGCAGGCATAATAGTCCATGGGGGGAGGGAGGAGCCATGGTGAAGAAAACATTATGATCAAAACATAATCCTGACAACATCCAAAGCTGAATCAGATATCTTACCCTGCTCAACCTGACAGCTGAATCGACGACATACTGTCCCACATATTATCCTGAGATAAAAGGTAACCTTTCCTTCAAATTATTATGATGCTTAAAGTTAACTAAAATTCTAAAACTTAATTTATATCTAAAATATATTTTGTCGCTTTTAGACTAAATCAATCCAAAGAAATGCATAACAGTATTGTTTAATTTACCTGACAAACATTTGACAAAGAAAGAACCATGCAGAGATTTACAACATTAAAATTAAAAACCACACCTGTTGTATGATTTTATTGTTATTAAGTTTATTTATTTTTTCTATGTCTGCAATGTGATCTTGAGAATATATGTATTTTAAGTGTGGATCTACCACACATTTACTTTTATGGTTGGACAGACACTGAAACATATGATGATGACAAACTGACAGCGTATACAGTCTTGGCTCCTCAGCAGGTAACATAATGCGATGTTGCCAGCGCACTGCCTTTTATACTCACATGGTGGGGCGGAGTTACGCATGCAAATTCCGCATGCCCATGGCATTAGCACTGCCATTGGGCGTTTTCTAAGATCTCGAGGATGATTGGCTTCTAAGAGAAACCCCCATTCGTCAGTCACTGACGTTACGTCTCTGTTCCCTCTTCAGGGAACAAGGGTTACATACGTAACCGAGACGTTCTGTGTCATGGCCCATTATTATGCCCGTTGCATTTTATTTATTAATTCGGTCCCACTTTATATTAGATGGTCATAACTACTATGCACTTACATCAGAAAATAACAACATTGTACATATTGTGTTCATATTGTATTGCAAAACACTTTTGCTGATATTGAGGTGGGATACGGTAAAGTTAGGGACAGGTGTGGTGGTATGGGTAAGTTTAAGGGTAGGGTTAGGTGTAAGGGAAGGTGTAAGGGAACTACACTGTAAAAAAATCCAACTTATGTTTTGTATGACAAATTCAGCTTTTAAAGTTTATTCAACTATTTAACATGAGAAAATTTGAGATAACTCAAACAAAATAAAAATGTTCTGCAGCTGGTTGCCTTAAACTTGTATACCTGTAAGTATAAACATTGACCAGGCTGGGTTCTGTAAGAATCGCAACTCCTGGTTAAACAGAATGTGGCAGCTGTGGGAGTAACAGATACATGATATCCTGTCCAACAAGTGTCAGACAACACTGGCACTCACGACTTTCAAAGACAGAGAAATAATAATAGGAAAGACATTTTTTTGGGACTCCAGGATGTTTACAACTCAGTCTCAGTAATTCTCTCAGAATGCAAAACAATAAGTTCCTACCCTCCATCACTCTTTGTTTCGACAGGTACTTTGGTCTGTAAGAGCAGACCTGTTGATGGCAACACAGACAATACATTTTATCACCTGGAATGTTAATGGACTTAAACGAAATAGAGACAAGAAATTTCAAAAACAACAAAATGCGGACGTTGTATTCTTTCAAGAGACCCACGTTGGAGAAGGAGATGAACATATTATAGAAGGTCTAAAAAATGAGTGGCATGTTTTCTACACAAAGTATACCTCCTCTAGCAAGGGAACAGCCATACTAGTCAGGAAAATACTAGATTTTGATTACATAAGTGATGAAGAAGATAGCTGTGGAGCTTATGTTGTGTTGAAATGTAAACTGGAAGGTCAGCTGTTCACACTGGTTAGTGTTTATAACCATGAAACAGACACAGAAACCCTTGAACGTCTTTCAAGGTACCTGCAGTCAATGACCACAGGGCTGCTGGTGATTGGTGGAGATTTCAACACAGTTCTCAATCCATTTATCGACAAAGACAATTCAAAAGAGGTGATAGACAGCACAAACCACAGAAAGCTGCGCTGTTGTGTGAATAAGTTCATGAAATCTCTTCAGCTAATAGACATCTGGAGAAGAAAGAACCCTGTAAAGCAGGATTATACATTCCAAGTTGCATCCAGGCTGGATTACTTCTTTGTTCCAGAAGAGTGCATGTGGCGAGTCAGAAGTTGTGAAATTAGAGACTCAAAGATGCCTGACCATTGTCCTGTTTACTTGGAGATCAACAATGTTTCCACAACCCTTTTTCAGAAAGATTCCCAGATACAATCAGTTTTCCAATTGCTGAATCTAAAAAAGGATCTTTTGACAGACGAGACCGGTTCATCTCTGGGTGAAGAAAGCTCACATGTAGTCAGTGAGATTGACATTCTGTCAGCTGTACATTCACTTCAAGTGTCAGACACTCCGAGACCAGACGGCATCCCAGTTTCCTTCTATAAAGAGAACATTCAGGATCTAATTCCATACATTAAGATGCTCTATGACAGAATCCACAGCGGTGCATTTAACTGCTCTGAGACACACTTTAATGAAACTATGAAATGTCCACACGATGATAGTCAACACTTTTTTAATGTTGACTACCTCATCATTGCAACAATTCTGACAAAACGACTAGATGATTTCTTGGAGTCTCAGACAAAGGGTCGTGTACCAAAAAAGGGTCGAGCACCATCAGCTACTGTCATGATCACTCCCAAAACCTTCTGCACTGAGATGAGGTTGTCTTGTATTAAGGATAAAATAGAAGAGCAAAAACGGTCAAACACGACTCTGTATAAAGATTTCCTTATTGTGAAAAACCTTCTCAGAGATGCACCAGAAGTTGATACTGAATCTGTAGATGTTTCAATTGAGAGAGACAAACTGCTGGATCAGGGCTGCCCTTTGACCCCAGTTCTCATTACACTGGCTCTGAAATGCTTTGCCTCCGCATTAGCTGGCCGTTTAAAAGAGAATGATATTCTGGTTTTCAAAGAAAGCGTGATACTTTGCATCCAACCTGAGGATCTTGAGGAAGTAATAGCCACTGGGAACAGAGATAATGAAGTGTACTACATTAAGGACTTATCCAAAGGAAGCGTTAGTGGTAAACAATTAAAGTGCTTGGGAAATGAGTCTAAGGATGAGGAATGGAATAAAAGGACGGCAGAAACATTTGTGCATAACACAAAAGAAGAATCAGATGCCAGTTGGTCTAAAACGGACATAAGCAATACAGAGTGGAGAGTGTATGAAGAGCAAGATTTTCGGTCTATTATAAATGAGGAAAATTACATTTTGATGGAGGGTGATGGAAGGTGAGGATCATGAAGACGACCAAGATCTTATTTGCTGATTTGTTATTAATAATATACACAATCTTGCATTCAGTGTAGCCCAATTAGTGAAAAAAACTGGTTCCTTTGTTTCAGTCAAAGTCAGTTAATAC
The DNA here is from genome assembly GCA_023029165.1 of Gobiocypris rarus. Taxonomy (NCBI): domain Eukaryota; kingdom Metazoa; phylum Chordata; class Actinopteri; order Cypriniformes; family Gobionidae; genus Gobiocypris; species Gobiocypris rarus. The sequence goes on along the minus strand of CM040919.1, from coordinate 30,878,510 downwards.
AACAAAAAGCAGAATAGTAGGGGAGAGCGGGGCACAACCAAACACTTTTCAGTTTGTGTTAATCCACTTAGGGTTCAGAATATAAATTTTTTACCACATTAATTTCGCAAATGTCTAGTAAAATTATGTGGTTTTGTTTCATTAATACAATGTATACTTTTTTCTTGATTTACCCCGAAAGAATGGAAGTGAAATATGACAACATTCCCCATAGGTGGGGCACATTGTAACATGTGAGGGGCATTTTGTAACATGACTATATGACAGCTTAAAATGTTATCTTATGTAATCAAAAAAATATACAATCCAAATGGAAAGGTTCTTTGGATATTAAAGGTTCTTCATGGAACCGTACACCCCGCCAAAGAACCATTTAAGAACCTTTATTTTTAAAACTGTACTTAACTTTTATGAGTTTATATTAAGAAACCGCAAGTAAAAACCAAAATAGGTGAATAAAGACTGAGGTAGTATCAGCATATTCAGCAAATATTATTTCAAGAAATTTACAGCATTCATACTGGCTCATCTATTTGTCTCCTGTTCTGGAATGCTGTGTGGAGGGACGGGAATTGTCTTTTATTGACAAAATATTTTATTTATTTTATTTTTTATTTTTTATCAGATCAGATCAGATCAGCTGTCATATGGTCGTGTCAAAATGTGCCCCTCACATGTTACAACATGCCCCATGCACTTAAAAAGATTAATTGACAAACACAAACTGAAAAAGTAAAATGTGTTAGGTTGTTCCAAAGGAAAAAACATATTGCTCAGTGGTTGTTTTTCCTAAGCAGGAGACTTTCTTGAAGAGGATTTTCATATACTGTATCTCTCATTTTAGTAACAACAACATTTCAGATGTTTCTCCTAAATTCCCTTAGGAGAAATAAAAATAGACACAAATGAGAAATGATAAATATTTAAGAGAAAGGAGTCAAAACTGAGAATGTGGTAGAAGAAACTGCAATCTCTTTCAAATATCCATTATAGGAATATAGAGAAGACATGTGGCTAACACTTTAGAATAATGGTCATTAGTTAACATTAGTTAACTACATTAGTTAACATGAACTAATAATGAACTGCACTTATAAAGTATTTATTTATCTTTGTTAATGTTAATTTCAACATTTACTAATACATTATTAAAATCTCGTTAACATTAGTTAATGCACTGTGAACATGAACAAACCATGAACAGCTGTATTTTTATTAACTAACATTAACAAAGATGAACAAATAAAGTAACAAATGAATTGCTCATGGTTAGTTCATGTTAGTTAATACATTAACTAATGTGAACTAATGACCATTATTCTAAAGTGTTACCGAAAAGTGTGAGAGCTCCAAAGACTCTAGCTAAGAAGAGAGATCTGATCACAGTGTGTGCTATTATTGATTGTGTTATTGATATTTGGCTGATATTTAATTCTGAGAAATTATTTAATTCTCATCTGATTTGAAAACTTAGATGCTTGTTTTGATATCTTGTCTGCGTGTTCTTTTAATTCTGAGGACTAGGGTTCCCTCCACAAGAAGAATCTATTCCCTTGATATTTCTGGCGTTATTCTGACGTTTGTGTGTATTTTGTCAGAATTTCACCCATCCCATGGCTTTAAGATGATTTGTTTAGTTAAATTTTCAATTTACTATAAAATTAAGCATTTTTATTTATCAATTAGAGCTAAACATAATTCTTCCCTCTTCACTAGATTGACCATGTATGCAGTTGTTACCTTGCAAGACTCAGATGAGGTGATGGTCGTACCATCAAATTGGTTGAGCACAGACAAGAAACAAAGTTACTGGCCCCCATTCAAATCACAAGAGAAGTGCACGGAAGCTGTTCAGAAAAGACTTAAAACTGAAACTGGAGGGAAAACATGGGAGAAATTAAATATTGGCATTCACAAAGAATATGGTAATGATTACTATTTTAAAGTAATTATTTAAATGTAGGATTTTTTTCTCAAATAATATAATAAAATATTTATCTCATTGCAGTCTCTTTTGATAAGGCCAAAGAGGGGCAAAAAGAAATTACAGAACAGAAAGAACGGTAAGTAACAGATACTTGCACTTTGTTTCAAAAATAAAATGTGTTTAAATGATTTTACCTATATTGAAAGGTCAAAGAATTCATTTGTACCATTTTGTTAAAATATTGTTTATTTTCAAATAAAGATCTTTTCTATTAGCCACTGGATTCCCTGGAATACTAAAAAGACAAAGATCTGAAAGTGCTCAAGAAATGTCAAAAAACCCACTTCTGTCAGCTGATGGTGAGCCAGATTCTTTTGTCATAATCAGTTTGAGATTATTTTTATTTTTTTTCTGTAATTACATAACTCATTTTACACAACAGACAAGGATGAGCTCCTCCAAATGGTGAGAGACATCAAGAGCACGGTTCAGGAAAACTCTGCCATGTTAAGGAAACTACTGAAAGACAATACGGTTTCTGAAGCCCCCAGCAGTACCAGCTTGCCCACTAAAGATGTTAAAGCAGGCCTAAAACTGCCTCTTAGCACCTTTGAAGATGTGATCAGGACTGAAAATGAGCTCGTGAATGTACCGACACGCCAAAAATATGTGAGTCAACACAGCATTTAAAGAAAGAGATAATGTACAGTCAGCTGTAATGTACACTCTGACCTGTAATGACTGTAAAGGGTTTATTTTGCATTAATGACAGCACATTATCCTGCTTATTAATTAAATAAATGAACATTACATACACTGTCAAAAAAAAAAGGTACATTGCTGTCACTGGTGCGGTACCCTAAGGTACAAAACCGAAAAGGTACTAATATGTACCTTTAAGGTATTAATATGTACCTTTAAGGTACTAATATGCACTCTTAAAGTACTGATATGTACCTTTAAGGTACTAATATTTACCATTTAGGGGTGAGTAAAGTACAAATATGTACCTTTTCACTTTTGTACCTTAGGGTACCGCCCCAGTGACAGCACTGTACCTTTTTTTCTGAGAGTGTACATATACCATTCATACAGGTGTATTATTAATCTTCATTATTATTATTTATTATTATTATTAATTAGGCATCTCTTTCTGTGGATAAGCATAACACAGATAACTATTTCAAGTTCTAAATCACCCAGTTCTGGTTCCTTATTCAACTGTTTGGCTCATGATGGTGCAAATGAGCTATATTCTACATACACTGGGTATGAAAAGTATTTAGACCCCCTTCAATTTTTTACTCTTTGTTATATTGCAGCCATTTGCTAAAATTATTTAAGTTCATTTTTTTCTCATTAATGTACACACAGCACCCCATATTGACAGAAAAATACAGAATTGTTGACATTTTTGCAGATTTATTAAAAAAGAAAAACTTAAATATCACATGGTCCTAAGTATTCAGACCCTTTGCTGTGACTAATATATTTATATCAGAAGCTGTCCATTTCTTCTGATCATCCTTGAGATGGTTCTACACTTTCATTTGAGTCCAGCTGTGTTTGATTATACTGATTGGACTTGATTTGGGAAAGCCACACACTTGTCTATATAAGACCATACAGCTCACAGGGCATGTCAGAGCAAATGAGAATCATGAGGTCAAAGGAACTGCCATAATCCTTAAATGGAAGACGTTTGGGACGACCAGAACTCTTCCTAAAGCTGGCCGTCCGGCCAAACTGAGCTATCGGGTAGAAGAGCCTTGGTGAGAGAGGTAAAGAAGAACCCAAAGATCACTGTGGCTGAGCTCCAGAGATGCAGTCGGGAGATGGCAGGAAGTTGTAGAAAGTCAACCATCACTGCAGCCCTCCACCAGTCGGGGCTTTATGGCAGAGTGGCCCGACGGAAGCCTCTCCTCCGCATGGAGTTTGCTAAAAAAAACACCTGAAGGACTCCAAGAGAAATAAGATTCTCTGGTCTGATGAGACCAAGATAGAACTTTTGGGCCTTAATTATAAGTGGTATGTGTGGAGAAAACCAGGAACTGCTGGTTTTCCAATACAACCTGTCCAATACAGTTCCAACAGTGAAGCATGGTGGTGGCAGCATCATGCTGTGGGGGTGTTTTTCAGCTGCAGGGACAGGACAACTGGTTGCAATCGAGGGAAGAATGAACGTGGCCAAGGACAGGGATATCCTGGACGAGAACCTTCTCCAGAGTGCTCAAGACCTCAGACTGGGCCGAAGCTTCACCTTCCAACAAAACAATGACCCTAAGCACACAGCTAAAATAACGAAGAAGTGACTTCACAACAACTCTGTGACTGTTCTTGAATGGCCCAGCCAGAGCCCCGACTTAAACCCAATTGAGCATCTCTGGAGAAACCTAAAAATGGCTGTCAACTAACATTTACCATCTAACCTGACAGAACTGGATCTGCAAGGATGAATGGCACAGGATCCCCAAATCCGAGTGTGAAAAACTCATGGCTGTATTAGATCAAAAGGTGCTTCTACTAAATACTGAGCAAAGGGTCTGAAAACTTAGGACCATGTGATATTTCAGTTTTTCTTTTTTAATAAATCTGCAAAAATGTCAACAATTCTGTGTTTTTCTGTCAATATGGAGTGCTGTGTGTACATTAATGAGAAACAAAAATGCACTTAAATGATTTTAGCAAATGGCTGCAATATAACAAAGAGTGAAGAATTTAAGGGGGTCTGAATACTTTGCGTAACCACTGTATACAGTTTTGTGGTCATTACACAAAATATTTGACTAATATTTGACCCAAAAGAATTAAGCATTTCAATACATGTAAAAAATTATAAACAACACATAATAAAATATTTAAGTATTTTCCTTTAATGCAGGTAAAATACCTGTCAAGGCTTGGAGGTTTTGGGCCCAAGGATGTGATTAGAAATATTATGCAGCAAGTCCTAACAGATAGTCTGGCAAAGGAGTTCAACTGGCAGGGGAGAGGAGATAAAAAGGCCTTCTCTAAACTCAGATTAACGGATGTAATCCGAGGTAAACTCACTTCTGCATGAACACTTCCCACATACCAAGAAAGTTGTGTATTTTCTTATGTTTTGTCTGTATCTGTAAATGTAATCACTTGGTGAACTCTGTGATGTCTGCCAGTTTGATCTTAAGAGTGTATAAAAGCAGGTGTGAGTATGAAACTCTACCATCCAACACATTCCCAATTCATTCTTCGAGTTTCCTCTTTCAGATGCTGCATCAAAACAAAGTGTATTGAGGGTGGACTGTGAAGCTGAAATAAAAAAATATCTCTGGCACGGAATTGATCGAATCGGTCGGAAGAGACCAAGAGTTTGTGGAGGTGAGTGATAATGATGTTATGAGCAAGTGATATGTTATACTTTCTATAGGTTGATCTTCCATGATGGTTTAGTCAAGGCATACCTCTATGTTAAGATACTTTGTATAAATACCTCCTTTCCCTGCAGGTGTGACTTCAGAAGTGACTTCTCCCTCACTGCTGGACAGTGCCTTTCAGTCAGAGATTGGAATGTCTTTTATTTATGAATGAGTTTTACTAATAGGTCATGTAAACTGCTTACAGATTAAACATTCATTCTGTATAGAACTATAGGCTATGTGTACTAAACTAGCATGACATTGTGTGCTCCAAATATTGGTTCTTGTGTTGAAATGCTTAAATTTAAATTTTTATTTTATTTTTTTAATTTATCTTTATCTAACCAGTGGAAAAATACTGGAGAATTTGTTTGAAAGTGGTATCACTGCACGCATGGTGCAGGTGTATGATAATAGTGTTTTTTTGCATGCATGTTTATTTATAACAAATAACTCAAATGTATGCAATTTGTTGTAGTAGTTTTTAATCAACATAGTCTATTTCTGTATTTTTCAACATCCCATTAATATAATTGTAATCAGAATAAACCCTAATTGCACATGACATTTACCTTGCTTTTGCCTTTTTTTTTTTTTTTTTGACAGATGTCTTACAATAGTGAAATGATCATGCAACTATTTGGTGACATTACAATCTTCAGGGGAATCTTCAAATTGATGATGTACAAATCTACAAAATGTACAGAGAATGAACCTTTCTTAGAATCAGCAGGTTAGAATAGATTTAATAGCATGCTTTTGAAGGCTGTTGTTTGACTCAGTTTTTTTGGTTGTTATACTGACAATCTCAAACCCTCACATCAGTCCTCAAAACAAAAAATATCAACACAATTAATCTGTTTTACGTGCTACAATAAATTTTTCTGTCAAATTCATCTGACAATATGTTGTTTAAGGCAGTTTTGAAACTTCGAATGTTTAGTTTTGAGATAATGGTTAAATTATTCAAGAGATGAGTGTCTTTACAATTGAGGCAAACTATAAATGTGATGTTACCAGTGCTGAAAATATAATTTAAGTATATTAACATTGTACTGTAATATTATAGTGTAAAAATCAAGTGTACTTCTTTGCTAAGCTTCATTCATCCCTCTTTATATACACTCACCTAAAGGATTAGGAACACCTGTTCAATTTCTCATTAATGCAATTATCTAATCAACCAATCACATGGCAATTGCTTCAATGCATTTAGGGGTGTGGTCCTGGTCAATACAATCTCCTAAACTCCAAACTGAATGTCAGAATGGGAAAAAAAGGTGATTTAAGCAATTTTGAGCGTGGCATGGTTGTTGGCGCCAGACAGGCCGGTCTGAGTATTTCACAATTTGCTCAGTTACTGGGATTTTCACGCACAACCATTTCTAGGGTTTACAAAGAATGGTGTGAAAAGGGAAAAACATCCAGTGTGCTGCAGTCCTGTGGGTGAAAATGCGTTGTTTATTCTAGAGGTCAGAGGAGAATGGGTCGAGCTGATAGAAGAGCAACTTTGACTGAAATAACCACTCATTACAACCGAGGTATGCAGCAAAGCATCTGTGAAGCCACAACACGCACAACCTTGAGGCGGATGGGCTACAACAGCAGAAGACCCCACCGGGTATCACTCATCTCCACTACAAATAGGAAAAAGAGGCTACAATTTGCACAAGCTCACCAAAATTGGACAGTTGAAGACTGGAAAAATGTTGCCTGGTCTGATGAGTCTCGATTTCTGTTGAGACATTCAGATGGTAGAGTCAGAATTTGGCGTAAACAGAATGAGAACATGGATCCATCATGCCTTGTTACCACTGTGCAGGCTGGTGGTGGTGGTGTAATGGTGTGGGGGATGTTTTCTTGGCACACTTTAGGCCGCTTAGTGCCAATTGGGCATCGTTAAAATGCCACAGCCTACCTGAGCATTGTTTCTGACCATGTCCATCCCTTTATGACCATCCTGTACCCATACCTCCTTCCAGCAGGATAATGCACCATGTCACAAAGCTCGAATCATTTCAAATTGGTTTCTTGAACATGACAATGAGTTCACTGTGCTAAAATGCCCCCACAGTCACCAGATCTCACCCCAATAGAGCATCTTTGGGATGTAGTAGAACAGGAGCTTCTCGCCCTGGATGTGCATCCTACAAATCTCCATCAACTGCAAGATGCTATCCTATCAATATGGGCCAAAATTCTAAAGAATGCTTTCAGCACCTTGTTGAATCAATGCCACGTAGAATTAAGGCAGTTATGAATGCAAAAGTGGGTCAAACACAGTATTAGTTTGATGTTCCTAATAATCCTTTAGGTGAGTGTATACTGTTGTTGGTCAGTTTTTACAATAAATACCTGTGACTGTGGCAATGTTACATGTTTTATATTGTTGAGAAGTGGGTAGATTTAGGGTAGGAGTGGGTTAGTTGCTCCAAAATATAAAAGTAAATATAGACGCAAAAAATATGTATTAAATGTGTATTGATTTGACGTATTGGCAAACAACCGAAATCACTGGAATACCGTGTGCTTCGAAAAGTTACGCTTAAAGGGTCACTTTAGCGATTAGCATTAAGATTTGTATCAGTAGGAACCCGGGATTATATTCAAATTATCGTAATTTCCCCCCTCATATAACCCTAAAATGAGAGAATTATATCTCCGATGACGCAAATATCGGCAGGCTGTGAAAGTGAAGCTTCCAAAGACATGAACTGAAAATGCGCCAGACTGATCAAGTGCTGTGAATGCAGCCGCAGCCGCGAATCCCGCGATTACCTCAGATCATGTGATGAATGTAATCTGACTCCTGCTGCGTTTGACACTCAATCGGCTCACTCACAATATATTGAACAGACACGTTCAGTTTTTAATTGTAGCGTCTCTAACTGAACTGATTTTATGAAAATGAACGTGGTGGGCAAGTTATCCAGCACCAAATAAAAAAAAAAAACAATAATTTCACATTTCTACTACATTAATGACCCAGTTTAAATACAGATTCATCTTCCCAGTGCTGAAGTATCCCTTTAAGGGGTACCCTGTGTGTTAAAAGTTGACGCCGATGGGGTCCTGACCAAGAGTCAATATGTGACAAGTTGGGAGTGAGAATGTTTTGAGCGAAATATAATTAGAACAAATGAAATGAACAGTTGTGTTACACAGTTATAGAGTGTTATAGAGAGATCACACTGTTGAGTTGGTCACCCAAGTATTGCCTTAATTCACATGTTCTCCATCCCCAATCTCTTCGCTACACAAGCTGAAACCATTTGAAATTTACCCAAAATCTAAACGGTTTAATGTGAAAAATTATCATACAACACTGTACATGTTTGGTATAATTTGAAAATGACTTGTACAAAGGTATCATACCCACAAAAGTAAACTATAGTGTAATAAAGGTTTTAAGAGTTAAGAGATATTTTGTTTTCCGTGGAGGGTGGGTCCTCTGCCAATTGGTCTTTCATGTGATTTGCCCTTGTCCCCAAAAGGTGTAAACTACACAGGTCTATGACCCTAGTCAATGCAAATTCTTATAGTAAGTTCTAGTCTCACTTTGGAGGATGCTTTGTCTAGGTCAGGTATTTAAGGAAATGTTGCAAAGGGCTCAAGGCACGATTCTGTAGCCAGATCAGCCCGTAATGGTAGGTCGGTAATATATAAGATTTATAAGAATGTCCAATTTAATTTGTTTGAAAGAAGTCTTTATTTTCTTGTCATTATTTTCTCATTTTTGTGTGTGTTTAATGTTGTTGTTTTAAATTTCACTGCTTTGTTATTTTCCCTCAATACATCTTACCTTTTTTCAAACATTGCCAGTGTTGTTGCCATGTCCTTTATTCCTTGTTGTCTCTTGAGCAAGTTTCAGGTAGCATAAGGATTTACACCAACTGTGCTCCACTCTTCTCTACGTCATGTAACATTTATTTTGTTTGCTGTGGGACAATGACCTAGCCTGGCGTGGCCATACTCAATTCTAGTCAGAATATGAGTCTGGTACCGCTCCATTGAGCTTTGATTATGGGGCGTGTGTTTCAACCGAGCCAGGAAAGACCTCAATTGGATAGACCTACAACCAATCAGAGCAATGGAGCGACGCGTAACGTTAGTTGTCAAATGTCAACAGAACTCATCTGTACTGTGTTGTCAAGACTGTGTTTTTCTCCATGTCCGCGGGTTGCAGTGACCCCAATTATGTGATTATATAAACCCAGGAATGCAAATTTTAGCAGACAACCTTGCCAAAACCTTGCCAACCAAACGCCATTTTTTTCCGGAGAACCCCCCGGAAAGTTATTGTTTTGGGCTATAGTTTTGAGTAGCAATTGCGACATTGCAAAACAATGTGGCAACCCTGTCTGCACGCGCGCTGGATTAAGTAACGTTACAAGACAAAGATGAGTGTAAACGATCTTTGCCAGTATTGTAATAAAATAATTTAAGGATACACAGAGTACTTACCAACACGATCATCGTTTCTGAGAGAAATAGTGAAGGTGAATGCATATACGAACAACTTCTCCGTTTAAGATAAGAGCAAATTCAACCCAAAGCGCCTTTGATGACGTGGATGATTACGTTACTGTTTATCATCTGTCCATCAATGTCTAAAGCCCGCCCTGACAATTTCATTGGTTTCAACAGTTTCTGTTCGGGCATAATAACTCCTCTATGGATCGAGTCCAGACCGAATTGCCAGAGCAAAAAAAATTGTGGGCGGGGCTAAATTCGGCTGGCATCCAGGCTATCAATGACCATAAAATACACTAAAAACACAGCATACATTGATCATGAATATTGATAATTTTATTTGTGCACTGTAATTCAAATCTTCAGAATTCATGCTCAAATGTGCATTGCTTTCATTGCAGAAAAACATCGTGAGGAGCTCTGGAAACTTAGATAATGTAAACTGATAACAACATGACGTTTCCTTTCTGCTGTTTTGTCAGAAATAGAAACTCAGCACACTTATGTAGAAATGAAAGTAAAAATGTGGCAGGTTCAGGAAATGTTGATAAACCAGGAAACAATGATCAAACAGCCATAAATGCATCTAATCTGCTCAACCTGCCATCTGAATTGACAACAATCTCCAGTCCCACAGACTATATCTGGAGATATAAGGTAACTTTACCTTCAAATATTATGATGCATAAAGTTATATAATATAGATGCAAAAAGTAATATATAAATAGACAAAGCAGGAAAGACATTATTAAAAGGTCTATACCATTAAAAAACTTTGTATTGTATTATTATTATTATTTAGAATCCCTATGCATTTTACATAAATTGTGGTTCTATACAATTACTTTTATATTTGGGCAGACACTTAGTAGTGATGGTTTACACTAAACATATGGTAATTACGTATTGACAACATAAAAATGTTTGATTCATGGATTATATAATGTTAAACAAAAACAGACTGTCTAAAAATGAATAACATTTCTCCAATTGTTTATCCATTACATCATGTAATATTTATTTTGTTTGCTGTGGTACAATGACCATAGAATACACTAAAAAACATATCATATAATTATCATAAATATTGATCATTTTATTTGTGAGCTGTAATCTGAGGATGTGGTCTTGTGTTTGCTGCTGCTTGCATGTACGCTCTCTCGCCAAAAGATCTTCCTCCAATGAGAGCTATAAAGGTTCTCTTTTATAATCATTACTGACATTCATTATCTTACACACAAGATATTATGTTAAGATATTTCCTGCTTGCATTAATAGTTACATTACTTGCTTTAATTGTTCATTCTTTATTGTACATTTCTAGACATTTCATTCCTAACTGTCTTTATATTTGGTTACACACAACAATGCTCTTCTCCCCTAGAATTTCTTTCACCTACAGTTCACCGCAACATCATCTTTATATGATGTGGCAGATACATATGTACAGTTTGTGTTTTTGTCACCCTATGTAAACTTCATGGCCCCTAGATAATCTCAAGGAATCTTAGAAGAAGCTTTTTGTTATTTCTTTTCTTATTTTGTTCTTTTTCTAATTGTTTGTAAGAGAACACTCCATTTCTCTTGACAATAATGTTAAAAAAAGAAGAAAAAAAAGAAACACAATACTTACATTTCCACTGCATGTCTCATTCCATAAAACAAATCCTGCAAATTAAGAAAATAATATGAACCTTTCAAATTCTTACTATAGTATAATATTTATACATTTGTATTACATATTATTGTGGAGTGTTCAAACATATTAATCTAAAGAAATCTAAAAAATGAAAAAATATAAAATCCTTGTACAACACACCTAAACATCCAAATATATATATTTTTTCTCAGTCTAAATTGTACACATAATTGTATTACACAATCAATTAATGTATATTAAGCAATTCATACATCAAAAACAAACAAGCACCAACCCTGTGCTTTTCCCCTCAGAGTCCATTGCGAACTGACTCCACCAGGTAGAACTGCGCATGACCACTCAAAAATGTCTTAATACTCATATTTTAAGTAGAGTAGAATTAAATCTATTAAGTTGAAAAAAGTTGCTATTGTAAGAGTTAATAACTTATTTAAACTCAGTAAGGCCAACAAACTTATTTAAAATAAGTCATAATCGCTTAATTTTATTAGCAGGCTCCCCAGAAACATTTTACAGTAGAAAATAATATAATCACATATTTATCTTATTGCAGAATCTTTTGATAAGGCACAAAAAGAAATTACTGAACGGTAAGTAACAGATACTTGCACTTTGTTTCCAAAAACAAAATTTGTTTAAAAGATTTTAAAGGTAAAATTCATTTTTACCATTTTGTTGAAGTATTGTTTATTTTCACATAAAAATATTTTCTATTTGCCACTGGATTCCCTGGAATACTAAAAAGACAAAGACCTGAGCGTTGTATGAATGTCAAAACCCACTTCCCTACACCATCCAGAATGTCGGCTGAAGGTGAGTCAGATTCTTTTGTCATAAATAGTTTGAGTTTTTTTCTTTATTTTTTGTAATTACAGCACAACTCATTTTACACAACAGCCAAGGATGATCTCCTTCAAATGCTGAGAGACATCAAGAGCACGGTTCAGGGAAACTCTGCCATGTTAAAGAAACTACTGAAAGACAATACGGTTTCTGAAGCCCCCAGCAGTACCAGCTTGCCAACTCGAGATTTTAAAACAGACCTAAAACTGCCTCTTAGAACCATTGAAGATCTGATCAGGACTGAAATCGAGCTCACAAATGCAACAACACGCCAAACATATGTGAGTCAACACAGCATTTAAAGAAAGAGATAATGTACAGTCAGCTGTAATGTACTCTCTGACCTGTAACGCCTGTAAAGGGTTTATTTTGCATGACTGATTGCACATCCACGGCTACTTATAAATATATAAATAAATGGATATTACATACAGTATTATAATATTAATGAAGATTCATTATTAATCTGCATTGTTATTAATAAGACATCTCTTTCTATGGATTAGCATAACACAGATAACTATTTCAAGTTCTCAATCACCCAGCTCTGCTTGTTCAACTAGTTGATTCATGATGCTGCAAATGAGCTATATTCTACTCATACCATTTGGTGGTCATTACACAAAATATTTGACCAATGCCGTGTTTGCCCAATAAGAATCAAGTATTTCAAGACATATAATGATAATAATAATAATAATAATAATAATAATAATAATAATAATAATAATAAACAACACTTAATAAGCATTTTCTTTACAGGTAAAATATCTGTCAAGGCTTGGAGGTTTTGGGCCCAAGGATGTGATTAGGAATATAATGGAGCATGTCCTAACAGATGATCTAGCAAAGGAGTTCAACTGGCAGGGGAGAGGAGATAAAAAGGCCTTCTCTAAACTCAGATTAACTGATATAATCCGAGGTAAACTCACTTCTGCATGAACACTTCCCACATACCAAGAAAGTTGTGTATTTTCTTATGTTTTGTCTGTATCTGTAAATGTAATCACTTGGTGAACTCTGTGATGTCTGCCAGTTTGATCTTAAGAGTGTATAAAAGCAGGTGTGAGTATGAAGGTCTACCATCCAGCACATTCCCAATTCATTATTCGAGTTTCCTCTTTCAGATGCTGCATCAAAACAAAGTGTATTGAGGGTGGACTGTGAAGCTGAAATAAAAACGTATTTGTGGTGCACAATTGATCGAATCGCTCGGAAGAGACCAAGAGTTTGTGGAGGTGAATGATAATGATATTATGAGCAAGTGATATGTTATATTGTCATACTTTCTATAGGTTCATCTTCTATGGTGGTTTAGTCAAGGCATACTTCTATGTTAAGAAACCCACCTTTAGTTGTTTAATGATCATTGTATACTTTGTATAAATACCCCCTTCCCCTGCAGGTGTGACTTCAGAAGTGACTTCTCCTTCACTGTTTGACAGTGCCTTTTAGCCAGAGATTGGAATGTCTTTTATTCATAAGTGAGTTTTACTAATAGGTCATATAAACTGCTTACAGATTAAACATTCATTCTGTATAGAACTATAGGCTATGTGTACTAAACTAGCATGACATTGTGTGCTCCAAATATTGGTTCTTGTGATAAATGCCAACCCATTCTCACTCCCAAGGAGTCAAAATCTTAAGCATGTTTTTTTTTGTTTTTTTGGTGGCTTTTTTTCCTCTTTGTTTTGTTTGAGTTTTCCCCGTCTTTCCCATGGCCCTTCCTGAAGTCCAGCTTATCTGCCTGGAGCAGGGAGACCACCCACTGGAAGCACACACTCGGGACTTCTTACAGCTCGCTTCCAGCAGGCGGTCCAAAGGAAGATTTTGCTGCGTTCTTGGGGTTGGTGCTGATAAACAACCACTTGCCATTTACCATCGGCCCCGCTGAGGAGGACAGCGTTACCAGTCCCACTCCACCACTGCCAGAGACCAGCCAACCACCACCAATGAGTGACGCAACGGAGAAGGTGCACGAGCCCCTCACAAATGACGAGCCCGTACCAAGGACAAGGACGGGGTGTGTCATCGCCACGGATCCCAGACCACCAACAAGGTCTGACCAGGTGTGTGAGCCGGCAACACCATACATCACAGAGGGAGTTATTCTGGAGTTCGAGGGCTGGGAGGAAAGCCCTGCCCACAACACGCCGCCGTGGTTGAGTTGCAGGAAATCACTGCCAGCTATTTTGAAGAACTGAGGAAGGTTTTTGAGGTGGACCTAATTTACTTTTTTGGAGAGATTTTTCCTGTGCCCCCTGTATCTCCAGTGTTCTCCGAGTTGCCAGTGGCCCCAGTTTCTCCTGAGGTTCAAGAATTCCCACCCAGCCTCCCTCTCCAACCTCCTCAGTTGGTCCATTCCTCAGTGCTCCCTTCGCTGCTTCCCTTCCGCCCCTCTGCTCCACCCACACACTGTGTGGACACGCCGAGGGTCTTCTGGCCACCAGTTCTGTCTGGCACTGATTTTTCCTTTGTCTCCGCCTCGGTCCGTCGACTCTTCGGCGCCCCCTTGGCTCCTCCCTCCCTCGGCTCCACCGGAAACCATCGGCCAGACGGCTTCTCTGGGTTCCCTCGTCTCTCCAGCTCTGCCTTCGTCGACCTGCCTTCACATGCGGCTTCGTCTGGCTCCACCTTCCCTTCGGCTCCGCCTTTGTCCTTGGTCCCTCCGGTTCGGCCGCTGCCCTCTGGTTTCCCGGTTACACCTCGGGTGCTTGTCGCTGTGGTGCCTCCTCGTTCTCCTGGACCATCAGCTTTGCGGGGGCTCATCGGCTCCATCCCTGGCTCCTTCTCCGTTGGTTGTCCCCAGGGTGTATTCTACCTCCCAGTCGACTCCTCCATGGCCCCTCCCACCATCGACTCCGCCCTGGGGCCTCGTCCTGGCTGGTCTCTGGTGCACCATCTGGCTCCTGCTCCAGGCTCCCCACTGGCTCTTCCCTCCTTCTACACCCCATGAACTTTTTCTTTCTGTTGGACTGTTTTTCTTTGTTTTGTTTTCTCCTGTTTGTTTCCACGCCCTCCTCCAGAGCCCCCTCCCACTCTCCTCTGTTGGACTATTTACGGCGCGAGGACGCACCTTCCCGGGAGGGGGAGATAATGTTACATGTGTGCCCTGGCTGCCGTGTTCATTGGGTTTTTATTTCAATCCCTGTGACCTAGTTTCTCCCCAGTCTGTATAATTAGTTATTTGTATCACCTGCAGAGGTGAAAAGAGTAACAAAATATTCTACTCAAGTAAAAGTACTGTTACTTCAATGAAATTTTACTTAAGTACAAGTAAAATTACTGGTCTAAAAATTTACTCAAGTAAAAGTAAAAAGTAGCTCATTTAAAATGTACTCAGAGTAAAAGTTACTTAGTTACTTTTTTAACTGTGGGGGTGGGGGACTCTCCCCTGTAGGGTTGTGATAGAGTGAGATTTTCACGATATGACAACTATCTCAGAAAACATCACGGTATTAAACAATTATTTAATAAATAAACTGTACCTATTATTAAATTATGGTTAGTTAAAATGATGTTAAATGAATGAAGATGATTGGTCTTTTTTCTTTTTTTTGTTGACACTTTACAATAAGGTTGTATTAGTTAATGCATTAGTTAACATGAACTAATGATGAACTGCACTTATAAAGCATTTATTTATCTTTGTTAATGTTAATTTCAACATTTACTAATGCATGAATAAAGTCTTGTTAACATTAGTTAATGCACTGTGAACTAACATGAACAGCTGCATTTTTATTAACTAACGTTAACTAAGATTAACTAATGCTGAACAGAGGTGTTGTTCATGGTTAGTTTATGTTAACTAATGGGTTAACTAATGTTAACTAATACAACCTTATTGTAAAGTGTTACCTTTTTTTTGGTTGAACAAATGCTTTATCATAACAAACTTAAAACCATTTGTTTGTTTTGTTTATTAAAAATTCAATAAAACATGTCTAATAAACAAAATTCAATAAATGATTATGAATTAGATTAACAACTTAATTTTATCATTAATTCACTAAAATGTTTAAGAATAATAGAGTCCTGTATGTATTAGACGGAGCAGCTCATTCACAGAGACAGAACAAGCAGATCATATATTCATATAGCAATGTTTTGTGCTTTAATATTTACAGACCATGTCGCGATTTGATTTATTCTTTCGAGTTATTCGTTCATCCATCAGTTTGTGTATATTACGTGAAACCTACGTTATAATGTAAAGGTAATGTTCATGACTGGATACCGGGATTCCCTCTGCGTCACAGAAATCATTCGGCCTTAAGTTATAAACATACCTTTATCTGCACAGAGGGATGTGTGCCCGAACATGTTCTATGTGTTTCTTCATTTGCATCCACATTTTGTGCACATTTGATATCCTCCAAGACAACACCACGTTATTTTTTTCAATATCCAAAGTATTTCCATACTGGCCAGGGGCTCACGACGGCGTTTTGCTTTCAGCTGGGTCTGCGTCACTGACGTCAGTCTTGTTCGTCTCCATCTGATATTTGCGCGCTTGTTCTCTTCCGCGTCCCGCGCCCTCTATTCAATATAGTCGTTTCCGGATCGCGTTTTTTCCTCCCCTTTGCATTAATGATTTATTTTTACTCAGTAACGGATGTGGTTTAAAATGTAGCGAAGTACAATACTTCAATCATAATGTACTTAAGTAAAAGTAAAATTACAGCTTTTTAAAACTACTTAAAAAAGTAGAAGTACACAGAAAAACTACTCAATTACAGTAACGCGAGTAAATGTAATTCGTTACTTTCCACCTCTGATCACCTGAGTCCTGTTAATCACCTCATTAGCCCTGTGTATTTAGTTTTCAGTTTTCCCTCAGTGTTGGTCCGTTCTGGTTTCATGTATACATGTAAAGAGTGTTCCTGTGTTGTTTTATTAAAATTAAAATTACTGTTTCCTGAGCTCCTTCGTCTCCATGTGCTTATCTCCTACACGCATTCGTAACATATGCATTTAATTCTTTGCATTTGTAAAAAAGCAGACATGATTCTATGAATATTTATAGGCTACTTTTGACTGACCAAAACAGTATAAAAGTATTAACTCATGTTGCATTCCAAGTCTTCTGAAGTCATACAATATATTTATGTATAGAACAGAGTTGATCTAAATGTTTTAACCACTGAAGTGATTATCCCACCATGAACGCATGCACGCTCTCAGTCATATCTCATTCAAATGATACACCATGACACAATCAGTCACAAGACACACGAGAGCCAATTACATTTTACAATCAAAGCTGACCTAATGATGCAAGTTGAAATAAATAGAGTACCATGCAAGTTGAAAAATGACGCCTATAGGTACCTTTAGCGTCTTCATTGTGATGCAGAAGGCACTTGACCAAGCTTCAGAATCTGAAACCTTGGGAGTGAAAATGGGTTGTAAACGCTTACAATCTTTCTAATTTCTCTTTAGCTAACTGATGGAAATAATTAAATACTGGAGAACGTGTTTGACTGTGGTATCACTGCACATGTGGACAGATTTTCAGATTCATTATAGAAGTTGTTTTAGCATGTATTTTCATCAATAACAAATAACTCAAATGTATGCAATTTGTTGTAAATAGTTTTTAATCTACATAAGATATTTCTGTCTTTTTCAATGTTCCATCAATACGATATGATTTTATTCAGAATAAACCATAATTGCATGTGACATGTACCTTGCTTTTTTTTTTTTTTTTTTTTGACAAATAAACTCTTACAATAGTAACATTAGATGTCAATGTGACTATTGGGTGACGTTACAGTCCTTTGATGGTAGGGTACAACGGGGCTAAAGGCACACCTTAAGAAAAATGTGCTTTTCATTACTCCTATAATGTATGATATACAGAAAAATATATATGTTTGTATTGAACATTTATGGAGCAACAGAATTAGTGTGAAAATAAATCTTAAAAATGTATGGGGTGTCTAGGGGCTCACCAGCGTGGGGCAAAAGGCACACAGTATTGATACAAATATTTTCGCTAAAATAATATGATTTTAATAATGTCTAAGGTTATACTTGTTCAAAACAATCCCTTTAGCAAAGTTTGAACTATTTCCTGTTTATTTTGATGAATAAAATAATTCATTTTTGATCAATAAATATGCTGTCATTAAAATATGTTAATATAGAAATATATCTGAAAAATATAGTAACAAAATCATTTAAAAAAGTAAAGATTCTGAAAGCATTGAAGGAGATCCCATAATAATTGAATATAGATTTACAGTAGTAACAATAAATTATATTTTATTATATGATATGATTAATATCGCACCCAACTTAATATATGATATTTCCCATCTGAATCTAACAATGTCATGTCAACAAATGGAAAAGTCAGCGGCTGTTTATTATCATGTTAAATATGCTGCCTTTTGCCCCGACAGCAGGGGTGCCTTTTACCCCAAATACCATACTTTTACATATTCTTCCGTTATTGCAAAACTGTTGCTTTAATAACCATGAACAAAACTGACAAACATTAACAAGACCTTTGTTTCAAAATGTATTCAACTTTTTTAGCGATTCTTATTTGCTACTTAAATCTACAACATTTAAAAAAATATCAAATATTAGATCAAATGAGCGCAGAATCCACTTTGCTCTGCTGCTCGTGATCGCGTCAAAGATCGGACAAATCTTCACATGCATATTGAAAAGCGGATGTTTTGGAAAGGTCTGAGGCAAGTTTTTGTGCCATTCAGTGGTTTAGAGGAAAATAAAATCAAAGGAGCCTTTTACCCCATGGGGCCTCGTTGTACAAATTTGCAGACTGCACAGAGAATTCACTTTTCTTAGAATCAGCGGGTTAGAAAAGATTTAGTAGCATGCTTTTGCAGGCTCTTGTTTGTCTCAGTTTTTTTGGGCGTTATACTGACAATCTCAAACCCTTACATAAATTCTCAACAACAACAACAAAAATCAACAAAATGTATGTTTTTTTTTTTTTACGTGCTACAATATTTATTTTTCTGTCAAATTCATCTGAGAATATGTTGTTTGAGCACAGTTTAGAACCTTAAGAAAGTTTAGTTTTAAGATAATGGTTATTTGATTCATGAGTGTCTTTGCAATTGAGGCAAACTATAAATGTGATGAACACGGGCACAAACATTTCATTGATCCTTAATCCGCTCTATTAAATAATTTACCATTTGGCTTTTACTCAGGAAAATAACTATCGCCTTGTTCAGCAGCTAGTGATTCTGCAAATAGTGAATGATCCTGAAATAGAGAGATAGCTTTTATTGGAAATTCAATACAGAATGCACATATGAACAATTTTGTTCCCTGGCTAATCCAGTTAATACTGCTCTAACAAAACTACTGTGCAGAAACAGTATAATAATATAAACAGGACGTGGATGCACTAAAGCTTTCTTTGCTTAAATTAGCTCAAAATTACTGTCAGATGTAAGTAATAAGTTAATATGGCAGCAATATATATATATATATTGCTGCCATAGGCCATCAGTCTTAGGCCATCAGTGTGTACTTACGATGGGGGATTGTTTAATTTGGACTTCTCTGTGTATGCTCTTTGAGGTGGTGACCCTAGACCTGCATTATATGAGGCACAGACAAGAACAGTTTGACCTAAAATGATCAAAATTGAAACTACTGGGGAAACAAATACTCCTACATCTCGGATGCCCATGAGGTAAGCTAAATCAAAATTTAATTTCAAAGTGAACTATCCCTTTAACACACAAACAAACTCTGCACTATACAGGTCACAAAACTCTCTCTCAAACCACAAGATATCTGAGTCAATCTGGGTAGAGGAAGTGATGACATGAATTTTAAAATACCGTGGACCAATCAGGACATAGCATCAATCAGCCTGCAGGAACCAATCAGATGAACTTCCTGGACAGAGACTCACAAAACAACAGAGATGTCACAAAATACAAACCATATGGCTGTAACAGAATGGAAGACGTGTTCTGAGTTTTGCCGACCGGATACAGCGAAAGTTTAATCTATCAACAAGCTCTGCTTCACGTTGCTCTGGTTGGTTGTAGCGCTATCCAATTGCGTGCAGAGGGAATTTGAAAGACAACCGTTTATCCTGGCTTGTCGTGCTACTGAAATGTGAGCTGATGTGAATGATTTGATGCAAACTAGTCGCACGTGAAACATTTGCTTTTCCGTTACGTGTCCGGAGTGAAAGGGCCTTTAATCTGAAATAGTTGACTTTAGTAGTTGCATCTATTGTTACCGCAAATCTGCGTCAGGTTGGTAACAGACTAAAGTCCAGTTGAGGGGAGCTTAGGGGCACGCCAACTGAGATTTTAGAGCCCCACGTTTGCCATTAGTTCAAGTGTACTTAGACTGTGAAGGGTAATAAAGGGAATTTCTGTTTAGGGCAACAGAATGTTGACCGACCAACCAACCTAAATAGGGTCACCCTTATCTTTGTTTAAATGTAAAGTTACTCTAAGTGTACATGGAAAACAATGGCATGACCAATGACCATACCAAAAGTATTATTAGAGAAAGTATTACAGTATTATATACAACAGCTTATATCTGTAGTAGTGTTCATGACCTCTAACTTAAGATAGTGTTTATTTAATTCAAGTGTAGACAGATCTATGGGCACTAAATAAAATAATTTCAGAGTGAGTGAGCATGGGAGCAACCCTATAGTCAATTACCTCTGTGTAAATTACCAAAACTGGCAAGTTTGGGATTTTGGGCCTGCAAAAGAATAAACGGCTGGTGCAAAGACCCTGTGCGACTTTGGTACCCGAATGAACGAGTACAATAAGAGTGAAAAGTAGAATGTCTGGATATTCTCATATAAATGATCAATAATGAATTGCCATTTTTAACCTGAATTCGAGGTTGTGAGTGTCACGGACTGTGGTGTCACTGAAGATCCAAGGAAGATAAGGAGATGATTAAAAGGTAACTGGATTTATTATAAACTCAAACACTAGCTAACAGGCGAGACAGTGTGCTACACACAAACAATACAACACAAAGACTAGACTGAAACTAAGGGCTTATAAAAACAGGCAAACCAAGGAGCAATGGAGATAATTAACAAGGTGATTATCAAGACACAGGTGAATGAGATGAATCAAACAAACCCATGGGTATACACAAAAAGAACAACATGAAAACTAATCTAAAACTCAGACATTAACTGAACAGAGAAACAGATCAAACACAAACTCTAAACATGAATACAAATAAACTCAAAACAGAACCTACCCGTGACAGTGATAAAAATGAGTCAGATAGAAGTATAATTGAAATTAAATAACTTTGCCACGCTAAAAAGACCAAACGCGCATAAACCTTCACTCGCCTATTGGAAACTGTGGTTGGGCCGAAAAGGTGGGTCAAACAGAAGGAGAGTTATAAAAGGTATTTCAAAGCGTTAAATAATTGAAATAAACCAACTAAACAAAAACTGATTAGGAATTGAATAAATAGAAAATCTTATTAGCTCTAAATAGGTTAAAAAGAGAGAAATAGCTAACTATAGTTGAAAAATAAACAGGGAAAATATATTAGATTTATAAGAAGGTTGAATTAAATTTGTTATGTGTTATGTTGTGATGTTTGTTTTTATTTTTATTTTATTTCACTGCTTTCCAACACTGATTTTGCTTACCCCTCAGAAATGTGCAGTTGCAGCCCTGTGCAACATCATCTTTACAGGATGTGGTATACCATGTAGGAACAAAGTGTGTGTTTTTGTCACCTTATTTAAACTTCAAGGCCCCAGAGAATCTCCAAGATCTTTGATTTTCTGCCTTTTGTTTTTTCTTTTCTTATTTAGGTTTTTTTCTCAATGTTTGGAAGAGAACAAACAATGTTTGGAAGATAAATAAATATATTATTTATCTTGACAATAATATAACTTATTCTCTATATAAAAGTAGTTTTCTAAGCATACAGGTAGGGTTGATTGTCTAAAATAAGTAATTGAAGAAAAACTATACCAACATACATTATGATAAATTTGCAAATATTTTATGTTAAATACACATAGCTGTAATTATGTTTATTAATTTGGTGTTGTCAATACATCAATATTGTACATTCAAAAAAATACGTTCTGTCCCTGTAAATATTACGTACTAAAACCTATACATTTAAATAATGAGACCAGTCTGGGATCATTAAGAATCTTAACACCTGCTTAAACAGAAAGTGGCAGTTGTAGGATAGATGGTAAATGGTAAATGGACCCATTGCCATCCAAAGTGCTTTACATGTTGCCTCACATTCACCCATTCACCCTCTCATTCATACACCGACGGCTGTCGTTTGTCGGTGTCAGCCATGCAAGGCACCATCCAGCTCGTCGGGAGCAGCTTGGGTTAGGTATCTTGCTCATGGACACCTCGACACTTGGTCAGGTGGGACCGGGGATCGAACCACCAACCTTCCTTAGAACCACCAACCACTCTTATATAAGGACTGAGCTTTGAGGATCAAAAAATCTGTGAAGTGGTAGGACTGTGCAATATTTTTTTGGTTGTTTACAAACAAAGAACAAAAAGAAATAAATAGCTAATTTTAGCTAAAGAATAAATAGGATAATTATATAGGATTTATAAGAATGTCAAATTTAATTTGTAATTTGTTTGGAACAAGTCTTTATTTTCTTGTCATTATTTTCTTTTCTTTTGTATTATCTTATGATGTTGTTTTAAATTTCACAGCTTTTTTTCTTCTTCAATATATCTTACATTTTTTCAAACAGCTAGTATTGTTGCCATTTCCTTTCCTTCTTGTAGAGCCTGTCTCTTGAGCGATTTTTAATCTTTTGGTAACTTGTCTAAATCTGTAAATGCAGATTTGTGCACTCTCTTCACACTCATTTCCGTAGTCACTGTTTGAGAGGGAGGGTTGCACTCACGCCGTGCATTACAAGCAACTTTGAGCAAATTTAAACAAAGAACACTATAGTGTGTCGGCGTCCTTGTGAAGGGTAACAGTCTGTCATATGGACATTTTACAACATGCCCCTCATATGTCCTCATACTTCCATTCTTTCAGGTCAAATAAAGAAAAAGTAAACACTGTAATTAATGAAACAAAACCACATAATTGGTAGACGTGTGAAATTAATGTGGAACAAAATTAATACTCTAAAACCCATATGGATTTACATAAAAAACTAAAAATGTTGTCTAGAATACACATGTGACCCAAGTATGGACTGCATTTGGAGTACACCAAGGTATCCAGCCACAGGTGGAATGTTCCAACCCCAGGGATGGCAAGGTTTCTTTCCGAGGGAAGACACATGCTCGAAGAGATTTACCGTTGAAATACACATGTGGGGGTTGCCCAGAGGGGAACCATGCACATGGAGGCACCTAGCCTAACACGAGGGCTGATCAACTGGGCATGCACTCTGGTGTCGGCGTCAACAGTGCTGGAGAAACTCAGGGCTTACTGAGAAACTCACCTGAGTGAAATAGCGCACGCATCCAGTCCGTGGAGTGGAATGGCGCAGCAAGCAAAAACACCTGAGTCTGTCCAGTTACTGGCCACTTGGAGCGGGTAAACGAGAGGACACTGGAGAGGACACTGGCTCTACACAGAGATTATAGAATCTCGCAAAAGTGTTGGGTGTCGCCCAGCTTGCAGCTATGTGGCTCTGCAGATGTCTGTTAGCGAGGCACCATGCGATAAAGCCCAAGAGGTGGCTGCACTCCTAGTGGAGTGTGCCTTCACCCTTAAGGGGCATGGCAGGCTCTGAACCTGATATACCAGGACAATGGCATCCAGTATCCAGGGAGACAACCTCTGCTTGGAGAGAGTCTTCCCTTTTGGATAAAAGCGTCTTCTAAATGCATAAATATTTCTGCTGCCCTCTGTAACAGACAAAGAGCTGGTCTGAGGTCCTGAAACACTGCGTGCTGTCTACGTAAGCACAAAGAGGTGTGATTTTTTTCTAAAAGGAGTGGTGGGAACCTTGGCCAGGCCAGGGTCTCAGGATCACATGAGAGTTAGCAGACCCAAACTCCAGACACGCTTCATCAACCAAAAATGCCTGCAGGTCCCCTACCCTCTTGATGGAAGCCAAAGCAATCAAGAGTGCCGCCTTCATTGAAAGGAACTGAAGCTCAGTGGACAGCAAAGGCTAAAAGGGAGCTCTCTGCAGGGCAGATAGAACCACTGCGAGGTCCCAAGAGGGCGGGTTTATCCTCCTCGCTCCTCTAAGGAACCTGCTGTCCAGGTCGTGCTGTCCTACAGTTTTTGAGTCCACAAGGTTGTGGTGCACAGATATCGTGGTCACATAAACCTTAAAGGTGGAGGGAGACAGCCTTCGCTCCAACCCTTCTTGGAGGAAGGAGAGCACAGACCCGATCAGGCGTTTCCTGGGATCATCTCGGCGAGAATGGCACCAGGTGATGAAGAGGTTCCATTTAAATGCATAGGCCTGTCTCGTGGACAAGGCCCTAGCAGAAGTGATGGTGGCCACCACCTGTGGTTCCACAGGTCAGGACGTGGGTGCAAGAGGGTGCCCCGTCTCTGAGAAAGGAGGTCCTTCCTCAGAGGGATAGTCCAGGGAGGGGCTGTCGCAAGCAGTACGAGTTCGGAGAACCAGGTCTGGCTGGGTCAATATGGGGTGACCAAAAGGACCTGCTCCTTTTCCTCCCTGATCTTGCAGAGGACCTGTGTGAGAAGTCTCACTGGGGGAAACGCATACTTGCATAGGCCCCGCAGCAAGCTGTGCGCTAGTGCATGCGTGCCGAGGGTCCCCTTGGTTAGGGAGTAAAACCAGCGGCAATAGGAAGAGTCGTGGGAGGCAAATAGATCTACTGTTCCCAAACCAGCTAAATCAACTGGGGATGGAGTCTCCATTCCCCCAGAAGTGGCTGAAACCATGAGAGCTCGTCGGCTGTATGTGAACTGCAGGGCAAAGTCCTTGACAGAGCCGCTGAAGAGGCTGGCCTGGGAGATTGGGGAGTCGAAGAAACAGGTTCGCTCAGACTCTCTTATATCTGCCAGGTTCAGCCATAGGTGGCGCTTGTGGACCACCAAGTGTCGCTCGGAGAGTTAGCAGTGCTAACTTCTTGCATTAGCCCTAGGTCAGCACTGCCCTCGTGCATGGTTTTTAAAACCCTGGCCTATTATACTTGCAGGATGGCCATGGCATGCAAAGCAGATGCGGCCTGACCCATAGCAATGTAGGACTCTGCCACTAAAGGTGGATGAGAACCCACAGGCTTTGGATGTGTGCTTGGGATCACTGCACGAGGTGGAGGCACTCTGAGGATGCAACTGCATCTCAACAGAGCACTCCACTAGGAGGATTCCCGCATACCCTTTAGCTGCGCCTCCATCGAGGGTAGTGAGGGCTGAGGTTGCACCAGAACGATTACAGGCAGTAAAAGGTGCCCTCCATGAACTGGTAACTTCCTCATGTTCCAGTCCAGCCCAATGTTCACAGCTCACTGTTCACAATGTTCATTAATCATTTGATATGCACTTATTGTGTACATACGTGTTTTTACATTGTACTTGCATTTTTTTAAATACCTGCATGTAATTACAAATGTAATTAATTTCTGTAGTTACATTTATGATTACACTGTTGACACTTCCCTTACATCTAACTCTACCCTTAAACCTACCCATACCACCACACCTGTCCCTAACTCTACCCATATCCCACCTCAATATCAGCAGAAGTGTTCTGCAATACAATATGAACACAGTACTCATGACTCATCCACGAGTGCTGCCTTAGTGTGATTAAAGCCCAAACATGCTAGACAACACTCATGGTTGTCAGAAGGATGAATTACGCAACCACACC
Organism: Gobiocypris rarus; assembly: GCA_023029165.1. Classification (NCBI taxonomy): domain Eukaryota; kingdom Metazoa; phylum Chordata; class Actinopteri; order Cypriniformes; family Gobionidae; genus Gobiocypris; species Gobiocypris rarus. Next base: position 30,852,384 of record CM040919.1, on the reverse strand, counting down.
CAGTCTCTTAGCAGCGCCGAAGCGCCCAGGGAGAACACACACACTCTGTGGCAGATCACTGCACAGATCAGTGAATGTAATGGTAACCCACTTGTAATAACTCAAGTGTTACTACATCATTCTATAGGAATTACAAATTATTTGGATCGGTATTCTAAAGTGAAAAACATAACTCTATAGTAATTACTGGAATCATTGTAAACTTTGGAGGTTTTGTAAGGTAAGGAGTGTTAATACTGCATTACTCACTTGTTCATATGCAGTTATTCATTGATGATGGAACAGTATTCTAAAGTGTTTCCTTTATGTTGTTTGTTGTGGGACAATGACTATAAAATACACTAAAAACACAGCATACACTGATCATAATTATTGATAATTTGTGCACTGTAATCCAAATCTTTAAATTTCATGCTCAAATGTTCATTGCTTTATTATCACATTTTGTAGAACAAAATCTTGAGGAGCTCTGGAAACATGTAGATAATGTAAACTGATAACAACTTAACGTTTCCTTTTGGCTGTTTTGACTGAAATAGAAACTCAGCACACTTATGACGAAATGAAAGTAGAAATGTGGCAGGTTCAGGAAATGTCGATATACCAGGAAACATCGATCAAGTGCATCTATTCTGCTCATCTAGACAGCTGAATCGACGATAGTCTCCTGTCTTTATCTGGAGATATAAGGTAACTTTACCTTCAAATTATTATGATGCATAACGTTGACTAAAATAAAAAATAAAAAAAGTTTAACAATCCAAAGAAATACATAATACTATTGTTAAATTTATCCAGTAAACTTTCGACAAAGCAAAAAAGGTGGCCATTAAAAGCCATTATTAAAAAGTATATACCATTAAAAAAACTGAAGTGTTGTATTTTATTATAATTATTATTAGAATCCCTATGCATTTCAAGTGTGGTTCTATCACGCATACAGTTACTTTTATATATAATGACGTGTCGACAGCGTATACGATTTAATTTATGGATTATAAAATGTTAAACAAAAACAGGCTGTCTAAAATAAGTAACGTTTGTTTAACCATTTTGCTGTGGGACAATGACCATCAAATACACTAAAAACACAACATAACATACATTTATTTGTGATCAGTAATCTGAGGATGTGGTCTTGTGGCTTCTGCTTGCGTGTATGCTCTCTCTCTCTCTCCAAAAAAATCTTCCTCCCCTAAGAGATCTAAAGGCCCTCTTTTATAATCATTATTGAAACACATTATCTCTACATTTATGCACAATCCACTTGTGTTACGATATGTCCTGCTTGCGTTAATTGTTACATTAGTTGCATCAATTGTTCATTCTTCATTGTAGATGTTATCAGATTTCTCCGGTTTCACTTTTTGATGGTCCCTTTAACATATTCTGTTGATTATAAGTAGCGTTGCACCTACATGTCCACTAAATATCATTAGAGTGTTAGTAGAATGTTAGTAGACTGGTAGGGTTAGGGTTAGAATAAGTTGACATGTAGTTGCAAAGTTACTAATAGTCAGTAGAATGTCTGTTGAAAGACCATTAGAATAAAATGTTAGTAGATGTTAAGTAAACAGTCTACTTATACTCTAATGAGAGTTAGTTGACATGTAGGTGCAACGTTACTTATAGTCAACAGAATGTTCAAAAGGGACCATCAAAATAAAGTGTTACCATATCACCTACAGTCCACCGCAACATCATCGTTACAGGATGTGGTGTACACGTATGTGCACAGTGTGTGTTTTTTGGCAACACATTTTTGCCAAACCCAAGACAAACAGAAAGACAAAGAATATAACAATAGGAAAACTAAATCTTTGGACACCAGAATGTTTAAAACTCAGTCTCAGTAATTTTCTCAGAGTACAAAATGAGTGAATCAATCAATAAATCAACCCTACCCTCCATCACTCTTTGTTTCGACAGGGACTTGCGAGAGCAGAGAGCAGATCTGTCGATGGCTACAGAGACAATACATTTTATGATCTGGAATGTTAATGGACTTAAACGAAACAGAGAAAAGAAATTTCAAAAACTACAAAATGTGAACGTTGTTTTCTTTCAAGAGACGCACATTAAAGAAGGAGATGAACATATTATAGAAGGTCTAAAAAATGAGTGGCATGTTTTCTACACAAAGTTTACCTGCCAAAAGGGAACAGCCATACTAGTCAGAAAAAGCCTAGATTTTGAATGTATAAGTGATGAAGAAGATAGCTGTGGAGCTTATGTTGTGTTGAAATGTAAACTGGAAGGTCAGCTGTACACACTGGTTAGTGTTTATAACCATGAAACAGACACAGAAACCCTTGAACGTCTTTCAAGGTACCTGCAGTCAATGACCACAGGGCTGCTGGTGATTGGTGGAGATTTCAACACAGTTCTCAATCCATTTATCGACAAAAACAGTTCAAAAGAGGTGACAGACAGCACAAGCCACAGAAATCTGCGTCGTTGTGTGAATAAGTTCATGAAATCTCTTCAGCTAATAGACATCTGGAGAAGAAAGAACCCTGTAAAGCAGGATTATACATTCCAAGTTGCATCCAGGCTGGATTACTTCTTTGTTCCAGAAGAGTGCATGTGGCGAGTCAGAAGTTGTGAAATCAGAGACTCAAAGATGCCTGACCATTGTCCTGTTTACTTGGAGATCAACAATGTTTCCACAACCCTTTTTCAGAAAGATTCCCAGATACAATCAGTTTTCCAATTGCTGAATCTAAAAAAGGATCTTTTGACAGACGAGACCGGTTCATCTCTGGGTGAAGAAAGCTCACATGCAGTCAGTGAGATTGACATTCTGTCAGCTGTACATTCACTTCAAGTGTCAGACACTCCGAGACCAGACGGCATCCCAGTTTCCTTCTATAAAGAGAACATTCAGGATCTAATTCCATACATTAAGATGCTCTATGACAGAATCCACAGCGGTGCATTTAACTGCTCTGAGACACACTTTAATGAAACTATGAAATGTCCACACGATGATAGTCAACACTTTTTTAATGTTGACTACCTCATCATTGCAACAATTCTGACAAAACGACTAGATGATTTCTTGGAGTCTCAGACAAAGGGTCGTGTACCAAAAAAGGGTCGAGCACCATCAGCTACTGTCATGATCACTCCCAAAACCTTCTGCACTGAGATGAGGTTGTCTTGTATTAAGGATAAAATAGAAGAGCAAAAAAAATCAAACCCGACTCTGTATAAAGATTTCCTTATTGTGAAAAACCTTCTCAGAGATGCACCAGAAGTTGATACTGAATCTGTAGATGTTTCAATTGAGAGAGACAAACTGCTGGATCAGGGCTGCCCTTTGACCCCAGTTCTCATTACACTGGCTCTGAAATGCTTTGCCTCCGCATTAGCTGGCCGTTTAAAAGAGAATGATATTCTGGTTTTCAAAGAAAGCGTGATACTTTGCATCCAACCTGAGGATCTTGAGGAAGTAATAGCTACTGGGAACAGAGATAATGAAGTGTACTACATTAAGGACTTATCCAAAGGAAGCGTTACTGGTAAACAATTAAAGTGCTTGGGAAATGAGTCTAAGGATGAGGAATGGAATAAAAGTAAGGAGGAAATATTTTTGCATTACACAGAGGAAGAATCAGAAGCCAGTTGGTCTAAAATGGACAAAAGCAATACAGAGTGGAGAGTGTATGAAGAGCAAGATTTTTGGTCTATTATAAATGAGGAAAAATACATTTTGATGGAGGGTGATGGAAGGTGAGGATCATGAAGACGACCAAGACCATCTGTCTTGCATTCAGTGCAATTTTGCTTGTGCCCATTGTATCCATCCCATGACTTTAAAATGATTTGTTTTGTTAACTTTTTACTTTACTATAAAATTAAGCATATTTATTTTTCAATCAGAGCTAAACATAATTCTTCCCTCTTCACTAGATTGACCATGTATGCAGTTGTTACCTTGCAAGACTCAGATGAGGTGATGGTCGTACCATCAAATTGGTTGAGCACAGACAAGAAACAAAGTTACTGGCCCCCATTCAAATCACAAGAGAAGTGCACGGAAGCTGTTAAAAAAAAATGTAAACCTGAAACTTTAGGGAAACCATGGGAGAAATTAAATATAAGCCTTCACAACGAATATGGTAATGATCACTATTTTAAAATATAAATGTTTTTAATTTAGGTTCTCAAATAATATAATAAAATATTTATCTTATTGCAGATGCTTTTGATAAGGCAAAAGATGCCCAAAAAGAAATGGCAGAACAGAAAGAACGGTAAGTAACAGATACTTGATACAAAATTAGTTTAAAGGATTTTATTTGTACCATTTTTTTTAAAAATATTGTTTATTTTCAAATGAAGATCTTTTCTATTAGCCACTGGACTCGGAATTCTTAAAAGACAAACAGCTGAAAGCACTCAAGGAATGTCAAAAAAACCACTTCCACCTACACCTTCCAGAATGTCAGCTAATGGTGCGCCAGATTCTTTTGTCAAAATTTGAGACATTTTTTCTTTTCTCTCTCTTTCTCTCTCTCTCTTTAATTTTGTAATTACAACACAACTAATTTTATACAACAGACAAGGATGAGCTCCTCCAAATGCTGAGAGACATCAAGAGCACGGTTCAGGGAAACTCTGCCATGTTAAGGAAACTACTGAAAGACAATACGGTTTCTGAAGCCCCCAGCAGTACCAGCTTGCCCACTAGAGATTTTAAAACAGGCCTAAATCTGCCTCTTAGAACCATTGAAGATGTGAGAAGGACTGAAAATGAGCTCACAAATGCAACAACACGCCAAACATATGTGAGTCAACACAGCATTTAAAGACAGAGATAATGTACAGTCAGCTGTAATGTACACTCTGACCTGTAATGACTGTAAAGGGTTTATTTTGCATTAATGACAGCACATTATCCTGCTTATTCCACGGCTAAATAAATAAATAAAATAAATGGACATTACATACAGCATTATAATATTAATGCAGATTCATTATTTATCTCTTTCTATGGATTAGCATAACACAGATAACCAAATCAAGTTCTCAATCACCCAGCTCTGCTTGTTCAACTAGTTGATTCATGATGCTGCAAATGAGCTATATTCTAAATATACCCTTTTGTGGTCATTACACAAAATATTTGACCAATGCCATGTTTGACCAATAGGAAGTATTTCAAGACATTTAATAAAATATTTAATAGAGTTTTCTTTACAGGTACAATATTTGTCAGGGCTTGGAGGTGTTGGGCCCAAGGATGTGATTAGGAATATTATGAAGCAAGTCCTAACAGATAATCTGGCAAATGAGTTTAACTGGCAGGGGAGAGGAAATAAAAACGCCTTTTCTAAACTCAGATTAACAGATGTAATCCGAGGTAAACTCACAAATTTGCATTTAATTATGTTTTGTCTGTATTTGTAAATTCAATCACTTGGCGAACTCTGTGATGTCTGCCAGTTTGATCTTAAGAGTGTATAAGAGCAGGTGTGAGTATGAAGTTCTAGCATCCAACACATTTCCAATTCATTCTTCGAGTTTCCGCTTTCAGATGCTGCATCAAAACAAAGTGTAATGAGGCTAGACTGTGAAACTGAAATAAAAAATTATCTGTGGTACACAGCTGATCGAATTGGTCGGAAGAGACCAAGAGTTTGTGGAGGTGAGTGATAATGATATTATGATCAATTAATTTGTAATATTGTCATGCTTTCTATTGGTTCATCTTCTATGATGGTTTAGTCAAGGCATACCTCTATGTGAAGAAGTTGTTTAATGATCATTTTTAACTTTGTATAAATACCTCCTTCCTCTGCAGGTGTGACTTCATAAGTGACTTCTCCCTCACTGCTGGAAAGTGCCTTTCATTCAGAGAACGGAATGTCTTTTAATCTTGACTGAGTTTTACTAATACGTCATGTAAACTGCTTACAGATTAAACATTTATTTTGCATAGAATACAGGTACCAAACTAGCATGGCATTGTTTACAAAGTTTATGATGGTAATGTTTTAAGCATATATTTTCATCAGTAACAAATAACTCAAATATACAATTTGTTGTAAATTGCTTTTAATCTACTATAGCTGTCTTTTTCAATGTTCCATCAATAAGATTTTTTTAAATTCAGAATACACCATAATTGCATGTGACATTTACCTTGCTTTTGCCTTTTTTAGACAGATGAACTCTTACAATAGTGAAATTAGATGTCAATGTGACTGTTGGGTGACGTTATATTCCTCGAGGGAATCTTTATTTCCTGATGAACAAATTCACAAACTGTACAGTGAATGAACTTTTCTTAGAATCAGCGGGTCAGAATAGATTTGGGAATGTTTTTGCAGGCTCTTGTTCATCTCAATGTTGATGGATGTTATACTGACAATCTTAAACATGATATCAGCAATGAACACAATTAACACAATTTACATACTCCAATATTTTTTACCCCTGTCAAATTAATCTGAGAATATGTTGTGTGAATGTAGTTTAGAAACTTTTTTTGAGAAAATGGTCAGTTGATTCAAGAAATGAGTGTCTTTGCAACTGAGGCAAACTATCGATTTTCAGTGCTGAAAATATAATTATAGTATATTAACATTGTTCTGTAATAAATAAATTGTAAAATATTAAGTGTACTTATTCGCTGTGTCATTCATCCTACATTATAGTTGAAAACCTAATATGAGATTGTCTCAGTTACGTATGTAACCCTCATTCCCTTCCGTTCAGTCTCTCCGTGTAATGTCAGTGACTGACGAAAGGGGGTTTCGCTTAGAAGCCTATCAACTTCGAGATCTAGATAGTGCCCAATGGCAGTGCCAATACCATGGGCATGCGGAATTTGCATAGCGGACTCCGCCCCACCGTGTGGGTATTTTAGGAAGAACGCTGGCATGATCGCATTATGTTACCTGCTGAGGAGCCAAGACTGAACTCCCGGCCGTTTCAGCGGTACAGCGGATGCGGCAGAGGGACGTTACGTCTCCGTTCCCTCCTCAGGGAACGAGGGTTACATACATAACCGAGATGTTCCCTTTCGTTCAGTCACTTCGAGTAACGTCAGTGACCGACGAATGGGGGTCCCAATATATTCACGCCACTCGGCTGTCTTCCAGTGCCCTGCGTAAGTGCGAGTTCCCTGTCGTAAGACTAGTACGGACGAAGGACTCCCACTTAACACAGGAATACCAAGGTACACAGGGAAGCATATTCCAGGTGGAAGTATGCTCCAAGATGCCTACCCGTAGGGAGGACTTAGGGATACACATATGACCCGCTAAGGGCTGCATATGGAAGAACTCTGGGGTACCAGCCGAAGGTGGACTTTTAACCCCAGGTGTGGCAAGGCTTGCCAAGCCTGCCAAGGGAAAGACACCCGCTCAGGGAGGCTTACGGTGGAAATACACATGTGGGGGTCGCCCAGAGGGAGAACCATACACACGGAGGCACCTGGCCTGACACGAGGGTCTGGGCTTAAGGGCAGACTTACTGGTGTTGGCGTCGACAGTGCTGGAGGAGCTCAGGGCTTCCGGGAAGCTCACCTGAGAATATATCGCACGTATCCAGTCCGTGGAGTGGAATGGCGAGCAAGCAAAGACACCTGAGCCTAGTCCATTACCGGCCACTTGTAGAGGCGAGTACATAGTCGGACACAGGCTCCACCCGGAGATTGTAGAATCTGGCGAATGTGTTCGGTGTCGCCCAGCCTGCAGCTCTGCAGATGTCTGTTAGCGGAGCACCATGCGCCTGAGCCCAAGAGGAGGCCATACTCCGGGTGGAGTGTGTCCTGACCCCAAGGGGGCATGCGCGGCCCTGCTGCTGGTACGCCAAAACAATGGTGTCCACTATCCAGTGAGACAGCCTTTGTTTTGAGACAGCCTTTCCCTTCAGCTTCCCACCATAACAGACAAAGAGCTGGTCTGAGGTCCTGAAACACTGCATTCTGTCTACGTAAGCACGGAGGGCGCGTACTGGACAGAGCAGTGCCAAGGTTTTTTGTTGTCCAGGAGGTCGTGGTGGGCAGATATAGCGGCCACGTATACTTTAAGGGTGGAAGGAGACAGCCTTCGATCCAACCCTTCTTGGTGAAACGAGAGCACGGACCCGTTTAGGCATTTCCAGGGGTCTTCTTGGCGAGAAGAGCACCAGGTGACGAAGAGGTTCCACTTCAATGCATAGGCATGTCTGGTAGACTCTGCCCTAGCGGAAGTGATGGTAGCCACCACCGCAGGTGGCAGCGTACTCAAACCTACCGCATCCCATCCAGGAGCCACACGTGGAGGTTCCACAGATCAGGACACGGGCGCCAAAGGGTGCCCCGTCTTTGAGATAGGAGGTCCTTCCTCAGAGGAATCGGCCAGGGAGGGGCTGTCGCAAGAAGAAAGAGGTCTGGGAACCAGGTCCGGCCGTGCAAATAAGGGGGGACCAGAAGGACCTGCTCCTTGTCCTCCCTAATCTTGCACAGTAGCTGTGCGAGAAGGCTCACTGCGGGGAACGCATATTTGCGTAGGCCCCGTGGCCAGCTGTGCACCAGTGCATCCGTGCCGAGCATGCCCTCAGTCAGGGAGTAAAACAGGCAGCAGTGGGAAGAGTCGTGGGAGGCAAAGAGATCTACCTGCGTGTCGCTGAACTGTTCCCAAATCAGCTGGACTGTCTGGGGATGGAGTCGCCATTCCCCAGGGAGTGGCTGACACCGTGAGAGCTCTTCAGCTGCACGGTTCAGCTCTCCCGGGATATGGACAGCACGAAGGGACCTCAGATGCTTCTGACTCCATAGGACGAGATGGAGGGCGAGTTGAGACATGCGGCGGAGCGTAGACCCCCCTAGTGGTTGATGTACGCTACTGTGGCCGTGTTGTCCGTCCTGACTAGCACATGTTGACCCTTGAGCAATGCTCGGAAGCGGTGCAGGGTGAACCGTACTGCCATCAACTCGAGGCAATTGACATGCAGGAGGCACTGGGGTGCTGTCCAGGAGCCCGCGGCTGCACGTCCATTGCACATGACCCCCCAGCCCGTGGCGGATGCATCTGTTGACACAACCACATGTCTGGAAACTCGTTCTAAGGGCACTCCGGCCCGTAGAAAACTGAGGTTCGACCACGGGGTGAAGGTTTGAAGGCAGGCTCGAGTCACTTGGACCTGAAGCTTGCCTGTCTGCCATGCCCATCTCGGGACTCGATCGCGAAGCCAATGCTGAAGCGGTCTCATATGAAGCAATCCGAGCGGCGTTACCGCGGCTGCAGATGCCATATGCCCCAGGAGCCTCTGAAATAGTTTCATTGGAACCGCGCTCTTGCTCTCGTTTTCGAGTCGATCTCCATACCGAGGAAAGAGATCCTCTGCGCGGGGCAGAGTTTGCTCTTCTCCCAGTTGACCCAAAGGCCCAGACGGGCTAGATGCTGGAGAACAAGATCTCTGTGTTCGCACACCTGCTCTCAAGAGTGGCCCAGTATGAGCCAGTCATCGAGGTAGTTCAGGATGCGAACCCCCTGCTACCTGAGTGACGCAAGGGCTGCCTTGGCGACCTTCGTGAAGATGCGAGGGGACAGAGATAGCCCGAATGGGAGAACTGCGTACTGATATGCCCGCCCCTCGAAGGCAAACTGTAGGAACGGTCTGTGTCGAGGTAGGATGGACACATGGAAGTAGGCATCCTTCAGGTCGATTGCTGCAAACCAATCGGCTGGACGAACACATTCGAAAAGACGTTTCGCTGTCAACATCCTGAACGGAAGCCTGTGAAGGGATCGGTTCAGGGCGCGCAGGTCCAGGATTGGCCGTAACCCGTCCGTTTTCTTGGGTACTATGAAGTCGGGGCTGTGGAAGCCGGACTCCACCACGGCTGGAGGGACAGGCTCGACGCACCCTTTTCCAGCAGGGTGCAAACCTCCGCATGACTGGGGCATTGGACCCCAGCATGGTATAGCAGACTCCCCGGAAGCGGGGAGGAGCTTGTGCGAACTGAATTGCGTAGCCGAACCTGATGGTCCTCGCGTCCCAGCGGGACAGACCCGGAAGCTGAAGCTAGGCTCCCAGGTACTGCACCAGTGGGGTCATTCGACGACAGGCGACTTCGGTGGGGCAGCGAGGCAGCGTTACCGGCCCGGATGTGGGAGGCATAGCGTCCCGGTGTGGGGGCACAGTTAACAGCTGCGCCCTGACAGAGGAGACCGGGGAAGGACGCGCGTTCCACAGGGGTCTGCTCTGCCAGGGGACTGGCGACAGAGAGGGATGCGAGTGGCGGGACCCGGGTGGCGCACACTGTCATCGCCGGTCTCTGGCTGCTCAGGGATGGGTTTATCAGTTCTTTCTTTAACCACATTGGGGTGCTGCTGAACAAAAGAGGAGTGGCCCTGCCGCCATCAGGAGCGCCGCTTAGCCTACTGTTTCTTCGCGGGCTGCAGGGCTGGAGCGGACTGGGGCGCCTTCCTGCGGCTTCCTCGGCGTGGCCCCGGTAGAGGCTGCTGCTGGGGTGGCGCACGAGGGGTGGGAGACGCTGGAGGTTGCCCTCGGCAGCGAGCAGATTGAGACTGCGCGGGCGGCTGGGTGGAGGCAGCCGCCGGGGCAGTATATGCTTAATAGCCTCAGTCTGCGTTTGAGCGGCTGAGAACTGTTGGGCGAAGTTCTCAACCGCGTCGCCGAATAGCCCAGCCTGGGATATGGGTGCGTCGAGGAACCAGGTCCGCTCGCCATCACGCATATCGGCCAGGTTGAGCCACAGGAACGCGCCAACATCGGCCAGGAACGCGCCAACAACGACTGGAAGGCTGCTCGTCTCGAAGAAGCTGACGATATACTCAGTAGGCTTGTGGAGTGAAGATTGCATGTGCTCTTGGCTCCGAAGCAGAAACATAATGCGATCATGCCAGCCTTCTTCCTGATATACCCACACGGTGGGGCGGAGTCCGCTATGCAAATTCCGCATGCCCATGGCATTGGCACTGACATTGGGCGCTTTCTAGATCTCGAAGTTGATAGGCTTCTAAGCGAAACCCCCATTCCTCAGTCACTGACGTTACTCGGAGTGACTGAACGAAAGGGAACCCCAGTATCTGCTACAAAAAAGTTTCCGTATACATCAGCATAACTGAAATCAGGTAGTATATTTTTTCAGCATGCAACAGAAATTGAATTACTGGCCAAACACAATGCTGACAAATGCCTGATCAGATTTAATTAGTTAAATATATATGTGCTTTTATCTTTTGATGGTGAGTTTAGCTAAATTTTGTGCATATTTAAGGGTATGTCTTTTTGAAAGAAAAATATGTTGTTTATAATTGCTTAAGTTTATAAGTTTTGTATTGTATTGTCACGGCACTGGCTGTGACAAGGAAGCACACAACGCAGGATAATATAGTTCAAATAGAAATCCAAAAAAACTCACAGGAACACTTCTAACCACCATGCAACCACTGAACGAAGAACTGAATGAAGGCAGTACTTAAATACATGAACATAAGATTAATTCCGATAAACTGAAAAATAAACCAAGGGAAAACACTGGCACACACTAGGAACCTGGGTCACACAGGCAAATAGGCACAGGGAAAAACGGAATAAAAACTGACTTTCACACACCATATTCCTTAGCACTCGGTGACCCTGCTCCGTGACTTTACTTCAACTGTGTGACCAAGTAGCTGCTGTTCCTTAACGCTTTCACTTATTGCGAATTTATTACATGGCTCTGTGGAATACTTGATTCTGATTGGTCAATATATTCCCAGATCACAAGCTAAAATGAAAAACACACCGCCCATCCGGTTACTACGAGTTATCTTGACCGTAATATATGCTTAACATGTAACTACCCTAACAAAAACACTTAACTAGTTACTACCACGGGTTACAATGGAAGACAGCAAAGGATAGTTCACCCAAAAATAAAAATTAGCTCATGATTTACTTACCCTCAAGTCATCCTAGGTGTATGTGACATTCTTCTTTCAGACGAACACAATCAGTTAACTTATAGTAAAAAAAAAAAGTCCTGGCTAATCCAAGCAGAGTAATTTTTCAATTTATAAACAATAAACAATGATTTACACAGAATTAACAGAATTAATAAAAAAACCTCTGTGTAATAAATTTTTTGTATGCCAAAAATAAAATATAAAAAATGTCTGATCACTCAAATGTGCACAACGAGGGAGATACAGACATAAGAATTAGGAATATATGTGCTCTGGTTGAAGAAGATCACAGATGTTGTAGGGTGCCAGAGAGTCTTGTATGCAAAAATATGTTTGAAACCGCAGAGAATTGTTAAGGTACATTTTAGAAAGATTGCAGAAATGTTGCAACAAATCACATTTTTCAGGAGCTTGGGTGGAAAAGAGAAAGTGAACATTGTAGATATTAGGGAGTAAATAAATATTAGGGATATTGGGGAGTTTTGCTGCCCCACATTTCTTCATTTTTGATAATTTGGATGTTCGTCACAATACGGAAGAAAATATGTCAATACTTGTTTCATTGTGACTTTAAAGTAATGCTGAAGGAGTTGTTTTTGTTTGAATATTTTTAACACTATAAGTAAAAACAACTCTTTACAGAGACACAGTTGCATATTTTATTTTATTTTTTAAATCTACTTTCAACTCAGTTTCAACTTATTGCCCATGAAGTACAAGATATAATGCAGATATAATGTAAGTGTGCATATATAATATTTCACTTTTAGATGAGATGTTAAATGAAAATGTGCCTCAGTGTTCCTGTTTACAGAATAAAGCATACAGATGAATGAATAAATAAATCTTTATTGTGTAGCACTTTGAAATGCAGTGACCTATCAAATATAACATTTTTAAGGTGGGATACAAGAATTTATACAACTATATTATTGTCAAATTTGCCACCAATGTGTCACATTTTGTTATTGCAAAATATTTTACTTTCAGCTACATAGTGTATAGATGGATATATAGACGTTAGATGTAGAATTTATACATATACAGTAGAATTTAGATATGCACTGTACTACTTTGGGTCTCGTTGGTGACAAATACTGTACAACACATTTAAAATCTTTTATGTACATATGTACATAATTACATAGCAGCTTTTTGTATGTATATAATGCCAAAGTCCTAAAATATGATCTTATTCCTAAAAAATATTCACTTGTTTTTCCATAAGAGGGCAGCCTAACCTTACAAAATTGATACAGTTCACCACTGGAGGGAGTAGAGCACTATATATGTTATGTGAAACATAGTACTACAAACATAACTAAAAACATTGTATTTTTATAATTATATCAAACATAAATAACTTTATTCAGTTAGTAGGATGGCAAGAAGTTGATATACAGGTTAGGCAGGGTGAAAGGATAAGGTATGTGCTGCTGTTGACCACTCACAACCAGGATCATAAATATATACTCGACAAATGAATCCTCTTTGCTGCATTCAAAAAAAGTGACCTGTGACCTGTCTGAATCATGTGACCTGTCTGAACTCCTCTTAAGGAAGGATATTGGATATCGGCCTGGCTCTTAATGTGTCTAAACACCTACATATCAACGACTCTACAACTCATTTTGAATAGATTATATTACACAAGATTGTATAGCATAGACACAGTAGTAGAGATATACTCTGAAAGTTGCCCGCTAATGCGTGATGCCAATTGAATGTATAGTAAGCTAAAGCTAAAATGTAAATATGGAGCAAATGGATTATAACTCTGAACTTTCCCTTTTAGTTTTAAAAGGCATTTGCTGATAAGAATCACTTAGAAGACCTATAAGTTCATTGTCAGGGTAATGGATACTACAAAGTAAATGTCTCTCTCTAGACAGTGAATACATCCATTGAGCACTTTGCATTTAGCGTCAGATTTCCTTTCAAAGGGCTCGTCATTAAGCCCTCCTTACAACACAATATTTCACCCTGATGGATCGAAGCGGTTGACCATTCTTTATGTCGAACAAGGTGCCCCTCTTGCTAGAAGTCATTTCATTTCCACAAATGGCTGCATCACACTGTGACGGTGGGTTAAAAAAAGGTGTTTAAATGGAGTTGAGTCTATTGATCCTGGAGACCGCACAGCTTTCACTGGCCTCGATATGACACCAGGAAGGACTTGGAGACCACTCTATTGATCAGCCTTGAGTCAGTGTGGTGGTTATATTGAATCGTATTCTTCAGACTGTCACCCGACAGGTGCCACACTGAGCATAATCAACCAAAGTGTGCTAATGAACTGCTGGAGTACTTTGTTGCTAAACCCAGCTCTTTAGGTTTAAAGGGGTCATGTACTGGCTTTTTTATTCATTTATTTTTATACCGTTGTCTGAGGTCAACTTATTACATTTGCTTGGTTTTTACATTTGTAGCACCCACTCCCTTTCCCTTAAAGGGTAAGTTCACCCAAAAATGAAAATTAGCCCATAATTTACTCACCCTCAAGTCATCCTAGGTGTATATGACATTCTTCTTTCAGACAAATAAAATCAGAGTTATATTACAAAGTTCCAGGCTAATCTAAGCATTAGAATTGCAGTAATAGTTGTTCTGTTTTTGAAGTCCATAAAAAGTGCATCTGTCCGTCAAATAACATAAATTAAATTAACAAGTTACAGATACCACCTTAATAATATTCTACAGAGAATAATGGGCTATCACTCTGGTGTTTTAACAATATCACAGACAATAAGTTGGACCGCAGATACACAAATTGTCTCAAATATCACCAAGGAAAATACTCAAGTCATGTCAATACTAAATTCCAAGAGTCTTTGTTTTCTTATCTCCAAAAATCACTGTTCGCATAAATGTCCCTCAACCTTAAGCAAAAAAACAAACAAACAAAAAAAACACCTGGGTGTCTGTTCAAAAGTGCAATAAATAAAATGAATCCCCCGTTGCAGGCCTGATACGATGCTGGGGTTCGTTGAGGCACAAAACCGGTTGCCGCTTCACACAATGAACAAACAAAACAGGCTATTTTCTACCCTGGTTCTGAGCCTTTCTCCTGGAATGTTTGGTTTTATGGATATGCCGCATTGAAGACTAGGAAGTAAATGCCCACTGCTATGATTGGATAACAGTTTTGCATAATAATGAGTTTTGACTTCCCCGTCATGTGGGGAATTGTTTTGAAAACTTCCAATGTGGAGAAACCGGAATGATCCGCCCACAGGGTTCGCAAAATCGAACAAACACAATTATTTATCTCTCATCCACCCGCAATTAATATGAATGTTATTTTATTACTTGGCCCGCCTTATTGGTGGACATAACCGCGAATCACTAACACACACACACACACACACACACACACACACACACACACACACACACACACACACACACCAAGTACGCGGATCAGTAAAACTTCACTGCAAACAAATCAGCATGTTCAAAACTTCTGCAACCTAATAAGTAGATACCAGACAATCTGTAACAATGCATTACCATCACATATAAAACATGTTTTAGTCACATAAGTGTGTTGCACCATTCCTGTTGGATCCAATATAGAAGGCACAGCATTGTGTTTTATTCACATCCTGTCTGCAAATCCAGTCTCGACCTGTGTCTTGTTTACAAACGATTCCGCCGTGAAATGAAGGAACAAATGTGCGGTAACACTTTATTTTGATGGTCCCTTTTGAACATTCTGTTGACTATAAGTAACGTTGCTCCTACATGTCAACTAACTCTCATTAGAGTATTAGTAGACTGTCTGCTTAATATCTGCTAACATTTTATTCTAATGGTCTTTCAACAGACATTCTACTGATTATAAGTAACTTTGCAACTACATGTCAACTTATTCTAACCCTAACCCTACCAGTCTACTAACATTCTACTAACACTCTAATGATATTTAGTGGACATGTAGGTGCAACGCTACTTATAGTCAACAGAATATGTTAAAGGGACCATCAAAATAAAGTGAAACCAAATATTCTTCCACAACCTGGCACAGAGCAATATCTTGCTATCTTCGGCATGTTTAATGCTCGGTAGCGTGATCCGATTAGCTCCATGTAGCCATGTTATTTATGTTACATTTCTGCCTTTAATTAAGAAATAATTGAGTTTATTTTGTGTTCAGTTTATTTTGTGTTGTTTTGCAAAAACATGAGCAAACACACGCACACACACATTCATGTACACAAACAAACAAACAAACAAACTATTTTGAGTATTAGAGGCTTTCTTTTTCACAGAGATGAACTTTACCTTCAGATCAATGATGCCTATGATCAATCAGTTCCAAAAATAAATACAAAACCTGCCTGGATTGAAAGAAAACAAGCTGACAAAAATATTGAACCCAATATTTGGTGATTATGTAGCATAACGAGATAATTCGAGTCATTTTTTTACCACAAACACAAGAGAAAAGCATTCCAAAATGAAATTCCCGGTTTAAATATTAAAGTAATAGTGTGATAATCTGTATTAAATATTGACAAAGTTATCCACAAATAATGCTTTTTTTCACTCAAAAACTAAAGGTGCACACGTTCCGATCAACGAGGACTACAATCACTCAGTCCCCTACCCTTATTTATTTTTTCTTTTCCTTTTTGTGATGTGTAGAGCTCATTATAGCACGTCTCTCTTTTAATTTAGCTCCTTTTTCTCCAGGATTGTTTCTTGTTCACATCCTGTGTTCTGTATTAGTCTAGGTACATGTCTGCTAATGTGAGCGACAACGAAGTACAGATCCCTTGACATCAAAGATGCATCTCTCAGCAAACCAGCCATCAGCCCAATGATGAAAGAGTGCACGGGGGGTGACGGGGTGACGGGAGGATTTATGTGGCAAAGAGAAAATAGGAAGCGAGTAGGAGGGTGACAAAAAAGGTGGATACATTTATGTTTGAAAAATAGAGAGAGACGGTGTTGTTGTTGCCAGGGTTGTGAAACTGGGAGCACAGCTGACCATTAGATGTGACATACAGCAGACAGAAAGACGAAAAAGAAGAAAGGATAAATTAGAGAGAAAATATCTATAATGAGGAGGGAGGCAGTGAAAGGCAGGAAGAGAAGATATAGAGGAAGAGCAAAGAGAAAACAACAAAAACAACAGAACTATTTAGTGTCTCATTGCTGTCAGATGCGGGTACATGAGCCGAGAGGAACGGGGTCTTTGTTTGTCTGAATGTGCACTTAATGGCTTCCTTTCAATTCACTGTCTGCATCTAGACTTTTGATCACACGTGTCTGTCAAATATCACAACGGTAGGTTTTCTTTTTTTTTTTTGCCTCTAATTGTAGGTCTGTTCAAAATCTACTGAGCTGCCTACTCTATATTCCAAAAGTAAATTATGCTGCCTTGTTAAATATGTTCCGGCCAAACACAAAGGCAGAATTCATAGAGGGAAAAAAAAATTATGCCAAAATGCACTGCAACAAACTCAGTGAAGAAAAAGTGTGAGAAATGTTTATTATAAATAAACATTTATATTTCATTCAATAATAAAAAGTATCTTCTAAAATACTTAGTTTTACTTAGTTAAAATAAATAAATAGTAATAATAATAAAAAATAATATTTTTGTGAAAAAGTGTAATATTTAAATACATAAAATGTTGGGTAATTTTACCCTGTATTTGTTATTAAAATAGTTTATATATAGTTATTAAAAGTATATATATATATATATATATATATATATATATATATATATATATATATATATATATATATATATATTATTTCACCCAATATGTTTGTGATTCAAATAATTATTTTAAATATATTCATTTTTTTTTATATTTTCTGGTTACTGTGTGGTTAAAATAATTTTTAAACATTTTATTATTTACAAAATGTATATACTTTAATATTGAAAAAAAAAAATGTTTACCCAATATTTATATTGTTTTACCCAATATTTGTGGTTATATTTGGTTATATTTGTGTATGCTGTGTATTTTTATGCTCATTAGCGTTTAGAGAATTGGATTTTTCCAATCTCCCAACACGAGTGCCATATTTTTTAAGATGTGGTGTCATGTTAAAACCACTTTTTTTAAGAAAAGCTTTCAAAAACCTGCATTTTGTTTCATTCCACTGCACTTCCTCCAGCTTTTTTAACACATGAACGGCCCCTGCCTACTGTAAGCCAGCTCACTACATTTTGTACCAGAGCATGTGTGTGCATTCTTATCATTAGCTGCCTCAATTTAGTATCTCTCCTGACAGATTTGTCAGGTTTATGGGGCTGGCTGTCTACCCCCTTTTTGTGTTCATTAAAAAGTCCCATCTTAGCTCCACTACGTTTAGTTATCAGGCATGGCAATGGCGAGCGAGTCTTCCAGTTCTCTCTCTGCTGCTCAGATGACTGCATTAGGCAGCACCTTTAAAGATAATTGCTTAATTGGGGGCTTTTCATTTGCTGTCAGCGTATGAGTAGCCGTGAATGGCTAAGATAAGACCGTAATTATGTGGTGAGCTTCGATATCCACTTTCGCTAGAGAAGGATGCTGACAAGCGGCTCTCGTGGTCCAGCGTCGCTTGCCGCGGCCTGTCAGAGACCCAAGGACACAAAGGAAGAGAAAAAAGAAGAGAACATTACAGAGAAAAGAAGGCGGAAAAAGGGAGAAATGTGGTTTCACAGAGGTATAAAAACACATGTGATTAGTGAAGGGACAGACATGCTATTAGCCGAGACCATAAACGGCAGAGAGATCGTATGGTCAGAGCTATCACAAGGGATCAGATAGTTTGAAAACACACTGTGATTGATTAAGACTGCAGGAAAAGAAAACTGTGACATTTAAAAGAAAAGAAGAAAAAAGTGTAGGCTAAAAGTACATTTATTCTGACAGGCATTAAATTGCTGGAGGTCACCAGGTAATTTCCTGCTGGACACTAGCCGATCCCATTAGTAGATGCTGCATTGCACTTAAAGGGATAGTTCACCCAAAAATGAAAATTACCCCATGATTTACTCACCTCCAATTTGCTGTATATGACATTCTTCTTTCAGACAAATACAATCAGAGTTATATAAAAAAATGTCCTGGCTCTTCCAAGCATTATAATGGCAGTTAATGGTTATTTCTGTTTTGAAGTCCATAAAAGTGCATCTATCCATCATAAAAGTGTTCTACACGGCTCCAGGGGGTTATTAAAGGCCTTCTGAAGCGAAGCCATACGTTTGTGTTGATACAATTTTCATAATTAAAACTAAAATAACTAGCTTCCGACAGACGGCAGCACGCATTGATTTACGGCGAAAGAGCGCGGGTTAGTTGAACCTATTGCGGGGTTAGTTGTAACACGCATGATGATGAAACTCTGTGTATTTGCTAGTTGCCATATTAACATTATTTACAGAAAAAAATTACGGCAAAATTTTAAATCTTTGGAAGATATTTCTGAACATTTATTTACCCATATAGCAAAAGTAAATTTCTCACTTAAGTTTATTTTTCATCTCTGTTTTTTGTGTTTATTTAAAATAAGACAAATCTGATATTATTGTAATCTTATATCTATTATTTAACAGCTGAGATCGTGCTTTAATGCTGATCTAACAGCAGAAGCCGCAGTTTAAATCCCAGTTGCGCAGGTGGGGTGCGTTGTAACACTGCGTTACAATGAGCCCCTATTAGAACTACGCTATTATTCTATACTTTTATGAATCCTTTTGAGAAACCACGAGTCATTATGTTCAGAAATTATTCATTATTATTATTATTGTTTTGAACTATGCTGTATAGCTGTATTTAGCGATGTGTTTGTTGTCAAACTCAATTTTTTTTATATTTTTAATGATTTAAAAAATGCCATTATTTTATTTAAAAAAGTTTTAATTGTATTTTATTGACAAAATATTTTAGTTTGTCTAATTTTATTTTATTTTATTATTGTATCAGATAACAATTTAAGCTGTCATATATTAATGTTACATCGTGCCCCTCACGTTACAATGTACCCCACCTATGGGGCATGTTTCATGTTGTCACATTTCACTTCCATTCTTTCGGAGTAAATAAAGAAAATAGTATGCACTGTATTAATGAAACAAAACCACTTAATTGTAAAAGACATTTGTAAAAATTAATTTGCGAAAAAATACATACTCTGAACCTCAAGTGGATTTACACAAACGAGAAAGTCAAGCGTTAGGTTGTGCCCTGCTCTCCCCTAATCCTTGACCTGACGCAGACTAAATGCAGAAACAGAAAAGATCCTGTACAGAAGCTCTCTCAAGAACTGAAAGTGCGTGCCTCCTCACCTAAAGAAACAACACACAAGTTGTGTGTGTGATCAGGTGTCAACAAGCTTTGAACACAAATCCACACACCACTTGAAACGTTTGCTTACACAAGCCATTCTTACCCGATTTTGAACAATTGCTTCAAATAAACAGTCCCTGAAGATGAAAAAGAGGATGACGTTCTTATATACTTCCTGGTCGCACTAGTATGATGTCATAGATTGACGCCGGCCAATATGATTGCTGTGATTTTACAGTTGCGTCAGATACGAGTCACACTGAGGCGTTACCCTTCGAAAGGGAACAACTATTTTAACTATTACTGTGTTCATGCAGCCTTATAGTGAGCTTCAATTTATTTTCATTATTAACAATTATTTGTTTTTCTATAATTCTGGTAAATTTTTCCACAGCAAATTGCACATTTTTATTTATTTTTTTCTACATGTATCAGCAAGACCTAACCTGACGTGGTGATACTCAATTCTAGTCAGCTCCATTGGGCTGTGATTATGTGGCGTGTTAACCAGGAAAGACCTCAATTGGATAGACCCACAACCAATCAGAGCAACGGAGTGACGCATAATGTTACTTGTCAAATGTCAGCAGAACTCAACTGCACTGTGTTTCCAAATCCGTGTTTTTCCGCGGGTTCCGCGGGTTGAAGCGACCCCAATTATGTGATATGAATGCGAATTTTAGCAGGCAACCTGCCAAAATAACATATTTTCCCCCCCAAAGCGCCTTCGATGACGTGGAAAATTACATTACTGTTTATCATCTGTCCATCATCGTCTAAAGCATGACAATTTCATTACTCCTCTATGGATTGAGTCCAGACCGAATTGCCCGAGCAAAAATGTTGTGGGCGGGGCTAAATTCGCATCCAGGCTAAGCAAGACCACCAAAAGCACCAGAGCGTAAAGCAAGCACTGTTGCAATGTACAAAAAGTCCATACATTTTAAATAATCACCAATTTTAGACTGGCAAATTGAAAAGTGTGAATCTCAGAGGCTTTTCAGGTGGTTTGGCCATCAATAGACTGACACAAATTCATCACCAGCTAGATAGAAACAGATTCTGTGGAAGAGAGGTGCTTAGAAATGTCACAAACATGGAGGTGAATATACTTTGATGTTTAGCTGAAGATGACAAATGCATGACAGGTACTTAAGCTCTTCAGGTCACAAATGTCATACATGTGGAAGGATTAATGCACATCTATGAGTATGGAAGCTAATGCTTTAATATGTAAACCTACATTAAGTTTCTCTGAGAACTTTTGCAGCTTATATTAAGGACACGTAAAGGATGTCGTTTGGCTTAATCAGTAATCAATGTTCTTTGGTTCCCCATTTTTTCTTAGCATATAGAACATTTAAAAAATCTAAAGAATCTTTTTTTCTACTCTAAAGTGCCTTTTGTGCAATGGAAATGTTCCATGCAATGGAAATGTTCCATGGATGTTAAAGGCTCTTTGTGGAACCATAGACGCCAATAAAGAACATTTATTTTTAAGCGTGTACAGTATCACAGGGTCTGGAACATCTTTCAAACTCTGAGAGCAGAGGAGAAGAAAAGGGAAACTGAAAGATAAGGGTGAAGAGAGAGAGTGATGCGCAGCACAGGAAGTGGATGGGGGCAAGATTAGTTTTGCTCCGGTAGTGACAGATCTGAAAAACAGGAGAGGCGAGAAGAGAGATGAAACCGGGAGAAGAGCAGGATTAGTGCCACTAGAGGGTTGGTATGTGTGTGCGCATGTAGGCTTTACCGGGTGCAGGGGGGATCCTGGAAAATGAGGAATTCTGTGAGTTCAGTGGGGATTAGTCTTGCTTGAGGAGTGAGAGCTTGAGAGGAGGATGTGAGAACATTTCTTGATCTCGGCTTGCATCATAGGTGGAAGAGCTGTGAATTCTTACACTTCCAGGGTGGCACAATGCTGAAGGTACAACTGAAAATACCGTTTTTAACCTTTTGAGCAAGACCAAAAGGGTCTTTTCTAATCTTCAAGTCACTTACAAAGTGTCTTCTATCGATTACTGTTTCTTTGATAGCAGAAAAGTGGTACATCCATCAGCGGGAGGTTTGGTTCTGTTCAGGTAGTTGTAAACAGCCTTGTACTTGTGAGATCTCTCTTCTTTTGAGTGCATTATGTTAAGCATGTTTTTCTTCTTCTTACTAGCAAGGTGATATTGTTCCCATCCTTATCATGTAACACCAGAGATTATCTGTTGTGAAATGGTTATCCAGATATATAGTTATTTAACTTTTGGTTAAACAAAATTTGGTTCTTGTTTCTTATTTTATTATTATTATTAATACATCCAGGAGTAAGTTCTCAGAGTATCTTCCCTGATAACACACAATAGGGGTTTTCGTACCGGGTACCAGGTTTTCGTAGTGTTAACCTGAGAACTAACTTTTCCCCTACAGCCATTTTTCTGGTTGCATTCACACTGCCAGGAACTCTGGCCGACAGCATTGTCATTTAAGCATGGCAGTCCATAACATCAACTACTGGGGGATGGAGCATGTGTTTTAGTTGTGTGTCATGGTTGTTGTTGTTAACTGAGATGGAATGAAGACGTAGCCATTTCACTCGGCGGCCATCTTTGAAGCACCTCTTGGGCATGCAAGTACAGCTTCCATCTCTTTGAATGCGGAAACATCAAATTCCCCAGAACTGTTTGCCAAGCTTAAGATTAAATTTCATATTTGAAATCACCAATGAATTCTGACAACAATTGTCTGATAATTTAGTTTCTTAATGCTTGAATCATGATGAAAAAGGCTGAACCAAGCTAACGCACACGCGCAGTCCAAAGCGCACATCTCAGAACACTGACTGTTTCTATATGAACCAGAGCTTCCAACTGCAGTTACCAATAGGCTCTTTTATTTAGAAAGCGGGACATATTGTGTATTACACTTTCTCCAATTCATAGTAATTCTAGTGCACCATCTTCCTGTATAAAGTCTTTGGTATAAGTTATGGGATTAAAAGAGCAAAAAGGAGGGCTGAGAAAACAACGGCAACAGACAAAGGGCATTCTTACGGCCAGTCGACATACACTTACTATTGTTCTGGATTAGACCTTACTGAAGTAGAAGCTAATCCCCTAAAATGGGTTTATAGAACTAAAATCGTTCCTGGTTCCTGCTGTGCAAACAAGCCAAAAGCAGGTACTTCCACTAATAGTTATAGGAATTATTGAGGGGACAACCGTTTAAATCAAAGTAGGCGGGCCTTTCTGATCGGAGAAGACGAGAACAAATACGAACGTGGCACTTTAGTTTTAATAGTGAAAGACTACGTGGTATGGTGAGGATAGCAGACTACAAACTTTTTAATGAAATTTCATCATTTTGAATTGAAGTGATTCATATAAGTGATGAGACTAACATAAGTGTATGGATAAGAATGAATTTGTGCATGTTTATCATGACAGCAGAAGGTTTATTAGGCTGCTGTCACTTTAAGACCTGCTGCAAATAAAACATTATTTGCAAATTGTTTAAATTGATTACTTCACAACTACAATTACAATTAAACTACAATACTTCAACCATAACCCTTAAACTTAAAAAAAATATACAGACCCTTTAATTGTCTATTTATATTTAATACACTGTAGGCCTACTGTTCAAAATAATATTATTAAAGTTTTTTATGTTTTTGAAAGAAACATTCTCTTATGTTCAACAAGGCTGCATTTATTTGATTAAAAAATTGTGATTCTCTTGTCAGACAGAGGCTGATCATTCATGCAGAAGTAAAGAAGTAAATCAACACAATTATAAATATATGCGATTAATTCAGTTCATTAGGGGGAACATGAAAAATGTTCACTGAAGTGTCATGACACTACCAATAATTATATAAATCATTGTTTAAACAGTCTATTTTCATGCTTTGTATTATGTTATTTATGGCTCCTTGAATCACCCCATCTTGATTTTCAGATTACTCCCTCGCTAGATGGAAAGCTGTGTCTGTTGTGTGTTTCCATGGCAACATCTTGTCTGTCTTTTAACTGGGAGCACTGGCAAGGAAGGAGACAGGTTGACATGATACAAAACATCCTACAAAACAACTGATTAGCATGTCTTGTATATTGCAATACATTCCAGTAATGTGACATGAAATGAAAAGAACCAAGAAAGAGATGTTAAAAGAGATGAGAAAAAGAAAAGAAAAGAACAAAAATAAAGAAATGACCTGTGTTTACTGAGTGACCCTTAAGAGTCAGAGAGGAAGCCTGGATCGACTTTAATTGGTCTTGCACATGAAGGGGGCGGGAGAGAGACAGGTATGAGCGCAAATGAGGGGAAGGTTTGATGGTGGATTGTGCAGCCGAGCCGAGAGAGAATGCCGGTGTTTTTCATAATGGCAGAAGAGAATAGAGAAAAAAACAAAACAATGTTTTCTCATTAGAATTCATAGATATTCCTACTTCGCTTCTAGCTCATACATTTTTTGCATGTGAGTGACACCTAAAATATATACGATTTTGGCATACCGACAACATCTATTACAAACATTTTCAAATGTATATGTTGATTTTAACTTAATGAATTTGATTATTATATAGGCGAGTAGATTATATAGGATATTGCAAATAGCTTATTACTCATATTTACACTTCTATTTTTACTTCTATTTGTATAGCATCTATCACTATTTGCACTTAGTGAAAGACAAGATGCTATTTCAAGTTGCTATTCATAATTTGTGCAAATAATATTTAACACTATACTCAGTGTAAACTAAATAGCATCTTGTTTTTAATAGTCACCACAAAATGTAAAATGCAATAGTCTTTTCTTCCCTATTGTGACATTCAGATGTTCCGATCACTTCCATGGCCACATAAGTATAAAATCAAGCACTAGACAGAATGGGTCGCTCTCAGGAGCTCTGTGAATTCAAGCGTGGTACCGTGATGGGTTGCCACCTGTGAAATAAGTCCATTCGTGAAATTTCCTCACCACTAAATATTCTACGGTCAACTGTTAGTGGTATTATAACAAAGTGGAAGCAGTTGGGAACAACAGTAACTCAGCCACGAAGTGGTAAGCCACGTAAAAATGGGGTCAGCGCATGCTGAGGCACACAGTGCGCAGAAGTCGGCAACCTTCTGCAGAGTCAATAGCTACAGACTTCCAAACTTTGTGTGGCCTTCAGATTATTTTAAGATTAGATTATGTTGCAGGGAGTTTTTTTTTTAGGGGTTGGGCTTGACCCCTTAGTTCCAGTGAAATGAACTCCTAATGCTTCAGCATACCAAGACATTTTGGACAATTTCATGGTCCCAACTTTGTGGGATCAGTTTGGGGATGGTGCCTTTCTGTTCCAACATGACTCTGCACCAGTGCACAAAGCAAGGTCCATAAAGACATGGATGAGCGAGTTTGGTGTGGAGGAACTTGACTGGCCTGCACAGAGTCCTGACCTCAACCTGATAGAACACCTTTGGGATTAGAGCGGACACTGCGAGCCAGGCCTTCTCATCCAACATCAGTACATAACCTCACAAATGCACTTCGAGAAGAATGGTAAAAAATTCCCATAAACACATTCCAAAGCCTCGTGTAAAGCCTTCCCAGAAGAGTTATAGCTGAAAATGGTGGGCCAACTGCATATTAAACCCAATGGATTAAGAAAGGGTCATTAAAGTCCATGTGCATTTAAAGGCAGGTGTCCCATAACTTTTGCCAATATAGTGTGTATCTGAGTGAAACAGCTTCTCAAACAAGAAAAAACATAGGGTGGAACTTGATTTTGTCCATCGGAACTGATTGGATCGTTGGATTGTTGTGGTTTGCTATTGGTCAATCTCATGTGAGTGACAGATTGTCCCTCGCACCAGTAAACACGTCATCAGAGATGTTGTTGTGAATACTGCAATATTCCATAAAAGATAAGAATTGTCAAGTTTGATATACGTCAGACATTGTACATCAAGTGTGCTTCCAGCAGACGTACGCTTTGTACAAATGGATAAAACCTGAAACTGACAATATTAGCATACAACATCAAAAACATAAATATTTTCACACATGAAAAAAATCTCAAATGTCAGCAGGTTTTATGTTTAATCCCATCATATTTAACACAGTTAATGCATTTATCTAATTTGACATTAAAACAGTTTCATGCTGTTTGGTGTGATTTCTAAATATAAAAAAAGTAAATAATAGGTAAAACATACATTTATTCTCACAATTCATTGTTTTCAGTCACATTACTGATGCAGAGACCTGGAGGGCAAAACATCTATAGAACTGCAACACAGGCCTGTCAATTTCCCCATCTGTTTCAACATATTTGATCACCTCCCAGAAGAAGTAACACAAAAATATGTGAATGCTAATGTTGGGCACTTGTTATCCATATATAGTGCATTCCACATATTGTTATGTTACAGCCTTATTCCAAAATGGATTGAATTCTTTTTTTTTATTGATTCTATAAACAATACCCCATAATGACAACATGAAAGAAACTTATTTGTAATCTTTGCAAATTTAAAAAAAATAAAAAATGAATCACATGTATGTAAGTATTCACAGCCTTTCCCATGACACTCAAAATTGAGCTTGGGTGCATCCTGTGTCAACTGATCATCCTTGAGATGTTTCTACGACTGTTTCTACGACCGGTGGTAAATTCAGTTGATTGGACATGATTTGGAAAGGCACACACTTGTCTATATAAGGTCCCACAGTTAACAGTGCATGTCAGAGTGCAAACAAAGCCATAATGTCCAAGGAATTGTCAGTAGACCTCCGAGACAGGTTTGTATTGTATGTCTACCAATGTGAATGAGATCAGGTTTACAAATAACATGTGAAAAGAGAAGAATTAGGAGGTACTGCTGGGATAAAGCTGTAGCACATGGGGAGAGAAAGATGGATGATGGTGAACAGAATGGAAAGAGTGAGACAGAGATGGATGGACTAAGACTAGTCCACACACACACACACACACACACACACACACACACACACACACACAGAGAGAGAGAGAGAGAGAGAGAGAGAGAGAGAGAGAGAGAGAGAGAGAGAGAGAGAGAGAGAGAGAGAGAGAGAGAGAGAGAATTTCACAGATGGACTCTTGAAAAAATTAAATAAACATACAAGAAGAGCTTAGATGATAAAAATGAAAGGGCTTGTATCATGGGGAGCCAAATATGAATTTTCACATATCAGATGAAAACATACTGTAAAATGTTCCTCCCCTTTTATTTGTGGTCAAATCCTCAGCTGTTTGAGTATTTAATTTGATGTGTTTTTAAATGGCTCATTTCATATTTCTTAATGGCACAGCTGCAAAAATAAACAGATTAAATTAAAATAAATAAAAGCAAAACTATATTGATATTTATTATAATACCATTAACAATTTATAATACATCCATTATAATAACAACATTTTTAATATTATGAAATATTAATATTTTTACAAATGTATGTTATGACAAACTTAACGACAGAATAGGCATAACAGGGGTTGGAGAGAAAGAATAAAGACCAGAGCTGGGCAGAAATCCTCCTCCCGCCAGTGTTGACGGCTATTATTCCAGCCAGAATGAGTCTCAATCAATACAGGTGACTGGCTATCGGTGATCAATTACAGTGCAGGGACAGCATTGATCATGCTCAGTCACATGTGACATAAACAAGACGCCAGCGATCAATAGCGCTTCGCAGCGTTTGGCTCTGGACAATCACCGTGCGTCTCAATTAAGCGAATCCTGAGCCTCCGTGTGTGCTTTGATAAAGAGACTCATTTAGCCACATCACTGTAAGACAATAGAGCTCGCCGCCATCGTCCACTGAGCGTGTGATACCGCCGCTGTGCCGGCAGCCATCAGGGAGCCTGCCAGATCAATCATCTTTTGTTGCTTATTGCAGCAAAGGGAAAGACGGAGATAGACAGACAGGCAGAAAGATGGCGAAACAGCCTGATGAATATTGTGGCAAACAATTGAGTTGGTGTTCTGGCTTAAGTAGGCGGCCTATTGTATTTAAGCTCAATAGTGGTTTATTACGATTATTTCTCTGTCCCTCAGTTTAGGAGTCATAAGCATGTTAGGATATGTCCACAGCAATTTATGAAATATTTCGTGGCAGGGATTGATCGAATACAAAAGAAAAGAAAAAGAAATCAAATGAAAAAGTTACATTAGGGCTAATTACAACCCCTCAAATTCAAAGTGAAAATCCAATCCAATGTGTCAAATTTGACAATCAATTACTGGTGCATTTATCCACCGACCATAAAATCCCAGGACTGACATTAGCAGAATGAAGTTATCAAATTAAGTGTCACAAGTTCATTTGAGCACTTGACAAGCATGATTGATCCCTCAATCACTGTGTAATGAGAACATAATTTACGACGAAAACTGCAACTCAATGAGTTATTGCTGTTTAAAGGGATAGTTCTCCCCAAAATAAAAATGACCCTATGATTTACTCACCCTCAAGCCATCCAGGTGTATATGACATTCTTCTTTTAGATGAATACAATCAGAGTTATATTAAATATATGTCCTGGCTCTTCCAAGCATTATAATGGCAGTGAATGGCAGCCCAAAATTTAAAGCCCAAAAAGTGCATCCATCCATTATAAAAGTAATCCACATGGCTACAAGGGGTTAATAAAGGCCTTCTGAAGCAAATCGATGGGTTTGTTGTTCATTATTTTATATTTGCCAACCCTTCACCATGACTTCATAACTGTCTCCACCAGTTTTTAAAACAAAGTGGCACTCATGATTGGAGCACTGGCGTCATTGTGGTCTCATCCTCACTTTCTAGTCTTTGAAATCCCTTTATTAATTCTCATAGGTTATGAACGGCATTCACTAATGAGGTCCTCTCATCTTGACCCGAGAGCTGGAGGAACAATGACTCACGGCTGCATAGAGCTGATGAAGTGTGTGTGTGTGAGTGATTGCTGGATAGTGCTGTAACGGTGATAAAAGTCAACTTCACAATACTAATTTCCATATGGCATTATCAACCCTGCTTTTTTTCCGAGAGACTAAAATTGGACTCCTTTTGACCCTTATGTCATTGGTATCTGTGATATCATCTATAAACTCGTGCTATAATCCTAAAACCTTTAGTAGACTATGCATAAAACCTTTAGGAGACTATGTCTCCTCTGAGCACAGCTTGTCTTTTTCTCAGGAGAAAAATCTGACAAATACTAGAGATGAGAAAAAGTCTCCATTTTCCTCTCCGCTTAATTTCATTCCTGTCAAGAAAACAAAAAAAAAAAAAAACTATTGAGCTATTAAAGAAATAATCTTACCGATGGGAAAAGTTAAGAGTCAATCTTCACCCACCCCTTCCTCTTCATTTGTCTATTTCCTACTTACACAAACAAGCACACACTTAAAAACCACACAGTGCTAAAGGTCTAATGTATTGATGTCTTTCTAATGGTGCACTCTGATCTGATTATTGTACAATAACATACAGTATCTCAGCACACCTTCCTCACCCTGACCTCCTTCAGCCAGACCACAGCAACCAAAACACATGGCTTCATCAAAGCAAAGCCAGGGAATGAGAGCAGGAGATGCAGTATTATCACTGATAATGGAATTGTGTCCCTCAAATAAGTCCTTGCATTAACTGTACTGTGGAATGGAAGCTTTGTGTTGATCTCCAAACCCAAGAAAAGTTGGGATATTTTGTCAAATGCAATAAATGGAACTGACCGATAAGTTGAGAATCGCTTTCAGAGACCAATCTACTTCGAGTGTAAACTAAACGAGCCAATGAACATTGGCATGCGGTTCACGCATTTCACGCTCCTCCCCGCCGTGCGGGTATAAATAAGGAATATCTTTCTGCTTCGGAGCCGTACAGTTGCTGACGAGTCTGCTCTTCAAAGGACACCTCTTCAGTGGTGTAGGTGAGACAGTTTGGACCGCGGAGGTCGCAGTCCCAAGAGAGCTGAGTGAAAAGAACAACAGCTGTTTTCACAGCTCTCTGAAAGTGCGCTGTTAATTCAGCCATTGAGTTGCGTCTTCAACGAGTGTGTGAATGCTCATGACAGGCTTGCACTATTGTACTGTTGTGTAGACTCTGCCATTTCCCTGTGCACCACAAAGGGCAATTTCTGAAAGAGCTGTCTCCCGTGCTTTGGCATTCGGCACACTGAGGTGGCGTTCGTGGATGGTTCATGGGCCCACTGCGGGAACATGACTATTGCGGTGTTAAGGTTCAGACTCGAATACCTCAGTCGGGGTGGAGTCCCTTCACCTATTCCACGATCTAGTGCACCTTCTGGGGCAACTCAGAAGGCACCTACTTTGGTTAATAACCTTGGCGGTGACCTGCCGAGTCAACCTCCTCAGGCCCCTCACTCCTCCACACCGCAAGCCGTGGAGCTTTCAAGAGAGCTCGCTGGTCCTTCCTATGGGGGGCCAGTCGTTTCTTTTGGGACTCCGACGGAAGATAGTATGTCGATCGCTGCATCTGAGGGTGAGCTTATGTCTTCCAGGGATGAGGATTCGGCTGCACTGCCCTCTTTGGGTGTGGTAGCGTTGCCAGAGTTTGCCAGAGTGCCGGTCTCACTTGCTCCTCCCACGTCTTTCGCTTGTCCACCTCACCACAATAAGATTTTCATTTGTATTTAATATTTTTATTTTGCCCCTGCCCCAACTTTTTTGGAGTGTGTTACAGCCATCAAAAATATAACATTGTTTATATTTACAAAATACAATTAAGTTATTCAGTGAAAACATTGGAAATCTTTTCTTTGTACATTTTTTGAGCCATATCTTTTCAATGAATCAAACACAATGACTCCAGATATATCTATATCAGCAGTGTTGGGGTTTTTGCATTACAAGTAATGCAAGTTAAGTAATCAGATTACCTTTTCAAGTAACTAGTAATGCATTACTATTTTGGGTGAACTGACCCATTTAATATGATAAATAACACATATGCTTTATGTATTTAATCTCACTTTATTAAAGGTGTGAATTTGCACTTCCTTCAGCCTGAGGCTTATTCATTTAATTTTGATGTGAAAGGGCCTTTACATTTGGCAAAAATTTGGCAAGAACTTTTGCTTTTTTCTATCTTATTTTCTTTCTTATTTTAAAAGGTTAAATGTATCTGGCTTGCTGTCCGTAATGGACGGGCTCCAGAAAGCAGCTTCAACCCGAGCTTAAATATACCCCCCGGTGGGACTACTAATGCTTAAGATGAGCATGCATAGCAAGATACCTTATGTTGGTGAAGTTGGGAGAGGTGGAGAGATGACAAAACAGCTGATGCCGGAGCAAAGTAGTGGCTGCTTATATGTTCAGTTAATTGAAAGATTAGATGGGCTCACTTCTCCCGTAATTACATTTAAGAGCTAAAAAGTACTAAGCACTGCAAATATACCTTTTATAACTTTACCACACTTTTGTACTACACTGTATATCACTGTTTTATTATTATTATTTATTTTTTGGTGAAATTAAATGATTACTTTTATTCAGCAAGGACACATTAAAGTCATCAAAAGGGACAGTAAAGACTTTTATAATTTTACAAAAGATTGATATTTCACATAAATGCTGTTCTTTTGGACTTTATATTAATGGAATAAACCTGAAAAAATGTAAAAGAAGTGTTCCTTGAGCAGCAAATCAGAATGATTTCTGAAGGATCGTGTGACACTTAATACTAGAGTAATAATGCTGAAGATCATCATTACTGAAATAAATTCCATTTTAATACATATTCAAATAGAAAACATTGTAAATTGTAATAATATTACTGTTTTTACTGCATTTGTATGTATTATGTACTGTATTTTTTATCAATACTATGTGCAGATTTTGTGAGCATAAGAGGTTTTGGTAGCACTTTAGTATGGGGAACACATATTCACTATTAATTACGACTTTTGCCTCAATAAACTCATAATTTAATAGTTATGAGGTAGTTTTTGTAGCATTTAAGTTTAGGTATTCGGTATGGTTAAGGATGTAGAATAATGTCATGAAGAATAAGGCATTAATATGTGCTTTAAGTACTAATAAACAGCCAATATCCTATAGTGATATGAATGCTAATAAGCAACTAGTTAATAGTTAATAACTGAACACTAAAATTAAGTGTTACCATTTGGAACAGTGCATGTGTGTAATACAGGTTTGGACTGATGAAAGAATTTAAATGTTTGTGTGAAATGTAGGGTCCTTTAAGCAAAGTCCTAATGCAAAGACCTAATTGAAAACTGTGCCAATATGTTGTAAAGTTATCTGGTGCCAGTGGATGGCAGTAGAATTGAAGAAATACAAACTCAGACCTCAGCTGAAACCAACAGGAGTGCAAGTAGCTTATTATAAAATATATTTAACTTTTGTGAAGTTCTCTAGAAGTTCTGTATTTTTGAGACATTTATTAGTAGCATAAATCAATGCAAGCTGCAACAACCTCATGCCCTTAACATCAACCATCTAATTTATTAATTATCCTGTAAGTATTACCCTGATTGCTTTCTATTAAATTCGATTTGCTACATATAGACTCACTGGATGCAGAAACCAAACCCATCACATTGATTGACTTGATGGGGTTTGCACAAACACAGACAGCATTAATCTCATTTAAGCTGTGCCTCAATGTTCTCAATGTGAATACTATTAAAAGGCTGGTTTTATTAAAGTGAAGTGCTCTCGCTCATTGAGAACAAGCAGCAGTAAATGGCACTTAGGAACAAAGAAGAAGAAAGTGCCGGAGACAGTTAGCAACCTTGACTTCAATCACGGAAAGGGTTTTTCCACTAACGTGGGTCTTTTGTTTGTTTCATAAAAGGTAAGACGATCGCTCTTTTCTCCTCCGAAACAACTGGAACAGGAAGATATCACCAAGAGTATGACTCTTCACAGAGGTGTGTTAAAAACTTTCAGGAAGTATTTCTCAGTATGACTGATCTTGGAGAAGTAAACTGCCACTCAAATCATGCTTGTTTTGATCTTTTTTGATGTATAACTGCTAATTGCAAAGATTCAAGGACAAAGCAAAACTAATTTCATAATCGTGTTGTCCAGTCAAAATATCGAGAATGACTTCTATGAAATGGAAGGCCATTTTTGCCACAGAAGAAAGAAAATCATGCATACAAATTCAAAATTATGGCATATCATAATTATGAGATGAAAAACCAAAATTATGACTTAATTATGAGTTAAAGTTGTAATTACATTTTTAGATGACATAGAAAGTCAAAATTACAAGAGAAACGTAGAAATTTAAATGTAAGTATGTTTTGTATGACAATTTCAACTATGCAAGTCATTTTTCGACTTACTACGTTGTATAGTTTTCAAGTCATAATTTCGACTAGTATGTCATCATTTTAACGTTCTCATAACTGTCTTACAGTAAGTCATAATTTCAACTTAATTATGAGATGGAAAGTCGAAATCATGACATACAAAGTTACTGTAAAAGCCATAATTATGATAGAAAGTCGAAATTTTGACATTCTATGACTTTTGAAAGTCATAATTTCGAAATTCATAATTTTGACTTTTTATATTTCTTATGTATTAATGTGGAGTGTGTACTATTTATGAGGATCTATTGACAAAAATGCAATATAATATGCACAACTATATTTTCAGTGGTGTAATGTTTTTATTATTGAGAATGAGTCATTTCTAACCCTAACCCTTACATCGTCATTTTGCGCCATCATGTTTTTACAGTAGCAAACTTCTCTACAGGGCGCTTGTCACTCTCTGCTCTCTCCGACGACGACATTTTTGTCCTGTGTCGGCCCCGGTAGCTTCTCTATGTGCTTCGAAAGGGAGGGGTGAGTGGTTACAATGCACAACCTCACCACTAGGTGCCGCTAAATGCAGAATTCCGACTGTCTATCTCATAACTATGACTTACAGTAAGTCATAATTTTAATTTAGAATGGCATCATTTCAACTTTCTATCTCATAATTATGACTTTTTATCAAGTCATATTTTCGACTTTTTATCTCAAAAGTATGAAGTAGTGTCAATCTCAACTTGATATTGATATCAACAGGTATATTTATTAAAGTATGTCATAATTTTGACTTTTAATGCATGCTTGTAAATAAAAACAGCTTTCTTTTTATTGTTTTAAGCATGACATTTCACAAAATTTTGACAGATTTGACAGAAAGAAAAATTTGGCAGTGTGGTAAGAAAAATAAACTTAATTCTCACTATAATCTCATTCCTACTAAAGTATTTTATACTGACAAAAATGACAAAAAGAAAAAAGGTTAAGAAAATGCTTTTTTTTCTCCCGCAGTGCAGGCTCGAATACAAAGCAATGCACAGTTTGTCCTTGAAACTGTTCTGTAATTAGCTTCATTGTTTCTCAGCACCAACTGCCCTGACCTGGGAATGATAAAAACACAAATTATAGTGCTTCAGTCCCCTGATGCAAGAACTGCAAATGGACACACATGGAAAGGCTGTTAAAGATGAGAGCAGCATATGTTTTCATTTCAGTAAGTGCTAGCCGTTGTCTAGTGCTTTAGCTCTGATTAAAGTAAAGTTATTAGGCCCCTTTATGGCCAATGTTGAGAAGCCACTGTTCTTGTATAGCTGAGAATGATTTATCCTTGACCTAGAGGACTGTGGCGAGGACATGTGCCCAATAAAGCTATTAATTCTTAACCCTGTTCGATAGCAGAAGCTAATAACAGTTAAACTCACAGGGGAAGGATAGCGGAAGCTAAGTCTCCTTGCTAACAGCTGCTTTTTGAAGCTGAAAGCTCAGGCAGGTACTGCTGAAATGCTAAGAGGTGATAATGAGACAGATAGAAAGAGCTGGCAGCACTAAACAGCTGTCACTTCCTGTGGACTTTTTCGAGATTTATTCACATTAGCCTATCTTTGGCAGTTTTACTTCTCATGTAAAATGATCATAAGGATACTAAAATATGTTCATTGACCCATTGACATTTTAAGTGATTCATTGAAAGCACTGTCCGTTGGGTTGATCAAGTGTATTATCCTGATCTTTTCTACATGTTATACCTCTGCCACAGTTATTTCTCTGCAATAATGTTTGGATGTGACCCAGTTTTGTCGGCGGGAGCTATCTAACGCTTGTAGTTGGCCTGAACACCAGCGCGACGTTTGAGTGACAGCTCTAAATACTGTGTTATCTGAGGCACCATTTGTCCATGTAGTGGCACATTTAGCTTAATGCAAGATTCTGCAAATGAGGAGCAACATCAAGGTGCTAAATAAATTGAATTAGACTGACAGTACGTTTGTTTAGAGCTGAGGCTGATGAAAGTGTAGCCGAGGGCAGGAATCATGTGGTAATCATGTTTACTGAAATGACGATGAAGGTGCCGGGCTCATGGGATTTAATTGCTGGAACACAACACAATATGGAGGTGTGGGTTTAATTATGATATAGTAACTTAACAAACAGAAGTGCTTATGGAAAATATATTCAAATCTATAGTTAGGTAATATAAAACAATCAAGATATTCACATTTGCCTTGTCTATGCAGATCTTACCGCAACAAAACTGTGTGTTGTGATTGGTTGCTAGGGTAGAGATTGCTAATATGTTGCTATGCAGTTTCTAGAGTCTTCTGGGTGGTTTGTAAAGTTGTGTCCCACATGACGCTCTACACACTATGGACTTAAACACTGTGTACTTATGCACTATGTACTCATTTGTTTTAGTGTATGGATTTTTTTATAAGGCTATTTTGTCATTCAACATCAGAGTCGGATAGCCCTTCTCCTTCCAAACGTAATTAAAGCTGGGATAGTTGAGTGCATGAAGTGTCCAACATTCCACACTACATCCTGGTATTTCAAGTGCACTTTTTTATTTAGACATTTCAGTGTGAAGACTACTTGCACTATTTATACTACTAAATGTCATATTATAAAATGGTTAGTTCTAGTCCTTGGTTCTGATTGGTCATTAGTAATTGCCAATGTGGCAAGTGTCGTGGCCTTTTAAATGAAAGAGCCAATCGTTAATTAGTAAAGTCATAGCATTAATGCAGCTGTTAGAAGTTCCAGTTTCTTTAGAAACAGGCAGTGTTCTGAGGCACCCGTTTAGGATTGCACATGCACATTAGCATTGTCCAGGCTGAATTATTTTTTATTAAAGTTTAGAAAGAAAAAAAAATTAGACTTGAGTTGTTGTCAGATTTCATTGGTGATTACAAATACGAAATCAAATCGTACGCTTTGAGAACATGATTGGAAAATGTGATGTTTCCCGAAAGGCGTTTCAAAGATGGCCGCTGAGTGAAATGACTTGTCTTAGGGACCAACGGATCCATAGATATATATACATAGATGCCTCATTAGCGACTGTTTCTATGGGCCACTGTACGTTAGCCGTCCGCCATTTTCGAACGGTCAAAGCCGGTCGTGAATGCGCATTGTGAACATTCAAAAGAACGGTGAGGCCTGTTATTACCTAAAAAACGTGTTTTTGTGTAGGTCCAAACATTATAATTGTTAAACTAACACAATACACGAAGAACGCGTTAGCTAACACTCCATTAAAAAGTAGCCTAAACGTAGTTAAAACCCTGTAATATTGAGTAAAAACATATAGGCTATAAAAACACATACCAACACATTCTCACCTGTAAAATGTTATCCCATTTCTTCCGAATTTAAATCGCGCCGGGTTTTACAGAGGCTGAGCAGTTTGTTTTAATTTTTTTAATGCAAGTGATGATGGACAGCATCTGAAGTGTTGACCGTTCTAAAATGGCGGCGCGTCTAGATCCCTGGAGCGGTCGAATGAGGCATCTATGTATATATATCTATGAACGGTTCTGTGTATCACAGTACAACACCCTTAGCAACCACTCTTAGTAACGTAAACAATGTTTGTTCTCAACTGACCTATCGATAAGCCCCGCCCCCTTAGTTACTGTTGCTGTCAGTGTGAAAACCTGTTTTTGGACACAGAATGTAGCATACTCCATCCGAATGATGGCCAAACCTTACTGATGAAGTGTGAAGTTGGTTATAAAGTTTATTACATCGTTGTTCACTCCAAAAAAAATCATTGTAAGAGATGAATAAACAAAACATAAGAATTGTGCATTAACATCTCATTCAACTCTCTCTCTCTCCGTTGCATTATCATTGAAGGGGTGATGAATTGAGAAATCAACTTTCCCTTGACCTTTGATATATTAAAGGTCATGGTAATATAAGAATTTTCTGAGTTTCAGAGCTGAAAACTTCCTTGTTAGTCAAAGAAAAGCTTTTATTGACACCAGGCCCAGCAAACGACAGCTCTCAGATATATACTGATCAATGACGTCATAGGAGGGGGAAACGCCGCCTCTACAGATAAACGTGTACGCCTGTTTCTGTAGCCCCGCCCACCGACTCGTGGAGCTAAACTGTGATAAACGGAGCTAATCGAGCTACCGAGCAATAAACATGCCGAAGATAGCAAGATAATCGTTTGTAAACAAGACGCAGGTCAAAACTGGATTTGCAGACATATTGAGACATAAACACAATGCTGTGCTGTCTATATTGGAGCGGACAGGAATGGTGCAACACACTTATGAGAGTAAAACATGTCTATATATGTGATAGTATTGCATTGTTACACATGGTATTGATTATGTGTAAGTGTCTAACAGAACATAGCACGCTGTCACAGGCTGGAGAATCCTGCTTACCGATAGGTCAATTGATATTGTTCATTGAGGCTTATTATGTAGAGTCATGTATGTAGGGATGGTTTAAAAAAAAAAAAAACATGGCGTACATAGCGCACCAGTTAAATGAATGAATGAATATTTTTATTTAAGTGTCATGCACTCATGGTGCCCAGCCCACATGGGCTTATATGACACTATCCAGTCATTAGGGAAGATGACCATCAAAATTGTATTATATTCATACAATAAAACAATATACTAAGCCACAACATCCTGACATAATCACAACTAAATCACCTCCTGTCAGGGTACAGTCTTTTGTCGTAATGTCCATGCCTTCTCTACAAAGGTTGCCATACAAAAATTTCATTTTCAAATTAAAGACAGTCTAGCGCGTGTACATAAAAAAAATTATGGAAAAGTAGTGCAGTGGAATGGAAAAGCACATTCTGTGTGAATGGACCCTTAGAGGTTTGTTGAAATCACTATGAGCAATAATGACACTTTGATCATTATCAAAATCATTCTCTTGTTTTAATAATACGATGTGTGTTTATAAAATAGCCCTTCACAGTACTCACGGTGAATGGCGCTAACTGAAAACAAGATTATGATGAAGATATGCTTCTTCGTATAATAGCATGGATGCAGCTTGCAACTTTTAGATGAGGTTCTTATTCTAGAATGTAATGCATTAAAAACATGTTTGACTAAAGTGAGGGGCAGCATGTGCTAAATATTTGAGCATTCATGCATAATTTGTAGCCGCAGTAGCTGAACAGTGATATTACACTCGTGTTGCATTCAGGTGCAGAATCCACCATTAGATTCATCCCACCCCTGTAGAGGAGAACTGATGAGAGATGCATTATAAATCAATAGCCCAGTATTTTAATACATGCAAGGGTGGACATAACGATTTTAAGATTGGATCGAGAAAAAAAAAAAGAAGAAGTCACGCCCGCATAAAAGATATTGGTCTGAACCAACAGCCTCAGTGGATCACACACACATTAGCAGGTCGGTTTTATCTCACTAGAGAACACTAGGCCATTTTATAGTTTTATGATTTGCCCCTGTGAAGGACATAGAGGATAAGATGCTAGTGGAGAGGAAGACCTACATTAGCTCTTTTAAAACATTTCTTAATTCCATAATCATTTTAATATTTTGTTTTTTTCACCACCATGAAGCTTATGGAAATACATTGAAGCAAAGTCAACTGTGATTACAAAGTGTTTGATTTCATTTATTTGACATGTTCATGTTCTAGATGACTAGCCTATTTTTTGGACTATGGTTAGACACCTGTTACATTTTCACTGACAGCCCAAATTATGCCTTGTTTTAGCCTAGATGTCAGGGCTGTGTTTGGACAGCTATGAGACGTCTTTTAATGCAAAATTGCTTGCTGGGCCATGTCACACACCTCCTGATCTCACACGGCTCCCAGTTGCGCCAGAATAAAATTTAAGGCTTAAACACTGTCTTTCATTACTAACACTGGAACCGACCCACCCTACCTCAATTCACTATATATAAGTTAATGCTCACTCTTGTTAGCTAAGGTCACTGAATGAGCAATGCCTTGCCGTTCCTTCACACAACGAGGCAAAATGTCACTCTCCAAAACTTTCACCCTCTCTTCTCCTCTCTGGTGGAATGAGCTGCCAACCTCCACCTGAACTACTGAGAATATCACATCTTTCAAGAAGCAGCTGAAGACACACCACTTTCACAAGCACTTAACCACCCCACACCCATAAAC
Organism: Gobiocypris rarus; assembly: GCA_023029165.1. Taxonomy (NCBI): domain Eukaryota; kingdom Metazoa; phylum Chordata; class Actinopteri; order Cypriniformes; family Gobionidae; genus Gobiocypris; species Gobiocypris rarus. The sequence continues at coordinate 30,812,725 of CM040919.1, read as the reverse complement.
CACACACGCACACACACACACACACACACACGCACACACACACACACACACACACACACACACACACACACACACACACACACACACACACACATGTTGTGTTTCCATGTTTTATGGGGACATTCCATAGGCGTAATGCATTTTATACTGTACAAACCGTATTTTCTATCCCCTACACTGCCCCTGCCCCTAAACCTACCCATCACAGGAGACATTCTGCATTTTTACTTTTTCAAAAACATCACTTAGTGTGATTTATAAGATGTTTTCCTCATGGGGACCAAAAAAATGTCCCCACAAGGACAAAAATTTGGATATTGCCATCTTTGTGGGGACATTTTGTCCCCATACCGTAGGGATTACCAGTCCACACACACACACACACACACACACACACACACACACACACACACACACACACACACACACACACACTGTCTGGTTTACTATCTTTGTGGGGACTCTCCATAGACGTAATGGTTTTTATACCGTACAAACTGTACATTCTATCCCCCAACAATGCCCCTGCCCCTAAACCTACCCATCACAGGAAACATTCTGCATTTTTACTTTCTCAAAAATACTTACTCTGTCATGTAAAAAGTACTATATAAATAAAGATGACTTGATTTAGAAAGTAGATGCCTATGTAGACAGCAAGCAGCTCTGTAGGTTTTAAAACAGAGCCGTGTCTCTAACCTGCAAGAGGCTGTATTTCGTCACAGCTCCATGGGCTTTCTCTCCGTCATCATGTAAAGGAATGGAATAGACAGCACTGCCTAAAGCCAGCTGAGCAGTGGAGCGAAAGAGAAACACAGAGAGGGATAAAAGACAGTGGCAGAACTAGGGAACAAGAAAAAAGTGGCAGGCCGGCAGAGGGATATAGAATAACTGCAAAAGAGAACAAGCGCGGGGGTGATTACACGTGACCGTGGCCCAGGACCGGAGGGGTCACTCTCCTCTGTACTCTCGCTCACTGAATTCATGTCAGAGTATGTGAGTGGAACAGAGCAACAGCAATTTCCCCTTCAATCTCAAAATGCTCTGTAATCACTCCGCTCGGAATCCACTCCGGATTGTCCTGCTCCAGGTTCAGTCTGTAACAACATTTGCACTATTGCAGTTCCACTGTAAAGATCTGTAAAATTGTAAATGGTGTTATGTTAAATTCCATGACAGAAAAATAAATAAATAAATAAATTATATATATATATACTTCCAATGCAAAAGCCTCTAAAAGCCACCTAGGTCAAAAATGAGATAATACTGTGCATGCTCTCTGCATATAGTATACGTTCATCAAATACTTTCACTCCAAACCCACTAAGGGCGTTTTCACACCTGAAAGTCCACACCAAGGTCCGAACCAAAGTTCATGTTTTGATACATTTTATACATTCGGTCCGTTTTGGTTTGGTTTCACACTGCAATTATGCGAGCGCACTAAAGACCTTTACATGACGTACTTGCGTCCAGTCGTCATCAGTTATATGGGCTGCATCTTAACATTGATGGGTTTGTTAGCGGACTTGTGTCTGACGTCAGTGTGTTGTCAATTCGGCAGGTAACTTTGACAAGATGAATGAAGTGAACAGACGCATATCGTTGCCACTATGCTGTTATTACTATGGCATTACTATCTGCAGAACCAACTATATTCGAGGCTAGTTCAAATTCGCCAAATGAACATCCTCGTTGTGCGAACATTTTATCGGCACCAACAGGAAAGGAGGAGAAGACTTAGACCGTATTTTAATAAAAAACCTTGTCTCCTCCTCTCCCCATGTGCTACTATGGCTAATTTTAATCTTCTGTGACAGTTCTGGTAGTTCGGTCTTCTTCTGTTGTTTTGGGTACGCAGGAACCACCGGAACTTCCTGTAAATGGTCTGAAAGTCTGAACCATACAGACAATGCTTTCAAACTAGCAACGAACCAATCCTTAGTTAAGTTTGATCCGGACTAGTTTGATTTCTTTTCGTCTGACCAAATTTCTTCTGTTAGGTTCGTACCGTGGTCCGAGGGAGGTTTCACACCTGTAATTTTGATTCGGACCAAATTGAAAAGTCTGAAAGTCCGGACCAAACAAGGTTGTGGTCAGAATTACTGGCACCCCTGGTATACATGATCAAATATGGCTGTAAAAATAAATCTGCATTGTTTAGAATAATGGTCATTAGTTAACATTAGTTGATTTATTAACTAACATGAACTAACCATGAGCAGTACATGTGTTACTGTATTTGTTAATCTTTGTTAACGTTAGTTAACAAAAATACAGCTATTCATGGTTTGTTCATGTTATTTCACGGTGCATTAACTAATGTTAACAAGATTAATTAACATGAACAAAGATAAATAAATGCTTTATAAGTGAAGGTCATTATTAGTTCATGTTAACTAATGTAGTTTACTTATGTTAACTAATGACCATTATTCTAAAGTGTTACCGTTTATCCATCATTTATTCCAAAAGTTCATAAAAATCTAACCTTTCACAATTGAACGTAGGGGGTAAATCATGAAATAAATGCTTTTCTCCACAACACATTTTCCATAATTATTGGCACCCCTAGAATTTTGTATGAATAAATAAGGCCAAAGGACAAATTCCCTTAATCATTCATCTTGCCAATAATTCTAAACCACAACATAATTAGTTATGGAGTGTAACACTATGTCGTATCACAATATATCACAATACAAAAATGCAACAATATGTATCGTGGATAGTGAGTGACAAAACATGTATTGTGAATAGTTCACCCAAAATTTAAATTAATACCTAGTATATTTTGGTCCGACTAGACTGCGTGCTCGTCTTGACCCTCTTCCACCCCAGCACCACTTGTCTAGATCTGCAACAGGGGTCTTTTGCAGCAGCACTTAATGTCACTTTGTTTATGGAGCAAGTATTCGTACTTGCTTTGCAGCAGCAGCAGTTTAATTTTCTGTGTCTTCGTAGCCGCAGAATAGCAGATCTAGTCTGCCAAAACCAATCCTATTTACATCTACTGTCATGGTTCATAGATGCACTGTTTCCTTCTTGTCGCATGCTCTGTGTTGTGACTGTGGTATGTGTGTCCAGGTCACATGGCTCATCAGCGGATCCAGCTGCCAATCATCATCTCACCACCTGCTGCTCATTCACTCAACTCATATATACTCACTCCATTCTCATCTCCCTTGTCAGATCGTTGTTTGCTGTCCTGTGTTGTGGTTGTGTCGTCTGTTCCTGACCAGAGATCCAGTGTGTTCGTCTGCAGTTCCTGTTTGGGTGTCTTCGTGTTCTCGTTCGTGTTCAGAGACCTGGATTCTACACACACCACTTCACCTCTCTTCACCACCTCGCACCAGCACCGATCACCGATCACCTCAGTCCCTGCGCCAGCTAAGACCTGCTATCCTTGGACTGTTCATTATTCTCTGCTTGTGGTACATTAAAGAGTGTTAACTTGCATTTGCTTCCTGTGATCAATCATGACATCTACAGCAACATTACTCATTTAATAAAATTGTGTTCAAACTTTTCAGAGAGTTGTCATGACTGAACTATTATATTATATTATTATTTATATTATATTATTAATTATATGCATGCATATGCTAATTCTAAAATTCCACATTTCTGTTATTCCAACTGCTAATAATTTATTAACTCTGTGCTTAACACGGTTGTTAATATGTTATTGACAAAGCAGTATCGAAAACACTGATGCTCTAACTATCAAACAAACCAATCCTTCGCTTCAAACTAAATCCTATTCCCTCCAGCTTATTACATATTCCAATCCGTGTTCCTCGCTCCATAGATGACGCTCTCTCCGGCCCTCGCCTTCTCCCCCCACCATGACCTCGTTGTCGTTCTCTGTCAGTCTTTTTCTCTCTGCTCTAATGCATTTACATAGAAGACCTGCCTGGCCGTAAACACAACACGGACCATGTGTGACAGCTGTGGCTTGGACCCCTGACCTATGAGATGTACATGAACCGCAACATCGCCACACATTCTGATGTGCGCAGCCAGACACCAGCTGGTGCTTATAAGTTAATTATCATAAACTCTTCTCTTTGTATCGCTATGTGTATTTGTGTGCGCAGCGACGGGTGAACGGCTTCTCATCATCTCTTTGTCTGCCTGTATCTCTCTCTCAGCCTAAACTGACATTTCACTGCACATTCCTTTTCATTTCGTTATGTGATGAATCCAATTTCATGAGCACAATTCAGTGACCATAAAAATGACACAAACTTTGTAGTGTACCACTTGAAAAGGAACATCACATCTGTAACTTTTTACTTTGGTGAATATTTCACAGATTGGGGTTGTGTTTGAGAGTCAGTTTTTGTACATTATAGACACACGTCTGCAAGAAAGCGAATTAACATTTCCATCAGTTTTACCCATGCGATAAGATACAGGTCATTGATCACAGGCTGACCTATAGCAGAGCAAGTTGTCCCAGTGGAACATGTCATTGAGCAGACTATTATAGGCTTTTCAGCACAATTTAAACAGTTATGAAACACAAAATAATTCATGAAACAATGATAATGTGCATAGTGGTTTTACTGTGTTTACCCAACAGCTATTTCAAACATACAGTATATGATGATATTGTAATTCTTTACTGTTATAAAAATACCCTGAGCCACATAAAAAACACATAAAGAACATATATCAGGCATAACATTACAGGTATAGCACTGATTATCTCTTCATCACCTGTTAGTGGGTGGGATATTTTAGAAGCAGGAAAAATGAGCAAGTGTAAGGCTTTGAGCGAGTTTGGGCCAAATCGCGGTGGCTAGAAGACAGAGCATCTCCAAAACTGCAGCTCTTGTGGGGTGTCCCTGGTCTGCATCTATCTGGTCAGTATCTATCAAAGGTGGTCCAAGGAAGGAACAGTGGTGAACCAGAAACAGGTTCATGGGCGGCCAAGGCTCATTGATGCACGTGGGGAGCGAAGACTGGCCCTTGTGGTCTGATCAAACAGAAAAGCTACTGTAGCTCAAATTGCTCAAGAAGTTAATGCTGGTTCTGATAGAAAGGTGTCAGAATACACAATGCATCGCAGTTTGTTGTGTATGGGGCTGCATAGCCGCAGACCAGTAAGGGTGCCCATGCTGACCCCTGTCCACCGCTGAAAGCGGCAACAGTGGGCACGTGAGCATCAGAACTGGAAGACGGAGCAATGAAAGAAGGTGGCCCGGTCTGATGGATCACATTTTCTTTTACATCACGTGGATGGCCAGGTGTGTGTGCATCGCTTACCTGGAACAGGATGCACTATGGGAAGAAGGCAAGCTGGCAGAGGCAGTGTGATGCTTTGGGCAATGTTCTGCTTGGAAACCTTGGGTCCTGCCATCCATCCTCCCAACTACCTAAGCATTGTTGTAGACCATGTACACCCTTTCATGGAAACGGTATTCCCTGGTGGCTGTGGCCTCTTTCAGCAGAATAATGCAACCTTCCACAAAGCAAAAATGGTTCAGGAATGGTTCGAGGAGCACAACAATGAGTTTGAGGTGTTGACTTGGCCTCCAAATTCCCCAGATCTCAATCCAATCGAGCATCTGTGGGATGTACTGAACAAACAAGTCCAATCCATTGAGGCCCAACTTTACAGAACTTAAAGGATCTGCTGCTAATATCATGGTGCCAGATACTACAGCACTCCTTGAAGGGTCTAGTGGAGTCCATGCCTCGACGAGTCAGGACTGTTTTGGCAGCAAAAGGGGGACCAACCCCATTGGATAGGTGGCCGTAATGTTATGCCTGAGCGGTATATTGTCATAATCATATATTTATTTGAATAAGCTCTTTGACTCATAACACACAGGGAAAAAACAGCGCTCCATACACTGTTTCAAGCTCTTGATCGCATAATTCAGTGGAAAATTAAATTAAATTCTGCTCTGAATAAAGAACATGCATAAATCTCAGACACCAATAACACTCATCATCCATTTGAACCCGCCCAGTCTGAATAGTTCCATAGGGATCTATTGTTTTAAATCAAGAGCGTCATCATGACGTAAATTCGGCAGCGTTTATTCGCGCTCAGTATCGCTTTCAGCACCAAATCAGCATATTAGAATGATTTCTGATGGATCATGTGATGCTGAAGACTGTAATGATGCTGAAAATTCAACTATGCCATCACAGGAATATATTACATTTTAAAATATATTACAATACTAAACTGTTTTAAATGGTTAATTAATTAAACTAAAATTGTATTTAATTGTTTTACTGTATTTTTGATCAAATAAATGCAAGAATAAGACACTTCCAAAAACATTAAAAAAATCAAAACAACCCCAACTTTTGACTTTTGAATAGTATGTTTAACCTTGTATTTTATTCATGGGATATTTGCATTTTAAAGCAAAACACCTCGAGAAGCTGTTAAAACACATTTTACCAACAGGTGTTGTATGAAAACCCCCATGGATCCGCTAAAGTGTGGTGAAAACTGTAGCGCAGAGCCTCTCGTGACTGCTTTTGTAAAAAGACAGCCTCAGCATTATGATCTAAGATATCAATGCTCAATAGTAATAACAAGTACAAAGAAATCATCAAAACCACCAGATTTTAGAATAATAACTATCTGTTTTACCAAGCTATTTTGCAGCCATAATAGCATAGTAGTCCCGAGAGTGCTAAAAAGTTAATTGCAGCGAACTGGTGGTGTCACCATTTTCAAAATGGCTGTTCCATTAACTTCACTTGATCTAATTTCCTCTCTCCTGATTTGTCCAGACCATCGCTGTTATTCATTCCGGCCAATATCTGATGATCAGTCTTAGTGTTTAAGTGATGTTTGTATTTACTTTCTCTTCTCTTTCTCTTTACAGTCTATTGCTCTGTCTTTTCCAACCCTCTGGCTTAATTTGCTGGTTCATCTCTTTATCTCGCATGCACCCTCTCCTCCTCCTCCTCCTCCTCCTCCTCTTCTCCTCTCTTGCAGTGTTTATTTAAGCACTTTCACGGTCACTGCACTGTGCTCGCTCTCACAGGACAGAGCCGTCCTTTCTCTTCCTCCTCTTCTAGTTCAGTCTCACAAACATGCTCTTCTCTTGCATTTGCACACCATCCCTTTGTTCATCTTATTTACCTCCTCTCGACTATCTCGAAACCCTCTCAGACTATATGTACATCCACTACTGTTGTCTTTAATGCAGTTTTTCCATTCTTTTATCCCCCCAACACCTTTAATGTGGGGTGCGCTCTCTCTACCCTTTTTTCTTTTCTCGCTCTCATCTCCTCAGAAAAAAAGAGCTCTGAAACTCTGTCATGCTTCACAGACGTCGCTGGCTCTCCTCTCCTCACTTTTCAGATCTAAGGCTGAATGTGAGCCAAATATAACTAGAAAAAAATCTACCACTTACACTTTTGCTGCCTCACGGTTGTTTAAATGAAAGAGGGTTTTTCTAGACAGCAGACGATTCAATTTAGCTTTTACCTGCCATAATTACAAAATGAATAGACCATTATTATTAAAGGTGCACTATGTAGGATTTTTGCAGTAAAATATCCAAAAACCACCAGGCCAGTGTTATATATTTTGATCAGTTGAGTACTTACAATATTCAAAATGTTTACAACTATTTGTAAATCGGGACGTGTAAGGGAGTCGCCAAAAGGGAATTGCGTCAAATCTGTGTTACCCTCTGTTTCCGATTTTATTTGCCAGGAATGCTTCACTCTCACAGCAGTGTGCAACAAGTCTCATAGCAGCCGCCGAGAGAACGCACAGAGTAACGTCATAACATCATTTTAAAAACACTTAAATGTTTCTAATACGATAAACAGAGCTGCGTTACCTCATGCTCCTGTCCAGAAAAGCGGAAATGGCGCCGGCGACTGTCCCGTCATAATAAAAATCCCCCTGCTTGCGAGCCGTGTGTAGCAAAATAATCTCTCCAGCGGCCTTGTTCAGCTCCCTCAACACTCGGTCCTGCTCTGCTTCATACTACAGTAACGTAATAACCGCATCCATGAACTTGATTTCTGCCCGAGTCCTATCCCGATTCTTCCCCACCGGCTGTGAGGTGAAGACCACATGTCCCAAGATTCTGCGCTCAACTTGGCGTCATCAAAGTACGCCTTTGTTTTGAATAGGCAACCTCTAGCGGATGGAAAAGTTACATAGTGCACCTTTAAGTAGCAGTAAGATGGCACTGATAAGTCTGATTCACAATAGTAAATAATTGTGAATCAGAATAATAATATAATATATATATAAACATATATATATATATATATAATTATTTACTATTGTGAATCAGATAAATGTTTGAAAATCAGCATTTCAAATGGTTCTTTCCAATTTTTGAATTTGGACATGTTTCAGATATGCATGTCTCATAAAACAACACATTGATTAAAAATGGGTCAGGCCAAATAATATAATCCATATAATATATTCCTTTTATTCCAAATAAAACATTTCCATTAATACTGGTATATGGCAGCGGTTATTTTCAAATTTCTTGGCTTGACCTACTTTTTAATCAATGTGTTGTTTGAACTCTTGTCATTTCTTTGTTGTTTGTATACACAGATATATGTGTCACGGTTATCTGGACTCATTCATCTTTAGTTTCACTTTTATGGAATTTCAGTTCGTTTTTTATTCATCACATGTGTTCCTTTGTTTGATTTTCTCCGCCACTCATCAGTAACCATGGACACAGCTGCTCATCATTCAGTTCATCACCATCATGTATAAGTTCCTCCGCAAAAGTTCCTTCCTTTCAGTTTCACGGACACACTGTTAAACCTTATGTCTGTTCCTATGTTTTTTGTATTATTAAAATCAGTTCGTATTGGGAATGTTTGTAGAAGCAGCATGCATAGGTGCTTGATTTAATACACCTGTGGCCATGGAAGTGATTGGAATACATGAATTCTATTATTTGGAGGGGTTTCCCAATACTTTTGGCAATATAGTGTATGTAAATAGTCATATGCCTAAGTCATAGAATAATTTTACCTTTCAGATGAATGTCGTTTACTGGGATTTTGCGTTGTTCTGTCACCGGTTATTAAATTATTCAACTAAATGATCAAAATTCAATTTTAAACAGAATAGTTGATTTAGTATTTTACATTAATGATGCTTTTTTGTTGAAAATTGGAAAATTCAGTCATTATTTACTCACATTAGTGTTGTTTTAAACCTGTATGAGTTTCTTTGTTCTGTTTTTCTATTGGTTACAAACATTCTTCAAAATATCTTCATTTTCGTTCAACAGACAAAGAAAAATGAAAAAAATACAAAAAATAAAAAGTCAAATTTTTGGGTGATCTATCCCTTTAAAGGGGGCATCTTCCCCTATGTTACCCTACACTGTAAAATAATAAAAACGGGAATTGTACTGGTAATTTTCTGCCTGGAAATTATCCAGTAATTTTAGAGGAATTTCCATTAATCCTTAAAACACAACCCAATGCAATGCGTAATTCAAAATGCAGGTAATGCAGAAAATGTCGGCATATTTACACTGTGCCCATTGTGCAAATGCATTTCTACAATATTTACAAATAGCAAGAAACTTGATTGCAAATGTCAAACTAAAAAACTATACTACAATGATGTTTCACCATCAATATTTCTCTTTTAAATTCAATGCTACCGATATCTACCTAGTCACATAAATTTAAGCAATTACCATACTGTCTCCCAAAAATTTCTTTCTACACTCTCTGCCTTTAAGACAGTATGTCAACAACAGCAGTGAGTCAAGCTCCATACACTCCATTCTCTCTCTCTCTCTCTCTCTCTCTCTCTCTCTCTCTCTCTCTCTCTCTCTCTCTCTCTCTCTCTCTCTCTCTCTCTCTCTCTCTCTCTCTCTCTCTCTCTGTCCATTTTCCTCTCTCATTCCCTCCATTTCCCAAAGGACCTTCTTAGTGTTAAGAGAGTTCCGGTCTGATGACTCGCCCTCAACCTGTCCACCTTCTCTCATCTCATCTCTAATATGTTGTCTCCCCTGTTGATCCTAGTGTTCCCTCACACACGTGCACATGGAGCACATGCATGGTTCTCAGTTATGTTTTATATAAATATAAACATTGTCTCAGATGCTTCTCCTAAAAACCTGAAACAAATAAGACAATTGATTCTTCACTAACCTTATAAAGCCCACTGTATCATAATTGATATGCCAATTTCTTAGGCCTGTGAATTTTTAGCAACCTGTTGAACATAATCTACAACATGCTTTCTGTCATATGATTGATAGTTGATATTTTTGGGAAAATGGAACTCCATTTTCTTGACTTAAGCATCTAGAATCAAATATGATACAATAGGCTTTTGAGGAGCTTTTATTTCTCTCAATCATCATTGCATTGCATAATATACTGTATTTTGCAATAAAAACTTTGAAACAAAGACATTTTGAAACATGCTTATCATTTAAACATAATCTTAATAAAGACATACTATTGGGAGATATCGAGTTTAGACTGCTATACTGTTAAAAATATCTCACTGATTTACATTACACAGAATTTCATTTTACTTATTGGCCATATAAGCAACTGAAACAAATAGAATATTTTTAACTCAGTTTGTGCCTCTGAATAAAACCAAGGTGTTTTTTTATCTCAATGAGTATGAGTTCCATATTCTCCTACACCATACATTTATTTTAGGTTTTCTGACTATTATTTCACGTCAGGCTTTACAGGTTTAAAGGGATAGTTCACCCAAAAATGAAAATTTGAATGTTTATCTGCTGACCCCCAGGGCATCCATTATATAGGTGACTTTGTTTCTTTAGTAGAACACAAATGAAGATTTTTAACTCCAATAGTTGCAGTCTGTCAGTCGTATAATGCATGTGAACGGAAACAAATACGAGTATGAGAACTATGATAGTAAAAAAACATGCACATACAAATCCATATCAAACACTGCGGCTCGTGACGACGCATTGATGTCTTAAGACACAAAACGATCGGTATGTGTGAGAAACCGAACAGTATTTATATAGTTTTTAACATCTAATACGCCACTATGTCCAACAGCCTTCGCTGCACGATCACTTCCGGTAAGCGAGGTCAATGTACACGATCTGAAGTAGAGATACGCGCGAGAGATCACTTCAGCCAGATTGTGTACATTGTACATTGACCTCACTCAACGGAAGTAATTGCGCGACGGTTGGAGTTAAAAATCTTCATTTGTGTTCTACTGAAGAAACAAAGTCACCTATATCTTGGATGCCCTGGGGGGTAAGCAGATAAACATCACATTTTCATTTTTGGGTGAACTATCCCTTTAAGCTCTACCACCCTTTATTGCTAGTTGTTTCCAGTAAAACCTGCTTATAAAATGGTAAAAGTGAATGGATATTATTCTTAGATGGTTACAGGTCAGATATAATTCTATTGAGAGAACTGGATGAGAAATAACTTTATCTGTCTAGAGAAACATTTGTAATTTATCTTTACACAGGCATGTTTCTTTTCACTCATACATGCACACACACACACACGCACACGCACACGCACACGCACACGCACACACACGCACACGCACACGCACACACACACACACACAACACACACACACACACACACACTCACACCCCTTCAGTTCCTTTGTGGAGCTGAGAACGTGTTCAAAATGTGGATGAATTGAGGGAATACATGTATGTGGAGATACAGAAAGACTAATGAAAGCATTTCTCCAGTCTCTCTCGCTCTTTCTTTTTATGCCTGCGTTGTTTCCTCTGCCCTGTGTTTGTCCTCCAAATTGAATTATTCCTTTGACGTGGCGATAAGGGACGGCTTTAGTCCATTATGCAGAGACCATCTGCGTTTCTGAAATATGTTTTGCAAAGCCGCACACTCGTACCTGAGGGGAAGCTTACAAATACACACACATACACACAAACACAAGGGCCAACTCTCCCATCTCATACTAGCTCAGCTTCACCAAATGTTAGTCAAAGTATTCCCAGATCTATGTCAAGGCTTTTTTTAAAAGACAGCATCCGTAAACAGCCAGAGGGTCTGGTTATGTTTCCAACCAACAGTTGAGAGCATCTCAAAAAATACTATAACATCTCAAAATACATCCACAAAGCAACATCTAGCCAATGTCTCCCTCCCTCCTGGTGGACATTACCTCTGAAAGCTGCACAGATGGTTTTCTGTGGCTCCTCTGTGTCTTCATTATCCGCACAATTACTAAGGGAGGACTTCCACAATTACAACCAACAGCCAGAGCCCACGCCGCAGCGCTCAGTATTTATTACTGCTACACCTGCACCAGCGCGGCCCAGGTGTTCCCTCTGCCACAAGGCTTCTATGTCATTTCCATATTTTAGTCTATATGGCTTCATGGATAAAATATGAAAATCTGTGTCAGGCCTTTACATTTTAGCATTGTTGATTTTGTGCAAAGTACTGGAGCCATAATTTCAGATTAAATGTACTGTTATGTGACAGAAAAACATAAACTTTACTCTATTGGGAGGAGGTTTTGCTTCCTGCTGATTTATTATAACTATTGATATTACAAACATGTGCTAGTTTGGCTGACAGCCAAATAGAATTTTTAATCACAAATAAGATCATAATTTTTTTGTAAGCAGTGCATCTGTTCCTTTTTTTAAGAAAAAAAAAAAAGATATTCGCAAAGGACGTTATTTGGGTGGAATACCATACCTGAGGAAAATACACACACGGACGTATTTATATACGGTGGGTACGGAAAGTATTCAGACCCCCTTACATTTTTCACTCTGTTATATTGCAGCCATTTGCTAAAATCATTTAAGTTCATTTTTTTGCTCATTAATGCACACACAGCACTCCATATTGACAGAATAAAAACACAGAATTGTTGACATTTTTGCAGATTTATAAAAAATAAAACCTGAAATATCACTTGGTCTTAAGAATTCAGAACATTTGCTGTGACACTCATATATTTAACTCAGGTGCTGTCCATTTCTTCTGATCATCCTAGAGATGGTTCTACATTTCTACATTTGTGTCCAGCTGTGTTTGATTATACTGATTGGACTTGATTAGGAAAGCCACACACCTGTCTATATAAGACCTTATAGCTAACAGTGCATGTCAGAGCAAATGAGAATCATGAGGACAAAGGAACTTGCTGAAGAGCTCAGACACAGAATTGTGGCAAGGCACAGATCTGGCCAAGGTTACAAAAAAAAAAATGCTGCACTTAAGGTTCCTAAGAGCACAGTGACCTCCATAATCCATAAATGGAAGACGTTTGGGACTACCAGAACCTTTCCTAGACCTGACTGTTCAGCCAAACGGAGCTATCGGGGGAGAAGAGCCTTGGTGAGAGAGGTAAAGAAGAACCCAAAGATCACTGTGGCTGAGCTCCAGAGATGCTCCAGAAAGTCAACCATCACTGCAGCACTCCACCAGTCGGGTCTTTATGGCAGAGTGGCCCGACGGAAACCTCTCCTCAGTGCAAGAGACATGAAAGCCTACATGGAGTTTGCTAAAATGGTGAGAAATAAGATTCTCTGGTCTGGTGAGACCAAGATATAACTTTTTGGCCTTAATTCTAAGCGGTATGTGTGATAGTGACCACTCTGCAGTGGTCAGTATCTATCAAAAGTGGTCTAAGAAAGGAACAATGGTGAACCAGCGACAGGGTTATGGGCGGCCAAGGCTCATTGATGCACTTGGGGAGCTGGCCCATGTGGTCCGATCAAACAGACGAGCTACTGTAGCTCAAATTGCTCAAGAAGATAATGCTGGCTCTGATAGAAAAGTGCACAGTGCATCGCATGCTTTACCCATGCTGACCCCTGTCCACCGCCGAAAGTATAGTGGGCACATGAGCATGAAAACTGGACCACGGAGCAATGGAAGAAGGTGGCCTGGTCTGAAGAATCATGTTTTCTTTTACATCATGTGGATGGCTGGGTGCATGTGAGTCACTTACCTGGGGAACACATGGCACCAGGATGCATAATGGGAAGAATGCAAGCCGTGTATATGTGTGTGTGTGCGTGTGTATGTTTTTGTGAAATATCAGGACACAAATGTGTATAATGACATGGGTATGACATAGGTATTACAAAAAGAGGGTGAAATATGAGGACGTTCCCCATGTCCTCACTTTTAAAAATGCTTATTAATCACACAGGATGAGGTTTTTTCACAGGAAGTAAACTGCGCAGTCTCCTGTGATGGGTAGGTTTAGGGGCAGGGGCAGTGTAGGGCGATAGAAAATACGGTTTGTACAGTATAAAATGCATTACGCCTATAGAATGTCCCCACATTTCACAAAAACAAACATGTGTGTGTGTGTGTGTGTGTGTGTGTGTGTGTGTGTGTGTGTGTGTGTGTGTGTGTGTGTGTGTGTGTGTGGACTGGTAATCCCTACGGTATGGGGACAAAATGTCCCCACAAAGATGGCAATATCCAAATTTTTGTCCTTGTGGGGACATTTTTTTGGTCCCCATGAGGAAAACATCTTATAAATCACACTAAGTGATGTTTTTGAAAAAGTAAAAATGCAGAATGTCTCCTGTGATGGGTAGGTTTAGGGGTAGGGGCAGTGTAGGGGATAGAAAATACGGTTTGTACAGTATAAAATGCATTACGCCTATGGAATGTCCCCATAAAACATGGAAACACAACATGTGTGTGTGCGTGTGTGTGAGTGTATGACAATTTTAAACAGGTGCAGTATGAAGCTCATGTTAAACTCATGTTTTAGATATCATCTAGAGGGCTATAATGGCAGACAAACTAATTAACTTCAAATTAACATATTTATCATTATAAACACATGAATCCATAAAGCAATTTTAAATAGTGTCCTGTCCCTTTAAGAGTGATTACCAGCAGCCATTTAGCTAATGACTCTGAGCGGTTGTGTCACTAATGAGATTCCAGCGAGTCAGAACTGAGTAGATCATTCAGTTGTTCAGCAGACAGATCTCGAGGTTTACAGCGCTCATTTGGAGGAACAGCGAGTCCATGGAGTGCTTCTTCAGCAGCAGTACTCATGACTACACTATGCTAATGAAGTCGCATACTCGTGTTTCTAAGTGAAGCTGATAGTACAACACACATACACATGCACATATATTAACAATTGCCAGACCGAGGGGAGAATTTGCTAGGATGAATCGTGGCCACTGATTGTCTGTGTTGTTTTAACACCCATTTCACTACTGGAATGATGCAAACAAGGATATAAAATATGTGCTGAAAGGTTAGGGGTGGCTTTTTTAGTTTATATATTCATATACTGTATGTTCATATACTCACGTTTTAGGGTACATAAAGCTACAAATAGTTTATTAACATCTTATCTAGTGCAATCTTAGGTTTTTTCTTTGTCATTTGTCATCAATTTATTTTTGTCCTTTAGATTGTTTTCTTAAACAATTCTTGGAAAAATCACTGTATGCTTTGCCTCCTTTGAGAAAACACCCTGGAACAGTGACAGCAACACAGAATAAAACAGCGAGAGCAGAATAAAACAGCGAGAAAGATGCCATCTATTCACTCTAAAAAGTTGGTGTCAAACTTTTCTCTTCTGTTGAAACAAGATACTAGACAAGATGAAAAACATACACAGCTAAACAACATGTTTACTAGCCATCTACTGTAAATGGGAACACAACACACACACAAATATATATATATATATCAAATCGCTTTACATGGAAGGGGGGAATCTCATCATCAACGACCAGCAATATGCAGCATCCACCTGGTGTGATGCGGCGGCAGCCATACTGTGCCAGAACGCCCACCACACAGCAGCTTAATGGTGGAGAGGAGACACGGTGATGAAGCCAGTCAGTATATGGAGATAATTAGGAGGCCATGATGATGGATGGAGGCCAATGGGCAGATTTGGCCAGGATGCCTGGGGTTAAACCCCTACTCTTTTTTTTCGAAGGATTTCCTGGGATTTATAATGACCACAGAGTATCAGGGCCTTAGTTTAACGTCTCATCGGAGGACATTATATATATGTATATACATATATATATATATATATATATATATATATATATATATATATATATATATATATATATGTGTGTGTGTGTATGACTGTAATGACTGACTGACGCTAGAGACTGCAGTCTTCAACATCCTTGTTAGCCACCCACCTCCCATGCTGGCAACCAGGGAATCGAGGCCCTCATATGTATATATGTGTGTGGCGACCTTCCACTGCTCCACGGTCCAGTTCTGATGCTTGTGTGCCCATTGTAGGTGCTTTTGACGGTGGACAGGGTCATCATAGGCACTCTGATTGTTCCCTAATATGCAAATATGTGACACATTCCTCCCATAGCCATCATTAAAATTTTGTGTGACTTCTGCAACAGTAGACCTTCTGTTGGCTCGGACCAGATGGGAGATCCTTTGTTGCCCTCATGCATCGATGAGCCAACACCCTTTTGTTGCCAGTTTGTGATTTGTCCCTCCTCGCTGGTAGATTCTCACCACTGATGACCGGGAGCAACCCACAAGCCTCGCCGTTTCAGAGATACTCAGACCCAGTCGCCTTGCCATAACAATCTGGCTCTCGTCAAAGTCCTTCAGATCTTTTTTCCTGCCCATTTCTCCTGCATCCAACACACTGATTACGAGGACTGATTGTTTGCTTACCATCTAATCTTCCCAGACCTTAATATGTACGCCTTGTTAGGAGAAGATATTCTGTATATATTATTGCAAATATACAGTCAAACTAGTGTTGTCAAATAGTACTGTCAAAAGTACAGACTTCAGTACCAAGTCGATATGGAAATTTAAAAAATGTGACGCTTTGACCGCTGTTGAGCTGGAATAGTAAATACCTCTGACTGGTCATTGTGCTCATGCGCTCATCGGATATGTCTGTGATTGGCTTTTAAAAGCGTTTAAAAAGCACATGAAAATGTTTGAAAGTGTTTTGAAAGCGGGAGCGTTTGAAAGCACAAGCAGGCGTAGATCAGCGAACCGGTTTGCTGATAGACGCCTGCATTCAAACGCTCCCGTGGAAAGGATCGGTGATGTATATTCATTGTAGCCAATCACAGACATATTTGATGAGCGCGTGAGCACAATGGCCAGTCAGAGGTGTTTACGATTCCGCTCAACAGTGCTCAAAGCGGCACATTTTTTAAATTTCAGTACCGACTAAGTCGGTACTTTTGACAACACTAAGTCAAACCAAAATGTATTCAGACACCTTCAACATTTTCTCACATTATCACAGCTTATTCGCTATAGTTTAGAAAATGATAATAAAATATGACAAGAACTCTGTCAGAACAAATTCATCTTCATCTTTTATAGAAAGGTATGTAATGGATCAACCAATCAGCTGTCGGCTATTAAATTACACAATTAGATAATACTAATTTTAGGTCAACCAATTACCAAGCAATGCTTCATTTTGTTCAGTCTGTGGTGTAAAAGGTCGCATTAGCGATTAAAGAAAAAACACTGAAGTAAAACATGGTCAGGTTAAAGTGTCTGAATAATATTTCGGTCCCAAATTTGACTGGTATTCCACTGTATGAAGAATGTTTGGGTATAACATGTCACAGTTTACTTTATTTTGCTATCCTCACTTAAATAAATGAACTATAGTGTCCTGCACCCACTAATAAAATTATTATATCTGGTGTCTGAATAATTTTTGGTCTGACTGTATTATAGTATTGCACTGTATAGGGACAAATTTACCCTCAAATAAAACACACATGCCTTACCCCCACCAAATGGGCTTTACTTTTTTGGTCAAACCATGTCTTCACACTCTCAGGTCTTGTAAACAAGTTCATTTAGCAAAAAAATGGTTTTGCAGTTGTGCTTGTCAGATGCAGTAGCCTTTGCCACTAATTAAAAAACATATCGGCTGCTTATTAGGCAAATGAACCCAAGGCTAAATTTAGTGGACTGAGCTGGAAAGAGAAAATTACAAACCAAACACACTAATTTCCATTGAATATTTAAATAGACCATGAAGAAGATGAAAAAGATTTTTAAAATACTTATTTCATTACTCTGAAATATTAATGAGTTGTTTAATTAATACTTATTCAAAGAACGACGATGAAAAAAGGAATCCAAGTTTTTGATTTAATGAAAAACTAAATCATCTGAAGTTGAACTGCAGCATCTTGAACTGACCTCAGAAAAAAAAAGAAAGGAAAAACTGGCCTCAGCTGTAACAGCAAGTCCAGACATTTATTTTTTTGTCTAGTATTATGTATAAGGGTGTGTGTATGAGTAGGTGTGTGAGTGGGTGGATTATTGAGCGTTGGAAGTACGCCTGCAAGCGTTTTATCTTCATTTGCATACTTCACCTAAACTTGCAGCGCCATTTGCATATTTGAAAACAAATGGGATTTCCAATCAAGTGCTTGATATCAGGCCAATCAGAACAAAGTGGAAAGTGAATATTTGAGTGAATCAACAGTTGTTGATATGAGCATGCTGCATTTTAAAACCCACACCAGAGTTAGAAGTAAATAACTATTTTTGGCCCTGCTAAGAAAGAAATATTCCAAGGTCATTGTGAATGTGACCCGAACAAATGCTCTCCTAACACGATTTAAATATTCTGTTGCCGGAAGGAGCCGTCTGCCAGTGTCTGCCTCTCCTTGTGGATCATTGGAGGGGTTTTGGAGCCCCAGCCTGAGCTTCAGTGGCAGGGAACACGTTGGGACGGCTTCTCTGCAGGCAGCAGATCAAAGCCAAGTAACAAGATTCCAAGAGCCGCATGTGGAGAGATGCTGGATTAGCAGGATTAAGTGGGAACGCACTACTGCCTGGGGAAGCGCTTCCTCCAGGACCCGAATGCGGAAGTCTGAACTCGCCGGGTCAGCCGAGAGCCACGGGAACTGGGGCCAGGGCCACCGTCTCTGTGCATTTCATCCTGTAACAGCTCGGTTTGGCATGGACGAATATAAGTCACGCTTTATCTCAGCTCTCCTGTGCTTATGTTTGGTTTATTTTTTTTCCTCCTTCTGGGGAAAAGAGGATTTTATTCCTTTTCTTTCTTTGTTGTATTTCTGGTCTGTCTCCACTTTTGTTCTTCTCGTTCCAGAGGCGGCCGCTAAGCCATCCGAGCCTTCGCAGGGTTCTCAAATTTGGCTGAGACGGATGAGAGCGATGTACAAACACACTCACGCACATAAAAACTGTGAAACGGCACTTCATTTTTTTCCATTCCACTGAGTCATAATTGCCTGAGGAATATAGTAACAAGTCTATGAGGGCGTTTAGAAATGATAATGGATAGATAATGGCTATATTTCTGCGAGGCAACAAACATTTCGAGAGAAAAGGCTAGGAGCACTATCTGGACACATTTAAGTGTTGTGTTTCACAAAGACTGGCATCACTGGGATCTATTTGGAGTGGAGGTCCACTCCTAGTTCTGCCGGAATGAGAGTTGGCATTTCATCTGCTACAAAAGCGAACAGAGTACCTACATAAACTGCTGCTGTTGCTCTATAAAGTGTTATTGATTGTTTTTGAATTGAAACCGGCTATCCTTTCACTCAGGAAAAAGAATATGGCAACACTTTACAGAAAGGATCAATTCATTATCACTGGTTAATGTGTTAGATTTCATGAACTAAAAATAAAACATTTTACAGCATTTATTCATCTAGTTCATTGTTAAAGTATACATACACATACTGTTGTCCATCATTGCTATTTAATGTTTGTACATAATATATTAAAAGTAGAAAAACTTTTGTTTAAAAATGTTGAATAATAAAAATAAACACATCAATTATATTTATTAATTTAGCTGAAAAATGAGACAAAAACAGGAGCCTACCATATTAGCACATATGGATGTGAATCCAAAAGAATACATAAATGTTTCGCCAATCATTATTATACATTTAGTGGATCTATATCTAACACAAATGGACCTCTCTACCTGTTGTGATAATATAAAACTCTCCTGATATTAGAATAACAAATACAGAAGGATAAAATAAAGCATATTTTGTTACTTTTGCAGTTGTAAGGGTTCAGTTTGAGCAGATGTTTTATCATCACTGTCCTCATCAGAGCTCATTTCCAAGGTACATTCAGCATCTGCCTCATATTCACCATCTCAAACATATTCTCAAAACTATCATTTTAACATCTTCAAAATCAATATTTTGATCGCTGACAGCTTCTTCAACAGATCCACCATGAAGTGATAGTGACACTAATATTTGATTGCGTTCAGTACTTATGTTCAGACATGTTTTCCATTCCACTGAGTCATAATTGGCTGAGGAATATAGTAACAAGTCTACGAGGGCGTTTCAAAATGATAATGGATAGATAATGGCGATAAATCTGCGTGGCAACCAACGTTTTGAGAGAAAGGGCTAGAAGCACTATCTGGACACATTTAAGTGTTGTGTTTTACAAAGACTGGCATCACTGTGGACACTAATATTTGATTTGGTTCAGTACTTCCTCTGCAGTAAATCGCTGAGCCATTTTTTCTGATGATACTTCCTATTATTTTGTTTACTGTATACGGTAACCATTAGTGAAATGTCACGTCATCATTGTGTATCAGACATTGCCACCTTGCACTTATTCAGTCATCAAAGATTCAATTATTGTTGTGCAGAAAAAAAATATACTTACACTGTTACACACCTCATGTCGTTAGTGACCCTATACAACTTTTACAAAAGAATTCATGGGAAAACAGGCATTCTTTTATCATACTTTTTTTTTGTTATGTTGTTTATAATGACTTGACTGAGCAAAAACTAATAAGGTTGATTTCTAACTTAAAAAAATTAATAAGGAGTGAATGACGTCCCGGGTCACTAAAGACCCGATGTATGCGTTTAAGGGTTAATGTGCTGCAAAAACAACAACAACAACATTTCAATATACAAAGTAATACAAAGAATACACATAAAAAAATAAAATAAAATAAACATTATTTAATAACTCGAATAAATAAAAAAAGTAAAGGTAAATCAAATCTAATTTGGATTGGAAAAGGTATTGTTAATTGTTAGTTCATGCTATCTAATGCATTAGACATGTTTTAAACAAATTAAACGTCATTGCAAAGTGTTTCTAAGGATATATGTTCCTTTAAAGTAGGGATAAAACACTTTTGGAAGCAGGAAGTCTTAAACACTGGCACTGTATGACAGTTTTACAAATATAACAGTTGCAATCACTCTGAGTGTCATATCAGACAACCATTAGTTCCTTATATATTTCCCTATGGGCCTTTCTCACTACGCAACAGTCAAAACATATAAGAAATATGGTACCTCAAATCTACCTCAGGTCAGGGCATGAGCAGGCTGCATATAAGTAGATTTGTTCTGCCCATTAATCTTGACAACATGCCTTTATAGGTCCACGGTACCCTGCTGGGTTGGGCTGTGTTTTGTTTTGCTCGCTGTTAGTGATGTTAGTGTGACACTGAGTCCCATTCCACCTTCTCCAGCTTATGAATTAAGGAGAAAACTCCCTTTAGAGGGTTCCACCATCACTCACGGAGACAGTGGTACACGGCTGTTAATACTCTACTCACTGTGGTTCAACCCTAGCAGTGCGACCTGGCTAGTCCTGTGGGACTGCATATGTGATTAATGTAGCATTCTAGGCTGGGAGTTTTCATTTTCCCCCTATCAAGGGAACCAGTCTCTGGAGGTCTGGCTGGTGCTGGTGAAACTGTGTTCTCTACTGTTATTCTCAGGTGTCCCAATTGACTCCCAGTAGGAGAAACAGCACCCCCAGTGTGGTTGCCATAGAAGGTTGATACCAGCGTCTCCAATTCATCTAGTCAATCTACAGTATAAGCTGCTAATAAATACTACATTGAAGATTTTTTATTGTTATTTGTTTCACTGTTATAAGTTTCTTGCATTTTGACTAATTTATCTGGCACAAATTTTCAATTAGGGTGACAGATCAATTAAACATTATGTCAACTTAAACTAAATACCACTATAAACACTAGAAAATGAGCCGGTTCATTCAAACAGTTCAGTGATTCGGTTGATTCAGTGAATCATCGGTTCTGTGAATCTTTTAGGTCCTAGTTTTTAAAAGTGTTAACTGAGTTTTATTTGTTAATGAATCGTGCACGGCTTTGTTTACAATAAATTTAGGCTTACAATACTTCTGGGTAACGCAGCCCAGACCGGTTTTGTGGACCGGTTCAACTGATTCTGAAAAGTTTTAACCCAAGGAATCACTTGTTCATGAAGCGAACATTGCTAACACTGATGAACAACCTGAACGAATGACTGAAGACTCGAGAGGTGAACGTATCAATTCTGTTTTCGGGACTGCACGCTTTGCTTATAGGGCTGTCACGGCCCAGATCAGATGACGGAACTAACGACTCAAACCCAAAGACAGGAGAGGTGTAACATTACTAATCTCTCCAGGGAACAGACGTGATTAAATGTGATCGGACAAAAGAAAGAACGACTCGGATTCGGAAGTTAGGTTAATTAACAGACTGCATAGCCTGAAGACCCAGCTAAGCAATTAATGAATCATTTCTTAAAGTTTGACCTTGGCTGCATTAGCTTATAATTCATTTTTTATTCCAAATATGATCAATGTTTGCATAAGCACTAGATATTTTGGGGAATTTAACATGTGACATTTTAATTATATTCTGCTGAAATCAACGAAATGACTATGAGATTTGTTCATTTTGCTGAACGAGATTCAAAGATCCGAGTCCGTAAAATGATCCGAACTTCCCACTTCTCTGCATCGCTCAACATGGCTCTGATTGGTTGTAGGTCTATCCAATTGAGGTCTTTCCTGGTTCGTTTTGAAACACGCCCCATAATCACAGCCCATTGGAGCAGTATAAGACTCATATTCTGACTAGAATTGAGTTTGACCACGTCAGGCTAGAACTAAACAGAAAACTCATTGAAAACAGATCAAAGACAAACTCAAAATGTGTTATTAACAGGCATCTGTGCAAATAATTTTTGATAACACTTTATTTTACCGTGTCCTTGTTATGTCACATGTAGGGGAGCGTGGGGCACAACCTAACGCGGCGTTAGTTGTAACATGCATGGTTTAAAACTTTCCATTCATGCCAGGATGACGAAACTTTGTGTATTTACTAGTTGCCATATTACATTATTTAGAGAAAAAATTGCGGGAAAAAACTGTGCCAACATTTTTTATATCTCTGTTTTTTGTGTTTATTTAAAATAAGACAAATCTGATATTATTTTAATCTGATATCTGTTATTTAACAGTTGATATAATTCTTTAATACACAAAAGACACAAGCCGTGGTTTAAAGTTGGGCAGATGGGGTGCGTTGTAACACTGGGTTACATTGTGCCCCTATTGGAAATAGGCTATTATATTCTATACTTTAATGAATTATTTTGAGAAACAATAAGAAAAGGGTGAATAATGACTGAGAGGCAATGTTCAGAAATAATTCATTATTATTATGTTTTGAACTATGCTGTATAGCTGTATTTAGCTATGTGTTTGTTGTCAAACTGTTTTTAATGATTAAAACATGCCATTATTATCTTATTTTCTTTAATCAATTTTAAACTTTTGCCATTATTAATTGTATTTTTATTATTTTTGTACCCCACCTATGGGGCATGTTTCCTGTTGTCACATTTCACTTCCATTCTTTCGGGGTAAATAAAGAAAATAGTATGCACTGTATTAATGAAACAAAATCACATAATTGTACTAGACATGTGGGAAATTAATGTGGGAAAAAATAAATACTCTGAACCCCAAGTGGATTTACACAAACTATATGCAACTATCCCTACCCTGACCCTGTTAAATACATGTTGTAAATTAATAATACTCAGTACCTAAATATATAATTACACAGTAACAATGACACCTCAAACACTGCATATTTTCAATGAACTGTCCAAACAAACCGAAACCCTTCCTAATATGTTTAATGTAAGAAAGAGTATATATTTTCAGTGAGCACTGAATTCCTCAGTATGGCTATAATGAGCGATAATGATAGCTATTACATTAACTATGTTAATGAATAGAACCTTATTGTAAAGTGCTACTTTTTTCTTCTTCTTATAAAGTAAACTATGTACACTGGTTAACAAATCCAATCCAAACCCACAAAACAAAACAACAAAATGCAGAAATAAAGCAAAGTGTGTGTTTGTGTGTGTGTTTGGTGCACAAAAGTATGGAACAAAATCACTTTGGCACAGACAAGGTCAATTCCAATACAATTTCAAAATTTGGGGTGGCAATTGGCTTGGAAATTGAAGCAAAAGACAGTCCAATTTACGGACCATTTCAATTCCATCCCTGTCTCCAGCTGGAAGGCTATTCTGAAACCAGAACTGCCAGAGAATGCAACTTGCTTTGCGAGACTTGGGTATGTCTATCACGTAAGGGATCTACCGCACACACACAAACACTAACCCACCTCAGTGGCGTCTGAGCAGAGCGGGCCCTATTATCTGCGCTCTAAAGCTGGGTCATAAGTGGTGGTGATTGTTCACACTGAGGGAGAGAGGGCACAGGAAATGTGTCATTTACTTCACTCTCAGGGACATGATCGCAGCAAAACTTAAATGACAGGGATGGCAATCGGTTTGCAATTGTAACCCCTCTGAATCTGATTTCTTAAATTCCTTAAAGGTTCCATTAATGATTCTTTTGAGAAAGCACCAAAATAACTCAATTTATACACTCCCATTATAAAACCAAAGAACAAAAACAGTATTATGTTTTTCAATATTTAACATATTTACCAGAAGCACATGTTGTATTTTAACTACATGTTTTCAAATGAACAACTACTCATTAATTTAAGTGTCACAACCAAATACAACAAAACACAGTAATGGTTGTTACAAACATAATGACATGCTACGTCCTAAAAGTATGTACTCTTTTTGTGAAGAAGAAGTACATACTTTTGAGTGTGTAGCAGAAGAGTATGACTCTCGTCGCGTAGTAGAGAAATTACCGTATGGACAGGAGGAGAAGCTCGCAGGCAATCTTTTATTGTCTATTAGGCAATCGGGGGGACGTAGAGGCATAAAGTCCAATAGACACAAGGGAGAAGCATGGGAAGAAGCCCATAGAGAGCCAAAAGCAACGGGACAAAATATTTCAACAACTTGATTCAGATTTCACTTTGCACAACTATTAGAAGACTTACAACTGTCAGACAGGTTGCTCACGTCACATCTACGTCGTCAAGCTCAGTCTCAGGAAGTGAGTGCTTCTAACTGACTTTACTTTCCCCCGTCGAAGCCTATGGGGTCGCTGTGTCCATTTCTTTTACTGTCTATGGTTAGAGTGTGCATCGATCTGCACTTCGAATTCTGACCGGAAATAGTAAACCGTCCGGGTATCTTTGGAATACTCTATTCTATACTAATTCTATTTTCGAATACTATTTAGTATGGATAGTATGCGAATTGGGAAGCAGAGACAGTGTTTCAGTGAGTTAAATGATTAACCAACTGAGTGAGTTGATTCAGACTGAGACTGAGTTTGTCTACAGTTCATTAATGAATCATTTTGATGGGCTTATGGAACAAAAATTGTGCCGGAAGTGTTTTCACTCATATCATATAAGAGAATTTCACAAATATTTACAAAGAACAAGCAAGTAACTCACTGAATTAAATGTAAAATTTTTAAGAAAAACATACTCTAATAATGTTACAATTTTGAAAAATATATTTTTTACAGTGAACTGTTAAGTTGTTCATGAATCTGACTATAGTACTGGTGACCAGTTTTGGGTAAGTTACTCTGAAAAAAGCCATTAATCTTCAACATCTTCAACAGTGCAATTAGATAACTGTACTAGTTACTCTCTATAAAATTATTGTATTGCTTACTACTATACTTTGGAAATCCCATATCAACTGAACAATACAAGGATAGATATGAAACTTCTATTTTAAATCTTTTTAAATCAATGATATAAAATTGCTTTACATTTTCCAAGGAAAAGTAATTTAGTCCATACATTCACACTGTCAGCCCAAATCCAATTATTTGAGTATCTAATTGGAATCTGAAAATTATTGACCACACTGTGTATCGTAACTGTTAAGATCAGATCTGTGTGTCCATGCCGCTCTTGCGTTTTCCGGAATATCTGCATTGGTTTCAGTGACAATGATGTTGCTCTGGTAGGTATATGCCAAAGATAACAACATGGAGTGGTTTGCAATACAGATGTTGTCTTATTTACAACATGACAATGTGTAGATGCCATGCTGAACTTCTGGGGCATAACAATATGCCTTGAGAGTCACATGAGACAAGATCAGAACAGTCAGACTGAATTTCCAGAATTGTGATTAAAACCACATACACTATTTAGCCCTAAGTTTTACATGCACATTATAATCCGTAGGGTTTAATATGCAGCTATAAGAGTTTCAACTCTTCTGGGAAGGCTTTCCACAAGGGAAGCTTTAGGAGTCTGTTTATGGGAATTTTTGACCATTCTTCTAGAAGCGCATTTGTGAGATCAGGCACTGATGTTGGATGAGAAGGCCTGGCTCGCAGTCTCCGCTCGAATTCATCCCAGAGGTGTTCGATCAGGTTGAGCTCAGGACTCTGTGCAGGCCAGTCAAGTTCCTCCGCACCAAACTTGCTCATCCATGTCTTTACGGACCTTGCTTTGTGCACTGGAGCACAGTCATGTTGGAATAGGAAGGGGCTGTCCCCAAACTGTTCCCACAAAGTTGGGAGCATGAAACTGTCCAAAATGTCTTGGTATGCTGAAGCATTAAGAGTTCCTTTCACTGGAACTAAGGGGCCAAGCCCAACCCCTGAAAAACAACCCCACACCATACTCCCCCCTCCACCAAACTTTACACTCGGCACAATGCAAGTACTGTTCTCCTGGCAACCGCCAAACCCAGACTTGTGAGGCGTACTTGCCAGACAGAGAAGCATGATTCGTCACTCCAGATAACATGTGGCGGCGTGCTTTACACCACAGCTGCTCGGCCATGGAAACCCATTCCATGAAGCTCTCTACACACTGTTCTTGAGCTAATCTGAAGGCCACATCAAGTTTGGAGGTCTGTAGCGATACTTCTGTGCACTGTGCACCTTAGCATGTGCTTGCAGTAAGGGAGGAGGAAATATATTGCAAATATATTGCAAACTCAGACTCTTTCTTGATCCAAAAAATTATAAAAATGAAGAAGTGGTAAAGTCAGAATGCTGCATTTCCCTCTGACATGTTGCAATACTCACAATCGACATAACAAATGAAATGCTCAGAGTCAGATAAGCAAATTATTACTTTTTGACGTCACTACTGGGAAATAACCTGATTTATTAATTGTATTGTACTGTGGTTTTCTTGCGTTGTTGGTTTATTGGTTTGCATGTAAACCCAGACAACAGGTTATTTCAATAAGCGGATTTTCTGTGAGTTATCAGCGTACCGGTGTGCATGTAAACGTGCTGAACGTACCCTTAATTACTGTAATTAATTACTTAGTAATGCATCACCCAACACTGCTGGTGTCACTGTATGCTTGTCATATGTGCTAATGTCAGTGCCGAGACAAGCAAGCAGTGACTTAAAAATGAATTTTGAGTAAACACTTGCCTTGTGAGTAAAACCAAAAACAATGCACTTAATTCACTTAACTTATTCAAGTGGATTTTGCTTGATTCATGCATGAAATTTACTTGAAAATCTCTGACAGGAAAGAACAGGAGAGTAAAATTGACTTTTTTAGAATGGTATGATTTAATCATATTTAATTCAGGCAGTAAGATCACAAATGATTTGGCACCGTAAATGTATTTTTACGGAACTCAATGTCAGATTTAGTTTTTAATAAATAAAAACCGGTTGTCAATTCCCAACTCTACCAAACAAACAAATTGAGATACACAATGAATTTCCCTAGATGAGAGAAATAGAGTAACTATTTTCCCAAACTGCTGTTTTTCAGTCCCTTGAAAGCTCTTTTTTTCCGCTTGTCAAATTTGGCCAATTTGATTGGTCTAACCTTTAAAGAGTGATTTAAAATCAGATAAGAGCTTTCCGCCGCTCAGCGCCGACAGATCTTGAGGACCACTGTAATTTGTATGATACAGTAATCTTGTCTTCCTTGTTTTTTCCTCCCTCAAATCTCATCTATCTGTGCCCTATTACTAACCTTCATTTGCTATTCCACACTCTACCCCTTTTCCCCTAATGCAAGCCCTTCTCTCTATTCCTCGTTTTCATATTACTGTCTCTCTAACCTTGTTTTATCCCTTTATTCCTGGCTCTCTTCCCCCTCTCTCTCCGTAATAACAGGCCTATGGTAAATGCTGCTCCCTCATGCCCTCCCTTGCTCTCTCCCTCTCCCACCAGCCAAATTACCAGTTGGTTACTATAGAGACGTGTTTATAAATGCGCTTTCCTCTTTTTATGATTCCCAATCTCCCCCTTTTCTCTCTCCACCTCCCCTCCTGCTTTTCTCTGCCAGCATTTCCTGCCCTGCAAGGCGCCTATTCTTTCTCTTTTTCCCTTTGCTTTCTCTTTCTGCTTTCCATTTTTGGGTCTTATTATCTCCTTTTCTCCATCTCCATATTTTTAGCCCTCTCGGTTAATTTTATCATTATTCGGACTGTGTTTTTCATAAGTTGTCATCATCTCTCGAATCTCCCCCATAGTTCCCGGCGAGACCAATCAGCTTCTATGACACATTTTGATTTGTTGTGCAGTTCTCGCTGTCTTTCACTGCGGAGAAGCCCTCAGTCCCACCTCAATTAAACAGCTGCATCAAATGACTAATAATCCGAGATGTTTACCGTGCAAGCTGTCTCTCTGTACCGACACGTCTCTTGAAAAAAAGAAGAACTGTGCATTTGTTAAAGATGTTAGAGGGAGATTACAAATTGGACTGTATATCACTTATCAAATTAAGTTTAGGGGACCTTTTCACTAATCAAGTTAGGAAGAAGGAAATCAAAATGATAAATATAATATCCCTGCATCCATCAGTCAAACAGATTTGATCTGCAATATGCATTTCAAATGCAACTTAATATGTTTAGAGCAAAAGGTCAAAACTATTTAGAACAGCAAACCATATGTACGTGTCAGGGGAATGCAAATAATCGCATACTCAGACAAATAGGCTGATACAGTCTTCTGTCATCATTTAGGAGCCGTTTACACAGCACCGTTTTCAACAAAGAGCGGAAAACTTTTTTATGCGTTTTGGTCGTTCATTTACACAAAAACGCCGTTTTGGCGGCCTGGAAATTCATGCTTTTGAAATCGCTTCGCTTATCACCTCTATATTATCAATGAAAACGTAAATTTGTGAAAACAAAATGTGCATGCGTATTATGTGTCCAGGCAAGACTTAAGTTGTGGAATGGTTTACCATTGTCTATCAGATCATCTACATCTGTAAACATGTTTAAAACCCGTCTTAAGACATATTTGTTTGATGAGGCCAAATTTGCTACTTTATAAGGACTATTGGTTTGAATTAGATGCATTGGCCCCACTTTATATTAGGTGGCCTTAACTACTATGTACTTAGTAAATAAGTACAATGTACTTACTGTGTTCATATTGTGTTGTAAAACACCTTTGCTGATATTGAGGAGGGATATGGGTAAAGATAGGGACAGGTGTGGTGGTGGGTAAGTTTAAGGGTAGGGTTAAGTGTAAGGGAAGTGTCAACTGTGTAATTACAAATGTAACTACAGAAATTAATTACAGATGTAATTACATGCAGGTATTTTTTCAAATGTAAGTACAATGTAAAAACATGTATGTACACAATAAGTGCAATGTATCAAATTATTAATCAAAATGTTAGTACATAGTAGTTAAGGACACCTAATATAAAGTGGGTCCGATGCATTTGTATTGTTTTATCTCTTTCCCTTGTTTTATTTTATTATTTCTTTCTTTTTTATTTTGTATGTGTTTTATTTAATTCCTTTGAAATTGTAAGGCACTTTGGTACACTCTGTGTTTTTTAATATGCTTTATGAATACATTTTGATTTGATATCCACTTGGGATAGCGTTTCAAAAAGCTCTGTTTTCACAGGACAAAAACTATGTCTCAGTGTGTACAGAAGACCAAAACGGAGAGAAAAAGAAGCATTTTCAAACTAAAACTTTTTAGTGTGGACAAGGACATGTAGAGTTTCTTTACAAATACCCCTTTTCCACCAGAATGAACCGGGTGCTAGTTCAGAGCCAGTGCTAGTGCCAGTTCGGAGTTGGTTCGTCTGACGAGCCTTCTATGAACTGGCTTGCCGTTCCACTGGCTAGAGAGCCCCCAAAGAGCCAGGGCTAACATCACTGAATACGTCTCATCTTTCTCAGCAACGCTAGCGAGGCAGCGGGAAACACAAACACTGAAACACACCAGGCTTGTTTGAGATGCATCGAAGCTGCGCAGACCGATCTGCGTAAGATATATAAAATGAGTGATTCAAAAGCATAAGGAGTCCTTTGATGTCATACGGCGATCGGTCTGCACAGCGCTCATGAATCTTGAACAAGCCTTCCATCAACAATGGCGAACGCTGCATTATTATTGATGCTCATGGCTTTGCGATCCTACATCAACATCAAAACACCGCAAATCCAACACATTCATGCAGCTCAACGTGATTTGTATAGACGGCGATTACAATCAATTAGCTATTAACACGCTATTTAAAAAATGGCGGTCACAAGTTTGTGTTCGTCTTGTTGGTCACGATAACCCCGCCACCAGCCCCTGATGCAAGTGGTTCTTACTTCTAGGCCAGCAATGTTTTGGTGCTACTTAAGAACCACTTTTCCTGGTGCCTTGGGTATGGAAAGACAAAGAACCGGTTTGAAACCAGTTTGAAACTAGGATCTGGCTCCGAACCAGCACCAGCACTGCCTTGGTGGAAAACAGGTAAGAGAGACATCACTAACTACCGCCGTTACAGCATATCCCGTTTTCAGGATATTTTGACAACATTATCGGATGGGGGTGCAAAGTTTTCTGTTCTTTTTCGTGGTGGGTAGATGGGGGCATCTATTTGCAAATAATATATTTTTTTAACTATGCACATTCACTCTTTCCTTTGCGAATATGTAAAACTGCAAAATGTTTCTTGTCACGTCAAATTCTGTTATGATTTACATAAACAATGTCATATTTTCAATTCAAAATGGTGAAATATCACCAAGTCAAGTCAAGTAGTCAGTCAAGTAGTTTTCATCACTTGATATTATTGTTGGTTACTGAACGTTTTTATCGTAAAATAGTCAGTTATGAAATGTTTGGCTACTTGCATCTTACGACGCACTGCTATAACTAAAGTGTCGCATTGGAATTTGCACTAACAGTAAGCCCCGCCTTCTTTGATTTGATTGGCCATCTC
Source organism: Gobiocypris rarus (assembly GCA_023029165.1). NCBI lineage: Eukaryota > Metazoa > Chordata > Actinopteri > Cypriniformes > Gobionidae > Gobiocypris > Gobiocypris rarus. Next base: position 30,781,328 of record CM040919.1, on the reverse strand, counting down.
ACTCATTCTCACAGTGATGAACGCTGATAGAACTCTGAGGCAGATCAACCTAAAAATGTAACAGTTTACTTTTACATCCTAGCAACAAACAGAGCGGTGTGTAATGGAGTACAGCAGAGCATCAACAATATCAAATATTGGGGGGACAATTTGGCCATCTCTAATTATTCGGGGGGGGGACTTGTACATGTTAGGATATGTTAGCCAGTAAGGTTATTGGTTCGAGTGCTGTTAGAAAAGCCATAGCTAAAGCAATAGTCTATATCACTGGAGCTGATGAACTAGTTTTGTCTCATTACACAAGGAAGTTTAATTTGTGCTAATGGCAGTGTAATTTAGGACCTAGGCACTTTGTGTAAGTGCATTACAATTAGGACTCATGCAAAGAAAGTCAATGATGAATTTGTACAAATCAGACCAGTAATATTCAAGGACAAAGAAGGGACCAGGTTAATGACCGCACCAGGCTTAACACCCTCTAAGATTTTTTTTTACTTTTTTAAATTGGAAAATCAATTCAGCCAAGCTAATGCACACTGAGCAGGAAAAATTCAGACCAGCAAGGGTGCTGTTCTTTGTGCATTGCAAAAATGACTTGTCATTAAAGACCATTCAGGCTAAAAGACAGATTGATTTAAGCACCATGACGCACTCTTTTGCCGAAATGTGTTCTGGCTGTTGTAATTGGTGTTATTTACTCTGTGCAGCAAGGCACCTAAAATTCAAATGAAATTATTTTTGAATGGTATGCACGGATTACTTTTTTATTATTATTACACATTAAATGTATACAATAGCACCAAACAATAAAAAAAGAATGCTTAATTTCTATTTATTTATAGTAATTCTTAATTCTACAGAATTTAATGACAAATGAAATAAAAAAAGTTCCTTTCCCCATATTAGTATAGAAAGGTAATAGAAACAGTTTTGGGAGTAATGCATTACAAGTAACTCAAGTTATGTAATCAGATTACTTTTCAAGTAACTAGTAAAGTAACACATTACTTTCAAACAAAATATAGTTTTTCAAATAAGTTACTTTGAGTGTCTCCCATTTATTGAGTGTCACCTTTCCTGCCGCCAAGGCATGCTGAAGGAATTCAGGAGTAAGTGCAGAAGCAGTGTGTGTGCTGTGTAAACATGATTCTGATTGTAGGTGTCGACTAAATGTGAGCAGGCATTTAATCATCTCACTTGCACAAGAACAGATTAAACATTTCTCCAAATTAAAACAGTGAAATGCGCAATAATCTAATAATTACATGTTAAATAATAGAAATATATTTTATGTATTTAATCTCACTTTACAAATGTCTTTTCTGCTGACCTCCGATGATCCAATTCAACCATTCAAATAAGCAAAAATAACCCACTTTATATTAGGTGGCTAACATTTAAATGAACTAACATTTAAATTAATAATTTGATACATTGCACTTATTGTGTACATGCATGTTTTTACATTTTACTTACATTTAAAAAATTACCTGCATCTAATTACATCTGTAATTAATTTCTGTAGTTACATTTGTAATTACACTGTTGACTCTTCCCTTACACCTAACCCTACCCTTAAACTTACCCATCCCACCACACCTGTCCCTAACCGTATCGCACCTCAATATGAACACAATAAGTACATTTATGTTTTTCATAGTAGTTAAGGCCACCTATTATAAAGTGGGACCACTTTAGATAAACATCACTTTTGTGTTTCACTGTACAAGTGTGCATTTGATTTTTCTTTAACCTAAAGCTAATTCATCATAGTTTTGGTGTGAAAGGGCCTTTACATTTGCCCTGTAAGCCAGGCCCAACTAAGAAAAAGCAACACAAAATTAACATAACACATTCCAAGGTGACATTGTTACAATGTAATTATATATTTAAGTAATATTAATTATACTTATTATAGGGTTAGGGTGAATAAAGGTTTGGTTGAGGGTTAGTTGCATGCAATTATGCATAATTTACTGTTATTACTATGGTACATGTAACATATGAAGCAAGGACATATTAAGTACATAAAAAGTAAATAAGTAACACAATTTGTAATTTAAGGGAGTAACACAATATTATAATGCATTACTTTTAAAAGTAACTTTCCCCAACACTGAAGAAAATATATGCATGCCACACCAACGGACAATAAAATCAGTTTATTATGAATACATGCTGGAGTTATGTCGCCTGTAGTCTCGCGTAGCCAGATCTTCAGACTGACGACAGAAGGTCTGGACTCCATCACAGCTTTCATTGGTCAAGGACCACCCAAGATGACGTTTGACTGACATGTAACAACCAATCACAGTTTGTTTTGTTCCGTGTCATGTTCCGGAAATGTAAGTCGATGCCGCAATAACACCAGTTGCCTTATAGGTACGTAGTGTTTCTATACAAAACATCACCAACTACTGGCCTGGCAGCATAATACAGCATTTGTAGTCGTTTTCGCTGATCTGTGTGAATGGTGATCATTTTGACAACGCTGTTTGTCTTTATGCAAAACTGTTCAAAAGTGCAAAGGAAAAACGTTTCTATTTTTAGTACATCGTTGTCATATAAACATACCCTGATCCAAATCTGAGCAAAATACTTTTATGACTCGGTACTTCAAGTGAATTAAAAGCATTCTGCCAGTCCTTTTTAGCTAAGCAATACATACAGAGTAACCAGTGAAGTCATATAACTAGGTGAAAGACATGAACTGGTTCTTTTTAGTGAATCACAAAAACGTATGACTCAGTTGGAGCAGTTAATCTGACTCACTTACTGAACTGCAAGTTATTCATTTCATCACGTAAAAGTCACTAATTTCATTATAAAATGTGTTACCACAATCTGTTATTTTACTATTATTGTTAAAATAACCCCAGCATTTGGCAACAGAATTGCTTTTTTTTTACTCAAACATTTCTTCCTCAAATTCAAAAGTGTCATTAATGGAACAGTTAAGTAACTCTTTAAACGAGAAAAGGAATCATAATCATTAAACTTCTTAAGAGTCTCTCCCCAAGTAACAGCACTGGTGTCTTTCACTCAAAATGTGTGATGGCCTTGTTGTCGTCTTCAGTCACAGCCTGTCTTGCATCAAATTTGCAGTCCGCTTTTTCATTGTCCCAATCTGCATGCAGCAGAGGGAGGGAAAACGATTTGGACACAGCGCTAAACACATTCACACACCTTCTGTCATCCTTCTGTTCCTCTCATGGGGTGTCGTTCTTCGTGCCTTGTTACCCGGTTGTGCAGAGCTAGGGACGGGAACACTCATGTGATGTCATAGACACGGGGGAAAGAATTGATGGGACACAGAAGCGTGACATTGAAGATGTAAAGCTAGTTACCTCCTGCTGTTTTTCTCAGCCAGTTAACCGTCAAGTGCCTCGCGTAGGGCTAAGTCTTTCCGCAAAAGCTTCATCTGAGAACAGAATTCATGCAAGCACATTGCGGATGTACAGGAAAGGCTTCCATACACTTCACGGCTTCCGCCCAGATATTTGCCCCGATTCACAGTCTAAAGGAGTTAAAACTACTTGTCAAAAGTCAGAGCCAGTCTTCAGATTTTGTGCAGTCAGAGTTGAAAATCACAGTGTATGAATGACACAGACTTCTATTTTCTAGCTTTAGACTGATTCCATCCGGTCAAAGGATATCAAACATACACTATATTGGCAAAAGTATTGGGACACCCCTCCAAATCATTGAATTCAGGTGTTCAAATAATTTCCATGGCCACAGGTGTATAAAATCAAGCACCTATGCATGCAGACTGCTTCTACAAACATTGGTGAAAGAATAGGTCGCTCTCAGTAGCTCAGTGAACTCAAGCGTGGTACCACAATAGGAGAAGTCCATTCATTAAATTTTCTCATACTAAATATTCCATGGTCAACAGCAACTCAGCCACGAAGTGGTAGGCCACGTAAAATCGGCAGAGTGGGGACAGTGCATGCTGAGGTACACAATGCGCAGAAGTCGCCAACTTTCTACAGAGTCAATAGCTACAGACCTCCAAACAAATAACTTTAGATTAGCTCAACAGTGCGTAGAGAGCTTCATGGAATGGGTTTCCATAGCCGAGCAGCTGCATCCAAGCCTTACATCACCAAGTGCAATGCAAAGTGTGGAATGCAGGGGTGTAAAGCACACCACCACTGGACTCTAGAGCTTTGAAGACGTGTTCTCTGGAGTGACGAATTACGCTTCTTCGATGGACGAGTCTTGGAGAATGGTACTTGCCTGACTGCATTGTGCCAAGTGTAAAGTTTGGTGGAGGGGGGATTATGGTGCAGGATTGTTTTTCAGGGGTTGGGTTTAGCCCTTCAGTTCCAGTAAAATGCAGCAAAGCAAGGTCCATAAAGACATGGATGAGTGAGTTTGGTCTGGAGGAACTTGACTGGCCTGCACAGAGTCCTGACCTGAACCCAATAGAACACTTCTGGGATGAATTAGAGCGGAGACTGCGAGCCAGGTCTTCTCATCCAACATCAGTGCTTGACCTCACAAATGCGCTTCTAGAAGAATGGTCAAAAATTCCCATAATCACACTCCTAAACCTTGTGGAAAGCCTTCCCAGAAGAGTTGTGGTTATAGCTGCAAACTCCTTATTAAACCTTACGGATTAAGAATGGGATGTCACTAAAGTTCATGTTCATGTAAAGGCAGGCATCCCAAAACTTTTGGTAATACAGTGTATTTGATACTTTGAACCGATTTTTTCTGTAACCATTTACAAAGCAAGCGCCTAGTGTATTAAGCAGTGTAGTGTTTTCCATTGCATGCATTACAAAAGCACATTTCAAATTCATTTGAATGTTATGTTTTTGTGGCCTTCATTTTTTTATTAATATGGTAGTAATTTCAGTTATGCGCTCTTCTAAAATGCCTTTGTGATGCTGTGTGCTTACCAGGTATAAATTCATGAGATCCTTAATAGTATCATAAAATGTGGGCTAATGAATCGCCTTATAAGACGTAAAGGCATTTCCTTGAACAGTTCGGCCAGATTAAGTCCAGTTTCTTTAAATATATATATATATATGTATGTTCCGCCACTTTTGAAGGCTGTATTAGTATATACAGAATTATATTCAGATTTCAGTGCTGCACACATAAACGTTTCCTTCTGCACAGATGACTCAGACCCTGTCATTGAGATAAGCATCGGGGGCAAACAACAGCGCTCCACCACTGTGACAGAGATTTGATTTAAAACTTGAACTTGCCCTTGAAATAGAACAGAAAATAAAACCAACAGTGTTAGTGAGAAAGTTTCTGTTTGTAACATCTGAGGCTTATGTAATACTACTGAAAATCTAACTTTTGCTCTACTTTGAGGTTACTCGACTTGCTGAAGACAGCTCTGAGATGGATGTCAGTTAAAGTCCCCCTGCTGTAGTCAATAATTGCGTCCCTTAAAACTCATCTTTGATCACCAAAATTACATATTTAAAAGTTTTAAAAAACAATTCTTTGTGCCTTAAAATAGCTTGTGTAACTCTACACCCTTGCTTTATTTAGTATACGCAGATTCATGAATATGCAAATTAGCCCTGCCCCCACTCACTCGCACAAGCTCAGAAAAACAAACTTACTAAAGGTAAACACTGCACAATGCTACTCTTTACAACGTCAGACACATAACGGTATTTAATCTGATTATCCTTTTGCTTGAATATGTTATGAAACAGCTAATAATGTGTTGCTAATCTAAGTTACACAAACCGTGTTCCCGTTTGCCATCTCAGTCTGCCTTCAGTATCAGTCAGTATCCTTAGAAAGGCTTTGAACAACTTAGAACATCAGTGGAGAAAGGCATATAGTTCATCATGACATCGTAATAAACATCATATACCAAGGCCGTGACCATCTCTTGTTATTTTTATGAAGCATAAAGAAACAGAACAGAAATTCTAGGTCTAATTCTAGTTGGGAAATAATCATTTTGGGACTATTTGCAAATAATATTTGCATTAATTAGCATCAAATATATTGTTAGTCTCGAGATTCTTCCCGTTAGTGAATAAATACATAGATCCTTTAATAACATTTAAAAGCTTTAGTGGTCTGGTGGTAGAAATTTAGTAAACCATGTCGAAGGTTATAGGTTCTAATCTAATATTTTTTTTTAAATCAAAGATGTTCAATGATTGTATATTAAGAGGAAAGTTTGTGTGCATTTTGTTTTGTGATTTCCCCGGAATGCATTAGCATTAAGCGATTGATGCGCTTGTCTGTGTGTAGACTGTGAACATGGCAAAAAAGAACGTAAACCCCGCCTACTTTGTTTTGATTGGCCATCCTAATCATTTTTGACATTAACGAGCACCCTTAGACCTGAGGCAGCCCAGACTAAAAATGTAACTTTTTATCATCCTAACATACAGAGTGCTGCGTAATGGAGGGCAGGAGGGCAGTGCAAGAATTTCACATATTAGGGGGGACAATTTGGCAATTTCTAATTATTGGGGGGGACTCAATGTCTATGAGGGTAATGGGCCTGTCATATACATAATTCACCCACTATATTGCTAAATCTACCTATCAACAAAAAAATATACCATGTTAACCTGGCTCTTGAGACTCTCCGTCCACTGCTTCAGAGAATACTTAATGATACGCTAAAGGCCGCCGGCACGTTGACGTGATTGGTTACAAGGTAGTTTGTGGTTTCAGAAACACCAGCGATTTCAAAGAGCGTTTTTGAGACTGTCTTTGATTCACTGCACTTATACTCAGCAATGTTGACACACACGGTTTGCCTTAAAGCATATTAAAACCACCACACAGACATATAAACATTTTTACCACAGGGGGACTTAAACACCTTCTCTTTGTGTCGTACACAAAAAAGAGGACAGTGCGTTCTATTTTCAGTGCCATGAAAATGCAGATTATCTTATTAAAGTCCTTATGAAGTGACATGACAGCATTTCATTTCAAATTTTGTCATAACGTGGCTTTATTAAATAAGATATTCCAAAATTTGCCAGCAAGCTCAAACTTTTTCTGTCACGGTTATGGACATTTCAAGGGTATGGGTAATTTGAGTCACAGTGTGTCTGGGATTTGTGTCAATCAAGTATTTTGGTGAGTTCCAGGCGTATTGGTCCTGACGCCCTGCCGTTGAGTCTCAATAATTGAAGCCTATAATAGTTTGAGCTAACTTGGCACCAGGAAAGTCCATTGCTACAATACCAAACCGCTTGCTTTGACCGACATAGCCTGTCAGATATTCATACAGGCGGGGGTTTATTAGCCGAGCCAGGGCATTGGGATGTGCCAGGATACTGGCACCGCTGCTGTAGGTGAGGAACATACGGTTTCTGTTTCCAACCGTAGCCGCCTCCAGATGAGTGGAGACACTTCTCCATTTCTTCTCCACTTCCTCCGGCTGCAGAGAGGACACCTGGGGTGAAAAAAAAAAAGTAATAATTTGGTGAGGGAGCGAAAACTCTCTCTGATGGACTTTTAAAGACAGTTAAAAAATAAAGAGCCTCCTAAGTTTCCAGAACTCTTTGAAATTATTCAAACAATGGTATAATTTAATATTTTCTCTCCCACCCCGTTGTTCTCTTTCCTGGGTTTGGTTCTTCAACCACAGGCACTTTTTTGTTCCAGAAGTTGAGAAGATTTTGTTCCCCTCCTTTTTGTTATATGAACATTAAAACACATTAAACTGTCTTGGAAGCTTTGTTGCAAAGCCTTTATTTATTTTTGCTACTTTTCATATGCCTTTGGTGAACTGTATTTTATTGTTGCGCCAGAACCAGACTTTTAATCTTAAAATGAAAATCCATCATAAGGATTCTTTGATGAATAAAAAAAAGTTCAAAAGAACAACTTTTATTTGAAAATGTGTAAATGTCTTTACAGCCACTTATTACAGCTACGCTGAATAAAATTATGCTCTTATAAAAACAAACAAACACAAAAATGAATGGTTAGAGACGCATGCGTATACAACCTTTTGAATGGTTGTATACGCATACCAATTTTAGCATTATTAACACCACAACTAACATTTCTGGCTCTAATTAAGTTTTATCAAAAGTTACTTACTAATCATGTTAATAAAGAGCATGTATGATATGAAACATGATGAGTGAAGAAATCAATCTCACTTTTTAATAGAGTATTTGTAATGTCTGTCACTTCCAATGAAGCTACAACTTTGTAAAATTATGTCATTGTTTATCTAGAATGCCCAAAGAATGCAGAAGCATGACATACGAGTCAGAAATGTTATTCCAAAATAATTGATAATTTCCATTAACATTGTTTCATGAATTTCAAATGTGTAAATTACATCTGTTGGTTCAGAAAAGAACTAAATGATGAACCCTTCTTTGATGCTGCTGGACATTAAATTATAGAGAGTGTTTTTTTTTTTTTTCTTCTTCTATATAAGCTCACACAAAAAAAATGAACAAGCTGAAAAGTCTCTCCCATATTTACAAACCCATCAATATGGCTTTTCACACTGCTCAACCCTGGGTTATTGTCATCCTAAACGCCACTTTTAACCCTGGGTAAAGGATCGTTACACACTTGTAATTCAGAAGCGGGGTTAGCACTGCTTTTTATCTGGGGTTATAAATAAGTTTATGTCAAGTTTAGGCTTACAACCAGGGTTAGTATTCACCTATCATTTCCTTCTGATTTTAGGGATAACTTATGGGTAGGGTTAGGTTTAGGGGTAGGGATTTGGTTTGGAACGTCTAACTCGGCAAAATCAGGAAGTTTGTACATTCCTAAACCCTGGGTTAACATCCATATTTGTATATTTGTGGTGTCTCGTGTCTGTCGCTGATTGGACAAATGCAGCACACAATATGTGTACATAAAGGCTCTAGAATGGCATTCTCATATTATATATTTCTGACTGTACTATCAACACTGCATAAAAAGAGTAGCAACTGGAAGGATATGGAAACAGTAAACTCCCACTTAACTTCAAGTTTGCCGAATGTGTGCGGGTAAAAATGGACCCAGGATACACAAAACTACTGTTTTTACAATGCGCGGATTTTCTGGTACTATCCAAAGGTAATGCTATTTCTGCAGTGTTAACCCTACTCCACAAATCTAATTTGGTTGATTGGGATGTTGTTCCAAGATCAACAAAGATTATGATCCAGGGATTTATTGCACTTGGTGAAATCAGGTTCTGCGGAATGCACAGTGTGAAACAGCAGTTAATGAATACCCAGGATTAATTGTTAACCCTTGGTAAATTATGAGCAATGAGAAACGTTAAGCAAGATAACCCAGGATTCTGTTTACCTGGAGTTAATAATAACCCATGGAGAGTTCACCCAATAATGGAACTGAGTAGAGCTCTTGAGTTTTTTAAGCTCCAAAATGCTAATCCATCCATCATAGGAGTAATCCAATATGGTTTCAGGGCCTAATAAAGGCCTTCTGAAGCAAAGTGATGTGTTTTTTAATAAAAATATCCATATTTGTAACTTTATAAACTATAATCACTGGCTTCCGGTAACGGACGTATACGCGAGTCGAAATCTGGCTGAAGGTTGAACTCAGACCCAAAGCATGACGTATTGACGAACGCGGAAGTGCAGAGGATACAGAAGAACAATACAACAGTCCCGAATTAGAAGTCTAAAATTAGAAAAATAACCAAAATTAGAAAAATAACAACAGGACGTTTCTGAATAACCATTCAGAAACGTCCTGTTACATGTTGTCACTTCTTTTTGAGTCTCTCCATCATTGTCTGACTCCGGTTTGAACATAAAAGGCTGAACGGTTTCGGACATTTTCAGTGCGTGTCTGTGAGGTAATCGGAGCTGCTAACATGAGCTCTGGAAGCTCCTCTTCTTGAAACTGGGCCAGCTAATTTGCATTTAAAGGGACATACACAAAAATTCAGTTTTTGCTCACCCTCAAAAAGTGACAATTTTGACATGATATTAAAAATGATCATAGACTTATTTTATATCTGGTAAAAACAGGCATAATAGGACCCCTTTAAAGAGAAATGTCAGATGAGCTTGAGTTTGTTGACCAGCCCTATTTGTTTGAACTGCAAGAGGAGTCTACTCTCACCTAAGCTTATCCTACTCCTACATCATGCATCGAATAGATTGAATAAATTAATAATTTTCATTTGTGGGTGAACCTTCTCTCTTACCTTCCAGTCATCTGCTATATCCAGTGAGTTGTAGCGTATGCCCAGGTCTGGGCCAGTGAAGTCTTGCAGTACAATCAGCTTTCCTCGCGCCTCTCCCATAGTGGGTATCTCACGACTATGCCACAGCAGGTCCCAGTGCGCATACTCAATAATGTATCGCACAACTGCCCCGTAGATATCCCACGTGTTACTCAACTCCTCTTTCAGCCTCATCAGCACAGTTTCCGAAGGATACTCTCTGAGGAAAGCCACCACGTCCATCAACACGTCCCCAAAGTGAGCATACTGATACGAGATTCCGTGGTGGATGGTCAAGTTACCTTTTGCATGCCGGACACGGATATCCAGAAAGCGGATCCCGGCGCGCAGCTGGAAAGTGAGGGACCAGGAGTTACACTCGGCCAGAGAGCCGCCATACAGGGCCATGGTGTTGTGTGTGCCGGGCATCGTCACATCTGATATGGAGTAGATGTCAGGTATGGTGGCCATCCAGGAAGGGTTCAGGATCTCAGGCGTGGAGGTGTCGTCATAGTCAGGTGTCTGGATGGCCCTGTATCCTGGGTAGGCCGTGCTATGAGGTCAAGCAGAGGTCAGATGAGGCAAAGAATTCATCCTTTTATCTGACAATATCTGTCTTACTAAAAAGATAAAAGATTACTGTGAAGACACTCTTATCTATAATGGATAGATATAATGAAATTAGATAATTGGTTCATTTGCTCACAATAATAGCAGGTAGACAAAGAGAAGACAGAGTAGACAGTCTGAGATAAAAGCACTATGGCTAACAGATGGAGGACCTTTCTTCTCAGTGAAATAGATTTTTCTTTCTTAACTATAAATGGAATAAGAACTGTAATTTGCTTTAGCCTATAGGATACTATTGAAGAGGTTTTGGAATTATGGTTATGAACCTTACCCCAGCAAAACGCCCATCACCATTAGCTGCAAAATGTGTCCTCTGGTGCCTTCCATAATGAGCCTTTTCAATGCTCACTGATCATTTACTGTAAAGATAATCATTATAGTAATTCAATTATGATTTTACCGTCACTTGTGATAACTATAGCACGTTTTTGTGGTATGACTTTGACAAAAACCAGACATATTTTATGGGGTGAAAATGTCTGCTTCCATTTGCAGCCTTTACTTATTTAATTACAAATTATATCAGATAATATAATTTAATAAAAACGTATATATTTGTTTGAATTTCAGAATGTCTTTTTGCTTCAAAATGTGAAAATCCTGTTCTCCAGGAATATTTCAGATGTTCCAGTATTTTGTGACCAGTATTTATATCTGACTGTCTACAAAAGAGTTCATAATCAATGTCACAAATTTATTTGATTGGCAGTGTTGGGGGAAACACATTACAAGTAACTCAACAACAAACAAAAAAACTTTCCCTCAAAAAGTTACAATTTTAACATGCCATAAAAATTATCTGTGGGTATATTGAGCTAAAACTTGACATACACACAGAGAAATGTCAGATGAGCTTGAGTCTGTTGACCAGACCTATTTGTTTGAACTGCAAGAGGCATCTACTCTCACCTGTGCTTATGTTACTGCTAAATCCTACGTCATGTGTCAAATAGAGGGAAAAAATTATGGGATAATTATAGGGTTATGCATTACGTAATCAGATTACTTCAAGTAACTAAAGTAAAGCATTACTTTAAAATGTACAACAAAATATCTGAGTTACTTTTTCAAATGAATAACACAAGTTACTTTGTTTTCCCATGTACTGACTGGCAGCTCTCCTGTCTGCATGTTTCCTTCGGCCTTATTATTTCAATTTTAGTGTAAAGGGGTCTTTACATTTGCCCAAAAAAACAAAACAAAGCCAGCCAAGGTGAGAAAAAGTAACATAAAAGTAATGTAACTTTTTTTTTCTTAAAAAGTAACTAAGTAATGCAATTAGTTACTTTTTAAGGGAGTAGTGCAATATTGTAATGCATTACTTTACAAAGTAACTTTCCCTAACACTGTTGATCAGTGATTTAGAACTAGTGATTAGAACTAACATCATTTAATCATTTGTTAATCTCTTTGTTCTAAATTTTCTAGATTAAAAACATTCCAGATTTACAGACTTCTGGACTCCACAGTATATGTATTCTGGATCTGTTGCAAAACTAAAAACCTTCTAACAAACTGTGTTGGTAAATATATTCAAATTCATCTTAACCACAGTCAGAGAAGTGATCTCTTACCGTGTGAACCTGAAGAGGTCTGTGATGCAGTTGCACAAAGAACCAACTAGGCAGTGTCAGGTTAGCCGTAAAGCCTGCTGTTGTTTTTCTACCCCCTGTTTTTTTTGCGAGTACACAGTTCTGGCTAGAGCTTTTTGGAGGCACCAATACAAACTGACCCTTTTGTTTGAGGGGTCATTGTGCCTATTAATAGTGTACAGTAGAAAGCTGACTCGTTGAGAGTGGACAAAATGCTCCAATCCGAACACAGTTGCCCTGCAGATCAGATCGTGTTATAGTTTATAACTTGATATTTCAATATATATTTAATTTTAAAGTCTTTAGTACACTACTTTAAGGTTCTCTCAATATATATTTCAAAATCTTTAGTAAACTACTTTAGGGTTCTCTCAATATACATTTCAAAATCTTTAGTACACTATACTTTAAGGTTCCTCCTGCACAGTATTTATATGTTTATTAATGAGCCTACAAAAACAAAAAGGGTATAAATAGAAAAGTTCAACAGGTATATGGAATGAAATAGCTAAAAGTAAAATATTACCCTGTTGATGTATAATATATGTATAGATACATTATCTCCCAGAATAAACATCTAGGTTTAGTGTAAATAAACATGAGCCTAAACTTATGATAAACATGGTCAAAGTTAAAGTTAAGTTTTCTTGCCAGAGTTTATGGGAAAATATAAGTTTACATTTTCTGTGAGCTATCTACAGCTCTTTTTTTCCCCCAGGGGTGAAGCAAAAAAGTTTGCTTACTTACAGAGCAAACATCTTTGTTGTGTGTAGAGTACCCAGCGTCAAACCTTGGAAAGTGGGTTTAATTTTCAGAAAAACAAAACAGCCTAGAATTTGCATACTGTATTTGTAATTTGAATGTGAAAAAATATTTTTTTTGTTTTTCCCACAGAGATTCTACCTTTAATCTTGCCATGTATTATGAGTAGTTTGTTTGTCCAACCAGTTAATATGTACAGAGCCCCTAATGGAATATGGTGAGTGATGGAAAACAGTTATTTCTGTCATGATAACATTAATATGTTTGGTCTTGGTGAAATAGATTTGCTACGCTGCTGCTGCAGAGCAAGTAGAGGACTTGCTACTGTCACTACATACAAGTAAGACATGTTCCTGCTGCTATACAATATAGTGCTCATGAATTACCCGTAGCAGATCTACAGGTGGAGCTGGGGAAGGTGGAGGGTTTCTGAAAGCGCGCTGTAAACTGCTACAGCAGACGTATTTGATAGTTGAGCAGCACGCTCCTTGGCTGCTGTTACAGCAGGAACCAATCAGCTGTAAGGATGATGTGGTTGCAAGTAGAAGCCCTTTGGTGTTCTTCTGTCATTTTTGAACGAAAAATGTAACTTTTTTTTTTCATCAGAATGATACGAAAAGGTTTTGGCACTTGCTATGTGAACACAAAAAATATTGTGGACATGAATTGAAAAGGTTAAATAGTCCTTAAAAAAATAGCCATTATTTTTGCTTGCAGTCAAAAAATATCGCATAGGAAATGAATGGGAGATTTTCATCAAGGGATTTATAGCTTTGATTTTCTTGCAGTTTTTCACAGTGCACAGAAGTCAATTGCTACAGACCTCCAAACTTTGTGTGGTCTTCAGATTAGCTCAACAGTGCATAGAGAGCTTCATTGAATGGGTTTCCATTGGTAAGCAGCTGCATCCAAGCCTTACATCACCAAGTGCAATGCAAAGCTGGATGCAGTGGTGTAAAGCACGTCGCCACTGGACTCTAGAGCAGTGGAGACGTGTTCTCTGGAGTGGCGAATCACGCTTCTCTGCCTGGAAATCCGATGGACAGGACTGGGTTTGGCGGTTGCCAGGAGAACAGTACTTGCCTGACTGCATTTGTGCCAAGTGTAAAGTTTGGTGGAAGAGGGATTATGGTGTGGAGTGAATTTCCAGGGGCTAGGCTAGGCCCCTTAGTTCCAGTGAAACTAAACTTCTAAATGCTTCAGCATACCAAGACAGTTTAGACAATTTCATGCTCCCAACTTTGTGGGAACAGTTTGGGGACGGCCCCTTCCTGTTCCAACATGACGGCACACCAGTGCGCAAAGCAAGGTCCATAAAGACATGGATGAGCGAGTTTGCTGTGGAGGAACTTGAATGGCCTGCACATCTTGACCTCAGCCCGATAACACACTTCCTAAACTTTGTGGAAAGCCTTCTGCAACGGGTGGGCCAACTCCATATTAAACCCTACGGATTAAGAATGGGATGTCATTAAAGTTCTTGTGCATGTAAAGGCAGGCGTCCCAAAACTTTTGGCATGTGTATTTCTTAAAACAATAAATGAAGCAAAGTTTACAGTTACAATTATCAATTTAACAGACACTTTTCATCCAAAGCAAGTGATTTGCTTAATAAACTGGAGAAAAGTTCAAACTATCTCAAAAACACATTTTTCTTGCATTATCAGGTTCTAATGAGCTTAATTTCAATTTTGATGTGCATGTAAATATTCTCAAATAAAAATCACTCCAACAAATCAACTTTCATTTGTTTTTATAGGCCTTTTTGTGTTTAGCTACATTATTTCCACAAAATGACTATTGTATTGCACTTCAGGAAGGAAATTGTTTTCAAGTTTCAAGTTTAAAAGCGCAAATGCAATTAACAGTGAAACACTATAATAATGCCCAGCATGACGTTATCTATGCATCTCACTTCTGCTTCTTCTATTTCCCATTATGCTTTTGAAATCAGCTGGTTATCCCCCGTGATCCCTGAGCCATATCTTCTGAAATAAATAATAAACATATTTAATTAAAATGAAAATGGGCCTTGTTTCCCCTTTAATCCTAATATAGTCTCTGTAATTGTGGTTCTATTTGCTTTGCTTGTATGCAGTGGCATACATAAATATGTTATTGTGTTGAGGCCATCAAGCATTTAACAAAGCAAATCTTAATTTGACTTTACCTGAGTAAACAATATTCATTCTCACACACAATAAACAGCCAACGCTGATCTACATTGGTTCTGTGTAAAGCTGTGTTTTTAAAGAGGTTTTGATATTTCGACAAATATCTTCTTTCCGAAGTCTTTTGTCCTGATTGTTGCACATAAATTCCCCCAACACATTAGTCAATTAGGATTTCTTTTCAAATCTAAACTGGACTCTTGACACCAATTATGAAGAGTTTTATAACAAACGCTGATAATCATTTTTACGTCTTTGCCGCTTTTCTAAATGAACAGACTTGAGCTTTACCCGTTTATCTTCCCCATCCCCACACTCTCTCTATCTGTTTCTCATTAGTGTCTGTGGTGACAGGATGTGTATTGTGATGCTTTATGTTCTTTGTTTCCTTTTGTCTCTGTCTGTTTTGCAATTACAGGGAAACAGCCGTTTTCTATTGGTTGATGATTCTAATCTGTCGTTTTCTATGGTGGAGTAATTACAAGTTCAAAGTGGAGCTGTGTCTTTCTGTGTCTTTGGTCCCCACGTCCAATCCTTCAAACAACCTTTATTAAAACTTTATTTCGCTTCTCTATTACTTGCTCTCTTTGCTTAAGCATAAAGTGAACAAAGATGAGCCATTCATTCTCTATGGAGCTGAGCGGCAGACTTCTGCAGGGGATCGAGAGATTCACAGCGGAGGAAGCAGTGAGAGCATTTTATAAATATTGACTTTATAGGCAACCGTTGAGAGGTGAAGTCAGTGACATCTGTTGATTCTACTGGGGTTTCTGGTGGATTCAGAGCATAAATCACATCATTATGTTTAAATATGTTAAAAAATATGTGCATTGAAATTAATCATATACCACACGGTATAGAAGCATTTATGCATTTGGCAGAGGCCAATTTTATTTAAGTTATACCTTGTTGGTCTATTCAGTAGTGATATTTCGGAACAGCAAATCTAAGTCAGTGTTTTTATTGACAATTATATCATGAGTATTATTTTAGTATCACTGAGATGCTATTATTCGGTATTTATTTTTATATTTTTCCATTTTCATTTTCCATTGAATTAATAATTAATACTTAAAAATACGTTTTTTCTTAAATTTGATTTCATTTTATTTATTTTTTCTTTATACAGTAGTCTATTTTTTTAGCTTTTGTTTTAGCTCATTTAAAACACACAGTACCACGGTACCAAAACATTTTTTTTTATGGATTTTGTTTTAGTTTCAGCCAACTATAATAACCCTGCTTTAAGAACCTGTAATACTGAAACGTCAATAATAAAAAGAAAAATAGACAATAAAACAAATAGAATGCATTTCTTTGGCTTTTTGGATGTAACATTCCCAGTAGGACCAATATGGGCTTTTCAAAAGCTGATTCTTAAACTTTTATATTTGGTTAGCCAACAGTTTGTCTACTTATACCTCATAAAATACTGACTTTCTGTCAGATTGTTTATTGAAGTTATGAAATCTGACACAAAATCCTGTTTTTCTCTTGTTCTCCTTTTAGGCCTGTTGGGAAATGAGCAAGTGTCTTGGGAATCTGAGACAATACAAGGGCATCAGATGCTCTAGCTCTTCTTGTCTTATCGTTTCCCTTTTAAACACAAGTCTTTGAGAGAACGTATCAGGCGAGTATCATTATATTTCAGGAAACAAATTGATATGCATTATGAAAAACAGGCATGTTTAAATCTGGGTCTTGATCTCACCGTACCATGTACACTCTTAAAAATAAAGACTCCAAATGAGGGTTTTTGCAATGATGCCATAGAAGAACCATTTTGTGCTCCCCAAAGAACCTTTCAGTGAGCAGCTCTTAAATGAACCATTTTCTTCAAGAACATTTTAAGTGTATTCTACTGTAAAGAACCTTTTGTGCAATGGAAAGGTTTCATGGATGTTAAAGGTTCATGGAACCATCGATGCCAATAAAGAACTTTTCAGTTCAGTCAGAGTTCCGTCAGGAAATATTTGGAAGTCAAATAATGACAAATGTATTTGAAACAAAACAAACAAACAAAAAAACTTGTTAAATTGCACTAACTGTGCATGTATTTTAATGCATTGTATTTTTTAGGTTTGTATTTTTAGGGTATGAAATTCAACATGGTCGTATATGTATGACTGTTAGGTTGACTATTTCAGTTCAAAACATTTCACAAACATTTTCCCTAATTAAAAAATCAATTATCCACATTCACCTTTCAGATTTCACTTCCAAAATAGTCGGTCTGTTTAAAAATACAACCTAATATTCGACAGGCAATTTCCAAATTTGCTTAAATTTAGTGGTTCAAATTCAACAGAAAATTCGACATTGCACATCTGGGAACTACAAGAATAACAATAGAGTGCCGATGCATAATCTCCATCTGCTGTTAGTCGGCTCACTAGCAGGTGGTGCCAGCGGTTGTCGATGAAGACCAAAGCAATAGGGCCCTATCATACACCTGGCTCAAGTGACGCCAGGTGCGACGCAAATGTTTTTTGCTAGTTTCAGCCCGACGCAGTTACCATTTTCTCGTCCAGTGCCGTGTTATTTAAATAACAAACTTGTGCCCATCTGTTTCGCCCATGGGCGTGTTGGTCTGAAAACGAGGTGTGTTCAGGCGCAATGTTGGCGCGTTGCTATTTTGAGGCAACTGAAAACGGCTGCGCCATTGACCAACTGAAACCTGGTCTAAAGTCAATAGCGCAGTATTTTTTGTGTTATTTAAAGAGCGCATTAGTAACATGCGCATATAGGCGGGTGCACAACGCACGTACACTCTGCTTATTACACTCACACGCTTGCAGTAATACACAAACATTTTTAAATATTAAAAATAAAAGGATTCCACTCTGGAAAAACGTTCAGGTTTTCCGTTCATAAATTCCTCCATGTAAATAGCGAATCAACCATGGTGCAAGGCTTTTAAAGGGAATGGAAGATGAGACTCTGATTGGTTTATTAGACATTATGCCCAAAACACACCCATTACTCATGAAGAGAGTAGCAAAAGTGGATTCTGAATCAGCCTAAGTGCACCTGCGCCGTGCGCTTCAGACCGTTCATTCAGGCATTCATTCACAAAAACAGATTTGCAGAAATGGAGCAGACGGTAAGTTTATGTTATGATTATCAGGGCAGTATATGTGCAGAAAATCTGATAAAGACACAAAAGCTGTGTTTACGTTTAAGTCTTCGCGGTTACTTTCCCTGTGTAGGGGAGAGCAGGGCACAACTGAACACTTTTTGACTTTCTCAGTTTGTGTAAATCCACTTGGGGTTCAGAGTATTTTTCCCCCCACATGTCTAGTACAATTATGTGGTTTTGTTTCATTAATACAGTGTAAACTTTTTTTTTCAAAAGAATGGAAGTGAAATGTGACAACATGCCCCATAGGTGGGGTACAATCTAATATGTGAGGGGCACGATGTAACATTAACATATGACAGTTTAAAATGTTATCTGACATAATAAAAAAATACACAAGACAAATTAAAATATTTTATCAATAAAATACAATTATTACATTTTTCATATAAAATAATGCCATTTTTTACTAATTAAAAATAAACAAATTTTGAGTTTGACAAAAAAACACACTGCAAAAAAAAACACAGTTATACATCATAGTTAAAAACATAATAATAATTCATCATTTCTGAACATTGACTCTCAGCCTTTATTCACCTTTTTCTCACAGTTTCTCAATAGAATTCATAAAAATCAAATAGTATAGTTCTAATAGGAGCTCATTTCACATAAAGAAGCCGCTTAATGCAGTGTATTGTGATATATGCCTGTCAAATATTACACTCTAAAAAAATGCTGGGTTAAAAAAACAACCATTTCTGTGTTATTTGGCAACCCAGCCTGGGGTAAATATTGGACAGAACACATGCTGGGACAAATGTATCCAGTTTTAAATGGTTTGGCAACTACCCAACATTGGGTTACATTGACCCAGCACTGGCGAGGTATGTGATGAGATTGTAAGCTTGACATTGGCAAAGGTCACATGACCGAAATGTGTGCCCTTCTCTCAGTAAAGCATTGTCTTTATCTCGGAATCAATGACTTCTTATTTGGTAGATTGTGCAGACTCTCTTGAAGTGTTTCACAAGGTACAGTATGTGATGACCCAGCAGCTGAGTTAGAGAAAAACTACCCAGCACTGGGTAAAAATATTAAAAATAACCTAATAAAATGACCCAGTATATAGGCTGAACCCAGCATTTGGATAAAAAAATAATAATAAGAAGAAGAAAATAACCCAGCATTTTTTAGAGTGTACGTTGTATTTTTAAACAGACTGAATATTTTGGATGTGAAATCTGAAAGGTGAATATGGATTATTAATTTTTAATAATAAATAAAAAAATGTAAACCGATATTTACAGCTTAATTATACGGCCATGATGAATTTCAGCCCATAAAAATTCAAGCCCTAAAAATAAAATGCATTAAAATGCAAGCACATTAAATGCAATGCATTTTTGTTTTCAATTAGCTGTTTTGTTTCAAATATTTGTCATAATTTTACGTTCATAGATGTGATGCAGACAGGTTCCTATATCTCTGCTCCAAGAGCAATAGCGCTAGCAGTGCCAAGGTCATGGGTTCAATTCCCAGGAAATACATTCGGATAAAATGCACCTGAATAAGTCACTTTAGATTTGTCTGGCTATCACCAGACCAAGCTCAATCTTTTAAGATTGAACATTGGTCTTGGGAGTCTGCTATGTATTTTCTACTGCACAAGAGGTGTGATCAATGGGCATAGTTCAAATGACTCTGTACGCAACTGGCTAGTCCTTCAATCAATCAGACCAACGATCCATCGCTTCTCTATCCGTCGTCATGTTAAACCCGCCAATAGTGCGCCAGGTGGATAAGCCAGTTTGTGATTGGTTCCTGCAAATTTGTAACAGAAGCAGGATAAAAAGATGTACAGGTTTCCAGCATGAGCCGCAGGGCGAAATCAAGTCGCGACAGATCGGGCTGGGTTTGCCCGGTCTAGCTTTAGATAACAAAACACAGCAAAATGCAAATTATATGCACTGACACAAATGGACATACATTATAGCTGATAGATTACAGGTGGGATATGTCTAACCAGGCAATTCTGTTTGAGAATGCAACATTGCTGGGATTATCGCGTGACTATCTGTTTGATGACCAATGACAGACTTTACTGAGTACCTGTTTTAAACAGTAATTTCCACATTCCACATTTTACCTTTAAAAAGGTCCAAGACTCCAAGGGTCTTCATTGGTACCCATGACCCCATCATGGCGCATCATGTGAACAGCTGTGCAGATGCTGGTTAGCTCCGCCCCTTCCAATCGGCCTTTGGCGGTGCATCTGCAACAGCGAGAATCCCCCATCGCCTCATTATCTCGCACT